>OV702295.1:354493769-356993769 GCA_916181665.1 Avena sativa
GTTATCTAGGATCTGAAAGAGTTGTTTCAGAAACCATGATGTGTGAAAGATATTGTGATATCTGAAACGAAGTTTTGGTTACAACATTATAGAGTATAATATGGCAAAAGTCATGTTCTCATATTTGATGAGAATTTGCAAAAGGGAGGAGACAAAGGGGAAACGGAGGAGAGTCGTTGGCGTTTAAAGGGGCATGGTTACTGCGAGTGATGGTGGCTGCGTTATGACGAATTCAAGCCGCGAAATCAAAGCAGAAAACGGGGATGAACTGGTCGCTGTGGTGAGGACGATGAACAGGAGAGGGTGGGGTCCGCTTGGCAGTGAAAGAAAGGGAGTGGAGGTGGGGTCCAGTGTTCAGTGACTGTGCGGGTCGTTTCGCGAGTGAGGGAAAACGTTTCAGGGAAAAAGAGGAGGTGGGCTGCGAGTGGGCTTATTGGGCTGGCTCAGTTGGGTCAGGTCCATTTCATATTTTTTTCTGTCTGTTTGTTTTATCCTTTTTCTTTTTCCATTTACTGATTTGAAATTCAAACAAACAATTCAATCAACCAATCAATTCAAACAAACACCACACTTCACAACTTTGAACTTTGTTCTGTTCAGTAACATAATCCAAAATTCCAAAATAAAATATTATTTTTATTCATTTTAGGATCCATTCATTAATTAAATAAAATGGACCTTTAGTTATTTAATCAAATAGAGTTTGATTTATTTAATAAAATCTCCATTTGAAATCCAAATACTTTTAAAACCAAATCAGTAGGTTTTATTTGAAAATAAAAGATACTTGGAAAATTTGTTTAAAACAAAATAACATTTTTTACTTTAGGGTCCATTAATCAGTAAGTAAAATGGGCCTTAGTTATTAAATCAAATAGGATTTGTTTTATTAAAATCTTTATTTTGAAATCTAAAATAAAACCAAAAACACTTCAGTAGGTTTTATTTGAGAATATAAAATACTTGGAAAACTTATTTGAAATAAAATAAATAAGATTTGGTGTTTATTTAAAATGGGAAAAGCCTTTACTTAAATAAAATTGGATATTAAATCCTTATTATTTTATTTAAACAAACTTTTACTATTTTTATCAAAACAAAATGTTTTATTTCAAAAGCTTGGACAAGGTTTAATTTGGCTCTATAATATAATCTTTATTTATAATTCCACCTTTTCTTTTGAAAACCAAATCTTTTATTAAAAGATCCAAAATAGTAATTCCAAATATTTTTAGCTTTATTGCTTATTTAACTTTCTAAATCCCTTTAGGATTTTTATTGGATCCAAGATCAAAATAGGTTTGAAAGTTTTCCAATTGGATTCAAAAAGTTTCTTCTTACCCTGAAAATCAACAAGGTTTTATTTTATTCATTTATTTTTCACATTACAAGATTTGGAAAATCTTGGGATGTGACAGGCTACCACCCTTAAAATAAATCTCGTCCCGAGATTTGGGGAGGCTAGGGTTACAAGTAGGCTCAAAACAACTAGGGTACTACCACCCTTAAAAATTTTCTAACTAGTTTACATATTTGCTTTCTTGGGGTCCTGGGAAATCTTCTCTGGGCAAACATCTGCATAGTGTCCTTTGTTTCTATACTTGACTCATGGGCCAAGGTTGAGATCCTTCATAGACTTGTTTAACTTGTTCTTCATCTTTTCTGGACAATTGTTTACATAGTGGCCTAGTTCCTTGCATTTGGAACACATCACTTGGCTTATATCTTTCTTTTCCTTTGGTATCATTGCCTCTTGTTTGTTTCTTTGGTTCTTCTTCTTTTCTTGGCATTCATTGGCATAGTGTCCCATCTCTTTGCAATTGAAATATTGCACTTGAGTAATATCCTCCTTGTTAGGGTTGGGGCATTTCTTCTTCTTCTTTTTGGGTCTCTCCAAAGCTAGGAGTTCTTCTAGTTCATGTTCTTCATAGGTGGGAGATCTTTCTCTCTTCTTGGGGCATTGATCTTCATGTTCCTTGGATGCATGATCCTTGACTTCACAAGTATTGCTAACTTGGGTTCCTTCTAGAATAACATCTTTGTCATCCTTGTTGTCATTAGCTCTCTGGGAAAAGTTTTCTCCCATGTTGATCATTTGAGTAACCATTCCTTGCAACAATTGGGATTGAAGTTTCAAAATCCTTTGTATGGCTGGGTCTAGTCCATTGTTGTTGGCTAAAAGCTGAGTTGTCTCTTGGCTCAACTGGTTTTGGGTTGCTATAAGTTCTCTCATGTTGTCCACTTGGTTGTTGTTGTTGTTGTCATCAACCTTGATGTTGGAGTCTCTTAGAGTAGTCATCTGTTTGGGTTGGATTGGGATTAGAGTAGGCAAGATATTTCTAAGGAAATATTTCTAATCACACACATCACAATTCACACAAACAATGTGCAAGCAATCACAAACAACATTTCACTCAAACAACAAAGTTCAATCACAATTTTAGGCAACAAAATATTTTTGTTACACCACATAAGTTGGTGTGTTTGACTTAACTAGAATATGGTGGTCCATCTATAGGGTTTACTTGTGATCTTTCCATCCCTCTTTGGTTGATTCTTTTTACATGAGATCATGGTTTCCTTGGGAAAAACTCCTTGGTTATAAAACTTCAAGTAATGTAGGCTCCTTCTAACTTTTGCATTCCCTCAGTCTCTAAATCTTGAGCAAGATTTCCTTGTCTCACTTGTAGTCCTTAGTGATATCCAAGTTGGAAGTCCTTGGTGAATATGCTGAAGATGTTGAAGTCATTAGAGTTGAAGAAGTTGAAGTCATTAGGGTTGAAAGTGTTGAAGAAGTCCTTTGCACATGGTGTAGTCTTTGGCCATGGGTAGGTTTTTCCATCAAGTTGAAAATAGATGAGATGTAGAGTTGAAACCAAAATGGTTGAGGAAAGGGTTTACAAGAGTTTTTATAAATAAGTTTTTGGAATGAGTACAACACCTATTTTCTAAGGGTTTTTGTCCAATCCTAGGTTTACAAATCCTACAGGCAACACAATGCTCTGATACCATCTGTAGAGGGAGTGTCCCAACCTTTAAATAACATAAGGTGGTGTCCCCTGTGTTTACAATGCTAGTCCCTGGATCAATAGCTAGCATCCACAGTTTAGATGTAATATCAAGAAACAAAGGTCATAATATAGTTTTATAACCAGGAATAACATAATTTTATTACATCACACATAGCTCATTTGGCTATTACATTACATTGCAGCAGAATATTTATAGTCATGGGTCCTTCATCTTCAAAAAGTGCCACAGGCAGATGTTGGTTGTAGACTTTGTAATCCTAAACATTCAATCTTCACTAAAAACAATCAAACCTGCAACATTACAAGTTACAGCCACAAGGGTCAATACATTTGAATTGTATTGGCAAGTGATACTATGGTAGTATAGTGGAGTCTAACGTCTACATGCATTTGGCTAAGTGGAGTTGAGGCTTGCATTGCTCAAAATAGATTTTCCTTATCATTTTGAAAAATACTAAGTTTTTGTTTTGACAAAATCATTTTTCTCAATCAAAGATTGTAGATCCTTTAACCAAGGCATCTCTCAATCAAAGATTTAAGATTTCAAATAACCCTTGTTCAAACCACAAGTTTTTATCTTAGAAATTTGAATGATGAGATCCTTGATTGCTTCCATGTCTTGATGCTCAAATTGTCCTTTACCAGGGACATGGCTAAGTACTTAGATTCTACACTCTGCAGAGGTGGTGCACTTTCCCCACAAGACTTGGTTTCCCAAGACAAGATCTTTCAGAAGCCTTCCCTTAGACCAAGATGGACGCGCTCCAACCTATCAAAAACTACCACCCACTGTCCATATGGCTAAGTTCTTGCAACCTATATGATCATGGCAGAGCCCATATTGCCAAGTGGTTGCACTTGAAGCTTCTCAACATTTGACATCTCAAATCTCTTTGTTCCTAGGTGGCAATCCACAAGTGAGATACACAAGGTAAACCATAGACATGGGCCTTGTGAACCACTCAACCAAAATCCACCAAGCAAGTCCCATTCCACCCAGGTGATTCATTAACTTAGTTGTTTTATTAAACAAAACACAAGTCCTTAGACTTAGAATATTTTTCCATAGTGTGAATATATATTCCACCCATGTTTTCTATTAGCTAGGCTAAGCTTGATAGTAATAGGAATCTTAACTTAGGGATTTTCTACTAAGGCTCCATCTACTAGGTTTTCTTATAGCAAGGTTTATACTTAGCAAAATAAAATCCATGCAAGTTTTACTTAGAAAAGATCACTAATGCATAGTGAAAGTAATGGGACAAAGTATGAAGCATCACTTGCCTTCTTGGTAGAGTATAGGTTCACTCCTTGTCCTTGCAACAATCACACTCTTCAAGTCACTACAATTCAATCAAGCAAGGCATAAACTCAATCTACCAATCAAGCAAAACATCACATAAAATCATAAAGTCTAGGAAATGCATGCAAGCATGCCAAGCTTTGTTTTATTTGAAAAAGTGGTTCCTAATGGGTCATAAACATTTGAAAACACCTAATGGTCATTTTGTAAAGTGGCAAAGTTATTTGCTAAAGGTTTCACCTCAAAAACCATTTTCAAAACAAAGTATCATTTTATGTGGTGTAGCAATATTTTTTACTAGGGAATTAATCTATAGGGTTCACCAAATAAGTTTCCAACCATAAAACTTGGTGTTTGGGGTCAGAGAGTTTAAAAAAAACATTTTCCAAAGGTTTTCTTCCAAAACCATTTTTAATAAATAAACCACATTTCTATTTGACTAGAAATGGTTTTAAATCAAAGAATCATTATTTTGTTTCACCAAATACATTTTTGAGTCCACAAAGTGTTTCCTAATGTTAGTAGGTTCAAATCTCACCAATTGCCAAAGATCTTATCCCCAAATTCATTTTTAAACAATTTTCACATCCTTAACAAGCATACAAATGTTTCTATAAAAACAAACACTCTAACAGATACTATTTGCTAAACCAAGGGCATGGTTGGCTAGGGCTTGTTCCACTGATTCCAATGATACCAAATTTGCAATTTTTGGACGTGTGGTTCAAAAGTTACATGAGTTTCAAATTGCAATTCAAATCTGGTTTCAATCTGTTTTTAAATCAGAAACCTGGCCACGCGTCGTTATTTCATTGGTCGATACCGGTTCAGTGTGGATCACGCTGCAGACCGTTGGATCTAAACAGATCGTGTGGCCTAGAACACGTATCCCTTCGCTGTTAAGTTATTCTATCCTATCCATCAGATCGGGATCGGACGGCTGTGGGGTGCTCGACCCTAAACGAGCGGCGCTGCGGCGGTGGCTGGCGGTGGAGCGGCCAGACGGTGGCGGCGCCGGTGATACAGGAAGCGAGGGAGGAGGGGAAGGTGCTCACCCGAATCGTTGACGCTTGCTGATGCTCAACGTGGTACTGGTTGGTGAAGGGGCGCACGGGGCTGTCCTTGATTGCTCGCCGGAGATGAGTTGGGCCTCGGGCGGCTCCGGAGGTCGTCGAGGGCGAGGATAGGGGGCACCCTAGGACAAACGGGAGGCACAGTTAGGTTCGCAAAGGCATGGAGATCATCATCGTGTCCACGGGGAAGAGAGGGGAGGTCTGGTTTACCGGGGAACATCGCCGTAGTTGGAGCAGACGGCGGCGCTGGCTCGGGGTAGATGTTGCCGACGCTCAGGGACACGCGCGAGCGAGATGCGACTGCAGAAAGGTCTGCTGGGGAATGCTGAGCACAGCTGCGTGCTCGAGGAGGCAAGAGGTGGCGTGTGCTGGCCGGAATCCTCGCCGGAGTATCGTCGGAACAGAGCTGCTCAGGGAGAAATTGGGGCGGCCTGGGGGCGTGCTTGGGGGAGGAGACAGAGGGGAAACGGAGGAGAGTCGTTGGCGTTTAAAGGGGCATGGTTACTGCGAGTGATGGTGGCTGCGTTATGACGAATTCAAGCCGCGAAATCAAAGCAGAAAACGGGGATGAACTGGTCGCTGTGGTGAGGACGATGAACAAGAGAGGGTGGGGTCCGCTTGGCAGTGAAAGAAAGGGAGTGGAGGTGGGGTCCAGTGTTCAGTGACTGTGCGGGTCGTTTTGCGAGTGAGGGAAAACGTTTCAGGGAAAAAGAGGAGGTGGGCTGCGAGTGGGCTTATTGGGCTGGCTCAGTTGGGTCAGGTCCATTTCATATTTTTTTTCTGTCTGTTTGTTTTATCCTTTTTCTTTTTCCATTTACTGATTTGAAATTCAAACAAACAATTCAATCAACCAATCAATTCAAACAAACACCACACTTCACAACTTTGAACTTTGTTCTGTTCAGTAACATAATCCAAAATTCCAAAATAAAATATTATTTTTATTCATTTTAGGATCCATTCATTAATTAAATAAAATGGACCTTTAGTTATTTAATCAAATAGAGTTTGATTTATTTAATAAAATGTCCATTTGAAATCCAAATACTTTTAAAACCAAATCAGTAGGTTTTATTTGAAAATAAAAGATACTTGGAAAATTTGTTTAAAACAAAATAACATTTTTTACTTTAGGGTCCATTAATCAGTAAGTAAAATGGGCCTTAGTTATTAAATCAAATAGGATTTGTTTTATTAAAATCTTTATTTTGAAATCTAAAATAAAACCAAAAACACTTCAGTAGGTTTTATTTGAGAATATAAAATACTTGGAAAACTTATTTAAAATAAAATAAATAAGCTTTGGTGTTTATTTAAAATGGGAAAAGCCTTTACTTAAATAAAATTGGATATTAAATCCTTATTATTTTATTTAAACAAACTTTTACTATTTTTATCAAAACAAAATGTTCTATTTCAAAAGCTTGGCCAAGGTTTAATTTGGCTCTATAATATAATCTTTATTTATAATTCCACCTTTTCTTTTGAAAACCAAATCTTTTATTAAAAGATCCAAAATAGTAATTCCAAATATTTTTAGCTTTATTGCTTATTTAACTTTCTAAATCCCTTTAGGATTTTTATTGGATCCAAGATCAAAATAGGTTTGAAAGTTTTCCAATTGGATTCAAAAAGTTTCTTCTTACCCTGAAAATCAACAAGGTTTTATTTTATTCATTTATTTTTCACATTACAAGATTTGGAAAATCTTGGGATGTGACAATTATACTCGCGATTCACCGTTATAAGCTAAAATAGCTTGATCATGAATAATTCCATGATAAGGGTGAATATTTGACGTAGGTAAAATATTTACCACACCAAGAGATTACTAAAGAATGGAATTTGAAAGCACACCAAACATTTGATGATGGTGATCTACTTCAAAGTACAAGCCCAAAGACATTGGTATTTAATTATACACGCTTTGGACTATGTGTCATATGTATGACTCCACTATTGATGTTGATAGATTCTTTCAAACAGAAAAGGAAATACTGAAAGAGAATCTCATAAGTATATGGCAGAAAAGAAAAGACTAGAATTGTTCAGCTTAAGTATATAGATGATATACATGTTATGGATATATTCTTTGCTTATTGAACAATGTGGTTCTTAAGTATTTGATACTGAATTTGTTGGTGTGAATCGTCATACAAAACAACACAATTCATGAACTACAATGGCCTAAGTAACTAGCAAAAGAATATGTGATGATGTTCATCGAGAACAAATAAAGGGTTATTGTGTTGCTCGTTAAACATCAAAGCTTCCCTTCAGGATTTGTTTTATCAGGTATTATGAGAACAAAAGGATTGTTCAAATAATTACCGTAATCCATAAAAGATGGATGATTCACAAATCTCGTTGGAAAAATCACATCCATAAAACTAGTGCTAAAAATGTCGAAAGACAAATTGATTGAAAGATCACTTCGGAAGTGACATCGCCGTTTAAATTATATTGTTAAGAAAACATGAAGAAACTCCATGTGGATGGAATTTTGGAGTCTTTTGATTTTTGATCACATGACGCTTGTAAAACTTTCCTAGAGATAATTAAAACTTCGTTCATATTCCAAAAGGGAACGAATGACTAGCTTATTGGAACTTGTACATATTGTTGTACGAAGTCCATTATGTGTAGTCAAGAGCGATGGATTCCAACTTCATATGCTTTCTCCGAAAATTTGAGTGAATATATGAATATTTACTTAATAAGGATGAAGTATGAAACATTTGAAAAGTTCAAAGACTTTCAAGATGAAGTACAAAATTATTGTAACAAGAATATAAACAGTTTGTGATAAGATCATAAAGGAAGATATTTGAGTTACAAGTTTAGCATAATACCTAAGATTTAAGGAATCATTCCGTGGATTTGCATTTCTCGAAACACCATAAGAGTATGGAGCGTTCGAGATATGCGATTAAACCTTGTTTGACATGGTAAGATCAAAGGTGTAATTCATAAAACTGTCATTATATTTTAAAGATTAAAAGCTTTAGAGACTACCGGTTTTCCACTGAAAAGAGCTCCATCATAATCCGTTGAATTGACACCATATAAAGTTATGGTTTGGGATAAAACCCAAGTTGTCCTTTCTTAAATATTGGTATGCCATGCATAAAAAAGATGTTTGCAACCAAAATCGCATGAACATGTCTTTGTATGTTATTTTCAAATAACTGTTAAGAATTCCTCCATAAACACCAAAGACAAAAATATTTGTCGCTTAGAACGTCAAGTTTCTTTGAGAAGGAATTTTTCGTGAAAAGTTAAGTGGGAGGACAATAGAACTTTGACAAGGTTTAAAGAACCTTAGCTATATATGATCAAAGTTGCGCAGCGCCGAAAAGTGTTCCGGAGGCAGCAACAATGCTCATGGCTCACGTGCCTCAAAGGTTGTGGTCACGGAGGTCTAAGTTCCTATTGAAACAAGTAGGTCGGGTAAACAATCAAATACCAAGATTTGAGGGTTGAATCATTATTTGAGAATAATGAACCGACTACATGCAAAGAAGCGATGATGGGCCCTGACTCCGTCAAATGGCTTGAAGCCATAAAATCCGTGATAGTTCCATACACGAGAAATCAAGTTTTGAACTTGAAGGACCCTCGAGAAAGGTGTAAGACCTTACAGTTGTGTTTGGATCTATAAAGAAATAGACATGGATGTTTCGCATCTATGAAATGGTCGACATGTTGGGAAAGAGTTCACAACAATGTTCAAAGGTTGACTATGACAAGATTTGATCTTTCATAGCGATATTTAGTCTAGACGGATTAATATAGCAACCACGACATATAATTTTGTTATGTGTTGGATAAACAAAACAAATTCTTCTAATAGAAGGGTTACCTAGGACGTGTGCATGACACGGTCCAAAGGGTTTTGTTAATTCAAAGGATGCTAAATGCATATGCAAACTTCAATGGTTGAAGTAAGCATTATGGAGTTGGAATCTTCACTATGATGAAACTGTTAAAGGAGTTTAAATTCGTCGGAGACAATGAAGATGCTTGCATTTGCAAGAAATTAAGTGGGAGCGCTAAGACATGTTTCTAATACATTATGTGGAAGACATATTGTTGATTGGAAATGATGTATCTTTTATTAACACATATTAAGAATTTCATCCTGATGAAAGACTTAGGCAAAACCCAAATATTTGGCATCAATAGACGCTAATATGGTTGTGCCGAAAGTACATAGATGATGTATTGAATGAGTTCAATATAGAAACTACAAGAAAGGTTCTTGTCACACAGAAAGGATTGAATGAGTTCAATATTGATGATATATTCAAGTGTATTGACACTTGGTAAGTGAAACAAAGATTCAAGTATAGATTGGTACTTGATGTATAAAATCACAAAGAGTATTTATATCAATCATGTTGTGATATGTACAAATCCAGATATGTCTTATGCTCTAAATGTTATGAGCATATACCAGAATGATTCATAAGATGATTGTTGGACGATAGTAAAGATATTCTTATAAATCTTGTAAAAGAACTAAGAATATATTATTTTGTCGAAGTGACAAATAGATGGTTAGTTCATTGTAAATGAATTACATTGATACTAGTTTTGTCACAAAGTACAAATTAAGTTTATCTCAATCTAAACTAAGGGTGGCACAATGTGATGGAAAGTAAGTTCCATGATGGATTTGGATGAGTTCCAAAGTTAAGACATTGTGACAGATACTACAACAAAAGGCTGAGTATATGACTGCTATTATAGCAGCTAAAGAGGGCATTTGTGTCAAGTAGTTTGTTATCAAACTAGGTGTAGTTCACAGCGGGATAATACTATGAAGATATATTGTGCGACAATATTATCAACATATTTTAACCCCAAAGAACTAAAGGTCACACCAAAGGACCAAATTTGTACGAAGCCATCTCATTAGAGAATGAGTGATGCGTAGAGACGCAAAGACATGCAATTACACACGGACCTGGAAGTGTCAGATCCGGAGATCAGTTAATCACTAGCAATCGTGTACATACGACACCAGAAAGCCATAGGTGTTGAATACACAAAGGTTTGAAACTAGATTATTGACTCTAGTGCAAGTGGGAGACTGTTGGAGATATGCCCAAGAGGCAATAATAAAGTGGTTATTATCATATCTTCATACTTATGATAAATGTTTACATACCATGCTATAATTGTATTAACAGGAAACATTAATACTTGTGTGATTTGTAAACATAAAAGAGTCCCTAGTAAAGCATCTTGTTAAACTAGCTTGTTGGTTAATATATGATCATGGTTTCCTAATCATGAACATAGAGATGTTATTAACAACAGGGTCATATCATTAGGAGAATGATGTGATGGACATACTCCTATAGTTAAGCGTAGCATAAAGATCAAGTCATTTAATATAGTTCATTTGCTATAAGCTTTATGATACATAGTAACCTAATTCCTTCGACCATGAGATCATGCTTATCACCATCACCGGAAGGATGCTTTGATGACATCAAACACCACACCGTAACTGGGTGGTTATAAAGGTGGCATTGAGTGTTCGGAAAGTATGGGTTGAGACACATGGATCAAGAGTGGGATTTGTCCATCCATATGACGGATAGATATACTCTGGGCCCTCTCGGTGGAATGTCATCCAATTAGCTTGCAAGCATGTGACTGGTTCACAAGGGATCACATACCACGGGAACGAGAAAAGAGTACTTATCGGTAACGAGGTTGAACTAGGTATGCAGAGATACCGACGATCAAAACCTCGGATAAGTAAACTATCGTGAGACAAAGGGAAATTGGTATCGTATGTAAGTGGTTCATTAGATCGCAAAGTAATCGTAGAAATATGTGGGAGCCATATGAATTTCCAGATTCCTCTATTGGTTATTGATCGGAGAAGTGTCTCGATCATGTCCGCATAATTCACGAACCGCAGGGAGACACACTTAAGGATTCGATGTTGTTGAGTAGTTATGGAATTATGAGTAAGAGACCGAATGTTGTTCGGAGTCTCGGATAGGATCCGGGATATCACGAGGAGATCCAGAATGGTCCGGGGAATAAGATTCATATAAGGAATGTCACATCCCAAGATTTTCCAAATCTTGTAATGTGACAAATAAATGAATAAAATAAAATTTGGTTTGATTTTCAGGGCCAGAAGAAACTTTTTGAATTCAATTGGAACTTCAAACCAAGTTGAATCAAATAAAACCCTAAAGGGATTCAAAAAAAACATTTATTAAAGGAAAATAAAAATATTTAACATTACTATTTTGATCTTTTAAATAAAAGGATTTAGTTCTCAAATGAAATAGAAGTTTTATTAATAAAGATTATTTTATAAAGCCAAATTAAAACTTGGCCAAAGCTTATAAAATGAAATGTTTTGTTTTGATAAAAAAATAGTAAGGTTTATTAAAATAAAATAGGAAGGATTTAATATCCAAGTTTTATTAATAAAGGTTTTACTATCTTCAAAACATCAAAACTTATTATTTATTTAAAATAGGTTTTCCAAGTATTCTCAAAGAAAACCTACAGAATTGGTTTTGAAAATAATTAGTTTTCAAATAAAGATTTAAATAAAAACAAAACCTATTTGATTTAATAACATTGGTCTGTTTATTTAATTAATAATAGCCCTAAAATAAAATTATTATTTTGGTTTTGGAATTTTGGTTTATGTGTTAAAACAGAACCAAATTCAAATGAAAAGTTTGATGATTGTTTGATTTGTTTTGTTTGTTTGAATTGTTGTTTGGTTTTCAAAACAGAAAATGAAAACAGAAAAGGAAAAACAATTTGGAAGAAAAAAATAAAGATCTGGACTCGGCCCAACCCAGCAGCCCAACAGCCCAGCTCTTCTCTCCCGCGATGAAACGTTTTCCACTCATTCCCAGACCCGCAGAGTGACTGACCGGTGGACCCTTCCCTCACATCCCCCTTCACTGCCAGATAGACCCCACAGCCACGTGGTCATCTTCTTCACCGCGACCTCCTCCCCCTAAACCTCGCTGCCGTTGCTGCCATTCAAAGCCCGCATTCAATTCGCAGTAATGCCGCGCCATAACCTCGCCATGACTGCACGCTATTAAACGCTAGTGACCTCTCCTCCCTTCCCCTCTGTCGCCACTCCCTCTCTGCCCCGAGGCTGCCTCAATTTGGCTTAGCACTCCCTCTGTTCCGACGACACTCCAGTGCCAATTCTGGCGACCCAACGCCGCCCCTTGTCTCATTGACCATGCACCCAGACTTCCCACTCCTAGACACATCTCCCTGTGCTCTTCGTTCAACCGCGGGCGCCCCAGAACACCGTCCTCGACAAACTCCGAGCGCCGCCGCGTCTGTCTCCTACTCCGGCGAGTTCCCCAGGTGAAATCCGACCGTCCCTCTGCTTCTCGATCATGCGAGCATCTTCGCCTTGGTCTTACACACCTAACCATGCCCCTGTCTTGCCTTAGGGCGATCTGCAACGTCGCCTTCGACCGCATACAGAGCCGCCCGACGCCGTTCCCAACTCCGGTGAGCGATTCCACCTGACCCCGTGCGCCCCTTGCCACGTCGACCACACGTCCAGCATCACCTCGTCCTCGCGAACACGGTAAGCACCCCCTCTGCCTTCCTTGCTTCCTAGAACCGCCGTTAGCCCGCTGCCAGACCGTCGCCGCCGCGCGCCACCGTCGTCGCGTCGCCAGTACTTGGCCAGGCATTAGCAGCCGTTCGATTTAAATCTGACACTCACGATTAGATCACTTAATTTCGAAAGGGTACGCTTTCTAGACCACACGATCTGTTTAGATCTAACACACCGTAGAGCCGATCCGGCCGAACCGGTACCAGCGAATGACGACGCGACGCGTGGCCAGTTTGTTTAAAAACAGAATTTGGAAAACAGATTTGTTTGTGATTTTCAAACCTTTGTAACTTTCGATCCACACGTCCAAAAATTGCAAATTTGGTATCATTGGAATCAGTGGAACAAGCCCTAGCCAACCATGCCCTTGGTTTAGCAAATAGTATCCATTAGAGTGTTTGTTTTTGCAGAAACTTTTGTGTTCTTGTTTAGAGTAGAAAAATGATTCAAAAATGTTTTTAGGATTAAAACCTTTGCAAAATGGGTTGTTGTAAACTTAGTGACCCTAGGAACCAACCCATGGATTTTAAAATGGTTTTTGTGAAAGTTTGGGAATAAAAACTTGATTTGGTCATTTCTAGCCATTTAAAAATAATGGTTTTGTTATGAAAATGGTTTTGAGTAAAAACTTTGGAGAAAATGTTTTGGACCAAACCTACTGACCATAAACACCAAGTTTTGGGAAACAACAACTTATTTGGTGAAACCACTTAAGGTTTTGGCATTGAGAAAAATGTTTTTCACCACATAAAATGATGAAAGGTTTTGAAAATGGTTTATGGATAAAACCCATTTGCAAATGACTTTGCCATTTTGGTAAATGACCACTTTTGACCTTACAAAGTTGAGAAGCCTAGTGGAGACCATCTTTGCAAATAGAACCCTCCCTTGAATGCTTACATGCATGACTTAGATTCCATTGTTTTATGTGTGTGTGAAAAATTGTTTGATTGATTATTGGTTTGGAATGCTAGTTGATATTGTGTTTACTTGATTGACTTGTAGTGAAGTTAGAAAAGTGTGAGACTAGCAAGATCAAGGAGTGAACCACCATTCCCTACCAAAAAGGCAAGTTACACTATCATCTAAAAGTCCTACTATTTTCATTATACTTAGTGGATTTTGAAACATGCATGAAAACAATTTTATAATTATGCTATGCTAAATCCTAATAGGATACCCTATACATTCCTTAGTGAAAACAATGTAGTTGTTACATGCTTAGCCATGCTATATTTTGAAAAGAGATACATGTTGAGATTTTATGAAGTTGAGAAAAGGACTTGTGTTTTATATAATAAAACAAGGACTCAATGAACCACCTGGGTGGCCAAGGATACTTTGAGTTTTGGAGAAGGTGGCAACAAAAGGAACCATGTCTATGGTAATCTCCTTGTGTTGTGCTCCAAAGGAAACCACCCAGGAAACTTAGAGATTGAACATGTTTCTCCAATTGTGGCTTTCGTGTGCAACCACATGCTATTATGGCTCTGGCTTAGTCAACTACATTGGGAAGACCCATGCATTGTCTTCAGTTAACTGGACATGGGGACCTGGAATCCTACATGGGTGCTGAAGGCAAGCTAGCAATGGTGTATGGGAGGACCCTTTGGAAAGACTTCGTCACATTCTCAATCTGCCAGTACTCCATCTTGGTGAGCACTAATCCAGTGGCCACTGGTGGCAACAAGATGGGATTGTGACATGTGGGTAAAGTGTACTCCTTCTGCAGAAGATAATAAAATCTAAGTACTTAGCCGTGTCCCCAGTTATGGACAATACTGAGCAACTAAAGTTTGAACTATGGGAGATCTCGACATTCCAATTTCTAAAACAAAAACTTGATGCACTTGGGGGTACCAAGGAGCTCAAGAGATTTGATAAAACTTGATGCACTTGGGGGTACCAAGGAGCTCAAGAGATTTGATAAAACTTGATGCACTTGGGGTTACCAAGGAGCTCAAGAGATTTGATAAAACTTGATGCACTTGGGGTTACCAAGGAGCTCAAGAGATTTTATAAAACTTGATGCACTTGGGGTTACCAAGGAGCTCAAGAGATTTGATAAAACTTGATGCACTTGGGGTTACCAAGGAGCTCAAGGGATTTTGACAAGGACTTGAATACTTGAGTTTCTACCAAGTAGTTCAAGGAGATTTTGATAATAACTTAAACACTTGGGCATTACCAAGAAGATTTCAAAGATTTGACAAAGGACCAAAACCATTTTTTGAAAAGACAGGATAAAATATTGCTTTATGCAAATAAGCCTAAACTCTACTTAGCCAAATATGCATGTAATGATAGGATCCACTTATATTCAACATAGTAGTGAACTTGCCAATACAATTCAAATGTATTGACCCTTGTGGCTGTAACTTGTAATGTTGCAGGTTTGATTGATTTTAGTGAAGATTGATTGATTAGGATTACAAAGTCTACAACCAAAATTTGACTGTGGCACTTTTGAAGATGAAGGACCCATGACTATAGTTATTCCGCTGCAATGTAATGTAATAGCCAAATGAGCTATGTAAAGATGTAATTATGTTATTCCTGGTTATAAAGTTATATTATGACCTTTGTATCTTGATATTACATCTTAACTGTGGATGCTAGCTATTGATCCAGGGACTAGCATTGTAAACACAGAGGACACCACCTTATGTTAATAAAGGTTGGGACTCTCCCTCTACAAGGAAAGTCCCGTTTCGGAGTTGGGGAATGGTTCCTGTGTTTTCATCGGGAATGTTCTAGAAGGTTCCGGAATGTCCGGCACTCCGGAGGGGAAGGGTACATGGATGTGTTATATCAAGTTGGTATGATTGCATCATGTACTAAGTGTCATCGCTGAACAAAATAGAGGGATTAATCAAATCCTTGTTTGAAAAGTCAAACGCCAAGTTTGAAAGTCAAACGACTATTTTTGGGAAGTGGAGAAAGAGGAGGAAACCGAGTTGGGGAGGAGTCCCTCCTCCACCGCCGGCCCACCTCCAAGCCGAGTTGGGGAGGGACTCCCCTCCCCTTGGCCGGCCGGCCCCTCCACCTATATAAGGAGGGGCAGGGCTCCCCTCCTAGACACACAAGATCCCCGCCTCCAAACCCTAAGCCGTCGGCGCCGCCACCTGCTGCCGCCGCTGCCGTCCTAGGTCAAGCCGCCACCGCCGCCTAGCAACCCTAGCCGCCAGCCAAGCTTCCTCCTCGGAGTGTCTAAACCCTAGATCACCGAGGGCTCTCTCATAGTCCACCATACTCGCTCCGGCTTAAGGCGAAGCCCTGCGAGATCTCCCCTCTACTTCCGGTACCACGCCGTTATGATGCCAGAATCGCGAGGAGAGTGCTACAACCTCCGCTGCCTGCTGGAACAAGGGAGAGGAAGGTCTTCAACGAGTACCGAACGTGTGACCGACTGCGGAAGCGCTATCGGAACGCAGCGCCGGAAGGATCGTCTACACGATCTTGAGATCGGCAAGTGTACGACTACATCACCCACGAGAATCTGCTCTCGTTAAACACTTTGGAATCTTCGAGGGTGAGTTATTCTATCGACTCGTTGCTTCAATCTAATAGATAGATCTTGGCTTGTTTGTTTGTATGCGGTAGAAATTTTTTGTTTTCCATGCTACGAAACCCTACAGTGGTATCAGAGCCGTGTCTATATGTAGATCTGTTGCACGAGTAGAACACAATGGTCATTGTGGGCGTTAATGCTTTTATTGTCGATTGATTCTTGTGTACTTTGCATCTTGCGGGATGGTGGGATGAAGCGGCCCGGGCTAACCTTACATGACATCGTTCATGATACTTGCTCCACGCTTGACATGCAAATTGTATTGCATAAGTGGCTTTGCGGGTGCCTGTTTCTCCCAACATAGTTAAGATTCAATTTACAACGGGTGATTGATAATACTAGTATCAATGTTGTGGTTCTTGTTCGTAAGTTAGAACGACCTTATTGAAAGCCCCAAACCACGTAAAACATGCAAAGAAAATTAGAGGCGTCTAACTTTGTTTTGCAGGGGTGTGCTGTGATGTGATATGGCCATGATTGTGATTATATTTGATGTATGCAATGTTCCTTATTGTAAGTTGGCAACCGGCAGGAGCCATATGGTTGTCTTTAAATTTTGTTAAGACCCGCGTGTCTATTCAAAGTAGTTGTAATAGTTGAAGCTGGTGGACGACAACCATGGAGCGGCGTCATTGACCTTGATGCAATGCCGGTGATGATGGAGATCATGTTCGTGCTTGAAGATGGAGATCGGAAGCACAAAGAAGAAAGGCCATATCATATCACATATTATGAATTGCATGTGATGTTAATCCTTTTATGCATCTTGTATTGCTTAGTTTACGTCGGTAGCATTATAAGATGATCCCTCAAGCACACAATTTCAAGTTTTAAAGTGTTCATCCTTAGTAAGCACCGTTGCTAAAGCTCGTTGTTTCGAAGCACCACGTGATGATCGGGTGTGTTAGATTCTGCGAGTGTATACAACGTGAGCAAGCCAGATTTGCTCATGCGGAAGCTAAGGTTTGATCTTGACGAGCCTAGCATGTACAGACATGGTCTCGGAACACAGATCACCGAAAGGTAAAGCATGAGTCATATAGTAGATATGATGAACATGTTGATTGTTCGCCATTGAAGCTACATCAACTCTCGTGATGATCGGTTTTGATGTGGTGGATTTGGTTCGTGTGATCACTAAAACAATGTGAGGGATATTGTTTTGAGTGGGAGTTCAACGGCAATATGATTAAAAGTTGAACACTATTTATCATAAATTAAATCAAAGTGAATTTGCATAGTTGTTGTAGTCATTGGCATCCGTTTACCACCTTGCACTTAGTTTTAATTGAGATGATAGAACTATAGAATTCTGGTTAGTTACTTTACGAACTAGTATCATATTGTTTTGAAGTGTTAATCTAAAGTTTAAAAGTCCTATTACAAACTTTCAGTAAGTTCCGGTTACTCCATGAAGTTTAATAATTGGTATTAAAACAAGAGTGACAATTCCAAGAGTTAGTGTATAAGTATCATGTTTGTCTCCATGATTCTTGATATTCAAAGGATTGTCTTAATATCAAGGTTATCTAGGATCTGAAAGAGTTGTTTCAGAAACCATGATGTGTGAAAGATATTGTGATATCTGAAACGAAGTTTTGGTTACAACATTATAGAGTATAATATGGCAAAAGTCATGTTCTCATATTTGATGAGAATTTGCAAAAGGTTGGAGACACTAGTTGTCCTAATCCTCCAAAAGGTTTTGGAGAGCAACATTATACTCGCGATTCACCGTTATAAGCTAAAATAGCTTGATCATGAATAATTCCATGATAAGGGTGAATATTTGATGTAGGTAAAATATTGACCACACCAAGAGATTACTAAAGAATGGAATTTGAAAGCACACCAAACATTTGATGATGGTGATCTACTTCAAAGTACAAGCCCAAAGATATTGGTATTTAATTATACACGCTTTGGACTATGTGTCATATGTATGACTCCACTATTGATGTTGATAGATTCTTTCAAACAGAAAAGGAAATACTGAAAGAGAATCTCATAAGTATATGGCAGAAAAGAAAAGACTAGAATTGTTCAGCTTAAGTATATAGATGATATACATGTTATGGATATATTCTTTGCTTATTGAACAATGTGGTTCTTAAGTATTTGATACTGAATTTGTTGGTGTGAATCGTCATACAAAACAACACAATTCATGAACTACAATGGCCTAAGTAACTAGCAAAAGAATATGTGATGATGTTCATCGAGAACAAATAAAGGGTTATTGTGTTGCTCGTTAAACATCAAAGCTTGCCTTCAGGATTTGTTTTATCAGGTATTATGAGAACAAAAGGATTGTTCAAATAATTACCGTAATCCATAAAAGATGGATGATTCACAAATCTCGTTGGAAAAATCACATCCATAAAACTAGTGCTAAAAATGTCGAAAGACAAATTGATTGAAAGATCACTTCGGAAGTGACATCGCCGTTTAAATTATATTGGAAAGAAAACATGAAGAAACTCCATGTGGATGGAATTTTGGACTCTTTTGATTTTTGATCACATGACGCTTGTAAAACTTTCCTAGAGATAATTAAAACTTCGTTCATAGGCCAAAAGGGAACGAATGACTAGCTTATTGGAACTTGTACATATTGTTGTACGAAGTCCATTATGTGTAGTCAAGAGCGATGGATT
This sequence comes from Avena sativa, assembly GCA_916181665.1. Lineage (NCBI taxonomy): Eukaryota > Viridiplantae > Streptophyta > Magnoliopsida > Poales > Poaceae > Avena > Avena sativa. Next base: position 354,513,045 of record OV702295.1, read on the forward strand.
CCAACTTCATATGCTTTCTCCGAAAATTTGAGTGAATATATGAATATTTACTTAATAAGGATGAAGTATGAAACATTTGAAAAGTTCAAAGACTTTCAAGATGAAGTACAAAATTATTGTAACAAGAATATAAACAGTTTGTGATAAGATCATAAAGGAAGATATTTGAGTTACAAGTTTAGCATAATACCTAAGATTTAAGGAATCATTCCGTGGATTTGCATTTCTCGAAACATCATAAGAGTATGGAGCGTTCGAGATATGCGATTAAACCTTGTTTGACATGGTAAGATCAAAGGTGTAATTCATAAAACTGTCATTATATTTTAAAGATTAAAAGCTTTAGAGACTACCGGTTTTCCACTGAAAAGAGCTCCATCATAATCCGTTGAATTGACACCATATAAAGTTATGGTTTGGGATAAAACCCAAGTTGTCCTTTCTTAAATATTGGTATGCCATGCATAAGAAAGATGTTTGCAACCAAAATCGCATGAACATGTCTTTGTATGTTATTTTCGAATAACTGTTAAGAATTCCTCCATAAACACCAAAGACAAAAATATTTGTCGCTTAGAACGTCAAGTTTCTTTGAGAAGGAATTTTCCGTGAAAAGTTAAGTGGGAGGACAAAAGAACTTTGACAAGGTTTAAAGAACCTTAGCTATATATGATCAAAGTTGCGCAGCGCCGAAAAGTGTTCCGGAGGCAGCAACAATGCTCATGGCTCACGTGCCTCAAAGGTTGTGGTCACGGAGGTCTAAGTTCCTATTGAAACAAGTAGGTCGGGTAAACAATCAAATACCAAGATTTGAGGGTTGAATCATTATTTGAGAATAATGAACCGACTACATGCAAAGAAGCGATGATGGGCCCTGACTCCATCAAATGGCTTGAACCCATAAAATCCGTGATAGTTCCATACACGAGAAATCAAGTTTTGAACTTGAAGGACCCTCGAGAAAGGTGTAAGACCTTACAGTTGTGTTTGGATCTATAAAGAAATAGACATGGATGTTTCACATCTATGAAATGGTCGACATGTTGGGAAAGAGTTCACAACAATGTTCAAAGGTTGACTATGACAAGATTTGATCTTTCATAGTGATATTTAGTCTAGACGGATTAATATAGCAACCACGACATATAATTTTGTTATGTGTTGGATAAACAAAACAAATTCTTCTAATAGAAAGGTTACCTAGGACGTGTGCATGACACAGTCCAAAGGGTTTTGTTAATTCAAAGGATGCTAGATGCATATGCAAACTTCAATGGTTGAAGTAAGCATTATGGAGTTGGAATCTTCACTATGATGAAACTGTTAAAGGAGTTTAAATTCGTCGGAGACAATGAAGATGCTTGCATTTGCAAGAAATTAAGTGGGAGCGCTAAGACATGTTTCTAATACATTATGTGGAAGACATATTGTTGATTGGAAATGATGTATCTTTTATTAACACATATTAAGAATTTCATCCCGATGAAAGACTTAGGCAAAACCCAAATATTTGGCATCAATAGACGCTAATATGGTTGTGCCGAAAGTACATAGATGATGTATTGAATGAGTTCAATATAGAAACTACAAGAAAGGTTCTTGTCACACAGAAAGGATTGAATGAGTTCAATATTGATGATATATTCAAGTGTATTGACACTTGGTAAGTGAAACAAAGATTCAAGTATAGATTGATACTTGATGTATAAAATCACAAAGAGTATTTATATCAATCATGTTGTGATATGTACAAATCCAGATATGTCCTATGCTCTAAATGTTATGAGCATATACCAGAATGATTCATAAGATGATTGTTGGACGATAGTAAAGATATTCTTATAAATCTTGTAAAAGAACTAAGAATATATTATTTTGTCGAAGTGACAAATAGATGGTTAGTTCATTGTAAATGAATTACATTGATACTAGTTTTGTCACAAAGTACAAATTAAGTTTATCTCAATCTAAACTAAGGGTGGCACAATGTGATGGAAAGTAAGTTCCATGATGGATTTGGATGAGTTCCAAAGTTAAGACATTGTGACAGATACTACAACAAAAGGCTGAGTATATGACTGCTATTATAGCAGCTAAAGAGGGCATTTGTGTCAAGTAGTTTGTTATCAAACTAGGTGTAGTTCACAGCGGGATAATACTATGAAGATATATTGTGCGACAATATTATCAACATATTTTAACCCCAAAGAACTAAAGGTCACACCAAAGGACCAAATTTGTACGAAGCCATCTCATTAGAGAATGAGTGATGCGTAGAGACGCAAAGACACGCAATTACACACAGACCTGGAAGTGTCAGATCCGGAGATCAGTTAATCACTAGCAATCGTGTACATACGACACCAGAAAGCCATAGGTGTTGAATACACAAAGGTTTGAAACTAGATTATTGACTCTAGTGCAAGTGGGAGACTGTTGGAGATATGCCCAAGAGGCAATAATAAAGTGGTTATTATCATATCTTCATACTTATGATAAATGTTTACATACCATGCTATAATTGTATTAACAGGAAACATTAATACTTGTGTGATTTGTAAACATAAAAGAGTCCCTAGTAAAGCCTCTTGTTAAACTAGCTTGTTGGTTAATATATGATCATGGTTTCCTGATCATGAACATAGAGATGTTATTAACAACAGGGTCATATCATTAGGAGAATGATGTGATGGACATACTCCTATAGTTAAGCGTAGCATAAAGATCAAGTCATTTAATATAGTTCATTTGCTATAAGCTTTCTGATACATAGTAACCTAATTCCTTCGACCATGAGATCATGCTTATCACCATCACCGGAAGGATGCTTTGATGACATCAAACACCACACCGTAACTGGGTGGTTATAAAGGTGGCATTGAGTGTTCGGAAAGTATGGGTTGAGACACATGGATCAAGAGTGGGATTTGTCCATCCATATGACGGATAGATATACTCTAGGCCCTCTCGGTGGAATGTCATCCAATTAGCTTGCAAGCATGTGACTGTTTCACAAGGGATCACATACCACGGGAACAAGAAAAGAGTACTTATCGGTAACGAGGTTGAACTAGGTATGCAGAGATACCGACGATCAAAACCTCGGATAAGTAAACTATCGTGAGACAAAGGGAAATTGGTATCGTATGTAAGTGGTTCATTCGATCGCAAAGTAATCGTAGAAATATGTGGGAGCCATATGAATTTCCAGATTCCTCTATTGGTTATTGATCGGAGAAGTGTCTCGATCATGTTCGCATAATTCACGAACCGTAGGGAGACACACTTAAGGATTCGATGTTGTTGAGTAGTTATGGAATGATGAGTAAGAGACCAAATGTTGTTCGGACTCTCGGATAGGATCCGGGATATCACGAGGAGATCCGGAATGGTCCGGGGAATAAGATTCATATAAGGAAAGTCCCGTTTCGGAGTTGGGGAATGGTTCCGGTGTTTTCATCGGGAATGTTCTAGAAGGTTCCAGAATGTCCGGCACTCCGGAGGGGAAGGGTACATGGATGTGTTATATCAAGTTGGTATGATTGCATCATGTACTAAGTGTCATCGCTGAACAAAATAGAGGGATTAATCAAATCCTTGTTTGAAAAGTCAAACGCCAAGTTTGAAAGTCAAACGACTATTTTTGGGAAGTGGAGAAAGAGGAGGAAACCGAGTTGGGGAGGAGTCCCTCCTCCACCGCCGGCCCACCTCCAAGCCGAGTTGGGGAGGGACTCCCCTCCCCTTGGCCGGCCGGCCCCTCCACCTATATAAGGAGGGGCAGGGCTCCCCTCCTAGACACACAAGATCCCCGCCTCCAAACCCTAAGCCGTCGGCGCCGCCACCTTCTGCCGCCGCCGCCCTAGGTCAAGCCGCCGCCGCCTAGCAACCCTAGCCACCAGCCAAGCTTCATCCTCGGCGTGTCTAAACCCTAGATCACCGAGGGCTCTCTCATAGTCCACCATACTCGCTCCGGCTTAAGGCGAAGCCCTGCGAGATCTCCCCTCTACTTCCGGTACCACGCCGTTATGATGCCGGAATCGCGAGGAGAGTGCTACAACCTCCGCTGCCTGCTGGAACAAGGGAGAGGAAGGTCTTCATCGAGTACCGAACGTGTGACCGACTGCGGAAGCGCTGCTGGAACGCAGCGCCAGAAGGATCGTCTACGCGATCTTGAGATCGGCAAGTGTACGACTACATCACCCACGAGAATCTGCTCTCGTTAAACACTTTGGAATCTTCGAGGGTGAGTTATTCTATCGACTCGTTGCTTCAATCTAATAGATAGATCTTGGCTTATTTGTTTGTATGCGGTAGAAATTTTTTGATTTCCATGCTACGAAACCCTACAATAGCGGGGCGGGTATTCGGGATCTTAACGGGGCGGGGACGGGTATGGAAATCCCCCCATGGAGTCTCCATGGGGAACCATGACCCCACATGTCAATTTAACAATCCGTCTAGTGTACACCCACCTACCCTAGCTTCCTCAGCCACAAACTCACTGGACCTATTCCCTCGATCCCATCCCTGAGCCGCCAGGAGTCAACGCATGCCTCGCTCTTCCCCCAAATCGTGTCCCGTTCACTTGTGGTGTCATCGGTCGCCACTTGACCGCCCTCGTAGCAAGGGCCTCGCTTGCGGCAAACAGCGCTGCATCGACAAGAGGAGCTCGTCCGCATCGGCCAGGAGGGGCTCGTCATTAGGAACTTCCCACCATGTCGGTAAGGAGGGGATCGTCGCCAGGATCTTCCCATCGCGTCATCCTACAACGGCATTAGCCCCGTCACCAGAATCGCCCTCCATCTGCCCACGTCGGTGTCAAGGTCCCCGTGGTGACCTCGACGGGGATCGGGTACCCATCCTTCACGAGGATGGGGGTCATTTCCCCCAATAGCTTCATGGGGATTCGTGGATACGGGGGATTCGCGGGGATCATGGCAGGTACGGTGGAGCGATACCCGACCATACCCGGCCTCTTTGCCACCTTGACACTTGGGAAGCTATCTTGTGCATGATGGACATATAAGCATATCTTTTGATGAGGCTTTGAAGACAACCGAGCCACTTCCTATGCTAAAGGTGACTTCTCCAACTGAATTACTTTGTGCAGTCGAGAAAGTAGAAGGTTTGGGAGAGTCTGATATGATGACAACTTATTCAAAGTTGATCGTCAATGAGCACTTGTTTGAAGTGTTCATTGCGCTCCCCTAGAAGTTCAATAAGCATTGTCTATTATCCTTGCCTTGATGGTTGCTATGATGAAGTGATGTTGAGATGAACTACTATGTTATGTACTTGGTTGATTATGAACGTTTCCACTTGTGCGCTATGTGTAACAGACATAAATTACCTAGTTGTGCTATTTGTAATCATTGTTTATACTTGCAAAATGTTGTGTGTCATGTTTTTTTCTTGTGATCTGATTCATATTATTTTAATATTGTTATCTGTGCAAAATAATATATATACATTCTAATATACACATGCTACTATTCATATATGTACAGAAGTATATATTGTCCAAAAGCAAGAAAACATCCAATTACATGGTTTGTACATCCAAGCATGAATTTAAATTGGGTATCACCCTCTAAGTCCAACAGGAAATTCCAAGCCACACAAACAACAAAATTCAAATTGGAAGCCATTAATTTTTCAGGAAGGATTGGGAATTACCACCGAATTCAATTTCAAAATACAATTTTGTGCGTCCAAATAAAGTAGTAGAGTATTTGATATGTGACATGCCAAAAGTAATCTATATGGACTTGATATCCAATATTTCAAACATCGACTTTGTTTTCCAAAGTTCAACTACGCATCTATTTCTCGCAAAATTGGCGTGCGGGTAAATTTAATACGCAAGCGTGATCAACACTCTAAGATTGCAAACAACAATGGTCAAGACGGATGCTATTTTGTTTTGAGCCATTTCATGATCACGACATGCCAACTCTCCACATGAACATCAACCATTCATCTTCACGGGCCAATGGTCAAGACGAATGCTATGCCTTTTTTCTATGTGTGTATGCATTTTATGCTTAGTTTCGAATGACTTATCGTATATTTGTTTAAATTATGTGTCTATACACGTTTTGGTATATACATACATGTGACTATAAACAAATCTATGATATCCAATGATAAGGAAACCGGTAATCGTTAACTGCTAGGTTAGCTTGGGAGTAGCGACTAATCGGAACTCGGATGATTAACTGATTTAATCGGTCGGCTATTAATCGGTGCAGCCTACAAAAATTAGCACCACGTATGAATCCTCTTGCACCTCAATCATCTACCCTATTAAAGGCAGCCTTAAGCTCCCGAATGAGATCCTTAAGGCGCTCGAGCTCTTGTATCTGAGGTCTGGTCGGCAACTACGAGAAACTGGTCAACAATGACAAGGAACTGGGATCAATCGGGAGCTTCGCAAAACCTACTTCATTGGGGCGGGCTAGCGGATGCATGGGCGATATGTGTTGATAATCGGAGTGTCAGACCTATTAATCGGGTTAAACGATTAACACAAAGGATTAGTGGTAATCGACACGGTCAGGTCCCTAGTAGCGAGTAATCGGCCTATTAATCGTTGATTCGGCCTATTTTTTGAACAGTGATGATATCTAATTTAAGAGACAAAGGAAGTACTAGTACTAAAAAAGTAACCTTTTCATAAAAATAGTAGCCAAATGGCTAGTCCAATATTCCGTAGGCTTATAAATACCATACAAGAGCTACCGAGAGCATCATGTTGTGACATGCACATGCTATCCCTATATCAAACGCTTAAGGCAGCTCAAACAGGTGTGAAATCCCATCACCTATTAGGGTTATGACCCAATAGCAATTTGGACTTTTTACATGAGCAAAGAAAATGTTAAACCTCTCATCTATCCATCACCAGGTGGAGTGACAAAAATCATTGGAAGCTTCCATTGGAAAAGAGAAAGAAAATCAAAAGAGCGTCTGTGAGAAGAAGTTGAAGAAAAAAGCTTGAGATCAAGTAAGGAGTGTTGCTTGGGAGCTAGTACCTTGTTTTCTTCATGCTTTGATTGCACCATCTTTGATGAGATTGTGTGAATTCCTAACTCTCTTGTACTAAATTTATTGTTGTCATGTAAGATCTATGATATCTTGCTGCACGAGAGTATCTAATGCTCACTAGAAAAAACATGTTACATCCCACATTTGATTACTAGTGGAAAAAGGTTTTCATGGCTCTTCGATTGTTGGATTTTCCACATGTTGATGGTTTTGCACGTAAAATATTGATGTTCAAGTGTGTTTATTTGATATCAATGTTCTAAGAATACCTCTTCCTGGTGTTACGTTGTCTCAGCTTTGCTGTGAATTTCGCTCGAGGAGAGACAGTGCCTTAGCCTAGGTACGAGCTGACAAGTCTGATGTTCCACATATATGCTTGTGCATGTGTTTTTTCATGAAGCAACGATCCTTGAGTTACTAAATGCTGCTGCCAAAGTTAAACTTTATTTTTTTGTGTATTTTCAGACCACTTTAAATGTATGCTAATCTTTAATTAGAGCATGTTTGATTCAAAGGATTTACATAGGAAATTTATATGATTACTTTGTCATAGGAATTTTTTCCATGATGGTTGTTTGATTTGTAGGATTGATTCTTATAGGAAACCTAGGGAATCCTTTAGACGAGATTACATAGGAAATCTAACATCAACCAAAACCTCTTTCTTAGAATCCGTTCCGTTTCATATGATGGAATCAAACAAACTTTATGGCACGTGGGTTTCTATAGAATCGAATTGGACATGCCATTGCAATCCTAGTTTTTTCTATTCATTTGTTCTTTCTATCCTACAAATAAAACAAACCATATAATAGAATGTACTCCCTCCATTTCAAAATATAAAATGTTTTAGCTTTGTAAAGCATGTATCTAGAATTTTTTTTAGTACGTAGGTTCACTCGGGTTTGAAATAAATGTATATGCTAAAAAAATTCTAGATATTTCTTTTTCACAAATCTAAAACATCTTATATTTTAAAAGCTATATCAGTGTACACCTCAGGCTCAACCCGTAGCATATATTGTCTAATATTTTATATCTGACGTGCCAAAACCAATCGATACAGATCTGATATGATATCCAATATTTTAAGCATTGGCTCTGTTTGTCAAAGTTCAACTCCAGTACGCATCTATTTCTAGCAAAATTGTTGTGATGTAAACTTAGTATATATGGGTGATCTGGACTGAAAGATTGCATACAAGTTTCTGCATTCAGATCCATGGTGATCACGACATGCCAACTCTCCACAGGAACATCAATCATTCACCATTCGCAACAAAAATAAATCATTCACCTTCACAGGCCAATCAATGAAGACGTACCCTATATCTTTTTCTTTATATGTTTTTGGGCACATACATCCAGAGCTTCCTGGTGTGCACCACTGTCTTCTCCAAAAGCGCAACAACAATGGCACCTCTTAACCCCTCTGTGGAACTCAAACATGTCCTCCTCTGCTCAGTACCACTACTCATAGCTCCCGTGGTCATCTTGCTATATTTCCAAGCTGTTGGCAACAAGAAGAAGGCCATCCGTCTGCCCCCGAGCCCCCTAAGGTTACCGATCATAGGGCATCTACACCTGATGGTTAACCAGCCCCACCGGTCACTGCAGAAGCTGGCCCGCAGCCTTGGCCCAGTCGTCCAGCTGCAGCTCGGAGGTGTCGCCGCCGTCGTGGTCTCGTCGCCGGAGGCGGCCAAGGAGGTGCTCAAGACGCATGATGTCCACTGCTGCAGCCGACCCTCCTCACCAGGCAAGTTCTGTTCCCCCGAGTCTAGTATGTGCAGGGGTTAAATCACTGGAAAAATATTGTGTGAAAACGAAAAAATTGTAAATGTTTGAGAAATATATTTGTAAACAAAGCAAGTTATACCTTTCCTATTCGTGCTGAAATCTGAAACCAAGCTAGTAGTACGAACTCAGGTGCCAATCTAATTACCTACGGCCAACAAGACATCGCATTCTCGCCATACAACGAGAGCTGGCGTGAGAGGCGCAAGCTGTTCGTCTCGGAACTCGTGAGCAGCCAGCGCGTCCAGTCCTTCGCGCACGCGCTAGAAGCTCAGGTCGGCGACCTGATCCAGTCACTCTCACGGTATCCGCCGTCGGAGCCCGTCAACCTCAACGAGACCCTCTTCACGCTCATCGACGGCTTCATCGGCACGGTGGCTTTCGGGAGCATGAACGGTGCTAGGCTCATGAAGTACGCCAAGTTCCAGCAGGTTTTCAGCGAGGCCATGGTCGCCCTCTCCGCCTTCTCCGCGCAGGACTTCTTCCCGTCATCGCCTGTGAGCCGATGGTTCGACAAGCTGGTCGGGCTGGAGGCGCGGTACCGGAGAATATTCATGGAGCTGGATGCATACTTCGAGATGGTGCTCAGCCAGCATATGGACCCGGGAAGGGTGAAGCCTGAGAAGGATGACCTTGTGGATGTCTTGATCAATCTTTGGAAAGAGCAAGCCATCACAAAAGACCACCTCAAGGCACTGATTATGGTACTAAAAAACAACTTGTTTTTATGTGATATATACTGATTGCATACAATTGTTTAAAACTTCAGAATAATAACAATAATAACGTGGTCATATATGCTCTTTTGCAGGATGCATTCATCGGTGGCACGACCACAAGCTCGGTGACATTGTTGTGGGCAATGTCTGAACTAATCAAGAACCCGAGGGTGATGAAGAAGGCCCAGACAGAGATAAGGGACATGGTTGCCGACAAGCAGAGTGTGCAGGTCGACGACCTCTCCAAGCTCAAGTACCTGAAGATGGTCGTCAAGGAGACACTGCGACTGCATCCGCCGGCGCCGCTGCTCGTTCCAAGGGAGACCATGGAGCATGTAAAAGTCCTCGGGTATGATATCCCACCCAAGACAAGGATCTTCGTCAACGTGTGGGCTATGGGGAGGGACCCTGCGTGTTGGCAAAAACCGGAGGAGTTTTACCCGGAGAGGTTTGAGAACACTTCCATTGATTTCCATGGATCGCACCACGAGCTTCTTCCATTTGGCGCGGGGCGGCGGATCTGCCCAGCTATCCACATGGGCGCAACCATCGTCGAGTTCACGCTTGCTAGTTTGCTCCATTCGCTTGATTGGGAATTACCTCGAGGCATGACAAGCCAAGATGTGAGCATGGAAGGGACCGGAAGACAAGTTTTCTGCAGGAAGACTCCTCTCTACCTTGTTCCATCTTCTTATAAATAAATTTGCCATCCCAGGAGGTTCCTTACGTGGCCCACCTTCAATGGCCGGAGCACAAAGGTTTTCACCTAAGATGATGACAATGTAATCTTCGGACTGGATACTTATCACACCATAGGTTGTGTTTCCTTTTGTCTTCTGAACTATGCTATCGCTGATATCTGCGGAGTTGGATACCTTTTCTTGGAGTTCCACAGTTCAGTCTCTTGGTTAAATCCATGTGTGTGGACCACTAAAAAAATCATGTGGTTCTGGCATAAAAAAGTTGTGTAAACAAAAGATAATGGTGCTAAGAGAAATTGGAACTGAAATAAGAATTGTTGTTTATGTGTGGAAGACGAAACAATTCAACTTCTTTTTATTAATGTCTATTTGCTCTGTCTTGTGTGGCGTATATAGTTCACATGACTTTTCAATTATCCCCAAAGTAATATCATGAATATGGTTTGGAATTGGTTGAATGGAAATTAAAAAATAAAGGGTCAAAATTCGAGTGGATGCGCTTTACATAAAGCTATATAGAATTATTGAAATGATATACTTTTTAATAAGACTAGAGCTAATCATTCTTGCAGGTTATTCACAAAAATTACTAGTGCATCCATCTCTTTCCTTACATGTTCCCGGTGGAGCAGCGGAGCCTATGGTTCTGAATGCAAACAATTAAAAATGGTCGTGCTTGCTATCCTCAAGCGGAGTGGTTGGCGGCTGTAACACCCTCGTCTGATAAGACTGAGTTCACGTGTATAGTGCTAATTCCTAGATCGATTCACTGGCTCACACGGTAAAGATGGATACCAAAGAATTCAACAGTGCATCATAAATAACGAATTGCCCCAGAATTTGCAATTATTACAATAATGCTTAGCACGTAGGCTAGCAAACGGAAGCATAAATATATAGTATACTCCATCTTCAATTTCTCACAAACAAACAAACGTTGAGTGGAGTACCGCGACCTATTCGATCACTCAGATTCGGAATAATAACCTGCAACATAAAATGTACCAGCCCCGAAGGGTCAATACATGAAATGTATGACAAGTAGCGCTAAGTAGGGAGACAATACACCTAGCAACTGCATGCTTATTTGGCTGGTGGAGCTGTGGCTAGCTTGTATTTTATTAAACAATTTCATTCTATTTTTAAATCAAGTTTGATCACACAACCCATTACGTTCACCCATCAAGTTTTAGTAATCAAGAAATAAGGATGAGCAAAAATATGTCATAGCATCAATATCAAGCAACTTATTTGTCTGTAACTGGGGACACGGCTAAATATTTAGTTTATACATCCTGCATGGGTTTGTACACTTTACCCATGTGACTTGGTTAACCCAGCTCGTACCACCACACTCATATTGTGTGACGATAGAGAGAAGCCCAAGAAGAGACCGTTCGAAAAGTAGATCCCCAAACCCCATCATGCACCGGTCTCAACCTAGCATTCACTCCATCTCTAGCTATGCTGGGTTCGGGTCACCACGACCTACTGAGTCCAACCAGTCATCCATTCTTACTGGCACATGGTTGCACACGTAAGCTACTGCAATAAAGACAACTAATCCTTTTCAGTGTCCTGGGCGGCATTCCTCACCGTTATTCACACTCTGATGCTAATCCAGCCACTCCACCCAGGTGGTTCATTCACATTATGTTGTGTTAGTAGAATAAAACATTTACTTTACCAAAGCATGATCCCTTCCTCGTATCTACAGCAATGCTAAGCACATCTACCATACGGGAGCTCAACTACAAAGGATCTCCGTACCATAATACATAAGATATAGCAAAGCATAGTAATTCCTACACATTGTAGCTATGAAAATACACTACACATGCACAAGAGAAAAATAGTAGGACAAGATCATGAACAAAATAGCAACTACTTGCCTTGGTTGCAGCTAAAGCCGTTTAAGCACTCGTTGCAATCACACACGTTGCATTCCTCGCAATCTATCGAATCAAACAATTGCATACAACATAAACAACCATACAAAACATAAACAAATGCACACATGCATGCATGAAAATTTAATAAGTCAAAACGGTTGTATTTTAGTTCTCTATACTGAAATATATGATGCATGCTTGAAGTGTTTTAATGCAATAGGGTATTTATTATTAAATTCTAGTTGCCAGTATAGGAGTTTTAATAGTTCTGTTTTAACTCATGTCTTAACTGTTGAATTAAATTTGTTTATGGGGTTTACTGAATAGAGGACGTTAATATGAACCAGTAGGAATTGGATTCACCCTAATTGGAGTTATAGATCTTTTCTTATGATTTAAATAGTGTTTAATGGGGGTTTAAATCATTTATATAGTTTCTATTGTCTAAAAATCAAAATAAAATCAGATCTGTAATATTCACGGGATTGTGATTTCAGGGACATATTATTTATATTTTTGTGATCTATAAATAATGTACTATTGATTTAATGATTTATAGAGCCATTAATACTAATTAAATTGTTACGGGCTAAATAATCTGCAAAAGCTAGATATAACCAGTTATTGTTATTCTTCATGAAATTAGCTTCAGTTTGATATATTATTCATAATTTTTGGACCAGGTATGAATTTATTAACCTAAAGGACCAATATAACTAATTAAATCATTACAGTAAATACGTACTGTAAAAGTTAGATCCAACTTGATATTAATATTCTAATCAATTTTATGAATCTAAAGTTATATTATTTGTAACTTTTAGACCAGTAGATTATTTATTATGGATTTTACAAGTTTAACCATTTTTCTGCAATGTTTTCTATTTCTTTGAAAACAGAGGGAATATTCCCCCGGGATATTCCGCGTGAGCTGGCAGTGTGTGGTGGGGAATATTCCGCGTGAGCTGGCAGTGTGTGGTTCGCTAGTACCCCTTCATCACGGAACTAACGTGAGACGTTGGATCTATGTTGATCGGGCGGTCCTGATTGACCGTGGCCAGCTCACCGGCGCTGATGGTGGGGCAACGTCGGTTGGCGGCGACGCGGCTCAGGCGGCTGTGGCTGGCGGCATTCCTGCTATCCTTGGTGACGGCGTGGTAGTCCACGAGGATCGGGCGAAGATGGTGAGATGCCTGGTGTACTCGGTGCGAACCTATTGTGCCTAGATTGACGATGAACGGTGGAAGGAGGAGCTCCCTGCCGGGACGGGGAAGTGCCCCCGGAGCCATCTCCATCGATCTCCACCACCATATCCATCACCGTTGCTGATTCCCATGATGAGGAGGGAGTAGTTCTTCCTCAAGGCTAAGGGCTCTACTGAAAGCTATGTGTCCATCTCTCTCTATGCATGATCTTGTTGTGGTCATGAGCTTTATAATCAAGCAGATCTACCTTGCTACTCAAGTGCTTCATTAGATCTCTGCAGTGAGAGCGTGCGCGCCATGGTGGCACTTAGGATTGAGTCTACATAAATACTCTTTGTGCTTTAATAGATCTATGCTTTTCCCCACGTGTGTGATAGTGATAGCGTGTATACCGTGTGTGGCACTTAAGCTAGATTATATATATATTTATCATGAGTTATATTTGGAGTTGGATGTCTCTATGAAATTGTGGTATTTGTTGGAACCATCTAGCGCTCAAGGTGACAGTGTGGGGTTATCTAGATTGGGGAAGGCCCTACCGTGGATTAGAGTGTCCAACCGGAGAGTTGTTAAGAGTAGTATCATGAAGAGAGGATATTTATATGAGAGAGTGTTCACTAGTGAAAGTATGATCCCTAGGCCTTGTTTCTAAGCATTGAAACACCGTTTGCTACTAGATCCGTTGCATGTTTGCTTGCTTCCTTGTTGTTCCCTTTAGTATTTACCTCACCGTCAAGCTCTTTTCTAGCACCATTACCACTTGTATTTCACTATCTCTTCGCCGAACTAGTGCACCTATACACCTGACAAGTGTATTGAGTGTCTTGGGGACACAAGAGACTTCTTGTATCTTGATTGCATGGTTGCTTGAGAGGGGATACCTTTGACCACTTCCTCCTTGAGTTCGATAAACCTTGGGTGATCCACTTAAGGGAAACTTGCTGCTGTTCTACAAACCTCTGCATTTGGAGGCCCAACAACTGTCTACAAGAATAGAAGTGCGTAGACATCATAGTCCAAGGTGGAACTACTCACGCATCATACCGGATAAGAAGGCCTCCGGGATGATCTCCCCTCCAACAGGGTGCTGGGAAGAACTTTAGATCCCCCGATCTAGGGACGATGGTGGCGGCGGCTACAGACGGTTTCGTGGAGTTTTGATCAGGTTCCTAGGGTCTCTGCATCGGGGGCTTCTTATAGGCGAAGAGGCGAGGCAGGGGGCGCCCGGGAGGCCCACACCCTGCCTAGGCACGGTCCAGGCTTGGCCGCGCCTAGGGGGGTGAGGCCACCCCGTGGCTCCCCTCCGTCTCGTATTCTGGGTTCGTGTCCCCACGGTAAAATATTGACTTTGGCTTTTGTCCCGTTCAATTCCGAGAATATTGATTTTCTTCCTTTCTGGAACCAAAAACAGAAGAAAACAGGCAGCTAGCACTGTGGAAACTTGTTAATAGGTTAGTTCCAAAAAAGATATAAAAACACCTCAAAGTGTAGACAAAGCAAAGCAAAGTAGATACTAAACAAGCACGGAACATCAAAAATTATAGATACGTTTCCAACATATCAGTTGTCAAGCTCACCGGTTTGCTGTAACAAAGGATTAACTTTATGGTGTGGAAGGTGATGAATGGTTTGCAGTAAGTAAACAGTGGAAGATGTATCAATGGTAAATATTGGACCAGGGTCCATAGTTCACTAGAGGTGCTCTCCTTAGATAAACAACATGGCATGAAGGGTAAACAAATTACAGAAGGGCAATTGACAGGAACTGAGCAAGGCATAACAATGCAATACCAGAGAAAAAGATCCTATGAGATTCGATTGGGCAATAGAACAATATACATAGACCGCCATCCAACTGCATCTATGACTAGTAGTCCACCTTTGGGTTATCATCCGAACCCCCTCCAATATTAAATTGCAAGCAACAGACAACTGTTTTAAGCAAAGTGTGTAAGGTAAACAATCCACTTGTTCCATGAACAAGAGATCATTGTTTTCTCCCTAGTGGCAACAACAAATCTACAACCGAAGAGATTTCTGTCACTTACCTTGGAAACTAGAGGCATGAACCCACTATCGAGCATAAATACCCCCTCTTGGAGTCACTAGCAACTACTTGGCCAAGATAGCTACTAACAACGGAGAGAATGCGAGATCACAAACAACACATACATGATAGTATCAAATAGACAAAACCATTAATCAATCTGACATAGTAATCTCAATATCCATCGGATCCCCGCAAACACAACATGCATGATTACAAATATATTAGATCTTGATCATAAATGGAGCTCACAAGATCTATACATGAAAGCACAAGGAGGAGATAAAACCATCTAGCTACTACATGGACCCGTAGTCCAAGGTGGAACTACTCATGCATCATACCGGAGAAGAAGGCCTCCGGGATGATCTCCCCTCCGGCAGGGTGCCGAAAAGAATTTCAGATCCCCCGATCTAGGGACGAGGGTGGCGGTGGCTACAGACGGTTTCGTGGAGTTTTGATCGGGTGCCTAGGGTTTCTGCATCGGGGGCTTCTTATAGGCGAGGAGGCAAGGCAGGGGGTGCCCAGGGTGCCCACACCCTTCCCAGGCGCGGGCCAGGCTTGGCCGTGCCCAGGGGGGTCTGGCCGCCGTGTGGCGCCTCTCCGTCTCCCCTCTGGACTTCGTGTCGCCCACGGTAAAATATTGACTTTGGCTTTTGTCCCGTCCAATTCCGAGAATATTGATTTTCTGCCTTTTTGGAACCAAAAAACAGAAGAAAACAGGCAACTGGCACTGTGGCAACTTGTTAATAGGTTAGTTCTAGAAAATATATAAAAACACCTCAAAGTATAGACAGATCAAAGCAAAGTAGATACTAAACAAGCATGGAACATCAAAAATTATAGATATGTTTCCGACGTATCAAGCATCCCCAAGCTTAACTCCTGCTCGTCCTCGAGTAGGTAAGTGATAAAAAGAATATTTTTTGAGGTGACATGCACCATCAAAATAAATATCAAACCATTTGCAAGCATTGAAAGCTGGGATCAAAGAACTCTAAACATGTGCATGAAAGATGGAGTTCTAACAATAAGACAAAGTAACTATGCATGCAACATGAAAGGCTACAAACAAAGATCATGAATAATATGCATTGAAAAATGTTTTTTTGTTTCACATACAGAAAACATGGCATAGTGGTAATCAGCTTGTCCCTCATAGAGTAGCAAATAGATGTATAGGACACCTTCAAAGTTCATAAGAGTTACTAGATACAAATAGCACAAGAACAAGCAATATCACAATATGCATCAATCAATAAGTTTTGGGACACTGCACATAGAACTAAGAATGGAAACTATGCTCTCTTAATGGTGCCTAAAGGTAGAAGGTGGAGACTCAATATAATAGTGGAAGAAAGGCCCTTCATAAAGGGAAGCAGAGATTTGAAGTTTCAAAAAGAGCTTCCAAAAATGATGGTACTTGTTAGCTTTCAACCCTCATTGCCTCTATCATAAGCATCTTGAAGTGATTAAGGTTAAAGTGAACAAACTATGGAGTATATGCTTGACAAAGTATCAGTTGGCAATCTCAAGTCCCTTGAATACGAGGTCCACACCTCATGCTACTCAAATTCAGTCACCTGTAAGTTCTTGTCATAGTAAGTACATGTGTATCATAGAGAATCGCCAACGGGGTACCCCTTGCACATGGTACAGGAGCTATCCCATAACTAAAATGACAAGGTAAGCATACAATGAGCATCTTAGCGATCTTTTTATTTACTATGTGCATAGCTTTTTATTGAGGATGCTTCACAGATAGCTTATTATGGTGATGCTGCAAGTTTCCACCATGATTAGGCATGACTTAGGCTAGCGGCCCAGGAGTTTCTATAACACAAAATACATAACTCCATGGACTTACAAGGTCCCTCTTTATTTCAAACCGGTGACATCCATAGACAAAAGATCATGATATAAAATGTGTACAAAGTACAAGTGCAATGTTGGAAGCGTTCCCCATGACAGCATGGTTCTGCTAATTCCAACGTATAAGTGCAACCATATACAACATAGACGACACAATGGTTCAAGTTTATTAGGGGCAAAGAATATAGAGTGTGCCATCAAGTTTGTGATTTCTTTAATCACTAAGTTTTCACATAACAAAATACTTTTTAATTGGAACATAGCTGAAAACAAGAATATACTTGTAATGGTGTAACACACCATGCATAGGAATTTATAGTGGAGACTTTGGAATAACTTTTTTCTTGGGAGTTGGAGGCATGAGTAGAGCTTACTCATAGAAGTGGAGGCTAGCAAAAGACTGGGAGTAGCCAACTAAGAGAGCAATAGTGGCCATAATCATGCAGAGTGATAAAACATTACTAATCAAAGCATAGAGTGGTACTACAAGTCAAGGACTAAATGATCATAGATGCTATGGTGACTTGTTCATAGTCATAACATGGTGTGAGCATGTGCCAAGTCAACCCACACAAAACATCAAAGTAGAATACCACAATACTATGCTTTTGCATGCTAAAACAACGCATAATTCTTTCAAGGCACACTAAGCAATCCCAATTGTTTGGAACAAGTCATGCTACAACAATAATCACTAAGCATAAATTCAAAACAACACCTAGCATGTCGTGCTAAAGTCTAAGTCACAGTCAATGCAAGCTCCTCTTGCACTTCCAAGCAAGAACTTTCTACTCATTTCCAATACCAATCGACTTATTTGAAACAACACATCGAGAACGGGGGTCCAAACTACTTTATTCAAGCAAACTAAACAAACTAAGCAAAGCAAATGAAAACTAATACGCTCCAAGAACAACACAACTGTGCATGAAACAAAACAAAGTGTCTAGATAGACCTGAGCTTTTTTATTGATGAAGAAGGGGATGCCTTGGGCATCCCCAAGCTTTGATGCTTGTACCTGTTGGATATTTCTTGGGGTGACACCAGGGTGGCATCCCCAAGCTTGATCTTTTGTCCATTCATCATCTCATTACATCATTTTCTCTCTACACCTGGAATTTTTTCCTTCATACAAAACTTCACAAAATCTTCATTAGCAACATTAGTGTATTCAAAAGATAATAGACTTTTGGGATAAGCTTTGGAACAGCAAGACCTTTCACTAAAACGCACAAGCTACTGTAGAAACTTCCTTTAAAAATCTCAATTCCCCAAAAGAGAACTCAAAAAGGAATCAATAAGAAGCAAATGCAAATAATAACAGAAATCTGTCAAAACAGTCCAGCATGTAGAAACCATTTTTTTCGAAAATACTTTGTTGCTCAAATCAAAAATTGTTGAACTAAATAAAGTTAGCTAACATATTGGGGGATTCATTCGTAAATTTTCAGGTCAATCCGAGTTACAGAGACTCCTCAAGAATTTTTATGGTGGAGCACAGAAATCTGTTTTGGGACAGCAACTCCCCAAATCTTACTTCCCTCTCATTAGAGGTTATTCTTGGCACAAAAATCAAACAAAAAGGATAAGGAGAGGTCATTACTGAAGTAATAACTTCAAATACTCAAGGAAACTCTTGGGTTATCTCCCAACAAGTACTTTTCTTTAACGCCTTTAAGTTAGGCACAAGAAGCAAGAAAATCAAGTATTTACAAATGAAGAAGCATTAACATCAATACTTGCAAAATCCTCAACTATTAAAGGTATCTCATACAAATGAGTTTTGGAGGATCCCTTCTCATCTCTCTTTGTTTTACTGCTTTCATCAAAAAGATTTTCAGGAGCAACCGAATCAAAATTCTTTTTACAGGCTTCATGCATTCCAACAAGCTTAAAGGGTATGGGTATCTTAAATTCCTCTCTAGGCTTAGCAGAAGTACCCACAACATCTACACTTGAGCCTAGCATATTGAAACGCTCAAAGACCTTTTTGGCTTCCCTAGCAACATCATGGAACTCTTTTAGTAAAGTTTCAAGAATGAATTCTCTATTTTCAGCATTCTTTTCTTCTTTTAGTTTTAGGAACAAAAATTGTATCATGGGGTTAAGGCTAACAAACCTAGCCTCCAACATATGAACTAAAGAAGCTGCAGCAATTTCATAATTAGGAGCAAGCTCTGCTATAGATTTATCCTCAATATACTCATGATTGCTAACATGATTAAAGAATTCTTCAATATTATCTTTCCCAATTATGGAGCCACTACCTATTGCAAGATCCTTCAGGGAGAACTTGGGGAACAACATGGTGAGCTAGAGAAAGGTGGCAACTAGAGTATGAACTAATTTTTTGTGTTTTTGAATAGAGAAAGCAAACCAATCTAGACTATTTTTTTGGAGTTTTTGATAAAAAGAGGCAAACAAAACCAAGCAAAAGAAACTAAGAAAACTAAAAACAAAGTAAATAGAAAGGTTGAGGAGGAATCCCCTTGTGAAGAAGTCCTTAGCCTCCCCGGCAACGACGCCAGAAAATCTTATGATGGCTCTTCGTTGATGTGGGAGCTTCTTCTTCTTTAGTCCCCGGCAGCGGCGCCAGAAAATCCTTGATGGCGCCCAGTACTATCGTGGGACGCTTCGTTGGAAACCCCAAGAGCAAGGTATGATGAGCACAACAGCAAGTTTTACCTCAGTAAGAAACCGAGGTTATCGAACCAGTAGGAGGAAGGAAACGTCTCAAAGGTGTTGCAAGCAATGTGGATACCTGCACAACACAAAATCATTACTTTTGCCCCAACAAATCAGTGAGGTTTTCAAGCTCACCGGTTTGCTATAATAAAGGATTAACTATATGGTGTGGAATGTGATGAATGGTTTGCAGTAAGTAAACAGTGGAAGATGTATCAATGGTAAATATTGGACCGGGGTCCATAGTTCACTAGAGGTTCTCTCCTTAGATAAACAACATGGCATGAAGAGTAAACAAATTACAGCAGGGCGATTGACATGAATTGAGCAAGGCATAACAATGCAATACCAGAAAAAAAGATCCTATGAGATTCGATTGAGCAATACAACAATATACATAGACTGCCATCCAACTACATCTATGACTAGTAGTCCACCTTTGGGTTATCATCCGAACCCCCTCCAGTATTAAGTTGCAAGCAACAGACAACTGCTTTAAGCAAAGTGTTTAAGGTAAACAATCCACTTGTTCCAGGAACAAGAGACCGTCGTTTTCTCCCTAGTGGCAACATCACATCTACAACCGAAGAGATTTCTGTCACTTCCCTTGGAAACTAGAGGCATGAACCCACTATCGAGCATAAATACCCCCTCTTGGAGTCACTAGCAACTACTTGGCCAAGATAGCTACTAACAACGGAGAGCATGCAAGATCACAAATAACACAGACATGATAGTATCAAATAGACAAAAAAATTAATCAATTTGACATAGTAATCTCAATATCCATCGGATCCCCGCAAACACAACATGCATGATTACAAATAGATTAGATCTTGATCATGAACGGAGATCACAAGATCTATATATGAAAGCACAAGGAGGAGATACAACCATCTAGCTAGAACTACTCACGCATCATACCGGAGAAGAAGGCCTTCGGGATGATCTTCCCTCTGGCAGGGTGCCGGGAAGAACTTCAGATCCCCCGATCTAGGGACGATGGTGGTGGCGGCTACAGACGGTTTCGTGGAGTTTTGATCGGGTGCCTAGGGTTTCTGCATCGGGGGCTTCTTATAGGCGAGGAGGCGAGGCAGGGGTGCCCAGGGGGCCAACACCCTTCCCAGGTGCGAGCCAGGCTTGGTCGCGCCTAGGGGGTCTGGCCGCCCTGTGGCGCCTCTCCGTCTCCCCTCTGGACTTCGTGTCGCCCACGGTAAAATATTGACTTTGGCTTTTGTCCCATTAAATTCCGAGAATATTGATTTTCTGCCTTTATGGAACCAAAAACAGAAGAAAACAGGCAACTGGCACTATGGCAACTTGTTAATAGGTTAGTTCTAGAAAAGATTTTAAAACACCTCAAAGTGTAGACAAAGCAAAGCAAAGCAAAGTAGATACTAAACAAGCATGGAACATCAAAAATTATAGATACGTTTTCGGCGTATCAGTGATAGCCATTTCCTGCATTGTGGTTGTGTCCATTTCCTCCATGCTTGTGATGTACAGAGTCTCCATCATAAGAAGTGCGAGCACGGTGGTGTGATCCTGAGTGGTGATTGCCATGCTTCCTCTTGCGTTTTTCCACCTGCTGGTGTTTCCCTTCCAGAATTCTGGCCTTGTCCATCATCTCTTGGAAAGTAGGGCAATAGACCACAGATAGTTGAAGTGAGAGCTCATCACTAAGGCCATCCAGGAACCTTTCTCTCCTCTTGGAGTCAGTGTCAACATATTTAGGTGCATAGCGTGACAGATTGTTGAATTCCTCTATATATTCTGCCATAGTGCGATTGGTTTGGCGCAAGTTGCGAAACTCCTTCCTCTTCAGACTCAGGAACCCTGAAGAAACATGGTTGGTCTTGAATCCTTCTTCAAACATGGCCCAAGTAACATTATCTAGTGGGTGGGTGATCTGTAAAGTATCCCACCAAGAAGCAGCTGGTCCCTCCAGTAGGTGAGCAGCAAATCTCACCTTCTCAGCATCAGTGCATCCAACAGTCACTAAGTATTTGTTCACAGAGCGCAACTAGTCAAGAGCAATCATTGGTTCAGGTGCATTGGAGAACTTAGTTGGCCTCAGTCTCAGAAACCTGGTGAGAGCATCCTCCTAGGACTGATTGTTTCTGTTGTTGTTGTTGTTGTTGCTGTTGCTGTTGCTGTTGCTGCTGATGCTGCTGTTGTTGTTGTTGTTGTTACTGTTGTTGCTGTTGTTGTTGTTGTTGTTGTCATCACCTGAGCTAGTTGTGCCTGTGCTGCTATCAGCTGCTCCATCTCAGTGGGTTGGCGGCGAGGCGGCATCTGTTTGGGACATCATAGATAAGTTATAGATAGAAATACTAGAGAAGTAATACTACTCATAACTATATGAAGCAAACAATTGGCACACAAGCAAACAATCATTACAACCAACACTAAAGCCAAAATAGTTTTGTTTATATTTCAGAAGTTTTGTTTTAGTGGAATACCATCCACAAAATATTTTTCCATTGACTAATATTCATTTGGGGGTGAACCTACAATTATAAAAGTAGTGGATAGAATCTGTCCTGAAACTACAGCAGTGTTCACAAATTTTTCCGGGCACCTTAAACTCATCAGAAAATTTATCTTATTTTTGTACATATAGTATAGGAAGTTTCGCACCAAACCCTAATTTTTTAGATTTTTTCCAGTTACCAAAAAACATGAAAAATCATACAGTACAGCAGGTTCAGCAGAAAACTGCAGCGAAAATATCACGAATTTCTAATCAAATTCTTCATTAATATATTATGGAATCTCACAAAAATATTCTGAAACTTTAAGGTATCAAATATCACAACATAATCACAATAAATCAACTTTTAAACAAGTTCTTACAACAATCGATTGATATATCTAAACGAGATCATATCAAACTACATGATGGTCATCATCTAACTATTCTTTAATCTTGCACTTTTTTGCACAAAGTGGTCATCAACAAGTTTGAACAAGATGAGATTAGATAATATAGATGAAGGATTACAAGAACCTAATAAGTACAAAATTAAGAGTTCATTGCTAGAGAGAGTCTTCCTTCTATATTTAAAAAAAGAGTATGAGAACTAAAGTGATAAGATGATACTAGACAGAAGTGTAAGAAGAGAATAGATAGAATCAAATAGTGTTTATAATTTCATATGGCTTTCCTATTCCATTGCTAGGTCACGATCCTACAGTCAACGCATTGCTCTAATATCATCTTGTAACACCCTTGCCTGATAAGGCTGAGTTCATGTGTATAGTGACAATTCCTGGATTAGTTCAGTGGCACACACAGTACAGATGGATACCAAAGAATTTAATAGTGCATCATAAATAACGAATTGATCCATAATTTGAAATTATTACAATAATTCTTAGCACGCATGCTAGCTCAAATAGTTTAATAGCAAACAGAAGCATAAATATATAGTAGACTCCATCTTCAATTGCCCACAAGCGAACACACGTTGATTGGAGTACCGCGACCTATTCGATCACTCAGAATCGGAATAATAATCTGCAACATAAAACGTAGCAGTCCCGAAAGGTCAATACATGGAATATATGACAAGTAGCGCTAAGTAGGGAGACAGTACATCTAGCAACTACATGCTTATTTGGTTGATGGAGTTGTGGCTAGCTTGTATTTTCTTAAACAAATCCATCCTACTTTTAAATCAAGTTTGATCACACAACCTATTACATTCACCCATCAAGTTTTAGTAATCAAAAAATAAGGATGAGCGAGAATATATTATAGCATCAATATCAAGCAACTCATTTGTCCGTAACCGGGGACACAGCTAAGCACTTAGTTTATACACCATGCACGGGTTTGTACACTTTACCCAAGTGACTTGGTCAACCCAGCTCGTACCACCACACTCATATTGTGTGACGATAGGGAGAAGCCCAAGAAGAGACCGTTCGGAAAGTAGATCCCCAAACCCCACTGCGCACCGGTTCCAACCTACCATTCACTACATCTCTGGATACGCTGGGTTCGGATCACCACGACCTACTGAGTCCAACCAGCCACCCATTCTCACTAGCACATGGTTACACACGTAAGCTACTGCAATAAAGACAACTAATCCTTCTCAGTGCCCTAGGAGGCATTCCCAACCGTTATTCACACCCTGATTACTAATCTAGCCACTCCGCCCAGGTAGTTTATTCATATTATGTTGTTTTAGTAGAATAAAACCTTTACTTTACCAAAGAATGATCCCTTTATTGTATCTACAGTAATGCTAAGCACATCTACCATACGGGAGCTCAACTACAAAGGATTTCCCTATCATAATACATAGGATATAGCATAGTATAATAATTTCTACACATGTAGCTACGAAAATACACTACACATGCACAAGAGAAAAATAGTAGGCCAAGATCATGAACAAAATATCAACTATTTGCCTTGGTTGCAGCTGAAGTCGTTCAAGAACTCGTTGCAATCACACACGTTGCACTCCTTGCAATCTATCGAATCAAACAATTGCATACAACATAAACAACCATACAAAACATAAACAAATGCACAAATGCATACATGACAATTTAATAAGTCACAACGGTTGTATTTTAGTTTTCTGTACAGTACTGAAATATATAATGCATGCTTGAAGTGTTCTAATGCAATAGGGTATTTATTATTAAATTCTAGTTGCCAATATAGGGGTTTTAATAGTTCTGTTTTAACTCATGTCTTAACTATCAAATTAAATTTGTTTCTGGGGTTTACTGAATAGAGGACGTTAATATGAACTAGTAGGAATTGGATTCACCCTAATCGGAGTTATAGGTCTTCTCTTATGATTTAAATAGTGTTTAATGGGTTTTAAATTATTTATATAGTTTATGTTGTCTAAAAATCTAAATAAAATAAGATCTATAATATTCACGGGATTGTGATTCTAGGGACATATTATTTATATTTTTGTGATCTATAAATAATTTACTATTAATTTAATGATTTATAGAGCCATTAAAACTAATTAAATTGTTACGGGGTAAATAATCTGCAAAAGCTAGATATAACCAGTTATTATTAATCTTCATAAAATTAGCTTCAATTTGATATATTATTCATAATTTTTGGACCAGGTATGAATTTATTAACCTAAAGGACCAATATAACTAATTAAATCATTATAGTAAATACGTATTGTAAAGGTTAGATCCAACTTGATATTAATATTCTACTCAATTTTATGAATCCAAAGGTATATTATTTGTAATTTTAGACCAGTAGATTATTATTATGGATTTTACAAGTTTAACCATTTTTCTGCAATTTTTTCTGTTTCTCTGAAAACAGAGGGAATATTCCCATAGAATATTCCGCGTGAGGTGGCAGCGTGTGGTTCGCTGGTACCCCTTCATCGCGGAACTAACGTGAGCCGTTGGATCTATGTCGATCAGGCGGTCCTGATTGACCGTGGCGAGCTCACCGGCGCTGATGGTGGGGCGATGTCGGTTGGCAGCGGCGCGGCTCGGGCGGCGGTGGCTGGCGACGTTCCTGATGTCCTTGGCGACAACGCGGTAGTCCACGAGGATCGGGCAAAGATGGTGAGATTCCTTGTATACTCGGCGCAAACCTACTGTGCCTGGATCGACGACGAACTGTGGAAGGAGGAGCTCGGGTTGCTACTTCTCTGGCGAGCAATTGGAGGGTCTTAGGTGCACCTGCAAGGGGCAAACACGGTGAGGCGACGGAGTCGATGAAGGGGAAGAGCTATGTGGTACATGAGTGGCGTGGGGTGGTCGTATTCGACGGAGGCTTGACGTCCCGATGCTCTAATGGCGGCGGCCGGCGGCGTAGATCGGAAACTTCCGATTCGGCGGCTAGGGTTTCGAGGACTCAAAAAAAAGAGCAAGGCGGTAGGTGAGCGTGTAGGGTTTCGTAGCATGGAAAACAAAAAATTTCTACCGCATAAAAACAAACAAGCCAAGATCTATCTACTAGATTGTAGCAACGAGTCGATGGAATAACTCACCCTCGAAGATTCCAAAGTGTTTAACGAGAGCGGATTCTCGTGGGTGATGTAGTCGTACTCTTCCCGATCTCAAGATCGCGTAGACGATCCTTCCGGCGCTGCGTTCCGGCACCGCTCCCGCAGTCGGTCACACGTTTGGTACTCGACGAAGACCTTCCTCTCCCTTGTTCCAGCAGG
This sequence comes from Avena sativa, assembly GCA_916181665.1. Taxonomy (NCBI): domain Eukaryota; kingdom Viridiplantae; phylum Streptophyta; class Magnoliopsida; order Poales; family Poaceae; genus Avena; species Avena sativa. The sequence continues at coordinate 354,539,190 of OV702295.1, forward strand.
CAGCGGAGGTTGTAGCACTCTCCTCGCGATTTTGGCAGCACAACGGCGTGGTACCGGAAGTAGAGGGGAGATCTCGCAGGGCTTCGCCTTAAGCCGGAGCGAGTATGGTGGACTATGAGAGAGCCCTCGGTGATCTAGGGTTTAGACACACCAAGGAGAGGGCAAGGCCGGCGGCTAGGGTTTGACCTAGGCGGCGGCGAGTTGCCCTAGGCCGACGGCGGCTTTGGAGGGCGGCGGCGGCTAGGAGCTAGGGTTTTGGGTGGAGGTGTTGTGTCCTTGGAGGGGAAGCCCTGCCCCTCCTTATATAGGTGGAGGGGGCGCGCCAGGGGAGGGGAGTCCCTCCCCAACTCGGTTTCCCAAGTAGGTTTCCTACTTCCCCTCCACCTTCCAAAATAGCCGTTTGACTTTTCAAATTGGCGTTTGACTTTTCAAACTAGGATTTGATTAAACCCTTTATTTTGTTCAGCGATGACACCTAGTACATGATGCAATCATTCCAACTTGATATGACACATTCATGTACCCTTCCCCTCCGGAGTGCCGGACATTCCGGAACCTTCTAGAACATTCTCGATGAAAACACCGGAACCATTCTCCAACCCTGAAACAGGACTTTCCTTATATGAATCTTATTCTCCGGACCATTCCGGATCTCCTCATGATATCCCAGATCCCATCCGAGACTCCGAACAACATTCGGTCTCTTACTCATCATTCCATAACTACTCAAACAACGTCGAATCCTTAAGTGTGTCTCCCTACGGTTCGTGAATTATGCGGACATGATCGAGACACTTCTCCGAACAATAACCAATAGAGGAATCTGGAAATTCATACGGCTCCCACATATTTCTACGATTACTTTGTGATCGAATGAACCACTTACATACGATACCAATTTCCCTTTGTCTCATGATAGTTTACTTATCCGAGGTTATGATCGTCGGTATCTCTGCATACCTAGTTCAACGTCGTTACTAATAAGTACTCTTTTCTCGTTCCCGTGATATGTGATCCCTTGTGAGCCAGTCACATGCTTGCAAGCTAATTGGATGACATTCCACCAAGAGGGCCTAGAGTATATCTATCCGTCATATGGATGGACAAATCCCACTCTTGATCCATGTGTCTCAACCAATACTTTCCGAACACTCAATGCCACCTTTATAGCCACCCAGTTACGGTGTGGTGTTTGATGTCATCAAAGCATCCTTCCGGTGAAGGTGATATGCATGATCTCATGGTCGAAGGAATTAGGTTACTATGTATCAGAAAGCATATAGCAATTGAACTATTAAAATGACTTGATCTTTATGCTACGCTTATCTATAGGAGTATGTCCACCATATCATTCTCCTAACGATATGATCTTGTTGTTAATAATATCTCAATGTTCATGATAGGGAAACCACAATCATTTATTAACCAACAAGCTAGTATTATAAAGAGGCTTTACTAGGGACTCTATTTTAGTTTACAAATCACACAAGTATTAATGTTTCCTTGTTAATACTATTATAGCATGAATGTAAACATTTATAATAAACACAAAGATATAATAATAACTACATTTATTATTGCCTCTAGGGCATATCTCCAACAGAGCGATTATATGGACGGGTAACATGCAGAGGGAAAAAGAAATCCGAATGAAATCGACGAATTTCGCATAGGGATCGGTTGGTCAAGAACGCGTGCTCGACGCGGTCTCTGTCGGCGCGAGGAAGACGGCCTGACAGGTGAGCTCCACCTGTTAGCGAGCGAAAGAGGGGAAACGGTTGCTGGGCCGCTCGCTGCCGCGCGCGCTGCCCATAGGCGGTAGGTAGGCGCAGGGCTTAGCGGGCTGGGCCTGGATGGTTCGGCCGGGTACTAAGGTTTAGTTCATTATTTTTTTCTTTATTTCTTTTTTTCCATTTTCTATTTACTTCTTTCACTCGTAACTTTTTCAAATAAACTCCAATTGAGATGATTTTTGTGTCCAAATTTTTCTAAAAATCTGTAGATCATCATAGGATCAAGTTTATATATTTTCTCTACTTTCAATTAGTGGATTTACAAATCCTTGTATGTTCCTTTTGTAGATGCAATTTAGTAAATCAATTTAGGGTTTGAAAGCAGTGTTTTGCATTTCAAATTTTCTATGAATGCAAAATGACATGTCAATGCAATGCAAATGCAAAAAAAAATTCTAGTCCCAATTTCTAAAATCTTAGGATGTGACAGCGGCATAATAATAGAATCCATGATGCGTAAGTATGTTACTACCTCCATTCCGGTTTATAAGGCAAATACGTATTTCAAAAAAATAGTTTGACCATAAATTTGATTAGCAATATACGAATCATATATCACAAAAATTATATCATTGGAAGCGTATTTCAATTATGAATCTAATGGTATAATTTTTGTTAAATATAGTTTGTATTTTTTTATAAAATTTATCGTTAAATTTTTCTCTCGAAATATGTATTTGCCTTATAAACCGGAATGGAGGTAGTATGTGACGTGTGATTTGTAAATATGAATAACTTGAAATGTTGCAACAAAGATGATTGTGTGCATCGGTTGACAAATATACGAGGGCTATGCTTCCCTTCTCACAAAAAGTGTGAGTTAAATGCATCTTTGTTGCGCATAGGTCGTGTGTCAACTCAATTCTCAATATCAACTTGATGCGACATTTGAATCAGTAAATATACATTTATCTAAAGAGAATCCAAATTAGAATATTCGCCGAATTGTGGGAAGGTTCCACGTACGCACACCTATATAATCGAATTTTTTTTCACAGATGGCATGTTGTGCCACCCTCTTTTAGACCTGCATGCAAACCCTCGATGATCGTTTGACAATATAAACCAATAGGAGAAGAAAGGGACCATTAATGGACGAACATCACGGAACCACATAGAACACAAAGCACCATGGGCTCCAGAACTCAAGAACAAGGTATGGCCCTCCACCACAAAACATAATTTAACACAAACCATAAGAATGAATGTCACCCAAATGTGAGTCCTAGATGGCTTAGGCTGGTCATAGTGGAGAGTAGCATAGACTATTAACATGCACAACTTACTATTCTATGGTACTACCTTCATAGTGGAGAGTAACATATAAGTGGTGTTATGCAAAGTATCACTATTAGATGATAGACTCATCTTGTATTGGTATATGTGATGTTACAGTAACCAAATATGTTACTTCATCCTCCTCTCTCTTCATTAACTCACTACCACATAAACAATTTTGTTGAGTTGGACTCTTAGTTACTCTTGAAATTACTTGCACTATGACCAATCTTAAAAATCCCTCCAAAAGACATGGTGTAAAATCCCAGGATTTAACACCTAGAAATAGAGAGAACACAGGTTTGTACATTGCATTCATGCATAAGAAAATCCGGGGAATTTTCGCGCAAAACTAAAAGAGCTATGGAGGGATCGGGATCTCTCTTGTACTGAAGGAAACTTCGGAGCAAGTGCGATAGATTTCGACATGACCTTTGTAGAATTCTTTGTTTCAGGGAAAATTTGTTCAAACATGTTTTGAATTTCAAATGTGAAATTCAAATGAATTTATAAAATTCACAAATAAGAATTGGAAATATTTAATAACTTGAAATAAAATGATTACATAAATAATATAACAAGGATTCTTTATTAATATAAATATATATGGATATAGTATTATTTTACAATAGATAAATAAAAGAATTCTTTATATAAGACATTGTCTTTACAATTAGAAAACAAATAAGTAGGAAAAAGAATTACAATTGAAATAAATAACAACATTCTTTATTACAACAATATATCTGACATTGCCCTTACAAAAGAATTGTAAAATAAATAAATAAAGAAATAAGTAAACTTTATTGAATTGAATACAATAATACAATGTTTTTACAATATATAAAACAAAAAAAATACAATATTTGATACTAATAAATTCCTAAGCTAGTGATCGCTTATCCCTTCATCATCTGGCATTTTCTTTCTTCTCTTCATTTCCTGAAAACACAACAAAAAGGAAAAGAAAACAAAAAAAAGAATGATTAGTTGGTTAGTTTTGCTCTCAGAAGTGAACAGTGAAATGCACTGTTAAATATGCATCATGGAGCTAATCTGTAAGGGGCAAATTTCACCAAATAGTAGCATCTGTTCATAGCAGTAATTTTTGCCTCAGTACAACATTATAGGCTTGGAGAGGGGCAAGTTTCACCATGACAGTTAAAGTAATCAGATAAAGATTCCACAAATATCAAGTTTTCACTTGATCTCATCCACACCAGCAGGTCCCACTTGCAAGTAGCTTGCACATCAACATGCAAGTAGCTGTTGTCAACACCACAGCAAACTAGGAAACCATATAAGAAGGAAACAGCCGTATCCAACAAGTACCTGCCCATACTCCACACCACATTACCATCAGAGAGTTATACCTCACCCTCAACCAACTCTGGTTGCTCCTTGGAGCCATCTAGGAGCTAGGAGTCGAGGAATTCACAGCAAAGGCAACATGGTTGCAAAGTAGGAGGAGGCAAGAAGCACTAGTAGTCCAAAGAAGAACCGGCCAGCATATCAAGTATCAGGATAGGATTAAAAGTAGATCCAGCAAGGAATAAGGAGGAGAAGGATTTCTAGGACAGGATGCATGGAAGCTTACATTAGTAGCAGAACAAGATCAACAATCATATCTTTGTAGCAGGTAGAACTTTACAATATTTTAAGCATCTGTATTCTCTTTTGCATCAGCATCTTGGGAAAATAAAGGGACTAATACACATCAAATCCGCTCATATACCCTTCAACTAGATGATCATCTAGGAGTATTGGAGGAGGGTGTTCTGCCAGATCTACATAGAGATGCTATGTATATTCCTCATAGAGAATTAGAAAGCTACATCATAATCTCTATTCTTATTTTGATCAATGCCTCAGCCTTTGCATCACAGGCCAGGTGTATGATCTTATCAAATAAAATCATCTAGCTCACAATAGTTCAAGTAAACACCACTTATCACTATGTATACTCCAAAATGGAGGCACCATAGAGACAGTCTGATGCACAACAACTATTAGAGTGTATCCTCACACTAAATGGTCACTCGGATATTTTGGCTAAAACATATTTATCATTTTCCTAGTAGAAGTCTCTATGAATCAATTGTATACTTTGTTTACTACCAACAAGGATAGTAAGTCAAATCTGTTCTTATTAGATTTTGATAGGAGCAAATAGTAGTGCAAAGAATAGCCCTCAAATCTGCATACACCTAGATGTAAAGATCATCACAGAGCACATAGAAGGCCAACCATAGCATCTGTTTCTCTATCATATGCTAGCCTTAGTTTCCACATCATTGGCAAAGAAATAATCCACCATACTTTTTCATCATTGCATCATTGACAGGGGCAGATATAGTAGATCATGTAACAATGGATTTCTACTATGCACACTCAAATGAGGCACCACAGTAGCAAATTCCAAGTCACAAAGATCACTAAAAATTGACACTAGCAACATCAGCAAGTACACATGCTTGTATATCATCTATCATCAAACAAACTAAATCTTTGCATCATCTTTCTAACAGAATGGTTAGAAATCATGAGATCAATTACTGCCATGTTGACAACATACATACATGATCACCAAATCTCACTTGCAAATAATTCAAATCATTTTCCTAGATAATAAGCCAGGAATCATTTAGTGTACTTCTATTATCCCTGGCAGAGGAGTGCATATCTTAACACACTCAGAGCTAATTGCCATATGTCATTCACCATCCAGCAATAATTTCAAGCCAATATGATTTCCAGATCATTTTCCTAACCAACTCAACTAGCAATCAGTGTCAATAGTTTTTAACTGTCAACATGAACTAGCAAATGTTCAGACCAGCAAGTATCCCAAACAGATAAAATCCAAACCAATGGTTTGAATTTTCATGTATACTGTAATCATCCAGAAGGGTTTCTCAGATCATCTACCCAGATTAAGAGTAGCATAAACCTACTCTTACCATAGTACCTCATCATTTAATCATAGGGTAAAGAATTAAAACAGGGCCTTGAGACCATCACAAGAAAACCAAGCATGTCAATTGAGCATCAAACCAGAGCTAAGATATCTCAACAAGACACAGATATTCACCAGATGTGAACCAACAAAACAATTACCACAAACCTATCCATAGATCAAACAGTGTACCAACTGGACATTTATTCATCCAAATAAAGGAACCTTAACTAGCAATGGATCAGCAGCACACAACCATAGCATAGTTGTCAACCAAAGATCATCAGCACAAAGGCTGGTCACAGAGAAGAGAGGGGGTAGCAGGAACACCTACCTGGGGCGAGTCCTAGCTCGCCGAAAAGGAAGTAGAGGACACGGGTGCAGCAGCACGACGGCACGGTGGGCACCGAAGCACCTGCATGGCGCCAAGCCGTTCCGGCAACGTCTGCAGCGCGGCGAGTGTTGTAGCCGAGCAACAGCACCGCCAGAATCAACAGCCATCACACCATGGCAGAGCTAGGGTTCCCGATGAGTGCGCAACAGGGGGCGCGCAAGCCAAATCGATGGGGGGAAATAAGAAGGAAGAGGTGGCGAGGCAGCACCAACTTGCGTTGGTGCCGGAGGCGGCTGGCGGTGGCCGGGGCGACAAGCGGTGGCGCTGGCGGCGCATCACGCACGGAAGGGGAATGCGAGAGAGATAAGGATCGTGTCTGTGTTCGTGTGTGGTGGTGAGGAGAGGGGTGGGTCGATGTGTAGTGCCAGGCCCGGTCTAGCTGGGCCAGGCCAGCCCATATACCCCAAACAAACGACCCAAATTAATTAGAATAAGAAATAAAAGAAAAGTGAAACAAATAAATTACCAAATTAACCTCTAAACATTTTTAGCTATAGAAAATTATAGAAAAATCATAAAAATACATTTAATATGTTAAAATTGTCATAAAAATAAGATCTATCTAATAAAAATATAAATTTATTTATTTAAAATAAATATAGAGCACATAAATATTAACATCATTAAATCCTGAGTAAAATTTCATAAAATAAGAAAAACTCCTAAAAATAAATAAAAATCATTTTTGTGTATAAAAATAACTCTACTATTTTATAAAAAATATTAACCTAGAGTTTTACAAATAAAATAGAAAGCAAATATTTAAAGACACTAAATTCTTTGAAGAATTTTATAAAAATAAAGGTAAGACTTAAAAATAAATAAAATTCATTTTTAAGATCTTTAATAAGTATATTTCACTAGAAAACTACTATGTATATTATTCAAAAACATTTTAAGATAAATAAAATTCATTACTTATTTTACTCAAATAAAATAACCACTTTGTTAATTCTTAAAATTATTTCTTAAGTAAGAAATAATCACATTTTCTTATAAAACACTAAAACCTTTAAAGTTTAATTACTAAGTCTAAATCCATAAGCAAAATAAAACTTAAATATAAATATTAGCCTTAAAATGTTTTTAAATCTTAATTTCAAAATTAAACTACTTTTAAATAAATATTATATATCACTCATGTATAAGGGGGTGACTAATATCCATCCCTCAACCACTCTTAAAAATGACTCTAAACTCAAATAAATTTGTAAGATCATCTAATTATGCTCCCATTAATAAATTGTATATTATTAAATTTATCTTTCACTTAAATTAAAAGGGATCATCCTTAATCATATTTGCCAAAACCCTAAAACTAGATGCTATTCTAAAACTCATCATATCTTACAAATCACTTCTATTTTTATAGTTAACTTTGGTTTAAACAATCATAAACATCTCATTTGAAGTTTATTCATGTTTTAAAGTTAACTTTAGTCACTTGTATCATCAATTAAAATATGATAACTTAACACCATTCATAACCATCACCAACCCTAATGTAAAACCTAATAAACCTTAAGACTAATTAACCTTAACTAAATACTAGTTTCTTCAAATGTTATTCTATTTTCCACTTCACACAAACAAGTCTATATTAGTTCCTTCAGCTCTTAAGAACTCAACTCAAGTACTTTTTACCCCAATCACCAGATAACAATTAATCATAATCACATTATTCTATTAGTATTTGTATATTTTGGTTCGTTAACACTTAAGTTCCTTATCAATGTCATTGCTTATAAAATAAACTTAAAGATAAACCCAATCTTAAAGAAGATACCTACGATCAACTTATTAAAAATACTAAGGGTTTCACTTTGGGAATTATAAAATTGAATAGCATTATTTATGCATAATGGCATCTTGCTTCTTTAAACATTGGTCCTTACCGGACCAATGATGATGATTTCAGATATTGGATCTTCTATTATCTCGAAGACCGTGAGTGCATAATCTTGCAATCACAAAAGGCAAGTTCACACTTGCTCATGTCCTTTGATTATTTTCTGTAAAGTATTTTGCAAATCCAGTGTTTTCATCACCAGCATTTGAAAAAGATCAGAAAACACTATTTTCATAATAATATGATTATAGGTTATTTACCATGAGGTAATAATCTACTATGAAAGTTCTGGTGGTAAAGGAACATATTATCTAGGACTTAACAACCAATGTCGCCAGTGATTCTTGCGCCGTATATTACGCGTTAACCATGAGATTTGGAATGGGACGAAGAAGTCACCTGGATCGGCTCCCTTTTGCATGCATTGTACATTGTTCTGGGCATTTGTAAGTTGCAGATCGTGGGTATAGCCGTTTTATACGGGAGAAGTCTACCGTGGATCTGGGCTTACAAAAGACAGATATCTAGTGTTAATGATTGTTGTGTGTATCCAACTAAGGTATAGCCGTTTTATACGGGGAAAAGTCTACCTTGAGTTTGGACATCCAATAATTGTGGTGTATGCGGGGTCGCGGAGAAGGACAGTGATTGACTTGGATCTTAGTCTGGGCCTCATACCAAGGAAGTGTGAACGAGCCTATAACTCGGATGTGCAACAAAGCTAAGATCTCTCATGGGTAAAGTGACGCACCTCTGCAGAGTGTAAGAACTGTAACCTGTTACTCCCTGTTCCGGGAAGGAGCTGCGAACACTACGGGAAAGGAACTCCATGAAAGTTCTGGTAAACCCGTGAAGGCTGATGGACATAGCTTTTCAGAATAAAAGCAACCTTTGAAGAAATGTTTACGAAAACTTGCATTGCCTACGACCCATGGTTTGTGGCTGTAGATAGTGCATCAAACACTTCTCTTTAGTGAACTTGTTGAGTACGCTCGTACTCAACGTATCTTCTTAACCCTTGCTAGATCTCGGAGAAACCAATGACGTTTACAGGAAATAAGTCACTTGAAGAGTTGAAGATATCTAAGAGAGATCAACGAAGTCAAAGACCTTACCGGAATCTATCGAAGACAAGCTGAAGCATAGAATAGAAATAAAACTCCTAGAATCTAGAACCTACTTCTGTAGAATAATACTATAGTAGTACTTTCAAGCCTTATACATATATTAATAGTAGTACTTCTAAAGTAACCCCGAGTGGATCTTTCTGGTTCTTTCTGTATAATATTCCTCACTGTCCGAGGAAGCTCTCTGGATCTTTTGTAATATGCTATATATAATATAAAGTGTTGTCTTGGACCCGCGATGTTTCTGTTGTACCACTCTGAGGGATATAATGCGGATGGAACGGTGTTCCATTGGTATTATATCAACGACTATAGTGTACTACACCATGCAGTGGTATGCTGAGTCACCGCACATGGGCCCACTCTCATGTGCCTCGTGGGTCCCCAAAGCCAAAATCGGCCCTGCCATACGAATGACAATCACTCACCATGCTTAGTATATGGTATTGGCAAAATCAGCAGACGTATGGTAGCACTATACGTTTGATCTGGGCTTTGTAACACATACATGTGGTACTACATGTCAATAAGATGATATTAAGTATGTAGTAACACATTATTGTATATGTTTCAATATCCCTTGTTACTAAACTGAGACTTCTAACACATGATACTTGACCCTATACGCCACATAACCGTGTTACATATACGACATGGCAACTCATATTGTGTGTGTGTTACTGTATACTCTAACACATTTACACACAGCCAGTAACACGGTTGGTAACACTTTTGTATTATTTCCACTCTAGTGCGCCTAAAACACGAGACAAAGAGATCTATTTACAATAAAAATGACATACTCCCTCTGTCCAAAAATAAATGTCTTGGGTTTTTCAAATTTTAGATGAATCTGTATACTAAATGGTGTTTAAATTTATCTAAATTTTAACAAATTTGAGACATCTAATTTAGGACGAAGAGAGTACAACATAATTGATGTGACCCAAGAAACATATAGAACACACTTTCCTTTCCTTGTATGTTGAGGGCGATCCCTCCGAGACCTTCCTAGTTATTAAGCATTGCCTATCAGACTTGAAGATAAGTTAGTTATCCATTCGCATTTTTGCCACATTGTTGTTCGGTAACTTTTGTATCAATTTTTAAATCCAAACAATCTTCATTTCGGAACAATTTTCAAATTTAAACCATTTTAAAAATCTGAACATTTTCAAATTTGAATAATTTTCGAAAATGAACAAATTTTCAATATGAATTTCCTTTAAACCTGGCCGCTTTTTCAAATTTTGAATTTTTTAAAGAAAAAATAAAAAGAAAAAGGAAAAGGGAAAGGGAAAAAAAATCTGCAGGAGAGAAGCTGTTTACCTGCGATGGCCGAAAAGAAGCAATATGCTGGCATTGCGGGCCTCATATAGGAGCACTCACAAACTGCCGCTGTTGCTGCCAGTCTGCCCTTTACGGGCTGCTAGAAATACGCTTCAGCCTTGGATCCACCGGCACCACGAAGACCGAAACAACCGTCAGCCGCTTGCTGATATGGATTCTGGTCGTGTCCTCCTCGTCGTGTGTTTGTGACTTTCATAATCTGTCGAAATAGTCTTTCGTCCTGTTTTATAAATAACTGGCCAAACTGATACAAGGTATAGAGGAAACCCTCTTACAAAGCACGAGAGAAAAAAGAATCCATCATCGAAGGCAGCGGCAAGACCAGGGGAAAAGGAACTCCACGCCTACACCCCCAAGAGGGACACAACGGGCCGCCGTCGGCAAGACCGAAACGATCTAGGGTTTTCACTCGGAGCCTACGCGCGGGAGGTACCCAACGGCGCCCCCAAGAGGGTTACGATACCCGCAGGCATCACCGTCGTCGGCGTAAAACACGAGACTTTCGCCCGGTAAAACCTCTACACACCGGTTCGCCCACCACCTCCGAGTCCGATTTTTAGAGCACGATCTGAGGGATGCCGAAGCCGAAGCGCCATCACCACCAAGGTCTCCCGCTGTCCGCTCCTCGCCACCCAAGTGACCAAGGAGCAAGACCAGTACCACCGCCCTGTCTCTTGCCAAAGCCATCCACGCGGTCCACCTTCCGAGGCGGCCGCCCCGCCATCCCCGAACTCAAGCACAAGCCCCGATCAAACACACACGAGAGGACCGGCGGAATGGTCAAGGAGGATAGGAAAACATGCAGTAGCCGACAGGACACACAGCAACCCAGTTGGGGGGAACTACCCCCGTCCACCCCGATTCCAGATGTAGCAGCCAGTCCGACTAGCCTAGATTCGGTCCGGATCAGCCCGCATGCCCCGCAAGCCCAAATCCAGTCTAGATCGGGCCCTGCACACCCCCGTCGCCACACTGCGGCATCCCGAGCGCTACCAACCGTCCCAGCACAGGCAGGTGCCGACCCCGCTGCCTCCACCATCGCAACCCACCCAGGTCGTACGCTGCCGCCACAGGTTCATGTCGCGTTGCCGCCGTCACACACCCCCACTCGAGGGAGGGTCCTCCGTCGCGTCATGCCAAGCCGGTGAGCAAAGACGTTGTTGCCGAGGTCGCTGCCGCCGTCGCTCCGCCACCACCGGTCGAGCTCGCCGATCCACCGAGGTGCACCGCCGCCGGCACCGCAGGGGCTTTGCCCTGCGGTGGTCGCCGACGACGGCGGGGGAGGGGAGAGGGGATGGTAACACGGCGGGGGGGGGGGGGGGCTAGGGTTCCTCCCGGTCGCCCTCGCGGGGGGCCTACTCGGGACGGGAGCGTTTTTTCCGGTTTGCCCTCTGATTTTCATATTCTCGATAGCTAACTCCCGTCAATTGAGAACAGGGGATGATCGATGTGCTAGTTCATTTGTTGTAGTATCCCTTGGCAACGGTTTTCTTTTTTGCAGGGTTGGAAGAGTTGAATACACCTTCCGGGTGGAAGTTGGGTTCCATGCACTTGGAGCACACACAGTATATTTGCAGCGGGCGATGAGGCTTTTTAGACAGACCCTAAATTTTAGGGGGTTGTTTTAGTTCAAGTTCATTTGGTGGAGTAGATTTTTTGTCCTTCCACATATTAAAATAATGGTTTTTAGTGCGTCCTCGCATCTGTTGGAGATACTCTTAACTTCTAATTTTCTCAGTATAGAAAACAGTGGCTAAGCAAGTCGTTGGCACAAGGCAAAAAAACCGTTGGGCGTAACCTCAGTTTTCTGCGGTGGATCTCCATGTTGGGTGTAACCTCAATTTTCTGCATAGCTTTTATTAATGCTACTAAGAAAATTTACATTTTCATGTCTACATTTTCATATTGCAAAAAAGAAAAAATCGACTATTGTTGAAAATCCTGGCTCCGCTACTGCATCGTTGTCACATTCAACGGTGCAATTATCCAAGAAAAACAGTGCAATGCAACGGTCAACTGACATAAGAGCATCTCCGGCAAATCCCTAGAAAGGCAGACTATAAGACACTTATAAGGTGCATTGAGAAATTCTTTTTAAGTTCATTGGTGCCTAAGAAAGAGTACAAACCGAGAATTGAACTGAATTATCTTTAAAAAACATTCTTGGCAAATTCTTCGCAAGATCATGCAAATCAGTTCTTCAAAGTTCATCAGTTCAACATCAAAACTAACAATACTTACACGCAAAATCTAGTCACGGAACCCTAACCCTACTGACCAAAATTTGGCTCTGGAATATCTCACCGGAGCCAAGGGCACGACGGCGACGTGGTCAGCAAGCCCATTCTGAGTTGTAGGGGACATCGATGATCTCCTGGTTGATGCGGCGCATCCAGAGCTCGAGCTCTTTCTCCTCAACCTCCCTCATCGCGTGGAGCTTCACGCGCTCATGTCTTTGGAGATGGTTGTCTCCACCATCTCCATGGGCCAACGCACGACTTGGCGCTCACACTTCTTCGACGCATGTGCTCGCTCGGAGTGATGCAGCATCTTCTCCAACACGCCCTTCGCCTCGTTGCTATCGATGAAGTCATCCGATACCACTGTGTCCCCTTCTGGCTCGTCGGTGGAGGACTCATACTCCTTCAGCGAGAGGTATTCCTCGTCGGAGTTCAAGGACGAGGGGAGGGAGGGATCCCGACGAGCGACACGACTCAAGATCCTAGCCTCTATCTCAAGGGACTCGAAGGCCTAAGGGGCGCGAAGGCTAGCGGCGACAACTGGCTATACATGAGGTAGCGTAGGGCGCCGCTGATATGGTTATTGTAGGGGTTCGTAGCATGGAAAACAAAAAATTTCTATCGCATACAAACAAACAAGCCAAGATCTATCTACTAGATTGTAGCAACGAGTCGATAGTGGAACTCACCCTCGAAGATTCCAAAGCGGTTAACGAGAGCAGATTCTCGTGGGTGATGTAGTCGTACTCTTTCCGATCTCAAGATCGCGCAGACGATCCTTCCAGCGCCACGTTCCAGCAGCGCTCCCGCAGTCGGTCACACGTTCGGTACTCGACGAAGACCTTCCTCTCCCTTGTTCCAGCAGGCAGCGGAGGTTGTAGTACTCTCCTCGCGATTCCGGCAGCACAACGGCGTGGTACCGGAGGTAGAGGGGAGATCCCGCAGGGCTTCGCCTTAAGCCGGTGCGAGTATGGTGGAGCTTATGAGAGAGGCTATTAGTGGTCTAGTAATTAGACACACCAATTAGAGGGCTCTAAACCAATTAGAAGGCTCTAAACTAAAATAGCTCTAAACCGGGGTTTAGATCTAGGGTTTAGGTTTAGAGGGGTAGGAAACTTGTGTTGTGTAGAGAGGGGAGCCCTGCCCCTCCCTTTATAGGTGGGAGGGCCGGCGGCCAAGGGGAGGGGAGTCCCTCCCCAAGTCGGCCTTGGGAGGCGCCGGCCAAGGGGAGGAATCCCTCCCCAACTCGGCCTCCACCTCCTCCTCTTTCTCCTCTTTCCGAAAACTGGCAGTTTGACCGAAAACTGGCAGTTTGACTTTTTCAATTAGGATTTGAATTAACCCTTTATTTCGGACAGCGAGAACACTTAGTACATGATGCAATCATTCCAACATGCAATGACACATTCATGTACCCCTTCCCCCTCCGGAGTGCCGGACATTCCGGGACCTTCTAGAATGTTCCCGATGAAAACACCGGAACCATTCCCCAACTCCGAAACGGGACTTTCCTTATATGAATCTTATTCTCCGGACCATTCCGGATCACCTCGTGATATCCCGGATCCCATCCGAGACTCCGAACAACATTCGGTCTCTTTCTCATAATACCATAACTACTCAAACAACGTCGAATCCTTAAGTGTGTCTCCCTACGGTTCGTGAATTATGCGGACATGATCGAGACACTTCTCCGAACAATAACCAATAGAGGAATCTGGAAATTCATATGGCTCCCACATATTTCTACGATTACTTTGCGATCGAATGAACCACTTACATACGGTACCAATTTCCCTTTGTCTCACGATATGTTACTTATCCGAGGTTATGATCGTCGGTATCTCTGTATACCTAGTTCAACCTCGTTACTGATAAGTACTCTTTTCTCGTTCCCGTGATATGTGATCCCTTGTGACCCAGTCACATGCTTGCAAGCTAATTGGATGACATTTCACCGAGAGGGCCCAGAGAATATCTATCCGTCATCTGGATGGACAAATCCCACTCTTGATCCATGTGTTTCAACCAATACTTTCCGAACACTCAATGCCACCTTTATAGCCACCCTGTTACGGTGTGGTGTTTGATGATATCAAAGCATCCATCTGGTAAAGGTGATATGCATGATCTCATGGTCGAAGGAATTAGGTTACTATGTATCAGAAAGCATATAGCAATTGAACTATTGAAATGACTTGATCTTTATGCTATGCTTTATCTATAGGAGTATGTCCACCATATCATTCTCCTAACGATATGATCTTGTTGTTAACAACATCTCAATGTTCATGATAGGGAAACCACAATCATCTATTAACCAACAAGCTAGTGAAGTATAGAGGCTATACTAGGGACTTCAATTTAAGTTTACAATTCACACAAGTATTAATGTTTCCTCGTTAATACTATTATAGCATGAATATAAACATTTATCATAAACACAAAGATATAATAATAACTACATTTATTATTGCCTCTAGGGCATATCTCCAACAGTCTCCCACTTGCACTAGAGTCATCTAATCTAGATTACATGGTAATATACCGAACACCCATGGCAGTTTGGTGTTGGTCATGTTTTGCCCTCGGGAGAGGTTTAGTCAACGGATCCGCCACATTCAGATCTGTGTGTACTTTGCAAATCTTTATATCCCCATCCTGGATATGTTCTCGAATAGCGTGAAAACGTAGCTTGATATGCTTCAGCTTCTTGTGTGACCTTGGTTCTTGCGCATTGGCTATGGCGCCCATGTTATCACAGTAGATAGACATTGGGTCCAGCGCACTAGGAACCACACCCAGCTCTGTAATGAACTCTTTCATCCATATCGCTTCTTGTGAAGCCTCCGAAGCAGCCATGTATTCCGATTCAGTTGAAGATCTCGCCACAACGCTTTGCTTTGCACTCCTCCAGCTAACTGCTGCACCATTCAAAATAAATACGTATCCAGATTGTGATTTAGAATCATCCGGATCGGTGTTCCAACTAGCATCGGTGTAACCATTAACAACGAGCTGTTCATCACCTCCATAAGAAAGAACCATATCCTTAGTTCTTCTCAAGTACTTAAGGATGTTTTTGACCGCTGTCCAATGATCCACTCCTGGATCACTTTGATATCTGCTAGTTAAACTAACAGCATATGCAATGTCGAGTCTAGTACATAGCATGGCATACATTAGAGATCCTATGGCTGAGGCATAGGGAGTCTTACTCATCCTTTCTCTATCTTCTGCCGATGTCGGACTTTGAGTTTTACTCAAGGTCGTATTGGGCAACATGGGCAAGAACCCTTTCTTGCTATCTTCCATTCCAAACTTCTTTAGAACTTTGTCCAAATATGTACTTTGTGACAATGATATTTGGCGTTTCGATCTATCTCTATAAATCTTTATGCCTAATATGTAAGCTGCTTCGCCAAGATCCTTCATTGAAAAACTATTATTCAAATATTCTTTGACACTATTAAGAAGGTCTACATCATTCCCAATCAACAATATGTCATCCACATATAGTATTAAGAACGCTACAGAGCTCCCACTCACTTTCTTGTAAATACAAGCTTCTCCATAAGTTTGTATAAAACCAAAACTTTTGATTACCTTATCAAAACGTTGATTCCAACTTCGGGATGCTTGCTTCAATCCATAGATGGACCGTTGAAGTTTGCATACCTTGTTAGCATCTTTAGGATCGACAAAACCTTTGGGTTGCATCATATACAACTCTTCATCAATGTCTCCATTGAGGAATGCTGTTTTGACATCCATCTGCCATATCTCATAATCATAATATGCAGCGATTGCTAACATAATCCTCACAGACTTTAGCTTCGCTACTGGTGAGAAAGTCTCATCGTAGTCAACTCCTTGAATTTGTCGAAACCCTTTTGCGACAAGTCGAGCTTTATAGACAGTAACATTACCATCAGCATCTGTTTTCTTCTTGAAAATCCATTTGTTCTCGACAGCCTTACGGCCATCCGGTATGTCCACCAAAGTCCATACTTGGTTTTCGTACATGGATCCAATCTCGGATTTCATGGCTTCTTGCCATTTATTGGAATCTGGGCTCATCATTGCTTCCTCATATGTCTCGGGGTCATCGGTGTTGTCCACCACCATGACATTCATAACGGAATCATACCAATCTGGAGTGGTACGAGTTCTCGTTGACCTCCGAGGCTCTGTAGCAACTTCAACCGAAGTTTCATGATCACCATCATTAGCTTCCTCCCTTATTGGTGCAGGCACCACAGGAACTTCTTCCGGTGCTGCGCTACTCGCAATTTCGAGAGAAGGTTCGACAACCTCGTCGAGTTCTACTTTCCTTCCAGTCACTTCTTTCGAGAGAAATTCCTTCTCTAGAAAGGATCCATTCTTAGCAACAAAGATTTTGCCTTCGGATCTATGATAGAAGGTATACCCAATAGTTTCCTTCGGGTATCCTATGAAGACGCATTTTTCCGCTTTGGGTTCAAGCTTGTCCGGCTGTAACTTCTTTACATAGGCTTCGCATCCCCAAACTTTAAGGAACGACAATTTAGGTTTCTTCCCAAACCATAATTCATACGGTGTCGTTTCAACGGATTTAGACGGTGCCCTATTTAAAGTGAATGCGGCTGTTTCTAATGCATAACCCCAAAATGATAGCGGTAAATCTGTAAGTGACATCATAGAACGAACCATATCTAAGAGAGTTCGATTACGACGTTCAGACACACCATTACGCTGTGGTGTTCCCGGCGGTGTCAACTGCGAAAGTATTCCACATTTCTTCAAATGCTCGCCAAACTCGTAACTTAGATATTCACCTCCACGATCAGAACGTAGAAATTTAATCTTCTTGTTACGTTGATTCTCTACCTCACTTTGAAACTCCTTAAACTTCTCGAAAGTTTCGGACTTATGTTTCATGAAATAGATATACCCATATCTACTCAAGTCATCTGTGAAGGTAAGAACATAACGATAACCACTGCGCGATGCTACACTCATTGGACCACACACATCGGTATGTATGATTTCCAATAAGTCTGTAGCTCGCTCCATCATACCAGAAAATGGAGTCTTAGTCATTTTACCCATCAGACATGCTTCGCATCTTTCAAGTGATTCAAAATCAAGTGATTCAAGAAGTCCATCGGAATGGAGTTTCTTCATACGCTTCACTCCAATGTGACCAAGACGACAGTGCCACATATAGGTCAAGTTATCGCTCGATTTCAAACGTTTAGCCTCAATGTTATTAACATGTGTATTTCCACTATCGAGATTCAATATGAATAGACCATCTATCAAAGGTGCATGTGCATAAAACACATTACTCATATAAATCGAACAACCATTATTCTCGGATTTAAACAAGTAACCGTCTCGCAATAAACAAGATCCCGATATAATGTTCATGCTCAACGCAGGCACCAAATAACAATTATTTAAGTATAAAACTAATCCCGATGGTAGATGAAGAGGTAGCGTGCCGACCGCGATCACATCAACTTTTGATCCGTTTCCCACACGCATCGACACCTCGTTCTTCGCTAGCTTCCGTTTATTCTGCAGCTCCTGTTTCGAGTTACAAATATGAGCAACCGAACCAGTATCAAATACCCAGGCACTACTACGAATACTAGTGAGATACACATCAATAACATGTATATCAAATATACCTTTCTTCTTGATGTTGCCGTTCTTCAAATCCGCCAAGTACTTTGGGCAATTCCGCTTCCAGTGACCTTCTCCCTTGCAGTAAAAGCACTC
The DNA here is from genome assembly GCA_916181665.1 of Avena sativa. Taxonomy (NCBI): domain Eukaryota; kingdom Viridiplantae; phylum Streptophyta; class Magnoliopsida; order Poales; family Poaceae; genus Avena; species Avena sativa. The sequence goes on from OV702295.1 coordinate 354,557,943, forward strand.
AGTATCAGGCTTGGGTCCAGCCTTGGTCCTCTTCGTCGGCATGGTAACTTTCTTACCACCCTTCTTGAAGTGTCCCTTTTGCTTAGACTTGCCTTTCTTGAATTTGGTGGTCTTATTGACCATCAACACTTGGTGCTCTTTCTTGATCTCCACTTCTGCAGATTTTAACATAGCAAATAGTTCTGGCAACTCTTTGTTCATGTTCTGCATGTTGTAGTTCATCACAAAGTTCTTGTAACTTGGTGGTAGTGATTGGAGGATGCGGTAAACTCCCAAAGTATTAGGAATCACTATACCCAAACTTTGAAGTTTATTCGCGTGCCCAGACATTTTAAGCACATGCTCACTGACGGAGCTACCCTCTTCCATCTTGCAGTTAAAGAACTTTTCAGAAGCTTCATAACTTTCAATTGCCGCATGAGTCTCAAATATTAATTTGAGATCCTCGACAATATCATATGGGTCTGACTCTTCAAACCTTTTCTGAAGCTCCGATTCTAAACCATACAAGATAGCACACTGAACTATGGAGTACTGATTCTTCCGAGCAAGGTAAACATTCTTTACTTCATCGGTAGCATCAGCTGCAGGTGGGTCACCTAGCGGTGCATCCAGCACATAGGTCAAATTACCAGCTGTGAGGACAATCCTCAAATTGCGGAACCAATCCGCGAAGTTGCTTCCATTGTTTTTCAACTTTTCTTTCTCTAGGAACGCATTAAAATTGATGGTAGGGGCTGCCATTGATCTACAACATATTTTCAATAGTTTAGACTAAGTTTATGACAAATTGAGTTCAAATTAATTAATGAAATTAAACTAGGTGAACTCCCACTCAAAACAACATCCCTCACATTGTTTTAGTGATCACACGAACCAAATCCACTACATCAACACCGATCATCACGAGAGCCGATATAGTTTCAATGGCGAACAATCATCATGTTCATCATATCTATTATATGATTCATGCTTTACCTTTCGGCGATCCGTGTTCCTGAGGCCATGTCTGTACATGCTAGGCTCGTCAAGATCAAACCTTAGCTACCGCATAAGCAAATCTGGCTTGCTTACGTTGTATTCACCCGCGGAATCAAAGACACCCGATCATCACGTGGTGCTTCGAAGCAACAAGCTTTGGCAATGGTGCATACTAAGGGTGAACACTTTAGAACTTGAAATTTTGTGCATGAGGGATCATCTTATAATGCTACCGTCGTCTACTAAGCAATACAAGATGCATAAAGGATTAACATCACATGCAATTCATAATATGTGATATGATATGGCCTTTCTTCTTTGTGCTTCCGATCTCCATCTTCAAGCATGAACATGATCTCCATCATCACCGGCATAGCATCAAGGTCAATGACGCTTCTTCATGGTTGTCGTCCACCAGCTTCAACTATTACAACTATTTTGAATAGACACGCAGGTCTCAACAGAAATTAAAGACAACCATATGGCTCCTGCCGGTTGCCAACTTACAATAAGGAACATTGCATACATCAAATATAATCACAATCATGGCCATATCACATCACTGCACACCCCTGCAAAACAAAGTTAGACGCTTCTACTTTCTTTGCATATTTTACGTGGTTTGGGGCTTTCCATAAGTGTCGTTCTAACCTACGAACAAGAACCACAACATTGATACTAGCATTGTTGATTACCCGTTGTAAATTGGATCTTTACTATGCTAGGAGAAACAGGCACCCGCAAAGCCACTTATGCAATACGAGTTGCATGTCAAGCGTGGAGCAAGTCTCATGAACGATGTCATGTAAGGTTAGCCCGGGCCGCTTCATCCCAACATACCGCAAGATGCAAAGTACACGCAAAGCAATCTACAATAAAAGCATCAACGCCCACAATGACCATTGTGTTCTACTCGTGCAACAGATCTACATATAGACACGGCTCTGATACCACTGTAGGGGTTCGTAGCATGGAAAACAAAAAATTTCTATCGCATACAAACAAACAAGCCAAGATCTATCTACTAGATTGTAGCAACGAGTCGATAGTGGAACTCACCCTCGAAGATTCCAAAGCGGTTAACGAGAGCAGATTCTCGTGGGTGATGTAGTCGTACTCTTTCCGATCTCAAGATCGCGCAGACGATCCTTCCAGCGCCACGTTCCAGCAGCGCTCCCGCAGTCGGTCACACGTTCGGTACTCGACGAAGACCTTCCTCTCCCTTGTTCCAGCAGGCAGCGGAGGTTGTAGTACTCTCCTCGCGATTCCGGCAGCACAACGGCGTGGTACCGGAGGTAGAGGGGAGATCCCGCAGGGCTTCGCCTTAAGCCGGTGCGAGTATGGTGGAGCTTATGAGAGAGGCTATTAGTGGTCTAGTAATTAGACACACCAATTAGAGGGCTCTAAACCAATTAGAAGGCTCTAAACTAAAATAGCTCTAAACCGGGGTTTAGATCTAGGGTTTAGGTTTAGAGGGGTAGGAAACTTGTGTTGTGTAGAGAGGGGAGCCCTGCCCCTCCCTTTATAGGTGGGAGGGCCGGCGGCCAAGGGGAGGGGAGTCCCTCCCCAAGTCGGCCTTGGGAGGCGCCGGCCAAGGGGAGGAATCCCTCCCCAACTCGGCCTCCACCTCCTCCTCTTTCTCCTCTTTCCGAAAACTGGCAGTTTGACCGAAAACTGGCAGTTTGACTTTTTCAATTAGGATTTGAATTAACCCTTTATTTCGGACAGCGAGAACACTTAGTACATGATGCAATCATTCCAACATGCAATGACACATTCATGTACCCCTTCCCCCTCCGGAGTGCCGGACATTCCGGGACCTTCTAGAATGTTCCCGATGAAAACACCGGAACCATTCCCCAACTCCGAAACGGGACTTTCCTTATATGAATCTTATTCTCCGGACCATTCCGGATCACCTCGTGATATCCCGGATCCCATCCGAGACTCCGAACAACATTCGGTCTCTTTCTCATAATACCATAACTACTCAAACAACGTCGAATCCTTAAGTGTGTCTCCCTACGGTTCGTGAATTATGCGGACATGATCGAGACACTTCTCCGAACAATAACCAATAGAGGAATCTGGAAATTCATATGGCTCCCACATATTTCTACGATTACTTTGCGATCGAATGAACCACTTACATACGGTACCAATTTCCCTTTGTCTCACGATATGTTACTTATCCGAGGTTATGATCGTCGGTATCTCTGTATACCTAGTTCAACCTCGTTACTGATAAGTACTCTTTTCTCGTTCCCGTGATATGTGATCCCTTGTGACCCAGTCACATGCTTGCAAGCTAATTGGATGACATTTCACCGAGAGGGCCCAGAGAATATCTATCCGTCATCTGGATGGACAAATCCCACTCTTGATCCATGTGTTTCAACCAATACTTTCCGAACACTCAATGCCACCTTTATAGCCACCCTGTTACGGTGTGGTGTTTGATGATATCAAAGCATCCATCTGGTAAAGGTGATATGCATGATCTCATGGTCGAAGGAATTAGGTTACTATGTATCAGAAAGCATATAGCAATTGAACTATTGAAATGACTTGATCTTTATGCTATGCTTTATCTATAGGAGTATGTCCACCATATCATTCTCCTAACGATATGATCTTGTTGTTAACAACATCTCAATGTTCATGATAGGGAAACCACAATCATCTATTAACCAACAAGCTAGTGAAGTATAGAGGCTATACTAGGGACTTCAATTTAAGTTTACAATTCACACAAGTATTAATGTTTCCTCGTTAATACTATTATAGCATGAATATAAACATTTATCATAAACACAAAGATATAATAATAACTACATTTATTATTGCCTCTAGGGCATATCTCCAACAGTTATACCCCATGGGTACACAACATTGGTATACCTGGTCCAACCCAAGAAAGGCCCACGACAAGATACACGGCCTGTGGAGATTTCGGGTGGCCCAAGCCCATGATGTCTTCGGATCCTTTAAGAACAAGACTAGAGTAGATAAAATTTCAAAGGGTACAAACCCTAATCTGTAACCTACTCGACCTGCGCCCGGGACCTGCCTATCTATATAAAGGCTAGGAGGACATAGCGAGGAGAAATATACTCACCTCATACGCACCTCACGTCAGATTGCATCTGCGCACCCTTGTAACCCTCGGTTCCGCCGTAATCAAGAGCAGACAAGTAGGAGTAGGGTTTTTGCTCCGGGGGCCTGAACCTGGGTAAACCTCGTGTCCCTGTATTGCTTGTCTGTTAACCGTTACGCGATCTCTAGCATCTCCATTTTCTCCAAAACTCAAGTCCATAATAATGGGCATTGACTAGATCGAACCTCGTCAGCCGCATTTTCTTGCCCTGTCAGAGTGGATGTGGCGCTTCCGCTCCTCCTCGCTACGGCATTGTTTCCATGGCTACTGGAAATACCGCAGCGGACGATTTTTCCGCCCTCGAGTCCGATTGACCGGCGGCTCGACGACATCTGGTGTTGGCGGTAGTGGATCTGGTGAGAGTGGTGGCGAATTTGTTCGGCCACGGTGGATTGTGCGGTGGCGGTGCGACGGTGTAGCGGTTGAGGGAAAATGTGGCGGGAAAATGCACAGATGTGGAGTTGGGAATCGCGAGCGGAACGCTACAAATAGCGTCGTTGGACTCGCATTTTCGGTCAACCGTTTACATGCCGGACCGAGTTTACGGGATCTGTTAGGGCAAAAAAAATTATAAAAAACTGTAAAGTCTTCTGATTTTTAAGAATTTACCCTTTTTACAGAATCTGCTGCTAGGGATGCTCTAAGCAGTCCCCCATTTGGCAATAGCGTTGAGGCGTTGTAGTTGGGGGGCGGTGGCTACTCAATTAAGCCGGTACGAAAGCTCTCCGGCAGCAACTGTATGATCTGCATTCAATCATCTGCAACTTGGTAGTAGTATTAATGAGCTGCATGCATGTGTGTCTTTCGGCCTAAAAAAAGTTTGATCCGTCTTAGGTTCAAAGTACACAACATCGAGATTCTTTGTCAATATAGAAAGAAACTAATCTGCATTCCCACAAGGCCACGGTTGAATAACTTCTTTAATCTGAACTATTGAACTCGACGTACAAACTGGTTTATCAAAAGTCCAAATTGACGGCTTACCTCCCGGTCTAGGCTTCATCGTATATTTAGATAAAACTTTATTCATTATTAAGTAGGATGCAAGCCGTGTAATTGTCATCAAACAACATCTATAAACAACACTTTTGATTTGATTAAAGAAAAATCAAACATTGTCTATTCACATGATGACTCGGAATTAGCATCCCAATCACCCACCGCACTTATTTAATGTTTTTTGTTCCCTTTCCCGCTTCAGACTACTTTTTAATAAACGAGTGTATCAACATCAAAACGATATATTACAAGGTTATGTAACAACATAATATCAAGAGCGAGTCAAAATATCAATCATGCACACCTTCAAATTATAAGGGAAAAAGAAAGAATAAAGAAGATGGCTCGCCAAAAGCAGTCAACAACTTACGGTAGCAAGAACAAACAACACCAATACTAACACCTGAACTGCGCAAGAGGTTCCCCAAGAATGAAGTCTCGAGGAAGGGAACAATTAAAAAGCTTCGTCATCCCACACCAAATTTAAATCATGTGCTTTCACCCCAAAAGAAAGTTTGGGCAATCTCCATACAATGCGCGGCTAAGTCAGCAACTTTTTTTTATCAGAAGGGCCACACGGCTCCCAATTTCATTAAGAAATTGGAGTCTGTCTCACGGTATATAGACCCATACAAAACGAGATTTCTACCCATCTATCATCTCACCGGTAAAATAAAGCAACCTAAGCTTTTTTTCTACCACCCCACATGGACCAAACTCACATCTATCCCACGATCAAACATAAATTTCTCCAGAATGATAAACTTCATACAAGAAACAAACGTAAAAAAAGTTTTAAACATATCACATCAACTAGGACACTTTCTTAAGCCACAAGCTTCTCTGCAACAGTTATAGTCAACCATCGCAGATCCTCCTTGCCATTGGAGCCCAGCCGTGTCGTATCCCACAAACATCAATTGCAATCCTCCTCAAACGATTAGACACCTGAAGCACGGTTTCTTTGACCTTTCCGAAGCACATAGAGAAAATCATGTCAGTGGGATTATTCGGCATCTTCCATTAAAAACAAGCAGAATTCCTTGTTTTCCATAAATTCCAAAGCAAAGCCACAAAATCAATCATAATAACCACCCTATCTCTACCAGAGAATTTGGTAAACCAATTTTGACAGAGATCAAACAAACTTTCAAGTTTATCGGCTGTACCCAGCACACAACCTGCAACACTCCAATTATAACTAGCTAAAGGACATTCGAAAAAAGATGTTGAGAGTCTCATTACAGCCACAAAACTCACAAAGAGTACAACCTTTCCATCCTTTCCTAGCCAAGTTATTCTTGGTTAAGATTCTATTTTTAACAAGCAGACAAATAAATGCTTTGATTTTAAGAGGAATTCTCATTCTCCAAATCATTTTATAAGGAAACAAAACTCTTCTAGCAACGAGGTGAGTATAAAGAGACTTAACCGAGAAAATACCAGATTTAGTTAAACTCCAACTCACTCTATTCGGCTCGTTGGTAATAGTTATATCCTTACACATATCTAACGGCTTATTCCACATCTCTAGAGATTCACCATACAAGCAATGCCTGAATCTAATGCGATTGAAATCCTGAGCAAAAACTTTGGCTACGGTAACATTCTGTGAAAAAATTAGATTATATAACTTGGGAAAAATCACACACCATGTCTTATCTCCCACCCAAACATCTTCCCAAAACCTTGTCTTACAACCATCACCTAGAATTTGCTTACAACAACTATAAAAGATATCTTTCACTTCCATCAGACCAGACCATAAATGTAAACATCCTACATAATTTCTATCCTGGATAAGAGTACCAGTTCTCACATATTACACTTTAAAATGTTCTACCAATAAAGATAACACATTGGCTAAGTCAGCAATTGTCAGACACAATCAATGAAGATCTGCTTGGGAAGATGTTGCTTGCGTTGAAGCGTGTTTTGGAGCCATATTTTTTACCCATCCAATGTGTCCGCGTCGCCCTCAACTAAGATGACTTACATTGCCAGAAACCAATCCCATGGCCTAGCTGACGTCATGAGGCCATAGTGCCATGCCAAGTCTAGCTAGGCTAGTATAGGGGACATCGAGCATCACGAGAGTTGCACGATCTGCCATCATAGACATATTCTTGGACACCAAGCACACAAACTTCTTGCATGACATGGAAGACTCATCAATGGATTAGAACCCTAGACGCACACCACCCGGTGCCGAGGGAGCGGTGCTAGATTGGTCAGCAGAGTGTAAGCCATTATAGATAGATTGGAACAGCTTGCTAATAAATGTAATTAGAGTTAGAGTTTTATATTTTTAGTATTAGTTTGTAGTAATTATCTTGTAGTAGATCGAATAATCTGTAATGTTTTTTGGTGCCTTCTTTATTCTGAACAATTTAAATGCCACGATTCATGTGTGCTTTGGTGCCCCCCCCCCCCACCCACACACAAACTTAAGTTTGCATGGGATAGTTTTTTTTACTCATCGAAACCCATATCCAGGCCTTGTATGTCTTCATATAGGTGTACTCGACCGAGTTAGGTATATTCCACGTTTCCGCCCCACCTTCCCTTATCGAGATCTACGTCTTTGCATGCCATGTTTGAAAATTTTGTTGTTGCTTCTATATACCCTGGATTTCCGCCTTCCGCGGGCATATGAGTATATGTGTAGGGTGAGTTTACGCCTAAATGGACCATACGGATTTGGGTGGGTTCATACGATCTTTGAAACGAATAGGTATCGAATTTCTGTTTGTCAAAGTTTGAATAGGAGGGGGGACATTTGTACTGATATCCCCATGTATATATGCAAATTATTGTTATCCGTATTTTTGTGTGTTCTTTTGTGGTTTGCTAATGAATACTACTGTTAACAAACAGAATATTGGTAAATATGAGACACGTTTAATTTGCTAAAAAATCGATAAGTCAAATGCCGAAGTTAAGAATCATACTTCTTTCCTCTTCGGCCTACACAGATCCGCTCTCATCCTTATAAAAAAATCTACCACCCCACCCACCCTAACCCTAGCCCCATCTTCACGGTGGTGCTGACCTCTCAGCCATGTCGGACCGGACCATCATCTGTGGCGGCGCAGATCCTGGACGTGCTCACCTCTCCGCCACGCCGGACCGGACCGTCCTCTGCAGTGACGCTAACTTCTCCACCATGCCGGGCCGCACTGTTCTCCGCGACTAAGCTCGCTGCTAGGTAGAAGCTCCAGAAGGAGGTCGATCTCTAGGAGCCGTTTGTTATTGTAAATTTTAAAAAAATCATATTTGAATGCTTAAAAAAAATCCATAGGCAGACAATGACGTTTACTACAAGTTGCTAAATCTCAAAACGGGGAGTACTTTGCATACCAGGATACATAAAAATGTAAGATTTTGTTATTTTAATTTAGCCTGGAATACAAAGAGCTTTCACACAGTACATATTTCTATGTTTGTACTCCAGGATACAACATTAACTACAACCCAACTTACTTTCAGATTATTTTTAAATTTGAATAGAAATACTAGCTCGGACTTTACATTTTTCCGGCTCTCGCCGCTAGGTACACTACAGAACGTCCTGAACTCTGAAGCACTATTTTTCAACAGCGCGAGCGCCTACTGATCTTGACACATCAGCTGCTGATCCATTATTTTGACCGGCCCCAAGCAAGGTGACCCTCAGCTGTCAGCTCTCGTCGTATTATCTCAGTCTCTCAGTGATATATTACATATGTACGGGGGCTTGATGATTGCTCAGGATTTGCATAGTTGCATCATTACATGGCAGGATTTATACGGTCCCCGCTACGGTACAAGCCAAGTTCAGTCTTGTGAAGTAGTCGGAGTTAAAATCCAAGCGCAGCGGTAACTTGAGCTTGTGGGAACAGCGAGACAGGGGGGACGCAACACCTGCGTACAGTACATGCGGACCGGCCGGCCACCAGTAGATTCTTGTATGGTACCGGCGTACCGTGCGCACAGTGTAACCGTACAAAGAGTTTACCCACTCGCCCTTTTGCGTGCCAATCGCATTGAAATTTATATGTACGCGACATGCACACGCGAGTTATCCTGTCGAGCGCCATGCCACATCGGTTGACCGTTGACCTACGCAAGTACTAGTAGTAGCACAGTAAGTAGTAACTAAGAGGACGAATTGTTCTGGTTTCAGGCGGTCCACTTGTTCCCTCGCTCGCCCCTCCCTCCCCGGTGACGGGCGAACCCTAATCCCCTTTCCTCCTCGAGCCTCCCCTCCCTATCCTCCTCCCCTGCCGTCATCGTTGGTTTGATCCGCTGGAACTTGCCCACGCGACACTGGTGGCGGCGGGGAGGCCTCTTCTTGTGCGTGCAGAGGGGTGCCAGGGCCCCTAGTGGTGGTGGTCTGCCATGGCGGCATTAGATATTGCATGCCTCGTTGGTCTACGAGGTGGTAGCGCAGTAGTTGGCTGTGAGGCCACGCCTGAGCGTGGCTAGCTGGTCATCGGAGTGTGGCCACCGACGCCCTCCTGGCCTAGATCTAGGCCCTTTGGGGCCCATCTGGGCCTCGGCGGGCCGCCTTAGGCGTGGTGGGGGCATCCTCGGTGGACGAGGAGAAGGGACTGGTGCATGGCGGTGATGATGGCGTCCTTGCTGTAGTGTGGTGGCGGAGCTTCACGGGCCTATTCGTGCTCGGTGGGGCCGGTGAGGCTGTTTCCTCCCGCGTGCTACTGTACCACTGACCTTTGCTGGAGTTCCTGCTTCTCGGTTTTAGAGGCTCATATCGTGGGCCACGGTGATACGACTGCGGTGATTGTAAAATCGTGTGGTGGCGCGTGTTGGTGGATGGCAAGCTTGGTGAAGCGTACAGAGCACCTAGAGTTGTGGTTATTTGGGGGTCGGGAGAAATCCATGCAATCTTGGCACCGACGCGGTGACGCATGCGGGTGTCGTCGTCCTTCCTGAAAGGTGTCGAGTGTACTTTTTTCCCACCCCTTGTAGCGTACTCTGGAAACCCTAGGACGTCTATCGGGGCAACCCTAGGATATGCCCGTGCAACAGTGCCGTCGTCTCTTCAGAGTGCTAGGAGCGTGCTGGGATTTGTCCGGGTGACGCGAGGGTTGCGTTAAGCTGTCGGTGCCGGCATCCTTTTCCTTTCAATTTTTTCTTTCTTCTTTCTTGTGTGTTTAAATTCTGTTGTTTGATCCGGCAGAGATCTTACGGCCGTACTGGGTTATTGCTATATTAATAGAACGGGGGACGAAAACACTGCTTGAAGGAGTAGTAACTAGGAGTGGTCGTCGCCTGCCACCGCGAGGCAGCATTCAACGTTTGAAACGAGATAGCCTGGGTCAGGCACGAGCAGGTTCACCCTTGACGGGGTGGCCAGTCACATGGAGATGCCGTCTCGTCCGCAGACTGCTGGTACGGTATACGTATTCTTATAGCCAGACAAGGCACATAATGCGAGAGCTAAATCTAACGCTCGGCGTGCGACCTGCGAGCGCGACGCGGCATGCACCACCGGCCACCGGATAAGCTAGCCGTCCACACACACAGACACACCGGCGCCGTTGCCCGGCCCCATGGGCCAGCCTCCGTGGCCCCGCGCGTCGCCGTCAGCCTCTGTCGGTGGCCAGACACCCCTCACACTCACAGTTGAGGAGGTCGCTTTCCACTTCCAGTCCGGCAGATCCCATCTCTCTCCCGTTCCATTCCGCTCGCCACGCCCCCTCCCCTCCCCTCCTGCCCTGCTCCACCACAATTTCCACATCACGCGCGCGCGCGGCTCGCCTCGCCTCGCCACTCTCTTTTCTTTCGCCACCTCCCCACTCCCACTAGTTCGTCTCAGTGATGCCTATAACTCCCCGCCGCGCCACGCGCCTCCCTTTCTCCCTCCCCGCGTTCCCACTGCACGCTCGACGCTCCCGGAGCCTCGGCTTCATTCGTTCATGAGCAGCAGCAGCAGCAGCAGCAGCGAGTCGCAATGAGGCTATACATCACCGCGGCGGCGGAGGCTGCCGACGAGTGCTTGACGAAGCCCAAGCAGGCGCCGCAGAAGCAGCAGCAGCAGCAGCAGCTGCAGGTGGCGCGGCGCGGTTACCGTTCGGCAGTCGTGACGGGGCTCCTGGCCGGCCTGCTGCTCTTCCGCGCCGCTCTCCTCGCCGTCGAGACCGGCGCCTCCCTCTGCCCTCCCGCCACCGGTAACTAACTAAGCTCGCCATTTCTTTCATTAACATATACTGCGGCTGCTTCAGTAGTGTGTTAGGCGTGTAATCGTTGATGCCATGCATGCTCCAGGGTGCTTGGGCTGGAGGTCGGGGCTAGCGGACTGGCTCTACGGCGGCGGTGGCGACGCCGACGCGACGGAGGTGAGTTCTTCAACCGAACTGGCTGGATAGCTAGCTTGCCCGAAGTGTGTTAGGCTACCGTTCGATCGTGCGCGTCCATGGTGCGTTAGGCGTCGGGCTTTCTGTTTGCGTTTTGGCATCTTTTACCTAAGCGTGCGGGCGGGCGGGCGCGCGGCGGGCAAAAAAGAAAACAGCGTGGCAGAAACGGCTGGGTCGATCGGCACGGAGACCCTCACGCGCTTCTGCTCCATGCCAGTAAAGTTGCCGTTCACGGGAACGGGAATGTTGATGGAGCAGCAGGTCGGCAACACAACACGTCGCCGCGCTCTCCTACCACGTGGCCGTGTGCCCGCCACGCTGACGGCTGGGCCCTGCCGGCCGCTCGGTCAGATCCAGGCACTCTACTGTACTTTGGACTGCCACGGTTGACGCACCAGTTGATGAGCTGCTATTACTAGTAGCAGTATTCAATGCTGCATGTTCTCTCGTGTCCTGCGTTATTTAGTTTTGACCACTGCCGCTCGCCAGACACCCAGCATGTCCGACCGAAATCAGATAGTACGGTCAATTTGTTCGTCAAAACGCACTGCTGATGAGATTATTTGTTCGTCAAAAGCTGAGGTACGTGAAATAGTCCTGGCTTGACAACTTTTTCTACGAGTAGTCAATTTGTACCAGAAAAACTGCCTAATCTGAGGAGGAGGACGAATTTTGTAATAGTGGAAGATTCGTACGAAGCTGCTGCATTATTCCGGCCTAGCCAACCACTTGGTAGCTTTTGGATATTTTGTTGCTAGCCACTATTGATAAGCGGTATTCTCTCCGTTCAGAAATAACTAACTTGAGTTTGTCTAGATTTAAATGTTTCTTAACACTAAAATACGTTTAGATACATTCGAATTTACACAAAAACTTAAGTCAGTTATTTCTGGATGGAGAGAGTATAAAAAATAAACCTTGTGACTTTTTCTCGTGATGAAAGAACCGTCTTGTGAGGCGACATGCTCGTTAGGACTCTCTACAGGACGCTACGCAACAGTGGCCTGCAATCCAGCGTGGAAATGCTCATACATGAGAGACCTTTTGCGTTTGGAGCTACTATGCTAGTATGTGGGTTTTCCAAGTGGTTGCGGCCTTGTGGTCCGTGAGCCACACTCGTACTGCAGTCGTGCTCATCGATCTTTGTTTTCATGTGTGAAGCGTAATTAAACACCAAACAATCCTTCTTCTTGCTAGTACATTCTAAATAAAATTAGTTTTTTTTTCTGCGATGTAATCAAAGGCGGCAATGTTGTTATAGTTTATTTTGCGTTTCTAGGCCACAAAACAGGTCGCATTAATTAATTCAGAATGTAAGTAACGAGATTGTCAATCTGGTGAACGGAATGATCACAGGAGTTCATGAAGCAGTGGAAGAGAAGCCACAGGGAAGCCAGTCTGCTAGACGCGGTGGTGGTGGAAGCGGCACCGGATTCCCTGGACGGCCTCATGGCGGAGATGGACACCATTCTCGCGACCTATGATGATCGGCTGGACATGGAGGCCGTGGTGGTCAAGATAATGGCCATGGTACGTGTAATTTTCTCTGCATTCTTCCTCAACTTTAGCAACCTTGCATCATCATGCCTGCATGTTACCTGGACCTTAGCCGCAGCAAAAGTGCTTTCCACGCCAAAAGACCCCATCATATGGTCCCTGTTCTGCGTTCTCTCTGGAGGTTAAATAATTGACAGAGATTACGGAGTCCTTTCTTGGCTCGACAGAAATTACGGAGTTTTGGTGTGCCTTTGCGTGGTCATGGTCTCATGGACATCCCTCCATTTTTTTAAACATGGAAACTCTGTTAATGTTCTGATATGTTTGCGCAGCTGAAACGTTCAGATATCCAAATGCCTTTGCTGGATTGGTCCTTTATGCTTCATGCATATTTCTGAGTTTTCTGAAATTTATCAACACTAGACTGAATTTTCTGAATATGAACACTAGAAAAATTGATCCATCGGCCACTAGTTCGAACCAGTATATGCTCGTTGATCTAACTTTGGAAATGATTTGAATCAGCTGCTGAAGATGGATCGGAAGGTCAAGTCATCAAGAATCCGGACTCTGTTCAACCGCCAACTGGCCTCGCTGGGCATCCCCAAGAGCATGCACTGCCTGGCCCTGCGGCTGGCCGAGGAGTTCTCGGTGAACTCCGCCGCCCGCTGCCCCGTACCGCTGCCGCAGTACGCCCCACGCCTGACAGACGCCTCGCGCCTCCACGTCGCGCTCGTGACCGACAACATTCTCGCGGCCGCCGTGGCCGTGGCGTCCGCCGTCAGGAGCTCGGCCGACCCCTCGAGGCTGGTGTTCCACGTCGTCACCGACAAGAAGAGCTACGTCCCGATGCACTCGTGGTTCGCGCTGCACCCGGTCTCTCCGGCGGTCGTCGAGGTCAAGGGCCTCCACCAGTTCGACTGGCGCGACGGCGATGCCGTCGCCTCTGTCATGAGGACGATCGACGAGGTCCAGAAGAGCTCGCTGGATTACCACCAGCTGTATGATGGAGCATCAGGGGAGAGGGAGTTCAGATGGCTTGAAGCCTCCAAGCCAAGCACGTTTTCGCTTCTGAACTATCTGAAGATTCATCTCCCAGAGGTAAAGTCTTTCAGGAAAAATCCAGAGTCGATTGATTGGTGAATGGAATCGTGTGGTGACAGCTGACACCTGATGTGCTTGCTTGCGCAGTTCTTCCCGGAGCTCGGGAAGATGATACTGCTCGACGACGACGTCGTGGTGCGCAAGGATCTGGCCGGTCTATGGGAGCAGGACCTGGGCGGGAACATCATGGGCGCCGTCGGCGCGCACCGGCATGGTGCGGACGGTGGCATCTGCATTGAACGGACTCTCGGCGAACACCTGAACTTCTCTGACCCTGTGTTGTCGTCGCTGGGCCTCCACGGTTCGCACTGCTCGTGGTCTTGGGGCGTCAGCATCATCGACCTCGACGCCTGGCGAAGAACCAGCGTTACCCAAACGTACCAGCTATGGATGCAAAAGGCATGTCCATTTCCCCCTGAACTATGAACATTTTCCGTACCATGGTTCCGATCAGTTCTTAGAAGTACCGATAAATGACAGTATGTATCCGGTGCATGCAGAACCGAGAGTCGGCGTTCAGGCTGTGGAAGATGGGGTCGCTGCCGCCGGCGCTGATAGCATTCGACGGCCGGGTGCAAGCGATCGAGCCGTCGTGGCACCTGCCGGACCTCGGCTGGCACATGCCGGACGCCGAGCTGCTGCAGTTCTCCGCCGTTCTGCATTTCAGCGGGCCGCGGAAGCCGTGGTTGGAGGTGGCGTTCCCCGAGCTGCGGGAACTGTGGCTCGGGCACCTGAACGGGTCAGACAGCTTCCTACGAGGCTGCGGTGTAGTCGGATGACAAGTAGTAATTGGAACAGGAAGAATTAAGCAGGAAATGAAAGGAGAGAAGTACAGTAATCAGGTCCAAGAACTGGGCGCAGGGCTAGGTTTATGAGGAGAGGGAAGTAGGTGCGGCCTTCAGTCTCTCCTCGACCTGGCTGGCTTGCTCTGCCACATTTGCTGGTTCAATGCCACTGTGTACTGTATAGCTGGGATATTAATTTATTCGTTAGTTACAAAACAATAGTTGGAAAACTGTAATCAGCGGCCACGAGATAACTTTTCTTGGCTCCCCAATGATCAACAGAAATGCACGGATCAGTGGGTCAATCTAAATCTGGAGAAACACAACGTTCAATTTCACTGAACCGAAATTGCTTTTAAAAAAAATCAATCTGGAAATAAGAAAATATTAGTAGAAAAATTAGGATTACCAAACCTGAACTCATTTACAGTTCTCCTAATCCTATGTCACCTGAATTATAGTATTTTTAGCTCAATTATTTCTACTATTTTTTTAGTCAAAATTATTTTTACTCAGGTAAACTTTGTCACGAAACGGGTTACGTGGGCTGGTATCACTATGGCCCATGATGAAAACGGGTTACCAGCCCAATCTCGCATGCAGCCATTTCACGGAAGGATCGAAGGAAATAGAAATCGGGATACCTCGCCTCGCCTTCCCCGTCGCAGCATCGCCTCCCCGCCGCCGCGACACGACGCGGCCAATTCCGTTCATCCGCCACCCCTTCCACACCTGCTACAGTTCCCTAGCACCGGAACTCCTAATCCAGGTCCTCCGCCTCTCGATCTTTTCCCACATCGTTGGCTACTGTGCGCCGTCGCAGCTATCTAGATCTCTCCGCTTGCTAGGCCTATTGCCTCAGACACGCACATATTGTCCCGAAATCCGTGCAGTGAGCTTTCCCCATGTCGAGGCTGCGGGCGCTATGGCAAGCTTCTGTGAACGCCACCAAGCGAGGTAGCTCCCTGCTACTCACCCCCAGTCTTATTGATATGCTCTGTCTGTCTGGTTCATTTCTCAACAAAACCCACTTATTGCCGCTCATATTTGTCTTGTCCATGATAATATTTAACTGTTTATGTCGTGGGAAATTTCAACTGGAAGAGGTCCATCTAGGAATGAAACCCACTCATGCAAGTTCTGAGCGTGAAGGGCTTACCTTGCTCTGAGAATGAAGCCTGGAGATTAGTGAGATTCAATGCGCATAATAAATCCTACAGATAAAATCGCTGAGAATTACCATGGTTATCCATTCTACATTAATTCGGCACTAGCCAGAGATATATTCAGCATTTCAATTTCGTTCTGAACATATACTGATCAACCTTTTAGTTGTTGCCTACACCATCTTATTTTAAAAAAATTGCTACTCGTGCATTAAGTTAACTACTGATATGATAATGTTTCTGTATAAAGGGGAAATAGTGCCCACCTTTTCTTCTTTCATTGGCAACATGTATCCTTCCGCTTCAAGTAATCTGAACAACTCTTTCACCATATCTAGCCCCTCCTCTATATTGGCATTACATGCAATCGATTTCATAATAGCATTACATAACAATGTACACATTAGTTTGGGCCTATGTGTTAATGTTTTGCCTATATATACCAAATTGGCAGCTGTTGTATGGAATTCAGAAGATTTATTTCCACCAAGTGAAAGATACATCTTCAACTTCAATTCAAAAGATGAAGTGAAGAAGTGGCACTTGTACTCTGATTCAGAATATGGAGGTAATGCATCACTTTGAATTTTTTTCTTCTACAAGTACAGGTTGTCAGTGAGTGCTATAGTTTCTCTCAGTAACTGATATTACACAATAGATATCTTTTTGTGCTTTTGTCATTGTGATATTCATGGAAGTTCGGTATTCTCAACATTTCTGTCTGGACCAAAATTGTTCGCTCATTTTTATTCTCTGCATATTCAAAGATGGTGGTATGGTCACTTGCTGAGGATATTTTAGATGATTATGTTACTGATTTTGGAAGGAGTTCCTGATGCTATATTTTGAACAAAAATGAATATAGTGAAGAAAACTTTCTTCTTTCTTAGAACAGCATAAGATGATTTGCTATTTAGTTCCAGTAATGTGGTATTTAGACTCTTCCTGATGTATTGTATAGTCCTTCCAAAGGATATGTGCTACGGAAGAGCGTTATAGTATGTTTCCTTTCTGCTCGGAACAGGGGTTATAAGTACTACAATGTATTACTATATTACTACTTTATTTTTTCATAGTGAGCCAAATGGGTGCCTGCACTATTGATACTAATGCATTCAGTGGCATATTATCAGTTATTAGTTGGACCTCCTTGTGAATACTCTACATTCCAAACAGGCAATTGCAATTACAAAAACCTTATTTATGAACCAAACATTAATACCGCGTAGTGATAGCTTATTAGCTTATAATAGTAATATATACGGGATGAGCTTCTTACATCTAATTGAACTTTGATAGCCTATGTTCAGTAACACGGATGATTATCTTTCTGACATCCATATTAAATTTATATACCATCGCTCAACACCTTTTCTAAATTGGAAGTTGGAACTAATATCAAGCTTAGAGTTGTTATCCAAGTTTATCAGATAATATGGTTGAACACGGTTTTT
The DNA here is from genome assembly GCA_916181665.1 of Avena sativa. Classification (NCBI taxonomy): domain Eukaryota; kingdom Viridiplantae; phylum Streptophyta; class Magnoliopsida; order Poales; family Poaceae; genus Avena; species Avena sativa. Next base: position 354,575,445 of record OV702295.1, read on the forward strand.
TAGACTGTATGATTGAACAGAGTTGTTATCCAGGTTTATCATCTGCATCACTGGAGATAACTGATGGTGTTTCTGGTGGAGATACTTCAACAACTGGTACTATGTCTTTGTCATGTTTTATTTTCCCAGCTTACCTAACGTTTTGAAGTAAGCTCACATTATGATTTCTAATTATCAGCTACGAAAAATATAAAAGTGTTTGTTGTGCAATTACAGCCATGCACAACTTATCAGAAGAAATAAGCTTATGCGCTGTCTAAAAAAAGGGAAAAGATTCTAGTATTGTTCCATGTCATTTGTTTGTACTAGTCTAATTCATTAGCGAATATCATTTGCAGTCTTCTCTATTTATTTAAACACAGTGGAATATAAAAGCATACACTCCATTTGTTCATGACTTCCATAGACTGATGGACTATATTCCGAATTACTCAGACTAATTTTAAGCTTGACACCTTTTGTAACTAATTAATCAACATGTGCATTCGGGAAGGTGTCTTTTCTGGCAATCTCTCCTTGGATATGTCGGAGGGATCACCATGGAGGATCAGACGTAGTGGTTTCTGCGGAATGCGATCAAAGAAGGTATAGTGCTCTGTCTGCACTGAGGGATCTACTTGGTGTTAGAGTATCTATAAACTAGTTGGCATAGAGTCACAGTTCTAGTAAATAATACTTTTAATTTAAAAGAATGCTCAGTTATGCTTCACCAAAAAAAAGTGTCTTTAAATAGCCACCATAATGCCAAGCATTACCCTCAACCGTGCTTCCTTTAGCTCACATTGTATTGTTTGATCTAGGTTGGTCAATTTATATCCAGTGTCTTACGGTTCGGATGAAGCTTGTTATAGATTTTCTTAGATGTCCACGACTTAACATTGATTTTTATTGTTTTAGCAGTGTCATTATTCTAGATAATATTCTGCAGCTTCTGCCTACTTCATGTGATTCCTTTTTTCAGTTTGATGGCTTCATCGACCTTGATTCATATGATACAATAGCAATGAAGCTCAGAGGGGATGGAAGATGCTACATATCTACTGTAAGTATCTGACTAAATTAAATTGAATATTTGATGTCCGGTCGATACACTGTTCTGTAATCTGAATTTTGTATGCAGATATACACTGAGAACTGGGTAAACTCACCTGGACAAGAGGAAGATAACTCGTGGCAGGCTTTTGTATACGCACCTCAGGATAATTGGCGCATCTTGAAGGTATTTTTTTTCTAGTCAAAACTGACAATATGCCTTTGTTCATGATTAAACACTACTTTTCCTTTCATCCAGATCCCTATCGACAGTTACTTACCTACATGGAAAGGAAATGTGATAGAAGCAAAACTGGAAATGAATCCTTCTCGCGTCGTGGGAATGTCGCTCTCTTTGAATGCAGAAGGTGGCGTTCCTGGTGCCAAGACTGGGCCAGGCGATTTTAGATTAGAGGTTGATTGGATCAAGGCAATGAGGACCCTGTGATTTCCACAGCTCGCTCTTTTGTCTTTTCACAGGGACTTGCTGGGCCTAAAATACCACAAGTGTGTTGCCTGCTTGTGATTTTGCCGCGCTTATTCACGAAAGATGATCTCATTCTGGATGAAGCTACTTTGCCCTACGACAATAGATAAATGTCATCAGTAACCAGGATTATTAACGGTAACCATATTTTCTGCTCCTGCATCCACTGTAATAAGATGCATGATATGTTTCAGTTTGTATCATTACAGTACCATGAAACCTTGGAGATGGGCATCGTCGGTTTTAGCGCCAGTGAATAAAGATTTTCCTTCAGTTGTTGAAGACCATGAATAGCAGCCAGTGAATAAAGATTTTCCTTCAGTTTGTTGAAGACCATGAATAGCAAATGTTACAGGCCTCGTTTAGACGAGCTTCCCATCTGAAGATATGTTGTTTTAGGTGCTAGCGTCTGGGCAGTGTATGTTTATTCTGCGTAAACTGTTGACAGTTTCTCTGAACTATTTGACATTTTCAGTCGACCTGCTAAATTGCACGTTTTGCTCTGTACTCCAATATTCGCCTGTTTGGTCGAAAGAACACGATTTCTGCCACTAAATTGTCAAAATCTGGCGCCGACAGGCAATATAGCAACGGGAGCTTCTCTCCAGCCAATGATCAACAATTGGACGTACTGCTAGTTTAATTCCAAGAAGCACATGCAAACATTGCTAGTTCCATGATGAAAATCCTAACTCATTAGTGGCTGGCCACATGAAGCACAGCCACGAAGAAATTTCCTTCAACAAGAGGAAGACTAATTTGATCGTGAACCGGTGGGAAGATGAGAGAAACAAAATTGTTTGACCGACGTCGAGGAGAAGACGAGTGGTGACTAGTCTGGCACATATGCACAAACGACGACGGGTCAGCCATGTTGTCATCCTTCGATGAAGCCGGTCATCCGCAGCACCGAGTTCCGCAGGTGGCTGAGGTCCCGGTGCGCCCGCCCGGGCCCCGACCGCAGCGAGAACGCCACCGCGGCCTCCCCGTCCGCCCGCCTCCTGGACACCATCAGGTGGGGCGGCACCATGGCGCCGCCGCAACCATCGTCGGCCTCCTCTTCGTCGTCGTTGTCGACCAGGTCAGCACGCCCACGGGGCAGGCGCGCGGGCCGGGGAATGTCCACCGGCCGAGAGCCAGCCGAAGACGGGAGGTGGTTCCTGCAGACTCTCGGTCTCGGAGACAGAGACGAAGACGAGAACCCCAGCGCGTTCGCCGGCGGGGCGCCGTGGCGCGCCTCCGGCCACAGCACCTCGCACTCGGACAGCTCCTCCTGATCCGTCGTTGCCATGTTGTGCAGTCTCGTCCTCGCCCACGTCGGCACCTGGATTGGAACTTGGTGGCGTGTTGATCTTTTTGGTTAATATAAATCGTCCTATAATGTGCTGGGGGTAGCTCGTTTTTATAGGCGTCGTGGCACCGTGCCGCGTAGCTTCCCACATACGGCAGCAGCCGCGTGAAGAAGGAGGCCCGAATCGGATCACGGGCCGACGGGGTCAAGTCAAACAAAGGCTGATCCACTGGGCCCGCATGGAAATACCGTGACTCGTCACTTTACTTTGTCTGGTACTAATACTGTACTCGCTTATATGCATTTTTTGTAAAGTGTCATTCGGGCATGATAATGTAGGGTTTTCTCTCACTGGTCGACATGAAGTTGCAAAATTTTGCTATAGTACTTACCAATCATGAATCATGAATACAATCATTGGTGGGAGGTGACGAAGGCGCCACGTACACAACTGATCTGCAGTCTAGACAGTGAATATATGAGTTCAAAATTAGGTGCTGTAATTCTTTGAAAGATCTTTCATTATCTAAAGCACCTCAGCAGTTCTGACGAGACTGAATATATATACACTGCAATGAGAGCGACATCCAAATTTTAAAACTGTAGCAAGATTACGCCAGGCTTGATCCAGAATAATTTATCCCAACTTAATCCAGGACGTATATGATCGGACGCGGACCGGTGCCACACGCGTCACCAGCTCCCCTGCCATTCATGTACTCGTGTACTGTTTGGTCCTCAGCTAGGAAGCATATGGAATCAGGAGCGCTATCAGCTTCAGCTCACGTACGGCTAAATTAATCATTTTCGCTCACAATAGCAACGCGTTTGTCTTGTGATGACGTGTGTGCACTGCACCGTCGAACCGGTTGCAGTCGTACCTTACGAATGCGATCATTTCTTTCGTAATTGACGTGCCGTGCAGCCCCCGTCTGGATGGATAAATGTTAGACGCGGTGCGCAAACACCAATTAAGCTAAGCTAAAAGCATATATAAGTATTCCCTCCATCTTAAAATAGATGTTTTAGATTTGTCAAAATTTAGATAAGCTTATATACTCCCTTGTCCTAAAAATGATGTCTTAGATTCTTTGAAATTTGGATGTATTTACACGCTAAAATATGTCTAGATTCATTCAAATATAAACAAACTTATAACATCCTTTTGAGCACGGATGAAGTATTAAATAGTGTCTAGATATTTTGTCAAAATATTTATTTTGCGACGAAGGGAGTAGATCCCTTATCCGTACAGATAAGAAGCGTGTTTTTGCTATTTCTGCTCTACTGACCGATGCATAGAACAAAAACCGCAAACATGAATCATAAAATAACGAAATTTAAAATTTAAAATTTCTCATGAAATTTCAAAGATTTCATCGTTCGTGCCCGCGATCATACATACAAAATGCACAAAATATATACTAGGGGATCTGCCATAGTCACCACCCTAACCCTAAACACAAAATTTGGCTCTCCTTGCCGATGAGCCGTCGGGTTGTACCCCTCCAGCTCCTCCTGCTCCTCTGGCTGAGGCGGCGGCACACGAGAGCTCGCGGCTCCGAACGAGCTCTCCTCGCCCGACCGAACGTTCGGCCTCCTCAACTTCGTGGTGGCTGAGCTTGCGAGGCACCGGAGCCCCGTGGTAGATGTAGTGGAGGGAGGCGCGCGTCTCCTCCCCGTTGTAGATATAGTGGGAGCCGTCGGAGCGCACACGACGGCGGTGCTCCTCCTCCGAGTCTGAGTCGGTTCCTCGGCAACGGGGTGAAAAGGAGGAACGTCTCACCTTGCCGCCCCACTCCGCTGGAGCTCCCCCCAACTATTCATAGCAGCGGCGCAATGCCGGATCTGTCGACCGGAGCGACTAATTGCTCGTCAAATCTACTCGGTTTGGTGGGCGGCACGCGGCGGAGGTTCGTGCGGAAAAGTGAGGGTTCGAGAATCATATCAACGCGTCGAAACCATATGTATAAAGGCCGAGGAGGCAAACTTTCGGTGCCCTATAAATTTTTACTAGTCGGGCATGGTATACGGGCTCTGTTCGGGACAAAAGACAAGACCGAGCCCTTATACCCGTCGGAGTTTTAAGGTTCCGGACCATTTAAGGAGTCTGTTAGAGATGCTCTAAAGGCTAGGAAGCATCCACGTACGTACTGGCTGCATGTTTGATTTAGCCATATCTCTATTGGGGCCGGCCATAGAAGGAGCGTCGTAGCCGCTCCCCAAATTCGTGTACCGAGTGTCGGCGCTCCCTATAGCGATGTATCGGCTATGTTACTGGCTACGATGTGGACACAACAGCACCGGTGGAGATGCTGTGAAGATTTTTTTTGAACACAGGTTGCCCTGAAGGGGCTAGAAGCCTTATCTTTATTCCATCTAGTGGATGTACATATATTTTACAGAGAACCCCGTAAAATAAGAAATAACATCTGGGTCCCTAAAAGATGTAGAAAGGACCTTTATAAAAGAAGAGGAATTACAATCGGGTCCTTCTCTTTCCCCACCGACGAGCCGGAGGAAGCTAGATTTGCCGTCACCAAACACCTCCGCGAGGACTTCGTCACTTGCTTCGTTGCCGACCAGAACCACAACAACATTTGGCTTCAAAAGGGGCCTCCCAATGGAGGTTAAACAAGGGCTGGTGACGAGGTTCGATTTCGTCAATGTCCATTGTTATGGAATTGGGTTTTGGAGAAGATGGGGATGCCAGAAGTCGCGGAACAGTTAACAGACAAGCAACGCGGGACACTAGATTTACCCAGGTTCAGGCCCCTCGGAGGGAAAACCCTACTCCTGCTTGTCTGCTCTTGATTACGACGAAATCGAAGATTACAGGGGTGCACAGATGCAATTTGGCGTGAGGTGTGTATGCTATGGTGGAAGAGAGATCCTTCTCGTCGTACCCTCTTGGACTTTATATAGAACGGCAGGTCCCGGGCTTAGGTCGAGTCAGTTACAAATTAGGGTTTGTACCCTTTAAATTTCTATCTAGTCTTAACTTGTCCTCCAAGGAGTGGAAAACGTCATGGGATTGGGCCATCCGAAGTCTTTATGGGCCACGTGTCTTGCGTGTGCCTTCCTTGGACCGGACCAGGTATACCAATGTTGTGTACCCGTGGGGTATATCCATGTCAGTAGCCCCCGAGTGTTCAGTCGAATCGTAGATTCGGCTAAAGACTCTTCAATCTTTCGAGTGCAGTTGAGCCTATTAGTTTTAAAGAGAAAATGTTTTTGTTCATAGGGATTGTTGATGTGTGTGCCTGGCTCTCCCGACGGATCAGGGCCAGTTAACTATCATAGGACAAAACAACACGATCTTCTTCAGACCCGAGTCCCCGGACTCGAATCCGGAACGAATGCTGGCGTAATTCGACTTAGGCTGTTGAGGTGTTATAGGAGTCGAATCCCGGTGATTTTTAAGTGATGTATCCAACGCGTCCGTCGGGATTTTCATCGTGTACGTTGACACGGAAGTTTACTGACAGAGCGCAGTCAGGTGTGTTACCAGGCCATTAGATGATATCTGCAGGACTTATGCGTCATAGACATAGCATCCGAAAATTTTATCACTGCGGAGGTGTTTCGGGTGGCCAAGGAGAATGCTTCTCACTTAGGCAAAGTTGCCAAAAATATTTTTTGTCGTATTTGATCGAAGGATCGCAGTCGAAGAATTCATATGGTGCGCGGGCAGTGCTCCCTATGGGAGTAGCTCCCGAGTGTTTGTTCGAGTCGTAGACTCGAGCGGAGATTTTAGTTCAATCGTTTGCAGCTTAGGTCCGAAGGACACAATTTTTTCGGATGCTCAACCGATCCTCCATATGGGAGTAGCCCCCGAGTCCATAGTAGAGTCGCAGAATCGACGTAGGACTCGAAGAAAGTTGCCAGATGCGGTTACCTTAGTCTTTTCTCAGGTGCGGGGCCAGCGCTCCTGATAGGAGTAGCCTCCGAGTAGTTTCTCGAATCATAGATTCAAGTAAGTACTTGATTGATGAGAGAAAAAACTTCTAGCCATTGCTGGCTTTGCTTTGATGACGTCAGTGCTGACGATTGATGATCTCAACCGTCTGCGACAACAGAGATGATGCAATGAGACGATCGTGGGTCTCACCGCCTGACTTGATGTTGACTAGTCACATGCAGAAGTGGTGAAAATTACGGCATCTCCTCGATTTCCATGCGTAGTGGACGGTGTGCTGGCGACGGTTCGGTGTAGTGTTGACACGTGTAGGGTTAGATTTCGGGTGTGTGCTAGGGCTTCTGGATCAACGGCTCATGTGCGTCGTCTTTATCCTTTTATACCATAGGTAAACAGTGATTCTCTTTTACCCTTCGTCATTTTCTCATGTCCATTGCCTTCATTTTCACGAGCTTTGCTTTTCTCCACTACGCACTAGAAGTGCTTCACACCTTTCCCTCTTCTTTTCTCCACGCGCACCGCCGCACTCGTCACCGCACGATGGGCAAGTCGAAGAAGACCACCGCCGGAGCTAGTTCGAGCGCTGCTGCCGGCGGCAAGAAGGTCGCCACGACGGCCCGCGCCACTGAAGGCGGGTGGAAGCGCACAGAGATGCGCGAGGGGGACCTGCGCAAACTGCGCGATTCTGGGTTGATTCCCCAGAACAAGGAGGATGCCATCCTCCCCGGTGACGAGGTAATCTCGCGCCCACCTGAAGGGTTTCGGGTGATGTTTTACGCCTTTGTCATCCGTCGTCTCTCTCTTCCTGTTCATGATTTTCTTCATGGACTCCTCTTCTTTTACAGGATTCAATTGCACCATCTGTCTCCCAATTCTCTTCTCCAAATCGCATGCTTCATCACTCTTTGAGAGTGTTGGCTCGGTATCGAGCCACACTTTGGCCTCTTTCAGAAAGCTCTATTCCGTTAAGAGGCAGTCCGACACCAGCGGAGTCTATCCGCATAGTGGCTGCATTATCTCTATTCGTTATTCTATTTTTCTTCTCCTTTTCTATGCGCGAGTCCGTACAGTTTTGGCGGAAGAAGTGGTTCTACATTCACGACGCCAAGGTGGACGGACAAGATTTTGGCCTCGCCCCTTTCGACTCCTCTCAAAAAATCATCCCGAAGAGGTCGTGGAAGAACCACATCTTGGAGGGTGAGACGACACAGGTGGAGGAGCTCTACCATCGCGTGGAGGTACTCCAACCGGTGGCCGGTAAGGAGGTCAACGACGTGGACATTATCCGCACATTCCTCTCAGGTGCAGCCGCTCCAAGCGAGGGTGCATCCGATGTTTCTCTATGATGGCCGCAATGACCCGACGAGGGTTTCATCCGAGGAGCTGTCCAAGGGTGATCTTGATAGAGCCCTTCGGCCTCTGCTGAAGAACAAGGCCGATGAGGACCTCCCGAGGAAATCCTTGACCTCTCCCTTCAGTGCTGCAAATGCAGTTCCTCTGGTGGAAGCTTGTCTTCTGAGCGTTGCGCTTTTTTCGAGTGCTACTTACTTCTTGTTAGTATCACTAATCATGTTCTCTTATGTCTTTTTGGTTTGCAGGATCTCAAGGTAGCTAGGATGATGCCCCCTCTGCCTGAGAAGTTTCCGGTTGTGCCCGACAACGAAGTTGTGGATTCCGAGTCTGAACTTCCTCTGGCGTAATCTCCTACAGCGGACGCCCACGAGCCGAGCGAAGGGCGGACCCGAAAGCGCACCCAGAGCGAGTCTTTGGATGCGTCTACCCCTCCAACTCCAAGGGGTTTGTTATTCCTTGAGCAGCATGGTGAGGATGATGGTGCGTCGTCCGCGCCTATACCTGCCGTGCCTATTCGGGCGATGGCTCCGCAGCCGTCGGCCAAGAAGAAGAAGAAGAAGAAGGCAGCTCCCATCTTCAACTTATCGTACATCGAGTCATAAGTCGCTCCGTATGATTCCTTTTTCTATTGGTTGTCTTTGCAGTCACAATGTGTTGCTAAGCTGGTGTTTGCTTGCAGCAACTCTTTGGAGGATTCCCTTGACGAGGACACTCAAGAAGTTATGGCGGAGTCAAAGCCGACGACTTCTATACCCCAGGTGGTGGCCGACTCTGAGGATGATGGCCCGAACTCCTCTAAGCGAGAAGCTCGGGCAGTTGTGACTCACAAGGAAGATCGCAAACCTTCGGATTCCACACATGAACACCTAGGTGTTATCCTACATATTCTCTGGGGAGGAAGCCCCCGAGCCCTTTTTGCTTCGACGTTGTTGATTGCTTTTGGTTTGTGGGGGGAGCCCCCAAGCCCTCTTGGATGATATGTGGATCTTTTCGTTTTTGCTCATCAATTTTTGTTTCTGTTTCTTCTGTAGCCCTTCGTGCACAACGCCAACCTTCTCATCCAGCAGCATCTGGTGCTGGAGGCTAAACTGCAGCAGCTTCAAGGTATGTGGCGTTTCGCCCTGATTTTGTTCGTCTGCTCCAATGATTTTCTAGTATTGATCAGTTGTCTTATCATTTTGCAGATGAAAACAATGATGCGCTCTAAAGGCTGAACACTCTCGAAAAGAGCCTTGGCCAGGCGGAGAAGAGGGCAGCTGATGCTGCTGAAGCTAAGGAGTGCCTGCAGAAGGAGGATGCCAATCGGGAGCAGCAGCTCGTGGCCGTAGCGGCCGCCCACGAGAAGGAGATGGCGGATAAGCTTATGGCTACAGCCAAAGCTATTTCTTGTGAGTTTATTTTGCCTTCTTTGGGTGTTGTGTTTTTTGGCTGCGGCTTGTCTTTTCTCATTCGAGTCCTTCTCCTTATTTATTTCAGATGCCTTGGGCATCATGTTTGATCGTGATGTGCTGGAGCATGGAGATGCTTTGGGTGATGCTGCCGCAGCGATCGAAGATCGCTGCGCCACCACCACTGGCTCCTTGGAGAAGGCCAGAAAAGTGCTTGCACGCTTCTATAAGGAGGTCGTCCCCAAGGGCGTTGTCCTTGGCGACGTCGACGCCCTGGAGGATGCTCTGTCAGAGGAGGCTTCGACGGAGTACAAGCGCAAGCATAAGGGCCTTGGTGCTTCAATGGGGTTGGCCATGGCGATGGCGTCCGGAGAGGAGCTGGACTTGCTGCAGATCACGTCCCGGATGCCGATGGATACAGATCGCTCTGAGGTAGCTTTTTCCCTCTTTGCTTCTCGCTACAAGTGCTATGGGCCTAAGCTCATTGATCTCCTAGATAATTATGCGGCGAAGCAGCAGCAGGAGGTCAAGAGCAGGCAGTCTGGCTCCGAGGCCACCCCGGATGCGGGTGCTTAGACCCTTGTAATGTAGATGTTGTAGTTTCTTCTTTTGTTTCCTTCTGTAACCTTTTGCGGATGAACGAACCCACCTATGCCACGAGGTGGCTTTATTGATGTATATAAGTTTGTCATTTCGAGCTGCTGCTAGAAATGCTTGTGATGTTCATGCTTTATTTATTTGCCTTTTGGGTCCTTCGAGTGAGGTTCCGATTATCACAGTTGGCTTTTCTTCGCGATCATCTTTGGATGATGCATCGCAGTTGGCTTTTCTTCGCGATTGTGTCTGTAGCTTGGAGAAGGACATCCTTGGCATTCGAGGCCACGCGGATGTGGGAAAGTCCAAAGCTGAGCGAGCCATGGCCAGGGAGGAGTTCTTGCTTGGGGAGTTGCGGCAGATGGGGAGCAACCTCAGTGTAAGTCTTTGAAATCCAATGTCAATCTCGTTCTGAGGAGTTCTGTTGGGTGCGCCCTAATTGTATGCCATCTCATTTCGTGCTTGGTGTAGATGTCAATATCGTTCTGAGGGAAGAGAAGGACCGCGTCGCAATTCTCATGAACTTCTTAACGCTACAGGACCTGGAGGCTGGTGGCTTCTTTTGGATGGATCGTGATCGGGCCATCGTCCTTGTGACGGTGCAAGATCGCGTGCATCAGGTTCTTCGGGTGCTTAGGCAGGCGAGGACTTCTTTGGCGGCCATTTGGTCCATCATGTTTCCCTTGGATGCGGCACCTTCCACCTTTTGGGGCTTTCTTGCGAAATTTCGGAACGTGGGCCACGTCAAAGAGTTAGTGCGGCATCAACTGATTGCTGGGGTGAAGGCTTCCATGTCACTTGTTCGGCTGCATTGCCGCGATGTCATTCTTGCGGAGGTGGCGACTGGACCGCCCCTTCGACTAGATGGCAGCCTATGGGACATGCGCCCACATTATGCGGCTGCAGCGCAACATGCTGAGGAGATCGTAGTGGGCGAATGTAATGCCCCAGAATAGGTAGATCCTGTAAAGAAAAACTTAATGTAAAATTTGTATTTATTTGAGTGGGCTTGTAGTGCCCTTTTGTAAAGTGTTATGTGTGTATTGGCACGCAGTGCTTTGCAATTTGCATGTCCCTTTCGTTAGCCTGACGTGGTCAGCTACTCAGGTTGTATGCGTTTGTTTTCAGTTGACGTAGTCGTCGGGTGAGGCGTAGCCCCCAAGCATGTTTAGCGGTAAGTTACGTAAAGGAAAAGATATTTGGGCCAAGGAACTTAGCTTTTATTCATAGCAAACGAGGAGGTACATTGTTCGTCTAAGTAGCCTTGGTTGAGTAGCCTTATTGAAATTAAAGGGAAACTAGGGGTAGAAGTGTCGCAGTTGTGCGACGTTCCAGGGGTTGGAGTGTTCGACTCCTGATGCGACGTCCATGAGGCGATAGTCTCCGCCTGGGATGACTTGGGTGACGATGTAGGGTCCTTCCCAGGGTGACTCGAGCTTTTTGGGCCGTTCTTGCTTGATTCGCACGACGAGGTCTCCTTTGACGAAGGACCTTGGGTGCAGCCGACGGCTGTGTTAGTTGCGGAGGCTCTGCTGATAGACCGCTGAGCGAGCCGCAGCGATGTCGCGTGCCTCATCGAGTGTGTCGACGGTGTCTTTGAGTTCGGGCGATGATTCGGCTTCACTATAGGCGACGACCCGTGGGGCTTTGTGGCGTACCTCGGCAGGCAGCACGGCTTCGGCTCCGTGCACCATGAAGAAGGGCGTGTAGCTGGTTGAGCTGTTTGGCGTTGTACATAGGCTCCAGAGGACAGAGGGTAGCTCATCCGCTCAGGCTCCCGCAAGCCTTTAGAGTGGGCACATCAGGCGCTTTTTGATGATGTTCCCTATGAGGCTGTTGGCTTTCTCGACCTGTCCGTTGGTCTGCGGGTGTGCCACTGAGGCGTATGATATGTTGATGCCGAGGTTCCCATAGAAGGCTTGGAATTCCTTCGAGATGAAATTCGAGCCATTGTCCGTGATGATGCTGCGAAGCACGCCAAATCTATAGAAAATGGATTCGAAGAACTTGACGGAAGTTTTGCCGCTTTGGTTGGTGACGGGCATGGCCTCAATCCACTTCGTGAATTTGTCGACTGCGACCAGGAGGAAGACATGGCCTCCTGGCGAAGACTTTGGCAGTTTGCCGATCATGTCGAGGCCCCATTGGGCATAGGGCCAGGCCAGCGGTATGGGCCTCAGTTCGGATCCTAGCGCGTGCGGCTTGTCCGCGTACCGTCGGCAGGCGTTGCATCTTTGGACAATGTCCTTGGCGTAGTTCATGGCGGTTGGCCATTAGAACCTAGCTCATAGAGCTTTGGCAACTACGGCGCGACTGCTTGCGTAGTGACCGCAGATACCCTCGTGAATGTCCTGGAGGATGCTTTTGCCGTCATCGATGGTGACGCATCGTTGGAGTACACCCGAAATGCTGCGCTTGTATAGATCGCCGTTGATTATGGTGAAACCTTTTGATCGGCGAGATATGCGCCGGGCATTTGTTGGGTCATCGGGCAATTTGTTGTTTATTAGGTACCGAAGGTATGGCTGTGTCCATGTCTCTTCGACTGCCATGACCTGCATCAGGCTGACCATCTCGGCTTTGGTGTCGAGCTTTTCGGGTCCCTCCTGTCCTTCGGGTGGCGCAGCCCCCGAGTGCTCTGCTTCTTCGGTTGAACCCTTTGGGAAATTTCTCTTGATAGAGGGTACGCAGATTTGCTCGAGGAACACACCTGGTGGCACCCGTGCGTAGGTGGAGCCGATGTTGGCGAGTCTATCGGCCTCTTCGTTGCTTTCTATCCCGACATGCCGAAGATCGTAGCCGTCGAAGTCCCCTCCAAGTGAGTTGCAGAGCGCGCGGTACACGATCATGTTGGCGCTATGAGCGTCGCACTTGTTCATTGTCTACTGGACGACAATATTCGAGTCACCATAGATGACGAGGCGCGTTGCGCCGCAGATCTTGGCCATCTTCATGTCGTGGATGAGGGCCTCATATTCGGCCTCATTGTTGGAGGTCGAAATTTCATCCGAAGGACATTTTTCATCTTGTCGCCTTGAGGGGACGTCAGTATGACATCGGCCCCTGCTCCAGCCTCGTGCTTGGAGCCGTCGAAGTGCATGGTCCATGATCGCAACATGTCCGGAGTGTCCGGCAGCTGGAGTTCCATCCGGTGGACGAGAAAGTCAGGGAGGACCTAAGATTTGATGGCCTTGCGCCGTTCGTAGACTATGTCCAGAGGGGACAGCTCGATGCCCCATAAGGCTACACGCCCCATGGCTTCGGGGTTGTTTAGGATGTTTGAAAGTGGTGCGTCGTTGATGACCATGATCTGATGCTCTTGGAAGTAGTGGCTCAGCCGGCGAGCCGTCATGAATACGCGTAGGCGAGCTTCTGGTAGTGAGGGTACCTCTGCTTTGTTGGAGTTAGTACCTCGCTGAGGTAGTAGATTGGGCATTAGACCCCGTGGGTATTGCCATCTCCGGGTCGTTCGACCATGAGTACGGTTCTTACCACTTGATGTGTAGATGCGATGTATAGCAGCAAAGGCTCTCGTTCCTTTGGCGTGACCAGGACAGGCGAAGTGGAGAGCAGCCGCTTTAGGTCCTCGAATGTGTCGTCTGCTTCGAGGGTCCACTCAAACTTGTCCGCCTTGCGCAGCAGCTGATAAAAGGGTAGGTCCTTCTCGCCCATGCGCCTGATGAATCTGCTCAGCTCCACGATCCGCCTGGCCAGCTGTTGGACACCTTTGAGGTTCTTCGGCTTCTCCATGGCTAGTATGGATCTGATTTTCTTTGGATTCGCCTCAATCCCCCGCTGGGAGATGAAGTAGCCGAGTAACTGGCCAGATGGGACGCCAAAGGCGCACTTTTCTGGGTTTAGCTCGATCTTGTAGTGGTCAAGGTTATCAAACATCTCACGGAGATCGTCAATCAGCGTCTTAGCCTCCCTGGTCATGATTACTATGTTGTCGACATAAACTTGGATGTTACAAACGATCTGGTTTTTTGGACATGCCTGCATGCACCTCTGGTACATGGCACCTGCATTCTTCAGCCGAATCTGGTTGTAGCCTGAGTAGGCATCGAGGAAGGAGAGTTTCTCGCATCCTGCATTCGAATCGATGATCTGATCGATCCGCGGTAGAGGGAAGTGGTCCTTGGGAGAGTACTTGTTGAGCGATGTGAAGTCCACGCACATCCGCAGGATGTCCATGTCCTTTTTGGGGACCAACACGGTGTTGGCCAACCACTCGCTCTCTTTGATTTCCCGGATGAAGTTGGCATCGAGTAGTCTGTTGACTTTAATTCCAATAGCTTCGGCTCTTGGTTCAGATAGTCTTCGGATCGACTGCTTGACGGGATTCGCATCCGTAAACACGTTGAGTGCATGCTCGGTGAATTCCCTGGGAACTCCTGGCATGTCTGCAGGACACCAGGTGGAAATTTTCTAGCGCTCACGGAGGAATTCGACGAGTGCGCTTTCCTATGTGGGACTGAGGTCGTTGGCGATCAACGCCGTCTTGGAGGCGTCTGTCGGGTGGACCTGCACCTTCTTTTTGTTGACCATCGAGTCGAATGACATGTTAGGTGCGTTTTTCCTGGTGACTGGGGCTGCCCCGTTGTCTGTCACCTCTCTGAGCCTTGTGAGCTATTCCTGCATACCGAACGATTGGGATATTCTATTGAAGTCTTTGTCGTAGTGGTCGGATCGGGTGATGCTTCCCTGGATAGTGATGACGCCCCTGGGTCCTGGCATCTTCAGTAGCAGGTACGCGTAGTGCAGTACCGCCAGAAATCATGCGAATGCCACTCGCCGGAGGATGGCGTGGTACTGTGATGGCCAGTCCACCACTTCAAACTCTAGCCGTTCGTGCCTGAAGTTTTTGGGCTGACCAAAGATGATGTCTAGCCATATCTTTCCCAAAGGGTATATGCCTTTCCCTGGGACTATGTCGTGGAACATCGTGTCGTATTGTTCCAGGATGCAAAGCGGGATCCGCATTGCCACGAGTGTATTGGTAAACATCAGATTGATGCTGCCGCCACCTTCCATGAAGACGCGGCTCATCTCGAAACCCCCTATTTGCGCCTCGAGCACCAGGGCAGCATGACCTGGGCGAGGGATCTGACGTGGGTGATCCAAACGATCGAACGTGATGTAGGACTCCGAGCCACTGAGGTATTCAGGGATGGCAGGTGGAGCGGTCACGGCCAGGCTGACTTGGCGGGTGATCCTCTTTTTCACCTTGTTGGTAGGGCGCCCCTTCTGGATCATTAGGGACCCTTTTGGCGACGGTATCCTCCCGCACCGTTATTTGGTGTTGCTGCTATCGCCGTCTATGACGGTCCGACTAGTGGTGGTGGAGGAGTTCCGTGGGTGATGTCACCTAGTACGGGCGCGGGCCCAAATCCAGGGTTCACGATCTGGCGCCGCATTTGGGTGAAACCTTCGCTAAGCTTATGAAACTCACGGCAGTCCTTGAGCATGTGGCTGGCTTTTTTCTTACCATCCTGTTTGTCGATGTAGAAGTGGATGGTGCAGGGACCAGACAACTTGTCATATGCCAAAGGCTCGTTGTCGCGGATGCAACGTTGCCACATCTGTGTGGGTTGCCCTCCGTCACGGTAGTTTCCTCCACGGTATCCGCTGTCGCGGTTGCTGTCATTGCGTCGGTCGGTGTAGCCAGCCGTGACCATGTCAACTCCGTCGCGATCGTCGTAGACGCACGATCTTCTCTTGCTATGACGTTCTCGCCTGCGGCCGTAGTCGTCCTCGTCATCCGAATGCGTTCGGGTGACAGAATCCTCGCCATCTGCCCATCGGTTGGCAATGTCCATGAGGTGGTCGAGCGTCTTGGGCTTGATGCGCCCAAGTTCTTCCTTGAAATCTAGGCGCTTGACATCGTCCTTGAAGACGTCGATTGTCCTTTCTTCGGAGATGTGTGCGGTGGAATTTTTTATATTGGACCAGTGGAGTATGTCCGAGCGGATGGACTCGCCGGTGCGTTGGGTGCGGGCCCGCAGCTCCTCGATCGAGGCTTGCCTTTTGCTGGTGCCCTTGAAGTTGCGGATGAAGCTGTATGCCAGCTCCTCCCAGCTTCGGATGGAGCCGGAGGACAGGCTGCTGATCCTAGCTGCGCCTGTCAGCTGCAGCTGAAGGCATTGTAAGGCGGTGTTCCTATTGCCGCAGTGCATCTTGACGGATGAAAGGTGGTCCGTGAGCCAGGCCTTTGGGTCCTGCGTACCTTCGAACTTCAGAGTGTCCGAAGGGAGCTTGAAATTTTTCGGCATCCGCGTTCGGTAGACGGATCTGCTGAAGCATCTGGCTCCGCACAACTCTCTGTCGTCTTCCTCGTCAAATTTAGTTTAACACGCGCGTTTAGCATGTGCCTTGTCGATCTTGCGCTGGGCGAGATCGTTACATCATAGTCGCTGTTACGGCGCCGTGGGCTCTTGTGATGTCGGGGCAGATCATTCTCGTCCTCCTCGGATGAGGGCGTGGGGCTGTGGGTGAATCTTGTAGCTTTTTTGGTTGGCTCCGCAGGAGCTTCGTTGTGGAGCGTAGATCCGACGAGTCCAAGGCCTTCTAGCACGGACTTGTGCATGGCACTCTTCGGGTCGCCCGCTGGAGGCGGGTGGGACACGAGATAGGTGGTGGAATGGCCATGATAGCACCCTGTGGTGTTTTCGGCATGACGTTGTCATTTGTGTCCATCGTCATGAAGGACGTGTTGATGGCCCTGGTGACCTCGCGTCGCGCGGTGGGTTCCATGTGCTCCATGCGGGATCGGTGCTTGTTGGCATGGTTGTCGTGCAAACTGGAGCTGCCTGCGGCGGAGAGCGCAGCTCGCCGTGCACTGGACTCTGAAGCTGCCTTCTTACGTTTGTCGAGCTCCTCCATCAACTTTACCTGCCCGTTGTGCTCGTCAATGAGGAGGAGGTGGTAGGCCATCAGTAGATCACGTGAAGCATTCACATGTAGGATGATGTTGCCTGCCACGGCTTCGCGTGCTTGGCGCCAGCCTTCCTCATTGAGGTTGATCTTGTGGTAGACGTGAGTGTCGCCTTTGTTGGGCCTGTTAGGCGGATCTCCCCTGTTTCCTCCGTTCTCAACCTGCGGGTCGATAGGGGTGTTGGGTGTTTGCTACGCGCTCGAACCTGGCGGCGGGTTCATCATGTTGTTGATGATGACAGAGCATAGGTAGCGCCCGCGGATTGGATCGCTGCTGCCGCAGCTTTCGAATCCGGAATTGTAGGTTCCTTCATCTGAGGGAGAGCCGCCTAGATCTGAGTTGCAACTACTGCTGTCAACGGACTCGTCTATCAGCGTCGACGCGTGCAACACGCGGATAGGTGGGACCCACAAAGCGGGCCTGATGTATGGTGGCGGCACCCGCTCTGGGAGGCGGAGGGTGCCTGTCTGCCCCACCTAGAAGCAGAAGCTCCTGAACAGCATCTCAAGCCCGTCGCCGACAGACTCGAAATTCCTCATAGTGGCCGGTGAGTGGGCGGTGAAGTTGAAGGCACCGAAGGGAAGGTGACTCTCCGTCGCCGATGAGTTATAGATCGCTCTGCATGGCACCGTAACGACCGCACAATCAACATCCCAAGTTCCCATAGACGGGGCCAATTGACGAGGTTCGATTTCGTCAATGCCCATTGTTATGGACTTGGGTTTTGGATAAGATGGGGATGCCGGAAGTCGCGGAATGGTTAACAGACAAGCAACGCGGGACACAAGATTTACCTAGGTTTAGCCCCCCGGAGGGAAAACCCTACTCCTGCTTGTCTGCTCTTGATTACGATGGAACTGTTGGAGATATGCCCTAGAGGCAATAATAAAAGTAGTTATTATTATATCTTTGTGTTTATGATAAATGTTTGCATTCATGCTATAATAGTATTAACCGGAAACATTAATACTTGTGTGATTTGTAAACTAAATTAGAGTCCCTAGTAAAGCCTCTTTATAATACTAGCTTGTTGGTTAATAGTGATCGTGGTTTCTCGATCATGAACATTGAGATGTTATTAACAACAAGATCATATCATTAGGAGAATGGTATGATGGACATACTCCTATAGATAAGAGTAGCATAAAGATCAAGTCATTTCTATAGTTCATTTGCTATAAGCTTTCTAATACATAGTAACCTAATTTCTTCGACCATGAGATCATGCAAATCGCCATCACCGGAAGGATACTTTTATGACATCAAACACCACACCGTAACTGGGTGGCTATAAAGGTGGCATTGAGTATTCGAAAAGTATGTGTTGAGGCACATGGATCAAGAGTGGGATTTGTCCATCCATATGACAGATAGATATTCTCTAGGCCCTCTCGGTGGAATGTCATCCAATTAGCTTGCAAGCATGTGACTGTCTCACAAGGGATCACATATCACGGGAACGAGAAAAGAGTACTTATCGGTAACGAGGTTGAACTAGGTATGCAGAGATACCGACGATCAAACCTTGGATAAGTAAACTATCGCGAGACAAAGGGAAATTGGTATCGTATGTAAGTGGTTCATTCGATCGCAAAGTAACCATAGAAATATGTGGGAGCCATATGAATTTCCAGATTCCTCTATTGGTTATTGATCGGAGAAATGTCTCGGTCATGTCCGCATAATTCACGAACCGTAGGGAGACACACTTAAGGATTTGATGTTGTTTAGTAGATATGGAATGTAAGTAGGGAGACCAAATGTTGTTAGGAGTCTCGGATGGGATCCGTAATATCATGAGGAGATCCGGAATGGTCCGGACAATAAGATTCATATAAGGAAAGTCCGATTCTAGAGTTCGGGAATGATTCCGATGTTTTCATCGAAGAGGTTCTAGAAGGGTCTAGAAGGTTCATCGGGCCGGAAGGGGAATGGTTCATGAATGTGTCATGGGTAAGTGGAATGATTGGATCATGTACTAGGTCACTTGGTTGGGCATTGGCGAGAGAGAAATAAAGCTCTAAATTGTAAGTCAAAAGTCAGGTTTGAAAAGTCAAACTCGAACAATAGTTTCCTAGTGGAAGAAGGAAAGAGTCCTTCTTTCTCTCCAACTTGGGTTTGGGGAAGGATTCAAACTCCCCTCTCCCAAGCTGCCCTCCCTCTCATAAATAGAGGGGAGGGGCTGCCCCAAACAGCCAGATCTCCCCACCATGCACCTCCGCCGCCGACTCCTTCTCCTCCTCTCCGGCCTTCTAAACCTAGATCGCCGGATACCCTAGATCCACCATAACTCGCACCAGCTTAGGCGAAGCCCTGCGAGATCTTCCCTCTACTTCTGACACCACACCGTCGTGCTGCTGGAATCACGATTGGAGAACTACAACCTCCGCTGCCTGCTGGAACAAGGGAGAGGAAGGTCTTCATGGAGTACCGAACGTGTGACCGACTGCGGATGCGCTGCCAGAACGCAGCGCCGTAAGGATCGTCTACGCGATATTGAGATCATCAAGTGTACGACTACATCACCCACGAGAATCTGCTCTCGTTAACCACTTTGGAATCTTCGAGGGTGAGTACTCTAATCGACTCGTTGCTACAATCTAGTAGATAGATCTTGGCTTGTTTGTGTGCATGCGGTAGAATTTTTTTTGTTTTCCATGCTATGAACCTCTACAGTGGTATCAGAGTCGTGTCTATATGTAGATCTGTTGCACGAGTAGAACACAATGGTCATTGTGGGCGTTGATGCTTTTGTTGTCAATTGCTTCTGGTGTATTTTGCATCTTGCGGTATGGTGGGATGAAGCGGCCCGGGCTAACCTTACATGACATTGTTCATGAGACTTGCTCCATGCTTGACATGCAACTTGTATTGCATAAGTGGCTTTGCGGGTGCCTGCTTCTCCCAACATAGTTAAGATTCAATTTACAACGGGTTGTTGACAATACTAGTATCAACGTTGTGGTTCTTGTTCGTAAGTTAGAACGACACTTATTGAAAGCCCCAAACCACGTCAAATATGCAAAGAAAATTAGAGGCTTCTAACTTTGTTTTGCAGGGGTGTGCTGTGATGTGATATGGCCATGATTGTGATTATATATGATGTATGCAATGTTCCTTATTTTAAGTCAGCAACCGGCAGGAGCCATATGGTTGTCTTTTAATTTTGTTTAAGACATGTGTGTCTATTATTCAAAGTAGTTGTAATAGTTGATGCTGGTGGACGACAACCATGGAGCGACGCCATTGACCATGACACAATGTCGGTGATGATGGAGATCATGTTCGTGCTTGAAGATGGAGATGGGAAGCACAAGAAGAAAGGACATATCATATCACATATTATGAATTGCATGTGATGTTAATCCTTTTATGCATCTTGTATTGCTTAGTTCACGGCGGTCGCATTATAAGATGATCCCTCTCACAAAATTTCAAGTTATAAAGTGTTCATTCTTAGTAAGCACCGTTGCTAAAGCTCGTTGTTTCGAAGCACCACGTGATAATCAGGTGTGTTAGATTCTGCGAGTGTATACAACGGGAGCAAGCCATATTTGCTCATGCGGAAGCTAAGGTTTGATCTTGACGAGCCTAGCATGTACAGACATGGTCTCAGAACACGGAACAGCGAAAGGTAAAGCATGAGTCATATAGTAGATATGATGAACATGTTGATTGTTCGCCATTGAAGCTACATCAACTCTCGTGATGATCGGTTTTGATGTGGTGGATTTGGTTCGTGTGATCACTAAAACAATGTGAGGGATATTGTTTTGAGTGGGAGTTCACCTCGATTAATTTAACTATTAATTAGAACTCAATTTGTCATAAACTTAGTATAAACTATTGAAAATATGTTGTAGATCAATGGCGGACCCTACCATCAATTTTAATGCGTTCCTAGAGAAAGAAAAGTTGAAAAACAATGGAAGCAACTTCGCGGATCCGCTCCGCAATTTGAGGATTGTCCTCAATGCTGGTAATTTGACCTATGTGCTGGATGCACCGCTAGGTGACCCACCTGCAGCTGATGCTACCGATGAGGTGAAGAATGTTTTCCTCACTCAGAAGAATCAGTACTCCATAGTTTAGTGTGCTATCTTGTATGGTTTGGAATCGGAGCTTCAGAAAAGTTTAGAGAACCAAGACCCACATGATATTGTTCATGAACTCAAAATGATATTTGAGGCTCACGCGGTAGTTGAGAGTTATGAGGCTTCTGAAAAGTTCTTTAACTACAAGATGGAAGAGGGCAGCTTCGTCAGTGAGCACGTGCTTAAAATGTCTGGCACGCAAGCAAGCTTCAAAGCTTGGGGTATAGTGATTCCTAATGCTTTGGGGATTCACCGTGTCCTCCAATCACTACCACCAAGTTACAAGAACTTTGTGATGAACTACAATATGCAAAACATGGACAAGTCGTTGCCCG
Source organism: Avena sativa (assembly GCA_916181665.1). Taxonomy (NCBI): domain Eukaryota; kingdom Viridiplantae; phylum Streptophyta; class Magnoliopsida; order Poales; family Poaceae; genus Avena; species Avena sativa. The sequence goes on from OV702295.1 coordinate 354,596,872, forward strand.
AACTCTTCTCCATGTTAAATTCTGCGGAAGTGGAGATCAAAAAAGAGCACCAAGTGTGGTTGGTCAATAAGACCACCAAATTCAAGAAGCAAGGCAAGTCTAAGAAAAAGGGAAACTTCAAGAAAGGCGGTAGGAAAGTTACTCTGTCGGATAAGAAGACCAAGGCTGGGCCCAAGGCTGATACTGAGTGCTTTTACTGCAAGGGAGAAGGTCACTGGAAGCGGAATTGCCCTAAGTACTTGGCGGATTTGAAGAACGACAACATCAAGAAGAAAGGTATATTCGATATACATGTTATTGATGTGTATCTCACTAGTACTCGTAGTAGTGCCTGGGTAATTGATACTGGTTCAGTTGCTCATATTTGTAACTCGAAACAGGTGCTGCGGGATAGAAGAAAACTAGCAAAGAACGAGGTGATGATGCGCGTTGGAAATGGATCAAAGGTTGATGTGATCGCGGTCGGCACGCTACCTCTTCATCTACCATCGGGATTAGTTTTATACTTAAATAATTGTTATTTGGTGCATGTGTTGAGCATGAACATTATATCCGGATCATGTTTATTGCGAGGCGGTTACTTGTTTAAATCCGATAATAATGGTTGTTCGATTTATATGAGTAATATGTTTTATGCACATGCTCCTTTGATAGATGGTCTATTCTTATTGAATCTCGATTGTAGTAATACACATATTAATAACATTGAAGCTAAACATTTGAAATTGAGCGATAACTCGAACTATATGTGGCATTGTCGTCTTGGTCACATTGGAGTGAAGCGTATGAAGAAACTCCATTCCGATGGACTTCTTGAATCACTTGATTTTGATTCACTTGAAAGATGTGAAACGTGTCTGATGGGTAAAATGACTAAGACTCCATTTTCTGGTATGATGGAGCGATCTACGGACTTATTGGAAATCATACATACCGATGTGTGTGGTCCAATGAGTGTAGCATCGCGCGGTGGTTATCGTTATGTTCTTACCTTCACGGATGACTTGAGTAGATATGTGTATATCTATTTCATGAAACATAAGTCCTAAACTTTCGAGAAGTTTAAGGAATTTCAAAGTGAAGTAGAGAATCAACGTAACAAGAAGATTAAGTTTCTACAATCTGATCGTGGAGGTGAATATCTTAGTTACGAGTTTGGCGAGCATTTGAAGAAATGTGGAATACTTTCACAATTGACACCGTCGGGAACACCACAACGTAATGGTGTGTCCGAATGTCGTAATCGAACTCTCTTAGATATGGTTCGCTCTATGATGTCACTTACAGATTTACCGCTATCATTTTGGGGTTATGCATTAGAAACAGCCGCATTCACTTTAAATAGGGTACCATCTAAATCTGTTGAAATGACACCGTATGAATTATGGTTTGGGAAGAAACCTAAATTGTCGTTCCTGAAAGTTTGGGGTTGCGAAGCTTATGTAAAGAAGTTACAGCCCGACAAGATTGAACCCAAAGCGGAAAAATGCGTCTTCATAGGATACCCGAAGAAAACTATTGGGTATACCTTCTATCATACATCCGAGGGCAAAACCTTTGTTGCCAAGAATGGATCCTTTCTAGAGAAGGAGTTTCTCTCGAAAGAAGTGATTGGAAGGAAAGTAGAACTCGATGAGGTTGTTGAACGTTCTCTCATACTTGAGAGTAGCGCAGCACCGGAAGTAGTTCCTATGGCGCCTACACCAATAAGAGAGGAAGATAATGATGTTGATCATGAAACTTTGATTGAAGTTACTACGGAACCTCGCAGGTCAATGAGAAATCGTACCACTCCTGATTGGTATGATCCCGTTATGAGTGTTATGTTGGTGGACAACACCGATGACCCTGCGACATATGAGGAAGCGATGATGAGCCCAGATTCCAATAAATGGCCAGAAGCCATGAAATCAGAGATTGGATCCATGTACGAAAACCAAGTGTGGAATTTGGTGGACTTACCGGATGGCCGGAAGGCTGTCGAGAATAAATGGATTTTCAAGAAGAAAACAGATGCTGATGGTAATGTTACTGTCTATAAAGCTCGACTTGTTGCAAAAGGGTTTCAACAAATTCAAGGAGTTGACTACGATGAGACTTTATCACCGGTAGCGAAGATAAAGTCTGTGAGGATTTTGTTAGCAATCGCTGCATATTATGATTATGAGATATGGCAGATGGATGTCAAAACGGTGTTCCTCAATGGAGACATTGATGAAGAGTTGTATATGGTACAACCCAAAGGTTTTGTTGATCCTAAAGATGCTAACAAGGTATGAAAACTTCAACGGTCCATTTATGACTTGAAGCAAGCATCCCGGAGTTGGAATCAGCGTTTTGATAAGGTAATGAAAAGTTTTGGTTTTATACAAACTTATGGAGAAGCTTGTATTTACAAGAAAGTGAGTGGGAGGTCTGTAGCATTCCTAATACAATATGTAGATGACATATTGTTGATTGGGAATGGTGTAGACCTTCTTAATAGTGTCAAGGATTATTTAAATAATAGTTTTCAATGAAAGATCTTGGCGAAGAAGCTTACATATTAGGCATAAAGATTTATAGAGATAGATCAAGACGCCTAATATCATTGTCACGGAGTATATATTTGGACAAAGTTCTGAAGAGGTTTGGAATGGAAGATAGCAAGAAAGGATTCTTTCCCATGTTGCCCAATACGACCTTGAGTAAAACTCAAAGTCCTGCAACGACAGAAGATAGAGAAAGGACGAGTAAGACTCCCTATGCCTCAGCCATAGGATCTCTTATGTATGCCATGCTATGTACTAGACCCAACATTGCATATGCTGTTGGTTTGACTAGCAGATATCAAAGTGATCCAGGAGTGGATCATTGGACAGCGGTCAAAAACATCCTTAATTACTTGAGAAGATCTAAGGATATGGTTCTTTCTTATGGAGGTGATGAACAACTCGTTGTTAATGGTTACACCAATGCTAGTTGAACACCGATCCGGATGATTCTAAATATGGATACGTATTTACTTTGAATGGTGCAGCATTTAGCTGGAGGAGTGCAAACCAAAGCGTTGTGGCGAGATCTTCAACTGAATCAGAATACATAGCTGCTTCGGAGGCTTCACAAGAGGCGATTTGGATGAAGGATTTCATTACAGAGCTCGGTGTGGTTCCAAGTGCGCTGGACCCAATGTCTATCTACTGTGATAACATGGGCGCCATAGCCAATGCGCAAGAACCAAGGTCACACAAGAAGCTGAAACATATCAAGCTGCGTTTTCACACTATTCGAGAGCATGTCCAAGATGGTGATATAAAGATTTGCAAAGTACACACAGATCTGAATGTGGCGGATCCGTTGACTAAACCTCTCCCGAGGGCAAAACATGACCAACACCAAACCTCCATGGGTGTTTGGTATATTACCATGTAATCTAGATTAGTTGACTCTAGTGCAAGTGGGATACTGTTGGAGATATTCCCTAGAGGCAATAATAAAAGTAGTTATTATTATATCTTTGTGTTCATGATAAATGTTTGCATTCATGCTATAATAGTATTAACTGGAAACATTAATACTTGTGTGATTTGTAAACTAAATTAGAGTCCCTAGTAAAGACTCTTTATAATACTAGCTTGTTGGTTAATAGATGATCGTGGTTTCTAGATCATGAACATTGAGATGTTATTAACAACAAGATCATATCATTAGGAGAATGGTATGATGGACATACTCCTATAAATAAGCATAGCATAAAGATCAAGTCATTTCTATAGTTCATTTGCTATAAGCTTTCTGATACATAGTAACCTAATTCCTTCGACCATGAGATCATGCTAATCGCCATCACTGGAAGGATACTTTGATGACATCAAACACCACACCGTAACTGGGTGGCTATAAAGGTGGCATTGAGTATTCGGAAAGTATGTGTTGAGGCACATGGATCAAGATTGGGATTTGTCCATCCATATGACGGATAGATATTCTCTGGGCCCTCTCGGTGGAATATCATCCAATTAGCTTGCAAGCATGTGACTGGCTCACAAGGGATCACATATCACGGGAACGAGAAAAGAGTACTTATCGGTAACGAGGTTGAACTAGGTATGCAGATATACCGACGATCAAACCTTGGATAAGTAAACTATCGCGAGACAAAGGGAAATTGGTATCGTATGTAAGTGGTTCATTCAATCGCAAAGTAATCATAGAAATATGTGGGATCCATATGAATTTCCAGATTCCTCTATTGGTTATTGATCGGAGAAGTGTCTCGGTCATGTCCGCATAATTCACGAACCATAGGGAGACACACTTAAGGATTCAATGTTGTTTAGTAGATATGGAATGTAAGTAGGGAGACCGAATGTTGTTCGGAGTCTCGGATGGGATACAAAATATCACGAGGAGATCCGGAATGGTCCAGAGAATAAGATTCACATAAGGAAAGTCCGATTCCGGAGTTCGGGAATGATTCTGATGTTTTCATTGGAGAGGTTCTAGAAGGGTCTAGAAGGTTCACCGGACCAGAAGGGGAATGGTTCATGAATGTGTCATGGGTAAGTAGAATGATTGGATCATGTCCTAGGTCACTTGGTTGGGCATTGGCGAGAGAGAAATAAAGCTCTAAATTGAAAGTCAAAAGGCGGGTTTGAAAAGTCAAACTGGAACAATAGTTTCCTAGTGGAAGAAGGAAAGAGTCCTTCTTTCTCTCCAACTTGGGTTTGGGGAAGGATTCAAACTCCCCTCTCCCAAGATGCCCCCTCTCATAAATAGAGGGGAGGGGCTGCCCCAAACAGCCAGCCCTCCCCATCGTGCGCCGTCGCCTCCAGCCGCCGCCGTCGCCCTAGCCGTCGCCGACTCCTCCTCCTCCTCCTCCTCTCCGGCTTTCTAAACCTAGATCGCCGGAAACCCTAGATCCACCATAACTTGCATCGGCTTAGGTGAAGCCCTGCAGTATCTTCCCTCTACTTCTGACACCACGCCGTCGTGCTGCCGGAATCACGAGGGGAGAACTACAACCTCCGCTGCCTGCTGGAACAAGGGAGAGGAAGGTCTTCATCGAGTACCGAACGTGTGACCGACTGCGGAAGCGCTGCTGGAACGCAGCGCCGGAAGGATCGTCTACGCGATCTTGAGATCGGCAAGTGTACGAGTACATCAGCCACGAGAATCTGCTCTCATTAACCACTTTGAAATCTTCGAGGGTGAGTACTCTAATCGACTCGTTGCTACAATCTAGTAGATAGATCTTGGCTTGTTTGTGTGCATGCGGTAGATTTTTTTTGTTTTCCATGCTACGAACCCCTACAGAAACCGAAGGTTATAGGGGTGCGCAGATGCAATTTGGCGTGAGGTGTGTTTGCTATGGTGGAAGAGAGATCCTTCTCGCCGTCCCCTCCTGTGCTGCAGGAGCCAAGGGAGCAAGATGGAGAGAAGATGTGTTGCAGGAGAAGGGGTGTTGTTGGCAGGAAGGTGCATGTTTTGTTGAGTTCGATGTGAAGATTGCTACATACGAAGATCGCCTAAAGCTATGTCTCTATGGTTAATCGTACATATACATATGAAGATTGCTATCTCGCCATATGTAAAGGTCATGGGCAAGTGATTGGGCGTTTGGATTGGATCGCACAACACAACCTCTAGTATGCGTAAAGGTGATGGGCAAGTGATTGGGCATTTGGATTGGATCGCACAACACAGCCTCTAGTATGCGTAAAGGTGATGGGCAAGTGATTTTGTTACCGGGTGCAACTTCTAGGGTGCGTTTAGTCTCCTGCATCGGTTTTTTGGCCCATCTGGCAGTGTTGAGTAGAGCACTGTTACACTCATCCGACATCCGAGTCAACATTTGTACCTTGTTTGATAACCTGCAGTTCTATTTCTTGGACGAGGACAAAAATGGGAGCACGGCGTTTGGTATCCTGCACTTGTTTTACTGTCACATTGACACACACACACACACACACTAAAACGACCATTAGCAGTGATTGTGTTCTTCCTGCTGGAGAGATGCGACGGTGATGGAGGGATGCGACGATAATGGAGGGCGGCGGGCACCTGCACTTACTGGCGCAACAACTGACGAGGCGAAGAGCGTGACAGCTCTTGCGGCTGCACCGGCGACGAAGATTGGCAGGACACCTCCTATGGCTGTGCCGACGACGGAGGTCGGCGGGACACCTGCTGCGACTGTGCTGGCATCGGAGAATGCAAGCGGCCATACACAGTAGTGTTTCTCGATGGCGGGACTCAAGCTCAAACACGGTGGCCTTTTCTGTAGCGTTCTTTCATGTAGCATCCAGGAACTCGAGCTCAAACACGGTGGACCCGAGCGCCTAGAACGAAGGGGAGATACACGCGGTCGATAGCGACGACAACCTTGGCGTTCCTCTACCTGCATGACCCTCCCGTTGATCATCTTCCTCTACATAACCTTCAACCTCACACACAAGTTGAGAAGTTCGTCCTCACGTATGTACACGTATAGTTTACAGTTGAGAGAGGAGAGTTTCAGATAGATCTCTATATCTTCATCTTGCAACACGAAAATTATAGAAAATAACAAGATCGAGCTACTCTTTAAAGGACACTTTGAACGGTTGCTTGTGTGCGATGAATATGAACAAACAAGCACAAAAAACGCTCTAACTTTAACCACGAATCTGAGGAGATACAGTTCAACAACCTCAAAGCCGGTCAGAATGAAACCCCATCATCGATGCACATCTTTTTCATGTACATCTCGACACAATTTGAAGGTTGTATGCCCTAATCCCAAGCTATACAGAGTAAGCATGTTTAGAGAAGGGAGATAAAGGGAGGAGGAAGCTAGGGTTGCACGCCTTCATGCAGTCATGTGCTCGCTTGATTCTGACTCGGTGTAAACAGGACCGTTGTCTCTGGACCAGGCTCCAGCCTGCTTTAATACTCGTGTTAGCCACAACGTGGAAGTGCTGCAGGCAATAAAACAGACCGATTTTTTTCTAACTCAATCTGACCAGAGAAACTGCAGACTACCAAATGCACACATCTGTTAGGGCTACTAACATCACTAGGGAGGCGAGTTAGTGCTTCGACTCCTGATTTTTATTTCATGGGCAAAGCGGAAGCTACGCCAGGATAAGTTACCGCAAATCTAGAATCCTAGATTATGGTCCAAAACAAACATGTTCTATTATGTTCTCTCGTGGGTAAACACAGGTATGTATATATATATGCCCTTAAAACATCAATGCAATCAGGTATTTGCCACTAGTGGCTAGAAGGTATCCATCATAGTAGTACTCTTTTTGGTACTTTGATACAATAATAATAGATAGATAATTTATTACATATCACATAAAAATCGCAACTTTATCCTGCATTGGCTACAGTCACAAGACTTTGAGTGTAAGGAATCATCTGGAAGAAGAACAAGTTTTCACCCTTGTACTCTACTACAGTGCGTTGCCCTGGTCCATGATACTTGAGATCTTCCAAGCTAGCCACATGCTCCATTCTCTTATCCTGGAAGTTGTACTTGGTGATCATACGGCCAGCTCTCTTCAAAAGGAGTCCACCATAGGAAATAGCCATGGTGATGCACGGCTCCACGTTAAGAACGTATCGTCGATCCCACCGAGGATTTATAACGTCATTGGTCATCCAGATACCAACCTGATGCTTAGATTCAAACTGAGCCAGGCAGAACTCACCATCTAGTAGTTCACTTATGGCGAAGTTTTGGTGGTCAAGTGCAGGGCAGGGAGGGTGTGCGGTGAAGCTAAATGTTTCGGCATGTAGGCAGAATCGGAGCAACCGGGTCTCCGGGGGATCCCTCTGACGGAGTCTGCGGAGGGTCCAAATCAGAGACCCCTTGAAGAAGACCGCGTTTCTCCAATTACTAACAGGGTATGGAGGAACAGCATCCCTCCATGATGCAGAGTTGATGCTGCTATCAATTGTAAGAACCTCCATTCCCGTGCTGTAGTTCCCTAGGCCAGTATCCTCGGAATGACGGAAGCACTGCACTGCCTTGTACTTGTTCGTGCAAGGGTCACGACCAAAACCAACGGTCGCACGGCAGAAGCTGGATGAGTCGAGCATCCGCCGGGGACTCTCAGGCAAGACGAGAAGGTCCCTCGTGGCAGGGTTGAGAACATACATCTTGTTGTCCGTGGGTACCAGCACAAGGCCATCGCAATGTGCAAACCTGTACACCGACCCAAACTCCCTTTTGAAGTCCCTTCTGTACACGAGATGACAATCCCCCTCGTGCTGCCACTCGTAGAAGCATATGCTGGTTGAGAATGTATTTGGCCATAAGTCATTAGTGACTTCATCCAGCAAATGTGGGGTGATTAGGAAGCATAACTGCCGCCGCTGGTTGGACACAGAGCGCTGTAGGTGCATTTGGATAAAGGATTGGCTGGAGATGGTGGCGCGCCAGGTCTTGCATACACACTTGAACCTCAGGAGCGATTTCACTGGGAGACGGAGGAGGATCTCCAAAACAATCTCACCTGGCAACTCAGGGAGGGCTAGCCTGCACAACATCTTATTCTTTGATAATAACCCCGTCTTATTCGCCATGGTCCCTATTAGTGTTTGCTCTTCTCACTGCTGCCGTTGCGCGGTGCCTTATTTGTGGCCTTCAGATCCATAGTGGCATATACATGCACCAAGGAAAAACTATGATTAACACTTGACACATCATGAGATCTATTCTGAAATGAGCGGTGGTCGTGAAAATATATAAAGCGCTGAGATCCAGAACAGGAATTAGTCTCCGACTCCGTTTCAGAAAGAGAAAAAAAGGTGGAATTTTTATTGGTGAAATTCAAAATCCGAGGTCAAGATGGATTTAGATCTCAGACTAATTAGATAGACCTATTTTCGAATAATGAAAACTAGCATGGCCAATTTGAAAAAATGCAAGAGAATCCCACCACTGCTCCATCCCTTATCCCGTCCTGCCTCCCGCTGCCGCCGGCGTTGCGGGACGCCGATGGCCATCGCTGCAGAGGAACTAGAGAGGGAGGGGACGGCCAGACCGCCGTGATGGCTTTGACCTGCAGCTCCTACTTTGTGTGGAACCTCCCCCTTGCCTCGTCGGCGCGCGCCTGGCTCTAGCAGCCTCCACCTTCCTCTGCATCTGCGGCCTGGGGCCGGGAGCAGTCGACGTCGAGGCCCGTGAGCGGCGGTGCCGGCGACAAGCACGACGGATCTGAGCAGCCACCCGTGCGCATCCCTTCCTAGATTGATTCGCTGGAGGGCGGATGCATCAGTTCGCCAGATTGATTCGATTCATTCCCTAGCAGCAGCCATCAGGCGACGCCGCAGTGGCAGTGCCCTCCAGCGAACTGCCGCACCGAAGGCTGCTACTACTGCTAGCCTGCAACCTGTGCAACCTAAGTTATTGATCCGTTCAATATTGATTACCATGAGATTCGATCTGTTCTTGTCTGCTTGAACGTGCACTGTTCAATTTTGTTGCCATTTTCTCGATTTGTCCTGTGACCTTGTGCGAATTCTTGCTGATTACCATGTCGTTTCTAAGTTAGAGGAACCAAACGCCCACCCCTAAGGTCTTGTTTGCCACGGAGGCTTTCTGGTGTAAACCTGTGTATTATACCGGGTGTATTTGGTGAAACCACTCATGTCACCCAATATATTTCCCCATCCAAATACTCTTCCCATACCACCAACTCACACCATTTGGCAAAGGGGTTCAAAACGAGGCGTATCATCAATTAAACCCTGATATTCTTACAGTTTCAGCAATACTATTGATCGAAGTTATACCGTCAGTAAAAATCAAATCTTTATAGCACTTCAGCACACGGTTTTACCAATAATATTTTTAGCATGTCATGTAGCAGTGCAAAAACATCTCAGCAGTATATTACAAAAACAATTTCGATCAGGACCAAGAACATCTAACACACCAAGGAACAAGAACATATCATTGATTTATTACAAAAATGATTTTAATCATGAACAACATCTCACGCGAGAACATCTCATCAAAAGTTGGTCCTGGACTTGTAGTTTCTGCAAACTGGCACCTGGCAAGGGAAGGTATACACCGTAGTTCTATGAGTAAGAAGCAAAGTACATTCATATCATGACAGAAGCTAGCAGTATAACATGGAAAACTCATTTCATCATCAGGCAAACATTCTACACTACTAGAGTAAATCTACTAGAAAACATGCCAAATACAAATTTTTAAAAAAATACCATTACATGTTATGTACAGAGGGGAGAGACACCTACATTTTGAAATACTACTCTTATTCTAACTCTTTAAATTAAAATCAAAGAGATTGAGCCATGCAGGTGGTTGGAAAATTAGAGAAAACTCTGAATGAAAAAACTGAAGCTTATAACTCATATTTAATTTCAAGTAAGCTCATATGATACATGGGCATGGGCATTTCGTAAACAAGATGAGCATGCTGCCATTCACCAACTGCTTCATATGCTACATGGGCTGAGTTGGAGCTGGCCTGGCATAGGTCTTTTGAAGAAATAGTTAAATCTTCTAAAAATCCATCATCATTTTACACTCTCAAGGCAACATACCAAACAAACACCCTTAGCTACTGATCAGATGGCTAATTTTTCTTTCCTTGGCAAAGCAAGTTAGGCAAAGAATTCAAACATGCCCAAAGATCTAAAATCTAACTACTCCAATCTGGGATTAGGAAACTGTAGAAAACATTATGTATGAGTAACTATTTTCTTGTCTCCACCATGGAGGCATGGATACAGATAGGGAGGCATTAAGCAAAATATCTGACATGTCATTTAGGACTCGTAGTGTCAGGGACTAGTAGTGCTAATGTGCTATGGAGTAGTAGTTTGTTGGTAGGTATGAGGGCATATTAGGTATTCCACCTATGTTGGCATCTTGTAGTTGGTTAGGTCTATATAAGCCTACCTTGTATCCTATTGCAATCAACTAAGAAATATAAACCCTAATTTTATCTTTATTTCCTGCAATTTATCTTAGATTTATTTTTACAATTTACTCATTTTATCGACTGATGCCCCTCATATCCCTATCTTCGTGATCCCAGTTCGTCAAGGATCCATCGGGGTCATGACACGTAGTACCTTATTAACAAATACTATGCTACTGCTTCCCCAGTTCCATTCAAAAGAGTCAGAATTTATTTTAAGGAGCAGGCCCAGTATTTCAGATTTCTTTACTTGACTCCACAAACTGTTGTCATTAAGCAATACTACCAGCACACCTCAGATGCAAAAAGGAAAGTATTTCAAGGTAGGAAAATTAGAGACTAGCTCACTTAATATACTTAACATATATGATCATTTGCAAGGTAGGAAAAGTAGAGACCAGAGCAAAGATCATACCTCAAGCTAACCTAGCCAACTGCATGCGAAACCATAAAATTGTTGTGACATCTCTATCATCAACCAGGTTGACAAAAAACTCACGATTGTGGGCAATTTCAGAGACCTCCAGTGCTGCCATCTTCTCATCTGGTGTGACACCTTCCAAGGTTTTCAAGGCCTCCATGCATCTTGAGATTGTGAATTCTTGTGTGACTTCTTTTCTGGCTTCTCTTTCTTTGATTTGCACCAATCTCTCCAGCACTCCTACTACCCCATCTGCACTCCTTTTCTTTGTGCTATTCTTAGGATTCACTCTTGAAGCACCAACTTTTGACTTGTTCCTTTTGACACCAGGTACTTGCAACTTGTTCCTTTCGACACCAGGTACTTGTGACTTGTTACTTTCGACACCAGCAGCAGCAGCATGGAAGGATAATCATATGTGGACCAAATTGTTGGACAAGCTAATGGAGGTATTAGCTTCAAGTTACAGAAAGAAGAATCAGAGAAGGATCAATGCACACATGGTCCAAAAACACAGATCAATGCACACATGTAAACGCCTTAAGAAATACTCAAGTACCACAAGATGGTATCGTCACATTAATGCAGTCCATGTTGTGTCACTTGTCACAACATAAACGGCAGAAACTAGATCATTTATCTACATCACTCAATTTTCACTTGTAATATGCATAAGTGCATAACCATCAAAGTCAGCCACTAAGTATGCATAACCATCAGGTTTATAGATGGCAGCCTCCCAAGGCGTCCAAATCAACTACCAACTGAATGAGAGATAACCATAACAACTCAGTTAATAAAATTGAACTTCATATCCTCTCAGCATGTTAATTAATAGTTAGCATGATTTGGTCAAACAACCTGCTTGGCTAGATTTAAATTAATAATTACATAGCTCACATCTGGTCCAAGTACAAGGACATGATGATATTTGTCTAATAGTACAGGACAAATTCAGAACATTACACATGGTATTTGTCTGAGAAAAGAAAAAACAATGCGAAGTGGATAGAGCATGATATTTATCAATGATCATGTGTGATTAAAAACTATTAAGTGTCAGCAAGTACCATGCGCATCCCGGATAGGACTTTGAACAACTGTTAGTTGCTCAAGTCCTATGCAGTATATATTGCTCCGTCAATTTCCTAGTCAGATTTAGATTCTAGCAACTATACACAGTAAACATCTTTGAATAAACACCTGTGCTAGAAAATAAATTTATTAAATAAGACCATAATTTGTTTCTCTATAAATAAGACGTGTTGTACGGCCAGTGCATCAGTACGACTCCCTCAATCAAGCACACATCAAACAGTCTAAAATTATATAGAACCAAAATCAATCAAGAACATGTCCATGGCGTCAATCAAGAACATGTGCAGGCCTAGATCTGACAGGAAAATCAAGAACCCTAATCATGGCGCCAATCAAAAACCTACAACTAGAGTGGTGGTAAGAGAACTCACCAGAGTGAAAGACAGCCTTCCAACGTCCGACGAACTGCTGGCGGCCGAGGGCGGTGGCGTTGGAGGAGACGGCGAGGATGCGGTGCCGGGATCTAGCGGACGAGGGAACTTCGAGGAGACGACAGCGAGGAGGGGTCGGCGGGATCTGGCGGCCGTGTGGAAGATGCGGTGCCGGGATCTGGTGGCCGTGGGGAGGAGGCGGTGGCGGTGGTCTTCGTGAGGATGGAGCTCACTCTCCCGTCGTCGCGCGCGTGTAAGAAACGCTTCACCCTCCTCGCGTCTCGGAAACCCTTCGACCCGACGAGTATCTGGAGTTACTCTCGGGCTTACACGCCGACAGACCGGGCTGCCAAATGGGCTCTAGGGTGTTTTTCCGAGTAACGGGCTGGGCTGGTATTTTACACGGGTTTACACCAGAAAACCTCCGTGCCAAACAAGGCCTAAGTGGGTTAATCCTCTCTGTTAGTTGCTAGTCATGCTGACATGTGGGCCTGTTTTCTGATCGATTTTCTAAACGTGGTGTTTGCAAAGAGGTTGGTGTGCCGAGGGGCATCCGGCAATAATTTAGTCAAAGGGATTTTCTGCAAAAAATACACTGTTGTAGATCAGTCAAAGCTCGTGAAAGTACAAAGGAAGTCGCCTAGAGGAGGGGTGAATAGGCTTTTAAAAATATTACGGTTTAGGCTCAAGTAAATGCGGAATAAAACTAACGTTTAATTTATTGAGCACAAAACCTAGCCACTAAGTTCACCTAGGTGCACCAACAACCTATGCTAAGCAATACAAGCAACAAGGTGATAGCAAGGTATAAATACTTCAAGCACGATGGCTATCACAATGTAAAGTGCATAAGTAAAGGGTTCGGTTGAGAGATAACCGATGGACGCGGAGACGAAGATTTGTTTCCCAAAGTTCACTTCCAAAGAAGCTACGTCTCTGTTGGAGAGGTGCGATGGCGCAATGCTCTCCGAACGCCACAAATGGCTCACCTCGAGGTGTGGTGGCTCGATGCTCACCCAACGCCACACAAGGCCTCACCCCGGATGCGGAAGCATGCAACTCACCGACGCCACAAAAGGCTCACCCTATTCTCCCAAGTGCGCACCACAAAAGGCGGGCACTTGCTCCACTATGGGACGCTTGAGGGCGGTCACCGAACCCGTACAAGATTGGGGCTAACTCCACAACTCAATTGGAGGCTCCCAACAACAAAGCCACAAAAGGCCAACAATGCCACAAAAGGCTACAAGACCACAAAAGGTCAACAATCCAACCACACAACCGTCTAGGGTTCCAAGGAACCCAAGATAAACAAGCTCACAAGCTTGAACTCGCCGAATCTCCGAGGAGAACTCAAACCTATGCACCAAATGCAAGGGCAAGTCCTTTCTCCCCCAAATTCCAACAAAGCTACAAAAGCTATTGGGGGAATAAGGGAGGAAGAACACAAGAGTAGAACTCAAACCTATGCACCAAATGCAAGGGCAAGTCCTTCTCTCCCAAATTCCAACAAAGCTACAAAAGCTATTAGGGAAATAAGGGAGGAAGAACACAAGAGGAGAACATAAAACTCTCCAAGATCTAGATCCCAATGATTCCTTCACAAAGAAGGGATTTGACTTGGTGGGATTGTAGATCTAGATCTCCTCTCACTTTTCCCTCAAAAAGATGTAAGAATCATGGGAGGGAGAGGGAGTAAGAGAGCTCAAATAGGTCAACAATGGTGGGCAAAGACGAGCTCAAAAGATAGAGAACCATTGGGGAAGAAGCCCCCCTTAAATAGGACAAGGAAAAACTGACCGTTTGGGCTAGATTCGCGCTCCCACCGGAACTTCCAGCTTCCCACCGGAACTTCTGGCAAATAGAAACACAAGTTACTGAACCTGGCCGGAACTTGGGTCGGAACTTGGGCCGGAACTTGGGTTGGGTCGGAACTTGGGCCAGAACTTCCGCTCAAGCAAAAACACAGGACAATATTGCACGAAAACTTCAATAACTTTTGATCCCGGACTCCGTTTTTGATGATCTTGGGCTCGTTTTGAAGAGAACGAAAAGTTTTACAAGATTAGGCAAAGAAACATAATAGTCCAGCATGGAAGTATAAAACCAAATTGAGAAAGATATGACCTCTCTAGAAGCGATGAACCGGTAAAACCTCCAAAACCCAAAACACAAGAAGTTGAGCTTGGAAACTCCGATTTGGATGAAACCAATTTTGTTGGAAAGATAATGAAGAATAGAATCCAACAAAAATTAGAAATATTGGGTATCACCTTGGGAGAAAATACTATGAATATATATATGTGAAGTATCCCCCAAGGTGTGGAGCCGGAAAACTCGCAAGATCAAAAACCGCAATAAGATATGCAAGTGAAATCCTTAGATGATGAACTAGAGATTGTTATGATGATGACCACAATCTCTAGATACTCTCATGGACAAGAACCAAATAACAACCAAGAAAGATGATGCTATGAATGCAAATGTTTGAGCTCTCTCCGAACAATGCAAACGAGACACCCGCTTGAGAGCCCCTCTTGATAGAACGGCTATCTATCCTAAACCCGGTCTCCCAACTAACAATATGAGACCGGCAAAAGAGAAGCCCTATCAAGAACATACCTTTGCCTTGAGCATCCCACTTGAACTTGATGTAGACCGTCTTGTTCTTCTATAGTGGGAACACCTTTCTTGGATGCTCTTGCTTGATGAAGATGAAGACTTGCAAATTGCTCCCCCATACTCCATGGGGACACCTCTTCTTTGAACTTGTATTCATCATTCCATGAGCATGAGGATGGCAAGCTTCAAGCATGAGATCTTCTAGAGATGGCGCATCTTGAGCTCGCCCTTCTTCATCCCTACTTGAGGTTGATCCATCTTGATGCAACTCTTTGCACATGTCTTGATCAACCTTCAAGCTCCTTCTTTCTTCATGATTCCAATGGGCACAAAGCCCTTGGACATTTCTTCATCTTCCAACCTTGAGACCAACACATGGCCCAAGTGATGCCAATGGACAAGCCTACAAGTGAAACTCAATTTACACATTAGTCCATAGAGATTGTCATTAATTACCAAAACCACACATGGGGGCATACATGCCCTTTCAACTCGCCACGTAGGCCTAGTAACTGTAATGAAACGACCACCATATTAGTGATCGTAAATCATGTATTTATAAGATCGATGACTATATCAAAAAAGACGCCAAGTTCAGATATCATTGATGAATTTTACTCGATTATCGAAACGAAGCTATCTTACTAAATAAACTGCTTAATTTGTGCGGAGAATGGGTAGTAGCTTTAAAACATCGGACCGGCGAGTCAACCGGCCAGGCGATAGTTTACTTGTCAATCGTTCCGACCAGCGGTTCAGACGGTTCGACATACACATTAAGGGACACGTTTTGTAGCATGCACGAGCTCTAGAAAGGCACGCTGGCACAAAAATTGCGCCGATTGGTTGGCTGCACTGGGGGTTGGGCTGCGCTTGTACGAACCCGCAGCCAGGCTCAACGACTATGGTCGATTTAGCCGTTTACAGGGAGCCATCTTTGTCGTGCGTCCAACGGATGTAAAAGCAGAGCTACCCCGCACGAGCGCGGCTCACGGCGCCGATGGCGGGTGCTTTTCGAATGCAGCGAAAAGCTGAGGCAGACGGTGAGCTCATCTTTCCAGCCGGAAGTTCCCCTATTTCTACGCACCCCTCCCCCCTGCCACACACACACGCACCCGCCCAACTCCAAAACATCACCCGCCATTATCGTCCAGATCGAGCTTCGTTCCCCGCTCTTGTGAATAATCATTGCCACTAAAATGGTCAAAATCCGGTGCCGGCATGCAATATAGCAACGGGAGCTTCTCCAGGCAATAATCAACAATTGGACGCGGTTTAATTCCAAGAAGCACATACAAAAGATGATCTCATTTTGTATGAAGCTACTTACCCTACGAAAATAGATAAATATCATGAGTAACCAGGATTATTAACGGTAACCATATTTTTCTGCTCCTGCTTCCACTGTACTAATAAGATGCATGAGATGTTACAGTTTGTACGGTTACAATACCATGAAACCTCCTCGAAATAGGCATATGCCCAGCTATATTAATATGGCAACCACGACTGATACCGTTGCTGGGCCAGACAGCACAACGTCCAAAAGACAAAACACCAAGAAAACGAAAAAGAAACAGAAGAAAAAACAAAGTCAACGACCGAGGCTCGACGAAAAAGAGGGTGACCCGCAACCGTTGCGTCCACCGGAGAATTTCGGCCCCCTCTCCTAGCCTCTCTGTAGCATCGCATATCAAACAGCAGCTTCAAGAAGGAAGCGACGACGACGACGATGCTACCCAGACGAGTCCTGAGGTTTCCCCTAATACGCTACGGGAGGTGGGTAAGAGATACACCCGACGCCCTTCAAGAAGGAAAGCGACACCCGTAGGCGTCACCATGTCAGTGTCAAGACGACAAGGATTTCTCCCGACCCCTCAAAAAACCACGCTCCCGGACGCTTCGAAGCTCCACCAGCTCGCCAGCCACCAACACACACCACCATGGTCTTGAAGTCGCCACTGTCGCCTCACCATGACCCATAGAGCTAGGCTGGAACGACCGAGAATAAGAGATGCTGGAGAGGGTCAACGGAACAATTACACGCGGGAGGGAACTACCTCCACTGCCAGAAGGCGATAGCCGACCAGATGTAACAACAGGAACAAACCAGACCCTCATTGGTCTGGCTGAGCCCAAGGACTCGTGAAGCCCCACTGCCACACTGCAACAAGGGTGTCACCATCGCAGCCGACCCTAGCACTAGTCCATACCTCTCCCCCACCAGTGGATCCACTGCCACCACATATTCCCTCCACCAAGCAGCAGCGCTCTCACCACCATGTTCATCCGGGATTACTGGTCCACCGCCGGTCTAAGGATCACCACCTAGCATGGCGAGACCAATGGCATAGACGCGGGAAGCCAGCCTAGGCACGTGAGGACGAGGACAGACGGTCATGGAGAACACGGCGCCTTGATGGCGTGTGGTAGCGCTTCGTTGGGAGACCCCAAGAGCAAGGTGTGATGAGCATAGCAGCAAGACTTCCTTCAGTAAGAAACCGAGGTTATCGAACCAGTAGGAGGAAGGAAATGACTCAAAGGTGTTGCTAGCAACTTGGAGCCTGCACAACACAAACTCAAGACTTTACCCCAACGAACAGTGAGGTTGTCAATCTCACCGGTTGCTGTAACAAAGGATTAACTGTATGGCGTGGAAGGTAATGGTGGTTTGCAGAAAGTAAACCGTAATAGTGGAAGATGTACCAATGGTAAAGATTGGACCGGGGTCCATAGTTCACTAGAGATGTTCTCCTTAAGATAAACAAACATGGCATGCTAGGTAAACAAATTACAGCAGGGCAATTGACAGGACTGAGCAAGGCATAATAATGCAATACTAGACATTTATGATCCTATGAGATTCGATTGGGCAATACAACAAGATACATAGACCGCCGTCCAACTGAATCTATGACTGAAATCCACCTTCAGATTATCATCCGAACCCCCTCCAGTATTAAGTTGCAAGCAACAGTTAACTACTTTAAGCAAAGTGTGTAAGGTAAACAATCCACTTGTTCCATGAACAAGAGACCGTTGTTTTCTCCCTAGTGGCAACAACACTTCTACAACCTTAGAGATTTCTGTCACTTTCCTTAGATTAAATAGAGGCATGAACCCACTATCGAGCATAAGTACCCCCTCTTGGAGTCACTAGAATCTACTTGGCCAAGATAGCTATTAGAAACGGAGAGCATGCAAGATCACAAATAACACGAACATGATAGAATCAATAAGACAAA
The DNA here is from genome assembly GCA_916181665.1 of Avena sativa. Classification (NCBI taxonomy): domain Eukaryota; kingdom Viridiplantae; phylum Streptophyta; class Magnoliopsida; order Poales; family Poaceae; genus Avena; species Avena sativa. Next base: position 354,615,560 of record OV702295.1, read on the forward strand.
ACCATTAATCAATCTGACATAGTAATCTCAATATCCATCGGATCCCCGCAAACACAACATGTATGATTACAAATAGATGATATCGATCATGAATGGAGCTCACAAGATCTAAACATGGTAGCACAAAGGAGGAGATACAACCATCTAGCTACTACATGGACCTGTATGAAGGGTTTCGCGGCATAGTAAATCAAAATTTTCTACGGATGCGAACGGGAAAGCCAAGATCTAATCTAGGATATGCAAACAACAAGAGGGGGTAGATGACATATTCATACCCTTGAAGATTCGCACAGCGGAACGTTCAACGGAATGTGGTTGATGTAGTCGTACTAGCCTTCTCCTCCTCGCAATCCGATCCGATCCAACACCGCAAGTGGCGATGCCTCCGAGAGATGCAAACGTACGGCACCTCGACGTCTCCTCCTTCCTCGGTCCAGCAAGTGGGGTGGAGAGATAGATTGGATCTACAACACGACGGCGTGGTGTAAAGGTGGAGAGTTTCTGCGGCAGGGCTTCGCCTACGCGCAGCCGGGAGAGAGAGAGATCTGGAGGGCAGCAGTATGGCGGCTAGGGTTGAAGGAGTGGGGAGGAGGGCTGCGCCCCTTCCCTCTATATATAGGGGTCTGGCCGGCCCCCTTGGCCCCTCCTCCAAGCCCTAGGGCGGCGGCCCCAAGGGTTGGAGTGGGGGGCAAGTTTTCCCCCTCCTTCTAGAAGCTCTCCCTAGGGTTTCCCCTAGGGCTTGGCCGGCTGGGCCTATGGGGCCTTGTGCCCCTGGCCCAATGCGGCCAGGGCACTCCCTCGTAGGCCCACGCCCCCTCCCGACAAGTGGGGCCACGTTGGTCCCACTTCGGAAGGTTCTAGAAGCTTCCGGTACAATACCGAACAATCTGAAACAATTCCGAAATGCAAAAACTGCTTTCCCTTATATAAATCTTATTCTATGGACCATTCTGGAACCTCCCGTGACGTCTTGGATCTCATCTGAGACTCTGGACAAAAACTCATAAACCAATTATCCATTCTATCCTAGCGTCAAGACACGTTAAGTGTGTGACCCTATGGGTTCGAGAATATGCAGACATGATCTTCTATCAATAATCAACAGCGGGGTCTAGAAACCCATATTGAGTCCCACACATTCATCAATGATCATATAGGATGAACCACGATGCCAGGATTCAATTAATCCCATATATATATTCCCTTCGTCACGCGATATTTTACTTGCCCGAGATTCGATTGTCGGTATCGGCATACCTAGTTCAATCTCGTTCACAACAAGTACTTTACTCGTTCCGTAATCCGATATCACTTTGTGATTAACTCCTTAGCCACGTGCTTGCAAGCGGTGTTGATATCGATTACCGAGTGGGCCCGAAATATATCTCTCCGACTTGGGAGGGACAAATCCCATCTCGATACATACAACCCAACAAGTACTTTCCGATCACCTGAGAGACACCTTTATGATCACCTTCTCATAGGATGTCGTTTGATGATCTCAAAGCTTTCTTCCGATACCAGGGAGTTGCATTATCTCATGGTCTAAGGAATACAATATTTGACATAAGAAAAAGCTTCACAAAGATGAACACGATGACACGATCTAATTGCTCTGCTTGATTTGGGTCTGTCCATCATATCATTCTCCCAATGATATGATCTCATTATTAATCGACAACTCATGTCTATGGTTAGGAAACCTTAACCATCATTAATCAATGAGCTAGTCCATAGAGGCGAACTAGGGACAAGGTGTTGTTCATAAACCACACAAGTATCAAAGTTTCCGCTTAATACAATTCTAGCATGGAATATAAACTTTATCATGAACAAGAATTATAATAATAACATCTTTATTATTGCCTCTAGGGCATAATTCCAACAGTCTTGCACTAAAGTCAATAATCTAGTTTACATCTGGCAACAATCTAACACCCATGGCACTAAGGTGTTGATCATGTTTTGCTCGTGGAAGAGGTTTAGTCAACGGATCTGCGACATTCAGATCCGTATGTACTTTGCTAATCTTTAGATCTCCATCTGTTATATAATCTCGAATTATATGAAACTTGCGATTCATGTGCTTGGTCTTTGGATGATATCTTGGTTCCTTAGCCAGTGCTATGGCGCCAATGTTGTCACACAATATCTCCAGTGGGTCCAAGGCACTTGGAACCACACCAAGCTCAGTGATGAAGTTCCTGATCCAAACTCCTTCACTTGACGCTTCTGCAGCAGCCATGTATTCCGCTTCTACTGTAGATCCCGCGATCACGCTTTGCTTGCAGCTTCTCCATCTCACAGCTCCTCCATTCAAAATATAAACATATCCTGTCTGAGATTTAGAATCATCCTTGTCGGTGTCGAAACTAGCGTCGACGTAACCTTTTACGACGAGCTGTTCATCACCTCCATAGACTAAGAACATTTCTTTAGTCCTATTTAAATACTTTAGGATGTTCTTCACGGCTGTCCAGTGTTCCACTCCTGGATCACTTTGGTATCTGCTCGTCAAACTAAGAGCATTGGACACATCCGGTCTAGTACACAGCATGGCATACATGATAGAACCTATGGCCGAGGCATAAGGCACTTTGCTCATAGCTTCTCTATCGTTTACCGTAGCTGGACACTAAGCCTTGCTCAATATCTTACCTGACAACATAGGCACTGAACCTTTCTTTGCCTTATCCATTTTGAACCTTTTCAGAACTTTGTCTAGGTATGTACTTTGGCTTAAAGCTATTAGGCGTCTTTGTCTATCTCTATAGATTTTGATGCCCAATATATAAGAAGCTTCCCCTAGGTCTTTCATTGAAAAACATTTGTTCAAATAACTCTTCACATCGTTAAGCATATCAATGTCATTTCCAATAATCAATATGTCATCCACATATAGTACCAGAAATGTCACTAAGCTCCCACTCACTTTCTTGTAGATACAAGCTTCGTAGCAATTTGGAACAAATCCAAAGCTCTTGATCACTTGATCAAAACGAAGGTTCCAACTCCGAGATGCTTGCTTCAGTCCATAAATGGAACGCTGAAGTTTGCACACCTTATCAGCATCCTTAGGATCGACAAAACCTTCGGGTTGCATCATATACAACACTTCATCAATGTTGCCATTGAGGAACGCAGTCTTGACATCCATCTGCCATATTTCATAATCATGAAACGCAGAAATTGCTAATAAAATCCGAATGGACTTAAACATCGCTACGGGAGAGAAAGTCTCATCGTAGTCAACACCTTGAACTTGTCGAAAACCTTTCGCGACAAGTCGTGCTTTATAGACAGTAACATTACCATCCGCGTCTGTTTTCTTCTTGAAAATCCATTTGCACTCAACGGCCTTTCGGTCGCTAGGAGGGTCCACCAAAGTCCATACTTGGTTTTCGCTCATGGATCCCAATTCGGATTTCATGGCCTCTAGCCATTTCTCAGAGTCTGGGCTCATCATTGCTTCCTCATAGTTTGCAGGTTCACTGTTGTCTACTAACAAGAAAGTCAAGACAGGGTTGCCGTACCACTCAGGAGGGGCACGCGACCTTGTCGACCTGCGATGTTCAGTAGTAGCATCGTCCGAAGCTTCATGATCCTTGTCATTAGCTTCCTCTATTGTTGGTGCAGACGGCACTGGAACAATTTCAGGTGCTGTGCTACTCTCCAACTCAAGAGAAGGTTCAATAACCTCGTCTAGCTCTACTTTCCTCCCACTCACTTCTTTCGAGAGAAACTCCTTCTCAAGAAAGGATCTGTTCTTTGCGACAAACACTTTGCCTTCAGATCTGTGATAGAAGGTATACCCAATTATTTCCTTAGGGTATCCTATGAAGAAGCATTTCTCCGCTTTGGGTTCGAGCTTGTCCGGCATCAACTTCTTGACGTAAGCTTCGCATCCCCAAACTTTAAGAAATGACAACTTAGGTTTAGCACCAAACCATAGTTCATACGGTGTCATCTCAACGGAGTTAGATGGTGCCCTATTTAAAGTGAATGCAACGGTTTCTAATGCATAACCCCAAAATGATAACGGCAAATCCGTAAGAGACATCATTGATCGCACCATATCTAATAGAGTTCGATTCCGGCGTTCAGACACACCATTGCGCTGTGGTGTTCCGGGTGGCGTGAGTTGCGAAACGATTTCGCTTGCTTTAAGATGCGTGAGAAAATCATAACTCAAATATTCACCTCCACAATCAGATCGTAGAAATTTAATTTTCCTGTTACGATGGTTTTCCACTTCGTTCTGAAATTCTTTGAACTTTTCAAATGTTTTAGATTTATGTTTCATTAAATAGATATACCCATATCTACTTAAGTCATCAGTAAAAGTGAGAAAATAGCGATAAACGCCGCGTGTCGAAACACTCATTGGTCCGCATACATCGGTATGTATGATTTCCAACAAGTCCGTTGCTCGCTCCATTATTCCGGAGAACGGGGTTTTGATCATCTTGCCCATGAGGCATGGCTCGCACGTGTCAAATGATTCAAAATCAAGAGACTCCAAAAGTCCATCAGAATGGAGTTTCTTCATGCGTTTTACACCAATATGACCTAGACGGCAGTGCCACAAATAAGTCGTATTATCACTATCTACCTTGCATCTCTTAGCCTCAATGTTATGGATGTGTGTTTCATTGCTTTCGAGATTCAGAAGAAATAAACCATTCATAGCAGGTGCATGACCATAAAAGATGTTACTCATATAAATAGAACAACCATTATTCTCCGATTTAAATGAATAATCGTCTTGCAATAAACACAATCCAGATATGATGTTCATGCTCAACGCAGGCACATAATAACATTTATTGAGGTTTAAAACTAATCCCGAAGGTAAAACTAAGGAGAGCGTGCCAACGGCCATCACATCAACTCTTGATCCGTTGCCAACGCGCATCGTCACCTCATCCCTCGCTAGCCGCCGTCTATTCCGTAGCTCCTGTTTCGAGTTACAAATATTAGCAACTGAACCAGTATCAAATACCCAGGCACTACAACGAGGGCTAGTAAGGAAAACATCAATAACATGTATATCAAATATACCTTTGATGGTGCCAGCCTTCTTGTCCGCTAAGTACTTCGGACAGTTGCGCTTCCAGTGACCCTTGTCCTTGCAATAGAAGCACTCAGTGTCCGGCTTAGGTCCAGACTTGAGCTTCTTCTCTGCAGGGGCAAAGCGCTTGCCGCTGCCTTTCTTGAAGGGCTTCTTTGCACCCTTACCTTTCTTAAAGCTGGGGGCTTGTTGACCATCAACACATGATTATCTTTCTTGATGTCCACCTCCGCAGCTTTCAACTTAGCGAAGATCTCAGTGATCGTATCATTGGAACCAATCTGATTATGAGTAACTACAAAACCTTTGTAGCTAGGAGGGAGTGATTGCAGAACTCTGTCAATCTTGAGCTCCTCTGGAATCTTGCAGTCTAGTTGCTCAAGGCGTTGAGTGTAGCCCGACATCTTAATGGCGTGCTCACTAACGGAACTCCCTTCCTCCATTTGCAGTTAAAGAATTTCTCAGAGATCTCATATCTCTCAGAACGGGCCTGAGTCTGAAACATAGTTTTCAGTTCCTGAAGAATCTCAAAGGGCCCGGGGAACTCCTCAAAACGATTTTGAAGGTCCGATTCCATATCAAACAACATGGTGCTCTTAATCACACCATAATCATCCTTGCGCGACTGATAAATAGCTTTCTCATCAGTCGGCGCATCTACAGCAGGGGCGTCACCTAGCGCTTTCTCAAGGACATAGTCCTTTTGGCCGCCAGAGAGAATGACTCTCAGATTGCGGAACCAGTTGGTGAAGTTAGACCCATTGTTCTTAAGCTTTTCTTTCTCAGCAAAAATGTTGAAGTTGAAGTTGGACTTAGCCATTTGATCTACAAAATTTGCAAGTACAATTTAGACTATGTTCATGATAACTATTTCAAATTAATCAAATTACTAGATGAACTCCCACTAAATTCAACATCCCTCAAGTTTTTTAGTGAACATGATCCAAATTCACCACACCTAATCCGATCTTCACGAGAAGAGATGTGGTTTCAATGGTGGACAACAAAGTGTCGATCATATCATTCATACGACTCATGCTTAACCTTTCGGTTCGTGTGTTCCGAGGCCATGTCTGTACATGTTAGGCTCGTCAAGTCAAACCCAAGTATTTCCGCGTGTTCAAAACTAGCTTGCACCCGTTGTATGTGAACGTAGAGTTTATAGCACCCGATCATCACGTGATGCTTGAACACGACGAACTTTCGCAACGGTGCATACATGGGGAGAACACAGTTTTATCTTGATCTTTAAGTGAGGAATCATCATATAATGCTACCGTCGCGATCTAAGCATAATAAGATACATAAAAGGATAAACATCACATGCATATAATTTTATGTGACATGGTATAGCCAATCTCCGCGCAATGATCTCCATCTTGTGCGTGCCAGCATGATCTCCATCCCTCCACCATGATTGCCGCCACCATGAATAGCAACTACAACTATTGCTAACTACTTAGCGATAAAGTAAAGCTATTACATGGCGTATAAGAAGTTGACACACAGGTCATACACAATTATAAAGACAACCATATGGCTCTTGCCGGTTGTGTACTCATCGACATGCAAGTTGTGAAACATTACAAAACATGATCATTGCATACAACATACACATCACATCTTGGGCCATACCATATCACAGAAACACTCCCTGCAAAAACAAGTTAGACGCCTCTACTTTGTTGTTGCATGTTTTACGTGGCTTATGGGAGTAACAAGCTAAGAACGATTCTTACCTACGGAAAGCCACAACGGTGATATTATGGTTGCCAACATCCGGTGTAAATCCCATGACAACTATAGTGAGAGAAACTGGCATCCACCAGCCGCATGTGTGGAACAAGCCACATGTCAAGTGCGGAGCCGGTCTCGCGAACGAGGTCGCATAAAGTTGGCCTGGACCGCTTCGATCTCACTATCCCGCGTCATAAGAAGTACACAAACAAGAGTCTTGCAACAGAAAACATCAACGCCCGCAACAAGCATGTTGCGTTCTACTCGTGAAACACATCTACGCATAGATCTAGCTCTGATACCACTGAAGGGTTTTGCGGCATAGTAAATCAAAATTTTCTACGGATGCGAACGGGAAAGCCAAGATCTAATCTAGGAGATGCAAACAACGAGAGGGGGTAGATGAGATCTTCATACCCTTGAAGATTCGCATAGCGGAACGTTCAACGGAACGTGGTTGATGTAGTCGTACTAGCCTTCTCCTCCTCGCGATCCGATCCGATCCAACACCGCAAGTGGCGATGCCTCCGAGAGATGCACACGTACGGCACCTCGACGTCTCCTTCTTCCTCGGTCCAGCAAGTGGGGTGGAGAGATAGATTGGATCTACAACACGACGGCGTGGTGTAAAGGTGGAGAGTTTCTGCGGCAGGGCTTCGCCTACGCGCAGTCGGGAGAGAGAGATCTGGAGAGCAGCAGTATGGCGGCTAGGGTTGAAGGAGTGGGGAGGAGGGCTGTGCCCCTGCCCTCTATATATAGGGGTATGGCCGGCCCCCTTGGCCCCTCCTCCAAGCCCTAGGGCGGCAGCCCCAAGGGTTGGAGTGGGGGGCAAGTTTTCCCCCTCCTTCTAGAAGCTCTCCCTAGGGTTTCCCCTAGGGCTTGGCCGGCTGGGCCTATGGGGCCTTGTGCCCCTGGCCCAATGCGGCCAGGGCACTCCCTCGTAGGCCCACGCCCCCTCCCGACAAGTGGGGCCACGTTGGTCCCACTCCGGAAGGTTCTAGAAGCTTCCGGTACAATACCGAACAATCCGAAACAATTCCGAAATCCAAAAACTGCTTTCCCTTATATGAATCTTATTCTCTGGACCATTCCGGAACCTCTCGTGACGTCCTGGATCTCATCTGAGACTCCGAAAAAAACTCATAAACCAATTATCCATTTTATCCTAGCGTCGAGACATGTTAAGTGTGTGACACTACGGGTTCGAGAATATGCAGACATGATCTTCTATCAATAATCAACAGCGGGGTCTGGAAACCTACATTGACTCCCACACATTCATCAATGATCATATCGGATGAACCACGATGCCAGGATTCAATTAATCCCATATATATATTCCCTTCGTCACATGATATTTTACTTGCCCGAGATTCGATTGTCGGTATCGACGTACCTAGTTCAATCTCGTTCACAGCAAGTACTTTACTCGTTTCGTAATCCGATATTACTTTGTGATTAAGTCCTTAGCAACGTGCTTGCAAGCGGTGTTGATATCGATTACCGAGTGGGCCCGAAGTATATCTCTCCGACTTGGGAGGGACAAATCCCATCTCGATGCATACAACCCAACAAGTACTTTCCGATCACCTGAGAGACACCTTTATGATCACCCTCTCATAGGATGACGTTTGATGACCTCAAAGCTTTCTTCCGATACCAGGGAGTTGCATTATCTCATGGTCTAAGGAATACAATATTTGACATAAGAAAAAGCTTCGCAAAGATGAACACGATGACACGATCTAATTGCTCTGCTTGATTTGGGTATGTCCATCATATCATTCTCCCAATGATATGATCTCATTATTAATCGACAACTCATGTCTATGGTTAGGAAACCTTAACCATCATTAATCAATGAGCTAGTCCATAGAGGCGTACTAGGGACACGGTGTTGTTCATAAACCACACAAGTATCAAAGTTTCCGCTTAATACAATTCTAGCATGGAATATAAACTTTATCATGAACAAGAATTATAATAATAACATCTTTATTATTGCCTCTAGGGCATAATTCCAACACTGTAGTCCAATGTGGAACTACTCACACTTCATACCGGAGGCTGTCATGATAAAGAAGAAGGCCTCCGATATGATCTCCCCTCCAGCAGGGTGCCGGGAAGAGCTTTAGACCCCCCTGATCTAGGGACGATGGTGGCGGCGGCGATAGACGGTTTCATGAAATATTGATCGGGTACTTAGGGTTTTGGCATCGGGGGTATTTATAGACGAAGAGGCGAGGCAGGGGGCGGCCAGGGTGGTCACACCCCCCAGGCGCGGCTAGGGCTAGCCCGCGCTGCCAGGGGGTGTGGTCCCCTGGTGCCTCCCCTCCGTATCGTACTCCGGCTCCGTGTTCCCCACGGTAAAATATTGACTTTGGCTTTTGTCCCGTCCAATTCCGAGAATATTGATTTTCTGCTTCCGGAACCAAAAACAGAAGAAAACAGGTAACTGGCACTATGGCATCTTGTTAATAGGTTAGTACTAGAAAACATATAAAAACACCTCAAAGTGTAGACAAAGAAATGCAAAGTAGATACTAAACAAGCATGGAACATCAAAAATTATAGATACGTTTCTGACGTATTATGCCTCCTTGTTTCATTCCCGGATTGCCACGCAGTTGCTGGACCTAGGCCCACCTGGGCATGGTCTAGCACTCCATCCCTACCGAAGCCAGGAGGAGGGAGCTCCGCGTCAAACTCCCACGTGTGAGCACCAACACACGTGCACCAGCCAGATCCCGCCCGACCTAGATCGGGCCAGACTGGCCAGATATAGGCCTGCAGCCCGCCGGCGAGAGCTCCTCCATCTGTAAACCTCAAAATGCACCGTCAATCCCGTCGCCGCTACTGCAGCCAGACCCGCAGCCCAACCCAAGTCAGGCCCAAATGGGCCCAGATCTGGGCTGAGCACCTGCGGTTGCAGAACACCTCACCTCTGTTCGTCACCCACCTGCAGCGGCTCCCCTAGCCACCAGCATCGATGCTAAGCACCGCCGCGGCTGCTCCACACCATCCCCAATCGAGCCTAGGGCCGACGAGACTGCACCGCACCGCTGCCGGCAGAGCCTCCCCACGAGGACCCCTGAGCATGCGGGTAGATGCAAACCCGCCGCCGCTGGCACCGCGCGAGCTTTGCCCGGCAGCGCTCGCCGGCAACGGCAGGGGAGTGAGAGGGAAGGAGAGGTTGGGAAGGCGATCAAGTACGGCGCCGCCTCGGTCGCCCATGCGGGAGAGAGATGCGAGGCCTTTCTTAATCTCGCAGCCGGGGGCGTCCTTTCGGCTACAGTACCATGAAACCTTGGAGACGGGCAGCGGTTTAGCACCATTCAATAAATATTTCCTTTTAGTTGACCATGAATATCAAATGTTGCACGCCTCATTTATATGAGCTTGTCCATCTGAAGATATTATACTATAGCTTAAACTTGAGCAAAAGCGAGCCATTTGAGGCCATCTGCCCGCGCGCGCGTTTCTGACCGTTTGATATTCACTTTGAGTTATCTCAACCGCACAGTTTTAGGTATTGACTGAAATCTTACGACTGGTCCTTTCGGTCCCTGCCCGCACCCCCACCCCCCATATCGATCATGTTCCCCTCTACTCGATCATGTTCCCCTCCACTCGACCATGTTCCCCAACAACTTACGCCATCCCCTCCGCTCTCGAGCTCACCCTATTACCTTCACTCCCTCCGCCCCTCCACTCATGAGGCCACTTTCCAGATCCCGCATCCAGCATCGACCGCCTCTACTTCCCCGCCTCGAACCTGCCCAGTACCGATTCAACATCACCCCTGACGTCGTGCACCCGTCCTCCGCCATGCTTTGTCTGTAGTGAGGAAGATAAGGAGGAGCTGAGTGCGTGGGACCGTGGGGGTGAGAGAGAGGGGGTGGCGCGGGTAGATACCTCCTATGAGGGACTACGTGAAGATGTCGCATCATCCTCACCGCTTTGAATGGAAAAATCAGGGAAGGATGGCGAAAAAGGGATTCAAAAATGAGAAGGACCCTCCACTCCCGAGCACTCCCTCTCACCTCCACTCCAACCACCCCGTCCACTCATGAGGCCATGGCCTCCCGTTTATCTCCCGCATCCAGTGTCAGCCGCCTCTGCTTCCTCGCCTCGAAACTTCCCAGTACAGATCGAACATCGCCCCCGACCTCGCGCACCCATCCGCCGCCATGCTTTGCCGGTGGTGAGGAAGATAAGGATGAGGTGAGCGCGCGGGACGGTGGGTGTAACATCCCAAAAATATGAAACAATGATCATCAAACTCTAATCACTAAAATTAGGGTTAATAAAAACTTTGAGTAATTAAAATCATATGAATGCATGTGTGTATGTGATGATTTGATAAATACATGAATGATCTTGTGCGATTAACCTAAATAGCAAGAAATGGTCTAAAACATTTCCAAGCAGAAACAAATAAAGAGAAAATAAAAAACAAATCAATTAAGGCAAATGGTCATTTTTTGCCAATCTTGCTCACTAGGTCACTTTGAGTGTTTCTAGTCCAAGATTTCAAACAGAAACTTTTCCAATTCTTTTCACCCCTTGCTAGACCAAGTAAAAGTGAATCAAAGCCCACCTTTCAAACATGCAGAAACATTTGGCAACCCCATTCAAATGACAATTTAAAATTGAATCTTTAACATGTGTGAAGATCACACATTTTCAAAACCCAACCAAACCAGTACCCCTTGACCAATCCAACTAACCAGATACTACCTAGTATGTGCCTAGCAAACCCACCAAGTTTGAATCCAAAATTAAAATTTGAATTTCTTTCGGCCATTTCATCAAACACCTTGTCAGTAGCAAACAAACAAACACAAAACACTATAGTGAGCAGTGATTAGTGCCTAACTTGTTCCCTCTCTAGCTCTCACTACACTCTCAGTAGATGATCTAGCCCAATTAACAAGCCTTAGCACCACTGTGAGCAAGCCTAGCCATTAATGGTGAGCATGCCGAGAGAACCATTGTCACCTCCATGTTGCCAGCGAGCTAGAGAAAGAACTAGCCTCGCCAACCTTGTCTGGGACACGCAGCACCATCCACCGCCACTCGCTGTCCAAGCCCCGAGCGCAGCCAGCCACTGGACCACCCGCCAAGCACGTGCCCAGTATCTATGTGTGCGAGACGAGAGTGCGCCAATGCACCACACTCGACCAGCACCCACAGACCGTGCGCCGCGCTCGCCGCTTGCGTGCGTGATCGCCAACACTCCAGCACCCCGCCAGACATGCCCGTTCACCGCCGTGCGACCAGGAGCACCCGTGCGCCATTAAATTTGCCGTCGGACCCGCCCAGAGCATCGACGCGTTCCGACTGATCAGCACCGCCCCACGCCTCTCCACCACGCCATTGAGATCCGCCAGGGAGCACAGCACCGCCTCCTGCTGTCACCCATGCCATTAGCCCTCTGTGCCGTCGACCACGACGAGCTTGGATTAAACATTCCAGTACCTCGACTCACTGAACCAAAATACATGAAACCAATTTTGTTAGAAAGGTACTGGAATGTTTAATCCAAGCCCGTTGGATTCAAACCATTTAGAATTATAGATCACCCATGGTAAAAATAACAAGGCAGAAGCTTTTTTGCATTCAAACATTTTTCAAAATTCAACCATAAAAGCTTTTGAGTTGATTCCAACTCCCAAAAATCACATTTGACCATACCATCCAGAATATATAAAAATATATATGTTTAATTATAGAAATAATGTTCCAGTAATAAAAGAATGCCCCATAGGAATTTCTAGTCATTTTAATTAATTAAAATAAAAAGGTTAAACCTTATTAAATTGTGACACCACTTTAAATCACATTCCCATGTACTGAAATATGGGGTGATGACATGTGTCAACATGATCCTATGTTTTAGTTGGAGAATATTAAATCTTAAGTAGTTTTTCAATGAGTAGAAATTACTTTTCTCAAATAAAATAAATGGGACAAGTGCTTTAATCTTGTAATGTTAGTGATGATGATAGATCACCTAGTGTGAACCTTTGTGTGATGATTAGCAATAGTTAATTATTGTTTGGTGATTGAGTATCTCGTATTTATTTATAGACGCTAGTACTGACCAAGGATACGAGGAGGAAGGATGATACTACGAGGAAGAAGCCGAGGAGAACTTCAACCAGTGCTCTGCACAAGGAAAGCTTATACTAATATCTTAGCAAGCCTATACTTGCAACCTTGCAAGCTAACACTTGCAAGATACCCTACTTCTGCAAGCTACTACTTGCTTGTTACTATGCCCACTATATGCCTTAAGCATATGTGGTTATACCCACTTGACACACCATCCTAGTTTTACTTGCAAGCTTAGTATCTTATTTTCTTTATTAAAAGCTTTCTATCAAAATTTTACTTAGTGACTTGTAGATTCTAGAAAGATAACTGAAGGTAGCATAAAGAGCATAAAATTTGGCCTAAGTTAGATAATCTTCATGTCATCCTAAGGCATGAGATTGAACTTAATAAATCCCTACTAGTGTATTACCCATCATTAGTATTTACCCCCACTTGTATATGCTAGTACTAAACATAAAACTTGATCAACTTTAGATGGGAATACTTGGTGAAAATGGTTATGAAAACCTTAGAATGATGAGTCATTCTACTGATTTTTTTTGACATATGTTCTTTAACACCACATGATTTTGATGATGAACATGTTGAGGCATGGGCCTTAGCCCTTTAATAAACTGATGGTTGTCTGGATGCGATACAATTCCAATTTATCGTACAACCACAATACCCGAAATTTGGGTAGGGCTTGACTGGAAATTTATATACCTTAGTATGGGTTCCCTTGCGGCCAAGGTCTGAGCTGAGGCTACCTTGTGAAGATTGTCCACCTGTGCAGTTTGCAAGATGATAGTTGGTCATGGTTGGGAGGCCAAACTCACAGGGGAGGTGCCTATACTAGGGCGTGTAATTGAAAGGTTAGGATTGATTATCCGCATACTGAGTATGGTGAATTCAGGATTGTTCCTGATGGATGTATCGAATGTTGTGGTGAAAGTGTACAATCTCTGCAGAGTGTCAAACTATTCGAATAGCCGCGTCCGAGGTTATGGACAGTTGGAGTGGCCATACTGTTCTATCGTTAGATGTTTTCAAAATGACTTGTGAAATAATGTGTGACTTTGACTTGACCACAGCAGAGTTGTGACATGAAATTCAAGTTCCCACTTAGGTGTTATAAAACTTTCAACTAGCTTTATTTGCTTTTGAACTTAGTAGAGTAAATCTGGCCTTTTGCAAAACAACCCTAGAGCTTAGCATCCTACTACAAAACCCCCCCTTCACTTGTTAGTATTAGTTTGCGAGTACTTAAAGAGTCCTCATGGCTTTGTCCCTGGCTATTCCCGTGGCCAGACTATGAAGAGGAGTATCAGGATGACGGACCGCAGGAAGGTTACGACAACTAGGATGATATCCCATCGTCAGCATTGTATGTGACCCTGAAGATGGAGCTTCGCCTACGCTATCGTTATCTTTACGTTATTCTGCTGCTTGAATTGTATTAAGAACTGGATCATGAGATCCTTATTTGTGTAAGACTTTATGTATGGTTTGTAATGGATGATGTACTGTGATATCCAAATCTGTTATGTCTCACAAAAATGGTAATCCTGGGATTGTGATGTATGGCATAACAGGCATCTGGGATTAAAAATCCGGGTGTTGACAAGTTGGTATCAGAGCCATCCTGACCATAGGATACCCTAGTTAGAATGGACGTTTGAATCAAAAACTTAGTTTCAAAAGCAAAGGAAGTGAGTATTTACAAAAACTCATTCTCATTCTTATCACTTGGATTCTTTCATGAAAATTCATGTTCCTCAATTGTTTTTGCAAAGTACATAAAATTTGACACACTTGATCACTCTACTAACTTACCCATCCTATATTCTTATAGATGGACGTGAAGTATAGCAAGTTTTATCAGTTGGGGAATGGAGGAGACCTCATCTTTGAGCGTGACTTGGACCAGCTGTCGGAGATGCTGGAGCATCCGCACCCCGAGTTCTTCGGAGCTCAGCTCAATGATCAGGAAGGAGAAGATCTGCAGTGGCTAATTGTTGCAAGTCTTCGAGGAAAGATTGAACCTCCCACTGCAAAGGGAATTCAGTTCACCTTAAGAGAGAACAACTGGATCGACGGACTGGTTAGGGCAATGCAGGAAGCTCTTGCCCGTCTATGTGGGTAGAGTATCAATCAAATCAAGGGTACCCGTTTTGAGTTCTACCCAAGGCGTGATGTTATAGGACAGCCACTGGAGGCCCCATATCACCACGAGCTGAAGAGTCAATTGGACCATATCAGCTTCATGATGTATGACCGTCAGAAGGAGTTGGACGGTGCCCTTTCCTACGCCAACCACAAGTACGCCATCACCTAGAAGAAGGATCAGACCATCGCTAGGCTAGTGAAGGATCGCAAGTCTCGTCGTCATCAGCTCGACAAGAAGGAGCGCATCATTGCTCGTCTTCGCCACCGGATCACGGATTTGGATGAGACCATCCACGAGAGATACATGAAGTTGGAGGAGAGGGAGAATGCAGGGGAAGACCTTCGTGGAGACCCATACTCCTATCTCAGCGATGATGATGACTTTCTGGAGGATCAGGCTATGGACTTCTTCACCGATGAGTATGACTTCGCCTTCATCGATGATGATGATGAGGAGGAGGATGACGGGGACACTGACTCTAAGGAGTAGTAGCACTTGAGCACTAGCGTTATTGAGTTGTAGTCGGTCCCACTGTATCGTAGCTTCACAGATTGTTTTTTAAAACCATCTGTTTTCCTTTGTTGTTGTGTGTGTTTGTATCGTGTGCTATGAATGAATGAATGAATGAAAAGCAAGTGGCTAGAAAAATCTGAGTCAAACTTTCAAAACTTTTCAAAACCCCTAAACCTTAGAAATTTCCCTATTTTCTCATGATCTACCTCAATCTTCAGATGCCTCGCGGAGGAAGCAACTCAGCCCCAGACCTGATGTTGCAACTCTTGCAAGTGTTGGTTTCTGACCGCGAAGCCGAAAGAGTCGAACGTCAAGCCAACTTAGCCACCCTTCAACAGATAGCTCAGATGGCCAACAACAATCAAGTCCATGGAAATCAGGACAACCATGGATCTAATCTCAAGAATTTCAAGAACACCAATCCACCTATTTTCACTAAGTCAGAAGAGCCCCTAGATGCAGATGATTGGTTGCAAACCATGGAGAACAATCTGAAGTTGCAGGAGTGGAAGCTAACGAGAAAGTATTGTTTTCTACCCACTATCTGGCCGGTGATGCAAGAGCATGGTGGAACAGCGTTCACGCAATGACATGAGGTCATATGATGACTTGGGAAGAGTTCAAAGTCAAGTTCAGCAGAACCCATGTGCCACCGGGTTTGATCAAGAGGATGAGAGATGAATTCAGGGAACTGAAACAAGGGAGAATGACAGTAGTGGAATACCGTGACAAATTCTTGTCATTGGATAGGTATGCACCGGATGAGATCGACACTGAACCCAAGAAGAAAGAGAGATTCCTGAATGGTATACACGATGAAATGCAGACAATGTTAGTCAATATCCCCTTCGCAGATATTGAAGCCTTAGTTGACTCTGCCATTCAGATGGAAGGAAAGATCAACCAAGCTAATGAGAGCCGCAAGAATCGCATGATGCATCAACCAGGAATCCAGCATACACCAAAGTATCACCCCAACCCATCTCCAGGATTTTCCCCAAGAAACAGCAGACCCCCGATGAACCGGCCAACCTATCCCAACCGTGGAAACCCAAGTCCCGGAGGAAACCACAACAACCCCGGCAATCCCAGCAATTTCAACCGTGCACCACCCAAGTTCAACAACAACAATGTCGCCACCAACACCAACACTGCCCCAAGGACTGGAAGCAATGTTGTGCCTGTTGTAGCAAAGGACAAGTCACAAGTGACTTGTTATAAATGTGGAACCAAGGTTCACTATTCCAGTGAGTTCCCCAAGAAGATTGCCGCAACCCCCAATGCAAATGCCCCAGCTCAGCAGCAGCGTCGTGTTTAGCCCGGAAGAAGGTTTGCCCCAGGGAACTCGCTCAACCGCAACGGCTGTCTCTTTCTCATGCATGCTGAAGAAGCCCAGGAAGCGCCAGATGTCGTGCTGGGTATGTTTTCTGTTAACTCAGTACTTGCAAGAGTGTTTTTGATTCTGGAGCATCGCACTCATTTGTTACTGAAGAATTTGCATGCACTAGTAAGATTCAACCAACCAAATTGAAGCATGTTATGATTGTTCAAATACCTGGTTCAACTACCAAAGCTAGGAAAATTTGCAAAGCCATCCCTATCCGAATCCATGACATAGATTTTTATGCTAATATACTAGTACTCGGAACTAAAGGTTTGGAAGTAGTACTAGGAATGGATTGGATGTCCAAACACAAAGGATTAATTGACTACGCCAAGAAAGCCATAACCATGACCAGTACAGCCGGAATATCAATCGAGCATGTATCTCAAACCTTGCTAAATCAATTCAAGTGCAACAAGAGTATAGCCCAGCTAACCATTGACCAAGTCCAGATAGTCTGTGAATACCCCGATGTATTTCCAGATGTTTTGCCCGGTATGCCCCCAGATCGGGATATCGAGTTTTTCATTGAACTAATCCCTGGAACCGGACCGATAGCCCAGAGACTATATAGTATGAACCCGTCTGAACTAGCAGAACTGAAAAAGCAACTGGATGCCATGTTGGAAATTGGACTGATTCAATCAAGTGCGTCACCATGGAGATCACCTGTTTTGTTCGTGGACAAGAAAGATGGAGGTAACCGTTTGTGTATGGATTATCAGAAGTTGAATGATTTCATCATTAAGAACAAGCACCCACTGCCAAAGATAGAAGGTTTGTTTGACCAGTTGACTGGTGCCAAAGTGTTTTCTAAGATTGATCTTAGAACTGGCTATCATCAACTCAAGATTCGCGCCGAGGATATTCCAAAGACTGCCTTTACCACCCGATATGGATTATACGAGTATATTGTCATGTCTTTTGGATTAACCAATGCCCCCGCTTATTTCATGAACCTCATGAATAAGATTTTTATGGACTTCCTGGATAAGTTTTTCGTTGTTTTCATCGATGACATTCTGATTTATTCCAAATCAGAAGAAGAACATGAGCTACACCGAAGGACCATTCTTGGAACCCTTAGAGAGCATTAGCTATATGCCAAGTTTAGCAAATGTGAATTCTGGTTATAGGAGGTAGGATTCCTCGGATATATTGTATCAGCCGGAGGAATTTCCATTGACCCTGCGAAGGTGAAGGATGTTGAAGATTGGCAAGCCCCAACCACTCAAACCCAAGTTCGTTCATTTCTCGGATTAGCGGGATACTACCGCAAGTTTGTAGAAGGATTTTCGAGTATCGCGAGACCCATGACCCAATTGCTGAAGAAGGACAAGAAGTTTGAATGGACTGACAAATTTGAAGCAAGTTTTCAAGAACTCAAGAGGAGATTGATTTCAGTCCCAATCTTGATCATGCCGGATATCACGAAGCCCTTTGATGTGTATTGTGACGCATCCAAGATCGGTCTCGGATGTGTGCTAATGCAAGAAGGCAAAGTTATATCTTATCTATCCCGACAACTGAAACAGCATGAACAGAATTATCCAACCCATGACCTTGAACTAGCAGTCGTAGTTCTAGCCCTGAAGATATGGAGGCATTACCTGATGGGAAACCGTTGTGAGATTTATGCGGATCACAAGAGCCTGAAGTATATATTCACTCAGAAGGAGCTGAATATGAGGCAAATAAGATGGATTGAGCTAATCAAGGACTATGATCTGGACATTCACTATCACCCCAGTAAAGTCAATGTGGTAGCTGATGCCCTTAGCAGATTGCCGTGCCGCTTGAACTCCATGATTTTGAAGGAGCAACCAAGTTTGCACAAAGAGATGGAAGATTTCCGAATGGAATTAGTGAGTGAAGGATTTTTGGCTAGCATAGAACTTCAACCCACTTTGATCAGTCGCATCAAGGAGGCGCAGAAAGGAAATGCTAGTATCGACGGAATCAAACGTCGTATCGATACAGGCAAAGTACCCAATTTCACTGAAGACGAAGAAGGAGTTTTGTGGTACAAAGGACGCCTCTGTGTACCAGCAGATTCGGAGTTGAAAGAAGTTATTTTTAAAGAGGCCCATGATACTCTTATTTCTATCCACCCCGGAGGAACGAAGATGTATCAGGATTTGAAGGAGCATTTTTGGTAGCATAAGATGAAGAGAGAAATCGAAAGCTATATCGCCAAGTGTGATATTTGTCAGAGAGTCAAGGCGGGACATCAGAGACCCACAGAACTGTTGCAACCATTGCAGATTCCGGAATGGAAATGGGATTCAGTTGGAATGGACTTTATCACCGGATTTCCTACTTCTAGTAGGGGAAATGACTTTATCTGGGTCATAGTTGACAGATTGTCTAAAGTAGCCCATTTCTTACAAGTCAAGACCACATACCAAAGTTTGTAGCTAGCAGAGTTGTACATCGCTAGAATCATCAATTTGCGCGGAGTCCCCAAGAACATCGTATCGGATCGAGGAACCTAGTTTACCTCGAGATTCTGGAAGAAAGTCCAAGAAGGTTTAGGAACCCGACTGGATTTCAGCACAGCGTATTACCCTCAGACCGATGGATAAACGGAGCGAGTAAATCAAATACTCGAAGATATGTTAGCATGTGTGCTAGAGTATGGATCTAAATGGGAAGACTGTCTGCCTTTCGCAGAATTTTCATACAACAACAGTTATCAAGCTAGTCTGCAAGTGGCCCCGTTTGAATTCATGTATGGAAGAAAGTGTCGCACCCCTTTGAATTGGTCGGAAGTGGGATAAAGTCAGATTTTCGGACCCGACATCCTACGGGAAGAAGAAGAGAAAGTTCACAAGATTCGTGAGCACCTCAAGACCGCCCAGTCAAGACAGAAGAGTTACGCCGACAAGAGACGTCGAGACCACATTGAGTTAACAAAAACTCTAATCACTAAAATTATGGTTAACAAAAACTTTGAGTAATTAAAATCATATGAATGCATGTGTGTATGTGATGATTTGATAAATGCATGAATGATCTTGTGTGATTAACCTAAATAGAAAGAAATGGTTTAAATATGAAAATAACATCATCTAAAACATTTCCAAGCAGAAACAAATAAAGAGAAAATCAAAAACAAATCAATTAAGGCAAATGGTCATTTTTTTTGCCAATCTTGCTCACTAGGTCACTTTGAGTGTTTCTAGTCCAAGATTTCAAACAGAAACTTTTCCAATTCTTTTCAACCCTTGCTAGACCAAGTAAAAGTGAATCAACGACCACCTTTCAAACTTGCAGAAACATTTGGCAACCCCATTCAAATGACAATTTAAAATTGAATCTTTAACATATGTGAAGATCACACATTTTCAAAACTCAACCAAACCAGTGCCCCTTGACCAATCCAACTAACCAGATACTCCCTAGTATGTGCCTAGCAAACCCACCAAGTTAGAATCCAAAATTCAAATTTGAATATTTTTGGCCATTTCATCAAACACCTTGTCAGGAGCAAACAAACAAACACAAAACACTATAGTGAGCAGTGATCAATGTCTAACTTGTTCCCTCTCTAGCTCTCACTACACTCTCAGTAGATGAACTAGCCCAATTAACAAGCCTTAGAACCACAGTGAGCAAGCCTAGCCATTAACGGTGAGCATGCCGAGAGCACCATTGTCACCCCCATGTCGCCAGCGAGCTAGATGAAGAACTAGCCCCGCCAACCTTGTCTGGTACACGCAGCATCGTCCACCGCCACTTCCTGTCCAAGCCCCGAGCGCAGCCAGCCACTGGACCACCCGCCAATCACGCGCCTAGTCTCTATGCGTGCGAGCCAAGAGCGCGCCAGTGCGCCACACTCGACCAGCACCCACAGACCGCGTGCCGCCCTCGCCGCTTGCGTGCATGATCGCCAACACTCCAGCACCCCGCCAGACATGCCCGTTCACCGCCGCGTGACCAGGAGCACCCGTGCGCCATTAAATTTGCCGTCGGACCTGCCCAGAGCATCGAGCGTTCCGACCGATCAGCACCGCCCCACGCCTTGTCACCACACCGTTGAGCTTTGCCAGGGAGCACAGCACCACCCCCTACCGTCGCCCATGCCATTAGCCCTCTGTACCGTCGACCACGACGAGCTCAGTACGTGCCCGTCGGTCCCCTTCTGCCACTATAAAAGGAGACCTCCCTCGCTCGTTTTCTTCACACCAGTTCACTCTCCACCTCTCAATGATCACACCCACTCACTCCCGGAGCAAAGCGAGCACCAGGTGGCCGGAATTTCACCGGAGTTCGCCGCTGTAGAGGAGGAGAGGCGCCGTCGATTGGAGCCTCCCTAGGAGAAGCTACCGGTACCAGGAGAACCGCCGTCGTCGATTTAGTCGTTCGCCCCCGTCACCGACCATCGCCTGAGCCCCGGTGAGCCTCCCATGACCCCTACCTGCCGCGCTAGGGTTCTGTCTCGCCGGCTCTTCCCGACGTGGACGATGAACCAGAGCCGTTCGATTAGAGTTAGATCGTGCGGCCTAGATCACCCCGTACCGCTTCGCCCCTCACTGTCTCACTGACGCGTGGGGACGGCCACTTAACCAGCCCGCGCGTGCGCTGTGCGTAGTGGGCCGGCCCAGTTAAACGTCCCGCGCGACCCAACAATTCAAATTTACTTTTATTCATTTAATTTCAAACACAGTTCTGTACCTATATTCAAAAATCAACCCAGCTCGATTCACCAAACCAAAATGCATGAAACCAATTTTGTTAGAAAGGTACTAGAATGCTTAATCCAAGTCCGTTGGATTCAAACCATTTAGAATTGTAGATCACCCATGGTAAAAATAACAAGGCAGAAGCTTTTCTACATTCAAACATTTTTCAAAATTCAACCATAAAAGCTTTTGAGTTGATTCCAACTCTCAAAAATCACATTTGACCATACCTTTCAGAATACATAAAAATATATAGGTTTACTTACAAAAATAATGTTCAAGTAATAAAAGAATGCCTCATAGGCATTTCTAGTCATTTTAATTAATTAAAATAAAAAGGTTAAACCTTATTAAAATGTGACACCACTTTAAATCACATTCCCATGTACTGAAATATGTGGTGATGACATGTGTCAACATGATCCCATGTTTTAGTTGGAGAATATTAAATCTTAAGTAGTTTTTCAATGAGTAGAAATTACTTTTCTCAAATAAAATAAATGGGACAAGTGCTTTAATCTTGTAATGTTAGTGATGATGATAGATCACCTAGTGTGAACCTTTGTGTTAGGATTAGCAATAGTTAAGTATTGTTTGGTGATTATGTACCTCGTATTTATTTATAGACGCTAGTACCGACCAAGGATACGAGGAGGAAGGAGGATACTACGAGGAAGAAGCCGAGGAGAACTTCAACCACTGCTCTGCACAAGGCAAGCTTATACTGATATCTTAGCAAGCCTATACTTCCAACCTTGCAAGCTAACACTTGCAAGATACCCTACTTATGCAAGCTACTACTTGCTTGTTACTATGCCCACTATATGCCTTAAGCATATGTGATTATACCCACTTGACCATCCTAGTTTTACTTGCAAGCTTAGTATTTTATTTTTTTATTAAAAGCTTTCTATCAAAAGTTTACTTAGTGACTTGTAGATTCTAGAAAGATAACTGAAGGTAGCATAAAGAGCATAAAATTTGGCCTAAGTTAGATAATCTTGATGTCATCCTAAGGCATGAGATTGAACTTAATAAATCCCTACTAGTTTATTACCCATCATTAGTATTTACCCCCACTTGTAGATGCTAGTGCTAAACATAAAATTTGATCAACTTTAGATGGGAATACTTGGTGAAAATGGTTACGAAAACCTTAGAATGATGAGTCATTCTACTGAAATGTTTTGACATATGTTCTTGAACACCAGATGATTTTGATGATGAACATGTTGAGGCATGAGCCTTAGCCCTTTATAAAACTGATGGTTGTCTGGATGCGATACCATTCCAATTTTACCGTACAACCACAATACCCGAAATTTGGGTAGAGCTTGACTAGAAATTTATATACCTTAGTATGGGTTCCCTTGCGGCCAAGGTCTGAGCTGAGGCTACCTTGTGAAGATTGTCCACCTGTGCAGTTCCCAAGATGGCAGTTGTTCATGGTTGGGAGGCCAAACTCACAGGGGAGGTGCCTATACTAGGGCATGTAATTGAAAGGTTAGGATTGATTATCCGCATACTAAGTATGGTGAATTCGGGATTGTTCCTGATGGATGTATCGAATGTTGTGGTGAAAGTGTACAATCCCTACAGAGTGTCAAACTATTCGAATAGCCGCGTCCGTGGTTATGGACAGTTGGAGTGGCCATACTGTTCTATCGTCAGATGTTTTCAAAATGACTTGTGAAATAATTTGTGACTTTGACTTGACCACAACAGAGTTGTGACATGAAATTCAAGTTCCCACTTAAGTGTTATAAAACTTTCAACTAGCTTTCTTTGCTTTTAAACTTAGTAGAGTAAATCTGGATTTTTGCAAAACAACCCTAGAGCTTAGCATCCTATTACAAAAAACCCCTTCACTTGTTGGTATTAGTTTGCGAGTACTTAAAGAGTACTCATGGCTTTGTCCCTGGCTATTCCCGTGGCCAGACTATGAAGAGGAGTATCAAGATGACGGACCGCAGGAAGGTTACGACAACTAGGATCATCTCCCATCGTAAACATTGCCTGTGACCCTGAAGATGGAGTTTCTCCTACGCTATCGTTATCTTTACGTTATTCCACTGCTTGAATTGTATTAAGAACTGGATCATGAGATCCTTATTTGTGTAAGACTTTATGTATGGTTTGTAATGGATGATGTACTGTGATATCCAAATCTGTTATGTCTCGCAAAAATGGTAATCCTGGGATTGCGATGCATGGAACAACAGGCATCTGGGATTAAAAATCCGGGTGTTGACAGTGGGGGTGAGATAGGGGGCAGAGCGGGTAGAGACGCTCCTATGCAGGACTACGCAAAGATGTCACATCATCCTCACCACTTTGACCAGAAAAATCAGGGACGGATGACAAAAAAAAAGAATTGAAAAGGAGAAGGCTAGCGAGGCATGTGATGACGCAACTCAGAGCGATTGGACAGAACCTGGAATCTATAGTAACCGAACAAAAGAGTCGCTAAACGGAAAGTGTGGAGCGCTAACATGGCAAGAAATGGTCGCGCCTTGCAAGTAATGATCGTGTTTCATGTCACTTCAATAATTAACATGTATGTATTTCTGAAAACAAAGCAAAATAAGCTGATTTTGGCCCCTCTTAAGCTCTGCAACTGAATTTGATTTTGAATATATTAGCATATCTCGAGAATACATGAGTTGATTATGTCAATTGATACATGTTCTACGTTGTTCTACAATTACTACACGAGTTAACAAAAAATCCAATACCCTTGACTTGGAGCAATGCTCTATGATTAATGAACAAGCGGGTTCCATCGACTAAGTGGGTCTAAAAGAAATGTCATAACTTCTATTTTTTCTTTTGATATACAAAAATTATAAAACTTGATTACATATTAGATCTTGCTTTTATGCAAAAATTCAGGAAAACTTCCAGCCATACCTTCTCTTTTAAATTTGATTAAACCAGTGAATAATTTGGAATATATCGTGTAACACCTGCATAGAATTAGCATATATGTAATCTGGTTGTCTATTGACTAAACTAATAATTTAATAAACTAGACACTTATAAGTGTTAAATACAAAGTTGTGCCTTTTCTTGGAGCTCTGCAATCCAAATAGTTGTAAGCATGTATTTTGAGGCAGTCGAACAAGGTTAACTTGTGATCTTCATAAGTTAGCTCGTTTTGACATCATTAGTTTTTTTACCTTAATCATGTAACATGCCAGTTCCTTGTAGTACTGAACTTGGAATATTTCTCGATGTATTTTTGTTTGAAGTTTGCTTGATGTATCATTTTGTTTACTTGAAGAAACACTGGTACCCTTATGTTGCTTATGAGCTTCAATATGAAATAAGGACCCGCTTCTTCTCAGTTTTAGACATATCTAACACGTAAATGATATATTTGTCTACCGATTAAAATATTCAATCCCGCACGTCTCATATGTTTAATTAATGGTAACCCAAATAAAACAAATATATTATCAGCAATGAGTACAACACATCTACCACACTATCAAATAGACCATAAACGACATGGCGAAGCGTGCATATCCACCTAGTGTCGTTTTTACGTGCTAGCGTCTGGGCAGTGGATGTTTATTCTGCGAGAACTGTTGACAATTTCTGTGAACTAGTATTTGATAATTTCAGTCGACCTACTAAATTGCACGTTTTGATCTGTACTCCAATATTTGCCTGTTTTGGCCAAAGGACGCGTTTTTTGCCACTAAGAACAACTCTAGCAGATATTGTAAATAGACAAACCAAAAACACGAGTACAACCAACTGGACTCGTGTTTTTCAGTTCTGAGCATCGCGGCACAAATCAGTGCATGTAATACAAATTAATAAATTCAAAATTTAAAACTTAAACAGCCAAGTTCGATCATAGTCACATACATACATAGACAGCCGATCAAAAGCTGCTCGCATTAAATTAATTAGCGGCTAATTAGTACGCCTAGTTACCGCGGCATCCGCGGGGTCAAAATGGATCTCGGCAGTGAGATCTGAGGTGCGGAGTAGCTCCGGCGGCGGCGAGGACAACGCTCGCCGGTGAGGTCGATAAGGTTGCCCAGCACCACGGTACCGGTGTGCGCCGCTTCCTCCTTCGCCATGCGGCAGTTCACGAGCTCCACGGTGCGACGAGTCTCTTCCTGCTCGCGGATGATCTTAGAGTCGCGCAGGAGCATCTCCACCGCGAGACGCTCCTCGTTGGAGTCATGCGAGTAGTCGGCCTGCACGATGACCTGGGCGCGCGGAGTGAAGGGCGAGCTCCACTCGTCGGAGGACGAAGGAGATAGAGGAGCGCGGCGAGAGGAGCCTTCGCCGGTGTACGTGTAACTACGGAGGGGCTCTGAAGCGCGGCGAGAGGGACGGAACCACCATGACGCGTACGCACGCAGCGATGGCATCGGCGACAAGTCGCAGTTGCACCACTTGAGCGTCGTGCGCTTCTTCGCGCCCACCGACCGGTGGCGCTTCTTCTCGACCTCGTTGAAGCAGCACCGGCGTGGCGTCCTCTCGTCTTCGCGATCGCGGCCTCCCGGCCGCGTCTAACACGCCCGCCGCCTTGCCCAAAGTGGTTGTAGGGTCCATGCACGCACGCCATGACGGATCTGGAGCTCGAGCTCGACGCATCGCTCGCCGAAGATAGGGTAATGTCGCCGTGGCGACTCAGGTTTGCGGCGGAGCATAGTGCAGATTGTGATCCGCACATGCCACAGTGGCCAGTATATATACTGGACGAGGTTGGGCGGTAACGGCCCGGTAAAAAATTCATGGGTCAGCCTGCTATATAGATACTTTTAGCTCGATCGAGTTGAACCAAAACTGTAACTCCACCGACACACGGTATCTGCTAAAGTTGCTCTAAAATGGTCAAAATCTGGTGCCGACAGGCAATATAGCAATCGGGACTACAAGAGCTTCTCCAGGCAATGATCAACAATTGGACTCGTATTAATAGTGGCCGGCCACATGAAGCACAGCCACGGAGAAATTTCCTTCAAAAAGAGGAAGACTAATTTAATTGTGAACCAGTGGGAAGATGGGAGAAACAAAATTGTTTGACCGACGCCACGGAGAAGACGAGTGGTGACTAGTCCGGGCACATATGCACAAACGGCGGGTCAGCCATGTTGTCATCCTTCTATGAAGCCGGTCATCCGCAGCACGGAGTTGCGCAGGTGGCTGAGGTCCCGGTGCGCCCGCCCGGGCCCCGACCGCAGCGAGAACGCCACCGCCGCCTCCCCGTCCGACCGCCTCCTGGACACCATCAGGTGCGGCGGCACCATGGCGCCGCAACCTTCGTCGTCGTCGTCGGCCAGGTCAGCACGCCCACGGGGCAGGCGCACGGGCCGGGGAATGTCCACAGGCCGAGAGCCCGCCGAAGACGGCAGGCAGCTCCTGGAGACTTTCCGAGCCAAAGACGAAGAAGAGGAGAACCCCAGCGCGCTCGCCGGCGGGGCGCCGTGGCGCGCCTCCGGCCACAGCACCTCGCACTCGGACAGCTCCTCCTCCGCCGTTGCCATATCGCGCAGTGTCGTCCTCGCGCACGTCGGCACCTGGATTGGAAGTTTGGAACTCTGTGACGTGTTGATCTTTTTGGTTTAGCGTCCTGTAATGTGCCGGGGGTAATCCGTTTATATAGGCGTCGTGGCACCGTGCCGCGTAGTTTCGCACGTACGGCAGCAGCCGCGTGAAGGAGGAGGCCGGAACCGGATCACGGGCCTACAGCGGGGTCAAGTCAAATAATGGCCCGCATGGAAATAACGTGACCGGTCACTTTATTACTACCGCTGTACCCCGCCTATAGGGTATGATTATTAATTTTTTAGACCAGGAGGGTCCCCGAAGTTACCGGAAGCATCATAAAGAACCCCATAAAATAACAAATAATACATAGATCCTTGGTAGATGTAGAAAAGATCTCAAAAACCTGCAACCCGATCCTTCTCATTCGCCACCGCCGAGCCGGAAGTCAGACTTGCCGCCGTCAAACTTGGAAGCGGGGACGAAACCACTTGCTTCCGCGCCGACGAGGAATGCGGACTCTAACCTCGAAAGGGGCCTCGCCGAGGAGGTTAAACAATTGCCGGGACCCTTCTCCGGTTTCTGGATAAACCATGTTCTGGCCTTGGATGTCGGACGGCTGTCACCCGCCGTCGAGGTGGTACTCGAAAAAATCGCTTCCCAACTCCACTACTGCCTGACACTGTTGCTCACCCAATCGATGCCTCCAACTTTCGCAACCATTGCGCCTGCTGGAGGAAGAAGAAGAAGAAGAAGTGAGGAGCAAAAGTGACCTGCAACAGTGAGCTCTTTACCAACGCCGGAAGTGATAACCGGCCCGCCGTCAGGCTCGCCACTCCTGCAACGGGTGGGAGAGGGCAGCCAGAGAGAATCGGCCCAAAAAGCAGGCTTATTAGACCAGCAGCAGTCAAAGGTCGCCGTCGAGGAACTCCCCCACGGAGCTTCAAGGACCGACGAGTTCGACCACTCCAGCGACGTGCCCGCACCGCCGCTAGGATAGCTGCCGCAAATCCTCAACCAGTTGCCCAACCAAGCACCAGGCCGATGAAACTTGAGGCCTTTCTCATCCTTTCGAAAATCACCACGATCACAAGAAGGGGAAAAGGAGCTGCTTTTCATCTCCATTGGCACCAGCAGGAAGAACCACCATCGGAGCGCAGCCAAGGACGTCACACGAGGATGCTTCCCCTCCTCGCCTCCAGGGCCGGCCAGGGGAAAAACCACCACGCGTCGCACCACAAAGCTCCGTCCCTCCCCCTCGCCACCACCGCCGGCCAGGAGAGACCTTGCTTCACAGCACCTCGGCATCCCACCGCCAAACCTCTCCCCCACGCCACCATGGCCGGCCAGGAGGGACAGGGCATCACCGCGCCCACGCAGGTGACGAGAATCGTTGAGGACGACACCAGGAGTAGTAGATCGAACCATCCCCCACCTCCAGCCTCCACCATGGCAGCTGAAATCGGGAGGAGCGGATCAAAATAGAGCTCCCCCGAGCTTATTGAAGGGAGGCGCCAAGGAGTCCATCCCCTCCACCAGCTCCGACCATCGGAGCATCAAAGAGGAGACCACCATGGCTGGATGGCCAGCGAGGCCACCGGAGAGAAGAGAGGGAGGAGCCGTGAGGGCGTTGGCGACTCTCAAGGAAAGGTCTTGAGGAGGCGACTTTTGCGTTGTTCGCTAACTGCTACTCCCTCCGTTTAAAAATATAAGATGTTTTAGGTTTGTGAAGGAGATGTATCTAGACACCCTTTAGGGTTTAAATGAATCTAGACACTAAAAGATGTCTAGATACATCTCATTTATAAACCTAAAACATCTTATATTTCTAAAGGGAGGGAGTAGATGCCTATAGGGTATGATGATGTAGCGTTTTCTCTCACTGGTCGACATGAAGCTGCAACAATTTACTATTACAGTATACTTCCCAATCATGAATACGATTATTGGTGGGAGGTGACGAAGGCGCCACATACACATCTGCAGCCTAGACAGAGAATATATGAGTTCAAAATAAGGTGCTGACGTTCTTTGAAACCATTATCTAAAGCACCGCAGCAGTTCTGACGAGACTGAGCAAGATTGCACCAATTAAAAAACTGTAGCAAGATTACGCCAGGCTTGATCCAGACTAGTTAATCCCCAACTTAATCCAAGACGTATATGATCCGACGCGGAAGGGGACTGCCACACGCGTCCCCTGCTCGCCCTGCCAATCTGCCATTCATGTACTCGTGTACTGTT
The DNA here is from genome assembly GCA_916181665.1 of Avena sativa. Taxonomy (NCBI): domain Eukaryota; kingdom Viridiplantae; phylum Streptophyta; class Magnoliopsida; order Poales; family Poaceae; genus Avena; species Avena sativa. The sequence goes on from OV702295.1 coordinate 354,644,977, forward strand.
TGGTCCTCGCCTAGGAAGCATACGGAATCCGGAGCGCTATCAGTACGCCTTAACTAATCATTCTCAGTGGGCTCGGTCCCAATAGCAACGCGTTTGTCTTGTGATGACGTGTGTGTGTGTGTTGCACCATCAAACCGGTTGCAATCGTACCTTACGAATGCGATCATTTCCTTCGTCATTGCCGTGCCGTGCAGCCCCCGTTCGGATGGATAAATGTTGGACGCGGTGCCCAAACACCAGTTAAGCGAAGCTATAAATTAAAGGCTGGGAAGCATCCACGTACGTACCGCTGGACGCGTGTTTGATTCCGGGAGAAAAAAGCCAAAAAACTGAAGATGCGGGGAGGGATGCCTAGGTGGAAGCCGAAGGAGCAAATTACTGGGCCACTAGAGACCCATTTGGTGTGGCCTTTATCAAGGCTAGGGTTAGTTCATGTGAGTATCCTATCCCTTTAGTATATAAATAGAGGAGCAATCATTGTACGTGATTTTACCGAGAGAAAAATCAATAAAGTTTCTCCCTGTTTATGTCATTTTCTTGTGTAATCTTGTGTGCCTTTAACTCTAGTCTTCTTTCTCGGGTGTGGAGCAGCCTCGGGACCGGCCAGCCTGCAGGGGGTGTTCAACACGTTATCAGCACGTGTCTCTCCGTCGAGAATCCGTCAAGCCACCGTCGAGCCTGCATCACGCAGGCTTTCGTTGAAGGTAACCCGAAACTGACCGAAAAATGGATTCGTCTCTCGATTTTCTTTTAAGATTTGCGTTTAGATCATAGATCAGATCCCATCTAAGGTACGGATTTTTCTTCCCGGGAGTCGAGCTGACCTGCTGTCGCCGACCAATGTCGATTTAATCACTCTCGGATCAGGAACTTGTTGACTGTACCAGTGCACTTGTTGTGCCGATCTATTTTTTATTTAATTGATCGGATCGATCTACATTTTTTAATGTACTTTTTGCAACCGCACGTACACAAGCCATGGCGACTGAGCAGGCCCCGCTGGCCGCGCCGCCGCTGCTGCGCTTTCCCGCGCGCGCTGCTGGCTGCTGCCGCCTGGCCGTCCGCGCCCGCACGGGCGCCCGTGTCGCGCGCTGCTGGCCCTGCGCCGCCGCGCCGCTGCGTGCTACCGGCCCTGCGCCGCGCGCTGCCGCGTTGCTGCTGACCTCCGCCGCGGCGTCGCTGCGCGCGCCGCTGGCCCCGCTGGCCTCTGGCCGCGTACGCGAGCACCGCGCCGCCACACGCAAGGCCCCGCTGGCCGAGCGCCTCTGCGCGCGCTGGCCTCGCTAGCCGCTGCTTGCCGCCATGACCGCTCGTCGGCCGCGCGCCGTATGCATGCGCAGCTGCTTGCTGCCGCCGCTCGCCGGCCGCGCGGCGTCGCACGCTGCCGTCGGCCACCGCAAGGCCCTGCTGGCCGCTCCTTCCAAGCGCGCCGACGTCGGCCGCTGTGCGCCGCCCCGCTCCTTCCATTACCCTGCTGGCCGTACCATGTCGGTCCTGCTGGCCTCAAGCGCCGCCGCGCGCACTAAGGCCCCGTTGGACGACACCCTGCACCGCGCCGCCCGCCTAGCTCGCAACCGCCTGGCGCCACGCCCGCACGGCCTCGCTCCGGTAGGCGCGCGCGCCGGCGAACCCCCTCCCCGTGGCCCACCCTGGCCCACCACGCGCCTCTGCCCTGCTGGCCCACGGCGTCGGCGGCCCGGCCGACGCGCAGCAAGTTGCTGCCGCCGCCACCCCCTCGGGCGCTATACGCGTCGTCCCCCCACTCGTGGACAGGGACTGTGGGGGTGGGCCTGCCACATGCAAGCAGCCCAGTGAGGCAAACGAAAAAAAAGAGGGGAGGACAAACAGTGGCACGGGGGACTGGCCCAATTTGTCACAGATTTGGCCTGTTGTCAAAAACAAACGACAAAAATAGCTTTGGAAATTTATTTTTCAGACCGTTATGCATGTTTAACACACGTCTATTATATCATTTCTTTGTACATGTTTTTACACTATGTTTTCTACAGTAATTAAATGTTCTTATACTTTTAATTCTTCAAACTACATAGTTAGCATGTACAGCTTTTTTCTAAATTTTGGAACGCCGTCATATTTGAATTATTGTATCGATTATCGCATTTATGCAACCGATTACCTGCTATAATCTTACACACTTTGCATAAATTGCAGATGACCGGAATCGTCAGCCACGAGTTCCCGGAGTTGACCCAGGATGGGCTTAACTACCTTACTTGGGCCTCGGACGTTGAGATCGTCCTCGAGGGCCGATGCATCAAGGATGCGCTGATTGCGGGGACCCCGACGGCCCCTAGCACCACCATCCCGGCGGACAACGCCAAAGCCCTGTATTTCCTCCGCCATCACATGTGTGAGACACTCAAGAACGAGTACATGGCAGAACGGAGTGCTTCTGCCCTTTGGACCGCCCTCAACAAGCGGTTCTCTAGACTTAAGTACACCATTCAGTCACAGGCGGAGGCAGATTGGATTCGTCCGAGGTTTGCGGACTTCAAGACCGTGGGAGAGTACAACTCCAGGTTACACCGGATTTGTACCATTCTTCAGCTGTGTGGGACCAGTACCACAGATCAGCAGAAGATAGACAAAAATCTCTCCACATTCCATCCGGACAACATCCAGTCCTCGCGAAACTTTCGCCAGGAAGGATTCACGGAATATGCAGCGCTTATTGATGCTCTCCAGGTGGCCGAGGCGCAGGATAATGTGCTGAAAAAGAACTTCTCCACGCAACCCTTCGCGGGGGGCCCAAGTCATGAGGCTAATGCCGGTGCCTACAAGGTGCGCAAGCCCATCCACAAGAAGCGAGGCAAGAAAGGCAAGAAGGGCCCCAACTCCTCCAACCCGGCCAAGCAACGCAAGGCGGGCAAGGGGGAGGCAAGGCCCCAGGACTGCTTCCGCTGTGGCTCCAAGACTCACTTCTCCAGGCAGTGTTTGGCCCCTAAGCACTTCGTGGATGCGTTCAAGGCCAACAAGAAGGCGCGTGAGGCGCACCTCGTCCAGGTTGAGGCACCACTGGCGCCCGGAGCGGCGCCCGTGTAGAACGTCACGCACATAGTGGCGCAGGACGTAGCACAAGTGGCAGCACCTTCGGCGGTTCCCACGAACACCGATGTGCCCATGGAGGTTGAGCACGTCGTGCCCCCTCCCCCCCGCCCCAGCTAGACATTTCTGCTGCCTCGATGATGATAGCCAACGAAGAGAAGCTCAACGATCTTGAGATACAGGCTGAGATTGATGGTTTCTTTGCAGAATCCACCTGAGCTCCTTTTTGTTATGATGATTTCTTTTCCGCAAATAATCTGATACAATTTTTTTGATATGGTTGTAAGCTCTATGAGAGCATAACATTTATTTGTTTTCGGCGATTGGATGACATTTATTTCATTCATTTATTTCATTATTTGGTTGTGTGATGTTCTGAAATGTTTATGTGTTTTACTTACTTGATTTAGCATCTTCCTCGCTCCATTATATTAATTAGGCACTATATTTTAGAACGCTGTGTGGCGCCCAAATGGAGGAAACGTGCCTTGATGATAGAGGCACCACAAATACCATCTTGAGAGAAACAAAGTATTTTGAGTCTATTACCAAAAATCCTGGTAACATAATGACGATCGTCGGCTGCGGTCCGAATGTAGTTGGCTCCGGAAGAGCAACTATCATACTCCCAAATGGAATAACTCTGATCATTGAAGAGGCATTGTTGTATCCGGAGTCGACTCGTACTCTCTTGAGTTTTAGAGACATCCGCGCAAATGGTTTCCATGTAGAAACCGATGATGATGAGAATGGAAAGGAGTTCCTACTCATTACCAAGCGTGACGAAAATGGTAAACATGTTGTTGAAAGATTCCCTTCATTAGCTACTGGGTTGTACTACACTAAGATAGTAGCACCACCTATTTACACTACCCTTAAGACTGTCTTTAGAAGCTCTGAACTATTCTGCCTTTGGCATGATAGGTTAGGCCACCCCGGTCTTAGGATGATGAGAAATATAATTAACAACTCGAATGGTCATAATGTTAATGTGAAAAATTTCCCGAATCCCGATGATTTCGTGTGCTCCGCATGCGCTACGGGGAAATTGATCATTAGACCGTCCCCCCTAAAGGTGAAGGATGAACTCCCCGCGTTCTTGGAACGTATTCAAGGGGATATATGTGGTCCAATTCATCCCCTCTCAGGGCCGTTTTGGTACTTCATGGTGTTGGAATTATGCCCTAGAGGCAATAATAAAGATGTTATTATTATAATTCTTGTTCATGATAAAGTTTATATTCCATGCTAGAATTGTATTAAGCGGAAACATTAATACTTGTGTGGTTTGTGAACAACACCGTGTCCCTAGTACGCCTCTATGGACTAGCTCATTGATCAATGATGGTTAAGGTTTCCTAACCATAGACATGAGTTGTCAATTGATAATGAGATCATATCATTGGGAGAATGATATGATGGACAGACCCAAACTAAGAGAAGCAATTAGATCGTGTCATTGTGTTCATCTTTGCGAAGCTTTTCCTATGTCAAATATTGTATTCCTTAGACCATGAGATAATACAACTCCCTGGTATCGGAAGAAAGCTTTGAGGTCATCAAACGTCATCCTATGAGAGGGTGATCATAAAGGTGTCTCTCAGGTGATCGGAAAGTATCTGTTGGGTTGTATGTATCAAGATGGAATTTGTCCCTCCCAAGTCGGAGAGATATACTTCGGGCCCACTCGGTAATCGATATCAACACCGCTTGCAAGCATGTGGTTAAGGAGTTAATCACAAAGTGATATCGGATTACGGAACGAGTAAAGTACTTGCTGTGAACGAGATTGAACTAGGTATGACGATACCGACGATCGAATCTCGAGCAAGTAAAATATCGCGAGACGAAGGGAATATATATATGGTATTGATTGAATCCTGGCATCGTGGTTCATCCGATATGATCATCGATGAATGTGTGGGAGTCAATATGGGTGCCCAGACCCCGCTGTTGATTATTGATAGAAGATCATGTCTGCATATTCTCGAACCCGCAGGGTCACACACTTAACGTGTCTCGACGCTAGGATAGATTGGATAATTGGTTTATGAATTTTTGTTCGGAGTCTCGGATGGGATCCGGGATATCACGAGAGGTTCCGGAATGGTTCGGAGAATAAGATTCATATAAGGCAGTGCAGTTTTTGGAGTTCGAAATAGTTCCGGGTTAATCGGTATTGTACCGGAAGCTTCTAGAACCTCCGGAGGGGGACCAACGTGGCCCCACCTTCCGGGAGGGGGCATGGGCCTATGAGGGAGTGTCCTGGCCGCATTGGGCCAGGGGCACAAGGCCCCATAGGGCCCAGGCGATCCTAGATAAGTTTAAATTGTTTAAACTAGAGATAAGATATGGTTTCTAGAAGGGAGAGTTTAAATCGTTTAAACTAGAGATAGACTTGGAGGATGGGCAAGGGCTGGCCGCACCCCCCCTCTATATATAGAGGGCTGGTGCGCCCCCTTCCCCCCCACACACACACACACCTCCCTCCAAGCCCTAGTAGCCCTGCTTCCTTCCTCTCTCCCTCCCGACTGTTTGTAGGCGAAGCCATGCTGCAGAAATTCTCCACCATATACACCACGCCGTCGTGTTGTAGATCCAATCTATCTCTCCACCCTACTTGCTGGTTCGAGGAAGGAGGAGACGTCGAGGTGCTGCACGTGTGCATCTCACGGAGGCACCGCCACTTGTGGTGCTAGATCGGATCGGATCGCGAGGAGGAGAAGCGAGTACGACTACATCACCCACGTTCCGACGAACGTTCCACTGTGCGAATCTTCAAGGGTATGAAGATCTAATCCAATCTCTCTCATTGTTTGCATCTCCTAGATTAGATCTTGGCTTTCCCTCTGTTCGCTTCCGTAGGAAAATTTTGATTTACTATGCTGCGAAACCCTTCAGTGGTATCAGAGCTAGATCTATGCGTAGATGTGATTCACGAGTAGAACGCAACATGGTTGTTGCGGGCGTTGATGTTTTCTGTTGCAAGCCTCTTGTTTGTGTTCTTCTTATGACGCGGGATAGTGAGATTGAAGCGGTCCAGGCCAACCTTACGCGACGTCGTTCGCGAGACCGGCTCCGCACTTGACGTGTGGCTTGTACCACACATGCGGCTGGTGGATGTCAGTTTCTCTCACTATAGTTGTCATGGGATTAACACCGGAGTTTGGCAACCATAATATCACCGTTGTGGCTTTCCGTAGGTAAGAATCGTTCTTAGCATCTACTCCCATAAGCCACGTAAAATATGCAACAACAAAGTAGAGGCGTCTAACTTGTTTTTGCAGGGAGTGTTTTATGTGATATGGTATGGCCCAAGATGTGATGTGTATATTGTATGCGATGATCATGTTTTGTAATGTTTCACGACTTGCATGTCGATGAGTACACAACCGGCAGGAGCCATATGGTTGTCTTTATAACTGTGTATGACCTGCGAGTCAACTTCTTATACGCCATGTAATAGCTTTACTTTATCGCTAAGTAGTTAGCAATAGTTGTAGTTGCTATTCGTGGTGGAGGCAATCATGGTGGAGTGATGGAGATCATGCCGGAACGCACAAGATGGAGATCATTGCGCGAAGATTGGCTATACCATGTCACATAAAGTTATATGCATGTGATGTTTATCCTTTTATGTATCTTATTATGCTTAGATCGCGACGGTAGCATTATAAGATGATTCCTCACTTAAAGATCAAGATAAAAACTGTGTTCTCCCCAAGTATGCACCGTTGCGAAAGTTCGTCGTGTCCAAGCATCACGTGATGATCGGGTGCTATAGACTCTACGCTCACATACAACGGGTGCAAGCCAGTTTTGCACACGTGGAAATACTTGGGTTTGACTTGACGAGCCTAGCATGTACAGACATGGCCTCGGAACACATGAACCGAAAGGTTAAGCATGAGTCATATGAATGATATGATCGACACTTCGTTGTCCACCATTGAAACCACATCTCTTCTCGTGAAGATCGGATTAGGTGTGGTGAATTTGGATCGTGTTCACTAAACAACTTGAGGGATGTTGAATTTAGTGGGAGTTCATCTAGTAATTTGATTAAGTTGAACTATTTATCATGAACATAGTCTAAATTGTACTTGCAAATACTGTAGATCACATGGCCAAGTCCAACTTCAACTTCAACGTTTTTGCTAAGAAAGAAAAGCTTAGAAACAATGGGTCTAACTTCACCAACTGGTTCCGCAATCTAAGAATCATTCTGTCTGGCGGACAAAAGGACTATGTCCTTGAGAAAGCGTTAGGTAACCCCCCTGCTGCAACTGCGCCGGCTGATGAGAAAGTTGTCTATCAGTCGCGCAAAGATGATTATGGTGTGATTAAGAGCACCATGTTGTTTGCTATGGAACCGGAACTTCAAAATCGTTTTGAAAACTATCCCGGGCCCTTTGAGATTCTCGAGGAGCTGAAAACCATGTTTTAGACTCAAGCCCGTTCTGAGAGATATGAGATCTCTGAGAAGTTCTTTAACTGCAAGATGGAGGAAGGGAGTTCCGTTAGTGAGCACGCCATTAAGATGTCGGGCTACACTCAACGCCTTGAGCAACTGGACTGCAAGATTCCAGAGGAGCTCAAGATTGACAGGGTTCTGCAATCACTCCCTCCCAGCTACAAAAGTTTTGTAGTGACTCACAATCAGATTGGTTCCACTGATACGATCACCGAGCTCTTTGCAAAGCTGAAGGCTGCGGAGGTGGACATCAAGAAGGATAATCATGTGTTGATGGTCAACAAGCCCTCCTTTAAGAAAGGTAAGGGAGCAAAGAAGCCCTTCAAGAAGGGCGGCGGCAAGCGCACTGCCCCTGCTGAGAAGAAGCTCAGGTCTGGTCCCAAGCCGAAAACTGAGTGCTTCTATTGCAAGGACAAGGGTCACTGGAAGCGCAACTGTCCGAAGTACCTAGCAGACAAGAAGGCTGGCACCATCAAAGGTATATTTGATATACATGTTATTGATGTTTTCCTTACTAGCCCTCGTTGTAGTGCCTGAGTATTTGATACCGGTGCAGTTGCTAATATTTGTAACTCAAAACAGGAGCTACGGAATAGACGGCGGCTTGCGAGGGATGAGGTGACGATGCGCGTTGGCAACGGATCAAGAGTTGATGTGATGGCCGTCGGCACGCTCTCCTTAGTTTTACCTTCGGGATTAGTTTTAAACCTTAATAAATGTTATTATGTGCCTGCGTTGAGCATGAACATTATTTCTGGATCGTGTTTATTGCAAGACGGTTATTCATTTAAATCGGAGAATAATGGTTGTTCTATTTATATGAGTAACATCTTTTATGGTCATGCACCTCTTGTGAATGGTTTATTTCTTCTAAATCTCGAAAGGGATGAAACACACATCCATAACATTGAGGCTAAGAGATGCAAAGTAGATAGTGATAATACTACTTATTTGTGGCACTGTCGTCTAGGTCATATTGGTGTAAAGCGCATGAAGAAACTCCATTCTGATGGACTTTTGGAGTCTCTTGATTTTGAATCATTTGACACATGCGAACCATGCCTCATGGGCAAGATGATCAAAACCCCGTTCTCCGGTATGATGGAGCGAGCAACGGACTTGTTGGAAATCATACATACCGATGTATGCGGACCGATGAGTGTTTCGACGCGCGGTGGATATCGCTATTTTCTCACTTTTACCGATGACTTAAGTAGATATGGGTATATCTATTTAATGAAACATAAATCTGAAACGTTTGAAAAGTTCAAAGAATTTCAGAATGAAGTGGAGAACCATCGTAACAGAAAGATTAAGTTTCTACGATCCGATCGTGGGGGCAAATATTTGAGTTATGATTTTCTCACGCATCTCAAAGCAAGTGGAATCGTTTCACAACTCACGCCACCCGGAACACCACAGCGCAATGGTGTGTCTGAACGCCGGAATCGAACCCTATTAGATATGGTCCGATCGATGATGTCTCTTACTGATTTGCCGTTATCATTTTGGGGTTATGCATTAGAAACCGCTGCATTCACTTTAAATAGGGCTCCATCTGAATCCGTTGAGACGACACCGTATGAACTGTGGTTTGGTGCTAAACCTAAGTTGTCGTTTCTTAAAGTTTGGGGATGCGAAGCTTACGTCAAGAAGTTGATGCCGGACAAGCTCGAACCCAAAGCGGAGAAATGCGTCTTCATAGGATACCCTAAGGAAACTATTGGGTATACCTTCTATCACAGAACCGAAGGCAAAGTGTTTGTCGCAAAGAACGGTTCCTTTCTTGAGAAAGAGTTTCTCTCGAAAGAAGTGAGTGGGAGGAAAGTAGAGCTAGACGAGGTTATTGAACCTTCTCTTGAATTGGAGAGTAGCGCAACACCTGAAATTGTTCCAGTGCCGCCTGCACCAACAATAGAGGAAGCCAATGACAAGGATCATGAAGCTTCGGACGATGCTGCTACTGAACGTCGCAGGTCGACAAGGTCGCGTGCCCCTCCTGAGTGGTACGGCAACCCTGTCTTGACTGTCTTGTTAGTAGAAGACAACGAACCTACGAACTATGAGGAAGCGATGATGAGCCCAGACTCTGAGAAATGGCTAGAAGCCATGAAATCCGAATTGGGATCCATGAGCGAAAACCAAGTATGGACTTTGGTGGACCCTCCTAGCGACCGAAAGGCCGTTGAGTGCAAATGGATCTTCAAGAAGAAAACGGACGCGGATGGTAATGTTACCGTCTATAAAGCACGGCTTGTTGCGAAAGGTTTTCGACAAGTTCAAGGTGTTGACTACGATGAGACTTTCTCTCCCGTAGCGATGTTTAAGTCCATTCGGATTTTATTAGCAATTGCTGCGTTTCATGATTATGAAATATGGCAAATGGATGTCAAGACTGCTTTCCTCAATGGCAACATTGATGAAGAGTTGTATATGATGCAACCCGAAGGTTTTGTCGATCCTAAGGATGCTGATAAAGTATGCAAACTTCAGCGTTCCATTTATGGACTGAAGCAAGCATCTCGGAGTTGGAACCTTCGTTTTGATCAAGTGATCAAAAGCTTTGGATTTGTTCCAAATTGCTATGAAGCTTGCATCTACAAGAAAGTGAGTGGGAGCTCGGTGACGTTTCTGGTACTATATGTGGATGACATATTGATTATTGGAAATGACATCAACATGCTTAACGATGTGAAGAGTTATTTGAACAAGTGTTTTTCAATGAAAGACCTAGGTGAAGCTGCTTATATATTGGGCATCAAAATCTATAGAGATAGACTAAGACGCCTGATAGCTTTAAGCCAGAGTACATACCTAGACAAAGTTCTGAAAAGGTTCAGAATGGATAAAGCATTGAAAGGTTCAGTGCCTATGTTGTCAGGTAAGATATTGAGCAAGGCTCAGTGTCCAGCTACGGTAAATGATAGGGAAGCTATGAGCAAAGTGCCTTATGCCTCGGCCATAGGTTCCATCATGTATGCCATGCTGTGTACTAGACCGGATGTGTCCAATGCTCTTAGTTTGACGAGCAGATATCAAAGTGATCCAGGAGTGGAACACTGGACAGCCGTGAAGAACATCCTAAGGTACCTAAATAGGACTAAAGAAATGTTCTTAGTCTATGGGGGTGATGAACAGCTCGTCGTAAAAGGTTACGTCGATGCTAGTTTCGACACCGACAAGGATGATTCTAAATCTCAGACAGGATACGTGTATATTTTAAATGGAGGAGCTGTGAGCTGGAGAAGCTGCAAGCAAAGCGTGATCGCGGGATCTACAGTAGAAGCGGAATACATGGCTGCTGCAGAAGCGTCAAGTGAAGGAGTTTGGATCAGAAACTTCATCACTGAGCTTGGCGTGGTTCCAAGTGCATTGGACCCACTGGAGATATTGTGTGACAACACTGGCGCCATAGCACTCGCTAAGGAACCAAGATATCATCCAAAGACCAAGCATATCAACCGCAAGTTTCATATAATCCGAGATTATATAGCAGATGGAGATCTAAAGATCAGCAAAGTACATACAGATCTGAATGTCGCAGATCCATTGACTAAACCTCTTCCACGTGTAAAACATGATCAGCACCTCAGTGCCATGGGTGTGAGATTGTTGCCAAATGTAAACTAGATTATTGACTCTAGTGCAAGTGGGAGACTGTTGGAATTATGCCCTAGAGGCAATAATAAAGATGTTATTATTATAATTCTTGTTCATGATAAAGTTTATATTCCATGCTAGAATTGTATTAAGCGGAAACATTAATACTTGTGTGGTTTGTGAACAACACCGTGTCCCTAGTACGCCTCTATGGACTAGCTCATTGATCAATGATGGTTAAGGTTTCCTAACCATATACATGAGTTGTCAATTGATAATGAGATCATATCATTGGGAGAATGATATGATGGACAGACCCAAACTAAGCGAAGCAATTAGATCGTGTCATTGTGTTCATCTTTGCGAAGCTTTTCCTATGTCAAATATTGTATTCCTTAGACCATGAGATAATACAACTCCCTGGTATCGGAAGAAAGCTTTGAGGTCATCAAACATCATCCTATGAGAGGGTGATCATAAAGGTGTCTCTCAGGTGATCGGAAAGTATCTGTTGGTTTGTATGTATCGAGATGGAATTTGTCCCTCCCAAGTCGGAGAGATATACTTCGGGCCCACTCGGTAATCGATATCAACACCGCTTGCAAGCATGTGGTTAAGGAGTTAATCACAAAGTGATATCGGATTACGGAACAAGTAAAGTACTTGCTGTGAACGAGATTGAACTAGGTATGACGATACCGACGATCGAATCTCGGGCAAGTAAAATATCGCGAGACGAAGGGAATATATATATGGGATTGATTGAATCCTGGCATTGTGGTTCATCCGATATGATCATCGATGAATGTGTGGGATTCAATATGGGTGCCCAGACCCCGCTGTTGATTATTGATAGAAGATCATGTCTGCATATTCTCGAACCCGCAGGGTGACACACTTAACGTGTCTCGACGCTAGGATAGATTGGATAATTGGTTTATGAATTTTTGTTCGGAGTCTCGGATGGGATCCGGGATATCACGAGAGGTTCCGGAATGGTCCGGAGAATAAGATTCATATAAGGCAGTGCAGTTTTTGGAGTTCGGAATAGTTCCGGGTTAATCGATATTGTACCGGAAGCTTCTAGAACCTTCCGGAAGGGGACCAACGTGGCCCCACCTTCCGGGAGGGGGCATGGGCCTATGAGGGAGTGTCCTGGCCGCATTGGGCCAGGGGCACAAGGCCCCATAGGGCCCAGCCGATCCTAGATAAGTTTAAATCGTTTAAACTAGAGATAAGATAGGGTTTCTAGAAGGGAGAGTTTAAATCGTTTAAACTAGAGATAGACTTGAAGGATGGGCAAGGGCTGGCCGCACCCCCCCTCTATATATACAGGGCTGGTGCGCCCCCTTCCCCCCCCCCCCCCCACACACACACCTCCCTCCAAGCCCTAGTAGCCCTGCTGCCTTCCTCTCTCCCTCCCGACTGTTTGTAGGCGAAGCCCTGCTGCAGAAATTCTCCACCATATACACCACGCCGTCGTGTTGTAGATCCAATCTATCTCTCCACCCTACTTGCTGGTCCGAGGAAGGAGGAGACGTCGAGGTGCTGCACGTGTGAATCTCACGGAGGCACCGCCACTTGTGGTGCTAGATCGGATCGGATCGCGAGGAGGAGAAGCGAGTACGACTACATCACCCACGTTCCGACGAACGTTCCGCTGTGCGAATCTTCAAGGGTATGAAGATCTAATCCAATCTCTCTCGTTGTTTGCATCTCCTAGATTAGATCTTGGCTTTCCCTCTGTTCGCTTCCGTAGGAAAATTTTGATTTACTATGCTGCGAAACCCTTCACATGGTGCTCATTGATGCTTCCTATAAATGGTCCAATGTTTGCCTGCTGTCAACAAGGAACCATGCTTTTGCAAAGTTGATCTCCCAGATCATACAAATAAGGAATAAATTCCCTGATTATCGTTTAAAGTCTATTCGAATGGACAATGCCGGAGAATTTACTTCAAAGGCATTCGATGATTATTGCATGGCAACAGGAATCAAACTTGAGCACTTTGTACCGCATGTCCACACTCAAAATGGACTTGCGGAGGCATTGATTAAAAAGATTAAATTCATTGCCAGACCACTCCTTCAGGGTTGTAATTTACCAACTACATGTTGGGGACACGCGGTGTTACACGCCGCTAATCTCATCAACTTTCGACCATCGACCTACAACATCCACTCTCCTATCCAACTTGCGCAAGGGTCGGCACCGAAAATTTCCCACCTACGTAGGTTCGGCTGCCAGGTATATGTACCTATACCACCACCCCAGCGATCAGCATTGGGACCGCTCCGTAAGTCGGGGATATACGTTGGTTATGAGACTGTGTCCATAATCAGGTTCTTTGACCCCTTGACAGGTGACTGTCACACGACCCGTTGTGCTGACTGCATTTTTGACGAGGATCTTTTTCCGACTTTGGGGGGAGGTAATCAACCCCTAGATGACAAAAGTCGAGAAATCACGTGGAAAGCCACGGGGATCCACGCTCATGACCCACACACTGTTGAGACTAATAGAGAAGTCCAAAAGATACTAGATTTGCACTCACTAGCGAATCAACTGCCTGATCATTTTAGTGATTTAAAGAATGTGACAAAGTCGCATGTGCATGCACGCAATGCACCAGAAAGGGTTGAAATACCGAATAAAAATGATGGTATACCCGCTCCTGCTCCAAGGCCTAAGAGGACGCGGAATCCGGTTTCTCAAATCCCAAGTACCCGGAGACGCCCAAAGAAAAAGGATAAGAGAGATTTATTACAGTCTGCCCCTGCTGAGGGGAGCCAGTTGAGACCTGGCACAAGTATGGATATTTCAGTGCACAAAATTTCGGACTTGAAATTTCCTATATCAGAAATACCCAGCGAAGTTGTGTGCCCACACATCAGAGCGGGAAAGCTAAAGGACCTAGCCCCTGGATTGGGAAATCCGGTGGAGCAAGAGGATGTGCCTGATGCACTCCATGACGAAATGGCCATTAATTATGTTAATTTGGGCGAGTCATACAACCGAGCCATGGCAAATGTCGACGTTAATTTTGCCAAGAAAATTGCCTCAATCATAGATCTTGACCCTGAGCCTAACACGCTCGCTGATTGCAAGAAAAGGTCGGATTGGAAAGATTGGCAGAAGGCAATCACTGCTGAATTATTATCGTTGAACAAAAGAGAGGTATTTGGACATGTTTGTCTAACTCCTCCCCACATTCGCCCCGTTGGCCACAAGTGGGTTTTTGTTCGAAAGAGAAACGAGAATAATGAAGTAGTAAGGTACAAAGCAAGGCTCGTTGATCAAGGTTTCACTCAGCGACCAGGTGTCGACTTTAAGGAAACTTACTCCCCGGTGATGGATGGAATTACCTTTAGATACTTGATCTCAATGGCAGTAAACATGGACTTAAAAATGAAACTAATGGATGTTGTCACCACTTACCTATATGGTAACCTGGATTCAGACATATACATGAAAGTATCAGAAGGTATCCCTGTCCCGAACCAGGATAGAGCAAACAAGAGCTTATATAGTGTTCAGCTTAAGAAGTCATTGTATGGACTAAAACAGTCAGGTAGGATGTGGTATAATCTTTTAAGCGATTTCCTTCATTAGAAGGGCTACGCGAGCAATGAAGATTGCCCATGTGTTTTTATACGGAGATCCCAGTATGGTTTCTGTATTATCTCGGTGTACGTGGACGATTTGAATATAATCGGTACACCTGACGATATTGAGGAGCGAGTTCCTACCTGATGTCGGAATTCGAGATGAAAGACTTAGGCAAAACCAAGTTCTGCCTAGGTCTGCAACTTGAGCATTCCCCTACTGGGATTTTAGTTCACCAGTCGGCTTACACCCATAAGGTGTTGGAACGATTTGGGTTTGAAAAGGCATATCCTTCTAAGACCCCGATGGTCGGAAGATCTTTGCAGCAAGACAAGGACCCGTTCATGCCTAAAGAAGAGGGGGAGGAAATTCTGGGACCGGAATTCCCCTACTTAAGTGCAGTTGGCGCACTTATGTACCTCGCAAATTGTACACGGCCGGATATTGCATTCGCCGTTAATCTGCTTGCTAGGTATAGTTCTGAGCCTACCAAGAGGCATTGGAAAGGCGTTGAAGACATCTTTAGGTACATACAAGGGACCAAGGACCTTGGCTTGTTTTACCAAAAGAACCAAGACCTATCTGTTGTAGGCTATGCAGATGCTGGGTACCTTTCGGACCCGCACACATCCAAGTCGCAGACTGGATATGTTTTCCTTTGTGGTGGAACAGAGATTTCCTGGAAATCGTCTAAGAAAACTCTTGTGTCAACTTCGACGAACCACTCGGAAATCATAGCATTATATGAAGCATCACGAGAATGTGTATGGCTTCGGCGAGTAGTCAGTCACATCCAGATGTCATGTGGACTGAACACCGTACAAACCCCAACGATTATCTATGAAGATAATGCCGCTTGTGTTGCACAAGTCCAGACGGGTTACGTGAAGAGTAATCTCACAAAGCATATAAACCCCAAGTTCTTCTATGCACATGAACTGCAAAAGTTGAACGAAGTGAAAGTCTTGCATACTGAGTCGTGTGGAAATCTCGATGATTTGTTCACTAAATCATTGCCAGCATCTTCTTTCGAGAGATGTGTCCGTGGGATCGGCATGATGAGACTTAGGGAGATGCAAGGTTCAGGGGGAGAACCTTCACAAACTCATCGCTGAAATCTTGATCCCGATGATTGAGTGCTTAACTTTATAGTTAAGTGAATTGTACTCTTTTTCCCTTAGTGAGTTTTTATGAAGTTTCTCACATGAGGTTTTTAATGCGGCAATTCGTGCAACATAGCAAGAAGTATACCATATGCATTTCTCCATATTTTTCCCACTAGGTTTTTCGGAGTTTTAAGCCATGGTTATACAGATAAGATACCTAGGGGAGTGTTGGGAAACTGGGCCGATAGAGGCACATTCGGTGTGGCCTCTACCAGGCTAGGGTTAGCCCATGTGGGTATCCTATCCCCTTAGTCTATAAATAGAGGAGCAATCATTGTACGTGATTTTACCGAGAGAAAGATCAATAAAGTTTCTCCCTGTTCCCTGTGTCATTTTCTTATGTAATCTTGTGTGCCTTCGACTCTGGTCTTCTTCCTCGGGTGTGGAGCAGCCTCGGGACCGACCAGCCGGCAGGGGGTGTTCAACACAAATATGTTTCTGCCACAACGCGTCGCATGATTTGCTGGCGTGTAGGTCCGGAGGTGGTACCCGTTTGTTGTCCTTGTCGTTAGCAGTACATGTGTAATTCTTTCCTTTTACTCCCTCCTCACACCCATGTTAGTTGATTTGGATTTGTCAAAATTTATATGAATCTATATACTAAATAGTGTCTAGGTTTATAAATTTTGACAAACCAAGTCAATTAATATGGGTCGGAGGGAGTAGTAAAAACTGTTGCGATTAATCAAGCCAAATCTAAGTCCAAAACAATATGGTTTACAATGCAATCAGAGGCCACACTAAACCACATCTTACACAATTTATTCTCGTAGAATTCCTTCGCCATTCGATGAGCGGAATCATTCGCTGAGCGCCTCTCTACTCGCGCCGTTGTTGCCTCAAAGCCATTCAGGAGTGACTTTATTTCTTTTACCAGAGGTCCATAAGTTGAATGGTCCTTTCATGCACTGTCTAGCTTCGACGCTACTACGATATTGTTCATTTTCATAACCAATCGCTGAACCTGAGATTCCTTGGCAACCACGAGTCAACGTAACGATGCATTGTTCAGGAAAGTCAATGACGACTTTAGAGAAAATCGCTACAAACATGTGAACTCTTGGGGTGTTCCTACATGTTATTACTCCCTCCCCATTGTCATAATGGTGGTTTTGGAAAGTAGTTCGGATGATAAAGTCAAGTATTACATGATGGGGCTTAGAAGCTTTGTTGGGAGACTCCAAGAGGAAGGTATGATGAGCAGAGCAGCAAGTTTTCCCTCAGTAAAAAACCAAGGTTATCGAACCTGTAGAAGGAAGAAAACGACTCCACAAGAGGAGAAGTGTCGTATCAATTGGAACTGCCAGAAGAGATGTGAGCAGTGCATAATGTGTTCCTTATCTCATTACTCCGTAAATGCCTCGAAGTTTCAGAGAAGACTGAAGTGTTCAAAAACATTGATCACTGGACCATTGAGATCAACGATGACCTAACCTATCCCGAAGTACCCATCCGTATTTTGGAAGAAGCTTTCAGAACTACCAGGACCCGAAGCATCAAGTTTCTCAAGATTCAGTGGAGCAACCACACAGAAGAGGAAGCTACCTGGAAGCGCGAAGATCACATCAGGACGGAGTTTCCCGATCTCTTCAAATCCTAGGTAATCTTTTTCGTCCTTTTTCAAATCTCGGGACGAGATTTTGTTTAAGGGGGGAAGGTTTGTAACATCCCAAAAATATTAAACTTGGATCATCAAATAATAATCATCAAAATTAGGGTTAACAAAAACTTTCCCAACTAAAAATATTAAAGCATTCATGTGTGTGTGTATTCAAAATTTGGATTGTTTTGAATTGCCATGGTTCTGTGTTTCTTTGCTTATAAAATGATTCTTAGGTGAAATAAACATCATCTAAACAATCCCCAAACTTTTCCCAAAGACAAACAACTCAAAATAAACAAATGAAGTGAATGGTCATTTTTGCCAAATTAACTCTCATGCATACTTTGGCTATCTCTAGTTTTCAAAACTTAATAGCAACATTTGTTTTATTTGCACCCCTTGTTAGTACTCATAATAAGGTACCAAGGCCCACTTTGTGATCATCCAAAAACATTCAAATACTATGTTTAAATGCCAGTTTAAAATTGAATCTATCTCATATGGGAAGATCCCACTATTTCAAAAACCACTCAAACAAGCTCAATTTTCAAAACCCAAGCACCCACAGAATCCTCAGCACATGCCTAGCACACCCACCAAAAATCTTTTCAAAATTCAAAAGTAAGTTTCTTGCGGCCATTTCATCAAACACCTTGCAGATTCAAATCAAACAAATCACAAACACTATAGTGTGCAGTAAATTTGGCCTAACTTGTTCCCTCTCTGATTGCAACTAGTCTTTAGTAGATCATCTAGCTCAATTGTAAACATCTAGCACCACTGCGAGCTTGCCTTGCCATCAATGGTGAGCAGGCCGAGCCTCACCATGCGACCCCATTGTCGCCGGCCAGATAGCAGCCACCCTAGCCTTGCCCACCTTGTCTGGGAGGTAGCCAGCACCTCACCACCGCCCACTGTCCCCTCCCCGAGCCAGTGCAAGCTGTGGACCACCAGGAACACCACGCGCACAGTGCCACTACGACGTGCCGAGCCCGCCCCAGAGCGCCGCACCCGGCACGCGTGCACACGCCGCCCATCGACCGCAGCCCGTGCCCACAGCTTCGCCATGACCCAAGGAACATGCCAGACATCCCCGTTCGCCGCCCCGTGCCTCACAGCCACCGCTCGCCGTTGAAGACGCCGCCTCTGCCGCGCAGAGCACCGCACGTTTCCGACCGATTGCCACCGCCCCTAAGCCGCATTTAAGCTCTAGAGCATCGCCAGGAGACCGTCCGTCGATCGCCAACCTCAGCCATGCCTCTAGCCGCCCGTAGCCATGTCGCCACCGTCGCCTGTCCATCCCTCTCGGTCTCACCATCGAGCCTATAAAAGGAGGCCACCCCTAGCCGTTTGAAGCACACCATTCCACTCCCCTCACCTCACTGATCGTTCCACCCTCTAGCTGGAGCACGAGGAGCAGCAGCTCGCCGGAATTGCGCCGGAGCAGTCCGCCTCTGGAGAAGAAGGGACCGTTGATTTCGACTACCCCCGGAGCTGCCTCGACCGTCCCTAAGCTCGGCGTCGACCACTCGTTCGTTTGCCCGCCTTGCCGTCGTCGCTGGAGCCCTGGTATGCCCCCTATGCACCCCCACTGAGCCGCTAGGGTTCGAGCTCGCTAGTGACATGTTCATCGTCGACGACGATCCCCAGCCGTCGATCTCACTTCTAATCCAACGAACCACACAACCCCGTACCGCTTCTTGTGTTCTGAGCCATTGACTGGTGGAACCCCTCTGTCAACTGAGCCCCCGCTGCGGAGTGACACTGGGCCGGCCCATTAACCTCTCCCGCAGCCCAGCCGTTTGAATTTAGAATTTTCTATTTTAATTCAAACATAGTTCTGTACCTATATTCAAAAATCAACCCAGCTCGATTCAGTGAACCAAAATGCATGAAACCAATTTTGTTAGAAAGGTACTGAAATGCTTAATCCAAGCCCATTGGATTCAAATCATTTTGATCTGTAGATCAACCTTGGTAAAAATAACAAATCAGAAGCTTTTTTGCATTCAAACATTTTTCAAAATTCAACCATAATAGCTTTTGAGTTGATTCCAACTCTCAAAAATCACATTTGATCATACCTTTCAGAATATATAAAAATATATGGGTTTACTTACAGAAATAATGTTCAAGTAATAAAAGAATGCCACATAGGCATTTCTAGTCACTTTATTTTATTTAAAATAAAAAGGTTAAACCTTATTAAATTGTGACACCACTTTAACATTACCATGTACTAAAATATGTGGTGATGACATGTGTCAAAATGATCCCATGTTTGAGTTGGAGAATATTAAATCTTAAGTAGTTTTTCAATGAGTAGAAATTACTTTTCTCAAATTAAAATAAATAAGACACATGCTTTAATCTTGTAATGATAAGTGATGATGCTAGATCATCTATAGTACACCTTTGTGTGATGATTGAAAATATTTAAGTATTTTTTGATGATTTTGTACCTCATATTTATTTATAGACGGTAGTGCCGACCAAGGATACGAGGAGGAAGGAGGATATTACGAGGAGGAAGCCGAGGAGAACTTCAACCACTGCTCTGCACAAGGCAAGCTATTAACTGAGCAAGCTAACACTTTCAACCTAGCAAGTTTATACCACTATCTTAGCAAGCCAAACCATGCAAGTTTTACTTGCAAGCTTATACCACTTGATAAACCATCCTAGTTTTACTTACAAGCTTTCTATTTTATTTCTTTATCAAAGCTTTTCTTAGGGTTTACTTAAGTGACTTGTAGATTCTAGAAAGATACTTGAAGGTTGCATAAAGAGCATTCAATTTGTCCTAAGTAGATAATCTTGATGTCATCCTAAGGCATGAGATTGAACTTCATTAATCTCCACTTGTTTACCACCCCTCCTTAGTACTTAACCCCACTTGTAGATGCTAGTGCTAAGCATGAAACTTGATCAACTTTAGATGGGAATACTTGGTGAAAATGGTTATGAAAACCTTGGAATGATGAGTAATTCTACTAAAATGTTTTGACATGTGTTTCCGAACACCAGATGATTTTGATGATGAAAATGTTGAGGCATGAGCCTTATCCCTTTATAAAACTGATGGTTGTCTGGATGCGATACCATTTCAATTTTACCGTACAACCACAATACCCGAAAATTGGGTAGGGCTTGACTAGAAACTTATATACCTTAGTATGGGTTCCCTCACAGCCAAGGTCTGAGCTGAGGCTACCTTGTGAAGATTGTCCACCTATGCAGTACCCAAGATGACAGTTGGTCATGGTTGGGAGGCCAAACTCACAGGAGAGGTGCCTCTACTAGGGCATGCAATTGAAAGGTTAGGATTGATTATCCACATACCGAGTATGGTGAATTCAGGATTTGTTCCTGACGGATGTATCAAATGTTGTGGTCAAAGTGTACAATCTCTGCAGAGTGTCAAACTATTCGAATAGCCGCGTCCGCAGTTATGAACAGTTGGAGTGGCCATACTGTTCCCCCGTCAGATGTTTTCAAAATGACTTGTGAAATGAATTGAGACTTTGACTTGACCGCAATAGAGTTGTGATATGAAATTCAAGTTCCTACTTAGGTGTTATAAAATTTCAACTAGTTTTCTTTGCTTCTGAACTTAGTAGAGCTAAATCTGGCTTTTTGCAAAACAACCCTAGAGCTTAGTGTCCTACCACAAAAACCCCCTTAACTTGTTAGTATTAGTTTGCGAGTACTTAAAGAGTACTCATGGCTTTGTCCCTGGATATTCCCGTGGCCAGACTATGAAGAGGAGTACCAGGATGATGGACCACAGGAAGGTTACGACAACTAGGATCATCTCCCATCGTCAGCATTGCCTGTGACACCGAAGATGGAGCTTCGCCTACGCTACCTTTATTATTACGTTATTCCGCTGCTTGAGTTGTATTAAGAACTGGATCATGAGATCCTTATTCGTGTAAGACCTTATGTTTGGTTTGTAATGGATGATGTACTGTGATATCCAAATCTGTTATGTCTCGCAAAAATGGTAATCCTAGGATTGCGATGTATGGCATAACAGGCATCTGGGATTAAAAATCCGGGTGTTGACAGTACTTGTTAGCTTTCAGCCCTCATTGCCCCTATCATAAGCATCTTGAAATGATTAAGGTTAAAGTGAACAAACTATGGAGTATATGCTTGATGAAGTATAAGTTGGCAATCTCATGTCCCTTGAATACGAGGGTCGCTCCTCATGCTACTCAAGTTTAGTTACTTGCAAGTTCTTGTCATAGTAAGTACATGTGTATCATAGAGAACCGCCAACGGGTACCCCTTGCACATGATACAGGAGCTATCCCATAATCAAAATAACAAGACAAGCAGACAATGAGCATCTCAGGAATCTTCTTATTTACCATGGGAATATGGTATTTTTTCCCTCTTTCCTCTTTTTGTAATATTTTTTTATTTTTCTCAATATCTTTTTTATAAGAAGAATGCTTCTTAGATGTCATTATGGTGATGCTGCAAGTTTCCACCATGATTAGGCATCGCTTAGGCTAGCGGCCCAAGCGTTTTTCTAACACACATACATAACTCCATGGACTTACAAGATCCCCTTTCATTTCACACCGACGACATCCATAGACAAAAGTGCATGATATCAACTATGTACAAAGTACAAGTGCAATGTTGAAAGCATTCCCCGTGACAGCACGGTTATGCTAATTCCAACGTATAAGTGCAAGCATATACACCATAGATGTCACAATGGTTCAAGTTTATTAGGGTCAAGAAAATAAAGTGTGTCATCAAGTTCGCGAGAGCTTTAATCACTAAGTTTTCACATAAAAAAATACTTTTTAATTGGAAGATAGATGAAAATGAGAATATACTTGGAATGGTGTAACACACCATGCATAGGAATTTATAGTGGACACTTTGGAATAACTTGGTTTCTTAGAAGTTGGATGCATGAGTAGAACTTAGTCATACAAGTGGAGGCAAGCAAAAGACTGGGAGCGACCAACTAAGAGATAAATAATGGCCATAATCATGGAGAGCGACAAAACATTACTAATCAAAGCATAAAGTGGTACCACAAGTCAAGGACTAAATGATCATAGAGGCTATGGTGACTTGTTCAAAGTCATAACATGGTGTGAGCATGTGCAAAGTCAACCCAAACAAAGCATCAAAGGAGAATACCACAATACTATGCTTTTGTATGCTAAAACAACACATGATTCCTTAAAGGCACATTAAGCAATCCCAATTGTTTGAAACAAGTCATGCTACACCAATAATTACTAAGCATAAGGTCAAAACAACATCTAGCATGACATGCTAAAGTCTAAGTCACAGTCAAAGCAAGCTCCTCTTGTATTATTGAAGCAAGAAATTTTTACTCCTTTCCAACACCAATCAACTTATTTGAAACAACACAGCGAGAGCGGGGGTCCAAACTACTTTATTAAAGCAAACTAAGCAAACCAAACAAAAACTAAGACGCTCCAAGAACAACACAACTGTGCATGAAACAATAAAAACGAAGTGTCTAGAAAGACTTGAGCTTTTTATTGATGAAGAAGGGGATGCCCAAGGCATCCCAAGCTTTGACGCTTGTACCTATTGAATATTTCTTGGGGTGACACGGGATGGCATCCCCAAGCTTGAGCTTTTGTCCATTCTTCATCTCATTACATCATTCTTTCTCTACACCTAAATTTTTTCCTTCATACAAAACTTCACACAAACTTCTTTAGCAACATTAGTGTATTTAAAAGATAATATACCTTTAGGTTTAGCTTTAGAACAGCAAAAATTTCACTAAAAACACAAGCTACTATAGCAATTCCCTCAAAAATCTCAATTTCCCAAAAAAACTAAAAAGGAATCAATAAGAAGCAAATGCAAATAATGGCAGAAATCCGTCAAAATAGACCAGCAGATAGAAACCGATTTTTTCGAAGACCTTCTGTTGCTCAAATCAAAAAGTGTTGAACATAACATACTGGGGGATTTATTCAAAAAATATCAACTCAATCCTACGTACAGAGATTTTACACGAATTTTTACGGTGGAGCACAAAAATTTGTTTCGGGACAGCAACTCCCCAAATCTTACTTCCCTCTCATCAGAGGTTATTCTTGGCACAAAAAGCAAACAAAAAGGATAAGAATAGGTCATTAAGTACTTCTCTGTAATAACTTCCAAGACTCAAGAAAAAATTTGGGTTATCTCCCAATAAGTACTTCTCTTTAATGCCTTTAAGTTAGGCACAAGAAGCAAGAATCAAGTATTTTTAAATGAAAAATCATTAAGATCAATACTGAAAATCTCTTCAACTAGGAAAGGTATCTCATCCAAATGAGTTTTATAGGATTCTTTCTCATCTCTCTTAGGTTCACTACTTTCATCAAATGGATTTTCAGGAACAATCCAATCAAAATTCTTTTGTAAGGCTTCATGCATTCCTACAAGTTTAAAAGGTATGGGTATCTTAATTTCCTCTCTGGGTTTGGTTTTATCTAAAGTACCCATAACATATACACATGAGCCTAGAATATTAAAACATTCAAAGACCTTTTTGGCTTCCTTAGCAACATCATTGAACTCTTTTAGTAAAGTCTCTCGGATAAAATCTCTCTTATTAGGATCCTCTTCTTCTTTTAGTTTAAGAAACAAAATTTGCATCATGGGGTTAAGGTTAACACACCTAGCCTCCAACATATGAACTAAAGAAGTTGCAGCAATTTCATAATTAGGAGCAAGTTTTACTATGGATCTATCCTCAATATCCTCGTGTTTTCTAACATGATTAAAGAATTCTTCAATATTTTCTTTCCCAATTATAGAGCCACTACCTATTGAAAGGTCTTTCAGGGTCAACATGGGAATCAACATGGTGAGCTAGAGCAAGGTGACAACTAGAGTAGGAACTTATTTTTTTGTGTTTTTGATAAGAGAAACTGAACCAAAATAAACTAATTTGTTTTTGAGTTTTTGATAAAAAGAGGCACACAAAACCAAGCAAAATAAACTAAGCAAAACAAAAACAAAGTAAAGAGAAAGATGGTGAAGGACTCCTGATACGCCCAATTTGCATCACCATTCTATATCATAATTTACCTCTATTCACTAATATTTGTCTTATTATGAGGTATTACTTATGGCTTTTTCATCTGTTTATGCATGTTGGATGATTCTTGGAGGATGGACTACCGAAGTCTGGATTCTGATGGAAAAGGAGGCGTATCAGTGCAATTTCGTCAAGATCAGAAAAATACCAAAAAAATATGGAACATATTATTTCTCCAGAAGAATGAGGGAGCCAGAAGGAGGGACGAAGAAGGGCCTTAGGGGGCCCACACACCCCTAGGCGCGGGCCCATCTAACCCCATGCCTAGGGAAAGTGTGGCCCACCTGCCCGACCTCCGACTCCGCCCCTCCTCCTATATCTCCCCTACGGAACCCTAAGCCTCAGGGAGCAACCACAGATAGATTTCCACCGCCTCTAGGGGCGGAAAACACCGAGAGAGAAAGATCTCTCCGGCAGACAGATTTCTGCCGGGGGAATTCCTTCCCGGAGAGGGGAGACCATCGCCATCAACACCGTCATCAAGCTAGGCTCCATAGGGATCATCATCATCCACACCATCATCTCCACCAGCACCATCATCACCACTCTGTCCCGCTGTAACAATTGTATTGGATATTGCTTTAGTTCTTAGGGGGAACTTTCCCAGTGTTGATTACTATTGTAGTTGATGCTTGTGAGTGGAACCATTGGACTATTGTTTATGTTCAGATTGTTATCCATTACCATATCATCTTTGATATTGATCCATATGATGTCTCGTGACTAGTTCGTTTGGTTCTTGAGGACATGGGAGAAGTCATGTTGTTAGTAGTGAATCTGTGATGAGTTATTATTCAATGGTTTAGTATTTAAGTTGTGGTGCTATTCTTCTAGTGGTGTCATGTGAACGTCGACTACATGACACTTCACCATTTATGGGCCTAGGAGGATGCATTGTGTATTTGGCTACTAATTGTGGGGTTACTGGAGTGACAGAAACCTGAACCCCCGTTAGGACACCTTTGCACAAGGGAGCGTAGGATATCCGAGTTTAAGGCTGTGGTTAGATTTATATCTTAATTACTTTCCTGTAGTGAAGGATGTTTGCAGGGGGTTTAATCACAAGTATGTATTAGTCCAAGTACAGTCGGTACATTAGCACAGGTTCACCCACACAACACTTACAACACCAGAGAAGAGTACAGCTATTTGAAGCGAATGCACTTGACAGAATTCCCATGTGTCCTCGAGAACGTTTGGCCCTTATAAGTATTTCCACTAGCTTGTCCTTTGCTAAGAAAGGATTGGTCCACTTGCTCCATTTGTTTGTTACCTTTGTTACTTTCTCCTTGTTTTGTTGCTTTGTCAGAAAACCACTAAAAATCTGTTTGCTAAGTATTCACAGGGATTTCCTCCTCCATACCACTGTTCAGCACCTTCTGCTCCTTGTTGGGATCGACAGTCCTATTTATCGAAAGTACTACGATACACCCCCTATACTTGTGGGTCATCAAGACTATTTTCTAGCGCTGTTGCCAGGGATTGAAGTGCTATTGAAGAGTGTAATGGTAAGGGAAACTTTCACTGTGAGTATTGCTTTTGTTCCTGCTTATTACTTTGTTTCTAATATGGATAACCCACTTGGTTTTCTGTTTGCGAAAACTACTACCACTGCTAGGGTAGTAGATGAACCACCTCCTGTTGAGATAGATCCTTTTAAGATACCTACAAGTATTGTTAATCGTGTTATGGATAATTATTATTTTGGGGATGGAACCGTCCATCCTGGTGATCACTTGATTTTTATCCATGAATTATGAGGGTTGTTTAAGTGTGCAGGTATCACAACTGAACAGGTGAAGAAGAAGTTACTCTCCATATCCTTGAAAGGGAGAGTTGAAGAATGGTATAAGCTGCTGAAGAATGGACAATCCATGGAATGGGAGGATATGGCATATCTCTTTTACTCTAAATTTTATCCTCCCAGTGAGATTCATAAGGATCGAAATCTTATATATAAATTTTGGCCTCTTGATGGAGAGAGTACAACTCAAGCTTGAGGGAGATTGAAGTTACTAATGCTTAAATTTCCTATTCATGAACTCCCTAACAATATTATTCTCAATAAATTTTATGCTAGGCTTCCTCTTCATGATAAAGATTTACTAGATGCTTCTTGTGCTGGACCATTCACACGTATGCAGGAAGAAGCTAAATGGGATCTCTTAGACCGTATTCAAGAGAACACTAAAGCTTGGGAGAATGACAAGGGAAGAAAGTCAGGTATAAACTATGATTATGAATGCATTAAATATTTTATGGGAACTGATGACTTCCGTGATATTAGTACTGAGTTTGGTCTTGATTCCCAAAGTATTGCCAACTGTTTTAAAGCCTTTGCCTCTTACATTGAAATTCCCAAGAAGAAGTGGAATAAGTACCATGCTCCTTATAAAGATGTTGTTAGTCATGTTCCAGTTAGAAGTACTCAAGTTCGTAATTGTGCCTGAACCTAATGTTGAGAAAATGCCTTTTCTAGCTAAGGTAAAGGAGTATTCTATGATTATTAGTGCAAATAACAAAGGTACCATGAAAACTATGGAGCCTGGTAAGCAATTGAATGTTGAACCTATGGTAGCTATTGTGAAAGACCATGTCACTAGAAATATAGAGGATGAGCACATTGTCTTCTGTGAAGACGCTTCTAATATTATTTATCATCCTAGTAAGGCTAGAAAAGCTAGTGTTCCTGTGCTTTCTGTTAAAATTGGTGATCATTGCTACTATGGTTTATGTGATATTGGTGCTAGTGCTAGTGTTGTTCCTTATGAGATTTACAGGGAAATTATGCATGATATTGGTCCTTGTGAGCTTGAGGACATTGATGTGGTTGTTCACCTTGCTAATAAGGAGACCATTTGCCCCATTGGTATTGTAAGAGATGTGGAGGTTCTATGCGGTAAGATCAAGTATCCTGCTGATTTCTTAGTACTTAATTCAGCAGCTAGAAAAACTTGTCCTATCATTTTTGGTAGACCTTTCTTGAACAATTGTGGATCTATTATTGATTGTAAGAAGGAAAAAGTTTTAACTAAGTTTTATGGAGATTCTTATGAGTTTAAATTTTCCAAATTTGCTAAAGCTCCTTGTGAAAATAGCTTGCCTAATAAAGATTTCAGGATGGAACAACTTGCTTCTATTGATCCGGTTTATGACCTTGGACCTCTTTTTGATGACTGTAAGTATGCTTATTC
Source organism: Avena sativa (assembly GCA_916181665.1). Taxonomy (NCBI): domain Eukaryota; kingdom Viridiplantae; phylum Streptophyta; class Magnoliopsida; order Poales; family Poaceae; genus Avena; species Avena sativa. The sequence continues at coordinate 354,672,789 of OV702295.1, forward strand.
TGATGATAAAGTTGTTTCCAGTGACAGTTATATTGTCAACTTTATTCAAAGTGCTACAGAAAGTTATTGTGAGAGAGGGAAACACGGTTTTATGCATCTCAATAATGTTAAGTTTCCCCGTTTTATGTTGAAAGCTTTGAAGTTGCATCTGTTTTGCTGTCCTATGCTGGTGGCTTTTTGTTTCAACAATTCGTTTTCTCATGATACCCCCATGCATAGGAAGTGGGTTAGACTCAACTGTGTTGGTTATTTGCTTCTTGATGCTCTCTTTCACTTCAAATATATATCTCCTTTGTGAGCATCTTTGGAAGTTTCAAGCCTAACTTAAAGGCATTAAAGAAAAGTACTTGTTGGGAGATAACCCAAGAGTTTTGTCAAGTCTTGGAAGTTATTACCTCTGTAATAACCGCTCCTTATCCTTTTTGTTTTGGTTTTTGTGTCAAGTTCAACTACTTTTGTGAAGTAGAGGAGTTGTGAAAAGTGGCTGTCCTGGTACAGATTTTTGTGCTGCATTGTAAAAATTCGTGAGGAAGCTCAGTACTTCGGATGGAGCTGCATTTTTCTGTGCATGTTCTCCAAGTTGGTGCCCAACTTTCATCAGTTCTGAACTTTTTGATTTGAGCAACATAAGCTCTTTGAAAAAATCAATCTTTACCTGCTGGTCTGTTTTGACAGATTTCTGCCATCATTTGCATTTGCCTCTTACAGAAGCTTTTGTTTTGATGGGTTTTCAGTTGAAGTGTGTACCAAAGGTTTACTGTTTTTTGCTTACACTAATGTTGTCATAGAGTTTGTGCAAGGGTTTTGTAAGAAGAAAATTTTCAGGAGAAAGAGAAAAGGAATCTGCAGAGTTCGTGTTTGAATAGGTAAAAGTGGTGAAAACAGAAGGTTCATGAAACCCCAATATTTTTATATTTTTATATTTTTGATTTTTTAATACATAAGGAAAGTTGCAAGATGAAACTGAAAAGGAAACGGAGCCCGGGGTGGACAAACCCACCCTAGGCGTGGGCCCAGCCTGGCCGCGCCTGAGGGGGGTGTTTCCCCCTCGAACTCCGTCTTCGCCTCGTTTCCGTGTCAAAACCTTCCTTATGCATTGAAACTTTGTAATATATAACCCCCCGGGTTTCCCGAGGTTCGTGCATCGTGTTCTCGTCATGTTTTCGTTTTAACATGTTTCTGTCAGGAAATCTTCTCAAGTTTAGAGCACCATGGCCTCCGCCAACGACAAAGGCAAGAAGCTCAAGGAAGAAGAACCTTAAGTCCCCAGGGAGGAGGAGATTTTGGTAGGGTATGAAGGTAACATGGAGGAGGACAAGCAACCGGACACTCGGGCTACCATTGCAAGCATTGGTTTGGTGGCACGACCTACCAAGCTTAAGAGGACATCACGGATGTCTACATGAGGGAGAACTCCATGCCATATCCTTGCTCCACGCACACTTCCTCCTAGTACCCCTTGTTCTAACCGTGCAGGGAAGAAACACTCTAATTTGGAGGAAGAATGGAGAAAGAATAACAAGGACTGGGATCCTCGGTATGAGTTGATCATGGGCTGCATTGAGCATAATTCGGAGTTAATTCATACTTTGATCTTCGATATGGAGGATTTGAAGAAACTTATTGAAGAGCTTATCAAGAGAACACCACCACCACAAAAGGAATAATTCGTCATCGGGTTTTGCATCCCCTTGGCTTGTTCCAAGCTTGGGGGAGTGCCACGGTATCACCACTATTATCTTTTATCTTTTACCCTTTTTAGTGGATTCATATCTGTGGTAGAGGGGTTAGTTTGCATGTGGAAGTATATCTCCTTTAGTTGATTATATATGTATCCCTTGGTGTGAGTGCCTTCATTGAATATTAATGAGAAGTCTCATCTTTTACTTTTTGTACTTCTTATTTTAGTTTGCAATCTCTATTATATGATGGATCTTGTTGATCAGTATTGGCACCACTTTGGGATCATCAAGTGGATCTAAATTGGTTTTGGCAAACCGAGTTCTAGTCAGTAGCATTACTATGAAAGAGAAAAAGAAAGAAAAAAGCTTACAGGTTGTATCATTTGTTTTATTTCTTGTTGGCTCATAAGCTTAGTATTCTTTATTTAAGATTCTTTTGTGTCTTCAAGGAATATTGCATGTTTGGCTTTATTACTTGTATGTTTGCTTATTTCTTTCAACTCTCTCGCTTGCTACCCAGTTTTGCTAGCCAAAAACCTGTTTTGAGAAGGCATACTTCTCATGTTTCCAAAATCCTTTGAACCAAAACTTTTGCCACTTGTGCCCACCATATCTACCTAGTAGCTTTCACTATTACAAGCAAATTCTCAAGCTTCATCTACCTTTCGAATTAAAAAGTATTTTGTTATGAGAAAACTAATTAGTAAAGCTCTCACGAACTTGATGGCACACCTTATTTACTTGCCCCTAATAGACTTGAACCATTGTGAACACCGAAGTTGTATATGCTTGCATCTATACATTGGAATTAGTAGAACCATGCTGCCACAGGGAATGTTTTCAACATTGCACTTGTACTCTGTACACAGTTGATATCGTTCTCTTTTGTCTATGGATGTCAACGGTGTGAAATAAAGAGGGAACTTGTAAGTCCATGGAGTTTGTATCCCGTGTTAGAGAAACGCCTAGGCCGCTAGCCTAAGCCATGCTTAATCATGGTGGAAACTTGCAGCATCACCATAGTGAGTCATCTATGAAGCATCCTCAATAAAAATTTATGCACATAGTAAATAAAAATATCGCTAAGATGATCATTGTTTGCTTGACTTGTCATTTTGGTTATGGGAAAGCTCCTGTACCATGTGCAAGGGGTACCCCGTTGGCGGTTCTCAATGATATGCAAATACTTACAATGACAAGAACTTACCTGTGACCAAAGTTGAGTAGCATGAGGAGTGGCCCTCATATTCAAGGGACATGAGATTGCCAACTTATATTTCATCAAGCATATACTCCATCTTTGTTCACTTTAACCTTAATCATCTCAAGATGCCTATGATAGGGGCAATGAGGGCTCAAAACTAGTAAGTACCATAATCTTTTGGAAGCTCTTTATGACTTCTAATCCCCGCTACCCTCTAATAAGGGACCTTTCTCCTAGTTAATAGTTTGAGTCAGTAAACCTACTTCCTCTCTATCTCCAGCAAGCATTTGAGTTGTTGTGTTTCAAGCATTCATATGCTGATTTATTCAATCATGTTCTTTATCTTCCTTGTTTGCATAAAACTCTTATCTATTGAGTATTACTTTGAAATCCTTCACTTGTGAAAAACCTTTTTGAGCAAAGAGTGCTCCTATTTTGAAACTTCTACAAAAAGCTTTTGTGAAACTGTTTGTCAGTTGTTCTCTGACCAAGAACGAGTTTGCCAATTCCAATTATGATTTGTCTTTATGCATCTCTATTGTGACTGTTGTACTTGGTTGCAAGCTAAGTTATATAATGGTGAGTTTCTTTCTTCTATGAGTTGTGCAATGGTAAGTGTGATGCTTCTTGTTCGTATTCTTTTATCGACACTTCACTCCATAAACCTGTGGACATGTTTACTGAGCTCAGTATTCGCTTGGGGACAAGCGAATTCGAAGCTTGGGGGAGTTGATACGCCCAATTTGCATCACCATTCTATATCATAATTTACCTCTATTCATTGATATTTATCTTATTATGAGGTATTACTTAAGGCTTTTTCATCTGTTTATGCATGTTGGATGATTCTTGGAGGATGGATTGCTGGAGTCTGGATTTTGATGGAAAAGAAGGCGTATTAGTGCAATTTCATAAAGATCAGAAAAATATGGAAACATATTATTTCTCTAGAAGAATGCGGGAGCCAGAAGGAGGGACGAAGAAGGGCCTCAGGGGCCCACACCCCCTAGGCACGGGCCCACCTAACCCCACTCCTAGGGCAGGTGTGGCCCACCTGCCCGGCCTCCGGCTCCGCACCTTCGCCTATATCTTCCCTACGGAACCCTAAGCCTCAGGGAGCGACCACGGATAGATTTCCGCCGCCTCTGGGGGCGGAACACACCGAGAGATAAAGATCTCTCCGGCAGACAGATTTCTGCCGGGGGAATTCCTTCCCGGAGAGGGGAGACCAACGCCATCAACACCGTCATCAAGCTAGGCTCCATAGGGATCATCATCATCCACACCATCATCTCCACCAGCACCATCATCACCACTCTGTCCTGCTGTAACAATTGTATTAGATATTGCTTTAGTTCTTAGGGGGAACTTTCCCGGTGTTGATTACTATTGTAGTTGATGCTTGTGAGTGGAACCATTGGATTATTGTTTATGTTCAGATTGTTATCCATTACCATATCATCTTTGATCTTGATCCATATGATGTCTCGTGAGTAGTTCGTTTAGTTCTTGAGGACATGGGACAAGTCATGTTGTTAGTAGTGAATCTGTGATGAGTTATTATTCAATGGTTTAGTATTTAAGTTGTGGTGCTATTATTCTAGTGGTGTCATGTGAACGTCGACTACATGACACTTCACCATTTATGGGCCTAGGGGATGCATTGTGTATTTGGCTACTAATTGTGGGGTTGCCGGAGTGACAGAAACCTGAACCCCTGTTAGGACACCTTTGCACAAGGGAGCGTAGGATCTCCGAGTTTAAGGCCGTGGTTAGATTTATATCTTAATTACTTTCCTATAGTTACGGATGTTTGCAGGGGGTTTAATCACAAGTATGTATTAGTCCAAGTACGGTCGGTACATTAGCACAGGTTCACCCACACAACACTTACAACACCAGAGAAGAGTACGCAGCTATTTGAAGCGAAAGCACTTGATAGAATTCCCATGTGTCCTCGAGAACGTTTGGTCCTTATAAGTATTTCCACCGGCTTGTCCTTTGCTAAGAAAGGATTGGGCCACTTGCTCCGTTTGTTCGTTACCTTTGTTACTTGCTCCTTGTTTTGTTGCTTTGTTAGAAAACCACTAAAAATCCGTTTGCTAAGTATTCACAGGGATTTCCTGCTCCATACCACTGTTTAGCACCTTCTGCTCCTCATTGGGATCGACACTCCTATTTATCAAAAGTACTACGATACACCCCCTATACTTGTGGGTCATCAACTCCCCTTGTGAAGACGTCTTTAGCCTCCCTGGCAACGGCGCCAGAAAATTCTTGATGGTGCTTAGAAGCTTCATTGGGAGACCCCAAGAGAAAGGTATGATGAGCACAGCAGCAAGTTTTCCCTCAGTAAGAAACCAAGGTTATCGAACCAGTAGAAGGAAGGAAACAACTCAAAGGTGTTGCTAGCAACTTGGAAACCTGCACAACACAAACTCAAGACTTTGCCCCAACGAACAGTGAGGTTGTCAATCTCACCAGTTTGCTAAAAACAAAGGGTTAACTATATGGTGTGGAAGGTAATAGTGGTTTGCAGAAAGTAAAGAGTAACAGTGGAAGATTTATAAATGGTAAAGATTGGACCGGGGTCCATAGTTCACTAGAGGTGTTCTCCTTAAGATAAACAAACATGGAATGCTGGGTAAACAAATTACAGCAGGGCAATTGACAGGACTGAGCAAGGCATAACAATGCAATACTAGACATTCATGATCCAATGAGGTACGATTGGGCAATACAACAAGATACATAGACCGCCATCCAACTGCATCTATGACTAGTAATCCACCTTCAGGTTATCATCTGAACCCCCTCCAGTATTAAGTTGCAAGCAACGAATAACTACTTTAAGCAAAGTGTATAAGGTAAACAATCCACTTGTTCCATGAACAAGAGACCGTTGTTTTCTCCCTAGTGGCAACATCACATCTACAACCTTAGAGATTTATGTCACTTCCCTTAGCTTAAATATAGGCATGAACCCACTATCGAGCATAAATACTCCCTCTTGGAGTCACTAGCATCTACTCGACCAAGATAGCTACTAGAAACGGAGAGCATGCAAGATCACAAACAACACAGATATGATAGATTCAATAAGACAAAACCATTAATCAATCTGACATAGTAATCTCAATATCCATCGGATCCCCGCAAACACAACATGCATGAATACAAATAGCTGATCTTGATCATGAACGGATCTCACAAGATCTAAACATGGTAGCACAAAGGAGGATATACAACCATCTAGCTACTACATGGACCCGAACTCCAAGGTGGAACTACTCACACTTCATATCGGAGGCTAGCATGATGAAGAAGAAGGCCTCCAGGATGATCTCCCCTTCGGCAGGGTGAGGGAAGAGCTCCAGATCCCCCTGATCTAGGGACGATGGTGGCGGCTATAGACGGTTTCGTGGAATATTGATCGGGTACTTAGGGTTTCTGCATTGGTGGGTCTTTATAGGTGAAGAGGCGAGGCAGGGGGCAGCCAGGGCGGCCGCACCCCCTAGGCGCGGGCTAGCCCTAGCCGTGCGGACAGGGGGTGTGGCCCCCTGGCAGCTCTCCTCCGTCTCGTACTCTGGCTTCATCTTCCCCACGGTAAAATATTGACTTTGGATTTTATCCCATCCAATTCCAAGAATATTGATTTTCTTCCTTTCTGGAACCAAAAACAGAAGAAAACATGCAACTGGCACTGTGGCATCTTGTTAATAGGTTAGTCCAGAAAAACATATAAAAACACCTCAAAGTGTAGACAAAGCAAAGCAAAGTAGATACTAAACAAGCATGGAACATCAAAAATTATAGATACGTATCCGACGTATCAAGCATCCCCAAGCTTAACTCCTGCTCATCCTCGAGTAGGTAAGTGATAAAAAATAATTTTTGAGGTGAAATGCACCATCAAAATCAAGATCAAACCATTTGCAAGCAATGAAATCTGGGATCAAAGAACTCTAAACATGAAAGATGGAATTCTAATAGTAAGACAAAGTAAATATGCATGCAACATGAAAGGTTACAAACAAAGATCATGAATACCAAGCATTGAAAAACGTTTGTTTGTTTCATATACATAAAACATAGCATAGTGGCATTCAGCTTGTCCCTCATGGAGTAGCAAATTGATGCATAAGACACCTTCAAAGTTCATAAGAGTGACTAGATACAAATATCACAAGAACAAGTAATATCAACAATATGCATCAATCAATAAGTTTTGGGACAATGCACATAGAACTAAGAATGACAACAATGCTCTCTTAATTGGTACCTGAGGATAGAAGGCGAAGACTCAATATAATAGTGGAAGAAAGGCCCTTCATAAGGGAAGCAGGGATTTCAAGTCTCAAAAAGAGCTTCCAAAAATTATGATACTTGTTAGCTTTCAGCCCTCATTGCTCCTATCATAAGCATCTTGAAGTGATTAAGGTTAAAGTGAACAAACTATGGAGTATATGCTTGACGAAGTATAAGTTGGCAATCTCATGTCCCCTGAATACGAGGGCTGCTTCTCATGCTACTGAAGTTTAGTTACTTGCAAGTTCTTGTCAAAGTAAGTACATGTGTATCATAGAGAACCGCCAATGGGGTACCCTTTGCACATGATACACGAGCTATCCCATAATCAAAATGACAAGGCAAGCAGACAATGAGCATCTCAGCAATCTTCTTATTTATCATGGGAATATGGTGCTTTTTTCTCTCTTTCCTCTTTTTCTCATATTTTTTCTTTTTCTCCATCTCTTATTTTCTATCTCATTTTTTATAAGAAGAATGCTTCAGAGATGTCATTATGGTGATGCTGCAAGTTTCCACCATGATTAGGCATGGCTTAGGCTAGCGGCCCAGGCGTTTCTCTAACACACATACATAATTCCATGGACTTACAAGTTCCTCTTTCATTTCACTAAGTTTTCACATAACAAAATACTTTTTAATTGGAAGATAGATGAAAACAAGGATATATTTGTAATGGTGTAACACACCATGCATAGGAATTTATAGTGGACACTTTGGAATAACTTGGTTTATTGGGAGTTGGATTCATGAGTAGAACTTACTCATATAAGTGGAGGCTAGCAAAAGACTGGGAGCGACCAACTAAGAGAGCAATAATGGCCATAATCATGCAGAGCGAAAAAACATTACTAAGCAAAGCATAAAGTGGTACCTCAAGTCAATGATTAAATGATCATAGAGGATATGGTGACTTGTTCAAAGTCATAACATGGTGTGGGCATGTGCCAAGTCAACCCAAACAAAGCATCAAAGGAGAATACCACAATACTATGCTTTTGTATGCTAAAACAACGCATGATTCCTTCAAGGCACATTAAACAATCCCAATTGTTTGGAACAAGTCATGCTACAACAATAATCACTAAGCATAAGGTCAAAGCAACATCTAGCATGACATGCTAAAGTCTAAGTCACAGTCAAAGCAAGCTCCTCTTGTACTATTCAAGCAAGAACTTTCTACTCCTTTCAACACCAATCAACTTATTTAAAACAACACAACGAGAGCGGGGGTCGAAACTACTTTATTCAAGCAAACTAAACAAACCAAACAAAAACTAAGATGCTCCAAGAACAACACAACTATGCATGAAACAATAAAAACGAAGTGTCTAGAAAGACTTGAGCCTTTTATTGATCAAGAAGGGGATGCCTTGGGCATCCCCAAGCTTTGACGCTTACCTCTTGAATATTTCTTAGGGTGACATGGGGTGGCATCCCCAAGCTTGATATTTTGTCCATTATTCATCTCATTACATCATTCTTTCTCTACACCTGAAAATTTTCCTTCATACAAAACTTCACACAATCTTCATTAGCAACATTAGTGTATTCAAAAGATAATAGACCTTTAGGTTTAGCCTTAGAACTGAAAAACTTACACTAAAAACACAATCTACTGTAGTAATTCCATCAAAAAGCTCAATTTCCCAAAAAGGAATCAATAAGAAGCAAATGCAAATAATGGCAGAAATCTGTCAAAACAGACCAGCAGATAGAAACCGATTTTTTCGAAGACCTTATATTACTGAAATCAAAAAGTGTTGAACTAATAAAAGTTATCTAACATACTGGGGGATTTATTCAGAAAATATCAACTCAATCCGACTTACGGAGATTGTACACAAATTTTTATGGTGGATCGCAAAAATCTGTTTCGGGACAGCAACTCCCCAAATCTTAATTCCCTTTCATGAGAGGTTATTCTTGGCACAAAAATCAAACAAAAAGGATAAGGAAAGGCCATTACTGAAGTAATAACTTCCAAGACTTAAGAAAACTTTTGGGTTATCTCAATAAGTACTTTTCTTTAACGCCTTTAAGTTAGGCACAAGAAGCAAGAATCAAGTATTTTCAAATGAAAAAGCATTAAGATCAATACTCGAAATCTCTTCAACTAGGAAAGGTATCTCATCCAATAGAGGATCCTCTCTAGGTTTGGTTTTATCTAAAGTACCCATAACATCTACACATGGGCCTAGCATATTAAAACGTTCAAACACCTTTTTGGCTCCTTAGCAACATCATTGAACTCTTTTAGTAAAGTCTCTAGGATAAAATCTCCTTTTTCAGGATCCTCTTCTTCTTTTAGTTTAAGAAACAAAATTTGCATCATGGGGTTAAGGTTAACAAACCTAGCCTCCAACATATGAACTAAAGAAGCTGCAGCAATTTCATAATTAGGAGCAAGTTCTGCTATGGATCTATCCTCAATATCCTCGTGTTTGCTAACATGATTAAAGAATTCTTCAATATTTTTTTCCCAATTATAGAGCCACTACCTACTGAAAGGTCTTTCAGGGTGAACTTGGGAATCAACATGGTGAGCTAGAGCAAGGTGACAACTAGATTAAGAACTATTTTTTGTGTGTTTTTGATAATAGAAAGCAAACCAAACTAAACTAATTTTATTGAGTTTTTTGATAAAAAGAGGCAAACAAAACCAAGCAAAAGAAACTAAGCAAAACAGAAACAAAGTAAAGAGAAAGGTTGTGAATGACTCCCCTTGTGACGATGTCCTTAGCCTCCCCGGCAACGGTGCTAGAAAAGTCTTGATGGTGCTTAGAAGCTTTGTTGGGAGACCCCAAGAGGAAGGTATGATGAGCACAGCAGCAAGTTTTCCTTAGTAAGAAACCAAGGTTATTGAACCACTAGGAAGAAGGAAACGACTCAAAGGTGTTGCTAGCAATTTGGAAACCTGCACAACACAAACTCAAGACTTTGCCCCAACGAACAATGAGGTTGTCAATCTCACCGGTTTTCTAAAAACAAAGGGTTAATTGTATGGTGTGGAAGGTAATAGTGGTTTGCAGAAAGTAAACAGTAACAATGGAAGATGTATCAATGGTAAAGATTGGACCGGGGTCCATAGTTCACTAGAGATGTTCTCCTTAATATAAACAAACATGGCATGCTAGGTAAACAAATTACAGCAGAGCAATTGACAGGACTAAGCAATGCATAACAATGCAATACTAGACATTCATGATCCTATGAGATTCGATTGGGCAATACAATAAGATACATAGACCACCATCCAACTGCATCTATGACTAGTAATCCATCTTTAGGTTATCATCTGAACCCCCTCCAGTATTAAGTTGCAAGCAACGGATAACTGCTTTAAGCAAAGTGTGTAAGGTAAAAAATCCACTTCTGTTCCATGAACAAGAGACCGTTGTTTTCTCCCTAGTGGCAACAACACATCTACAACCTTAGAGATTTCTGTCACTAATCAATAAGACAAAACCATTAATCAATCTGACAAGATCTAAACATGGTAGCACAAAGGAGGAGATACAACCATCTAGCTACTAAATGGACCCGTAGTCAAAACCATTAATCAATCTGACATAGTAATCTCAATATCCATCGAATCCCTGCAAACACAACATGCATGAATACAAATAGATGATCTTGATCATGAACGGAGCTCACAAGATCTAAACATGGTAGCAGAAAGGAGGAGATACAACCATCTAGCTACTACATGGACCCGTAGTCCAAGGTGGAACTACTCACACTTCATACCGGAGGCTGGCATGATGAAGAAGAAGGCCTCCGGGATGATCTCCTCTCTGGCAGGGTGCTGGGAAGAGCTTCAGATCCCCCCGATCTAGGGACGATGGTGGAAGCGACCACAGACGGTTTCATGGAATATTTATCGGGTACTTAGGGTTTCTACCTCGGGGGGTTTTATAGGCGAAGAGGCAAGGCAGGGGGATGATGACCCACAAGTATAGGGGATCGCAACAGTCTTCGAGGGTACTATTACCTAATTTATTGATTCAACACAAGGGAAGCCAAAGAATACTTGCAAGCCTTAACAACTGAGTTGTCAATTCAGCTGCACCTGGAAATAGTTCATGCTCACAGAAGTTTATTAGTAGCAATAGTTTGGTAGTAGCAACAACAAAGCAGCAGCAGCAATAAAATAAGAGCAATAGTAACAGTAGTAGCAAACAGTAAGATATGAGCGTGGTAGGCATAGGGACGGATGGACGAGCATTGCATGGACGAGTCTAAACATGTAACTTCAAGATCTAGGGCAATTGCAGATAAATAAGAATAAGCATCCCAGTACTAAACAATCATAGGCATGTGCTCCATATATAGTCATGCGTGCTTGCAATGATAACTTGCACAACATATTTTGTCCTGCCAGCCCGTTGCAGCGGGGCCTCAAGGAAACTAATGGCAATTAAGGTGCTCCTTTTAATAGAGCACCGGAGCAAAGCATTAACACTCCGTGAACACATGTGATCCTCACATCACAGCCATCCCCTCAGGTTGTCCCAATTTCTGTCACTTCGGGGACTTTGGATCCGGACAATGATATGTGTACATAACTTGCAGATAAGATCACAAACAATACTATCATAATGATTCAATAACAAGTTTAGATCTGAGATCATGGCACTCGGGCCCTAGTGACAAGTATTAAGCACAACAAGTTGCAACAAAGTCAAATAGCACTAATAGATATACTAGGCACCATGCCCTAACAATCTTATTCAATTACATGATAGAACTCATCCAATCCCTACCATCCCCATAGCCTACAGCAGGGGATTACTCACTCATGGATGGGGGAAACATGGGTAGTTGATGGAGAGGCGTCGGTGATGATGGTGACGATGATCCTCTCCGAATTCCCCATCCCTGCAGGATGCCAGAACGAAGTTTCTGGTTCCAAATCGTGGTTTCCGGTGGTGGCGGTGCAACAGAACTATTTCTAGAAAAACATCGAACCCCCTCGGTTTTTAGGTCAAGAGGCATCTTATAGGCGAAGAGGGAGGCCGAGGGGGTGCTTGGGGTAGCCACACCCCCTCCAGGCGTGGCCTGGGCCCACCCGCACGGCAGGGGTGTGGGCCCCTCAGGCCTCCCATCTGTCTCGTACTCTGGCTCCGTGAGTCTTCTGGTGAAATAGGATTTTTGGCATATTTTCTGGGATTTTTCCTGATAGTTGATTTTCTGCACAAAAACTAGACACCAAGGTAATTCTGCTGAAAACAGCGTCAGTCTGTGTTAGTTGTATCCAAATCACACAAGTTTAGAGGAGAAACAATAGCAAAAGTGCTTGGAAAAGTAGATACGTTTTGGACGTATCAGGGGCAGCCAGGGCGGCCAGGCGCGGGCTATCCCTAGCCGCGCAACCAGGGGGTGTGGCCCCTGGTGGCTCTCCTCCGTATCGTACTCTGGCTTTGTGTTCCCCACGGTAAAATATTGACTTTGGCTTTTGTCGCGTCCAATTCCGAGAAAATTGATTTTCTGCCTTTCTGGAACCAAAAACAGAAGAAAACAGGCAACTAACACTGTGGCATCTTGTTAATAGGTTAGTCCAGAAAAACATATATAAACACCTCAAAATGTAGACAAATCAAAGCAAAGTAGATACTAAACAAGAATGAAACATCAAAAATTATAGATACGTTTTTGACGTATCATTACTCTCTTCGTTTCATTGCCGTACCCACAATCACGACAATGAAACGGATTGAGTAATAGTTTATCATCTAAACATTTGATCGAGATGACATTAGCCTCATAGGTGAGGCGATTGGAGAGTAGTTTCTAAGTACTATGCATTGCCAAGAGGATAAGAGCATGAACTCTTGTGATTTAGAGGACTAAAAGCATCCCTATCATTTAAAAGAGTAATTTCCTTCTCTAAAGAAAGTGAGGTTCCTGGCCAAACTCCTATTCTTTTGCAATTGAGCATATAAAAACATAACAATATGTAATATACGATTCATAATTAATATAGACGATAGATTACTCATACAAATCAATAGCATCATCATAATACCCAATAAATAGGGTTCTTCTACACGATAAATAGTTGTCAAGTCACACATACCGATCACCTAGGCATAGATGATATGTTGTGGGTTAACCACTAGGATGGCCTGATCTTTCACGTTTTCTCGAGAGGAGTCGTGAGAATCGTGGGGAAATGGGGAGAAGGCGGAGACGAACACACATCACACGAAGAACACGATGGACACACGCAAAAACAACATAAATACAAGCCAATTGCTCACTTTAGAGCCTACCGGCCCAATACAATTCTCATGGCGATTCGATATCAGATGAAGAATTCCTTGATCCCAAACAGAGAGTCTTGATGTTTGGCTCCTAGGTTACATCTTGTCTTGATGTTTCGACTTAGCATGGCTCTTGTGGTTCATATCTGAGGATACACAAGGCATTGGTATGAAGTAGCAAACTATCCAAAGGAGTATCGAAATCACAAAAGGATAGGAGCGAATTAACCTTATCTTGTAGGAGCTTTGCTCGAACATGGGTCAAGGGTCCACTTGGGGGACTTGTTGGAGTAGATGTAGAGACGTTGGTAGGATGGTCTGTATCATGATAAATATAGTGTTCTAGTTATGCATTAGAGTGCATAACTAGAAAGTTCCACCTATTAAAAACTAATGATAATGAAATGGCTTCTCTACTTGTATTTGAATTGTAATACTCATGGATTTGTTCCAAAAATTCTTGTATTGGTTGGTTAGATCCATTCTCTTTGGACAATGCCTCATTGCCAAGTGTTTGTTGATGCCATGCAAGGTATAAATCATTGTCTTCATACTCCGACGATTTTGCTTGTGTATTGTTCTTCCTTGTAGAGCTAAGAAATTTAAAGACGGAAGAGAAAATAAAACACATTGGCTATAGAGGTGGAAAGGGGAAAATGAGGGGAAATCACCTTGTTCCCATTTTCTCAACTGGATAAGAGGAGGACGCAGCCTGCGTTGGTGCCGCCCCTCCAATGACCTCCACAATCTCCATAGATTTTTTGTTTGCCGGAGATGGCAGCAGCTCTAAAGCTGGTGAGGTGGGATGGCGACTAGAGGAGGAAGACATACCAGGGTTCATCTAGAGTAGTTTAGCCTTCATGGATCCGAAGCCCAAAATTGGGGTTCTCCAACAAGTAGCTTCCCATTCGGGGAGCTAACAAACATGGAGTTTAAGAAATCCTTGGAAATTTACCATCAGTAGGTCACTTATTGTTATGGGTTCGACCTATGTGCTTATTCTATCCCCTTCCTCTCTTGATGCGTTTTCCCCACAATGTCCAAGCTCCCTGACAAGAACCATAGCCTCCATCCACTACCATTCTTTTCTCACCCTCAGCGCGATCCCTGTGATGCCACCCCATCGAAGACCTCCTCCCAACAACTCTGTCATGACCCACAGTCTTCATCTTCCACGCATATGCATGTGTGCATTAACTGATGTTGAGACCAAGGGTCATCCTTGTTTTTGAAATATCCTTTTTCTTGAATTGTTCTATATATGGGCGCTCCTCCAACGAGTGTAGTGTCTATGCTCCTCTCGTAGTTCCAGACGGTGCTTATACACCACCCCCATCGATGTCAAAATCGGCACAAAGGCCCTTGTTGTTTATTGATGCCACTCGCTACCACCATTCAATATTGGACTCGACTATTGGGTCAAGGGGAGATGACCTTGACGAGTAGGGTCCACTTTTCAATGGCTCGGGGAAGAAACCAGGAGTGCAACATCGTGGACTCTCCATTTCAGAGCCTAATAAGGTAGTCAAATTCTGCGATTTTGCCGAGATGATATGTTGCTGAACTCCGCCCTAACTCCCTCATAGGATCATATTGTTCTTTCTTCCATTTCTCTTTTTGTTCTTGTGTTAGCCTTATACTTTTTCCAACAAAAAATTTAGTTTTAGCAAGTGCAAGTGATAAAATTGTGGCATAGAATTTCACCAAAAATTGTTCAGAACTCAAATCACACAAGAAGCATGTAATTTTCTAACATTCCAACAAGTAACAAAAAAATCGCATCTTACTCTTAGTGTCACTTCTCATTTGTTAGAAAGAAAGAACGCATAGAAAGGAAAAAACGAATATTAGAGACTTTATTATTTTCTACATACATAAGAAGCGGGTAAATTTCTCACATTCCAAACAAGTATCCCTCTGATTCATAATAAGTGTTACTGTTTTAATATAATTTTTTCGGAGGGAGTACCAAAAATCCATCTTACTCTCAATGACTGCTCTTTTATTATTAGAAAGAAAAACGCATATAGTATGTGTCATTTTGTCACGCATGCCACTGGTATTGTGTCGTTCTGGATATGAGAAACAAATGGATGCTTCTGGTAAGTCAATAATTGATTGCTGAGTTGTTATATTGGCACGTTATTTGGCACGCGCGAGAACATGAGGCCGTGAGGCTAAACAGGTGGGCTACAAACTCAAATAAAAATAAAAACTCACTTGCCACTTTAAGCAAGAAACCAATGCAAGAAGAGTGCTCACATTTCAACTCGCCAGATCATCCTCTGTACGAGAAGGTCAGCCACAAAATAGTGTCTTTCATGGGAGTGGTCACAACTTGTGAACACCTGTACCGCGTCAATCACATGCAGACACCTGCACTGACGTACACACCTGGACGAATAGGAGAGGTTGAGGGCGTTTCTACACATCATCGAGGGAGAAGCAGATAAGGTTATATACGACGTGTCCAATTGTATGCTACGCGGAGGAAATAGAATCGTTGCCGTTTGCTTGTACTGGTGTATATGCCTGTCCTTCACTTAGCTGTAAATCTTAGCAAGAGGTTTAGTTTGAAAGGTTCACCGCAATCTCTGTTTATAAATATAAGACGTTTTAGTTTTATGAATGAAATATATCTAGATGGTTTTTTAGTGTATATGTTCACTCCGAGCATATACGAACATGTATATAAAAAACATCTAGATATATTTATTTTATAAAACTAAAATATTTTATATTTTTGAACGGAGGAGTATATATTTCCTTTTTGAAGGATAAGTTTGTACTCTACTTCACTATTCTGGGAGAATACTTCCCTTTTGCGTCCAAGCAAACTGCTCCAATATCTGGGGACGACGCGCCAAAAGTTTTCCTTGGGAAGGAAGATATACCATTAGCTGAAGAATTATCGTAGTGTTCAACTTGCATGAATGATGTTGTCTAACTTATACTCTCTCCGTTTTAAAATATAAGATGTTTTAGGTTTGTAAAGAAAATGAATCTGGACTTTTTAAATTTGTAAAGATCATTCAGGTTAAACAAGAAGGTAATAACCGTGTGAAATCATCCCTCTGCGCGCGCGCACACACATAGCGTGTGTGTGGAAATAAAAAGAATATACAAATAACAAATGAATGGATAAGGCAGTAGTAGTATTTTTTGAAATAAAACCTGTGACCACGTCTACATGCGTTATTCCCGCAAAGAAAATCAGATTACATGAGCTCGCTGTAACATTATTTCAGCTGCATTCACGCCAATTACACAAAATGAACGGACTCCAAATTTTCCCAAATGAAACAAACATTGCCGGCAAAACTTTCATCAATACTACTCGAGCATCGCGGCCATCGCCTTCACCCTCCCCTTGGGCACGTCGACGAGCATCAGCATCGCCGTGTCCCTCTTGGCCCTCCGATCAACGATGACATGCGGCGGCACGAAAACATGGCTGCCGATCATGAGGCTGCTGCCACCGGCGCCGGCAAGGCTCCCGCTGAACTTGCTGAACCCGGCCTGCAGGGCCAGCGCTCTTGCACCAGCAGTATCCCTACCGGTCTTCGTCTTCCCGGGGATGTCGATGGGGGAAGAAGAAGCTTTCTGCCGGTTTGGCGCCGTGGTTGGACTCGGACGGCGGTGCTCGCTGGAGAACTCCTCGCCGCCGCCGTCGTCGTCGTCAAGATAGTAGTACATGTGCTTGGCTAGCTCCAGATCTTGTGCAGCATCGGCTGGCCATAGTATGTCTGCTTCTTGAAATTCTTCCTCCTCCTGCTCTTTCCTCAGCATCTTGCTGTTCTTGCTCGACTTGATATCCATATCCTAGCTATTGGTGTATTTAGGTGAGGATAAGTACCTTCATTAAGTAGTAGTACTAGATATTTAGGATGGGGTATAGATCTAGGACTTCCGTCTAATCTTGCTTGACTTGATACGCTAGCTTGGCCATCTAATTAAATTTTCCTAGTATCTTAATGTTATCTTACCTGGGGATTTCTAGAAGTCATACCCCGCTTTCTTAGTCCACAGATACTGCTGTCTGAACCTTGTTTGAACCAGCCTATAGACGGTGATGCCGTGTGTGCACGCGGGTCGCAATTACTGATGAATCAGCACCAAGTCAGGAGCGACGTGTAGGCCGAGCGATGCAGTGCATCAGAAACGACATTCCCATTTGCATTCTGATCATAGTACATGTGTACATCAGTGCACGCACAGACAGACAGAGTCAGACACATAAATGGCCATATGTAAGTTTACACCAACGGATTAATTTCAAATTTTCACCCCGCTCATCCAATCAACTCACAAATGGCACAGATACAGTACGTTTACACACCATATGTACCTCGTTCTTCCAACCAATTCACAAATTGCACCTCCGGTCGAAAAAAAAATTCATTCGACATACTTTCAAAAAAAAAAAAAAATCATTCGACATGCCTAGTTTCGTAGCTAGCTATCTGACTCACAAGCAAACTGAATCAACCGAAGGAGACATGCATGTCGTGGCAGCGATGTTCAGTACACGTCGCGCGCGCCGTTCGGCATGAGCGCGCGTGCGCGGCAATGGCTGGGCTAGCCCTCGATGAAGCCGGTCATGCGGAGGACGGAGTCGCGCACACGCGTGAGGTCCCTGCCCTTGAGCGTCCTCCCCTGCCCCGAGCACACCGAGAAGGCCGCCCTGCGCCGCGCCATCAGCACGTGCGGCGGCTCCACCTCGCCGCCATGGTGCTCGCCGTCCTCGTCGCCCCGGCGGCCCGGCCCTCGCTCGTCCGCCGGCGCGCCCGAGACCGACGGGATGTCGATCGGGCGCGTGAACGGACGCCTCTCCTGCGCCCACGCCACGCATTTCGACGACAAGGCCGCGTTCTGATGCATCGACATGACCGGAGTAGTAGGAGCTGTGAGCGGGATGAGCAATGGGAGCTTGTGATGATTGTAAATGCGACAAGCTGGCCTGTCCAAAACTTTCCTCTCTGAAGCTCGGCGTGGCGCGAGAGATTTATAGGGCGAGGGACGTGGTGGCCCGGCGGCTACGTCGCTAGCTAAGCTAAGCTAGGGAGGTTCCGTGCGGGGTTGCGCCGCCTTGCGTGACAGATAAGTATGCGGTTTTAGGGCTTTAATTTGACGGGAAGGGAAAGGAATAATTCCGTAATTCCGTCCGCGATTCACCTCCAAGGCCTTGGGCGGTTGGCCTCGCTAAGCAACAAAACTGTGGCAAAATTATTGTACTACAGTGTTCGCTGTCCAATGGGATGACCGGATTTGATCGATAGTTTTGGCTTTGTACAAGCGCGCACGTCTAGTGAGCGCGTGCGCGTGCTTCATCATCCCGGACGTACTTCTCGGCGATCATGGGGTTGTCGCAACGCCAAGAAAGCTAACCGATTCCTCCAGTCATTCGGCGTTCTCAGACACAATTCCAATACTATTTAGCATTAGACAGATGTAACATTTGGCCTAAAAACGGCCGGTTTTCTAGTCGCATTCTATCGTGGTATTGCCGACAAATATGTCATAGAGGGATTCACACAAGCGTCGTATTTAGAGACGTAGGGGAAGGCGACGAGTTGGCCGATGATAACACAGCTTACCCAGGTTCAGATCCCACAATAGTGACGAAATCCTATTCCAACTATAAATCACTATAATTACAATACGTCGAGTTACATGGAACGATTAGTTTCAAGATTCGGCATAGCCGGCGGTTCCTCGACATCATGGGACACGAGTCCTGCAAAAACTGGCAACGTGATACGTCCAATTTGCATCATCATTCTATGTCATAATTTACCTCTATTCATTGATATTTTTCTTATTATGAGGTATTACTTATGACTTTTCGTCTGTTTATGCATTTGGATGATTCTTGAAGGATGGACTGCCGGAGTCTGGATTTTAATGGAAAAGAAGGCGTTTTGGTGCAATTTCGCAAAGACCAGAAAAATACCAGAAAAATATGAAAACATATAATTTTACCAGAATATGAAGGAAGCCAGAAGGAGGGACGAAGTGGGGCCTCAGGGGGCCCACACCCCCCTAGGCGAGGGCCCACCTGACCCCGCGCCTAGGGCAGGTGTGGCCCACCTGCCCGGCCTCCTACTCCGCCCCTTCGCCTATATCTTCCCTTTGAAACCCTAAGGCTCGAGGAGCGACTACAGATAGATTTTCGCCGCCTCTGGGGGGCGGAAAGTACCGAGAGAGAAAGATCTCTCCGGCAGACAGATTTCTGCCGAGGGGATTCCTTCCCGAAGAGGGGAGACCGTCGCCATCAACACCGTCATCAAGCTAGGCTTCATCGGGATCATCATCATCATCCACACCATCATCTCCACCAGCACCATCATCACCACTCCGTCCCACTATAACAATTGTGTTGGATAGTGCTTTAGTTCTTATGGGAAACTTTCCCGGTGTTGATTAATATTGTAGTTGATGCTTGTGAGTGGAACCATTGGATTATTATTTATGTTCAGATTGTTATCCATTATCATATCATCTTTGATCTTGATCCATATGATGTCTTGTGAGTAGTTCGTTTAGTTCTTGAGGACATGGGAGAAGTCATGTTGTTAGTAGTAAATCTGTGATGAGTTATTATTCAATGGTTTAGTATTTAAGTTGTGGTGTTATTCTTCTAGTGGTGTCAAGTGAACGTCGACTACATGATACTTCACCATTTATGGGCCTAGGGGGGATGCATTGTGTATTTGGCTACTAATTGTGGGGTTGCCGGAGTGACAGAAACCTGAACCCCCGTTAGGACACCTTTGCACAAGGGAGCGTAGGATCTCAGAGTTTAAGGTTGTGGTTAGATTTATATCTTAATTACTTTCCTGTAGTTACATATGTTTGCAGGGGGTTTAATCACAAGTATGTATTAGTCCTAGGAAGGGCGGTATGTTAGCACAGGTTCACCCACACAACACTTACAAACACCAAAGAAGAGTACTCAGCTATTTGAAGCGAAAGCACTTGACAGAATTCCCATGTGTCCTCGAGAACGTTTGGTCCTTATAAGTATTTACACCAGCTTGTCTTTTGCTAAGAAAGGATTGGGCCACTTGCTCTGTTTGTTCGTTACCTATGTTACTTGCTCCTTGTTTTGTTGCCTTGTCAGAAAACCACTAAAAATCCGTTTGCTAAGTATTCACAGGGATTTCCTGCTCCATACCAATGTTCAGCACCTTCTGCTCCTCGTTGGGATCGACACTCCTATTTATCGAAAGTACTACGATACACCCCCTATACTTGTGGGTCATCAAGACTATTTTCTGGCGCCGTTGCCGGGGAGTGAAGCGCTATTGAAGAGTTGAACTGGTAAGGGAAACTTTTACTGTGAATATTGCTTTTGTTACTGCTTGTTCCTTTGTTTCCAATATGGATAACCCACTTGGTTTTCTGTTTGGAAATCTACTACCACTGCTAGGGTAGTAGATGAACCACCTCCTGTTGAGATAGATCCTTTTAAGATACCTACAAGTATTGTTAATTGTGTTATGGATAATTATTATTTTGGGGATGGAGCTGTCCATCCTGGTGATCACTTGCTTTTTATCCATGAATTATGCGGGTTGTTTAAGTATGCAGGTATCACAACCGAACAGGTGAAGAAGTTACTCTCCATATCCTTGAAAGGGAGAGTTGAAAAATGGTATAAGATGCTGAAGAATGGATAATCCATGGAATGGGAGGAGATGGCATCTCTCTTTTACTCTAAATTTTATCCTCCAAGTGAGATTCATAAGGATAGAAATCTTATATATAACTTCTGGCCTCTTGATGGAGAGAGTACAACTCAAGCTTGGGGGAGTTGAAGTTACTAATGCTTAAATGTCCTATTCATGAACTCCCTAACAATATTATTCTCAATAACTTTTATGCTAGGCTTTCTCTTCATGATAGATTTACTAGATGCTTCTTGTGTTGGATCATTCACACATATGAAGGAAGAAGCTAAATGGAATCTTCTAGACCGTATTCAAGAGAATACTGAAGCTTGGGAGAATGACAAAGGAAGAAAGTCAGGTATAAACTATGATTATGAATGCATTAAATCTTTTATGGGGACTGATGACTTCCGTGATATTAGCAATGAGTTTGGTCTTGATTCCCAAAGTATTGCCAACTATTTTAAGGCCTTTGCCTCTTACATAGAAATTCCCAAGAATAAGTGGAATAAGTACCATGCTCTGTATAAAGATGTTGTTAATCATGCTCCCGTTAGAAGTACTCAAGTTTGTACTACTAATCATATTGTGCATGAACCTGATGTTGAGAAAATGCCTTTCCCAGCTAAGGTAAAGGAGTATACTATGATTATTAGTGCAAATAACAAAGGTATAAAGAAAACTGTGGAGCCTGGTAAGCATTTGAGTGATTAACCTGTGGTAGCTATTGTGAAAGACACTATCACTAGAAATATAGAGGATGAGCATATTGTCTTCTGTGAAGATGCTTCTAATATTATCTCTCATCCTAGTAAGGCTAGAAAAGCTAGTGTTCCTGTGCTTTTTGTTAAAATTGGTGATCATTGCTACTATGGTTTATGTGATATTGGTGCTAGTTCTAGTGTTATTCCTTATGAGCTTTACAGGGAAATTGTGCATGAGATTGGTCCTTGCGAGCTTGAGGACATTGATGTGGTTATTCACCTTGCTAATAGGAAACCATTTGCTCCATTGGCATTGTAAGAGATGTGGAGGTTCTCTATGGTAAGATTAAGTATCCTGCTGATTTTCTAGTGCTTAATTCAGCAGCTATCAAAACTCGTCCTATCCTTTTTTGTAGACCTTTCTTGAACACTTGTGGAGCTATTATTGATTGTAAGAAGGAAAAAGTTTTAACTAAGTTTGACGGAGAGTCTTATGTGTTTAACTTTTCCAAATTTGCTAAAGCTCCTTGTGAAAATAGCTTGCCTAATAAAGATTTCAGGATGGAACAACTTGCTTCTATTGATCCGGTTTATGACCTTGGACCTCTTTTTTATGACTGTAAGTATGCTTATTCTGATGATAAAGTTGTTTCCAGTAACAGTTATATTGTCAACTTTATTCAAAGTGCTACTGAAAGTTATTTTGAGAGAGGTGATGACCCACAAGTATAGGGGATCACAACAGTCTTCGCGGGTAGTATTACCCAATTTATTGATTCGACACAAGGGGAGCCAAAGAATACTTGCAAGCCTTAACAACTGAGTTGTCAGTTCAGCTGCACCTGGAAATAGTTCTTTCTCACAGAAGTTTATCAGTAGCAATAGTTTATAGTAGCAATAACAAAGCAACAGCAACAGTAACAACAACAGTGAAATAGGAGCAATAGTAACAATAACAGTAACAGTAGGATTCGAGTGCGGTAGGCATAGGGATGGATGGACGGGCGTTGCATGTACGATTCTAAACATGTAACTTTAAGATCTAGGGCATTACATATAAATAATAACAAGCATCCAAGTACTAAACAATCCTAGGCATGTGCTCCAAATATAGTCATATGTGCTCGCAATGAGAACTTGCACAACATCTTCTATCCACCCAGCCCGTGGCAGCTGGGCCTCTAGGGAACTACTGGCAATTAAGGTGCTCCTTTTAATACAGCACCGGAGCAAAGCATTAACACTCTATGAACACATGTGATCCTCACACCATAGCCACCCCCTCTGGTTGTCCCAATTATTGTCACTTTGGGGCCTTTGGATCCGGACAATGATATGTGTACACAACTTGAAGATAAGATCACAAACAATACTATCATAATGATTCAATAATAAGTTCAGATCTGATATCATGGCACTCGGGCCCCAGTGACAAGCATTAAGCACAACAAGTTGCAACAAAGTCAAATAGCACTAATAGAGATACTAGGCACTATGCCCTAATATATCTTATTCGATTACATGATAGAACTCATCCAATCCCTATCATCCCCAAGCCTACAGCGGGGGATTACTCACTCATGGATGAGGGAAACATCGGTTTGTTGATGGAGATGCGTTGGTGATGATGATGGCGATGATCCTCTCCAAATCCCCCGTCCCGGTAGGGTGCTAGAACGGAGTTTCTAGATCCGAATCTTGGTTTTTGGTGGCGGCGCCTGGGGTGGGTCTAGGCCCCCTAGGCCTCCCCTCCGTCTCTTCTTCTGGCTCCGTGGATCTTCTGGTGTTTTTGGCACATTTTCCAGGATTTTTCCTGATAGTTCATTTTCTGCACAAAAACAAGACACCAAGGTAATTCTGCTGAAAACAGCGTTAGTCCATGTTAGTTGTACCCAAATCACACAAGTTTAGAGGAGAAACAATAGCAAAGTACTCAATAAAGTATATACGTTTTGGACGTATCAACTCCCCCAAGCTTAGCTTATTGCTTGTCTTCAAGCAATTCAGCTAAAAACTGAGTGCGATAAAAGAACTTTCACGAACACTTTGCTTCATATGATGTAAATATTCTCAGCACAGGAGTAGATGCTTAGACAATTCATAATAAGGAGTATGCAACAAAGTCTACTCAATAGTCATTGCAAGCTATGACGAGAAACCAACTCAATAATAATAAGTAGCATGAAACATAAACATAAGCAACATTGCAATGCTCATAATAAGGTATGATAGAGTGGTATCTTGCTTGCCTTTGTTTGAAGAGCTCAATATAAATGCCAATGCACCACTAAAGTTCACATGAAGACTAGATATAAAGATATCAGAGATACAAACATCAAAGTCATGACATAATTAACCAAGTTTTGGAACAAACACAAGAATGGTAACTATGCTCTCAAGAAGGTGCTCATAGAATAAGTGGTGACTCAACAAAGTTGTGAAAACGGTTTTGTAAAGGTTTAAAAGGCTTCCCAATGCTGAAAGGAAGGTACTCATTAGCTTTGAGCTCTCATTGCCCCTATCATAGGCATCTTGATATGGTTAAGGTGAAAGTGAGGTCCACTCTGAATCATATGCTTGATAGACCATAGACTGGAAATCCCAAGTCCCTTGAGTATGAGGGTCGCGCTGCATGCTACTCAACTTTGGTCACCTGAAAGTTCTTGTCATTGTAAATACATGCATATCATCGAGAACCGCCAACGGGGTACCCCTTGCACATGGTACATGAGCTTTCCCATAACCAAAATGACAAGGCAAGCAGACAATGAACATCTCAGCAATCTTTTTTTATTTACCATATGCATAGCTTTTTATTGAGAACGCTTCATAGATGCTCATTATGGTGATGCTGCAAGTTTCCACCATGATTATGCATGGATTAGGCTAGCTGCCCCAGGCGTTTCTCTAACACAATGTATAAACTCCATGAACTCACAACCTCCCCTTTTATTTCACATTGTCAACATCCGTAAACAAAAGAACAAGGAATCAACTGGATGAGATATCCAAAAAGTGTTGAAAGCGTTCCCCGTGACAACACGGTTCTGCTGACTCCCAGTATATAATTAGCAAGCATATAACTTTCATGGACTAGTCACAATCATCCAAGGATTATTAAGCGCAAGGAATAAAGTGTGCCATCAAGTTCATGAGAGATTTACTAACTAACTTTCTAAAAACAGACAAACATTTTATTTTGGAAGAAAACACGACATATAGAATATGCACTGAAATAGCAAATGATGCTAATAGGTAGGTATGGTGGACACAGCTGTCAATATTGGTTTTGGGAACTTGGAAGCACAGGTAGAGCACGTACTCAGTGCAAGTGAAGGCTAGCAATAGAGAGGGAGCAACAAACGAGAGAGAAATAGCTGTCATAATCATGCTTGCAACAAAACAGGACTAACTATGGCATGAAAGTGATACAAGAACTCTAAGGCAAAATAAATCATCGAGTCTTACTGACTATTGATTATTCATATGCATGCGTGAGCATGTGCCAAGTCGATTCACATGAACAGTCATAGGAGGATACCACAATGTCATACCAAAGTATGAATAAAACAATGCAAGCAAATATTCATATGACATGCTACAAACTATTAGCAAGATGGAGCTAATCATAGACAAGCAAGAACTACTAAGCATCCATAATGACATACACCTTACACAAACGGGCTAAGCATGCTCACAATGATGAGTATATGTAAAAAATGAAACAAATAGAGTTTGTTACCAGTCTCTCACCACACCTCGAGTTGTCTTAATCTTCATTATTGCCCTTCACTTTGTGTGAATTGAATAATTAACATGAAACCAAAATCCACTAAGGACCGCCGAACCCTGCAAAGAACTCAGAAAACCAAAGAAGAACAAAAAATATTTTTGGTGTTTTGGATTTTTTTAGAAACAAGCAAACAAAGAAAAAACAAACAAAAACAAAGTAAACCAAACAAAGCAAAATATTTTTGGATTTTTCTTTTAAGGCAAACCAAAGGAAAGAAGCAAATAAACAAACCAAGAGAAACAACGAAAATATTTTTGGATTTTTAGAAAGAAGCAAAAAAACCAAAAAGAAAGCGAAGCAATGGATATACAAAGAACCGACCGAACATGATATATAGATGAGTGTGTGATGTCGGTATACCTCCCCCCAAGCTTAGGCTTTTGGCCTAAGTGGGGTTCAATCCCATGGTGCCCAAGTAGATGCATCTCCGTAGTATGTCGAGGAAGCTCCCTCGTCCTCGTACGAGCTTGAGGCCTCCCGTGTGTAGTACGCAGGGGGGTCGTATGATGGTGCTTCCTCCTGATAGTGCCCATGGAAGTTGAGAGAACGCAGGTTTTCATCCATTTCCGCCTTCGAGCGTGACCAAGGTCCCTGAGAAATACTGAACAAAGTGGTTTGGGGTAGAGGGATCTCTCTCTCTTCCCGTTAGTAAACAACATTCTATAAACCAAGTTCTCAAGAGTAGAGCTAGTGGTGACAAAGTGGTGTGCCTTCATGGCAGCAATATCAAGCCTCTGAGGATCCAAAACTGTATCATGTGGATCAACAGCAATGTCTAAGGCAGCAACAACACGAGTAGCAATAATTCCCCCATAAATGGGTCCCTTAGCAGCTAAACGATGAGCAATGAGAGAACCAAGATTATACTTGTCCTCATTGTTGAGCACAGCAGCTAAGAAGGCCAATTGATAGTTGGAAATATTACTAGTGTTCTCCCTACCAAGAACACTGGTGGCAAGATAGTAGGCAAAATACCTGATGGCTAGAAGTTGGTTGTTCTTTATCTTCCCTCGCTGAGCTCTACGGTCATCATCATTGGTTATTCCTCGGTAAAGCTCTAGCAAATCAGTGGGTAGAGCTTGAACCTTCTTTGATGAACCAGATGTACCAAGTCCTAGGGCCTTGCAAAATTTCTTCAATGTCATAGAATGAGCCATGCCATAAATTTTGAAAGACACAGAAGGATTGAACAAACTATTGGTAAAGGAGAGACTCTCCACAAATGTTTTAGTAAGCAAAGCATATTGTGCACTCTCATCCTGTATGTAACTTGTTAGTCCAGCTCTCTGCACCAAAGTCATGAAATCATTAAGAATCCCAGCAGCTTGCAAGAAAGTTTGGCAAGGAAAGGTGGAGGGGTGCGCATCCCCTTCATCTCCCTCTATTGTAGATATGCCCTAGAGGCAATAATAAATAGAGTTATTATTATATCTTTGTGTTTATGATAAATGTTTACATTCATGCTATAATAGTATTAACAAGGAAACATTAATACTTGTGTGATTTGTAAACTAAAATAGAGTCCCTAGTAAAGCCTCTTTATAAATACTAGCTTGTTGGTTAATAAATGATTGTCGTTTCCCTATCATGAACATTGAGATGTTATTAACAACAAGATCATATCGTTAGGAGAATGATATGGTGGACATACTCCTATATATAAGCGTAGCATAAAGATCAAGTCATTTTAATAGTTCAATTGCTATATGTTTTCTGATACAAAGTAACCTAATTCCTTCGACCATGAGATCATGCATATCACCTTCACCGGAAGGATGCTTTAATGACATCAAACACCACACCGTAACTGGGTGGCTATAAAGGTGGAATTGAGTGTTCGGAAAGTATTGGTTGAGACACATGGATCAAGAGTGGGATTTGTCCATCCATATGACGGATAGATATACTCTGGGCCCTCTCGGTGGAATGTCATCCAATTAGCTTGCAAGCATGTGACTGGCTCACAAGGGATCACATATCACGGGAACGAGAAAAGAGTACTTATCAGTAACGAGGTTGAACTAGGTATGCAGAGATACCGACGATCATAACCTCGGATAAGTAAACTATCGTGAGACAAAAGGAAATTGGTATCGTATGTTAGTGGTTCATTCGATCGCAAAGTAATCGTAGAAATATGTGGGAGCCATATGAATTTCCAGATTCCTCTATTGGTTATTGTTCGGAGAAGTGTCTCGATCATGTCCGCATAATTCACGAACCGTAGGGAGACACACTTAAGGATTCGACGTTGTTTGAGTAGTTATGGAATGATGAGTAAGAGACCGAATGTTGTTCGGAGTCTCGGATGGGATCCGGGATATCACGAGGAGATCCGGAATGGTCCGGAGAATAAGATTCATATAAGGAAAGTCCTGTTTCGGGGTTGGAGAATGGTTCCGGTGTTTTCATCGGGAATGTTCTAGAAGGTTCCGGAATGTCCGGCACTTCGGAGGGGAAGGGTACATGAATGTGTCATAACAAGTTGGAATTATTGCATCATGTACTAGGTGTCATCGCTGAACAAAATAAAGGGTTTAATCAAATCCTAGTTTGAAAAGTCAAACGCCAATTTGAAAAGTCAAACGGCTATTTTGTGAGGTGGAGGGGAAGTAGGAAACCTACTTGGGGAGGAGTTCCCTCCCTCCACCGCCGGCCCACTTGGGATCCGAGTTGGGGAGGGACTCCCCTCCCCTGGCGCGCCTCCTCCACCTATATAAGGAGGGGCAGGGCTGCCCCTCCAAGTACACAACACCTCCGCCCAAAACCCTAGCTCCTAGCCGCCGGCGCCGCCGCCTAGGGCAAGCCGCCGCCGCCTAGGCAAACCCTAGCCGCCGGCCTTGCTCCTCCTTGGTGCGTCTAAACCCTAGATCGCCGAGGCTCTCTCTCATAGTCCACCATACTTTCTCCGGCTTAAGGCGAAGCCCTGCGAGATGTCCCCTCTACTTTCGGTACCATGCCGTTGTGCTGCCGGAATCGCAAGGAGAGTGCTACAACCTCCGCTGCCTGCTGGAACAAGGGAGAGGAAGGTCTTCGTCGAGTACCGAACGTGTGACCGACTGCGGAAGCGCTGCCGGAACGCAGCACCGGAAGGATCGTCTACGCGATCTTGAGATCGGGAAGAGTACGACTACATCACCCACGAGAATCCGCTCTCGTTAAAAACTTTGGAATCTTCGAGGGTGAGTTATTCCATCGACTCATTGCTGCAATCTAGTAGATAGATCTTGGCTTGTTTGTTTGTATGCGGTAGAAATTTTTTGTTTTCCATGCTACAAAACCCTTCAGTGGTATCAGAGCCATGTCTGTATGTAGATCTGTTGCACGAGTAGAACACAATGGTCATTGTGGGCGTTGATGCTTTTGTTGTCGATTGCTTCTTGTGTACTTTGCATCTTGCGGGATGGTGGGATGAAGCGGCCCGGGCTAACCTTACATGACATCGTTCATGAGACTTGCTCCATGCTTGACATGCAACTTGTATTGCATAAGTGGCTTTGCGGGTGCCTATTTCTCCCAACATAGTTAAGATTCAATTTACAACGGGTGATTGACAATACTAGTATCAATGTTGTGGTTCTTGTTCGTAAGTTAGAACGACACTTGTTGAAAGCCCCAAACCACGTAAAACATGCAAAGAAAGTAGAGGCGTCTAACTTTGTTTTGCAGGGGTGTGCTGTGATGTGATATGGCCATGATTGTGATTATATTTGATGTATGCAATGTTCCTTATTATAAGTTGGCAACCGGCAGGAGCCATATGGTTGTCTTTAATTTTGTTAAGACCCGCGTGTCTATTCAAAGTAGTTGTAATAGTTGAAGCCGGTGGACGACAACCATGGAGCAGCGTCATTGACCTTGATGCAATGCCGGTGATGATGGAGATCATGTTCGTGCTTGAAGATGGAGATCGGAAGCACAAAGAAGAAAGGCCATATCATATCACATATTATGAATTGCATGTGATGTTAATCCTTTATGCATCTTGTATTGCTTAGTTAACAACGGTAGCATTATAAGATGATCCCTCATGCACATGAATATCAAGTTCTAAAGTGTTCACCCTTAGTAAGCATCGTTGCTAAAAGCTTGTTGTTTCGAAGCACCACGTGATGATCGGGTGTGTTAGATTCCGCAAGTGCATACAACGTGAGCAAGCCAGATTTGCTCATGCGGAAGCTAAGGTTTGATATTGACGAGCCTAGCATGTACAGACATGGTCTCGGAACACGTATCACCGAAAGGTAAAGCATGAATCATATAGTAGATATGATGAACATGTCGATTGTTCGCCATTGAAGCTACATCAACTCACGTGATGATCGGTGTTGATGTGGTGGATTTGGTTTGTGTGATCACTAAAACAATGTGAGGGATATTGTTTTGTGTGGGAGTTCACCTAGATTAATTTAACTATTAATTAGAACTCAATTTGTCATGAACTTAGTCTAAACTATTGCAAATATGTTGTAGATCAATGGCGGCCCCTACCATCAATTTTAATGCGTTCCTAGAGAAAGAAAAGTTGAAAAACAATGGAAGCAACTTCGCGGATTGGTTCCGCAATTTGAGGATTGTCCTCACAGCTGGTAATTTGACCTATGTGCTGGATGCACCGCTGGGTGACCCGCCTGCAGCTACTGCTACCGATGAAGTAAAGAATGTTTACCTCGCTCGGAAGACTCAGTACTCCACAGTTCAGTGTGCTATCTTGTATGGTTTAGAATCGGAGCTTCAGAAAAGGTTTGAGAATTCAGACCCACATGATATTGTCTGTGATCTCAAATTGATCTTTGAGACTCACGCGACAATTGAGAGCTATGAGGCTTCTGAAAAGTTCTTTAACTGCAAGATGGAAGAGGGCAGCTCCGTCAGTGAGCATGTGCTTAAGATGTCTGGGCACGCAAACAAACTTCAAAGCTTGGGTATAGTGATTCCTAATGCTTTGGGGATTTATCGTGTCCTCCAATCACTACCACCAAGTTACAAGAACTTTGTGATGAACTACAATATGCAAAACATGAACAAGCAGTTGCCAGAACTCTTTGCCATGTTAAAATCTGCAGAAGTGGAGATCAAGAAAGAGCACCAAGTGTTGATGGTCAATAAGACCACCAAATTCAAGAAAGGCAAGTCTAAGCAAAAGGGACACTTCAAGAAGGGTGGTAAGAAAGTTACCGCGCCGACGAAGATGACCAAGGCTGGACCTAAGCCTAATACTGAGTGCTTTTACTGCAAGGGAGAAGGTCACTGGAAGCGGAATTTCCCAAAGTACTTGGCGGATTTGAAGAACGGCAACATCAAGAATAAAGGTATATCCGATATACATGTTATTGATGTGTATCTCACTAGTACTCGTAGTAGTGCCTGGGTATTTGATACTGGTCCGGTTGCTCATATTTGTAACTCGAAATAGGTGCTGCAGAATAAACGGAAGCTAGCGAAGAACAAGGTGACGATGCGCGTGGGAAACGGATCAAAGGTTGATGTGATCGCGGTCGGCACGCTACCCCTTCATCTACCATCGGGATTAGTTTTATACTTAAATAATTGTTATTTGGTGCCTGCGTTAAGCATGAACATTATATCGGGATCTTGTTTATTGCGAGACGGTTACTTGTTTAAGTCCGAGAATAATGGTTGTTCGATTTATATGAGTAATATGTTTTATGCACATGCACCTTTGATAGATGGTATATTCTTATTGAATCTCGATAGTGGAAATACACATATTAATAACATTGAGGCTAAACATTTGAAATCGAGCGATAACTCGACTTATATGTGGCACTGTCGTCTTGGTCACATTGGAGTGAAGCGTATGAAGAAACTCCATTCCGATGGACTTCTTGAATCACTTGATTTCGAATCACTTGAAAGATGCGAAGCATGTCTGATGGGTAAAATGACTAAGACTCTATTTTCTGGTATGATGGAGCGAGCTATGGACTTATTGGAAATCATACATACCGATGTGTGTGGTCCAATGAGTGTAGCATTGCGCGGTGGTTATCGTTATGTTCTTACCTTCACGGATGACTTGAGTAGATATGGGTATATCTATTTCATGAAACATAAGTCCTAAACTTTCGAGAAGTTTAAGGAATTTCAAAGTGAGGTAGAGAATCAACGTAACAAGAAGATTAAATTTCTACGTTCTGATCGTGGAGGTGAATATCTAAGTTACGAGTTTGGCGAGCATTTGAAGAAATGTGGAATACTTTCGCAGTTGACACCGCCGGGAACAGCACAGCGTAATGGTGTGTCTGAACGTCGTAATCGAACTCTCTTAGATATGGTTCGTTCTATGATGTCACTTACAGATTTACCGCTATCATTTTGGGGTTATGCATTAGAAACAGCCGCATTCACTTTAAATAGGGCACCGTCTAAATCCGTTGAAACGACACCGTATGAATTATGGTTTGGGAAGAAACCTAAATTGTCGTTCCTTAAAGTTTGGGGATGCGAAGCCTATGTAAAGAAGTTACAGCCGGACAAGCTTGAACCCAAAGCGGAAAAATGCGTCTTCATAGGATACCCGAAGGAAACTATTGGGTATACCTTCTATCATAGATCCGAAGGCAAAATCTTTGTTGCTAAGAATGGATCCTTTCTAGAGAAGGAATTTCTCTCGAAAGAAGTGACTGGAAGGAAAGTAGAACTCGACGAGGTTGTCGAACCTTCTCTCGAACTTGCGAGTAGCGCAACACCGGAAGAAGTTCCTGTCGTGCCTGCACCAATAAGAGAGGAAGCTAATGATGATGATCATGAAACTTCGGTTGTAGTTGCTACAGAGCCTCGCAGGTCAACGAGAACTCGTACCACTCTTGATTGGTATGATCCTGTTATGAGTGTCATGTTGGTGGACAACACCGATAACCCTGCTGAAAGTACAAAGGAAGTCGCCTAGAGGGGGTGAATAGGCTTTTAAAATTATTACGGTTTAGGCTCAAGTAAATGCGGAATAAAAGTAACGTTTAATTTATTGAGCATAAAACCTAGCCACTAAGTTCACCTAGGTGCACCAACAACCTATGCTAAGCAATACAAGCAACAAGGTGATAGCAAGGTATAAATACTTCAAGCACGATGGCTATCACAATGTAAAGTGCATAAGTAAAGGGTTCGGTTGAGAGATAACCGATGGACGCGGAGACGAAGATTTGTTTCCCGAAGTTCACTTCCAAAGAAGCTACGTCTCTGTTGGAGAGGTGCGATGGTGCAATGCTCTCCGAACGCCACAAATGGCTCACCTCGAGGTGTGGTGGCTCGATGCACACCCAACGCCACACAAGGCCTCACCCCGGATGCGGAAGCACGCAACTCACCGACGCCACAAAAGGCTCACCCTATTCTCCCAAGTGCGCACCACAAAAGGCGGGCACTTGCCCCACTATGGGACGCTTGAGGGCAGTCACCGAACCCGTACAAGATTGGGGCTAACTCCACAACTCAATTGGAGGCTCCCAACAACAAAGCCACAAAAGGCCAACAACGCCACAAAAGGCCAACAACGCCACAAAAGGCTACAAGACCACAAAAGGTCAACAAGACCACAAAAGATCAACAATCCAACCACACAACCGTCTAGGGTTCCAAGGAACCCAAGAGAAACAAGCTCACAAGCTTGAACTCGCCGAATCTCCGAGGAGAACTCAAACCTATGCACCAAATGCAAAGGCAAGTCCTTCTCCCCCAAATTCCAACAAAGCTACAAAAGCTATTGGGGGAATAAGGGAGAAAGAACACAAGAGTAGAACTCAAACCTATGCACCAAATGCAAGGGCAAGTCCTTCTCTCCCAAATTCCAACAAAGCTACAAAATCTATTGGGGGAATAAGGGAGGAAGAACACAAGAGGAGAACACAAAACTCTCCAAGATCTAGATCCCAATGATTTCTTCACAAAGAAGGGATTTGACTTGGGGGATTGTAGATCTAGATCTCCTCTCTCAAATCCCTCAAAAAGATGCAAGAATCATAGGAGGGGAAAGGGAGAGGGAAAGCTTCTTCAAGGTTGACAATGGAGGAGAGAGAGAAAGCTAAGAACCAAGAAGAAAAGCTAGTGCCCACGAAGGGGAAGAGGAGCCCCTTTTAAAGGGCTCCCAGATCTGCCCATTATGGGCATTCGCGACACCTGGCCGGAACTTCAGGTGGGAGGCCGGAAGTTCCGGTGGCACCCAGCCATCGGTCAAAAACTGCGGAGCGAGAAACTGAAAAAACGAATCATGGCCGGAACTTCCGGCTCTGGGCGGAAGTTCCGCTCAACCTGGCTCCAACGGTCATCAGACCGTTGACGCCCGCTCCAGAAGCGCAACCGGAAGTTCCGGTCAAAACAGACCGGAAGTTTCGGTGAACTTCTGATGCAAGTTTCGACAAAGTTCCGGCAAATAGAACGCTTCAAAACAGAAGGTTACTGAGCGTGAGCGGAAGAAGACCCGGAACTTCCACCGGAACTTTCGGCGGCAAAGATGCCCTAGCGGAACTTCCGGTGGGAAGCCGGAACTTCCGGTCAGGGAAATTCCAGAAACCAGAAAACCAGAAATGCAATAACTTTTGCATCCGAACTCCAAATGGGATGAAACCAATTTTGTTGGAAAGATAACGACGAATAGAATCCAACAAAAACCTTGGGAGAAAATATCATGAATATATATGTGATCTATCCCCCAAGGTGTGGAGCCGGAAAACTCGCAAGATCAAAAACCGCAATAAGATATGCAAGTGAAATCCTTAGATGATGAGCTAGAGCTTGTTATGATGGTGACCACAAGCTCTAGATCCTCTCATGGACAAGAACCAAATAATAACCAAGAAAGATGATGATATGAATGCAAAGGTTTGAGCTCTCCCCGAACGATGCAAACGAGACACCCGCTTGAGAGCCCCTCTTGATAGTACGGCTATCTATCCTAAACCCGGTCTCCCAACTAACAATACGAGACCGGCAAAAGAAAAGCCCTATCAAGAACATACCTTTGCCTTGAGCATCCCACTTGAACTTGATGTAGACCGTCTTGTTCTTCTATAGTGGGAACACCTTTCTTGGATGCTCTTGCTTGATGAAGATGAAGACTTGCAAATTGCTCCCCCATACCCCATGGGGAAACCTCTTCTTTGAACTTGTCTTCATCATTCCATGAGCACGAGGATGGCAAGCTTCAAGCATGAGATCTTCTAGAGATGGCGCATCTTGAGCTCGCCCTTCTTCATCCCTACTTGAGGTTGATCCATCTTGATGCAACTCTTTGCACAAGCCTTGATCGACCTTCAAGCTCCTTCTTTCTTCATGATTCCAATGGGCACAAAGCCCTTGGACATTTCTTCATCTTCCAACCTTGAGACCAACACATGGCCCTGTTGGAGATATGCCCTAGAGGCAATAATAAATGTAGTTATTATTATATCTTTGTGTTTATGATAAATGTTTATATTCATGCTATAATAGTATTAACGAGGAAACATTAATACTTGTGTGAATTGTAAACTTAAATTGAAGTCCCTAGTATAGCCTCTATACTTCACTAGCTTGTTGGTTAATAGATGATTGTGGTTTCCCTATCATGAACATTGAGATGTTATTAACAACAAGATCATATCGTTAGGAGAATGATATGGTGGACATACTCCTATAGATAAAGCGTAGCATAAAGATCAAGTCATTTCAATAGTTCAATTGCTATATGCTTTCTGATACATAGTAACCTAATTCCTTCGACCATGAGATCATGCATATCACCTTTACCAGATGGATGCTTTGATATCATCAAACACCACACCGTAACAGGGTGGCTATAAAGGTGGCATTGAGTGTTCGGAAAGTATTGGTTGAAACACATGGATCAAGAGTGGGATTTGTCCATCCAGATGACGGATAGATATTCTCTGGGCCCTCTCGGTGAAATGTCATCCAATTAGCTTGCAAGCATGTGACTGGGTCACAAGGGATCACATATCACGGGAACGAGAAAAGAGTACTTATCAGTAACGAGGCTGAACTAGGTATACAGAGATACCGATGATCATAACCTCGGATAAGTAACATATCGTGAGACAAAGGGAAATTGGTACCGTATGTAAGTGGTTCATTCGATCGCAAAGTAATCGTAGAAATATGTGGGAGCCATATGAATTTCCAGATTCCTCTATTTGGTTATTGTTCGGAGAAGTGTCTCGATCATGTCCGCATAATTCACGAACCGTAGGGAGACACACTTAAGGATTCGACGTTGTTTGAGTAGTTATGGTATTATGAGAAAGAGACCGAATGTTGTTCGGAGTCTCGGATGGGATCCGGGATATCACGAGGTGATCCGGAATGGTCCGGAGAATAAGATTCATATAAGGAAAGTCCCGTTTCGGAGTTGGGGAATGGTTCCGGTGTTTTCATCGGGAACATTCTAGAAGGTCCCGGAATGTCCGGCACTCCGGAGGGGGAAGGGGTACATGAATGTGTCATTGCATGTTGGAATGATTGCATCATGTACTAAGTGTTCTCGCTGTCCGAAATAAAGGGTTAATTCAAATCCTAATTGAAAAAGTCAAACTGCCAGTTTTCGGTCAAACTGCCAGTTTTCGGAAAGAGGAGAAAGAGGAGGAGGTGGAGGCCGAGTTGGGGAGGGATTCCTCCCCTTGGCCGGCGCCTCCCAAGGCCGACTTGGGGAGGGACTCCCCTCCCCTTGGCCGGCCCTCCCACCTATAAAAGGAGGGGCAGGGCCTCCTCCTCTAGACACAAGTTTCCTACCCCTCTAAACCTAAACCCTAGATCTAAACCCCGGTTTAGAGCTATTTTAGTTTAGAGCCTTCTAATTGGTTTAGAGCCCTCTAATTGGTGTGTCTAATTACTAGGCCACTAATAGCCTCTCTCATAAGCTCCACCATACTCGCACCGGCTTAAGGCGAAGCCCTGCGGGATCTCCCCTCTACCTCCGGTACCACGCCGTTGTGCTGCCGGAATCGCGAGGAGAGTACTACAACCTCCGCTGCCTGCTGGAACAAGGGAGAGGAAGGTCTTCGTCGAGTACCGAACGTGTGACCGACTGCGGGAGCGCTGCTGGAACGTGGCGCTGGAAGGATCGTCTGCGCGATCTTGAGATCGGAAAGAGTACGACTACATCACCCACGAGAATCTGCTCTCGTTAACCGCTTTGGAATCTTCGAGGGTGAGTTCCACTATCGACTCGTTGCTACAATCTAGTAGATAGATCTTGGCTTGTTTGTTTGTATGCGTAGAAAATTTTTGTTTTCCATGCTACGAACCCCTAGAGTGGTATCAGAGCCGTGTCTATATGTAGATCTGTTGCACGAGTAGAACACAATGGTCATTGTGGGCGTTGATGCTTTTATTGTAGATTGCTTTGCGTGTACTTTGCATCTTGCGGTATGTTGGGATGAAGCGGCCCGGGCTAACCTTACATGACATCGTTCATGAGACTTGCTCCACGCTTGACATGCAACTCGTATTGCATAAGTGGCTTTGCGGGTGCCTGTTTCTCCTAGCATAGTAAAGATCCAATTTACAACGGGTAATCAACAATGCTAGTATCAATGTTGTGGTTCTTGTTCGTAGGTTAGAACGACACTTATGGAAAGCCCCAAACCACGTAAAATATGCAAAGAAAGTAGAAGCGTCTAACTTTGTTTTGCAGGGGTGTGCAGTGATGTGATATGGCCATGATTGTGATTATATTTGATGTATGCAATGTTCCTTATTGTAAGTTGGCAACCGGCAGGAGCCATATGGTTGTCTTTAATTTCTGTTGAGACCTGCGTGTCTATTCAAAATAGTTGTAATAGTTGAAGCTGGTGGACGACAACCATGAAGAAGCGTCATTGACCTTGATGCTATGTCGGTGATGATGGAGATCATGTTCATGCTTGAAGATGGAGATCGGAAGCACAAAGAAGAAAGGCCATATCATATCACATATTATGAATTGCATGTGATGTTAATCCTTTATGCATCTTGTATTGCTTAGTAGACGACGGTAGCATTATAAGATGATCCCTCATGCACAAAATTTCAAGTTCTAAAGTGTTCACCCTTAGTATGCACCGTTGCCAAAGCTTGTTGCTTCGAAGCACCACGTGATGATCGGGTGTCTTTGATTCCGCGGGTGAATACAACGTAAGCAAGCCAGATTTGCTTATGCGGTAGCTAAGGTTTGATCTTGACGAGCCTAGCATGTACAGACATGGCCTCAGGAACACGGATCGCCGAAAGGTAAAGCATGAATCATATAATAGATATGATGAACATGATGATTGTTCGCCATTGAAACTATATCGGCTCTCGTGATGATCAGTGTTGATGTAGTGGATTTGGTTTGTGTGATCACTAAAACAATGTGAGGGATGTTGTTTTGAGTGGGAGTTCACCTAGTTTAATTTCATTAATTAATTTGAACTCAATTTGTCATAAACTTAGTCTAAACTATTGCAAATATGTTGTAGATCAATGGCAGCCCCTACCATCAATTTTAATGCGTTCCTAGAGAAAGAAAAGTTGAAAAACAATGGAAGCAACTTCGCGGATTGGTTCCGCAATTTGAGGATTGTCCTCACAGCTGGTAATTTGACCTATGTGCTGGATGCACCGCTAGGTGACCCACCTGCAGCTGATGCTACCGATGAAGTAAAGAATGTTTACCTTGCTCGGAAGAATCAGTACTCCATAGTTCAGTGTGCTATCTTGTATGGTTTAGAATCGGAGCTTCAGAAAAGGTTTGAAGAGTCAGACCCATATGATATTGTCGAGGATCTCAAATTAATATTTGAGACTCATGCGGCAATTGAAAGTTATGAAGCTTCTGAAAAGTTCTTTAACTGCAAGATGGAAGAGGGTAGCTCCGTCAGTGAGCATGTGCTTAAAATGTCTGGGCACGCGAATAAACTTCAACGTTTGGGTATAGTGATTCCTAATACTTTGGGAGTTTACCGCATCCTCCAA
This sequence comes from Avena sativa, assembly GCA_916181665.1. Classification (NCBI taxonomy): domain Eukaryota; kingdom Viridiplantae; phylum Streptophyta; class Magnoliopsida; order Poales; family Poaceae; genus Avena; species Avena sativa. Next base: position 354,711,370 of record OV702295.1, read on the forward strand.
TCACTACCACCAAGTTACAAGAACTTTGTGATGAACTACAACATGCAGAACATGAACAAAGAGTTGCCAGAACTATTTGCTATGTTAAAATCTGCAGAAGTGGAGATCAAGAAAGAGCACCAAGTGTTGATGGTCAATAAGACCACCAAATTCAAGAAAGGCAAGTCTAAGCAAAAGGGACACTTCAAGAAGGGTGGTAAGAAAGTTACCATGCCGACGAAGAGGACCAAGGCTGGACCCAAGCCTGATACTGAGTGCTTTTACTGCAAGGGAGAAGGTCACTGGAAGCGGAATTGCCCAAAGTACTTGGCGGATTTGAAGAACGGCAACATCAAGAAGAAAGGTATATTTGATATACATGTTATTGATGTGTATCTCACTAGTATTCGTAGTAGTGCCTGGGTATTTGATACTGGTTCGGTTGCTCATATTTGTAACTCGAAACAGGAGCTGCAGAATAAACGGAAGCTAGCGAAGAACGAGGTGTCGATGCGTGTGGGAAACGGATCAAAGGTTGATGTGATCGCGGTCGGCACGCTACCTCTTCATCTACCATCGGGATTAGTTTTATACTTAAATAATTGTTATTTGGTGCCTGCGTTGAGCATGAACATTATATCGGGATCTTGTTTATTGCGAGACGGTTACTTGTTTAAATCCGAGAATAATGGTTGTTCGATTTATATGAGTAATGTGTTTTATGCACATGCACCTTTGATAGATGGTCTATTCATATTGAATCTCGATAGTGGAAATACACATGTTAATAACATTGAGGCTAAACGTTTGAAATCGAGCGATAACTTGACCTATATGTGGCACTGTCGTCTTGGTCACATTGGAGTGAAGCGTATGAAGAAACTCCATTCCGATGGACTTCTTGAATCACTTGATTTTGAATCACTTGAAAGATGCGAAGCATGTCTGATGGGTAAAATGACTAAAACTCCATTTTCTGGTATGATGGAGCGAGCTACAGACTTATTGGAAATCATACATACCGATGTGTGTGGTCCAATGAGTGTAGCATCGCGCAGTGGTTATCGTTATGTTCTTACCTTCACAGATGACTTGAGTAGATATGGGTATATCTATTTCATGAAACATAAGTCCGAAACTTTCGAGAAGTTTAAGGAGTTTCAAAGTGAGGTAGAGAATCAACGTAACAAGAAGATTAAATTTCTACGTTCTGATCGTGGAGGTGAATATCTAAGTTACGAGTTTGGCGAGCATTTGAAGAAATGTGGAATACTTTCGCAGTTGACACCGCCGGGAACACCACAGCGTAATGGTGTGTCTGAACGTCGTAATCGAACTCTCTTAGATATGGTTCGTTCTATGATGTCACTTACAGATTTACCGCTATCATTTTGGGGTTATGCATTAGAAACAGCCGCATTCACTTTAAATAGGGCACCGTCTAAATCCGTTGAAACGACACCGTATGAATTATGGTTTGGGAAGAAACCTAAATTGTCGTTCCTTAAAGTTTGGGGATGCGAAGCCTATGTAAAGAAGTTACAGCCGGACAAGCTTGAACCCAAAGCGGAAAAATGCGTCTTCATAGGATACCCGAAGGAAACTATTGGGTATACCTTCTATCATAGATCCGAAGGCAAAATCTTCGTTGCTAAGAATGGATCCTTTCTAGAGAAGGAATTTCTCTCGAAAGAAGTGACTGGAAGGAAAGTAGAACTCGACGAGGTTGTCGAACCTTCTCTCGAAATTGCGAGTAGCGCAGCACCGGAAGAAGTTCCTGTGGTGCCTGCACCAATGAGGGAGGAAGCTAATGATGGTGATCATGAAACTTCGGTTGAAGTTGCTACAGAGCCTCGGAGGTCAACGAGAACTCGTACCACTCCAGATTGGTATGATTCCGTTATGAATGTCATGGTGGTGGACAACACCGATGACCCCGAGACATATGAGGAAGCAATGATGAGCCCAGATTCCAATAAATGGCAAGAAGCCATGAAATCCGAGATTGGATCCATGTACGAAAACCAAGTATGGACTTTGGTGGACATACCGGATGGCCGTAAGGCTGTCGAGAACAAATGGATTTTCAAGAAGAAAACAGATGTTGATGGTAATGTTACTGTCTATAAAGCTCGACTTGTCGCAAAAGGGTTTCGACAAATTCAAGGAGTTGACTACGATGAGACTTTCTCACCAGTAGTGAAGCTAAAGTCTGTGAGGATTATGTTAGCAATCGCTGCATATTATGATTATGAGATATGGCAGATGGATGTCAAAACAGCATTCCTCAATGGAGACATTGATGAAGAGTTGTATATGATGCAACCCAAAGGTTTTGTCGATCCTAAAGATGCTAACAAGGTATGCAAACTTCAACGGTCCATCTATGGATTGAAGCAAGCATCCCGAAGTTGGAATCAACGTTTTGATAAGGTAATCAAAAGTTTTGGTTTTATACAAACTTATGGAGAAGCTTGTATTTACAAGAAAGTGAGTGGGAGCTCTGTAGCGTTCTTAATACTATATGTGGATGACATATTGTTGATTGGGAATGATGTAGACCTTCTTAATAGTGTCAAAGAATATTTGAATAATAGTTTTTCAATGAAGGATCTTGGCGAAGCAGCTTACATATTAGGCATAAAGATTTATAGAGATAGATCGAAACGCCAAATATCATTGTCACAAAGTACATATTTGGACAAAGTTCTAAAGAAGTTTGGAATGGAAGATAGCAAGAAAGGGTTCTTGCCCATGTTGCCCAATACGACCTTGAGTAAAACTCAAAGTCCGACATCGGCAGAAGATAGAGAAAGGATGAGTAAGACTCCCTATGCCTCAGCCATAGGATCTCTAATGTATGCCATGCTATGTACTAGACCCGACATTGCATATGCTGTTAGTTTAACTAGCAGATATCAAAGTGATCCAGGAGTGGATCATTGGACAGCGGTCAAAAACATCCTTAAGTACTTGAGAAGAACTAAGGATATGGTTCTTTCTTATGGAGGTGATGAACAGCTCGTTGTTAATGGTTACACCGATGCTAGTTGGAACACCGATCCGGATGATTCTAAATCACAATCTGGATACGTATTTATTTTGAATGGTGCAGCAGTTAGCTGGAGGAGTGCAAAGCAAAGCGTTGTGGCGAGATCTTCAACTGAATCGGAATACATGGCTGCTTCGGAGGCTTCACAAGAAGCGATATGGATGAAAGAGTTCATTACAGAGCTGGGTGTGGTTCCTAGTGCGCTGGACCCAATGTCTATCTACTGTGATAACATGGGCGCCATAGCCAATGCGCAAGAACCAAGGTCACACAAGAAGCTGAAGCATATCAAGCCACGTTTTCACGCTATTCGAGAACATATCCAGGATGGGGATATAAAGATTTGCAAAGTACACACAGATCTGAATGTGGCGGATCCGTTGACTAAACCTCTCCCGAGGGCAAAACATGACCAACACCAAACTGCCATGGGTGTTCGGTATATTACCATGTAATCTAGATTAGATGACTCTAGTGCAAGTGGGAGACTGTTGGAGATATGCCCTAGAGGCAATAATAAATGTAGTTATTATTATATCTTTGTGTTTATGATAAATGTTTATATTCATGCTATAATAGTATTAACGAGGAAACATTAATACTTGTGTGAATTGTAAACTTAAATTGAAGTCCCTAGTATAGCCTCTATACTTCACTAGCTTGTTGGTTAATAGATGATTGTGGTTTCCCTATCATGAACATTGAGATGTTATTAACAACAAGATCATATCGTTAGGAGAATGATATGGTGGACATACTCCTATAGATAAAGCGTAGCATAAAGATCAAGTCATTTCAATAGTTCAATTGCTATATGCTTTCTGACACATAGTAACCTAATTCCTTCGACCATGAGATCATGCATATCACCTTTACCAGATGGATGCTTTGATATCATCAAACACCACACCGTAACAGGGTGGCTATAAAGGTGGCATTGAGTGTTCGGAAAGTATTGGTTGAAACACATGGATCAAGAGTGGGATTTGTCCATCCAGATGACGGATAGATATTCTCTGGGCCCTCTCGGTGAAATGTCATCCAATTAGCTTGCAAGCATGTGACTGGGTCACAAGGGATCACATATCACGGGAACGAGAAAAGAGTACTTATCAGTAACGAGGCTGAACTAGGTATACAGAGATACCGACGATCATAACCTCGGATAAGTAACATATCGTGAGACAAAGGGAAATTGGTACCGTATGTAAGTGGTTCATTCGATCGCAAAGTAATCGTAGAAATATGTGGGAGCCATATGAATTTCCAGATTCCTCTATTTGGTTATTGTTCGGAGAAGTGTCTCGATCATGTCCGCATAATTCACGAACCGTAGGGAGACACACTTAAGGATTCGACGTTGTTTGAGTAGTTATGGTATTATGAGAAAGAGACCGAATGTTGTTCGGAGTCTCGGATGGGATCCGGGATATCACGAGGTGATCCGGAATGGTCCGGAGAATAAGATTCATATAAGGAAAGTCCCGTTTCGGAGTTGGGGAATGGTTCCGGTGTTTTCATCGGGAACATTCTAGAAGGTCCCGGAATGTCCGGCACTCCGGAGGGGGAAGGGGTACATGAATGTGTCATTGCATGTTGGAATGATTGCATCATGTACTAAGTGTTCTCGCTGTCCGAAATAAAGGGTTAATTCAAATCCTAATTGAAAAAGTCAAACTGCCAGTTTTCGGTCAAACTGCCAGTTTTCGGAAAGAGGAGAAAGAGGAGGAGGTGGAGGCCGAGTTGGGGAGGGATTCCTCCCCTTGGCCGGCGCCTCCCAAGGCCGACTTGGGGAGGGACTCCCCTCCCCTTGGCCGGCCCTCCCACCTATAAAAGGAGGGGCAGGGCCTCCTCCTCTAGACACAAGTTTCCTACCCCTCTAAACCTAAACCCTAGATCTAAACCCCGGTTTAGAGCTATTTTAGTTTAGAGCCTTCTAATTGGTTTAGAGCCCTCTAATTGGTGTGTCTAATTACTAGGCCACTAATAGCCTCTCTCATAAGCTCCACCATACTCGCACCGGCTTAAGGCGAAGCCCTGCGGGATCTCCCCTCTACCTCCGGTACCACGCCGTTGTGCTGCCGGAATCGCGAGGAGAGTACTACAACCTCCGCTGCCTGCTGGAACAAGGGAGAGGAAGGTCTTCGTCGAGTACCGAACGTGTGACCGACTGCGGGAGCGCTGCTGGAACGTGGCGCTGGAAGGATCGTCTGCGCGATCTTGAGATCGGAAAGAGTACGACTACATCACCCACGAGAATCTGCTCTCGTTAACCGCTTTGGAATCTTCGAGGGTGAGTTCCACTATCGACTCGTTGCTACAATCTAGTAGATAGATCTTGGCTTGTTTGTTTGTATGCGTAGAAATTTTTTGTTTTCCATGCTACGAACCCCTAGAGGCCCAAGCGATGCCAATGGACAAACCTACAAGTGAAACTCAATTTACACATTAGTCCATAGAGATTGTCATTAATTACCAAAACCACACATGGGGGCATACATGCCCTTTCAATCTTCCCCATTTTGGTAATTGATGACAATCCCTTAGCGAGGGTTTAAATATGACAATTAACGACCAAAGCGGTTGCCCCAACATCAAATACTACACAAGTATGTGATGTTGGTACAACTACAATATATAGAGCAAACTCCCCCCACAATCTATGCATGTGTGATGAACTTGAGTTTCATTGCATAGATTGCCAACCGTTACCGTTGGTTGAGTTTCCTCTATATATTCAACATGCAAAGAAAACACAAAGATGCAAGAGCATGAGAGGCAAATGCTTAAGAACACACTCAAAGCAAAGGCCAACTTCCCTTAAACCCTCCAAAACTTCTCCCCCATTGGCATCGATTGCCAAAATGGGTGAAAAGTTCTAGACGGCCAACATAGTGAGAATTCCTCCAAAGGTGTGCATATGCACAAGGCAAATGACGAGAACTAGGGAGGAAGTAAAACTATATTGAGGACCCAAAGAAAGCAAAAATAAAAGAAAGAAAAGAAAAGGGCTTCAACAAATGAAGCGAGCAATCAAAAGATCCAAAAGAAACAAATGAAACACCAACAAATGATGTCAAAAGGAAACAACAACCAAAGGAGTGTTTAAATAAAAATAGAGAAGCTCCCCAAACTTTGTGCAAAGATTATAATACTTGTATTGAATACAATATGCAAAAATATGGAATCCTTGTTCCCCCATAAGCATTTAAACCACAAGAAACGAGAAAGAAGGAACATGTGCATCATTAAATGAATTATAGAAGCTCCCCAAAGATTGTGCACCAATTATAGTAATTATATTTGGAAACAAAATGCACAACCATGGAATCCTCACTCCTTCAAAACCATTTAGCAATGCACACAAAATACAATAACTTGGAAACCACCGAAGAATCAAAATGAAGTAAGAGGTGATCTCCAAGAAATGCAAAAACAACCAAATATTGATCTTCTCTTGTGTGTATAAATTTTTAGGTGGAAAGTATCACAAAGACATATAACCACAAAGAAACATGCACACACAAAATAGATACTCAAGAAAGCACATGAAGACCCAAAAAGAAGTCATAGAATATACCAATAAGATGTTTTGCTTGAGAGCATGCCCAAGGGCTCAAATATATCTTATTGTACATCAATGAGCTTCAAACACCAACATACACCATACAACCTAACTATTCTCAAGGGAAGAAGAGGATAGAAGGAATATATGGAGAAAGGTAACAAGTATCACAAGATAGAAATCAACTTGGCAAGAATACTCACTATTGCACATGAGAGATATTGAGGAAACGATATGCAACAAAATTGCTAGATTAACATATTTGGGATTAGTGAATCATGAGCATGATTTTGTATAGTCCCCATTATATGCACTCATCTCAACATACACACATTTGCAATAGAGAGAACTCTTCAAAGCCAAAACAAGAAATCCTACATATGGAAGAACACAAATTCATGCCAACAAGCAACCTACACAAGGTTGGGAACAAGATATGTATGCATGAGAGAGAGATACTTGTTACCGAGATATAATTGGTAGGATGAAGAAGATATGAAATCATTGATCATCCTAACTTGCATCCAACTAACATGTAGACACCACTTTTTCCTTGTTCAAGATACAAGCACCCAATATATATCTCCAATGCACCTAAAAGACAATTAAGTACACTATGGTCCCCAAACAAATTGGGTCCAAAGTAGTTAGTGAAACTACAATACATAGGAGAGCCCCCACACAAATATGTGCATATTGATATGAAATTGAATTTCATGCACATCTTAGCCCATTAGGATTTGGTGGAGTTTCTCCTATATATTGGATCAAAGAAAGCAAGCATGCCATAATATATACAAGAAGTAACTATGCATGCAAAGGCTTTCAAGAACCAAAAGGAGATACAATTTGAACAAAAACACCAAGTAAACCAATAAGACACACACAAAAGTGTGACTCGACAAAAGGTGTCCAAATTGTATCGAAGAGCCAAATCAACACATGAAAGAGCACAAGTTCAACAAATGAACTCGAAAGAGCCAAAGAAAAAGGATAAGAAAAATACCAAGGCTCAAGGATTTATCTCATCCTAAAAGAACAAAACAAGTGAAACGGAATGAGATAAAGCCAACTCCCAACGAGAGCAAGGAAATAATAACCAAAACAAACTCTTCACACTTTTCATGATGGCACACAAAGTACCAACACAAAAAGGATCGAGCTTCCAAGCAAGAAGGATCAAATCAAGAAGCATAAAACAATGTTCTAGATAATATAGGAGAGCTCCCCCATAAGTAGAGCATTATATATAATTTTGCCTTTGAATGCAAGATGCCCACAAATGAGACCATCACTACTACCTACACTAAATAAAACACAAGGGAAAATAAATAAAATAAGAATATCCACAAGGGGCAAGGAAAGCTTGGGAGCAAATAGAAAAACATTTTATTGGCCAAAGATAATATAAATAAGAAAAGGCCAAAACGAATATGATCAAAGAATCCTACCATATATTAAATACTAATTGTCCAAGGACAAAAAGTAATAGGGATAATTTTCCCGAGGTAGTTTGCAAGGATATCCAAGATCATATTCGCACAAAGAAGCATATAACAAGATAGGAATTAAGCTTGATGCTTCGAAAGAGATTCTTGATTGCTTCAAATAGTCACACAATCACTAGTGATTGGATTAAATAGAAGCAAGTGGTTCCCATGAGGATATGTAGATCCAAATATGAGGAAACACATACCAAGAATCACTATCACGAACAAGATCCAAAAGATGAGCAATAAAAACGTTTAAGCAAATTGGAACTTGTATGAGCAAATGTGCCACATAGGAACTAGATAATTCTCAATATCAAATCTAAGTGGCACTACCTCAAATGTCCACATTTTCTAGGTTTGTAATATACATAAAGCATATGACTCCCCCATAATGTGATAAACCAAGAAATCTCAACAAGAGGCAAAAAGATCAAACTAGAGGTATTAATGGACATTATGGAAACTTGAGTTTCTCATGAGAGAGACAAACCACATAGAGACAACAAAATGACTACTAAGTGGTTTTTCTCATGTACACACATTTTAGGATTGTGGAATGCCCAATCATGACACTCCCCCAAAACGGAATAGTCCATTAATCCCTCACAAGAGCCAAATAAGATACCTACTAGAATCAAAAAAGGCTCAAAACCAAGAAACACAAATACATGGTGTGCCAACCAACATACACAAAGATAATTCATAGGTCAATATAAGTAAGTGGGAAGCACAACATGTACAAGCACATGCAAGGTACAAAACCAACACATGCACAAGGGAGCAAGTAACTATAAATGTAAAGGAGTTTAGCACAAGTTACCGGAAGGAGGAACATTGGATAAGGAATAGAAGCATGATAACCAATGACTTGACTTTGACAACAAGAATATAATGAAGATCTCTCAACTCTTCATAAGATAGCCAAGTCTCCAATGCCCTCCAAAAACACCTATTGATCAAGTTTTAGCTTGTTGGTCCCCAACCAAGTTGGGTCCTAAGAAGTTAGTCACAATAGGCTTGGCCACCCAAATGGTTCTTTTCTTGACACCACTTTGGGCACCAACAAATTTGGCAAACACATTGCCACCCTCATCCTTACTAAGTGAATAAGCATCATCAAACAAGATAGGATGGGATGAGGAGATACCCATGGTGCATGAGGAAGAAAGGTGCCCCTTCTCACGACATATGTAGCAAGTTCTTCTCTTGCCGTCTTTCTTATTGGGAGGAGCTGCACCATGAAGAAGAGCTTGAGGCTTCTTGAGAAGTGGCCCATCTTGAGCTTGTGGAGGAGCTTGAGGCTGTTTCCCCCGTTGCTTCTCACTAAGAGGCTTCTTCTTCAATGGGAAATCCCTCACATGATGCCCTTCTTCCTTGCACTTGAAGCACACAATGTTGGCCGGATTCTTCACTTGTCCTTGGCCCTTCTTCTTGTTGCCCTTGTGCTTCAACGAGATAGTGGACTTGCTCTTGGTGTTGGAGTTGAATCCAAGCCCACTCTTGTCACTTGGGGGGCGTCGCACACTCAACATATTCTTGAGCGTGGTCTTCCCTTCATGACACCTTTTCAAGTCATTCTTCAAAGAAGTGACTTGAGCCTTGAGCTCTTTGACTTCCTCTACATGGTTAATATCAACAACAATACTAGAGGAAGTAGAAGCTTCATTGTTAGAGCAACAAGGCAAAGGATGCAATTCATCACAAGATTTAGCATGGCTGTGAGAGGATGAATTACAAGGACTAGCACATGGCAATATAACATTTGGAGTAGATATAGTGCTAATGTCCACATGAGGCCCACTAGATGTTACCTTTGACACAATGGCCTCATGAGCTAACTCTAGCCTACCATGGGAGAGTAGAAGATCCTCATGCGAGCTTGAGAGCTTGGCATGACTTTCTTCTAATCTCCCATAGTTGCTTGTTGGCAAAGCAAGTTGAGCCTTTAGCTCAACATTCTCCTTCAAGATAGATGCTTCACATGAAATAGAGTTAGTAGCACAAGCATCATCAATTAAAGCAAGAGGTGAGGGCAACTTGGAAAGCTCTTTATAATATGAAGCTTTAAGTTGCTCATGTAACTCGGTGAGTTTGATGAGCTCACCCTTGATGACCCTAGAGCCATTGTTGAGGTGCTCAAAATCCTCAAGGAGTTTAGCATAGGCAACTTCAAGTTCATCATTTTTAATTTGAAAAGCACTTGCCACCTCAAACTCTCTATCATGAGATTTCCTTACTCTAGATAGCTCTAGAGCAAAGGCCTCCTCAAGAGATTCCTTAGTGGTTTGTTCCTCTTCAAGAGCTGCATTTAGGTTGGCAATTTCATTAGCATACTCACGCTCAAGACTACTTATTTTATCTATTTTGTCCTCATGCTCATATATTAGTTGCCTACTTTCAATAGCACAAGTCAAGATTTTAATGAAAGTACAGCAAGCATTTTTATTAGGATGAAGAGCACGAAGTACTAGCCCTCCCTTCTCTTTTAGAGAAGCAACATCATTATTTACTTCTACATGATCAACATTCACATCATCATGAGATATATTGGAGTCCAAAGGAGAGGTTACCTTTGAACCCTTAGCCATGAGGCACAAGTGAACATTGGAAGAAGATGATGATGAGGGAACACATGAAGCTCTAATGACAACTTTGCCTTGGCCCACACATTCTTCACTTTCCTCTACATGGTTAGCAACACAAGAACTAGAGGAAATGGAAGCACATTTATCATGGCAACAAGGCAAAGCAAGCATATCATCATGAGATATATCCAATTCATTTCTACAAGATATGCAGGGGCAATCAACACTAGGATATAAATCACATATGGTCCTACAAGTGTTCATGACCAAAGATACAACATTGCAATGAGATAGAGACAAAGAATCATGAATGGAAATCTCACTATCTACATTGCAAGTTCTATCACCACTCACCATATCATTACCTTGTGACAACTCACATGATGGTGTAGTGGAAGAAGATGAGAACTCATCGCGGCCGGAGGTGGAGGGAACACAATCATCCTCATCAAGCTTGGACACATCATATTTTGCTTGAAGCTTGGTCCATATATCATGAGCATTCCGGAAAGGCATGATTGAGGAAAGAACTACAAAGCTCACAACATTAACAAGCACATTAGATGCTTGAGCTTCGAGATAAGAGTTTGTCTTCTCCTCCAAAGATAGATTTTGGGGATCCTTAGGAGGAGACAAGCCCATATCTAGAATTCGCTCAATGGTTGGGTCAATGGACCGAAAATGACTAAGCATGCGAGTACGCCAAACATCATAATGTGTGCCATCAAAAGCAAATGTGTGAGAGTGCACTAAACCCCTAGGAGACATCTTTATTCTCGAGGCGGTGAAGCCTAAAAGCGAGAGACCTCGCTCTGATACCAATTGAAAGTACAAAGGAAGTCGCCTAGAGGGGAGTGAATAGGATTTTAAAATTATTACGGTTTAGGCTCAAGTAAATGCGGAATAAAACTAACGTTTAATTTATTGAGCACAAAACCTAGCCACTAAGTTCACCTAGGTGCACCAACAACCTATGCTAAGAAATACAAGCAACAAGGTGATAGCAAGGTATAAATACTTCAAGCACGATGGCTATCACAATGTAAAGTGCATAAGTAAAGGGTTCGGTTGAGAGATAACCGATGGACGCGGAGACGAAGATTTTTTTCCCGAAGTTCACTTCCAAAGAAGCTACGTCTCCATTGGAGAGGTGCGATGGCGCAATGCTCTCCGAACGCCACAAATGGCTCACCTCGAGGTGTGGTGGCTCGATGCACACCCAACGCCACACAAGGCCTCACCCCGGATGCGGAAGCACGCAACTCACCGACGCCACAAAAGGCTCACCCTATTCTCCCAAGTGCGCACCACAAAAGGCGGGCACTTGCCCCACTATGGGACGCTTGAGGGCGGTCACCGAACCCGTACAAGATTGGGGCTAACTCCACAACTCAATTGGAGGCTCCCAACAACAAAGCCACAAAAGGCCAACAATGCCACAAAAGGCCAACAACGCCACAAAAGGCTACAAGACCACAAAAGGTCAACAAGACCACAAAAGGTCAACAATCCAACCACACAACCGTCTAGGGTTCCAAGGAACCCAAGAGAAACAAGCTCACAAGCTTGAACTCGCCGAATCTCCGAGGAGAACTCAAACCTATGCACCAAATGCAAAGGCAAGTCCTTCTTCCCCAAATTCCAACAAAGCTACAAAAGCTATTGGGGTAATAAGGGAGGAAGAACACAAGAGTAGAACTCAAACCTATGCACCAAATGCAAGGGCAAGTCCTTCTCTCCCAAATTCCAACAAAGCTACAAAAGCTATTGGGGGAATAAGGGAGGAAGAACACAAGAGGAGAACACAAAACTCTCCAAGATCTAGATCCCAATGATTCCTTCACAAAGAAGGGATTTGACTTGGGGGATTGTAGATCTAGATCTCCTCTCTCAAATCCCTCAAAAAGATGCAAGAATCATAGGAGGGGAAAGGGAGAGGGAAAGCTTCTTCAAGGTTGACAATGGAGGAGAGAGAGAAAGTCAAGAACCAAGAAGAAAAGCTAGTGCCCATGAAGGGAAGAGGAGCCCCTTTTAAAGGGCTCCCAGATCTGCCCGTTATGGGCATTCGCGACCCCTGGCCGGAACTTCTGGTGGGAGGCCGGAACTTCCGGTGGCACCCAGCCATCGGTCAAAAACTGCGGAGCGAGAAACTGAAAAAACGAATCATGGCCGGAACTTCCGGCTCTGGGCGGAAGTTCCGCTTAGCCTGGCTCCAACGGTCATCAGACCGTTGACGCCTGCTCCAGAAGCGCAACCGGAAGTTCCGGTCAAAACAGACCGGAAGTTCCGGTGAACTTCTGATGCAAGTTCCGACAAAGTTCCGGCAAATAGAACGCTTCAAAACAGAAGGTTACTGAGCGTGAGCGGAAGAAGACCCGGAACTTCCACCGGAACTTTCAGCGGCAAAGATGCCCTAGCGGAACTTCCGGTGGGAAGCCGGAACTTCCGGTCAGGGAAATTCCAGAAACCAGAAAACCAGAAATGCAATAACTTTTGCATCCGAACTCCAAATGGGATGAAACCAATTTTGTTGGAAAGATAACGACGAATAGAATCCAACAAAAACCTTGGGAGAAAATATCATGAATATATATGTGATCTATCCCCCAAGGTGTGGAGCCGGAAAACTCGCAAGATCAAAAACCGCAATAAGATATGCAAGTGAAATCCTTAGATGATGAGCTAGAGCTTGTTATGATGGTGACCACAAGCTCTAGATCCTCTCATGGACAAGAACCAAATAATAACCAAGAAAGATGATGATATGAATGCAAAGGTTTGAGCTCTCCCCGAACGATGCAAACGAGACACCCGCTTGAGAGCCCCTCTTGATAGTACGGCTATCTATCCTAAACCCGGTCTCCCAACTAACAATACGAGACCGGCAAAAGAAAAGACCTATCAAGAACATACCTTTGCCTTGAGCATCCCACTTGAACTTGATGTAGACCGTCTTGTTCTTCTATAGTGGGAACACCTTTCTTGGATGCTCTTGCTTGATGAAGATGAAGACTTGCAAATTGCTCCCCCATACCCCATGGGGAAACCTCTTCTTTGAACTTGTCTTCATCATTCCATGAGCACGAGGATGGCAAGCTTCAAGCATGAGATCTTCTAAAGATGGCGCATCTTGAGCTCGCCCTTCTTCATCCCTACTTGAGGTTGATCCATCTGGATGCAACTCTTTGCACAAGCCTTGATCGACCTTCAAGCTCCTTCTTTCTTCATGATTCCAATGGGCACAAAGCCCTTGGACATTTCTTCATCTTCCAACCTTGAGACCAACACATGGCCCAAGTGATGCCAATGGACAAACCTACAAGTGAAACTCAATTTACACATTAGTCCATAGAGATTGTCATTAATTACCAAAACCACACATGGGGGCATACATGCCCTTTCACCTGCGACATATGAAGAAGCGATGATGAGCCCAGATTCCAATAAATGGCAAGAAGCCATGAAATCTGAGATTGGATCCATGTACAAAAACCAAGTATGGACTTTGGTGGACTTACCGGATGGCCGGAAGGCTGTCGAGAACAAATGGATTTTCAAGAAGAAAACAGATGCTGATGGTAATGTTACTGTCTATAAAGCTCGAATTGTCGCAAAAGGGTTTCGACAAATTCAAGGAGTTTACTACGATGAGACTTTCTCACCTGTAGTGAAGCTAAAGTCTATGAGGATTCTGTTAGCAATCACTGCATATTATGATTATGAGATATGGCAGATGGATGTCAAAACAGCATTCCTCAATGGAGACATTGATGAAGAGTTGTATATGATGCAACCCAAAGGTTTTGTCGATCCTAAAGATGCTAACAAGGTATGCAAACTTCAACGATCCATCTATGGATTGAAGCAAGCATCCCGAAGTTGGAATCAACGTTTTGATAAGGTAATCAAAAGTTTTGGTTTTATACAAACTTATGGAGAAGCTTGTATTTACAAGAAAGTGAGTGGGAGCTCTGTAGCATTCTTAATACTATATGTAGATGACATATTGTTGATTGGGAATGATGTAGACCTTCTTAATAGTGTCAAGGAATATTTGAATAATAGTTTTTCAATGAAGGATCTTGGCGAAGCAGCTTACATATTAGGCATAAAGATTTATAGAGATAGATCGAGACGCCTAATATCATTGTCACAAAGTACATATTTGGACAAAGTTCTAAAGAGGTTTGGAATGGAAGATAGCAAGAAAGGGTTCTTGCCCATGTTGCCCAATACGACCTTGAGTAAAACTCAAGGTCCGACAACGGCAGAAGATAGAGAAAGGATGAGTAAAACTCCCTATGACTCATCCATAGGATCTCTAATGAATGCCATGCTATGTACTAGACCCGACATTGCATATGCTGTTAGTTTAACTAGAAGATATCAAAGTGATCCAGGAGTGGATCATTGGACAGCGGTCAAAAACATCCTTAAGTACTTGAGAAGAACTAAGGATATGGTTCTTTCTTATGGAGGTGATGAACAACTCGTTGTTAATGGTTACACCGATGCTAGTTGGAACACCGATCCGGATGATTCTAAATCACAATCTGGATACGTATTTACTTTGAATGGTGCAGCAGTTAGCTGGAGGAGTGCAAAGAAAAGCGTTGTGGCGAGATCTTCAACTGAATCGGAATACATGGCTGCTTCGGAGGCTTCACAAGAAGCGATATGGATGAAAGAGTTCATTACAGAGATCGATGTGGTTCCTAGTGCGCTGGACCCAATGTCAATCTACTGTGATAACATGGGCGCCATAGCCAATGCGCAAGAACCAAGGTCACACAAGAAGCTGAAGCACATCAAGCTACATTTTCACGCTATTCGAGAACATGTCCAAGATGGGGACATAAAGATTTGCAAAGTACACACAGATCTGAATGTGGCGGATCCGTTGACTAAACCTCTACCGAGGGCAAAACATGACCAACACCAAACTACCATGGGTGTTCGGTATATTACCATGTAATCTAGATTAGATGACTCTAGTGCAAGTGGGAGACTATTGGAGATATGACCTAGAGGCAATAATAAATATAGTTGTTATTATATCTTTGTGTTTATGATAAATGTTTACATTCATGCTATAATAGTATTAACAAGGAAACATTAATACTTGTGTGATTTGTAAACTAAAATAGAGTCCCTAGTAAAGCCTCTTTATAAATACTAGCTTGTTGGTTAATAAATGATTGTGGTTTCCCTATCATGAACATTGAGATGTTATTAACAACAAGATCATATCGTTAGGAGAATGATATGGTGGACATACTCCTATAGATAAGCGTAGCATAAAGATCAAGTCATTTTAATAGTTCAATTGCTATATGCTTTCTGATACATAGTAACCTAATTCCTTCGACCATGAGATCATGCATATCACCTTCACCGGAAGGATGCTTTAATGACATCAAACACCACACCGTAACTGGGTGGCTATAAAGGTGGAATTGAGTGTTCGGAAAGTATTGGTTGAGACACATGGATCAAGAGTGGGATTTGTCCATCCATATGACGGATAGATATACTCTGGGCCCTCTCGGTGGAATGTCATCCAATTAGCTTGCAAGCATGTGACTGGCTCACAAGGGATCACATATCACGGGAACGAGAAAAGAGTACTTATCAGTAACGAGGTTGAACTAGGTATGCAGAGATACCGACGATCATAACCTCGGATAAGTAAACTATCGTGAGACAAAAGGAAATTGGTATCGTATGTTAGTGGTTCATTTGATCGCAAAGTAATCGTAGAAATATGTGGGAGCCATATGAATTTCCAGATTCCTCTATTGGTTATTGTTCGGAGAAGTGTCTCGATCATGTCCGCATAATTCACGAACCGTAGGGAGACACACTTAAGGATTCGACGTTGTTTGAGTAGTTATGGAATGATGAGTAAGAGACAAAATGTTGTTCGGAGTCTCGGATGGGATCCGGGATATCACGAGGAGATCCGGAATGGTCCAGAGAATAAGATTCATGTAAGGAAAGTCCTGTTTCGGGGTTGGAGAATGGTTCCGGTGTTTTCATCAGGAATGTTCTAGAAGGTTCTAGAATGTCCGCACTCCGGAGGGGAAGGGTACATGAATGTGTCATAACAAGTTGGAATGATTGCATCATGTACTAGGTGTCATCGCTGAACAAAATAAAGGGTTTAATCAAATCCTAGTTTGAAAAGTCAAACGCCAATTTGAAAAGTCAAACGGCTATTTTGTGAGGTGGAGGGGAAGTAGTAAACCTACTTGGGGAGGAGTTCCCTCCCTCCACCGCCGGCCCACTTGGGATCCGAGTTGGGGAGGGACTCCCCTCCCCTGGCGCGCCCCCTCCACCTATATAAGGAGGGGCAGGGCTGCCCCTCCAAGTAGACAACACCTCCACCCAAAACCCTAGCTCCTAGCCGCCGGCGCCGCCAGCTCCTGCTGCCGCCGCCTAGGGTAAGCCACCGCCGCCTAGGCAAACCCTATCCGCCGGCCTTGCTCCTCCTTGGTGCGTCTAAACCCTAGATCGCCGAGGATCTCTCTCATAGTCCACCATACTCGCTCCGGCTTAAGGCGAAGCCCTGCGAGATCTCCCCTCTACTTCCGGTACCACGCCGTTGTGCTGCCGGAATCGCAAGGAGAGTGCTACAACCTCCGCTGCCTGCTGGAACAAGGGAGAGGAAGGTCTTCGTCGAGTACCGAACGTGTGACCGACTGCGGAAGCGCTGCCGGAACGCAGCGCCGGAAGGATCGTCTACGCGATCTTGAGAGAGTACGACTACATCACCCACGAGAATCCGCTCTCGTTAAAAACTTTGGAATCTTCGAGGGTGAGTTATTCCATCGACTCGTTGCTACAATCTAGTAGATAGATCTTGGCTTGTTTGTTTGTATGCGGTAGAATTTTTTTGTTTTCCATGCTACGAAACCCTTCACCCTCATCACCAAATCGCGGAGTGATGAGATCCTCATTATATGAGGGTCTAGTACTGGTAGATGACCTTGGAAGCCTTGCCCTTCTAGGTGCATCACTCTCAAATATGTCACCAAAGGTGTGGTGGTCCATGACTTCCCTATTCTGAAATTTTAAACAACCATCAAACCAAGTGATTTCTAAGTTGATAAATGATGAGCAACTACTATAGGAACTTGCTAGAGGACTACACATGCATCAAAACAAAGTTACTAAGCAAAGAACAAACATGCAAGCTCAAACAACCTGTCACCTATAGCAGCAAAATATTCAAGATAGAATCTACCAATCACAAATCTAATTGGACAAGTGGAGGAGGCACATACCAAGGAGCAAACCCTCCAAAAATCAGCACTTGAGATGGGCTGAATGTAACATCCCAGCATTAGAGCTTAGAAATAAGCTGAACCCAAGTGTGTGCATTGCATTCATGCATAGAAAATCCGGATAATTTTCGCGCAAAAGTAAAGAAGCTATAGAGGGATCGAGGTCTCTTTTGTTCTGATGGAGATATCAGGGAAAGTGCGGTGGATTTCGACATGACCTCTACAGTATTTCTGTGTTTAAGGGAAAAGCAATTCAAATTTGAATATTCAAAACATATATTTAAAATTGCAATAGAATAAAAGTATAATTAGAAATAGTGTTACAATTATAATCACATCCTTAAGAGGTTATCTATGATTGTGATATAGTTAAATCACAAGTACAAAAAATAAAGAAAAGAATTAGTCTATAATATAATATGGATATATAATCCTAATTACAATGGAGTAAATGGGACCAATTCAATAAAATGAAATTGTTATAATAAAATCTTTATACATATACATATAGTATTGTTGTTCTTTTAAAAAAAGAAGACTGAAAGTGCATTACAGGAAACAAATAATAATAGTAAAAAAGGAATTACATAAATGGAGTAACTCAAATAATTTTTATTACAAGAAGAAATATATATTATATTGTCTTTACAAATGAATGGAATAAGAAAAAGAAAACAAGTAAAAAAATACAATAATACAATTTTTTACAATATTCAACAGAAAAGAAATTACAAAATTTGATAAAAATAAAATCTAAAGTATTCTTCCTGTGCACTCTTGTATTTTCTTTTCTTTCCTTCACATTCTTTACTCCTGCAAAACAAACAAGAAAAGAAACAAAACAGAAATAAAAGAAGATCATGTTGGTTAGTTTTGCTCTCAGTTCTAAACAATGAGATGCACTGTTTATTTTCATCATAGAGCAGCAATTAGGGGCCTAAGTAGAATCTGTGCTTATCAGAATATTAGCCTCAGACTAGGTGCATCATAGGCTGGTACAGGGGCAAGTTTCACCAAGGACAGGTAAGTGGCAAAGAGATAATACCCAAACCAGCCGAGCACATCCACAATGGATCAGCTTCCAGGCTAGGAAATATCTAGCAATGGGACAAAACACCTGGAACATGCAAGCATCTTACACACACAGCTGCATGCGATGTGCTGTCGATTAAGCAAGGGAAGTGACCGATATAGAAAAGGCAACTGCAGCCACTACTGGGAGAGGTGTTGCTCACACATCCATTCTCTCCCAGGACAACACAAGCTAAATCAACCCAAAACACAAGACCACATCACATATAACTCTAGCTTTGGATCTCAGCTAAACAAATCAATCCACCACTTCAATTACCATAGTTACCTGAAATCAAGAAGGCCAAGACAGGAGAATAAGTCCAGCAGATCAAGATCAAGCTACTACCAGTTCCAGGAAGAGAAGGCTCATCAGCTCAAGATCAGATCACTAGGTTGAGCTGACCAAGATACAACACACCAAGCAGCCACATACATCAAGGTAGAAACTCACTAGAGCACTAGCTAGATCTGGTAACATATCTGTTCTTATTAAACTACACTATTAGACTTAAGTAGAATAATTAATGTGGTACCAACTCACCCAAATCCAATTTCCCTTCAACTATATTTTCATCTAGGAGGATTAGATGGGGTGGTACTCTCAGGATGGCAAAGAGTTGCTTTGCCAAACTCATCATAGAGTAATAAAAAGCCAAATCATAGCATCTAGTTTTCTCTATATCAGAGCCTCAACCTGTATGCATCATTGGCAGGGGCAAGGGCATCAGAACATATATTCCATGGTCATACTAATGTGCACACTCTAAAGGGAGGCACCATAGTAGTAAGATCATAGAAATCAGATCCACCAAAATTAATTGCACAATAAAAGCTTATTAAGCAAGCCATTAGGGCAATAAACCACATCATTTGACCAAATGATCAATAGAGGATTTGCAAGCCAAATAAAGCCATTCTACAAATTATCCTTCATCAGCTAGCCTCAAGTCATTCAAGAAAATGATTTTATCATTTTCCTAGACAAGTATTCTAGGAATCATCTATAAGGCAATCTTATCTGTCCTTATCAAACTCAGCTTCAGACCAGCATCATTATCCTAGTAACTAGCTTTTATTAGCCAACATAAACCACATATGCTAGGTTACAGGGCACATCCCCTAGGGGTAGCACCTCTGTACCTAGCAGATTCAGTATTTGTTGAATACAAACTCTCTGCATTGAGACAAATCATTACAAAGAACATTGGTAAAGGAATCATAATTCTAGGTAAAGCAATCATGGTTTAAAATCCAAACTCACTACCCCACTAACAGTACACAACATCTGAACAAGAACTAGACAACCACTTGCTAAAGCCATATAAATATAATTTAAATCATCTTCCTAGCTACCACCTGTTGGAAATCATTCTCAACATACTTTCATTAAATATATCCTAGATCATGCCTTTGCAAGATATGATCATCAATAGCTCAACCAAAACCATCTGCAGGCAACCAACATCAAATTTTAGATCATTTTCCTAGCCATTTAGCTAGGAATCATTGGTGTGTGTTCTTAACCTACTTGCATCTGATCTACCCATTTGCATCTATTAGAGCATATAATATTGCTCAACAAGAACACAAGCTAGCTACCAGGAACCAATTGAAAGTACAAGATTGAGTATTGAATCCCAATCAGTCAAAGGGACGAGTAGTAAAACAATACACTAGCAAGCACTGATAATTATTCAGTAGTACCATAAATTTACCAATAGCAATGGGAACTAATAAGGATCATGAAGGAACCAGGAATCTGATAACAGTATACTCAACTGAGTAGATCAGATAAGTTATGAGCATCCGAGAATTAAGATAGTAGAGTAGAGAGAATAGAGGCAGAGGGATAAACACCTACCTGTAGCAAGCTACAACTTGCCGGAGAGGAAGAAGCATACGGCGGTGAAGCCGTGAGCAAGGGAGGCCATGGCACGACGACACACGGGCACGGGATGCTTCACCAGCGCCTAGTCGCAACCAACAGCAACCACCGCGACATCACCATGCCAATCCTAGCAATCCTCCACCTTCCAGCGGGCATCAACAAATCACCAGAGTGGTGAGGTCAAGATGACCGAAACCCTAGCACTCTGCAAGGAAGGGAACGGCCTAGGGAAGAGGCGGTTTTCAAATCGAGACGGACCCCGAGAATCACCATCCAAAACCACTCTGATAAACACCGTAGCAGCAGTCAGGGTGGTCGAGCTCGCCGGAATCGAGCAGCAGCAGCGGCGAGCTAGCCCAGGCGCCAGGGAGAGGCCAGTCGAGAGGGGAAGGGACGAACTGGTCGAGCAGGTCGGTTTGACCAGCTCGGTCCACCGCTCGGGTTGGTCTAACCCAACCATGGGCCAGACTGACCAGTGGGTCCAGGATCGGATCTAAAAATAAAAATTATCAAAACACCCCAAAGATTGTTTCACCTCTAGAAAAATATAGAAAAATCCTAAAAATACATATGATATATCAAAATAACCACAAAAATAATATCTACCTAGTAAAAATATAATATTACTTGTTCAAGATAGATAAAATATAAATAAATATTAACAACATTACATCCTAAGTGAAATGTCATAAAATAAGGAAAAATCCTAAAAATGAATAAAAATCATTTTTATGTGTAAAAATAAATATACTATTTTATAAAACTACTAACTTAACTCTTTTATAAAAAAAATTAAATAAATATTTAAATACATTTAATCCTTTATGAAATTTTATAAACATAAAAGCATTACTTAAAAATTAAATAAAAATAATTTTTTAGGTCTTGAATAAATATATTACACTA
Organism: Avena sativa; assembly: GCA_916181665.1. Classification (NCBI taxonomy): domain Eukaryota; kingdom Viridiplantae; phylum Streptophyta; class Magnoliopsida; order Poales; family Poaceae; genus Avena; species Avena sativa. The sequence goes on from OV702295.1 coordinate 354,733,198, forward strand.
GAAAAATATTAAATATATTATTAGAAAAGTCTTTAATATTTTAAATAATAAATCCTTATCTAATACCTATTTTGTGAATTCTTTAAAAATAATTGTTAAGTAAGAAATAATCACAATTCTTATAAAACCTTGAGCAATTAGTGTCTTTGTACTAAATTCCAAACCCATAAACTTAAATTCATAATCAAATTTAAGTATAACTTTTAACTTTAAAATATTCTTTTAAAAACCTTATTAAGAATCCTTTTAAATAAAAATTGGGTATCACCCATTTATATAATATGGTGAATAATCATTATATCTTAACCACTATTAAGATAACTTTAAATTCTAACAAATTACTAAGATCATCTAATTATGATTCATTAATAAATACATATTATTTTCTTAATAAGCAAAACAAATTTAATCTAAATCATTCACTTAAATATAAATCGAATAATTCCACACCTTAGTTATACCTATCATAAATCTTAAACTTGAGAATAATTAAAATATATTACATCTTAAGTTTACTTAACCTTTTAAAGTTAACTTTAGTCTCAAAGCTTATAAACATCATGTCTAATAAATCACTTATGTTTTTATAGTTAACTTTGGTCTATTTAACTTAAGACATAAAGCATCTCAAGTCCAAACTAACAAATCAAATACCAAAAGACATTGATCATGTTCTATTAACAATGATGATTGTTTAAACCTTAGAAAGGAAATATTTTCTTCAAATGTTATTGTTTTTGCCACTTCAAGCAACAACTCTAGGATAGTTCTTTCAAACCTTAATAATCTAATACATAGACTTCCATCCTAATCACCAAATAGCAACTAATCTAAATCTTAAATTACTATTGCACTCTACTTTTATATCTTGTATATCAAAACTTAAAATCCCTATAGATGCACTTCATGTGAAGTAAAAATTTGAAGATAAACCAACTCTTAAAGGAATCACCTAAGTTCACTTCACTTACAGTATCGGGGATTCACTTTGGGGGTTTTACAAAATGCATAGCATTACTTATGCACAACAACATATTGCTTCTTTAAACATTAGTCCTTACCGGACCAATAATGCAGATTTCAAATATTGGATCTTATGTCATCTCGAAGACCGTGAGTGTATAATCTTGCAACCACAAAAGGCAAGTTCACACTTGCTCATGTCCTTTGGTTATTTTCTATAAGGTATTTTACAAATCCAGTGTTGTCATCACCTGCATTTGAAAAAGGTCTAAAAACACTATTTTCATAGTAATGTGATTATAGGTTATTTACCATGAGGTAATAACCTACTATGAAAGTTCCGGTGGTAAAGGAACATATTGTCTAGGACTTAACAACCAATGTCGCCAGTGATTCTTGTGCCGTATATCACGCGTTAACCATGAAATTTGGAATGGGACGGAGAAGTCAGCTGTATCTTCTTCCTCTCGCATGTAGCCGAATGTGCAGGTCGTGGCTGTTATCCTCGTAGCGTGCATATTAATTGGTAATTCGTAGAGGATATGCAGCATATGGGTGGGATCCCTCAACGTCCCATGATAGTTCTGGCATCTAACGGTCTGTAAAAACCATTGCCGTATTCAATATGTGGGCATGGTGTACACCAAGGAGGCATGCGAGGTCGCGAAGGGGGAAGTTATTGGCTTGGATCATCTACTGGGCCCCACACCATAGGAAGTGTGTACGGGAAAGATCACCCGGTTGTGCAACAAGGATTTGATCTCTCATGGGTAAAGTAACGCACCTCTGCAGAGTGTAAGAACTGTAACTTGTTACTCCCTGTTCTGGGAAGGAGCTGCAAACACGGCGGGAAAGGAACTCCATGAAAGTTCTGGTAAACCTGTGAAGGCTGACGGACATAGATTTTCAGAATAAAAGCAACCTTTGAAGAAATGATTACGAAAACTTGCATGGCCTACGACCTATGGTCTGTGGCTGTAGATATAGTGCATCAAACACTCCTTTTCTAGTGAACTTGGTGAGTACGCTTGTACTCAAAGTATCTTCTTAACCCTTGCTAGGTTCTAAAGCCAGTACAGACGATATCTACATCAAGTCATGCTCTAGGAATCATCATCAAAAGCTAAAGCTCTTCAATGAAGTCAAGAAAGTCAACACATACATCAACTCAAGGAAAGACGAAGTGGCTGATTAGATAAGAATAAAATCTCTAGCCATAGAACCTACTTCTATAGAGTATTGCAATAGCAGCAATGCAAGCCTCAATAGTTTTGATACTAGACTATTAGTATATTAGATTTGAGTTGATTATTTATAATTCTTCTTTGTAAGAAGATTCTTTCTCTCTCTTTAACCTAGAATGTTCTCTGGATCTTGTGTAAATAGTTGAGTTGTAACCTATAGTCATGTCTTGGACCTACTGTGTTTCTGTTGTACCACTCTGAGGGATGTAATACTAGTGAACGGTGTTTCATTGGTGTTATGTCAACGACTATAGTGTAATACATCATGCAGTGGTATGCTAGGTCACCACACTGAACAAGGAGACCGAAAATAGCGAGCAAGAACAACGAGCTTGAGCAAGTTTTCCGGTGTTTTTTGGGAGAAAGAAAGAAGGTGGCTTTGAGGAGGCAGCCTAGAGGGGCCCAGTGTGATACCCTGGCGCATGGCTCAATAGGATTGATAGGAAACCCATACCAATAAGTTGCAACTTCTTTTCCGGAAGCTCATTCGAAAAGAACTCTAAGGTTAAGCGTGCTTGGCCTAGAGCAATTCTAGGATGGGTGATCGACCGGGAAGTGGGTAACCGGGTGCGCATGAGTGAGGACAAAGTGCGCAGAAAAGACTAGTGTTGGTCTGTGGGGCTAGTCTAGAGATCCTATTGAGCTGCCAGAAGTGACAGCCGTCGGTCCGGAGTGACCGGGGGTGTTACAAATTGGTATCAGAGCTGACCCTCGCGGTTACATGGGCGTGTGTGGGTCAGTGGCGGACATGTGTAGCATGGCGCGTGTGGCCCGGAGTGGACACGGCATGGCAATGTGCCAACACTGGACGCACAGACGTGTACCAAGAGGGGACGTTCCTGGCTTGTGGTTGATCGACGAGGACGTCGATCTTCTAAGGGTGGGTGTATGTGAGACCCTGGCGCATGGCTCAATAGGATTGATAGGAAACCCATACCAATAAGTTGCAACTTTTTTTTCGGAAGCTCATTCGAAAAGAACTCTAAGGTTAAGCGTGCTTGGCCTAGAGCAATTCTAGGATGGGTGACCGACCGGGAAGTGGGTAACCGGGTGCACATGAGTGAGGACAAAGTGCGCAGAAAAGACTAGTGTTGGTCTATGGGGCTAGTCTAGAGATCCTATTGAGCTGCCAGAAGTGACAGTCGTCGGTCCGGAGTGACCCGGTGTGTTACACCCAGTGGGCCAGACCCCCCAGGCGCCGCCACCTAGTAGGCCACGCCTACCAGGGGTCTGGTGGCCTGGGGTGGCCCCCTGGGTCACCTTAGGTGCCACTCTGCCCCTTTTTCGAGGAAAAAATATTTTGAATTTTTCAGAAAACTTTCTTTTTGGCCAATTTTCAGGGTATGAAAATTGATTTTCTCGCAGAAACAGTTTTTTCAGAAGAAGCAAAAGCAAACCAAAATCCAAACTACAGGAGCTCTAAGAAACTCAAACAAGCAAACAACTAGTAAAACTAAAGCTAAAGCAAAGACTAGGAAGGAGAAATGAAAAAGAAAGCAAGTATAACCACAGTGGAAACATAATTGTGTTCATTAAAATCCTTTTGTTAACAAGGTTGATCAAGTCTTATTACCAAAACAATCTTATATGAAACAAAACTTTGCATTCCACAAGGTGATTATGTTACCTCATACTTGATAGCAATTGTCCCAATCATAATAGTTTCAAAATTTTCTTGTGGAATGGGACAATATATTTCTCCAACCTTGATGCCCTCAATATTTTCAATGGAATTCAGACAATAGCTCTTAACAACCTTCTTGGGGAAATATACAGTGTGCTCTTTGTCATTAATATTGAACGTTACTTTTCCTTGATTACAATTGATGACAGCACATGCAGTATTAAGAAAAGGTCTCCCAAGAATAATACACATATTATCATCTTCAGGCATTTCAAGCACAACAAAATCAGTTAAGACCATGCAATTATGATCAACTTGAATAGGAACATCCTCACATATACCAACAGGAACAGTACTTGACTTATCAGCCATTTGCAAAAATGTATCAGCTGGTATCAGCTTTTCTAGCTGGAGTCTCTTATAGAGAGAAAAAGGCATAACACTAACTCCAGCTCCCAAATCACATAAAGCAGTTCTAACATAATTATTCTTAATAGAGCAAGGAATAGTTGGTATACCTGGATCACCAAGTTTCTTTGGAACCTTACCATCGAAGGAATAATTAGCAATTAGAGTAGAAATCTCCTCATTAGGAATCTTCCTTTTATTAGAGACAATATCCTTCATATACTTTGAATAAGGAGGCAAATTAATAGCATCAGTCAAAGGAATTTGCAAGAATAAAGGTTTCATCCACTCACAAAACTTGCTGTAGTGTTCTTCCTCCTTTGACTTGTGTTTCTTACCTGTAAAAGGCATAGGTTTCTACACCCAAGGTTCTCTCTCTTTACCATTTTTATTAGCAATAAAATCTTCCTTAGTGTAACTAGTGTTCTTAGTGTGCTTCTCAGGTTCTTCCTCATCTTCCTCCTTATCAGGAGCATCATTATTATCATTACCACTCTCAGTTTCAGCATCAGAGATAGCTATACTATTAGGATCTACAGCAGGTTCAAGTGGTTCCTCGACTTTGTTATATTTCCTTTTATTCCTCTTACGAGGACTACCACTATCCTCACCTTGTTGGGAATCCTGCTCTATTATTTTAGGGTGTCCTTCAGGATATAAAGGATCTTGAGTAGCTATACCACTCCTAGTTCTAATTCCATAAGCATGTTTATCTCCTGAAGCATTAACTAGCATATCCTTTTGTACCTTAGCAAGTTGATCAAGTTGGGTTTGAACCATTTGAAAGTGTTTACAAAGCATTTTAATGTCATTAGAAGTTCTTTCCACAATATCTTTCAACTCATGGATAGCTCTAGAGTTTTCCAATAAATGATTCTGAACTTGTTTATTAAAATACCCTTGTTTAACAATGAAAGTATCAAGTTCCTCTAAACATTGATCGGGAGGCTTACCATAAGGAATATCACCTTCATCAGAGTGTTGGAGAGAGTGTACCTCAATAGTAGATGAGTGGGGAATTGTCTTACATAATTCTTCTATAGGAGGTAGATTCTTCACATCTTCAACTCTAATACCTTTCTCCTTTAGACACTTCTTAGTTTCCTTCATCACTTCATCATTTAATGCAATAACTCCCCTCTTATTTTTTGTTGGTGTTGGAACTGGTTCAGGAACAACTGGTTCAGGGGTAATAGGCTCAGGTGTATTCAGCTCAGTTGAAGTCCAATCATCATAATTCTTGCTTATCTTGGTCATTAATTCTTCAGCATCTGTAGGAGTCCTTTTCCTGAAAACACAACCAGCAAAGCTATCTAGGTAGGTCCTAGAATCATCAGTTAGTCCATTATAATAAATATCAAGAAGCTCATTCTTAGGCAATGGACATCCAGGATGTGCATGAATCAAGGCACATAATCTTTTCCATGACTCAGGCAATTTCTCTTCTTATCCCTGTTTAAAATCAAAAAGTCTCTACAAAGCAGCATGTCTAGCACTAGGAGGAAAATATTTCTGAAAGAAATAAGCAATCAAGCAATCAGGGCTATCAATGGAACCAGGAGGTAATCTATTAAACCAAGCCCTAGCTTCTCCTTTTAGTGAAAAAGGGAAGATCTTAGCAACAAATTACTTGTGCATCTTAAAATCATCAGAGAACAAAGCACTCATAGTAGAAAGCTCATTCATATGAGCCACAACACTCTCATTTTCAGTCCAACAAAAAGGTTCTTTCTCAACAATATCTAAATAAGATAAATCAAGAGAGAAATCATAATCTTCATCTTTAATATCTATGGGAGAAGTGGCAAACTTAGGATTAGAGGACAACTTAGGCATAATAGTACGTCTAGAAAGGAGACTCTTCGTAGCACTAGTACCATGTGTGTTTGGGCACTCTTCAACAAAATCATCACTGAACTCAGTGTAACCATCATTAATATCATAACTCTCACTAGCCTTAGGTGAGCTAACAGGTGTAACAGTGTCTTCACTAGGAGTTTCGGTATTTCCTAGACTAGCCATAGTAGCATCTAGAAAAGGACCTAATGAACCACTCGCATCAAGCACAGTAGAAGTAACATCATGAGCATCAAAAGCAGTTTCAGACTCAGCAGTAGTAGCAGTGTGTGTAGCATGTGACAAGCTTACTTATAACAGATGGTGAATCAAGAGCAACAGAGGTGTTTAGGACTGTACTTCTTCTTGTAGTGGATGGTAAAATAGGGAACTTTCCATCACCAGACTTCCCCATGATGAAAGGAGTAGCAGTGAACAATAATAGATCCAAGTGAACTTACAAATAAAGCTATGCTCCCCGGCAACGACGCCAGAAAATAGTCTTGATGACCCACAAGTATAGGGTATCGCAACAGTCTCCGAGGGTAGTATTACCCAATTTATTGATTTGACACAAGGGAGCCAAAGAATACTTGCAAGCCTTAACAACTGAGTTGTCAGTTCAGCTGCACCTGGAAATAGTTCTTGCTCACATAAGTTTATTAGTAGCAACAGTTTATAGTAGCAACAACAAAGCAACAACAACAGTGAAACAGGAGCAATAGTAACAGTAACGGTAATAGTAGGATTCGAGTGCGGTAGGCATAGGGATGGATGGACGGGCGTTGCATGGACGAGTCTAAACATATAACTTCAAGATCTAGGGCATTGCAGATAAATAATAACAAGCATCCAAGTACTAAACAATCCTAGGCATGTGCTCCAAATATAGTCATATGTGTTCACAATGAGAACTTGCACAACATCTTCTGTCCAGCCAGCCCATGGCAGCAGGGCCTCTAGGGAACTACTGGCAATTAAGGTGCTCCTTTTAATACAGCACTGGAGCAAAGCATTAACACTCCGTGAACACATGTGATCCTCACACCACAGCCATCCCCTCCCGTTGTCCCAATTATTGTCACTTTGGGGCCTTTGGATCCGGACAATGATATGTGTATACAACTTGCAGATAAGATCACAAACAATACTAGCATAATGATTCAATAATAAGTTCAGATCTGAGATCATGGCACTCGGGCCCTAGTGACAAGCATTAAGCACAACAAGTTGCAACAAAGTCAAATAGCACTAATAGAGATACTAGGCACTATGCCCTAACAGATCTTATTCGATTACATGATAGAACTCATCCAATCCCTACCATCCCCAAGCCTACAGCGGGGGATTACTCACTCATGGATGAGGGAAACATCGGTGGTTGATGGAGATGCGTTGGTGATGACGATGGCGATGATCCTCTCCAAATTCCCCGTCCCGGCAGGGTGCCAGAACGGAGTTTCTAGATCCGAATCTTGGTTTCTGGTGGCGGTGACAGAGCGGAACTCTTTCTGGAAAACTATCGAACCCCCCTCGATTTTTAGGTCGAAAGGCAACTTATAGGCACAGAGGGAGGCCGAGGAGCTGCCTGGGGTGGCCACACCCCTCCCAGGCGCAGGGTCAGGTGGTCCCACGCCTGGGGTGGGTCTGGGGCCCCCAGTCCCCCTTCGTCTCTTCTTCTGGCTCTGTGGATCTTCTGGTGAAATTTAGTTTTTGGCATATTTTCCGGGATTTTTCCTGATAGTTCATTTTCTGCACAAAAACAAGATACCAAGGTAATTCTGCTGAAAACAGCATCAGTCCGTGTTAGTTGTATCCAAATCACACAAGTTTAGAGGAGAAACAATAGCAAAGTGTTCGAGAAAGTAGATACGTTTTGGACGTATCAAGAGGGAAACATGGTTTTATCCATCTCAATGATGTTAAGTTTCCCTGTTTTATGTTGAAAGCTTTAAAGTTGCATCTGTTTTGTCTTCCTATGCTTGTGGCCTTTTGTTTCAACAATTCGTTTTCTCATGATACCCCCATGCATAGGAAGTGGGTTAGACTCAAGTGTGTTGGTTATTTGCTTCTTGATGCTCTCTTTCACTTCAAATATATATATCCCATGTGAGCATCTTTGGAAGTTTTAAGCCTAACTTAAAGGAATTAAAGAAAAGTACTTGTTGGGAGATAACGCAAGAGTTTTGTCGAGTCTTGGAAGTTATTACCTCAGTAATAACCGCTCCTTATCCTTTTTGTTTTGGTTTTTGTGTCAAGTTCAACTAGATTTGTGAAGTAGAGGAGTTGTGAAAAGTGGCTGTCCTGGGACAGATTTTTGTGATGCACCGTAAAAATTCATGAGGGAGCTCAGTACGTAGGATGGAGCTGCATTTTTTGTTCTTGTTCTCCAAGTTGTTACCCAACTTCCATTAGTTCTGCACTTTTTGATTTGAGCAACAAAGGGTTTTCGGAAAAATCAACCTTTACCTGCTGGTCTGTTTTGATAGATTTCTGCTATCATTTGCATTTGCCTCTTATAGAAGCTTTTGTTTTGATGGAGTTGAAGTGTGAACTTAAAGGTTTATTGTTTTTCTTACACTAATGTTGTCATTGAGTTTGTGCAAGAGTTTTGTATGAAGGAAATTCTCAGGAGAAAGAGAGAAGGATTCTGCAGAGTTCGTCTTTGAATAGGTAAAAGTGGTGAAAACAGAAGGTTCGTGAAACCCCAATCTTTTTATATTTTTTATGTTTTTAATACATAGGGGAAGTTATGAGACGAAACCGTAGAGGAAATGGAGCCCGAGGTGGATAAACCCACCCCAGGCGCGGGCCCAGCCTGGCCGCACCTGAGGGGGGTGTTCCCCCCTCGAACTCCGTCTCCGCCTTGTTTCCGTGTCAAAACCTTCCTTATGCATTGAAACTTCATAATATATAACCCCCTGAATCGCCCTAGGTTCATGCATCGTGGTCTCGTCGTGTTTTTGTTTCAATCTGTTTCAGTCAGGAAATCTTCTCAAGTTTAGAGCACCATGGCCTCTGCCAACGACAAAGGCAAGAAGCCTGTGGAGATAGAGTTGGAAGAACAAACCACCGCAGGAACAAGGGAAAGGAAACCTACTTTTGTAGGAGCAATTAACACTGTGGATGTTTTTTCTCGTCACATGCAAGGAATCATAGTCTTCGGTCCAGAACTCAGATACTGCCCTGAGGCAGCAGAAGCCCTTCGAACCACCAACGAGTTTTGTGATAAGTACCGTGCTTTGAGGGTGAAGGTGGATATGCTTCAAGAGGAGAATAACATGCTTCATAAGATGCTGAAAGATTTTCTGACCCGTGACAAGAGAACACCACCACCACCGAGGGAGTAATTCGTCATCAGGTTTGGCATCCCCTTGGCTTGTTCCAAGCTTGGGGGAGTGTCGCGGTATCACCACCATTATCTTTTATCCTTTACCTTTTTAGTGGATTCACATATGTGGTAGAGAGGTTATCTTATAGTTTGGTTTGCATGTGGAAGTATCTCTCCTTTATTTGATTATCTATGCATCCCTTGGTGTGAGTGCCTTTATTGAATATTAATGAGAAGTCTCATCTTTTACTTTTTGCACTTATTATTTTAGTTTGCAATCTCTATTATATGATGGATCTTGTTGTTCAATATTGGCACCACTTTGGGATCATCAAGTGGATCTAAATTGGTTTTGGCAAACCGAGTTCTGGTCAGTGGCATTAGTTTGAAAGAAAAAGAAAGAAAGAAAAGGCTTGCAGGTATTTGGTATCATTTGTTTTCTTTCTTGTTGGCTCATAATCTTAGTATTCTTTATTTAAGATTTTTTGTGTCTTCAAGGAAGATTGCATGTTTGGCTTTATTACTTGTATGTTTGCTTGTTTCTTTCAACTCTCTTGCTTGCTACCCAACCTTCCTAGCCAAAAACCTGTTTTGAGAAGGCATACTTCTCATGTTTCCAAAATCCTTTGAACCAAAACTTTTGCCACTTGTGCCCACCATATCTACCTAGTAGCTTTGCTATTCCAAGAAAATTCTCTAGCTTCATCTACCTTTTGAATTAAAAAGTATTTTGTTATGTGAAAACTAGTTAGTAAACTCTCACGAACTTGATGGCACACCTTATTTCGTTGCCCCTAATAGACTTGAACCATTGTGAACATCGAAGTTGTATATGCTTGCATCTATACATTGGAATTAGCAGAACCGTGCTATCACGGGGAACATTTTCAACATTGCACTTGTACTCTGTACACAGTTGATATCGTGCTATTTTGTCTATGGATGTCAACGGTGTGAAATAAAGAGGGAACTTATAAGTCCATGGAGTTTGTATCCTGTGTTAGAGAAACGTCTGGGCCGCTAGCCTAAGCCATGCTTAATCATGGTGGAAACTTGCAGCATCACCATAGTGAGTCATCTGTGAAACATCCTCAATAAAAAGCTATGCACATAGTAAATAAAAAGATCGTTGAGATGCTCATTGTCTGCTTGCCTTGTCATTTTGGTTATGGGAAAGCTCTTGTACCATGTGCAAGGGGTACCCCGTTGGCGGTTCTCAATGATATGCAAATACTTACAATGACAAGAACTTACCTGGGCACAAAGTTGAGTATGCATGAGGAGTGGCCCTCATATTCAAGGGACATGAGATTGCCAACTTATATTTCGTTAAGCATATACTCCATATATGTTCACTTTAACCTTAATCATCTCAAGATGCTTATGATAGGGGCAATGAAGGCTCAAAGCTAGTAAGTACCATAATATTTTGGAAGCTCTTTATGATTTGTAATCCCTGCTTCCCTCTATAAAGGGACCTTTCTCCCACTCAGAAAGTTGAGTCAGTAAACCTACTTCCTCTCTATCTCCAGCAAGCTTTTGAGTTGTTGTGTTTCAAGCATTCATATGGTGATTTATTCAATCATGTTCTTTATCTTCCTTGTTTGCACAAAACTCTTATCTATTGAGTATTACTTTGAAAGCCTTCGCTTATGAAAAACCTTAGCAAAGAGTGTTCCTATTTTGAAACTTCTACAAAAAGCTTTTGTGAAACTGTTTACCAGGTGTTCTCTGACCAAGAACATGTTTTCCAATTCTAATTATGATTTATATTTATGCATCTCTATTGTGACTGATGTACTTGGTTGCAAGCTGAGTTATATAATGGTAAGTTGTTTTCTTCTATAAGTTGTGCAATGGTAAGTGTGATGCTTCTTGTTCGTATTCTTTTATCGACACTTCACTCCATAAACCTATGGACATGTTTATTGAGCTCAGTTTTCACTTGGGGACAAGCGAAGTCTAAGCTTGGGGGAGTTGATACGCCCAATTTGCATCACCATTCTATATCATAATTTACCTCTATTCATTGATATTTGTCTTATTATGAGGTATTACTTATGGCTTTTCATCTGTTTATGCATGTTGGATGATTCTTGGAGGATGGACTGCCGGAGTCTGGATTCTGATGGAAAAGAAGGCGTTTCGGTGCAATTTCGCAAAGATCAGAAAAATACCAGAAAAATATGGAAAGATATTATTTTACCAGAAGATGAAGGAAGCCAGAAGGAGGGACGAAGTGGGGCGTCAGGGGGCCAGACCCCCTAGGCATGGGCCCACCTGACCCCGCGCCTAGGGCAGGTGTGGCCCACCTGCCCGGCCTACGACTACGCCCCTTTGCCTATATCTTCCCTTCGAAACCCTAAGGCTCGGGGAGTGACCATAGATAGATTTCCTCTGCCTCTAGGGGGCAGCAAACATCGAGAGAGAAAGATCTCTCCGGCAGACAGATTTCTGCCGGGGGAATTCCTTCCCGAAGAGGGGAGACCGTATCCATCAACACCGTCATCAATCTAGGCTTCATCGGGATCATCATCATCATCATCCACACCATCATATCCACCAGCACCATCATCACCACTCCGTCCTGCTGTAACAATTGTGTTGGATATTGCTTTAGTTCTTAGGGGAAACTTTCCCGGTGTTGATTACTATTGTAGTTGATGCTTGTGAGTGGAACCATTGGATTATTGTTTATGTTCAGATTGTTATCCATTACCATATCATCTTTGATCTTGATCCATATGATGTCTTGTGAGTAGTTCGTTTAGTTCTTGAGGACATGGGAGAAGTCATGTTGTTAGTAGTGAATCAGTGATGAGTTATTATTCAATGGTTTAGTATTTAAGTTGTGGTGCTATTATTCTAGTGGTGTCATGTGAACGTCAACTACATGATACTTCACCATTTATGGGCCTAGGGGGATGCATTGTGTATTTGGCTACTAATTGTGGGGTTGCCGGAGTGACAGAAACCTGAACCCCCATTAGGACACCTTTGCACAAGGGAGCGTAGGATCTCAGAGTTTAAGGTTGTGGTTAGATTTATATCTTAATTACTTTCCTGTAGTTACAGATGTTTGCAGGGGGTTTAATCACAAGTATCTATTAGCCCTAGGAAGGGCGGTATGTTAGCACAGGTTCACCCACACAACACTTACAAACACCAAAGAAGAGTACTCAGCTATTTGAAGCGAAAGCACTTGACAGAATTCCCATGTGTCCTCGAGAACGTTTGGTCCTTATAAGTATTTCCACCGGCTTGTCCTTTGCTAAGAAAGGATTGGGCCACTTGCTCCATCTGTTCGTTACTTCTATTACTTGCTCCTTGTTTTGTTGCCTTGTCAGAAAACCACTAAAAATCCATTTGCTAAGTATTCACAGGGATTTCCTGCTCCATACCACTATTCAGCACCTTCTGCTCCTCGTTGGGATCGACACTCCTATTGATCAAAAGTACTACGATACACCCCCTATACTTGTGGGTCATCACAACGTAGCTACGGTCCAGATATTCCTCTGGCTGACCGAGAAGGCACGCACCCAGACTTCATCAATGGGGCCGTCGCCGAAGCCATCGCATGGAGGTCCCAAGCCATCCTCCCCTCCAACGATGAATCCTCCCACGCTGTAAGGCGGATAGAGTGGCTCGTCGAGACGGGTCTGACCGGCTTGGACCTAGCAATGTGCTGGTTTGTAAGGCGGATTTGGCCTTTACAACATTGTGAAAAGTTGATGTGTCAGTACATAAAGGATAGGAAAGATACCCTCCGGATTTCCGAGGATAACTTTTCTAGTGACTCCATCAAGCTTCGCCTCAAGGACATCATCAAGTTAAAGGACCGGAAACATGGCTTCACCATCACCTATGACATGTTCGAGGACGACAAGTGCCTAAAGGTAATTTCATTCTTTGTACTGCTTCGATTATACTCCAATTTTTCGCCTTTAATACATCTGTCCATCTAACACTATGATCACTTAACAACTGGGGGACTTGGAGGAGACCGACATTGCTTCCAAAGTTTATGACCTCCAAGATGAAGGATGTCACTGTCGTGTCCGGCGACGATGTCCCGGTGATGCGAAAGCGGAAGAGCTCCACCTATGACACTTCTGCCGGAGGCAAGAATAAGAAGAGGGAGAGTGGAGTCTCCAAGAAATCCACCGCCTCTCTAGAGGCAGAGAAAAGAAAGTTAGTTGGCATCCCTTAACCAAGGCGGTCAACTGTTGTGTAAGTTTTTTTTCCTCCGACTTTCTCGCTTGCATTTATTCTTCCTGTACTTATATTTTTGTCATTTTGTACGTTTCAGGAAAAAGTCCAGTTTGAGTTTGAACAAGACCTCCAAGACTGTTGGGGCTTCTAAACATATTCATGATATGCTGACCCAAGCTTCTCCATCCATCGCTCCTCCTACTCCTGTTGTCTAGCCCTCTACCGCCCCTAGCGGATCTCCGACTACGGCAACGTTTGATCCCTTCGTCATGGAGGTGGACAATACTCCTTCGCACGAGATCCCAGACGTAATAGAGATGGTAGTCCTTCCCGGCGGCCAGGCGATGCAGGAGAGAACCTCCTCCCAAGTGGCTGAATCTCCGGCTAAGGAGGCCCACTAAAAGAGGGAAGGAGCTGCTGGTGGAAAGCGGATCTGCGGCGACCATGAGCCAGACGGAGGCCTCCAAGCCTATAAGCCCGACAATTGTTCCAAGGGCGTCTGCCTCGACTCCTGGTGCATCGCCAACTTCCCCGACATATGGTCTTGAGAAACCGCTCAAGTAAGCAGAGATCCTCCGGTTAAACACAGTTGCCTTTGGCAAACTATACTCAGAGGCCGCCAACAACCTCAAGATCATTGCCTTCGTAAGTTTTTTATGCTTTTACATTTCACATATAATATCCCACTATAGCCCCCCGAGGACTTAGACGGAAAACCATAAGTCTTTCGGTCTGAGTGCTCTAAGAGTGACTAAGTAAGAAACTTTGTACTGTAGCCCCCAAGTATGTAGTTTGAATGAATAATTCCAACTAGATACTTTCAGAGTAGCATACTCAGTGTTTGTAAATTTTAATATTGTAGCCCCTAAGCCTCTAGTTGAAACAAAGATAGTTCCGACTAGATGCTTAAAAAGGACTAAGCATAGCTTTGAGTTAAAACTCGCACTATAGCCCCCGAGCCTCTAGGCAGAACTAAAAAATTCCGACTAGATGCTCCAAGTAGACTAAGTACTTCTTTTTTTTGTAGAATGAGAAAGCCCGAAAGGTCTCCGCCAATGAGAAGTTCGCCAAGATCCGCAAGGAGCTGGAAGCTGGAAAGGGAAAACTGCCTTCTTGAAGGAACAAATCACCAAAAACATGAGTATGTTTTCTTTTTAGTTTCCTTCTCAACTTGGTATTGTGCTTTCATCTTTCGACTACTCATTATGCTTTGTCATTTCTCTGACTTGCAGGAGTTGTTGCTAAAGCCAAAGACATTATCGAGCAACCCAAGCATATCCAAGATCTCGATAGTGAAAATAAAATTTTAAAGCATGAGAGGGATGATACGCTTAAAATGCACGAGGAGGCGTTGGCGGCTGTGCAAGAATCTGCCAACACGAAGATCAATCGCCTGAAAGAAGAAATTGAGACCCTCAAGGAGTAGAAGAAAGTTGTCGATGAGCAAAATGTGCGTGGCTTTGAGGCGTACATGATTCTTTGAGAGCAAGGGGCCCTCAAGTGAATGAGGGGTAAATGAAGATCTGTCTTGGTGAAGCTATAGATCAAGGCCTCCTCCTTCGATTCTCCAAAGATCAACGACTTTGGATGGTTGGATGAAGAGATCTTGGTGATTTGGTGGCTCAAATGGTGGGGGTCTTCTTTGCTGGAACGAGCAGCTTCAAAAGGTGGAAGAAGGGGCCTTTATATAGGCCCCCTGGAAATGTAGCCGTTGGAAGTCACTTGACCCGGATAGTCCGGCAAAACTCACCTAGTCCGGCCTGGCCGGACGCTCTAGCCAAACCCAACCGAACACTCCGGTCTGGCAAAGTTTTTGGCCAGAGTCCGGACAGTGTTCGGATAGAGTTCGATATAGCATACAGAACGTCCGCACTGGTTGAAGAAATCTTGCCGAGCCCCGAGGGCCGGACACTCCGACAGATACCAGCCGGACACTCCGGCCCACATCTGCCGAACAGTCCTGCAGGATATATCCTAAAATATTTAGCAGCAAATTAAACCTATCCAAGTGTTGTCAACAAACATCAAAATAATATGAAGGGCATAAATGCCTTTTCAGTTCTTGTCAGTGATAAGACCGCATGATGTAGAAAATTAGAATAGCTATATTGTGAAGCTCTGACCAAATTGTATGATAAAGCTAAACTCAGCTTTTTGTTAGATTTATCTAAAGCAACATTATGCTACCCTTATTCGATTGATTGTTGGGCATACACCACAATATACTTTGTGTGTGTGTGGGGGGGGTGGGGGGAGAGGAGGGGAGTGTGTGTGTGTGTGTGCACGCGTGTGTGTGGAGGGAATAGATCTTTACCGGACTGCTACTTTATTATTTTTGGACTTGAATGGATTGGTACTCCATCCCATCCATATTGCTCATCGCTGAAACAGATATATCTAGCACTAAAATATGCCTAAGTATATCTATTTTAGTGATAAATAATATAGATCTGAGGGAGGGAGTACTTTGATACGGTAGCATCAGATGCGACCATTCATCCTCGTGCAATGGAGTAACGGTGGTGAAGTAGACGTCCTTGTGGTGTGGGAGGGGGGAGACGGTGATCCGACTAGGTTCGGTAAACTCAGCAACGGCTAATCAAATGGTTTTGGCATCGATATGCTTAGCTCGCTGCGCATGCTATACCTACATTATGAGACGTCTTGCACAGTATCTCTCAGTTATCTCAGTTATACATGTCGCACACTCTCCTCTTCGGGCAAAAAAACCCGTAGGACACACGATATTTAATATTGACAAATTAACTACTCTCTTCTCCTTTTTTTGGGTAAAATTGGATCATATTAAGTATGGGATATTACAAGTTGCTCTAGTTCGCGCTCCTTAAGAACAACATCAGGAGCCGAACCAAGCCACACCATAGTTCTACGTTCCGTTCTCGCCTAATTAGCGAAACAGTGGCTAACCCTAACCTACACACGATCCACTTTTACAAAGTTGCACTCTCTACCACTACTGGCTAAACACTTAATATCTGAGATTAAATGAGGATAGGCGAATGGTCTTGTTGTTCCTTCAATACAGTCATGACCAAACGAGCACAGTCCGTATCAATGATTATTGGAAGCAGACTCTGCAAATAAGCGCAACCCTTCAAGACATGCTCACAGTTCTGCCTCCGGCGCATCATCACATATTTCCATGAACCGTCAGGCCGAGAAGATGATACAACATCATCATGAAGAATCATACCAGTACCTGCCATACCACTCTTAAAGGAACCATCAATTATAAGTTTTACCCATCCCTGCGACGGTAACACACAGGGTTTATCAGGTCTGTTTTCTCCCTCCTTGCCGTGATCTAGGCCCTCGTCAGATCCACTGGTTGCTTGCCTTTGATAATATGATCCCGAGGGAGCTCATGCACATGATGCAAAGTACTTCGATAACTCAATAAGAACCTCTTGGACCCTTCCACCG
The DNA here is from genome assembly GCA_916181665.1 of Avena sativa. Taxonomy (NCBI): domain Eukaryota; kingdom Viridiplantae; phylum Streptophyta; class Magnoliopsida; order Poales; family Poaceae; genus Avena; species Avena sativa. The sequence continues at coordinate 354,750,263 of OV702295.1, forward strand.
ACGGCAAGGGTTTTTATGCGTCACCTTATATCTTGCATACCAAATTCTCTTCCATATTAATGTTCGAGGAAGTATAGTAAGTGTACGCCTTCCAAAAAACTATAGTAAGTGTACATGTACTCCCTTCATCCAGAAATAACTGATTGGTTTTATATAAATTCGAATATATCTAGATGTATTTTAGTGTATAGATACGTTCGAATATAGACAAACCCAAACCAGTTATTCCTGACTAACTAGATGGAGAGAGTATAAAAAATAATTAACTGCGAGTGCTAAACACATGATAATATGATCCCGAGGGAGCTCATGCACATGATGCAAAGTACTTCGATAACTCAATAAGAACCTCTTGGACCCTTCCACCGACGGCAAGGGTTTTTATGCGTCACCTTATATCTTGCATACCAAATTCTCTTCCATATTAATGTTCGAGGAAGTATAGTAAGTGTACGCCTTCCAAAAAACTATAGTAAGTGTACATGTACTCCCTTCATCTAGAAATAACTGATTGGTTTTATATAGATTCAAATATATCTAGATGTATTTTAGTGTATAGATACATTCGAATCTAGACAAACCCAAACCAGTTATTCCTGACTAACTAGATGGAGAGAGTATAAAAAATAATTAGCTGCGAGTGCTAAACACTGCATACCGTGGCGTTGATACGTCGGAAAAGTATCTATAATTTTTTATGCTCCATGCTTGTTTAGTATCTACTTTGCTTTATTTGTCCACACTTTGAGGTGTTTTTTACATGTTTTCTGGTACTAACCTATTGACAAGTTGCAACAGTGTCAGATGCCTGTTTTCTGTTGTTTATGGTTTCAGAAAAGTTAGTAAAGAAATATTCTCGAAATTGGGCGGGACAGGACAAAGTCAATTACTTTCTGTGGAGAACAAGAAGTCTAGAGGAGAGCCGGAGGGGCCGGCCAGAGGGGCCAGACCCACCCCAGGCGCTGGTGGGCCCCACCACGCGCCTGGCTAGGGCCTCAGTCTCCCCCTTCGCTTATAAGAATCCCCCGATGCAGAAACCCTGAGGATCCGATCAAAAATCCACGAAATTGTCTTTAGCCGCCGCCACCATCGTCCCTAGATCGGGGGGATCTGAAGTTCTTCTCGGCACCCTTTCGAAGGGGAGATCATCCCGAAGGCCTTTTCTCCGGTATGATGCATGAGTAGTTCCACTTTGAACTATGGGTCCATGTAGTAGCTAGATGGTTGTATCTCCTCCTTTGTGCTTTCATGTATAGATCTTGTGAGCTCCGTTCATGATCAAGATCTAATCTATTTGTAATCATGCATGTTGTATTTGCAGGAATCCGATGGATATTGAGATTATTATGTTAGTTTGATTAATGGTTTTGTCTTTATGATTCTATCATGTCTGTGTTGTTTATGATCTTGCACGCTCTCCGTTGTTAGTAGCCATCTTGGCCAAGTAGTTGCTAGTGACTCCAAGAGTGAGTATTTATGCTCGATAGTGAGTTCATGCCTCTAGTTTCCAAGGGAAGTGACAATAATCTCTTCGGTTGTAGATGTGATGTTGCTATTAGGGAGAAAACAATAGTTTTTTGTTCATGGAACATGTGGACTGTTTACCTTACACACTTTGCTTAAAGCAGTTGTCTGTTGCTTGCAACTTAATACTGGAGGGGATTCGGATGATAACCTGAAGGTGAACTTCTAGTCATAGATGCAGTTAGATGGCGGTCTATGTATCTTGTTGTATTGCTCAATCAACCTTATAGGATCTTTCTGATTAGTAATTGCATTGTTATGCCTTGCTCAGTTCCTGTAAATTGCCCTGCTGTAATTTGTTTACCCTTCATGTCATGTTGTTTATCTAAGGAGAGCATCTCTAGTGAACTATGAACTCCGGTCCAATCTTTACCATTGATACATCTTCCACTGTTACTATTAACTTTCTGCAAACCACTATTACCTTCCACACCATACAGTTAACTCTTTGTTTTTTTTATTAATTGCTTACACATCATCATTTTAGTCCATATGACATCTATGTTAGTATACCCCACTATGAACAGTCTTAATTGACCTACAGGTTGCTCTCCGAGTAATCAGTATTGGGAGGAACGAACAAAAACACATACTGTTAACCAGCACTAAACCAGCAACCGAAGCACCACGTGTCAACTCCTAGTGCATAGTGCAATAGTACTAGTAATACTCCCTCTGTTTGGGATTATAGGTCCTGCGCGCATACCTAGGTTGTTAATTTGACTAACAAAACATAACTTATATATCACAAAAATTATACCGTTAGAAATTTTAGAGGTTATATTTTTTAATGATATAATTTTTATGCTATACTATTTATGTTTTATTGTTTAAACCTAGTTATCCGCGCGGGACTTGTAATCCCAAACAGAGAGAGTACCAAACACGCAACTTTCCGATGAACAGAGCTATGATTAGGACCGGAACACTAGCTTATTCTCCAGGCGCACTTCACACACACGCCCGCCCACCTGTAACAAATTTAACATACAGTACTACGTCAATGTCTGTTGGCCCGAATTAAAGGAAAAAAACACGTCAATGTCTAAGACCGAAAAGCAAAAACAAAAAGGATCGCGTCACGCTGCTTGGCTTGACACACGGCACGGGGCCTACCAAAACTGCAAGCTATACTCCACGTTTTAGTTCAGCAGAAGTTTCATCTGTTGGCCTTGCCTTGGTCAGTCTGAATAATCCACTGATCGAAACGATTCGCCTAATCTGGCAAAATTGTATGTCGTGTGGTTGCATTTCAGAATCCGATCCCTAATATTTAGAGTTAAAACAACTTATCATTTACTCCTTTAAGAAACGTGGTTCCTAACCGAAGCTCTTGCACTTGCACTGATGTACATGCCTGTCCTCCCGTATCTGTAAATCTTGGCGAGAGATTAGTACTTGGGTCATATGTTACCAGGAGATTAATATTTATATTCCTTGATGATATGGGTCTGTAGCCTCCGGGCAGAACTTTTTGTATTTTTGGACCTTGCTCCTTCTTGTTCAATGAATTAAGACAAATCTTTTGTCTTTCTTTCTAAAAAAGAATCTTGGCGAGAGGTTTAATTAGTTTGAAAGGTTCAGCGTAGTCTTGTGATATGTATTTCCTTCTTGAAGGATAAGTTTGTACTCTACTTAACTATATTCTCCGAGAATAATTTCCTTTTGCGTCCAAGCAAACTGCTTCAATATTTGCGGACGCGCCAAAAGTTTTTCTTGGAAAGGAAGATATATATACCGTCAGCTGAGGAATTACTCGATAGTAGCGTTCAACTTGCATGGATGTTGTTATCTAACTACTCCCTCCGTTTAAAAATATAAGATGTTTTAGGTTTATAAAGTAGATGTATCTAGACATATTTTAGTATATATATTCATTTGAACCTGTACACTAAAACATGGAGTTGATAGCATAAAACTATCACTTTATATGTCAAATTTACCATTTCTTACCAGTCGCCCTCGAAATCGCAAAATAGTACCACATTTGAATCTGATTGTAGCAATGTGCGCCGATCTGTCGTTGATAGCGAATCAACCTCGCTTAACACCCGAGGGCCCACCTGTCAGGGCCACGTGGCACGCGATAGACGCCGCCCCGACACGCCCGTCTAACGGTCGTTAACCGGCGTCGCTTTAGTGGGTCCCACCTCGGGGTGGACCTCAGTCTCCGTCCTCCCTACTGTCTTCTTCCCCGAGCTCGGTGTTGCGCCGCTGTCGCCGCTTGTCCGCCGCCGTCCGCCCGCGCCTCGCCACCGCCGTCGTCGCCATGCCTAGCTGGCATGACGGGTCCTCCTCCAGCAGGAGCATTTTAGAGGTAAGATTTCTCCATCTTGTTGGAATTAGGGTTTCGGCCGATTTGTGATTTCTTCGATTTCCCCAAATTCCCCTGGATTAAACTCGATTTTCTCTTCGATTAGGAGTTCACTGCGCTTGACCATGCTCCCGCTACCACTGATGACCCAACATTTTATGGAATCGCCGATGATTTCTCTGAGCTGTGTCGTGGCCACAAGTTGCCACAGCGCAAATGTGTTGCATTCGAAGGGATCAATGCAGGCAGAAAGTTCTACCTGTGTCAAGTGGGGCATGTAAGTTTCCTTAACCAGAAATTTGGAATCATATCATCTGCTTAGTGACCAGAAAATGCTAATATGGAATCATCATCTGCTAATTAAAATGTAATGATGCAATCATCATCAGTTAGTACGGAATGATTAGGAAATGTGTAATGCTTAGTGTCCAGAAAATGCAAGCATCAGTATATATGTTAATATAGAACATTTAGTGGACCTGGAATATTTAGTGGACAGAACATCATCTTGTTCTTACATATTTAGTGGAATAATTGTGATGAGCCCAATATAATTGTTGTTGTTTTTGTTACAACAATAAGTTCATGAAATCATAAGTGTAGACTGAAATCATAAGTATAGACTGAAATCATAAGTGTAGACTGATCTGGAACATATAGATAGTATAAGCACTGTTTTTATGCTATCAACTCAAGTGTAGACTGATCTGGGACACTGTTTTTATCATTGTACAGCAGGTCAATAATTGTGGATTTCATAGTTGGATAGATTCAGAGTGGCCTGCCACAATGAAGAATGCATTGGCTAGGTTGTGGGAAATGTACAATGAAAGTAATAGTGCAAGAATTGAAGAGAGGTATGAGTCATCCAAGATGCTGAAGGATCTTGCTGAAGAGAAGGAAAAAGCTGTCAAGAAACATGCATGCCTTATTGCAGAAACTAACAAGTTTTTTGAGGAGACTGGGAAGAAGGCTATGGAAGAAAACAGGAGGAGGATTTACAGTGAGGCTGAGCAGGAAGAACAGATGGAGAAGTACATTGCAGGGTTGAAGAATGAAGTGGAGGTGTACAAGCAAGGGAATTAAGAATTCAAGAATCTACTAAAAACCCAAGAAACAGTTTATAAGGAGAAGCAGAAGAAGTGGGAGGATGAAAAACAGGCTCTGAAAGAGGAGAAGAAAAAATTAGAGTACAGTCTGTTTGATCTTTTCAATGCCATTGATAGTAACAAGGAGAAGATCAAGAGGATCAAAGCAATATGTGATGAGTAGTGATGGAGTACATACCTAGTTTGTTGCCCATTTATGTAATGGATGTGTAAGAACACTTTTATATGTGTTGTGTAAGAACCTAGTTGTGTACCTTCTTAGTTTGTTAGGATGGATGTTGAACTTATTGTGGTAATGGTTGTTAATATAGTAATGGATGTTGAACTTATTGTGGTAATTTGGTTCACTATATAAAAATTATGACTTATTGTGCTAATACTAGTAGCTTGTGTAGTTGGGATCTTTGTATGTCTAATGGATGTAGAAGCAACATTGTGTTGTCGAGAACCCTCTAGGGGTCTCGATAACTTTTTAAAGTCACCCACCTTTAACTAGAAGCACCATTGTGCCCTCTAGGGGTCTCGACAACTTTTTAAAGTCACCCACCTTTAACTAGAAGCAACATTGTGCCCTCTAAGGGTCTCGACAACTTTTTAAAGTCACCCACCTTTAACTAGAAGCAACATTGTTTTGTCGAGAACCCTCTAGGGGTCTCGACATCTTTTTAAAGTCACCCACCTTTAACTAGAAGCAACATTGTGTTGTCGAGAACCCTCTAGGGGTCTCGACAACTTTTTAAAGTCACCCACCTTTAGCTAGAAGCAACATTGTGTTGTCGAGAACCCTCTAGGGATCTCGACAACTTTTTAAAGTCACCTTTAATATAACATTCTAAAATACATCCATAAAACAACACTATTGCCATCCATAAAAAACACTATTGCCCACATTTCAACAACAATCACAGCTTCACCATCAAATTGAAAGATAGTCTTAACCAACAAATATCATACATAGTTTTAAACAAGCTCTTCCCAGGACATCAACACATAGTCTTACACATAATCAGTCTTACACATAGTTTTAAACAAGCTCTTCTCATGACATCAGCACATAACCTTAACCAACACATAGATTCATACACATTTCAAGCATCCTTGAAAGAATCAGATTTTTTCTTCTTGTAGCTTGAATGCTTCCCAGCATTAAGGTATCCTGTCATCCTTGCTGTGAGTTTAGTTGGCCTTTTGCCAAGCCTTGTTGGTGCATAATTGGAACCACCTTCAGCAGCACTCCTAGGTGCAAGGAAGGGTCTTGGGGCTATAGATCTCTGTGGTGCAATTGGAGGGGCTGATGCGGTTCTTGCTGGAGTTGTAGCAGGCTACCTTGGAGGTGATGTTGGAGTTCTTGCTGTTGGAGGGGTAGGTGCTGTTGGAGGGGCTGATGCTGTTCTTGCTGGAGTTGTAGCAGGCTGCCTTGGAGGTCCTGCTACTGTACTACCAGATGTAGATGCACACTGTGACTGCAAACAATAAACAAAGTCAGGAATTAATTAACTTTGTGAAAGCAAACAGGGTGAGGAATTAGTAAACTAGATGTAGGTGCACATTACCATGCTGATTTGTTTCCTCACTGCTAGGTGAGGTTTCAATGGGACATTGCAGCTGGTGTACCTATGGCCTGTGAGCTTGCAATTGCTGCAAGTTATTGTCCCCATTCTAGAAGTATCCCTAGGTGTTGGCACCTCAAATGCTCCTTTCCTCCTTACTGTTTGCTTTCTTCCAGGTTTGTCTCTAAAGACTGGAGGATCAATATCTGGAGTGTCTGTCTTTGTCCAGTCATCAGGACCAGGTACAGGGTAAATTGTGTGCTGGTAGGCAGCTAGGTAAGTTGATTTTTTGAAGAAATCATTGACATAATCCTCAGGAATTTGCTTAATTTTCATGATTGCAGCTACTTCATGATTGCAGGGAATATCTGTGACATCCCACTTCCTACATGAGCATGTTTTTGCCCTCAGGTCCACTGCTAGGATTCTAGCCCCAAATGTGACTTGCCATAAGCCAACCTCACAGTTCTTAGCAATGCAATCCCTAGAAAACTTCTTGCACTCTGCCAACAATTCAGAATAAGTAGGTGTGATTTCCCAGTAGGTTCTGTGCATCTTTTCCCTGATCCCACTATACCTCACCATCAATTTGTCTCTTATCCCTTCAAGCATTGTTCTAATTGGCTTGTTTCTAACATTCAAGATCATCTTATTAAAAACCTTACTGAGGTTGTGCACTACTAGGTCTGTCTTGCATGTTGTGTCAAACAAATGCCTAGCCCAAGTTTGAGGTGGGATTTGAACTAGCCAATTGTAAGCTTCTTCACAATCATCTTTTAGAGCTTGCATTGCAAGGTCAAAACCTGCTCTAGTGTATGAATATGAAGCTGCAAACATGTGTTTCTTAAGTGATTCTCCTCTGAAGCCCGTTATCTGGAAATTTGCATATATATGCCTAAGACAATATCTCTGTGGTGAGTTTGGGAATAATATGGATATTGCTTTGAGCAGTCCCTACACAATTATTTGTAGCTGGGTTTAGTCCCTTCTGCCTATCACAGTCCATGGAAATGCAATACTAGAATAAGAAATGTAGTGGAAAAAAATGTTTAAGGTGGGTTTAGTACCTTCTGCCTATCAGAGATGATGGTATAGGTACCAAACCTAGAAGCCTCTCCTAAGCAATACTTTAGCTGGGTTAAAAACCACATCCAGCTATCTGTGTCTTCTCTATCAACTACACCAAAGGCAATGGGAAAAATATTGTTATTCCCATCCCTTCCAGTAGCTGCAAGAATTTGTTGTCCAGTGGTGAGCTTTATGAAACATCCATCCAAACCTAGATTGCATAGCAAAGAAAACATTAGCCAAAAGGAAAGTATCATGAAACATCCATGAATTCAAACAAAGTAGTAGTAGTTAGATTACCTATAAAAGGCATGCATCCATTTAAAAATCCCTCCTTTGAAGCATTTAGGCAAATAAACAGCCCATGAAATCTAGGATTTGGGCTAGGATGCTCAACAAGCTGCTTAGTAGTCACCACACACCTGCTTCCTGGATTTGTATCAAGCACAGCCTACAGATAATCCCTAAGACGTGTGTACTGCTTCTTTTGATCACCAATCACAGCCTTGAATGCTTTAGTCCTAGCCCTATAAGCTTTGCTTTTTGGAATTTGTACACCATATTTCTGCCTAGCATTGTCCATGAGAGTATCCACACATGTGTTAGGATCAACTCTCATAGCCTGCTCAGATTGTTGAGCTACCCAATTAATAGTGACCTTGGTGTTCTCTCCACTAGGTATACATGTATGCAAGGCTCTAAATTTCCTTATTGTGAAGGTATTATCATGTGCAATCTTGGAAGCAGATGTAAAGAAAGGACAGTTCTGAGGGGATCCTCTCTGAGTACAATCAACAATGATCCTTTCACTACTATTTCTGTGATAGTGAAAATTTCTCAGTTGTGCAATATGGTAGGTCCTAAGAGCAATTCTAAAATCATAGACAGTGTTGAAGCATAGTTTGAGACAAAATTGCTCATGGGGGTTAGCTCTGTTTGGATCATACCATATCCTTTTTGCTGGTTTCTTCAATTTCCTCTTCCACAAATAGTAGAAAACTTTGTCACAAATCCATCATCATCAGAGCACAACTCATCATGGCTCCATATCTCATCATCACTTGGGATAAAATAGTAAGGTTCTTCAAAACAGCCTCATGATGAGCCCTGGTAGTAGGACCTAGCCTCTTTGTTGGCTTCTTTGCAAATATGTCTGGTTCAGATAATTCTTCAGAATCTGATTCCTTATCTCCTTCATCCTAGAATAACTCCTCAACATCAGTGTCTCCTTCACAGTGAAGAAGAGGGACTTCTCTCTGCCTCTTCTGTTCATTGAGAAGCTCCAATATTTATGCCTCCTCATTATCCTCCACTGCTCTATGTTGTTGATGCTCCTTTAATTTCCTAACAAGGTCAACCTCAGCTCCCACTGGAATATTTTGCTCAGCATCATCCTTTTCTCTCTGTTTCCTCTCCTCCCTCAATTTTCTAATTAGGGCCAGCTCAGCTTCAATCCCCTTATTGTGCTCTTCAGGATTAAATTCATATGTCTTGTACTGGAACCAGTCCTCTTCTTCATCTTCATTTATGCATTCAACATCAACTACCTTTCCTTGTAGATTGGAGCTTTGCTGTGTGCCAAAATATAAGGCTTCTGTAACATCAATAGCTACTGGGTAAAAATAATCAGCATCAACAGGGATTATTTCTTGTTCTTGTTCTTCTTCTTGGTCATCTGACTGATAATCTGACAAATAAGTCACACCTTCTTTGTCAACTGAAAACACAACATCATCATTCAAAGGCTGAGCTTCTGTGCCATCAATATTCAACTGAACAGGCCATGGGGCAGTGGAATCCAGTACAGTGATGTTGAGCAACTTGTCATCCTCAAATTTCTTCAACATCTTGTACACCTTTCCCATACCGTCAATTGTCTCCATTCCACTCTTTCCTTTACCTTTTTCTTCAACATAATACAACTTATTGTTGGTTCCATATCCATGCCCTTCTACAAGTGCTAACAAATCTAGCACTGTTATGTCTGATTGGCCCAATGTTCTCTCTAAATTGTCTAGCCCTGGGAAATGGAACCTTATCTCCCATATGTCATCATCTAAACTGCATAAGTGAAATAAAGAACAACACTACAGTCAATTAAAGCAATGGCAGAACATATGAAATTTAAATAGTCCATTAAATACAATGGATACAACATTACAGTAAGCATCATCCTTTACTAAGTTATAACATTACAGTAAGCATCATCTATAGTAAGCATCATAACCTTTACTAAATTACAAAATTACAGTAACCTTTACTTCTAAATCAGGATACAAAAGCAGGGTCTAACATTTAGTACATAATTACAGTAATCAACCTTCTTTACTGCTAGATTTCACTAACCTTTACTGAATCCATGCTACATTGCAAATCTGAGTACTCCTATCTGAGTACTCCTATCTGAGGGAACATTGGGTAACCACTACAAATCTAAATTACAGTAACCTTTACACTACCATCTGAGTACTCCTATCATCTCTAAGAAAATAAGGGAAAAATGGATGTTGTCGGAGAGAGAGAGGGGAGGCGATGCACTTACTAGAGTCCGCCGCCGAAGGATGTAGCCCATCGATGGCTGCTCTTTGCCGGTAAGGCCAGCACCGCCTTGGCCAGCGCGGCAGCAGAGGCAGAGAGATGCAGCGGCGAGACATTGGGGGAGTTCTCCGCACCGCCAGCATGTGACCCCCCCTCAAAATCTCCTACGTCGTCGAACTCGTCGCCGCCGCCAAGCTCGCCGCCGTCGGGAGTCGCCGCCGCCATAGCCAGTGAGGGGGGAGAGACATAGTGGAATTCTAGAGGTAAGTTAATGTTTTCAAAAATCCAAATGGAAAAGGATTTTCTAAAAAAAATGAGAAGCTAGTATCTCCAGTTTTATGAGAGAAAGAAGAGGAAGAATCGGCGGAACATCCTAGCCAAATTTGTGTCTCAATCCGATCAAAAACAAAACATATTCTATTGTGTGTTGACCACCGGGAAACGAATGGATTAAGATGAAGACGGACGGTGCAATTAGTGAGCATGGGAAGGCTTGTGGAGGTTTAGCAAGACAAAGGGGATATATGCGTTCTCTCAAGCAGTTAAGAACAAGACCATACTCGAAGTCGAGCTCTTTTGCATCTGAACATGTATTCAAATAGCAGCTGAAAAGTGAGGAATAGTTCTCTGATTCGGATTCCCTAACGTAAGACATGGTCTACTCTCAAGATCCCAAAGTCCGCAGCTAAGGAAAGCCCCTTCTTCATAAGATCAAGAAAGTACGAGCGTCTTTCGAAGATTGGAAAATCTCCCATACTTGGAGAGAAGCAAACCAACAAAAAAATTTGCAATTGACTATGCTTAGTAGTTGATACCTTTGGTCTTCACATTTTCCCTTCCATTTTGTAAAGTTAGTAGAAGAGGATAGATCCGGTAAATTGACGAATGTCAATCTTCATTTTTTTAGATTAATACACTGGTAGGGGTCGATCAGGCAAATCCCAAAGCTGACCCCCGAACAGCTGCCGGACTGCTCTACTTATCTTCTCTCTCTTCAGACTCACTGAACCTTCTCAAAGACTCCCTTTGCACTGAGAACACAATTAAGAACCCTCCTTCTCACAAGAAGGCAAACCTTGTACGTTGATAGAATCTTCTTTCGCATCCAGAAGAGAGGCTGTGGGCTATCCGAGAGAGTGGTTCAGGTGACTACCGGAGTCATTGATTAAGCAGGTCAGATGGGCTTAGTAGGGCTCGAACCTACAATATCACCGTTATGAGCGGTACGTTTCAACCAATTAAACTATAAGCCCAATCTCTACATGCCGGGAAGAGCGGACAGAAAGAGGAGACCTTTGCTCTATCTCCTTCTTCCTCTTCCCGGGGCCCCGGAGGGGTTCTTTGGCAAGCCCTATTAAAGAAGCTAAGTGACTTTCGTCACTCAAGTAGTGAGTTTGAGAGTGACCGTTAGGGCGACCACTTGTACTTCTAGGCCTTGGCGACCTATATGTTACGCAACACAGCTTCACTCGATTCAGTAAATCAATAGTTCAAACCAGCCCACTAATAGCTTAGATAGTGGCCCTTCCACTTTGGTATAGTTGACCCTACCTATTGACTCAAGGTTCATAGGAAGGGGGAACCCAGACGTAGTGGGATGTAGGCTTCAGTTGTTTTGGTACTTTTTCACTACGTCTTATTCTTTTTTTTTCACCGGCAGGTCAGTAGGCCAGGCGAACAAACGAAAGTTCTCCGCGGGCGCTAGCGCTATCTTGTTCACTTTTGTCAACTGAAGTCGCGCGCTAGCGCCAACTAACTGATAGCTGATAGAGCGCGGAGCCCCGAGTCTAAGCGAGTAGAGCCATTTCTTTCTACTGTCGTCAAAAGAAAAAGAAAAGTACTAAAGGCGAAGGGCATTCTGTTGTTTTCTTTGGTATAGTTACAAAGGTAACCGGTAGGTGACTGTTGAATCGACAGTAGTTACGAAAGGGGGAAATAGCTCAGTTGGTTAGAGTGCTGGTCTGTCACGCCAGAAGTCGCGGGTTCGAACCCCGTTTTCCCCGCCCGATCTTCCTCTTCCTGCTCGACTCATTTTGTCTTCACTGGAAGCTGCTGATCCCAGCGTAGCATTCAAGACAATTGTTCCTTCTTCGGTCTCCCTCCACCCCCTTCGTTTGTTGTGGGTCGCGTCTCACCGCAGGCACTTAATGAATGAGTGAAGATCTTCCTTCCCCCCTTGTGTCTTACCAAGGACTGAGTTCCTACTTGTGGCGAAAAAAAAAGTATACCATCCCACCCGGCCTAACCCGGGGGGTTGAAGGTTCCTCTCGGAGACTGCCAGTCTACAAGAAGCTGGCAGAGCTTTAGCCATTGGACCACATCCATCCATCCTCCTACCTAAACAGTGACGCCTTTTCTTGTTCGTTCTTCGAATTACGCTAGTGGAGACTAATTCCTTCCGGCTACTACCCCAGTCTTCCCATTCATTCCTAGTGGATCCTTCTTATCCCTTTTCATTGAACGAACCAAGTTCACCTATACGAGAGTGAGGAATAGAAATCCTACAATCAACTTCCCACTTTTGATGTCCCGTTTGACGATTCTGCTGCGTCTTTAGAAATATTTCTCTCTTTAACAAAAGACTAGGATGGGAAACAAAACGGAATGTACCGGATTTTTAGCACGTACAACCATCAAACCAGAGACCAAAGCAGGGCTCGACAAAACAGAAAGTATCATGGTACGTCGTCCTCCCTTGAAATGGAACTTGAATGAAGACGCATTCAAGTCGATCTATTACGACCAGCGCGGTTGTTCGTATTTCATTTTCTTCTTCCAAGCCGACGCTCTTCTTATAAAAGAAAGCACTCACTGAATTACTTACTGAATCTCGTCTTTCTCTCGACGCCGAGAATTTTGGACGTGTCCGGGTCGATCAGAGGTTCGGCTTGCTTCTCCCCCACCCTCGCCTATGAAATGGATAACCCTTGCTGCCATAGCAGCAGGATTTTCAGGGCTTCTGTTGAAGCGGAATAGGAGGAAGCCATGCATTCTTTCAAGAATCTCCAAACCCCCCCTTTACCTTCTCTTTCTATTCTATAAAAAGGCGAACACCTAATCTAGGCCCGGTCGCCTTTCTATGAAGGCGAGCAGCCCAACCCCCTTGTTGAAATTTGGATATTAAGGAAGCCGTATTTCGCAATAGCAGCTCCGAGAAGCTGGGCTTAGGGTGCGCCTCCTGCGGTCGTTTCAGTGACTCAATTGGCTGGCTTCCCTCAGCTCAGACTGGTGTCGCCACCTCTCCCAGGACCGGAATGATTATCCCCGCCCGATGGGTCTACATTCATCCCTGAATGTCGTCGGGTACTCTTCACTTCCCCGCCATTCTTGTAACCGTCACCTGTAATCCGCGCAGGTGTGTCCGCACCCCCTGGAGTGGACGAGAAAGAAAGGATTTTTTCTCGGAGCAACCCCCAGGTTCCAGACCCAGGAGTTCACTTTCCCGTATGATCATTCGGTACATATATAAGTCAGTGGAAGAGTCAAAGGGTCACCAATACTGAGGATCTCCCCCCTTATCTTAGAAGGGCCATCTGAGGGTTCGCCGCGGTTCATTGCTGTGCTTACACACTAGGCTACCCTTCTCCGAAAGCTCTGCGGGACCACCTATCACTAGTCTTCGGCCGGAGGGGTTTATTGCACAAAAAGGCCGGGACGCGGGCTCCCGCAGAGGAAAGCCCAACGAATGTCAGATGCAAAGCCCCGCACCTCATTAAGATCATATTGGCATACTCTCCTAAAAAAAGAGCAGACCCCATTGAAGACGGGAGTGAGGTACAACAAGGCCATTTCCGTCCACCTTCTCACGGAGCCGTACGTGGACGTTACCGCTCATACAGCTCCCAGCCAGCAAGCAGTTAGCTTTCCTCTAGAAGTCATGGAAGTGTGGATAAATCGACGGAAGGTTTTTATTCCTTAGAAACCCGCCCTAACCGTTCTAAATATGGACGGAGAGCGGTCTTCCTTTTTTCGGGGTGCTCCAGATCACATTTAAGATCTAGGAAAGACGATAGGGAGTTTGTGGGCTTCCCTTGGCATTGCAAGATGGCCTCTATCGTCTTTTCGAGAGCCCCCCGTTGCCCCGTCAAGGGGCTGACATAGAGAGACCTAATTAGTGCCAGCCGAAACTCGGAATTAGCCCCAATTCCGGTAACCAGCTCTGCTTTCAAGGAAGGAATTCTTATCTATTTATCGAGGCAATTATACTCATATCGACAATATGAACTGCCGGTGCTTAGGCAGACACCCCATTGTTCTTGGGGGAAGCCCACCAAAGCAGGATTTTTTTGGAAAGGGCAGTAGTGGGGGTGGGGAAACGCAGAATTGAGTTCATGCCACGACGATCTATACGGAAGGGAAGTTTTGTTGATGCTTTCCTGTTTAGAATAACTAGTTAGGAAGTGATGAGCAGGAAAATTGGGTCACGTAGATCTTCTATTTCGTCGGAATTCGTTGATTGCTCCGTACTCATTTACAATGGAAAAACTCCTTTTCGTTGTAAGATCACTGAAGGAAAGGTTGGTCATAAATTTGGAGAGTTTGCTTTTATTTTACACGGAGACGAAGACCCTATCGAACAAATAGAGGAAAGGGCGGAAAGGAGATTCCTCGACGAGGACTAGTGAGGCTATAGTACTGACTATGCAGAGGACTACTTATTTATTATTAGGGTGAATCAATCAGCTTCGGGTTATTCAAGGCTTCGATAGACATTGGGGAGATACCGTCGATGTTCACTTTATTTTAAGAACAGAATGATAGTATAGGTTGCTATTCGAACAAGCCACAGCATACTTTCCCAGGCGGGCTTGTTTGTCAATACCAGGCCGAAAAGGTTATCTATCACTCACCCCTGGAAACAAAGCGAAATCCGCATTTATTGAGAAACTGCATTCCCTCTTCTTTTACAAGGCCATCTTATTGCCTCGTCCACCTTTATACGTGCAAACCTGTGTCATAGGCGTCAGTCTCGATGACGAAGGGCTTCTAGAAATCGGGCAGTTGAACTCGTGTTGGTAGTAGATCCACTATACTGGTATGATGGTTTATATGGCCTGAATCGGAATTCGAAGAGAAAGGTGCAACTCCTTCTCTCACATATCTTTTACGCCTTGCGGCTGACCGTTGGCTTTACTAGGAAGGGGTGGCCCCTCTCACTATTTAGTAGCCGCCTTACCTCGAACTGAGTGAACTGAGACAAAATCAACACGTATCTTTCTTTTCTTGGAGTGGAGGGAGCGCTATGCTCCCCTCGGCGGAACAGAGCAACTGGAAAATCCAAGTCCTTCGCGTTCGGAGGAAGAAACCCCCAAGGCCCCACACGTTCATCTAATGCATAGTGATAGTGATAGCGTTAACCAAGGGGGTGGGAGCGATGTTCTTCCTATAGCTTTATATCCTTTGAGCGCACGCCAATAAGTAGCGATCAAATCAAGGAAATCGATCAAACGATCTCAATACCGTGAAAGAGAAACTTCCCAGATCCAGGGAAGCTTATCATAAAGGGCTTCGACAAGGGGTTTTATTCGTTCTTTGAGCAAAAATCTAAGGTCGGAATACCGGAGTTCTTTCTTTGCTTCTAAGAACATAGATTCCTTCTTCAACCCAGGTCATGACCGAGGGCGGGTATCTCACTCGCATATCTAGAGCCCAGCATCTCTCCTGAACGACACCTTCTGCAGACTCTACTGGTGGTATTTCCCGAGGCGAGGGTAAATATGTGCATTCATATCGGTCAGGAAACGACAATGACTCTTCTTCTTTCCGGGAAGCTATGGGCACCTCACAATTCTTAGACTAAATTAGTGGAAGCGAACATTCGTAGCATTCATTGTCACCGATCATTGACAAAAGAAGAAAAAGAAGCCGTACGACAACTTAAGGAATCTTTAGATTTGGCGGCTATAGACTCAAAGGGCACAGACAGGCTGCTGGTACTTTTTTTTAGCTAACTAAAGTCCAACTTCCTTTGCCGAAAGAGGATGAAACGGATCTTAAATTCAACTTAGCATTACCCGACTCGTAACTTCAAGCACAACCATCCATCTCAATCCAAAATCTCCGATCGTCTGTGATCCAAACCCTCCTCCGGTTTTGGATATATAGACAGTGCCTGCTCTCAAACCAACCAAGACAGCAGCAAGTTCCTATCGAGAACAAGACGACAGATCAATATGACCAATTTCTAGAATATCTCGGGTGAATACGTGCAAAAGTGTTGCTTAGCTCAGTGAAATGGAATAAGGAAGAGAAAATGTAGCGTGATAAGGGAAGATGCAAGTCAATTTTGAGGTTTTCAAGCAAGGGCTGAGATAGATATACAAACAAGAAGAATTCACATCAGAACCCTTTCCTGCTTCCCCTTTTTACCCATCGGACTTCCTACGCTTGCTTTCACAGTCCCCCTACGAGCAGCCCGGAATCAATGAAGGAGTTCATTCAGCACCGAGCCGAGCGAGCGTAGATTCAATATGTTTATTGTACCGAACGAAGGATTTGCCTTATCACGAAAGCCACATTCGTTTGAGGAAGTCACACGTCCTGTTCCCTATAAATAAGGAGATTCATTCTTTTTTTCAGAAATCCCCTCTTCTTCCTCCTCAAGCCCCTATCACAAGACCAAGCGGATCTCATCCTGCAGAAGACTCAGAGCGGATCTATCTAATGGCATGGCTGGCTGTCGGATGTGATCTATTCTCGTGTCACATCGCTTTCTTTCTTCTCCCTCCATTTTCTTCACTACTACCGCTTCTACACATAAATCAAAGAAGCATTGTGGAATAGTGGCATTTCGTTAATGGCAAAAATGTTCTTAGTGAAAGGGTTGCCGCAAAACTAAAAACTCAGAGCGGTAGCGGTCTAATCATATAGATGACCATAGCGGCATCATCCAAGCCAAACACGTCTCCTCAGTCAAGGGTCTTCTCGCGCAAAGAAGATCAAAAACATAACAACTGATTTCGCTTAATGCATGTCACCCACCCGCTCTCAATACAGCAAGTGACTCTCTCTCATAAGACAGAGAAAGATTACCGATTCATCCAATCCAATTTGATCAGAAGTGAGTTCATTGTTGTTGTATAGCTCCTTGACAAAACCATTCTCAGCTAATAGAAGCCGAGCTATCTATCCAGATCAGGGTTGAACGATCAAAATAAGGTAAAGAAAACAGAAATCCATTGCGATTAGAAACCAGTGACTCTACAGCCAGGGCTCGATGGCGATGTAAGATAGAAAGAATGGGGAGTTAGGGCTTCGGTTTCCTCTGTAGCCAATTCCAATTCCAAATCATTTGCCGACATGCGGACTCACTTCTCTTTTATGGGATGAAAGCCCTTATCCAAGGATTCACCCACGTAAATAGAATCAAGTACAACAAGTCAGGTCAGAGCTTGTGGTAGAAGATTGGGCTCTGCTACGCAGATCCACTCAACTAGGAAAGAAGTACGCATTGCTGACTGACTGTTTGAACGATCCTAGTTACTAGTAGCTAATCAAGTCAGAGTAGGGTGGCCGAGAAGCTTCTTGCCGGTGCCCCCCAAAGCAAAGCACAGACTCTACTCACCCACGCGTTTTCCACCTACGGAGGGAGAAATCATCGAAATATCCTCCTCCCCACCCGAAAACAGGACGAGAGTGGATAGGGTGACTAAGGAGGCCGTAAAAATTAGTAGTGCATTTTTGAAAGATAAGACTAAAAAAAGGCGAGAGCAGCATAATTGTTAGTTAGGGGTAAGAGGGGACGGGCCCGTATAGAAAGTCAATCCTTCTTTTTCCGATATGCCGCTCCGCAAGCAAGGAGTGCCACGCACGAGCGGAGCGAAAACTAAGCAAGGGGAATTCCGTCATTCCATGGAAATCCTTTGATTGTTTATAGAATCAGAATAACTAGATAGTCTTTCTTGTTCCACTTGCAAGGCAAGGAAAACAAAATGTCAGTTTCATTATTACAACCTTATTTTTTTATGTCAAAGATTCTTTGCTTCTCGGTCAGTTTCTTCACTTTTTTCCTTTGAATTTTTTTGCATCATGGTCCTAGTCCGAACCATTGGATCGATCAGAAGAAGAAAGGCAAAGGAATTGAAAGGTAGAGTAAGAAGCATCGCCCAGCAGAGTGATTGAGGGAGTCTTCCCCAGCCCAATGGTCTTCTTTTTTCACTTCCATAACTCCATGGATGCCACCTGGACGTGCCATAGCCATAGACCAAGCACTCTTGTAGCTTCGGAATTGAATGAAGCAAGAGAAAGATCAAGCCGAAGGGCAGGGTCAAAGAGGCCTCACATAAGCTTCTTCTCACAGTGTCAATCGGTGGAACCAACCGTTCGATGCACTCATTACTGCTTTCTTTAATAATATTTCAAGCTGTCTTCTTCAGAGCCTTCTGGGTGAATTGGCAAGTGCAGCTAAGGGCATGGCTTGCTTGATAAGTACCCCAGAGGAGGTGTCCTAACGCAATAGGTCAGTTCAAATGACGAATTGAGACAGAAACCAATGGATTCCAGTGGCTGGGGGATCCTATGTCTATAGATAGATTCAACATCCTACCCCCTTCCTCCGCAGCGCAGCATTGGAACCCACTTGGCATAGCCTTAAGAATATTAACTTACAGGCGGGCCTACTTAACTGACTACGGTACTCTATCTAGACGACTCCTGAATAGCTTACCTATGCTCCCTAACTTATGCTGCCTTGCCTTTTTTTCTAGATGGGGCTTGTGCATGGACAGCGCAGGCAGCTGCTGCAAAAACCACTTCTGTCACCTATAAGGGTATCTGATCCTTCTTCTATAATTCGGAGATTCTAACCAACTTGACTTGTAGATCGATCAATTAATTTCTAGGTCGATTACAGGAGAACGTCCACGTACATCTCACGTATCAGTAGCTCATCGCTGCCCTACTCTGTTCTCCTGTAAATGAAGGTGCTGAGTTCCATCTTTCAGCAGACAGCACGTACAAGATTGAACAGCTGCTGTATGTATATAGACAAGTAAAGCTTCCTCTGTTACGTATGACATCCTCCAGTAAAATTGGTTTTGCTTTGGTTGACTCTCTCGAACGCAGCATCTATATTTAAGTCCTTGGGTTTGCCCACTCTGGAGTATGTCGGCAGATAAGAGTTGTACCGACCGAGTCTGCATTACGATTCCATGGCTACGCTCGCTTGTTCTTGACTCTGTTGTATGCCTGCCTGACTCTTTTTGTAGTGCTAGCTAAAAAACAAATCGTAGGATTGATTCCTTGTGATCGATGAAATTATGCAGCCGGCAGTGAAAGAATTCAATGAGCTTATTTATATCAATAACAATTACGAGATGGCAAGGAAGACGAAGAACCAAGAAGAAATGGCGAAGTGGAGTCGACCTTTGGGAGGTATGTTGAAACTGAACGTTGATGCTGCTTTTAATCATGATACCAATGCTTGTGCAACCGGAGTTGTTATAAGAGATGAAAAAGGAGGCTTCATTACAGCTAGAAGCAAGAAAATTGACCATGCTTTTGATGGCGGATCCAGAGAAATGGGAACGAGGCTGACCTATCCAGGTAGTGAAGTCTACCTATGCTAAAGAGCAAGTTCAATATTTGGTTCGAGTAGCCAGCCTATTTTAAGGAGTGGCTTATTATAGTATTCTTAAAAATCATATGAACAAAGAAAGCCTATTTTAGGAGTCCACCATATCAAGGGAAAGGGAGATCAGGCTTGGCCTTCGCTTTGCTTATTCATCTTTCTTTCTTTGCTTTTGAATGACTTGATGGGTCTGGATAATAACAAGAAGAGTCAAGGTAGCGAAAGGGCTTTAATTTAAGGCTAGTGCTAGTGGTGAAGGAAATCAAATGGCAGAGAAGACACGGATTCAGACTTCTTTTTTTTAATAGCCCTTGGTGGTATGCAGATTCATTGAACGAAGAAGGCAGTCTTTCTTCCTCACGAACAAGATCGGAGTACCCACAAGACTTGCTAATTTACTGAGAGCGCTTCTCGTCTACATGCGCAGAGGCAAGTTGGGGAGGGTGATCAAGAGGAAAATCGTCTCTAGCTGATCATTCTCCTGCCAGATTTCCTTGGACCATTTTAGTGGAACGATGGGGTGCCCGCCCTTTCATCATCCGGATACTAGGACGCAATGAATATTGAAAAACGAAACCCTCATCCTAGTTATGTAATACTTCAAACTACCAAGTGTGTAGGAACTGCAGGTAAATGGTATTGCGGTTAGAAGTTGAAAGGGCACAATTCAAGTCAACTAACTAACAGTTGCACTGCTTCATTGAACGCACGCATATAGAGAGCGGTCTAACAAATGAACCAAACTAGTGCATCAGCAGTGCATCATGCTTAGGTGCAACACCATCAAACTATGACACCACACTTGAAACAATATCTTGACAAAAAAGACTTGTGGATGTGGGCAACTTACTGGATTTGCACAGTACCAGGAGTTCAAAACAGAAAACTGACACCGTTCAAAAAAAATACTCCATACCTAGTTTACCTATTATAAGGTCTTGTGGGAATATGGTCAAATTCCACTAATGCCTGTATGTAATATGACTCATCAATCCTTATGCATGCGTAGGCTTCACTTATTTATGGGAATTTGTGTTAGAAAGCCTGCAAGGTTAATTACCGAATGTTTGTCTTTTTCACCATCGCTGTTCCCAGTCCCACTCCCTGCTTCAACCCTTTGAGCGAAATGTGGCAAAAGGAAGGAAAATCCATGGACCGACCCCATTGTCTCCACCACGTAGGAACTACGAGATCACCCCAAGGACGCCTTCGGCATCCAGGGGTCACGGACCGACCATAGACCCTGTTCAATAAGTGGAACACATTAGCCGTCCGCTCTCCGGTTGGACAGTAAGGGTCGGAGAAGGGCAATCACTCGTTCTTAAAACCAGCATTCTGAAGTTTCAGATCAAAGAGTCGGGCGGAAAAAGGGGAGAGCTCCCCGTTCCTGGTTCTCCTGTAGCTGGATTCCCCGGAACCACAAGAATCCTTCGAATGGGATTCCAACTCAGCACCTTTTGTTTTGAGATTAATCCTCCAAACCAACTAAACCGGGGAAGCTGAAGCGGAAATGCAATTCTCGGGTGAGGGAAGGGGAAGCTCCAGGAAGGCTTCGCTCGCTCGCTCAAAAAGCTCTAACGCTCGTTTACGAGTGGAGTGCATAAGCCCTTATTGAAGTAGGGCGAGGCCTTACTACACGAGCTCGTAAGTCAAGCACGGAACGAGCCTTGTCTACGAAGCTTCGCTTCATCATCTTGCTTGCTTCTGGCGAAGCTTAACGCACTATAACATAGGCATGCATGATGGTATGGTAGGAAGACTCCTTTTAAGGCCGACCACTACATAGGAGCGATAGGAAGCCAAGCCGTCAAAAGGAAAGGCGAGCAGCCCTTATTGCAATAGCAAACGGCCTACTTATAGCCCTATTTATACTCTTTCTCGGGGACTTCAACGGGCCTTACAAGCTCAATAAATTGCAATTCTTCACCTTTTCCTCAGACAGTGGGAATGCATTTTCTTACTTGATTGACATTGACAGATATGTGTACCACACCGAACAAGCAATATGTCATATGCTTGATGTACCAGCCAAGCCAGCTCTTTTTTTCTCAGTTCCCTTATCCTTAGTCAAAAGAAAATGAAAGAGAGTTTGTATTTCTTTGGTTTAGTTATAAGAGTCATTATGATTACTATGCTACAACTTAGTGAACAAATTGCAATTGTATTTAGTCATATATTTACGTGTGTCATTCCGTTTTTCATTAGACTTTCGTTTGCTGTGTTATACTGGAGGCACGCACCTTCCTTTCCTCCCTTATTTTTGAAGAACAAAGATGAGAACACTTCAAAAGACAAAGATGAGAGCACTGGTGATTCAGTAAGTTGACTACTTTGTTCGCACTTTCTATTTGCGTAAGAAAAGTATGCTCCTTTCCCTCCTCCAACTGCCAGAGTTCACTAGCGCGAAAGAAAAATAGATGGATTGAGCGACGGGACATTAACCTGGATTTAGCCCTCCTCTCTACTATCTACTGGCTAGACCTCAGTTTAGATCAAAGCGTGAACTTAAGGCTAACCATCAATAAGATTGACTCGAACAGGGTTCCTATGAAAGTGAAAGGCAGGAGCTCTTGTATTAAACAAAACTTCCTTTTCTTTGGGTATCTCGAATGCCAGTTCGAGGGTGTGCTTTTAGGTCTTGATCGAGAGTGCTTCCTTTCGTGCCTTGGTTAGCCGGAACTAGAAATGTCGGGACTATGGAGAAGGGTCCCTCGGGCGAGATGGCTAAGCGTGTACGACGAATTCTGTCTATCTGAAGATCTGAGAAATAATTACAGCTCTGTCCTTGGATGGACCATAGGCCTGATGCTAGGAGAGTGTAGTTCGAGCATTCTATTGTGTGCTCGATCCGTGATACGCAAAGCAATCTCCTGTTTACTATTGATCTAATGACAGTTGATTGAGACTTGCCATTGTCGTATTTCGAAAGCAAACTCTTATCTGGTTCGAATCCAGTTCGTCCACGCCACAAAACTCGAATCGAAAAACAAAGATCATGACTATTTTGAGAAACTCGAATGAAGATACCAACGGCCCATGCTTACCTACGTCACATTCTTAAAGATCGGTGGTACGAAAACTGCTACAGAAAGTCAAACTAGAAAGCATATGTTTGACGCATCTTATGACCAGTAAAGTAACCCTATAAAATCCAGAAAAAGAATCAAATAAGGGTAAAGAAATCCACTATAACTATACTCGGATGGCGTTCGCAACACAACAGTTCGATCTAAAGACCTCCCTCATCACAAACAACGGATCTATGCTGAGAAGGAAAATAGATTGACAGCTCAATAAGAAGCAGACAGATATCCTAGTCGAATGCCAATGGCCAAGTGGTTGTACAAAAGGCCCCGAAGAAAGAAGAAGATGAAGGAAGCCTGAACAATGTTGCAAACTCTTGAGCTGTGAACGTGTATCACTGGATGGATGCGGCTATCTGGAGGCAGAAGCGGAGCTCTAAGGCAAACATTCACGAAAGCAGTGTTATCCTTTATTAGGTCGCTTGGTTCATTCAGAAGGGGTAAAAGAGATGGCAATGAGACGACTATAGGAGCTCCACTAAAATAAGAATTTCTTAACTTAAGTAAATGTTCTTCGGCATATCTTTTCTTTACAAGCGCAACCGCTACTAAACAAATAGGGGTCACCAATTCCTAACTGCAGGGCCCTGACACTCAATGTTTTGCACACCTTGAAAACATCACTTTGCTTGTTGGAAGGCAGGGTGCACCCATTAGAAACTGCATTTGCTAACGCGATTCACAAGAGCGCGAGTCCTATTTTGGATGTAAGGGCTGTAGATCAAGAACCGAGGTAAGGAGGAGCATACTCGTCGTATGGAGTTCAGCGTTCAGGGCTAAGGCATGTATCACCACATTTCTCTTTGTTTAAGGAAATCCCGCAAAAGCATTTAGAAAAGCACGACTAACATTAAGAAGTGGGATTTCCATACCCATCACCGGATTCTCGTTCTACGTAGTCTCCTGACTTGTGCCCCGCATCGGCTAATGAATCCACATCTGCATACTCTACTTCTAGAAAGCGCCTACACCTCTACTGAAGAAAGCAAGTCACAAGATGGGGGTCAGGTGAATAACATTTAAGAATACACTTGCGCGCGCCATATCTTCCCTGTCTCTACCACTTTGGTAGGCCGCGGTACCCGGGTCAATATCCATAGAATCCGGATCTTGGAATGATCCTAGCGAGCTAAGTTAATAAAATGGCATAATAGCTCAGTCTCTTCGCCTTCCAGCGATAGAAAATCCATGAGTTCATAACCCCGAGTCTTGCTCGTTGGTTTTTACCCAGGCGCATAGCCCCTTTATCCTTGACTATCATCTCGTTTATCTTTATTAACCACGTCAAATCAACTAGACAAAAGAAATTGACATTCTTCTTAGTCATACCTCTACCTTCATTGGCTGAGCCAGCTCGACCCGATAAAAAAAGAATTGGGGGTGTTAAGCCATACCTAAAGAGTCGAGGGCATTTCCATTGGTTACTTACTGCCGGGCCTACTTGTTTTGACATGATGACTAGAGAATTCCCTTTCTAGGAGTGCTTCAGTGCTAGAGATTACTCGCCTGCCTAAGGAAAGAAAAGAAGAAAAAGCTTTCAGGGTTTAAGGGGGCGGGAACTCCAATAACTCCCGTGTCATCATCGCCCGCTTAGTCCTTTGTTTTGACTTCAGTCTACCCCTCTCGACTATCACCCTCGGTGCTAGCAGAGAATTCCTCCAAGAACTGACTAAGATCACCTCTACCTGTGTTGTGTAGTATGGCTCATGTTCCCGAAAGGTTACATCCATACTTGCATATAATTTCCTCCCAATAAGATCCCAACATTGATATCCCTTTTGGCTAGATGCATAATCAAGAAATATACACCTCACTGCCCGCGGATCCAACTTGCCAACAGAAGGTCGATGATCTCGCACACACACAACCTTTCACTTTTGTTTAGGAGGCACCTGGAACTCCCTTTGGCCCAAGAGAAGTTCGGCTGGAGACTTCATACCAAGTATCCTAGACGGCATATGGTTTATGAGGTACGCTGCTGTCATCACTGCCTCACTCGAGAAATTCTTTGGCACATTTATCTAAAACATAAGTGACCGTGCCACCTCCTGCAGATGTCGGTTCTTCCTTTCCCTTATGCCGATCACTACTATCTCTTATCTTTAGAATGCGCCTACGCATCTACTCCCGACTCTATCAAATTATTCATCTAGTCTCGAATAATGTGCCAGCCTAACCTGGATAGTAGGTTTGTCTCGCAGAGATAGGTGAAATGAGAGGCTCTGCCCAATAAAGATGAAGTACGGGCCCATATTCTTTAGTCAAGAAAGAAAGGTTAAGGGTCTTGATGTCCATAGATTGAGTTGGCTGTTTCACCAGCCTGTTGCCCACCTCCTGCATACACAACCTCGCGTTCGCCTACTTCAACCAACAAGTTTCGTATTCCGACCGGATTCTTTTCCTTTGCTTTTTGAAGTTAGTTCAATGTGCGCATCCTGCTTTAGCTAGATCTAGTGGGTATGCTCCTTTAAGTTAGGGAACCTTTTATTTTAGTAGATTTAGTTGGAATGTTTGCATTTTCGTATACCTTGCTTATGACGCATATAGCGCAGCGGGTAGTTAAGCCAGTGATGCTATTCTAGTTTCATTCTATTCAGCCAGAGGTGATAATAGGAATAGAGATTCTTCTTGTTCTGATGATCTACCAATAGATAGTGAGGGCTCACAGCTACCCGCGAAGTAAGGTTGGAATCGAATCAAACCTAGTAGGGGTTGAGGGAGCTATGTATCCATTATTTGCATTTCACCAACCTCTCTCATTTGCATTTCACTGCGTCAATCAGTACTTTCTTTCCTTCTTTTCCCTCTTATAAAGATGTGATTTCCTTGCCCCTTTGCTTAAACCTGCTTCAAAGTCCACTAGTGCTCTTTCGTACGGGCATAACTACTAGGTAGCAAGCATACTGACTTTCTTAACATCACCGACCACTGTCCTTTACGCAAAGCGATCTATGGTCTCAACAAGCCCCGATAGCGTCGGTTTTTGAAGTTCAGCACAGTGGTTATCCAGGCAGGGTTTGCTCGGAGTGATCATGATTCGGCCATGTTCGTATCAGTTTATCCTCGAGGACGTGCTATTCTGTTGTTGTATGTTGATGATATCAAACTGACTGGTGATTACTCCGTTACGATATCGCTGATCAAGTGTCTCCTTCATCAATTATTTGCTATGAAGGCGCTGACACGCCCTAAGCCTTTTCTTGGCTTGGAGGTCGCACATTCTCCTCGTGGATATTTGGTATCTCAGATCAAATAACGTCATGACTTGATCACTCGAGCTCAACTCAATGATGAGAAGACTGTTGACACTCCCTTGGAGCTTTACGTTAAACTCCGTCCGACTGATGGCTCACCATTATCTGATCCGACGTAGTACAGACAGTAGGTCGGCAGTTTGGTTTATCTGACGATCTCTTGCCCAGATGGCTTTTCCTAAGAAAGTAAGCCTTTCATGGCTGCCCCCCGGTCAGTTCACTTTGCAGCAGTTCATCGGATTCTTAGATATATTCGAGGTACCTTTTCTCGAGCCGTCCTTTTTTCCGTCATCGTCTTCTTTAGAGTTGCGTGCTACTACTGATGCCGATTGGGCCTTCAGATAGGTGCTCAACTACAGGCTTATCTATTTTATGGGGAGACTCTCCACTATCTTGGATGAGATAAAAGCAATAGACAGTTGCTCCTTCCACTGCCGAAGCGGAGTACACCAGGCGTTCTGTATATGAACCCCTTCAAACATGAAAATGGCTATCGATTCGATGATCCCCATAGGGCGCGGTCAGCGAGAGTTCATTAGTGGGGACAGACAGACTGGCAAAACAGCAGTAGCCACAGATACAATTCGAAAGACAAAAGAAAAGGTCAAGATGTAAGAAGAACGAGAGTTTTTTCTTAACCCGCCTTTCTTTCTATCTGAGTTCTTCCCTCTTTCTGCTTTCGAACTACTGGTTATGTCACCACCTTTGATGTTGACTCTGACTCTGAGTGGTTAGAAGATCAGCAGCTAACCTATTCGATTTTCTGACTTACCACCTGTATCTCATGAAACAAAAACCGGAAATGACAATCCTTTCGATAGTATGTACTAAATTACTTTGTACGAATGCACATCTCGGCCGTCGGGTAGCTTATCACCATTTCCAAGTCTATATCCGTGGTTCAAGAAATGGAATTGCTATTCTCGATTCAGACAAGACACTGATTTGTTTACAAAACGCTCTTCATTTTATAGGATCTCCCAGTCGT
This sequence comes from Avena sativa, assembly GCA_916181665.1. Lineage (NCBI taxonomy): Eukaryota > Viridiplantae > Streptophyta > Magnoliopsida > Poales > Poaceae > Avena > Avena sativa. The sequence continues at coordinate 354,777,259 of OV702295.1, forward strand.
CAAAAAGGCCGTTCCTTCTTTTTAAAGACCAATCATTTATTTTATTTAGAGATAATGGAAGAAATGGCGAGCTATTTAAGAAGCTATTTTAGAAATGTGAATTCGCATTGTTTCGATGATTCTCAATGGAAGATCGGGGCGTTTTTGACCAATTCTTTTGCTAATAAAAAAAATTCCGTTCAAGAAAGAAAAAGATCCATTTTGGGCTGAACCAACAACCTGATTGTGTGGTTATTCTGAATGCAGATAGAAAGTCTTCCGTCATACTGGAAGCTGATCGATCACAAATACCTATTGCATCCTTAGGGGATTCTACGATCCCATGGGAATGGTATAGACGAATCACTTATACCATCCCAACTAGGGATACTCTAGAAATAGTATACTTTTTTTGTCATTCGATCATGAAAACAGTGATTATTGAACAGAATGAGATTAAGGTGGAAACAGAAGAAAGAAAACTTCTGAATTCCACTTTAGCCGCTAGAGCCGCCTACTCCTCAACCTCTTCCCCAAAAGGAGGGAAAAAGCGGGCATCTGGCTATTTGTTTTGGGTTATTTTGCCTATTGCAATAGCAACCGCTTTTTTTGAAATGAATCCCTCTTGGATCGCGTCCGATCAAGCTATGGAACTAATCATGGAATCGATTCTATCGGTTTCGCAATCTGTTTTTCACATTCTAATGGCCTTTTTCGCAGAAATGCGGAAGAATGCTCCCCTCGGCGGAACAGAGCAACTGGCAAATCCAAGTCCTTCGCGTTCGGAGGAAGAAACCCCCAAGGCCCCACACGTTCATCTAATGCATAGTGATAGTGATAGCGTTAACCAAGGGGGTGGGAGCGATGTTCTTCCCTGCATCAGAATCCTTGAGAAGGGACTGAACAATTTCCTATTTGGATATGATGGAGAAGAAGAATGAAGCGAATGCGTAGGCGCAAGCTGAGTCAAACTCCGTTTTTGCATTTCCATGATCTGGAACCCTCCTGTTCTTTCTTTAGACCTTCTATCTTCGATCTATTCTACCTCTTATTTTTCTTTTGTTGCGCGGGAACGTTAGTGAAGTTTCTCAATGGCGGACATCAAGTAGTGAAATGGCTGTATACAACTGGAATATTACTTTGGCCACGAGTACAATCTGGCTTACTAGCCTCTGAAATAGAGACACAGGCAGGTGTGGATAAAGCATATGATAAGGCCTCCGATCTTTCAAGATATGACGAAAGCAATGTTCGGGTTATTTCGAAATTCCAGTGGTAGACGAAGGATCTCAATCAGAAATGGAAGAAGGAATTGAAAGACCTAACTCTTCTGGTGGTTGACAAACTTCGAGGTATTCCTCGGAGGAAGGGGAGCCCGGGCCTGCGTTGATGGCGTTGAGGCAATAACACACCAGTGGGGCAACCTGTTTAAACAATCTGTTCTCTTTTTATATCCGCTTTTGGGGTAGGCATTTCCAGTGATTGACCTCGGTTTATAACCAATTTAGCACAAATAGGCTCAGCTTGAAACGAAAGACTCCGTTGTTGGTAATGTTGATGGAACAGGGCCAACTTCTATTTAAGAAGGAAAGGGAAACGGTAACAGAAATCTCATTTCACACCCAGGTATGTGTCTCCACCCGCGAATGCACTTAGAGCGGCTTCAGGACCTGATTTACACGTGACAGAATCAAACTAAGATCATGAGGATCAGTAAGCATGGTCCACCAGAGCGAGTCTCTTTGGGAAGCCAGAGAATTAACATACGGAGAGTTCAAAGGCCTGACACTCGAGTCAACAGTTAGAAATAGTTCCTTCGACCCGCTGAGGGATTGTTTCTCAGGAAAAACATCGTATCACTCTTGAATTTCAAGGACTTGGGTCTCCACCGGATTGTTCAGAGCTTTACTCCTTGGTTTACCAGGGGCGAGTACCTCCTACACAATTCATTCATAAGCTTTGCCTTTGCTCGTCCCTTTGATTCAATCCTTCTTCTCCTCGAAAGTCCTCTCTCTCCGTTTTAGTTGCCCGACCCATAGATATACTGGATTCAGCTCCTGCGCAGTAACCTAAATCAATGGAGAAGGTAAGGACCGGCATAGGATAGAGAGTGGAATCATCCGCGTATCTATTATTAGTTGAGAACTAACAAAGGAGCTATTGTCTTTTTGGCTTTTGTTTCGACTTTAGGTTGACACTAAACAATATCTAGAGGGAACACGCATTGCATCTATCCTTCCAAAACAAACCTACTTCTCTGACTAAGCTGTAGAAATGCTTCATACTTGCTACCCTTGCGGAACCACTAGACTTGATCTTGAGGCAAGACTTTTATACTATCCTGACTTCGTGGTATCTTTTGAAGACCTTACTTTCACATACAGCCGATTAATAAGACATAGATGATCTTCCATATTGGTACTGTAGACTAAGATGTCGTCCATAAATACAAGCACTAATTAGCGCATAAATGGCCTGTGTTTGAAATGTTGAGAAAAGTATGCTCCTGGCCATCAATGTACTACTCCAGCGGTAGTGGCTAGCGAAGTAGCCCTAAAGGGAGCAATCCACGCGGCATATGGATAGGTGGCGTCGCAGCGTTACCCTGTACGGCAACGACAAACATTCCATACAGCCATACTATGGGTGCTACGACCCACTGTCGTACCCGCTCTTCTTCCCTAGGGGTGAGCTTGGTTGGCACCGCGGTCTACCAAAGAATGTCGTGTCCTATGACGAGGTTCAACACGATGATGACGTGCTGCAGTCCATTGAAGATGAAGCTAACGAACCAGGTTAGCCTTTTTGTGCACGTTGTGTCACTTCTATCATTCATGCCCACGCAATGCCTAACGATTTCTCCTAACTCCTTTCTCTTTTTAGATTCGCATCTATGTCTCTTTGAGAAGACTGCCTTGACAAGTCAATAATCAATCACTAGATTTAGGATCACAAGCCGATGCTTCACGTCGAAATGGGTTAGTCTGCTCTTCGAGGAAGAATTCCAGAATACTCAAGCTAGATGGGTCGGTTGAGCACGGGTTAAGTGCTTCTTCATATGTCGATGGCTCTACCACTTGATTACATTCATTTCTTTTCTTACGGATATGACTCAAAGGAAAGAACGGACATTTCTACGAGTGAACTCTTCATTCAATAAACTGAGATTGGAGCAAGCTGCCTTGACCAATATACTGGATCTATACCATCTGAGAAGAAAGGGGTGATTCCTACTATGACACCAGATAATCCACCAGAGAATAGTCAATCCTAAACTAGATAAAGCCGAGTATGCGAGGAAGCCTAGGTAGCTGTTTGATCGGAGGAAGCACGGCGGAAGGAGGCGGCTAGAACATTCCCTCAAGGAAGAAGCCATATGTTGTCTTACCATGAGCTGTATCCATTGGTAAAAATGGAAATCATTGGTTCGGAAAAGAGTATCAGTCCCGGATAAATCCACTTAAGAAGCTGCTTCTTTTGCTGGGAGCAAGGAACAAGAAAGGTCTTGAGCTGCCAAGAAGAATGTACCTGGGTCGGTAATGTAGTGCGAGAACCGAGAAGAGAGATCCGATTGACCCGATCTAGCAATAAGAGAAACAAAGCTGGGAAAGCCGAGCGTAATGTTCGTACCAAGGCAGGGGAGGCAGATAGGGATCCGGTTCTTTATGATCGGAGAAAGACACCAGATGATTTTCAATCAATCAAGATTAGGTAATCCTTTCACGCACCAACTTAGGAATGTATTTGGGGAGTCAAAATGACTAGAGGATAAATCGAGTAACACACTTGGCGATGACGCACGGATGACACCACGGAATGAGAGGTCAAGCCCGAGTGGAGGCCATCCATCCCTTTCTGATGAAACCTTTGTTGCCCTAGCTTGAATGGAAGGTTTGGCTAAGGATGGGGATCCGGTGTCTTCATATATACCATCAGAGAAGAAGGCTTGCCAATGATCCAAATCTTTCTTCAACCAAGTCGCGTGCATCATGGCTTTCTTGTTATTCCTTTATTTTCCTGCCTATTACTGACATGCCTAGCCTTATCCGCTTGCTGGTGCTTTGCTATCCGAACTACCATTGCTAACTCTGAAGAAAGGTCTGCCTCGTGCTTCTTCACTTATTCAATGCTTTCTCTGGCATCCTACAACTCCCTTACATCCCTATGTCGGCTATCCACCCTTCTTTACCAAGTGACCGGAATCCCCTATCCCTAGCTATCCAGATGCCTCCTCTCTTAAACCAAGGCTTATTCAATAGAGCTTTCCATCTCTAAACTATTCTTTATCCGCTATCTGTGCTATTCCATGCATACTTGAGCTACAGCCTTTTGAAATCCTAACGGTTTTGGGACACCGAACCCTTAGAAACGAGTGAATGCTTACTGCTCTAGCGGAATTCATGGAGGTAAAGAAGACGGCGGAGCAAGGGGAAGTCATGCTGCTTGTGTCAGTTCCCTCTCGCTAGTGTAGACTCCTGTTGGTTCGATCATAGCTCCTAATCTCTAACAATGGGTACCAAGGGGCCTTTTGGAACTTCTTCTTTTCCGATAGAAACGGTCTCAATAAACTCACCATGGCCACTTCGAGTACAAAGTTATGCCGTATGGTCTTACTGGCGCACCTGCTACCTTTCAGAGTACAATGAACAGCATTCTGGCTCCATACTTGCGCGAATTTGTCTTGGTCTTCGTCGATGATATTTTTATATACAGCGCTACTCCGTCAGATCATCTTAAGCATTTTCAGCTGGTGTTTGATACCTTGGAACCAACATCAGCTAAAGGTGAAGAAATCTAAATGTTCTTTTGCTCAAAACCTGTTGGCCTATTTGGGATACATCATTGGTGAACATGGGGTGTCTACGGATGCAAAGAAGCTGGCTCCTATCCTGAAATGGCCTACTCCTTCCTACTAGGGACTACTTAAGATGAATTGGTTCGTGCCGCCGGATCGACCGACCCATTTGCGGTCGTCGGGTTGATTGGGGGCTGCTCCGGTCGTCGTTGCGCGCAGTATTTCCGTGTCTCGTCGGAAGCTTCATTTCCTTTTCTTGGATGATAAGCTGAACACGAGAAAAAAGAACGAATTTCCTTCTTGGTTACGCGCATTCGTGTTGACGTCGTTTCTTTTATCTATATCGTCCGTTGGGTTCTCCGCAGCGACATTTCACGCTTTGTTTGTTTTGTTCTCTGTCCATGGTTTTCTTTTTCTACTTGTTTCGTTATTTGTTTCGTTTCTTTGTTTGTTTCATCGTTCTGTTTCTTATTTCGCGTTGTGACAGAATCGCAGATTATCATCTAAACATATTGATCCTCGTATTGGGTCATGGCAAGACCTTAAGTTAAGTCAACCGGGGAGGCTACAAATTCTCGGCTTGCGCCTGTCTCTGAAAAGTGAAGGTCAGCTCCACGTGGGTATTCCATCCAAACGATGGGAGAAGAGGATGACACTTGTTTGTATTGAAAACCGGAGACGAAGGGAAAGAGGTTTGATTGGAACATGTTCTACAAGAACTCCTGTGTAGAACACGCCCGTATCTATTCTACGGGCTGGCTTCAGGCCAACCCTACTGCTGAAGTAAGTAGAAAGCATCATATTCCCGTGTTTCCAACACTTGATCAGGAACCGGGAAAAAAGATTCTGATGCAAAACAGCTTCAGCGATGACCAGGATTCGTACTATTCCTACGAAGCGAGGGACGAGCGAGGCCTAGGATTAGGAATTGGAATCCCCACATGCATAGAAGGGTACGGCCCTTTCCCCACAGTCACGGCACCTCGGCCGAAGACACCTATTCCCTTTCTTTCCAACAAGGGCACGGCTCAAATCAATTAAATAATACTATTCCTCGGCAAATCAATTATCCAGTTGTAGATACGGTACGGCTAAGCCAATTGATCTTCTCCTCGGCTCCACGAAGCGAAGGCAGGCCGGGCAAAGCAAAGAAATCCAAGTAATTTCACCCCCATTAGTACGAGTGCACTTACCCCCTTAACAGCAGCTTCCGAGAAATATTTCTCTCTTTAACCACAGGATACGCTAGAGCTATTCCTAGAGGTACGAGCGGCAAAGGAACAAGATGATCTGTTTATCTGCTCGGGAATCGAATCCGTATCCTAGGTTTCCTATTGGAGGTTCCCAGCGACATGTGCCATATTTAGAGCGATTCCTACTCATAAGAGAAATAAATAATCCTTTCCTCGGGCACCTTCTTTGACGGCTCCTATCCCTAGACATAGGAATGTAGTATTCCGATCCTACAACGGTAGTTCCTCATCCTCATCTGGATAGAGCTTTTTGAGGGGCAGATACCCCCTTCTACCTTTGCTTTGGTCAACGGAACACTTCGAAGTAGAGGCTCCTGATTGAGAAACAATCATTAATGCGGTGCATGAGCTGGGTTCGTCGTGAGACAGCTCGGTCTATATCCGGTGTGGGCGTAGAGTAGTAGTAGCACCTATTTCCTGAGTCCCGTTCTATTGAGTTGAGCTCGTAACGAACAAGCAACGGCGCCTCGGCAAAGCAATTATCTAGCAGAAGTCTTTTCGAAAAGTGATTTTCATATAGTAGCAAAAGTACTAAACCCGAATTTCCCTTTGGAATGAGCCCTTGCTTTTTCGAAAAGTGATTTTGACATAGATGGAAAAAAGATAGGATTGAGGCGCATCTCTCCAATTGATCGGCTAAGACAAAGCAGTTCAAAGCAAAGGTTTTGTTATTGAAAGCACTACTTTTACATATATATGAAGATGAGTTTTCTAAAATCCTGTGGTGACTTCCCAAGGTAAAAATGTGAAGTAAGGATTTCCCATATATATGAAACTAAAATGAACCCTCCTCGGCTAAGGTTGAATCAGATATAGAAGAAGCGGAAGCAGGAAGCTGAAGGATATCCGTAGCGAATGAGGAATAGGACATGCATGTGAGCTAGCAAAAAGGGAATAGCACATTCTCTAGGGTTCGTATCAAGCGCTAGCAAATGGAGATTTCTCGGGTCAATCGAATCCGTATCCTCGAGCGCTGGGTCTATCCTCTAATGAGGAGCTCCTTGCTTTTTTTTTGGATCCGTGAATCCAAAGCTTTGGGAGAAGAGGGGATCTGTACCTTCATCTGAAAACTATTCGCCGGTTGTCCGCATTCCTCTCCTCGACCGAAAGGTGTTCCCACGCAATCGCTATCGCTGTTCCTACGACGTAGTCAATACGCATAGGAGTAATGGCATCCCCTCCACCATAGTAAGAAGTAACGGGTCTACTCCCTGCTTCCTTGTTCGGTTCTGGTTACGGGAACGGTTGACTTTCGAAATCAAATACCCTTCTTCCCTGTTTTGCAAATTCACCTAGAGCTAGCGAAGCGAGTCCGTTTCCTAAGGACGAGCGATGAAGAGCTTTTTCTAATGAAATATTGGTCTACACCCTCCTTTGATGCCCAGAGGAAGAAAAGCGAAGGCAAAGCAATGGCATGGGCATGAAAGGCTACGTAAATAAGTACTTCCCCGAAAGAAAGGGGGCAGTCTAAGGCGGGACCTATCCACTACTTGTGAAGTAATAGAAGAGAGGATTTCTCGTATCTAGCGGAAGTACCACTACCAATGCTAGGCTCCGTAGAAAGGACATCGGCTCCTACGCATCCTACGCATTAGCGAACCTACGAGAAATGAAATACGAATTATTAGCGCTATTAGGGACGAGCTCCTGCTTCCTCGGTTTCCTATCCGATCAGAAATCCTATCCTTGCTAAAACCAATCCAATCCACGAAAAGCATCGTATTGTAACACTTGTGAAAGGCTAGTGTTGTGAATTCGATTGAGTTCAAAAGCACATTCCCTTGCTAGAGATATTCCTTTTATTCATCCCGGATTATGTGAATGCGTTCACACCTATCCCGAGTGGGTATAGTTATGTGGTTAAGTAATCCCTTCCTATGCGAGGTTCATTGTATGAGAGAACATAAGGAAAGGCTTGATACATCCATGTCTAGCTCATGTCGATCTTCGTGTCATTTTTCTTTCATTAGCTCAGTAGGATAGTCCACGTTGCTAGGATGTGTGGGTCTAGTCAGGTCGTGACCTGGGCTCTCAATTTCTTGGACTTGAATGCCTTGCTTTGAGTTCGATCCGCCTATTATACTAGTGCTTTTCTTTTCTATCCGTGACTTATCTTTTACCTACCTTGCTTCTGCTTCTACTTGACCGGTGCTTGCTTATTAGATTAGCTATTCCTATCCACGCTAAAGATGAGGGCCATCTTTTGCAGTTCATATCAGCTATCCCATCTCTTTCTTGCTCGGTTAAAGGAATATCACTCTTCTATTAGTTCTAGTTACTTACCCTCGAATACTGTGCTTTCTTACCTAGCTATTATGCATAAACCAGTGCTGCTAAAACACCTAGTCCTTACTTCTATTGAGACTCTAGTCAAGAATTCATCTACATCTGCTGAGCCCTATTCTCTGGTATCTGCTGACCCTTCGTTTGTTGAATGAATTATACTTAGCGTACCACCATGGCATGGCTAATAGCACGACCATTGTCTATCTCTACCCTTGCTATCAAAACACTGTCTGATCCGACTTTCTCTTCCCCATGCCATAAGAGGGTTAAGGTATATGATGCATTAGTCTAGTTTACAACAATACAACCAAACTAATAGCTTTGAGTAAAGGTAAACTAGTTGACTGAGGGCTCTCTACCCACATCTCTATTCTCCGTTCGTGTTCTTTCTGTTACTTCGAAAGTAGCTGCTTCAGCTTCAGTCACGCGAATTCTCGATATTCCTTTTTATTTCTCATCAAACGAATGGCATCTTCTTTTGGAAATCCTAGCTATTCTTAGCATGATTTTGGGGAATCTCCTTGCTATTACTCAAACAAGCATGAAACGTATGCTTGCATATTCGTCCATAGGGAAAATCGGATATGTAATTATTGGAATAATTGTTGGAGACTCAAATGATGGATATGCAAGCATGATAACTTATATGCTGTTCTATATCTCCATGAATCTAGGAACTTTTGCTTGCATTGTATTATTTGGTCTACGTACCGGAACTGATAACATTCGAGATTATGCAGGATTATACACGAAAGATCCTTTTTTGGCTCTCTCTTTAGCCCTATGTCTCTTATCCCTAGGAGGCCTTCCTCCACTAGCAGGTTTCTTCGGAAAACTCTATCTATTCTGGTGTGGATGGCAAGCAGGCCTATATTTCTTGGTTTCAATAGGACTCCTTACGAGCGTTCTTTCTATCTACTATTATCTAAAAATAATCAAGTTATTAATGACTGGACGAAACCAAGAAATAACCCCTTATGTGCGAAATTATAGAAGATCCCCTTTAAGATCAAACAATTCCATCGAATTGAGTATGACTGTATGTGTGATAGCATCTACTATACCAGGAATATCAATGAACCCTATTCTTGCAATTGCTCAAGATACCCTCTTTTAGCTGCTAGGTCTATTTCTTAGTTCAAGATCCCTCTTACTAACTGGAATAAAAGAATTAGTAGATATGTTCCGCCCAAAATGGGAATGGGCGCTAGGGTTATGAACCTATAATCATGGAATCGACTCGATCATCAGATTATAAGTTCATTCCATACCGGACCAGACCGTGCACATTCTTATTATGAGAAGGGGGTCATTCGAGCCTATGGAAATAGGATACTCTGTTTACATAGAAATTCCTACGTCCTTACATTCTATTTAGGATTAGGAATAGGTGTAATTAGACCTGCTTTTGACATATCTATTCTATCCTATTCTTAGTTGGGTACCATATGCACCTCTTTGGGCTTCTATTGAATCGAGAAATTGGATTGTACATCTTTCATCTTTTTGATTTTGATATCGATTTTGATACATATAAGGTGTCCTACGGATAATGCAAATCGAAGCTATTTGATGTCTGACTCAGGCCTATATGACCGATCGATCGAAATACTCCAAGACTCCACCTTTATCATATATTCCATATATCACATTAGATAGATATCATATCCATGGAATACGATTCACTTTCAAGATGCCTTGATGGTGAAATGGTAGACATGCGAGACTCAAAATCTCGTGCTGAAGAGCGTGGAGGTTCGAGTCCTCTTCAAGGCATAATATGGAGAATGCTCATTCGATCAGCATTCCCTGTAGAAGTATTCCGAAAATCTGCGCCTGGCGCTCTCCTCTATCTTCTGAGGTCCTTAACCATCTCCCTGAGAAAAGTAGATAGTAAAAGCCAAAATAGACTAAATATAGCCTAAACGATCCTAAAAATCCCTCGAAGGAGATAATAAAGAACCCAAAGCAGATGGTATCCTACTGCAAGGGTGGTCTTAAGAATCCAAAAGAGGTTGCTCAGAAGAGATAGATGTATCCCAACCGCTATTGCTCTCGCGTAAAGACTTTTTTTTACGCGACAGGAAAAAGTGACTACGAATTCCTTTTTTTGTTTGCGAATCCCTGTTTGTATCCTTTGAGCGCACGCCAATAAGTAGCGATCAAATCAAGGAAATCGATCAAACGATCTCAATACCGTGAAAGAGAAACTTCCCAGATCCAGGGAAGCTTATCATAAAGGGCTTCGACAAGGGGTTTTATTCGTTCTTTGAGCAAAAAGATAAAGATCGGATAGATTCGAACCGCAATTGCAAAGGTAATAACTACTATGCCAGCTCAAATCACGATCTTCACCAACTTGGATTTGGTTCTCTCGCGAAAATCGCGAGTTGCAGAGATGAGAACCATGAAAAGCAAGATCCCGAATAAGAAAACAGAAACCGAGGAAACCACAAGAGTGAAGACTAGTAGAGTCTCGTCTTTTGTCATTCTTTGCTCCTTTTTCACTCAATGATTCATTCTAATTTCCTGACCAAAAATTCTATATATATAGAATATGATATCTAATATGACACCCGATTTGTCAAAGGGATTGGACTGGTGACTTACCCATTCAGTGACTTTGGCACTGGACGTTCCAAAAACGGGTACTATGGGATCGGGTGAATTAGAGAATAGACAGAGGTCCGTTGGCATTTCAGCCTTTCTTCTCCTTTCAGGGCCTATCCGAAAGAGAATCCAGTACCTCTTGGTCCTGAATAGCAGAATAGGACGAACGAACCAGCCCCCGCGGATATCTTTGCTTCGGAACAAAACAAAACCCTGCAATCAAATAGATTGTCCCAAGGGCGCCATATTCTAGGAGCCCAAGTTATGCTATTGAAAATTCGTTCCTCTAGCAGTTCCGGTTTGAGCATTCCGTTCCCTTTTTCAAACCCCACTTCTTTTCATATAACAATCCCTGATCAAAGAGAGAACAATATCCATTTCAAAACATTTCTAACGGATTCCTTGGTTCGGACCGACAAAGTAATGGCACTCGATTATTATCAACCTGACTGCAATCTTTTTCTGTCGGTAAGGATTGCACCAGAGCACCTTCCACTTCTAATAGGCCATGAACTATAGATAGAGAAGAATCATTCTGAGCGAGTACATAAGAAGGGATCCACTTTTTTTCATCGGTTCCAGGGGAAGACCAAAGATCTTGCGCGGCAGGTCCGCCAGAAAAACTCAAAAGAGAAAGAAGTCTTGTTAATCTCTTCATGCTCGTTCCAAGTTCGAAGTACCTTTTGGCCAAAGAAAAACCCGCTCCCTAACACGATTGCCTCTTTATATAGATAGATTCGATGGGGTTATTACTTATAAGTCTATTTTGTACAAGAGCCCCTCCTATCTGATAGAAAAAGGTCCCAGGATCCCGAGCCGATCTTACCTTGGCTCGCAAACCCCAAGTTTGTCTATGAAGAGCTAATCTAATTGTATTTTTTTCTATAATGGATTTCTTATGTGGAATACTAATGGATAGGGCCTCGTTGCTAAGTGCTACAAGATCTAGTGCACTGGACCTCGTGGTTATGGACCCGAATCCTTTAGTATGGAACATTGTCTTTTCCAAGTAAAAACCCCTAGTATATGAAAGAATGAAAAGGTGCTTTCGTTCTTGTGGAATAAGAAGCCCTCGTACCTTAATGAAAGGAAAATCATAATTTTTCGTTAGGTATTTGACCAAATAGGATCGTCCAGTTCCTATAGAACCTAGCATTAAAATACCCGATAGGGCTAAGCGGAACCAAAAGGGTTTTCCATGAGATGGTAAATGAAAACGATTAGTCCCACACGAGGTTTGGGAATAAAATAAGTGATTGTCTGATAATGAGCAAGGAATATACGTCTTTCTGCTAAAGGGGATCTATTAAACTCATAATTCATTAGATCCTTGTTATCAATGCCAACTAGGTATCATAAGTAAATGGATCCCGGTTGTTCAATCCTTTGATAACCAAGGTCATTCTTTGCTAAAGAGAAATGATCACTATGAGTCAGACTCAATAGAATTGGATCCATTCCAAATAGCGAGAATTAGGATTCTTGATCCCTCTCAATCTCTCTTTCAATTCGAGGATCCAGAAAGGTGTTTTCATAGTCATCTCCGAATATTTTCGATTTCATTTTTCTATGATATGTCTTTCTATATGAAAATTGGTTATTTACGATGTACGATGATCCCTGTTAAGCATCCATGGCTGAATGGTTAAAGCGCCCAACTCATAATTGGTAAATTTGCGGGTTCAATTCCTGCTGGATGCACGCGAACGGGAACGTTCCATAAGTCTATTGGAACTGGCTCTCTATCCATGGAATCTCATCCATCATCCATACATAACGAATTGGTATGGTTCTATTTCTTCTGTGGTACTTTGAGTTTTGAACAATAGTTAGCATTTTTGATTAAGTGATTCCTCGGTTTTTGATCTTCTTTTAGCACATACATGCATACAGTAGGCCATGAATTCCTATTTGTGACATCTAACTTAGTACCATCAAACTAAGGGAACTTCGAATTTCCTCTTCTTTCCTTGACTTGCTTGCCAAAGCCAATACTCCTGCATGGAAATTCAATCCCTCACTCTTATGGTTTTCCTTAACAATATCAACCGCTTTCTTTGCTTTATCAAACAACTCCTCAACCTGTTTATAGCTTCCTCCCAGCTACAACCTGCTTCTTGCACCCGATCCCCGAGTCCTACTTCCTTGTTCCCATTAACAAAACCCTTTTTCTTCTTGTTCTTTGTCATAACGCCTATTCCGGGGCGAGTACTACTTTTTTTTACAAAATGAATTTACAAGCAGATGATTTTCCGACCCTGACTACCAATTCCCCGACTACCTCTCTGGCTTATCAATCTAGCAAGCATAGGAAATCCTATTTCGGTAATCTTACCAAACAAGCAACGGATTGAGCAACTAGCGCGAAAGCCGTTGCGCGTTAGCGCATCCGTTTTCTTGCTTGGATTCAAAAAGAAAAGGAAGGTTGATTGGAACTGAAAAGAACAAACAGGCAGGCATGCTTTCAATCTGTTGGCTAGAATTTGAGAAATGCACTTGTCAAGAGTACTCTAACAATCGACGTCTCCCATCTTCTCAGGATTAAGCACTTATCTATTATGGAAATTGTCCGCTATCTGCACCTTACTCTTACTTTACTATTACGGATTTGGAAGTGGGAAAGCCAACCTGGGCTTTTAAAGATCACTCTTGCCCGTTCCGTTCATAATTGCTTAAAAGGAGAAGTCCAAATAGTGGCTGCGGAAAAGTAAATTCTATCATTTTTAGAAAGTTCGAGAAAGGTCATGCACGAAAAGAAAGAATCAAGGAAAGAACTGACTTTGATACGAAAGAAAGACTGAATCTGACTATCCCAATTCAGGAAGACGGAAATTGCCGGTTGGGTTAGTCCAACCAAGAAAGAAATGGGATTCTTTGGGCATTGCTTGGGCCGACTTCAGTATGGCTATCTCTAAAGATCTATCACTGCACACTTGAGAGATCTCCGTCTCCAGCCAATCAAAGCGTCTATAGCAGCTCCGCCGCTTTATTTTTATGAAGCGGCTTTCTCAATACGAAAGAAAAGGCCTAGCTTGCATACAAGTTTATGCAAATAGCATGACATTGGCTGTTGCTTGCCATATTGGACTGATGCAGCAAACAAAAAGGAAGACTAGTTTCAGCGAAGGCAGGATGTTTTCCAATGTGCCAGTTCCTTCCCAATTGTCACTCCAAAAAGTAGAGTCACCAACACGCCAGTCCCCTGCGTAGTGGAGGATAGGCCGTTTCGGAAAGTGACCGATCCCTTTTTTTGCGGTGGAGACAGATTCTCTATGTATTCATAGTCCTGTGTTGCTTCAAGATAGATGGTTGGCTAAGCCATTAGGTTGGATTATTCCCAACTTTCTGCCATCCTTCCTTTTGCTTTGATTAGCTGTTGTCATGCAAGAAGTTGTGAGTGGTTCGAATGGTTCTCGACATGAACCCTAAGGCGTAAGCCCGCTGTTTTGATAGGATAGGATGGTGCTGGAACTGGATTCTTGCAGCGTCAGTAGGCTCAAAGGGAAGAATTCAAATAAATAGAGATAGAGGTCTCGGAAGTAGGGCCTATGAAAAGTACAGTGCCTTCTTGTTCTTGTTCTTCTGATCGATTGATTCAATTGGATGAAAGGGAAGAGAACACCAAAACTACTAGCGAAAAGCACTTTCACCTGGCTAGCACTTAGCAAGGTTAGTTTGCTTGGAAGGGGAACTAATGACTAAAGCAAGAGCAATACATCGATATTGATTGGATTCTGTGCAACCACTGCTTGATACGCATCAGAAGTATGCTTTATTAGCTTATTGAATCAAATCATCAGGGAAAGATAGACTGTCTATCATATAGAATAGTGGATTCAGCTGTTTTCATAGGTCAGTAGCAGTCTTGTAAGCAAGCCCCATATGTTCAATCTATACAAGAAAGAAGAAGGAATTACAGCTTTTAGCGAATCACTTCAAATGCAAAGTAGCTAGAGGGAGGTTTTAAACACCGCCACCTGCGGCTAATTGACAGGTGATATACATACAAATAATCATAGCTGATAAAAAGCCAGCAACACATTTTTGATGTTTCTCATCTTCCTGTAATTTCTCTTGGTCATAATCATTTAGATCTGCTACACGTCTAAAGGTTTCATCGTTTGCAAATAAGTCAAATACAAATGGATGTATATCTTTTGTATAGAGGAATGAGATATGTTGATAACCTTCCACAACTGCTGCATGATTATAGAATTGATTAATTGATAATGATCTAACGGCGTCCGGTATGATCATAGGGTCAGCCCCACAAGGTACCATCTTATACCATACTGAGCACGCTACCCCTGTGCTTATTAGTGCAACAAACGAGCAGTATACATATGCTGCCTTTTCTGTGGAATAAAATAGACTGGTTAATTCCAGGTTCTCTTCATATATGTTCTCAACATTCAATAGAGATTTAATACCACCACCTACGTATGTCTTTGGTATTAAGTACTTTTCCCAAGTATCCATACTAAATCTGCGCTTTAGAGCTAACAAACCTAGTGAATTATATATAGATTGCAACATGGATTCATTTCGTACATAAAACGGTTTCTTATTGAGCGCTGTGTAAAACTCCCATCTTCTAGTAAGATCATGTATCTCAACTGGATGGGCATAATTTGTATGTGGCCTATTTCTATGTGATATCCAAAACTTCTTTGGTCCTCGAAAATAGATGCATTTGCAGATCGGAATTGTTAGACTAATGTGTTCTCGCATCTTTTGTATCAGAGGAAAAAACTCCTTACTCGTAGATATTGCACACACTTCTCCACTATCACAGGGGTCATCTCCACGATCACAGGGGTCATCCCTTCCTCTTTCTTGATCTTTCTCATTTGGATTCGTTGTTTGGTCATTTCTAGTTGGAGTACCTTGATTGGTTTTGTCATTTGACAACATGAATATGTCAAGAGAATCAGAACAGTGACTTGAGAACACATCATTGATCTCATAGTGAAGTGCTTTCATAAATGCTGTAATATACGATTTCATAATTGATTTCTATGCATTATTTGGGATTGCAATGGTTTTAGGATTTGGATGATAGGATTTTAGGGATATCATAACCTAGATCTATGTGATATCCGTGTAGTCATTACCTTGCTTGTAGTCAATAGACTTACTACCTCTAGTTCTTTTTCTAGAGAAATGACATATAATAAACAACTAGCACATAATAAATAAACAACTAACACAGCAACCGGAATCCAAAATTGGACTCAGAATTCCAACTATTTGAAAGGCGAAAAGCAAAAATCGAGGAAAGAAAAGAAATCTTCTCCGGGTGACTGGATCGCCCCGGCAAGCGTGGTTTAATGAGCGGAAAACCACAAAAAGCACAGGCTCTGTGCAGGAAATAGCGGTCCTAAAAACTGTCACGATCACGATGTTTAATAGGAGAAGCCCTAACCGGGTATTGGAATTTGACCAAGCAAGCGCTGGATCCGCTGAAAGTACCGCGCAGAATCTCCCAAGGGAGCGTCGTATCTTTCAGTTTGATGAAGCGAGTTTGAATTCCACGGATAGTTCTTCGATTCCTACCACCACAGCAAGTTCTGTCAGAACTATGACTGACAGATCCAATGGTAGTGTAGTTGAAGACCATCCAGGTCTTAACCCGACCGATGAAAGGGTGGTTGATTCACAGGGGGCTATCCACGAGGAAATGCAGAGATTGATGATTGGTAGGGATCCCCACGAAGTTCTGGCTGCGGCCGAACGTGTACATGGGGAAAGCAATGATCCAGAATTTCTGGAATCGCAGTTGGCTGATTTAAGGGAAAATGGGACTGAACGTCAGGCCTTCCAGATAGGAGGGGAAGCAGTCCCAGCCAATCCTGGAGAAGCAGTCCCAGCCGATGGGGATTTCTTGGGCGGGATTGGAGACTTTTTTTAAAGCCCCCTCGATCATGAAAGAATGTTCGTTGGAAAAACCAACGCCGACGTCAAGATCAGTCTCCCCTTTATTTTCTCGGGAGCAGAGCTGAAAAAGATGGAGTTACCTTACGAAATGAACAACCAATTAGCACAACAAGTGGTAGCCGGCCCCCATTCTAGGGTTTGGGATTTTTTCCATCGTGGGTTGGATCCTCAAAGGGTTTTCGAACTTCTACCTCAAGGGGAAGTGCCCGACTGGATTACCAACCCTTCTTATTACGGGATTGAACTCCCCAACTGGATTCCCAACCTCGGGGTTCCACTGCCCGAGCCGCTTGTCAGCCTTTTCAGATTTTATGGCATTTCGTTTGATAATAGAAAGCCCTCGGCGGCTGACATCATAGACTTTGCTTTTTGGGAGGCACAATTGCGTTTGCCGGAGGCCTATACTGTAACCGATTTTACCGATCAGTTTCTAGGGCATGACGATTGCCACAGTCTACTGAACACTTTCCTGGATTTATTATCATAGGTAGTGTTCGAGATCGCCTCTGTGCGGTGAACGCTCGAATGTAGCTAACATCAGTTTTGGCCTTTAAGGTAGACGCGCGGAGATGCATTTTGAGTACTGGTGGTACTGGACAAGCTCTAGGGGAATAATCTCTTTCTTATTTCTTTCCCATGACGACTAGGAACGGGCAAATCAAGAATTTCACTTCGAATTCCAGACCTCAACATCCTGCTGCTCATGGTGTTTCACGATCAGTATTGGAAATGAACGGAGAAGTGGTGGAACGTGCGGAACCACATATTGGATCACTCCAGTGCGGCACGAAGCCGCTGACGCTGAGTAGGCTCCTATGCCGCTAGCACGGTGGAGGTTCCGTAGCGCGTCATGAGCACCGGGCAAAGGGACGGTTGAGCAACTCAAGCGAACCGCCCTACCTGACTTTGGATAAAGATAGAAGGGAGAAGGTTGTGAAGGTGGCCTCGTTATCCACACATCTGGTCGGAGGACCGACCTGGGTTTTCACGAGCGTAGGCGGGTCCTGGAGTGCCCGTCAAGGGCGCTAGCGCATACCCCGGGGTGATCATCACCACCTGCACCTCACATCTCGGCACAGTGGAACGTGTAACCCGCCTGCTGTCCAAGTTAACCACTGAATTTCCTGTAATTCATAGCGCCTAACAGAACGTAGCAGCAAGGGACAACCCACCCATACAGACAGCCTGCGGGGAGGATGGCACTACTGGCAAAGACCGTCTGGCGAAAACGCCGCAGGCGCGAAGCGTGGTGGGCCTGCGCCGGGGGAGCATAGGGAGGAAAGGGAGCCCGGACGGTGGAAGAGCCAGGGGAAGCCGGGTCATTTGACGGAAATGGAAGGCGGCTCATTCATTCTTGAAAAAAGAGGGGGGGAGCGAGCCAATGTATTCTTCTACTTTTCCATGGAGCTTAATTCGTTTAATTCAGTAAGTATAGTGTTCAGTATTCTAGATTTTAATATCTTGGTACAAGAGAAATTGATCTTGTACATTTTAGTGAAATCAGAACAATGAGATATCTCATTGAAATAATATTTCTCCATAACTTCTAGAGTCCACACATTATATGGGCATCCAATATGAGTCAAAAGACGTTTGGCAAGCGCCTGATAAACAAGTAAATCAGAGGAGTTACCCGGTTTAGAAACTACCAGCTTAACGTCATCATCAATTAAATGAGAATGTCCCAATCTATATTGGGCGCGTAGAAGTGAGTAGAATTCACATTGTTTCCATCGCTCTATGCGTGTTTCATTTGGATTATATTCATTTCTGAAAACTATGCATTGTATTGGTGCTAATTGATATTCATCATGCGCAAGCAAATTCATGATATTATCCTTATATGAACGTAGGACACCACGACTATCCCACCCTATTGGGTCCCTATTATACAATGCCTCTACTGTTGCCAGACAGGTGCGAGCGGAGTGGAGTAACTAACCCTAGCCTGTGCCAAGCGGCTCCGGTTAACGGCCGTTAGACGGGCGTGTCGGGGCAGCGTCTATCGCGTGCCACGTGGCCCTGACAGGTGGGCCCTCGGGTGTTAAGCGGGGTTGATTCGCTATCAACGACAGATCGGCGCACATTGCTACAATCAGATTCAAATATGGTACTATTTTGCGATTTCGAGAGCGACTGGTATGAAATGGTAAATTTGACATACAAAGTGGTAGTTTTATGCTATCAACTCCTAAAACATGTCTAGTTATATTGGCTTCACTAATTTAAAACATCTTATATTTCCAAACAGAGGGAGTACATATTTGTCACTCCAACTCATATTAGTTGACTTAGATTCATGTAAATTAGAATGTATCTAGTTAAATTTAAGTACTAGATACACCTATATTTAGATAAATTTTAGTCCGCTAATATTTTTTCGGAGGGAATACTAAATTTGTATTATCTCATTCAGGTTAATGAAGAAGGAGTAAGCGTATGAAGTCTTTCTTGTGCACCCACCCACGTGTAAAAATAAAATGAATACAAATAACAAATGAACGGATAAGGCAATAGTAGTAGTTTTTGAAATAAAACCTGTGACCACGTCTACATGCATTATTTCCGCAACGAATTGAGATTACATGGACTCTCGCTGTAACATTTTTGCTGAATTTATGCCAATTACTAAAAAAATGGCTGGACTCAAAAAGAGAAAAAAACTAAGTGAGACGAACATTGCCGACAAAACTTTCAGTACTACTCGAGCATCGCCATCGCCTTCACCGTCCACTTGGGCACGTCGACGAGCATCAGCATCGCCTTGTCCCTCTTCGCCCTCCGATCAACGATGACATGCGGCGGCATGAAAACCTGGCTGCCGATCATGAGGCTGCCACCACCAGCGCCGGCAAGGCTCTTGCTGAACTTGCTGAATCCGTCCTGCAGGGCCTGCCGCCTGCGCTATTGCACCGGTAGTAGCCCTACCGGTCTTCGTCTTCCCGGGGATGTCGATGGGGGAAGAAGCTTTCTGCCGGTTTGGCGCCGTGATTGGACTCGGACGACGGTGCTCGCGGAGAACTCCTCGTCGTCACCGCGGCTGTCGTCGTCAAGATAGTAGTACATATGCTTGGCTAGCTCCAGATCTCTTGTGCAGCATCTGCTGGCCATATTATGTCTGCTTCCTGAAACTCTTCCTCCTCCTGCTCTTCCCTCGGCATCATCTTCTTTTGCTTTCTTGACTTGAATCTTGATACGCTAGCTTGGTGTATTTAGGATAGGATAAGTACGCTATATTAAGTAGTAGTACTAGATGTATTTTGGATGGGGTATAGATCTAGGACTGTCTGAGCTGAGTACCCATCTAATTAAATTTTCCTAGTACAGTATCTGAATGTTATCTTACATTGGAATTTCTAGAAGTCATACCCTGCTTTCTTAGTCCACAGATACTTGTCTGAACTTTGTTTGAACGAGCCCGCACACAGTGGTGCCATGTGTCCGCACAGGTCGCAATTACTGAATCAGCAGTGAGTCACCGACGTGTAGCCGTGTAGGCCTAGCGATGCAGGTGCATCAGAAACTACATTCTCAGACAGACAGAGTCAGACATATGTAGAGTAAGTTTATATTTCCTCTATTTTAAAATATAAAATGTTTTAGCTTTGTAAAGCAAATGTATCTGTACTATTTTTAGTATATAAATTCACTCAAGTTTAAAATAAATCTAGACATTAAAACAAGTCTAGATACATTTTATTTACAAACTTAAAACATCTTATATTTTGAAACGGAGGGAGTACCAACGAATTATTTTCAAATTTTCACCTCGCTCTTTCAATCAATTCACAAATGGCCATATGCGCACACATACAGTACGTTAACACACCAGCTTAGATTAATTGCACCTCGCTCTTCCAACAACTCGGGAATCAGGCCGATCGAAAAAAATTCACTCGACATTCCTAGGTTCGTAGCTAGCTACTATCTGACTCACAAGCAAACTGAATCAATCATGCATGTCGTGGCAGCAATTTCTGTGCAGGCCGCAGCCGCGCCCGCGGCTCTGGCTGGGCTAGCCCTCGATGAAGCCGGTCATGCGGAGGACGGAGTCGCGCACGCGCGTGAGGTCCCTGCCCTTGAGCGTCCTCCCCTGCCCCGAGCACACCGAGAAGGCCGCCCTGCGCCTCGCCATCAGCACGTGCGGCGGCTCCACCTCGCCGCCATGATGCTCGCCGTCCTCGTCGCCCCGGCGGCCCGGCCCCCGCTCGTCCGCCGGCGCGCCCGAGACCGACGGGATGTCGATCGGGCGCGTGAACGGACGCCTCTCCTGCGCCCACGCCACGCATTTCGTCGACAGCGCCGCGTTCTGATGCATCGACATGACCGGCGCCGATCGATCACCCGGCGAGGTGTGCGAAGTAGTAGGAGCTGTGAATGAGTTGGCCAATGAGAGCTTGCGGATGATTGTGAATGCGACAAGCTGGCCTGTCCGAAACCTTCCTCTCTGCAGGTCGGCGTGTCGCGAGAGATTTATAGGGCGAGGGACGTGGTGGCCCGGCGGCTAGGTAGCTAGCAAAGCTAGGCTAGGGAGGTTCCGTGCGGGGTTGCGCCGCCTTGCGTGACAGATAAGTATGCGGTTTGGGGCTTTAATTTGACGGGAAGGGAAAGGAATAATTCCGTAAGGCTGGTTACGGTGGGAGTAACTTAGAGTAGTAACATGTGTATGTTACTAGTCTAAGTTACTATCTCCATAGTGGTAAATAATATAGGTGTGGTGTTATGCAAAGGCTTATTTATTGCAATGTAGATTCATTTTGTCTTAAAATATGTGATGTTATGGTAACATAGCTAGTTACCACAAGCCTCTCTCTCATCATTTAATTGCATGCCATGTCATCTAAATGTTTAGTTGGCAATACATGTAGGACTATGTTACTACTCAAGTTACTCCCACTATGACTAGCCTAATTCCGTCCGCGATTCACCTCCAGTGCAGTGCGTGCGTCCCTTCCATTTGACGGTTCTGGCCTCGCTAAGCAACAAATCTAGACTAATGGTTGAGCGTCAAGTTGTTCAATACGGCTTAATGTTGTGGATGATTGGGACATAAGATCTCATTTATTTATATTGTATGAAAAAACTTAAATTTAGTTTTTTTAATAAAATTATGTTTGATGTTTCACGCGATGGACTTTCGATATTGAGTAGTCCGTACGCTAGGAGAGCGGCGACGAGCAACGAGGCCGAGCTGTTAGAATAATATTTTATATTTTGTTTGTAGATAAATTTTTATAGTGATGAATAACTTATATGTTATTGGATGAATAACTCTTGTTTTAGCGATAGATAACTTATGGATAAACAAGAAAATTACCTATTCATAACACGTGACTATGAGTAGATTTTGTAGTAGTGGATAACTTACATGTTATTGAGTGGATAACTTATATGCCTAAACCCGGATAACTCCCGCGTTACGGTGAATAACTTTTGGTCCAAAAAAAAGTTGTCAGAACATACCAATATGGGATCTAGTTTCGAAGATCTCAGCACGACTAGACTAACGGTGAAAACGGATCTTAATTTGGATAAACTGTTTGACTAAAAAACATTTTAAATTTTCATTTTTAATTCAGCTGGCTAATCAATTCCCCGCTTGCCCGTGTCGAAATGTCCGCCCGATTTTGCAATTTACATAGCGGGTCGCCGGGTAGTAAAGTGAAGGGAAAATAATAATTCCGTAATTCCGTCCGCGATTCACCTCCACTGCGTGCGTCCCTTCCCTTGGGCAGTTCTGGCCTCGCTAAGCAACAAACCGAGGCAAAATTATTGTACTATACTACAGTCTACAGTTTTCGCTCTCCGATGGGATGGCCGGCAGCCGTGTTGCCTTTTTTCAGGTTCGAGCACTCCATCCACCTCAGGCCTGATTTGATCGGTCGTTTTGGCTTTGTACAAGCGCGCACGTCTAGTGAGCTAGATGGACGATCGGATGCTTCATCATCCCGAACGTGCTTTGCGGCGATCATGGGGTTGTCGCAACGCCAAGAAAGCTAACCGGTCGATCCGTTTTCTTAATTAGTTAGGTTTTTGCCCCCGTACATGGCGCGTCCACGTGTATGTATGTACTTCTGCACGTTTGTGGATAACACTGACGTCCGGGGAAGGATTTGCACGCGTGGCACGCGCCAACAACGTTGTGCTGCTCTCCCCTCGGCTCAGAACGCCATACTGGTAGGAAACTCGGTATTGGTTGGCAACGGCAGTGGCACATGCATGCATGTTATTCGATCGATTGTTAGGCATAGCGAGGTAGCGAGGAGCGTACAACAGAATATACTTTGGGAGAAAATAGGTCTTTAACGGACTGCTACCTTATTGTTTTTGGACTTGAAACGGACTGCTACTTTGGTACGGTAGCATCAGATGCGACCATCCCGAGTGAGCAAAGCAAAAAGCCAATAGCCCCTTTCTTCTCTCTCCCACCGCTCCCTCCCCGTTGAGAGTCGTGAGAGGCTTGCCGGGCTGACCCATACCCCTCTCCGACCAGAGATGGCGATCGGCGCCAGAGTAGATTTTAGGGCTAGTAGGTTTCCCGGTGTTATGGCGGCGGTTGGGAGTAGGTGGCGAGGTCTCTCTAGCTGGATCTCGCCCATCTTGAGGTTTGGGCCACCGGCGTCCCGCTCTGGTGGTGTGAGCAGGCCGCGCTGCTTCCCCCCTCTCGCGATGTTGGATGGACGCCGCTGCAGATCCTAGCCTGTCTTCCATAATGGAAGCGGCATGGTGATGCTTCAACGACGAGCACCCCAAATAAGCGCTTCCATCCTCCCCGCCTTCCTCCCGGTGGTGCGGTGATGGTATCCCTCCTCTCGGCCGGCCGTGGCGGCGAGGGAGAGGGTAGATGCCCAACTGCTGCTGATTGGGCGAGACATGATGATCCGCGTGTTGGCCGTTTGAGCCATCACCATTCTGGACGGTAGGGCAGCCTTGTGCTCAACCTCCGTTTTCGAGTCTCTTAACGAAATCCTACGCCGGAGCTCGATAACTCTTCATCGCCAAGTGGTTCATCGCCGGAAGAGAGCGCTCGAGCAACTTACTCTTGGATCTCGGCGTGTTCTGCACCTGGAGGTCACCGGCGATCGGTGGCGGAGGTGCCCAAGGACTTGATTGATTTTCTATGTTTTGTTCTAGGGTGCTTTTTTATTATAGGTTTCTTAGTGCGTGTGATGAAACGGGTTTCTTCGTAAACTTGTACCCGTCACGTGTTAACTAATACAGCAATTGGGGTCTTTATGGACCCCTCACTCGTACAATGGAGAAATGGTGGTGAAGTAGACGTCCTTGTGCAAAGGGGAACGGTGATCAACTAGGTTCGATGAACTCGCCAACGGCTAATCAAATGGTTTTGGCATCACTATGCTTAGAGCATCTCCACTCGTCTACCTAGGAGGCCGATCTGGACGTCGAAATTACGTTCGGACGTCGAAAATCGGCCCAGTCGCATAACCAGAGACCTCTTTTTGGCCGGATTCGGGCCAACTTTGGTCCGGACTATCCAGGCCGAACCCAGGATCCCGGGTACGCCCTGGGGACGCCGGACGCAGTGAATTGGCCGAGTGGACCAGCCTGTCAGCGACAGAAGCCGAGTCGCCGCCATCCTTCCCGCCATTTTCCTGTTCCCGCCCTCGCCGCTACACCCCTCCCGCCATTCTTCCGGCGGAACTCCGCCTATAAAAGGCGTACATCTCGCCGTCTCTCTTCACAGTCTCTCACACCACCACAACTCCGGCAAACTTCGGACGTTCGCACCTTTCTTCCTTCTCAACTCCGCCGAGAAGCCATGGCCGAGGGCCGATGCACGATGCCGCCGTGGAAAGCCCGGCTGCTCCGCGAGGAGCGCTATACGGCGCCGCCGGACACTCGTCTCCCCCTCGGCTGGCAACTCAGCGCCGGCGGGATCCCTGTTCCACCGGTGCCGGCCGACGAGGACCTCGCCGGAGAGATCCTGGTGGCTATCGTCGACATGCAAGACCCGGATCTCGCCGAAGAGTTCCAGGTGGCTATCGTCGACATGCAAGACCCGGATCCTGGCAACCTGGTCTTGTGGAGGCAGTTCTTCGCCGACAGGCGCCTCGAGGAACTCGCCCGACACAACGGACCGCCGGGCTCGCCGCGCCGCCGCTTCTGGAGCGTTCCAGGGCAAACTCTCGCCGGCGTCATGGAGCACATCCAGACCGGCAACCACCCCCGCCTCGGCTTGTAGTTGCGGCGTCCGGCGGTCTTTTCTTAGTTTTTAATTCGATATAATATGTGCGCATTTGCCCTACTTAATAAAATTCGCTTATATTCGCCCATATTTTACCGAGTTTAACTGAATTTTGCCGAATCTAGGACTCGGTCTGGATACGCGAGTGGAAAACTGGGCGTACCCAGACCAAAATCAAGTTCCGTCCGGCCAAAAAAATATCCGAATTTGGGTCTGAGTTCACACAACGAGTGGAGATGCTCTTGCCTCGCTGCGCATGGTCTACCAATCTTATCAGATGTCTTACGCAGTAGTATCTCTCGGTTATACCTGCCGCACACTCTCTCCTCTTCGTGGGAAAAAAATCATGTAGGACACACGACATTGCCAAATTAACGGTAGTAAGTGTACATGTACAAAAAAATAATGATTAACTACGAGTACTACTAAACACTGGACGTGGTGTATATGTTAGGTTGCTCTCCGAGTAATCAATATTGGGAGGAACGTATAAAAACATATACAGCTGTTAACTACTAGCACTAAACCGGCGACCGAAGCACCAGGTGTCAACAGGTCATCTATGTACGCACAGCTCCTATTGTAGTATACCAAACACGCAACTTTCCGATGAACAGAGCTATGATTAGGACTTGAAAACTAGCTTGTTCTGGCGCACTTCACACACACACACATGTAACGAACTTAACGTATACCGAGTGTCAACTAGAGAGCGAACTAAGTGAAAGAAACACGTCAGTGTCCAAGACGGAAAAGCGAAAGCACAAAGCAAAAGGATCGCGTCACGCTGCTTGGCTTGACACGGGGCCTACCAAAACTGCAAGCTACTCCACGTTTTAGTTCAGCACAAGTCCCATTAGCTGGCCTTGCCTCGGTCAGTCTGAAACGTTCAAATAAACCGCATCCACTGATCGAAAATGATTCGCCTAATCTGGCAGAACTGTCTGTCTGTCGCGTGGCTGCATTTCAGAAGCTGGCACCGGAGGTTTTTCAGACACCAGCAGCTGACAAACGCCCACGGCAACTGGTTGATCGCAGTGAAACTCTCGATGGTTATCTCTAACCCGGCCGGCATCTCTTTCAGAGACCACAGTGAAGGACCACACATTAATTAAGTTACTGTAGCATCGGATTAGCACTCGGTTAAAGACCGTCTGTAAGTGAATGCAAAACACGAGCATCACGTTATCGTGAACTTTACGTCGATGCCGAATATTCTGCATTTTGGCATAGAAAAGGACAAGCAACCGCACACAACCAGTGTGCCGCCGTACGTACATGCGTGAGCTCATGGACTCTTCTAGCTACGAGTCCCGCGTCGACGGCTTTCTACCGTGGCAGCGATTCAGAGCACGGACCGTGTGTGGCGTTGGCGTGAGCCGGTGCTGTGCTGCGGGTCATACACCTGTAATAATAACGCCGTGCAGTTTGGACAGTAGGACGTGGTGATTCTGCACGCCACGTACGGGCGACGGTGAAGACTGGCGGTGTGGTGTGGCACGGGTGTGGATAAGGATGCGAGCAGCCGTCGGCACTGGATGACCCCACGAGTCTGCAGAATACGACACGCGGGCATTCGTGATCTTTCTGCCGAATGCCCCACGTGCATGATCACGATCAAGGCTGTTTTGACCCGCCTAGATCGGAGCTACGTGTGAAAGGGAAATCCCACCAAGAACTGGACTTTTCAAGCAGCGTTCCGCCCAAAGCCAAAGGTGTGCTGAGATCATCATCGGGCATCGTACCAGCATCTGAACTTTGCGTACAACAGCGATTTGACTGTACGAAAATGGGTGTTTCCGGTTTGCTTCTTTGCAATCCATCCCGATTAGTATCATCTGTTCTTCAAATTTCGGCGCGTAGCCTGGCCTACTGGCCAGTGCACGAGCAAGAATGATCACGGGACAAGAACAACAACGGGGCTGCTCACGACATGGACTCCGTCGCTCCACGTATACGAGCCTGCAAGATATTTCCGGTTTACACGCCGACCTTTCCTCTCTGCTTTCGCTTCGATCTTTACCGTGAAGGCCTTCTTCTCCCCCGCACGCGCGAAGCTGAGGCTCGTCGGCGAGACCTTCACGCAGACGCCCCTGGGCTCGACCACGGCGACGCTGTAGTGTGCGTCGTGCTGCCCGACGTTGGTCACCGTACGGCGAACGGTGATGGATCCGTTGAAGCCGTGGACGGCCAGGGAAGGGTAGTTGAGATCGTACGGACGCGGCGGGCTTGCCGGGCAAGGGAAGGAGCGGTCCAGCTGCTCGCCGCCGCCGCTGGAGCATGCGAAGAGGAGGTAGTCCTGGAACGAGGCGTCGTACACGAGGCCCGGGTCCAGCGCGTGCCTGGGCCTGATGTGGCCCGCGCCGTAGTCCATGGGCCCTGCCACCGTTCCGTCGCCGTTCATTATTGGGCTACCTTCCGCGTCCTTAGTTGTCGCTGTAAAACGACACAAACGCGCATATTGTGAGAGAACGTTGCCGAAGAACGAGGACTGCGTTTTTAGGCTTTGAGCCTTTGACAATGTACCGGTGGTCATGATGGCGGATCGAATCGCGGCGGCGCTCCAGTCGGGGTGGGCCGCCTTGAGGAGGACGGCGGTGGCGGAGACGTGCGGGCACGACATGGATGTCCCGGAGATGATGTTGTACTTCACCACGCGGTTGTCGCCGTCGAGCTTCGTGGGCGACGACGCCTCGCTCCACGCCGCCAGGATGTTCAGGCCTGGCGCCGTAACGTCAGGCTGCACACACACAATGCACTTTCAGTTAGCCGTCAGAAGGCACATGCACGGATGCAAATGCACGCCGCGCTGTGCACATACCTTGAGAATGCTGGGCTCGAGGACGTTTGGACCACGCGACGAGAACTGTGCCATCACCGGCGACGGCTTGACGTCCAGGACTGTCCTTGAGCGGTCAAGGTAAGCGGTTGGGTTCGCACTGGAGTTGATGTACTGGAGGATGGCGTCGACGTTGGCCATGGAGACCGCCGTGCCCGGCAGCACGTGCGCGTCGACGGGGACCTCACTCCCGTACATAGGCGGGTTGCCCAGCACGATCGCCGCGCCGCCGGCCCGCTTCACCTCCAGCCCTTTGCCCACCCTCAGGCCGCTCCCCCTCAAGCACACCACGATCTTCCCTCGCACCTTCGCTGGCGACAGTGAGTTTGGCAGGCACTGGCTGCGTCCGGTACAAAATTTGAACCGCGTTCAGTGATTGTTACTAGTGCTGTACTGTTTTTTTAAGTGATAGAGTTAGTTTGTTGATTACTTGGTAACGTTGGCTGGAGTACCAGGAACAGCGGCGTGAGCTGCATAGACTATTTGATACGTCCTGTTGGCCGCCAGTTGATACGGTGTTACTGTCTGACCCTGGAACGAAGCAGGTAAATCACGTGTCAGCCCAGTTTAGAGAAAACAAGAAAACCATACGTTCTGCGGCTCACCATGATCACCCTGCCATCGCCAAGCCTGATGGGCGAGTTGAAAGAGCGGTCGATGCTGCTGGCGCCGACGGTGAGGATCCAGGGCGCCAGGTTGGACACGGTGGCCGGCGCGGGGCCCGAGTTCCCGCCGCTGCAAACGACCACCACGCCTCGCTTGGCGGCGTGCAGCGCGCCGACGGCGATGCCGTCCTGCGCGAGCGGCGGCGGCCTCCCGGAGGCCCCGATGGAGACGCTCATCACGTCGACGCCGTCGCCCACCGCGTCGTCCATGGCCGCGAGCATGTCGGCGTCGAAGCAGGTGTTCTCGATGTTCGGGTTGGGCCCCGGGATGGGCCAGCACACCTTGTAGATGGCCAGGCGCGCGAGCGGCGCCCCGCCAGAGGCCGTGCCGGACGCGAACCCGCCGAGCGCCGCCACGCCCGGCACGACGCGGCCCGCGACGGTGGACGCGGTGTGGGTGCCGTGGCCGTCGTGGTCGCGCGGGGAGCGGAACGCGGTGGTGGTGTTCAGCCTGCCGTAGTGGGCCTCGTAGGCCTTGAGGTAGTATCGCGCGCCGATGATCTTCCTGCGTACGTGCGCACGATCGAGCTCCATGACACAGATCAAAACTAACAAACCGATCTACTGTACTACGTCCGGTCCATCTGATTAAACAAGTTTGCATAATCTCGTGTCGATCTTTGGGCAGCGGTCACATCGCGTCTGACAGGGATCTTGTTTTGCACGCACTGCGAGGAAGGTATCAGAGTATCACGGGCTTAACTAATTTAATCTGCCGCTGCTTCAGTTCAGAGAAAGGGGCAACTCTAACGCAGGGTATTTGTTCGTATGCTAAGCCATGTAGATGCAGGCCGGGGATTATCAAGCATAATTTGCGCAGTGCGGTGACCGGAGAAGGTGCCAAGCTGGAGTCTTGCTAGCCCACAGTCTACTATCGGGTTTTTTGTTCGGACGTGCACCGTTGTGCCGTTGTGGTACAGTCTGAAGCGTGCAGGTGCCCACACTCGCACACTCAGATTCTAGTTTGGACATGGTAGTGTGCGGTGGTTTCTGCTCTGTCGGCACCGTCTTGTCATCTCGATGATAGGTCCACGCACTTCATGTCTGCCGTTTGTTCAGTTTATAAACTTTGTGTTTATTTGAACAATGTGATTGATAAGGTCACATGGATAGTGATGACAACACCAAGATTTTTTCTTACAGAGACGACGACAACACCAAGTTTTTCTTACAAAGGCGACCACAATATCAACTAACCGAGGGTGCTAGGATTACATTATATTACAAAAACAATAAAATCCTCTTTATAAAACATGACTTGGAGAAAGCTAGCAATCTTAAGATCTATGCTTAGTAACTCTCGGTTCAAGTCCCCATGGGAACCAAATTAAACGGGGTGTTATCCGTGGCTTGGTAGCAAGGCTAGCGAGCGTGCAGACAGTCCACCCGGATTCAAGTTCCCATGAGGACCGAATTAAACTGGGTGTTATCCAAGCGCGTATAATTCACTGCTGGTGAGGTCTCTTCTACCTAGCAATGAGGGATCATTTCCTAGGGGTCAATGTTTTTTTATGCTTAGTAGCTCTTTACGCAAAGAAACAAATTCCATAAGAGTGAATTGTTTTTCTTTGGAGAAGATTTCGATGCTCTGAAATTTTGAGTTCTTTGGATGTGGCATGCGGAAGCTTCCAATTAGATACCCATTTATTCCGGGTTTTTTTTTGGAGAATTTGAAATTGAGAATAGAAAAGGGGAAGAGGAGTGGCTTGAGAAGAGACTTAGCTGTTTGAAATGTAAACATGCCTCAATTGGTGAGCGTCTTGTTCTCACCAACTCAGTGTGGAGTGATATGATGATGTACAAAATGTATTTCTTTGACTAATAGTATCACTCAAGATTCTATTGGCAGGGTAATGTATAAATGTACAACCTATAAGATATGAGTTGGCCAAATTTCTCGTCACAAAGATCAAGACGGGGATTCAAGATCTAAAATGTGAATAACATTGTCTTACTCATGTATATGGTTTTTAAAACTCTTACCGAATGATGACACTTGGTGGTGGTGGTGGTGGTGGTGGTGGGGTGGGGTGGGGGGGGGGGGGGGGGATTCAAGGTCTAAAATGTGAATAACATTGTCTTACTCATGTATATGGTTTTTAAAACTCTTATCGGATGATGACATTTGGTGGGATCTTATTCGCAATTTATATGTAAGCTCAAATGACATTTCATAGGTAATTTGTAAATCCGGGTGATTCTCAATTTGGGTAGTCTTGATGAAAGCCAAGTAGCATTTTCTTGCTTCGGCGTCTTTGTTCCCAAGTGTCCTTTTGGGAGGACAAGTGGCTCAAGGGATCTTTGATCCCACACAAGTATCAGAGCTTCTTCCATATTGTTCGGAATACATTTGGCACTATTGATGATGTACTTAGCTCAACTCTGCCCAATATATATTGTTCAGAGGGAGCCTCATTGGACCAAAGTTAGTATTTTGGAATGAGCTAGTTAGTTGTCTCAACAATGTTCACGTCTCCGACGAGTGGAATTTGTTTAGATAGAACCTGCATTAAACTGTTATTTATCTTTGGTGAAATCCATGTGTTGTGCTTTGGTGAACTTAGATACACCTATTGCTAATAGGGAACAGTCAAACTAAGGGTCCAGTTTGTTTAAATTAACTCCAATTTATATCCACCACTTAGTGTTGCTCACAGGTTTACCAAACGATTGCCCAATTTGTACACAAGTTTTTTTTTGCGAAAAGGTTTGTGCACAAGATTGAGCCATTCTTTCCTCAAAAGAAAAAGGAGACTGGACTCTCCTATGTATTCTTGTTAGGGATGGCACCCGCCGGGTTCGGTCCGGGTCAAGGCCCCACATACCCGCACCCGCCCCAAGACCTGCCCCGATAACGCCTCCGGGTCTGGAAATCCACCAGACCAGCGACCCGGCCGGGTATGGGGACCCGATGGGTACCCGCAAAATCACAGGCAATGGGTCGATTTGGGCGGCGCTGGCGGTCGTCGGAGCTCCCTGGCGCGTGCTAGATATGGGGTGTTGCCGCGTCGGTGTGTCCTCTCCAGGCAGCGGCAGCGGCGAGGGCTCATAAGAGCTCCCCTCGCCGAGCTCGAGCGACCCAGCCTCCAAGGAGAAGGTGCTGTGGCAGCGGGCGCCGCAGGTGGCGGCGCTGGAATTGAGCAACGGTGGTAGCGCAGGAAGGTGCGGCGGCGGGGCAAGAGAAGGTGCGGGCGGGCGGCGGCGACACAAGAGAAGGTGCGAGCGTGCGGCGGCGGTGCATCGACCTCGCATGGAAGGAGATGAGCGGGCATAGGTGGGTAACAAGATGGGCGGGGTAGGTGCGTGTGTGACCGCGCGTGCGTATGTGGCTCTGTCTATGTGGAGCAATGGGAGTTAGGGTTAGGATTAGTGGGGTTTAGGGTTAGGATTAGTGGCGTTTATCGGGTCTGTGGGTATGGGTTTGTCACCCCCATACCCGCCCACTAGACCCGATGGGTCTAACTTTTTACCGCTAAGCGGCTCGATGGTTTTTTTTACCAAACCCTCTCCATTTAAGACGGATACCCGTCGGGTTTATGGGTTTCAGGTACCCATTGCCATCCCAATTTCTTTTTGGAGCGGCGGTGCTATGTGGTTGTCCATCTAACATGGATGACCGTTAGTCTTCATAGAGGCCATGTTTTCTTTTGATTACTTGTCGTGGTTCCTACTATTCGACCTTGTTGTGTATTGATTGTGTGTACATTTTCTATGCAGAGACGATGGTGAACTCTACCGGATGTATCACTCCATACAATGATAAACGGTTTTGCTATGTCATCTTGTTTACCGTTGGATTTTGGTTCCAAGATTCGATTGAGCTATCTGGTTGCAGTTTTTTGTTTGTAAACCATGCATGTTTCCATTCGATTGAGCCAGCCACGTCAGCCAGTTATTTCTCAGTGGCCTGAGACGTAGGCGTTCCCAATGATAAAATCAATACTTGTAGAACTTTATGTTTTAAGAGGTCGCATGGAAGATGTCATACAGATGGCCCTCTTTTCGGGAGGAAAAATACAAGCCTCGATGAAGACCATCCGCCGGTAGAAAGCAATGCCAGTATGCCACTAGTGCACGATGTGATGCTCACAAAGTATATATGGATGTACGTATGCGATAAACGAGTACTAGTACCTGACCTATTGATACAATCAATACTAGTAACTTTATGTTTTAAGATGTCACATGGAAGATATCATGCAGACGGCCTTCTTTTCGGTACGTAGGAAAAATACAAACCTCCATGAAAATCATGGGCCGATAGAAATCAAGGCCACGAGTGCACGATGTGATGCTCGGAAAGTATATATGGAAGTATGTGATAAACGAGTAGTACTAGTAGCTGACCTATTGCAAGACGATGAGTTGAAGGAATCTCCTCCTTGGCACACTCCCTTCCACCTCGCCGGCACTGGTCCTAGCCCTTGGTCGCCGAAGCTCTTGGACTCCGGCCAAATCCCTGTCAGCCACACATCGCCATATTTTAGTACAGTAGTGTTAAACCCTCAATAATTTCCCCTTCTTGTCACGACATGATCAAACACCTTATCGGCACGTGAAGACGATCGTGATTGTCGAATTCAATAGATAATTAAGGCTGGTCCTTACCGGAGTCCAGCATGCCTACGATGACATTCTCGCCGGCGTTTGCGCCGGACGGCAGCCGCTCCTTACTGTGCAGGCCTGTGAGCCCTTCCTCGAAACCTAGAAAATCCCAAGACCTCGTGGTGTGCGGGGACCATCTCCCGTCGCTCCGAAAGGTAGACACCACCTCTGCCCTCTCTGCATTAGCCAAACGCAAAGATACATATAGGTAACAGTAGTGGATAAAATACCAACAAAAATCTCTCCGTATTGTCACTGTGTGCGTGCATACCTGATAGTTTGGTGGCTTCTTCTCCGGAGAGAAGAGCCGCGAAGCCGTTGAGGCTGTGCTTGTAGCTGTACAGTAGCGACGCCCGTGCCTCCTCCTCGCTGATGAAAAACAGAGGCAGAGGCAGAGCGAGCGTGTGACTTATTAGCTGTCGATCAAGTATGCATGCATGCATGTCGATCGATTAATGGCTGTGGACGTACCTGCCCTTGACGGAGAGGAGGAGGGCATGGTGATCCTCTAGGATCGCCTCCTTCGCCCTCGCTCCGGCGTGCTCGCCTAGATACACTATATAGACCTATACCCACAACGGCGATATGTAGTATGAAAGTGTCAGTTTCTTCTGCAAAATAGTCAGGAAACTATATAGGATTGCAAGCATCCGGGAGTTCATGGAAAATTGAACAGGAGGGGAGTATCATGAAGGTCCTTGCCATGAACCAATCAAACTAAACCTCTGAGGAATCAAACAAAAGAAACTGATCGATATACTAGTACTGACCTGGTCTTGCTTGGTGGAGGCAGAGACGGTGGAGAAGGAAAAGACGAATAGGAGGAAGAAAAGAAGGCCGGGCATGGCTCCTCCCGCTGGATGTCTTCACCCGAAGGCCGTATGATCCTGCCCTTCAATTCGACGGCGTGGAGGCCGTCTATATACATACAGGCACAGCTTCTGCCGGCGAGGCAATGGATAGGAGACACGGTGGAGTCGTCTGACTGCCTCTGGCGCACTGAAACGATAGTAGGAGTATCTTTCTTTTTCTTATCGTTCTGCTCTATTTTATTGTTTGTAGTTTCCTGCTACATATTTCATCTATATTTCAATTTGAAGTTGTGGTCAGCTAACTTGGATACTTTGATTGATCTGGGTTGGAGTTGGACCGTATGCACATTTCCTCTGCACTCTTGGCATTTTCGCCAACAAGATGAGCTAGTCTGACACTGCAATCTTGTCTTGTAGTATCCAATAGTCTCCTTCACCCCCATGTCAGAAAACAAGCTCGCTTATATTTAGTTACGGTTGATGCGCTGCTATTCTCGGCCCTATCATCATATACTCATTCATTATCGAAAAGAAAACTGTCAGTACAAATCGCATGGACCATTTTGTTCGATTGGCATCCTTCCTCCAAGGGGAACTGGTCGACGTTTTGCGAGAGTGCATTGATCGGCCAGAGAAGAAGAATAGGATAGGTCGAGCCGAAACACACACTTGCTTCTTGTGTGGACATCCACATCCAGACGCGTCCACATCCGCATTGCTTTCATCCGTTTGTCCTGCATCAAGCACGCTTGCTGACTAGGAAGAACAGGGTATCGGATGGAAACTGGCGACCGGTGCGTCGATGGTACACCACGCCTTCTTCTGGTGAGCAATGCGCGTCTAGAGTCGTAGACTGCAGTTGACCCCAAATTATTATCAAGGTTAACTTCGAGATGCAAAGATATACGACGGATAATGAGCTATCGGGCCCCCAATCAGTCGTCACCTGCCAGTATCGTCCACGATAAGAAGCACGTGTAGAATCTAGATGGGGCTTTTGCTTGGGTACATTCCCATCTCCCAAAAACTCAATACACTCAAACACAATAATGGATGAGATCACTCCAATACCTTACGGCCACAATGATTTTTTTGGACAGAGTTTTAGTTACTCCCTCAAGTCTATATTAATGGTTCAACTTTGTCTACATATGAATACATTTAGTCTAAATATTTAATTAGATATACGCTAATCTAGACAAAGTGGAGACTTCGCCTCAAATTGGATCGGGATCCTCCTACTCTTATTGTTGATTTTGGTGTTCATAAACCTAGAATTGTTAAGCAGTTTAAATTTGAGCTATGTTGGTTCTTGACATCTTGAAATAGTCTTTCGTCTCGCTTTATAAATAAAGCCACATGGTCAAACTGATGCATAGTGACGAGGAGTTTCTCTTACAAGAAGGTCAAAGATAAACCATGAAGCCTAAGAAGCATCTAGATGCTACCAAAAACGACAAGACTAAGGACGAGACCGGAGCTCCACGACAACGTCTCCAAGAAAGTAACGACACCACAAGCGCCACCGAGGAGACCACAAGGGTCTAGGGTTTTCACACATAGCCCTAATAGGGTGAGAGTTGTCGTGGTATTGCCGACGAGTACGCCATAGAGGGGTCCTCACAGTACGTGTTTAGAGACATGGGGTAAGGAGGAAGGTTGGCGGGTATGAGGTGACACAGCTTACCCAGGTTCATATCCCACGACGGTAACGGAATCCTACTCCTGCTATAAATCACTATAATGACAATACGCCGGGTTACAGGGATTGGTTCGCTGTGGGCGAGTTGTGTTGAGTTATCTAATTGTTGCCCTAAAGGCTCCTCTAGGTCCGGCTTATAAAGACACCAGATCCTAGGGTTACAGGGAAAGTCCTAGCCGGACAGGTTATAGAGTTCTACACGGTATACAACTAGTCTAACGTGTCTTGCACTCCAAGGCTTCGAGTACGTTGATAACTCCACCGTAGCCTTCCTTCATCTGGCATGGGCCTCCCTTCTGGATCCATCTAACTGGGTCGCCCAGCAGGCCATAGGCCCTGCTACCAACTATGGGCCATCCGGTTATCCGGATTAGAGACATGCAATGGTGATACCCATTTAGTATATCCCAAATAGTAGCCCCCGGAGAACTCCGAGATCTTGCGCCGTCTTGCCTCTTCAGATTAAATGCTCCTTATAGATGGATGTCGGCAAATCATCAAGCAATATCATGTAGTCCTACCAAGAACCCTACTACACTCTCTGTCTTCAACATGTAAGTCGGAGGATTACTGAGCTTTTCCATCGTACTCTTCTCGTAGCCGGACGGGATCCGTCCATGCCGGAATCTTCAGATGGGACTGTTCACCTGCCTATGCCAGTAGAGTGACATAGACCATAGGTCAGCAATGTCTCGTAACTCACACATGCAGAGAACGTAATCATAGACGTATTTTCTGCGTGAAGGATACGAAACATTGGCGGTGGCAGTGGGAACGTGGCAAAATATCCGTGCACGCTCGCACAAGCGCTGTCCATGCAGCAAGCGTTCGATCAACTTGAACGAATCTTGACGTTGAGAACTATATATTGTAACCGTGGTGACTTTTATCTTTTCACCTCATTCTTCCTCGCATCATCTTCTTCCTCTAGCAAACGTCTCCTCGAGCTCCTCGCCCGCACAGAGAAAAAACCCTAGCTTTTCTCCAAATCCACAGTCATCTCCCACCTCCACCAATGGCTAGCAGCAGCAGCACCCCGTCGATGGCGGCATCAGGGGAGGCCATGGCCAAGTCGATGGGTTCCATCCACATCCTACCGGAGGGCGTGGTGGTGCCACGTTCCACGGTGGTGGAGTCCACCGGCGGTGACCATATTCCGGCGGGGCTAGAACCACTGGATGAGGAGGCTGATTCCCACAAAGGGGAGTGGCGCGGCTCGGACATCACCGAGAACGACATCAAATAAATGCTCGCCGAAGGATACCTCCCCGCAACGGAGGGCCTGAATTGGCAGGCGGCACCGACCGGCAAGGTCGTTCCTTCTCCCCTAGCCGGAGAAAAGGTATACCTCAAGGCTCAATTTGTGCGTGGCATCTCCTCCCGATCTCTGACTTCTTCATCCAAGTCCTCCAGCACTTCCGGGTTCAACCTTAGAACCTCTCTCCTAATAGCATCCTCGCTCTTAGCAACTAAGAGGCGTTGTGCGAGTGTTACCTAGGAATCAGGCCTAGGTTAGATATTTTTATTTACTTCTTCACCATGAAGAGGGAAGCCGGAGTAAGCAAGGAGGAGCTTAGGAACTGCTGAACCATTAGCTTCAAGATCCGACCTGGCCGGCGGTTCCCCGACATTGTAGGTCACGAATCCTGCAAGAATTTGGAGAGGACGTGTCTATACGGCCCAGATATCCCTCTGGCTGGCCAAGAAAGAACGTACCCGGACTTTATCGATGGAGCTGCCACTGAAGCCCCAACATGGAGATCCCAAGCCCTCCTTCCCTCCGACGATGAAACCTCTCGCGCTGTAAGGCGGATCGACTGGTTCATAGAGACGGGTTTGACAGGGTTATACCTAGCCATGTGCTGGTTCATCAGGCGAATCCAGCCCCTACAGCACCGCGTGAAGCTCATGCACCAGTACACCAAGGATAGGAAAGATAGCCTTCGTATCTCCAAGGACAACTTTTAGAGTGACTCCATCAAGCTTCGCCTCAAAGACATAGTCAAGGTGAAGGATCGGAAGTGTAGCTTCACCATCACCTATGACATGTTCGAGGGTGGCACATGCCCAGAGGTACTTATTTATTTTCCGTGTATGACATATACTCCAGTTCTTCCTTCTTGCATAAACCTTTGCATCTAACACTTTAGGATTCATTTAACAGCTAAAGAATCTAGACGAAGGTAGCATAGCTGCCCAAGTCTATGATCCCAAGATGAAGGAAGTCACCGTCGTGTCTGACGATGAGGTTCCGTTGGCGCGAAAGCATAATAGCTCCACCTTTGACGCTGCCGACGGAGGCAAGAAGAAGAAGACGGAGGGTGGAGCCTCCAAGAGATCCACCGCCTACCTGGAGGCAGAGAAAAGAAGAATGACCGGTATCCCTTTGACAAAGGCACCAACCATTGTGTAAGCTTCTAATCAACCGACATTGTCACTTGCTTATCTTATTCCTGTACTTATACTTTTGCATGTTTCAGGAAGAAGGCCAGTGTGAGTTTGAAGAAGACCTCCAAAACATCGGGGGCTTCTAGAAACATCAAAGAAATGTTTGTCCAAGCGTCTCCCTCCATCGCCCCTCTAACTCCGAGCGTCCAACCTACTGTCGCACCAACAAGTTCTTCGGAAAAGGTAGCGTCTGAACCATCCACCATGGAAGTGGACCCAACTCCTTCTCAGGAGGTCCTAGACGCTGCCATGGAGCCCAACATTGTCGGCAAGAAGGCGACACAGGAGAGCATGTCCTATAAAGTGGCTGAAGCTCCGACTAAGGATGCCACTGGTAGCGGTAAGGCGGTGGTGGAAGGAGGAAATTCTGCCGTAGGTGGAGTCATTGCACCCAAGATGCCAACAAAGCTTCCCAAAATTGTCTACTCGGTGCTTGCACCGAGTAGCTCATCTTTGGCTCTTGGTGCAGCGCCAACTTCTCCCACGTGCGGCCTTGAGGAGCTGCTCAAACAAGTGGAGATCGTCCGCGTAAACACTCTTGCTTTTAGCAAGATATTCTCCGAGAGCGCCAACAACCTCAAAATCATCGCACTTGTAAGTTTTATATGCCTTTTGCATTTCATATGTAGTATCCCACTGTAGCCCTCGAGGATTTAGATGGAAAACCATAGGTCTTTGGATCTGAATGCTCTAAGAGTGACTAAGCTAGAAACTTTGCACTGTAGCCCCCAACTATATAGTTTGAATGAATTATTCCGAGTAGATACTTTTAGAGTAGCATATGCAGTGTTTGTAATTTTCAATATTTTAGCCCCCAAGCCTCTAGTTAAAACAGAATTAGTTCTGACTAGATGCTTAAAGAAAGACTAAGCATATCACTGAGTTAAAAACTCGTACTGTAGCCACCAAGCCTCTAGGCGGATATTTATCCGACTAGATGCTCCAAGTAGACTAAATAACTCTGATCTTTTTGCGGAATGAGAATACTCGGAGGAACGCTGCCAACGACAAGTTCCACAAGATGCATGCTGATCTTGAAGCTGAAAAGGGTAAAACTGCCTTCTTGAAGGATCAAATAACCAAGAGCAAGAGTTTGTTTTATTTTCAATTTCGCACTCAATCTTGGTCTTGTGCCATTAACTTCCGACTACTCATTGTGCTTTGTCATTTCTACGACTTGCAGAAGCCATCGTCAAGGCCAAGGACATTGTCGAGCAATCCAAGCACATACAAGAGCTGGATAGCGAAAACAAGATCCTGAAGAAGGAGAGAGATGACTCGCTAAAGATGCATGAAGATGCCCTGGCTGCCGTGCAAGAATCCGCAAACATGGAAATCAACCGCCTTAAGGAGGATATTGCAATCCTTAAGGAGCAGAACAAAGGTGTCACCGAGCAAAATACTCGTAGCCTTGAGGCTTACAAGACCCTTCGGAAGGAATGGGATTCCATGGAGGAGACTCTCCAGCAAGCTAAGGATAGCATATTTGGTAAGCATTCTCCATCTTGTACTTCTGTAAACCAGGTACTCTGAACTTATGTTGTGTTGAACTCATGTACTCAATCATGTGGCCAAAAATGCAGCTCCTATTGGTTTAACCAATAATCCTCCTCCACCAAAGAAATGCATGGTTCTTGCCGGCAACTTCATTAGCACCGCCATTACCCAGGCAAAGGAAATCGCCAAGCCCTTAGTCATCAATATTAAGGCAGTGGACTCCGTCATGAAGTACATGAAGATCCTGCGCCAAGCCCCCCGAGCGTATCATAAGCTAGAAGGCTTCATGTACCCGAGCTGGTGCAAGGATGGCTCTAGATATGGTCAAGGCTCACTACGAGGATGCCGACATCGACACGGTGACCTCTGGCTTGCCGGACGTAGATGATGACGGACAGAAGATCGATCACGGAGCTATTTGGTCATCGCTCGCCGGATACGACACCAGGGTCGCCCATTTGGTGGATGCAAACACCTTTGTGCCCCATGAGGTAATTGACGCCGACCAAGCCAGCTCCTCTGAGTCCCTCAAGACTGTCGACTTTACTAATGGGCAAGATGGCTCTCCTACGGCCGACGACGCTATTTCGAAGTCTCTTGCACTAGAAGAATAGAAAACACTATGTAATATTTGTCACCTTTGGATGTTTTGTATTTATTCGGAAAAAATGGGTTCATCTTAAGGCGGAAAAATATGGCTATAAGCTTCCTGCTACTTAAGAACTAATTCCAGCATGTATATATTTTTTAAGCAAGTGCTGGCTTATCCATTACTCTGGTTTTTATGCTTGACTTTTCGTGAGTCGGAAGACCCTTAGTCAGAACTATGTGCTCAGGTGATGATACCCAATGGCACTGTAAAAAACCTAAGCACAAAATCGCCGACCTCGAGCGTCGAAAGTCACTACTCCAGAATCCACATAAAAACAACAAAAACGTGTAAACCAGAAAACTTAAGATAACACCCGTAGGCGGAATTTTCACAAGTGCAAATGCAAAACTTACACATAAAGGTTTTATATGATCCAAACATGAACACTAAAGGAGGTAAAAGACTCAAGCATATGAGTGAACCAAAGAGCTTTATTTTATTGATCATATAAGAGGTACACAGTAGATAGTAAAATATGCTAAGTGTAAAAAGGACATAGTTGTGCTATGTTCCATGGCCGATCAAGCTCCGGGTAGTCATCATCCGGGTCATGTCGCTTACGCTTATGATCATCCTTTGGTTTATCCTCTAGTTCATGATTGTCAACAAGGTAGTAAGAACCATTGAGTAGCGCCTTGCTTATGATGAACGACCCTTCCCATGGCAGGGATAATTTGTGTGAATTCTTCTGCTTAAGTCGGAGCACCAGATCCCTCTCTTTAAACGAGCGATGTTGAACGCGGCAACTATGGTAGCTGCGTAGCTTCTGCTGGTAGATGGCGGATCTTTGGCATGCCAATACGCGCTCTTCCTCGAGAAGGTCCACATCTGGGCGCCTAGATTCTTCAGCGTCATCCTCGTCGTAGGAGGCAACTCTTGGTGAATCGTGAAGGATGTCGGAAGGTAGAATTGCTTCTGCTCCATATACCATGAAATAAGGGGTGTAGCTGGTGGATCTGTTGGAAGTAGTTCGTAAACTCCACAAAACAGATGGTAATTCCTCCGCCCAAGCTACAACTACTCTATGTAGAGGTGCCTCTAGACGTGGCTTGATTCCCTGCCAAATTAATCCACTGTCTCGCTCAACTTTCCCATTGGATTGTGGATGTGCCAAAGATGCCAAGTCAAGTCGGATGCCCTTCTCCCAACAATAGGCTTCCACTTCTTCGAGTGAAAAGTTGCTAGCGTTGTTGGTGATAATGCTATGTGGGAGACCAAATCTCACCACTAGATCTTAGACAAACCTAAGGAAAGTTACCCCATCAAGCTTTCTAATAGGTTTAGCTTCTATCCATTTTGTGAATTTATCAACTGCTACTAGAAGATGCGTAAACCCACAAGGTGTCATCTGTAGTGGAACAACCATGTCTAGCTCCCAGACTGCAAACGGCCAAGTTATTGGTATTGTTCACAATTCTTGAGCTGGTACATGTGGTTGTCGGGCATAGTACTGGCATCCCATGCATGTCTCGACCAGCTTGTCGGTGTCCGCCTTCGCGGTCAGCCAGTAGAATCCTTGCCGGAAGGCTTTGGAGACCAATGATCGAGGAGCGGCGTGATGCCCACAATCTCCGAGATGGATCTCACAAAGGATTTCAAATACCTTCTTGCTGGGAGACAATCTTTAGGTATACATCAGTGGTACTTCTTTTGTAGAGCTGCCTATTGATTATGGTATAGCCCTTTGCTCGATGTACTATTTGCCGACTTTCAACTTCGTCGATGGTCAAAATTCCGTGTACGAGATATTCCATGAACGGTTTTGTCCAAGCCGGAGGGACCTTTGTCACTGTATGAACAAATGAGTCAGCTCTATCCAGGTTCTCAGCGTCCGTGATACGTTGTAAACTTTGTTAGCGCTTTGTTGACGTGGGAGTTTCTTCTTCTTTGTTCCCAGGCAAAGGCACCAGAAAACTTGTTGATGGTGCCTGAGAGCGCTTCGTCGGGAAACCCCAAGAGCAAGGTGTGAAGAGCACAGCAGCAAGTCTTCCCTCAGTAAGAAACCAAGGTTATCGAACTAGTAGGAGGAAGGAAACATCTCACAGTTGTTGCAAGCAACTTGGAGACCTGCACAACACAAACTCAAGACTTTGCCCCAACGAACAATGAGGTTGTCAATCTCACTGGTTGCTGTAACAAAGGATTAACTGTATGGTGTGGAAGGTAGTAGTGGTTTGCAGAAAATAAACAGTAATAGTGGAAGATGAATCAATGGTAAAGATTGGACCGGGGTCCATAGTTCACTAGAGGTGTTATCCTTATATAAACAAACATGACATGCTGGGTAAACAAATTATAGCAGGGCAATTGACAGGACTGAGCAAGGCATAACAATGCAATACTAGACATCATGATCCTATGAGATTCGATTGGGCAATACAACAAGATACATAGACCGCCATCCAACTGCATCTATGACTAGAAGTCCACCTTTGGGTTATCATCCAAACCCCCTCCAGTATTAAGTTGCTAGCAACAGACAACTGCTTTAAGCAAAGTGTGTAAGGTAAACAATCCACTTGTTCCATGAATAAGAGACCGTTGTTTTCTCCCTAGTGGCAACAACACATCTACAACCTTAGAGATTTCTGTCACTTCCCTTAGATTAAATAGAGGCATGAACCCACTATCGAGCATAAATACCCCCTCTTGGAGTCACTAGCAACTACTTGGCGAAAATAGCTACTAACAACGGAGAGCATGCAAGATCACAAACAACACAAACATGATAGAATCAATAAGACAAAACCATTAATCAATCTAACATAGTATCTCAATATCCATCAGATCCCCGCAAACACAACATGCATGATTACAAATAGATGAGATCTTGATCATGAACGGAGCTCACAAGATCTAGACATGAAAGCACAAAGGAGGAGATACAGCCATCTAGCTACTACATGGACTCGTAGTCCAAGGTGGAACTACTCATGCTTCATACCGGAGGCTGGCATGATGAAGAAGAAGGCCTACGGGATGATCTCCCCTCTGGCAGGGTGCTGGAAAGAGCTTCAGATCCCCCCAATCTAGGGACGATGGTGGCGGCGGCTACAGACGGTTTCGTGGAATATTGATCGGGTACTTAGGGTTTAGGCATCGGGGGCTTCTTATAGGTGAAGAGGGAGGCCGAGGGGGTGCCCGAGGCGGCTGCACCCCCCCCAGGCGCGGGGTGGGCCCACCCGCATGGCCAGGGGGTGTGGCCCCCTCGAGTCCCTCCTCCATCTCGTCTTCTGGCTCCGTGTTCCCCACGATAAAATATTGATTTTGGCTTTTGTCCCGTCCAATTCTGAGAATATTGATTTTTTCCCTTTCTGGAACCAAAAACAGAAGAAAACAGGCAACTAGCACTGTGGCATCTTGTTAATAGGTTAGTACCAGAAAACATATAAAAACACCTCAAAGTGTGGACAAAGCAAAGCAAAGTAGATACTAAACAAGCATGGAATATCAAAAATTATAGATACATTTTCGACGTATCAAGCATCCCCAAGCTTAACTCTTGCTCGTCCTCGAGTAGGTAAGTGATAAAAGAATAATTTTTTAGGTGACATGCACCATCAAAATCAAGATCAAACCATTTGCAAGCATTGAAAGCTAGGATCAAATAACTCTAAACATGAGCATGAAAGATGGAGTTCTAACAATAAGACAAAGTAACTATGCATGCAACATGAAAGGCTACAAACAAAGATCATGAATAACATGCATTTAAAAACGTTTTTTTGTTTCACATACAGAAAACATGGCATAGTGGCAATCAGCTTGTCCCTCATAGAGTAGAAAATATATGCACATGACACCTTCAAAGTTCATAAGAGTGACTAGATACAAATGGCACAAGAAGAAGCAATATCAACAATATGCATCAATCAATAAGTTTTGGGACAAGCACATAGAACTAAGAATGGCAACTATGCTCTCTTAACTGGTGCCTAAAGGTAGAAGGTGGAGACTCAATATAATAGTGGAATAAATGCCCTTCATAAAGGGAAGCAGGGATTTCAAGTTTCAAATAGATCTTCCAAAAATTATGGTACTTGTTAGCTTTCAGCCCTCATTGCCCCTATCATAAGCATCTTGTAGTGATTAAGGTTAAAGTGAACAAACTATGGAGTATATGCTTGACAAAGTATAAGTTGACAATCTCATGTCCCTTGAATACGAGGGCCGCACCTCATGCTACTCAACTTTAGTCAGCTGTAATTTCTTGTCATAGTAAGTACATGTGTATCATAGAGAACCGCCAATGGGGTGCCCCTTGCACATGGTACAGGAGCTATCCCATAACCAAAATGACAAGGAAAGCAAATAATGAGCATC
Source organism: Avena sativa (assembly GCA_916181665.1). Classification (NCBI taxonomy): domain Eukaryota; kingdom Viridiplantae; phylum Streptophyta; class Magnoliopsida; order Poales; family Poaceae; genus Avena; species Avena sativa. The sequence continues at coordinate 354,821,871 of OV702295.1, forward strand.
TCAGCAATATTCTTATTTACCATGGGAAAATGGTCTTTTTTTCTCTCTTTCCTCTTTTGTCAATATGTCTCTTTTTTATAAGAAGAAAGCTTCATAGATGTCATTATGGTGATGCTGCAAGTTTCCACCATGATTAGGCATGGCTTAGGCTAGCGGCCCAGGCGTTTCTCTAACACACATACATAACTCCATTGACTTACAAGCTCCCCTTTCATTTCACACCGACGACATCCATAGGCAAAAGAGCATGATATCAATTGTGTACAAAGTACATGTGCAATGTTGAAAGCGTTTCCCGTGTCAGCACGGTTCTGCTAATTCCAATGTATAAGTGTAAGCATATACAACATAGATTACACAATGGTTCAAGTTTATTAGGGGCAAGAGAAATAAAGTGTGCCATCAAGTTTGTGAGAGCTTCACTAAGTTTTCATATAACAAAACACTTTTTAATTGGAAGATAGATGAAAACAAGAATATACTTGGAATGGTGTAACACGCCATGCATAGAAATTTATAGTGTACACTTTGGAATAACTTGGTTTATTGGGAGTTGGAAGCATGAGTAGAGCTTACTCATACAAGTGGAGGCTAGCAAAAGATTGGGAGCAACCAACTAAGATAGCAATAATGGCCATAATCATGTAGAGCGACAAAACATTACTAATAAAAGCATAGAGTGGTACTACAAGTCAAGTACTAAAATGATCATAGAGGCTATGGTGACTTGTTCATAGTCATAACATGGTGTGAGCATGTGCCAAGTCAACCCAAACAAAGCATCAAAGGAGAATATCACAATACTATGCTTTTCTATGCTAAAACAACGCATGATTTTTTCAAGGCACACTAAGCAATCCCAATTGTTTGGAACAAGTCATGCTACATCAATAATCACTAAGCATAAGGTCAAAAAAACACCTAGCATGACATGCTAAAGTCTAAGTCATAGTCAAAGCAAGCTCCTCTTGCACTATTTCAAGCAAGAACTTTCTACCCCTTTCCAACACCAATCAACTTATTTGAAACAACACAGCGAGAACGGGGGCCCAAACTACTTTATTCAATCAAACTAAGCAAATAAAAAAAACTAAGATGCTCCAAGAACAACACAACAGTGCATGAAACAATAAAAACGAATTGTCTAGAAAGACCTGAGCTTTTTATTGATGAAGGGGATGCCTTGGGCATCCCCAAGCTTTAACGCTTGTACCTCTTGAATATTTTTTGGGGTGACACGGGGTGGAATCCCCAATCTTGAGCTTTGTCCATTATTCATATCATTACATCATTCTCTCTCTACACCTGAAAATTTTCCTTCATACAAAACTTCACACAATCTTCATTAGCAACATTAGTGTATTCAAAAGATAATAGACCCTTGGGTTTAGCTTTAGAACAGCAAAACTTTCACTAAAAATACAAGCTACTGTATTAATTCCCTCAAAAATCTCAATTTCCCAAAAAGAACCCAAAAAGGAATCAATAATAAGCAAATGCAAATAATGTTAGAAATCTGTCGAAACAGACCAGCAGGTAAAAACCTATTTTTTCGAAGACCTTCTGTTGCTAAAATAAAAAAGTGTTAAACTAACAAAAGTTAGCTAACATACTGCAGGATTTATTCGTAAAATATCAGATCAAACCGACTTACAGAGATTCCTCACGAATTTTAACGGTGGAGCACAAAAATCTGTTTCGGGACAACAACTCCCCAAATCTTACTTCCCTCTCATTAGAGGTCATTCTTGGCATAAAAATCAAACAAAAAAGGATAAGGAGAGGTAATTACTGAAGTAGTAACTTCCAAGACTCAAGAAAACTCTTGGGTTATCTCCTAACAAGTACTTTTCTTTAACGCCTTTAAGTTAGGCACAATAGCTTGAGAAGATGCTCACATAAGAAATATGAATTGAAGTAAAAGAGAGCATCAAGAAGAAAATCCAAAACACATTTAAGTCTACCCCACTTCCTATGCATAGGAATCTTGTACGCAAATAAATTGACAAAGAACAAGGTGACAAGCATAGGAAGATAAAACAAGAGTAACTTCAAAACTTTTAGCACATAGAGAGGTGTTTCAGTACCATGAAAACTTCTACAGCCATATTTTCCTCTCTCATAATAATTTTCAGTAGATTCATGAATAAACTCAACAATATAACTATCACATAAAGCATGTTTTTCATGATCTACAAACACATAATTTACATCAAGCTCAAAAATAGTAGGATTAAAACCTCCAAACCCACTTTTAACAATTTTCGGACAAGGTGACTGATCATTCAATATAGGACCATCATCTAGATATTTATCATAAACATTTTCTAAGAAAAAATCTCTAGTACCATGCATAACAGGAGCATAATTATTATCAAAAGAATCCACAAGAACATAACATTCATCCTCCTTTGGTAAGCATGGGGGACAATCAAATAATATAAGAGGTAAAGAGTTACTCTCATTAGAAGGTAGGCATGGGTAGATCCATTCTTCCTCATCTTGATGTCACATCCCAAGATTTTAGAAATTGGGACTAGAATTTTTTTGCATTTGCATGATATTCATCAGCATTGCATTGCATATTTGTATCAAGAAAAATCCCTAAATAAAAATAAAGGACTAAAGCCCTAAATAGTATATGCCACTTGCTCCTAAAGAGAATTAAATTGGATTTATAAAAACCCAATGTTGCTAAGGCAGCGATTATTGCTAAATTATAGCCTAAAAAGATCCAATAAATATTACAAAATTTTACAAACAAAATTGAGCTCATTTGGAGCTATTATGAAAAAGTTATGAAGTAAATACAAACAAATAAAGATATAAATAAAATAAAATATATAAGGATTTATAAATCCACTACTTGCAAACTAGTAAAAAAGATTACAAATATGATCCTATAATGATCTATTCGATTTTAGAAAAATTTAGAAACAAGAATCATATCATTTGGAGTTCGTATACAAAAGATATAGGGTAAATACCAAAATAGAAAAGGAAAAGAAAAAAAACTAACTGGGCCGGCCGAGCCAGCGGCCCAGCAAGGACGGACCAGCCACCACGGGCACAGATCGATGTCTTCCTTTGCTTTAATTTCCGTGCAAATCAGTTTTGTCAAACCTATCTCTATTCAAACTCTTATAACTTTTAATCTACAACTCCAAATCGACTTCCGTTTGTTTCTACTTATTCCCTACTCCAAGACCTATCTATCCATCATCCTAAACCTCCATATAAACCCGTGGAGACATAGCTGTATGAGTTTCCCTTCTCGAAATCCCGAATCTATACATGCCCAAATCTTATTTCGCTTATTAACCCATCTAGACTTCGTCGTTTGCCTTCGGCCAAAAAATGAAAGTTGTAGATCTCATCGAAATATTTCAATCCTGAAAAACCTCACATCTTTTCATCCACCATAGCCGGAGAATTTTGCACCGCAATATTTCAGATATGACGGTGTAAATCCAAGATGTACTCACGCTCGTTTCTTCAAATCCAAATTCCTTTGGTGAGAAGGTAGGACTAATGATTCCTCACAATTCATGTTATAAGTTTTTCAATTTGACCTACGGATTTGTCTCTCTAACACAGATCTATTTCTTATCTATTCTGAGCCAAAATCGGGTCAAATCTCCTCTCCTAGCCACTTGATCTCATCCCGACGATCAAGATTAGAGCTTATCAACGAAGGGGTACGAGCCAACCGGATCTCGCCATGTGTCAACACCAGGTCAGCCCCGCGTCCCAGTCAGCATAGAATATTCCCAGGGAATATTCCCTGTAGATTTGAAATTGAATTTAATTTGCAGAAAATTGTGTAAACTTGCAAAAATCATATAAAAAGATTCCTAGATCCAAAAATAGCAAATTATATATCAATGGATTCAGAAAAACGTGTAGAATATTAATATGACATTAGATCTAACCTTTAAAGTATACATTTAATGTAGTAATTTAATTAGTTTTAATGGGTTTTTAGGTTAATAAATTTATAGGAAATTATCTGTAACTCCGAAAAATATGAACCATATATCAAATTGAAGCTACTATAATGTAGATTAATAATATCTGGTTGGATCCGGCTTTAGAAATCATTAAATTCATAGTAAATTATTTGCATGTTAAAAATAAATAAATGATATACCGATGGAAAGCTGGTTCCATGTAGATCATCAATATGCAAATGGTTCAGGAAAATACTATAAGGTTTCGCAGCAATTAAATAAATAGATTAATGGCTTATTTAGAGTATTAAAATCATAGTAATTCGAATACTGCTCAAAAAATTACAAATAATATGTCCCTGGAATCACAATTCTGTAGAGATTACAGATATATTTTTAGTTTGATTTTTAGGCGACTGAAACTGTATAAATGATTTAAAACCCATTAAACACTATTTAAATCATACAAAACAATATATAACTCCGATTAGGGCGAATCCAATGCCTACTGGTTCGTATTAACGTCTTTTATCCAGTAAACCCAAGAAACAAATTTAATTCGACAGTTAGAACATGCGTTACAACAGAATTATTAAAAATCCTATATTGGCAAGTAATTATTAATAACAATTACTCCATTGCATTAATTGGCCTCTTGCATGCATCATATACTTCAGTATTGTTTAGAGAACTAATGTAACAACCATTGTGACTTATTAAATTGTCATGCATGCATTTGTTGCATTTGTTTGATCTCTATGTGCTATTGTTTATGTTGTATGCAATTGTTTGCTCGATAGATTACGAGGAGTGCAACGTGTGTGATTGAGTGCTTGAACGACTCCACCAACTATCAAGGCAAGTAGATGCTACTTTGTTCATGATGTTGTCCTACTATTTTCAATGCATTGTCGTGTATTTTGTAGATGCATGTGTAGGAAATTACTATCGCTATGCTATGTACTATTATGTGGTAGGGTTTTCCTGTAGATGAGCCACCATTGGTAGATGTGCTTAGCCATGCTATGATGAACGAGGGCTGGGTTACATCACTGAAGGTTGTTTCTAAATGTGTTGGTTTGCGAAAACTAAAAACAACTTAATCAATGAATCTCCTGGGTGTGATGGGATTGAAAATTTTGGTGGTATCATTGCGGAAAGGCACCCATGTATCAAGAGAAAATGATTGGATTCTTTATTTTATAGCTTACGTGTACAACCATGTGCCAATAATGAAATGGGCGGTTGGTTGGACTTAGTAGGTTGTGGTAACTCGAACCCACGTATCTAGAGATGTAGAATTTTGGTAGGTTGGACCGCTGTGTGTCGGGTTTGGGGAGCTACTTCCCGAACATTCCCTTCTTGGACTTCTCCCTATCATCACCCAATATGAGAGTGGTGGTACGAGCTGGGCTGGCCAAGTCACATGGGTAAAGTATACTAACCCCTGCAGGGTGTATAAACTAATCGATTAGCTGTGTCCCTGGTTATAGACATCTGAGTTACTTGATATTGAGTTCATGAAATGTTTCTCGCTCATTCTAATTTCCTAATTGCTTTAATGTTGATGGGTTAACTTAATTGGGATCTTTTCAAAGAAAATCAAAAACTGTTTAAGAAAGTAGGACAAAGGTATTTGCAAATGCAATCTAGCCACAACTCCACTTGCCAAATAAGCATGTAGATGCTAGGTTTATTGTCTCCTTTAATAGTTCTACTTGCCATACATTCCAAGTATTGACCCTTCGGGGCTGCTATGTTTTATGTTGCAGGTTATTATTCCAATTCTGAGTGATCGACTAGGTTGCGATACTCCACTCAACATTTGTTCGCTTGTGGGCAATTGAAGATGGAGTCTACTTTATACTATTGCTTCCGTATTCTACTTGATATTGAGCTAGCCTTGAGCTAAGACCTTATTGTAATAATTGCAAAGTCTGGATCAATTTGTTATTTATGATGCACTGTTAAATTCTTTGGTATTCATCTGTACTGTGTGTGCCAGTGAACCGATCATGGGATTGGCACTATACACATGAACTCGGCCTTATCAGGACAGGGTGTTACAGGATGGTATCAGAGCAGTGTGTTGACTGTAGGATCGTGACCTTAGAAATGGATTAGTAATAGAAGACCTCTATTAGGAGAACAATCATATTTTCTACTTATTAGAGTTCTTATATTCCTTATCTATCTTTTCTAGAACCTCTTCCTATTCAAACATTTATAGTTGTCCATTCTTATGATACCTATATGAGAGTTAGCTAAGTAAAATAACAAATAGTATGACATAAATAAACATCTCATCAAGTTTGGTTAGGTCTAGACCACCATGTCCTATCTCTTTAGGAGATCATCGCTATCATGTTAGCATATTGTTCTTACCAACTTATGTGGTATGACAATATAGGTTGCTTGCTTGTTTGTACTGAACCATATCGTGTGATGCCTTGTTTAGGATCTGTTGTTTTGAAACTCTAAAGTTGCTGGAGTTTTCGTGTGGTTTTAAAATTATTTTAATGGTGTGAATTGATTGAAATTCGTGGAATTACTGCTGCAGTTTTCTGCCTAACCTGTTGTACCGCGCGATTTTTCATATTTTATTGGTAACTCAGAAAAATCTAAAAAATAGGATCTGGATCATAATTACCTCTACTATATGCACAACAATTGGCTAAAATTCCTAACGAGTTTAAGTCGGTCAGAAAATTTCGTGAAGTCTGCTGTACCGTTTTGACAGATTTTGTTTATTGCTTATACTTTGCTATGTTTTACTCTAGTATTCTTACCAATGCTTTCAAACTATTTTGTGGTTATATACTGCTATATTTAGACCCCTGTAATGTTATTATACAAGTGTTTGATTGTGTGTTGATCGCCTATGATTGTTTCCTTGTTTGTGACATTGGTTGCTTCATATAGTTATGGGTAGGATTATTTTCTTAGTCGTTTCTTTCCTATAGAATCTATTCTTCCCTATCTTGAACCCTTGGAGATATAATGATGTGTTAAGTGGAAGGTTTGACAACACAATGTATTTAGGAAGGAGAATGCTTTATCTAATGGAAAAAAAGAGATGTGGGAGTATGAAGTGTTGAAATGATGTTATGTAGTAGATTACGCAACCTGAAAGTCGAAGTATCGACAGTTTAGTTTTAGTAGTAGCTTTGTTGATTGAATACATGGGAGTCTACATAGAGCATTAGTTCGTGCCCATGGAAACATTTTTCAAGGCAAGTGAGGATGCCCGAGTGATAGAAAAACTTGATTCACCTATCCTCATACAGGGTAATGATTTGGGTGCAGGATGGATTGATCACCATTCCTACTACTCTTGTTATTCGCTCTTGTACTATTGGCTTTGCGAATCTCGAGTGCCTTTCAACCATAGCAAAGAGCCGGCGTTGAGCTTAAACCATAGAGGTTGGAGCACATAAAATTTTCCACTAGCTAGATTATATTGGATTCACATGACATAGTAGTAATAGTAGACATAGACTGGATGGTTAAATAAGAAGCTCGAATTGTTGGTGCACAACTTGATACTACACTCACAATCCTAGAGGAAGGAAGAACAAGATATAGCTTATCAACTATCCTTGGAGATGCAAGTTTAATTTTCTTAAGGGGGTTAGCCTCCACATCAACACCCATACCCTTGCTAGCCATTCCGAATCTAGGGACGAGATTCATCTTAAGGGGGTTAGTCTGTCACATCCCAAGATTTTAGAAATTGGGACTAGAAAAAAATTGCATTTGCATCAAGAAAAATCCCTAAATAAAAATAAAGGACTAAAACCCTAAATAGTATATGCCACTTGATCCTAAAGAGAATTAAATTGGCTTTATAAAAACCCACTGTTGCTAAGGCAACGATTATTGCTAAATTATATCCTAAAAATATCCAATAAATATTACAAAATTTTACAAACAAAATTGAGCTCATTTGGAGCTATTATGAAAAAGTTATGAAGTAAATACAAACAAATAAAGATATAAATAAAATAAAATATATAAGGATTTATAAATCCACTACTTGCAAACTAGTAAAACAATTACAAATATGATCCTATAATGATCTATTCGATTTTAGAAAAATTTAGAAACAAGAATCATATCATTTGGAGTTCGTATACAAAAGATATAGGGTAAATACCAAAATAGAAAAGGAAAAGAAAAAAAGAAAAAAAACTAACTGGGCTGGCCGAGCCAGCCGGCGGCCCAGCAAGGACGGACCAGCCACCACGGGCACAGATCGATGTCTTCCTTTGCTTTAATTTCCGTGCAAATCAGTTTTTGTTAAACCTATCTCTATTCAAACTCTTATAACTTTTAATCTACAACTCCAAATCGACTTCCGTTTGTTTCTACTTATTTCCTACTCCAAGACCTATCTATCCACCATCTTAAACCTCCATATAAACCCGTGGAGCCACAACTGTATGAGTTTACCTTCTCGAAATCCTGAATCTATACATGCCCAAATCTTATTTCACTTATTAACCCATCTAGACTTCGTCGTTTGCCTTCGGCCAAAAAACGAAATTTGTAGATCTCGTCGAAATCTTTCAATCCCGACAAACCTCACATCTTTTCATCCACCACAGCCAGAGAATTTTGCACCACAATATTTCAGATATGACGGTGTAAATCCAAGATGTACTCGCTCTCGTTTCTTCAAATCCAAATTCCTTTGGTGAGAAGGTAGGACTAATGATTCCTCACAACTTTCATGTTGTAAGTTTTTCAATTTGACCTACGGATTTGTCTCTCTAACACAGATCTATTTCTTGTCTATTCTGAGCCAAAATTGGGTCAAATCTCCTCTCCTAGCCACTGGATCTCATCCCGACGATCAAGATTAGAGCTTATCAACAAAGAGGTATGAGCCAACCGGATCTCGCCACGTGTCAACTCCAGGTCAGCCCCGCGTCCCAGTCAGCATAGAATATTCCCAGGGAATATTCCCTGTAGATTTGAAATTGAATTTAATTTGCAGAAAATTATGTAAACTTACAAAAATCATATAAAAAGATTTGTAGATACAAAAATAGCAAATTATATATCAATGGATTCAGAAAAACGTGTAGAATATTAATATGACATTAGATCTAACCTTTACAGTATACATTTACTGTAGTAATTTAATTAGTTTTAATGGTCTTTTAGGTTAATAAATTCATAGGAAATTATCTGTAACTCCGAAAAATATGAACCATATATCAAATTGAAGCTACTATAATGTAGATTAATAATATCTGGTTGGATCCAGCCTTTGCAGATATTTACCCCGTGGTGATTTAATTAGTTTTAATGGCTTTAAAAATCATTAAATTCATAGTAAATTATTTGCATGTCAAAAATAAATAAATGATATACCGATGGAAAGATGGTTCCATGTAGATCATCAATATGCAAATGGTTCAGGCAAATACTGTAAGGTTTCGCAGCAATTAAATAAATAGTTTAATGGATTATTTAGAGTATTAAAATCATAGTAATTCGAATACTGCTTAGAAAATTACAAATAATATGTCCCTAGAATCACAATTCCGTGGAGATTACAGGTTTAATTTTAGTTTGATTTTTAGGCGACAGAAACTGTATAAATGATTTAAAACCCATTAAACACTATTTAAATCATACAAAAATATCTATAACTCCGATTAGGGTGAATCCAACGCCTACTGGTTCGTATTAACGTCCTCTATCCAGTAAACCCAAGAAACAAATTTAATTCGACAGTTAGAACAGGCGTTACAACAGAACTATTAAAAATCCTATATTGGCAAGTAATTATTAATAACAAGTACTCCATTGCATTAATTGGCCTCTTGCATGCATCATATACTTCAGTATTGTTTAGAGAACTAATGTAACAACCATTGTGACTTATTAAATTGTCATACATGCATTTGTTGCATTTGTTTGATCTCTATGTGATATTGTTTATGTTGTATGCAATTGTTTTGTTCGATAGATTGCAAGGAGTGCAACGTGTGTGATTGCAACAAGTGCTTGAACGATTCCACCAACTATCAAGGAAAGTAGATGCTACTTTGTTCATGATGTTGTCCTACTATTTTCAATGCATTGTCGTGTATTTTGTAGATGCATGTGTAGGAAATTACTATCGCTATGCTATGTCCTATTATGTGGTAGGGTTTTCCTGTAGATGAGCCACCGTTGGTAGATGTGCTTAGCTATGATATGATGAACGAGGGCTGGGTTACATCACTGAAGGTTGTTTCTAAATGTGTTGGTTTGTGAAAACTAAAAACAACTTAATCAATGAATCTCCTGGGTGTGATGGGATTGAAAAATTTGGTGGTATCATTGCAGAAAGGCACCCATGTATCAAGAGAAAATGATTGGCTTCTTTATTTTGTAGCTTACATGTACAACAATGTGCCAATAATGGAATGGGTGGTTGGTTGGACTTAGTAGGTGTAACATCCCAAAAATACTAAGCTTGGATCATCAAGCATTAGTCATCAACATTTAGGGTTAACAAAAAACTTTTCTAAATAAAATTATGAATGCATGCATATGTGTATGCATGGATTTTGAAATTCTTTGGAACCACTTTGTTTGATTGTTTCATTGCTTGTAAAATGTTTCTTAGGTGAAATAAACATCATCTAAAACATTTCCCACACTTTTCCTAAAGACAAGTAAATAAAAACAAATATATTAAAGGAATGGTCACTTTGACCAATTTAACTCCCATGCCTACTTTGGCTGTCTCAAACTTTCAGAACCTAACAGAAACTTTTCTGGATCTTTGCACCCCTTGAATGTACTCCTAACAAAGTATCAAGGCCCACTTTGTGATCATCCAGAAACTTTCAAATGCATAGTTTAAATGACAATTCAGAATTGAATATTTATCATATGGGAAGATCCCACTTTTTCAAAAACCACTCAAACCAGCTCAACTTTCAAAACCCAAGCATTTGCAGACTCACCAGCACCAACCTAGCAAACCCACCAAAAATCTTTTCAAAATTCAAAATTTGAATTCATGTGGCCATTTCATTAAACAGGTTGCAGATACAAATCAAACAAACATTAAACACTATAGTGTGCAGTAAAATTGGCCTAACACACTTATGTACCCATTTTCAAAAATCAATCCAGATTGATTCAGTGCACCAATTTGAATGAAACCAATTTTGTTGGAAAGGTCTGTGAATGCTGAATCCAAGCCCGTTGGATTCAAGTCATTTGGATCTATAGATCATCCTTAGTAAAAATAACAAGGCAGAAGCTTTTCTGCATTCAAACATTTTTCAAATTTAAACCATACTAGCTTTTGAGTTGATTCCAACTATCAAAAATCACATTTAACCATACCTTTCAGAATATATAAAAATATATAGGTTTACTTGCAGAAATAATGTTCAAGTAATAAAAGAATGCTACAAAGGCATTTCTAGTCATTATATTTAAATAAAATAAAAGGGTAAAACCTTATTAAATTGAGACACCACTTTAAATCACATTCCCTTGGACTACAATATGTGGTGATGACATGTGTCAACATGATCCCATGTTTGGGTTGGAGAATATTAAATCTTAAGTAGTTTTTCAATGAGTAGAAATTACTTTTCTAAAAATAAAAGGAATTAAACCAAGCCTTAACCTTGTAATGTTAGAGATGATGCTAGATCATCTATAGGACCCTTGTGTGTGATGATTGCAAGTAGTTAAGTATTGTTTGGTGATTGTGTACCTCGTATTTATTCATAGACGCTAGTACCGACCAAGGATACGAGGAGGAAGGAGGATACTACGAAGAAGAAGCCGAGGAGAACTTCAACCACTGCTCTGCACAAGGCAAGCTGATGCTATACCTATGCAAGCTTATATTGGCATTGATGCAATCTAACACTTGCAAGATACTTTACCTATGCAAGCCAATACTTGCTTGTTACCATGCCTACTATATTCTCTAAGCATATATGATCATACCCACTTGTTAAACCAATCCTAGTTTTATTTGCAAGCTTCTTACTTTATTTCTTTATCAAAGATTACTTAGAGTTTACTTAAGAGTTTGGTAGATACTAGAAAGTTATCTGAAGGTTGCATAAAGAGCATAAAATTTGGCCTAAGGTTAGACACCTTGATATCATCCTGAGATATAAGGTTATACATAGTTGAAACTCCCCTAGTTTACCACCCCTCATTATTGCTTACCCCCACTTGTAGATGCTAGTGCTAAGCATAAAACTTGATCAACTTTAGATGGGAATACTTGGTGAGAAAATGGTTATGAAAACCTTAGAATGATGGATCATTCGATTGAACTGTTTTGGACATGTGTTTCCAAACACCTGATGATTTTGGTGATGAAAATGTTGAGGCATGAGCTTTAGCCCCTTTTATAAAACTGATGGTTGTCTGGATGCGATACCATTCCAATTTTATCATACAACCACAATACCCGAAGATTGGGTAGGGCTTGACTGGAAACTTATGTACCTTAGTATTAGCTCCCTCACGGCCAAGGTCTGAGCTGAGGCTACCTTGTGAAGATTGTCCACCTGTGCAGTACCCAAGATGACAGTTGGTCATGGTTGGGAGGCCAAACTCATAGGAGAGGTGCTTATACTAGGGCGTGTAATTGAAAGGTTAGGATTGATTATCCGCATACTGAGTATGGTGGATTCAGGATTTGTTCCTGACGGATGTATCGAATGTTGTGGTGAAAGTGTACAATCTCTGCAGAGTGTCAAACTATTCGAATAGCCGCGTCCGCGGTTATGGACAGTTGGAGTGGCCATACTGTTCCCCGTCAGACTTTTCAAAATTGACTTGTGAAATGAATTGAGACTTTGACTGGACCACAACAGAGTTGTGACATGAGTTACAAGATCCCACTTAGGAGTTATAAAATTGTGACTAGCTTTAGAACTTAGTAGAGATAAATCTGGCTTTTGCAAAATAATCCTAGAGCCTAATGTCCTATTAAACAAAAGCCCCTTTACCTGTTAGTATTAGTTTGCGAGTACTTAAAGAGTACTCATGGATTTGTCCCTGGCTATTCCCATGGCCAGACTATGAAGAGGAGTACCTGGAAGATGGACCCCAGGAAGGTTACGACAACTAGGATCATCTCCCATCGTCAGCATTGCCTGTGACCCCGAAGATGGAGCTCCTCCTACGCTACCGTTATTATTATGTATTCCGCTGCTTGATGTTGTATTAAGAACTGGATCATGAGATCCCTATTCGTGTAAGAACTTATGTATCATTTGTAATGGATGATGTACTATGGTATCCAATTCTGTTATGTCTCGCAAAAACGGTAATCCTGGGATTGCGAGGTATGGCATAACAGGTATCTGGGATTAAAATTCCGGGTGTTGACAAGTTGGTATCAGAGCCATCCTGACCATAGGAGACCCTAGTTAGACTGGACGTTTGAACAAAAAAAACTTAGTTTCAAAACCAAATAAAACAAATATTTACAAAAAAATATTCTCATTCTTATCTCTTTGATTCTTTCATAAAAATTCATGTTCCTAAAAAACTCTTGCAAAATACATAAAATTTTGACCCACTTGATCACTCTGCTAACCTACTCATCCTCTATTTTTATAGATGGACGTGAAGTACAACAAGTTTTACCAACTGGGGAATGGAGGAGACCTTATCTTTGAGAGGGATTTGGATCAGCTTTCGGAACTTCTGGAGCGTCCGCACCCCGAGTTCTTCGGAGCTCAGCTCAATTATCAAGGAGGAGAAGACCTGCAGTGGCTAATTGTTGCAAGTATCCAAGGAAAGATTGAACCTCCCACCGCGGAGGGAATTCAGTTTACCTTGAGAGAAAACAGTTGGCTCAATGGACTTGCCAGAGCCATGCAAGAAGCTCTTTCCCGTCTATGTGGGCAGAGCATCAATCAGATCAAGGGTACTCGCTTTGAGTTTTGCCCAAGGCGTGATGCAAATGGACAACCTCTGGAAGCCCCATACCACCCCGAGCTGAAGACTCAATTGGACCACCTTAGCTTCATGATGTACGATCATCAGCAGGAGTTGGACAACTGCCGTGACTACTCCAACCACAAGTCTGCCATCATCAAGATGAAGGATCAGACCATCGCCATGCTAGCAAAGGATCGCAAGTCTCGCTGCCGTCAGCTCGACAAGAAGGAGCGCATCATTGCCCGTCTTCGCCACCGCATCTCATCTCTGGAAGAGACCATCCACGAGAGAGACATGAAGTTGGAGGAAAGGGAGAATGCCGGAGAGGATCTTCGTGGAGACCCTTACTCCTATCTCAACAATGACGATGATTTTCTGGAGGATCAGGCCATGGACTTCTTCACCGATGAGGATGATTTCGCCTTCATCGATGATGATGAAGATGATGAAGCCACAGACTCCTAGGAGTAGTAGCACTTGAGCACTAGCGTAGTGAGTAGTATTCGGTCCCACTGTATCGTAGTTCTCAGCATGGTTCTTAAAACCATCTGTTTTTCCTTATTGTGGTGTGTGTTGTACCGTGTGCTATGAATGAATGAATGAAAAAGCAAGTTGCTAGAAAATCTGAGTCAAACCTTAAAACTTTTCAAAGTCCCCGAAACCTTAGAAATTTCCCTCTTTTTTCATGATCTATCTCAATCTTCAGATGCCACGTGGAGGAAGTGGTTCAGCCCCGGACCCGATGTTGCAGATTCTGCAAATGTTGACTTCTGACTGTGAAGCTGAAAGAGCGGAACGTCAAGCCAACCTAGCCACCCTGCAGCAGATAGCCCAGCTTGCCCACAACAACCAAGGCCACGGAAATCAGGACCACCATGGATCTAAGCTCAAGAATTTCCAGAACACCAACCCACCTGTTTTCACTAAGTCGGAAGAGCCCCTAGACACCGATGATTGGCTGCAAACCATGGAAAATAACCTAGAAGTCGCTGGAGTGGAAGCCAACGAGAAAGTTCTGTTTGCCACCCATTATCTAGTTGGAGATGCCAGGGCATGGTGGAACAGTGTTCGTACAATGACCGGAGGCCAGATGATGACCTGGGAGGAATTCAAGGTCAAGTTTAGCAGAACTCATGTGCCACCGGGTTTGATCAAGAGAATGAGAGACGAGTTCAGAGAGCTGAAGCAAGGAAGGATGTCTGTAGTGGAATACCGTGACCAATTTTTGTCATTAGCTAGGTATGCCCCGGACGAGATAGACACCGAAGCCAAGAAGAAAGAAAGATTCATGAATGGTCTGCATGACGAGATGCAGACAATGTTAGTCAATATCCCCTTTGCGGATATTGAAGCCCTTGTCGACTCCGCTATCCAGATGGAAGGAAAGATCAACCAAGCCAATGAGAACCGCAAGCGTCGCATGATGCATCATCCAGGAACCCATCAGACCCCAAAGTATCGCCCCAACCCATCTCCAGGATTTGCCCCAAGAACCAACAGACCCCCGATGAACCGTCCAACCTATCCCAACCGTGGAAACCCTAGACCCGGAGGAAATCACAACAACCTCGGCAACTCTAGCAATTTCAACTGTGCCCCACCCAAGTTCAACAACAACAATGCTACCGCCAACACCAACCCTGCCCCTAGGACTGGAAGTAATGTTGTGCCTGTCGCAGCCAAGGACAAGTCGCAAGTGACTTGTTATGACTGTGGAAATAAAGGCCACTATTCCAATGAGTGCCCCAACAAGAAGAATTCTACAGCCCCCAATGCCAATGCCCCAGCTCAGCAGCAACGTCGTGTTCAGCCCAGAAGAAGATTTGCCCCAGGGAATTCACTCAACCGCAATGGCCATCTTTTTCTCATGCATGCTGAAGAAGCTCAGGAAGCGCCAGACGTCGTGCTGGGTATGTTTTCTGTTAATTCAGTACTTGCACGAGTGTTGTTTGACTCTGGTGCATCGCATTCATTTGTCACCGAAGAATTTGCATGCACTGGTAAAATTCAACCAACCAAATTGAAGCATGTGATGATTGTGCAAATTCCCGGATCAACCACTAAGGCTAGGCAAATTTGCAAAGCCATCCCTATCTGAATCCATGGCATAGATTTTTATGCAAATCTGATAGTACTCGGAACTAAAGGTTTGGAAGTAGTACTAGGAATGGATTGGATGTCCAAACATAACGGATTGATTGACTGTGCCAAGAAAGCCATCACTATGACCAGTACCGCCGGAATATCAGTCGAGCATATATCTGAAACCTTACCTCGCCAATTCAAGTGTAACAAGAGTATAGCCCAACCTACCATTGACCAAGTCCGGATAGTTTGTGAATACCCTGATGTATTTCCAGATGTTTTGCCCGGTATGCCCCTAGATCGGGATATCGAGTTTATCATTTAACTAATCCCCGGAACAGGACCCATAGCCCAGAGACCCTATAGTATGAACCCGTCAGAGCTCACAGAATTGAAGAAGCAACTGGATTCCATGCTAGAAATTGGATTGATTCAACCAAGTGCGTCACCATGGAGATCACCTGTCTTGTTTGTGGACAAGAAGGATGGAGGTAACCGTTTGTGTACGGATTATCGGAAATTGAATGATGTCACCATCAAGAACAAGTACCCCTTGCCCAAGATTGAAGATTTGTTTGATCAGTTGACCGGTGCCAAAGTATTTTCTAAGATTGATCTTAGAACTGGCTATCATCAACTCAAAATTCGTGCAGAGGATATTCCAAAGGTTGCCTTTACCACCAGATATGGATTGTACGAGTATACAGTCATGTCTTTCGGATTAACCAATGCCCCCGCTTATTTCATGAACCTCATGAATAAGATTTTTATGGACTTCCTGGATAAGTTTGTCGTTGTTTTCATCGATGACATTCTGATTTATTCCAAATCAGAAGAAGTACATGAGCTACACCTAAGGACCATTCTTGGAACCCTTAGAGAGCATCAGTTGTATGCCAAGTTTAGAAAATGTGAATTCTGGTTACAGGAGGTAGGATTCCTCGGTCACATTGTATCAGCCGGAGGAATTGTCGTTGACCCTGCCAAAGTGAAAGATGTAGAAGATTGGCAAGCCCCAACCACTCAAACCCAAGTTCGTGCATTTATCGGATTGGCGGGATATTATCGCAAATTCGTAGAAGGATTCTCGAGTATCGCCCGACCCATGACCCAATTTCTAAAGAAGGACAAGAAGTTTGAATGGACAGACAAGTGTGAAGCGAGTTTTCAAGAACTCAAGAGGAGATTGATTTCAGCCCCAATCTTGATCATGCCGGATATCACGAAGCCCTTCGATGTGTATTGTGATGCATCCAAGATTGGTCTCGGATGTGTGCTAATGAAAGAAGGAAAAGTTATATCTTATCTATCCCGACAATTGAAGCAACATGAGCAAAATTACCCAACCCATGACCTCGAACTCGCAGCCGTAGTTCTAGCCCTGAAGACATGGAGACATTACCTGATGGGAAATTGTTGTGAGATTTATTCGGATCACAAGAGCCTAAAGTATATATTCACTCAGAAGGAACTGAATATGAGGCAGAGAAGATGGATTGAGCTAATCAAGGATTACGATCTGGACATTCACTATCACCCTGGTAAAGCCAACGTAGTAGCCGATGCCCTTAGCAGATTGCCGTGCCGCTTGAACTCCATGATTTTGAAGGAGCAACCAAGTTTGCACAAAGAGATGGAAGATTTTCGAATAGAATTAGTAAGTGATGGATTTTTGGCTAGCATAGAACTTCAGCCCACTTTGATCAGTCAGATTAAAGAGGCGCAAAAGGGAAATGCCAGTATCGACGGAATCAAGCGTCGTATCGGTACATGCAAAGTACCCGGATTCACCGAAGACGAAGAAGGAGTTCTATGGTACAAAGGACGCCTTTGTATACCAGCAGATTCTGAGTTGAAAGAACTTATTTTGAAGGAGGCTCATGATACTCTTTATTCTATCCATCCCGGAGGAACTAAGATGTATCAAGATTTTAAGGAGAAATTTTGGTGGCATAAGATGAAGAGAGAAATCGGAAGCTATATCGCCAAGTGTGATATATGTCAGCGAGTCAAGGTAGGACATCAAAGACCCGCTGGATTGTTGCAACCTTTGCAGATTCTGGAATGGAAATGGGATTCTATAGGAATGGACTTTATCACTGGACTGCCTACTTCTAGTAGGGGAAATGACTCTATCTGGGTCATAGTGGACAGATTGTCCAAAGTCGCCCATTTCTTTCCCGTCAAAACCACATATCAGAGTTCGAAGCTAGCGGAGTTATACATCGCTAGAATCGTCAGTTTGCACGGAGTCCCTAAGAACATTGTATCAGATCAAGGAATGCAGTTTACCTCGAGATTGTGGAAGAAAGTCCAAGAAGGCTTAGGAACCCGCTTAGATTTCAGTACCACGTATCACCCTCAGACCGATGGACAAACGGAGCGAGTAAATCAAATACTCAAGGTATGCTGAGAGCATGTGTGTTAGAATATGGATCCAAGTGGGAAGACTGTCTGCCGTTTGCAGAATTTTCCTACAACAACAGTTACCAAGCCAGTTTGCAAATGGCCCCATTTGAGTTCATGTACGGAAGGAAGTGTCGTACCCCTTTGAACTGGTCGGAAGTAGGAGAGAGTCAGATTTTCGGACCCGACATCCTACGAGAAGCAGAAGAGAAGGTTCACAAGATTCGTGAGCACCTCAAGACCGCCCAATCCCGACAGAAGAGTTATGCCGACAAGAGATGTAGAGACCTCGCCTTCAACATAGGAGATTTTGTTTATCTGAAGGTGTCGCCATTGAAGGGAATGCAGCGTTTCCAACTCAAAGGAAAGTTAGCCCCCAGATATATCGGACCTTTCAAAATTCTGAACCGTCGAGGAGAAGTATCGTATCAATTGGAGCTACCTGAAGAGATGTCAGCAGTGCACAATGTGTTCCATATCTCGTTACTTCGCAAGTGTCTCGAAGTCCCCGAGAAGACCGAAGTGTTCAAGAATATCGACCATCGGACCATAGAGATAAACGATGACCTGACCTATCCCGAAGTACCCATCCATATTTTGGAAGAAGCCTTTTGAACTACCCGAACCCGAAGCATCAAGTTTCTCAAGATTCAGTGGAGCAACCACACAAAAGAGGAAGCTACCTGGGAGCACGAAGATCACATCAAGATGGAGTTTCCCGATCTCTTCAAATCCTAGGTAATCTTTTCGTCCTTTTTCAAATCTCGGGACGAGATTTTGTTTAAGGGGGGAAGGTTTGTAACATCCCAAAAATACTAAGCTTGGATCATCAAGCATTAGTCATCAACATTTAGGGTTAACAAAAAACTTTTCTAAATAAAATTATGAATGCATGCATATGTGTATGCATGGATTTTGAAATTCTTTGGAACCACTTTGTTTAATTGTTTCATTGCTTGTAAAATGTTTCTTAGGTGAAATAAACATCATCTAAAACATTTCCCACACTTTTCCTAAAGACAAGTAAATCAAAACAAATATATTAAAGGAATGGTCACTTTGACCAATTTAACTCCCATGCCTACTTTGGCTGTCTCAAACTTTCAGAACCTAACAGAAACTTTTCTGGATCTTTGCACCCCTTTAATGTACTCCTAACAAAGTATCAAGGCCCACTTTGTGATCATCCATAAACTTTCAAATGCATAGTTTAAATGACAATTTAAAATTGAATCTTTATCATATGGGAAGATCCCACTTTTTCAAAAACCACTCAAACAAGCTCAACTTTCAAAACCCAAGCATCTGCAGACTCACCAGCACCAACCTAGCAAACCCACCAAAAATCTTTTCAAAATTCAAAACTTGAATTCATGCGGCCATTTCATCAAACAGGTTGCATATACAAATCAAACAAACATCAAACACTATAGTGTGCAGTAAAATTGGCCTAACATGTTCCCTATTTAGCTCACAACCAGCTCAGTAGATCATCTAGGAAGATTAACCAAGCACTAGCACCACTGTGAGCTTGCCATTGCCATCAATGGTGAACAGCCGAGCACACCCATGTCACCCCCATGTCGACAGCAAGCTAGGAGGAGACACAAGCCTAGCCAGCATGTCTGGGAGGCAGCCCACCGTCCACCGCCACTCCATGTCCACCGCTTGAACCTTGCCAACCACTGGACCACACGCACGGACCATGCCCAGACCGCCAGCAACCATGCCGAGCATGCGCCAGAGCACCACCCTCGACCGAAGCCCACAGACCGCGCGCCGCCCTCGCCGCGTGCATACACAATCCCCACCGACCCAGGAGGCCGCCAGACATCCCCGTTTGCCGCCCCGTGACGCACAACCACCGCTCGCCGTCGAAGACGCCGCCTCTGCCGCGCAGAGCGTCGCATGTTCCAGACCAAACCGCACCGCCCCACGCCTCGAAACCATGTCGTTGAGCATCGCCAGGGAACACCGCACCGCCCCTACCATCGCCCATGCCAATAGCCGCCTGTAACATCGCCCCCGACGAGCTCACCTTGCGCCCCGTCGGTCCCCTCGCTCGACTATAAATAGAGGCCACCCCCGCTCGATTTCTTCACACCATCTCACTCCCCTCTCGTCACTGATCGTGCCACAACGTTCCCGGAGCAAGGCGAGCACCACCTCGCCGGAATTTCACCAGAGCCCGCCGCCTCTGGAGAAGAAGGGAGCCATCGATTTCGTCCACCCCAGGAGCTGCCGCGACCACCCCTAAGTCCGCCATCGTCGACTTTGTCATTCGCCCGCCTCCCCGACCCTCGCCAGCACCCTGGTGAGCCCCCAGCAACCCTCACTGGCCGCGCTAGGTTTCTTTCTCGCCGGCGTTGTCTCGCGTCGATGATGACTCCCAGCCGTTGGATTAGAATCAGATCGAACGACCCACGTTGCCCCGTACCGCTTCACCCCTCCCTGTCTCACTGGCAAGTGGGGACACCCACTTAAGCAGCCCGCGGGAGCACTGCAATTAGCAGGCCGGCCCAGTAACTTTTCCCGCGCAGCCCAGTGATTTGAATTAAATCTTTTTCTTTTTAATTCAAACACACTTCTGTACCCATTTTCAAAAATCAATCCAGATTGATTCAATGCACCAATTTGAATGAAACCAATTTTGTTGGAAAGGTCTGTGAATGCTGAATCCAAGCCCGTTGGATTCAAGTCATTTGGATCTATAGATCATCCTTAGTAAAAATAACAAGGCATAAGCTTTTCTGCATTCAAACATTTTTCAAATTTAAACCATACTAGCTTTTGAGTTGATTCCAACTCTCAAAAATCACATTTAACCATACCTTTCAGAATATATAAAAATATATAGGTTTACTTGCAGAAATAATGTTCAAGTAATAAAAGAATGCTACATAGGCATTTCTAGTCATTATATTTAAATAAAATAAAAGGGTAAAACCTTATTAAATTGAGACACCACTTTAAATCACATTCCCTTGGACTACAATATGTGGTGATGACATGTGTCAACATGATCCCATGTTTGGGTTGGAGAATATTAAATCTTAAGTAGTTTTCCAATGAGTAGAAATTACTTTTCTAAAAATAAAAGGAATTAAACCAAGCCTTAACCTTGTAATGTTAGAGATGATGCTAGATCATCTATAGGACCCTTTTGTGTGATGATTGCAAGTAATTAAGTATTGTTTGGTGATTGTGTACCTCGTATTTATTCATAGACGCTAGTACCGACCAAGGATACGAGGAGGAAGGAGGATACTATGAAGAAGAAGCCGAGGAGAACTTCAACCACTGCTCTGCACAAGGCAAGCTGATGCTATACCTATGCAAGCTTATATTGGCATTGATGCAAGCTAACACTTGCAAGATACTTTACCTATGCAAGCCAATACTTGCTTGTTACCATGCCTACTATATGCTCTAAGCATATATGATCATACCCACCTGTTAAACCAATCCTAGTTTTATTTGCAAGCTTCTTACTTTATTTCTTTATCAAAGCTTACTTTGAGTTTACTTAAGAGTTTGGTAGATACTAGAAAGTTATCTGAAGGTTGCATAAAGAGCATAAAATTTGGCCTAAGATTAGACACCTTGATATCATCTTGAGATATAAGGTTATACATAGTTGAAACTCCCCTAGTTTACCACCCCTCATTATTGCTTACCCCCACTTGTAGATGCTAGTGCTAAGCATAAAACTTGATCAACTTTAGATGGGAATACTTGGTGAGAAAATGGTTATGAAAACCTTAGAATGATGGATCATTCGATTGAACTGTTTTGGACATGTGTTTCCAAACACCTGATGATTTTGGTGATGAAAATGTTGAGGCATGAGCCTTAGCCCCTTTTATAAAACTGATGGTTGTCTGGATGCGATACCATTCCAATTTTATCGTACAACCACAATACCCGAAGATTGGGTAGGGCTTGACTGGAAACTTATGTACCTTAGTATTAGCTCCCTCACGGCCAAGGTCTGAGCTGAGGCTACCTTGTGAAGATTGTCCACCTGTGCAGTACCCAAGATGACAGTTGGTCATGGTTGGGAGGCCAGACTCACAGGAGAGGTGCTTATACTAGGGCGTGTAATTTAAAGGTTAGGATTGATTATCCGCATACTGAGTATGGTGAATTTAGGATTTGTTCCTGACGGATGTATCGAATGTTGTGGTGAAAGTGTACAATCTCTGCAGAGTGTCAAACTATTCGAATAGCCGCGTCCGCGATTATGGGCAGTTGGAGTGGCCATATTGTTCCCCCGTCAGAGTTTTCAAAATTGACTTGTGAAATGAGTTGAGACTTTGACTGGACCACAACAGATTTGTGACATGAGTTACAAGATCCCACTTAGGAGTTATAAAATTGTGACTAGCTTTAGAACTTAGTAGAGATAAATCTGTCTTTTGTAAAACAACCCTAGAGCCTAGTGTCCTATTATCCAAAAACACCTTTACCTGTTAGTATTAGTTTGCGAGTACTTAAAGAGTACTCATGGATTTGTCCCTGGCTATTCCCATGGCCAGACTATGAAGAGGAGTACCTGGAAGATGGACCCCAGGAAGGTTACGACAACTAGGATCATCTCCCATCGTCAGCATTGCCTGTGACCCTGAAGTTGGAGCTTCGCCTACACTACCGTTATTATTACGTATTCCGCTGCTTGATGTTGTATTAAGAACTGGATCATGAGATCCCTATTCGTGTAAGAACTTATGTATCATTTGTAATGGATGATGTACTATGGTATCCAATTCTGTTATGTCTCGCAAAAATGGTAATACTGGAATTGCGAGGTATGGCATAATAGGCATCTGGGATTAAAAATCCGGGTGTTGATAGTAGGTTGTGGTAACTCGAACCCACGTATCCAGAGATGTAGAATTTTGGTAGGTTGGACCAGTGCGTGTCGGGTTTGGGGAGCTACTTCCCAAATGGTCCCTTCTTGGACTTCTCCCTATCATCACCAAATATGAGAGTGGTGGTACGAGCTGGGTTGGCCAAGTCACATGGGTAAAGTGTACTAAACCCTGCAGGGTGTATAAACTAATCGATTAGCCGTGTCCCTGGTTATGGACATCTGAGTTGCTTGATATTGAGTTCATGAAATGTTTCTCGCTCATTCTAATTTCCTAATTGCTTTAATGTTGATGGGTTAACTTAATTAGGATCTTATCAAAGAAAATCAAAAACTGTTTAAGAAAGTAGGACAAAGGTATTTGTAAATGCAAGCTAGCCACATCTCCACTTGCCAAATAAGCATGTAGATGCTAGGTTTATTGTCTCCATTAATAGTTCTACTTGCCATATATTCCAAGTATTGACCCTTCGGGGCTGCTACGTTTTATGTTACAGGTTATTATTCCGATTATGAGTGATCGACTAGGTTGCGATAGTCCACTCAACATTTGTTCGCTTGTGGGCAATTGAAGATGGAGTCTACTTTATACTATTGCTTCCGTATGCTACTTGATATTGAGCTAGCCTTGAGCTAAGCCCTTATTGTAATAATTGCAAAGTCTGGATCAATTTATTATTTATGATGCACTGTTAAATTCTTTGGTATTCATCTGTACTGTGTGTGCCAGTGAACCGATCCAGGGATTGGCACTATACACATGAACTCGGCCTTATCAGGCGAGGGTGTTACACTTGACCATCACTCTCCTCCTCTTTTTCATCTAATGAGCTTTCAGGTTCAGCAATTTCGTCTTCCATAGTCTCCTGCAAGGCATTAGTCTCTTCCGTTTGTGGAAAACACCTATTGAAATATTCAAGAATATAGCCATTTTCTTCCATGTAACTATCAAAGCAAAATTTAAGTATATCATAAACCTTATATTCATAAGGTGAATCATCAGTATTTTCAAGCAAACTAGCAAGTTCAAATGCTTCCTTGAAAGCAATAAATTCTTCAATTTGTTCCACATCATAAAGTCATAATTTCCTTTAACATAAGAAGAGATGGTAACATTATCATTAAACTCACATTGAAAAGGTAGGTGTTTATACCTCCTACAACAACAAGATTTATAAAAGCAATAAGTAACATTATAAGTAGAGCACACCTCTCTAGCAATAGTATTCAATTTATCAATTTGTCCCCATAAGTGTTTCCCTTTTTGTGATAAGCGGTGTTCCTTATAATAATACTTTTAGTGTTCCATGAACCCACCTTGCCAATAAGAACTAGTTTCAAAGAAACCATCCATTGATAGAAAGCATGGCCAAGCAAGGCAATAACAGACCAGCAACTAGAGTAAGAACTAATTTTTGTGTGTTTTTATAAGAGAAAGCAAACCAAACAAAACTATTTTTTTTGTAGTTTTTGATAAAAAGAGGCAAACAAAAGCAAGCAAAATAAACTAAGCAAAACAAAAACAAAAACAAAGTAAAGAGAAAGGTTGTGAAGGACTCCCCTTGTGAAGACGTCCTTAGCCTCCCCGGCAACGGCGCTAGAAAACTTGTTAACGCTTTGTTAACGTGGGAGTTTCTTCTTATTTGTTCCCCGGCAATGATGCCAGAAAACTTGTTGATGGCGCCCGAGAGCGCTTCGTCGGCGAACCCCAAGAGCAAGGTGTGAAGAGCACAACAACAAGTATTCCCTCAGTAAGAAACCAAGGTTATCGAACAGTAGGAGGAAGGAAACGTCTCAAAGGTGTTGCAAGCAACTTGGAGACCCGCACAACACAAACTCAAGACTTTGCCCCAACAAACAGTGAGGTTGTCAATCTCACCAGTTGCTGTAACAAAGGATTAGTTGTATGGTATGGAAGGTAATAGTGGTTTGCGGAAAGTAAACAGTAACAGTGGAAGTTGAATCAATGGTAAAGATTGGACCGGGGTCCATAGTTCGCTAGAGGTGTTATCCTTAGATAAACAAACATGGCATGCTGGGTAAACAAATTACAGTAGGGCAATTGACAGGACTGAGCAAGGCATAACAATGCAATACTAGACATCATGATCCTATGAGATTCGATTGGGAAATAAAACAAGATAAATAGACCGCCATCCAACTGCATCTATGACTAGAAGTCCACATTTGGGTTATCATCCGAACCCCCTCTAGTATTAAGTTACAAGCAACAGACAACTGCTTTAAGCAAAGTCTGTAAGGTAAACAATCCACTTGTTCCATGGACAAGAGACCGTTGTTTTCTCCCTAGTGGAAATAGCACATCTACAACCTTAGAGATTTCTGTCACTTCCCTTAGATTAATTAGAGGCATGAACCCACTATCGAGCATAAATACCCCCTCTTAGAGTCACTAGCAACTACTTGACGAAGATAGCTACTAACAACCGAGAGCATGCAAGATCACAAACAACACAAACATGATAGAATCAATAAGACAAAACCATTAATCAATCTGACATAGTAATCTCAATATCCATCGGATCCCCGCAAACACAAAATGCATGATTACAAATAGATGAGATCTTGATCATGAACGGAGCTCACAATATCTAGACATGAAAGCACAAAGGAGGAGATACAACCATCTAACTACTACATGGACCCGTAGTCCAAGGTGGAACTACTCACGCTTCATACCGGAGGCTGGCATGATGAAGAAGAAGGCCTCCGGGATGATCTCCCCTTTGGCAGGGTGCCGGGAAGATCTTCAGATCCCCCTCTATCTAGGGACGATGGTGGCGGCGGCTACATAAGGTTTCGTGGAATATTGATCGGGTACTTAGGGTTTAGGCATCGGGTGCTTCTTATAGGCGAAGAGGGAGGACGAGGGGGTGCCCGAGGCGGCTGTACCCCCAGGCGTGGGGTGGGCCCACCCACGCGGCCAGGCGGTGTGGCACCATTGAGGCCCTCCTCTGTCTCTTCTTCTGGCTCCGTGTTCCCCACGGTAAAATATTGACTTTGGCTTTTGTCCCGTCCAATTCCGAGAATATTGATTTTCTGCCTTTCTGGAACCAAAAACAGAAGAAACAGGCAACTGGCACTATGGCATCTTGTTAATAGGTTAGTACCAGAAAACATATAAAAACAACTCAATGTGTAGACAAAGCAAAGCAATAGATACTAAACAAGAATGGAACATCAAAAATTATAGATACGATTCTGACTATCAAACGTATCTATAATTTTTGATGCTCCATGCTTGTTTTGTATCAACTTTTTTATGTTTTTTCTACACTTTGAGGTATGTTTATACACTTTCTGGAACTAACCTATTGACAAGATGCCGCATTGCCAGTTGCCTGTTTTCTGCTGTTTTTGGTTTCGGAAAAGCTAAAAATTGAATATTCTCGGAATTAGATGGGACAAAAGCCAATCTGCCTATTTTTACCGGAGCAATACGAAAACGTGAAGTAGATACGGAGTAGGACACCAGTGTGGGCCACCCTGGAGGGCACCAACGTCCCCCTTTCGCCTATAAAAGCTTCCCGACTCAAAAACTCTAAAGCATCCGGGAGAAAGCCATGAAAAGTTCCATAGTGCTGCCGCCACCGAAGGGGAGATTTGGGTGATAGAAGTATCTTTTCTGGCACCCTGTCGGGACGGGGAATTGCACCGTAGACATCTCCATCGACTCCACCACCATCTCCATCGTTGTTGCTGATTCCCATGATGAGGAGGGAGTAGTTCTTACTCGAGGCTAAGGGCTCTACCGGTAGCTATGTGTTCATCTCTCTCTATGCGTGATCTTATTGTGATCATGAGCTTTGTAATCAAGTAGATCTACTCTGCTACTCAAGTGCTTTAATCAATCTCTGGCTATGCCACGTGTGTGAAAGTGATAGCTTGCACACCATGTGGCACTTAAGCTAGGGATTACATAAATACTTATCATGAGTATATTTTGAGTTGGTTGTCTCTATGCAATTGTGTTGTTTGAAGGAACCATCTAGCGCTCAAGATGACAGTGTGGGGTTATCTAGATGGGGAATCCAAACTTTGACGTGTGCTGTTATAGCCCTACCGTGGACTAGAGTTGTCCAACCAGAGAGTAGTTTAGAGTAGTATCATGAAGAGACGATATTTATATGAGAGTGTCCACTAGTGAAAGTATGATCCCTAAGCCTTGTTTCTAAGCATTGAAACACCGTTTACAACTAGATCTGTGATACGTCCAATTTGCATCACCATTCTATATCATAATTTGCATCTATTCATTGATATATTTCATATTAAGAGGTGTTACTTATGTCTTTTCATCTTTTTTTGCATGTTGGATGATTCTTGGAGGATGAACTGCCGAAGTCAGGATTTTGATGGAAAAAGCGGTGTTTTGATGCAATTTCGCGAAGATTAGAAAAATACCAGAAAAACTATGGAAAATCCTATTTTCCTAGAAGACGAAGAATGCCAGAAGGGGAGGCGGAGTTGGGCCATAGGGGCCCACACCCCCAGGCGCGGGCCACCCTTGGCCGCGCCTACAGGGGTGTGGCCCACCTGGCCCACCTCTGGCTCCGCCCTCTCGCCTGTATCTTCTCCTCGAAACCCTAATACACGGGGAGCGACCACAAAAAGATTTTGTTGCCTCTGCGGGGTGGAAAACACCGAGAGAGAAAGAGCTCTCCGGTAGACAGATTTCTGCAGAAGGAATTCCTTCCCGGAGAGGGGAGATCGTCGCCATCAACACCATCATCAAGCTAGAGTTCATCAGAATCATCATCATCATCCATACCATCATCTCTACCAGCACCATCATCACCACTCCATCCCGCTGTAACAATCGTGTTGAATACTTGCTTAGTTCTTAGGGGAAACTTTCCTGGTGTTGATTACTATTGTAGTTGATGCTTGTGAGTGGAACCATTGGATTATTGTTTATGTTCAGATTGTTATCCATCACCATATAATCTTTGATCTTGATCCATATGATGTCTCGTGAGTAGTTTGTTTAGTTCTTGAGGACATGGGAGAAGCCATGTTGTTAGTAGTGGATTTGTGTTGAGGTATTATTCAATGGTTTAGTATTTAAGTTGTGGTGCTACTCTCTAGTGGTGTCATGTGAACGTCGACTACATGATACTTCACCATTTATGGGACTAGGGGGATGCATTGTGTATTTGGATACTAATTGTGGGGTTGCCAGAGTGACAAAAACCTGAACCCCTGTTAGGAAACCATTGCACAAGGGAGTGTAGGATCTTAGAGTTTAAGGTTGTGGTTAGGTTTATACCTTAATTGCTTTATTGTAGTTGCAGATGCTTGCAAGGGGTTTAATCACAAGTATGTATTATTCCAAGTAAATTCGATACATTAGCACAAGTTCACCCACACAACACTTATAAAACCAAAGAAGACTACTCAGCTATATGAAGCGGAAGCACTTGACAGAATTCCCATGTGTCCTCGAGAACATTTGGTCCTCATTAGTATTTCCACCGGCTTGTCCTTTGCTAAGAATGGATTGGGCCACTTGCTGCAATTGTTTGCTATCTTTATTACTCGCACTTTATTTCTTTGCTTTATCAGATGTCGTGGGAATGGCCACGGGAGATGCTGCAATCGGCAGCGAGTAGTAGAACGAGAGGCAAGGGCGGCCAGCCATCTGGTGCGAGATGAGGGTAAAGAAACAGGGTTTTACCCAGGTTCGGCCCCCCAGAGGGTAAAGACCTACTCCTGCTAGATTGTATTGATGAGAGAGTACAAAGGGCAAGCCCGACGACTATGCGGCGAGTCGAGGGGGTGTATGATGGAACGTAAGTTCTATGCGTGCCCTAGGGAGGTTTATATAGAGTCACCTCGCTAGGGTTTATAGATCTACAACCGAGTTGGATAAGGACTCGGAGGGTGCTTGACCTAATCCGATTGGGCCTAGCTACGCTTCTGGGACTCTAGCTTCCAGTCGCCCAACTTCTTCTCGGGTCATGATGCAGTCGCCATCCTGCATGCCCACTCGCTGGCAGTATGAATCAATAGGAAATGTCATGTTGGGTATACCCCACTCGGCATGTCCCCATCAGTAGTCCCCGAGGCCGTCGTTGATTCGTTGCTAGTGTTCTTTGGCAGTCGGAGTATTCGGGTCCAATTTGGATGCCTAGTCGAATCGGCGGTGGACTCCTTCAATGAAAGAAAGGATATTTAGCATGTTTCCTTAGTTGCAACATCGGCGACCAATCGAATTGCCAATCTAACAAATGGTCAATTCGCAGTCGTGGCGACTAGGTCGATGAGCAGTCGAATCACAGCTACGACGAATAGGTCAGCGAGTAGAAGAATCGCATCTATGGCGAGCGGGTCGGCGAGTAGTCGAATTGCAGCTATGGCGAGCAGGTCGGCAAGTCGAGTAGACGAAGTTGGACCGTCCGCCTGACAAACTAGTCGTTGGGTCCAATGATAATATCGACGTAATCACCGCGTGGTAACGGCTCCCCAAAAATGGCGGGTACCAACCACTATATAAGGAGAGTGACGGGTGAAAGGCAATCATTCCCCACATTTCCTCCAACTCTGTGTGTCTCCCAATCTTCCATCCCTTTCAGAGCGAACCAGAGCAATCTAGCGATTCCACACCGCTCTCGCGACCTCAGATCCTCCGATCGATGGCACCACCGAAAGATCTGTGGGGGAGATATAAGTGCACCAAGGTGTTGTTGAAGTCCTACGAGGACGCGGGAGTTCTCTGTGCCGGGAGATGGCAAATCCCCACGGCCAGAGAGGTGGAGCCGAATCCGTGCGCTAGAGAGTTCATCTGCTTCACCAGCCATCTCGAGAGGGGACTCAGCGTCCCCACCTCGATCTTCTTCCGCCGCTTCTGCTCGTATTACGGCATCCAGCCATCGGATCTAGGACCGCACAGCATCGAGCAACTCGCCATTTTCATGGCGTTTTGCAAGTGCTATCTGGGTTGTCGCCCGTATTTCCCCCTGTGGCAGGAGCTATTCCACGGGCGGGTCAGACACGAAGGGGCAGGTGGCCTGATGCTAGCAGCGGGCGGCCTTACCTTCCAGCCGAAGTCCAAGGCCTCCTTCCTCGACCTCATGTTGCCAAAGAAGACGGCGAACGAGTGGAAGAAGCACTGGTTCTACATCAGCGAATCGACTCCAGACGGCGAGGTGGCACTTCTGATGTACTCCGCTGACCGACCCGAGCCACGCCGACTTCAAGTCGCCAAGCTTCCGCTCGACCAGCAGATGGTAGTCGACGAGATGTTGATTACGATTCGTCAACTGAAGAAGAACGACCTCCAAACCATCAATTTGTAAAACTGCTGGCTCGGGCGGCGGCTGGTGCCCCTGGCCAGCCGTGCTCACTAGATGTATGAGTACACGGGCAAGGATGACTCGACCAAGTCCTGCACCGCCGAGTGGAGTGTTGACGATTACGCCCTCGCGCTAAAGAAGATCACTGATGCGGAATACCTCGACCCGAAGGCTGGGATTCCCCCGTACACCATGAAGCGCAATGCGCCACCGGTAAATCCACCCCTCCTTATTCATTTCGTAATCGCAAAGATGTAGTCACGGTTTTGCTGATCGTGTTCTGTTTGTGCAGCTCTTCCAAGTGGTGGAAGGTTGGATTCCACCTGCTGATGACAAAAGTTCAAACGAGTCCGCCGAGGGAGAGGGCGGATCTTCCTCCGACAAGGAGAATGTCGGAGGCGGTGATGATGACGAATACGATGAGGCCGTAGAGGTCACCGCACCCGCGGTTCGTAAGACCCGCGGAAAACGGCAATGCGAGGCTCGAGGCCAGCAAGAGCCTCGAGGCTCACGACGGGGGCGAAGATGAATCCCTCGAACACACTTCACGGTGCATGGACATGCCGTCGAAGAAAAAGTTGTCGAAGAAGAAGGGGGTGGCCAAAGCGGTGTCGCCGCCTCGATCCGCGACTAGCGCAGCCGACGGGGCCGGGGCCGGGGCCAGCGCGTCAACGCAGGCGACTACGGCGGCCAGTGCGGCCGTGGTGGAAGATGAGGTGCCATTGGCATCGCTTCCGCCGCCCTTATCCGCAGTCACCGGGCTCGGGGCTGCTCCACCCGTGGGGCTTCGCCATCTAGGAAGGCACCCGCGTCGACTGGAGGGGATCCTCCTGCCGTGGCCTCGTCCTCGAAGAAGGCCTCCATGTCGTGGGCTCTGACTCTGCTCGAGACGGGCATCAGCGGGAAGCTGGGTCCAGAGTTGGAGAAGCCCGCGCATATCTGCACCGGCCTGCGCTTCATCCCAGTCGCCAGGTAACCGTCTTGCTGTATTATCTTGATCTATCGGTTTGTAGTTGTCGGGTAAGCTTACTAACGACTCCTTTTTGTAGGACTGGCGTGAAAAAGATCGGTCACCCCTTGGTGGCCAAAGTTCCAGTAGACGCCACGGGGGCGGAGGCTGATCCCTAAAAAAAGAGGAAGGGCAACGACTCCGAGGCGCCTGCTGAGGGCGCGAAGAAGGTCAAGGGTGACGAGGTCGTCAAAATCTCGGACGAGCCGGTCGACGCCCCGGGTAAGGCTTCGACTGGAGAGGACACGTCCATGAAGGCCGTAGTGGACGCGGGTCGCAGCAGATAGAACCTGCGGCACTAGTCGAGGCGGTGGGCCCGTCGACGAGTGCTGCGGGAGCGGCGGTGGTGACCTTCCCTCGCTTTATGGCGAGGGCCTCCACTGTAAGTGTGTTGGTGCAGTCGGCCCGAGCGCCCGAAGTTTTGGGCTTGGAAGTCGAGCAGCGTCATGGGCGCACACCTCTTGTGCTCCCATCGGTGGATGCGGTCGAGCTGCACAGCA
The DNA here is from genome assembly GCA_916181665.1 of Avena sativa. Taxonomy (NCBI): domain Eukaryota; kingdom Viridiplantae; phylum Streptophyta; class Magnoliopsida; order Poales; family Poaceae; genus Avena; species Avena sativa. The sequence continues at coordinate 354,853,940 of OV702295.1, forward strand.
TGTTGGGTGCGGCTATCCAAGTATGTCCAGTCCCCGAGGATCTGGTCGCTGAATTTCAGCGGGTAGATTCTTATTGTTTTTCAATGTCCAGTCCCCGAGTGGCTAATCGCTGGATTTCAGCGGCTAGGCACTTAGGAAAATTTTCAATGTCCATTCCCCGAGTGGCTAGTCGCTGAATTTCAGCGGCTAGGCACTTAGGAATTTCTTTGAAGTTTGCTGAAGTTTGGCCATGTCTGTGCAGGGCCTCCAGCGCGAGTCGGCGGAGCGATTGGCTGCCAAGGACCATCTGGAGAAAGACCTCTGATCCGTGCAGGAGGTGAACAAACAGCTTCAAGCGACTGCTGGTAGGTATTCAAGGTGCCCTTCTCCATTGGTGTATTTTTCCTAATTTGGTACTCACACTCAAGTTGCTGCAGAGGGGCATGTGGCCGCGGTGGACAAGGCTCGCGAGGGTTTGGTCCCTGCTAGCGAGTTGATGGCTGCCGAGTCGCTGTTGACCACCGCGGAGAAACGAGTGGCCGAGTTGGAGCGGGAGCTCAATGCTGCGAAGGCGGAGGCAAAAGCGGCGGACGAGAGGGATAAGGTGGCTATTACTGCCGCGGTGGAGGAGCGGAAGGTGTCGGATGCTCTCGTCGCGGGGCTGCAGACTGACCTGCCGAGTCTCCAGGACTTCGTTACGGGGCGCTGTCGTCCCTTGATTGCCGAGTTCCTCCATTTTGCGTTTGATTGGTTTGGCAAGTCCCCGAGAATGCGGGTCGCCGTTATTGATGTGCGCCCTTCTGACTTTGAGCTGCCTGTGCTTCGCAGGGAAAATTCTTGATGACGAGCCCGAGGCGCTGTCGTACGACGCGCGACAGTGTGTCACCATGTTGGTGGACTCTGCCGCCCTTTCGGCGACCTGCATTCACGCGTATCTTTAGGATATTTCACCGATGGAGTCTAGCACTATCTAGAGAGGGCTCCAACGGTTGTGGAGTTCATGTCGCGGTCCGCTTTCCGCCGTGGGGCTGCGACTGCGCTTATGAAGGGAATATGCCCAAGAGGCAATAGTAGAAGTGGTTATTATCGTATTCCTTATTTATGATAAATGTTTATTTTACATGCTATAATTGTATTAATACGGAAACGTTAATACATATGTGTTTAATAAATAAAAAGGAAGTTCCTAGTTATGCCTCTCTTATAAACTAGCTCGTTGATTAACAAGATGATCAAAGGTTTCCTGATCATGGACATTGGATGTTGTTAATAACGAGGTCACAACATTGTTGGAATGATGTGATGAACATTCATCCGAAGTATAGAATTACGATCAAGGTCATTGTGTTTATATTTCTATAACATCATACAAAGTAATCTTAGTCCTTATACCATGAGATCATGTCAATCACTAACACCAGAAGAGTATCTTGATAACATCAAACGTCACACCGTAACAGGGTGATTATAAAGATGGGTTCAGTGCTACAAAGGTGTTATGTTGAGGCTCATGGATCAAGAGTGGAATTTTTCCATCCCGATGACGGAGAGATATACTCTGGGCCCTCTCGGTGATATCACATTGATTAGCTTGCAAGCAAGTGATTTGATCACTAGAATGTTATATCATGGGAACGAGAAAAGAGTACATGTCGGCAACGAGATCAAACTAGGTATGGAGATACCGATGATCGAATCTTATACATGTAATATATCGCGAGACAAAGGGATTGAGTTACATGCGTATAAGGTTCACACGATTACAGAAGTCATCGTTGAATATGTGGGAGTCAGTACGGATCTCCAGGTCCCGCTGCTGATTATTGATCGGAGAGGGGTCTCGATCATGTCTACATTATTCGCGAACCGTAGTGTGACACACTTAAGGGATACCGACACCATTTGGAGCAAATAATATGCCAGAGAAAGAAAAAGGAAAGTGCAGGAATTTATTTCACTAGACATCGGAATTGTTTCGGTTGAAATTGCTGAAACTGGTTCTGCATGTGAAATGGAATACTAGCAAGGGGTTTTATGTGAATGTTTGTTAATTAAAGTAATTAACAAAATTCTGAATAAATAAATAAAATAGTTTTATTTAAATGAGAACTTGCATTAAATTTGGTGGAAATTTAATGCATGTGAGTGGATTTTTGAGTGGAGGATCTTTTATGGGAGTGGAGGCTTTTAATTTTGAGTGGGAGCTCCACCCACATAAATGTGGAAGAGGTGGGGGAAGACACCATGGATGGCGACATGCCCCTTGGGGTGCCCCTTCTCCCTATAAAAGGCCCCCCTCTCATCCTCTCAAAGCACACCTCCTCGCGAAGGATCTCTCTCCCTCCTTTAGAATTTCCCCATGGTCTCGGATCAGCGAGATACATGTTCCCGGTGGATTTTTCTGGAAGGATTTGTTGCTTCCGCTGCTTCGCTGGAGCGAGGGCGCGGAGGTTGTCGGGGTACCCGGACGTGTGTGCGATCACGGATGCACCACTGCTTTGCGGTGCTAGACGTGATGGTGCTGGACCGGCTGGACCAGATGGACTTCATCACGATCTTGAGATCGACAAGAGTTCGACTACATCATCCACGAGTACAACCTCGTTAACTCTATACGGTCTTCGAGAGTATGTATTCTATGGATGTATATCCACCAGTTGATTGTATCTAGTAGATAGATCTTGGTGCTTTGTTCCCATCGTAGGAATTTTTTTGTTTTCTATGCTGCGAACCCTACAGCTTAGCCTTGAGATCGCGCACTTTCCTGACGACTTCGACCTCGATGACGTCACCAGTAGATATCCCTCGTCGACTGGCTCGGTCGAGATCTCCGACGTGCTGAAGCTGACCGACGGGGCCGTGGTTTACTCTGATAGGGTTTTGGCGATGGGCGATCTTCTGCCGTATTAGAAGACAATCGTCGCCCCGAACGACCCCGAGCCGGCAAACCGTGAGTTCAAGGTGGAGCAGCCGTTCCGAGCGGTGATGGCGGGCGCCTTGACGACGTATCCGTCGAACCCGTGGGTTCCCTTCATCCGTGTCCGCGATGGCGGTGGCGTGTCGTCGTCGAAACCTGTGGAGTAGACCACTTTGCCTATTGGTGTCAGTTGTAAATATTTTATGCCCGCTCTTGTAAGCGAACAAAATTTGTTGCCGTAAGAAATGCATGTATTCTTTTGCCAGCTTTGATTTGATTTTGGGTTATTTTGTTGTGCGAGTCCCCGAGCGCGTCCGCCCTTTTGTGGGGTTTACCTCATGTCTTTTTGTGTATGTTTGTTGTTATACTGTTGGTTAGTTGAGATCGACTCGTCGTGGCTTGGGAAGCCAGTCACATGGCGACCCTAAGGGGTGCTCTATGCTTATCCGTTTTCCCAGAGGCGAACGGGGTCGGTTGGGCGAGTCCCTGAGCGTTGTACTTAGCCATTGTAGTCGCATGCCCAAGGTAGGTGAGGACGAAACACGTTGTATTTGGCACGTTGCTCCACCTGACTCAGAGAGTCAGTCGCATGGCGAGTCCAGGATGCGCTCTCATACTTGGTGTTTTCCCTAGCCGTGTGGGTTTAGACTGGCACCAGTCCCCTAGCGTGGTACTTGACCGTTTGAGTCGTTGCTCCAAGGATGTGGAGGAATGCGGTCGTCTTGGCCTGGTGAGCTAGTCGAGCGAGGCGACTCCGATGGGGCTCCGGGTTGGCGTTTTCATGGATGACACAAGGCCCGAATTTTATCGGTACCCTTGTACCGCACTACTTAGCCATGCCGGTCGCGTAACCAAGGGTTGACTTCCATGATTAGCATAACGCTATTTTTACGAGTGCGAGTGGCACAAGACCTGGAGAGTACACACAATTTGTGTGAATCGATCATCTTTATTTTATAGCGGAGGGAGTACATGTCGGGGTTCTAGGTGTAGAACTTCCTTAGGAGGTTTACATTCCATGGCCTCTTGACATCAAGTTGTCCGTCACCTCGGACGTCGATGAGGTAGTAGGCGTCGTTGCCCAGGACTCACCCTATGGCGAATGGTCCCTCCCACGGGGGAGAGAGCTTGTGCATGCCCTTCTTGTTCTGGATCAGTCGCAGGACCAGGTCGCCTTCCTAGAAGGTGCGAGTTCGGACTCAGCGGCTATGGTAGCGGAGGAGTCCTTGCTGGTAGATGGCGGTGCGGGAGAGAGCTAGGTCGCGTGTTTCATCAAGCTGGTCGACTCCGTCTTGGTGTGTGAGCTTGTTGTCGGCCTTCGCGTAGTTGACGACCCGGGGCGAGTCGTACTCGAGGTCGGTCAGCATGACGGCTTTGGCACCATACACCATGAAGAAGGGGGTAAACCCGGTCGACCTGTTGACGGAGCTACGGATGCCCCAGATGACGGAGGGGAGCTCCTCGACCTAGCACCCTGGAGTTCGCTCGAAGGGAACTTGCAGTCATGGCTTCAAGCCTTGGAGGATGCTCTGGTTGGCGCGTTCCTCCTAACCATTAGACTCCGGGTGGGTGACTGAGGCCAGGTCGAGCTGTATGTTGTGCTCCTCGTAGTACTCGGCCATGGCGCCTTTGGCGAAGTTGGTGCCATTGTCCGTGATGATGTTGTGCGGGAATCCGTAGCGGTAGATGAGCTCTCGTAGGAATTTGGCGGCGGTCTTCCCGTCGCATTTGCGGACTGGCTTGGCCTCCACCCACTTGGTGAATTTGTCGACTACGACCAGGAGATGGGTGTACCCGGAGGGGGCCTTCTTGAAGGGGCCCACCATGTCCATACCCCACACGGAGAATGGCTAGGTGATGGGGATGGTATTGAGCGCCGAGCTTGGTATGTGCGTCTGATTGGCATACTTCTGACACCCGACGCAGCGTTGGACGATTTCGACCGCGTCGGCGTGTGCGGTAAGCCAGTAGAAGCCATATCGCATGGCCTTGGCAACCAGGGAGCGGGCGCCAGTGTGGTGGCCGCAGTTGCCGGCGTGGATGTCTTGGAGGATTTTGCGACCTTCCGCGGGTTGTATGCAGCGTTGGAACACGCCGGTCACGCTGCGCTTGTGGAGCTCGCCGTTGATGATGACGAAGGACTTGCAGCGGCGCACGATCATGCGAGCTTCTGTCTCGTCTGCGGGTAGGATCCCTCCCTCAAGGTAGGAGATGTATGGCGCGTTCCAGTTGCTTGGCTCCACGATCATGGCGACCAGGGATGGTTCTGGTTGCAGTGGTATCCCGATATCGATCTCCCTCGGGGGAGAGACAGATGGCTTGGTGATGGTGTCGAGGAAAACACCGGTGGGTGGCGCGTGGCGAGCCGACCCGATACGGGAGAGGGCTTTGGCCTCTTCATTCTTGCGTCGGTCGATCCACTTGACGGAGTAGCCGGCGAAGTGGCCCCTGGTTGGTCCACTGCTTTGCGGTATGCCGCCATGGTGGGGGAGACGACATCGCATGTTCCGGCGACTTGTGCGGCGACGAGGTCAGAGTCGCCGTAGCACCGCAGGTAGTTGATATTCATCTCCTTGGTGGCTCGCATGCCGTGAAGGAGGGCCTCGTACTCGGCCATGTTGTTCATGCAAGGGGTGAAGTCGAGGTACAATACGTAGCACAGCTTGTTGCCCTTGAGGGATGTGAGCATGATCCCTGCCCCCGTGTCGTCTGCGTTCTTGGACCCGTCAAAGTGGAGCGACTAGTAATGGAGGTACGGTGATGGGGAATACAAATCGGGGTATACCCACGAAGAGGAGTCGCCAGCTGGATCGAGCCAACTGAAATCTAGCCCTGAGCGGGTCGACTCGCCCAATATGGCAACTGGCGCATGCTGGACCCAGACGTGTGGTGCCGACTGGAGGCCCAAGACGGTGACTTCAATACAAAGCCCACCAAATACTTGTAAACCCTAACTGGCTATATATATAAAGTGCGGTGACCCAGCATACCACTACATGATGTAGTACACTATATTCGTTGACATAACACCAATGAAACACCGTTCACTAGTATTACATCCCTCAGAGTAGTACAACAGAAACATAGCAGGTCCAAGACATGACTATAGGTTACAACTCAACTCTTTACACAAGATCCAGAGAACACTCTAGGTTAAAGAGAGAGAAAGAAACTTCTTACCAAGAAGAATCAGGAATAAATAACTCATAGCTACCGCACTTATAAAACTAATAGTTGAACTACTGGCTTGCATTGCTGCTATTGCAATACTCTATAGAAGTAGGTTCTATGGCTAGAAATTATATTCTTATCTAATCAGCAACTTAGTCTTCACTTGATTTGATGTAATATGTTGACTTTCTTGACTCCATTGAAGAGCTTTAACTTCTGATGATGATTCCTGGAGCGTAACTTGATGTAGACGTCGTCTGTACTGGCTTTAGAACCTTAAGAAGATACTTTGAGTACGAGCGTACTCAGCAAGTTCACTAGAAAAGGAGTGTTTCATGCACTATATCTATAGCCACAGACCGTAGGTCGTAGGCAATGCAGGTTTTCGTAAACATTTCTTTAAAGGTTGCTTTTATTCTGAAAAACTATGTCTGTCAGCCTTCACGGGTTTACCAGAACTTTCATGGAGTTCCTTTCCCGCCGCGTTCACAGCTCCTTCCCGGAACAGGGAGTAACAAGTTACAGTTCTTACACTCTGCAGAGGTGCGTTACTTTTCCCATGAGATATCAAATCCTTGTTGCACAACCGGGCGATCTTTCCCGTCCACAGTTCCTATGGTGTGAGGCACAGAAGATGATCCAAGCCAATCTCTGCCCCCTTCGTGACCTCCCATGTCTCCTTGGGGTACACCATGCCCACATATTGAATTACGGCATTGGTTTGTACATACCGTTAGATGCCAGAACTATCATGGGACGTTGAGGGTTCCCACCCATATGTTGCATATCCTCTACGAATTACCAATTAATATGCACGCTACGAGTGATAACAGCCACGACCTGCACATCCGGCTACATGCGAGAGGAAGAAGATACAACTGACTTCTCCATCACATTCCCAATCTCATGGTTAACGCGTGATATACGGCGCAAGAATCACTGGCGACATTGGGTGTTAAGTCCTAGATAATATGTTCCTTTACCACCGGAACTTTCATAGTAGGTTATTACCTCATGGTAATAAACCTATAATCAAATTATTATGAAAATAGTGTTTTCGGACCTTTTTCAAATGCAGGTGATGACAACACTAGATTTGTAAAATACTTTATAGAAAAAAATCAAAGTACATGAGCAAGTGTGAACTTGCCTTTTGTGATTGCAAGATTATGCACTCACGGTCTTCAAGACAATATAAAAGATCCAATAGCTGAAATCTACATCATTGGTCCGATAAGGACTAATGTTTAAAGAAGCAAGATGCTTTTATGCATAAGTAATGTAATGCAAGTTGATAAACGCGAATCCCGAGAATAACGTTGTTCTAGGGTTTGGATACTGGAAAGGGTTTTCCTTGGAATGTGTTGCCCTTTTAGATTAAGTTTCATACATGTGCTTCTTATTAAGGCTTGTGAGTGTGTGGTAAACAACATGTATTTATACAACAACAAAATACATAGTATGGAATGTTACTCAAGGTTTCTTACATCTTAATTGTTTATCTTCAAGGTTTACTTTACAAGTAATGTCATTTATAAAGAATTTAAGTATTAACAATCTTATTATACAAGTGAAGTATAAAGTAAGGTGTTTACTATTAATTGTCATATGTTGATTGAAGTGGCAAAATGAATAACTTTTGAAGAAAAACTTACTCAACTAGGCAGAAGCATTTAAGCTTTTAAGTTAACCTTATGAGGTGTTCTTTCTAATTATAGTCTTTAAGTCAGAAAGAATTGCCTTTACTGGAATAGTGAAATTAGTAGTATTTGAGACTTGTCTATCTTGGTTTTTAACTGGGTTGGTTTGGTATTAAGATGCTTTATAACTTAATTATAACAGACCAAAGTTAAGTATAAAGCATATAATAAAGTATTTAGTATCATACTTAAAGCTATGCAAACTAAAGGTAACTTTAAGGATGTAGATAGACTTAGGGTGTATTACTTATGATATTTGTATCTTGTTCACTTTATATTGTTTCCTTAGAGTTACTTAAGAATGGCATTAATTCTATTGGAGTAGTGGTTTCTTTACATTATAATTGTATAAAGGAATTTATCTCCCTATAAGAGTGTGGTTAATGTTTGTGAATAAGTAAACAATATTATTTATTACTTATGAACTCACTTATAGTGTTTTGATTTGTTTATAAACTTGTGATTAAAGTAAAGGAATGGTATTTCATTATAATTAAACTTGGAGATTTTAGATTGAATAAGGATTGTTTTATAAAATAATCTACACTTATGGTTGAAGGATAATTTAAATAAATTGCATTTAAAATGTGTTGAACCATTTTGACTTCATATTATCAATATTAGAGACTAGTATTACTTATTAAATCTAACTTGGCAATTTTAGGAATATTAACAAATTTTATTTACCTTTATATGAATTATCTATAAAGGAAATAAGTTTATATTTAGGTTATTAAAGTTGTTTAACTTTTTATTTAACTCAAAAGTGGAATATCACATTTTTAACATATAGGTATTATTTTTGTGATCATTTTGGTATATTATATTTATTTTTGTGATTTATAAATAATAAGATATGATTTTAATAAGGTTTATTACTTTGTAAATACTTAATACATAATAAATAATTAAGTAAGTGAAATAATAATACATGATTATAGTTTTAAATTATAGTTCTTATTTTTCTAAGATTTTTGGTATTTTATTTATATTTTTAATATTTATCAAGATTTAAAATATGAATTATCTAAGTTTTATTACTTATAAAACTTTTATTAAATAATATTTATTTAAATAATAATCATAATAATATTTTAGAATAGTTTCAAGTTGTAGATTTTATTTTTCTAAACAATTTCATATGTTATATGTATTTTTCTGATTTATAAAACAAAATATATTAATTAAACAAGATTTAATTATTTGATTTTAATTTCTAGAATTTATTTGTGTTTGAATGTATATTGTTTATTTGTTTTCTAATCAGACATTAACTTTTTACACCGCATACCCAGCTATCCCTAGTCACTGACCCGTGGGCCAGTGACCACGTCAGCTGCCACGCGTGCAAGGATCGAGTCAAACCGACTAAGTGGGCTGGGCTGACGGGAGCATGACGTCATGCTCACGTCGACAATGGGGAACCTACAGGTGGTGCTCAAATCCAGCGATAGCACGCACGCGTGCTTGCGGGGTTAGGAGATTCGAACGCGGAAGGTTAAGGCGATTCGATTGGTGGCTGCGCCGCCAGTATTTGGTCACCGGAGCACTAGCTCCGACGAGCATCTACAGCGGCGGACAGAGGTGCACGACGCATGCGCGAGGGAGGAAGAGAGTAAAGCAAAGGAGGGGCGATAGAGCACCGCGAACTCACCAGCATGCCGTTGATGGGCTTTAGAAGGCTCGGGGTAGCCGGAATCGAGGTGGACGACGGGCCGGACTTCAGGAATACGGGGTCGCCGCGTTGACTCGAGGCGTCCTACTTCAATTCCTTCAGCAAGGAGGATCAGGGGAGCACGACGAAGCCTTGTGCTTGATCAACAGAGCACGGAGGAGCGTAGAACGGTGACCATCTAAAGCTAGGGTTTTGATCCAGAGAGAAGACAGAGAGGAAGAGAGTGGCGAGTGAGAGAGGATGAGATCAAGCAGTGGTGTCGCCGTGGCCTTCTTATTGTCCTCTAGGACGGTGGCGGGCATCGCGACGCTCGGCTGACGATGACGGTGGCATCGGGCGGCGGTGAACCCCTTCAGTGAGGTGCTTGTGACGCACGAGGAAGACGACGACGAATATTTTGCGGAAAACCCCCTGATAAAAATCCAAACTCAACCTGTAGTCCTTTGGCGGTCCACCAGTCAGTCAGAGAGGAAGGCAGACTGGGCTGGTCTTGGGCTATGCTTGGGCCACTGTTGGGTTGCTATGATTGCTCGTGGGCGACGGATAAGAGAGAGGGAAGTTGGGCTGCGACCTGGTTGCAGTTTTTTCCTCACTGTTTCTTTTTCTATTATTTGTTTTGTTTTTTTAGGTTTGTATTTTTTTTATTTGATTTGAACTTTTCTTTTTGGAATTTTATTTACTGAATACTTGCAGCAACAATGAAGTTATTAAGAATCAATTGGTGAACTTTTATTTGGAGTAATTAAGTTTTAAAATATTTAATAATATTCATAGGGTTTATTTTTATATATTTAATCACATAGTAAAATTATAGGGTGGTTTATAATTATGGTATTCCCGCTTATTCCATGCTCATATGGAATAAATGGTTAGAGAGATAGATCAAGGAATTTGCCTAATGAATATATCTTGAGTATTTATGAGATGTTGATGATAAAACTTATTAATAAGTTCAGGGTTCTGAATTGTATTTGCTTATCCTAATTTTTAGGGTACTTACTATATTTATATTCTTTTGTTGATGTGAATAAAGATTAATGACTAAACATATTGTCTTTATGTTTGATATCTTTAGTGATATGATCCCTTTAAAACAGAAAGTTGTTTTCGGGAAGGTCATATGGAAAGGATTTGATAAAGATAACTTCTAAGCACATATAGCTATGATAATTGGAAATGATAAGGATGTGCTTAAGTGTTTTGATATAGGAAATTATTCCTATAAAGCATTGTGGAAACAAGATGATAGATCAACCATAGAAAGTGGATATTAGGTTTGGTCTTAAATTTAGGGTTTAGTGTTTAACAAGGATTCCTATATTCCATACTTCATAATTATGGACTTCTGATTAAGGAATTCCTTTCCTAGATATATTACTTCTCTATGTCCATCATCATGTGCTAACATGATGAGCTTTGCTTTACAGAATATTCTTATCCACCTTTTATTCTTCTAAATCCATTTGTAAATCCAATGAGCTTGACACTAAAGCTTTCATAATCTTTTTATATCCATACTTGGTTATAACAACTACTCTACTGCTAATAATCTCCAATCCAACAAGTAGTTACTTCACACTCTTCCTTAATCATTCATTACCAACATTACTCTAATGTATTTATATTTCAAATTCTACTCTCCTCAAGTGCTTAGTATTTCCCAAGAGGAAAACATTACTTCTTTAATCCAATGTTTCTCTAACATCATTTTAATTATACTATCTTGTCTCTACTTAACTCTAATAACAAATACTTCAACCTCACATTATATTCATTGACTATACCTACTTGATCCAATAGGACTACTCCTGGTAACTATCTTTAGACTTCATCCTTGTAATCTTCTTTGTTACCATATTGATTTGATTTCCTTCAATCGCTCCCATCCTATAGATGACATCTAAAACTAGCATCACTATTTACCTCTTCTTACTTCTTTCTTTATAAGCCTTATTAAGAGAATGCTATAATAAGTACAAGAGTTGATAGGTCAAGAATTGATAGGTTAAGAATTGGTGAATCAATAGTTGATTTCTCAATATTGATGAACAACAAATATAAGGATAGGATTCAATAGAGATGATAAAGATTGATATGGAAAGAAATATATATGGTGGATGATCTTAACTTTGGTTTCTTTCCTACTCAATCTCACTAGAGAGTTAAAGTTAGGTATTTCCATGATACTCATGGTATAAGTAGATGAGATTAAGATATAGTTGTTACATTCTTATTATTTGTGTTATATTTATAATTTGGTATTCATGAGTGATTATAATGAATACTATGATATGATCACCTAAGGATCAAATATAAATCATTAAGTAATGTATTAGAGTTTAGTTTTATTCCATTTGATCTACCCTTAGATCAAATCATGTTTACCCAAAATAAGGTTTTAGCAAAGGTCATATTGAAACTTATCGCAGTCAACTTGATGATCTACTTCAATTCCATCAAGTTAAGAGAAGCTTCAATCACTTTGACAAGTTTTTATTTAAAAGCGCGGAAATTATTCATATTTTCTATGCATGAATGCAATGCACACATCTGTGTTCAGCTTATTTCTAAGCTCTAATGCTGGGATGTTACAGACTCTCCCCCTTAAAATAAACTTCGTCCTCGAAGTTCGCTTTCTCATGTTTTGGAGTAAGGAATTGTCTTGCAATGATTACGATATGTCTCAACTCCATGTTAACCTCAATGGGAATAATTGTAATATCCCATATCTAGATCTTTTCCTTGAATTCTGACTATACTTAGCAATCTTCAACTGGTTGTCTCCAATATTCCAAAGTTCCTTTTATTTTACTCCCTTAGGGATATATCCTTATTATGAACTTCTTAAATAGGGATATTTTCCTTAGTTCATTTTTTCCTAATTAGGTATCCTGATCCAACTCCTTTTATTTAATCATCGAACTTTCTTACTATACTATGTAAGATCTAGGAAGTCTCAGTAAAACAGGTTTTTAATTTAGTCAATAGTTATAGTCAAAAGACTAATCTTTGATTTATTATTGTATGATTTGTATTGGTACTCCTTCCAAAGATTGGATTTGAACACATTTAGTCCATAGCCATTGGAATTTCTTGTTCTCTACAAATGCCCAAATGGATGTGCTCTATTACCTCTTAAGGATCACTTAAGAGTTGTTTCTTTTAGAATTAGTCTGTTAAGACTATTCCATTTTATTACTTCAAGCTTTTACCTTATCCGGCTTTTAGACAATCTTTTGTTACTATCTTGAGTACTTCTATAATTATGACTTTCTTTTAACCTTATGAAAATAAGGCTTAAGTTGTCCTAGGTTAGTACTTCTTCTTTAACCTTTACTTGGAATTCGGATAACCGTACTTCCGTTTAATGTTTACTCTCCCCCTTAGGGTTTACTAATGGCATCTAAACTGCCTATGAAGTAACCATTGGCTTTATAACTAGAATGTATGGCTTTGACTAGCTTATTCTTTACCCAGTTAGGGTGTCTTGAAAGATTGTACGGTGTATCCACACAATTGTGGATCTCTGAAGTGAATCTTTCGGCATTAATTGTCTTACTTACTATTTGGACATTTTTACTTTGATATGTATGACTTTGCGAAACGTCTTGGAAAACTGTCGCTTAATATTTTATACTCCTTTAGGTCTTACTTAGCTTAGGCCAAGTTTTATGCTCTTTATGCAACCATTAAGATGATCTGGTTAACTATGTCAACCAATTACCAGCTGCGGACAAGATTCCAACTGTGGATTAATTACCACCATGGATCACATATCAACTGCGGATCATTCTAGGTTGTAATTATTACCCTACGGTTTCCGACATACTTCTAGAATTCTCTCTGAATTGCTAGAGCTTGAATACCATTTTGGATTCCAAAACTTCTTCTTTGTACTTATTCATGATACTACCATGAACTTGGTACAACTTACTTTATTAACTTCTTAGCAACTTACCTACTTTAAATGAACTTTAAGTTCATTACTTCTTGTTGATCCATACATCTTCTACACTAGTCTTTCTTATTGCTGATTAGGAATGATCTGAGCTTGATCCATCCTTCAAATTGCGTTGATACTACTTATATTTGGCTTTACCCTTCAAGTAAGTCTTTATATTGGTCTTCGGAACTCGTCACTCCCTTACACGAATTCCCATTCCTATCTAGGTCTATAACATCAAGTAGTAACTAGATGTTGCAACATGCATTTGCACACCAAGTCAAACTTCATGTATAGATCTAGTCAATCAAGAAGATCCAAGAAAAACAAATAAATCCAAATGTGGTACATATAACACACAATATTCTAAGCCCGAAATATAGTAGTTGAGTATAGTATCTCTAGAATTCAGGCTTGGTTGTGTAGTATATGACACCTCCTCGTATAGGTTTACATCGTGATACTTAGCACACAGGGTCAAACTATTCTTTGTTTCTTAATTTACCCAAATTGCTCAATTGCAATAGTATAATCTTAAGCAAAGTGGTCTCAAATTTGGTTTTGACTAAACTTTTGTCTCACCTTTGGAAAGACTAGATATAACCATCCTTCCTTTATTAATAAACTATCCTCACATGATGTTGGGGATATGCTATATGGGTATCCTTATAGCATGTCTCTTATCCGACTAACCCGGGTGGCCCATAGTCGGTAGCATGGCCTGTGGCCTGCTGGGCGGCCCAGTTAGGTGGATCCAGAAGGGAGGCCCATGCCGGATAAAGGAAGGCTACGGTGGAGTCACCAGCATACCCGGAGCCTTGGAGTACAAGATACACAAGACTAGTAATAGACGGTGTAGGACTTTGTAACCTGTCCGGCTAGGACTAGGACTTTTCCCTATAACCCTAGGACCAGGCGACTATATAAGTCGGGCCTATGGGAGCCTTTAGGGCACAACCTAGTATCATTTTACACACACCTTGCACAGCGAACCTATCTCTGTAACTCGGTGTATTGCCATTATAGTGATTTATAGCAGGAGTAGGATTCCACCACCGTTGTGGGATCTGAACCTGGGTAAGCTGTGTTACCTCGTACCCGTCAACCGTCCGCCTTACCCCACGTCTCTAAACACGCACTGTGAGGACTCCTCCATGGCGTACTCGTCGGCAATACCACGACAGTTGGCGCCCACCGTGGGGCAAGAGGCGCTTCAGGCTCTTCAGCGGGCGAGGACCAAGATCTTCGTGGGAATCGGCGAAACCGTTGCCATCGATCGCGTTCTCTTCTCCGGCAACGTTCCGATCGTCCCCCTGACGAGTTCTGGATCCCGGCAAAGACGAACCCTACGCGGTGTTCGATCGTTCCTATCAGAGACATCCACCTCTTCATCGGCGAAACCGACTCGGGCACTAGTTCCCTAGGAGTCGGAGGAGCGTCAAGACCCGCACGGACCGCCTACGGGCAGGATAGGTTCACGGAAGGATCGATGTCGGATCTCTCCTCGGAGTTTGCCGGCAAAGATCGGAAAAATTCAAGACCCACCCAAACCGCCCCTGTGCAGGATATAAAGGTGGAAGATCACTGCAAATCCGTCGGCTTTGTCTGTGCGTCTGGACAGCAGAGATCCAAGTTCGTCGGCGTGGTTACCATCTTCGATCTGGCATGTTGCGTTCAGAGAGAGGGCAAAAACCCCCGCGATTACCTGGCCAGGTGGCTCCGGATACGAGCCGATCTGGCCCACTACCCCAATGATGATGCTATCTATCACTTTGTGGAAGGAGTGGACCATGGCACGCTTCTCCGACACTCTCTAAGACGGTAACAGGCGTCAGGACGCCTTACCTTCGAATGCATGGTGAACACTGTCAACAACTACGCGGAGGCTGAAGCGGCAGCTCAAACAGCGCTTGCGCTCATTGACGGAGCCCCTCCGATTCAACCACCACCACCGCCTCCAGCCGCCATCGTCGTAGGAGCACCACCACCTCCAGTCATCGTCGAGGCCGTTGCACCCCCACCACCCGTCATCGAGGAAGTCCTGGCACCCTCCGACTCTGTCATTGACGCGCTTTATGCTGATTTCAGTGCAGATTCAGAGGAAATAGACTTCAGTCCAGAAGAGCTAGACTCCGCTATGCAGGAGATGGAGGAGGAGTACTCGCGCGACGAGCAAGCTAATAACACCGTCATGTCTCGAGGGGTGTTCGTCACCATTGGGACAACGATGGATGAAGATCAACCCGGGCAAGCTCCGCCTACGGCGTTGGAAAAGGGGAAGGGGACACTTATTGCTGCCGACAATGATCACGCAAAGGTCATGCCTCCTCCGCCTAACCCAGTGCAGCAGCCGCAGGAACTCGGCACCGGTCCGAGCAACAACAACACCGCAAACTTTCCGCCTCCAGCATCCACGTAGGCAGCAGCCCATGTTACTCCAGCTGATAGAGTGATGTACAGAAATCTCCTCGTTGAGCCACTAACCGTTGATCATATCCGGAACGTGACTCAGCTTGACGAGAAGCGCCAGCAGCTGCTGGAGGAAGCGCAAGCCATCGCGGAGCAAAGTGCTAAACTAGATCGAGACCTGGTCAACACGCAGAAGTCCATAGAGAAAGCTAGAGCAATGGAAGCCGAGTACAAGACTCTGCTGCAGCAGCAGAAGGCTAAGAAGGCTCCGGCTCGCGTCATCAACGATCCTGGTGTATGGCGCAACCTAGGATGGGCTCCCTCGAAGTCGGCACAGGCCAAGCCATACATTGATAGTGAAGGCAAGAAGGTGATGCACCCCACTCCTTAACCTCGCTGTCGCCAAAACCCTTTTGGAGCAGGATAGATCGCCTGAGGCAGTAGAACAGGTCTATGACCTAGTGGCCAAGGCGGTAAAGCAGCAGGAAAAGGCCACCTCCCAGAGGCTTGAGTCTGACCTAGCGCTCTGCCGATCTAGCCAGTACAAACCGCTAAGGGACAGATCTCCTCAGGATGTCGGATCGCAGACGGGTTCATCAGAACGAAGACGGAGGGATGCGCGCAACAGGAAGGATGCTATCCCCATATCCTCCGACCACGAAGAAAGAGCCCGACCTTGCGCATCATTCACGGACTACGTGTAGCCAAGGATATTGGCATCAAGCGCATAGTTTGCTGTGGAGATTCCGACTTGGTTGCCCAGCAGGTGGCTGGCACCTGGAATGCGCGGAACCCTATGATGGCGGCATATCACGACGAAGTGGACGAGATAGCCAAGAGCTTCTTGGGCTACGAAGTCAAGTATGTGCCTAGGGAGCAAAACGAGGCGGCTGATCTACTGTCTAAACTTGGATCAGGGCGGAAGCAAATTCCGCCAGGAGTTTTCCTAGAGCATCTACGCACACCATCCGTGAAGGGCGCCGACATCGACAACCCGGATAGAGCTGACTCTTTCGTCAACATGGTGACAAAGATCACTCCGGCTTGGACAAAACCGTTCATGGAATATCTCGAACACGAAACTTTGCCCGACGACGAGTTCGAACGACGGCAAATAGTATGACGAGCAAAGGGTTATACCATAATCAATGGGCAACTCTACAAAAGGAGCACTACTGGTGTATACCTAAAGTGTGTTTCCCAGCTAGAAGGTATGGAAATCCTGCGCGAGATCCATCTCGTAGATTGCGGGCACCACGCCGCTCCTCGATCATTGGTCGCGAAAGCCTTCCGGCAAGGATTCTACTGGCTAACCGCAAAGGCAGACGCCGACAAGTTGGTTGAGACATGCACGGGATGCCAGTATTATGCCCGACAACCACATGTTCCTGCTGAAGAACTGCGAACAATAACAATAAATTGGTCGTTTAGAGTCTGGGGGCTAGACATGGTGGGACCATTACAAAAGGCACCGTGTGGATTTACGCATATGTTGGTAGCAGTTGACAAATTCACCAAATGGATAGAAGCTAAACCCATTAGAAAGCTTGATGGGGCAACTGCCCTCAGGTTTGTCCGGGATCTAGTGGTGAGATTTGGTCTCCCACATAGCATCATCACCGACAACAGAAGCAACTTGTCACTTGGAGAAGTGGAGGCCTATTGCTGGGACAAAGGCATTCGACTTGACCTTGCATCTGTGGCACACCCACAATCCAATGGTCAAGTTGAGCGAGCCAATGGATTAATAATGCAGGGAATCAAGCCACGTCTTGAAGCACCGCTACATAGAGCAGCCGGAGCCTGGGCGGAAGAATTGCCATCTGTGCTGTGGAGTTTACGAACTACACCCAACAGATCCACCGGCTACACCCCTTACTTCATGGTATATGGAGCAAAAGCCATCCTACCTTCCGACATCCTCCACGATGCACCAAGAGTTGCCACCTACAACGAAGATGACGCTGAAGAATCCAGACGCCTAGATGTGGACCTTCTCGAGGAGGAGCGCATTTTGGCATGCCAAAGATCCGCCATCTACCAGCAGAAGCTACGCAGCTACCATAGTCGCCGCGTTCGGCATCGCTCGTTTAAAGAAGGGGATTTAGTACTCCGACTTAAGCAGAAGAAGTCACACAAATTATCCCCGCCATGGGAAGGACCGTTCATCATAAGCAAGGCGCTGCTCAATGGGTCTTACTACCTTGTCGACAATCGTGAGCTCAAGGATAGACCCAACGAGGATCATAAGCGTAAGCAACGTGACCCAGATGATGACTACCCGGAGCTTGATCGGCCATGGAACATAGCACAGCTACGTCCTTTCTACACTTAACAATTTTTATCTAATCGTGTACCTCTTATATGATCAATGAAATAAAGCTCTTTGGTTCACTCATATTGCTGAGTCTTTTACCTCCTTTAGTGTTCATTTTTGGATCATATAAACCTTTATGCACAAGTCTTGCGATTGCACTTGTGAAAATTCCGCCTACGGGCGTTAGCTTAAGTTCTCTGGTCTACACATTCTTTGTCGTTTCTTATGTGGATTCTGGAGTAGTGACTTTTGGCACTTATTGTCGGTGATTTTGTGCTCAGGTTATTGACGGTGCCATTGGGCATCATCACCTAAGCGCATGGTTCCGACAACGAGTCTTCCGACTCACGAAAAGTCAAGCATAAGAACCAGAGTAATGGATAAGCCAGCACTTGCTTAAAAAATATATACATGCTGAAACTTAATTCTTAAGTAGCAGGATACGACAACCATTGTTTTCCGCCTTAAGATTACATCAACAAGTTTTTTCCCACGCACACTCCAGAGGTGAAACAGAAATTACAAAGTGTTTTTCATTCTTTGGGCGCAGGAGACTTGGAGGCCGCATCATCACCAGCCGGAGAATCACCCTCAATGTCGGCGCTGTGATGAGACTCGGAGGAGTCCTGGTTGACGTTGTCGATGAAGTTCCTGGGCACGAAGACGTCAACATCCACCAACTCGGCAACCCTGGTGTCATAACCCGCGAGTGATGACATGATGGCTTTGTGATCGATCTCCTTGCTGTCATCATCTACGTCGGGGATGCCAGAGGTCACCGTGTCGATGTCGGCATCTTCATAGTGTGCCTTCACCATAGACAGCGCCATCCTTGCGCCAGACCGTGCGCATGAAGCTTTCCAGCTTGCGACACGCTCGAGGGCTCGGCGCAGAATCTCCGAGTACTTCACCATGGACTCCGAGGCCTTGATATTAATCTGGAGGGGCTTGGCAATCTCCTTGGCTTGGGCGATGGCGGTGTTGATGAAGTTGCCGGCAAGAATCATGCATTCCTTTTCCGAAGGAGGCGAGCGGGTTAAACCCATAGGCGCTGAAAATTCTGACAAGGATTGCATGAGTTCAATAAATTCTAAGTATCCAGACTACAGAACTACAAGGCGGAGGACACTTACTGAAGATGTTGGCCTTAGCCTGCCAGACGGTGTCCGCCAAGGATTCCTTCTCTTGTTGGAGGAGCTTAAACGCTTCGTTATGGTGAAGGTTTTGCTCATCAGCAGCTTGCTTCTGATCCTTCAGGATCGCAAGCTCCTCCTTCAAGCGATTGATCTCCGCAGAGGTGGAGTCCTGCAGGGCTTTCATGGAATCCTCGTGCATCTTCAGCATTTCTTCCCTCTCCTTCTTAAGGATCCTGTTCTCGCTGTCCAGCTGCTAGATGTGCTTGGACTGCTCGACAATATCCTTGGCCTTGGCAACATGCTCTGCAAGTCAGAGAAAAAACAAAGTAAACATTGAGTACTCGGAGATTATGGGCACAAAAGTAAGACGGAAATGCACAAAAATAAAACAGACTCTTGTTTTTGATGATCTGTTCCTTCAAGATGGCGGTTTTACCCTTTTCAGCTTCAAGGTCTGCGCGCATATTCTGGTACTTATCGTTGGCCATGCCCCTCCGAGCATTCTCATTCTGTGGAAACAAATACAAATTTAAATCGTTGTTTGGTCTGCTTGGAGCCCCTAGTCGGAGATTCTCCATCTATATGCTCGGGGGCTACAGCGAGAGTTTTTAAACTTATAAATATGCTTAGCTTTTCTTTAAAGCATCTAGTCGGAGCTAATTCAGTTCTCGATTTAGAAGCTTGGGGGCTACAGTATAAAGTTTTTAGCTCGGAAAATGCTTAGCTTTTCTTTAAGCATCTAGTCGGAACTAATTCAGTTACAACTAGAGGCTTGGGGGGCTATGACACTGAAAAATATAAACACTATGTATGCTACTCTTAAAGCATCTAGTCGGAATAATTTCTTCCATCTAAATGCTTGGGGGCTACAGTAAGAGTTCTTTCTAACTTAGTCACTCTTAGAGAATATAGATGCAAAACCTATGGTTTTCCGTCTACATCCTTGGGGGCTATAGTGTAATACTCATACGGAATGCAAAAGGTAAAGTAAAACTTACAAGTGCGATGATCTTGAGGCTTGTAGCGCTCTCGGCCAGCAGCTTGCCAAAGGCAATGCTGTTTCCTTGCAAGATGTCTGCTTGTCGGAGTAGCTCCTCAAGACCGCACGTCGGAGATGACGGCACTCCTCCAGGAACCATAATTGTGTTACTCGGCATGAGCGCCGGGTAAACAATCTTCGGGAACTCGAAGGGTTCTGGGGAGCAGAGGCGCCGCCTTCGGCAGAAGTACCAGCTCCCACAACCGCCTTGCCGCTACCGATGGCATCCTTAGCCGGAGCTTCAGCCATTTGAAGAGCAGCACTCTCCTGCATCGCCTGCTCGCCGACAACAGATAGTTCGGTAGAGGCGCCAGAGTCCACTTCCATGGCGGAAGGGCCTGGTGCCTCCTGGACTTGGGAGCTTGTCGGAGCAGAGGAGGGCTTGACGGCAGGAGTAGCAGGGGCGATGGCGGGAGAGGAGTCGCGATGCAGCATATCTTTGATATTTCTAGAAGCCCTAAGAGTCTTGGAGGACGTCTTGAGGATGGTTGTGGCTTTCTTCCTGAAACGTGCAAAATGCATAAGTACAGGAATAAGACAGATAAATGAGACGATGTCGGAGAATGAGAGGCTTACACTAGGGGGGGCGCTTTGCCAAACATCCCGGTGGCTTTCTTCTTTTTCGCCTCTAGGGCGGCAGTACTCTTTTTGGAGGCTCCACCCTCCGTCTTCTTCTTCTTACCTCCGTCGGCAACGTCAGAGGTGGAGCTCTTCCACTTTCGTGCCAACGGGGCATCGTCGTCGGACACGACCGTGACTTCCTTCATCTTTGGATCGTAGATTTGGGCAGCCAGGTTGTCCTCATCTAGATCGCTAAGCTGTTAAGTAAGAAATCACCATGTTAGATAAGATGGCTATGATAAGACGGAGAAACTGGAGCAATGTCATACACGGAAAATAAATACCTACCTTTGGGCACTTGCCGTCTACGTACATGTCGCAGGTGATGGTGAAGCCACGCTTCTTATACTTCACCTTTACGATGTCCTTCAGACGGAGCTTGACGGAGTCGCTCGAGAAGTTATCCACGGAGATCTGAAGGGAATCCTTTCGATCGCTCGTGTACTAGTGCATGAACTTCGTGCGGTGCTGCAGGGGTTAGATTCGCCTGATGAACCAGCACATGGCTAGGTCCAAGCCGGTCAAACCCGCCTCTACGAACCACTCGATCCGCCTTATTGCACGAGAAGTGTTGAGGTCGGAGGGAAGGGAGGCATGGGATCTCCATGTGGACACTTCAGCGGCGGCTCCATCCACGAAGTCCGGGTACGTCACTTCTCGGCCCGCCAAAGGAATGTCGGGGCCGTAGAAGTACGTCCGCTGCCAGTTTTTGCACGACTCGTGGCCGACGATGTCGGGGAACCGCCGGCCAGGTCGGATCTTGAAGCTTATGGTGCCGCAGTTTCTAAGCTCCTCCCTACTATGTCCGGCTTCACGTTTGACGGTGAAGAAGTACATGAACAAGTCTAACCTAGGCTTAATCCCTAGGTAACCCTCACAAAGTGTCACGAAGTTGCTAAGCACTAAGATGCTATTGGGGGAGAGGTTGTGCGGCTGGAGGAAGAAGATGATGACGCAAGAGAATGGAGTGAAAAAGTGGCAAGTGTCCCACGGTTACTATTTATCTTACTCTGCGTCAAGATTCGTGCAGCTAATAGAACGGTTGCCGCGTAGATGACGTGTTTGTGAACATGCGCGTAAATTTCGCCACGTCTCCAACCGCCGCCGCCAACGGTTCGTATCGCTCGCGCGGGAAAATCGGATATGATTGCGTTCTCTGCATGTGTGAGTTATGAGGCGTCGCTGACCTACAACCTACGTCGTCATAACTGACATGGTTGATGAGCCGTCCCATCGAAGATTCCAGCATGGACGGATTTAATCCGACAACGGAAGCGTACGATGGAAGATTCAGCATTTCTCCGACTTACTCATAGAAGACGGAGAAACCTTTACAGGGTTCTTTGGGAGGATACAAGATATTGCTTGACGATTTGCCGACATCCATCTGGATGGAGCATTCCACGGGAAGAGGCAAGATGGTGCAAGATCTCGGAGTTCTCCGGGGGCTACTGTTGGGGATATGCTATATGGGTAAATTCATAGCATGTCTCTTATCCGACTAACCCGGGTGGCCCATAGTCGGTAGCATGGCCTGTGGCCTGCTGGGCGGCCCAGTTAGGTGGATCCAGAAGGGAGGCCCATGCCGGATAAAGGAAGGCTACGGTGGAGTCACCAGCATACCCGGAGCCTTGGAGTACAAGATACACAAGACTAGTAATAGACGGTGTAGGACTCTGTAACCTGTCCGGCTAGGACTTTTCCCTATAACCCTAGGACCTGGCGACTATATAAGTCGGGCCTATGGGAGCCTTTAGGGCACAACCTAGTATCGTTTTACACACACCTCGCACAGCGAACCTATCTCTGTAACTCGGCGTATTGCCATTATAGTGATTTATAGCATGAGTAGGATTCCGCCACCGTTGTGGGATCTGAACCTGGGTAAGCTGTGTTACCTCATACCCGTCAACCGTCCACCTTACCCCACGTCTCTAAACACGCACTGTGAGGACCCCTCCATGGCATACTCGTCGGAAATACCACGACACATGATTTATCTAAATAACTAATAAGATTATTTTGAACCCCTAAGATTGAAAGTTATCACTATTTTATGACACCTTTGACTTCAATCATGATTCTACCAAGTTATCTTCTTACTCTATCTAAAGATAATTTACTAATTGCTCATCCTATTTATACTCTCATCATGGTTTCGGAGCTAATATCACCATGATCTTATTATGTTTTACCTGTACATTATGATTTAAGAGTTAATCTAGCCATGATGACTTTATTTATCATGACTCTATCATTCAGTCTTATCATAATTTCACTTCATCACGTGAAATTCTCAAGTGAATCCCACATGATTACTACTCATTACATCAATATTGATCCTAATGATATTCATCATGTTGCCTTCGGTTATCAACTGATACTAAGATTTTACTGTTCTTACTTAAATTCTAGGGTTAAGCTATACTATTAGAACTGCTTCAATTGATGTCTTAAAGTTGATCCTAATATACTGTGACCAATTAGCTTTCCTAAAGCATCTTGGTGAGTTTATGTCTCCCTCGGAAGACACTAAATAGCACTTTCCTAAGAGAAGGTGTACAACTATTTCTAAGAAAGATGATTATACACCTCGTGACAAGGTTATCCTCAAGTGGATACTCATCACAGATCATAGAATATTTGGTTTAGATAAGATGGCTCCTATAGTCACTATCCAACCTACAGATCTTCCTAAAAGGGTTTTTATCCTAAGGTCAAAGCATATGCTCTCATACCAACTGTGGTGACCCAGCATACCACTACATGATGTAGTACACTAGAGTCGTTGACATAACACCAATGAAACACCGTTCACTAGTATTACATCCCTCAGAGTAGTACAAAAGAAACATAGCAAGTCCAAGACATGACTATAGGTTACAACTTAACTCTTTACACAAGATCTAGAGAACACTCTAGGTTAAAGAGAGAGAAAGAAACTTCTTACAAAGAAGAATCAAGAATAAATAACTCAAAGCTACCATACTTATAGAACTAATAGCTAAACTAGTGGCTTGCATTGCTGCTATTGCAATACTCTACAGAAGTAGGTTCTATGGTTAGAAATTCTATTCTTATCTAATCAGCAACTTAGTCTTCACTTGAGTTGATGTATATGTTGACTTTCTTGACTCCATTGAAGAGCTTTAACTTCTGATGATGATTCCTGGAGCGTAAATTGATGTAGACGTCGTCTGTACTGGCTTTAGAACCTAGCAAGGGTTAAGAAGATACTTTGAGTATGAGCGTACTCAGCAAGTTTACTAGAAAAGGAGTGTTTGATGCACTATATCTACAGCCACAAACCGTAGGTCGTAGGCAATGCAGGTTTTCGTAAACATTTCTTTAAAGGTTGCTTTTATTCTGAAAAACTATGTCCGTCAGCACTGGCGGACCTTCTTGTAGGCAAAATGGGCCGCCGCCCCCAGCCCATGAAGAAACAGACTTTTTTTACAGATAGTTGGCCTGTTTGTCCATTAAAATCAGCCTGCAGCTTATATTTTCGCCCCCAGCCCATTTGCCCCCCCAGAAATTCGGCCCAAGGTCCGCCAGTGTCCGTCAACCTTCAAGGGTTTACCAGAACTTTCATGGAGTTCCTTTCCCGCCGCGTTCGCAACTCCTTCCCGGAACAGGGAGTAACAAGTTACAGTTCTTACACTCTGCAGAGGTGCGTTACTTTTCCCATGAGAGATCAAATCCTTGTTGCACAACCGGGCGATCTTTCCCGTCCACACTTCCTATGGTGTAGGGCCCAGAAGATGATCCAAGCCAATCAATGCCCCCTTCGTGACCTCGCATGTCTCCTTGGTCTACACCATTCCCACATATTGAATTACGGGAATGGTTTGTACATACCGTTAGATGCCAGAACTATCGTGGGACGTTGAGGGTTCCCACCCATATGCTGCATATCCTCTACGAATTACGAATTAATATGCACGCTACGAGTGATAACAGCCACGACCTGCACATCCCGCTACATGCGAGAGGAAGAAGATACAGCTGACTTCTCCGTCCCATTCCAAATCTCATGGTTAACGCGTGATATACGGCGCAAGAATCACTGGCGATATTGGTTGTTAAGTCCTAGATAATATGTTCCTTTACCACCGAAACTTTCATAGTAGGTTATTACCTCATGGTAATAAACCTATAATCATATTATTATGAAAATAGTGTTTTCGGACCTTTTTCAAATGCAGGTGATGACAACACTGGATTTGTAAAATACTTTACAGAAAATAATCAAAGGACATGAGCAAGTGTGAACTTGCCTTTTTGTGATTGCAAGATTATGCACTCACGGTCTTCAAGACAATATAAAAGATCCAATAGCTGAAATCTGCATCATTGGTCCGGTAAGGACTAATGTTTAAAGAAGCAAGATGCTTTTATGCATAAGTAATGTAATGCAAGTTGATAAACGCGAATCCCGAGAATAACGTTGTTCTAGGGTTTGGATACTGAAAGGGTTTTCCTTGGAATGTGTTGCCCTTTTAGATTAAGTTTCATACATGTGCTTCTTATTAAGGCTTGTGAGTGTGTGGGAAACAACATGTATTTATACAACAACAAAATACATAGTATGGAATGTTACTCAAGGTTGCTTACATCTTAATTGTTTATCTTCAAGTTTTACTTTACAAGTAATGTCATTTATAAAGAATTTAAGTATTAACAATCTTATTATACAAGTGAAGTATAAAGTAAGGTGTTTACTATTAATTGTCATATGTTGATTGAAGTGGCAAAACGAATAACTTTTGAAGAAAATCTTACTCAACTAGGCAGAAGCATTTAAGTTTTTAAGTTAACCTTATGAGGTGTTCTTTCTAATTATAGTCTTTAAGTCAGAAAGAATTGCCTTTACTGGAATAGTGAAAATAGTAGTATTTGAGACTTATCTATCTTGGTTTTTAACTGGGTTGGTTTGGTATTAAGATGCTTTATAACTTAATTATAATAGACCAAAGTTAACTATAAAGCATATAATAAAGTATTTAGTATCATACTTAAAGCTTTGCAAACTAAAGGTAACTTTAAGGATGTAGATAGACTTAGGGTGTATTACTTATGATATTTGTATCTTGTTCACTTTATATTGTTTCCTTAGAGTTACTTAAGAATGGCATTAATTCTATTGGAGTAGTGGTTTCTTTACATTATAATAGTATAAAGGAATTTATCTCCCTATAAGAGTGTAGTTAATGTTTGTGAATAAGTAAACAATATTATTTATTACTAATGAACTCACTTATAGTGTTTTGATTTGTTTATAAACTTGTGATTAAAGTAAAGGAATGATTTTTATTTCATTATAATTAATATTGGAGATTTTAGATTGAATAAGGATTCTTTTATAAAATAATCTACACTTATGCTTGAAGGATAATTTAAATAAATTGCATTTAAAATGTGTTGAACCACTTTGACTTCATATTATCAATATTGAAGACTAGTATTACTTATTAAATCTAAATAGGCAATTTTAGGAATACTATAAAATTTTATTTACCTTTATATGAATTATCTATAAAGGAAATAAGTTTATATTTAGGTTATTAAAGTTGTTTAACTTTTTATTTAACTCAAAAGTGGAATATTACATTTTTAACATATAGGTATTATTTTTGTGATCATTTTGGTATATTATATTTATTTTTGTGATTTATAAATAATAAGATATGATTTTAATAAGGTTTATTACTTTGTAAATACTTAATGCATAATAAATAATTAAGTAAGTGAAATAATAATACATGATTATAGTTTTAAATTATAGTTCTTATTTTTCTAAGATTTTTGGTATTTTATTTATATTTTTAATATTTATCAAGATTTAAAATATGAATTATCTAAGTTTTATTACTTATAAAACTTTTATTAAATAATATTTATTTAAATAATCATCATAATAATATTTTATAATAGTTTTAAGTTGTAGATTTTATTTTTCTAAACAATTTCATATGTTATATGTATTTTTCTGATTTATAAAACAAAAGATATTAATTAAACAAGATTTAATTATTTGATTTTAATTTCTGGAATTTATTTGTGTTTGAATGTATATTGTTTATTTGTTTTCTAATTAGACATTAACTTTTTACACCGCATACCCAGCTAGCCCTAGTCACTGACCCGTGGGCCAGTGACCACGTCAGCTGCCACGCGTGCAAGGACCGAGTCAAACCGACTGACTGGGCTGGGCTGACGGGAGCATGGCGTCATGCCCACGTCGACAATGGGGAACCTACAGGTGGTGCTCAAATCCAGCGATAGCACGCACGCGTGCTTGCGGGGTTAGCAGATTTGAACGCGGAAGGTTAAGGCGATTCGATTGGTGGCTGCGCCGCCAGTATTTTGTCACCGGAGCACTAGCTCCGACGAGCATCTGTAGCGGCGGACAGAGGTGCACGACGCAGGCGCGAGGGAGGAAGAGAGGAAAGCAACGGAGGGACGATAGAGCACCGCGAACTCACCAGCATGCCGTTGATGGGCTTAAGAAGGCTCGGGGTAGCCGGAATCGAGGTGGACGACGGCGGCCGAACTTCAGGAAGACGGGGTCGCCGCGTTGACTCGAAGCGTCCTACTTCAATTCCTTCAGCAAGGAGGATCAGGGGAGCATGACAAAGCCTTGTGCTTGATCAACGGAGCACGGAGGAGCGTAGAACAGTGACCATCTGAAGCTAGGGTTTCGATCCAGAGAGAAGACATAGAGGAAGAGAGTGGCGAGTGAGAGAGGATGAGATCGAGCAGGGGTGTCGCCGTGGCCTTCTTATCGTCCTCTGGGATGGTGGCGGGCATCACGACGCTCGGCTGATGACGACGGAAGCATCGGGCGGCGGCGAACCCCTCCAGCGAGGTGCTTGTGACGCACGAGGAAGACGACGACGAAAATTTTGCGGAAAACCCCCTAATAAAAATCCAAACTCAACCTGCAGTCCTTTGGCAGTCCACCAGTCAGTCAGAGAGGAAGGTAGACTGGGCTGGTCTTGGGCTGTGCTTGGGCCACTGTTGGGTTGCTATGATTGCTCGTGGGCGACGGATAAGAGAGAGGGAAGTTGGGCTGCTTCCTGGTTGCAGTTTTTTCCTCATTGTTTCTTTTTCTATTATCTGTTTTGTTTTTTTAGGTTTGTATTTTTTTATTTGATTTGAACTTTTCTTTTTGGAATTTTATTTGCTGAATACTTGCAGCAACAATGAAGTTATTAAGAGTCAATTGGTGAACTTTTATTTGGAGTAATTAAGTTTTAAAATATTTAATAATATTCATAGGGTTTATTTTTATATATTTAATCACATAGTAAAATTATAGGGTGGTTTATAATTATGGTATTCCCACTTATTCCATGCTCATATGGAATAAATGGTTAGAGAGATAGATCAAGGAATTTTCCTAATGAATATATCTTGAATATTTATGAGATGTTGATGATAAAACTTATTAATAAGTTCAGGGTTCTGAATTGTATTTGCTTATCCTAATTTTTAGGGTACTTACTATATTTATATTCTTTTGTTGATGTGAATAAAGATTAATGACTAAACATATTGTCTTTATGTTTGAGATCTTTAGTGATATCATCCCTTTAAAACAGAAAGTTATTTTCTGGAAGGTCATATGGAAAGGATTTGATAAAGATAACTTCTAAGCACATATAGCTATGATAATTGGAAATGATAAGGATGTGCTTAAGTGTTTTGATATAGGAAATTATTCCTATAAAGCATTGTGGAAACAAGATGATAGATCAACCATAGAAAGTGGATATTAGGTTTGGTCTTAAATTTAGGGTTTAGTGTTTAACAAGGATTCCTATATTCCATACTTCATAATTATGGACTTCTGATTAAGGAATTCCTTTCCTAGATATATAACTTCTCTATGTCCATCATCATGTGCTAACATGATGAGCTTTGCTTTACAGAATATTCTTATCCACCTTTTATTCTTCTAAATCCATTTGTAAATCCAATGAGCTTGACACTAAAGCTTTCATAATCTTTTTATATCCATACTTGGTTATAACAACTACTCTACTGCTAATAATCTCCAATCCAACAAGTAGTTACTTCACACTCTTTCTTAATCATTCATTACCAACATTACTCTAATAGATTTATATTTCAAATTCTACTCTCCTCAAGTGCTTAGTATTTCCCAAGAGGAAAACATTACTTCTTTAATCCAATGTTTCTCTAACATCATTTTAATTATACTATCTTGTCTCTACTTAACTCTAATAACAAATACTTCAACCTCACATTATATTAACGTGACATGTAATGGCTAACCTAGGATAACATATCTGTACTAGGGATCCAATCATGTTTTATCCACCAATGCCACTTATACTTGATATAAGCATTCAATCTTGGTGAATAATACATGATCATTATAATCTTTTGATCCTTTATGGTTTAGGTTTCTAGTTGGATAGACAAGGCTTCCATCCATACAACATTTCAGTTGTATTATGATTATCTTATGTTTAGCTCTATTGGATTAAGAGATATAATTCATTGACTATACCTACTTGATCCAATAGGACTACTCCTAGTAACTATCTTTAGACTTCATCCTTGTAATCTTCTTTGTTACCATATTGATTTGATTTCCTTCAATCGCTCCCATCCTATAGATGACATATAAAACTAGCATCACTATTTACCTCTTCTTACTTCTTTCTTTATAAGCCTTATTAAGAGAATGCTATAATAAGTACAAGAGTTGATAGGTCAATAATTGATAGGTTAAGAATTGGTGAATCAATAGTTGATTTCTCAATATTGATGAACAACAAATATAAGGATAGGATTCAATAGAGATGATAAATATTGATATGGAAAGAAAGATATATGGTGGATGATCTTAACTTTGGTTTCTTTCCTACTCAATCTCACCAGAGAGTTAAAGTTAGGTATTTCCATGATACTCATGGTATAAGTAGATGAGATTAAGATATAGTTGTTACATTCTTATTATTTGTGTTATATTTATAATTTGATATTCATGAGTGATTATAATGAATACTATGATATGATCACCTAAGGATCAAATATAAATCATTAAGTAATGTATTAGGGTTTAATTTTATTCCATTTGATCTACCCTTAGATCAAATCATGTTTACCCAAAATAAGGTTTTAGCAAAGGTCATATTGAAACTTATCGCAGTCAACTTGATGATATACTTCAATTCCATCAAGTTAAGAGAAGCTTCAATCACTTTGACAAGTTTTTATTTAAAAGCGCGGAAATTATTCATATTTTCTATGCATGAATGCAATGCACACATCTGTGTTCAGCTTATTTCTAATCTCTAATGTTGGGATGTTACATAAAGCCACCAGGGGCATCCTCTCCCTACACATCTCTCATTATATCTAGTCTCCCTCCGCCTACGGCGGCTCCCATGTAAACCAATCTATGATCATATACTGGATTGACAGCAGGACGTAGCGATCCTTCATTGAGGGGACGTGAACCTGGGTACATCGTGTGCCAATCTCGCTCCCGGATTCTCCTACGTCTCTTTGCTCCCTCTATGTAAGCTACCCCAGTAGCATCTGTCGTGCAATACCACGACAGTGGCGCCCACCGTGGGGCTGTCAGTCAGGCCGGTGTTCTGCGGCAAGATCTAATCTGCCCATCAACGAGACGATCGCCATCGGCCGCATGATTGTGATCGGTGAGATCCTCCAGATCTTGCCGAGCAGCTACGTCCCGACGGCGCGCCCCGTCACGCACAGCGTGATCATGCCGGTCGGCTCGATCAGCCTCTTCATCGGCTTCACTGATGTCATCATCTCGGAGGACTCGGCTCGCATCCGCGAGTTGCCACCACGCAACCGACTCTCTAAGAGTCAGGTCCGCACCATCTAACGCCTCGCCTCCGAGTACGACTCGGCCAACAACAACGTGGCCGAAACCACCGTGGTCGTGGACGACGCGGCCCTCAACGACGACGCCAACTCGGCGACCCCGGCATCGGCCACCGGATCCATCCTCACCATATCGCCTGCCGGTTCCATCACCCAGGTCTCCAACATGGGAGACTTCAAGGATCCCTCCATTCTTGGGATCTTCTACTTTGACTCTAGGTCGGAGAATCCGGCGACCTCCACGTCAGACCCGGTCGCAACGTCGCGGCCTACATGGCGAATGGTGTGGATGCCCCGCCAGACCCCTTCTCCACACCGATCCCGCTAACCGCGACGACAACAGAGGTCGAGGAACTCCGCCTACGGTTGGAGGAGGCGGTCCGCAAGGAACAAGCCGAGCGCGAAAAATTTCGCCTCGAGCAGGTAACGGCACAGGAGCTTTCGCGCTACCACCAACTCCGCATCAGGTCGCGCCTGAACCCCACCATTCAGGGTCGTGCCCTGAACTTTGACGATGAGAACGACCCGGCCCGCATAGCCGAGCGCGCGATCTACGAGAACACGCCGTTAGGAGGAAGTTCCCGGCCACCACCAGGCGCGACGGCTAACGGCGCCCCACCACCACCACCCGGCCGCACGCCCCTTGGGATCAGCCGAGAATCCTGGTCTCTTCGCGGGAGCGACGCGAATGGCCTCCTGCTATTCTCCACCCCGATGGACAACGTCGACGCGAGCCGAGCCGCGGTCGACAACATCACCGTGATCGAGGAAGGCGCCCTGCAGATCCAGTATGCCAAGGCTCTACTCGCCAAGGCTGTCGAGCAACAAAACGCGGGCGTCGACTCACAGGGTCGCATGTACTCGCGTTCATTAGGCAGCAGGGCGGCCTCGAGCGGCCGCCCAATGGTGGCAAACACCCTTAACATCCCACCACCCGAGCCCCTGCAGCTCCAACATCGACCCTCATGCGGCAGTCTCCACCAACGATCCACGACCGGCGAACAACCTCATCGCCACCAACGGGCAGCCAGTCGACGCGCGCAACCTCATCATCAACAACTAGAGCTGGCGCGCACGCCAGCCCGACAACTTGAAGCATACCCTC
Source organism: Avena sativa (assembly GCA_916181665.1). Classification (NCBI taxonomy): domain Eukaryota; kingdom Viridiplantae; phylum Streptophyta; class Magnoliopsida; order Poales; family Poaceae; genus Avena; species Avena sativa. The sequence continues at coordinate 354,885,843 of OV702295.1, forward strand.
ACCAACCGCCGTGACGGCGAACCAAGGGGATCGCTGAGCCGAGTCGGACCCCGGTGCTTCGGACCAATGATCCGAGGCGAAAGATACCTGGCGAACTTTAAGGCGCCGAAGGAGATCAAGAAGTACGACCCCTCGTACGATCCATCCGTGTGGCTGGACACGTACCTCATGGCGACGGGAATCGCCGGCCACACCGACCTGCTCGACGCTCGCTACCTTCCCCTGATGATGGAGGGAGCGTGCCGGCAATGGATCAACACCCTCCCCGCGGACAGCATCGACTCCTGGGAGGAAATGCGTGACGCCTTCGTCAGGCACTTCGAGGGCTCCTACACCCACGCCACCACCATCGAGGACCTGGAGCAATGCGTCCAGGGACCCCACGAGTCGACCCGTAGCTGGGTCCAACGGAAGGCAAGACATGTGGTACAACGCGGCCGGAATCCACCCGGACACCACGATCCACTTCTTCAAGACCTCGTGCCGCTATGAGCCCTTGGTTGCCAAACTCAAGCGGGTGTACAAAACACTCGACAACATATCGGACCTCCTCGAGATTGCTAAGCGGTATGCAGTGTAGGACCCAAACCAAGAAACTGATGACGAGTCGGGGGGAATCGCCGCATGGGCGGCCACGACAACGGGAGACGACCCGAGCTATGCTACAGCAACACTTGCGTCACCGGCAAGCGTCACGGTGACAGGAGATTCGACTTTGTCGCCAATGCCGGTTATGCCCCACGCGAGCCCAAAAGTTTTCGCCATGACGGAGGCCAACACCGCGACGGTGGCAACTACAAGGCGAAGCCGAGGTTCGACCCCGCGGCTCTCCTCAACCAGCCCTGTGTGTTCACAGCAGGGAGGGGAAACCCGCCACGCACACGACCGCCGACTGCCACTCCTTGAGGGAGATCGAGAAGGCACGACGCGCAAGGGAAGACCCCGACAACCACCCACCAAATGGCGGAAAATTCGGCAATGACGCCGGCTCGCTTCACACCTTCACCGGCTTCAACACGAAACGTGAGAAGAAGGTCATCGCCCGCGCTGTTGCCATCAACACAGTGTCCCAGGTCGACATCACCTAGTTCCTCAACTGGTCCAAGTAACAAATCACCTGGAGCCGCGAGGACCACTCACCACAGATCGAGTATCCGGGCCGATTCGCCCTAGTGGTCAAGCCCAAGGTGGGAGACTACTAGCTCCCCAAGACGCTGATGGACGGCGGCATCTCCATCAACATCCTGTACCTGGACATGTTCAGGCGACTGCGGCTCCCACAGTCGATGATCGAGATGACCTACACCACCTTCCATGGCATCGTCCCCGGTCGGAAGGCGTACCCGATCGGCAAGGTGACGCTGCCAGTCACCTTCGGCACACCAGCAAACTTTCGCACCGAGCGGATCGTCTTCGAGCTGGTGTCGTTCAACAGCCCCTACCATTGCGTCCTGGGGCGTCAGGCGTTCGCCAAATTCATGGCAGCGCCCCACTACACGTACAACGCGATGAAACTCCCCGGGCCGTGCGGCATCATCACCGTCCACGGCGACCCCGACATGGCCGCAGAATGCAAGGCCAAAGGCGCCGAGCTCGTCGACGCCGTCATAGCGGCAGAAGCCAACCACGCAGAAGAGCTTGCCAAGTACGCGAGCGGGGTCAACAATGACGACCCCACCATACTCAAGAATCCCAACTCGGAGGGTGGCGGCTCCACTGCCTTCGAGGCGACGACGCACACTCACACCGTTGAGCTGGTCCCAGGCAACTCCAGCCATACGGTGATGATCGGGACAGGCATGAGCCCAGCATAGGAAGGCGCACTCATCGAGTTCCTACGTGAGAATCACAACATCTTCGCATGGAAGCCATCCGACGTGCCTGGTGTCCCAAGGGAACTCGCTGAGCACAAACTCAACATCGACCCCAAAGCGCGCCCCGTCAAGCAGTCATGTGGCCCTTCAATGAAGAGCGCCGCCGAGCAATCACCGAGGAGGTGCAACGTCTACTCGCTGCAGGCTTCATCCGGCCAATCAAATACTCCAACTGGCTAGCAAACACAGTCCTAGTCGAGAAGAAAAACAGGACCTGGAGAATGTGTATTGACTACACAAACCTCAACAGCGCCTGCCCGAAGGAGCAATTCGTCCTCCCGCGGATCGACCAAATCATCGACTCAACCGCGGGCTCAGAGTCACTATGCTTCCTCGACGCCTACTCTGGGTACAACCAGGTCAAAATGGCAGTCGAGGACGAAGAGAAGATGGCGTTCATCACGCCATTCAGAGCCTTCTGCTACACCGCCATGACCTTCGGCCTCAAGAACGCCGGGGCGACCTACCAGAGGTGCATGCAGGAGTGCCTTGCGAGCCAAATCGGCCGCAACATCCACATCTACATCGACGACGTGGTGGTAAAGTCCACTCGCCAGGGCGATCTACTCGCCGACCTAGCAGAAACCTTTGCCAACCTACGGAGGTACAAGATAAAGCTAAACCCAGGAAAGTGCACCTTCGGTGTACCTTCTGGACAGCTGCTGGGATACGTCGTCTCCAAGCGTGGGATCGAGGAGAACCCCTCCAAGATCAACATGATCGCCTAGCTTGGCAGACCCGAGTGCCTGCGCGACGTCCAGAAGTTGGTCGGGCAAGTCGCGGCTCTCAGTCGCTTCATCCCCCGGCTAGGCGAGAAGGCGATGCCCCTCTACCGCCTAATGCGCAAGAACCCCACTTTCCAGTGGGACAAGGAGGCAGACTAGGCGCTCTACACTCTCAAGGAGGTGCTACTCGCGGCACCGCTACTCGTCGCCCCTGTCGACAAGGAGCCCATGCTCGTCTACGTCGCGGCCTCCGAGCGAGTCGTCAGTGCCGTCATAGTCGTCGAACGACCAGAGGAAGGCAAGGAGCGTCCGGTGCAGCGACCTGTGTACTACATCAGCGAAGTCCTCACAGAGTCGCGCCAACGCTACCTGCAGTACCAAAAATTGGTATATGTGGTCTTCAGAGCTTAGCGGCGATTGCCGCACTACTTCTAGAGCACCCAATAACGGTCGTCTCCTCAGCACTGTTGCAGGACATCATCCGCAACCGTGAGGCGACCGGGCGAGTCGCCAAGTGGGCCATCGAGATCGGAGTCCACAACATCAGGTACGAGCCGTGCAAGGCGATCAAGTCGCAGGCTCTCGCAGATTTTCTCGCCGACTGGGAGGAGGCCCAGCAGCCAGAGAAACAGCCATACCTCCATTACTTGAGCTTACACTTCGACGGCTCCAAGAATGCAGATGGTGCAGGGGCAGGGATCGTGCTCACATCTCCAAAGGGCGATAAGTTACGCTACGTCCTGTACCTCGACTTCACCCCCTGCACCAACAACATGGATGAGTACGAGGCGCTACTCCATGGCATGCGAGCAGCCAAGGAGATGAACATCAATCGTCTGCGCTGCTACGGCGACTCCGAACTCATCGTCAGGTAAGTCGCCGGTACCTGCGATGCAGTCTCCCCCACCATGGAGGCTTACCGCCAAGATGTGGACCAGCTGGGAGGCCACTTCGCGGGCTACTCCATCGAGTGGATTGACAGGCAGAAGAACGAGGAGGCCGAAACACTCTCCCGCATCGGCTCGGATCGACTCGCACCACCCGCCGGCGTCTTCCTCGACACCATCACCAAAACCTTATGTCTCTCCCCCGAGGGAGATCGACATCAGAATTCCGCTGCAACCAGACGCAGCCCTGGTCGCGATGATCGCCGAGCCAACCGACTGGAACGCGCCATACGTCGCCTACCTGGAGGGAAGCACCCTACTCGCTGACGAAACGGAGGCCCGGATGATAGCACGCCGCTGCAAATCCTTCGTCATCATCAATGGTGAGCTCCACAAATGCAGCGTGACTGGCGTGTTCCAACGCTGCGTCCAACTCGCAGAAGGACGCAAGATCCTCCAGGACATCCACGCTGGCGACTATGGCCACCACGCTGGCGCTCGCTCCCTAGTCGCCAAAGCCATGCGACATGGATTCTACTGGCTCACTACACACGCCTATGCGGTCAACATCGTCCAACGCTGCATCGGGTGCCAGAAGTACGCCAGTTAGACTCATGTACCAAGCTCGGCGCTCAAGACCATCCCCATCACCTGTCCATTCGCCGTATGGGGCATGGACATGGTAGGCCCCTTCAAGAAGGCCCCCTCTGGCTTCACCCACCTCCTAATCACAGTTGACAAATTCACAAAGTGGGTGGAGGCCAAGCCAGACGGCAAGTGCGACGGGAAGACCGCAACATAGTTCCTACGCGAGCTCATCTATCGCTACGGGTTCCTGAACAGCAGCATCACGGACAACGACACCAACTTCGCCAAAGGAGCCATGGCCGAATTTTGCGAGGATCACAACATACGACTCGACCTCGCCTCAGTCGCCCACCCAGAGTCCAACGGCCAGGCGGAACGCGCCAACCAGAGCATCCTCCACGGCCTAAAGCCGTGACTTCAAGTCCCACTCGAGCGAACTCCCGGGTGTTGGGTCAAAGATCTCCCCTCCATCATCTGGGGCATCCGTACCTCCGTCAACAGGTCGACGGGATTCACCCCCTTCTTCATGGTGTACGGTGCCGAGACCGTCATGTCAACCGACCTCGAGCACGACTCGCCTCGGGTGGTCAACTACGCGGAGGCTGACAGCGAGCTCGCACGCCAAGATGGAGTCGACCAGCTCGACGAAGCACGCGACCTAGCTCGCTCCCGCATTGCCATCTACCAGCAAGGGCTCCGCCGCTACCACAGTCGGTGATTACGGACCCGCACCTTCTAGGAAGGCGACCTGGTACTACGTCTGATCCAAGATAAGAAGGTTATGCACAAACTCTCCCCCTCCCCCTTGGGAGGGACCATTCACCATCGAGCGAGTCCTGGGCAACGACGCTTACTACCTCGTCGATGTCCAAGGCGACGGAAAACTCGACGTCAAGCGGCCGTGGAATGTAAAACTCCTACAGAAGTTCTACTCTTAGAACTCCATACATGTACCCCATACCCGCTATGAAATAAAGCAGATCGATTCGCACGTGTGTCCACTCTCTGAATCTTGTGCCACTCGCACTCGTAATAACAGCGCTATGCTATTCGCAGAAGTCAACCCTTGGTGATGTGACCGGCACGGCCAAGTAGTGCGACGCGAGGGTACTAAAACATTTTTAGGCCTCGTATCGTCCATGAAAAAAGCCAACCCAGAGCCCCATCGGAGTTGCCTCGCTCGACTGGCTTTCCGAGCCAAGACAACTGCATTCGCTTCTCACAGTGACCCAATCCTCCACATCCTTGGCGCAGCGACTCGAACGGCAAAGTACCACGCTCGGGGACTGACGCCAGTCCAAGCGGAGCGACCAGGGAAAAAGCCAAGTATGAGAGCGCGTCCTGGACTCGCCACGCGACTAGTCCTACGGATCTGGTGGAGTGACGCGCTTAACACAACGCGCCCTGTCCTCACCTACCTCGGGCATGCGACTAGAACCGCCAAGTACCACGCTCGGGGACTCGGCGACCCGACCCCGTTCGCGCCCGGGAAAACGGCCAAGTACAGAGCACCCTTGGAGTCGCCATGTGACTGGCTTTCCGAGCCATGGCGAGTCAACCTTAACTTACTAACAGGTCAAACAGCACATAAAAACGAGCTTAACTCCATAAAAGGGCGGACGCGCTCAGGGACTCGCACAACCAACAACCAAATCAAAAAAACAATGACAAAAGAACCCTTACATTCCTTCAAAGCGGCAAAATTTGTTCGCTTACAAGGGCAGTTACATACTTATCCTAACTAATGCCGATCGGCAAACTACTCTATTCCGCAGGCTTCGACAAGGAGGCGCCACCACCCTTGCGACAGCGGATAAAGAGAACCCACGGATTCGATGGGTATGTTGTGAGCTCACCCACCATGGCCGCACGGAATGGTTGTTCCACCTTGAAGTTGCGGTGCGCCGGCTCGGGGTTGTTCGGGGCGACGACCGTCTCCTGGTAAGGAATGAGGTCGCCCATCGCCCACACACAGTCGGCGTACACCGCAGCCCGCTCCGTCAGCTTCAGCACTTCGGCGATTTCGACTACGCTTGTCGACGAAGGGTACCCGCTCGTGACGGCGTCAAGGTCGAAGTCGTCAGGAAAATGCACGAGCCCAAGGCTCGGCGCAGTCGCCGCTCCATGACGGAAGGCCGACCGCGTCATGAACTCCCCAACCGTAGGGGCCTTCTCCAGATAGTGCCAAACCTCGACGAGGTCGCTGGGAATCACCTTCGTGGGCGAGATCTCCTGAAGATACGCCCGGATGCAGGTCGCTGACAACGCGGCAGAATCAACCAGAGTGGTGACGCATTGCCGCGCGTCGTACGACTGTGCTTCTTCGTCATTATCAGTAATCAGGCCTGCAACACAAAAGAAAATATTAAGGGAAGTTCCAGCAAAACAATGCGACTTGCACGCTCGGGGACTTGCAGAAGGAAAACTCACCAATCAATGGGCTACAGCGCTCCGTGATGAAATTTTGAAGACCAGAGAGGTCATCCTGCAGCTCGGCGACGAGCGCGTCTGACACCTTCCGCTCCTCAGCAGCAGAAGCAATGGCTGCCTTGGCTTGCCCATCCGCCGAGCTCGCCTCCGCCTTCGCCTCCTTAAGCTCATGTTCCAGGTCGGCGATCCGCTTCTCCGTGGCGCTCAAGAACGACCGTGCAGCCATCAATTCACTCACCGGAGCGAGGCCCTGACGAGCCTTCTCCACCGCAGCCTCGCTATCCTCTGCATCAACAACATAATGGTAACAAAAGTAACAAGTTTATTGCAAGCGCCAAGCTTGACGAACACTCACCCGCATTCGTTCGAAGCTGCTCGTTCGTGTCCCGAGAAGCGAGGAGCTCCTTCTCCACATGATGCTTGGTAGCAAGCCGCTCTGCCGACTCGTGCTGCAGGCCCTGCGCAACAATGGAAGCATCAGCAACAAAAATTCCTAAGTGCCTAGCCGCTGAAATTTAGCGACTAGACACTCGGGGACTGGACGGCGAAAATTCCTAAGTGCCCGGCCGCTGAAATTCAGCGACCAGCCACTCGGGGACTGGACGGTGAAAAAACAATAAGAATCCAACCACTAAAATTCAGTGGCCCGATCCTCGGGGACTGGACATACCTGGATGGCGGCACCTAGCATGCCGTGAAGTTCCATTGCATCCACTAACGAGAGCACGAATGGAGTATGCCCATGATGCTGCCCGACCTTCGTGCCGGCGGCCCCGGGCAATTGGCTCGACGGCACCGAGGCACTCGCCGCGGAGGCACTCGCTACAAAGCGAGGGAACGTCGCCACCGCGGCTCCCGCTCCACTCGAAGGGGGACCTGTCGCCTCAACCGAGGCCATGGGCTCTTCCCGTTGCGACTCCGTGTCCTCCATGGTCCTCGGGGCTACGTCCACCGCAGTCGGAGCTTCGCTCGGGGCGACCGCCGGCTCGTCCGAGATTGTGACGACCTCGTCACCTTTTGCTCTCTTGGCGCCTTCAGCGGGCGCCTCAACCTCATCGCCCTTCCTCTTCTTCGAGGGGTCGAATGGTGCCTCCGCGGTACCCGATGGAACCTTGGCCACCGAAGGATGACCTATCTTCTTCACTCCAGTCCTGCGCAACAACTCCGTCAGTTAACTCGCCAGTCGAACATACATTAAGCAGACAAATGAAAAGGTTGAGAAACACTCACTTGGCGACTGGGATAAAACGTAGTCCAGTATGAATGCTGGACGGCTTTTCCAACTCCAGCCCCAGCTTTCGACTGAGGCCCATCTCGAACACACTCAGCGCCCAAGACACCGACGACTTCTTCGAGGACGAGGCCATGGCAGGAGCTTCAGTGGCGATCGCCGTGGGAACCCCCTCGATGGTGAGGTCCCCACGGCTGGAGCAGCCACGAGCCCGGTGACTGGGACGAAGGGCGGCGGCAGCGATGCCAATGGCATCTCGCCTTCCGCAATGGCCGCTTTGGTCGCCGCGGTCGCATGCGCCGATGCGTCAGCTTTAGCTTCCTCGGCTAAGCTGGTAGCGTCGGAGCTACTAGTGGACCGAGGCGGTGACACCGGTTTAACCGGCTTCTTCTTCTTCGGTGGCGGCGGTTTCTTCTTTGATGGTGTGGCCTCACGTTGCGAGCTGTGCTCGGGGAGCTCATCGTCGTCGTCGTCGTGGGCCTCGAGGCTCTTGCTGGCCTCCAGCTCGCGTTGATATTGTCCACGGGTCTTACGAACCGTGGGTGCGGCAACCTCCATGGCTTCGTCGCCGCTATCGTCATCATCGTCATCACTGCCCCCATCACTTCTGGCATCGCCCTTATCGGGCGAAGACTCGCTCTCGTCTTCGGTGGACGAGTTCGAGTTCTCGTCATCTGCGGGTGGAAGCCAACCTTCCACCACTTGGAACAATTGCAACAACCAAGTAAAATTAGCACGACCACGAATGCAAAACTGTGACTACGAGTGTATGAGAAATAAAAGAACTCACCGTTGGGGCTTGGCGCTTCGTGGTGTAAGGTGCGACACCGGACTTTGCATCAAGATACACCGCCATGGTGATCTTCTTTAGGGCCAGGGTGTAATCATTGAGTCTCCACTCGGCGTGGCAGGACTTTGTCGGGTCATCCTTACCCGTGTACCCGTACATGTAGTGGGTGCGACTGCCAGAGGCACGAGCCGTCGCCCGAGCCAACAATTGTAAAGATTGATGTTTTGGAGGCCCTTCTTCTTCAGGTTGCGAATGGTCTGCAGCATCTCATCGACGACCATCCGCTGGTCCAGCAGAAGTTTGGTGACTTGGAGCCGACGCGGCTCGGGCCGGTCGGCGGAGTACGACAGAAGAGCCACCTCGTCGCCCGGAGGCGACTCGGTCACGTAAAACCAGCTCTTCTTCCATTCATTCGCTGCTTTAGCGGGCAACATCAGATCAAAAAAGGATGCCTTCGACTTCAGCTGAAAGGTTAGGCCGCCTGCGGCCAACATCGGGCCGCCTGCCTCTTCGCGGCTGATCCTCCCATGGAACATATCTTACCATAGGGGGAAGTATGGCCGACAACCCAGGTAGCACTCGCAGAACGCCACGAAGATGGCGAGCTGCTCAATGTTGTGCGGCCCTAGGTCCGACGTTTGGATATCGTAGTAGGCGCAGAAGCGGCGGAAGAAGAGGGAAGTGGGGAATCCGATCCCCCGCTCCAGATGGCTAGTGAAGCATACGAATTCCCTCTTGCGCGGAGTTGGGATCACCTCCCGGCCGCGGGGATGCGCCATCTCCCGGCGTGGAGGATCCCTGCCTCCTCGAACGACTTCAGCAGCGCCTTTGTGCACTTGGATCTGCCCCATGGATCCGCCGGAGGAGCCATCGATTAAGGGATCTAGGGCTATTGGCTACTCTGGGTCGCTTTGGTCGCTACGCGTAATGGAAGATTGGAAATGCATGAGATCATAGGGAGTAAGGGAAGTATTTTCCCCTCGCCCGTCACTCTCCTTATATAGCGGTTGTTACCCGCCATTTTTGGGGAGCCGTTACCGCGCGGTAATTACGCCGATATTACCGTTGGATTACCCAACGGCTAGTTTGACCAGCGCTGACGGTCCAACTTCACCCACTCAACTCGCTGTCTTCAGTGACTTGACGATTCGCCGACCTAATAACTATAACAGTGACTTAACTACTCGCCGACCTATTCGTCAAGCTGCGATCTGACTAGTCATCGTTATTGCGACTAAAATGATTGGGTTTTTCCTTTATTCAGGAGTCCACCGCCGATTCGACTTGGCGTCCGAATTGGACCCGCATACTCCGACTGCCAACAAACACCTGCGGTGAATCAACGATGGCCTCAGGGACTACTGATGGGGATATGCCGATCGGGGTATACCCAGCAGGACGTTTCCTATTGGCCCAGGCTGCCAGCGAGTGGGCCTGCAGGACGGTGACTGGATAGAGACTTGGCAAGGAACCAGGCGACTGGCAGCTGGAGGCCCAGAAGCGTAGCTAGGCCCAGTCGGATTAGGTCAAGAACCCTACGAATCCTTAACTAATTCGGTTGTAGATCTGTAAATCCTAGCGAGGTGAGCCTATATAAACCTCCCTAGGGTACGCATAGAGGATATGTTCCATCATACACCCGAGCGACTCGCCGCCTAGTCGTCGAGCTCGTCCTTGTACTCTCTCCATAATACAATCTAGAAGGAGTAGGTCTTTACCCTTCGGGGGGCGAACCTGGGTAAATCCTTGTGTCTCCGCCCTCATATCGCACCGCAGATGGCTAGCTACCCTTGCCCTTTGTTCAACCATTTGTTGCCGATTGCAGCATCTGTCGTGGCCATTCCCACGACATACGACAGCTTCTCCGGCTGTTGTGCCTCCTCCCAATCGGCGAGGAAGTCGGTCAGGGCTTGCGACTTGATTGCCTTGCACGACTCGTACTTCATGTTGTGGACGCCGATATCGACGGCCCACTTGGCAACTCGCCCGGTCGCTTCGTGGTTGTGGATGATATCCTGCAACGGCGCTAAGGAGACGACCGTGATTGGGTGCTCCTGGAAGTAGTGCGGCAGTCGCCGCTGGGCTCGGAAGACCGCATATACCAACTTCTGGTACTGCGGGTAGCGCTGTCGCGACTCGGTGAGGATTTTGCTAATGTAGTAGACATGTCGCTGCACGGGGCGCTCCTTGCCCTCTTCTGGCCATTCGACGACCATGACGGCGCTGACGACTAGCTCGGATGCCGCGACATAGACGAGAAAGGATCCTTGTCGGTGGGGGCGGCGAGCAGCAGAGCCATGAGTAGCACTTATTTGAGCGCGTGGAGCGCGTCGTCCGCCTCCTTGTCCCACTGGAACATGGGGTTATTGTGCATTAGGCGGTAGAGAGGCATTGCCTTCTCACCTATCCTGGGGATGAAGCGACTGAGAGCCGCGACTCGCCCGGCCAACTTCTGGACGTCACGGAGGCACTCGGGTTTGCCGAGCCGGGCGATTGTGTTGATCTTGGTGGCGTTCGCCTCGATGCCTCGCTTGGAGACTACGTACCCCAAGAGTTGTCCAGTAGGTACACCGAAGGTGCACTTTCCTGGGTTAAGTTTGATCTTGTACCTCCGTAGGTTTGCGAAGGTTTCGGCCAGGTCGGCGAATAGACTTCACCACCACATCGTCGATGTAGACGTGGATGTTGCAGCCAATTTGGCTCGCGAGGCACTCCTGCATGCACCTCTGGTAGGTCGCTCTGGTGTTCTTGAGGCTGAATGTCATGGCGGTGTAGCAAAAGGATCTGAATGTCGTGATGAACTCCATCTTCTCCTTGTCGTCAACTGCCATTTTGATGTGGTTGTAACCAGAGTAGGCGTCAAGGAAACACAGTGACTCCGAGCCCGCGGTCGAGTCGATGATTTGATCAATTCGCGGGAGGACGAACTTCTCCTTTGGGAAGGCGCCGTTGAGGTTTGTGTAATCGATACACATTCTCCAGGTCCCATTCTTATTTTCGACTAGGACTGGGTTTGCCAGCCACTTGGAGTATTTGTTTGGCCGTATGAAGCCTGCAGCGAGTAGACGCTGCACCTCCTCGGCGATTGCTCGGTGGCGCTCTTCATTGAAGGGCCGCAACGACTGCTTGACGGGTCGCACTTTGGGGTCGATGTTGAGTTTGTCCTCAGCGAGTTCCCTCGGGACACCTGGCATGTCAGATGGCTTCCATGTGAAGATGTCGCGATTCTCACGTAGGAACTCGATGAGCGCGCTTTCCTATGCGGGGCTCATGACTGTCCCGATCGTCATCGTCTGGCTGGAATCGCCCAGGACCAGCTCGATGGAGCGTGTGTGCGTGGTGGCTTCAAACTCGGTCGAGCCGCCGTTCTCTGAGTTGGGCTTCTTGAGTATTGTGGGGTCATCATTCTTGACCCTGCTCACGTATCTGGCGAGCTCCTCCGCGTGATTGGCCTTCGCGGCGATGACGACATCAGCAAGTTTGGTGCCCTTGGCCTTGCACTCCGCGGCCATGTCGGGGTCGCCGTGGATGGTGATGATGCCGCACGGCCCTGGGAGCTTCATCGCGTTGTACGCGTAGTGTGGTGTCGCCATGAACTTGGCGAATGCTTGCCGCCCCAATACGCAATGGTCGGGTTGTTGAAGGACACCAGCTCGAAGACGATCCGCTCGGTGCGGAAATTCGCTGGTGTGCCGAAGGAGACTGGCAGCGTCACCTTGCTGATTGGATACTGATGTGTACGCACTTCTATTCTTGTAGATAGTTGTTGGGCCTCCAAGTGCAGAGGTATGTAGAACAGCAGCAAGTTTCCCTTAAGTGGATTACCCAAGGTTTATCGAACTCAGGAAGGAAGTGGTCAAAGGTATTCCCTCTCAAGCAACCCTGCAATCAAGATACAAGAAGTCTCTTGTGTCCCCAACACACCCAATATAGGTGCACTAGTTCGGCGAAGAGATGGTGAAATACAAGTGGTAACGGTGCCCTAAAATAGCTTCTGACTTGTTGTTGACGTGGGGTAACGGTGCCAGAAAAGAGCTGATGGCGTGGAGGAAAGGTAAAAGCCCAAAACATCCCTGGCAAACAGAACAAAGATGGAAGCAAGCAAACAGGCAACAAATCTAGTAGAAAACGGTGTTTCAATGCTTAGAAACAAGGCCTAGGGATCATACTTTCACTAGTGAACACTCTCTCATATAAATATCCTCTCTTCATGATACTACTCTTAACTACTCTCCGGTTGGACACTTAATCATCGGTAGGGCTATAACAGCACTCCTCAAAGTCCGCCTTCCCCAATCTAGATAACCCCACAATGTCACCTTGATCGCTAGATGGTTCCAACAAACACCACAATTTCATAGAGACATCCAACTCCAAATATAACTCATAACAAATATTCAATCTAGCCAAAGTGCCACACACGGTATGCTCGCTGTCACTTTCACACACGTGGGGAAAAGCATAAATCTATTAAAGCACAAAGAGTATTTATGTAGACTCAAACCTAAGTGCCACCATGGTGTGCACGCTGTCACTTTCACACACATGGGGAGAGCAGAGATCTAATGAAGCACTTGAGTAGCAAGGTAGATCTGCTTGATTACAAAGCTCATGACCACAAGATCATGCATAGAGAGAGATGAACACATAGCTACTGGTAGATCCCTTAGCCTCGAGGAAGAACTACTCCCTCCTTATCATGGGAATCATCAATGGTGATGGAGATGGTGGTAGAGATCGATGGATATGGATTCGGGGGCACTTCCACGTCCCGGCAGGGTGCCGAAACAGAGACTTTCTGTCCCCCGAATCTCCCTTTCGGTGGTGGCGGCGCTACAGAGGTTTTCGTGGATTTCTTCTAGGTGCCCTAGGGTTTTTGGGTCAGAGGCTTCTTATAGGCGAAGGGGAGGCCGAGGAGGCGGCCAGAGGGCCCACACCCTCCCCAGGCGCGGGCCAGGCTTGGCCGTGCCCAGGGGGGTCTGGCCACCCTTTGGTGCCTCTCCATCCCTCCTTCTGGATTCGTGTCCCTCACGGAAAGTTATTGACTTTGGCTTTTATCCCATCCAGTTCGGAGAATATTATTTTCTGCCTTTCTGGAACCAAAAACAGAAGAAAATAGGCAACTGGCACTATGGAAACTTGTTAATAGGTTAGTTCTAGAAAAGATATAAAAACACCTCAAAGTACAGACAAAGCAAAGCAAAGTAGATACAAAACAAGCATGGAGCATAAAAAATTATAGATATGTTTCTGACATATCAGATACGCCTTCCGACCGGGGAAGTTGGTGTAGGTCGTCTCGATCATCGACTGCGGGAGCCTCAGCCGCCTGAACGTGTCCAGGTAGAGAATGTTGATAGAGCTCCCGCCATCCATCAACGTCTTGGGGAGCTAGTAGTCGCCCACTTTGGGCTTGACCACCAAGGAGACTTGCCCCGGATATTCGATCTATGGTGAGTGGTCCTCACGGTTCCAGGTGATCCTCTATTCAAACAAGTTGAGGAAGCGGGGGACGTCGACTTGGGACAGCGCATTGACGGCGACAACACTGGCAATGACCTTCTTCTCGCGCTTGGTGCTGAACCTGGTGAAGGTGTGGAGTGACCCGACGTCGTTGCCGAATGCCCCGCCGTTTGGCGGGTGGTTGTTGGGGTCCTCCCGTGCGCGTCGTGCCTTCTCGATCCCCTTCAGGGAGTGGTAGTCGGCGGTCGTGTGCATGGCGGGCTTCCTCTCCCTGCTGTGGAACACACAGGGCTGGTTAAGGAGAGCCACGGGGTCGAATTTCAGCCTCGCCTTGTAGTTTCCGCTGTCGTGGTGTTGGCCTCCGTCAGGCGGAAGCCCTTGGGGTCGCGTGGCGTGTAACCAGCGTTGGCGACGAAGTTGACTCGCCCGTCACCGAGGCGCTTGCTGGTGAGGCGAGTGTTGCTGTAGCGTAACTCGGGTCGCCTCCCATTGTCATGGCCGCTTGGGCGGCGACTTCCACCCGACTCGTCGTCAGTTTCTTGGTTCGGGTCCTCCTCCGCGTACCGCTTGGCGATCTCGAGGAGGTCTGGGATGTTGTCGAGTGTTTTGTACTCCAAGTATAATTGTATTAATACGGAAACGTTAATAAATGTGTGTTTATTATATGCCCTGAGAGGTAATAATAAAGTGTTTATTATGTGTATTCCAAGTATATGATAGATGTTTATTTTGCATGCTATAATTGTGTAATACGGAAACGTTAATACATGTGTGTTTAATAAACAAACAGAAAGTTCCTAGTTATGCCTCTCTCATAAACTAGCTCATTGATTAACAAGATGATCAAGGTTTCTTGATCATGGACATTGGATGTTGTTAATAACGGGATCACAACATTAGTGTAATGGTGTGATGGACATTCATCCGAAGTATAGCATTACAATCAAATTCATTGAGTTTATATTGCTTTAACAACTTACGAAGTGATCCTAATCCTTAGACCATGAGATCATGTCAATCACGAACACCGGAAGAGTTTCTTGATAACATCAAACGTCACACCGTAACAGGGTGATTATAAAGATGGATTCGGAACTAATAAAGTGTTATGTTGAGGCCCATGGATCGAGAGTGGAATTTGTTCATCCCGATGACGGATAGATATACTTGGGCCCTCTCGGTGATATCACATTGGTTAGCTTGCAAGCAAGTGATTTGATCACTAGAATGTTATATCACGGGAACGAGAAAAGAGTGCATGTTAGTAACGAGATCAAACTAGGTATGGAGATACTGATGATCGAATCTCGGACATGTAATATATCGTGAAACAAAGAGATTAAGATACTAACGTAAAAGGTTCCGACGATCACAAGAAAGTCATCGTTGAATGTGTGGGAGTCAGTATGGGTCTCCAGATCTCGCTTATGATTATTGATCCGAGAGGGGTCTCGATCATGTCCGCATTATTCACGAACCATAGGGTGACACACTTAAGAGACACCGACATCCAATTGGAGCAAAAGTTTCATGCCGAAAGAATGAACAAGCGCAGGAATTTATTTCACTAGATACCGAAATAGGTTTTTGGGTGAAATTGCATAAAGTGGTTATGCATGTGAAATAGAATTCTAGCAAGGGGTTATTTGTGAATGTTTGTCATTAAAGTAATTGACAAAATTCTGACTAAAATAAAAGTGTTTTAATGAGAGTTTGCATTAAATTTGGTGGAAATTTAATGGCATGTTTGAGTGGGATTTTGAGTGGAGGGATTTGAATGGATTTTTGTGAGTGGAGTGTCCACCCACATGAATGAAGGAGGGGAGGGGGCAGCCCCCATGGCCGGCGGCCACCCCCTTGGGTGACCCCCCTCCTCCTATAAAAGGCAACCCCTATCCTCTCTCTCACTCACACCTCCTCGTGAAGTATCTCTCTCCCCCTCTAGAATCTATCCCCCATGGTCTCGGACTAGCGAGATACATGTTCCCAATGGCTATTCGGCAAGAAAGAGTTGTGCTTCCGCTGCATCGCTGGAGCGAGGATGCGGAGGTTGCTCGGTGCCTCGAACGTGTGTGCGAGCACGGATGCGCTACTGATTTGCGGCGCTAGGACTTTCTCTCGATCTTGAGATCGGCAAGAGATCGTCTACATCAACCACGAGTCGAACTCGTTAATCTTTGTCGGTCTTCAAGGGTATGTTCTCTACGGATCTACATCCACCCATTGTTTGTATCTAGTAGATAGATCTTGGTACATAGTTCCCATCGTAGGAAATTTTTTGTTTTCTATGTTGTGAAACCCTACACTCAGGTGGTGTGCAATTTAGAGTGTTTGCCATCATTGGGCGGCCGCTCGAGGCCGCCCTGCTTCCTGAAGAGCAGGAGTACATGCGCCCCCCCTGAGTCGGCTCCCGCGGTTTGCTTCTCGACGGCCTTGGTGAGTAGGGCCTTGGTGTACTGGATCTGCAACGCGCCTTCCTCCTTCACATTGAGGTTGGCGACCGTGGCTCGACTCGCGATGATGTTGTCCATCAGAGTGGAGAAAAGCGGGAGGCCGTTCGCTTCTCGCTCTTGCGGGGAGATCATGATCCTTGGCTGGTCTAGAGGTGGCGTGCGATCGGGCGGTGGTGGGGGAGCACCATTCACTATTGCGCCTAGTGGTGGCCGGGCACTTCCTCCTGGTGGCGCATTCTCGCAGACCACGCGGTTGGACATTTGGGCCGGGTCATTCTCGTCGTTGAAGTTCAGGGCGCGGCCCTGAACGATGGGGTTCAGGTGCGACCTGATGTGGCGCTAGTGGTTAAGCGAGAGCTCCTGCGCCATCGCTTGCTCGAGGCGAAATTTTTCGCGCTTGGCTTGTTCCTTGTGAACCGCCTCCTCTAGGCGCAGGAGGAGTTCCTCGACCTCCGTCACCGTCGCGGTCAGCAGGATCAGCGTAGAGAAGGGGTCTAGAGGGGCGCTCATGCCGCTCGCCATGTAGGTCATGACGAAGAGACCAGATCCAGTGTGGAGGTCGTCGGAGTTCTCCGATCCGAAGTCGGAGTCGGAGTCGGAGATCCCAAGGATGGAAGGATCCTCGAAGTCCCCCACGTTGGAAACTTGGGTGATGGAGCCCGCGAGTGATGCGGTGACAATGGATCCGTCGATTGATGTCGGGGTCGCCGAGTCAGCGTCATCGTTGAGGGCCGCGTCGTCCACGGCGATGCTGGTCTCGGCCATGTTGCTGTTGGTCGAGCCGTACTCAGAGGCGAGGCGATGGATGGTGCGGACCTGAATCTCAGAGAGCCGATCACGCGGTGGCGACTCGCGGATGCAAGCCGAGTCCTCCAATACGATGACGTCGGTAAAGCCGACGAAGAGACTGATCGTGCCGACTGGCATGATCACGTTGTGCGTGACCGGGCACGCCGCCAGGACGTAGCTGCTCGGCAAGATCTGGAGGATCTCGCCAATGGCGATCATGTGGCCAAGGCGATCATCTGGTTGATTGGCAAGTAGGGTATCGCCGAAGAACACAAGCCTGACTGGCCAGGCCCCACGGTGGCGCCACTATCGTGGGAATGGCCACGGCAGATGCTGCAATCGGCAGCGAGTAGTAGAACTAGGGGCAAGGGCGGCCAACCATCTACGGTGCGAGATGAGGGAAAGACACAGGGTTTTACCCAGGTTCGCCCCCCGGAGGGTAAAGACCTACTCCTGCTAGATTGTATTGATGAGAGAGTACAAAGGGCGAGCTCGGCGGCTATGCGGCGAGTCGAGGGGTGTATGATGGAACGTAAGTTCTATGCGTGCCCTAGGGAGGTTTATGTATAGTCACATCGCTAGGGTTTATAGATCTACAACCGAGTTGGATAAGGACTCGGAGGGTGCTTGACCTAATCCGACTGGGCCTAGCTACGCTTCTGGGCCTCCAGCTTCCAGTCGCCTAACTTCTTCTCGGGTCGTGATCTAGTCGCCGTCCTGCAGGCCCACTCGCTGGCAGTATGAACTAGTAGGAAACGTCCTGTTGGGTATACCCCACTCGGCATATCCCCATCATTAGAAAACCCCTAAAAATTCGTTTGATAAGTATTTACAGAGATTTCCTGCTCCATACCACTAGTCAACACCTTCAGCTCCTTGTTGGGATCGACACTCCTATTTATCGAAAGTACTACGATACACCCCATATACTTGTGGGTTATCAAGACTATTTTCTGGCGCCGTTGCCGAGGAGTGAAGCGCTATTGAAGAGTGGAACTGGTAAAGGAAACTTCTACTGTGAGTATTGCTTTTTATTTCTATTTGTTACTTTGTTCCCAATATGGATAACCCACTTGGTTTTCTGTTTGGGAAAACTACTACCACTGTTAGGGTAGTAGATGAACCACCACCTGTTGAGATAGATCCTTTTAAGATACCTATAAGTATTGTTGATCGTGTTATGGATAATTATTATTTATGGGATGGAACTGTCCATCCTGGTGATCACTTGCTTTTTATCCATGAATTATGCGGGTTGTTTAAGTGTGCAGGTATCACAGCTGAACAGGTGAAGACGAAGTTACTCTCTATATGATTGAAAGGAAGAGCTGAAGAATGGTATAAGTTGCTGAAGAATGGACAATCCATGGAATGGGAGGAAATAGTACCTCTCTTTTATTCTAAATTCTATCCTCCCAGTGATATTCAGAAGGATAGGAACCTAATATATAACTTTTGGCCTCGTGATGGAGAGAGTACAGCTCAAGCTTGGGGGAGATTGAAGTTACTAATGTTTAAATGTCCTATTCATGAACTCCCTAACAATATTATTATCAATAACTTTTATGCAAGGCTTTCTCTTCATGATAAAGATTTACTAGATGCTTCTTGTGTTGTATCATTCACACATATCAAGGAAGAAGCTAAATGGGATCTCCTAGAACGTATTCAAGAAAACACTGAAGCATGGGAGAATGACAAAGGAAGAAAGTCAGGTATAAATTATGATTATGAATGCATTAAATACTTTATGGGAACTGATGACTTCCGTGATATTAGTACTGAGTATGGTCTTGATTCTCAAAGTATTGCCAATTGTCTTAAGGCTTTTGCGTCTTATATAGAAATTCCTAAAAAGAAGTGGAATAAGTACCATGGACCTTATAAAGATGTTGTTAATCATGTTACTGCTAGAAATACTAAAGTTTGTGCTATTAATCATACTTTGCCTGAACCTTATGTTGAGAAAACACCTTTTCCAGCTAAGGTAAAGGAGTATTCTTTGATAATTAGTGTGAATAACAAAGGTACAAAGAAAACTGTGGACCTAATGAGCAAATAAACATTAAACCTGTAGTAGCCATTGAGAATCTTATCACTAAAAATATAGAGGATGAGCACATTGTCTTCTGCGAAGACACATATAATATTGTCTCTCATCCTAGAAAAGCTAGTGTCCCTGTGCTTTCTGTTAAATTGGTGATCATTGCTATTATGGTTTATGTGATATTGGTGCCAGTTCTAGTGTTATTCCTTATGAGATTTACAGGGAAATTATGCATGAAATTGGTCCTTGTGAACTTGAGGACATTGATGAGGTTATTCACCTTGCTAATAAGGAAACCATTTGCCCTATTGGTATTGTAAGAGATGTGGAAGTCCTTTGCGGTAAGATTAAGTATCCTGCTGATTTTCTAGTGCTTAGTTCAGCAGCTAGTAAAACTTGTCCTATCATTTTTGGTAGACCTTTCTTGAACACTTGTGGAGATATTATAGATTTTAAAAAGGAGAAAGTTTTACCTAAGTTTGATGGAGATTATTATGAGTTTAACTTTTCCAAATTTGCTAAAGCTCCTTATGAAAATAGCTTGCCTAATGAAGATTTTAGGGTGGAACAACTTGCTTCTATTGATCCATTTTATGACCTTGGACCTCCTTTTGATGATTGTAAGTATGCTCATTCTGATGATAAAGTTGTTTCTTGTGACAGTTATATTGTCAACTCTATTCAAAGTGCTACTGAAAGTTATTATGAGATAGGGAAACATGGTTTTATGCATCTCAATAATATTAATTTTCCCCGTTTTATGTTGAAAGCTTTGAAAATGCATTTGTTTTGTCTTCCTATGCTAGTGGCCTTTTGTTTCAATAATTTGTTTTCTCATGAGACCACCTTGCATAGGAAGTGGGTTAGACTCAAATGTGTTGGATATTTGCTTCTTGATGCTCTCTTTCACTTCAAATGTATATTTCCTATGTGAGCATCTTTGAAATTATCAGGCCTAACTTAAAGGCAATAAAGAAAAGTACTTCTTGGGAGATAACCCAATAGTTTTGTTGAGTATTGGAAGTTATTACCTCAGTAATAACCACTCCTTATCCTTTTTGTTTTGGTTTTTGTGTCAAGATCAACTACTTTTGAGAAGTAGAGGAGTTGTGAAAAGTGCCTGTCCTGGGTAGATTTTTGTGCTGCATTGTAAAAATTCATGAAGGAGATCAGTACAACGGATGCAGCTGTATTTTTCTGTGCTTGTTCTCCAAGTTGTTATCCAACTTTCATTAGTTTTGCACTTTTTGATTTGAGCAACAAAAATTTTTCAAAAAAAATCAATCTTTACCGGTTGGTCTGTTTTAACAGATTTCTGCCATCATTTGCATTTGCCTCTTATATTGATTCCCTTTCAGATTCTTTTGGGGCTTTTGGAAAGGAGTTGCTACAATAGCTTTTGTTTTGATGGATTTCAGTTGAAGTGTGTACCTAAAGGTTTATTGTTTTTGCATACACTAATGTTGCCAATGAGGTTTGTGTAAAGCCTTGGATGAAGAATTTTCAGGAGAAGAAGAGAAGGAATATGCAGAGTCCATCTTTGAATAGGTAAAAAGTGTTGAAAACAGAAGGTTCGTGAAAACCTTATATTTTTATATTTTTGATGTTCTTATCACATACGGAAGGTTACGAGACAAAACAGAGGAGGAAACAGAGGCCAGGTGGACCACACCCACCCTAGGCGCGGGCCTCAGCAGGCCGTGCCTACAAGGGGTGTGAGCCCCCTGGAGTCCGTTTCCGCCTTGTTTTCGCACAGTACCTTCCTTATGCATTGAAACTTCATAATATATAACCCCCCGGATCCCCTGAGGTTCGTATATCCTGTTCTCGTCTTGTTTTTGTTTCGATCTGTTTCTATCAGGAAATCTTCTCAAAGTTTAGAGCGCCATGGTCTCCGCCAACGACAAAGGCAAGAAGCTCGTGGAAGAAGAAAGGGTCGCTGCAAGGCACGAAAACATGGATTGGAGCATCGAGGAGAAAGTAAAGGACATGTCGGCAGGCATAAATGGACAAGCTGCCATGGGATCAAGGGCAAGGAAACCTACTTTTGTATGGGAAATTAACACTGGACGTACTTTTTCTCATAATATGCAGGGTATCATGACCTCCGTTCCAGACTTCAAATCCTGCACTGAGGCAGTGGAAGCCCTTCGAACCATTGATGAGTTTTGTGATAAGTACCATGCTCTAAGGTTGAAGGTGGATATACTGCAAGAGGAGAATAACCGGCTTCGTAATATGCTGGAGGGTTTTCTCACCCTAAACAAGGGAACACCACCACCACCGAAGGAGTAATTCATCATCAGGTTTGGCATCCCCTTGGCTTGTTCCAAGCTTGGGGGAGTGTCGCGGTATCACATCATTATCTTTTATCGTTTACCTTTTTAGTAGATTCATATCTTGGGTAAAGAAGTTATCTTATAGGTTGGTTTGCATATGGAAGTATCTCTCCTTTACTTGGTTATCTATGTATCCCTTGGTGTGAGTGCCTTTATGAAATATTAATGAGAAGCTTCATCTTTTACTTTTTCACTTCTTATTTTAGTTTTCAATCTCTATTATATGATTGATCTTGTTGATCAGTATTGATATCACTTTGGGAGCATCAAGTAGATCTAAATTTGTTTTGCAAACCGAGCTCTGGTCAGTAGCAACACTTTTTGAGGTTTGAAAGGAAAAGATAAAAAGCTTACATGTATTTTGTATCATTTATTTTCTTTCTTGATTGGCTTATAAGCTTAGTATTCTTTATTTAAGATCTTTTGTGTCTTCAAGGAAGATCACATGTTTGGCTTTATCACTTGCATGTTTGCTTGTTTCCTTTAACTCTTTTGCTTGCTACCCAACCTTGCTAGCCAAAAACCTGCTTTGAGAGGGCATACTTCTCATGCATCCAACCCCTTTAAACCAAAACCTATGCCATTTGTGTCCACCATATCTACCTATTAGCATTATTGCTATTCCAAGCAAATTCTCAAGCTTCATCTATCTTTCAAATTAAAATTATTTTGTTATGTGAAAAATAGTTAGTAAAGCTCTCACAAACGTGATGGCACACCTTATTTTCTTGCCCCTAATAAACTTGAACCATTGTGTCATCGAAGTTGTATATGCTTGCACCTATACGTTGGAATTAGCAGAACCGTGCTGCCACGGGGAACACTTTAAATATTGCACCTATACATTGTACACAGTTGATATCATGCTCTTTTGTTTGCGGATGTCTTCGGTGTGAAATAAAAGGGGAGCTTGTAAGTACATGGAGTTATGTATGTGTGTTAGAGAAACGCCTGGGCCGCTAGCCAAAGCCATGCCTAATCATGGTGGAAACTTGCAGCATCACCATAGTGAGCAATCTATGAAGCATCCTCAATAAAAATCTATGCAAATAGCAAATAAAAAGATTGCTGATATGCTCACTGTCTGCTTTCCTTGTCATTTTGATTATGGGATAGCTCACGTATCATGTGCAAGGGGTACCCCGTTGGCGGTTCTTTATGATACACATGTACTTACAATGACAAGAAATTACCGGTAACTAAAGTTGAGTAGCATGAGGAGCGGCCATCGTACTCAAGGGACATGAGATTGCCAACTTATATTTTGTCAAGCATATACTCCATCTTTGTTCACTTTAACCTTAATCACCTCAAGATGCTTATGATAGGGGCAATGAGAGCTCAAAGCTAGTAAGTACCATAATCTTTTGAAATATCTTTATGAACCTGAAATCCCTGCTTCCCTCTATGAAGGGCCCTTTCTCCTACTTCTAAGTTGAGTCAGTAAACCTATTCCTCTCCACCTCTAGCAAGCATTTGAGTTGTTGTGTTTCAAGCATTCATATGATGATTTATTCAATCATGTTCTTTATCTTCCTTGTTTGCACAAGACTCTTATCTAATGAGTATTACATTGAAAGCTATCATTGTGAAAAACCTTTTATGTTTGAGCAAAAAGTACTCTTGTTGTAAACCTATTTACAAAAGCTTTGCCTAAAAACTATTTGCCAACTGTTCTCTGACCAAGAACAAAGTTTGCCAATCCCAATTATGATTTATCTTTATGCATCTTTATTGTGATCTCCTATACTTGTTGCAAGCTAAGTTATATAATGGTGAGTTGCTTTCTTCTATGAGTTGTGTAATGGTAAGTGTGATGCTTCTTGTCCATGTTCTTTTTATTGACACTTCACTCCATAAACCTGTGGACATGTTTACTGAGATCGGTTTTTGCTTGGGGACAAGCGAAGGTCTAAGCTTGGGGGAGTTGATACGTCCAATTTGCATCACCATTCTATATCATAATTTGCCTCTATTCATTGATATATTTCATATTAAGAGGTATTACTTATGTCTTTTCATCTGTTTTTGCATGTTGGATGATTCTTGGAGGATGAACTGCCGAAGTCGGATTCTGATGGAAAAGTGGTGTTCTGATGCAATTTCGCGAAGATCATAAAAATACCAGAAAAACTACGGAAAATCCTATTTTCCCAGAAGACGAAGAATGCCATAAGGGGAGGCGGAGTTGGGCCACACGGGGCCCACACCCCCTAGGCGCGGGCCACCCTAGGCCGCTCCTATAGGGGGTGTGGCCCACCTAGCCCACCTCTGACTCCGTCCTCTCGCCTATATCTTCTCCTCGAAACCCTAATACACGGGGAGCAACCACAGAAAGATTCCGCCACCTCTGTGGGGGCGGAAAACACGGAGAGAGAAAGAGCTCTCCGGGAGATAGATTTCTGCCAGGGGAATTCCTTCTCGGAGAGGGGAGACCGTCGCCATCAACACCATTATCAAGCTAGACTTCATCGGGATCATCCATACCATCATCTCCACCAGCACCATCATCACCACTCCAGCCCGCTACAACAATCGTGTTGAATACTTGCTTAGTTCTTAGGGGAAACTTTCCCGGTGTTGATTACTATTGTATTTGATGCTTGTGAGTGGAACCATTGGATTATTGTTTATGTTCAGATTGTTATCCATCACCATACCATCTTTGATCTTGATCCATATGATTTCTTGTGAGTAGTTCGTTTAGTTCTTGAGGACATGGGAGAAGTCATGTTGGTAGTAGTGGATTTGTGTTGAGGCATTATTCAATGGTTTAGTATTTAAGTTGTGGTGCTATTCTTCTAGTAGTGTCATGTGAACATAGACTACATGATACTTCACCATTTATGGGCCTAGGGGGATGCATTGTGTATTTGGCTACTGATTGTGGGGTTGCCGGAGTGACACAAACCTGAACCCTCGTTAGGAAACCATTGCACAAGGGAGTGTAGGATATCAGAGTTTAAGGCTGTGGTTAGGTTTATACCTTAATTGCTTTCTTGTAGTTGTGGATGCTTGCAAGGGGTTTAATCACAAGTATGTATTAGTCCAAGTAAGGTCGGTATATTAGCATAGGTTCACCCACACAACACTTATAAAATCAAAGAAGACTACTCAGCTATATGAAGCGAAAGCACTTGACAGAATTCCCATGTGTCCTCGAGAACGTTTGGTCCTCATTAGTATTTCCATCGGCTTGTCCTTTGCTAAGAAAGGATTGGGCCACTTGCTGCAATTGTTTGTTGTCTTTATTACTTGCACTTTATTTCTTTGCTTTATCAGAAAACCCCTAAAAATCCGTTTGCTAAGTATTTACAGAGATTTCCTGCTCCATACCAGTAGTCAACACCTTCTGCTCCTCGTTGGGATCGACACTCCTATTTATCGAAAGTACTATGATACACCCCCTATAGTTGTGGGTTATCAATTTGTTACATGTTTGCTTGCTTCCATCTTTGTTTTAGATTGCCTTTAGTCTCTTCCGCGCCATCAAAGTCTTTTATGGCACCGTTACCACTTATAATCATCCATATCACTTGTATTTCACTATCTCTTCGTCGAACTAGTGCACCTATACACCTGACAAGTGTATTGGGTGTGTTGGGGACACAAGAGACTTCTTGTATATTGATTGCAAGGTTGCTTGAGTGGGATACCTTTGACCACTTCCTCCCTAAGTTCGATAAACCTTGGGTAATCCACTTAAGGGAAACTTTCTACTATTCTACAAACCTCTGCACTTGGAGGCCCAACAACTGTTTACAGTAATAGAAGCGTGTGTAGACATCAGTCCGCTCATGGGGTCCGTAGATGCTCCAGAAAAACGCTGGGCGGAATTGGTTTGCGCCCTGACCTAAGCTTTGACAGTAGATTAGTCGCCTCATTTTCCTCCCTTTTGACATACTTGACTTCGTAGCCTTCGAAGCACTTGGCTATCTCGTCTACTTCGTCTCGATATGCCGCCATCATAGGGTTCTGCACGTTCCAGGTGCCATCCACCTGCTGGGCAACCAAGTCGGAATCTCCACAACAAACTATGCGCTTGATGCTAATATACTTGGCTATGCGAAGTCCGTGAATGAGTGCTTCATATTCCTCTATGTTATTTGTAGACTCAAAGTGGATCTGCAAAACATAGTGTAGTTTTTCCACTATTGGCGACTGTAGCAGTACACCAGCCCCAAGCCATTGAGTAGTTTTGATCCGCCAAAGTGCATTACCCAATATTCTGGCTCTGGTATAGGGGTAGCAGCTGGCATCTCCGTCCAATCTGCAATAAAATCTGCCAAGACTTGTGATTTGATAGTGTCGCGTCTCTTTTAGGTGATCTTGAAGGCGGCAAGCTCAATGCCCCACTTTGTGACCCGTCCCGTAGCATCGATGTTGTTGATGATGCCGGACAGCAAAGATCCAGCAAAAATTCTAAAACAAAATTCTAGATGTTAACAATGACTTACTCTATGGTCCAGCAAAATCTGAGAATGAAATAGTTTGAATCCCGGCCTACACAAAAATGACAAATTCCGACAAATCTAAACAATTTTGAATTTGGCACTGTTCACCTTCCCCGATCTAGAAATTTGTCATTTTTACACAGCCGAAAATATGAAATATTTTGCAATGAATTTTTGCACGCGGGTAGAAATTATGATTATCTACATCAAAGAATTTTTTTTAGAATTTTTTGAAACTTCAAAATGTCAAATTTCAAAAATTTTAAAAAGTCCTCCATGGAGGACAAGCTCCAAATTGACGCACTCGATGTGGGTGGTGCTATATGATACGTCGAAAACGTATCTATAATTTTTGATATTCCATGCTTGTTTAGTATCTACTTTGCTTTACTTTGTCTACACTTTGAGGTATTTTTATATGTTTTCTGGGACTAACCTATTAACAATATGCCACAGTGCCAGTTGCCTATTTTCTTCTGTTTTTGGTTCCAAAAAAGTCAGAAAATCAATATTCTAGAAACTAGACAGGACAAAAGCCAAAGTCAATATTTTACCGTGGGGAACATGGAGCCATAAGACGAGCCGAAGGAGATCCTTGAGGGGGGCACACCCCTGGCCGCGCGGCCAGGCATGGCCCGAGCCTAGGGGGTGCAGTCGCCTCAGGCACCCCCCCCCCTCGTCCTCCCTCTTTGCCTATAATAAGCCCCCGATACCTAAACCCTAAGTACCCGACCAATCTTCCACGAAACAGTCTATAGCCGTCGCCACCATCGTCCCTAGATCGGGGGGATCTAAATCTCTTCCTGGCACCCTGCCGGAGGAGAGAGATCATCCCGGAGGCCTTCTTCATCACCATGCTAGCCTCGGGTATGAAGCATGAGTAGTTCCACCTTGGACTACGGGTCCATGTAGTAGCTAGATGGTTGTTTCTCCTCCTTTGTGCTACCATGTTTAGATCTTGTGAGTTCCATTCATGATAAAGATCTTCTATTTGTAATCATGCATGTTGTGTTTGCGAGGATCCAATGGATATTGAGATTACTATGTCAGATTGGTTAATGATTCTATCTTATTGATTCTATCATGCCTGTGTTCTTTGATCTTGCATGCTCTTCGTTTCTAGTAGCTGTCTTGGCCAAGTAGATGCTAGTGACTCCAAGAGGGAGTAGTTATGCTCGATAGTGGGTTCATGCCTCTATTTAATCTGGGGAAGTGACAAAAATCTCTAAGGTTGTAGATGTGTTGTTGCTACTAGGGAGAAAACAACGATCTCTTGGTCATGGAACAAATGGATTGTTTACCTTACACACTTTGCTTAAAGAAGTTATCCATTGCTTGCAACTTAATACTGGAGGGGGTTCGGATGATAACCTAAAGGTGGATTACTAGTCATAGATGCAGTTGGATGGCGATCTATATATCTTGTTGTAATCCCAATCAAATCTCATAGGATCATGAATGTCTAGTATTGCATTATTATACCTTGATATGTCCTGTCAATTGCCCTGCTGTAATTTGTTTACCCAGCATGTTATGTTGTTTATCTTAAGGAGAACACCTCTAGTGAACTATGGACCCTGGTCCAATCTTTACCATTGATACATCTTCCACTATTACTGTTTACTTTCTACAAACCAACATTACCTTCCACACCATACAGTTAATCCTTTGTTTTCAGCAAACCGGTGAGATTGACAACCTCACTGTTCGTTGGGGCAAAGTCTTGAGTTTGTGTTGTGTAGGTTTCCAAGTTGCTAGCGACACCTTTGAGTCGTTTCCTTCCCCCTACTGGTTCGATAACCTTGGTTTCTTACTAAGGGAAAACTTGTTGTTGTTGTCATCATACCTTCCTCTTGGGGTCTCCCAATGAAGCTCTACAGTGATCTGAGCTACACATCATCAAGATATTTATGGTGCCGTTGCCAGGGAGGCTAAGGACGGCTTCACAACGGGAGTTCTCCACAACCTTTCTCTTTACTTTGTTTTTGTTTTGCTTAGTTTCTTTTGCCTTGTTTTGTTTGCCTCTTTTTATCAAAACCCCCAAAAAAATAGTATCGTTTTCTTTGCTTTCTCTTATCAAAATCACAAAAAATTAGTTCCTACTATAGTTGTTGATCTGTCATAGCCTTGCTTTGTCATGCTTTCTATCAATGGTTGGTTTCTTTGAAACTAGTTCTTATTGGCAAGGTGGGTTCACAGAAGAACAAAAGTATTATTATAAGGAACACCGATTGTCACAAAAAGGGAAACACTTATGGGAACAAATATAAATTGAATACTATTGCTAGAGACGTGTGATCTACTTATAATGTTACTTATTGCTTTGATAAATCTTGTTGCTGTAGGAGGCATAAACACCTCCCCTTTTAATGTGAGTATAATGATAATGTTACCATATCCTCTTATGTTGAAGGAAATTATGACTTTTATGATGTGGAACAAATTGAAGAATTTATTGCTTGGAAGGGTACATTCGAACTTGCTAGTTTGCTTGAAAATATTGATGATTCACCTTATGAATATGAGGTTTATGATATACTTAAATTTTGCTTTGATAATTACAAGGAAGAAAATGGCTATATTCTTGAACATTTTAATAGATGCTTTCCATAAATGGAAGAGACTAATGCCTTGCAAGAGCCTATGGAAGAAGAAATTCCTGAAACAGGAAGCTCATTAGATGAAGAGATTGATGATCAAGAGGAGGAAGAATGTATCTACCCATGCCTACCTTCTAATGAGAGTAACTCTTTATCCCTTACATTATTTGATTGTCCCCCATGCTTACCAAAGGAGGATGAATGTTATGCTCCTATGGATTCTTTTGAAATATCTACTATGGGTAAAACTTGTGATGATGTTAATATACCTGTTACGTATAGTAGTGATCATTATTGGGAAAAGCACACTACTTTTGATATTAAAAATCTCTTTGGTACCAATTCTAAAAATTCTATTGCCTATGATGATAATATACCTCTAATGTATGATGATTACCATGATGAATATGATATTTTCAGTCCACCTACTATTGAGGAGAAAATTAATTATGATTACAATATACCTCATATATTTGATGATTATGGTGATGAGAATAATAATGATAGCTATTTTGTTGAATTTTCTCCCACTATAATTAATAAGAATGACTATGCTTATGTGGAGAGTAATAATCATTTTATTCATGTGGCTCATGATAAGAATGTTTTATGTGATAGTTATATTGTTAATTTTATTATGAGAGGAATAAACATGGTTTTATGTATCTCAACAATATTAAGTTTCCCCTCTTTATGTTGGAAGTCTTGAAGTTGCACTTGTTTTGCTTTCGTATGCTTGTTGCTTTGTGCTTTCATGACTTGTTTATTTACAAGATTCCTATGCATAGGAAGTGGGTTAGACTTAAATGTGTTTCAAATTTGCTTCTTGATGATCTCTTTTACTTCAATTCATATTTCTTATGTGAGCATTTTCTCAAACTATCAAGCCTAACTTAAAGGCGTTAAAGAATAGTATTTATTGGGAGATAACCCAATAGTTTTATTGAGTCTTGGAAGTTATTACTTCTGTAATAACCTCTCCTTATCCTTTTTATTTGATTTTTGTGTCAAGAATTACCTCTAATGAGAGGGAAGTAAGATTTGGGAAGTGCTGTCCCGAATCAGATTTTTGTGCTTCACTATAAAAATTCATGAAAAAACTCTGTAAGTCGGATTGAGCTGTTATTTTCTGAATAAATCCCTAGGTTGTTATCTAACTTACGTTAGTTCAACACTTTTTGATTTGAGCAACAGAAGGTCTTCGAAAAAATCGTTTTTTACCTGCTTGTCTGTTTTGACAGATTTCTGCCATTATTTGCATTTTCTTCTTATTGATTCCTTTTTGGGTTCTTTTTGGGAAATTGAGTTTTTGAGGGAATTGCTACAGTAGATTGTGTCTTTAGTGAAATTTTTGTTGTTTTAAAACTAAAATCCAAAGGTCTATTATCTTTTGAATACAGTAATATTGCTAATGAAGATTGTGTGAAGTTTTGTATGAAGGAAAATTTTCAGGTGTAAGGATGGAATGATGTAATGAGATGAAGAATGGACAAAAGCTCAAGATTTTGGATGCCACCCCGTGTCACCCCAAGAAATATTCAAGAGGTACAAGCGTCAAACTTGGGTATGCCCAAGGCACCCCCTTCTTCATCAATAAAAATCTCAGGTCTTTCTAGACACTTCATTTTTATTGTTTCATGCACAAGTTTTGTTGTTCTTGGAGCATATTAGTTTTTGTTTTTGGTTTTTGTTTTCTTAGTTTGCTTAAATAAAGTGGTTGGACCCCCGTTCTCGTTGTGCTATTTCAAATGTGTTGGAAAGGAGTAGGAAGTTCTTACTGTGACTTAGACTTTATCATGTCATGTTAGGTGTTGTTTTGACCTTATGCTTAGTGATTATTGCTATAGCATGACTTGTTCCAAACAATTAGGATTGCGTAATGTGCCTTAAAGGAATTATGTGTTGTTTTAGCATACAAAAGCATAGTATTGTGGTATTCTCCTTTGATGCTTTGTTTGGGTTGACTTGGCACATACTCACACCATGTTATGACTATGAACCAGTCACCTTAGACTCTATGATCATGTAATTTTTTACTTGTGGTACCACTTTATGCTTTGATTAGTAATGTTTTGTCGCTCTGTATGATTATGGCCATTATTGCTCTCTTAGTTGGTCGCTCCTAGTCTTTTTCTATCCTCCACTTGTATGAGTAAGCTTTACTCATGCATCTAACTCCTAAGAAACCAAGTTATTCCAAAGTGTTCATTATAAATTCCTAAGCATGGTGTGTTACACCATTCCAAGTATATTCTTGTTTTATCTATCTTCCAAATTAAACTTGTTATGTGAAACTTAGTGATTAAAGCTCTCACAAACTTGATGGCACTGTAATACCCTGTATTTTGATGTTGATAATTTGTGTGTGTTTAATTTCTTTTCTAAAAATTTAATATAACAATGCTGATAGCTAACAATAATCTGGGATAGTAATTTTAGAGGCATGGAAGAGAAAAAAAATTAAAAAAAATGGTAGTGACTAGTACTTGAACCATTGATCATTTCTTAAACACACATGGACAAGTACCACTTGCACTATACAGTATTGTTAGTTCAAAAGGAGATAGCCGTCTTTTATGCACTCATGTGAGAAAGGGAGGAGAAACTCACGGGCTGGGCTTATAGCCCAATCAGACTCAGACCTTGCGCCTGGCTGCACCGTCACTTAAGGTGCCCTAGGTCGGTGGCGAAGTTTTTGGATCTTCCCTTGTTGATGAATCCTGCCGGCTACTCTCCCAATCAAGGCTGCCGTTGTCGGGTTGCTGTTGTCGCTGTGAGGTTGCGAGGTCGTGACAAAGCTCTTTGCGACCATCTTCGTCAAGCCATAGTCTGCAGCCGTTCCTTTGTTGCCGCCGCTAACCAGACGCCCAATTCCCAATTGGTTAGTTCCCTTTTGATTCTACACTTTTTCCTTCTTATAAAATTTTGGATTAGTACTCATGCCTAGAGTTGCAAAGGAAAATACTGCTCCAACGTTTATTAATCTGCCATCCGTTTGGTCTAATCTGTCGGCATCACGACCTTGTCTGACTAGTGAGGTACAGAAGTATGTACCGATAGAAGGGATTCAAAGTGTTAGTAATTTTGAAATGATTTAAAGGTGCAGTTGATTGCTCAAGTGGTTGTACTGTTACACCTTGTTAGTTTTATCAGGAAAAAGGTACCGAAGTAGACCATCGATCGGTATGCTGAAAATATTCTTTTCGTTGGCCACTACAAGATTTAGAACAATACTAATATTGTT
Source organism: Avena sativa (assembly GCA_916181665.1). Lineage (NCBI taxonomy): Eukaryota > Viridiplantae > Streptophyta > Magnoliopsida > Poales > Poaceae > Avena > Avena sativa. The sequence continues at coordinate 354,917,757 of OV702295.1, forward strand.
AATGTCCTCTAATTGATTTTTTTTCTATATAGTGTGTATGTGCAGTCTGTAGCATCTTGTTCAGAACCGAACGATGCTCCAGGTTTGCACTATTAGACTTAATTTTTAATCTGTACGGATACTAGTATTTTCAGATTTAAGTCTCCTGTTGAGCCGACAATTTTGTGGTTCAGATTGTTTGTACTGTTTAGACTACATACCATGTTTATCCTTGTGAAAGTTTGTGACAGTCTTTGCGCATAGGAGCGGCGACATATTCTGCTTGTATGATTTTGAAGTGATGATATAAATTGAGTGATATATGTTTCAATAACAGGGGTGGTTCTTCTGGTTCGGAATCATACAGTTCATGCGGTTGAGACAAGTTCATGACGGATAGTGAATTTTGCATATCTCTCTTCACTTGCTTTTATTTAAAGAGAGTTTTATGTCTATGATAAATACATGATGATAATGGTAATGATGTTGATGGTTACATGTGCATATTATGCGCCTTTTGCATACCATGATGATAATGTGACCTGCTTGGAGGGCACAATGCGACTTCCATTGATGGGTTGCGACCCACTTTGGAGGCACCCTCCACGATTTGGAGCGAGTGGATGCCGACGGGTGTCCACTCGAGCGATACCGGTATTCGCGATGAGATGAGATTAGCATATAGGCATGTAGGGCATGCTATGATGTTCTAATGGATGAATGATGTTTAATGTCCTCATAGTGTTTTGATTTATGTAAAGTTACTATTTGTTTGTGAACTTGTTTAGTCTTTGTACTCACCCTTGTTGCTTTCATGTTTTTTTAGGTAAACCTTGAGGACGTCATGCATGGGAAGTTCTGGGAGTAGCATTTTCAATTATCACCTCACGTACACACAAGCCTCGCCTATATTTTGGAACTTTGTTTCTTAATCGATAGGAGTCACTCTTGTGTCATAAATGGTTTAGAAGTATGCGGAAGTTCATCACTATGTTTGTTTTACCTGCTAGACGTTATTACCAGTATTGTGTCCGGATGGTAGTTTTTAGAGTTGTGGTATTGGAGATTTATACGGTTTGCGACTACCTTTCTTTGAGTTTCATCCTTGTACTCATGTGTTTATTTTATTGCATGTCGTGGTTGTTTCAAATAACAAAGGAGACTCTGCCAAATTTTAAGTAAAAAGTCTTAGTCATGTTCCATGTAATATATGTGGTAACATCTCAAGTGTTTGATTGGCTTGGGGTGTTACAGTTGGTATCAGGGCCTAGGCTTTAGGTCTCTGGAGTATTTTATAGTAAATAGGATAATTTTCCAAATAAATTTAACAACTAAATCTGTATCTAGCCTAAACAACTAAAAAACTGATTTAAATTCTATCAACTTAAAACTTGACACACTGGTGCACAATAGGATGGGATTGGGTAATGCATTGGATTTACGCTTCCGTTACATTTTACAGTCGACAACCTTTATTCTGATATGTTGTTTTTGTGTGTGCGGGAAGTTTCTTGAGAATCTTTGAAGCATTTTTTTAGTTATCGGTGTCCCACTGTTATCGGTAGATGACTAGAGAGACCGAGAGATAAATAGGGGAAAGAACTTCATGGTTGATGAGTTCAACATTAGAAGTGTGAATAACGTGATGAAGTTATAATATTGATAGAATTATATATTTGTGTTACTTATTTGGACTCATGAGGGGGTAGTTGAAGAGTCTGGTTTTGGCGTCAAAGTTTGATATTAACATAATACTACGGTGAAAGACTAAAGATTTGTTGCCTGGAACTACTTCAAGGTTCGATATATGGGTCATTTTAGCCTGAAGGAATTTGAGAGAATAATTGGCTAATCTTAAAGATGAGGTGGATAAGAATATTGGCCTTCAAAAGTATAAAGATGGATTAGGTAATCCAGATGGTGTAATAGAGGAATAGATGACATAATGTTATGGAGACTTATCTAAATCCAATTAAATACCTTTATCCTTGTCCCCTAAACAAGTATTTCAACTTGTCTTCATTATTGACATCTATCTATTCTTTGTAGTGCATCACTTGCACTTTCCTTGATTTGATGATTATCATCCATTAGTTGAATTATCGATGTTTGATTATTCTTTGAGATTGATGATGTATTTTCAGTCATGTACTTGAATGTACTCGCCGACTATTAGTGTTCTAGAGTTAACACCTTTTGTTTGTCCCATTCTCTATTTATTATTCTTATTTGTCATTCTTTAGTGCCCCTTCTGCCTTTGTTGAGTACAAATAATGGGGAACACATTACCCTCCATGGAAGCAACCTAGTTGTACCTTTTAGAAAATTGTTTTGTTTCCAAAAACCTTTTCCTTGGTTACTATTCTAGGTGAGGAGCTTATCCTTTATTTATCCTATGTAAGTGTTAGTTTTGTATATTAAGTCAGTAGTCCATGAAGTGACACTATTATTTTAAAAATGTGCCCTCTACATGCATCTATGGTGTTCTTGAAAGATCGACATGTTAGATTTTTGTAGTGGTTTTGCAAGAACGATAGATGGGAGTCGACCTCGAACATTTGGTTCGTGCCCATGAAATATATTTGCAATGCGAGTGAGGAATCCTAAGTGTTAGAGTTGTGTTACACTATTTCAATTACAGAGTTAATAGTTAGGGTGCGGGATGGATTGGCCCCCATACCAAATACCCTTATTATCCGCTCTCGTACATTGGAGTGGTGAATCAGCATGTGCATATTCCCTTAATTAGCTGAGAGAGATGATGTGAAGCCTAAACCATAAAATTTTATGATTTTCAACTTGTAGTAGAGGCGACCGCAACCAAGCGTGAAAGATGCGGCGAGGCTATACCTTCGTCATTTTTTATAGTACCATATTAGAATATGCCATGCTAGACCACCATGAGAGTTTCAGATAGGTTATGTGGTGCTCTGTAGTTGTGTTCAAAGCATTTTGAGTTTTAAATGGTAATGAACAGTCTCCATAAGGATTCCATGATTTACCTCGGACAAGAACTATTGTCTATGACCAAGATACCATCATTGTTTCCAAGTTCTTTCAGAGGATGCGTGGACTTTCACATTGATTTTCTAGACTCTCAGACCGACCTCTATGTCTCGCCATTGTTGGTCATGACCATTTCAAGAATTATTGAAGAAGTTGGACGATCTATTATCCAAGGGTTTGATTCAACGTAGTGTCTCACTATGGGGAGCGCTATGTTTTTTCATAGCCAAGAGGGATATGGTAATTGGCGAAAAGTATGTGGATTACTATGCCCTTGATGCAATAAACGTTAGGAGCAAATATTCCATTGCCCAACAATATAGACTTATTTGATGAGTTGTTTGTGTCTAAGCTATTTGGGGAGATTGAACTCCAGCATGACTATAATCAAATTCATGTGAGGGAACATGATAGTGAAAAGATTGGATTCTCCAGTAGATGTGGGCATTATGATTGACATGATTGTCTACTGGACTAACCAATTCCCTGACATCTTTATGGAGACAACGACGCCATGTAGGTTCCTTGATAACTTTGTGATAGTATTCGTTAATTATATTCTCTTATTTTCCTAGACAGAATAAAACCATAAGCTCCATTAAGGCTTATATAACTTTAATTACGAATGAAAGATTAGCGAAGCTAAAGAAATTTGAGTTTTTTTAAAGTGGTATTGTAGGGCATGTGTGTCCTGAGGCAAGATAGAAAGGTTATTTCTTAGGCTTTAGTCAACTGAAAAGGCATGAGCCATACTATCCTTCTCGTGATCTAGAACTTGTGTGGTCCTTGTAATCAAGATTTGGGGGCTTTATACTTATGCACAATCTTGTGATATGATCACTCATCATACGAGTCTTAAACACCTCTTCATAGAGAATGAGTTGAACTTGAGTCAAAGACATTGGCTGGAATTGATAAGAGTACTATGTCCTCGCTATCCAGTATAACCTAGGTAGGGATAATGTGGTTGCATATGCTTTTAGTCACAAGGCAGTACCTTTGTCCCATCATAGATTGTCTTGCTGTTGATTTTGAATGGATGGTATCTCTTATTGTTTTTCTAGTGTACCACAATAGGAAAAACAATTCATCCTATACCCAACTATTCCAGATAGAGTGAGAGAAGCACAAAAAAAGTGATTGGTTTTTACAACAAGTGCGAGAGCGCATTCTGGAAGGGAGAATCAAAGATTTTACTATAGATGGGACCGAAGTTGATTGGTTCCATAGTCGTTGTTGTGTGCCACAAAAGCCTCCGGTCAAGGAGGACATCTTGAGGGAGGCACATGGTACCACCTACACAACTCATCTTGTATAGACAAAGGTTACTAGGACCTAAAAAAATTATTGGTTGAAAAGAATGGAAGTTGATGTGGTCAAGGCTGAGCATAAGAGGGCAGTGGGACCTCGAGAATCCTTGAAATTCCAGTTTGGTCATTGGGTGACATTGCAATGGATTTTTTTGTTGTTGTTTGCCTACCTCGTACCTGAGTTGGAAAGATGCAATTTGGGCGGTCGTGCGCCGACTTAGGAAAACCACTAATTTTATTCCTATCCACACATCAGACTTTGCTAATGACTTGGCATAGATATATGAGAATGATGTAGTATGTTCGCCTAGGGTTTCTAAACTATTTCTTTCCCTGGATGATGCTAAGTTTGTATCAAGGTTTTGGAAGGGCTTGTAGGAATGCCTTAGCTATATTACGGAGTTTCACCCTTAGATAAATGGCCAGTCAAAGCGTATCTAAACTGTACAAGATATGTCAAGGTGGTATGTGCTATCTTGGAAAGAGAGGTAGGAAGATCATTTGCTACTGGTGGAGATTGCTTCCGAGGATTTGCACGTAAGAAAGTCTTTGTTGCAATGTCGTGGGGTCAGAAAGCAGTGCTCAGACGAGATTGTTTTCAACAAACTAGTAGAGAGATCAACTGAGATTAGGCATCATACGTTAGTAGTACATAGCAAGCAAAAGAGTTTTGATGAATTAAAGTTGTCGAATGTGTTCTCCAAGGTGGCCACAATACACTCTTAAAGGAGTTAACCACCAATTTTTTTGTAAGAGTTAATATAAAAGGGAAGTTCAGTACGTGGTACTTTGAACCTTTCATGATAGTGATGCTCGAGTAGGAAAGTTAACCTACCGACTTGAGTTGTGTGAGTTGATGAAAGGTGTGGATCATTTGTTCCATGTACCCATGCTGTGGAAGAAGTTTTATCATAGAGAGTGACACATTACCATGGTACCAATTACGATTTATGAAGATTTAATATTTATGGTTTATCCTGTGAGGATGGAGATGTTGGATGAGTGTGAGACACTGTTAAGCCATAGGACGCTAAAGTATAAGAGTCGTTGAGTGAGGATTTTCTGAGCGTGCTTTCGCTTCTCATGGAAGAGTGTTCTATGAATTATTGCTCTATTATTGTCTCAGGATGTGATTAGAATTAACCCATGTGTCGACACCACAATGTAACTTGGGTGTTTTACTCTTGCATGCCCGAGAAGTATCTAGAAGTATTTATAGATTGCATGTGATGCATTATTTTTTCTGTACCTATTATGTCTTACAAAGAGAAAGAATTCGGGGTCGAATTCTGTTTAAGGGGGTAAGAATGTAATACCCTGTATTTTGATGTTGATAACTTGTGTGTGTTTAATTTCTTTTCTAAAAATTTAATATAACAATGCTGATAGCTAACAATAATCTGGGATAGTAATTTTAGAGGCATGGAAGAGAAAAAAAATTAAAAAAAATGGTAGTGACTAGTACTTGAACCATTGATCATTTCTTAAACACACATGGACAAGTACCACTTGCACTATACAGTATTGTTAGTTCAAAAGGAGATAGCCGTCTTTTATGCACTCATGTGAGAAAGGGAGGAGAAACTCACGGGCTGGGCTTATAGCCCAATCAGACTCAGACCTTGCGCCTGGCTGCACCGTCACTTAAGGTGCCCTAGGTCGGTGGCGAAGTTTTTGGATCTTCCCTTGTTGATGAATCCTGCCGGCTACTCTCCCAATCAAGGCTGCCGTCGTCGGGTTGCTGTTGTCGCTGTGAGGTTGCGAGGTCGTGACAAAGCTCTTTGCGACCATCTTCGTCAAGCCATAGACTGCAGCCGTTCCTTTGTTGCCGCCGCTGACCAGACGCCCAATTCCCAATTGGTTAGTTCCCTTTTGATTCTACACTTTTTCCTTCTTATAAAATTTTGGATTAGTACTCATCCCTAGAGTTGCAAAGGAAAATACTGCTCCAACGTTTATTAATCTGCCATCCGTTTGGTCTAATCTGTCGGCATCACGACCTTGTCTGACTAGTGAGGTACAGAAGTATGTACCGATAGAAGGGATTCAAAGTGTTAGTAATTTTGAAATGATTTAAAGATGCAGTTGATTGCTCAAGTGGTTGTACTGTTACACCTTGTTAGTTTTATCAGGAAAAAGGTACCGAAGTAGACCATCGATCGGTATGCTGAAAATATTCTTTCCGTTGGCCACTACAAGAATTAGAACAATACTAATATTGTTAATGTCCTCTAATTGATTTTTTTCTATATAGTGTGTATGTGCAATCTGTAGCATCTTGTTCAGAACCGAACGATGCTCCAGGTTTGCACTATTAGACTTAATTTTTAATCTGTACGGATACTAGTATTTTCAGATTTAAGTCTCCTGTTGAGCCGACAATTTTGTGGTTCAGATTGTTTGTACTGTTTAGACTACATACCATGTTTATCCTTGTGAAAGTTTGTGACAGTCTTTGCGCATAGGAGCGGTGACATATTCTGCTTGTATGATTTTGAAGTGATGATATAAATTGAGTGATATATGTTTCAATAACAGGCGGTGGTTCTTCTGGTTCGGAATCATACAGTTCACGCGGTTGAGACAAGTTCATGACGGATAGTGAATTTTGCATATCTCTCTTCACTTGCTTTTATTTAAAGAGAATTTTATGTCTATGATAAATACATGATGATAATGGTAATGATGTTGATGGTTACATGTGCATATTATGCGCCTTTTGCATACCATGATGATAATGTGACCTGCTTGGAGGGCACAATGCGACTTTCATTGATAGGTTGTGACCCACTTTGGAGGCACCCTCCACGATTTGGAGCGAGTGGATGCCGACGGGTGTCCGCTCTAGCGATACCGGTATTCGCGATGAGATGAGATTAGCATATAGGCATGTAGGGCATGCTATGATGTTCTAATGGATGAATGATGTTTAATGTCCTCATAGTGTTTTGATTTATGTAAAGTTACTATTTGTTTGTGAACTTGTTTAGTCTTTGTACTCACCCTTGTTGCTTTCATGTTTTTTTAGGTAAACCTTGAGGACGTCATGCATGGGAAGTTCTGGGAGTAGCATTTTCAATTATCACCTCACGTACACACAAGCCTCGCCTATATTTTGGAACTTTGATTCTTAATCGATAGGAGTCACTCTTGTGTCATAAATGGTTTAGAAGTATGCGGAAGTTCATCACTATGTTTGTTTTACCTGCTAGACGTTATTACCAGTATTGTGTCCGGATGGTAGTTTTTAGAGTTGTGGTATTGGAGATTTATACGGTTTGCGACTACCTTTCTTTGAGTTTCATCCTTGTACTCATGTGTTTATTTTATTGCATGTCGTGGTTGTTTCAAATAACAAAGGAGACTCTGCCAAATTTTAAGTAAAAAGTCTTAGTCATGTTTCCATGTAATGTATGTGGTAACATCTCAAGTGATTGATTGGCTTGGGGTGTTACAGGCACACTTTATTTTCCTTGCCCCTAAATAAACTTGAACCATTATGTCATTTATGTTGTATATGCTTGCACTTATACGTTAGAATTAGCAGAACCATGCTATCATGGGGAACGCTTTCAACATTCCACTTGTACATTGTACCTAGTTGATATCATGCTCTTTTGTTTGCGGATGTCGTCGGTGTGAAATAAAAGGGGAGCTTGTAAGTCCATGGAATTATGTATGTGTGTTAGAGAAACGCCTCGGCCGCTAGCCTAATCCATGCCTAATCATGGTGGAAACTTGCAGCATCACCATAGTGAGCAATCTATGAAGCTTTTGTTGGAGATATGCCCTAGAGGCAATAATAAAAGTATTTATTATTATATTTTTGTGTTTATGATAAATTTTTACATTTATGCTATAATAGTATTAACCGGAAACATTAATACTTGTGTGATTTGTAAACTAAATTAGAGTCCCTAGTAAAGCCTCTTTATAATACTAGCTTGTTGGTTGATAGATGATCGTGATTACCTGATCATGAACATTGAGATGTTATTAACAACAAGATCATATCATTAGGATAATGGTGTGATGGATATACTCCTATAAATAAGCGTAGCATACAGATCAAGTCATTTCAATAGTTCGCTTTCTATAAACTTTCTGATACATAGTAACCTAATTTCTTCGACCATGAGATCATGTTAATCAGCATCACTGGAAGGATGTTTTGATAAAACACCACACCGTAACTGGGTGGCTATAAAGGTGGTATTGAGTGTTCGGAAAGTATGTGTTGAGGCACATGGATCAAGAGTGGGATTTGTCCATCCATATGACAGATAGATATACTTTGGGCCCTTTCGGTGGAATGTCATCCAATTAACTTGCAAGAATGTGACTGGCTCACAAGGGATCACATATCACCGGGAACAAGAAAAGAGTACTTATCGGTAACGAGGTTGAACTAGGTATGCAGAGATACCAAGGATCAGACCTCGGATAAGTAAACTATCGCGAGACAAAGGGAAATTGGTATCGTATGTAAGTGGTTCATTCGATCGCAAAGTAATCGTAGAAATATGTGGGAGCCATATGAATTTCTAGATTCCTCTATTGGTTATTGATCGGAGAAGAGTCTCGGTCATGTCTGCATAATTCACGAACGGGAGACACACTTAAGGATTCGATGTTGTTTAGTAGATATGGAATGTAAGTAGGGAGACCGAATGTTGTTCAGAGTCTCGGATGGGATCCGGGATATCACGAGGAGATTCAGAATGGTTCAGAGAATAATATTCATATAAGGAAAGTCCAATTCCGGAGTTCGGGAATGATTCCGGTGTTTTCATCGGAAAGATTCTAGAAGGGTCTAGAAGTTCACCGGACCGGAATGGTAAGGGTGCATGAATGTGTCATGACTAAGTGGAATGGTTTCATCATGTACTAGGTAAAAGATATATGCAAATAGAGAGTGAAATCAAACTCCGAAATTGAAAGTCAAAAGGCAAGTTTGAAAAGTCAAACTGTGACAATGTATCCTGGTGGAGGAAGGAAAGAATCCTTCTTTACCTCCACCACAAGCCAACTAGGAGAGGGAGTTGGGGAAGGATTCAAACTCCACTCTCCCAAGCTGCCCTCCCTCTCATAAATAGAGGGGAGGGGCTGCCCCTCTAAAACACAACACCACCACCCCGCCTCCCCGCCGCCGCTGTCGCGTCGCCGCAGGCTCGCCGTGGCCGCCCTAGCCGCCGCCGGCCACGCCTCCTCCTCTATGGATTTCTAAACCCTAGATCGTCGGAAACCCTAATTCTCCACCATAACCAGCTCTGGCTTAGGCGAAGCCCTGCGGGATCTTCCCTCTACTTCCAACACCATGCCATCGTGCTGCCGGAATCGTGAGGGGATAACTACAACCTTCGTTGCCTGTTAGAACAAGGGAGAGGAATCGGCAAGTGTATGACTACATCACCCACGATAATCTGCTCTCGTTACCCGCTTTGGAATCTTTGAGGGTGAGTACTCTAATCGACTCGTTGCTACAATCTAGTAGATAGATCTTGGCTTGTTTGTGTTCATGCGGTAGAATTTTTTTGTTTTCCATGCTACGAACCCCTACAACTTTCTTCTTATAAAAAAAGATACATATTGAAAAGAGGAAAGAGAGAAAAAAGCACCATTTTCCCATGGTAAATAAGAAGATTGTTGAGATGCTCATTGTCTGCTTGCCTTGTCATTTTGATTATGGGATAGCTCCTGTATCATGTGCAAGGGGTACCCCGTTGGCGTTTCTCTATGATACACATGTACTTACTATGACAAGAACTTACCGGTGACTAAAGTTGAGTAGCATGAGGAGCGGCCCTCGTACTCAAGGGGCACGAGATTGCCAACTTATACTTTGTCAAGCATATACTCCGTAGTTTGTTCACTTTAACCTTAATCATTTCAAGATGCTTATGATAGGGGCAATGAGAGCTGAAAGCTAACAAGTACCATAATTTTTGGAAGCTCTTTATGAGACTTCAAATCCCTGCTTCCCTTTATGAAGGGCATTTCTCCCACTATTATATTGAGTCTCCACCTTCTATCCTTAGGCACCAATTAAGAGAGCATAATTGTCATTCTTAGTTCTATGTGCATTGTCCCAAAACTTATTGATTGATTCATATTGTTGATATTGATTGTTCTTGAACTATTTGTATCTAGTCACCCTTATGAACTTTGAAGGTGTCCTATGAATTTATTGCTACTCCATGAGGGACAAGCTGAATGCCACTATGCTATGTTTTCTATATGTGAAACAAACAGACGTCTTTCAATGCATTGTTATTCATGATCTTTGTTTGTAACCTTTTATGTTGGATGCATAGTTACTTTGTCTTATTGTTAGAACTACATCTTTCATGCTCATGTTTAGAGCACTTTGATCCCAACTTTCAATGCTTGCAAATGGTTTGATCTTGATTTTAATGGTGCATGTCACCTTAAAAATTATTCTTTTTATCACTTACCTACTCGAGGACGAGCAGGAGTTAAGCTTAGGGATGCTTGATACGTCGAAAACGTATCTATAATTTTTGATGTTCCATGCTTGTTTAGTATCTACTTTGCTTTGTCTATACTTTGAGGTATTTTTATATGTTTCTCGGACTAACCTATTAACAAGATCCCACAGTGCCAGTTGCCTCTTTTCTTCTGTTTTTGTTCCAGAAAAGTCAGAAAATCAATATTCTCGGAATTTGACAGGATAAAAGCCAAAGTCAACATTTTACCGTGGGGAACACGAAGCCAGGAGACGAGACGGAGGAGGTCCTCGAGGGGTCCACACCCCTTGGCCGTGCGGCCAGGCATGGCCCACGCCTGGGGGGTGCAGCCACCTCGGGCACCCCCTCGGCCTCCCTCTTCACCCATAAGAAGCCCCCGATACCTAAACCCTAAGTACCTGGTCAATCTTCCACGAAACAATCTGTAGCCGCCGCCACCATCGTCCCTAGATCGGGGGGATCTGAAGCTCTTCGCGGCACCCTGCCGGAGGAGAGAGATCATCCCAGAGGCCTTCTTCATCACCATGCCAGCCTCGGATATGAAGCGTGAGTAGTTCCACCTTGGACTACGGGTCTATGTAGTAGCTAGATGGTTGTTGCTTCTCCTTTGTGCTACCATATTTAGATCTTGTGAGCTCCGTTCATGATCAAGATCGTCTATTTGTAATCATGCATGTTGTGTTTGCGGGGATCCGATGGATATTGAGATTACTATGTCAGATTGGTTAATGTTTCTATCATGTCTGTGTTGTTTGAGATCTTGCATGCTCTCTATTTCTAGTAGCTATCTTGGCCAAGTAGATTCTAGTGACTTCAAGAGGGAGTATTTATGCTCGATAGTAGGTTCATGCCTCTATTTAATCTGGGAAAGTGACATAAATATCTAAGGTTGTAGATGTATTGTTGCTACTAGGGAGAAAACAAAGATCTCTTGTTCATAAAATAAGTAGATTGTTTACCTTACACACGTTGCTTAAAGCAGTTATCTGTTGCTTGTAACTTAATACTGGAGGGGGTTCGGATGATAACCTGAAGTGAATTACTAGTCATAGATGCAGTTGGATGGCGATCTATGTATCTTGTTGTAATGTCCAATCAAATCTCATAGGATCGTGAATGTCTAGTATTGTATTATTATGCCTTGCTCTGTTCTGTCAATTGCCTCGTTGTAATTTGTTTATCCAGCATGTTATGTTATTTATCTTAATAAGAACACCTCTAGTGAACTATGGACCCGGTCCAATTTTTACTATTGATACATCTTCCACTGTTACTGTTTACTTTCCGCAAACCACCATTAACTTCCATATTATACAGTTAATCCTTTATTTTCAGCAAACCGGTGAGATTGACAACCTCACTGTTCGTTGGGGCAAAGTCTTGAGTTTGTGTTGTGCAGTTTTCCAAATTGCTAGCAACACCTTTGAGTCGTTTCCTTTCTCCTACTGGTTCGATAACCTTGGTTTTTTACTGAGGAAAAACTTGCTGTTGTGCTTATCATACCTTTCTCTTGGGGTCTCCCAACGAAGCTCTACAGTGATTTGAGCTACACATCATCACTATACACGTCTGAAGTGGCGCCCGAGGGACAAGCCGTCCACCTGTGTACCACCGTGCTGCTTTGTTGGGCCACGGCCCAGTTCGCCTTTACTTTTTCCTTTTTTCATGTTGTTTTCTCTTATGTTCTTTTTACGTTTTTTCTTTTTATTTTAAATTTCTTTTTATGTGAAAATTAAAAAATACTTTAGAAACATTTTTTTAAAATAAACCTTTTAAAATCTTTATGTTTTTAGAATTCATGAACTCTTACTAAAAAATGAACAAAAATTCTAAAGTATGAATTAAAAAAACATGAACAAATTTTCAATGTCATGAACCAATTTTTAAAAATCGTGAACCAAATTTAAAAAATCATGAACAACTTTTTATATCATGAACCAAATTTAAAAACCATAAACCACTTTTAAAATCAAGAACAATTTTAAAAGCACATACAAAAAAAATTAATATGAAAAAGAAACAAAAAATAAGAAGAAACTGGAAAAAAGAAAAAGAAAAAAACGAACCGAAAAAGCACAGAAAACGAAGCGAACAAAACCCAGAAAAACCATCACAGAAAACCTAGAGCCTCGCGCGATGGGCTGGCCCAGAACAGCGATTGCATGAGCGGCTCCAAGCTCGGGCGCCACACTAAGCGGCATTTAGCATTTCGCGCGTGCTGTTGCACCCTAACTCGGAGCCTATTAAGCTGAACCGGCCCGTTCGGAGGGGAGGATCCGACCAAACCCAGATTTATATCTAAAGAAAAAATCCTCAAAAAAATCTAAAGAAGAAAATCCTTCTTTCGACTTGGAAAAAACGCAAATCTTCCTCGCAAGGAAAAAAGGAAGTCCTCCTCGTCTCCCGCCGGCTTCGATGAACCTAGCCGGAGAATCACGCCGCCGGCGAGCATCTCGTTCCCATCCCCATCTCCCACTCATCGCCATCGTCCTCCTACTCCTCTTTTCGCCGCCTCCGCGCACTTACGCGCTCCGCGTGCCACTGCGCGAGGTCGCGTCCCCCCTCTCCCTCTCCCACTCCCTCCTCACCCGCGTCGCCGTCGCCCGCGCCGACCGGGGAGACGCCGCTTCCGCAGCCCGTGCTCGCAGAATCGCTTCGCACCTGTCCCTTCTCTCTTCCGGCGGTGCGTGGGCCCTCGGCTGGGACTACCTCCGCCACTACGCTTTCTCCTCCGCCGCCGGATGCGGTCTCTCTTGCGCCACCGCCGCCGCCCGCCTCCTAGCCGCTGCAGCGGAGGCCTCGCGCCTGAATTCACCTGTCGATGCCGCCCAGTGGCTGCGCCGTAATTACGGTGACCTCCGAGCCGCTGCCACGAAGCTCCTCAGCGGCCTCCTTGCTGCCTTCTCCCAGCAGGTACATTACTTGGTGACTTGGTCACTCAACGAACCCAAATTGCAGAAATGCTCAGTCAGTAAATATCTATGTTCTGGTTTAGGGACCGTTAAGAGAGGTGGTGTTGGATGTGAAGTGGGAGGTGGAGGAAGGGGAGTTGCTGAAGGATTGCCTTCAGGTTGGAGCGAAAGACCTGGAGGGCTTGCTTATCATTGCCAAAGATCTCATGTTTGGTGCTTCAAGGGGTTCTTCACGCCACAGTGAACTCTGAGGTTTGATGGCACCTTGTGTTTAGCATATGCATATCTTTCCTTTGAACTACCGCATCCTTGCTTACTTGCCTCCAATTTAGAATTCTGGAATCCTACAACAGTTATACATCCTACCGTGGAATCTGATCAGCATCCTGTTACTGATATGTATCCTAGAGAGTTGATGTGCGAAAAGTATGAAATGTATCATCCATGCATGACTTACTGAAAGGGCAGGACTTACTGAAAGTAATAGCAATTGCAGAAAGTATTTTGGAGCATGTTATATTTAGTCTATAAGAGAAATGATTCTGGGTTTTGGTACAAATTAGTTGAGAGTAGTTTATTTCTCTTGGAAAGATCCAGCACATTGCTCTGTATACATTGTAAGGAAATGAGCCCTGTTGTAGTAGCTGCAGATATGTGATCTGCCCTGTATGAGTAATCACTAACAATAGCACCCTATCCAAGCAGGAGAGTCCTGAACAAGACAGTACAGACGTTCCATTATGTCCTCCACGGCTCCACCGATGAAGAATGCTTCAGATCCAACAGCTCTTGTACACATTTAAATCCTCTTCAGTTTGGTGCTGGCTGCTGCTGCATACACCACACCACATTAAGCTGCCTTATCATATCCAGTAGTTCATGACCAGAAAATCAACTCCGATGTTTAATGAGATTGCAGCTTTAACTGTGGTTGTAACATAATTGTGTTCCTTGCGTCTCTTTTGGCTTAGTTGAGTATCAAGTACTGCTTTTGCTAAGCGATGACTTCTAGATGGTTCCAAGGATTGGTTACTACTGCCTTTGCCACTGTAGGATCCAGGATCCATGTAAGAGTTTTCGAACTAAAAAATAACTTTGTTACAGATTAGATTTTCTACTCCAGTAAATTGTGCGCTGCCCTTTATTTCAGGTGATTCATCCATATGAAATAATACTGTAATTAAAGACTGCTCGATCTGCAACATCTGCCACGGATAACTGCTTGCAGAGCACAAACTATGTTCGTTTGCCTTTGTTCCCTTGCAAAGTCGAAAAATAGCCTGTTCTTGACTAGTGTTATTTTAATTCTTCAGAGACCATGAAGCTTTGTCTGCCCTTGTTTGAAGCTCTGGCATTCATAGCCTACTTAACTGTTAAGAATCTTATGGATCCGGGGAAACACCCCTTTGTCTCCAAACCAATTGCCGTCCTGAAACCACCAGGTTTCTGCTGATATTGCATACTTGCATCCATGTCTCCAAGTTTCAGCTTCCGTGTCCCTTGATTTCTTCATCCTCCCATCTTTCTCGTTAATATCCTCTCAATCATTCTCCACCTTACTTTTCTAATTCAAATTTGCCGACTCAAGCTATACATTAGGATGCATGCATGTGCCTGGTGCCTAGTAGCAAACATGTCGACTTCCCTAAGAATACTTTTTGTGGTTTACCATTATCCGCATATACAGGTCTACAATACAGACATTCTGATAATACCAAACTTTGGAAGAAAACCCCCATTCGAAATCTCAAATTCAGCATATTACCTCTCAGATTACCTTGACAAGATAGTACTTTTGAACATTCCAAGTGAGAATCCTTTTTAGGTACAACCTTCAGTTTGTTAGTAAAGCTGGGGTTTTATTAAAAAAAAGTCAGATGGCACTATACCAATTGCATATCTGAGCGCCATGTCCATAAATTTATGTACGAAGGTGCAATGTAAATCTTCCATAAATAATGTCTATTAACCACTATTTCAATCACTGTTTATGGTTATAAGGCCATGAAAAAACAACTGGTCTTAAGCTGAAGGATGATGTAAAAGACATTGGCAGGAAGTCCAGAAATAATAAGTGGATATAAGTTGTGTGAATAGAACTTGACCACATTGCATCTTGGAAGGAAAAAGGGGAAAATTGAAGCAAGGTCCAAAAAGTTAAGCATTGCTTCGAGTTGATCCATGAGTACAGCTAGATATTTCAAATGCAAAGCTACTCTATTGTGTACTATATAATATAAATATGTCGTGTTCCTGAAATAACTGCAAAATGGAACGTTAACGTTGAAAATCTAGGTTCATTTGCTATGGGCACACCTAATTTATTTTTCTTTGTTCCTGAAGGATCACTTTGTTAACTTTGTGATCTTGCCTTGCGCCTCCTGTATAGTTGATATACCGCTGGAATTACAGCTAACATGACAAGTGGTTAGTTCAGATTCATCCACCACTCTCAAGACAAAAGCATAAATGTTGCTTCTGTTGCAGCTCTACTCCTCTAGTATATTACTGGTATAATATATCACTATTTCCTGTCACTTCCCTAATAAGGGTGTGCCATGACAAATTAATGAGCTTGGGTTTATTTTTTCCTGTAGTTGGGGTCATTTTTTTGTGTCTTCCATCTATTCCCAGTAGTTCATGTTGTTTATAATAGATTCAATGCTATGGTATATAAGCCTATGTGTATTCAAATCTTGCACTCACTTTGTTTCAATTTAACTGTCACGTGCCTCAGGTATTTCCATTACAAAATATAACTGTCACGTGCCTCAAGTATCTCCATTACAAAAATAACTGATTCTTTGCTAGCAATTGAAATTCTGCAAACTTTACAAGCAGACTTTGAACGCAATATTTTGAGTATTCACGCTCTGTTTCACTTTAATTTTCATGTGCTTCGGGTAACACCGTTTCAGTGTCGCTTTCCTAGCAATTGGAGTTCTGGAAACTTTACAAGCAGACCTCGAACACCCAGATATACTAGATAGTTACATGATCTGGAGTAGGCTACAAATAATGATACTCCTATTTGATGGTCTGCCACTCATCCTATTTGAAAATCCCATTTATGGTACTCCCTCCGATCCTAATTAATTGATTTGGATTTGTCTAGATTCAGATGTATCTAGTATTAAAACAAGACTAGATACATCTGAATTTAGACAAATCGAAGTCAATTAATTTGAACCAGAGAGATATCATTAGCAACTACTCTCTCCATTTAGAAATATAAGATGTTTTAGGTTTGTGAATAAGATGTATCTAGACACCTTTTAGTGTCTAGATTATGAACATCTCATTAATGCGTACAAACGGAGGGAGTAGGAACATACTGTTATTAACAGGTGGACAAAAAAAATACTTTGGATGGATTTGGTTCATTGTTTAATTTGATTCCTGCACAGTAAGCACTAGATAATGCATACAATTCAGGGTACGTAACTATCTGACTGGAGTTCCTTGTTTTCATACAGGATTCTGACTTGTAGGACCCGACGAGAAGTCACGTTCGTCAGTGTCTCACTACCGGAGTACCGGTGTATGGACAAACAGCTTCTCGCACGCACTGAAGTACACGATGCACATGCAACATACAAATATCACTGAAAGGCCTCTCCTTTATAATTTTATATCACGCCATGTCTTAACACCTTGAATTAGTGCTTGCTGGAGTTAGTGGTTAGTTGGGGCCCATGCACTGTGAGTGATTGCTTAGCTGATGCAGTATGACTGTTTATTAGCTTACCCACATCACTATTGTTTTTTTTTGGTGTGTGGAAGTTAGGCATTTGGCTGCATATCATGGATGTCACGCCCATTCATCTGAAACTGCGGCAGATTGAGTGCAAACATTTGGAACTACCACGGCACACCGCAGGCACTTCTGTAGTAGAGCATGACTAACAGAGCACGTAAACGCCTGACCCGTAAAACGCTAATACAGGCCCCATACTCGCAATTTTCACATTTGAGGGTGCCGACGCAGATCAGCGCTCTTACTTGTGACCTGTAAAATCAAAATTCGAAAATCCCCGGGAAGATTGAACTTGCCTGTTTGTTGATCATCGTTCATACATAGCAAAATTACACCTAAAAATGAAAATAGAAGTGGAGAGCTCGCCAGAGGACGCTGATCATCGTTCATACATAGCAAAATTACACCTAAAAACGAAAATAGAAGTGGAGAGCTCGCCGGAGCACGCCACCGTGTCCTCAAATGGCCAAAATCCGAGCTCTTTAGCGCCTCGCTAGAGTGCCTCGCCGTTGACCTAGTCGTCAAGGACGACGATGTCCATCTCCATGGCGCAGGGTTCGGCCTGCTCCTCCGTGACGTGAATCGCCGCGATGGACTCCTCCAGCTCCTCCTGCCGCACCCCTCCCAGGCGGTCGACGGTCACCACCTCATCCTCCTCCCCTGCCGCTACGGCCACCCCCTGGCTGCATCCATGGCGCAGGGTTGGCATCTGCTCGTCGACCATGCCGATCTGGCACCGAAGCCGCGCGAATCGTTCACCGAAGGAGATGGCTATGAGCGGCGGCGGCGTGAGGCTAGGGTTTGGACGCCGCGGAGGGATACGGGTCCTGACCTGTGTCGGCTGCCTGGGACGGTACTAGTAGGGGGTGGCACAGGCCGTTAACAGGGCCCCGTGAATTTTTTTAACGGGCTGGACCCTATATGGACTTCGTTATCTCGCCCACGGGGACCAGAGCCCATATACACGCCGAAAAATATATATGATTTTGGCCTCTTTACAGGCTCATGCTCTAAGCAGGTAAGCATGTTATACATGTCAAAAAAAAAGGTAAGGATGTTATACACTAGGGAACCGATTGGTGGAGAAATTTGCTCTTGCAAGTTACCAACTTCTACGGCTTAGCTTTAAGCTGCCATCTCTCCAATACTGACTTGGGCGTAACAATATGAACGGCGGTACCAACAACAAAATGTCGTCCAGACATGCTATGTGTCTGATGCACCTAATCACTTGTGCGGCTTGATCCGGTGTTAAACGCCTCGGCAGTACTGTCTCTTGTTGTGCCATCTACTCATCGCACCTAAACAGGACTAGTCGATATCATATCTTTACCTATATTAGTGGCCATGATGCTCACCAACCTGTGTATTCATTGTTGGGTTTATTTGTGTTAGAAATGCCCAATCAAGTCCAAAAGAAAGTTCCGCTAGAATTTTTTTCATCAATAATATAACAATGCGCCACTAGGTTGAGCGTACATAATTGAACTTCTCGCAGAAAATACGTGATTTAATCGGTATATATCCAGTACGCTATCAATACAGTTAGGCAGAAGAAGCACGCTTCCGGAAGGCTGCTGAAGTGTGTGATTGGCATGGCATCATCAGCCGTGAGGTCGTCTCCCGGACCAACAGATACAGCGGTTTTGCGTGTCATTATCCCAGGCAAAATGGTACTCGGTGGCAAGAATTCGGCGATGGCGTCTGCTGCCGGGAAATCAGTTAACGCGGTGGGCTTGGTCCAGGGCTCTCAAAGGCAAAGTCATCGTTCTCTGTTTCTACTCGATCTAGGCTATACTACTATTTCGCGGCAGCAGCAGCCATTGCCACAGCCTGACAATGCACCTCAATTAACACGAGGACCCTCGCGCGCGGCCACCCATACCTGCGGCGGCCAACCATTACAATGACTGATCACCTCCGTCGGAAAAAACAAACAATCACTGATAATGGCAGCTAGCGTCTCGCCTTCGCATGTCTGTGCCTGCATGGAAACGGGGCAGCAGGGAAGGAACAGAGCCCCTGCGCGTACTACATACATGTACCCACCGCGGCCGCGAGTAAACGGCCGCCGCCGTGGTAGGTCTGCTGATCTCTAGCCATTTCCTTATTATTATTCTGTCTGACGACATGTGCGCCAGTGAGTTTGCGCGGCGCGGGAATGCAGGCCAGCTCGGCGCGGCGCGCGCCGATGCCGGGTGCTTCGTTCTGCCGCAACGTAAGCGCAAGCGCGCGGAGAGAAACCGGAGTATGATTTGGAGGTCTTGAAGGCGCTCACCGCTCGCGTTGGCTCCTCCTCCTACCGCCATTAATGGGGGGTGCCTCTATACAGACTCCATGCCGCGGTGTATGGCTTATCTCACGGGCTACTGTCCTACGACGCCCATGCCTAGTAACTTACTGCTACAGGTCGGCAGCCGCCGGCTAGTACCCGATTTAGATCTATAGTTATTATTTAGAGATGATTATTAGAGTTGTAAATGTTCTCTTAGAGCTAACTACGGTTGTGAAAGTGGGGCTGCAAAATCGTCATACCATATTCCATAAGGCCAGCCGCCTCTACCTTGGTTTTCTCTACATTACTAAGGTGGGCATGATGGAAACCTTGCACAAAAAGCTATAGTTTGAAAGCTACAAGAACGACAAACAAGCTATGCAAAATTGTTTCTTCTCACAACTTTAGAATGGCTATATCTTCTTCCGAAGATTTTGAGGGCTTTTACTATCTGCGTGCATGGACCCTAATAGCACAGAAAAGCTCTTCCGTTTTATCCTGTTATTATGAAAAGCAAACCCTGGCGCAGGCACGGTGAAAACTGTTCATGTGTGTACTGGTAGCACTATTAACCCCATCATGCCACGTACGGGCGCAGACACACACACACACCGAATCTAACCACCAGTACTGGCCGAGGAGCACATAACTTTCCTTCCTTCCCATGCATGCCACTTGCCAGTGACGACGCGCAGTGATAACAAGATGTACTTTCTCACTGACCCCGTCCGTCGGTAGCAGCCGGGAGAATTGAATGAAGTACTGTACACAAGCTGCAAAAATACAAATGCTGCAGAGATCAATCTAAGCTGCATGCAGTTCTTCCGCAGGTACTAAGCTTGATGCTCCGTTATTACTGCCCAGTTTGATCTGGACCAGTAAACTCGCCACATGATCGAGGGGCCAAAATCAATCATGCCTGGACTGGACAGACGCATTGCCGCGATGTCATGGCACAAGACACGGCCCCGTTGCTGCGCGATCCAGTTAATGCGCGGCTCTGAAATTAAGCTAGCTGCGTGGAATTAAGCTGTATTTTCGGCAGACCCTACGTGCCAGTAAGCTGAGTACTGTACCGAGAGTGCGACTACGAGTCCATCGGCTAGTCCATCTGCTATCACTGCTAGCTAGCCCTCAGCCCTTGACCGCTCGCTCGCTCGCCCGTGTGGCCGCCCCGCCTATATATGGTAGCTCGATCCCGTCCGTCTGTGTGACAGAGTGTGAGTGTGACTAGCTCTCCAGCTCGCTCGCCCGCCTCTCTCCGTCCACATATCCATTTCCTTCTCCTGTGCCCGTGCCTAGCTAAGCTAGCTAGCAGGTAGCTAGCTACATCTCTCTAGCAATGGAGACCATGGAGCTGAGGCGGCTGGTGTGTCTGGTGGCGGCGGCGGCGGCGGCGCTGGCGACGGTGGCGCGGTGCGACCCCCAGGTTCCCTGCTACTTCATCTTCGGCGACTCGCTGGTGGACAACGGCAACAACAACTACATCATGTCGCTGGCGCGCTCCAACTACCCGCCCTACGGCATCGACTTCCCCAGCGGCCCCTCCGGCAGGTTCACAAACGGCCTCACCACCGTCGACGTCATCGGTAATACTTACATATGTGTAGTGTCACTCACCTGAGCAAATTAACCTGGCCGCCCACAGCACGTAGAAGGAGTACCAACCTACCTACGTGCAAATTCACTAGCTGAACAGAGCTAGTTGTCGTTTTCGTTTACTACTACAAGTTCTAGCGCTCCGAGCTTCTAGGCAGACAAGCTAAGCTCGTGCATGGTCATTCATACACGATCGATCGACGAGAAGTTTTATGGCGGTCATGGGTGACGCGTGCATGCGTGCGTATCCGGGCCAGGTGATGGATAAGGGCAGCAGAGCTAGCTAGCTGCCCTCTGGCGTCCGATCTGCTCGTTCGAAGTAGAAAATCCGAGGGAGGAGGAGAGGCGCAATGAAGGATCGTGTCTCTAGTGCAGAGTAGTAGCTTTTTTTGGGCCAGACACCCATCCGCTTCTTCCGCGCGCGCGTACGTGGGCCAACACGCCGTTATAGTACAATGCAGCGTTCGGTGATGGTTATGGGGAATTTAATTTGCCGGGTCGGTCGACATATAGATTCATATGGACGCAATCTGGCTACCTACAAGCTAGATCCATCGTCCTTTCAAACCAAACATGGTCACAGCTGCTAGCTCACTGGTAAAATACGAGTACTACACCAAGCTGTGTATCCTGTATCCATGTGCAATTTTAGTTCTTTTTTTTTTCGAAAAGGGAAACAAAGCCCTGGCCTCTGCATCGAAACGATACCAGACAAATAGATTCTTCTATTTTCGAAACCGGATAGATTTGGTAATTTGTGAGATGGCAGTGCTTCAACATTTTCTCTTAGAGAAAAATATGGTCCTACGAAAAATGATTGCTAATACTACTGTGGTACTGTGCATGCCATGCATGAGCGAAGTTAACCTTGTGGTTTCCTTCCCAAATATTATGCGCAGCTCAACTTCTGGGCTTCGACAATTTCATCCCTCCCTACGCCGCCACGGGCGGGGACCAGCTCCTCAACGGCGCCAACTTCGCCTCCGCCGCCGCCGGAATCCGCGCTGAGACCGGCCAGCAGCTCGTACGTATACATATACATGCAGATCATGCTAGTGACTTACAACAACCAAAAAAGATGACTCTCGCTCACACATGGATCAATGCATCGCAGGGCGGCCGTATCCCGTTCGCGGGGCAGGTGCGGAACTACCAGACGGCGGTGCAGACGATGGTAAACATCCTGGGCGACCAGGACACGGCCTCCGAGCGGCTGAGCCGGTGCATCTTCAGCGTGGGCATGGGCAGCAACGACTACCTCAACAACTACTTCCAGCCGGCCTTCTACACCACGGGGAGCCGCTACACCCCGCAGCAGTTCTCCGACTCGCTCATCGCCGACTACCGCCGCTACCTCCAGGTCATGTACAGCTACGGCGCGCGCAAGGTGGCGCTCATCGGCGTCGGCCAGGTCGGCTGCGCGCCCAACGAGCTGGCCAGGTACAGCCCCGATGGCGCCACCTGCGTGGACCGCATCGACGGCGCCATCCAGATCTTCAACCGGGGGCTCGTCGGACTCGTCGACGAGATGAACACGCTCCCCGGAGCGCACTTCACCTACATCAACGCCTACAACATCTTCGCCGACGTGCTCGCCAACGCCGGAGCGTACGGGTTCACGGTGTCCAACGCCGGGTGCTGCGGGGTCGGGAGGAACAACGGGGAGGTCACCTGCCTGCCGTACCAGGCGCCCTGCCCCAACAGGGACCAGCACATCTTCTGGGACGCGTTTCACCCGTCGGAGGCCGCCAACATCATCGTCGGACGGAGGTCGTACCGCGCCGCGTCGCGCAACGACGCCTACCCGGTGGACATCAGCACCCTCGCGTCCCTCTGATATTGAGTTTTCATCTCCACTACTGATTTGATCTCATGAGTACAGATCACATGTAATTTCTTCTTCTTTTTTTCTTTTTTTTCCAGTGAATACCCCCTTGCAATTTGTAACGGGTATAGACAATAACTGGTTATTTTCATCATCATATAAGGGGCGCCTGAATGAATCGGTGAGAGTAAAGGAGGAGTTCAGAATTAAACAAATCAATTGGACAGTTATGATTCTGAGTTTTCGTTCATAATAAACTGGTTTGTCTGTCAGATAAGGAGCATATTCACATGATTGTCATCAACTAACCTATGCAGCAAGGCATCTTGCCAAGCCCAACGAACCGATTAAGCACACACACACCGCAAACGGAGTACAACTGCTCAAGCATATTGATCACAACACGCACGCAGCGGCCATTTCCATTCGTTTCCCCCACTTGAAAGAATGCCTTCCACTCCCCCACAGGCTAAAATAAACTAGGCTCTCTTGGCTTCCTGTTCGGCCTGCACATGTAAAACCCTGGCATCAGAACTGAAGTACAGTAGTAAAAAGGTTCAGAAATAAACCACATGGTGTGGAAACTAGGCAAAACAACTCACCGCTTGGATGATCTTCTCCAAGGCACCGGGCCCGTGCGTCTCGATGAATCGTTCGACGGACTTGCGCGCGTCGAGGCTCATCATCTGCAGCACCTTCCTCTGCCTCTCGCTGTAGACGGGGCTCACGTACTGGCCAATCTTGAAGTAGCGCCGGACGTGCGTCTCGTAGATGTAGGCCGCGCCGTTGAAGATGGGCAGCACCAGCCAGCAGCAGAAGAGGAGCTTCATGTATGGCCACAGAGGCAGCCTGAAACACATAGGCAGGCAGAGCGAAATCTTCAGAAATTCAGTACGTGATGAGTAACTGAATGAATAATTGAGCAGAGGATGGTTAATGGCTTACCACTGGAGAGCCTTCCAGAATGAGAGCTCAAAGAGGGTGATCAGGGAGTACAGGACCCAGTAGGTGAGCCACTGCTGGTCATCCAGGGAAGAAGGGCCCTCGATCGCACGCATGGAGGCATACCTAATCGTGCAAGAAAAACCATGTTAGGATTCAGAAAAAGTTACGTATTGAAATGTTTTTTTCAAGCGAACCATTGTTAATTTCTGAACAAAGTGATAAAATTACTTACAGCGGATAAAGCAGCATGATTCCTGGCCTGTTGAGTGCAACATAGGAGAAACAAGAACTTTAGATTGAAACACTTGAAAGTTCATATGGACCACCAGCAGCAGAAGAAAGAATGAGACATGAATTTACAGCAGATAGAAAAGCGCGCTTACCCAACAAGAGAATCCAAATGTCTGGCAAGGGCACCAAGAACACCCATGATTCGCCGCTGCAACTTGTGAGAAGCTTTCTCCGAGGATTCTTGGTGTTCTTCTTCTCTGTCGGTATGGGACGGTGTAGATGACAAGAGATGCAGCTGATGGTTTTATACTTCTCTCGACAGAGTTTAAAATCAGGGTTAAAGGTGAAGAAGGAAGGCATCCTTGCAGATACGATGCAAAGTCTCCCTTACTCTTGGTCCAAGGAAAGAAAGAACAAACGGAGTTGGAAAGGTCTGAAGCAACTAGATGTACCGCCACGAACCTTTTCCACATGTTTGGGTTTTCCTTCAGTTTCGGAGTGGGCTGCTGCTTCCTGAAAGAAACCCTACTTTCCATGCGCCTGTCATTGTCTCGCCAGCAAGCTAGCATGGTAAGCACAGAGCAAGACTGATGAATCTGCATGAACACGTTTGCTTTCTACGGAGTAGTTCAACAAAACTACTACAGTACTAGAATCTGAAGACCAGGAACAGTAAGGCAAACAGTTCAGCAGCATGATTGCTTTAATTTCTACAGTTCCTGAACAAAAAAGGCCAGACAACGTACACTTCAAAAGAGAATGCTCCCCAAAACACTCAAGGAATCAAGACATGTTACAGTTTAAATGTCCTCGCGCTGGTATTAGATTTGTCATGATAGTATTTCAAGTAAGTATTCTTGCATGTCGGACCAAAAAGTTTACATAATAGGAGTAATCCACTAACTGAACTAACATCTTCAGAATTCCAGAACTATAACTGGAACAGGGACACCCCCATTGCTTCTTTCTGGAATTCCACTATAGTAAAGCTGAACTGAGACCATTATCAACTGAAAAAATTAGTGGAATGTAGCATCTTTGAAGGATCGTTCAGGTTTTTCACCTGGCTTCAACGTGGTTTTAGCTCCTGCAACCATGCTTGCAATCCTTGACCTTGCTTCAACAACTGGAACTGTATTGTCCACTAAACTATTGTTCTTATTATTTGATATTTCTGTGGCATTTCTTGCTAATTTGTTACTGAAGTCGAGTATCCGTGGACCAACTGCATCATTTAGTGACCAACCAGATGAGTAGGTTTTCATATTTGGGAACATCGGACTTGTTAGCTCCTCCAGTTTGTCTGAAACAAGCTGCCTCTTTGCAGGTTGCTGTGAAACATTATCTGCATAAGCTGGTCTCTTGCTTGTTTGGTCAACAAAGGAAACACCCTTCCTGCCATCTAAATTCAAAAGACTGCTAGTGGACGTTGGGCTGATTGCTGGAATGGATTTACTTGCCAAACTAGCTGTAAGGGAAGGGTGTGCTCGCTGATAAGAGTTTCTGGGCTCAGCGTTATTTGTACCACGGTCATGAAAAGGTATTACTGGTGTGGAAAATAGATTTGCTCCAGGTACTTGGTAGGGTTGGGGAGTAGGAACAGATCTAAGATCTTCGTAAGCCAATGAAGTGGATTTTTGGTACTTCCCCTGCCATGGCCATTGTGGAAATGAAGTAGAAGATTGATTTACTGCTGAACAAACAAAAGTGTGATCTTCTGTGGGCATGCTTGATCCCAGGGTGCTTAAGTTTAAGTGAGGAATGCTTGTCAACGTTGGTGGTTGATACAGCTCTGAATGTCTGGTCCTGAAGTTCAGACCTATGGTGGATTCCTTATTTACCTGAGTTTGCCAACCAAATTGGCTGCCAGAATTCCAGGTGCAATCTTTAAATGTTGAAGAAACATTACTCTGTTGCAGCCTATGATTTTGAGCATCACTGACGACAGGCCTTACCTGTGCTAAAGTGCTGTTGAGAATCCTTGGCAACGTATCTGAAGATTCAAGAATACGAGCACTTGGTACCACCGAATCTTTAAAAGGGAGCAGTCTCTTTGGAGGCAACTCGCATGAAATTGCTGAGGGACGGTCTCCTTCGACCATACTACTGCCAATCCACCCTTTCCCCATGGTTGATAACTCCTGGTCCTTGCTACTCTTACAGACTGAAACTGTCCTGCCCATTAAGCGCATGGTGGGCTGATGAGAATAGCAATTATCTCGTGTCACAAATCCGTCCAGGGCTTTTTTCCCAGCTTGAGAATCACTGAAATCAATGTTCTGACCTTGTATAATACTGGTCATGCCACTCAACGGCTGCTGTTCTTGGCATTTTATTGTATTCTTTAATCGTCCGTTCATAAAGCTATTTTCACCTGTTCTCAGATCATACCTTGAGACCTCCATTCTTTCAAGGCCAGGTAGCTTCATAAAAGGCAAACCAATACTTGCAGGAGAGCGACCTGGGTAAGCTTTTGAGTACAAGCTACCTTGGTCATCCATTGATAATGGTGTGCATGTATCATCCACACTTTTTCTACTTCCAAGATGTATATTGCTTGCAAATTTACAAGGACCAGAAGTAGGGACATATTCCTTGGGAGGCATACTCCTGCAGGAAGACATGGCATCTGTGTTTGTTCCTGCATTGGCAGTCCCTTGTGATAGAACCGACAATAGACTGCCTTCACGTGAAAGATGGTATTCACTTGGAACCAGTCGACCACAGATATCAGTGCTCTTCTTGCCACTGACTGCTGCATCTCTATCTTTGTTAATTGCTTCAATTCTTGTCCTCACAGCCGCTAAACTGATATCAGTTCTTTTTATTTCCTGAAAGCAGTCTGTATTCGTGTAGAAATTGCTTGGAATCAGTCGACCACAGGTATCAGTGCTCTTCTTGCCAGGGACTGCTGCATCTCTATCGTTGTTAATTGCTTCAGTTCTGGTTCTCACAGTGGCTGAACTGATACCGGTTCTTTTTATTTCCTGAAAGCAGTCTGTATTCGTGTAGAAACAACCCTGTGAAGGGTTGCTAGAACCAGATTTTGTTCCCTCTTTACAGTACGAGCTTAAAGCAGGAACATCAGCAGACTTCAGCTGCATTTCAGCAAGACAAGTTTTCTCCATGGTGACACTTGTATGATTTAGTGGACCATCAAACTTAGCAGAGAATGAATGACTCCTCCCTGCACCATCCGGGCAGATGCATATTGACTCTTTATCAGGAGTCTGGTCCTTCTTCACTAAGTCTTCAAGGGGGGCTGACATTTGCTTTGATATGTCAGAAGTGGTCTTTAGTTTCAGTTCTTCAGTTTCTGGTATAGCATCTGCTCCATTTTGATTTTCTAGAAAAGAATCTTCTATAACAGTAGGGAGTATATCAACTCCAGTATGAAACATAATTTTGGAGCTTTCTAAAAGAGGTAGATCTCCAAAAATATCATCCTTGGGAGGATATGTAACATGCTCCACCACTTCAGAGACAGAATTTAGAGGATGATTAGTTGGCCTTCTGGCTTTTATGCTTCGTTTGTGATCCATTCCTGTCCCGCACTGTTTCTTCAAGCTGTTTCCGTTAATTGACATATGATCACGTTGCTCTTGCAGTTTCTTCCTCAGAACAAGTTCTCTCAGTGTACGAACAGTACAGCCTTTGCGCTTTCTTAACAATCGTGTATGGTGTTGAAGTAAGCAAGATACTGATTTGGGCTTAGAGGTTCTCTCCTGATAAAAAACATGTCTTGCATAGTATTAGCAAATAACAAAGTTGACTAGATAGGGGAACAACAAACAATATGTAATTAAGTGGTTAGTCAACAGAACTCATTGATGTAATTTGATCCATAAATACTACTGTATGGCACACATTTTCAATGTTTCTTTGCTGCTTGTTTTCAAGGAAAGTAACTGTGGATAACTAACCAAAATCTAGAACGTGTAACTTAACAATGCCTAAAATTGTAATTACGTAATCTTATCAATATGCCCATAAACCCAAAAAAAGACAAAAAAAAGTATAAACCCTGAACCACAAAACCTCACGAACTTATAAAAGCATGTCAACACACACAGGGCAGTTCGAGTGGTTTTTCTGTAGAGATGACTTTTCCACGTCGCCAGCTTAATTCACCAATCACTACAAAATGGGTTATAGCCAGCAATAGCAAATAAAACTCCTTTCTTGAATGGCGAGAGGCTGACAGAGAAGGAACTAGAGAGTAGAGACATGACGAAGGGATCTTTGATGATCCATTGCTCTTGGGACACTGATGACTCGTTGATTTTATTACTATGTTAAAGGTGTTTTATTTTCAAAGGCTGACTAGGATGATGCCACCACAGCAAAGTTTGACGGTGCAAGCTGCACGGATGGTCCATACAGAGAAACCACAATCCCAGACCGCTCTGGTTGTAAATTGATCTGCTTTGTCAACTTTGGGGGTTAAATACCCAATTTTGTCATACAAGGTGGTAAGTGACGAGGAGGCTGTAATTGACATGTTCCTTTCTATAATTCATGAAGTAGGCACAAATTATATGCAACACTCTCTTAGTCTTCTAGCATCAAGAGAACAGGAACATAAATTCTAGGACGGATTAAACAGCTACTTCCCATTGTCCACCTTCAAAGGGCTAAAATAAGCATAATGCAGAGCTTTTCCTGGTGTATCATCTAATGTGGGCATTGTTCAACCCAACGTGATCACGGCTCATGCCTACCCGCACAAACATACATACTTCTACATTTGAGCAAGCAAATGGCATTCGTTACCAATGTGACAAAGGCCCTCCTAAGCCTACTGACTAACACGATAACAGAACAGAACAGCATATGGAGTTTCGATTTATGAACCCAGAGAACGGCGACTAGTGAATACTTGGGTAGGAAGGACAAACAAAGCGGAGACACCATACCTTGTGCTTTAGAGAGAAGCTAAGATGGAGCTCTCTCTGCCGCTTATTAGCCCTCTCGGCAACGCCGCTTCCCCGAGATCCCTTCCGCTTCGTCGCCCTCCCCAAACTACCCCCATTGCCGCCACCAACGGTTGCCTCTCCGCCCGCAGCGCAGACATCCGGCCGCGCCCGCACCGCGGCAAGTTCGTGGGCCCACCACCGCGACCGCGGGGGAGGGTGAATTGGAGGCAGCGGCAGCGGCAGCAACGTCTCTGTCTCCGTCTCCGTCTCCACCTCAGCGCGTCCACCGAATGGCCAGCCATTGGCCGCGTCCTCGGCCCGCATCCTGGCGGCGAACCCCCTGCGGCATTCAGTCGACCAGGCCAGCTTCAGCCGCGTTGTCCGAAGAGAAGAAAAGTGGAGGCACAACTAGGGGCGCGCGCTTACCGTATGGAGAAGGGCTCGGCGGCCGAAGCGCCGGCGGAAGCGGCCGCCATATGGCTTCCGCGCGGTGCGCTTCGCCGGCGAGGGTTGCCCTGTGGACTGCGAGGCTACCAGCGAGACTGTGAGAGGCTGAGAGGGGGAAAAGATCGACCGAATTTTACCGAAGTCCTGGAGAAGGCGGAGTGACGAGGTGGGGTTAGTGGGCGGCGGATAGGACGCTGGGCCTCACCGGGCGGCCTTTCATTAACTCGTCGCATCGGGAGGCGCGCGTGGTCTTTGTTGGTGGGGCATCGTGCGTGCGCTGTACTCCGCGCCACGCTGCGGCGCTGTGGTGGTGGACAGTGGACTACCGTGGAGGGGAGGGCCAACAAAGAGGAGACAGCCAGCGGTCCTGCCATCACTCACCATTTTACATTTCAACCACAAAAAACCTACTCCCCCAATTCCGGATTGTAGGCTAATACATAGTAATTTAAGAAAATAGTTTAATAGTAAATTTGACCAATAATATATGAATTATATGTCAAAAAATTGTACCATTATAAACGTATTTTGAATATGAATTTAATGGTATAATTTTTGTTAAATATGGCTTGTATTTTATTGACCAAATTTCTGATCAAACTATTTTCTCAAAGTACGCATTTGCTTATAAACTGGAATGGAGGTAGTACCATATCAGAACAGAATTTTAAAAAAAAACACTGATTGCACATTAATCTCGAGTTGATACCGTTTTTGAAAGGTGAGGCGTACTATCAGCCTAATTAAAAAATAATTTATTTTCAATCTCTCCCACCCGTTGACTCCTCCGCTGAGGTGGATGTGGTCCTACCTGTTAGAATCACATCTCTCTTCTTCTTCCTCCGACGATAGCTACCTGATGGTGATGCCCTAGGGCCCCCACCCTAACCCTAGCGCCTGCTCCCGTCGCCCTCTACGCCCATCGCCAAGCCGTCGCACCCCTGCCTCATCGCCGATCTGCCAAATCACCGACGATGCATGCCACGGCCGCCTAGGACTTGGCGCTCGTCCATGTTACGTTGGAGGCGACAGGGATAGGTGGCCAGGCGCCAGGCCCTCGATCAGCCATGGCATGGCGCCAGACAAGGCTAGGTAGGGAAGAGACGGGAGGGTAGGACGGTGGAGGGCACCGCCGGAGTGCGACGATGAGCAGGCAAGAGAGGGAATGGGTACGACAACAGCGAGAGGAGCCAGAGTACGGCGGCGGAGGCAGTCATGGTGTCGGATGGGGATGGGTCAACCTCATCCCACTTTTATATATGTATATAATATCTAGATTTTTAATTTGGCTAACATGTGGGACCCAGTCCATCTCATCTTACGGCTAGAAACTATGTCAATTCTTGATCAACGGGCAATCAATGTGTTCTATAAAAAATTGGTTCAAATGTGGTATTTTTTGTGATTGAGATGTCGACCGATACCATTTAGAAAAAATGACTATCAATACGGTGGTTTTATGCTAACAACTCATCACCGTCTGACTTTGAGCCTGATTTGGCTCGACTCGAGCCATTTAGACAACAAAATAGTTTATTTTTAAATAAAATAATTTATATTTTAATAAATTGGTTTGTTTTATTCTATTTTGGCCGTCGGAAGCACAAACGAACGAGTAGTCCGTGTGTGCCTCTAATAGAGTGTCCTATTTGTCTCGTGTCTTGACCATTTGTGCATGGTAGTTTCGGCCATCTTGACCACTTGACTAACTATCTCAAAATACAAAATAATATTACACATAGTTTAAATAAAAGGCCATACTTCCACACAAATAGTTTAAATAAAAGTCCACATCAATCGCACAAATAGTTCACATAAAAAGCCGCATCGGCCACACACACAGCAACATACAAATAGCAAATACTAGTTCAACAAGCAAACAAGATAAATATCTATTATTACTCATCTCGTTAGTACATCATCTTCCTCTTCTTCTCGAACTAAGCTCTTTGCTTTGGTTCTGTCTTGCTCAAGCCGACCATCATGATCTGGTTCTCCTTGGTGAGTAAATTGAGCTTCAGTTTCCTTTTCTTGAGTCAACTTTCCTTTGCTTGAGCTCAACTTCTTTGGTTCTTCGTTGGGCATTGAACTCGAATTTTATTTTTGTTTGAGTTCAACTTTTTTTTGCCTAGCTTGGTAACTGAGATCATATTCCACGACTCTTGACTTCACTATTGAATCATCAAGTTCGAGCTACCTATTTTGGAACTCAATGAAGCTCTTCATTGGTCATGATTCTTCTTGTGCTCCCTCTCGCTTGATAACTCCTTGTCGACCATCAACTCCTTTAAGGTCACTTGCAACGCAAGGGCATTTGACTCATGCTTTGCATATTGGTGTCTAATTTGTGGCCTCTCAGTTAACCCGAATGGTTTTCCTTGCTTGAGGCATCCTATTTCAAGGTCGATGACCGTTGGGGATGGCCTCACTTGGAGGTTCTTCTTCTGGTGACAACCAAGATGATCTTGTTTGTTCAAGGTAATATATTTATCATTCAAACATCATGTCAAAAAATTTAAGGCTATACTCTATTTTATCTTAAATCTAGATAGCAGAGTTTTTCTTTCTAGAGGAGTATAAGTAATGTCGGGGGGATAACCCCCGGG
This sequence comes from Avena sativa, assembly GCA_916181665.1. NCBI lineage: Eukaryota > Viridiplantae > Streptophyta > Magnoliopsida > Poales > Poaceae > Avena > Avena sativa. The sequence goes on from OV702295.1 coordinate 354,950,053, forward strand.
TGGGGAAAGCCAAGCACAAGTAGGCCGGCTCCAGAAGGAACAAGTCGTCTGGCCCTTAAGAAGGACAACTCCAGCTGGTTGGCGAACACCGCCTAGCTAAGATTATAACCTTCCCGGCTGGCCCGTCTAGTCGGTAGCCAGAAGAACCGACCGGGTGGCCGCTTCCACCCGGCTCACCTCGAATTCGATGGAGAGCACGGAAGGGCTGATGCTCCTTGCGGGGTACGCCTCTGGCTCCCCCTCATCATCAGGCAAGTTGGCATGTCGTCATGACTAGCGCTACACAACGAGGATAAAGCAAAGCGGGCGGCTGACTGGCAAAAGCAGTCTGGGTGACCGTTAAAGCAAGGGTGACACCCCAAAGGAAGCCCGGGTGACCGCTAAAGAAGAGGATGACGCTAAAAGAAGGGCGGACTAGGTCCCGGCCTACCGGCTGGGCCCTGCAGCCGGCCCTGTCCTGTAAACCCATATCCAAACAGTAAACCCTAGGGCCCGATTTGTAATCTGCCCCCAGACCAGTATATAAGGGAGGGCAGAGCTAGGGTTCTAGGTAGGCAACAATAGAAGGATAGAAGTGTTGATAGCTAGTTCTCATATTCCTCTAGCTCTCGATAGTAGCTAAGGAAACAGCTCAAGGAGCATCTGTGCAGGGCATTCGCTCCCTCATAAAGTTCATCTTGCAGGAGTAGGGGTGTGATACATTGGAAACGTATCTATAATTTTTGATATTCCATGCTTGTTTAGTATCTACTTTGCTTTACTTGTCCACACTTTGAGGTGCTTTTTACATGTTTTCTGGTACTAACCTATTAACAAGTTGCAACAGTGCCAGATGCCTGCTTTCTGCTGTTTTTGGTTTCGGAAAAGTTAGTAAAGAAATATTCTCGGAATTGGACGGGACAAACGTCAAAGTCAATTACTTTCCGTGGGGAACAAGAAGTTCAGAGGAGAGCCGGAGTAGACGGCCAGGGGGGCAGACCCACCCCAGGCACGGGGGCAGGTGGGCCCACGCCTGGCTAAGGTTTGGTGGCCCTGGCCGCTTCCCGGTCTCGCCCCTTCGCCTATAAGAAGCCCCTGATGCAGAAACCCTAAGCACCCGATTAGAAATCCACGAAACCGTCTGTAGCCGCCGCACCATCGTCCCTAGATTGGGAGGGTCTGAAGTTCTTCCCGGCACCCTATCGGAGGGGAGATCATCCCGGAGGCCTTCTCTCCGGTATGATTCGTGAGTAGTTCCACCTTGGACTATGGGTCCATGTAGTAGCTAGATGGTTGTATCTCCTCCTTTGTGCTTTCGTGTATAGATCTTGTGAGATCCGTTCATGATCAAGATCTAATCTATTTGTAATCATGCATGTTGTGTTTGCGGGGATCCGATGGAAATTGAGATTATTATGTTGGTTTGATTAATGGTTTTATCTTTATGATTCTATCATGTTTGTGATCTTGCATGCTCTCTGTTGCTAGTGGTTATCTTGGCCAAGTAGTTGCTAGTGACTCCAAGAGGGGGTATTTATGCTCGATAGTGGATTCATGCCTCTAGTTTCCAAGGGAAGTGACAGAAATCTCTTCGGTTGTAGATGTGTTGTTGCTACTAGGGAGAAAACAACGGTCTCTTGTTCATGGAACATGTGGACTGTTTACCTTACTCACTTTTCTTAAAGCAATTGTCTGTTGCTTGCAACTTAATACTGGAGGGGGTTCGGATGATAACCTGAAGGTGGACTTCTAGTCATAGATGCAGCTGGATGGCGGTCTATGTATATTGTTGTATTGCCCAATCAACCTCATAGGATCTTTCTGGCTAGTAATTGCATTGTTATGCCTTGCTCAGTTCCTGTCAATTGCCTCACTGTAATTTGTTTACCATTCATGCCATGTTTTTTATCTAAGGAGAGCACCTCTAGTGAACTATGGACCCCGGTCCAATCTTTACCATTGATACATCTTCCATTGTTACCTGTTTACTTGCTGCAAACCATTACCTTCCACACCATATGTTTAATCCTTTGTTACAACAAACCGGTGAGCTTGACAACCTCATTGATTCGTTGGGGCAAAGTCTTGAGTTTGTGTTGTGCAGGTATCCGTGTTGCTCGCAACACCTGTGTGACATTTCCTTCCTCCTTCTGGTTCGATAACCTTGGTCTCGACTGAGGGAAGACTTGCTGCTTGCTGCTTCACACCTTGCTCTTGGGGTTTCCAACGAAGTGCTCCACGTCAGCACTAGCCATCAAGTTTTCTGGCGCCGTTGCCGGGGAGGCCAATGACGTCTTCACTAGGGGAGTCCTTCACTTCCTTTCTCTTTACTTTGTTTTTAGTTTGCTTTGCTTCTTTTGTTTGGTTTTGTTTGCCTCTTTTCAAAAAAAAAATTAGTCTAGTTTGGTTTGTTTGCCTTATTCAAAAACACACAAAAAAAGTTCCTACTCTGGTTGCTGGTCTGTTATTGCCTTGCTTGGTCATGCTTTCTATCAATGGATAGTTTCTCTGAAACTAGTTCTTATGGGCAAGGTGGGTTCACGGAAGAACAAAAGTATTATTATAAGGAACACCGTTTGTCACAAAAGGGAAACACTTATGGGAACAAATTGATAAGTTGAATACTGTTACTAGAGAGGTATGCTCTACTTAATGTTACTTATTGCTTTGATAAAGCTTGTTGCTGTAGGAGGTATAAACATCTCCCCTTTTAATGTGAGTATAGTGATAATGTTACCATATCTTCTTATGTTAAGGGAAATTATGACTTTTATGATGTTGAACAAATTGAAGAATTTATTGCTTTCAAGGGTGCATTTGAACTTGCTAGTTTGCTTGAAAATACTGATGATTCACCTTATGAATCTAAGGTTTATGAGATACTTAAATTTTGCTTTGATAATTACAAGGAAGCAAATGGCTATATTCTTGAATATTTTAATAGATGCTTTCCACACATGGAAGGGTCTAATGCCTTGCAGGAGCCTATGGAAGAAGAAATTGCTCAAACTGAAAGCTCATTAGATGAAAAAGAGGAGGAGAGTGATGAACAAAAGGAGGAACAATGGATCTACCCATGCCTACCTTCTAATGATTGTAACTCTTTACCTCTTATATTATTTGATTGTACCCCATGCTTACCAAAGGAGGATGAATGCTATGTTCCTGTGGATCCTTTTGAAATATCTACTTTGGGTAAAACCTGTGAAGGTTTTAATCCCACTATTTTTGAGCTTGATAGAAATTATGTGTTTGTAGATCATGAAAAGCATGATTTATGTGATAGATATATTGTTGATTTTATTCATGATGATACTGAAAATTATTTTGATAGAGGAAAGTATGGTTGTAGAATTTTTCATGGTACTGAAACACCTCTCTATGTTCTGAAAGTTTTGAAGTTACTGTTGTTTTATCTTCCTATGCTTGTCACTTTGTTCGTTGTGAATTTATTTGTGTACAAGATTATGATGCATAGGAAGATGGTTAGACTTAAATGTGTTTTGAATTTGCTTCTTGATGCTCTCTTTAACTTCAATTCATATTTCTTATGTGAGCATCTTCTCAAACTATCATGCGTAACTTAAAGGCGTTAAAGAAAAGTACTTGTTGGAAGATAACCTAAGAGTTTTCTTGAGTCCTGAAAGTTATTACTTCTATAATAAACTCTCCTTATCCTTTTTTTTGTTTGCTTTTTGTGCCAAGAATGACCTCTAATGAGAGGGAAGTAAGATTTGGGGAGTTGCTGTCGCGAAACAGATTTCTGCCCTCCACCAAAAAAATTCATGAGGAGGCTCAGTAACTCGGATTAAGCTCAAAATTTACGAATAAATCTCCCAGTATGTTAGCTAACTTTCGTTAGTTCAACACATTTTGATTTGAGCAACATAATATGTTTGAAAAAATTCGTTTCTACCTGCTGGCCTGTTTTGACAGATTTCTGTCATTATTTGCATTTGCTTCTTATTGATTTTCTTTTGAGCTCTCTTCAGGTAAATTGAGTTTCTTTGAAGGAGTTACTACAGTAGCTTGTGTTTTTAGTGAAAAGTCATGCTGTTCCAAAGCTTTGCAAGTGGTCTAATATATTTTGAATAAGCTAATATTGCTAATGAAGATTGTGTGAAATTTTGTATGAAGGAAAAATTTCAGGTGTAGAGAGAGAATGATGCAATGAGATGAAGAATGGACAAAAGCTCAAGCTTGGGGATTCCACCATGGTGTAACCATAAGAAATATCCAAGAGGTACAAGCGTCAAAGCTTGGGGATGCCCAAGGCATCCCCTTCTTCATCAATAAAAAGCTCAGGTCTGTCTAGATACTTTGTTTTTATTGTTTCATGCATAGTTGTGTTGTTCTTGGAGCGTCTTAGTTTTCATTTGCTTTGCTTAGTTTGTTTAGTAGTTTGGACCCCCGTTCTCGCTGTGTTGTTTTGCGAATAAGTTTGCTTGGTGTTTGGAAAGGAGTAGTAAGTTCTTGCTTGAAGTGCAAGAGGAGCTTGCATTGACTGTGACTTAGACTTTAGCATGACATGCTAGGTGTTGTTTTAGTATTATGCTTAGTGATTATTGTTGTAGCATGTCTTGTTCCAAACAATTGGGATTGCTTAGTGTGCCTTGAAGAAATTATGTGTTGTTTTAGCATGCAAAAGCATAGTATTGTGGTATTCTCCTTTGATGTTTTGCTTGGATTGACTTGGCACATGATCACACCATGTTATGACTATGACAAGTCACCATTAGCCTCTATGATCATTTAGTCCTTGACTTGTAGTACCACTCTTTGCTTTGATTAGTTTGCTTTGTTGCATTGCATAATCATGGCCCTTATTTGCTCTCTTAGTTGGTTGCTCCCAGTCTTTTGCTAGCCTCCACTTGTATGAGTAAGTTCTACTCATGCCTCCAACTCCCAAGAAACCAAGTTATTCCAAAGTGTCCACTATAAATTCCTATGCATGGTGTGCTACATCATTCCAAGTATATTCTTGTTTTCATCTATCTTCCAATTAAAAACTATTTTGTTATGTGAAAACTTAGTGATTAAAGCCCTCACGAACTTGATGGCACACTTTATTCTTTGCCCCTAATAAACTTGAACCATTGTGACAACTTTGTTGTGTATGCTTGCACTTATAAGTTGGAATTAGCAGAACCGTGCTGTCACGGGGAACGTTTTCAACATTGCACTTGTACCTTGTTGTACTCAGTTGATATCATGTTATTTTGTCTATGGATGTCACCGGTGTGAAATAAAGAGGGAACTTGTAAGTCCATGGAGTTTGTATCCTATGTTAGAGAAATGCCTGGGCCGCTAGCCTAAGCCATGCCTAATCATGGTGGAAACTTGCAACATCACCATAGTGACATCTATGAAGCATTCTTCTTATAAAAAAGAGACACATTGAGAAAAGAGGAAAGAGAGAAAAAAGCACCATATTCCCATGGTACATAAGAAGAATTGCTGAGATGCTCATTGTCTACTTTCCTTGTCATTTTGTTTATGGGAAAGCTCCTGTACCATGTGCAAGGGGTACGCCGTTGGCGGTTCTCAATGATATGCAAATACTTACAGTGATAAGAACTATCTGGACCCAAAGTTGAGTATGCATGAGGTGTGTCCCTCATATTCAAGGGGCATGAGATTGCCAACTTATACTTCGTCAAGCATATACTCCAGCTTTGCCACTTTAACCTTAACCACTTCAAGATGCTTATGATAGGGGCAATGAGGGATGAAAGCTAACTAGTACCATAATTTTTGGAAGCTCTTTTTGAAACTTGTAGTCCCTGCTTCCTTTACAAAAAGGCCTTTATTCCACCATTATTGAGTCTCCCCCTTCTACCTTTAGGCACCATTAAGAGATTATAGTTGTCACTCTGTGTGCAGTGTTCCAAAGCTTATTAATTGATTCATATTGTGTTATTACTTGCTCTTGTGTTATTTGTTTCTAGTCACCCTTGTGAACTTTGCAGGTGTCCTATGCATTATATTGCTACTCTATGAGGGACAAGCTGATTGCCACTATGCTATGTTTTCTGCATGTGAAACAAACAAACATTTTTCAATGCATATTATTCATGATCTTTGTTTGTAGCTTGCCATGTTGCATGCATAGTTACTATGTCCTATTGTTAGAACTCCATCTTTCATACACATGTTTAGAGTTCTTTGATCCCAGCTTTCAATGCTTGCAAATGGTCGGATCTTTGTGAAGGTGCATGTCACCTCAAAAATTATTCTGTTTATCACTTACCTACTCGAGGACGAGCAGGAGTTAAGCTTGGGGATGCTGATACGTTGGAAACGTATCTATAACTTTTGATGTTCCATGCTTGTTTAGTATCTACTTTGCTTTATTTGTCCACACTTTGAGGTGCTTTTTACATGTTTTTTGGTACTAACCTATTAACAAGTTGCAACAGTGCTAGATGCATGTTTTCTGCTGTTTTTGGTTTCAGAAAAGTTAGTAAAGAAATATTCTCGGAATTGGACAGGACAAACGTTAAAGTCAATTTCTTTCCGTGGGGAACAAGAAGTCCAGAGGAGAGCCGGAGTGGATGGCCAGGGGGGCCAGACCCACCCCAGGCGCGGGGGCAGGTGGGTCCGCGCCTGGCTAGGGTTTGGTGGCCCTGGCCGCCTCCCGGTCTCGCCCCTTCGCCTATAATAAACCCCCGATGCAGAAACCTTGAGCACCCGATCAGAAATCCACGAAACCATCTGTAGCCGCCACCGTCGTCTCTAGATCGGGGGGATATGAAGTTCTTCCTAGCACCCTGCCGGAGTGGAGATCATCCCGGCGGCCTTCTCTCCGGTATAATTCGTGAGTAGTTCCACCTTGGACTATGGGTCCATGTAGTAGCTAGATGGTTATATCTCCTCCTTTGTGCTTTTATGTATAGATCTTATGAGCTCCATTCATGATCAAGATCTAATCTATTTGTAATCATGCATGTTGTGTTTGTGGAGATCCGATGGATATTGGGATTATTATGTTGGTTTGATTAATGGTTTTATCTTTATGATTCTATCATGTCTGTGTTGTTTGTGATCTTGCATGCTCTCCGTTGCTAGTGGTTATCTTGGCCAAGTAGTTGCTAGTGACTCCAAGAGGGGGTGTTTATGCTCGATAGTGGGTTCATGCCTCTAGTTTCCAAGGGAAGTGACAGAAATCTCTTCGGTTGTAGATGTGTTGTTGCTACTAGGGAGAAAACAACGGTCTCTTGTTCATGGAACATGTGGACTGTTTACCTTACTCACTTTTCTTAAAGCAATTGTCTGTTGCTTGCAACTTAATACTGGAGGGGGTTCGGATGATAACCTGAAGGTGGACTTCTAGTCATAGATGCAGCTGGATGGCGGTCTATGTATATTGTTGTATTGCCCAATCAACCTCATAGGATCTTTCTGGCTAGTAATTGCATTGTTATGCCTTGCTCAGTTCCTGTCAATTGACTCGCTGTAATTTGTTTACCATTCATGCCATGTTGTTTATCTAAGGAGAGCACCTCTAGTGAACTATGGACCCCGGTCCAATCTTTACCATTGCTACACCTTCCACTATTACCTATTTACTTGCTGCAAACCATTACCTTCCACACCATACGTTCAATCCTTTGTTATAGCAAACTGGTGAGCTTGACAACCTCACTGATTCGTTGGGGCAAAGTCTTGAGTTTGTGTTGTGCAGGTCTCCGCGTTGCTCGCAACACCTGTGTGACGTTTCCTTCCTCCCTCTAGTTTGATAACCTCGGTCTCAACTGAGGGAAGACTTGCTGCTTGCTGCTTCACACCTTGCTCTTGGGGTTTCCAACAAAGTGCTCCACGTCAGCACTAGCCATCAAGTTTTCTGGCGCCGTTGCCGGGGAATAAAGAAAGAAGCTCCCACGTCAACAAGGCGCCATCAGGGTGTTACCTCACCAAGAGGGTCCCGAACCTGGGTACGTCACTGTGTTTGCAGTTTACCATGCCCAACCCATTGCGCGAGCCACCGATTGCATCTGAGTGTACCTTCTTTGCCATGCCCGATGGCACTGTCGTGTTCCACACCACGACAGTTGGTGCCCCACGACACGACAGTTGGCGCCCACCGTGGGGCACAACGCTTCGGCTGGGATCATCTTCCGCACGGGACTTCCGCTTGTTGCCGGTGAACGTGTGGCCTCCGGCCTCGTTCTCACGTTCGGCGCCTTCGAATGCGTTGTCGACAATGTCGTGTGCTTCGCCACAAACACCTTCCCTACCAACGGCTCCGTCCTGCATTTTGGAGACATCCGCGTCTACGTCGCCACTGTCATTGAGGCTTTTCCCAGCATGGTCACCCCCGTCCTCGACGTGCCCCTCGCTCACGGCCTAGCCGCGGTGAGTGGTTGCGTCGAAGTCATGGTGGTAAACGCTCGCGAAAACCATCGTCCACCTCAGGAGCCCCGGGCGGGAGGAGAGAACTCTGCGGCCGAGCAAGAGCAAGACCCGCTCACTGCCTTCATCCAGCACTTGCGCGCTTCGGTCATCGTCGAGGCAGATCCGGCAGCTGCCGTGGCCGCGCTCGAAGCTATGCGCCAGAAGCTCCTGGAGGAGGCCACCAAGGTCGCGGGTAACCAGCGTTGGCTGAACGCCACCGTGCATGAGTACAACGCGACCCATGGCTTTGTTAGGAAGATCCAGCACCGGGGCGCGACCTAGCGTCAGAGTTGGACCGTGCCGCTGATTCACATGTAGGTGTGGCACAGCCCTTCTATAGCACCCCCGCCAAGAACATGAGGGCAGCCGAGGCAGCAGCCGAGGAGCTGAAGCACCTCGAGGGTGATGAGCTTCATCGCTAGCAGGAGCGCGTCCAACTCCTCGTCGCCACCGCTAACAAGCAGCAAGCCTAGGGCACCCCCAGCCAGATGGGTAACTCCCGGGACATCGTCGTTCGCAAAGGCGTGGACCAGACGGCGCACGGGGGAAGCAAGCATCAGCAGGCATCTTCCCCAGGAGGAGTCAGACAAAATAGCCGCCCGCGTGGCGAATCCGGCAACCGTGGCCGCCACAACCGAGATGTCGCCACTTCTAGCGTAAGCCGCTCTCCGGCAGCAGGAGCTTCCCAAGGGAAGAAGACATGCACCCCAGATGAAGGATCAGACGCGAACAAGGACCCTCCTGCATCACGCCTGAAGAGACGGCTCGGCCCTTGAGAACCGGCTGACGCGCGCGAGCGCATCGACCTCCTGGTGCAGTCACGCACGCTGGAAGAGGAAAGTACGGCTGGCCCAAAGTGTTTTGGCCCGCGCATCCGAAATGAACCGTTTTCAAAGGTTTTTCGCTTCCAAGAGATACGGCAAAATACATTGGCACGGTCAAGGCAGAGGATTGGTTGGTGGACTACACCACCGCAGTGGGAATCACCAACGGAAACCTCCGCCTGGGCGTCCATTACGTCCCCCTCATGCTCATCGATTCAGCAAGAACATGGCTCAACAGCCTCCCCGACAACAACATTAACGCCTTGGTAGACTCCGAAGAAGCGTTCATTCGTAACTTCACCGGAACATACAAGCGGCCGGGTCAACCTCGCGAGCTCGCCCTCTGCATGCAGGGCAAGGACGAGTCTGATTGCGCCTACCTCACCCGGTGGACTAGGATGCACAACTCGTGCGAAGGGGTGCGCGAGCACCAGGCGATAGACTTCTTCACCAACGGCTGCCGAGACGGCACCATGTTGAATCATAAGCTCAGCCGGGCAGACCCGCAAAACAATGGCCCAGGTCATGGCTATCGCGGACAAGTATGCCACTGCTGATGCGGCCATGAAGAAGCCCATCGTGGTGGACGACCAAGGCCAAATCGTCACGGACGAGCAAGCGGAGCACCGCCAGCCGGGCGACCATCATCCCAGGCGGCACGACCATGACAACCACCACGGCAAGAGGAAAGACGACCAACCGGACAGCCGGTATGGCACCAAGCAAGTAGCCGCCGTGCATGAGGACCCGGCTGCAGGCGGCAGCAGGAGGCAGAGACCAGACTATAGGCCGCCTCGGCCCAAGTACACCATGGAGTCCATGATCGATGGGCCGTGCAAGTTCCACAGCGGCGGCAGCAAGCCCACGAACCACACAACACGGCAGTGCAGCTGGACGAAGAATATGGCCGAAGCTGGTGGGCTCCCACCACCACCTCCACCGCCAGCTGGAGGCCCACCGGACAATAGGGAGCGACGCAACCGCCGCAAGGACGACGAGGACGGTTACCCGCGACAAGTGGGCAACTACCACATATTCCTCGCGGGGCCGGAAACAAAGCACACCAAGCGGAGGCGCGAGGCGGAGGTGAACGCAATCGTCCCTCCCGTCCCCTAGTACCCGCATTAGTCGGACCAGGCGATCACTTGGAGCAACGAAGATCAGTTGGCTGCATTACCAAACCCTGGAAGCTACGCGCTGGTCCTCGACCCTATCATCGTTTCCAAGAAGCACTCGTGTCGCTTATCCCGTGTGTTGATCGATGGCGGCAGCAGCATCAACCTCCCGTACCGCAGCAACATCGAGCGGCCCGACATCAGCGAATCCTAGTTGTAGCCCTCACGTACTTCGTTTCATGAAGCGGTACCAGGGCCATCGCACTCGCCAATCGGCAAGATCCGGCTGGACGTCATCTTCGGCAGCGAGAACAACTTTCATCACGAACCAATTTGGTTCGATGTTGTGAACCTCTCCAGCGCCTACCACGCCATACTAGGGCGCCCAGCCCTCACCAAGTTCATGGGAGTGCCGCACTACGTGTACCTCAAGATGAAGCTTCCAGGCCCAAAGGGAGTGATCACCGTCAACGGATGCTACAAGCGTTCGATCGAGTGCGCCTCAGACAGCTCCAAGCTAGCCGAAGCAATGATTATTGCTGAGGAGAAACGCGTCATAATGCAGAACGTGGCGGCTCTGCAGAAGGATATGCCGGCTGTAGAATCACAGTACAAGCCCTCACAAGGAATAAGGAAGAGCCTGCTAAACGAGGAGGACCCAAGCAAGTTCGTCCTAGTCGGAGACGGCCTGGACAGCAAGTAGGAAAGCACGCTCGTCGATTTCCTTCGTGAGAATCGGGACATTTTCGCATGGTGCCCCAAAGACATGCCAGGTGTACCGAGGGAACTCGCCGAGCACTCTCTTCATGTTTGACCAGACGCGAAGCTGGTCAAGCAATCTTTACGCCGCTTCGCAGAAGAAAAAATAAGAACCATCGGTGAGGAGATCACAGGCTTCTCGCAGCCGGCTTCATCATGGAAGTTTTCCACCTAGAATGGCTCGCCAACCCGGTGCTGGTGCTAAAGAAGAACAAGACATGGCGCATGTGTGTTGACTACACCAGTCTCAACAAGGCATGCCCCAAGGATCCTTTTTCTCTACCACGAATTGATCAAGTCATCGACTCCACCACCGGGTGTGATTTGTTGTCTTTTCTAGACGCTTACTCGGGCTATCACCAGATCAAGCTCAATGTAACCGATCAAATAAAGACATCATTCATAACCCCATATGGAGCTTACTACTACACCACCATGCCCTTCGGATTGAAGAATGCAGGAGCAACCTATTAGCACTGCATGCAGAAATGCCTGCAGACGCAGATTGGCAAAAACGTGCACGCCTATGTTGACGACGTCGTCATCAAGACCAAGGAGCAGCACACACTCCTCGAGGATCTGAAGGAAACATTCGATAACCTCCGCCGTTTCCAGATCAATCTGAACCCGGAGAAGTGCGTGTTCGGTGTCCCAGCCGGCAAGCTCCTGGGTTTCCTCGTCTCTGAGCGAGGAATCGAGGCGAACCCGGAGAAGAACGGAGCCATTGAGCGCATGGAGTTGCCATAGAGCCTGCGCGACATACATAAGTTCACCAGGTGCCTAGCCTCCCTCAGCCGATTCATCAGCCGGCTGGGTGAGAAAGCCCTTCCCCTGTACCAGCTGATGAAGAAGACGGACAAGTTCGTCTAGACAGCTCAGGCAGACGAAGCTTTCCGAGACCTCAAGCGCATGCTCACCTCACCGCCCATTCCGACAGCGCCAGCAGCAAAGGAGCCTATGCTGATGTACATCACTGCCACAAACAGAGTGGTTAGCATGGTACTGGTAGTGGAAAGGCCAGAGGAGGGGAAGGCCCAGACGGTCCATCGCCCCGTTATACTACCTGAGTGAGGTATATCGCTCTCCAAGCAGAACTACCCCCACTACCAGAAGCTGGTGTATGGCGTGTACATGGCCGCCAAGAAACTCAAGCACTACTTCCAAGAGCACTCCATCCGGGTAGTGGCATTGGCCCCACTTGCGGAAATTATCGGCAACAAGGATGCCACCGGGCGTGTGGCAAAATGGGTCATCGAGCTCGCTGCACATAACATCCAGTACGAGCCATGGACAACGATCAAGTCCCAAGCACTGGCTTATTTCATCGTTGATTGGGAGGAGACATAGTACATGCCACTAGTGCCTGATGGCTCCAAGATGCAAGGAGAACTCGGAGCCGGAATCGTGATAACCTCGCCCAAAGGCGACCGACTGGAGTACGTCCTCCATATCCACTTCAAGGCATCCAACAACATCGCCGAATATGAAGCGCTCATCCATGGGCTCAAGATGGCCAAGCAGATAGGTATCCAGAGGTTACTATGCTTTGGAGATTCGGACATGGTGGTGCAGCAGGTATCCGGTGAGTGGGACGCAAGGGACACAAACATGGATCTCTACCGTTTCTTTGTTCAGCAACTGTGTGCCTGTTTCGAAGGATGCGAGTTCCACCACGTACCTAGAGCCAACAACGAAGCCGCTGACGCCTTGGCCAGGGTCGGCTCAACAAGACAGGCCATACCGCCTGGAGTCTCCCTCGAACACCCGTGCAGATCCAGGAAGAGCCAGCGCCGCGCCGCACCTGGGGACTGCTGCATCGCACCCGGGGACTGCCTCGCCGCACCCGGGGACTGCCGCGATGCAGCCCACGGTCGACACCGGCAAGCTACCACCCGACAAGCCTCCCGATGCTCCAGATCCTGCCATTCGTGAAGAGATCAAGCTCATCATGCAGACGATGCACACCATTCGGGAAACACCCGACTGAGTGAAGCCGTTCATGAACTTATTGGCCAAAGACGAACTCCCGACGGAGGAAGTGGCAGCGCGACAAGTACGGCGAAGAGCAAGCGCCTACACCATCATCAACAATGAGTTGTACAAGCATAGTGTCGGGGGCATCTATCAGCGATGCGTAAGCCAAGAAGAGGGAACTAGGATCCTAGCTAACATACACCAGGGCGAATGCGGCCACCATGATTCATCAAGGGCAATAGCAGCCAAGGCTCTCCGTCACGGTTTCTACTGGCCCACAACACTGAAGGACGCTGAGGAGTTGGTCAAAACATGCAATGGTTGTCAGCGATTTAGCCAGCTGAAGCACACATCGTCTGCAGCACTAAAGACGATACCAATCACCTAGCCATTTGCAGTCTGGGGGCTAGACATGGTTGGGCCATTCAAGAAAGCCCGATACGGCATGATGCACCTACTCGTAGCCATGGACAAGTTCACCAAGTGGATCGAGGCAAAGCCCATCAAGAAGCTGGACGGAGTGACGGTGATCAAGTTCTTCATGGACATCATCATCCGATTCGGCTATCCGCACAGCATCATCACGGACAACGGAACTAACTTCGCGAAAGGAGTTTTTTCTCGCTTTTGCGGATAGAAGGGCATTCGCCTGGACCTGGCATCAGTCGTGCACCCATAGTCCAACGGATAGTGCGAGCGACCTAATGGACTGGTCCTAGCCGGAATCAAGCCAAGGCTGATTGAACCACTGATCAGATCACCCGGATGCTGGATAGAGGAATTGCCGGCCGTGGTCTGGAGCCTACGCACCACCCCCAACCGCTCAACCGACTTCACAATGTTCTTCCTCGTCTATGGGGCAGTGGCAGTTCTCCCTACAGACATCCATTTCGACGCACCCTGCAAGCAGCTCTACACGGAGCAAGAGGCCAAAGAAGCGCGAGAGGATGGTGTGGACCTGCTCGAGGAAGCGCGAGAGTTAGTTTTGTCGAGTTCAGCAATCTATCAGCAAGACCTACGCCGATACCACACCGGCCGGATCCGGCCTACCTCTTTCCGCGAGGGAGATCTGGTGCTACGCCTGGTCCAGAGCACAAAAGGAATGCATAAGCTATCCCCACCATGGGAAGGCCCATTCATCGTCAGCCGGGTGCTTCACAACAATTCATATTATCTGATCGACGCCCAGCAGCCGGTGAAGAACAAGGCAGATCGCTCAGACGAGGAAACTGAATGCCCATGGAGCGCGAGCCTACTCCGGCCATTTTACACTTGAGCAAGAAGTGTATGTATCTCCCCTTTCATGTAATAAATGAACAAGCTTGGAAGCCTTGGCATAGAAACGAGGACTTTGTCCCAATTTCACGTACAACATTCGCCCCCGAACCGGCTGGCCCGGACGCCCATGACTTCTACAGGCGGCATAATATTGCACAAGGTGCCTAGAGAAAACTCTTCAGTTCCGGCTTCATACCGCAAGCCGGCTATCGACCCGGCAAGAGCGACCCTCAAAGCACACACCTCAATAAAATGCCAGTGCAGAAGACAGGGGCGCATGGGCGAACTGGTCGCGCCTACACGACTTAAGCCAACAACAACGAACCGAAGTATCGCAAGGCACGCCAGCTCAGCCTTTCCTTTGGTTCCGGCTACAGACCGCAACCCGGCTGGCAGCCGACAAGGGTAGCGCTTGAAAGGCCAATGCTCGTTGAGAAAAGGGGAGCTGCTAGCGGCCTAACTCGAAAGGGCACGTCTCCCTGTTTCTTTTTTCGTTTAGCCCTAACCACGAATGGATGCATGCATAATGAAACTAACCCAAAGCAACGATGTGTCCCGCGCGACACGAGCCATAACTTGGCAGGAAATATGAAGGCAAAGAGCTTCGACCCGGCTGGCTACCCCAGCCGGCCCAAACCTCGGGGACTACACCCAATGGGCGCGCTTCCGCACACCCATCAACCCAAGTGAAGATGGCAAAGAGCTTCGACTCGGCTGGCTACCCCAGCCGGCCCGAACCTCGGGGACTACACCCAGTGGGCGCGCTCCCGCGCACCCATCAACCCAAGTGAAGATGGCAAGGAGCTTCGACTCGGCTGGCTACCCCAGCCGGCCTGAATCTCGGGGACTACACCCAGTGGGCGCGCTCCTGCGCACCCATCACCATAAGTAAAGATGGCAAGGAGCTTCAACCCTGCTGGCTACCCCAGCCGGCCCGAACCTCGGGGACCACACCTAGTGGGCGCGCTCCCGCACACCCATCAACATGGGTCAAGGCGGCCAAAAGCCCCGATCCGGCCGGCCACCCGGCTGGCAACAATCCCAAACACCACAATTAATGAAGGCATAAAACAAGCAGACAGAATGCTCTCAAGAATTGAAGGGGCACCAAGACATTTAAGCGGAACACGAAGGTTCTATGCTCAATTCAAAGTCTGACGGCAATAGCTAATCAAAGTGTAGCACCAACAAAAGACGAAGTTCACAAATACACCCGGCATCCCGGGGATCAAGGTTCAGTGGCAGGAGCGGCAAAGGGAGCGTCAGTAGCTGGAGCAGGAGAAGGACCGGCAGGAGGGGTGCCAGAGCTGGCTACAGGAGCTTGGCTGGTGGAGGCGATGTTGATGGGATTCCAGGGTGTCGGGGTCTAGTGGAACGGCAGTGGCTCGACGGGGTCGCGAAAATCACGCTCCAAGTCCATGTAGGTTCCAATCTTCACCCCGCAGGACCAGATCGTCGGAGTGCTGTCGCAAAGGCCCTCGTAGCTCGTCCCAAGACGGAAACCACGTGTGAGCACACCGAGATCAGCCCCGGGATACCACGACTTGACCAAGGCCAGAGCCATCTCCACACCGCCTCGGGCCGCCCATTCCTTGTGGGTGTCCAGGACGTCGATTCCACGAGACAAGGCAACCGCCAAGCTGGCGATGTCATGCACATCACCTACATCCGGCCAGATGTAGTGGAAGAGATCATTGGCAATGGCACGAAGGCCATTTCTCTCTTCCACCAGCACCTTCACCAGATCCAAGGCGGTCAGGTCGCGGCCGACATCCTCCACGGGTAGCTTCTCCAGGGCCATCTCGGTCGCCTCAGGGTAATGAGCTGCAACCAAGGACAAGAGTGAGAAGCAGTACTAGACCAAATTAACCATGACGCAACGGAGAATGGAGGTAGAAGAACTTACTGACGACCATCTTGGAGATGCTCTGAAGGTGCTGAGTCAACTCCCCCTCCCGGGAGCGAAGAATCTTGATCGTCTCCTCCTGTTGGGCGGAGATCGTCTCAAAATTCTTCAACGCCTCTCCCCGGATGTCAGCGGCCTTCTTGCCCCGCTCGACGCTAACCTCAAGATGATGCTTGGTCGCGGCAAGTTGATCAAATTGCGCATGTCGCGCCTTGTTCGATTCCTCCAGCTGGGCAACCTCAACCTTGAGGCGCTCCACCTCCTTCTCCTTGTCCAGGATCATGGTTGTAGGAGGATACCCGATGGTCAACAAAAAAACGGGAAAAGGGAGCCAATCGCCAAGACAGATCTGAATAAGCAATCTTACGGCCAAGATCCCGGGTGTTCTTCACCGACTCCGAAAACGCCCTCTATATCAAGAAAACCGAGTAAGAGAAGGAACAGAAAACCGGCTGGAAAAGCAACGCACGGAAAAGATAACAGGGAGAGACATTTACCTCCATCAAAACAGACAAATTTTTGGCCTCGCCAAGGCCCTTTTCCAATCCCTCAACCAGGTGGCGAACCTGGTCGAGTGCGACGGGCGCCGCGCCCGAGAGCTAGGCGAGAATCGCACCCGGTGTCAGCACAGCTGGAGCTGGCCTCGAGCCGGTAACGACAACCTCGTCGTCATCTGTAGCCGCACTCGAAGGTGCGGCCACCACCAACTCCCTCCTAGCCAGCGCCAAAGTGCCCGGCTGGACGCCACCCGTTGCAGCCGCCCGCACGGCCCCAGCCTCCTCCGTCACCTCCATGATCACGAGCCTGGCAGAGTTGCCTGGAGCATCGCTCTAGGCCGGGTTCACGCTAGCTGCAGGACGAAGGAGGGGGGTCTCCAGGTCCTGAGCAGCCGCAAATAGCTGCCCCAACCGCGAAGACGCGGGCGCCTGGTACAGCAACCCTGTGGTCAGGGAGCCCTGAGGGGTCCTGGGAGGAGACGGCACGGCGGGAGCGGTCGATGCAGCAGGCGCAGCCGGGTCGGACGCAGCCGGCGCGGAAGCAGCCGACGACCTCACCATCTCCTCAACCGCCGGAGGAGGGGGAGGAGCAACGACAGCAGCGCCACCATTGACAAGCGACATCGCCTCGCTGCGAGAAATGAAAAATAAGAGGAAGCACCAACAAGAGCAGCAGAACAGCAAGGGAGATGCAAAATGGACGCTAACCCGACGACGGACGACGGAGCGACAACTTGGCACCCCCGGCGCGTCCTTTTCTGTTCAACTGGAGCGGGAGCGGCAACAGGTGCCGCCCTCTTCCCCCGGGATTTCGCCGCGGGTTTCTCTCGGCCGTCCTCCTCGTCGGTGACATCGACTGCAACAAAAACAAAGCCTCAAACCACAACCTCATGAGCCAGGACGAGACAAGGAGCTGCAGCCGGCAACTTACCATGAGGATCCGAGGGGCCGTCGTCTGCCCGAACGGGAAACCCTTCGGGCTCCGTCTGGGGGTACTTCTTCGGCTTCCTGTCCGCCAAGAAGGACGGAAGCGGGAGGTCACCCATACCGTCTTCGGCTAGCTGCGCCGTGAACAACTACTCAAAAAGGGGAGCATAAGGCACCCAAGGAAAACTAACAACGATGAAGAATAAAATGCAAGATAACCAGAGGACAACTCACCCAGGGCGGCAGGCGGCCACGATGGTACGGTGGGCAGGAGTACGCCCAGGTTGCCTCCATACGGAACTTGGAGATCATGGAGACACAGTTCCGCAGGTCCTGGTAAGGCACCTCCTTCCGCGACGTCCTCGTCGGATCATCGGCGGTCGACATATGGCACATCTTGTGCGACCGCTTCTGCAGCGGAAGCACGCGATGCACCAACCTTGACAGCTGATGTCCCCGGCGATGAGCCTCTCTGTCTCCACTATCGCCTCCACCCGTGTGGCCATCCGGTCGAGGTCCACCGAGGCGCCCATACCTTTTGTCGACCAACCCTTCTGTGTTGAGGGCAGGTTGACAAAAGGCGGAAGGCAGATCTAGTCCACCTCTATGGCGTTGCTCACATAAAAATATGAGCGCCGCCACAGCTTGACGGTGTTGAGAAGCTCGAATCGCGGCATCGGCGAGGAAGACCACGGATAGACGGCGCAACAATCCGTCTGCGTTAGTGGACCGCCCTTGGCGGTGTTCTGGGCCTTGAAGTGGAAGAACTTGAGGAAGTTTGCCACCTTGGGCCACACCCCAAGGTACGACTCACAGTAGGCCGCGTGGTGCGACAACTGCGCGATGGCGTTGGCGCCCAGATGATGGAGTTGGAGGTCGAAGAAGACAAAGAGCTGGAGGAGGAAGGGGCTGACGGGAAGGCCAAAGCCGCGGGCGAAGTGCGCGAGGAAGACGACGCGCTCCCCCGGCTGAGGGTCCGGCACCCGCTCCCCCTCCGGCGCAAGACGATGCTTCACCAGCATCAACGAAGGAAGAAATCTCCCCCGCTGATACTTGTGGACGAGGTCGTCCATGACGAACGACCCGCACCAGCCCCCGCGCTGCTCCGGCAACATCTCGGCAAAAGAGGTGGACATGGTGAATGATGTGCGGCGGCTCCGGTGGCAGCATGGAGAAAGGGCGCAAGAAGTAAGGTGCGCTGGAAGAAGAGGAGACGATGAGCCGAAGGATGAAGATGTCTGGGCATCACCCCGCTCCAGGGCCCTAATTATACCCGCGGGCGGCACCATCTCCCCCTCGGATCCCGCGCGATGCGTGGCACACAGGCGCCACAGCCGCACGATGTTTCGGCTTTGGATCCTTTGCGCCATCATAACCAGCACAGAAGATCCACGTGCGTTACCGGGAGACGAGGCATGCGCGCTCGCCCCGAGAAACCGCTGCGACAAGTTATGTGTGGAGTTGCCAAAAAACTGACGCATCGACGGGGAAGTCCAACTGACGCGACGTGCGCTAGAGCAGCAGTCGTGGGTGACGACATCAACATCGTCATCAAGCTAACACTTCGTTTCCAGCTACGCCAGTTGGTCCCTGCCTTCGCTGTCTACACCTAGTGGGCGGCCATCGATTTCGCAGCCGGTTAAATCCAGCTGGAAAGCAAAAGCAAAAGCTGCAGCCGGATACGGTGAAACAATCACTTCAAGACGGAAAGGAGCACGCAAGATCTTACCCACCGGCCAAACCCATACGTGCTCGGGGACTAGTGTCGGGGGGATAACCCCCGGGTGGGGAAAGCCAAGCACAAGTAGGCCGGCTCCAGAAGGAACAGGCCTTCTGGCCCTCAAGAAGGACAACTCCAGCTGGTTGGCGAACATCGCCTGGCTAAGCTTATAACCTTCCCGGCTGGTCCGTCTAGCGGGTAGCCAGAAGAACCGGCCGGGTGGACGCTTCCACCCGGCTCACCTCGGATTCGATGGAGAGCACGGAAGGGCTGACGCTCCTTGCAGGGTACACCTCTAGCTCCCCCTCATCATCAGGCAAGTTGGCATGCCGTCATGACTAGCGCTACACGACGAGGATAAAGCAAAGCGGTCGGCTGACTGGCAAAAGCAGTCCGGGTGACCGTTAAAGCAAGGTTGACGCCCCAACGGAAGCCCGGGTGACCGCTAAAGAAGAGGATGACGCTAAAAGAAGGGCGGACTGGGTCTCGGCCCATCGGTTGGCCCCTGCAGCCGGCCCTGTCCTATAAACTCATATCCAAACAGTAAACCCTAGGGCCCGATTTGTAATCTGCCCCCAGACCAGTATATAAGGGAGGGCACAGCTAGGGTTCTAGGTAGGCAACAATAGAAGTGATGGGGATATGCCTACCGGGGTATACCCAGCAGGACGTTTCCGACCGGCCCAGGAACTGGCGAGTGGGCCTGCAGGACGGCGACTAGATCAAGACCTGGCGTAGATTCAAGTGACTGGAAGCTGAAGTCCCAGGAGAGTAGATAGGCCCAGTCGGATTAGGGTAAACGATTGCCGAAACCTTAACTGATTCGGTTGAGATATGTAAACCCTAGGTGGTGAGTCTATATAAACCTCCCTAAAGGGCGTGTAGAGGATACGTTCCATCATCCACCCAAGCGACTCGCCGCCTAGCCGCCGAGCTCGCCCCATTGTACTTCCATCATAATACAATCTAGCAGGAGTAGGTCTTTACCCTCCGGGGGGCCGAACCTGGGTAAAACCCTGTGCCTCTGCCCTCATCTCGCACCGCAGATGGCTGGCCGCCCTTGCCCCATGTTCTACTACTCGCTGCCGGTTGCAGCATCTGCCGTGGTCATTCCCACGACAGTGGCGCCCACCGTGGGGCATGGCCGGTGTTCTACGGCGAGATCCAATCTGCCCATCAACGAGTCGGTCGCCACCGGCCGCATGATAGCGATCGGCGAGATGCTCCAGATATTGCCGAGCAGCTACGTCCCGGCGGCGCAACCCGTCACGCATAGCATGATCTTGCCAGTCGGCACGATCAGCCTCTTCATCGGCCTCACCGACGTCATCGTCTCGGAGGACTCGGTTCGCATCCGCGAGTCGCCGCCATGCGACCGGCTCTCCGAGATCCAGGTCCGCACGATCCACCGCCTCGCCTCCGAGTATAACTCGGCCCACAACGACGTGGCCGAAACCACCGCAGCCGCGAAAGACGCGGCCCTCAACGATGACGCCGACTCGGCGACCCCGGCGTCACTCGTCGGATCCATCACCGCGGCTTCGCCCGCAGGCTCCATCACCCAGGTCTCCAACGTTGGAGACTTCGAGGATCCCTTCATCCTTGGGATCTTCGACTTCGACTCGATCCGGGTCGGAAAACTCCGCCGATCTCCGCAACGGGACCGGTCGCCACGCCGCGACCTACATGGCGACTGGCACCGACCCACCGGAGGATCCCTTCTCCACCCCAATCCCTCCCAACGCAATGACAACGGAGGTCGAGGAACTCCGCCTAAAGCTGGCGGAAGCAGTCCGCAAGGAGCAAGCCGAGCGCGAAAAATTTCGCCTTGAGCAGGTGACGGCGCAGGAGCTGTCGCGCTACCACCAGCAGCGAATCAGGCCGCGCTTTAACCCCACCGTCCAGGGGCGCGCCCGAACTTCGACAACGAGAACGACCCGGCCCGCGTGGCCGAGCGTGCAATCTACGAGAACGCGCCACTAGGAGGAAGCGCCCGGCCCCTACCAGGGTTGACGGCGAATGGCGCCCCACCTCCACCCAATCGCGCACCCCCCAGGGACCAGCCGCGGATCGTGGTCTCCTCACGGGAGCGAGACGCGAACGGCCTACCACTGTTCTCCACCCCGATGGAAAACCTCGTGGCGGGCCGAGCAGCGGCCAACAACATCACGGCCACCGGTGACGGCGCCCTACAGATCCAGTACGTCAAGGCCTTGCTCGCAAAGGCGGTCGAGCAACAAAACGCAGGCGTCGACTCACAGGGTAGGATGTACTCGCGTTCATCGGGCAGCAGAGCGGCCTCAAGCAGCCGTCCATTGGCGGCAAACACCCTCAACTGCCCGCCACCCGAACCACTGCAGCTCCAACACCGACCTACGAACGCGGCACTCTCCACCAACGACCCCAGGCCAGCGACCAACTTCGTCGCTGCCAACGGTCAGCCCGTTGACGCCCGCACCCACATCATCAACAACCAGAGCTGGCGCGCATGCCAGCCCGACGACTTGCGACATACCCTAACCAACCGCCGCGACGGCGAGCCGATGGGGTCGCTCAGCCGACTCGGGCCCCGGTGCTTCGGACCAATGATCTGAGGCGAAAGATACCCGGCGAACTTCAAAGCGCTGAAGGAAATAGAGAAGTACGACCCCACATACGACCCCTCTGTGTGGCTGGACACTTACCTCATGGCAATGGGGATCGCCGGCCACACCGATCTACTCGCCGCCCGCTACCTCCCCCAGATGATGGAGGGGGCGTGCAGGCAGTGGATCAACACTCTCCCCGCGGACAGCATCGACTCCTGGGAAGAGATGCGCGACGCCTTCGTCAGGCACTTCGAGGGTTCATACACTCATGCCACCACCATCGAGGACCTGGAACGATGCGTCCAGGGACCTCGCGAGTCGACCCGCAGCTGGGTCCAACGATGGCAAGAACTGTGGTACAACGCGGTCGGTATCCACCCAGACACCGCAATACACTTCTTCAAGACCTCGTGCCGCTACGAGCCCCTGGTTGCCAAGCTCAAACGAGCATACCGACACTCGACAACATACCGGACCTCCTTGAGATCGCCAAAAGGTACACGGAGGAAGACCCAAACCAAGAAACCGACGATGATTCGGGAGGGCAACACCGCACGAGCGGCAACGACAACGGACGGCGGTCCGATCTACCCTACAGCAACACTCGCCTCACCGGCAAGCGCCGCAATGATGGGCGAGTCGACTTCGTCGCCAACGCTGGGCACACGCAGCGCGAGCCCAAGAGCTTCCGCCGCGACGGGGGGCAATGCCTCGACGGCGGCAACTACAAGGCGAAACCAAGGTTCGACCCTGCGGCCCTCCTCAACCAACCCTGTGCGTTTCACAGCAGGGAAGGGAAGCCCGCCACACACACGACTGCCGACTGCCACTCTCTCAAGGAGATCGAGAAGGCACGGCGAGCGCGGGAGGACCCCGACAACAATCCTCCAAACGGCGGAAAATTCGGCAGCGTAGCCGGCTCGCTCCACACCTTCACAGGCTTCAACACGAAGCGCGAGAAGAAGGTCATCGCCCGCGCCGTCGCCGTTAACGCGGTGGCCCAGGTGGACGTTCCCCAGTTCCTCAACTGGTCGGAGCAACCAATCACTTGGAGCCGCCAGGACCACTCGCCGCGCATCGAGTACCCAGGCTGAGTCGCCCTAGTAGTCAAGCCCAAGGTGGGAGACTACTGGCTCCCCAAGACATTGACGGAAAACTCCATCAACATCATGTACCTAGACACCTTCAGGCGACTGCGGCTCCCGAGCTCGATGGTCGAGACGACCTACACCATGTTCCATGGCATCGTCCCCGGTCGGAAGGCATACCCGATCGGCAAGGTCATGCTGCCAGTCACCTTCGGCACACCGGCAAACTTCCGCACCGAGCGGATCGTCTTCGAGCTGGTGCCCTTCGACAGCCCCTACCACTGCGTCCTGGGGCGCCAGGCATTCACCAAGTTCATGGCGGCGCCCCACTACACGTACAACGCGATGAAGCTCCCCGGACCGCGTGGCGTCATCGCCATCCACGGCGACCCCGACATGGCCGCCGAGTGCGAGGCCAAAGGAGCCGAACTCGCCGACGCCGTCATCGCGGCAGAGGCCAACCACGCCGACGAGCTTGCCAAATACGCGAGCAGGGTCAACAACGACGACCCCACTATACTCAAGAAGCCCAACTCGGAGGGCGGCAACACCTCAGCCTTCAAGGCAACGACGCATACCCGCACCGTCGAGCTGGTCCCAGGCGACTCCAGCCAGACGGTGACGATCAGGACGGGCATGAGCCCAGCATAGGAATGCGCGATCATCGAGTTCCTCCGTGAGAACAGGGACATCTTTGCATGGAAGCCCTCCAACATGCCTGGTGTCCCTAGGGAACTCGCTGAGCACAAACTCAACGCCGACCCCAAAGTGCGACCTGTGAAGCAGTCGCTACGGCCCTTCAATGAAGAGCGCCGCCGAGCCATCGCCGAGGAGGTGCAGCGTCTACTTGCTGCAGGCTTCATCCGGCCAATCAAATACTCCAAGTGGCTCGCAAACCCATTCCTGGTCGAGAATAAAAACGGGACCTGGAGGATGTGTATCGACTACACAAACTTAAACAGCGCCTGCCCGAAGGAACAATTCATCCTCCCACGGATCGACCAAATAATCGATTCCACCACGGGCTCGGAGTCGCTGTGTTTCCTCGACGCCTACTCTCGGTACAACTAGATCAAAATGGCTGTTGAGGACGAAGAAAATACGGCATTCATCACGCCATTCGGAGCCTTCTGCTACACCGCCATGACCTTCGGCCTCAAGAACGTCGGGGCAACCTACCAGCGGTGCATGCAGGAGTGCCTTGCGAGCCAAATTGGCTGCAATATCCACGTCTACATCGACGACGTGGTAGTGAAGTCCGCTCGCCAGAGCAACCTACTCGCCGACCTGGCGGAAACATTCGCCAACCTGCGGAAATATAAGATAAAGCTAAACCCAGGCAAATGCACCTTTGGTGTACCAGCAGGGCAACTACTGGGATACGTCGTCTCCAAGCGCGGGATCGAGGCAAACCCCACCAAGATCGACACGATCGCTCGACTCGGCAAACCCGAGTGCCTGCGCGACGTCGAGAAGCTGGCCGGGCGAGTCGCGGCTCTGAGTCGCTTCATCCCCGATTGGGCGAAAAGGAGATGCCCCTATACCGCCTGATGCGCAAGAACCCCACCTTCCAGTGGGATAAGGAGGCGGACGACGCGCTCCGCCACCTCAAGAAGGTGCTACTCACAGTACTGCTACTCGCCGCCCCCGTCGACAAGGAACCCATGCTGGTCTACGTCGCGGCTTCCGAGCGTGTCGTCAGCGCCGTCATGGTCGTCGAGCGACCAGAGGAAGGAAAGGAGCGCCCAGTGCAGCGACCGGTGTACTATATCAGCGAGGTCCTCACGGAGTCGCGCCAGCGATACCCACAGTACCATAAACTGGTATACGCGGTCTTCAGAGCATAGCGGCGACTGCCGCACTACTTCCAGGAGCACCCGATCACGGTCGTCTCCTCAGCACCGCTGCAGGACATAATCCGCAACCATGAGGCAACCGGGCGAGTCGCCAAATGGGCCGTCGAAATCGACGTCCACAACATCAAGTATGAGCCGCGCAAAGCGATCTAGTCGCAGGCCCTCGCGGACTTCATCGCCGACTGGGTAGAGGCCCAGCAGCCAGAAAAACTGCCGTACCTCCACTATTGGAGTCTGCACTTCGACGGCTCCAAGAACGCAGACGACGCAGGAGCAGGGATCGTGCTGACCTCCCCGAAGGGCGACAAGCTCCGCTACGTCCTCTGCCTCGACTTCACCCCCTGCACCAACAACATGGCTGAGTATGAGGCACTACTCCACGGCATGCGAGCCGCCAAGGAGATGAATGTCAACCGCCTATGCTGCTACGGAGACTCCGACCTCGTTGCCGGGCAAGTCGCCGGCACATGCGACGCCGTCTCCCCCACCATGGCGGCATACCGCCAAGCAGTGGACAAGCTGGGCGGACACTTCGCAGTCTATTCTGTTGAGTGGATCGACAGGCGGAAAAACGAGGAGGCCGACGCACTCTCTCGTATCGGCTCGGCTCGACTCGCACCACCCGCCGGTGTCTTCCTCGACACCATCACCAAGCCTTTCGTCTCTCCCCCAAGGGAGATCGACATCGGAGTCCCGCTGCAACCAGAGGCAGCCCTGGTCGCACTCATCGCCGAGCCAGAAGACTGGACTACACCGTACATCGCCTACCTGGAGGGAGGCACCTTGCCAGCAGACAAAACAGACGTCCGGATGATAGAACGCCGCTGCAAATCCTTCGTCATCATTGACGGCGAGCTCCACAAGCACAGCATGACCGGCGTGTTCCAACGCTGCGTCCAACCCGCTGAAGGACGCAAAATCCTCCACGACATCCACTCCGGCGACTGCGGCCACCACGCCGGTGCCCGCTCTCTGGTCGCAAAGGCTATGCGACACGGCTTCTACTGGCCCACCGCACACGCAGACGCTGTCGACATTGTCCAGCGGTGCGCCGGGTGCCAGAAGTACGCCAACCAGACCCACGTGCCGAGCTCGGCGCTCAAGATAATCCCCATCACCTGGTCGTTCGCCGTATGGGGTATGGACATGGTAGGCCCTTTCAAAAAGGTCCCCTCCGGCTTCACTCACCTCCTGGTCGCGGTCGACAAATTCACAAAGTGGGTGGAGGCCAAGCCAGTCCGGAAATGCGATGGGAAGACTGCCACCAAGTTCCTACGCAAGCTCATACATCGCTACGGGTTCCCAAACAGCATCATCACGGACAACGGCACCAACTTTGCCAAAGGAGCCATGGCCGAGTTCTGCGAAGAACACCACATCCGACTCGACCTTGCTTCAGTCGCCCACCCGGAGTCCAACGGCCAGGCGGAACGAGCCAACCAGAGCATCCTCCATGGCCTGAAGCCACAACTCCAAGTGCCACTCGAGCGCACTGCCGGGTGCTGGGTAGAGGAGCTACCCTCCATCATCTAGGGCATCCGCACATCTGTCAACAGGTCGACAGGGTTCACCCCCTTCTTCATGGTGTATGGTGCCGAGGCAGTCATGCCCACCGACCTAGAGCACGACTCGCCAAGGGTTGTCCACTACACGGAGGCTGCAAATGAACTCGCACGCCAGGATGGTGTCGATCAACTCGACGAGGCACGCGACCTAGCTCGCTCCCGCACTGCCATCTACCAGCAAGGACTCCGCCGCTACCACAGCCGGTGAGTGAGGACTCGCACTTTCTAGGAAGGCGACCTGGTGCTACGCCTCATCCAGGACAAGAAGGGCATGCACAAGCTCCCCCCCCGTGGGAGGGACCATTCGCCATCGGGCGAGTACTCGGCAACAACGCCTACTACCTCACCGACGTCTGCGGAGACGGGAAACTCGACGTTAAGCGACCGTGGAATGTAAACCTCCTACGGAAGTTCTACTTCTAGAACTCCACACATGTACCCTCCACTAGCTATGAAATAAAACATAATTGGTTACCGCAAATTGTGTCTACTCTCCGCGTCTTGTGCCACTCGCACTCGTAATAACAGCGTCAAGCTAACTGCAGAAGTCAACCTCTGGTACAGCGACTGGCACGGCCAAGTAGTGCGTTACGAGGGCACTGGGTTACCCCAGGACTCGTAACGTCCATGAAAAACGCCTACCCGGATCCCCATTGGAGTCGCCTAGCTCGAATGGCTTAACGAGCCAAGACAACTGCCTTCACTCCTCACAGCGACTATGATCATCCGCATCCTCGAGACAACGACTCGAACGGCCAAGTACCACGCTCAGGGACTGACGACCA
This sequence comes from Avena sativa, assembly GCA_916181665.1. NCBI lineage: Eukaryota > Viridiplantae > Streptophyta > Magnoliopsida > Poales > Poaceae > Avena > Avena sativa. The sequence continues at coordinate 354,977,308 of OV702295.1, forward strand.
GTTAAGCGCGAGCGACTAGGGAAAAACGCCAAGTATGAGAGCGTGCCCAGGACTCGCCATGTGACTGACCCGACGGTCAGGCAGGAGTGATGCGCTCACTCTAACGCGAGCAGACCTCACCCACCCTAGAGCCGCGACTAGAACCACCAAGTACCACGCTCGGGGACTCGGCTACCCGACCTCGTTCGCGCAAGGGAAAATGGTCAAGTAAAGAGCACTCATGGGAGTCGCCCTGCGACTGGCTTTTCAAGCTCGGGCGAGTCGACCTCAATAACAAAACAACTGACAAAACGTTCAAAACCACACAAACATAACGAACGAGGTAAACCCCATAAAAAGGGTGGACGCGCTCGGGGACTCGTCCAACCAGCAAAATCGCAAGACAATTCACAAAATAACGCGAAATTCAATTACAGCAGAACAAAGTCGTTACAAAATACAAGTTGAGCCCAATGGCCAAATTGCTACTAACGCCCCAGGCACAATGTTTCTATTCCGCAGGCTTCGACGTCGACTCGCCGCCACCCTTGCGGTTGCGAATGAAGGGAGTGTACGGGTTCGACGGGTACGTCGTCAACTCACCCGCCATCGCCGCACGAAAGGGCTGCTCGACCTTGAAGTCCCGGTGTGGCGGCTCGGGATCGTTGGGCGCGACAGTCGTCTCCTGATAAGGGAGGAGGTCGCCCATCGCCCAGACGCGATCGGAGTATACCGCGGCCCGGTCCGTCAGCTTCAACACCTCGGAAATCTCCACCGAGCCCGTCGACAAGGGGTAGCCACTCGTCACGTCGTCAAGGTCGAAGTCCTCCGGGAAGTGGGCAAGCCCAAGGCTAAGCGCCGTTGCCACCCCGTGCCGGAATGCCGACCGCGTCATGAACTCGACGACTGACGACGCCTTCTCCAGATACCGCCATACTTCGACGAGATCGCTAGGAATCACTTCCGTGGGCGACATCTCTTGAAGATACGCTCGAATGCAGGCCGCAGACAACGTGGCCGAGTCGACCAAAGTGGCCACACACTGCCGCGCGTCATACGACTGCGCCTCCTCCGAGCTATCGATAATCCGACCTGCGGACAGGGGTCGGCAGTAAGTACAACGACGATTTCACAATGTAGCTACTACAGGCAGAGGCAGGCAAATTTACCAATCAAAGGACGACAGAGGCCCGTTATGAAGCTTTGAAGAGAGGAGAAGTCGTCTTGTAGCCTAGCAACGAGGGCGTCAGAGACCTTACGCTCTTCAGCGGCATCCGTAACAGCAGCTCTGGCTCGCCCATCCGCTGAACTCGCCTCCGCCTTCGCTTCCTTAAGCTCGCGCTCAAGGTCAGCGATCCGCTTCTCAGCCAAACTCAATGCAGACTGAGCTGCCGTCAGTTCACTCGCTGGGACAAGGCCCTGGCGGACCTCCTCTGCCTTGGCAGCGATCGCCTGGAGTTCCTTGTTTGTATCTTGGACGGCAACAAGTTCCTTCTCCGTGCGACACTTCGCAGCAAGCCGGTCGGCTGATTCACGCTGCAAGCCCTGTGCACAAATCAAACAGTTAACAACAACGGAATCCTAAGTGCCCACCCGCTGAAATTCAGCGACTGGACACCCGGGATTGGAGATCAAAAATCCTAAGTGCCCACCCGCTGAAATTCAGCGATTGGACACTCGGGGACTGGAGCTCAAAAATCCTAAGTGCCCACCGGCTGAAATTCAGCAACTGGACACTTGGGGACTGGGTGCTACAAATAAAAACAAACACCAAAAGAATCTAACCACTGAAATTCAGTGGCCCGATCCTCAGGGACTGGACATACCTGGATGGCTGCGCCCAGCATGCCATGGAGCTGAAGCGCGTCCACAGATGCGAGAAGAGCCGAAGTGTGCCCGCGGCGCTGCTCGACCTCCGTTTCGGCGACCCCAGGTGCGCGGCTCGATGGCGTTGTACCACTCGCTGTAGCCGCTTTGGTCATGAAGCGGGGGAAGGTCGCGGCGGATGCTCCAGCGCGACTGGGAGTCGGCTCGGCAATTCCAGGCGAGGAAACACCCTCCTTGATCTTCACGGCCACCTCCGTCGCAGTCGGAGGATCACTCGGGGCGACCGTCGTGTCGTCAGAGACCGTGACGATGTCGTCGCCCTTGGCCTTCTTAGCACTGTCCGTGGGGGCAGCGACTTCATCAGCCTTCCTCTTCCATGAGGGGTCCTCTTCGGCGACGACTGGTGGCACCTTGGCCACGGAAGGGTGGCCGATCTTCTTAACTCCAGTCCTGTGATATAACGATATGAGCAAAGTTGTCCGAGTACAACGAAAGACAAGCAGTAGGACAAAACTTACTTGGCGACTGGTATGAACCGCAGTCCCGTGCGGATACTGGCCGGCTTCTCCAGTTCGGGGCCCAGTTTCCGACTGAGGCCCATCTCCAAAACATCACGTGCCCAAGACACTGAAGGCCTCTTCGACGACGAGGCCGCGACAGGAGCCTCCGAGACAACGTCGACAGGAGTTCTCCTGGGAGGTGAAGCTGCTACGGCTGGAGTAGCCCTCAATCCAGATACAGGGGCGAATAGGGGTGGAAGCGAGGCCAGAGGTACCTCATCTAGGGCGGCGGCGGCATCCGACGCTGCTGTCGTCTGCGGCGCTTCATCCTTGGCCAAGCTGGTGGCGTTGGAACTACTCGCCGAACGAGGCGGAGATGCCTGTTTTGCCAGCTTCGTCTTCCTCTTTGGTGGAGCCTTCACTTCCTTCTTCTTCTTCTTCTTTTTTGACGGTGTAGCCTCACGACACGAGGTGTGCTCGGTAAGCTCGTCGTCGTCGTTGTCGTGACGTTCGAGGCTTCTACTCGCCTCGAGTTCGCGCTGATGTTGCCTACGAGTTTTGCGAACCATCGGGGCGGCGTCTTCCCTGGGTTCGTTGTCATCGTCGTCATCATCACTCACGTCGCTCCCGACGCCGCCCTTGGCAGGAGGCGACTCGCCCCCGTCCTGGACAGACGAGCTCGAGTTTTCGTCGTCCGCGGGTGGGAGCCACCCTTCCACTTGGAATAGCTGCAGCAGGCACGAGACAATATCAGTATAACCACGACAGCATTAACTGCGACTGCGAATGGTAGCGAAAACAGCGACTTACCGTCGGAGCTGGATGCTTCGCGATGTAGGGGGCGACCCCAGCCTTCGCGTCCAGGTATGCTGCCTGGGTGATCTTCTTCAGCGCCAGGACGTAGTCTTCGGGTTTCCACTCGGCGAGGCAGGATTTCGTCGAGTCCTTCCTGCCCGTGTACTCGTACATGTAATGGTCGCGGTGGGCCAGGGGAACGAGTCGCCGCCCGAGCCAACAGTTGTACAAGTTGATGGTTTGAAGGCCCTTCTTCTTTAGGCCGCGGATGGTTTGAAGCATCTCGTCCACGACCATCCACTGGTCTACTGGGAGCTTGCCGACCTGGAGCCGGCGCGGTTCGGGCCGGTCGGCGGAGTACCTTGGGATCGCCACCTCGCTGTCTAGAGTCGCCTCGGTAACGAAGAACCAGGACTTCTTCCACTCACTTGCCGCCTTGGCAGGCAGCATTAGGTCGAAGAAGGAGGCCTTCGACTTCAACTGAAACGTCAGGCCACCCGCAGCAAGCATTGGGCCGCCTGATTCTTCACGACTAATCCTCCCGTGGAACAGATCTTGCCACAGGGGGAAGTACGGCCCAGGTAGCACTCACAGAACGCCACAAAAATGGCGAGCTGCTCAATGCTGTGCGGGCCCAGGTCCGACGACTGGATCCCATAGAAGGCGCAGAAACGCCGGAAGAAGAGAGATGTGGGAAACCCCAGCCCCCGCTCCAGGTGGCCGGTGAAGCATATAAATTCTCCCTTGCACGGGTCCGGAGTCACCTCTTCGGCCGCGGGGATGCGCCACCTGCCGGCGCGCAGGATCCCGGCCTCCTCGAAGGATGCCAATAGCGCTCTGGTGCACTTGGACCTGCCCCATGGTTCGGTGGAGGGGGCCATTGGCAGAAAGGTTCGCGGAGGTCGAAGGTTTTCGGATCGATTGGATCGCGGGGCGGAGGAAAACGGAGATGGGCGAAATTGGAGGAAATGACGGAGGAGTGGTTCCCCGATCGCCTGCCATTTCCCTTATATAGCGGTTGCTACCCGCCAATTTCGGGAGCCGTTACGACGTGGTGATTATGCCAAAGTTACCGTTGGATTACCAAAACGGCTAGTTTTGACTGCATCTGACGGTCCAACTTCGTCCATTCGACTCGCCGACCCGATCACTACAACAGTGACTGAACATTTTGCCGACCCGTTCGCCGAGCTGCGACCCGATTGACCGCTGTCATTGCGACTAGAATAACTGGTTTTTCCTTTATTCAGGAGTCCGCCACCGATTCGACTGGGCGTCCGCATTGGACCCGTATACTCCGACTGCCAACGAACACCTGCGACCAATCAACGACGGCCTCGGGGACTACTGATGGGGATATGCCTACCAGGGTATACCCAGCAGAACGTTTCTGACCGGCCCAGGAACTGGCGAGTGGGCCTGCAGGAAGGCGACTGGATTAAGACCTGGCGTAGATTCAAGCGACTGGAAGATGAAGGCCCAGGAGAGTAGATAGGCTCAGTCGGATTAGGGTAAACGATTGCCGAAACCTTAACTGATTCGGTTGAGATATGTAAACCCTAGGGGGGTGAGTCTATATAAACCTCCCTAGAGGGCGTGTAGAGGATACGTTCCATCATCCACCCAAGCGACTCGCCGCCTAGCCGCCGAGCTCGCCCCATTGTACTTCCATCATAATAGAATCTAGCAGGAGTAGGTCTTTACCCTCCGGGGGGCCGAACCTGGGTAAAACCCTGTGTCTCCGCCCTCATCTCACACCGCAGATGGCTGGCCTCCCTTGCCCCATGTTCTACTACTCGCTGCCGATTGCAGCATCTGCCGTGGTCATTCCCATGACAAGAAGGATAGAAGTGTTGGTAGCTAGTTCCCATCTTCCTCTAGCTCTCGATAGTAGCTAAGGAAACAGCTCAAGGAGCATCTGTACAGGGCATTCGCTCCCTCATATAGTTCATCTTGCAGGATTAGGGGTGTTACCTCACCAAGAGGGCCCCGAACCTGGGTACGTCGATGTGTTTGCAGTTTACCGTGCCCAACCCGTTGCGTGAGCCATCGATTGCATCCGAGTGTCCTTTCTTTGGCATCCCCGATGGCACTGCCGTGTTCCACACCACGACAAGTAAGATGTGTTGCATCATTTTTTATGATAGGAAATAATGCCCATACTAATGCTAATTAAATACTTCATGAAGTTTTAACAATATTATGTTATCTAATTTATTTTATCACCACCACACTTTATAAAAGAGTAAACAAGTGAAACCATAACTCTAGTCCACTTTTAATTAAAAGAAACACATTTTACTTTTTTATTGTGCTTCATAACTATTAAAAACACAAAAACACTTTTACTTTTTGCAAGCATAAACAAAAATCCAAAAGGTTTTTAATTTATTGTTTTCAGTTTTCTGTTTTAGTTATAGTTTACTTTTTTGTTATTTTTATTTAATGTTTATTTAAATTTATAATTCTAATACGGAGCCTTGTGCTTAATAGTCACATGGTGAAGTTGGGGACATAATAAAAAAAATAGGTTGCTAGATGAGATTGGAGAAAGAAAGTTTGATAGAAGAGACTGGAGAAAAGAAGTTCGCTTAGATCCTGAGAGTTCAAAATAAACACTCGGATCACTTTTATGAGAAAACACACATAGCTGAATCATCCTTAGACCAGTGACAATGGGCATTTCTTGACACAATTTCATAGGCCAAACACTGATGTGGAGGTCTAATTAATGAAAGAAGACAGAGCTGCCGAATGTAAGCAAAAAACTGACTCTTAGCTCACTAACCGAGATGATTTTAATGCAAAATCTATCCGATGCTCCAATCTACTCGCACACCTCAAATAGATTGCTACACATCAGTCTGATTGGGTGATGAGGCCAGGTGAGCACATGGCTGATGAGGCCACAAAGTAAGTTATAGTTTAACTATGCAACAAATTGATCTGCTAGTAAATCCTAGTAAATCCTTAAGATACAAGAGATAGATATCTGGATACGACATTTAGAGATGACGCATTGGCATCAGCCTTAGGGGAAAACACATAGCCGGTGTCATCAATCGTCTATTCACCCCTTCCCTCAGCAAGCAACATATGTGTTCTTTCACATAATAATAAATAAAATGGAATATCTAGATCTTAGGCATCTGATTTTTAGTTATGTTTAAGTCGTTGACGTCATCATACTATTTTGTGATAATTCTCAGTTGCAATCTAGTTGTAACTTATAAATTTTTTACCAATTCTCAGTTGCAACCTAGTTGTAACTCATTAAATTCTCAGTTATAACCTAGTTGCAACTCATGTGTAACTCCTATATTGTATAAATCACGAAGTATATCTAATGATGAGAGAGCGACTGAGACCTAACTTAAAATCAGGCGCTTGATTTCTAGCAAAACCGATAAAAAATCATACAAAACAAGTTACGGTGTGCAATCCTAAAAACCAACCACGTCCCATAGAGAATATTCCTAAGGAAGAATCTTCCGAAATTGCTAACAAAATTATTTGTACTAAGGTGACCCTCAAACGCAAAAAAATGGAATAAATTTATTTGTGCTAAGGTGACCCTCAAATGCAAAAAATAGAAATGCACGCGATGGTAGAAATGGAGGGAAAGACAAAGGGGAAAAGGGGAAATTTGACGCGGGACCGAGACGCTCAGTCACTGCTAGCATTGGCTCACGCTTTGTGTCCGGCATGACTAGAAGGATCCCAATGGAACGGGGGCGGGTAGGCGTGCCGGACCGACCGAGCGACGTGGCTGGCTGACCTAGAAGGATCCAGATGGAATGGGGACGGGGTGGGCGCGCCGGACCGAACGAGCGATGTGGCTGGGGCGGACTGGGATCATGTGACATGCCACTGGAACATGCGGCCTCCCATCTATCGTCCAACTAGTATCCAACGCAAAGCCGCTACCTGCATGGTTAGGGCAGTGGTGAGCGCATCTTGCTTCATTAGAACAACAACATGTTATGCGGCTTGGGAGGTGATGCATCAGCTTTGGCCTTGGCCAGAACTAGGGTTGTAGATGCGGGGCCCACTTTGGCCCGCAAAACGGGATGGTTAGTATAAATTGTACTACATGCATAGATGTAAGATCCCACCTTTATAAAGGTAAAGATCCCTGTGATTGCAATGCTAGTCTCTGGATCAATGCTAGCATCCACAGTTTAAGATGAAGTACACAGATACAAAGGTCATTATTACATATCATTCCAGAGACAAACATAGTCTTTTACAACTCCATGGCCATATGTCTAATACAAGAGTTTAAATATAGAATAAGATAAATAAGTCTTCATCTTCATGTTCCACAGGCAAGCATGTTGAGTGTAGACTCATAACCCCTAATCATCATCAGAGTAACATGCAACATCACAAGTTACAGCCACAGTGGGTCAATACTTTTGGAATAGTATTGGCAAGTGATACCTTAGTAGAATAATAACATCTAGTTACTATATGAATTTGGCTAAGTGTACCTTAGGCTTGCTTTGCTCAAAAATAGGTTTTACCTATTAGTTGAAAACACTAAGTTTTTCTTTGACAAAACTTTCCCAGGGAACCACCAATAGAAATTGGTGAACCTTCACCCTTGTTCAACCACAACTTTTAACTTAGAAAATTGGGATGAGGAGATTCTTGATAGCTTCCATGTCTTGATGCTCAAGTTGTCCAATACCAGGGACATGGCTAAGTACTTAGATTCTTCCATCTGCAGAGGTTGTGCACTTTCCCCACAAGACTTGATTTTTACCAAGACAGGACCTTTCAAAAGCCTTTTCTTAGACCAAATGGACGCGTTCCAACCTATCATCCCACTACCACCAACTGTCCAAATGGCTAAGTTATTGCAACCTATATGATCCAGGCAGAGCCCATAATGCCATGTGGCTGCACTAGAAACTTCTTAACATTTGGCATCTCAAATCCCTTTGTTCCCGGGTGGCTTTCCACAAGTGAGATACACAAGGTAAACCATAGAAATGGGCCTTGTGTAACCACTCAACACAAACCGTTCTTTCCATTCCACCCAGGTGTTTCATTCACTTAGTTGTTTTATTAAGCAAAAACACAAGTCAATGACTTAGAAATATTTCACATAGCATGAATATATAATCCACCCTTGGTTGCTACTAGCTAGGCTAAGCATGGCAATGGTAAGCATCTTAACTTAGAGGAAAATCTAACAATTCTACAACTACTAGGATTTCCCAAGCATAGCATATAGATACTTATCAAAATATTCATGCAATGTCCTATACAAAATATTTCTAATGCATAGGTGAAAATATAGGGATAAAAACATGAAGCACCACTTGCCTTGGTAGTTTGGGGAGTAGCAACAATCTTCACAACCACAATCACTATTAGCACCAAAATCTACACATAAAATAATGGCACCAAAATCACATAACAAAATATACAAACAAAAATATATGAATGTATGCAAATGCCATGTGATGATTTTTCTACACCAAACAAGACAAGTATACAGTACTGAATCATAAACAAGACCAAGATACTCAAAATAAACTTTACTTGATCTTTAAAACATTTTTCGAATCATTTCTATACTCAAAATAAGGCTACAAATGTCTCTGAAAAAACAATCAATTTTACAGAAGCAAAACATTAAACACATTGCATAAACAGATAGAATTCTTTCTCCAGATTCCAATAATATAAAATTTACAAAATTTGAACGTGTGGATCAAAGTTATGAATTTTACAAGTTTGAATCACTAATAGATCTAATTCAGATTTTTAAAACAAAGAACTGGCCACGCGGCAGCGTCTGATTGCCAATACCGTTTCGCACCGGATCACACTCGCGGGCCGTTAGATCTAACTTACTACGCACGGCTCAGATCGTCACATACCGCTTTGCTTCAGATCTAATCTTAAGCGCTGGATCTAGATCCTATGGTTACCAAGCGTGCGACCATGGATGGGCGGCGCTGGCGACGGTGGCACGGCGGTGGCGCTCTGTCAGTGATGCTCCGACGGCTACAGAGGGGGCCGGGGTCAAAGGAGGGGCTTACCAGACTCGCAAGATCTCGAGGAAGCTCAACGTGGCAGTAGATTGTCGAGGGGCGCACGGACACAGTGGCAGGACCTCGTCGGAGTTGCTCGCGGCGTCGGGTGTTTGCGGATGGAGTTGTTGACGATGATGTGGACCGCCCTAGCACGAACCAGTGGTGTCAGAGGATGCACAAAGTTGTGGCGAACACGACAGGGTCAAAGAGGAAGCAAGGGGCGCTCGGAGGTTACCGGTATTCCTCGTCGGAGTTGAGCGGAGGTTCTGTTGCTTGCAGAGGTGGACGGAGGCGACAACCTGGTTCACGAGAAGGCAAAAGAAAAGCATCAGGAGATGCGCCAGAACATGCTGGTCATGCTTGTTTGAAGCAGAGGCAAAGGGGCGCTCGGGTCTCACTGGAATCAGTCGCCGGAGCTGGTTCTGTCTGCGGCGATGCAACGCGAAATTGAGGCAGCCTGGTGGCGGAGCGAGCGAGTGGTGTGAGGGGAAAGGTGCGGAGAGGGGAGGGAATTAAGTAGCCAGAGCAGGGGCGGAGATTACGCATGCATTCATCGCCATTTAAGCAAATTGAAATCGCGGCAGTGAAGGGGGAGGAAACGGGCGGCGACGACGTCTACGTGCGGAGTTTGGGGAAGAAGGTGCTGACCTGGAGAGGGTCCACCGATCAGTGACTGCGGGGTAAGTCCGCGTCGCGTGAGAGAGAGAGAGAGAGAGAGAGAGAGAGAGAGAGAGAGAGAGAGAAACCCCGGGTGGGATTAGTGGGCTGGGTCTGCTGTTGGGCTGAAAGACTGGCGCCGACCGTTTTCCATTTCTTTACTCCTTTTCTTTTTCTGTTTCAATTTCCAGGAACCAAATTCAAATGAATTCAAATGTGTTTGAGTTCAAACCTTTTCTGGATTTTTATAAAATGAAATCTGCACCTTTTTGAGTATAAAACCATGCTGTCTCACCGGACTTGCTTGGTTTCTTTGGAGTTTTAAAATTAAAACAGTGCCTTGACACAAGATGTATTAAGATATGAAAATGGTTTTAAAACCATATCTTGTTCTGAAATTTTTGTCCAAGCTTTGGAACTAAACCAAACCAACACATGAACAAACAATCTTGGTTTGAAACAAATAATCTCTCACTAGAGTGTAGCATTGATTCAATGCCTGATTACATAAAATAATAAGCACCCAAAATGCTTCTGTTTTTGTAATGACTTTGGAAATGATCCTAAAATGATCATGAATGCATGGATGATATGCAAAGCTTTGAAATCATGATTTTAGGGATGTTACAAATCTAACCCCCTTAAGGTGAATCTCGCCCTCGAGATTCGGATTGGCTAGCAAATAGGTGAGGGTGGTCTTTCCGAAGATCATCTTCTCTTTCCCATGTTGCTTCTTCTTCGGAATGATGGTTCCATTGAACTTTGCAGAATTTGATAGTCTTTGTCCGAGTAACTCTTTCTGCAGTCTCAAGAATCTTAATGGGTTTTTCCTCATAAGTGAGATCGCTTTCCAATTGGACCTCCTCCAAGGGTATAGTGTCCTTCAAAGAAGTCTCTTCCATCTCTGGATGGCATTTCTTTAGTTGACTCACATGAAACACATTGTGAACTGCAGACAATGATTCTGGCAATTCAATTTCATAAACTACTTCTCCTTTATGACTCAGAATCTTGAATGGTCCCACATATCTTGGGGCCAATTTTCCTTTGACTCCAAATCTCTTCACTCCACGAAGTGGTGACACTCTAAGATAAGCTCTATCACCCGCTCCATAGGTGACTTCTCTACGCTTAGGATCTGCGTAGCTTTTCTGTCGGGACTGTGCTATCTTCAATTTGTCCTTTATAAGCTTGACTTTCTCTTCAGCCTCTTTGATTAGTTCCGGTCCGAACAAATTTCTTTCTCCCACACCATTCCATAGCAATGGGGTGGTACACTTTCTCCCATAGAGAAACTCAAAGGGTTCCATCTCAATGCTGGCTTGATAGATGTTATTGTAAGAGAATTCTGCGTAAGGCAGACTTTCACCCCAACTGGCTCCATAGTCTAGGGCACATGCCCTCAACATATCTTCAAGAATCTGGTTGGTCCTTTCTGTCTGTCCATCAGTCTAAGGATGAAAAGCGGTGCTGAATTCCAACCTCGTTCCCAATGACTCATGTAGTTGCCTCCAAAAATGAGAAGTGAACTGAGTTCCCCTATCGGACACAATACTCTTGGGTACTCCATGCAGACATACAATCCTACTCATATAGATCTTGGCTAACTTAGCACTTGTATAGGTTGTCTTCACGGGTATGAAATGAGCCACTTTAGTTAGGCGATCCACTACTACCCAAATAGAATCATATCCTGACCTGGTCCTTGGCAATCCAGTGATGAAATCCATGCCAATATTGTCCCACTTCCAATCAGGAATAGGTAGTGGTTGTAGCAATCCTGCTGGTTTCTGATGTTCCGCTTTCACTCTACTACATACATCACACAAAGCAATATGTTCGGTGATGTCTTTCTTGAGGTTATTCCACCAAAATATTTCCTTCATATCCATGTACATTTTGGTGTTACCCGGATGAATGGAATATGGTGAGTTGTGTGCTTCCTGTAAAATCAGTTTTCGAAGCTCCGGATCTTGCGGAACGCAGATACATTTTCCATACCATAAAGTACCTTGTTCGTATTCATGGAATCCTTTGGCTTTTCCTTTGCCAATCTTTTCCTTAATCTCTTCAATTTCCTTGTCTGTCTTTTGGGCTTCTTTGATTTTGTCCAACAATGTAGGTTGAACATCCAATGACATGAGATGTCCTTCAGGCACAATCTCCAATCTGAGGTCTCTAAATTGGGCACACAAATCATCTGGCAACTCTCCTTAGTAAGGCCATTTACAAATACCTTACGTCTTAGAGCATCCGCTACAACATTTGCTTTACCGGGATGGTATTGCAAACTCAAGTCGTAGTCCTTGATGAGTTCTAGCCATCTTCTTTGTCTCATGTTGATTTCTTTCTGAGTGAAGATATACTTTAAACTTTTGTGATCTGTGAACACTTCACATCGTTTTCCCAAAAGATAATGTCTCCATGTTTTGAGTGCATGGACAACATAGGCTAACTCTAAATAATGAGTAGGGTAATTTACCTCATGAGTTTTGAGTTGTCTCGAGTCATAAGCCACAACTTTCCCCTCTTGCATTAGAACTGCACCTAAACCATGATGAGATGCATCACAATACACTTGGAAATCTTTCTCCAAATCTGGAAGACATAAGACTGGTGATGTCACCAGTCTCTTCTTTAATTCTTGGAAACTAAGTTCACATCCTTCAGACCAAGCAAATTTCTTGTCTTTCTTTAGTAACTCCGTCATTGGCTTATCTACTTTGGAGAAATTTTCAATGAATCTTCTGTAGTATCCTGCCAAGCCAAGGAAACTACAAACCTCTTTTACCGACTTAGGAGACTCCCATTTAGTTACAACTGACACTTTTGCGGGATCAACTGCTACACCATATCCTGACACAACGTGTCCAAGAAATCCAACTTCATTCAACCAGAATTCACACTTGCTGAATTTGGCATACAGCTTATGTTCTCTAAGCTTCTCAAGTATCAAACGTAAATGTCCTTCATGTTCTTCTTTGCTCTTGGAGTAGATCAAAATGTCATCAATGAAAACGACAACAAACTTGTCAAGGAACTCCATGAACACCTTGTTCATCATATTCATGAAGTAAGCTGGTGCATTGGTCAAACCAAATGGCATCCTGGTGTACTCATACAATCCATACCTAGTGGTGAAAGCTGTCTTAGGTATGTCTTGTTCTCTTATCTTGAGCTGGAAATAACCTGACCGGAGATCAATCTTTGAGAACACACAGGCTCCTTCTAACTGATCAAACAAGTCATTGATTCTAGGCAAAGGGTATTTGTTCTTGATAGTCACCTCATTGAGTGAACGATAATCTATGCATATCCTTTGACTTCTATCTTTCTTTTCCACAAACAAAACTGGTGCTCCCCAAGATGAAGAACTTGGTTGAATAAATCCTTTCTACAACTGTTCTCCAAGTTGTTTCTTGAGTTCTTTCAACTCAGCAACTGACATCTTGTAAGGTCTCTTTGCTATTGGTCCTGATCCTGGTAGCAAATCAATCAGAAATTCCACATCTCTATCTGGTGGCATTCCTGGCAATTCTTCCAGAAACACATCCAGATATTCACTCACAATTGGCACACTATCTATGCTAACCCCCTTAAGAGAATTTAGCTTACTCCCTTTTGATTCAAAGTTAGTCTTGAATCTTATCCTTTTATTTTCTGGGGTTGTGAGTGTGACAGTATGGTTGGCACAATCTAGCACTCCCTTGTGCTTGGTCATCCAGTCCATTCCCAAAATAAAGTCCAATCCTTCGGAATTTAGGATTATCAGATTAGCGGGAAACTTATACTTCCCAAACTCTATGACTAGATCGTGACATCCTGAGTTCACTATCATTTCTCCGCCAGGAGAACTTACTTTTATAGGACACCCAATAGTTTCTACTGGAAGTTCATTTCTTTCAACAAATGCTCTTGATATGAATGAATGAGATGCGCCAGTATCAAAGAGAACAAATGCTGGAACAGAATTGAGTTTGAACTTACCAGCAACAACATCAGGTTCCTCATACATTTCTTCCACATTGATGTGGTTCACTTGTCCCTTCTAGAAAGGGTTGGGCTTATTGGGTCCTTCAACTTTATTTTCTGGGCATTCATTTCCATAATGCCCCATCTTCTTGCACTTGAAGCATTCAACCTGACTGAGATCCTTCTTGACAGGCTGGCTTCCACTACAACTTCCACTTCCATTGTGGTGGCTCTTGTATCCACCCTTGTGATTCTTGTACTTGCCATTGTCATGACTACGGTGATGCTTGTTGTCATGATGACGGTTGTGGTTGTGGTGGCTGTTGTACTTCCCATGCTTGTGGGATCCAGAACTCCCACTATCATCATAATGGGAACGCTTGTGAGACGATCCCGAGTTGTGCTTGTCAGAGTTGTGTTTCCTCTTTCTGCTTTCAACCTGTTTCATCTTGCTCTCCAAGATGGCAGCCTTGTCACAAATGGATTGGTAGGTGGGGACATAGGCCACAGATAATTGCAGATTCAGTTCATCATTTAGTCCTTCGAGGAACTTCTCTTCCTCTTGGCATCGGTATCAACTTCATCCGGTGCATAATGCGGCAGATTGTTGAACTCCTCAACATATTCAGCCACGCTGCGGTGGCGTTGCTTCAGGTTATGGAACTCCTTCTTCTTTAAACTCATCACTCCGGATGAGATGTGAGCTGTACGGAAACCATCTTCAAAGATAGCCCATGTCACATCCTCAATGGGAGTGGTGATCTGGAAGTTATCCCACCAAGTAGCTGCTGGTCCTTCCAACAAGTGTGCTGCAAACCTGACTTTCTCCTCAGCAGTACAGCCGACGGTTACCAAATCCTTGTTCACTGAACATAGCCAATCATTGGCCACCATGGGGTCAGTAGTTCCTAAGAACTTTGCAGGCATCGGTCTTAGGAATCTGGTGAGCATGTCAAAACCTGGTGGATTGTTCTAATTGTTGTTGTTGTTGTTGTTATTGTTGTTGTTGTTGTTATTATTCTGATTCTGCATGAAAGTGGTCATCATCTGCATCAGTTGTGTCTGTGCTGTCATCAGCTGCTGCATCTCGGGGGGTGACATTGTTGTTTGGGTTGGGGTTGGCACGTCGAGGAGGCATATGTGGTTTTTATAAGGATAAGAATGAGATACCCATAGATGCTTAACATGCACAATACATCACATAAACAATCACCAAACAAGCATCAAAATAACAAAAGTTCAACAACATAGACAACAAGTTTTGAAAAGCAAACACACCAATAGCAAGCCATCCACATGTTGGGTGGTCATTGCGACTCAATAATCAAAAGCATGGTAAATGATAAATAAATGAGTAGTCATCACTACTCCTCTGCATCAACCTCCTCATCAACAAGTGTAAGACCTGCATTCTCCATAGCGGTCTTGTATTCCTCGACATTCGTAGTCAAGGACTCTACCTTGGCTTTGAGAGCCCTCTTCTGTGAACGAAGTCTCTCAATCACACCCTGCTGATGCTCGAGCTCGAAGTCCTTGGCCTCTAGTTCTACAGTCATCTCTCGAATCCTCTTGTTCCTATCTTGGACTCTTTTCTCTTGACTCTTGAACTTCCTGTCCTGACTCTCAAACTTGGCCTCCATTTCCTTGACTATCTCGTCTTGCTCCGCAAAGAGCTTGTCCTTCTCACGAAGCTGCACCTGGAGCTCGTCATTGCTAAGCATGATGTTGGTCCTATCAGTATCTAGGTGCCTAAGTAGAACCTCTAGGTCCTGAAGGTACAGACGAATCGGTTCTGCCGTCTCTCTAGCAGCATCCTCGAACTCAATATCCTCACCATCCTCGTCGCGTCTACCGAAGGCATGGAAGTGAGTACCTTTAATCTCCCGAGAGTGCCTCCCTAACAAATGCCCAAGTAAATCCTGCATGACTACCTCTAGGCCTCTCTCCTTGTCGTCATGCATGAGCTTGAAGGTGATAGCCTCCGTGGCTGGCTCGGTCTGGCGTCCTGGTTGAGTAACCTTGAAGCCCCAAAGGTCCTTCCTCTCAAACTTGGTGAGAGGAAGCATCATGATGCTAGGAAGCAGAAGATTGAGCACACTAGTGAGCTCAATAAGCCGAGTGCCAAAACGAGTTCCCTTGAAATCTTCAGCCGTGTTGATAGTAACATTAGGCATCTATTTTATAAGATAGAGAGAAGTTAGAAACAACATTAATAGAAATACACAAGACAAGGTAGCACAAGCATATCATTGGCAAACAAACACAAGTCATGGCATACATAAATCCATTACAAGCATCCAAGGTTCAACATAACTTAGACAAAAATTTGGAAATAAAATGATAAGTGTGGTGGTCCAACTAACGAAGTACGTTACAACTCTCACTCACTAGACAAAATGGCTATCAAAGCATCCTTAGTAGCCATCTGCCTATCTTGTTCACAAGATTCCCAAATCAAGTCTATGATGTCTTCCCTTAGTTGTTGGTTGGTAGTTTCCAACTCTTGGGTATGCTTCTTTTCTTCCCTAAGGTCATTTTGGGTGTTGAGCATTCTGCACTTGAGTCTATCACCAAGCTCTTTGATGGCCTTCCAAGATACATCCCTTGCAGAATCAAAGAATATGGGGTGCATCACTGAGTTGGTGACCATGCAGAATCCTGACTCTTTGTGGTTGTCTTCCTTGTTTTTATACAAGTGAAGTTGCACCCACCAATATTCTTCTCCTTCATCCATCACAGGGAAACCTTTGTACACAGCTGCACCATGTATCCCCATGGTAACCATAAGGTTCTTGAGGGCCTTTGGAAATTCAGTCTCACACTCTAGGGTCATGGTCATGGTCATGAGTGGTCCCTTCCTTACAGCTTCGTTGATGGAGTTCATCTACAAATAGAGATGAGAAAGAAGAATTAGAAAAGTTTACGAGAATAAAAGACAAGTGTGGAAATTGTTGGAAAATTTTCCTTAGTGGTTTCTAATCCAATCCTAGGGTCATAATCCTACAGGCAACACAGTGCTCTAATACCATCTGTAAGATCCCACATTTATAAAGGTAAAGATCCCTGTGATTGCAATGCTAGTCCCTGGATCAATGCTAGCATCCACAGTTTAAGATGAAGTACACATATACAAAGGTCATTATTACATATCATTCCAGAGACAAACATAGTCTTTTACAACTCCATGACCACAGGTCTAATACAAGAGTTCAAATATAGAATAAGATAAATAAGTCTTCATCTTCATGTGCCACAGGCAAGCATGTTGAGTGTAGACTCATAACCCCTAATCATCATCAGAGTAACCTGCAACATCACAAGTTACAGCCACAGTGGGTCAATACTTTTGGAATAGTATTGGCAAGTGATACCTTAGTAGAATAATAACATCTAGTTACTATATGAATTTGGCTAAGTGTAGCTTAGGCTTGCTTTGCTCAAAAATAGGTTTTACCTATTAGTTGAAAACACTAAGTTTTTCTTTGACAAAACTTTCCCAGGGAACCACCAATAGAAATTGGTGAACCTTCACCCTTGTTCAACCACAACTTTTAACTTAGAAAATTGGGATGAGGAGATTCTTGATAGCTTCCATGTCTTGATGCTCAAGCTGTCCAATACCAGGGACATGACTAAGTACTTAGATTCTTCCATCTGCAGAGGTTGTGCACTTTCCCCACAAGACTTGATTTTCACCAAGACAGGACCTTTCAGAAGCCTTCCCTTAGACCAAATGGACGCGTTCCAACCTATCATCCCACTACCACCAACTGTCCAAATGGCTAAGTTATTGCAACCTATATGATCCAGGCAGAGCCCATAATGCCATGTGGCTGCACTAGAAGCTTCTTAACATTTGGTATCTCAAATCCCTTTGTTCCCGGGTGGCTTTCCACAAGTGAGATACACAAGGTAAACCATATAAATGGGCCTTGTGTAACCACTCAACACAAACCATTCTTTCTATTCCACACAGGTGTTTCATTCACTTAGTTGTTTTATTAAGCAAAAACACAAGTCAATGACTTAGAAATAGTTCACATAGCATGAATATATAATCCACCCTTGGTTGCTACTAGCTAGGATAAGCATGGCAATGGTAAGCATCTTAACTTAGAGGAAAATCTAACAATTCTACAACTACTAGGATTTCCCAAGCATAGCATATAGATACTTATCAAAATATTCATGCAATGTCATATACAAAATATTTCTAATGCATAGGTGAAAATATAGGGATAAAAACATGAAGCACCACTTGCCTTGGTAGTTTGGGGAGTAGCAACAATCTTCATAACCACAATCACTATTAGCACCAAAATCTACACATAAAATAATGGCACCAAAATCACATAACAAAATATACAAACAAAAATATATGAATGTATGCAAATGCCATGTGATGATTTTTCTACACCAAACAAGACAAGTATACAGTACTGAATCATAAACAAGACCAAGATAATCAAAATAAACTTTACTTGATCTTTAAAACATTTTTCAAATCATTTCTATACTCAAAATAAGGCTAAAAATGTCTCTGCAAAAATAACCAATTTTACAGAAGAAAAACATTAAACACATTGCATAAACAGATAGAATTCGTTCTCCTGATTCCAATGATATAAAATTTACAAAATTTGAACGTGTGGATCAAAAGTTATGAATTTTACAAGTTTGAATCACTAATAGATCTAATTCAGATTTTTAAAACAAATAACTGGCCACGCGACAGCGTCTGATTGGCCGATACCGTTTTTAGACTACTACGCTAATTCAAAACTAAGTGGGACAAGTAGGTAGGCTAGATTTGACACATCTCGTTTATCCCATTTATCTCAGCTAAATTAGAGTTAGTCTAGTAGTCTAAAAAATGGTATTCCACTTATCCCACCTCTGCATCCCTATAGAAGGGATAAATAAGCGGTAAAAAACTTTCATAAGATGGGTAACAAAAGATTTGGATTGTTCCTGTGCGCCGCCTAGGATAAATCGGCGGTTAAGAACTTCTGTAAGATCCCCCCTCCCCCACTTGATTCATGTCACCTGATCCCAGTCCGGCTGGGGCTTGGGCGTGATATCGTGAGTCCAACACACCCAAGAGCGTGGCTGTAAATGATCTTGAGCATCTCCACTCGTTGGGCGAACCCAGGCCGAAAACCTGACCTTTTTTCGGCAGGACGAAACAAGTTTTCGGCCTGGGTACGCCGAGCTTCCCACTCGCGTACCCAGACCGAGTTCTCACATTCGGATAAATTTTATTAAAGATAGGCGAATTTCATTAAAGATGGACGAATATAGGCGGATTACATCAAATTTAAACTAAAGTAGTACATAATAAACTAAAAAATATTTAAATGGCCGTCGTCGATTCCGCCACCGTTTTACATGCCGAAGTTGCTGTAGAACGCCATGTAGCCGGGATTGGCCCTGCCATCATCCTCGCCGCTGTCGTCGTCGTCGCTCGGCGGCTGGTGCTAGCGGGAGCTCCCCTGTCCTGGGTCGCCGCACTTCAACGGATGGTAGGAAGGGTCGTCATCTCGTCGTCGTCGAGGACGAAGAGCGGGACGCCCTGGTAGGCGAGCTCGCGCCCGGACAAATCCTGTCTTCGGGCCGCCTGCTCCTCGGCCTGCTGCTGCAGGCAGCGGACGGGCTGCCGCTCCATCTCCTCCAGTCCGTCCTGGACCATTCCAGGATGTTCGGCGAGGAGGGCTCCACCGACGGCGGCAGCGCCGAGTCGCGGAGCGACTGCTCCAGCGCCATCCTCAAGACTCTGTCTTCGGGTGGCGCCGAGCCTTCAGTCTTGGGACGGCGAAGGCGCGGGTGGCCAATTGGCGACGCCGTCGCGCGTGGCTCGCCGATGACAATGCCGCGCGAGCGTGTAAGCGGCGTCGAGCGCACAGGCAAGCCCGCCTCGCGCTTGACTGGGCACAGCCCCGGCGAAGGCCCAGTCGGCGTGCGCAGCGGCGTCGTGCCCGAGGAGTGGGAGGCCGAGGCGGAGGAGGAGGAGCTCATGCTGGCCATCCTCCTCGGCATCCAGTTCGCTGGAGGACGCCGCCCCAACCTGGACGCCGGCGTGGGTAGGCGCAGGAAGCCGAGACGCGGTGTGTTCCCGGCGTTGATGTGCTCCAGCACCGCCTTGAGCGTCTGGCCTGGCGCGCTCCACCAACGCCGACGACCGGCCGAGTTGTTGCGCTTCGGCGGCGACTCGTTCGGCGGCCCCTCGTGGCGGGCGAGCTCCTGGGCGCGGCGATCCGCAAAGAATTGCTCCAAGTACAGGAGGTTGTCGGGGCTCTCGGCGACGGAGGGGTCGTCCATGACGCCGATGTACTCTTGGATCTCGTACGACAGCTCCTCCGGCGTCGACGCCGGCGGGATAGGGATGCCGCCGGCGCTTAGCTTCCACCCGGAGAGTTTCGCGTGTCCGGCGGCGCCATATAGCCGGCCTCGTAGAGCAGGCGCGCCTCCCACGCCTTGAGGGTGCGCCGGTCGAAGCCGTTCGCCGCCGCACCGTCGCCGGGGTGTCTCTCGGCCATGGCTTGAGGAGGGAAGCTTGAGAGAGTGTTTGCCGGAGTTCGGACTGATGGGCTGAAGGAGCTGTGAGAGAGTATGAGGAACTCTGGCGAGGGATACGGTTTATATAGGCTGAGGTGGGCGGCGAGGCGAGGACGAGATGGACGGCGAGGACGGGAAAAGGGAAAACTAAGGAAAGTTAGCGTCCGCCGGTCCGTTGCGGGAGCCGACGCCGCGGTGGGGCAATTCAGCGACGCGGACAGTTAATGCGGGTTAGTGCACGCTTTGTTTTTTTTCATCAAGTTCGCTAAGTTCAACCTGAGTAGTCCGAATCAAAATTAGCCCAAATTCAATACAGGTTCCTGAGACGATTTTCGGCGTGAGTGGAGATGCTCTAAACCTAGCCATTTTTGGGCATGGACACGAAAGCAAGGTATATCGGTGCCCGAGCAATCCACGCAAAATACGATTGTCACGTTGCCGGCGTTTATCTGCATGGAGTAACTGATTCATAGGGAGGATTCTCTAACCCATTTGAGTATTTTCGACAGAAGCCAAACAACAGAAACATGACACCTTCACTGATCTCCCTGCTTCCACCGACGGTTTCATACACCGGTGACTCTACGGGCGAACACAACCAACAAAAGGCAAAAGAAAATGTGCCTTTTCTCTAGGGCAAACCGATCTCTCACGGGAAGGGGGCGTGCTGCTTCATCTCCGTGGCCGTGACATCCACGGCGAACCCCTTGCCGTGCAGCCGCCAGTAGTCGGCGTTCGGGTTGATCCACTCCGGCTCCTCCATCTCCACCCTCTCCGCCTTGAGCCCCCGGGCCGAGCTGTCGACCTTGCACCTCTGGTCGCGGTCGCGCACCAGCTCGGGGCGCACCCGGCCCGGCTCCACGGCCTGCGGCGACATCATGAGCGCCGGCGCGCCGAGGGGCAGCCGGTCGCCGCGGTCGACCTGCCAGGTGCACCAGAACTTGCCGTACGTCTTGGCCATCCTGGCCATCTCCGAGCTCTGCAGCATCTCGGGGACGCCGACGTCCGTCCACAGCCCGGCCTTGACCTCGTAGGCGTGCGAGTGCCACAGCTTCTGCTCCTCCGGCGGCAGCGCCTCGAAGATGCTGTCCGACACGATGTACTCCACGCCTGCATGCGCATCCAAGAGTTCATAAGCACCCAGACGAGCAGTGCAGACATGGATGCAAAACGTGACGACCGGAGAGGCTCTGGCAATATAATGGACATACCGATAAGGCGGGCGGAGGGCTTGTCGGAGTCGTAGACGGCGCACTGGAGGACGTCCTGGTTGAGGCGGGAGACGAAGTGGTGGACCTCGAGCTGCCGGTGCATGTCGTGCGCGTACAGCGCGAAGCTGCACGCGTGCTGCTTCATCTGGCGCACAGGCTTCAGCGGCTGCAGCACCTGCGCGCCCATGTCGATCACCTGCGAGGACACCGTGGTCGGCCTGCCCGGCGGCGGCGCCGTCCCGCTCCCGCCGGTGCCCGACGCGGGCGTGGGCGCAGGGTTGTGATCACTAGAGGACATCTCGTTTTCGCACGTTTGCAGATCGTTGATGCGAGGATGTGGTTTTATCATTGTAGCGTCGTGGCGTTCGCGCAAGGTGTACCCGACGCGTGCCGCTTAGGGGGGCTGGACGTGGCATGCAGCAGAGACGCAGCCCAAACAGAAGGCACGAGAAGAACCATGAGGTGCGAGCCAAGCCGAGCGTGGCATCTGAGGGACACGTATCAAATTTCCTTGGCATCTGTTATGTCAGTATGCAGTTGAAAGGAACCAGGTTTAAGGACTGCTCGGAACACGGGTACGAACCATGTAGGGGTGGGAAAGTGTTGCTATGCAAAATTAAACTCCTGATTTAAAACCAGATTGAAAAATTGTAGGAGTCGGCGCTTGAGTGAGCAATAGAAAAGGGCACTTCCTGTCTCCATAAATAAGTGTACTTTTAGAATTATCTTAAGTCAAAGATTTTAAATTTTGATTAACTTTATTATACTTCCTCCGTTTTAAAATATAAGATGTTTTAGCTTTATCAAGCAAATATATCTAGACTACTTTTAGTATATACGTTCACTCAAGTTTGGAATGAATCTACAAACTAAAACGAAGGAAGTACATAGTAGCAATATATATGATGTCAAATTGATATATTATGAAATTTCACTTTAAAACGGATCTAGTGACCCTACTTCGGTATCATAATCTAGCTATGTTTTTCAAAATAATTTGTCAAATTTTAAAAAGTTAATTTAAAACAAAGCTAAAAGTACATTTATTTGGGAATGGTGGAAGTAGGAAACAACATACCGATGGAGTCATGGTAGTTCTTTTTTTTGAACAAATAAAATTTATGCGTACCTTTTGGGGGACAGCCCCCCCCCCCCCCACCCCAAGTTGCTTCCAAATGGTCCTACGACCATCCCGTGCCCTGCTAGCAGCGTCTTGAGTAGGCCGGCGCATCTCCCCAAGCCAATAAGCTGCCTTGGAGTTATGGTAGTTGTTACCCCATCTCCAACAGGTTGATGCTAGGGGCTTGTTTTGGTTTTTTTTTTGAACAACAGAGTGCCCCGAAGGGGCTGGAACCTTCATTTAACTTAACAGTGGAGGTACAGAGAAATTACAGAGAGACCCATAAGAAAAGAAAAATACATATGGACCCTTGACATTTGTAGAAAGAACCTTGCTAAAAAATCTAAAGTTATAGGCTAGTCTTTTCTCTTCGCCACTGCGGAGCAAGGAGATCAGGCAGCTGCAGCCATGGACGAAGACGGGGACTACGCCACTTGCCTTCGGCCCGGCAACGCGTCCAGCGCCTGAGCTCGAACAGGGCCTCCCGCTGGAGGTTGTAGAGTTGCCGGAGCACACCGGCATGAAGAGGGCCTTTTCGGCCAAATTTCGGCGTCATCCAAGTCGACGCAGAAGAGAAGCTCCAAGAAGAATAGGTTCCAAGACTCCATGACCATCCCCGTCGAGCTTCAGCCCTGACATAATCTCTCCCCCACTCCACCTTGGAGCTTAGGAAGGAGAATAGTAGCAGGCCTAACAGCAGAACAGGGGCAGCAAGGGTAGGCCAACACCACGCCATGAAAAGCGTCTCACCATCAGACCCTACGAACCTGCCATGGACGCGGGGAGGCAAGAGTAGGAGATGGTGGTGAAGACGAACCAGCAAAATCCGCTTATTGAAGAGGCCCCCTCCAGATCCGCCACTGCCTTTCAGCTCCCGCCTCGGAAGCTTGACGAACAGCCGCGTCGGTGACCGTCTGACGCCGCGGAAAAGCCTCAGCTCGGTAGACCTCGAAGGAAAGGGGAGGACGGCCTTATTGATGGAGATGCCTCGCCCCAAGCTCCAATCTTGATGCCGCTCTTGCCACCAGAGCGGAGCCATAAGGAGGAGGAAGCAGAGGACGCGCCCGATCCGGCCGATGGGATCAAGCAGCCTACTCCAAGACGCCACGAGGGGACAAATCTTACAAAACGAAATACTAAATCCTAAGCTACTAGATCCGGTACCTCTCCTTTGCCACCTCCGGCCGGCAGTGCCGCCGCGAGGCGCATCGGATCGGCCCGGTGGGCAGCTAGCGACTCTCAAGGGAGAGGAACAGGGAAGACACGAGGAAGCTGGGGGAAAAGACCGAGCCCCCGACTTGTTTTGGTTAGTCGGGCCAATTTTTTTTGTTCCTTCGTATTTCTCATTTTTGCTATTTGGTCCTGCGAGATGTTATATGTGGTTAGATTTGGCTTGAGTCAACTTTGGTCTCTTAATTAATTGTTCACGAAGTGCTGGATTTAAAAAAGGCCTTAGTGTTTGGTCCGTGCTTGTAACATGAGCCAATGGAATGTTATGCCTTTAACTAACATAGTTGAACTTAATCCGTTCTAATCTACTGAACCATGTTTTCTATTCGAGATTATGTCTATGTGAATAAGATGATGCTTGACATTTATCGTAATCGGTTCCAAGTTTCTTTGAGTGTTTTAAACTCTATGTCGTGTTCTGTTTGGAGCTATTTTGGACCAAAAAATTCAAATTCATCGAACACGCTTGATCGTTTGAATTTTTCTTTGAGGAAAAGCTTCAACTCATCTTTTCACACAATATTCATATAACTTTCATGTTGTGAGTTTTCTTTTCTAGCATTCGTATACGAGTAGATCTTACGTCAACGTACAATGTATTGGGAAATTTTAGATCCACTCGTTTATAAATGCGAAAAACTTACAACACGAAAGTTATGTGAATCGGCAAGACAAAGCTACCACTCGAAGGAAATTTCAAACAATCGCTTGTATGTGACGGATTAAACAAAATTAACGAACATAGGAACTGATTGTTAGAATGGAATCACAATGTTGATACACATTTTTTTCATGTAAAACTTATTTTGAATCAGAGTATCTTTATGTAGATTAGAGGGATTAAGTTTAGCATGTTAGATAAACAAGGTTAAGTGCTATGATTGCAACCACAGAGAAACGTTGCCAGATTTTGCAGCGCTAGTGTCTGTTCGCGTGAAAAAACGCTTGATTTGGACGTTTTCAGCAAGTCAACGTTTTAAGACCCATGTCATGCGAGAAACACAAGCGACTAATAGCTGTGAGATTTTACATATTTTTTTATGGTTTCTATCGATGGTTTTCGTTTGGATTTGATGATTTTCTAATTTTATCTAATGCTAATACTTCGGTAGCAAAGAAAACTTGGTTTTTAATGTGTGTTTTAGGTTCTGAACAACAACAGAGGGATTTAACTATAAAAACATAATATTTAGACAAAAACAAGCAAGTCTTTTTTTAAAAGCAATTGACGAGAGGACACAAAAGCTTTAACGAACAACTATACGGCGGGAATATTTTTCCGGCCGTATAGTTTCTGTCATATAGCTGTCATCTCCTTTGTCTTATTAAAAAATACAACTTTCATGAAGAGGCCAAAGTCTAAAACAGAACACGCGAGCCGCCATACCATCCAGAAGGGAGAAAGAAGCAATCCAGAGAAGAAGGGCAATACGTTATTCATCTCTCTCGCTCCACGATCTTCGATCTCCTAGCCACCATACCTCCATAGCCATCACTTGTACTTGAGAGAGAGATATCCACCTTGCAAGACTAGGGTTTGAGATTGTTCTTCTCATCTTGAATTGTGTCGGATTTATTTTTATTTCTTATTATGCATCTCCACGGTAATATCAGGAAGAACTCCCTTTATTTAATTATATCGATGATGCTTTCTTCTCTCATGTGTGAGAAGTTCCCTTGGGTGTGGGAGATATAGAGGATTGGTGAGATGTGATGTGCCTATATATTTTCCATCAAATTTGTGGTTGATTTTAATTACTATATTATGTGTGCTTGACTATCTGTGTGATGCTTAATGCATGTTATCCAATTAAGGGTCCTGACAACATGTGCTTTGTTCTACATAGATAGAATCTTGTTTGCTAGCAGACCGGCGACCCCCGAGTGACACGGGGATATCAATGGAAAACTAGTTTGACTCGAGTATAACGAGGAACCATGGAGCTTATTGCATTAGTTCGATCTAAGGAGCTTAATTGCTAAGCAACCTGAAAGATCTTAATCATCTAGTGACTAACCATGGTTGTGGTAAACAGACTAGTAGGATTATTAAAGTTTGGATGAAACCTATCAAGAGGAGTTCCGGCTAATTATGGGTTGCTCGCATGTACACATACTTATAAGATTATAGTTGTTACACTTATCACTCATCCACCTGGAACATTTACTATCACCATGAACTGAAACTCCCCGCGTCTGCTTTGTCATCTGCAGAAAACAATAAACAAATTGTTCTTTACTTTTATATTTTTTATTTCTAAAGTTTACATTTTAGTTTTATTTAAGTATATATGTTTAAATCCAAATTCTATTCTCATTTTCAACACTTGCAGTCAATTCATTCGAAGACCTGTGACAACTTCGGATGTGACAGAGACTTTACTAATAAACACTTACCTTTGGGCTCCCTGTGGAATCGACATCTAAACTTCGAAACTAGCTACAAACGATCTTTGCACTTGCAGCCATCAGCGACACAACACAATAAACGAGTTTATTTCTCCCTGCTGGATGCGAGAAATAGGGAAACGGGCTAGCAAACACGCTGATCACACATGTTCGGCCATACAGGAAACACGGGTCAGCGATGTGATCTGAACCGACCGACACACGTGGAACGTGTTAATATGGTGAAACGATGTGTGCCCTCTCGGGCCATCGGTTGCGTGTTTATATAGGCAGGAAAGAGCCCCCTGCGTGGCTATACATGGAGGTATGTGTACGGTTGGAGTACTACTCCGTACACCGTACACGTAAAGTATTATATACTCTAACATCCCCCCTTAATCTAAAGGTCGGGAAAGATTTAGATTATGCTTAAACTCATCTAAACCCTTTACAGGAAGAGCCTTTGTGAAGCCATCAGCAATCTGATCTTTGGTGGAGATGAACTTGATATCAAGACGGTTGTTTGCAACACGTTTACAAACAAAATGATAGTCTATCTCAATGTGCTTAGTACGAGCATGAAAAACTGGATTAGCATAAAGAAAAGTGGCACCCAGATTATCACACCATAAGCAGGGCTTCTCACTAAGCTCGACACCAAGTTCTGTAAGCAGTGCTTCAACCCATATAAGTTCTGTAGTTGCATTAGCCAAAGCCTTGTATTAAGCTACAGTGCTAGAGCGAGACATAGTGGCCTGTTTGCGAGCACTCCAAGAGACCAAGTTTGGTCCTATAAAAATAGCAAAACCTCCAGCAAAACGCCTGTCTTCCAGACAACCTGCCCAATCTGCATCTGAGAAAGCACTAAGAAGTGTAGATGCCGAGGATCTGAATGTTATACCAATTTGATATATATCTTTAACATAACGAAGAATATGTTTTGCAGCTGTCCAATGAGCAGTAGGAGGAGCATGAAGATATTGACAGACCTTATTAACAGAAAAATACAGGTCTGGGCGAGTAAGAGTAAGATACTGGAGAGCACCAACAATGCTTCTACACTAAGAGCTGTCCTCAGGGCCGAGTGGATCACCTCCATGAAGGGATAGGGGCTCGTACGGTGACAGAGGTGTGGGTGCAGCCTTGCAGTCAAACATACCAACTTTGGCAAGAATATCACATGCATATTTTTCTTGTGTAAAAAGCAAACCTTCTGATGTTCTTTTTACTTCAATACCAAGGAAGTAGTGAAGATCACCCAAGTCTTTGATGGAAAAGTGGGCATTAAGATCTCTGAGAAACACTATGATAGCATCATCTGAGGAGCTAGTTACAATAATATCATCAACATAGATCAAGACAAATATAGTAACAACAGACTTATTATAGAGAAACAAGGAAGTATCAGCTTTGGATGGAATGAAACCAAATTCCTGAAGCTTAGCACTCAACCGAGAGTACCATGCTCGAGGGGCTTGTTTTAATCCATATAGAGCTTTATCAAGCCTGCAAATATGATGAGGTGTATCAGGATGTTCAAAACCAGGTGGTTGTTTCATATAAAGTTTCTCTTCTAGAACACCATGAAGAAACGCGTTCTTGACATCTAGCTGCCGAAGATTCCAACCACGAGAGACAAAAATAGAAAGAACAATTCGGATAGTGGAAATTTTGACAACTGGACTGAAAGTATCTTCATAGTCAATGCCATACCTTTGCTTGAACCCTTTTGCAACTAACCATGCCTTGTATCTATCAATAGTAGCATTAGCACGTCGCTTGATGCGATAAACCCACTTGCAATCAATTAAGTTTTTATTTGTACTGGAAGGAACAAGAGTCCAAGTCTTGTTAGCCATAAGTGCATCATACTCATCTTGCATAGCAGCATGCCAGTGGGGATCAGTGAGAGCAGCATGAAGATTGTGAGGTTCTCATGTAGAAGCAAGCATACCATATCGTATAGTTCCATTGGTATATTTTTTCGGGTGATGGATACCTTGCTGAAGGCATGTACGTACTCCAGGAGGCGGCACAGGTGGTGCAGTGATAAGTTGGAAACGTATCTATAATTTTTGATGCTCCATGCTTGTTTAGTATCTACTTTGCTTTACTTGTCCACACTTTGAGGTGCTTTTTACATGTTTTCTGGTACTAACCTAGTAACAAGTTGCAACAGTGCCAGACGCCTGTTTTCTGTTGTTTTTGGTTTCAAAAAAGTTAATAAAGAAATATTCTCAAAATTGGACGGGACAAACGTCAAAGTCAATTACTTTCCATGGGGAACAAGAAGTCCAGAGAAGAGCCGGAGGGGCCGGCTGCGGTGACCCGGCATACCACTGCATGATGTAGTATACTATAGTCATTGACATAACACCAATAAAACACCGTTCACTAGTATTACATTCCTCAGAATGGCACAACAGAAACACGACGGGTCCAATACATGGCTAAAGGTTACAACTCACTCTTTACATAAGATCCAGAGAACACTCTAGGTTAAAGAGAGAAAAAGAACTTCTTTCTGAGAAGAGTCAAAGATAAATAACGCAAGAACAAATATACTATTGCGTCTAGTATCTTGGCTAAGAGGTTGGCATTGCTACTATTGCAACGCACTACAGGAATAGGTTCTTTGGCTAGAGATTTTATTTCTATCCAATTACTAACTTCGTCTTCACTTGAGTTGAGATATATGTTGTCTTCCTTGTCTTCATTGAAAGGCTTTAGCTTTTGATAATTCCTGGGAGCATAACTTGATGTAGACATCTTCTTAGTGGCTTCCGAATCTAGCAAGGGTTGAGAAGATACTTTGAATACGAGCGTACTCAGCAAATTCACTAGAAAAGGAGTGTTTGATGCACTATAACTACAGCCACAGACCGTAGGTCGTAGACCAATGCAAGTTTTCATAAACATTTCTTCAAAGGTTGCTTTTATTCTGAAAATCTATGTCCGTCAGCCTTCACGGGTTTACTAGAACCTTCATGGGGTTTCTTTCCCGCCGCGTTCGCCGCTCCTTCCTAGAACAGGGAGTAACAAGTTATAGTTCTTAGACTCTGCAGAGGTGCGTTACTTTACTCATGAGAGATCAACTCTTTGTTGCACAACCGGGCAGCTTATTCCCGTCCATAATTCCATGATGTGGGGCCCAGAAGATGATCCAAGCCAATCACTGCCCCCTTCGCGACCCCGCATGCCTCCTTGGTGTACACCATGCCCACATAAAGAATTACGGCAATGGTTTGTACAAACCCTTAGATGTCAGAACTATCGTGGGACGATGAGGGTTCCCACCCATATGCTGCATATCCTCTACGAATTACCAATTAATATGCACGCTATGAGGATAACAGCCACGACTTGCACATCCGGCTTCATGCGAGAGGAAGAAGATACAGCTGACTTCTCCGTCTTATTCCAAATCTCATGGTCAACGCGTAATATACGGCGCAAGAATCACTGACGACATTGGTTGTTAAGTCCTAGGTGATATAACTATAAACAGTGGTATCCCAACTGTCAAGTTTAATAGATTAGCTGATCACCCTAGATCAGTAATCAATAGTTCTCATTATTACTGAAAATAGTGTCTTCTGACCTTTTTCGAATGCAGGTGAGGACAACACTGGATTTGTAAAATACTTTACAGAAAATAAACAAAGGACATGAGCAAGTGTGAACTTGCCTTTTATGGTTGCAAGATTATGCACTCATGGTCTTTGAGTCAGTACAAGATCCAAAATATGAAATCAGCATCATTGGTCCAGTAAGGACTAATGTTTAAAGAAGCAATATGCTTTTATGCATAAGTAATGTGATGCATGTTCTAAGTGCAGATCCTAAGAATAGCGTTGTTCTAGGGTTTAGATTTCGAAAGTGGTTAGTTTGGAATGTGTGGTCCTTTTAAATAAGTTTCATAGTTGTACTTTTATTAGAGTTTAGGAGTGGTTGTAGAAATTACATTTGTAGGAGTAAAATATACATGCTTATGACATACTAGTTAGGATTACTTATACAAGATTTCTTATTTAAAGTGGCAAAAAGAATAACCTTCGAAGAAAAGATTTCTCTTCCGAAGTCTAATCCTTTGTGGTTAATTAGTGGTGGTTGATGTCATTTGTTTTGATCAAATGGTTTGGCTTGAGTTTCTTTATATATTAACTATTTCAGACCAAAGTTAACTATAAAACATGTAGTAATGTGTATGCTATTATATTTAGATTCTTGGAGACTAAAGTTAACTTTAAAATATAGATAGTTTTGAAAATATGATATTTACACTTTGGTATCTTGTATATCTGAAATGTTTTTCGTTAAGAATGTTTGTTCCGTTACTTGAGATAATGGTTTCTTAATTATATGATAGAGTAGTACCATTTATCTTTTATAGAAAAGTGAGTAAAGTTTATAATTCTAGATATATTTTCATTTAACTACCTTTGAACTTTCTAAAGTGTTGTGGTAATTGTTGAAATTTGATAATTTAAAGTTAATGGAAAGGATCTGATTTATTCAAAAGATGTTCTTCAAGGTTTTTATCATGAATTGGAATCCTTTGAGAATATAATCTTCACTTAGAGTTGTAGATAGTTTAATATGAAGATGTTTATAATGTTTTTAAAACCCTTAGAGTTTGATTTCATTAATATTTAAGATTTGTACTATATATTTAAACTTATTTTACTCATTTTAAGGATATTAATAAATGTTATTTATCCTTTTATGAATTATTAATGAAGTGACTAGGTTTAAATTTGAGTTATTAAAATATTTGAATTTTTATTTAGTTCAAAGTATAATATTAGATTTTTATCATGTATATTTTTTTGTAATTAATAAATAGTAAGTTATGATTTTTTATTATTACTTTATAATTACTTAGTAAATACTAAATATTTAATTAAGTGAAATAATAATACATGATTATATTTTTAATTAGAGTTCTTATTTTTCCAAGATTTTTGGTATTTTACTTATCTTATAAACATTTATCATTATAGGAATTTGAATTATTAAAGTTTTATTACTAAATATTTATTTAGTATTTTTCATAAATACTGTAATATTAATAGATAATAAAAGTGATTTTTATTTATTTTTATCATTTTTTAATAATTTTGTAAAATTCCATAAGGAATATATAAATTACAAAATTCTTATAAAAGTTTAAGTATTCAAAATTTGATATTTCATTTTATTTGAATAGAGTGGACTATTGTGAATCCAAAAATATTTTACTTATAATTTATGGACTTTTATTTTAGTTTCTATCATTTTATTGAGGTCACGGGTATTTTGGTCTTTTTCAATTGATCAAAAAGATTTATTAAGCAATTTGGGCTGGCCCCTTAGGCTTATTGGGCCAGGGTGGCCCAATAGGTGCGAGTTGAGGTTGTCGACGATGCTCGTTCGTTCTATCCACTTGGATTTGTTTCTCGGGCTTTCCCGAGGTCAATTCCACCCCATATTTGAACCCTAGGGTTCGAGAAAGATGTTGTCACCGCCGCCGTGATCCCGCCTGCGGTGGTGTGTTGGTCTCGTGTGTTGCTGCGACCGCCGCAATGGCAGGTGCAGGTTGCAGCGCCCCTCTGGGTGCTCCTTGTGCCGCCGCGGTTCGTCGGCTCCTCTGCTTCCTCTTCGATTCATCAGCGAGGACCTCGGGTAAGTGGTCTCTGTGGTGTTCAGTCATGCTACTGTCTTGATTCTTTTTGGTGTGTAGCTAGTGGCTTCTGATGTTGAGTGATGATGTGCTGATTGGGTTCATCTCAGGATTAGGGTTCATAACCCCTCTGTTGATCACATCTAGGATGCTTTCGATCTAGTGTTGATCATATTTGATCATGTGAAATGATTGCTTGCTGTGGTTAAGGATTGATAGTAACTTTGTTGTTACTAGTTGCCTGTCAGATTTGTCCTAGTGGTAATCTACCGTGACCCAGGCTAGTTGTTTCAATCGAATCCTTAATTAGATTATGTTTTGGGTCTAAGGCTTCACTCTACTGTTAGTTTGCTTATACTGACAGTGTTTGCTTACTGCAATTATACTGTTGGCTTGTCTGAGATTTTACTTACTGAATCAAATCATTGCTTGCAATGATTTCTGTGAATGTATAAATGAATTTAAGGTTGATTCCTAGCATTTGGCTCAAGAAAATGATATGTAATGATTTGTCCCTTTTACTGTGGAAGCTAATTAAAGATTGGTTTTAGCTCATGAAGAACTTGTCCTTGTGATACCCTTGTATTCTGGCACACAAGTGATTGGGTTTTTATTTCTAGGCTTAGCTTGATTATGCTTGTGATTAAAACTGATAAGTTAATATGGAAGCTTTCTTATCTTGCCTATGATGTTGGTCTGAGGCTCTAGGATGTAATTCCTAGTTAGTTGGGCAATAATTTGTTTGAATCTTGTAGGATTATAGGTGCTACTCTCTTTGAGAGATGTACCCTAATTTGTTAAGATCAAATGGAAATGATTTAAGTTGTAAAAATAACACTGAACCCAGTGATGCTGGTCTGAGGGTTTAGTGTTTGTGGTTGAGCTAGATTTCTTATCCTTGTACTTGAAATCTCTAGGATAGATTCACCCCTCTTGGGTGCTTATTGAGAGATGATTGCATAAAGCAACACATGCTTTTGTTTAGATATTCTAATGAAGGCATCTGATGGTTTTATAAGACCCACCACAAGATTTGATGTTGGTGTAGTATATTTGATGATGATCCTGATCTTGATCTTGGTCTTGATCTTGATCTGCTTTTGCTGGTTCCTGAGCTTGCTCTTGAGCTTGCCTGCTCCTCCTAGCTCCTGGGCTTGACCTTGTTGTCCACCAGATCTATTCTCCTCTTTATGTCACCATTCTGGTGATGTTTGGGTTGATCTGGGTGGTTGGTTTGGTTGCTGTTCTTGTTTAACTGTTGTACATCCTGGCTGTGCTAGTGTATTGTGTGGTGGAGAGATGCACTAAGGTGCTCCTCCACGGTTGGCTGTGGTTTTGTGATAATGGCTATGCTTGTGAGGTCGACAACACCCCCCCTGCATGCTTGTGTGTGTGCAGCTTGTGTGCCTGCTATGCACATGAGGATAAGCTCAGAAAGTTTGAAGTTACTAGTACCAATCTACTTTTACCTTGGCTGGTGAATTGGTCCCTTTTGGCTATCATTTGCATTCTGGCTTTGAGTTTATGAAAGATGAAATCTTTCATATTGGTGAAACTTGCCCCTATATAACATTTCTCAATGATGAGATTGTCAAGTGCACCTCACTGACACATCTGAGAGAAATATTCTAACACTGATCCTATCTTGTTTTCCATTTAATCTTTGTTTTGCAGCTACAAAAGATAAAGATGAAGATTTATGTAGTTTTAGGTATAGGATAGTTAGTGGATATACAAATGTAGTTTTCTTATTCTTTTGTAATTTTTCTTTTATAATTTATGTAATCTTTATTTGGTTCATTTGTAATAAAGATTATATATGTTTATTAATAAAGAATATTTTATTCTTTACTCTTGTGTGAATTGTGAAGTTTGGAGTAACTTCTGTAAGTTATTCTTTGTGACTTGATTAAGTATGTAAAATGAATTTCACATACCATATTGTTTTTAGATAAGAGTTATAATACTTTTCTCTTAATTAATTTAAGATTCACATCTTATATCCAAATCATTTGAATTATAAAACACTTAAGTTTTAGAATCCAAACTCATTTCAAAACACACATAACTCCTTTAAGTTCATATCAAAGTTTATAGCAATCCTTCTTTAAGACTAAACCTATTCTCAAAGTAAGAAAGAAACATTGATAACTTAAGTTTTTATTTGGCAAAAAAAATTCCCACATTTTCACAAATAAATGCATGCAACAATTCATATTCCTAAATCTACCCTTCGTTGGGTCCTAAATACTGGGATGTTACACCGGCCAGGGGGGGCAGACCCAGCCTAGGAGCGGGTGGGCCCTAGCCCGCGCCTGGCTAGGGTTTCCCTACCCCGGCGGCCGCCTCGGTCTCCCCCTTCGCCTATAAGAAGCCCCCGATGCAAAAACTCTGAGTACCCGATCAGAAATCCACGAAACCGTATGTATCCGCCGCCACCATCGTCCCTAGATCGGGGGGATCTGAAGTTCTTCTCGGCACCCTGCCGGAGGGGAGATCATCCCGGAGGCCTTCTCTCCAGTATGATTTGTGAGTAGTTCCACCTTGGACTGTGGGTCCATGTAGTAGCTAGATGGTTGTATCTCCTCCTTCGTGCTTTCATGTATAGATCTTGTGAGCTCCGTTCATGATCAAGATCTAATCTATTTGTAATCATGCATGTTGTGTTTGCGGGGATCCGATGGATATTGAGATTATTATGTTGGTTTGATTAATGGTTTTATCTTTATGATTCTATCATGTCTGTGTTGTTTGTGATCTTGCATGCTCTCCGTTGCTAGCGGTTATCTTGGCCAAGTAGTTGCTAGTGACTCCAAGAGGGGGTATTTATGCTCGATAGTGGGTTCATGCCTCTAGTTTCCAAGGGAAGTGACAGAAATCTCTTCAGTTGTAGATGTGTTGTTGCTACTAGGGAGAAAACAACGGTCTCTTGTTCATGGAACATGTGGACTATTTGTTGGAGATATGCCCTAGAGGCAATAATAAATGTAGTTATTATTATATCTTTGTGTTTATGATAAATGTTTATATTCATGCTATAATAGTATTAACGAGGAAACATTAATACTTGTGTGAATTGTAAACTTAAATTGAAGTCCCTAGTATAGCCTCTATACTTCACTAGCTTGTTGGTTAATAGATGATTGTGGTTTCCCTATCATGAACATTGAGATGTTATTAACAACAAGATCATATCGTTAGGAGAATGATATGGTGGACATACTCCTATAGATAAAGCGTAGCATAAAGATCAAGTCATTTCAATAGTTCAATTGCTATATGCTTTCTGATACATAGTAACCTAATTCCTTCGACCATGAGATCATGCATATCACCTTTACCAGATGGATGCTTTGATATCATCAAACACCACACCGTAACAGGGTGGCTATAAAGGTGGCATTGAGTGTTCGGAAAGTATTGGTTGAAACACATGGATCAAGAGTGGGATTTGTCCATCCAGATGACGGATAGATATTCTCTGGGCCCTCTCGGTGAAATTTCATCCAATTAGCTTGCAAGCATGTGACTGGGTCACAAGGGATCACATATCACGGGAACGAGAAAAGAGTACTTATCAGTAACGAGGTTGAACTAGGTATACAGAGATACCGACGATCATAACCTCGGATAAGTAACATATCGTGAGACAAAGGGAAATTGGTACCGTATGTAAGTGGTTCATTCGATCGCAAAGTAATCGTAGAAATATGTGGGAGCCATATGAATTTCCAGATTCCTCTATTGGTTATTGTTCGGAGAAGTGTCTCGATCATGTCCGCATAATTCACGAACCGTAGGGAGACACACTTAAGGATTCGACGTTGTTTGAGTAGTTATGGTATTATGAGAAAGAGACCGAATGTTGTTCGGAGTCTCGGATGGGATCCGGGATATCACGAGGTGATCCGGAATGGTTCGGAGAATAAGATTCATATAAGGAAAGTCCCGTTTCGGAGTTGGGGAATGGTTCCGGTGTTTTCATCGGGAACATTCTAGAAGGTCCCGGAATGTCCGGCACTCCGGAGGGGGAAGGGGTACATGAATGTGTCATTTCATGTTGGATTTATTGCATCATGTACTAAGTGTTCTCGCTGTCCGAAATAAAGGGTTAATTCAAATCCTAATTGAAAAAGTCAAACTGCCAGTTTTCGGTCAAACTGCCAGTTTTCGGAAAGAGGAGAAAGAGGAGGAGGTGGAGGCCGAGTTGGGGAGGGATTCCTCCCCTTGGCCGGCGCCTCCCAAGGCCGACTTGGGGAGGGACTCCCCTCCCCTTGGCCGGCCCTCCCACCTATAAAAGGAGGGGCAGGGCCTCCTCCTCTAGACACAAGTTTCCTACCCCTCTAAACCTAAACCCTAGATCTAAACCCCGGTTTAGAGCTATTTTAGTTTAGAGCCTTCTAATTGGTTTAGAGTGTTGGAGATATGCCCTAGAGGCAATAATAAATATAGTTATTATTATATATCTTTGTGTTTATGATAAATGTTTGCATTCATGCTATAATAGTATTAACAAGGAAACCATTAATACTTGTGTGATTTGTAAACTTAATTTGAAGTCCCTAGTATAGCCTCTATACTTCACTAGCTTGTTGGTTGATTGATGATGTGGTTTCTTTGTCATGAACATTGAGATGTTATCAACAACAAGATCATATCGTTAGGAGAATGATATGGTGGACATACTCCTATAGACAAGCGTAGCATAAAGATCAAGTCATTTCAATAGTTCAATTGCTATATGCTTTCTGATACATAGTAACCTAATTCCTTCGACCATGAGATCATGCATATCACCTTTACCAGATGGATGCTTTGATATCATCAAACACCACACCGTAACAGGGTGGCTATAAAGGTGGCATTGAGTGTTCGGAAAGTATTGGTTGAAACACATGGATCAAGAGTGGGATTTGTCCATCCACATGACGGATAGATATTCTCTGGGCCCTCTCGGTGAAATGTCATCCAATTAGCTTGCAAGCATGTGACTTGGTCACAAGGGATCACATATCACGGGAACGAGAAAAGAGTACTTATCAGTAACGAGGTTGAACTAGGTATGCAGAGATACCGACGATCATAACCTCGGATAAGTAACATATCGTGAGACAAAGGGAAATTGGTATCGTATGTAAGTGGTTCATTCGATCGCAAAGTAATCGTAGAAATATGTGGGAGCCATATGAATTTCCAGATTCCTCTATTGGTTATTGTTCGGAGAAGTGTCTCGATCATGTCCGCATAATTCACGAACCGTAGGGAGACACACTTAAGGATTCGACGTTGTTTGAGTAGTTATGGTATTATGAGAAAGAGACCGAATGTTGTTCGGAGTCTCGGATGGGATCCGGGATATCACGAGGTGATCCGGAATGGTCCGGAGAATAAGATTCATATAAGGAAAGTCCCGTTTCGGAGTTCGGGAATGGTTCCGGTGTTTTCATCGGGAACATTCTAGAAGGTCCCGGAATGTCCGGCACTCCGGAGGGGGAAGGGTACATGAATGTGTCATTGCATGTTGGAATGATTGCATCATGTACTAAGTGTTCTCGCTGTCCGAAATAAAGGGTTAATTCAAATCCTAATTGGAAAAGTCAAACTGCCAGTTTTCGGTCAAACTGCCAGTTTTCGGAAAGAGGAGAAAGAGGAGGAGAGGTGGAGGCCGAGTTGGAGGAGGGTTCCTCCCCTTGGCCGGCGCACCTCCCAAGGCCGAGTTGGGGAGGAACTCCTCCCCTTGGCCGCCGGCCCTCCCACCTATAAAGGGAGGGGCAGGGCTCCCCTCTCTAGACACACTAGTTCCTACCCCTCTAAACTAAACCCTAGATCTAAACCCCGGTTTAGAGCTATTTTGGTTTAGAGCCTTCTAATTGGTTTAGAGCCCTCTAATTGGTGTGTCTAATTACTAGACCACTAATAGCCTCTCTCATAAGCTCCACCATACTCGCACCGGCTTAAGGCGAAGCCCTGCGGGATCTCCCCTCTACCTCCGGTACCACGCCGTTGTGCTGCCGGAATCACGAGGAGAGTACTACAACCTCCGCTGCCTGCTGGAACAAGGGAGAGGAAGGTCTTCGTCGAGTACCGAACGTGTGACCGACTACGGGAGCGCTGCCGGAACGTGGCGCCGGAAGGATCGTCTACGCGATCTTGAGATCGGAAAGAGTACGACTACATCACCCACGAGAATCTGCTCTCGTTAAACACTTTGGAATCTTCGAGGGTGAGTTATTCCATCGACTCGTTGCTACAATCTAGTAGATAGATCTTGGCTTGTTTGTTTGTATGCGATAGAAAATTTTTGTTTTCCATGCTACGAACCCCTACAGTGGTATCAGAGCCGTGTCTATATGTAGATCTGTTGCACGAGTAGAACACAATGGTCATTGTGGGCGTTGATGCTTTTATTGTAGATTGCTTTTTGTGTACTTTGCATCTTGCGGTATGTTGGGATGAAGCGGCCCGGGCTAACCTTACATGACATCGTTCATGAGACTTGCTCCACGCTTGACATGCAACTCGTTTTGCATAAGTGGCTTTGCGGGTGCCTGTTTCTCCTAGCATAGTAAAGATCCAATTTACAACGGGTGATCAACAATGCTAGTATCAATGTTGTGGTTATTGTTCGTAAGTTAGAACGACACTTATGGAAAGCCCCAAACCACGTAAAATATGCAAAGAAAGTAGAAGCGTCTAACTTTGTTTTGCAGGGGTGTGCAGTGATGTGATATGGCCATGATTGTGATTATATTTGATGTATGCAATGTTCCTTATTGTAAGTTGGCAACCGGCAGGAGCCATATGGTTGTCTTTAATTTCTGTTAAGACCTGCGTGTCTATTCAAAATAGTTGTAATAGTTGAAGCTGGTGGACGACAACCATGAAGAAGCGTCATTGATCTTGATGCTATGCCGGTGATGATGGAGATCATGTTCGTGCTTGAAGATGGAGATCGGAAGCACAAAGAAGAAAGGCCATATCATATCACATATTATGAATTGCATGTGATGTTAATCCTTTATGCATCTTGTATTGCTTAGTAGACGACGGTAGCATTATAAGATGATCCCTCATGCACATAAATTTCAAGTTCTAAAGTGTTCGCCCTTAGTTAGCACCGTTGCTAAAGCTTGTTGCTTCGAAGCACCACGTGATGATCGGGTGTCTTTGATTCCACGGGTGAATACAACGTAAGCAAGCCAGATTTGCTTATGCGGTAGCTAAGGTTTGATCTTGACGAGCCTAGCATGTACAGACATGGCCTCAGGAACACGGATCGCCGAAAGGCAAAGCATGAATCATATAGTAGATATGATGAACATGATGATTGTTCGCCATTAAAACTATATCAGCTCTCGTGATGATCGGTGTTGATGTAGTGGATTTGGTTCGTGTGATCACTAAAACAATGTGAGGGATGTTGTTTTGAGTGGGAGTTCACCTAGTTTAATTTCATTAATTAATTTGAACTCAATTTGTCATAAACTTAGTCTAAACTATTGCAAATATGTTGTAGATCAATGGCAGCCCCTACCATCAATTTTAATGCGTTCCTAGAGAAAGAAAAGTTGAAAAACAATGGAAGCAACTTCGCGGATTGGTTCCGCAATTTGAGGATTGTCCTCACAGCTGGTAATTTGACCTATGTGCTGGATGCACCGCTAGGTGACCCACCTGCAGCTGATGCTTCCGATGAAGTAAAGAATGTTTACCTCGCTCGGAAGAATCAGTACTCCATAGTTCAGTGTGCTATCTTGTATGGTTTAGAATCGGAGCTTCAGAAAAGGTTTGAAGAGTCAGACCCATATGATATTGTCGAGGATCTCAAATTAATTTTTGAGACTCATGCGGCAATTGAAAGTTATGAAGCTTCTGAAAAGTTCTTTAACTGCAAGATGGAAGAGGGTAGCTCCGTCAGTGAGCATGTGCTTAAAATGTCTGGGCACGCGAATAAACTTCAAAGCTTGGGTATAGTGATTCCTAATACTTTGGGAGTTTACCGCATCCTCCAATCACTACCACCAAGTTACAAGAACTTTGTGATGAACTACAACATGCAGAACATGAACAAAGAGTTGCCAGAACTATTTGCTATGTTAAAATCTGCAGAAGTGGAGATCAAGAAAGAGCACCAAGTGTTGATGGTCAATAAGACCACCAAATTCAAGAAAGGCAAGTCTAAGCAGAAGGGACACTTCAAGAAGGGTGGTAAGAAAGCTACCATGCTGACGAAGAGGACCAAGGCTGGACCCAAGCCTGATACTGAGTGCTTTTACTGCAAGGGAGAAGGTCACTGGAAGCGGAATTGCCCAAAGTACTTGGCGGATTTGAAGAACGGCAACATCAAGAAGAAAGGTATATCTGATATACATGTTATTGATGTGATCGCGGTCGGCACGCTACCTCTTCATCTACCATCGGGATTAGTTTTATACTTAAATAATTGTTATTTGGTGCCTGCGTTGAGCATGAACATTATATCGGGATCTTGTTTATTGCGAGACGGTTACTTGTTTAAATCCGAGAATAATGGTTGTTCGATTTATATGAGTAATATGTTTTATGCACATGCACCTTTGATAGATGGTCTATTCATATTGAATCTCGATAGTGGAAATACACATATTAATAACATTGAAGCTAAACGTTTGAAATCAAGCGATAACTTAACCTATATGTGGCACTGTCGTCTTGGTCACATTGGAGTGAAGCGTATGAAGAAACTCCATTCCGATGGACTTCTTGAATCACTTGATTTTGAATCACTTGAAAGATGCGAAGCATGTCTGATGGGTAAAATGACTAAGACTCCATTTTCTGGTATGATGGAGCGAGCTACGGACTTATTGGAAATCATACATACCGATGTGTGTGGTCCAATGAGTGTAGCATCGCGCGGTGGTTATCGTTATGTTCTTACCTTCACGGATGACTTGAGTAGATATGGGTATATCTATTTCATGAAACATAAGTCCGAAACTTTCGAGAAGTTTAAGGAGTTTCAAAGTGAGGTAGAGAATCAACGTAACAAGAAGATTAAATTTCTACGTTCTGATCGTGGAGGTGAATATCTAAGTTACGAGTTTGGCGAGCATTTGAAGAAATGTGGAATACTTTCGCAGTTGACACCGCCGGGAACACCACAGCGTAATGGTGTGTCTGAACGTCGTAATCGAACTCTCTTAGATATGGTTCGTTCTATGATGTCACTTACAAATTTACCGCTATCATTTTGGGGTTATGCATTAGAAACAGCCGCATTCACTTTAAATAGGGCACCATCTAAATCCGTTGAAACGACACCGTATGAATTATGGTTTGGGAAGAAACCTAAATTGTCGTTCCTTAAAATTTGGGGGTGCGAAGCCTATGTAAAGAAGTTACAGCCGGACAAGCTTGAACCCAAAGCGGAAAAATGCGTCTTCATAGGATACCCGAAGGAAACTATTGGGTATACCTTCTATCATAGATCCGAAGGCAAAATCTTTGTTGCCAAGAATGGATCCTTTCTAGAGAAGGAATTTCTCTCGAAAGAAGTGACTGGAAGGAAAGTAGAACTCGACGAGGTTGTCGAACCTTCTCTCGAAATTGCGAGTAGCGCAGCACCGGAAGAAGTTCCTGTGGTGCCTGCACCAATGAGGGAGGAAGCTAATGATAGTGATCATGAAACTTCGGTTGAGGTTGCTACAGAGCCTCGGAGGTCAACGAGAACTCGTACCACTCCAGATTGGTATGATTCCGTTATGAATGTCATGTTGGTGGACAACACCGATGATCCCGAGACATATGAGGAAGCGATGATGAGCCCAGATTCCAATAAATGGCAAGAAGCCATGAAATCCGAGATTGGATCCATGTACGAAAACCAAGTATGGACTTTGGTGGACTTACCGGATGGCCGGAAGGCTGTCGAGAACAAATGGATTTTCAAGAAGAAAACAGATGCTGATGGTAATGTTACTGTCTATAAAGCTCGACTTGTCGCAAAAGGGTTTCGACAAATTCAAGGAGTTGACTACGATGAGACTTTCTCACCAGTAGCGAAGCTAAAGTCTGTGAGGATTATGTTAGCAATCGCTGCATATTATGATTATGAGATATGGCAGATGGATGTCAAAACAGCATTCCTCAATGGAGACATTGATGAAGAATTGTATATGATGCAACCCAAAGGTTTTGTCGATCCTAAAGATGCTAACAAGGTATGCAAACTTCAACGGTCCATCTATGGATTGAAGCAAGCATCCCGAAGTTGGAATCAACGTTTTGATAAGGTAATCAAAAGTTTTGGTTTTATACAAACTTATGGAGAAGCTTGTATTTACAAGAAAGTGAGTGGGAGCT
The DNA here is from genome assembly GCA_916181665.1 of Avena sativa. Classification (NCBI taxonomy): domain Eukaryota; kingdom Viridiplantae; phylum Streptophyta; class Magnoliopsida; order Poales; family Poaceae; genus Avena; species Avena sativa. Next base: position 355,019,598 of record OV702295.1, read on the forward strand.
CTGTAGCGTTCTTAATACTATATGTGGATGACATATTATTGATTGGGAATGATGTAGACCTTCTTAATAGTGTCAAAGAATATTTGAATAATAGTTTTTCAATGAAGGATCTTGGCGAAGCAGCTTACATATTAGGCATAACGATTTATAGAGATAGATCGAAACGCCAAATATCATTGTCACAAAGTACATATTTGGACAAAGTTCTAAAGAAGTTTGGAATGGAAGAAAGCAAGAAAGGGTTCTTGCCCATGTTGCCCAATACGACCTTGAGTAAAACTCAAAGTCCGACATCGGCAGAAGATAGAGAAAGGATGAGTAAGACTCCCTATGCCTCAGCCATAGGATCTCTAATGTATGCCATGCTATGTACTAGACCCGACATCGCATATGCTGTTAGTCTAACTAGCAGATATCAAAGTGATCCAGGAGTGGATCATTGGACAGCGGTCAAAAACATCCTTAAGTACTTGAGAAGAACTAAGGATATGGTTCTTTCTTATGGAGGTGATGAACAGCTCGTTGTTAATGGTTACACCGATGCTAGTTGGAACACCGATCCGGATGATTCTAAATCACAATCTGGATACGTATTTATTTTGAATGGTGCAGCAGTTAGCTGGAGGAGTGCAAAGCAAAGCGTTGTGGCGAGATCTTCAACTGAATCGGAATACATGGCTGCTTCGGAGGCTTCACAAGAAGCGATATGGATGAAAGATTTCATTACAGAGCTGGGTGTGGTTCCTAGTGCGCTGGACCCAATGTCTATCTACTGTGATAACATGGGCGCCATAGCCAATGCGCAAGAACCAAGGTCACACAAGAAGCTGAAGCATATCAAGCTGCGTTTTCACGCTATTCGAGAACATATCCAGGATGGGGATATAAAGATTTGCAAAGTACACACAGATCTGAATGTGGCGGATCCGTTGACTAAACCTCTCCCGAGGGCAAAACATGACCAACACCAAACTGCCATGGGTGTTCGGTATATTACCATGTAATCTAGATTAGATGACTCTAGTGCAAGTGGGAGACTGTTGGAGATATGCCCTAGAGGCAATAATAAATATAGTTATTATTATATATCTTTGTGTTTATGATAAATGTTTGCATTCATGCTATAATAGTATTAACAAGGAAACCATTAATACTTGTGTGATTTGTAAACTTAATTTGAAGTCCCTAGTATAGCCTCTATACTTCACTAGCTTGTTGGTTGATTGATGATGTGGTTTCTTTGTCATGAACATTGAGATGTTATCAACAACAAGATCATATCGTTAGGAGAATGATATGGTGGACATACTCCTATAGACAAGCGTAGCATAAAGATCAAGTCATTTCAATAGTTCAATTGCTATATGCTTTCTGATACATAGTAACCTAATTCCTTCGACCATGAGATCATGCATATCACCTTTACCAGATGGATGCTTTGATATCATCAAACACCACACCGTAACAGGGTGGCTATAAAGGTGGCATTGAGTGTTCGGAAAGTATTGGTTGAAACACATGGATCAAGAGTGGGATTTGTCCATCCACATGACGGATAGATATTCTCTGGGCCCTCTCGGTGAAATGTCATCCAATTAGCTTGCAAGCATGTGACTTGGTCACAAGGGATCACATATCACGGGAACGAGAAAAGAGTACTTATCAGTAACGAGGTTGAACTAGGTATGCAGAGATACCGACGATCATAACCTCGGATAAGTAACATATCGTGAGACAAAGGGAAATTGGTATCGTATGTAAGTGGTTCATTCGATCGCAAAGTAATCGTAGAAATATGTGGGAGCCATATGAATTTCCAGATTCCTCTATTGGTTATTGTTCGGAGAAGTGTCTCGATCATGTCCGCATAATTCACGAACCGTAGGGAGACACACTTAAGGATTCGACGTTGTTTGAGTAGTTATGGTATTATGAGAAAGAGACCGAATGTTGTTCGGAGTCTCGGATGGGATCCGGGATATCACGAGGTGATCCGGAATGGTCCGGAGAATAAGATTCATATAAGGAAAGTCCCGTTTCGGAGTTCGGGAATGGTTCCGGTGTTTTCATCGGGAACATTCTAGAAGGTCCCGGAATGTCCGGCACTCCGGAGGGGGAAGGGTACATGAATGTGTCATTGCATGTTGGAATGATTGCATCATGTACTAAGTGTTCTCGCTGTCCGAAATAAAGGGTTAATTCAAATCCTAATTGGAAAAGTCAAACTGCCAGTTTTCGGTCAAACTGCCAGTTTTCGGAAAGAGGAGAAAGAGGAGGAGAGGTGGAGGCCGAGTTGGAGGAGGGTTCCTCCCCTTGGCCGGCGCACCTCCCAAGGCCGAGTTGGGGAGGAACTCCTCCCCTTGGCCGCCGGCCCTCCCACCTATAAAGGGAGGGGCAGGGCTCCCCTCTCTAGACACACTAGTTCCTACCCCTCTAAACTAAACCCTAGATCTAAACCCCGGTTTAGAGCTATTTTGGTTTAGAGCCTTCTAATTGGTTTAGAGCCCTCTAATTGGTGTGTCTAATTACTAGACCACTAATAGCCTCTCTCATAAGCTCCACCATACTCGCACCGGCTTAAGGCGAAGCCCTGCGGGATCTCCCCTCTACCTCCGGTACCACGCCGTTGTGCTGCCGGAATCACGAGGAGAGTACTACAACCTCCGCTGCCTGCTGGAACAAGGGAGAGGAAGGTCTTCGTCGAGTACCGAACGTGTGACCGACTACGGGAGCGCTGCCGGAACGTGGCGCCGGAAGGATCGTCTACGCGATCTTGAGATCGGAAAGAGTACGACTACATCACCCACGAGAATCTGCTCTCGTTAAACACTTTGGAATCTTCGAGGGTGAGTTATTCCATCGACTCGTTGCTACAATCTAGTAGATAGATCTTGGCTTGTTTGTTTGTATGCGATAGAAAATTTTTGTTTTCCATGCTACGAACCCCTACATAGAGCCCTCTAATTGGTGTGTCTAATTACTAGACCACTAATAGCCTCTCTCATAAGCTCCACCATACTCGCACCGGCTTAAGGCGAAGCCCTGCGGGATCTCCCCTCTACCTCCGGTACCACGCCGTTGTGCTGCCGGAATCGCGAGGAGAGTACTACAACCTCCGCTGCCTGCTGGAACAAGGGAGAGGAAGGTCTTCGTCGAGTACCGAACGTGTGACCGACTGCGGGAGCGCTGCTGGAACGTGGCGCTGGAAGGATCGTCTGCGCGATCTTGAGATCGGAAAGAGTACGACTACATCACCCACGAGAATCTGCTCTCGTTAACCGCTTTGGAATCTTCGAGGGTGAGTTCCACTATCGACTCGTTGCTACAATCTAGTAGATAGATCTTGGCTTGTTTGTTTGTATGCGATAGAAAATTTTTGTTTTCCATGCTACGAACCCCTACAGTGGTATCAGAGCCGTGTCTATATGTAGATCTGTTGCACGAGTAGAACACAATGGTCATTGTGGGCGTTGATGCTTTTATTGTAGATTGCTTTGCGTGTACTTTGCATCTTGCGGTATGTTGGGATGAAGCGGCCCGGGCTAACCTTACATGACATCGTTCATGAGACTTGCTCCACGCTTGACATGCAACTCGTATTGCATAAGTGGCTTTGCGGGTGCATGTTTCTCCTAGCATAGTAAAGATCCAATTTACAACGGGTAATCAACAAATGCTAGTATCAATGTTGTGGTTCTTGTTCGTAGGTTAGAACGACACTTATGGAAAGCCCCAAACCACGTAAAATATGCAAAGAAAGTAGAAGCGTCTAACTTTGTTTTGCAGGGTGTGCAGTGATGTGATATGGCCATGATTGTGATTATATTTGATGTATGCAATGTTCCTTATTGTAAGTTGGCAACCGACAGGAGCCATATGGTTGTCTTTAATTTCTGTTGAGACCTGCGTGTCTATTCAAAATAGTTGTAATAGTTGAAGCTGGTGGACGACAACCATGAAGAAGCGTCATTGACCTTGATGCTATGCCGGTGATGATGGAGATCATGTTCATGCTTGAAGATGGAGATCGGAAGCACAAAGAAGAAAGGCCATATCATATCACATATTATGAATTGCATGTGATGTTAATCCTTTATGCATCTTGTATTGCTTAGTAGACGACGGTAGCATTATAAGATGATCCCTCATGCACAAAATTTCAAGTTCTAAAGTGTTCACCCTTAGTATGCACCGTTGCCAAAGCTTGTTGCTTCGAAGCACCACGTGATGATCGGGTGTCTTTGATTCCGCGGGTGAATACAACGTAAGCAAGCCAGATTTGCTTATGCGGTAGCTAAGGTTTGATCTTGACGAGCCTAGCATGTACAGACATGGCCTCAGGAACACGAATCGCCGAAAGGTAAAGCATGAATCATATAATAGATATGATGAACATGATGATTGTTCGCCATTGAAACTATATCGGCTCTCGTGATGATCGGTGTTGATGTAGTGGATTTGGTTCGTGTGATCACTAAAACAATGTGAGGGATGTTGTTTTGAGTGGGAGTTCACCTAGTTTAATTTCATTAATTAATTTGAACTCAATTTGTCATAAACTTAGTCTAAACTATTGCAAATATGTTGTAGATCAATGGCAGCCCCTACCATCAATTTTAATGCGTTCCTAGAGAAAGAAAAGTTGAAAAACAATGGAAGCAACTTCGCGGATTGGTTCCGCAATTTGAGGATTGTCCTCACAGCTGGTAATTTGACCTATGTGCTGGATGCACCGCTAGGTGACCCACCTGCAGCTGATGCTACCGATGAAGTAAAGAATGTTTACCTTGCTCGGAAGAATCAGTACTCCATAGTTCAGTGTGCTATCTTGTATGGTTTAGAATCGGAGCTTCAGAAAAGGTTTGAAGAGTCAGACCCATATGATATTGTCGAGGATCTCAAATTAATATTTGAGACTCATGCGGCAATTGAAAGTTATGAAGCTTCTGAAAAGTTCTTTAACTGCAAGATGGAAGAGGGTAGCTCCGTCAGTGAGCATGTGCTTAAAATGTCTGGGCACGCGAATAAACTTCAAAGTTTGGGTATAGTGATTCCTAATACTTTGGGAGTTTACCGCATCCTCCAATCACTACCACCAAGTTACAAGAACTTTGTGATAAACTACAACATGCAGAACATGAACAAAGAGTTGCCAGAACTATTTGCTATGTTAAAATCTGCAGAAGTGGAGATCAAGAAAGAGCACCAAGTGTTGATGGTCAATAAGACCACCAAATTCAAGAAAGGCAAGTCTAAGCAAAAGGGACACTTCAAGAAGGGTGGTAAGAAAGTTACCATGCCGACGAAGAGGACCAAGGCTGGACCCAAGCCTGATACTGAGTGCTTTTACTGCAAGGGAGAAGGTCACTGGAAGCGGAATTGCCCAAAGTACTTGGCGGATTTGAAGAACGGCAACATCAAGAAGAAAGGTATATTTGATATACATGTTATTGATGTGTATCTCACTAGTATTCGTAGTAGTGCCTGGGTATTTGATACTGGTTCGGTTGCTCATATTTGTAACTCGAAACAGGAGCTGCAGAATAAACGGAAGCTAGCGAAGAACGAGGTGTCGATGCGTGTGGGAAACGGATCAAAAATTGATGTGATCGCGGTCGGCACGCTACCTCTTCATCTACCATCGGGATTAGTTTTATACTTAAATAATTGTTATTTGGTGCCTGCGTTGAGCATGAACATTATATCGGGATCTTGTTTATTGCGAGACGGTTACTTGTTTAAATCCGAGAATAATGGTTGTTCGATTTATATGAGTAATGTGTTTTATGCACATGCACCTTTGATAGATGGTCTATTCATATTGAATCTCGATAGTGGAAATACACATGTTAATAACATTGAGGCTAAACGTTTGAAATCGAGCGATAACTTGACCTATATGTGGCACTGTCGTCTTGGTCACATTGGAGTGAAGCGTATGAAGAAACTCCATTCCGATGGACTTCTTGAATCACTTGATTTTGAATCACTTGAAAGATGCGAAGCATGTCTGATGGGTAAAATGACTAAGACTCCATTTTCTGGTATGATGGAGCGAGCTACAGACTTATTGGAAATCATACATACCGATGTGTGTGGTCCAATGAGTGTAGCATCGCGCAGTGGTTATCGTTATGTTCTTACCTTCACAGATGACTTGAGTAGATATGGGTATATCTATTTCATGAAACATAAGTCCGAAACTTTCGAGAAGTTTAAGGAGTTTCAAAGTGAGGTAGAGAATCAACGTAACAAGAAGATTAAATTTCTACGTTCTGATCGTGGAGGTGAATATCTAAGTTACGAGTTTGGCGAGCATTTGAAGAAATGTGGAATACTTTCGCAGTTGACACCGCCGGGAACACCACAGCGTAATGGTGTGTCTGAACGTCGTAATCGAACTCTCTTAGATATGGTTCGTTCTATGATGTCACTTACAGATTTACCGCTATCATTTTGGGGTTATGCATTAGAAACAGCCGCATTCACTTTAAATAGGGCACCGTCTAAATCCGTTGAAACGACACCGTATGAATTATGGTTTGGGAAGAAACCTAAATTGTCGTTCCTTAAAGTTTGGGGATGCGAAGCCTATGTAAAGAAGTTACAGCCGGACAAGCTTGAACCCAAAGCGGAAAAATGCGTCTTCATAGGATACCCGAAGGAAACTATTGGGTATACCTTCTATCATAGATCCGAAGGCAAAATCTTTGTTGCTAAGAATGGATCCTTTCTAGAGAAGGAATTTCTCTCGAAAGAAGTGACTGGAAGGAAAGTAGAACTCGACGAGGTTGTCGAACCTTCTCTCGAAATTGCGAGTAGCGCAGCACCGGAAGAAGTTCCTGTGGTGCCTGCACCAATGAGGGAGGAAGCTAATGATGATGATCATGAAACTTCGGTTGAAGTTGCTACAGAGCCTCGGAGGTCAACGAGAACTCGTACCACTCCAGATTGGTATGATTCCGTTATGAATGTCATGGTGGTGGACAACACCGATGACCCCGAGACATATGAGGAAGCAATGATGAGCCCAGATTCCAATAAATGGCAAGAAGCCATGAAATCCGAGATTGGATCCATGTACGAAAACCAAGTATGGACTTTGGTGGACTTACCGGATGGCTGTAAGGCTGTCGAGAACAAATGGATTTTCAAGAAGAAAACAGATGCTGATGGTAATGTTACTGTCTATAAAGCTCGACTTGTCGCAAAAGGGTTTCGACAAATTCAAGGAGTTGACTACGATGAGACTTTCTCACCAGTAGCGAAGCTAAAGTCTGTGAGGATTATGTTAGCAATCGCTGCATATTATGATTATGAGATATGGCAGATGGATGTCAAAACAGCATTCCTCAATGGAGACATTGATGAAGAGTTGTATATGATGCAACCCAAAGGTTTTGTCGATCCTAAAGATGCTAACAAGGTATGCAAACTTCAACGGTCCATCTATGGATTGAAGCAAGCATCCCGAAGTTGGAATCAACGTTTTGATAAGGTAATCAAAAGTTTTGGTTTTATACAAACTTATGGAGAAGCTTGTATTTACAAGAAAGTGAGTGGGAGCTCTGTAGCGTTCTTAATACTATATGTGGATGACATATTGTTGATTGGGAATGATGTAGACCTTCTTAATAGTGTCAAAGAATATTTGAATAATAGTTTTTCAATGAAGGATCTTGGCGAAGCAGCTTACATATTAGGCATAAAGATTTATAGAGATAGATCGAAACGCCAAATATCATTGTCACAAAGTACATATTTGGACAAAGTTCTAAAGAAGTTTGGAATGGAAGATAGCAAGAAAGGGTTCTTGCCCATGTTGCCCAATACGACCTTGAGTAAAACTCAAAGTCCGACATCGGCAGAAGATAGAGAAAGGATGAGTAAGACTCCCTATGCCTCAGCCATAGGATCTCTAATGTATGCCATGCTATGTACTAGACCCGACATTGCATATGCTGTTAGTTTAACTAGCAGATATCAAAGTGATCCAGGAGTGGATCATTGGACAGCGGTCAAAAACATCCTTAAGTACTTGAGAAGAACTAAGGATATGGTTCTTTCTTATGGAGGTGATGAACAGCTCGTTGTTAATGGTTACACCGATGCTAGTTGGAACACCGATCCGGATGATTCTAAATCACAATCTGGATACGTATTTATTTTGAATGGTGCAGCAGTTAGCTGGAGGAGTGCAAAGCAAAGCGTTGTGGCGAGATCTTCAACTGAATCGGAATACATGGCTGCTTCGGAGGCTTCACAAGAAGCGATATGGATGAAAGAGTTCATTACAGAGCTGGGTGTGGTTCCTAGTGCGCTGGACCCAATGTCTATCTACTGTGATAACATGGGCGCCATAGCCAATGCGCAAGAACCAAGGTCACACAAGAAGCTGAAGCATATCAAGCTACGTTTTCACGCTATTCGAGAACATATCCAGGATGGGGATATAAAGATTTGCAAAGTACACACAGATCTGAATGTGGCGGATCCGTTGACTAAACCTCTCCCGAGGGCAAAACATGACCAACACCAAACTGCCATGGGTGTTCGGTATATTGCCATGTAATCTAGATTAGATGACTCTAGTGCAAGTGGGAGACTGTTGGAGATATGCCCTAGAGGCAATAATAAATGTAGTTATTATTATATCTTTGTGTTTATGATAAATGTTTATATTCATGCTATAATAGTATTAACGAGGAAACATTAATACTTGTGTGAATTGTAAACTTAAATTGAAGTCCCTAGTATAGCCTCTATACTTCACTAGCTTGTTGGTTAATAGATGATTGTGGTTTCCCTATCATGAACATTGAGATGTTATTAACAACAAGATCATATCGTTAGGAGAATGATATGGTGGACATACTCCTATAGATAAAGCGTAGCATAAAGATCAAGTCATTTCAATAGTTCAATTGCTATATGCTTTCTGATACATAGTAACCTAATTCCTTCGACCATGAGATCATGCATATCACCTTTACCAGATGGATGCTTTGATATCATCAAACACCACACCGTAACAGGGTGGCTATAAAGGTGGCATTGAGTGTTCGGAAAGTATTGGTTGAAACACATGGATCAAGAGTGGGATTTGTCCATCCAGATGACGGATAGATATTCTCTGGGCCCTCTCGATGAAATGTCATCCAATTAGCTTGCAAGCATGTGACTGGGTCACAAGGGATCACATATCACGGGAACGAGAAAAGAGTACTTATCAGTAACGAGGTTGAACTAGGTATACAGAGATACCGACGATCATAACCTCGGATAAGTAACATATCGTGAGACAAAGGGAAATTGGTACCGTATGTAAGTGGTTCATTCGATCGCAAAGTAATCGTAGAAATATGTGGGAGCCATATGAATTTCCAGATTCCTCTATTGGTTATTGTTCGGAGAAGTGTCTCGATCATGTCCGCATAATTCACGAACCGTAGGGAGACACACTTAAGGATTCGACGTTGTTTGAGTAGTTATGGTATTATGAGAAAGAGACCGAATGTTGTTCGGAGTCTCGGATGGGATCCGGGATATCACGAGGTGATCCGGAATGGTCCGGAGAATAAGATTCATATAAGGAAAGTCCCGTTTCGGAGTTGGGGAATGGTTCCGGTGTTTTCATCGGGAACATTCTAGAAGGTCCCGGAATGTCCGGCACTCCGGAGGGGGAAGGGGTACATGAATGTGTCATTGCATGTTGGAATGATTGCATCATGTACTAAGTGTTCTCGCTGTCCGAAATAAAGGGTTAATTCAAATCCTAATTGAAAAAGTCAAACTGCCAGTTTTCGGTCAAACTGCCAGTTTTCGGAAAGAGGAGAAAGAGGAGGAGGTGGAGGCCGAGTTGGGGAGGGATTCCTCCCCTTGGCCGGCGCCTCCCAAGGCCGACTTGGGGAGGGACTCCCCTCCCCTTGGCCGGCCCTCCCACCTATAAAAGGAGGGGCAGGGCCTCCTCCTCTAGACACAAGTTTCCTACCCCTCTAAACCTAAACCCTAGATCTAAACCCCGGTTTAGAGCTATTTTAGTTTAGAGCCTTCTAATTGGTTTAGAGCCCTCTAATTGGTGTGTCTAATTACTAGACCACTAATAGCCTCTCTCATAAGCTCCACCATACTCGCACCGGCTTAAGGCGAAGCCCTGCGGGATCTCCCCTCTACCTCCGGTACCACGCCGTTGTGCTGCCGGAATCGCGAGGAGAGTACTACAACCTCCGCTGCCTGCTGGAACAAGGGAGAGGAAGGTCTTCGTCGAGTACCGAACGTGTGACCGACTGCGGGAGCGCTGCTGGAACGTGGCGCTGGAAGGATCGTCTGCGCGATCTTGAGATCGGAAAGAGTACGACTACATCACCCACGAGAATCTGCTCTCGTTAACCGCTTTGGAATCTTCGAGGGTGAGTTCCACTATCGACTCGTTGCTACAATCTAGTAGATAGATCTTGGCTTGTTTGTTTGTATGCGATAGAAAATTTTTGTTTTCCATGCTACGAACCCCTACACTATTTACCTTACACACTTTGCTTAAAGAAGTTGTCTGTTGCTTGCAACTTAATACTGGAGGGGGTTCGGATGATAACCTGAAGGTGGACTTCTAGTCATAGATGCAGTTGGATGACGGTCTATGTATATTGTTGTCTTGCCCAATCAACCTCATAGGATCTTTCTGGCTAGTAATTGCATTGTTATGCCTTGCTCAGTTCCTGTCAATTGCCCCGCTGTAATTTGTTTACCCTTCATGCCATGTTGTTTATCTAAGGAGAGCACCTCTAGTGAACTATGGACCCCGGTCCAATCTTTACCATTGATACATCTTCCACTGTTACCTGTTTACTTGCTGCAAACCATTACCTTCCACACCATACATTTAATCCTTTGTTACAACAAACTGGTGAGCTTGACAACCTCACTGATTCGTTGGAGCAAAGTCTTGAGTTTGTGTTGTGCAGGTCTCCGCGTTGCTTGCAACACCTGTGTGACGTTTCCTTCCTCCTACTGGTTCGATAACCTCGGTCTCAACTGAGGGAAGACTTGTTGCTGTACTCTTCACACCTTGCACTTGGGGTTCCTAACAAGACTCCACATCAAGCACCAAGTTCCCTGGCGCCATTAAGGAGTCATCATGCAGCAGCGGGTGCACCATAGGGCGCTGCAGAGGATCCGTCCGGTGCGGCCACAGGGGCGCGCACAGGCGCCGTCGTGGCAGGCGCGGATTGGCGCGGCCGGCGCGGATTGGCGCGGATTGGCGCGCAGATGCGATAGGTGGGGGCAACGCCGCAGGATCGCTGGCAGGTGGCGATGTGGCGCGCATGGACTGGAGCGGGGGCGAGTGCGGGCCGGCGCCCGGCACGGAGGGCGAGGAGGAGACAGGATCCATCTCGGGATCGCTGTCAGGACCAAGGGAATGTCCCCCAGAATCCACCTCGGAGTCTGTGTCACTGGTGTTGTGGGGTTGAGCTTCAGAAGATGACTACGACGTCGTGGTAGCACTGTTTTGAGTGAAATTTTCACCAGTAGCAGTGTTTTCCTGTGGATCATCATAGAGAGGAAGAGTAACATGCACAATAGTAGGCATATGATCATCAATATTTTGTGCACCCTCAAGAGGAGTTTGGGTGGGGAGGAGTAAAATTTGTTGTTTGAGGAGAGCACCGACATTAGGATGCAAGGCTTGGAAGGGAAATATATTTTCATCAAATACAATGTCACGAGAGATGTAAACACGTCTTGTAGACACATCAAGACACTGAACTCCTTTATGCATGGGACTATATCCAAGAAACACATACCGTTTGGAACGAAAAGCAAGCTTGCATGTGTTGTAGGGGAAAAATTGGGCCAACAAGCACAACCAAAGATACGAAGCACATCATAATTGGGTGTAACATGGAGGAGACGCTCAGCATGACTCAAGATTAATGACATTTCTAGGAAGCAAATTAATGAGAAAGGTGGCAGTGAGGAAGGCTTCATCCCAATATTTTAGAGGCATGGACGCATTAGCAAGCAAGGCAAGACCAACTTCAACTATATGGCGGTGTTTTCTTTTAGCAGATCCATTTCGTTGATGAGCATGTGGACAAGAAACATGATGTGTAATGCCAGCTTTTTGGAAGAATGAGTTGAATTTCTCATACTCACCTTCCCAATCAGTTTGTATAGTAACAATTTTCCTATCAAACTTGCGATCAACATGTTGTTGGTAATTAAGAAAAGCTTGATAAACATCAGAACATTTTTTGAGCAAATAAATCCATGTGAATTTACTAAAATTATCAATAAAGCTTACATAGTATACATGTTTCCCAACAGAAAGAGGTGCAGCCCCCCAAACATCAGAAAAACTTGTTCCAAAGGAATAGTGGACCTACTGGTAGAGATGGGATATGGCAATTGATGGCTCTTAGCTAACTGACAAGAGTCACATACATAAGGAGTAGTTTCTGGGGTGTAAGCTATTTTATTTCTTCTAAAAACTTGCTGAACGACAAATGAAGATGGATGACCTAGGCGAACGATGCCACGTGGATAAAGACAACTTTATTGTGATGAATGCATGCTTGGAGGACTCATAGGTGGTGGGCATCAAAGGATAGATACCTCCATGGCAAGGGCCTATAAACATGATTCGTCATGTTGCTTGGTCCTTAATCAAGAAAAAGAAAGGATGAAACTCAATATAGACATGATTATCAAGTGTAAATTGGTGAACAGATAACAGATTTTTGGAAGCATTAGGAACATGTAATATGGAATTGAGATTAAAGGAGGTATGAGGGGTGCGCAAAATTGAGTGACCAATATGACTAATGTGTATACATGTTCCTTCAGCTGTGCGAACACGATCCTGACCATGGTAGGTGTCATGAGTGGAAAGCTTGTTCAGCTCCCCGGCGATGTGGTTGGTGGCGCCAGTGTCGTAGTACCAGTTGGTGTCAACGCCATGAGAGGCAAAATTTGCGCCTTTGTTGCCACGGTCTCCATTGGTGGCACGATCATCGCCATAGCGCCACCAACAATCACGAGCAGGGTGCCCGTGGATGTTGCATATCTAACAAGTGGTGTCGACGTAGGGAGTGGGATGGCGGTCACGACGACGACCACCATCATCCTGGCGACACCGATCGTCGTCATAGCGGCGTGGGCGATCATCACGACCACGGTAGTCCTGGCGCCTGCGGTCGTCCTGGCGACCACGGTCGTTGTAGCATCCGCGGTAGTCGCGGTCCTCCTGGCGGGGGCGACGGTCGTCGTAGCGGGGCTGCTCATCCTAGCGGGGACGACGGTCGTCGTAGCATGGCCACCCGTCCAGGTTGGAACAGCGGTCCTCCTAGCGAGGGTGAGGGTGGTCCTGGAGTGGGCGCGCGTCGCACCAGGCCACGTTGGCAGAGGAGATGAAGCCAGGGTCATCGCTCTTGTGGAGGCAGTCGTACGCCTGAACCTGACCAAGAATATCATCGAGGGTTGTACCTGGGTTTGCCCCAATGGCAGTGCGAAGGGTGTTGTGGTGGTTGCCGAGGCCGTGAAGAACATAATGAACCAGCTCGTCATCATCGAGCTGTTTTCCAGCAGCAGCGAGCTCGGAGGCGATGCACTTCATCTTCACGAAGTACTTGTCAGCGGAGAGATCGCCCTTGCGAGTGTCGGTGAGGGCGGAGCGAAGCTGCTGGATGCGTGTCTTGGACTGGGTCGAGACGTGGGAGTTGAGAGCCGCCCATACCCCGGCAGCGGTTTCATGGCCGAGTACGTGCGCAAGCACGTCCGGCGAGAGGGCGTTGAGGATCCACCGCAGAACTTGCTGGTCACGGGATATCCACGCCTCGTACTCCGGGTTGCAGATGGTGACCTTCTTCTTGTTGACATCCTTGGTATCGAGGAATTTCTCGGGGCCTCGCCCTTCCCTTCGATAAGATCGCGAACGCGAGCACCGCGCAGTGCGGGGATCACAAGAGCCTTCCAAACAAGCGCGTTTTCACGCGTCAGGGGCTGCGACGGGGACGAGCCGAGAGCAGCGGCTAGGGCAGTAGCCGACATGGATGTGGAGGAAGCCATGGGATCGGGTTTTGGGGGTTGATCGTGGGTGTATAGAGTTTATTGGGTTTTGAGGGCGGCGACGGCGATAGTTTTTGGGCTTGGCGGCGGAGAAAAACGATCTGCGGCGGCGGCTGGGTCGTGGTTTCATAGCTTGATTTGTTTTGGGTCGTAGGTGGCGGCGGCAGGAGTGATCTGCGGCGGCGTAGGTGTGCTGGTTTGCTTGGGCGGCGGCGGTAGATGCGGGGGCCGAATGGCAACGACGGCAGGGCTACGATGGCGGCGGTTTAGGTTTAGGGTTTTGTGGCAGCTAGAGGGAAGAGGCCCGCTCTAATACCATGTTAATATGGTGGAATGATGTGTGCCCTCTCGGACCATCGGTTGCGTGTTTATATAGGCAGGGAAGAGCCCCCTGCGTGGCTATACATGGAGGTACGTGTATGGTCGGAGTACTACTCCGTACACCGTACACGTACAGTATTATATTCTCTAACAGAGCGGTCCGTGACGATGAAGGAGTGTGGTTCGTTTGAAAAATTCCTACAACTATATGTATCTCTAAGGTGTTTGGAATCGAATTTCGCGCGCGCAGCCGCCCAAGCCCAAGACAACAATGGACAATGCCACCACCGCCACCACAACCTCCCCTAGTGGCAAGTTCACGACACTACTCAAGCCAAAGAAGGAGCTGACGTCGATAGAGTCAGCAAACGAGACCAGGAAGCGTGCCGACCGGAGAGAAGCAACAAGGGCATGGGTGCCCAAAACCATGGCCGCTGGCGAACAAAAGAGAGAGTTTCAAATCATCCTCGGGCTTCAGGCCAAGGCCAACACCGATGCCATCACCTCCCAAGACACATCCCATGCCATTGTTCTGATGAAGAAACACCACCTCCCTAACCATGCGGGCGGCGGATTCGTCGCCGGGGCCTCTTTGACAAGCTCGGTGTTGTCCGCGTGCGAAAGACCGCATTTCGTCCTGATCACCATCTAAAGCGGGGAAGGCACCATGCGCTCATGTTTTGTACGTCACCATGCTTAGAGCATCTCCAACAGAGTCCTCATGATACACAGATCCTCAAAATAACCGCTCTTTTACTGTTTCACACAAAAAAATTGTACTGAACAGACATCATATACGACCCTGACCTTTAAAAAAATTTGAGGGGGCAAAAAATCACACAGCAACCCACAGAAACAAGGGTTTGGAGGCCGACCCGTCAGTGCCCTATCGCGAGGGCAATCCTTGGCAGGAGGGACATTTTAGCCCTTGCCAGTTCTATCCCTCACTCACGTAGCCAACTGCCGCCATGCGCCACCCTCAATTCTGGCTGCACCCTGCCGAGTCTTGCCGCACAGAAGAAGCATATATCCACCACCACCATTCCCCATCCGTGTAGGTCACATGTCATTGTGCGATGGGGATCCCATTCACGAGAGATACGGGCGGTCGTGGTTGCAATGGATCCAGCGTACAGCTCGGGGCCACCGGCTTGATCCCACGACACGCTCTCTGCCCCCTTTGCGACACGCTTTTCATCCTCACCTCGATGCACCCCGTCCCGCCCTTCGTCCATGTGCGCCGCAACCGTAGATTTCCTCTTCTCCATTCATGATAATTTTTGTGCACCTTGTTGATATTTAGATGTCAATTTTTACGAATTTCTGTGCGTCTTGTAGATGGATTTGAACCCGTGCGAACATTTTTTTTGATGAGTCGTCCTCTTCCAGTGACTTAGACATTGAGACCTTGCTTGATAGCCACCGGCAGCAAATGTTGGTTGTGGTTCTTGCTGTGAAGGAGCACGAGGACGGGAAGAGAAAGAAGAGATGATGTTTGAAAGTCGGACGCCTTTGCATCCCACACAACCACAATCTCGGAAACAACATGGTCATGCGATACTACTTCCTAAGGTACCAACGGATCCGCCTCACCTCTTTCGTAGACGGTACAAGACGTGACAAATTCTTTTTGTGAAAATAGTACAAGCTTGAGAGGCCAATTCTCGCTACTTCACCTGCTAGAGGAATGTTGTAGGACTAATTGGGTTTAACACGTTACAACCATTAGATTCATTGCATATGGAATTCCGTCCGACTATGCCGATGAGTATTTTCACATAGACGAAGATACTACAATAAAAAAATGTGCATAGATTCGCCAAGGTGATGATACACATCTTTGGTCGGGTGTATCTTCATGGGTAGCATCGCCATCTTCAATATGATCTTATTTAGCACAACTGGCAGCTTCATGGGCAGTAGCTGCCACTTTTATTCATTTCATTCATTCATATGTGATTTAAACTATTATTTGCATTCAGGACTATTCTTGTATTAGATTATTGTTTAATTATTTGATTTGAAAAATTATTGTAATTTAGATAATTATTATATCATACAATTATTAATTTTCATATTTATTTCATATTTGTATGTCATATGAGACATATGTGTGCAAAATGTAGAAAAACCAATGATTTTACGGTCTCGACTTTGGTTGCAACCAAGCAAATCCCGCAAATATAAACTGTAAAAAAGAATATTCTATTTTACCGCTCGCATATGCAGTCTTTGCCTGCCGCAGCCCACGCGAGCCCTCAAAACATAATTTTTGCAGCCATTACGGATGAATTTTCACAAATATGGATGAAGTGGCTGCTTTTGCACAATTGCCGTTCAAACAGGTAATTAATTTTACTATTACTTAGAATACATGTAATACTAGAAATTAGGTGCTTATAACATATAGATCGGTTTTACTTAGGATACATGGATTTGCTATGGTTGTAGGTTGACATAACAACTCCAGAGGTTTTTGTTGGTGGTTTACTAGGCTCAGTGCTTATATTTCTTTTTTGATGGACTGACTTGTTCTACTGGCAAAACTGCCAAGAAAGTTGTTACTGAAGCCAAGAGAGAGAGAGAGAGTTCATTGAGAGGGCAGACATTATGACGAGGGCTCTCTCATTATGTACTTTGGTTTTATGCTTGGTAAAAGTGCTAACTTAGGCCTTGCTCGTTTAATCCCTTAGAGGCATCGATTGGACTAGATTGAGGCCCAATCCAGGTTATCCACTTTGCGAGATTTTTTCTAGCCCAACACTTTTGTTGTCTTTGTTTACACCTAGACTTGACTATTAGCCCGGCCAATCCCATCATGTTCAACTGAGTAGGTTTGGAATTTTGTTATCTCCACCCGACCCATGGAACAATTTTCAGGACGCGAGTTTGAGCGATCGGTTGTTAGTTTCAGTTAATCCTTGCGTCCAATGGGCATAAACAAACATGTCTTTGAGGTGCTAGAGATTCAATCCATTGCTAGAATTATCCAAGTTTAGATTAAGTGAAGCACCTGGATCCACCAAATCTACACCTGGATCAATTCCACACATGAATTCAACTCAAGCAACTGAACAAGGCGTTGGATTGTTCTTTTCTCTATACTTTGTTGCTGCTATACGGCCTTGCAATGTTTTCATGTTTTGTTGTTGAGTGATTACAAGATCTATATTTATAAATATGTTAGGGCTCGTTTGATTTGCAGGATTCTCAAAACATAGGAATATGAAAACCATAGGATTGAGTGGCATGACCTCTTGAATTCTAGAGGAATAAAAAACTATAGAAGTTTTGTTCAAGTATGTGTTTGAATCACAGAAAAAGCAAAAGAATTCTAACATGATGTTGGAGTGGATGAAAATTTTCCTATAAAATAAAGTGCAAAGGAATCCTTTGAAAGAATTCCTAAGGATTGTAATCCTTCCAATCAAACGACCAATGTAGAAAATTTCCTAAGGGGCAAAATCCTTCACAAATCTTGTGAATCAAACGAGTCCTTATGTTGTAGGGTTGGGGATCCATTTAAAGATACAACATGTTCTTATAACGATGCTCGCCACAATCATGTTAACATGAATCTTGCCCTTAACCCTGCGGAGAAGTATCTATGGATGTTGTAGTCGAGGCTATTCTGTAAGTGCCTGAGTGGGATGTAATGCTGTCCTTTTTAACAGTGCTCGTGTCCCTAAACCCTAAACCCTAAACCCTAAACTTTACCTTTACTTTGTCCCAAGATATCATCTTTAATATTTTCTCTGTCTCAAACTATTTGTCTTAGATTTGTCTAGGTTCGGATATAGTATCTAGTTATAAAACATGTTGTAGAAGGGAGTATTATGTTTTTTTGGAAGGAGTTAAATCCATCGGTAGTACTTGTACTTGTCGACCTAGCTTACTTTGGTAACCGTACACTGGAAATACCTATTCACGGTCATCAAATACGCGTGGAGGTTCATCTACGGTAACTGGTCACTGGTACATCATCGTATTTGATGACGTGGTGAACTACGGAACCCATCTGTCAGACCGCATAACGTTCCACGTGTATAATATTTTGTAAGAAACCCCTATGTCTTCTATTATTTCTTCTTCTATCTTCTTCTTCCACATATTTCTCACCTAATTCCCCACCACCGCATCCAGATGGGATTCCGCCTCCTCCGTCTCCACAACACGAGGAGGTTCCTGGGAACTGCATCTGCCACTCGCCGTCGTGTCGGCGAAGTCCTGCTCGTGTTGGCGCGGCACTGACGCCAGGCACATGGCGAGGCCGTTCTGCTTGCCTCCTCCGTCAGCTCCGTCCATGGCATCTTAGTCGTTGAGTTTGTCTCCGGGGATGGGCACAACGAGCAGCGGAGATGCGGCGTCCTCAACAGGCATGGATCGAGGGGGTGCGAGGAAGGCAGTTGATGCGTCGCAAGATTGGGCGCACGACAAGCGAGGTCGAGAGCATCATCGGATTCGGCACGGCTCTTCGTGGAACATACATCCGTCACGGCCACTCCGACTCCTCGAGGATGACGGGCGCCGTGTGGCCTCGCACGATCCGCTGGTGGTCGCAGCACCACCGTCGTACCCAGCAGCGGGGGCCCACAGTGCAGCAGCTGCTGCTCGACGCATGCGGGTGTGTGCTCGTGTTTCCTCTCAACTGGAGCGCATGAGCGGGGCGAGGACGACACAGCGATGCCAGGGCTCTATTGGAATGTCAGGCAGCTTGAGGGACCACAAGAGAGACTGGAAGGCTATCTGTAGCAACGAGGCTCGCCAGTGGAGGGGATCGACACGACGGCGGACACCTACCGGAGCTGGAGAAGATGAGCATGAAGCCGATGATTAGGAGTGATTCAGGACGGTTCCTTCATCCAGGATGGTCTAATCAGCGAGGTGGAGCTGACGGACATAGCAGCAGAGATCGGGAATGCCCACGATGGCAGGGATAAGATCGATGCCAATGGCGGCGCGCTTTGAACACCGAGCACGTTTTTCTCACACAACGCATGAGAGTGTTTTGAATTTTGGGAGAGAGAGAACACGTGACAGTAAAGTTTGCAAAAAAGCCTCGCTTTGGTGAGCGTATTGCCGCAGTTTGTCTATTCTAAAATGTAACACTTTCTAATTTTCTTATGTTGCAAAAAGGACCTTGTTGGAACCTATGTGGCCTGACAGTTGGATCTTGCAGCACGTCGTGTCATCGAATACGACACTATACTAGTGAGACCGGTGACGGTAGACCGGTGACGGTAGACAAACCTCCAACCATATTCAATGACCGTGAATTGGTATTTCTAATGTATGGTGACCGAAGTGAACTAGGTCAACAAGTATGAGTACTATCCATGGATTTAACTCTTTTGGAAGGGAGTAGTATGTTTTTTGAGATGCATTAGATTTAGCAGTGGCAGTTTATGCTGTTGAAGAGTATTAATCAATGTAAGTATCGGTTGAAAATTAATTCCTTAAATTACAATAACAAACTAATTCCTGAAATTTCAAACACGGTTCTGATATGGGCATACTAAGCTTGCTCCACCTAGCCGGCAAAACTAACCGTATGCATTACACAAAGAATCTAGCCGGCTAAGCTAGTGAGCTTGCTGGTTGTCTTCGCACGACAAGGTCCTCGTCCTGAACTCCTTATTGGAAAGGTTCAGCCACCCCAGCGCTCCAGAAGTCAGCTTGCCGTCGATTGAGGGGTTGGTTAATGCCTTTGGTTCAACGATGATCCAGATTGCAGCTAATCCAGATTATGTCTTACTAGTTTCTTTTGAGATTTTATGTCTTATTAGTTCTATATATTCGCCAGTGTGGCACTGTCGAAATAAGTCATGTTCCTCGCACTGCACGTATCAAGGTGCACCGAGAGCGGTGATCTTCATTTCACCCCAGTTTGTCAGCTTTATCTATGGCCTATAGTAGAAGTGGAAATTGATTGAGAAAAAACTTTACTGGTCTATCAAGTTGACCCAAATATGAATCCATACAAAAAATAAAACACTGCATAATTTGCAAACAGTGCAAAATTATCAATAAACTTAACCAAATTGCCATCAGAAGGGATGTCATGTACTCCGTACTAGTTTTATCTCACTGCATTAGCACGAAGTGCCAATGGATTGCTCAAAGCCCTTGCGCAATAACCCCAGCATCACATGGCAACGGAAGATTTTGGGAAGTCAATAATAAGGCAAAAGGGGGATCTAAAACCGTAGAGCTCCGCGCACCAACGTCACAACTTTCTTGATTAATTGCACTAAAAGAAGACTAAATAGTACTCATGAAAGATAGAAATGAACCGCTGCCATCAGAAGGGATTGTGGATAATTTGTGATCTCATCGCATCAGGCAAAACCAAGCCATGAATTGCTCAAAGCCCTTGCGCAATAACCCAAACATCACTTGGCAGCAAGAAGCACAGCGTTTTCCGCGAGCAAGAAACAAGAAGCGCGCCCAAGATTGGCGACAAAACCAAAGGAAAGATCAACAGAACGAATCCGGGATGCGCAGATCCCCATCTGCGATAGCAGTTAGGGTTGGGATAGTGTGCGAAAATAGCAGGCGGCGGCGGCGGTGAGGCTGAGGCTTTGGGCCTGGGCGCACCTGGCGCGGTATTTTATACGGACACCGGTCACGCAACTGAAAACGTATTCACTTGACACCGTAAACCCAGTCAGGAGATGTTTTTCTCGGTACCACGAACCATACGCGAAGGCGTATTGTGTGGCCAGCACCGTCCTGGGGAGTGGGGACTGGAAAGGGGCCAAGCCGCCGAGGTGAGTGTTTTGGCTTCTTGCACGGTTGGTGACAGTGGAAGGCATCCCAGTGGCGAAAACATGGCTTGTGTTCTCCGGCCGCTGCTCCATGCCCCCCTCTCCTCTCCGCCGCGCCCCCTCCCTTCCCGTTCCTCCTTCCTCCTCGCACCCACAATCCTACCCCTAGTCCCTCGCGGGGCTAGGGTTTCGCGCCACTCGTCTCTTCCCCAGCCTCGCGCGCTCGCGGAAATCGCCGGGGCGGCGGCGGGCCTCCGGGACGCGCTTGCCGACGCCTTCCTGGCACATCCACCTACATGGAGTTCGGCCGCACTGACCAACCTCGCCGTATTTGTCGCGGGGTCGCCGCTGCTCCTCTCGGGCCTCTCCGCCTCCGGCTTCGCGGCGGCCTACGTTCTCGGCACCCTCACGTGGCGCGCATTCGGATCCCGGGGTTACCTCCTCGTCGCCGCTTACTTCGTAGTGGTGAGTGGATTCGATACTGCATTTGCCAGTTGTTGCTTCATGTGGATGGCCTAGTCTTTTTTTTAGTTGGAAGTGTAGACCGCTGTCGTAAATCTTAAATTCAGTAATGCTGCGGTTTAAAATAACTCTCTGTGGTTCTGTCACACACATGTGCCATTTTTTTTCCAAAGAAATGTTCCACAGGTGTTCTCACTTCTCTCTACTCGCAGCTCAAGGAAATGTTCCACAGGAGTAGTAGCCTCGTTGTTTTGTAGCAGATCACCTATTGTCAATGGTCCTGTGCAAACTGATGCCTCTGTAGTGTCTCTGAACCGTTTGGTTGCAGAATAACGATTTCATTTAGCTAATTATTCCTGGCCAATGTGTTGTGGCCCATCATAAGCTTGAGGTGGCTGACTTTTGCTTCCACGCACGATGTTTTGCGGGATGGGCTGTATGAGAGATTAGGGAGAAAGGAAGGCGAAATGGACATATACAAGATGATGAAAATTCACGAGAGGGAGAGCTTACTTTGACGAGTTATTAAATGATGGGAATGGGAGCACTATGCCTGAGCTGGACGACTCTTTCGATGATACCAACGGGCGGTTCGTGCAGAGGATCCAAGAGCTTGAGGTTAAGGAGGCCCTAGCAAGGATGAAAGGCCCTTGGTCCCGATAATGTCCCAATTGAGGTGTGGAGATGCCTTGGAGATGTGGCCATAGTATGGCTAACTAAGCTATTCAACCACATTTTTGGTCCAATAAGATGCCTAAAGAGTGGAGACAAAGTATATTAGTACCTATCTTTGAGAATAAAGGAGATATTCAAAGTTGTACTAATTATCGTGGAATTAGGTTTGTGAGCCATATATGAAGCTTTGAGAAAGAATGATTTAGCATCGCTTAAGGAGAATGACGGATGTCACTAAAAACCAATTTGTGTTTTATGCCTAGGAGGTTGACTACAAAGGCGATTTTCTTGCTTCGCCAACTTAGGAAGAGATATAGGTAGTAAAAAAAGTACCTACATATGGTTTTCATCTACAAGATACCAAGGACCGTCATGTGTTAGGAGCTAGAGAGGCATAAAGTCCTAACAAAGTACAATACCCTTATCAGGGACATGTACGATAATGTTGGGACAATGTGTAGGTGATAGTGAGACCGATACCTTTCAAATCACGATAGGACTGCATCGAGGGTTAACCTTGAGCCCATACATGTATTCCTTGGTAAGGGATGAGGTGACGAAGGATATACAAGGAGTATTCCTTGGTGTATGCTCTTTGCTGATGATGTGGTGCTAGTAGATGAAACCAGGGTCAGCGTGAATTGGAAGTTAGAGTTATGGAGGCATACTTTGGAATCCAAGGGGTTTAGACTTAGTAGGACCAAGACCGAGTATATGAGATGTGACTTTAGTGGTGTTGGGGGCGAAGATGGAGATGTTAGTTTAGAAGGACGAATAGTGCTTAAGAGAGACACCTTTCGATACTTGGGATCAGTACTGCAAAGCAATGGTATATCGACGAGGATGTTTGCCACAGGATCAAGGCAGGGTGGATGAAGTGGTGACAAGCATCTGGCGTCTTCTGTAACAAGAAGGTCCCACGAAAGCTAAAAGGTAAGTTCTATGGGACAGCAATCAAACCCGTGATGCTATATGGAGCATAATGTTGGCCCACAATGAGTGTTTGTGGAGATGCGCATGCTACGGTTGATGTGTGGCCATACGAGAAGGGACCGAATTAGGAACGAGGTAATACGTGATAGGGTAGGGGTGGCACCGATCGATGAGAAGATAGTCCAACACTGACTAAAGTGGTTTGAGCATATCCAGCGGAGGCCTCCGGAAGCACCAGTTAATAGTGGCCTTCTAAAGGGTATGGAAAATACTAGGAAGGGTAGAGGGAGACCAAAGTTGACTTTGATGGAGGCTGTAAAGAGGGACTTGAGGGATTGGAATGTTCCTAAAGATTTGGCTCTTGATAGGACTGCAAGGAGGTCAGCTATCCATGTGCCAGAATCGAAGTTTGCTGGTTCTTTTTTCACTCTTTTCTCTCCTTAGCCTTTTGGTTTTCTTATGTTTCTGCTGGGTTTCATATCTAGCCCACCCCAACTTGCTTGGAAAAAGGGCTTTGATGTTGTTGTTGTTGTTGTTGTTGTAATTATGCCAAGAGACGAACTAGCTTTACACACTTTATGACAGACAAAATGGTTTCAAATTTCTCTCTTGCTCAAGCTTGCAGGTGAATTGACCGGAACTCAGAATTCCTATCTGTCAACAATGCAAATCCGTACACCGGTGACAGAGTCAGAAACTTTAGAAAGCCTAGGCAAACCACTAGCCGGAGTGTCCAGAAAGCCATTTTTCTTGCAGTTTGCCATGAAACTTTACCATTGTTCAGCATCGTGTTGCTGGCAATCTGGGAGAGACAGTTCTACCTCCCCTGCGAGAGACTAATGTTTGAGAGTGGCAGGGATAACACAACGCATGGAATCTTACATTGAAATGGGCATAGTAGTGGTCTGGCAATCTCGTCTGTTTGGAAATTAAGGCAGCAACAGAACTTCCAAACTTCTTTTATTGGTTCTGCTCTTTGAAATTGCTGATGACTCATGGATGAGTGACCATTCATGCTTTAGGGTATGTTTTGTTTGAGCCCCAACTAGTCCCACCAATTTTTTGGCACGACCAATGTAAGGGCATGACTAAACTTTTGGTAAAGTGTTGTTGTTTGGATGGTAGCCATTGTTCTACCAAAAAATTGGCAAAATAGCCCCGTATTTGGTTTGCTACCAACTGGAGTATGCTTCTCCAAAATATTTGACACATCTATTACCCAAATTTGATAGTATAGTCAAGCAAGACTATAGTAAGATGCAGCCAAAGAGCAAAAATACTTGCAGAAGTAATAACAGGCGCTGGAACTTGCTAAAACATTGAGTACCCTGGACCCTGGTGCATGCACTTGCTAATCGTGTAGGAACCACAGATTAATTACTATCCAAAGAATCAAAATACCCACCCGCATGCTATAAATATCAAAAACCTGCGCATTGGCCAGATTTACAAGGGTGTGTGGCCAGGGTGCTTGGCGAGCCAATTCTTTGGCCCTGTTTCAAACGTCTGCCAAAATTCACGGGCTAGCCAATTTTTTGTCAGGGATAGCTTTGGTAGTCATCCAAGCATACCCTTATTAATCTTCAAATGAAATCTAGGTTTTGTATAAGAAATACGTTATCTGTGGTTTATAACTTACACTTGCTAAAGCAGAATCGAGCTAGGTATTTACTGTGAAATTGTTTTGATATTTATGGTTATTCCATCATTAAATAAGTAAGGCTGAAAGGTATGTGCAGTTACCGCTGCCTTGTTTGGAAATCAATCAGTTCTGAATTTAAGGATGCATATGTTTAGGGATTGTAAGGCATAGTTACATGACTTAGATTGCTTGCACTAACCTTTTGTATCTATTGCTTCAATCCTTGGTACTCCCTCCGTCCAAAAATAAATGTCTCAAGTTTCTCAGAATTTGGATGAATCTATAGGCTAAATAGTGTCTAGATTCATCCAAATTTTGACAAATCTGAGACATCTATTTTGGGACAGAGGGAGTACAACATAAGTCTTGGTTGTTTATTTTGGATTTTATATGCAGGGAACAGCAGTAACGAAGTTGAAGATAAAACAGAAAGAAGCATTGGGGGTGGCTGAGAAAAGAGGAGGAAGGAGAGGGCCTGGAAGTGTTGTTGGCTCCAGTGCTGCTGGTTGTGTCTGTGCTCTTCTATCGATATATAACATAGGTGGTGGAGCATTGGCTGAACTCTGGAGACTAGGCTTTGTTGCTAGTTTCTGTACTAAACTCAGTGATACAGTTTCCAGTGAAATAGGGAAGGCCTATGGAAGAACAACGTAAGATTCCTGTCACTTAGCACACTTTATTTGCACGTCCTTCTAATAGTTCATGGTTTAATAAGTTGTCATTCAGTACATTCTAAATGTTAAAGTTTTAATACCATACTTAGAGCTCAGTTTTATTCTTTTTGTAGAGCAGGTACCTGACGACAACGTTTAAGGTTGTTCCAAGAGGTACAGAAGGTGCTGTCAGCATTGAGGGCACTCTTGCTGGAATTGTAGCAGCAATGTTTTTAGCAGGTGTTGGTTATATTCTGGAACAGGTAAATAAGCTTTTGAATTTATGTACTATGATAAGCTTCTTCAATGATTCAATTGCAACCAGACGTGCATGCGTCCTGTCATTATTATGCCCGTTTTCTCATAGTTTAATGTGCATCAATGACTATGGGAACACTTTTTTTTTTTTTTGAGGGGACCTATGGGAACACATATTGGGCCAAGGTAGGGAGTATGAAATCTGTATTTCTGAGCTCTACCCCTTGCATATGGCACCTACTGAGTCACAATGTTGATATGGAAGTGACAGCAATTAGTGGATTATGTACTTACCTTACACTGTAAAGCAGGAATATGGTTCTTGAACAAAAACTACTTTGTATCACAGGTGAATGTACCACAAGTTGTGCTATGTGTTCTTGCATCCCAGATTGCAAATTTTGGTGAGAGTTTAATTGGCGCGACATTACAAGATAAGGAAGGTTTTGAATGGGTAAGCTGAAAATTTATATGGTCACGTGATGATGCTTTTATGTGTACAAGCCTGTCTAGAGTTTTCCCTAGTAAGCTGGGTTTGCATTTTGTGGTTGTATTATTGTTGAAAGTTAGCCTCTCTTATGTGCATAAGTAAGTTGGCCTGCCTGAAGTAACATTGCAAATACCTAGGTAAAGGCTCCATTTGGTATTGTGGTGGCTTGTGATAACCTTATTTGTTTGGACTGCTTTTAGAACTTCGTGTTTGGCAGGCTGGATTTTTCTTAATCAAGCTGATATTGAATATATTATTGCACTCCAAAAAATACTAGATCAATGTCAGAACATATTTATTGAATAGCACGAATTATCAAACAATCCGTTTTACCAAACAGAACTATTTTCTTTTTTTGAGAACTATGAATAATAAGCATGGACATCAAAATGACCACAAACTGAGATCTTGCTACGGCAAAACTGAAGGCAAACAGTTATAATATGTTGGTGTTGGAAGACTTGCATGTACAGACTTTACCAATTTAGTATTCACATTTCTACTTCATTAGGCCCAGTATTATGCATGCGGCTTTCTGAAAGAAACCCCTGAATCGTAAGACTGGGCAACACTCTTTATCCCTCCTTTTCTCAGGGATGCCAAGTAAAATCTCTGGCCAAGTACATATGGAACATTCAGTTATTAGAGCTAGTGTCGACTTTTATCTCCCAAACAGCCACCGAAAAAACTCAATTCACGTTGATCCACCCTAATTCTAGCTGACCTTTTGGCTTGTTCTTCAGGCTTACATTATTGCTGTTCCAAGAACACTATACTATCGTTAGAAAAACAGAATGTTGCTTATTTAAAGTGCATTTACACCTTTTTGTGGAGTATTTATTTTTTGAACAAACATTTTTTGTACTGGCACCGGAAGTTCCTACAAAGCTAAAGCTCAACATTTCCTTGTGCAGCTGAACAACGATGTTGTCAACGTGCTCAACATCTCTGCTGGTGGCATTTTTGCTGTTCTAATGCAGTGGTTACTTGGGCGCGCCTGATCATTTTTTTCCTTGGCTTTTCTGCAGTGCATGCCATCTCATAATTTTGTATAGGGATATAGATGGCTGCTATGGCAACTGCTTCCCATGTTTTGATAGATTCCGACCTGTAGTATTCACAGTTGGGTGCATGTACAAGTGTGTATGTAGCAAGTTCCTTTCTGTTTTTTGCGTGTTCCTGCTTTCTAATTTTTACATATCAGCAATTAGTCTAGCTTTAGTTGCAATGGCTTGGGAAGGAAAATCTGTTTCTGGAAGTTGAAAAGCTGAGCTGGTCGGCGTGCTACTAACAACTTGATACTTTGATACTTACTAGGGTAATCTGTGTTTACTCATGCAATCTCAAACCAGTAATTTTCTCGCAGTTAAATTCACGACGGGACAAGTTACATGGTTCGTGACGCATGATTCATGAGGTGACACGGTTGCAGGCTTGTTGCAGCCCCGTCGTCCTGGGCAGCTGCAGCTGCAAGCGTCACATGGCGTTTGCTTTTGTAGGGAATCTTAACTCGATCGGTCATCTCGACCTGCCATACGATACGGCGTAGCCCTGCACGGCTTCCCACTATTGGATGGGCCAGACATCTTTTTGTCACGTCGGCCGGGACGTGTTACCACGGCCCGCACCTGGGTGAGGGCCTGATGTAGCCTCGTACGAGCTCACTTTTGCTGCCCCCTCTTGGTTTCTGGGCTAGATAATGCGTGTTTTTTCTTGCGACGTGCTGTAGTATTTCTAGGATTCTCACTGTGCGACTTTATGTCTTGTCATGCCTTACTTTGTGGTACATATATACTGGGAACAAGACTGTATTGAGCTTTTTTGAATTTTTTTTATTTCTAAATGCTTGTCCTTTACAAAGTGCATTTGCTTTTGTTGCATGACTGATAACTCTATCCGTGTCCCTTTTTTTTTTTGCCAAGGTTAACTTTTCTTACCATCCATCAGAGGTACTTATGATGGATTTTAACTCCTGCTGATCAAGATGGCCAAACAGAACATGTTCCCCTGACTGCCACTAAACTTAAATAACCTTCTCTGGTGGTTCCTGTCAGCACCACGCCTTTCTGACGGATGAACACCAACATACAGGCATGCCGCGCGCAGATACAGGTGACCCACCACCACATATACTTGGACGTACGAGTAGGTAATGCCTGCCGCGACGGGGTCCCTCCCGTTTGCACTTGGGCTGATCGATTCGGGGAGGGAGGGTCTACAGTAGGGCCTGGCTGGAAGGAAGCGCATGCGTCTTAACTAGCGCCTGATGACCGGTCAAGTTGTGTACTGGGTCTGTTGATCCTGTAGCGTAGCCAGGACCACATGCGCGGTTCCTTGCGGAAAGAAGCAGTGACGTGGCCGCACTGCGCGCACTGTGCCTTGGTGCCTCCTAGTACTGTGCAGACAGACACCTCCTGCGCACCGCTCGTACTTAATCGTGCGAGCGACGCCGAGGTTTTCTCGGGCGACCCAGTACCAAAGCTTGTATCACGCTGCCCTTTTTTTTTCTATTGTATATCTCTCTCCTCGCTCTGTGCTCTCTCTCTCTTTCTCTGGCCATGGCCGGTCACGTCAGGATCGTCACGTCAATCACCGTATGTATGGTGGCCCCCATCTCCAGCGCCCGCACGGGCGACCTCCACTGCTCTGCTCTTAAACCCCTAGAAAAGGTAAAAAACCACTCAGCCGCAGAGGCAAAGCCCCGGAATGCACGAGCAGATGAGCACCACAATCACAGCAATGCCGGCCTCCGTCGTCGCGGTGTTCCTGTGCCTGCTCTCCGTGCCGTCCGCGGCGGCCATGGACCCGGCGGAGAGGGAGACGCTGTTCCTCGTCATGGATGCCGTCTCCTCCGACCGCGACTGGCGCTCCGAGAGCCCCGACCCCTGCAGCGCGCCCTGGCCGGGCCTCGAGTGCAAGCCGGCCTCCGCCCTCCCCGGCAACGGCAACGGCAACGGCAACGCTGCTGTGGCGCCGCTGCACGTCACGCGGCTGGACTTCGGCGTGGAGCCCAACCCGTCGTGCAAGGACACGGCCACCTTCCCGCCCGAGGTGCTCACGCTGCCGCACCTCCAGTCGCTCTTCTTCGTCGACTGCTTCAAGAACCCGGCCGCCACCACCGCGCTCGTCCTCCCGTCCTCGGCCAACCTCTCCTCCTCCGGCCTGCAGCAGCTCAGCATCAGGGCCAACCCGTCGCTGACCGGCGTCATGCCGCCGCAGCTGGCCGGCCTCAGGTCCCTCCAGGTGCTCACCATCTCCCAGAACGGCCTCATCCGCGGCGAGATCCCGCGGGGCATCGGCGAGCTCAGGTCGCTGGTGCACCTCGACCTCAGCTACAACTCGCTCACCGGCCCGGTGCCGGCCCAGATCACCGACCTCAGGGGCCTGGTCGGCCTGGACCTCAGCTACAACTCGCTGTCCGGCCCCATCCCGGGCCGGATCGGCGACCTGCGGCAGCTGCAGAAGCTGGACCTCAGCTCCAACAACCTCACTGGCGGCATCCCGGCCACCGTCGCCAACCTGACCTCGCTCACCTTCCTGGCGCTGAGCAACAACGGCCTGAGCGGCCGCTTCCCGCCTGGCCTCTCGGCCCTCCGGAACCTGCAGTACCTGATCATGGACAGCAACCCGATGCACGTCCCGCTGCCGCCCGAGCTCGGCAGCCTCGCGCGTCTCCAGGAGCTCCGGCTGGCCGGTTCCGGCTACTCGGGACCGATACCGGCGGCGCTCGGTCAGCTGGCGAGCCTGACGACGCTTTCGCTGGAGAACAACAACCTGACGGGAGTGATCCCGGCGGGGCTCAGCAGGCTGCACAGGATGTACCATCTGAACCTGAGCAACAACGGGCTGGGCGGGACCGTGCCCTTCGACGGCGCGTTCCTGCGGCGCCTCGGCCGCAACCTCGACCTCAGCGGAAACGCGGGGCTGTGCCTGGACGACCGGGATGTCGTGCGCGACGTCGGCATCGGCGTCGGTGCCTGCCGTGGCGGCGGCGACGGTGATGGTTCGCTGGCGCGTGACTCGGTGAGCAGTGCGACTACCGGGGGAGTGATGAGGGGTTCGACGGACGGTTTCCGGTTCCGCCTGCTCGGCCCCGTGTGCGTCGTGTTCATATCCTGCATTTGTTTTTTCATTTGAATGAGTAGGCGTAGGCGTAGTTGCTCTTGCTAGTTGTATTGATAGGATCCGTGTCTGGTAGTACCCGTGTACGTATTCGTGTGTTGCAATGCTAATTTGTGTACGGTGATCAAATAGTAGTACAGTAGTAGTAGAGTTGCAGACTTTCAGGCTCAAGAATGGGGCTTTCTCTGATGCGTCCACGCAATCACTGACTAGCTTGGCCAGCGCGACGTCATCAAGCTGTCGGCCTGCCATGTTAGCAGGGCAAATGAGGAGGAGTGTGGACTTCTTACGAGCTTCAGTGGTTGGGAGTCAACTCTCTCATAGGTTCTTGCCACATAAATTTGCCAAATTTGGCTAACCTTAGTTGCATAAATTCTTAGCCACATTTTGTCTTCACTAAGAGACATTGCCAAAAATTTGTATGCAAGATACTTAAATTAAGTCGTAAAGAAAAGTTCGAGGTTAAGATATGGCAATGGGAACTCATTCCCCTAAACCTGTAGGGAATTTAACTATTATAGGGGATGGCTCTAGGAGAATTCCACCCTCATCCTCGAATATGAGGATGGAGATTATAAGGTATCCCCATCCCTATTCTCCACTATACCCGTTAAAAACTGGAATGCATATAAATTTGTGCATTTTATATATAAGATGTTGTATATTGTGTCTACATTTGGTATGTTTTGGTAACATATTTAGTCAAGGAAACTGAATTTTTATCTTTATCACAAGTATGTATGTATATTAGATATTTTTATGTACCAAAAATGTAACATCATTAAATTCTAACAATATCATTTAAATTATGCCACATAATGGGGATCCCCGCCCCAAACCCCTGCAGGGTTGGGGATGGGGGAAAAGTCTACCCGATGGAAAGGCACTCCCTGGTGGGGAGCAGAACCGTTGGCATCTCTAAGCTAGAACCAAACACTGACCTTGCTCGATCGAATTAGTCTAAAATATATATATGAAAGTGTGGTTTGAAACCAAACAATCCTTATGAAATATTATATTTGTTCCAAAATATAAGATTTAGCACTTTGTCTCATAACATACATCATACTTAAGCTCAAAAACATATAAAAAACAAGACCACTTTCACAAAATTTCTCCTCAAACATTGATGGATGTGCCCGATGAGGAACCTATGATTATGTTACATCCCTTCATATACAGGTACCATGATTGTGATGGTTTGAAACATTTGTATTGAAATTGTTTAAGTAATGGTGCATTTTTTGATTAGTAACTAATTAGAGTACTCCCTCGGTCCTAAAATAGATGTCTTAGATTTGTCAAAATCCGGATGAATCTAGACACTATTTAGTATATAGATTCATCCAAATTTTTAAAAATCTAAGACATCTATTTTGGGACAGAGGGAGTACATCAGATCGAATAAATCAAAACACATATCAACACCAAGAAAAATCCTACTAAAAATTGAACTAGCTTTAAATTATCTACCTTGATGCTCCTCCAAAACTCTAAGAAACAACTAATATGTTAGTGCTTTTTTACCATAAATAAATAAAAAATATTTCAAATTTTCTTAGAACAGCTAGGGGTTAAGGTAAATAAAGTACATGATGTTTGTACATCGGCCTTGGATTTAATTTTTTAGTGCATCCTTTTCATAGCTTGGTCAATGAAATCATTAAGATCGACCATATGGGGTGAGTAGACGAATATAACTTCTAATGTAAGTTGGCATTTTTATCAAGTTATTTTATTATTATTCCCTACAAACACCCTAAACATGTAGTGCTACAAAAATAAACTATTGTGCACAAAGTAGATGAGATAATTTGAAGAAGATCACATGTACAATGATATTGACACGAGTTTTGGACTGTTGGCACAATCTAAAATGTAATAATAAATTGCCTTTCATTAGAGCTTGTACTCTTGCAAAGCATCTAAAAAGAGTCACTGAAATAACCAGATATCTCATAGAAATATTAGAGTGAAGTGGATGAGAGAAGGTGAAAGATTAGAGTGAAGTGGATGAGAGAAGGTGAAATGTTTGGGATTCAAAGCCTTTAGCTCTCACAAGGTACCTCTCACCTTGGAAATGATTGGAGCAAGAATATATAGGCAAGGGAAAAATCCGATCGTTAGGCAAACATCTAACATGCTCGGTCCCCATTTCATTCGAAGTTTGAACGGTTTGTTTCGTAGTGCCATTTCCTCATAAGTGCCTACATGTAAGTTCGTAATACCTCTTGGAACCACAACACTTTAGATCAGAGGCACTGAACATGAATACTGAGAGGTTTTGGATCAAAAGTGCGGTAAGAACAGTGCTCGGAGGTACTAAAGTTGTCACCTTGAAGTTCCAACCCTAGCAGAATGATACGTCGTAAACGTATCTATAATTTTTGATGCTCCATGCTTGTTTTGTGTCAACTTTGGTATGTTTTGTCTACACTTTGAGATATTTGTATACACTTTCTGGAACTAACCTATTGATAAGATGTCACAGTGTCAGTTGCCTGTTTTTTGCTGTTTTTGGTTTCAGAAAGCTAAAAAAATGAATATTCTCAGAATTGGACGGGACAAAAGCCAAAGTTCATATTTTTTCCTGAACGATACGGAAAATCGAAGAGGATACGGAGGAGGACACCAAGGTGGCCACACCCTAGGTGGGCGCGGGGCCCACCCTGGCCGCGCCCATACGGGGTGTGGGCCCCCTGGCCCTCCATCGACCTTGCCTCCTTCGCATATAAGAAGACTCCGACCCAAAAACCCTAGAGAATCGAATAGAAAGCCACGAAAAGTTCCGCAGAGCCGTCACCGCCGAAGAGGAGATTCGGGGGACAGAAAGTCTCTGTTTCGACACCCTGCTGGGACGGAGAAGTGCCCCGAAAGCCATCTCCATCACCGTTGCTGATTCTCATGATGAGGAGGGAGTAGTTCTCCTTCGAGGCTAAGGGCTCTACCGGTAGCTATGTGTTCATCTCTCTGTGTGTGCATGATCTTATGGTCATGAGCTTTGTAATCAAGTAGATCTACCTTTCTACTCAAGTGCTTCATTAGATCTCTAGCTCTCCCTATGTGTGTGAAAGTGACAGCGTGCACGACATGGTGGCACTTAGGCTAGAATCTACATAAATACTCATCGTGCTTTAATAGATCTATGCTTTTCCCCACTTGTGTGAAAGTGACAGCGTGCACACCGTGTGTAGCACTTAAGCTAGGTTATATATATTTATCATGAGTTATATTTGGAGTTGGATGTCTCTATGAAATTGTGGTGTTTGTTGGAACCATCTAGTGCTTAAGGTGACAGTGTGGGGTTATCTAGATGGGGAAGGCGGACTTTGAGGAGTGCTGTTATAGCCCTACCATGGATTAGAGTGTCCAACCAAAGAGTAGTTTAGGGTAGTATCATGAAGAGAATATATTTATATGAGAGTGTTCACTAGTGAAAGTGTGATCCCTAGGCCTTGTTTCTAAGCATTGAAACACCGTTCACATTTAGATCTATTGCATGTTTGCCGGGGAGGTTTTGGTCCTTTTACCTTACCTCACCGTCAAGCTCTTTTCTGGCACCGTTACCACTTGTATTTCACTATCTCTCGCCGAACTAGTGCACCTATACATCTGACAAGTGTATTGGGTGTGTTGGGGACACAAGAGACTTCTTGTATCTTGATTGCAGGGTTGCTTGAGAGGGATAACTTTGACCACTTCCTCCCTGAGTTCGATAAACCTTGGGTTAAGGAAAACTTGTTGTTGTTCTACAAAACACTTGGGAGCCCAACAACTGTCTACAAAAATAGAAGTGCGTAGACATCAAGAAATTTTTTGGCGCTGTTGCTGGGGAGGTAAGGTAAAAGGTACTCACATCCTCCAGTGTGAGTGCTCGAAGTTATTTCCTTTAGATTCTGTAATTTTGTATTTTTGTTTCTTGTTTTCACTAGTTAGGATTAATGGAAAATAACAACAAAATTAGAGAGCTTTTTAGTATTTTTCCTAAGTTAGAACTTGAGTGGTTTGAAAAGAAAATTGAAAAATCTATGGAACTTTCTTTGCATTCTAATATAAATGTTATTAGTATGAATTTTTTGAACACCATTGTTACTAATGGTATGGAAACGTCTAAGCTTGGGGAAGCTATTTTTTATGAGAAATATCTTTTTAGTTCCCCAGCTTTTGGGAAGAAAATTTGCTCTGATGATACTTTATCTCCCATATGTGGTAATTCTAATGATGCTCGTGATATTTTAAAGCCACATACTAAAAGTGTCCCTTTTAAAATACCTACAAAAGTTGTTGATCGTGTCATGGATAACTATTATTTTGGGGATGGAACTGTCCATCCTGGTGATCACTTGGTTTTTATCCATGAATTATGTGAGTTGTTCATGTGTGCAGGTATTTCAATGGACCAAGTTAAGAGGAAGCTATTCTCTTTATCACTTAGGCACAAAGAAAGGGAGTGGTATGAGATATTAGATGTTCCTCATCATTTGAAATGGAAGGAACTTGAGTCTCTCTTTTACTCTAAATTTTATCCTCCTCATGAAATCCATAAAGATAGGAATTATGTTTATAATTTTCACCCTCATGATGGAGAAAATATTGCCCAAGCTTGGAGAATATTGAAGTCACTAATGCTCAAATGTCCCATTCATGATCTCCCCAGTAATATTATTATCAATAATTTTTATGCAAGGCTTTCAGGACATTACAAGGACTATCTAGATACTTGTTTAGAGGGATCCTTCACAAGTAAGAAGGTCAAAGCTAAGTGGGATCTTCTTGAGACAATTCAAAGCAATACCAAATATTGGGATAACGACAAAGGTAAAGAACCAGGTATAAACTATGAGTATGATTGCATGAAGTCTTTCGCTGAAACTGCTGATTTTCAAGAGCTTAGTGCTAAATATGGTCTTGATCCTCAAATTCTTGTTAGATATGATAGAGCCTTTGCTTCCCATATTAATTATCCTAAATAAAAATGGGACATGTATCATGAACCTTTTAAAGACACTTGCATGGAAAATTAAAATGTTATTAATGTGCAATAAACATGCTCAAACTTCTAAAAGTACTATTTCTTATAAGCATTTTAATTTTTGTGGTATGCATAGACCTTGTGAGAAGAATCAAATAGAAGAAGAATATTGTATCACCCACTAGAATGAAAAAACCAGAACGTGGTATAAGGCTCTAAATGATCTTGGTAAAAAAATTGTGCCATCTACCCTTTTATTTGTGAACTCTGCTATGAAGTGGGTTATTTCAATTTTCAATGCTTAGGCCATAATAATAACCTTTATAATCCAATGAGTACTGCAATTTTGTATTGTGATAACGCGATCATTGATAATCAACATGATGAACTTACATTGTTTTTGGGGTGTGAAAAGTTATCAAGAAAAACTTCTTTGGTAGACATGAGTGCTTTTGGTATGAATAGCGTCCTGCATGGGTGTCATCTTTATTGTGTTGATAATTGCCACACAAATACTTACATACAAAATCTTTTAAAAGATGATATTTTACCAAAATATGACAGAACTGATATGAGTTTTGTTCTTATTAATGAAAAAGAGGAATCCTCCAAAGTTTCTTCTATTGTCTCTAACAATAAACCAGGGTATGTGGAGAAGCTTACTTTCAAGCCTCTCCCTCCTAAAGAGGAGAAGAAGAAGAAGAAGAAGAAGAAGAGGAGGAGTAAAAGGAGAGAGGAAACGGTATCTTCCCCTAAGCATGTTGCTCATATTATATTTTTTGCTGATGAGTCTGAACTAGATGATGTTCCTATGCCTATTACCTATAGTAGTGATCATGATTGGGAAAAGCACACTAATTTTGATATTGAAAATCTCTTTGATACCAAATCTGAAAATAATGATATTAATAATTGTTGTGCTATTAGTGCTATACATGTTCCTTCCAATGATGATATGTTTACAAATGAACACAGTTGGGAAGATAGCTATTCTATTGCTTATGATGATACTATACCTCCAATGTATGATTACAATGATGAATATGATATTTTTAGTCCACCTACAATTGAGGAGAAAATAAATTGTGATTACAATATGCCTCCTATATTTGATGATTATGGTGATAAGAACAATAATGATAGCTATTTTTTTGAATTTGCTCCCACTACAATTAATAGGAATGACTATGCTTATGTGGAGAGTAATAATTATTATATGCATGTGGCTCATGATAAGAATGTTTTATGTGATAGTTATATTGTTTAATTTTATTCATGATGCTACTAAAAGTTATTATAAGAGAGGGAAACATGGTTTTATGCATCTTAATAATATTAAGTTTCCCCTCTTTATGTTGAAAATCTTGAAGTTGCACTTGTTTTGCTTTCCAATGCTTGTTGCTTTGTGCTTTAATGACTTGTTTCTTTACAAGATTCTTATTCATAGGAAGTGGGTTAGACTTAAATGTGTTTTGAATTTTCTTCTTGATGCTCTCTTTTACTTCAATTCATATTTCTTATGTGAGCATCTTCTCAAACTATCAAGCCTAACTTAAAGGCGTTAAAGAAAAGTAGTTGTTAGGAGATAACCCAAGAGTTTTCTTGAGTCTTGGAAGTTATTAATTCAGTAATGACCTCTTCTTATCCTTTTTGTTTACTTTTTGTGCCAAGAATAACCTCTAATAAGAGGGAAGTAAGATTTGGGAAGTTGCTGTCCCGAAACAGATTTTTGTGCTCCACCGAGGAATCTTTGTTAGTCGGATTGAGCTGATATGTTACTAATAAACCCCCCAGGTTGTTAGATAACTTTCGTTAGTTTAACACTTTTTGATTTGAGCAACAGAAGGTCTTCGAAAAAATCGGTTTCTACCTGCTGGTCTATTTTGAAAGATTTCTGCCATTATTTGCATTTGCTTCTTATTGATCCCTTTTTGGGTTCTTTTGGGGAATTGAGCTTTTTGAGGGAATTGATACAGTAGCTTGTGTTTTTAGTGAAAGTTTTGTTGTTCTAAAGCTAAACCCAAGGGTCTATTATCTTTTGAATACACTAATGTTGTTAATGAAGATTGTGTGAAGTTTTGTATGAAGGAAATTTTTTAGGTGTAGATAAAGAATGATGTAATAAGATAAAGAATGGACAAAAGCTCAATCTTGGGGATGCCACCCTGTCCCACCCCAGGAAATATTCAAGAGGTACAAGCGTCAAAGCTTGGGGATGCCCAAGGCATCCTCTTCTTCATCAATAAAAATCTCAGGTCTTTCTAGACACTTCGTTTTTATTGTTTAATGAACAACTATGTTGTTTTTGGAGCGTATTTGTTTTTATTTTTAGCTTTTTTGGTTTGTTTGCTGCAATAAGTTGGTTGTATCACAACACACTTATTTTGGAGAGATACACACTCTGTTTTCATTGCCTAGAACACTCTAGTTTTCACTCTTATTGTTTTGTGAGTGTTCTCTTTTGCTAGCACTGTGTTTAGCTTTAGTTTTCTTGTGCTTTCAGCTTAGAACTTT
This sequence comes from Avena sativa, assembly GCA_916181665.1. NCBI lineage: Eukaryota > Viridiplantae > Streptophyta > Magnoliopsida > Poales > Poaceae > Avena > Avena sativa. The sequence continues at coordinate 355,057,471 of OV702295.1, forward strand.
TTAGTTCTTCTTTGAAGTTAGGTGCGACAAGCTCACTGGTCTTTATTGATTATTATCCTTGTGAGTTGTTTCAAATAAGTCGATTGGTGTTGGAAAAGAGTAGAAAGTTTCATGCTTATAGTGGTACAAAAGGGAGCTTGTTTTGACAATGACTTAGACTTTATCATGTCATGATAGATGTTGTTTTGACCTTATGCTTAGTGATTATTGATGCATCATGACTTGTTCCAAAAAATTAGGATTGCATAATGTGCCTTGAAAGAATCATGCGTTGTTTTAACATACAAAAGCATAGTATTGTGGTATTCTCCTTTGATGCTTTGTTTGGTTTGACTTGGCACATGCTCACACCATGTTATGCCTAAGTCACCATAGCCTCTATGATCATTTAGTCCTTGACTTGTAGTACAACTTTATGCTTTGATTACTAATGTTTTGTCGCTCTGCATGATTATGGCCATTATTGCTCTCTTAGTTGGTCGCTCCCAGTCTTTTGCTAGCCTCCACTTGTATGAGTAAGATCTACTTATGCTTCCAAATCCCAAGAAACCAAGTTATTCCAAAGTGTCCACTATAAATTCCTATGCATGGTGTGTTGCACCATTCCAAGTATATTCTTGTTTTCATCTATCTTCCAATTAAAAAGTATTTTGTTATGTGAAAACTTAGTGATTAAAGCTCTCACAAACTGATAGCACACTTTATTTTTCTTGCCCCTAATAAACTTGAACCATTGTGTCATCTATGTTGTATATGCTTGCACTTATACGTTGGAATTAGTAGAACCATGTTGTCATGGGGAACGCTTTCAACATTGCACTTGTACATTGTACACAGTTGATATCATGCTCTTTTGTTTACGGATGTCGTCAGTGTGAAATAAAATGGGAGCTTGTAAGTCCATGGAGTTATGTATGTATGTTAGAGAAACGCCTAGGCCGCTATCCTAAGCCATGCCTTATCATGGTGGAAACTTGCAACATCACCATAATGACATCTATAAAGCTTTCTTCTTATAAAAAAGAGACATATTGAAAAGAGGAAAGAGAGAAAAAATACTATTTTCCCATGGTAAATAAGAAGATTGTTGAGATGCTCATTGTCTGCTTGCCTTGTCATTTTGATTATGGGATAGCTCCTGTATCATGTGCAAGGGGTACCCCGTTGGCGGTTCTCTATGATACACATATACTTACTATGATAAGAACTTATAAGTGACCAAAGTTGAGTAGCATGAGATGCGGCCCTCGTATTCAAGGGACATGAGATTGCCAACTTATACTTTGTCAAGCATATACTCCATAGTTTGTTCACTTTAACCTTAATAACTTCAAGATGCTTATGATAGGGGCAATGAGAGCTGAAAGCTAACAAGTACCATAATTTTTGGAAGCTCTTTATGAAACTTGAAATCCCTGCTTCCCTTTGAAGGGCCTTTCTTCCACCATTATATTGAGTCTCCACCTTCTATGCTTAGGCACGAGTTAAGAGAGCATAGTTGCCTTTCTTAGTTCTATGTGCATTGACCCAAAACTTATTGATTGATTCATATTGTTGATATTACTTACTCATGAACTATTTGTATCTAGTTACTCTTACTCTTATGAACTTTGAAGGTGTCCTATGCATTTATATGCTACTCCATGAGGGACAAGCTGAATGCCACTATGCTATGTTTTCTATATGTGAAATAAACAAACATCTTTCAATGCATTGTTATTCATGATTCTTTGTTTGTATCCTTTCATGTTGCAACATTATTGCTTTGTCTTACTGCTAGAACTCCATCTTTCATGCTCATGTTTAGAGTTCTTTGATCCTAGCTTTCAATGCTTGCAAATGGTTTGATCTTGATTTTGATGGTGCATGTCACCTAAACAATTATTCCTTTTATCACTTACCTACTCGAGGACGAGTAGGAGATAAGCTTGGGGATGCTTGATACGTCATACACGTATCTATAATTTTTGATGCTCCATGCTTGTTTTGTGTCAACTTTGCTATGTTTTGTCTACACTTTGAGGTATTTTTATACACTTTATGGAACTAGCCCATTGACAAGATGCCACAGTGCCAGTTGTCTGTTTTCTGTTGTTTTTGGTTTTAGAAAGCTAAAAATGAATATTCTCGGAATTGGACGGGACAAAAGCCAAAGTTCATATTTTCCCTGAACGATACGAAAAATCGAAGAGGAGACGAAGGAGGACACTAGGGTGGCCACACCCTAGGTGGGCGCGAGGCCCATCCTGGCCGCGCCCACAGGGGGTGTGGGCCCCCTGGCCCTCCATCGACCTTGCCTCCTTCGCCTATAAGAAGCCTCCAACCCCAAAACCCTAGAGAATCGACCAAAAAGCCACGAAAAGTTCCACAACACTGTTGCCGCCGAAGGGGAGATTCGGGAGACAGAAAGTCTCTGTTCCGGCACCTTGCCGGGATGGAGAAGTGCCCCAGGAGCCATCTCCATCGATATCCACCACCATCTCCATCACCGTTGCCGATTCTCATGATGAGGAGTGAGTAGTTATCCTTCGAGGCTAAGGGATCTACCGGTAGCTATGTGTTCATCTCTCTCTCTATGCATGATATTGTGGTCATGAGCTTTGTAATCAAGTAGATCTACCTTGCTACTCAAGTGCTTCATTAGATCTCCAGGTCTCCCCATGTGTGTGAAAGTAAGAACGTGCATGCCATGGTGGCACTTAGGCTAGAGTCTACATAAATACTCATCGTGCTTTAATAGATCTATATTTTTCCCCATGTGTGTGAAAGTGACAGCGTGCACACCGTGTGTGGCACTTAAGCTAGGTTACATATATATTTATTATGAGTTATATTTTGATTTGGATGTCTCTATGAAATTGTGGTATTTGTTGGAACCATCTAGCACTCAAGGTGACAGTGTGGGGTTATCTAGATGGGGAAGGCGGACTTTGAGGAGTGTTGTTATAGCCCTACCATGGATTAGAGTGTCTAACCGGAGAGTAGTTCAGGCTAGTATCATGAAGAGAATATATTTATATGAGTGTTCACTAGTGAAAGTGTGATCCCTAGGCCTTGTTTCTAAGCATTGAAACACCATTCACATTTAGATTTGTTGCATGTTTGCCGGGGAGGCTTTGGTCCTTTTAACTTACCTTACCGTCAAGCTCTTTTCTGGCACCGTTACCACTTGTATTTCACTATCTCTTCGCTGAACTAGTGTACCTATACACCTGACAAGTGTATTGGATCTGTTGGGGACACAAGAGACTTCTTGTATCTTGATTGCAGGGTTGCTTGAGAGGGATAACTTTGACCACTTCCTCCCTGAGTTCGATAAACCTTGGTAATCCACTTAAGGGAAACTTGCTGCTATTTTACAAACCTCTGCACTTAGAGGCCCAACAACTATCTACAAGAATGAAGTGCGTAGACATCATAGAACACCTCTAAAACATACAAGACAAAAACCGATATCTCTTATCTTAGAGGTACCAGCTGACTGGTCCGGTGGTTCTGGGGATTCTCATTTTGTGGAAGAAAAGCAAGAAATGAAGTTAGATTTTGGAGAAATTTATATTAGAGATTTGCAAGAATTCAGCTTCCTTTTTCAAGAAAACTAAGTCATATTAATGTCTCAAAGCAAATTATAAAAAATCAAGCTTCATGTAGGCAATACTTTTCTCATACTTTTGGGATCATCATTGTCTCTAGTCTAACTAGCACATGAAACATGTAGTTCTAAGCAAAGTGGTTGTTTCATATTTGTCTCTCTCATCGTTAATCAACCAAAACCTATTGGGTGTCTTAGATGCACTTTCACTCATGTTGACCATGCTCCAGGGTGCACTACGATAGGCTTATGTTATTTACTTGTGTTAGGTTGCGAGTTGTGGTTTAATTTTGAAAATAAATGTTGTAATTCTCGGTGATTCTATGTTGAGCTGCTTGAACAAAGCTTCCCATTCTTAACTTGGGGAAAGATGATGCTTGGTGTTATGGTAGTACATTACTCCTAGGTCTCTAGGTTCGAATCAAAATAAAATGTTAAAAGTGCGTCGAGGACCTCTCTGGGTTTAAATGATTCTGTTTCTTCATGGGTTTTTTTCTACCATGACTTTTACTCTAGGATTTTTTTAATGGCTTACTTTGACATCAATTTCATAAAATAAAAAATTCCATCAAGTCTAACCTCATAGAAATTTTCATTCGTCTCAAAAAGAACTAAGACAAGACATATAATCTTTCCAAAAAATTGTTGAGTTTCTTATGTGGTGCATGGAAACAACATCGATAGCAAATGAGTAAATTCCACCTTTTACCCTCTAGTTTGATATTCTTGACAAGAATTACCTCATTTAACAAATAATCTCCCCATTTACTCTATTTAGTGAAACTTGTGCCACTTTTTACCCTACTTAAACTTTATACATGTTCTACTAAGTGGGATTTGGTCGTCATGTCTATGTACCTTCTATATTTCACTCATTGTTCTGGAATGTTTTTCCGAGGGGATCATCCTGCAGCCCCTTCCTATTGTTTGATGGCTGTTGCGCCACCTTTCAAGTGCACCGCGACTTCTCTAGCACCGACGGTGGCCTGAAATTTATACGTGGCTCTCGGACGCTTGTATTTGAGCATTCTATAGTAGCTCGTCACTTGAATTGATGGGCCAAAACATGTGAAGGAGCTTGCACACGTGGTGGTCGTACGTGCTAATACTAGAAGCGGTGCTAATAGTAGAAGAGGAACGACTACTAGAAAAGGTGCTAATACTAGAAGAGGAACGATATTTTTGCATGTAGTGGTCGTACGTGCTAATACTAGAAGAAGAACGACATTTGTCTTGATGTGGAGTACAACACCGTACCATGGTTCTAGCTAGCTAATCAGTCGCGACACGCCGGCGTTCTAGCGGTTGTCTTCTATCAACATGATTAATGATGGCTCCGAGCTCGTCGCACACACTAGAACGAGCTTTTATATTTCGTTGACGGACAGGAGCACGGAGCACCATATTAGTGTGGTGGTTAGGATATCAAACATGAGAAGGATATCGATAAGAGAACCATCAAGATTCTAGCGGGAGAGGAAATGATGCCGCCGCCGTGGCGAAGATAAGTCCAGGAGAGGGGAGCGTATACGATAATCAGATAAAAACTTAAATGGGGTAAAAATTAGCACAAATTTCGCTAAATGGGATAAGTAGAAAGAATTCTGTTAAATGGGGTAATTCTTGTCAAATGTCAAACTAGGAGGTAAAAAATGAAATTTACTCATAACAAATTATTTTGTTTTCAATATGTGGCACAACATTGCATTCCTACCTTTTTTTCCTAATGCTATGTTTTTATGCACGTGCATTCCATCCCATCGACGGTAAAAGGCTTTTACGTCGGGCTCGTCGGGACAGTAGCATGTGAGCATGCTCGTCTCTCATGAATGTCTTTTTTTTTGAACAAGGGAGAGCCTTCGAAGGGGCTGGAAGCCTTTCATTATAATAAGACGGAGGAGTTACAAATTTTCACGCTGGACCCTAGAAAAACTAAAATTGCAACTAGATCCACACGCTTTACAAAAAGGACCCTAAAATTATCTAGGAGAAAGCCATCGGGTCCTTCTTCCAATCCGCCTCTGCATCTGGAGGGCCTCACGATGGAGGTTGAAGAAGCTCCGAGATTCTTCACCGGTGAGCTTGAAGGCCTCGATTTGGCCAGGATAATCGGGTGGCATCTTGCTTCCGATTTGGAACTGCAGTAGAAAGTGGCTCCACTACTCCTTGGTTGATCATCACCACCGCTCCTCAGATCTCCTCCCCTTCTAGTCACCACCTCTGTGCTCAAGAAGACAAAAGAAATCGAAGAACAGCGACAACTCACCACCAGGATCCGCTGAATCTGCTCGAGGAAACCGAGCTTCTTCCTCAGAGCTCCTACCCGAGATGAGGAAGGGAAACCAAAGAGGATGCAGACGCAGCAAATCCAACGACCAGTACAACACCAACTCCAATCCTCGAGAAGCGACTTCGCACAGCGACCCTCCTCCTCGCCACCACGGCCGTCCAGGAAGGCCAGAGCAGAGTCAAACCCACCTCGAATCCTCTCCCCCTCGCCGCCACGGCCGGCCAGGACAGGAAGAACGAGGCGGGGCTCCCGCATCTGGAGAAAGCACCTACACCCCACGGCTTTATTGACGAAGAAGCTCTCCACATCACCTCCCGCAGCCACCGACTCCGCCCACCGGAGTACCACCGCAAGGAGCCATGGGAGAAAGCAAATCCAGATCCAGCCGCGAGGACCTAGAAGCTTCTTCTTCTGGGCAAGACGCCCACACACGGCACGAGGCCAAACCCTACATCTACCACTACTACTAAAACCTAAAACTACGCCGGCGCCAACCTCCCGCCGCCACTCACCGGCTAGTCCGGCGAGGGAGGCATGGGAGGGGCCCGGGAGGGGAGGGTGGACTCTCAAGTGCCTCTCGATTCGTGCAAGGGTCGAAGCGGTCGTGTCTCTCATGAATGTCGAATTCAACAGCGGCGAAACGAAAAACTCCGCCATGGTACTAGAACTAGCGCAACACACGCAGTTTGCCATTGCAAGTACTCCACACCACTATACCATATTAATTTGAGCACACTGTTGAGAGCTCCGGACGAGATGACAACTCGATTGTGGCACCTGCATGCTACCTGGGGTCGGGCGTCGCAGCAGGCAGACACGAGGAGGAAGCCAGCGACGACAGTGGCCAACTGTGGATGGGCGCTGCCTCGATCGATCGACGGGGCAAGTACGGTACGCGGCAGGCCCGCCACGCTTCTGTTTGATCGGTGAGTGGTATAGTACGTTCATGGACTTGGAGTGGTGCATGCAGCGGCAGGCGCCAGGGCCAGCCGGGCGCCCGCGGCCCCGTGCACGAATAGCGGCGAGGCGCCGAGCCGCTGATGAGGGACGCATGCAGCCGCCGGACGGTGAGTGGTCGGCTCGGCTGCAGCGGCGACGGCGAGGTAAAGGTGGGAGACGGGCCAAAAAGAAGCGCGCTCGGTGGTGGAAATCACTTTTTTTTAGAAAAGGATACTAATCATCGGGGATCCTGCGCTCTCGTCCCCCGATTGGCTCCAAGTCCCACCTGCACCTTATCCTCTTAGGAAAAAGACCCAACCACACACGACTCTGTTTATCATACACGCTGCCATTGCTCCCGCCGCTATCGTCGCGCGTCGCCAATGTCCCTTTAAACCTCAGTCGCCGCGTTCGCCGCCGCTGTTCCTGAAACACGCCGCCGCCACCGTTCCCGCAGTCACCGTCGCGCGCCGCCACAGTCCCCTCAGCCGCCACGTGCGCCTCCGCTGTTCCCGACACACGCCGCCGCCATTCTCGCAGCTGACTACACATGCCGCCGCCGGTCACATCGGCCCCACCACTACGAGCTCTCCCCTTGGGCTCACCTCCATGGCCGGTGGTGCTACGGCAGGGAGGCATCGGTGCCTATACGCGTTCCTCTCCTGCAGGTCTTGCAATGCCCGGACGTGGCCGGCCTTGCCTTGTCCCTGTCGATGGAGCTTCGCCATGGACGCCGCTGCTCTTCAAAGAACCCGTCGGCCGCTATGCTTAGGTCCTTCTACGTGACGCCCCGTGCCACCTTCGTAGGCGCTGCTACACGTAGCGACCGCCGCTACTAATTGTGGCGAGCAGTCCAGCTACAATATTGTAAATTTTTTGCTAAAAAAAGTCCGGCGAAGTAGATTTTGCTATGGTAGCAAATATTTTTGCTACAAAGTCCCGGCTATGTCTCTGGCGAAATGGATTTTTGCTACATTTTTATATTTTTTTGCTACAATATTTTTATGATTTTATTATATTAGCGCAAATTTTTTGCTACAAAGTCTTGGACGAAAGTCTCCGGCGAGTCTCCGGTGAGGTCGGGTTTGCTATATTAGCACAACTTTTTTGCTATACGGTCGCCGGCGAAGTCTCCGGCGAGATCTAGTCTGTTTTTAATTTTTTTGAACAAAACCATTTTCTACTACACGTAACAAAAGCGAGACTATTTGTAACAAAAATAGGTAAGTTTGTAGAAAAACGGAATTTTTGGAGAACACGTGCCAGCAGGAGGACCGAGGGATTTTTGGGAATTATTCCCGGGGGAACACGTGGTATGACCTTTTTTTTTTGGCTCACACATGCATTTGCATCTATTGTGAGAAAATATATTTGAAATATCAAATAATTTGAAAATAAATGGCTACAGGTACATTCAAATATTTTATATTCATTCACAAGTTTTCGAAATAAATAAATATTTTATGTGTTTGTCTTTTTTACACGGAACACGTAGAATGTTCTTTTATCCTAAAAACCTGTGAACGATATAAAATATTTAAAAATATATGTAATTTTTTTTAAATGGGTGCAAATACACCTATAAGCCGAATAGCCCTCTCCGGTGCTTACTCTATTTTAAAATATAAGATGTTTTACTTCATAAAAGCTAAACCATCTTATAATGTGTAGAAAAGACATCTATATACATGCGTTACATCAAAGCTAAACCATTTTATATTATGTAATCGGATGGATTAGGGGCAGAGCGGATCGAGGTGATGTAGGAGTACTGCTTGTACCAACATTACTAGGCCACTACTCCCTTCATCCTCTATAAATTATGTCTAAAATCCAATTTTACATTATTCGATTTTGAACAAAATTTATATGTGTTTTCCACCATTGTTATGTGTGTGAGAACATTAGAAAATCATTAAACATGAGAATTAGCTAAACTCTTAGTCAACTATTCAGCCGTCAAATTATTAGATGTACTTCCTTCATGTCAAAATATAAGATGTTTTAGATTTATAAATATAACGTATCTAGACATCTTTTAGTGTGTAGATTCGTAGTGAATCTCTTCAAACCTATACACTAAAAGATGTCTTGATATATTATTTTTATAAAGAAAAAACATCTTGTTTTATAAAACGGAGGGAGTATTATTTAGAGATTCGTGCGCGTGGACTGTGCTTTCTTATGTTTTCATTTTTCGAGCGGTGCTTTCTTCTGTTTTCTGTTTTGCCTCGCGAAGAGGTGTTACCTTAAAGGCCCGGCTATTTTTGTGCTATAGCTCTTTTTTCTCGGGCTGAGGTTGTTCTCGAGGCCCAAGGCTTTTCCCATCTGGTATTATCCCTTCGTTTGCAATGTGTCTGGCCATAGTGGCCCGAGTTGGCAAGGTCTTCTTTATTGTGATTTTTTATTAAGATGTTTGTCCTATTATTTTTTATACAGTGTGGGCCTTATGCTGCTTGCGTACTTTCATGGACATTTGTTTTTTCACTTTGTTCATCGTAGAAAGTGCTGAGTCATCTTTTTCAGTATTTCATAAGCAGGTTGAAACAAAGTATTCTTTAGTTGCATGTGCGGTTGAAATTGAGATATTTGCAGCTACAAGTGGAGTTGCAAGCCAGGATGAATGTAAGATTTTTCTCGGTCAAGTGAGGTTACAGTTGAGATTCTAATAGTTACGAGTAGGGGCGGAGCCGGGATTTAGGCAATAAGCAGAGAAGGAAAAATTGCACACTAGATTTCACATAAACATACACTCCCTCTATTTTTATATATTAGCCATTTTAGCCATTCTATTTTAATTTTTTTCAGTTCTAATTATGTTCAATAAATCCTGCACGTTCTGAAAATAACCTTGGGGTTGGACAGCGTTGTCCCGCCCTCTTATGCACATTCCACACACACTCTCTCTCTCCCTCTCGCTTCGTCAAGGCGCTCCGCCTCTCCCTCTTTGGTGCCTCCGTCCTCTCCCTCTCCCTCTCGCGTTGCTGTCGCGCTCCCCCTCTTCGTCTCACACTCTCCGGTGCCTCCGTGCTCTCCATGTCCCTCTCCCTCTCCCACTCACAAGAGAATCGATGTAAAAGATGAGGCTTTTATGCGCTAGTCACATATCTGTGGGCGTCGATGGTATATTCGTTGGCGATGGCGATGAGTCTCTGGGTGGCGGTGGATGCGCTCTATGACCACTTCATCCCAATCGCCGTCGACAAGCCCGTCGTCTCCTTCCCCGCCTCGTTCACCTGCGGGCTGCTCTGCGTGGTGTCGGTGCTGATGGCGCCGCGGAGGCGGCGGCTGCTGCTGCATGTGGCCATGGCGGTTTCATTCGAGTTCAAGGTGGAGGACATGGCTGAAGACTTGGGTGAGGGTGTAGGCGACTCCGAGGTTGAGCAACTAAGGACCTCAAGTTCTTCGTCGGCAACCTGCCCTTCACCATCGACAATGTGCAGTTCGCCGGGCTCTTCGAGCATGCCAGCTCTATCGAGATGGTCAAGGTGTGCAATTCTTCTTAGCTATCTCTTCCTTTCGACTGAGTACCAGTTAGTCTCCTAAAAATGTTCGGAGTTGCATGGTCAGGATATATATACTTTACAATCAGAACATTTTGGATGCAGTGATCAGGCTGTCCGAGTGATCAGGATGTCCGATAGTTGCGAATTTGTCAAAATTGATATGCTAAGTTGTAGCCACGTAACTGTAAAATCTCTAATCACCTTTTTTTTCTGTTATGGGTTTTCTCGAGCTTCTGTATATAATATACGTCTTCCATCATGTTACACACCGAAATCAATTTAGGGTTTTGTCACCTGTCTGCTTACATCGCCTCCGTAGACTACTCCACCCTGAGCAACGACTTGCACTGACGAACGGGAGAATAGGTCTTCAGAACCACTCGCCTTTACGATTCTGTGTCGGAAAAGGAGAATAAGGTTTTTGGGAAGGTGCTCCGCACGGCTGCTCGAGTTCGCCAAGTAGGACCGCGTGCACATTTGTCTCCTACGCTGTTTTTCTTTAACCGTCTCTGCAACCTTAGCACCAACGGATTCTTTATCTACAAAATATTAGTACATGCGATGTGTTCTGATCTGTTCTTTTAGTATGGTTGTTGTAGAGTTTGCACTGCTATTGTGTTCATATTAATTATTACATCTAGTGTGATAGAGTTTTACATGATCGTAGCTATTGTAATCATGAATTATATTCTAAAAATAATTGTAAAAATAATTCCTAATAATATAATAGCATGAACAACAAGTGGAAAGAAAAAAGGGAAAAAAGGTATCTTAGATGTCAATTCTATATCACTACCTATACACCTACCTATACAAAAGTGAAGCAGTTCAGCGATTGAAGCGTACCGCCACGTCAGTCCGTGCAACTGTAGACACGAATTTGTAACTTCTACAGTACACTTTGTTTGTCGGTCATGCCTTGCGTGTTGCGTTTCTCCCCCTCCGTACGTGTCCTCTTCATTTTTTTTTCTTACGCTGCTGTGGGTCTTTGGCTGTGCCCCGTCGCCGGGTCGCCTTGATTCCAGGCCTCCACGTACCGTCTTCTATGGTCAAAGCGGTGTGGTCGCACCCCACGCGTAAAGCGGTGTCCCGAATCTTCTCCTCACATCGGTTTCATCCTCCCGCCGTCTCGCCAGCCTCCGAAAACTCCACCGCCGTTCCCCCTCTCCCCACCCCCCCAATCTCGATCTCTCTCTTCACTTTTCCCACCATGGCAGTTTCGGAGTGGAAGGGATGGACGAGGCCGACCGACTGCATTCCAGCTGTCCAGCCTCCCTTCTCAAGCTTGTGGAGGCCGTCACCATGGACGCCGATGACGTGGGGAGGTCGCCGTCGGTTGTCCCTTTGCTCAGATCTCGGAGTGACTACCGCTGCCGGCGCCGGGCTGTTGAGATTACGAGGAGTTCCGGGATGGAGCTGCCAATGCACATCCAGCAGCCTATCTCTGATCCTCCCAGACCTCTGTCAAAGGCGACGGTGGATCCTTTGCGGTGAGATTCCATGGCCGACTCAGCTTCTCCTCCTCTGATTGGTGGCAGAAGCGGCATCTTCCCGTCGGCGCCTCTGGGACTTGGTGGCATCGGCGCGCGGCATGTTCTCGGTTCGACGGCGGGCGGCAGCTGCAGTATTTGGTCGTTCGTCAGCAGCCAGCAAGGCGCACGGGTCCATGGAGAAAAGGGAAGTCGTCGGCTGTTGCAGCTTTGCCTTTTCCTTACCTCTCTCTTCCTTCTCTAATGCTGATTTGTCTATGTGTTCTAGGCGATGTCGGCCTCCTCTGGTTCTCAGAGGGGCGCCCTGTGATCCGCTCGCCGCCTCTTCCTGCGGTGCTATAGCGTCGTGGATTGCGAGATGTTATAAATTCTTCTACACTTGCTTCACGCCGGCGGAGAGCTCGGGCTTGGAATTCAACGATCTCTGCCGCCGTGCTATCCGGACCTGGCTGCTGGCGACTGCCCGCGGACTGTTTCTGATCAGATCCTGTCAGCTGTCGCTACATCTTCTGTTGGCGTCCTGTCCCCTGATTTGGCCGGTCCCGATCTCCTGCCGGCGTCTAAAGTCCCTCATGCTGGCGCGGCTGTTGCATCCATGCCATCTCCATCTCGACGTAATGCCGGAAAGGGATTGCAGCAACGATCTGGGATCCACGTGGAGCATGGGTGTTCGCGAATGCCTGCGTCATCACGGGTTTCGTCAGGCTAAGGTTGTGTGCAGAGCTGCACCTCATGAAGGAAGCGTGGAATTTCAATTAATTTCCTCAGTTTACAGGTTCTGACCATGTTCCCACCCAGCAGTCAGTGAAGCTTGGAGGCAGTTGAAGTTGAAGTTGAGATGCAACGACGCGCAACAGCAGTTTGATGTACATCGGGTGGCCACGCTGCTGTCCATATGGCTGCTGATTGAAGGAACTATAGTGGACTGGTGGGCGCAGCTGTTTACCTACTTCACATTTATGTCGGCTCTCCAAAATCGTCGCTCCAGAATCCACTCGGCAGGCAAGTTACACTCCAGGTTTCACATAATTTATACTCATAAAGATTTATACAATACTCTGTTTAAAACATTGGTGTCACATGCACAATTTCATCAAGCTAGATTTCTTGGAAGTGCATTGTACGTTGAAGTAAATTTGGTTTATTTATTATTGATTAATAACTTAAACTGGAAGTTTGTTCCTGATACAAGTCGTGGCCATTCACAGACAGGCAACATAGTTGACGTTTAGTCATAGTTCATTCACAATATTTCCCATTTCACCACAAACTGCATACTAGAGACAATACATCATGACTTTCTGGTCTTTCTAGCAGATGTTTTTTGAATTGTATTCACTTTCTTTTGGCATGTCTAGCAGCTGACTTTCTGTGCCGTGAGGCTTTCCACAACTGCGAAATTATTCAGTACATGACTTGAGAAATTAGGTGTCAAAGCAGAGCCACTCGAGACTATTGACGTGCAACTGAGGCATGTCATCTCAGCGTAAGTCGATGCGAACTACCGACTAGAGGATAGTGGGAGGCAAGTGTGTATGGTGGTCAGTCCATGGCGTCCTTATTATTTCGACTATAAGTTCCCATGCATATTCTCTTCTTAGCTACTTTGTCAACTCCCTACAATCTGAACATGCCTTAAATTTGATCCCCTGTGTGAACCGAAATCCCAAAACAATTCTAATCTGTGAAGTGTCTTCATTACATGTACTTCTATGCTCTGTTCAGTTAAAAATATTTTAGATGATAATTACAGACAATGCCAACAATTGTATTTTACTTATTTGCAATGTTTAGGTTGCATAGGATTTTATGGGATTAGTTTTATATCTGCCTTTGCTTGATTCATATGGTTTATGGAAAAGGTTTGCTTTCAGCCTTATGTATTCGGATTACGGACTGTGGGCTAACTACGCACGTGTTAGATTCTTTAATTTAGTTGTCTCCTATGGCATAGGTACATTTAGGCTTCAGATTTTGCAATTTTCTGCATGTTTTGGGGCAAGTTCTGTCAAACTTTGCTCTACTCGCAACCAACTGATTTCAGTCTCTTACTTTTTGGTTTGCTTTATGTAGGTGATATGTAGTGAAAGGAGAGATTAGAGCAAGTATTGTCTACCTCATGTTTACCAATGATGCCCGTTATCAACATGCAAGAGCAGAAATGGAAGCTAGAACAATGAGCACCGCTATTTCTGGACAGCAGACCGAAGACAACCTTACTGAAAATGATTAGCTTTTCTTTTGATTGTACAGCAGGGACATGCATACATCTCCTGTATTATGTTGTCAGACTAGAGAAAAAGTTTGACGTGAGGCTGACTTTCCATTCCTCACGCTAATACCTCCCTCTACTCGAATTGAAAGAGGTGAGAAACTGAATCTGGAAAACATGTCTTACCGAAGAAAAAAGACTTCTGTGACACAATATATAAATTGCAATTTACTTTTCATGTTTTGCTTTCACTTGCTACCGTTGGCAATTTAGTATACTTGCAGGATCTCTAAAGTGTAAACATCAAGTTGATTGTTTATGTTCTCTTATGTAGCTAGAGTGCAGGGATAAGTTACTATCTACATGTTTAGTCAATGTGGCACGTATAGATGAACTATTGTGTGCACTGGAAATTATATGGTTGATTATATTTCCACTTTATATTAGGAGTTGTACATTTGTTGATCTAATATCTTCTAATTAATCTTATTAACGGGCTGTTGGATATGGTATTTTATATCGGCATACATCCAACATCATTTACTTGAGGTTCAGCAGCATTTTGGAGCGCATGGTGACATTTGTGAGCATATTATCCTACATCTCAATTAACTTCTTCAAAAAGACAAGAATTATCTATCTCTGCTGGAGCTAATTGTCTTCCAAGTTCCAAACCATAGGGTTATTTGTGTAGGTTTTCATTACATGCAAGGTTTCCTTTTTAGTTTGAGGAACTGTCCTGTTTGCTATTGTGATTACAGTAGCACTTACGAGGTGCCAAGCAAGCAGTGCAAAATTACTTGACTGAACTTTTGTGCTTCCAATTTTTACATGTATGTATTTTTCCTCTGTTTTCTAAGTATGCTTCACATGGTACATGTGTACTGTTATATGGGTACGTGAAAAGCTATATTCCTTCTCCTTTCTTCTCTCAGTGTTTTGATCCTCTTTCTTATTTATTTTATCCTCTAAGAAGTGTCTTAGATTGATATTTATACGATGTCCTTCCTTCCTATCCGTGTCTCAAAGGTTTATAATATGAGTATTTTGTAGAGTTCAAAGATGGCTGAAGGTTTCTGCATCTATGGAAAGGTTTATCTGCATTCTCTGCATGTGGATCGCAGATCTTTCCAGGTACATATGTCACATTTTAATCTTTATTTTGAGATCATGCGTGACATGCATGTAAGCAACTCCTATCTCAGAAGATTCTCCCTTATAGGAAAATTTGATGACTGATAAATTGAGGACTATTTCACTGTCATATCCACTCTTTAATTGTATATATATATATATATATATATATATACTAGCACAAATGCCCGTGCGTTGCTACGGGCTGATTTTTTATTATTCAACCAGCTAATGTAACCCTGGCGATTGTATTTCCTACAATGGCTAATACCTTCATGGTCGCATGTGAAGTCTATGTCCCACTGCTACTTCGCCCGACGACGACTAAAGAATGCATGGCAACTACCGTCCAACCGGCGGCTCTCTCTCATCCACGGTTGCCTCGGGCTGTCGCGGACGTTCACGGACTGCTCGATCGTGACCGTTGTTCTATGTGGTCCAACCCACCATTTGCAAACTGTATGGCTATCAACCTTGATATCGCAGTAAACAACCTAACAGAAATGTTGGCTATGCCCATATCGATATGTATGATCAATATACATGAGGATAAACGAATTTAAATAAAAAATTAAAAGCATCAACTGATGTGTACCCACAACCTTCTCCTTCCTTCTTCTGCCCTGATGCTGGCCCGATGCTACCCCGATACCGCCTCCGCGCCGTCCTGTGTGCCGCCCCAGTGCAGCCCCCGCGCCGCCTTGGCCTTTGCCCCGCCGCGCCAAGGACATGCGCTGCCGGTCCGCCACATCTATCTCTGGCGATCACCGCGACTGCTTTTCTACCTACGACAGCCGATTCCGGCGAACACCATCTGATTTCGATGAGTATCGGCCTCTCTTGGTGGGATGCTAACTATCCCGGGCTGAAAATACTTGAGGTTCGCCGAAATTTGGGTGGATTTGGTGGTGGTCCGGTGATGGTCCGGCGACGGAAGGACAAACCACTTGAAATTTCCCTCCCGCCAACTCAATCGCTGGTATACATGCCACACTCGGTTCGGTCGTTGAATCCTTGAATCTGCAGGTCGTGTTCGGTGTCCGCTAGGGGTCTTTTTTGGTCCGAAACCGAAAACAAACGGTTATTTTATAGTTTTGGTGTTTTTAAAAGATTTGCTAGAGATGCTCTTAGGAGTTACCAATTAAGGATAACTCTAATAAAAAGATTTACATTGTTGTGGAGAAAAAGTCTACAAAGATGTCATACGGAGGAGATTGATGCATGGAAAAGGTGACTAAGACCTTGGATGAAGTAATCCCGCGACACCATTTTACAGGCCATGTGAATTTGTCCCGGCCAAAACAAACTGGAAGGCTGTTTTAGCAAAAAAAAAACTGAAAAGTAATTTCATTCCGGTCTAAATCTCTCAGCTGAAAGCCTGAAACTCAACATGCAGCCTGAAACTCAACATGCGTGTTCCACGATAGCAGGCATGTGACAGGAGAGTAGTTCAGAAAGGAATTCAGGGAGACTTAAATATTAGTTTAGAGAAATTATCTCCCAAGGCTCGCGCCTGCTCAATACATGACGTCCAACTTAGGGACTGTGGCTGCAGGCTGTAGGTTGTAGCTGACCACAGAGCTCGCGAGATCTCTGGTTGGGCGGCGGCAGAAGCGCCCCTAGTTGAGCTGGCTGGGAAGGATGGAAGGGACACAAATGAAGTGGGAGACGACGGATCTCGCGACTGCAATGGACGGCAGTGGCGCAACGCGTGTAGCAAGGAGGCCGATAGCCGCTACAGCTCACCTAAGGAAGGGACCATGTGTCTGATCTGACCTGAGCGGAGCTCTTTGCCCTCTGACACCTCCTCATCGATGGCGGGGCCGCGCGGCCGCCCCTGATTCTGGGCACACCATGCCCTTCCGATCCCTTCCTCTTTCGTATCTGGTGAGAGGCACAGATAGTCGTCCATGGCGCCCTTCAACTCAGACGCCTCCAAGAAGGAGGACGGGAACAGTGTCAGGCGGCGTCCGCAGGTGGGGAGAGGATGGGATCCGGCAACAAGAGTTGGGGTGAGCGGGTGTGGGGGATGGAGCAGCAGCGAGATCAGGAGTCGAGGCGGCGGCACTCCAACAGCGGGAGTTGGGGGTGAGCAGGGAAGGGAGTAGCAGCGAGATGGGGAGTCGAGGCGGCAGCGCTCTTTACGGGAGGATCGCGAGCTGGTGCTTTGTACACGCTTGCCTCGCGGCGGACACCTCTGGGTGTTCCGCTGTGGCCTAATGGCGCTTGCGGCGTTACCTCGTGGTACTGGCACGTTTCGTGCTCGGTGCTATCAAGGAAACCTCGCTCTCGCTATTGGTTTCGGATGCCGCTCACGATAATGGTTAATGGCCCTTCTGGTTGCCGCTCACGATAAAGGTTAATGGCCCTTCTGGTTGTCGCTAGTCCCACCTCAAAAGAAGATTTCTGGATCTGAACGGCGGTAGTACGGTGTGTTGCATGCGAGAGAGAGGAAGCGGCGGGGCACATGAGACGGTAGGAGCAGGGGCGGCGGCGGCCTGGATCGCGGAGCTTGGGACGGGCAGGGTGGGAGCGCTGCGGCCTGCGGGTCAACGGACGGGACGGAGCCGCTGTTTTCATCGAATCACTTGGCGGTGGCAGGTTAGGTAATTACCCCGAACAGTCAAGGGTAAAATGGTCCAACGAAAAATCGGAACCAAAATTGTGACAGACGAACCTACCTCTGTGTAAATTAGTAGATAGATATCATTGTCTTACCACAGAAAGTTAGATGGGAGTAGTATCCATAAAGGGAGTACCGACTGTTTAGAGGCACCTTTCAAATAAGGAGAGCATAAAAGGGTTGGTATCTAGAATAAGCCTAAAATTCGTCTAATTGCCCTACCGACTTCATTTGTCCACATCTTCTAGCTACTGTTGTAGGTTCTATGTGAAAAATGGTTACTATTCATTCACAACTTTCAGTTGTCTGTAAACACTATTCCTATAATCCTTAAGTGTTATATTATTAACCTGAATTTTTATATTATTTAGTATACGAGTGCATGTATGCAATTCAAGTTGCTTACTCACTAGAATGTCATGCACCTGAATTTTGCAGCAAACTAGATTCAATTAATTCTGGTACTTTACTGTAATAGCATATTTATCTTGGAAAACTACCAAAAACACTTGCCAACAGTGTCTATCTCCTATATATTTTTCTAATAATTTCTGGAGAAGTTGATTCTTTCTTTACTCTAGGTTTGCAAGTATATATTATCTTTCAACATAATTTTTTTCAACATAATGAAATAATGAAACAGCATATTAATGGGATGAAAAGATTCTTAACGAAAGGCACCGGTGTAACCTCACCGACAGAAATTGAAATAGTTGACTTGCTGTCGTCCTGCTTCAAATGCCAGTGATGGTGAACTTTTGTGTATGTATTGGCCTCACGCAATTGATATGCCTATTATCAAGTAGTACAGCCAGTGTAGAACAAATCTATATTTTGTATGGTTCATACTTCCTGGTACCACTCACAAGTAATTTTTTTCTTAGAGGTCATGTGTAACCTACTAATATTTCACTGTGTCTCTAGATAGCCTTGTGGTCAGCTTGAAGAGAACGTCGTCGAGGGCACTACTGGATCTTCACTTCGAGTCAAGTTTTCTTCAAGAGAACATAGTAGCCATTCAGTGTGTGTGGTGTATTCGTCTTCATGCTGAACTGATTAATAGATATCCAGCAAGGACATGAACTCTGAGTTGGATTTATTCTGTTATAGATACATATATATGATAATTATCTCTTTGATATTTTATGACACAACACATAGATATGTCTTCGCTTTGTGGTTAAAACTACTAAGACTACAATATATTTGAACGAATATCTAACCCACCGAGTCAACTGATTAGTCGATGACATTGTCCCACCATGGGACGCCGCTCCACATTTCCTAGTTATCTATTATAGGATACTATTTTTATACCTAAAAACAGTTTTAGGTGCCTTTTATGTGTTTTAAGGGACGAAGTTTTAAGATAAAATTCCTTCTATGATACTACTTGTAAATTTGTTTCCTTATATGACACTCAAAAAAAATTCCTTACCTACATGAGACTCTGTGTACATTTTTTGCCTTATGTTACACTCCAATGTAATTTGAGAGCTAATGGTGTTAATTGGTGACTTACAAAGACACTTTTTCCCCTTGTGCAATATGTGACAAAATTACAAGAAACGTTCAACTGTGAAATATGGAACTGACTTAAATTCAAAAAGTGATACGTCCAAAACGTATCTACTTTCTCAAACACTTTGTTATTGTTTTTTCTCTAAATTTGTGTGATTTTGATACAACTAACACGGACTGACGTTGTTTTTAACAGAATTACCTTGGTGTCTTGTTTTTGTGAAGAAAATGAATTATCAGGAAAAATTCCGGAAAATATGCCAAAAAATATATTTCACCAGGAGATCCACGGAGCCAGAAGGGAAGACAAAGGGGAGGCCTGGGGGACCCAGACCCACCCTAGGCGCGGGCCCACTGACCCCGCACCTGGGGGAGGTCTGGCCATCCCAGGCAGCTCCTCGGCCTCCCTCCGCGCCTATTTAAGTTGCCTTATGACCTAAAAACATAGGGGAGGTTCGATAGTTTTTCAGAAAGAGTTCCGCTTCGCCGCCACCACCAGAAACCAAGATTCGGATCCAGAAACTCCGTTCTGGCACCCCGCCGGGAGGGGGAATTTGGAGAGGATTATCGTCGTCGTCATCACCAACGCATCACCATAAACCACCGATGTTTCCCTCATCCATGAGTGAGTAATCCCCCGCTGTAGGCTTGGGGATGGTAGTTGGATGAGTTCTATCATGTAATCGAATAAGATCTGTTAGGGCATAGTGCCTAGTATCTCTATTAGTGCTATTTGACTTTGTTGCAACTTGTTGTGCTTAATGCTTGTCACTAGGGACCGAGTGCCATGATCTCAGATCTGAACTTATTATTGAATCATTATGATAGTATTGTTTCTGATCTTATATGCAAATTGTGTACACATATCATTGTCTGGATCCAAAGGCCCCAAAGTGATAATAATTGGGACAACCGGGGGGATGGCTGTGGTGTGAGGATCACATGTGTTCACGGAGTGTTAATTCTTTGCCCCGGTGCTCTATTAAAAGGAGCACCTTAATTGCCAGTAGTTCCCTAGAGGCCCCGCTGCCACGGGCTGGCTGAACAGAAGATGTTGTGCAAGTTCTCATTGCGAGCACGTATGACTATATTTGGAGCACATGCCTAGGATTGTTTAGTACTTGGATGCTTGTTATTATTTATCTGCAATGCCTTAGATCTTGAAGTTACATGTTTAGACTCGTCCATGCAACGCTCATCCATCCATCCCTATGCCTACCGCAGTCGAATCCTACTGTTTACTGTTATTATTACTATTGCTCATGTTTTATTGCTGTTGTTGCTTTGTTGTTGTTGCTTTGCTGTTGCTACTATAAACTGTTGCTACTGATAAACTTCTGTGAGCAAGAACTATTTTCAGGTACAGTTGAACTGACAACTCAGTTGTTAAGGCTTGCAAGTATTCTTTGGCTCTCCTTGTGTCGAATAAATAAATTGGATAATACTACCTGCAAAGACTGTTGCGATCCCCTATACTGATAGTCCTTTCATCATGGGAAAGTCTCGTGATGGAAAGTTCCCTATTTTACCATCCACTACAAGAAGAGGTACAGTCCTAAACACCTTTGCTGCTCTTGATTCACCATATGTTATAAGTAAGCTTGTCACACCACCACCACATGCTCATCTACACACATTGCTACTACTGCTGAATCTGAAACTGCTTTTGATACGCATGATGTTAATTCTACTGTGCTTGATGCGAGTGGTTCATTAGGTCCTTTTCTAGATGCTACTATGGCTAGTCTAGGAAATACCGAAACTCCTAGTGAATACACCGTTACACCTGCTAGACCTGAGTCTAGTGAGAGTTATGATATTAATGATGGTTACATAGAGTTCACTGATGAATTTGTTAAAGAGTGCCGAAACACACATGATGCTAGTGCTATTAAGAGTCTTCTTGCTAGACGTACTATTATGCCTAAGAAGTCCTATGATTCTAAGTTTGCCACCCCTCCCATAGATATTAAAGATAAAGATTATGATTTCTCTGTTGATTTATCTTATTTAGATATTGTTGATAAAGAACCTTTTTGTGGTACTGATAATGAGAGTGTTGTGGCTCATATGAATGAGCTTTCTACTATGAGTGCTTTGTTCTCTGATGATTTTAAAATGCGCAAGTACTTTGTTGCTAAAATCTACCCTTTTTACTAAAAGGAGAAGCTAGGGCTTGGTTTAATAGATTACCTCCCGGTTCCATTGATAGCCCTGATTGCTTGATTGCTTCTTTCTTCTATAAATATTTTCCTCCTAGTGCTAGACATGCTGCTTTGTAGAGACTTTTTTTATTTTAAACAGGGAGAAGAAGAGAAATTGCCTGAGTCATGGAAAAGATTTTGTTCCTTGATTCATGCATATCCTAGATGTCCATTACCTCAGAATAAGCTTCTTGATATTTATTATAATGGACTAACCGGTGATTCTAGGACCTACCTAGATAGCTTTGCTGATTGTGTTTTTAGGAAAAGGACTCCCACAGATGCTGAAGAATTAATGAACAAGATAAGCAAGAATTATGATGATTGGACTTCAACTGAGCTGAATACACCTGAGCCTATTACTCCTGAACCAGTTGTTCCTGAACCAGTTCCAACACCAACAACAAATAAGAGCGGAGTTATTGCATTAAATGATGAAGTGATGAAGGAAGCTAAAAGGTGTCTAAAGGAGAAAGGTATTAGAGCTGAAGATGTGAAGAATCTACCTTCTATAGAAGAATTATGTAAGCCAATTCCCCACTCATCTAATATTGAGGTACACTCTCTCCAATTTAATGAAGGTGATATTCCTTATGTTAAGCCTCCTGATCAATGCTTAGAGGAACTTGACACATTTATTGTTAAACAAGGTAATTTTAATAAACAAGTTCAGAATCAATTATTGGACAAATCTAGAGCTATCCATGAGTTAAAATATATTATGGAAAGAACTTCTAATGATATTAAAATGCTTTATAAACATTTTCAAATGGTTCAAACCCAATTTGATCAACTTGCTAAGGTGCAAAAGGATATGCTAGTTAATGCTTCAGGAAATAAACATGCTTATGGAATTAGAACTAGGAATGGTGCAGCTACTCAAGATCCTTTATATCCCGAAGGACACCCTAAAAGAATAGAGCAGGATTCCCAACAAGGTGAGGATAGTGGTAGTCCTCGTAAGAGGAAGAAAAAGAAACATAAGAAAGTTGAGGAGCCACTTGAACCTGCTATAGATCCTAATAGTATATCTGTCTCTGATGCTGAAACTGAGAGTGGTAATATTGATGAGTCTCCTGATAAGGAGGAAGGTGAGGAAGAACCTGAGAAGCACACTAAGAACACTAGGTACACAAAGGAAGATTTTATTGCTAATAAACATGGTAAAGAGAGAGAACCTTGGGTGCAGAAACCTATGCCTTTTCCAGGTAAGAAACACAAGTCAAAAGAGGAAGAACACTACAATAAGTTTTGTGAGTGGATGAAACCTTTATTTTTGCAAATTCCTTTGAATGAAGCTATTAAATTGCCTCCTTATTCAAAGTTCTACTCTACTTGCTAATTATTCCTTCAATGGTAAGGTTCCAAATAAACTTGGTGATCCAGGTATACCAACTATTCCTTGCTCCATTAATAATAATTATGTTAGAACTGCTTTATGTGATTTGGGAGCTAGAGTTAGTGTTATGCCTTTTTCTCTCTATAAGAGACTCCAGCTAGAAAAGTTGATACCAACTGATATATCTTTCCAAATGGCTAATAATTCAACTACTATTCCTGTTGGTATATGTGAGGATGTTCCTGTTCAAGTTGCTCATAATTGCATGGGTTTAACTGATTTTGTTGTGCTTGAAATGCCTGAAGATGATAATATGTCTATTATTCTTGGGAGACCTTTTTTTAATACTGCAGGTGCTGTCATCAATTGCAATCAAGAAAAAGTAACATTTATTATTAATGACAAAGAGCACATTGTCTATTTCCCCAAGAAGGTTGTTAAGAGATATTTCCTAAATTCCATTGAAAACATTGAGAGCATCAAAGTTGGAGAAATATATTGTCCCATTCTACAAGAAAATTTTGAAACTATTATGATTGGGACCATTGCTATCAAGTATGAGGTAACATAATCACCTTGTGGAATACAAAGTTTTGATTCATATAAGATTGTTTTGGTAACAAGACTTGATTAACCTTGTTAACAAAAAGATTTTAATGAACAAAATAATGTTTTCATAGTGGTTATACTTGCTCACTTTTATTTTTCTCCTTTCCAATCTTTGCTCTTCACAGTGCCTAACTTAAAGACGTTAAAGAAAAGTACTTGTTGGGAGATAACCCAAGAGTTTCCTTGAGTCTTGGAAGTTATTACTTCAGTAATGACCTCTCCTTATCCTTTTTGTTTGCTTTTTGTGCCAAGAATGACCTCTAATGAGAGAAAGTAAGATTTGGGGAGTTGCTGTCCTAAAACAGATTTCTGCCCTCCATCATAAAAATTTGTGAGGAGTCTGTGTAAGTCGGATTGAGCTGAAAATTTACGAATTAATCCCCCAGTATGTTATCTAACTTTCGTTAGTTCAAAACTTTTTGATTTGAGCAACAGAAGGTCTTCGAAAAAATCGGTTTCTACCTTTTGGTCTGTTTTGACAGATTTCTGCCATTATTTATATTTGCTTCTTATTGATTCTTTTTCGGGTTCTTTTTGGGAAATTGAGATTTTTGAAGGAGTTGATACAGTAGATTTTGTTTTTAATAAAAAGTCTTGTTGTTCCAAAGCTTTGCCAGAGGTCTAATATCTTTTGAATAAACTAATGTTGCTAATGAAGATTGTGTGAAGTTTTGTATGAAGGAAAAATTTCAGGTGTAGAGAGAGGATGATGTAATGAGATGAAGAATGGACAAAATCTCAAGCTTGGGGGGAGCCACTCCGTGTCACCCCAAGAATTATTCAAGAGGTACAAGCGTCAAAGCTTGGGGGTGCCTAAGGCATCCCCTTCTTCATCAATAAAAATCTTAGGTCTTTCTAGACACTTCGTTCTTATTGTTTCATGCATAGTTGTGTTGTTCTTGGAGCGTCTTAGTTTTTGTTTTGGGTTTTATTTTGCTTCGTTTGGTTTTGCTTTGTTTGCCTTCTAAAAAAATCGAAAACACCAAAAATATTTGTTGTTCTTCTTTGGTTTTGTGAGTTCTTTGCAGGGTTCAGCCGTTCTCAGCAGATTTTGGTTTCATGTTATTATTCAAGTCACACAAGTGAAGGGCAATAATGAAGATTAAGACAACTCGAGGTGTGGTAAGAGGCTGGTAATGAACTCTATTTGTTTCATTTTTGTACATATACTCATCATTGTGAGCATGCTTAGCCTGTTTGTGTAAGGTGTATGTCATTACGGATGCTTAGTAGTTCTTGCTTGTCTATGATTAGCTCCAGCTTGCTAATAGTTTGTAGCATGTCATATGAATGTTTGCTTGCATTGTTTTATTCATACTTTGGTATGATATTGTGGTATCCTCCTCTGACTGTTCATGTGAATCTACTTGGCACATGCTCACGCATGCATATGACTAATCAATAGTCAGTAAGCCTTAATAATTTATTTTGCCTTAGAGTTCTAGTATCACTTTCATGCCATAATTAGTCATGTTTTGTTGCAAACATGATTATGACAGCTATTGCTCTCTCTTTTGTCACTCCCTCTCTATTGCTAGCCTTCACTTGCACTGAGTATGTGCTCTACGTGTGCTTCCAACTCCCCAAAACCAATATTGCCAGCTGTGTCCACCAGACCTACCTATTAGCATCATTTTCTACTTCAGTGCATATTTCATATGTCGTGTTTTCTTTCAAAATAAAATGGTTGTCTGTTTTAAGAAAGTTAGTTAGTAAAGCTCTCACGAACTTGATGGCACACTTTATTCCTTGCGCTTAATAATCTTGAACCATTGTGACTAGTCCATGAAAGTTATATGCTTGCTTATTATATGCTGGGAATCAGCAGAACCGTGCTGTCACGGGGAACGCTTTCAACACATGTTGGATATCTCATCCAGTTGATACTTTGTTCTTTTGTTTACGGATGTCGTGATGTGAAATAAAAGGGGAAGTTGTTAGTTCATGGATTTTATACATTGTGTTAGAGAAACGCCTGAGCCGCTAGCCTAAGACATGCTTAATCATGGTAGAAACTTGCAGCATCACTAATGAGTATCTATGAAGCGTCCTCAATAAAAAGCTATGCATATGGTAAATAAAAAGATTGCTGAGACGCTCATTGTCTGCTTGCCTTGTCATTTTGGTTATGGGAAAGCTCTTGTACCATGTGCAAGGGGTACCCCGTTGGCAGTTCTCGGTGATATGCATGTATTTACAATGACAAGAACTTTCAGGTGACCAAAGTTGAGTAGCATGCGGAGCGACCCTCGTACTCAAGGGACTCGGGATTTCCAGTTTATGATCTGTCAAGCATATGATTCAGAGTGGACCTCACTTTCACCTTAACCACATGAAGATGCCTATGATAGGGGAAATGAGAGCTCAAAGCTAATGAGTACCTTCCTTTCAACATTGGGAAGCCTTTCAAACCTTCACAAAACCGTTTTCACAGCTTTCTTGAGTCACCACTTATTTTATGAGCACCTTATTGAGAGCATAGTTGTCATTCTTGTGTTTGTTCCAAAACTTGGTTAATTATGTCATGACTTTGATGCTTGTATCTCTGATATCTTTACTTGTAGTCTTCATGTGAACTTCAGAGGTGCCTTGGCATTTATTGTGCTCTACAAACAAAGGCAAGCGAGATACCACTCTATCATACCTTATTATGAGCATTGCAATGTTGCTTATGTTTATGTTTCATGCTACTTATTATTATTGAGTTGGTTTCTCTTCATAGCTTGCAATGACTATTGAGTAGACTTAGTTGCATACTTCTTATTATGAATGGTTTAAGCATATACTCCTGTGCTGAGAATATTTACATCATATGAAGCAAAGTGTTCGTGAAAGTTCTTTTATCGCACTCAGTTTTCAACTAAATTGCTTGAGGACAAGCAATAAGCTAAGCTTGGGGGGAGTTGATACCTCCAAAATGTATCTACTTTCTCGAACACTTTGCTATTGTTTTTCTCTAAACTTGTGTGATTTGGATACAACTAAAACAGACTGACGCTGTTTTCAGCAGAATTACCTCGGTCTTGTTTTTGTGCAGAAAATGAACTATCAGGAAAAGTCCCGGAAAATATGCCAAAAATTATATTTCACCAGAAGATCCATGGAGCCAGAAGGGGAGACAGAGGGGAGGCCTGGGGGGGCCTAGACCCACCCCAAGTGCGGGCCCACTGACCCCGCGCCTGGGGAAGGTCTGGCCACCCCAGGCAGCTCCTTGGCCTTCCTCCGCGCCTATAAGTTGCCTTCTGACCTAAAAACAGAGGGGGGGTTTGATAGTTCTCCAGAAAGAGTTCTGCTCCGCCGCCGTCACCAGAAACCAAGATTCGGATCCAGAAACTCCGTTCTGGCACCCTGCCAGGACGTGGAATTTGGAGAGGATCATCGCCATCGTCATCTCCAACGCATATCCATCAACCACTGTTGTTTCCCTCATCCATGAGTGAGTAATCCCCCGCTGTAGGCTTGGGGATGGTAGGGATTGGATGAGTTCTATCATGTAATCGAATAATATCTGTTAGGGCATAGTGCCTAGTATATCTATTAGTGCTATTTGACTTTGTTGCAACTTGTTGTTCTTAATGCTTGTCACTAGGGCCCGAGTGCCATGATCTCAGATCTGAACTTATTATTGAATCATTATGATAGTATTGTTTGTGATCTTATCTGCAAATTGTGTACACATATCATTGTCTGGATCCAAAGGCCCCAAAGTGATAATAATTGGGACAGCCGGGGGGATGGCTATGGTGTGAGGATCACATGTGTTCACGGAGTGTTAATTCTTTGCTCCGGTACTCTATTAAAAGGAGCACCTTAATTGCCAGTAGGTCCCTAGAGGCCCCGCTGCCACGGGCTGGCTGAACAGAAGATGTTGTGCAAGTTCTCATTGCGAGCACGTATGACTATATTTGGAGCACATGCCTAGGATTGTTCAGTACTTGGATGCTTGTTATTATTTATCTGCAATGCCCTAGATCTTGAAGTTACATGTTTAGACTCGTCCATGCAACGCCCGTCCATCCATCCCTATGCCTACCGCACTCGAATCCTACTGTTTACTGTTACTATTACTATTGCTCCTGTTTTACTGTTGTTGTTGTTTTGCAGTTGCTACTATAAACTGTTGCTACTGATAAACTTCTGTGAGCAAGGACTATTTCCAGGTGCAGTTGAACTGACAACTCAGTTGTTAAGGCTTGCAAGTATTCTTTGGCTCCCCTTGTGTCGAATCAATAAATTGGATAATACTACCCGCGAAGACTGTTGCGATCCCCTATACTTGTGGGTCATCAAAAAGATAGTGGCGTGTATGTTCAGTCGTGTGACAAGGAACATAACATTATTCAAAAAGTTCATTCAGACTATAGTAATAAACATAGTTCAAAATAAATCAAAATTTTGACAGAATCTCCTCTATATTTTGATGCCATATCCTTGCATACAGTTCACATATATATAATTTGACCAAACAACATTCTAATAGCTGCCATAAGCATCCAGATTCGCCCATAAGTCACAAATAGTTCACATGTATCACAAATGACAGGCTAAAGGACCTCCAAAATAACCATTACATCACAGGAACTCCAAAAGAATCATTATATCAATGGCAGAGCACACAAGCATATTGAAATTATAAACTGATCCTTCTTTTGCTTCTTGTGCTCATAGCACGGCTAGGAGGGTTAAATTTTCTGCTCCTTATGTCCATTGTTGGGCTATCAAGTGGAACAATGGGACTCTTCTCAACAATTTCTCTCTTTTTTGCCTTGGCTTTTATCTTCAGAGGAGCAATCTTCTCAATGGAGCTAGTTTTCAATATGCACAGATGCATGCATGGCAGCAGTAAGTTTATGGCAGTAATTGTAGTAGTAAGTGAGTATGAAATAAGTAAGTTTAGAGCATTTTAAGAAATAAAAATACACAATTTAGAGCAATTTAAGACAAAAAGAAACACAAAATACCTCTTTGATCCTCCAGATTCAGAGTTGACATGTTGTCTCTTTTCTTTGTTGTAGTTTCTTTAATTTTCAAGCTTGGTGGAAAACACATCCTTATTGGTGCTCCATCCTCGCAAGGCACAATAGATGATTGGGATGTTCTGCTAGTCTTTGTCCTCTTCTTTGGTGGTTCTCTACATGAGCAATAGTAAAGTTGTTAATATGTTTTTTGTTGCAAACAAAAATAGTAAAGCAAGAAAGAGTAATATATATTACCTAATAGCATGAACCAGATCCAATTTTATGAACCAATTGTCAGACCTATTCGTGATTCTATGGCCTATCTAAGCAATTGCATGAACCAGATCCATTTTTCATTTGTTTCAGAGTCAAAAACACCAAAAAAATCGGGTACATACAATTAGGGCCATCCACGGCAATAGCACTAGCCAGCTGCGCCTTGAATTTGCATGTCATGAAGGTGCTGTCTATTGCCAAATATGCCCTTCAACCGCTACGAAATCCATCTATGTAAGGTTTCAAAGCAACTAAAAATCTTCTAAACCTGATTTTATCATTTATTGTATGATGGTCGAACTGCACTATGCTATTAGGGCAGAAACTTTATCTTGTGCCCTAAACCTATACAAATTGTCAAAGCTACTATCTAATCACCATATAGTTGCTTCAAGGCTAGTAGCTTACCCATATATACTCTCTTGTAGTGGATTTTGATCTTGTAGTGTTCTTTCAGCTTCTTTTGCAATCCAGTTGCTCCTAAAGCTGCATCTTTAATGAGCCAATCTTTCACCTTCTCACATATCCAAAACTTAGTTGCGTTCTTCACTTCGTTTTTTCTTTTTGTACTAGAGCAATCATGATCACAAGGGTTTTTTACCTACAAAACAGGAATACAAGTAAGCTAAATACTCATAAACGTTTATGCAAGAAATATTTAGAACTAAATAAAGTATGGCAATTACCACTACAGTTCGCATATCAACTATTGTAGAAACATGTATCCTCCACGGGAAATCATCTTTATCTCTTCTGTTACAATAACCCCTAAACCTATGTTGTGTACTCTTCTCCGTGTCATACTCAAATTCAACGTTGATTGCATGCTGAGAAAGAGCCAACCTGAACTCATCCATATTGGGATATGTGAAGCCTGCGGTCATTGGACGGTCTGCCTTATCATACTCTATATTTGGGGCATGATCTGGCTCATGCAATTCCTCCTCCTCTACTTCAGTCTCATCCTCGCTCTCATCCTCAATCTCATCCTCGCTCCCATCCTTGCTCCCGTCCTTCCTCCATCCCCAGAAACAAAGGTATTGTCCTTCTCTTTATCCAAAAAAGAACCACATTTAGAGGTATAGGTTCTCTCTCCAAATACATTTTCTCCTCATAAATACCAACATGCTCATTCTTAGGATTGGGTTGCAAAGATAACTATCATCAACCTCTTATGTGTTGTTGTTGGCTTGGATATGCCCATCACTACAATGCTACATGAATGGCTCATATGGTTGAGAGGGATCACAGTATGCAATGTACAACTGCAGTACCTTTGTATTGGTGTGTTTCTCAAACATAGACAACAAATCTTGGTCAGATTTTACTTGTGGGAGTATTTTCAGAATATTGTCATAGTAGTGAACATGTGCAACTTCCAAATAGCGTGGTGCATGGTGCTCAATGATGGATTCCAACAAATTCTTATAATTTGTTAAATCACTATTAATAACCTTTTCAAAATATAAGCATCTGATGTCCTTTCTAGATATTTTTGGTTTTCCAAACAATCTATTTTTTAGCAAATAACATGAGTTTGGATCCATTCTGTCAATGGAGGAGAAATGCATAGAACATTTTTACTAGAAAAGCAGCAGAAAACATAACAATTATAGATAAATTGGTCAAAATCACTCACCCTTCCATGCCCAAATTTGTAGAGAAATTGGTCGCTGGAGCTGAGTTTCTCGAAGGGTGCTCCACTGCTGCATCGTTCCCTCCGAAGCCGAGCCTGGGCCGTGCTCGGAAGCACCTGCTTGGCCGCCCTCCGCCCCGTCCGCGTCTAGAGCGCCGCCTTGGCACGCTGCCTTGCCTGGTCCCCCACCCTCACCGCTTCCCTGGTCCATGGCCAGAGCCGCCACTCGGATCAAGCAGGCGTCGCCGCTGCGAGAAGGCAAGCGCCACCGATGCTAGGGCTC
This sequence comes from Avena sativa, assembly GCA_916181665.1. Lineage (NCBI taxonomy): Eukaryota > Viridiplantae > Streptophyta > Magnoliopsida > Poales > Poaceae > Avena > Avena sativa. The sequence continues at coordinate 355,088,083 of OV702295.1, forward strand.
GGGAGCCACGCCGCTGCCGCTAGGGCTCAGGAGCCATGCTGCCGCTGCTAGGGTTTGGGAGCCACGCCGCCGCCGCTCTGCTTAGAGCTTTTCCGTTTCTTTTTTCTTTTGACGTGATCAAGCTAGGACATGTAGCGACCGAGGCATTTTGGTCCAAACGGGAAAACTTAACGGAAAATGTTAATGGATTCGACGGGAGTGTTACATAAGGCAAAAAAAATACGGGGAGTGTCATATAGGCAAGGAAAAAATTGAGTGTCATGTAAGGAAACCAATTTTACAAGTAGTATCAATTTTCTCAAGTTTTAAAAGTTGTACTAGATTTGCTCTTACATGGTGCCTTTGTTGCCCTAGACCGGTGCAAGCCTTGGACATTTTTGGGTCATAACAGTGACACTTGTCTAATTTTAATGTTGACATACATCTTGAATAACTTTTTTTAATGGTGGGCCGATTGTTGATGGTGCGGAAACCATGCCACTCTTTGACGTCGGATGACGATGACCACTATGATGACTTGCATGTTAACATGGGCGCCCAACTCGTCAAGAGGCGTGCCACTAGACTTGGCTTGGTTTCAAAGCATGTACACGACACAAGGTCGCTATCAATCACCAGTCCTTTTTTCTTCGCTTCGTACATCATTTTTCTTATCCCTTGGTTCTCGGCGTTAGGGCATCTTCACCGAGCCGACCTAAATGGTCATCCTAAATGGTCCGTTTTTATCCATTTGAATCGGGCCACGGTCAGTATGGATAGGGGGCCTGGCCTGTCCGGCTAGGCGCACACAGTGTTCCAATCCATTTATCCGTCTCCCTCCCGATGTCACCGGTTGACGCCCTCTCGATGGGACGTTAATGGCGACGTGACGTCGGCTGTCAGCACCGGCGGCTTCCCGCGCGGCCGGCGTTTCCCGCCATCATTTCCCAGGCGCGCCTCGCTTACCGCGGCGAGAAAACTTGCCGCGCATCCCAGTACGTTTCCCGCCTCCGTCGCGGTCTATAAAAGACAACCGCCGGCGCGGGGGAGACAACAAGCCCCAAACGAAAAAAACAACCACCGAAAAAGCTCCAGCAGCAATGCCTCGCCGCAAGATCGCCACATGGTCCAAGATCCGGGAGATGTGCCACACCCGCTACCGGGACGTGGAGGTCGACGAGGTGCACCTCGAGGCCACAGTGCTGGACCGGCGCATGGGCGATGCGCAGGTGCTGGCCTTCGAGAAGGAAGGCGAGGTCGCCGAGGGTGCGCTGCAACAGGTGGTGGAGGCGGTGGCAACGGTGGCTGCCCAATGGACGGTGACCGACGTGCACCACATCACCGCCAAGGAGGCGGTGAAGGCGGTGGCCATGGAGGCCGCAACAATGGCTCTTCGCGAGATCCGCCACGAGGCAACCATGACCACGCTGGAGGAGGTGGCCAAGGAGGCTGCCAAGTCTGCCAATCGCGAGCTCCGCCAGGCCGTCAAAGCGCGCAGCGATGCGAAAGAGGCACGTCGCCGACTCGGCGGAGGAGGAGGAGCGCGTGGCTCTGGCCGCTGAGGCGGAGGCCGTGTGGGGTCTCGTCGACGCCGACGACACGGAGAAGGCGGTGAATGACGAGGAGGAGGGGGAGGAGATGGACCAGCTAGAGGCGCCGCTCGCCATCCCCGTGCATATAGCACGAGCACTGGGCTTCGGCCCCAATGGTGCTCCGGCTGCGGCTCCTTCTTCGGCGGAGGTGCTCGCCCAATAGGAGGTGAGGGAACACTGGGCTGCCGAGATAGACAAGGCCCTGGCGAACCGGACGGCGGAGGACCGGGAGAAGCTGGAGGGCAAGGCGGCGGCTCGCGACCGTATCCGTGAACGCGTCCAACAGCGGACCATCTGGAAAGCTAAGACGGCGATCAACGGGTCTAGCGGCCACGACAACGGTGGTCATGGCAACGGCGGCGAGTAGCCGCCGCGCTGTCCTCCTCCAGCAGTAGCCGTAGCGACAACCGCATCAGCGGTAGCAGTAACACCCCCTCCTAATTAGTTTGAATGACCTTTTTGTAACTCACAGGCTTAATCTAATGAAAAGCTATTGTTAAGTACTATTTTTTTGTAACTCACAGGCTTAATCTAATGAAAAGCTATTGTTAAGTACTAATTTCTCTCTTACATATGGACCCGCGTCGCCAAACGTCCGTCATACCCGCGCGCGTACGGGCCGTCGCAACCAAGCCCCTGATTAGATGCATGGATGGGAGTCAGACGGGTTTCACCGGACGGGTCGCCCACGTAAACGGTTTCAGACACGCGCAAACCATTTAAATCATACCGATGAAGGTGAAGATGCCCTTAGATTTATGGCCAAGCGGTAGTAAAAAGACGCCCAACGATCAAGGCCATAGCAATTCCACTTGGGATTTCGTAGAGGAATCGCCCGAGCAGGCTGCTGCTGTCTGCCTGTCGCACTCCTCGGTGTGTACCCACGACTCCAACCTTCCCATGAAAACGCGAGTGAACAACTCGTGCACCCACTTCACATGCTTTCCCTTTCAAAGAGTGTTCGATTCTCAAGTGGCGACGCAAGTTGAGAACCTGGTGTTCAAGTGTATGGTGCCTTTTGGAACATGCACACGTTGTATCCCATGATTAGGGTGTAAGAGCAAGTCTAACAGACCCCCTAAAAGGCCCAACCCCGTAAATAACCGCCGATATACGGGGTAGAGCTCTACCCGGCCATCTAGCAGACCCCAAAAATCAGCCCCTTGTATCGATTTTTTTTAGTTTTGGCTACGGGCGGCTCTTCGCCCCCTACTTGTGCAGGGTGGGAAAGGGAATAGAGGGCCAAACCACCATTCTCCCCTCCACTGCGCGCGAAGGGTTTCAGCGAAACCGAACCGCCGCCGCCCGATCTCCTCCGCCCCGCCCTTCCCGGCAACGACGAGGCTAGATCTCGCTGCCATGAATCCCCCGCAAGCCCCGCCGACCGCCAGCGGTGCACCACCTTCGCCCGCGGTGGTTGATGTCTCCGTCGGAGGTCCGCCAAACATCGGCGACATGTCAGACATGATCTCCGCCACCATCCTGTTGAAGAGGAAGAGGATCCCGAAGCAGTTCTTCGAAGCCCCTGCGGTGGCCGCAGCTCTGCCGGCTATGACTTCTGGAGCTTCCAAGAAGGGGGGCAGGACAAAGACGAAGGCGGCCGGGCCGAGGGTGCCCCGCCGAGCAAGGTGAAGATAAAGGCAGTCAGCCGCATCGGCCTCGCGCCTCCACCGACCTCCAAGGCCATGGCCCCTCCTCCCTCCGTTCCGTCCGCGGCGACGCCCACGCCGCCGCCACCCTCCATGGACGTAGACAAGGTGTTTGATGTTGAGACCACAACATCGTACATGGACATGCTCAACGATTCCTCGGTGGACTTAGACGCAGGCATCGATGCGTTCGATGGGGAGGACAATGTCGAAGGGATTGATGATTATGCCGAGGAGGAGGAGGGTGATGAATTATGCATCACATGTTTTGGATGTGCTATGTTTGATCACAAATAGTTGTCTGAAATTGTTGTCTAAAACCCTGTTTTGAGGGGTTGGAAACTCGTCCGAGCTAGCAGACCCCGTATCCCCACCCCGTAAAACAGAATCTTCCATTTTACGGGGATACAGGGATACGGGGTCTGCTAGCTCGAATGAGTTTTTGGCTGGTGGAAAGTGAATACAGGGCCCTCTACTCGCGTTTTACGGGGCAGAAAAATAGGGGGTCTGTTAGACATGCTCTAAGAGCATCTCCGGTCGCGGCCCCAAAGCAGTGTTCGGCGGTAGCAGCGGATCGCTTGCTTGGGAGTGTCGGCATGAACTGATTTGATTTGAACCTTAGGAAAATTTAAAAACTTTGAATGTAATTTATCTGAACTTAAGTAAAACAAATTGAAAATGGCGTCGCTCCTCTGATAGAGCGTGGAGGACCTCCTTATGTGCCTCCCTCACTTCCGTAGCTTGGTCGAGGCGCCGCCGCATCATTGGGGGTTGGCGCGCACCGCTAGAAGGCACTCCAAATGAGCCTCGTTGAGTTGTTCTCGCAGGAGGTGTTGCGGCAACATGATGTGGCAAAGGATGTCGCACCCGAAAGGTTTGCTGGTGGTCCGGTTATGATACGACAATGCCATCCTCCGGGAGCTCCGACGCTGCTGCTGCTACCCGCACGCTGGCAACATCTCTAGCTCTCCTCCGGCTGAACTGCGCGTGCAAGTGGCCGGAAGACGGTGGCCAGGCATGGTGGATGGCGTTGTGCGACTGCCCGCGGTTCTAGTCTCCTTTTTATTGCCGTCTGGAAGCGGCGGGAAATCTAGAACAAGCAGAAAACAAGGGCGGGAAAACGTCCCGACACGGCAGGAAGCCACCAGAAGCGGCAAAAAACGATGGTTCGCCACGTCTACTATACTGATCGGCCGCTTTGACTGCGGGCTAGGTCGCTACCAGCTTTGGCCCATGCGGCGTGTGCGTTGTGTGTGACACGTCCAAAAGGATCCCAAAAGCGTAGGGACGGACGGACACGCCGAACAAGCTATTGGGAAGCATGATACTGAACATGTCTTTGGACTCACGACTGGACATGCCAACGTGTATAACGCGTCCACCAGAACTTTAGGGCCGCGCTTGAGTAGCCGCGGCTAGAGATGCTCTAAGTTAGGCCTGTATCGGACTTTCAGAAAATCCGGCGACATGCCTTGCAGCGAGCGAACCCAGCGGTAGAAACGCTCAGGTAGGCATGGTTAGGGTATCTCCACCGGGCCAACACATCCTGTCTGAGCGTGTCCCAACTTGTCCAAGCGAACGTGCGGGGCATGCGCAGTGCCCCAGCGGGCCGACCCATCCGAACAAACGCGTCTGGTCGACCCATCTGTACACCAAATCTGGGCCTCGGTTGCGTCGGCCCGTACAACGTGCTTGTCCAAGCGCTTCCTCTCTTTATATTTGGAGGTCCCTCCCGCCAGTGGCACAGAAATCACACCACTTATTGATAACCCACAAGTATAGGAGATCGCAACAGTCTTCACGGGTAGTATTACCCAATTTATTGATTCGACACAAGGGGAGGCAAAGAATATTTGCAAGCCTTAACAACTGAGTTGTCAGTTTAGCTGCACCTGGAAATAGTTCTTGCTCATAGAAGTTTATCAGTAGCAACAGTTTATAGTAGCAACAGCAAAACAACAGCAGCAGTAAAACAGGAGCAATAGTAATAGTAACAGTAAACAGTAGGATTCGAGTGCAGTAGGCATAGGGATGGATGGACGGGCGTTGCATGGACGAGTCTAAACATGTAACTTCAACATCTATGGCATTGCAGATAAATAATAACAAGCATCCAAGTACTAAACAATCCTAGGCATGTGCTCCAAATATAGTCATACGTGCTCGCAATGAGAACTTGCATAACATCTTCTGTCCAGCCAGCCCGTGGCAGCGGGGCCTTTAGGGAACTACTGGCAATTAAGGTGCTCCTTTTAATAGAGCACCGGAGAAAAAGCATTAACACTCTATGAACACATGTGATCCTCACACCACAGCCATCCCCTCCGATTGTCCCAATTATTGTCACTTTGGGGCATTTGGATCCGGACAATGATATGTGTACACAACTTGCAGATAAGATCACAAACAATACTATCATAATGGTTCAATAATAAGTTCAGATCTGAGATCATGGCACCCGGGCCCTAGTGACAAGCATTAAGCACAACAAGTTGCAACCAAGTCAAATAGCACTAGTAGAGATACTAGGCACTATGCCCTAACAAATCTTATTCAATTACATGATAGAACTCATCCAATCCCTACCATCCCCAAGCCTACAGCAGGGGATTACTCACTCATGGATGAGGGAAACATCGGTGGTTGATGGAGATGCGTTGGTGATGACGATGGCGATGATCCTCTCCAAATTCCTCGTCCCGGCAGGGTGCCAGAACGGAGATTCTGGACCCTGAATCTTGGTTTCTGGTGGCGGCGGAGCGGAACTCTTTCTGGAAAACTATCGAATCCCCCTCGGTTTTTAGGTCAAAATGCAACTTATGGGCGCAGAGAGAGGTCGAGGGGGTGCCTGGGGTGGCTGGACCCCCCAGGCGCGGCCAGTGGTGGGCCCACGCCTGACATGGGTGTGGGCCCCCTGGGCCCCTTATCCGTCTCGTCTTTTGGCTCCGTGGATCTTCTGGTGAAATATAATTTTGGCATATTTTCCGGGATTTTTCCTCATAGTTGATTTTCTGCACAAAAACAAGACCAAGATAATTCTGCTGAAAACAACGTCAGTCCGTGTTAGTTGTATCCAAATCACACAAGTTTAGAGGAGAAACAATAGCAAAGTGTTCGAGAAAGTAGATACGTTTTGGACGTGTCAACTCCCCCAAGCTTAGCTTATTGCTTGTCCTCAAGCAATTCAGTTGAAAACTGAGTGCGATTAAAGAACTTTCACGAACACTTTGCTTCATATGATGTAAATATTCTTAGCACAGGAGTAGATGCTTAGACAATTCATAATAAGAAGTATGCAACTAAGTCTACTCAATAGTCATTGCAAGCTATGAAGAGAAACCAACTCAATAATAATAAATAGCATGAAACATAAACATAAGCAACATTGCAATGCTCATAGTAAGGTATGATAGAGTAGTATCTCACTTGCCTTTGTTTGTAGAGCACAACATAAATGCCAAGGCACCTCTGAAGTTTAAGTGAAGACTGGAGATACAGATATCAGAGATACAAGCATCAAAGTCATGACATAATTAACCAAGTTTTGGAACAAACACAAGAATGATAACTATGCTCTCAAGAAGGTGCTCATAGAATAAGTGGTGACTCAACAAGGTTGTGAAAACGGTTTTGAAAGGTTTGAAAGGCTTCCAAATGCTAAAAGGTGGTTACTCATTAGCTTTGAGCTCTCATTGCCTCTATCATAGGCATATTCATGTGGTTAAGGTGAAAGTGAGGTCCACTCTGAATCATATGCTTGACAGACCATAAACTGGAAATCCCAAGTCCCTTGAGTACGAGGGCCGCTTCGCATGCTACTCAACTTTGGTCACCTAAAAGTTCTTGTCATTGTAAATACATGCATATCATAGAGAACCGCCAACGGGGTACCCCTTGCACATGATACAAGAGCTATCCCGTGATCAAAATGACAAGGCAAGCAGACAATGAGCATCTCAGCGATCTTTTTATTTACTATGTGTATAGCTTTTTATTGAGGATGCTTCATAAATGCTCATTATGGTGATGCTGCAAGTTTCCACCATGATTAGGCATGGCTTATGCTAGCGGCCCAGGCGTTTCTCTAACACAATGTATAGACTCCATGAACTCATAACCTCCCCTTTTATTTCACATCGTCGACATCCGCAAACAAAAGAGCAAGGAATCAACTGGATAATATATCCAAAAAGTGTTGAAAGCGTTCCCCGTGACAACACGGTTTTGCTGACTCCCAGCATATAACTTTCATGGACAGGTCACAATGGTTTAGGATTATTAAGCGCAAAGAATAAAGTGTGCCATCAAGTTTGTGAGAGCTTTACTAACTAACTTTCTCAAAACAGACAAACATTTTATTTGGAAGAAAACACAGCATATAGAATATGCACTGAAGTAGCAAATGATGCTAATAGGTAGGTATGGTGGACACAGCTGGAAATATTGGTTTTGGGGAGTTAGATGCACATGTAGAGCACATGCTCAGTGCAAGTGAAAGCTAGCAAAAGAGAGGGAGCGGCAAACGAGAGAGCAATAGCTGTCATAATCATGCTTGCAACAAAACAGGACTAATTATGGCATGAAAGTGATACAAGAACTTTGAGGCAAAATAAATCATTGAGGCTTACTGACTACTGATTAGTCATATGCATGCATGAGCATGTGCCAAGTCGATTCACATGAACAGTGAGAGGAGGATACCACAATATCATACCAAAGTATGAATAAAACAATGCAAGCAAGCATTCATATGACATGCTACAAACTATTAGCAAGCTGGAGCTAATCATAGACAAGCAAGAACTAATAAGCATCCATAATGACATACAACTTACACAAACATGCTAAGCATGCTCACAATGATGAGTATATGTTCAAAAATGAAACAAATTGAGTTTGTTACCAGCCTCTTACCACACCTCAAGTTGTCTTAATCTTCATTATTGCTCTTCACTTGTGTGACTTGAATAATAACATGAAACCAAAATCCACTGAGGACGGCTGAACCCTGCAAAGAACTCACAAAACCAAAGAAGAACAACAAATATTTTTGGCGTTTTCGATTTTTTAAAGAAAGCAAAACCAAACAAAGAAAAAGGCAAACCAAAGCAAAGAAACAAAGAAACAAACCAAGAGAAACAACGAAAATATTTTTGATATTTTTGTGTTTTTGAGAAAGAAGCAACAAGAAACAAAAGAAAGCGAAAACAATGGATAAACAAAGAACCGACCGAACATGATATATATGAGTGCGATGTCGGTATACCTCCCCCCCCCGAGATTAGGCTTTTGTCCTAAGTGGAGCTCAATCCCATGGTGCCCAAGAGGATGAACCTCCGTAGTATGTCGAGGAAGCTCCCTCGTCCTGGTATGAGCTCGAGGCCTCCCCTGTGTAATACACAAAGGGGTCGTATGCTGGTGCTTCCTCCTGATAGTGCCCGTGGAAGTTAAGAGAGCGCAGCTTGTAATCCATCTCCACCTTCGAGCGTGACAAAGGGCCCTGAGAAATACTGAACAAAGTGGTTTGGGGTAGAGGGATCTCTCTCTCTCTCTTCCCCGTCAATAAACAACATTCTATAAACCAAGTTCTCAAGGGGTAGAGCCAGTGGTGACAAAGTGGTGCGCCTTCATGGCAGCAAGATCAAGCCTCTAAGGAGCCAAAACTGTATCATGTGGATCAACAGCAATGTTCAAGGCAGCAGCAATAGGAGTAGCAATAATTCCCCCATAAATGGGTCCCTTAGCAGCTAAGCGACGAGCAATGAGAGAACCAAGATTATACTTATCTTCATTGTTGAGCGTAGCAGCTAAGAAGGCCAATTGATAGTTAGAAATATTACTAGTGTTCTCCCTACCAAGAACATTGGTGGCAAGATAGTAGGAAAAGTACCCGATCACTGGGAGTTGAATATTCTTTATCTTTCTTCGCTGAGTTCTGCGGTCATCATCATTGGTTATTCCTCCGTAAAGCTCCAAAAATTCAGCGGGTAGAGCTGGAATCTTCTTTGATGACCCAGTTGTACCAAGTCCCAGGGCCTTGCAAAATTGCTTCAAAGTCATCGAATGAGCCCTGCCATAAATTTTGAAAGACACAGCTGGCTTGAATACGCTGTTAGTAAAAGAAAAGCTCTCCACAAATGTTTTAGTGAGCAAAGCATATTGTGCGCTCTCATCCTGCATGTAACTTGTTAGTCCAGCCTTCTGAACCAAAGTCATAAAATCATTAAGAATCCCAGCATCCCGCAAGAAAGTTTGGCAAGGAAAGGTGGAGGGGTGCGCATCCCCTTCATCTCCCTCGCCACCAAATCGCGGAGTAATGAGGTCCTCATTGTATGAGGGTCTAGTATTGGTGGAATACCTTTGAATCCTTGCCCTTCTAGGTGCATCACTCTCAAATATTTCACCAAATGTATGGTTGTCCATGACATTTCTTTAATTCTGAAATTTTTGGACAAACATCAAACCAAGTGATTTCTAAGTTGATAAATGATGAGAAACTACTATAGGAACTTGCTAGAGGACTACACATGCATCAAAATGAATCTCTAAGCATAGAACAAGCATGCAAGCTCAAACAACCTGACACCTATAGCAGAAAAATACTCTAGATACAATCTACCAATCACAAATCTAATTGGACAAGTGGAGGAGGCACATACCAAGGAGCAAACCCTCCAAAAATCAGCACTTGAGATGGGCTGAACAAGGAGATCGAAAATCATGAGCAAGAACAGCAAGAACTCGAGCTTGAGGAAGTTTTCCGGTGTTTTTCGGGAGAGATAAAGAAGGTGGCTTTGAGGAGGCAGCCTGGAGGAGCCCTAATACGTTGGAAACGTATCTATAATTTTTGATGCTCCATGCTTGTTTAGTATCTACTTTGCTTTGCTTGTCTACACTTTGAGGTGATTTTTACATGTTTTCTGGTACTAACCTACTAACAAGTTGCAACAGTGCCAGATGCCTGTTTTCTGCGGTTTTTGGTTTCATAAAATTTAGTAAAGAAATATTCTCGGAATTGGACAGGACAAACATCAAATTCAATTAATTTCCGTGGGGAACAAGAATTCCACAGGGGAGACAAGGAGGCGTGCCAGGGCGGCTAACCCCCCTCCCCCGTAGGTGTGGGTGGGCCCTACTGTTGTGGTATTGCCAACGAGTACACCATGGAGGGGTCCTCACAGTGCGTGTTTAGAGACGTGGGGGAAGGCGAACGGTTGACGGGTACGAGGTAACACAACTTACCCAGGTTCAGATCCCACAACGGTGGCGGAATACTACTCCTGCTATAAATCATTATAAGGGCAATACGCCGAATTACAGAGATAGGTTCGCTGTGCGAGGTGACTAGAAAGTCTAAGTTATTGTGCCCTAAAGGCTCCCATAGGCCCGACTTATATAGTTGCCAGGTCCTAGGGTTACAGGGAAAAGTCCTAGCCGGACAGGTTATAGAGTCCTGCACCGTCTATTACTAGTCTTGTGTATCTTGCACCCCAAGGCTCCGGGTACGTCGGTGACTCCAACCGTAGCCTTCCTTTATCCGACATGGGCCTCCCTTCTAGATCCAGCAGGCCATGGGCCATGCTACCAACTATGGGCCACCTGGGTTATCCGGATAGGAGACATGCTATAAGGATACCCATATAGCATATCCCCAACAGTAGCCCCCGGAGAACTCTGAGATCTTGCGCCGTCTTGACTCTTCATGTGGAATGCTCCGTCTAGATGGATGTCGGCAAATCGTCAAGCAATATCTTGTAGTCCTCCCAAAGAACCCTGCAAGGTTTTCTCCGTCTTCAATACATAAGTCGAAGAAATGTTGAATCTTCCATCGTACTCTTCCATAGCCGGACTGGATCCGTCCATGCCGGAATCTTCTGATGTGATGGCTCATCTGCCTATGTCAGCTAGGGCGACGTAGGCTTAGGTCAGCGACGCCTCGTAACTCACACATGCAGAGAACGCAATCATGTCCGATTTTCCCGCGTGAGTGATACGAACCGTTGGCGGCGACGATTGGAGACGTGGCGAAATTTCCGCGCACGTTCGCAAACACGTCGTCTACGCGGCAACCGTCTGATCAAGCTGCACGAATCTTGATGCTGGAGATGATAAATAGTAACCATGGTGGAATTTCTACCTTTTACCTCATTCTCTCCTCGCATCGTCTTCTTCCTCCAGCGCGTGCCTCCTTGTGCTCTCCGCGCAAAACTCGTGAAAAACCCTAGCCTCAATCCGCACCAGTCACCTCCAACCTCTCTCCATGGCCAGCAGTAGCACCTCTCCTTCCATGGCGGCATCGAGCGAAGCCACGGCGAAGTCGGCGAGCTCCATCGTTGTGCCCCTAGAGGGCTTGGTCATCCCCGCCTCGGCGGTGATTGAGTCCACCGGCGGTGACCACAATCTGGCAGCACTGGAGCCGTTGGAGGAGGAGCTTGACTCGCACAAGGGCGAATGGCGCGGCTCAGATATCACGGACCATGATATCCAGGAGCTGATTGTCGAGGGCTACCTTCCTGCGACGGAGGGGCTCGCCTGGCGGGTGGCGCCGGCCGACGAGGTGACACCTTCTCCCCAAGCCGGAGAAAAGGTGTACCTCAAAGCCCAACTGGTACACGGCGTCTCCCTGCCCATATCCAACTTCTTCCTCTCCGTCTTGAACCACTACAGAGTCCAGCCCCGGAATCTTTCTCCCAACAGTATCTTAGCGCTTAGCAACTACGCGACGCTCTGTGAGGGTTACTTAGGGATAAAGCCTAGGCTAGACCTATTCGTGTACTTATTCACCGTTGAGCGTGAAGCCGGAGCTAGTAAGGAAGAACTTAGGAATTGCGGCACCATAAGCTTCAAGATCCATCCTGGTCGGCGGTTCCCCGACATCGTCGGTCACGAGTCCTGCAAAAACTGGCAGCGTACTTACTTCTACGACCCAGATATCCCTCTAGCCGGCCAACAAGTAACGTACCCGGACTTCGTTGACGGAGCCGCCGCTGAAGCCTCGTCATGGAGATCCCAGGCATCCCTTCCCTCTAACCTCGATGCTTCCCACGCCATAAGGCGGATAGAATGGTTCGTAGAGAAGGGTTTGACCGGCTTGGACCTAGCCATGTGCTGGTTCATCAGGCGAATCCAACCTCTGCAGCACCACGCGAAGCTCATGCACGAGTATACCAGCGATAGAAGGGATAGCCTCTGCATCTCCGTGGACAACTTCTCGAGCGACTCCGTCCAGCTTCGCCTTAAGGACATCGTCCAGGTGAAGGACAAGAAGTGTGGCTTAACCATCACCTATGACATGTTCGTAGAAGGCAAGTGCCCAAAGGTAGTTATTTATTTTCCATGTATGACATATACTCCAGTTCTTCCGTCTTTCAAATTCATCTCATCTAACCCGGTAACTTCTCACTTAACAGCTTAGCAATCTAGAGGAGGACAACATGGCTGCCCAAATCTATGATCCAAAGATGAAGGAAGTCACAGTCGTGTCCGACGATGATGCTCCATTGGCGCGAAAGCGGAAGAGCTCCACCTCTAACGCTGCCGACAGAGGCAAGAAGAAGAAGAAGAAGATGGAGGGTGTAGCCTCCAAGAAGACTATCGCCGCCCTGGAGGCGGAAAAGAGAAAAGTTACTGGGATCCCCTTTGCTAAAGCACCCCCACTTGTGTAAGCTTCTTTCTTTCCGACATTGTCTATTTATCTGTCTTTCTCCTGTACTTATGCATTTTTGCACGTTTAAGGAAGAAAGCCACGACCAGCCTGAAGAAGACCTCCAAATTGGGGGCTTCTAGAACCATCAAGGACATGCTGCATCGCGACGCATCTCCCTCCATCGCCCCTGCCACTCCCTCCGTCAAGACTTCGTCTGCCCCGACAAGCTCACAAGCTAAGGAGGCATCTGACCCTTCCGCCATGGAAGTGGACTCAGGTGCCTCTACCGAGGTTGCTGTCGTCGGCGAGCAGGCGACGCAGGAGAGTGCCGCCCACCAAATGGCTGAAGCTCCGTCTAAGGATGCCATCGGTGGCTGTAAGGCGGTGGTGGAAGCAGGTACTTCTGTCGTTGGTGGCGCCCTCGCACCCAAGAAAACCATAGCCTATCCAAAGATAGTATATCCAGTACTTACACCGGGTAGCACTGCTCTGGTCCCTGGTGCGGCGCCGACATCTCCGACGTGCGGTCTAGAGGAGCTCCGCCGACAAGCAGAAATCTTGCAAGGAAACAGTGAATCCTTTGGCAAGTTTCTAGCCGAGAGTGCTACAAACCTCAAGATCATTGCACTTGTAAGTTTTATTTGCCTTTTGCATTTCATATGAGTATCACACTATAGCCCCCGAGGATGTAGACGGAAAAACCATAGGTTTTGCATCTATATGCTCTAAGAGTGACTAAGTTAGAAAACCTCTCACTGTAGCCCCCAAACATATAGGTGGAATGAATAATTCTGACTAGATGTTTTAAGAGTAGCATACGCAGTGTATATAAATTTCAATACTGTATCCTCCAAGCGTCTAGTTGTAACTGAATTAGTTCCGACTAGATGCTTAAAGAAAATCTAAGCATATATCCGAGTTAAAAAACTTTATACTGTAGCCCCCAAGCTTATAATCGAAAACTGAATTAGTTCCGACTAGATGCTTAAAGAAAATCTAAGCATAATGCTAAGTCAAAAATTCCCGCTGTAGCCCCGAGCGTCTAGGTGGAAAATTTCTGGCTAGATGCTCCAAGCAGACCAAACAACGTTTTAACTTTGACCTTTTTTCCATAGAACGAGAGTGCTCGGAGGGGCATGGCCAACGACAAGTACCAGAAGATGCGCGCAGATTTGGAAGTTGAAAAGGGTAAAACTGCCTTCTTGAAGGAACAGATCACCAAGAGCAAGCGTCTATTTTGTTTTTCGCATTCCGACTTGGTTTTGTGCTCATATTCTCCGAGTACTCACTGTGTACTTTGCTTTCTCTGACTTGCAGAAACCATTGCCAAGGCCAAGAATATTGTCGAGCAATCCAAGCACATTCAAGAGCTTGATAGCGAGAACAGAATTCTTAAGCAGGAGAGGAAGGACATGTTGAAAATGCATGAAGAATCAATGAAGGCCCTGCAAGAATCCGCCACCGAGGAAATCAATCGCTTGAAGGAGGAGATCTCTATCTTAAGAGATCAGAAGCAAGCTGTCGATGAGCAGAATCAACGCCATAGTGAGGCGTATAAGCTCCTCCAACAAGAGAAAGAATCCTTGGCGGACACCCTCTGGCAAGCTGAGGCCAGCATCTTCAGTAAGTTTTCTCCGTCTTGGATTTTTGTAGTCTGGGTACTCTGAATTTTTGAACTCATGTGCTCCTTGTCGGAATTTGCAGCTCCTATGGGTTTAACCCGATCGCCTCCTCCAGCCAAGGAATGCATGGTTCTTGCCGGCAACTTCATCAACACCGCCATCACACAAGCTAAGGAGATTGCCAAGTCCCTCCAGATAAACATCAAGGCATCGGACTCCGTGGCGAAGTACTCAGACATTCAGCGGCGAGCCCCCGAGCGTATCACAAGCTGGAAGGCTTCATGTGCACGGGCTGGCGCAAGGATGGCGCTGTCAATGGTGAAGGCACACTATGAAGATGCCGACATCGACACGGTGACCTCTGGCATTCCCGGCGTAGACGACGATGGCAAAGAGATTAACCATGAATCCATCTTGTCGTCGCTCGCGGGTTATGACACCAGAGTTGCCGACTTGGTCGATATCAACGTCTTCGTGCCGATGAACACCATCGATGGCGGCAACCAAAGCTCCTCCGAGTCTCTTCACATCGCCGACTTCGAGGGTGGCTCTCCTGCTGGTGATGACGCTGCTTCTAAGTCTCCTGCGCCAAAGGAATGAAGAACAACTTTATATTATTTGTTTCACCTTTGGTGCATGTGCGGAAAAAACTTATTGATGTAACTTAAGGCGGAAAACAATGGTTGTTTTTTCCTGCTACTCAAGAACTAGTTTTCAGCATGTATATATTTTTTTAAGCAAGTCCTGGCTTATCCATTACTTTGGTTCATATGCTGGACTTTTCGTGAGTCGGAAGACTCGTTGTCGGAACCATGCGCTCAGGTGATGATGCCCAATGGCACCGTCAATAACCTAAGCACAAAATCGCTGACAATAAGTGCCAAAAGTCACTACTCCAGAATCCACATAAAAACGACAAAGAACGTGTAGACCAGAAAACTTAAGCTAACGCCCGTAGGCGGAATTTTCACAAGTGCAATCGCAAAACTTGTGCATAAAGGTTTTACATCATCCAAAAATAAACACTAAAGGAGGTAAAAGACTCAGAAATATGAGTGAACCAGAAAGCTTTATTTCATTGATCATATAAGAGGTACACAATTAGATAAAAAATGCTAAGTGTAAAAAGGACGTAGCTGTGCTATGTTCCATGGCCGATCAAGCTCCGGGTAGTCATCATTAGGGTCGCGTCTCTTACGCTTATGATTCTCGTTGGGTCTATCCTTCAGTTCACGATTGTCAACAAGGTAGTAAGACCCATTGAGTAGCGCCTTGCTTATGATGAACGATCCTTCCCATGGCGGGGATAATTTGTGTGACTTCTTCTGCTTAAGTCGGAGCACCAAATCCCCCTCTTTAAACGAGCGATGCCGAACGCGGCGATTATGGTAGCTGCGTAGCTTCTGCTGGTAGATGGCGGATCTTTGGCATGCCAAAACGCGCTCCTCCTCGAGAAGGTCCACATCTAGGCGTCTGGATTCTTCAGCATCATCTTCGTCGTAGGCGGCAACTCTTGGTGCACCGTGAAGTATGTCGGAAGGCAGGATGGCTTCTGCTCCATATACCATGAAGTAAGGGGTGTAGCCGGTGGATCTGTTGGGTTTAGTTTGTAAACTCCACAACACAGATGGCAATTCTTCCACCCAGGCTCCAGCTTCTCTATGTAGCGGTGCCTCAAGACGTGGCTTGATTCCCTGCAGAATTAATCCATTGGCTCGCTCAACCTGGCCATTGGACTGTGGGTGTGCCACAGATGCAAGGTCAAGTCGGATGCCCTTCTCCCAACAATAAGCCTCCACTTCTCTGAGTGACATGTTGCTGCCATTGTCGGTGATAATGCTATGTGGGAGACCAAATCTCACCACTAGATCCCGGACAAACCTGAGGGCAGTTGCCCCATCAAGCTTTCTAATGGATTTAGCTTCAATCCATTTAGTGAATTTATCAACTGCTACAAGCAGATGCGTAAACCCACAAGGTGCCATCTGTAACGGTCCCACCATGTATATCCCCTAGTCTGCAAACGGCCAAGTTATTGGTATTGTTCGCAATTCTTCAGCAGGAACATGTGGTTGTCGGGCATAATATTGGCATCCCATGCATGTCTCAACCATCTTGTCGACGTCTACCTTCGCGGTTAGCCAGTAGAATCCTTGCCAGAAGGATTTCGCGACCAATGATCGGGGAGCGGCGTGATGCCCGCAATCTTCGAGATGGATTTCGCGTAGGATTTGTTCTAGCTAGGAAACACACTTTATGTATACACCAGTAGTGCTCCTTTTGTAGAGTTGTCCATTGATTATGGTATAACCCTTTTCTCGTCGTACTATTTGCCATCTTTCGACCTCGTCGCCGGGCAAAGTCCCGTGTTCGAGATATTCCATGAACGGTTTTGTCCAAGCCGGAGGGATCTTGGTCACCATGTTGACGAAAGAGTCAGCTCTATCCGGGTTGTCGATGTCGGCTCCCTTCACGGAATGTGTGCGCAGATGCTCTAGGAACACTCCTGGCATATTTTTCTTGCGCCCTGATCCAAGCTTAGACATCAGATCAGCCGCCTCGTTTAGCTCCCTAGGTACATACTTGACTTCGTAGCCCAAGAAGCTCTTGGCTATCTCGTCCACTTCGTCTCGGTATGCCGCCATCATAGGGTTCCGCGCATTCCAGGTGCTAGCCACCTGCTGGGCAACCAAGTCGGAATCTCCACAACAAACTATGCGCTTGATGCCAATATCCTTGGCTACACGTAGTCCGTGAATGAGTGCTTCATACTCCGCAATGTTGTTTGTAGCCTCGAAGTGGATCTGCAGAACGTAGTGTAGCATGTCTCCTGTTGGTGACTGTAGCAATACACCAGCCCCCGAGCCGTTGAGCAGCTTTGATCCGTCAAAGTGCATCACCCAGTATTCTGGTTCTGGCAACAGAGTAGCATCCGACATCTCCGTCCAATCTGCAACAAAATCCGCCAAGGCTTGTGACTTAATAGCATCGCATCTCTTGTAAGTGATCTCGAAGGCGGCAAGTTCAATGCCCCACTTCGCGACCCTTCCTGTAGCGTCGCTGTTGTTGATTATGTCGGACAGTGGATTCTTGCTCACCACTGTGATTGGGTGCTCCTGAAAGTAATGCCTTAGCTTCTGAGAAGCAAAGAATACTCCATAAGCTATCTTCTGGTAGTGTAGGTAACGCTGCTTGGACTCCGTCAAGACCTCGCTCACATAGCAAACTGGTCGTTTAACTCTGTGCTCATATCCTGGTTCCTTCCGCTCTACCACGACGACGATGCTAATTACCCGGTTGGTTGCCGCCATGTAGATTAACAGGGGTTCTCCAGGCTTGGGTGCTGCAAGGATAGGTGTTGAGGAAAGAATCTCCTTGAGCTGCTTCAATGATGCATCTGCTTCGTCTGTCCATGTGAATTTGTCCACCTTCTTCAGCAACTTGTACAGCGGCAGAGCCTTCTCTCCAAGTCGGTTGACGAACCGACTAACGACTGCAACACAACCTGTTAGTCGTTGAATGTCCTTTAGGCATGTCGGACGGTTTCTGTTCAAGATGGCCTTGATTTTCTCCGGGTTGACCTCGATTCCGCGCTGGGAAACGATGAAACCCAACAATTTGCCGGCTGGAACCCCGAAGATGCACTTTCTTAGGGTTAAGCATCATGTTGTATTTCCGGAGATTATCAAAGGTTTCTTTTAAGTCGGAGATTAAGTCGTTTGACTTTTTAGACATCACCGCGATATCGTCCACATAGGCGTGAATGTTCCAACCAATTTGGTCGTGAAGGCAACGTTGCATTGTTCGCTGGTACTTAGCACCTGCGTTTTTCAGCCCAAAGGGCATCGTAACATAGCAAAACGTGTCGTATGGGGTAGTGAACAAAGTGGACAATTGGTTCGACTTCCTCATCTTGATCTGGTGGTATCCTGAGTATGCATCGAGAAAACACAAAAGTTCCGAGACATCCGTCGAGTCAATGACTTGGTCAATACAAGGCAAAGCAAACGGATCTTTGGGACATGCTTTATTCAAGCCGGTGTAATCAACGCACATTCTTAATTCATTGGTTCCCTTTTTGGGGACAAGTACAGGATTGGCCACCCATTGGGTGTGAAGGACTTCTCGGATAAATCTGGCCTTATGTAACCTAGCTATCTCTTTGCCAATGGCGCGTCTCTTCTCATCTCCAAAGCGTCGTAGAGGTTGTTTCACTGGTTTGGATTTTGGATCAATGTTTAAGCTGTGCTCGGCAAGTTCCCTAGGTACACCTTTCATGTCGGCAGGTTGCCAGGCAAAGATGTCCCTATTCTCACGGAGGAACTCGACGAGCGCGCTTTCCTATTTGGGATCCTGGTTCGTCCCAATGGCGGTGACCTTGGAGGAATCGCCTACCACAAGTTCCACCGGCTTGGTCTTGATGGCGGCCTTGAACACAGGAGCAGAGTCGGAGATCTGCTTCTTCGACGCAGGCATCTCTGAGTCATCGACCTTGCTCTGGATCTCTTTGAATTCTTCGCTGTAGAGGACAGCTTCCGCAACAGCTGCTTCATTGATCTCGCAGTCCCTTGCCTTGGTAAAGCTTCCGGATACGGTGATGACACCATTTGGTTCGGGTATGAAAGAGCATTTTTCTATCCCTCTGATTTTGATGTTTGATAACAACACACTTATCGGATTAACTGTGTGCTAAGTTCATCACAGGCTTGATAAGAGGTGGAACAAATAATGGCATATCAATCCCCCTTGCAAAAACCTCTGTGTCAACCGGTAGTACCGGAACTACGACCGGTACTACCGCTTGACACCGGTACTACCGGTTCCAGTACCGGTTGGCACTGACCAAAGCTGATAAAGGTGTGTACTAGTCCGTACCCCCCAGTACCACGGAGCGGCACTACCGGTCCAACCAGTAGTACCGCTTGGTACAAGCGGTACTACCGCTTGAGACGGTAGTACCGCTCGGCAGTACCGGGGCATACTGACTAGCACTCACCCCTCTCTGTTTTGGTCAGTACCAAGCGGTACTTGGGACCGGTACTACCGCCCAACCGGTAGTACCGCTTCCTTCGACTGGTACTACCGCTTGGGGGTAGTACCGCAAGGGCGATACCGCCCAAAACTGAAGATTGCTGAAGAACTGGAGCACCTCTGGTACCTGGTCTGGTACTTGACCGGTAGTACCGCTTTCAAGCGGTACTACCGCTTGAGTACCGGTACTACCGGTACATTAAATGCTCCAACGGCCATATTTCATGGAGGGGTATAAATACCCCTCCACCTACCTTGGGACAAATTGCTCAGTTCATTAAAGTCAAAGACCACCATTGGAGTCCATTGGAGCCACCCAAATCTTCAAGATCTCCTCATCCCACCACCCAAACTTGTAATGGTGCCGGCTTCCACCTTGAAGGTTGCCGATATAGTGGAAGGTGAATCGATCCCGTTGGGGTGAGATTCATCGGAGAACAAGGGAGGCCTCTCGTGGCGTTGGTGGTTTGAAACCACTCCCTCTCCAAACGTAGACGTACTTCCCCTCAAAAGGAAGGAACTACGGGAAACAAATCCTTGTGTCTCCGCGTCCACTTTTCGGTTACTTCTATCCTTTACCGCACCTTACTTACTTGTTACTACTTTGTGTTGTGGTAGCCCTTGCATAATTGTCATATAGGTAAATTCACCGTAGTTGCATTATCTAGAGAATTTACCTTATTGTCAAACCTTAATTTGAAAAAGAAGAAAATTTGAAGTAGCACCTATTCACCCCCCCCCCCCCTCTAGGTGCCCATACGATCCTTTCAATTGGTATCAGAGCCTCGGCTCTTTAATTGGGCTTTACCGCCTAAGAGAATATGGGTAGCCAAGAAGGGGATGGTGGTAGTGAGTCGACCCCGGTGACCATGGAAGATCTCAGAAACTTGGAAACAAGGTTGAGCTCTTCCTTGGTCAACGAAGTCAAGAAGATGCTTGAGCAACTTCTTAAAGACAAAGATGGCTCATCACCCCCATCTCCTCAAGAGGATCTACCATCCGTTGTACCTAAAGGGAATACTCCGGTATCCCCCGAGGGTATGGTGGTAGGGGGCAAAACGGACAACGCTAATTCCTCCACACACAATAATGGTGGGAAGGGTGAGCACCGTGACTCATGGTACTCTCCTGACCCTCCAATCCCTCACCCTCATGTGTACAATAGAGGTGACCCACCTAAGCTAGAAGAGTCTGCTACTTTTGCTCAATGGCAATCACTAATGAGAACTCATATGCGCAGCTCTTGCATTGAACTATGGAACATCATCGAGCATGGACTCTTTATTGGGGATCCAAACAACTTGACAAGAAGATAGGTTGTCAATAGTCAACTCAATGCCACTACTTTGCATATGATTCAACAAGGATTGGGAACAAAGGATTACCTACACATTGAGCACTTTAGCATTGCCAAGGAAGCTTGGGATGCTCTCACTGTGTTGTTTATTGGAAATGAGAGTATGAGGAGGAACCGATATGATGCTCTAAGCAATGAAGCCGAAGGCTTCTACATGAAATAAGGTGAAGATCACGAAGACATGTACCTAAGGCTCAAGACCACCGCCACTGCTTTTAGGAATGTGGGTGCCTCACATGTAGATGATGCATGGATAAAAAGGAAATATGTGAGTGCACTCATGCCCTTTGAGCCCACCGACTTGAAGAGCCTACAAGGAAGACACAACTACCATCTCATGACCTCAAATGAAGTTATGCAAGAGATGGCTGCTTTCAAGGTTGCCGCCAAGAATGCCAAAGATGCCCGTGCTCGTGCCCTTGGTATGAGCAATGTTGTCAATGTTGCTTTGAAGGCCAAAGTTGTGGACCATGGGGATGAAGATGATAGTGATGAAGGGATTTCCATGGACCATCCCGATGAAGTCAAGATTGCTCATGGTCAATATATGGCTTTCTATGCAAAGAACTTTTGGAAGAACCCCGCCAAGGCCAAGATGGAAATGGAACGGAGAAGCAATCCAAATGGGAAAAGAGAGAATACCACAAGATTGAGAACGTGCTTCAATTGTGGTGACCGCTACCACTTTGTGGCTAGTTGCCCCTATGAGAAGAGAGAAGATCATGGTGGAAAGCTTGTGTTGAAGAAGACTCTCAAGGGACCGTACAAGAAACCTTTCATCAAAAAGAATCCCATCAACAAGAAGCCGGGAGAAATTGTCTTGATCACTCATGAAGAGTACTCCTCCGACAATGAAGATGACAAAGAGGAAACTTCTCATGGTGTGGCTGCTCTTGCCACCACCTCTACTCCGACATTCTCACTCTTCGATTCTCCAAATGAGAACTCTTCCACCAAGAACGCCACTTGCCTTATGGAAAGAGGAACGGAGGTATCTTCATCATCCTGCTCTACTCACTTAGATAATGATGAAATTGATGATGCGATGTCTCTTGATGTTAAAAAGGAATTAATTGCCTTTGATGAGTTTATGACTAACCTAGAAGGTGATGCTAAGCTACATTTTGGAAACATCTTAGATCAACTATCACATACTCAAGAGCTTCTAGATGTAAGATGTAAACTTGGGCATGAACATATGATTGAGCTAGAGGCCCTAAACAATGCTCTAGAAGAAGAATAAGAAACTAGGGTGTCACTTGAATTAAAACTTGAAGGGCTCGATGAGGCCAATGACATTATTGTTAACAAACTCATCAACGAGCGTGATCATGCTATTTCTAAATATAAAAGAGCTAAAAAGGACAAGATTGAGTTTGGTGTGGTTCATGAAAAACTTGCCGAGGACTTTAGCTTGCTTAACAAGGCCCACAAGGCCTTGGAGAGTGAGCTCTTGTCTCTCACAAAGTCCCATGAAACGCTTCAAACTCAATTGGCCAATATTCCTTCCCTAGTAACTTCATTCCATCTAGTAGCACAACTATTCTTGAAGAGAATGCTAGGTTGAAGGGGGAGCTTGCTAAGGCCACATTTTCACAAGGTAACAAGTCTATTGATGACCTTTTGAGCAAGCAAAGGCGTAATGGTGATAAAGGGAGCATTGGTTTTGTTTCCAAAACAAAGAAGAAGAACAATAAGAAGAAGAAGGACAAGCCCGCACAAGAGACCAACAAGACCATTGTGGAGAGTTAGACCACAAATGGTAAAACTATGTCTCATGATGATTTTGCGGGAAGTGCTAACCCTCACTATGTTCTAATGCGTGATTATTATGGTGATGTGTATGCACAATATGTTGGCCCTCATGATGGTTATATTGCTTGGTCTATTTGGGTTCCCAAGACCCTTGTTCCTAACAAAAGAGGACCCATTGAAAAATGGGTACCTAAAAACTAGCTTGATCTTTTTGTAGACTTATGCTTCCGGAGGGTCAAAATGGGTGATCGATAGTGGTTGCACAAGTCATATGACCAGAAGCTCGTCTATTGTCAAGGACTTGGTGCCAAATGAAGATCAAATCACCGTCACATATGCCGACAAGTCAAAGTCTAAGGTAATGGGTTTTGGCAAGGTAGTGGTGGCTCACGACATTACACTCGTGAACATCATGCTTGTTGAAACCCTTGGATACAATTTACTTTCAGTCCGTGCTCTTGGAAAGATGGGATTTGCCGTCTTTATTGATGATGATATTGTGGTCCTCATGTGGAGCAAGTCTCTCAAGGTCGCTTTTGTTGGGTACGTCGAAAATGACTTGTATGTGGTGGACTTTTCGGGGCAAGCCACTACAGGTCCGATGTGCTTATACGGAAAGGCCGATGTGGGTTGGCTATGGCACCGCCGACTAGCCCATGTCAATATGAGAACTTTGCAAAGTCTCCATAAAGAGGGCCATATTGTTGGACTAAAAGAAAATGTTTCCTTTGCCAAAGATCGTGTTTGCAGGGCATGTGTTCTAGGGAAGATGCATGACGCTCCTCACAAGCCCACGAACCAAATCAAGTCTAACAAGATCTTGGAACTCCTCCATGTGGACCTATTTGGTCCTCCATCTCATGCAAGTCTTGGAGGGAAGAAATATTGTTTGTTGATTGTTGATGACTTTTCAAGATACTCTTGGGTTTATTACTTCAAGTTGAAGAGTGAAACTCAAAGGACTTTTATCGACTTCATCAACTTGGTTCAACGGCAACACAATGTTCCTCTGTTGATTATAAGAAGTGAAAACGGCACCGAGTTCAAGAAATACACCTTGAATGATTTTCTTAGTGATGAGGGGATTAAACATCAATATTCCGCTGCATACACCCCTCAACAAAATGGTGTGGCCAAAAGGAAGAATCGGACTCTTATTGAGATGGCTAGGACCATGTTGGCGGAGTTTAAATCTCCATACAACTTCTGGGCCGAAGCTGTCTCCACCACTTGCCATGCTTCAAACCGGCTCTACCTCAGTAAGAAAATCAACAAGACTCCATATAAGATACTTACCGGTAACAAGCCCAACATATCTTATTTCCGGGTGTTCGGTTGTAAGTGTTTCTATCTCATCAAAGGTGTTTGTTTGTCTAAATTCGAGTCTAAAGCATTAGAGGGTATTTTTTTTGGCTATGGTCTCGAATCTCACACTTATAGAATCTATGACAAGCTCTCCGGAGCCGTCATAGAATCTTGTAGTGTGACCTTCGAAGAATATGATGGTCCCCAAGGGGGGCGTGTTGATGCTTGTGATGCAGATGATGAAATTCCTCAGGATGCCATAGGAAGAATGGGTGTGGGTTATATCCGCCCCGTTGAGGAAACCCTTATGGCGGATCGAGAAGAACTATGCTCCACTCGAGTGGAGCCCTCATCTTCACAACCTCAACATGCTCCATCTACCGAAGAGGACATTGACTCAAGCCAAAGACAAGATGTGGACCCTCAACATAGTGATCAATGTGTGAATTCTAGTCAAAGGGAGCTTGGTCCATTCGATGGGTTGTCAAGTGGTGCCAAGTCAATTTGTCAAGGAAGATCCATCCAAATTGTTTTGAGACAAGCTCAAATTGATGCTAGAAGAGCTCTTGATTAAGACCAAGGTCAATCCTTGCCACCCAATGTAGAGGATGGCTCCAATGATGATCAAGGTCAAGTAGATGATCAAGACGAGGATCAAAATGATGAAGAGGGTCCTCCAAGAAACAATGAGGAGATCCACGCTCGTCGCGAAGCTAGAAAAGAAAGAATGTTGGAAATAAGAGACCACACTCTCCAAAATGTTGTTGGAGATCTAAGGAAAGGAATTTCCACAAGAGCACAATTGAAGAGGTTCAGTGAACACCAAGCACACATCTCCATGATTGAACCGAAGAAAGTGTGGGAAGCTCTTGAAGATTCGGATTGGTTAGAAGCTATGCACAAAGAGCTCAACAATTTTGAGAGAAACAAAGTTTGGAAGTTAGTTGAGAAGCCAAAGGATTGTCGCAATGTTATTGGAACAAAGTAGATATTCAAGAACAAGCAAGATGAGCATGGAATTATAGGGAACAAGGCTAGATTGGTTGCACAAGGGTATTCTCAAATTGAAGGCATTGATTATGGAGAGACTTATGCACCCGTGGCTCGCCTTGAGTCCATCTGTATCCTTCTTGCTTATGCGGCACATCATAACTTTAAGTTGCAACAAATGGATGTAGAAAGTGCATTCCTTTATGGTCCTTTAAATGAATTGGTATATGTTGAGCAAACCCCGGGATTTGAGGACCCCAACTTCCCAAACCATGTCTACAAACTTGATAAGGCGCTCTATGGGCTCAAGCAAGCCCCACGCACGTGGTATGAGCACCTTAGAGAGTTATTGTTTGACCGTGGCTTTGAGGTTGGGAAAATCGATCCCACTCTTTTTACTAAGAGAGTCAATGGGGAGCTTTTTGTATGCCAAATATATGTTGATGATATTATCTTTGGCTCATCTAACAAAGCTTTTAATGATGAATTCTCAAAGCTTATGACTAGTAGGTTTCGGATGTCTTTGATGGGGGAGTTGAAAGTATTTCTTGGCTTTGAGATCAAGCAAGTTAGAGGAGGAACATTCTTCAATCAAGCCAAGTATACTCAAGATATGCTCAAGAGATTCAAAATGCAAGATTTGAATGGAGCTCCAACTCCCATGGCTACAAAGACTCATCTAGAACAAAATCCAAATGGTAAAGATGTGGATCAAAAGGTATACCGGTCTATGATTGGTTCTTTGCTTTACCTTTGTGCATCTAGACCCGATATTGTGTTAAGTGTAGGTGTGTGTGTGCAAGATATCAAGCGGCTCCTAAGGAAAGCCATTTAATGGCGGTCAAGAGAATCTTTCGATATTTAGTTCATACCCCATTTTATGGTCTTTGGTACCCTCAAGGCTCAACATTCGCTCTTTGTGGATACACGGATTCGGATTGGGCGGGAGACAAGGATGATAGAAAATCAACATCCGGGGCTTTCCAATTCCTTGGTAGGTCCTTGGTATGTTGGTCTTCTAAGAAGCAAAATTGTATATCTCTCTCCACCGCCGAAGCCGAGTATGTTGCTGCCGCTAGTGCTTGCACCCAATTGCTATGGATGAGGCAAACTTTAAAGGAATACAGTGTCCATTGTGACAAAGTACCTCTTCTATGTGACAATGAAAGTGCCATCAAGATTGCATACAACCCAGTGGATCACACAAGGACAAAGCATATTGAGATTCGACATCACTTCATTAGAGATCATGTTGCTAGAGGTGATATTGATCTATCCTATGTATCAACCAAAGATCAACTTGCCGATATCTTCACGAAGCCACTTGATGAAGCAAGGTTTTGCTACTTCAGGAATGAACTAAATATCGTAGATTCTAGGAGTTTGACTTGATTATCTTGCACTCTCACCTAATACTCGACTCATGTTTGGTTTAGGTGTAGGCATGGACATAGGGGGAGTGCGGTCCTAATTAATTGGACTATCCCTCCCCCATTATGCGCAAAGTAAACAAAATCATTCCTCTTAATATCATTTTGTGATATGTGAGCTCAATGATGAGTTTCGGTAATGGACCCAAGATATATCTTCGTGGTGCCAAGCCGAGTATACTCAAATATGGTGGCCTAGGCCACCGCCCCCTCTCAATCGAGAGGTTGATGCTTACTCGTGTTTGTCACCTAGCTGAATTGGTTTTCACTCATGATTGTCATCTATTTGAATTGTCTTCATCGTTCTTAGTCTCATCCACTCTAGTTTGGTATTTATTGGTTTCTTCAATTCTTTGAGTGCATGTGCTTCTCAGCTCACCTGTCTTAACCCAGGCCTCCTTACTCCCTCACGAAAACCTTCTCTTTATCCGCACAAGAATCATCCTTGATCCCGGACTTTGACATCAGGTGGGACCGGTACTACCAGATGTGCGAGCGGTACTACCGGACCTGGTAAGTTCCCAGGTCGTCTCCTGGAAGACTGCTCCAGGAACGGTACTACCGTCCACATGTCCGGTCCTACCGGTCACCGGTACTACCGGTTGTGGAACCGGTACTACCGCTTACAAGCGGTAGTACCGCTCGAACAACCGGTACTACCGGTTGACGGTTTCCAGGTATATATGGGACGCGTGGGGAGAGGAACCCCTCAGTGCCTCATTATTCCCCTCGCCCTCCACTCAAACCTGCGCCACCACCGGAGATCTAGAAGCCACCGGAGCCCTGCTGGGCGTGGGGGTCGTGAAGGGGTTACCAAGCGCTCAGCTGGGCGTGGCAGCGCCCCTCCCTCTCGCCCCTTCCACTGGGCGTACCAAAAGTCTCAGCTCTGGGCCATCTGGGCCAAAGAAACTGTCAGACATCTCTGAGTCAGAGTTTAGGGCTCTCCGGATTGAAAATGCATACTCCCGCAACCGGAGCGAGGCAAGGGAAGACAGTCTCTTCTATGATGATTTCCAAGAGCGTGTGTATCATGAGGTTCTTTTGACCAACATCCAGATGGTGGTGCCTCAGCAGTGGATTGACATGGGACACATTGACAAGAACCTTGACTACTTTGCTGAAGCTAAGGAAATCTGCTCACACCTTGGCTTGTTCCCCATTATGGAGTTTCAGTATAACTATGATCCCCTCCTTATCTGCCAGTTTTATGCCACTGCACATTTCCACAATGGCCGCAATCGGAAGATTACCTGGATGACTCAAGGTGCTGTCAAGGAAGCTACACTTGCGGAGTTTGCTGCAATCTTGGGGTATGAAGATCGCGGTCGGGACGTTCCTTGTGGTTTTCGCGGTCACATGCGGGAGCATCCCTCCAAAAAGGATGTTCTTACACCCTTGTATATTCGAGGCCGTGGGGTTGCTGGCAAGATCAAGGATCTACTCCCCACATATGACATTCTCCATCGCATTTTCCGTGAGACTGTTTCTCCTCGTGCGGGCAACAAGGATGAGATACATGGGTTCTCCATTGACTTGCTGTTCAACACCTTCCTCAACCGAGAATCAGGCAATCCTCTTGATGTGACAGACTTCATATGGAATGAAATGGTTACTGCTGCACACACTCGGAGGGTTCCACCATTTGCTTCGTTTATTATGGCCCTCATTGTGTCAAAGTGTCCCGTCTTTACTAGGACTCTCTCCACTCGCTCTCTCATTATGCACAGGCCAAAGGCACTCAAGATCAAGACACATGCTAAACCTCGCGTTGCGGCGGGTGAGGAGGATGAGGATGACTCTGAGGATGCTGACAGTGGTCATGACACTGATTATGTTGTCTCTCATCGCAAGAATGCTAAGCCCTCTTGGGCCAAAAGGATGGAGGTCAAGCTCAAGAAGATCTTCTGCTTCCAGGTGGACAACCAGAAGCGCATGTATGAGGCGCATGTGTATGCCAAGAAAGCCTGTGCTCGCCAGAAGGAAATGATGTCTGCTCAAGGTTTGACCATCTCCGAGGGATCCGAGAACAACATCACTCCAGAAGATCAGTGGATTTCTCAGCACAGCCGTTGGGACGATGATGTCTCTTCCTCGCACCGCGCCCCACCCACTTACGAGGATGAGGAGGACCTTGAGGATGACGAGGCAGAGGAGGATGATTGACCGTTGGGACGGTAGCTTTGCACTTGTCCCTTTTTGGCGTCTTGATGCCAAAGGGGGAGAAGTTGCACTTTAGGCACGGGTGTTGCATGGGAAGTCACAAGCTCGTTCTTCTCTTTGATCCTTTTATTGCTTGTGAACTTCGATTTCCCTCTATTTATGTGTGAAACTATGTGTTTCTGTCATGTGAGACTATGTGGTTGGATCCATCTTATCAGACTATGTGGTTTATTTCATTGGATCCATCTTGTGATGTTATGCGGTATCTATTGTCTATATATTCCTCATCACATGTTTTGTGCAAAGGTATGTTTTCAAATGCTAGTATCCATATTTGTGCACCCATATTGGGTTTGTAAAATAGAGGGGGAGGTTTGTTTCTACACATCTAGGGGGAGTCCCGTCTCTATTTTTACAAATAGCATATGCTTACTACGAAAATTATCTTGCAAAAGTGTATTGTCATCAAACACCAAAAAGGGGGAGATTGAAAGAGCATTTTTCTATCCCTCTGATTTTGATGTTTGATAACAACACACTTATCGGATTAACTGTGTGCTAAGTTCACCACAGGGTTGATAAGAGGTGGCACAAATAATGGCATATCAATCCCCCTTGCAAAAACCTCTGTGTCAACCGGTAGTACCGGAACTACGACCGGTACTACCGCTTGACACCGGTACTACCGGTTCCAGTACCGGTTGGCACTGACCAAAGATGATAAAGGTGTGTACTAGTCCGTACCCCCCGGTACCACGGAGCGGCACTACCGGTCCAACCGGTAGTACCGCTTGGTACAAGCGGTACTACCGCTTGAGACGGTAGTACCGCTCGGCAGTACCGGGGCATACTGACTAGCAGTCACCCCTCTCTGTTTTGGTCAGTACCAAGCGGTACTTGGGACCGGTACTACCGCCCAACCGGTAGTACCGCTTCCTTCGACCGGTACTACCGCTTGGGGGTAGTACCGCAAGGGCGATACCGCCCAAAACTGAAGATTGCTGAAGAACTGGAGCACCTCCGGTACCTGGTCCAGTACTTGACCGGTAGCGCTTGAGTACCGGTACTACCGGTACATTAAATGCTCCAACGGCCATATTTCGTGGAGGGGTATAAATACCCCTCCACCTACCTTGGGAAAAATTGCTCAGTTCATTAAAGTCAAAGACCACCATTGGAGTCCATTGGAGCCACCCAAATCTTCAAGATCTCCTCATCCCACCACCCAAAGTCCTTGATCTTTGGGGAATCGAAGGAGGAGGCCCCGATCTACTACTTCACCAAAAGAGATCTTCATTTCCCCCTCATTTCATTGAGGGCCCCTTTGCTCTAGTGTTTTCTTGGAAACCCTAGTTCTTGTTTTGGTTCTTACAAGCTTGTCTTTGGTTGCTTTGACAGCTTGCTTGTATTTGGGAGCCTCCGATTAAGTTGTGGATGTGTGCCCCAAACTTGTAACGGTGCCGGCTTCCACCTTGAAGGTTGCCGATATAGTGGAAGGTGAATCGATCCCGTTGGGGTGAGATTCATCAGAGAACAAGGGAGGCCTCTCGTGGCGTTGGTGGTTTGAAACCACCCCCTCTCCAAACGTAGACGTACTTCCCCTCAAAAGGAAGGAACTACGGGAAACAAATCCTTGTGTCTCCGCGTCCACTTTTCGGTTACTTCTATCCTTTACCGCACCTTACTTACTTGTTACTACTTTGTGTTGTGGTAGCCCTTGCATAATTGTCATATAGGTAAATTCACCATAGTTGCATTATCTAGAGAATTTACCTTATTGTCAAACCTTAATTTGAAAAAGAAGAAAATTTGAAGTAGCACCTATTCACCACCCCCCTCTAGGTGCCCATACGATCCTTTCAGTGTATCTTGAGTTTGTTGTAGACGAAGCATGGCTTGGCCATGAACGTGTGGAATATGTCGCGGCCGAATATGACGTGGTGCACGCTCTTGAAGGGGACCACCTCGAAGGTCATGCGCTCTTGGCGGTAATTATTAACATCGCCAAAGGCAATCTGAAGTGTAATGCACCCAAGGGACCGAGCCTCCCGACCAGGAACTACGCCGTGGAAGATGGTGTTGGTCCGCCTTAGTTTTGCCTCCGTCAAGTTCATCTTCTGCAGTGTATCCAGGTACATGATTTTGATGCTGCTTCCACTATCCACCATACACTTGGTGAACTCCACGCCGTCAATCAAGGGGTTGATGACCATGGCGTACTGGTTCTCTATAGGGATAAGGTCTGGGTGGTCCGTCCTGTCCCAAGTTATTGGAACCTCCAACCAGCGCAGGTACTGGGGAATTGGGGGGAGAGTAGCCATCAGGATCCTCAGGGAGGTCTTCTGTTGTCGGACGGTGGGGGTGTCAAGGAAAGTGTTGTAGACTGGCGCCTTCTTCGCGAAGGGGTTCTTGCCCTTGTCGTCGCTCTTAGCGGCGTGCTTGGGGTCAACGTCCTCATCCATGTCACTTGAATCCTTGGACTCCTCCTCCTTCTTCTTCCCCTTTCCCTTGCCTCGTGGTCTGTTCTTCCGACTTTGCTTGTAGCCGGACTCCGGGTCTTCCTTGAGGTTGTTGACGAACTTGCAGTGTCGATTGGTATGGGTGGCCTTGCCGTTGACATTGAGGTGTACGAGGCATGGCATATCGTGGTACTCCTTGTAGGTTTGGGGAACACGGAGGGGCGCCGAGGTAGTTTCACTTCCTCGCTGCTGCCCACGACCAGCTCCCCGTCCTCGGCCACGTTGTCCGCGATCGCCTCGTCCTGCAAAAGTCATAGCGACCATGTCGGTAGATTGCTTTTCTTCTGGAGCGGTTTTCCGCTTTGTACTGCTGTTCCTCCGAGCTTGAGTTGGAATGGTTGTTGCCGGCAAAGAGCCGCGAGCATCGTCATTGGTAGCTGCGAACTCACTGGCCAACTGGATCATCTGATTCAAGTCAAGCTGGTGATTTTCCTGCAAGCGCTTCAGCTTATGTCGGAGCAACGTGCCCCTTTCCAACCCATCAATGAAGGCGGCCATGGCGGCCTGAGCGTGCACTCCTGCGCAGGAATTCTTCATGTCCAGCCAGCGGGAGAGGTAGGCGCGAGATGTCTCGTCTTTCTCTTGCACGCACCGCTGTAGATCGCCAACAGTGCAGGGACACTTGTATGTACCCTCAAAGTTCTTGGTGAACGCTTCTTGCATGTCCAACCAATTGTAGATGGATTTCTCCGGCAAGTCGTCGATCTATTGGCGGGCTGTGCCCGCCAACATTAACGGGAGGTACTTGACGGCGACGTTGGGGTTGCCTCCGGCAATCTCCACAGCGTTGCTGTAGTCCTGCAACCATGTGGCTGGCTTGGCGGTGCCGTCATAGGGCTTGATGGTCTTGTCAATCCGGAAACCTTTGGGGTAAGTTGTGGACCGTATTGCAGGTCCAAAGCAACGTGGTCCTAGGTATGGTCCTTCCCGGGCCTCGTGGATCTTATCGATCCGCGAACGTGCATCGTACGGCTCCGGGTTCTTCTTCTTGTCAACAGGGGATGGGATGCGTGAACGACGCGGGCCTCCTCCGCCATGGTGACTACTTGGTGGTGACGGAGGTGGAGGTGGCGGGGGTTAGCCTTCTTGCTGTTACCCTCCTGCGACGCCTCACGCCTGTCACGGTTGCTTGCCGGACGCGGAGGGTCATGGCGTGACCTGCTCCTGTGTCCTTGGTTGCGCTCTCCGTCATCACGGGTCTACTCCGCGTTGTTGCGGATGACAATGCCGCACTGCTTTGGTGGGGGCATATCCGTACGATGGTGAACCTTGTGATCTTCGCGATGTCGGGGGGACCGGGGCGGTGGCGATAGGCAACGAGGTCGGGCCTTCTCTCCGTGGTCGGAGGATATGGGGATAGAATCCTTCCTGTTGCGTGCATCCCTCCGTCTTCGTTCTGATGAACCCGTCTGGGACCCGACATCAAGAGTAGATTTGTCCCTTGGCGGCTTATACTGGCTAGACTGGCAAAGCGCTGGGTCGGACTCAAGCCTCTGAGAGGTGGCCTTTTTCTGCCGCTTCACCGCCTTGGCCACTAGGTCATAGACCTGTTCCACTGCCTCGGGCGATCTATCCTGCTCCAGAAGGGTCTTGGCGACGGCGAGGTTAAGGAGTGGGGTGGGCATCACCTGCTTGCCTTTACTGTCAATGTATGGCTTGGCTTGTGCCGGCTTCGAGGGAGCCCATCCTAGGTTTCGTTGTACACCAGGATCGTTCATAACGCGAGCCGAGCTTTCTTGGCCTTCTGCTGCTGCAGCAAAGTTTTGTATTCGGCCTCCATTGCTCTAGCTTTCTCTATGGACTTCTGTGCGTTGACCAGATCTCGATCTAGCTTAGCGCCTTGCTCCGCGATGGCCTGCGCTTCCTCCCGCAGCCGCTGGCGCTTCTTGTCAAGATGAGTCACGTTCAGGATATGAGCTACGGTCAGTGGTTCAACGAGGAGATTGTCGTACATCACTCTATCAGCTGGAGTAACTTGGGCTGCTGCAGACGTAGATGCCGGAGGCAGCAAGTTTCCAGTGTTGTTGTTACTCGGGCCGGTGCCGAGTTCCTGCGGCTGCTGCACTGGGTTAGGCGGAGGAGGCATGACCTTTGCGCGATCATCGTCAGCAGCAATAAATGGCCCCTTCCCCTTCTCTAGCGCTGTAGGCGGAGCTCGTCCGGGTTGATCTTCATCCATCGCCATCGCAATGGTGACGAACACCGCTCGAGACATGCGGCATTGTTGGCTTGCTCGTCGCGCGTGTATTCCTCCTCCATCTCCTGCATGGCGGAGTCTAGTTCCTCTGGACTGAAATCTATCTCCTCTGAATCTGCACTGAAGTCAGCATAAAGCGTGTCAATAACAGAGTCGGAGGGTGCCAGGACTTCCTCGATGACGAGGGGTGGAGGTGCAACAGCAGCGATGATGACTGGAGGTGGCGGCGCAGCTGCGATGATGGCGGCCGGAGGCGGTGGTGGCGGTGGGTGAATCAGAGGATCTCCGTCAATGAGCGCAAGCGCTGTTTGAGCTGCCGCGTCAGCCTTCGCGTAGTTGTTGACGGTGCTCACCATGCCTTCAAGGGTAAGGCGTCCTGACGCCTGCTGCCGTCTTAGAGAATGCCGGAGAAGCGTGCCATGGTCCAGTCCTTCCACGAAGTGATATATAGCATTATCATCGGGGTAGTGGGCTAGATCGGCTCGTATTCGGAGCCACCTGGCAAGGTAATCGCGGGGTTTTTTGCCCTCTCTCTAGATGCAACACGCCAGATCGAAGATGGTAACCATGCCGACGAACTTGGATCTCTGCTGTCCAGACGCATGGGCGAAGCCGATGGACTTGGAGCGATCTTCCATCTTTATATCCTGCATAGGGGCGGTTTGGGTGGGCCTTGAATTTTTCTGATCTTTGTCGGCAAACTCCGAAGAGAGATCCGACATTGATCCTTCCGCGAACGTATCCTGCCCGTAGGCGGTCCGTGCAGGCCTTGAATTTTTCCGATCTTTGCCGGCAAACTACGAAGAGAGATCCGACATCGATCCTTCCAGGAACGTATCCTGCCCGTAGGCGGTCCGTGCGGGTCTTGATGCTCCTCCGACTCCCAGGGAACTAGTGCCCGAGTCGGTTTTGCCGATGAAGAGGTGGATGTCTCCGATAGGAACGATCGAACACCGCGTAGGGTTCATCTTCGCCGGGATCTAGAACTCGTCAGGGGGACGATCGGAACGTTGCCAGAGAAGAGAACATGACCAATGGCTACGGTTTCGCCGATTCCCGCGAAGATCTTGGTCCTCGCCCGCTGAAGAGCCTGAAGCGCCTCTTGCCCCACGGTGGGCGCCAACTGTCATGGTATTGCCGACGAGTACACCATGGAGGGGTCCTCACAGTGCGTGTTTAGAGACGTGGGGGAAGGCGGACGGTTGATGGGTACGAGGTAACACAGCTTACCCAGGTTCAGATCCCACAACCATGGCAGAATCCTACTCCTGCTATAAATCATTATAAGGGCAATACGCCGAGTTACAGAGATAGGTTCGCTGTGCGAGGTGACTAGAAAGTCTAAGTTATTGTGCCCTAAAGGCTCCCATAGGCCTGACTTATATAGTTGCCAGGTCCTAGGGTTATAGGGAAAAGTCCTAGCCGGACAGGTTATAGAGTCCTACACCGTCTATTAGTAGTCTTGTGTATCTTGCACTCCAAGGCTCCGGGTGTTGGAATTATGCCCTAGAGGCAATAATAAAGATGTTATTGTTATAATTCTTGTTCATGATAAAGTTTATATTCCATGCTAGAATTGTATTAAGCGGAAACTTTGATACTTGTGTGGTTTATGAACAACACCGTGTCCCTAGTACGCCTCTATGGACTAGCTTATTGATTAATGATGATTAAGGTTTCCTAACCATAGACATGAGTTGTCGATTAATAATGAGATCATGTCATTAGGAGAATGATATGATGGACAGACCCAAATTAAACAGAGCAATTAGATCGTGTCATCGTGTTCATCTTTGCGAAGCTTTTTCCTATGTCAAATATTGTATTCCTTAGACCATGAGATAATGCAACTCCCTGGTATTGGAAGAAAGCTTTGAGGTCATCAAACGTCATCCTATGTGAGGGTGATCATAAAGGTGTCTCTCAGGTGATCGGAAAGTACTTGTTGGGTTGTATGTATCGAGATGGAATTTGTCCCTCCCGAGTCGGAGAGATATACTTCGGGCCCACTCGGTAATCGATACCAACACCGCTTGCAAGCACGTGGTTAAGGAGTTAATCACAAAGTGATATCGGATTATGGAACGAGTAAAGTACTTGCTGTGATCGAGATTGAACTAGGTATACCGATACCAACGATCGAATCTCGGGCAAGTAAAATATCGCGTGACGAAGGGAATATATATATGGGATTAATTGAATCCTGGCATCGTGGTTCATCCGATATGATCATCGATGAATATGTAGGAGTCAATATGGGTTTCCAGATCCCGCTGTTGATTATTGATAGAAGATCATGTCTGCATATTCTCAAACCCGTAGGGTCACACACTTAACGTGCCTCGACGCTAGGATAGAATGGATAATTGGTTTATGAGTTTTTGTTCGGAGTCTCGGGTGAGATACAGGACATCACGAGAGGTTCCTAAATGGTCCGGAGAATAAGATTCATATAATGGAAAGCAGTTTTTGGATTTTGGAATCGTTTTGGAGTGTCCGGTATTGTACCGGAAGGTTCTAGAAGCTTCCAGAGTGGGACCAACGTGGCCCCACTTGTCGGAGGGGTGCGTGGGCCTACGAGGGAGTGCCCTGGCCGCTTTGGGCCAGGGGCACAAGGCCCCATAGGCCTAGCCGGCCAAAACCCTAGGGGAAACCATAGGAAACCGTCTAGAAGGGGGGGAGACTTCCCCCCCCACTCCACCCTTGGGGCCGCCGCCCTAGGGCTTGGAGGAGGGGCAAGGGGGACGGCCAGCCCCCTATATAAGGTGGGCAGGAGGCGCACCCTCCCCTCACCCCAAACCCTATCCGCCAGCTGCTTCCCTACCTCTCTCTCTCTCCCGACTGTGTGTAGGCGAAGCCCTGCTGCAGAAACTCTCCGCCATAGCACCATGCCGTCGTGCTGCAGATCCAATCTATCTATCCACCCCACTTAAACATCGCGGCACCGTACGTGTGCATCTCTCGGAGGCGCCGCCACTTGCGGCGTAGGATCGGATCGGATCGCGAGGAGGAGACGGCGAGTACGACTACACCAACCACGTTCTGTTGAACGTTTCCGCTGTGCGATTTCTTCAAGGGTATGAAGATATCATCTATCCCTCTTGTTGATTGCATCTCCTAGATTAGATATTGGCTTTCCCGTTCGCATCCGTAGAATTTTTTTGATTTACTATGCTGCGAAACCCTTCAGTGGTATCAGAGCTAGATCTATGCGTAGATGTGTTTCACGAGTAGAACGCAACATGCTTGTTATGGGCGTTGATGTTTTCTGTTGCAAGCCTCTTGTTGTGTACTTATTATGACGCGGGATAGTGAGATCGAAGCGGTCCAGGCCAACTTTACGCGACCTCGTTCGCGAGACCGGCTTCGCACTTGACGTGTGGCTTGTTCCATACATGCGGCTGGTGGATGCCAGTTTCTCTCACTATAGTTGTCATGGGATTTACACCGGATGTTGGCAACCATAATATCACCATTGTGGCTTTCCGTAGGTAAGAATCGTTCTTAGCTTGTTACTCCCATAAGCCACGTAAAACATGCAACAACAAAGTAGAGGCGTCTAACTTGTTTTTGCAGGGAGTGTTTTGTGATATTGTATGGCCCAGGATATGATGTGTATGTTGTATGCAATGATCATGTTTTGTAATATTTCACGACTTGCATGTCGATGAGTACACAATCGGCAGGAGCCATATGGTTGTCTTTATAATTGTGTATGACCTGTGCGTCAACTTCTTATACGACATGTAATAGCTTTACTTTATCGCTAAGTAGTTAGCAATAGTTGTAGTTGCTGTTCGTGGTGGAGGCTATCATGGTGGAATGATGGAGATCATGCTGGCACGCACAAGATGGAGATCGTTGCGCGGAGATTGGCTATACCATGTCACATAAGATTATATGCATGTGATGTTTATCCTTTTATGTATCTTATTATGCTTAGATCGCGACGGTAGCATTTTAAGATGATTCCTCACTTAAAGATCAAGATAAAACCGTGTTCTCCCCATGTATGCACCATTGAGAAAGTTCGTCGTGTTCAAGCACCTCGTGATGATCGGGTGCTATAAACTCTACGTTCACATACAACGGGTGCAAGCCAGTTTTGCACACGCGGAAATACTTGGGTTTGACTTGACGAGCCTAGCATGTATAGACATGGCCTCGGAACACACGAACCGAAGGTTAAGCATGAGTCATATGAATGATATGATCTACACTTTGTTGTCCACCATTGAAACCACATCTCTTCTCGTGTGTGGTGAATTTGGATTGTGTTCACTAAATAACTTGAGGGATGTTGAATTTAGTGGGAGTTCATCTAGTAATTTGATTAAGTTGAACTAGTTATCATGAGCATAGTCTAAATTGTACTTGCAAATTTTGTAGATCAAATGGCTAAGTCCAACTTCAACTTCAACGTTTTTGCTGAGAAATAAAAGCTTAAGAACAATGGGTCTAACTTCACCAACTGGTTCCGCAATCTGAGAATCATTCTCGTTGGCGGACTAAAGGACTATGTCCTTGAGAAAGCGCTAGGTGACGCCCCTGCTATAGATGCGTCGGCTGATGAAAAAGATGTTTATCAGTCGCGCAAAGATGATTATGGAGTGATTAAGAGTACCATGTTGTTTGCTATGGAATCGGACCTTCAAAATCGTTTTGAGGAGTTCGCCGGGCCCTTTGAGATACTTGAGGAACTGAAAACCATGTTTTAGACTCAGGCCGTTTCTGAGAGATATGAGATCTCTGAGAAGTTCTTTAACTGCAAGATGGAGGAAGGGAGTTCCGTTAGTGAGCACGCCATTAAGATGTCGGGCTACACTCAACGTCTTGAGCAACTGGACTGCAAGATTCCAGAAGAGCTCAAGAATGACAGAGTTCTGCAATCACTCCCTCCTAGCTACAAAGGTTTTGTAGTTACTCACAATCAGATTGGTTCCACTAATACGATCACTGAGCTCTTCGCTAAGCTGAAAGCTGCGGAGGTGGATATCAAGAAAGATAATCATGTGTTGATGGTCAAAAAGACCCCTAGCTTCAAGAAAGGTAAGGGTGCAAAGAAGTCCTTCAAGAAAGGCAGCGGCAAGCGTGTTGCCCCTGCTGAGAAGAAGCTCAAGTCTGGACCTAAGCCGGACACTAAGTGCTTCTATTGCAAGGACAAGGGTCACTGGAAGCGCAACTGTCCGAAGTACTTAGCGGACAAGAAGGCTGGCACCATTAAAGGTATATTTGATATACATGTTATTGATGTTTACCTTACTAGCGCTCGTTGTAGTGCCTGGGTATTTGATACTGGTTCAGTTGCTAATATTTGTAACTCGAAACAGGAGCTACGGAATAGACGGCGGCTAGCAAGGGATGAGGTGACGATGCACGTTTCCAACGGATCAAGAGTTGATGTGATGGCCGTCGGCACGCTCTCCTTAGTTTTACCTTCGAGATTAGTTTTAAACCTTAATAAGTGTTATTATGTGCCTACGTTGAGCATGAACATTATATCTAGATCGTGTTTATTGCAAGACGGTTATTCATTTAAATCGGAGAATAATGGTTGTTCTATTTATATGGGTAACATCTTTTATGGTCATGCACCTGCTATGAATGGTTTATTTCTTCTGAATCTCGAAAGCAATGAAACACACATCCATAACATTGAGACTAAGAGATGCAAAGTGGATAGTGATAATTCGACTTATCTGTGGCACTGCCGTCTAGGTCATATTGGTGTAAAACGCATGAAGAAACTCCATTCTGATGGAATTTTGGAGTCTCTTGATTTTGAATCATTTGACACGTGCGAGCCGTGCCTCATGGGCAAGATGATCAAAACCCCGTTCTCCGGAATAAAGGAGCGAGCAACGGACTTATTGGAAATCATACATACCGATGTATGCGGACAAATGAGTGTTTCGACGCGCGGTGGATATCGCTATTTTCTCACTTTTACTGATGACTTAAGTAGATATGGGTATATCTATTTAATGAAACATAAATCTAAAACGTTTGAAAAGTTCAAAGAATTTCAGAACGAAGTGGAAAACCATCGTAACGGGAAAATTAAATTCCTACGATCCGATCATGGAGGTGAATATTTGAGTTATGATTTTCTCACGCATCTTAAAGCAAGCGGAATCGTTTCGCAACTCAAGCCACCCGGAACACCACAGCGCAATGGTGTGTCTGAACGCCGAAATTGAACTCTATTAGATATGGTGCGATCGATGATGTATCTTACAGATTTGCCGTTATCATTTTGGGGTTATGCATTAGAAACCGCTGCATTCACTTTAAATAGGGCACCATCTAAATCCGTTAAGACGGCACTGTATGAACTGTGGTTTTGTGCTAAACCTAAGTTGTCGTTTCTTAAAGTTTGGGGATGCGAAGCTTACGTCAAGAAGTTGATGCCGGACAAGCTCGAATCCAAAGCGGAGAAATGCGTCTTCATAGGATACCCTAAGGAAACGATTGGGTATACCTTCTACCATAGATCCGAAGGCAAAGTGTTTTTCGCAAAGAACGGATCCTTTCTTGAGAAGGAGTTTCTCTCGAAAGAAGTGAGTGGGAGGAAGGTAGAGCTAGACGAGGTTATTGAACCTTCTCTCGAGTTGGAGAGTAACACAGCACCTGAAATTGTTCCAGTGCCATCTGCACCAACAAGAGAGGAAGCTAATGACGAGGATCATGAAACTTCGAACGATGCTACTGCTGAACGTCGCAGGTCGACAAGGTCGTGTGCCACTCCCGAATGGTACAGCAACCCTGTCTTAACTGTCTTGTTGGTAGACAATAGTGAACCTGCGAACTATGAGGAAGCAATGATGAGCCCAGACTCTGAGAAATGGCCAGAGGCCATGAAATCCGAATTGGGATCCATGAGAAAAAACCAAGTATGGACTTTGGTGGACCCTCCTAGCGACCGTAAGGCCGTTGAGTGCAAATGGAT
The DNA here is from genome assembly GCA_916181665.1 of Avena sativa. Classification (NCBI taxonomy): domain Eukaryota; kingdom Viridiplantae; phylum Streptophyta; class Magnoliopsida; order Poales; family Poaceae; genus Avena; species Avena sativa. Next base: position 355,128,264 of record OV702295.1, read on the forward strand.
TTTCAAGAAGAAAACGGACGCGGATGGTAATGTTACTGTCTATAAAGCACGGCTTGTCGCAAAAGGGTTTCGGCAAGTTCAAGATGTTGACTACGATGAGATTTTCTCTCCCGTAGCGATGTTTAAGTCCATTCGGATTTTATTAGCAATTGTCGCGTTTCATGATTATGAAATATGGCAGATGGATGTCAAGACTGCGTTCCTCAATGACAACATTGATGAAGAGTTGTATATGATGCAGCACGAAGGTTTTGTCGATCCTGAGGATGCTGATAAGGTGTGCAAACTTCAGCGTTCCATTTATGGACTTAAGCAAGCATCTCGGAGTTGGAACCTTCGTTTTGATCAAGTGATCAAGAGCTTTGGATTTGTTCCAAATTGCTACGAAGCTTGTATCTACAAGAAAGTGAGTGGGAGCTCAGTGACATTTCTAGTACTATATGTGGATGACATATTGATTATTGGAAATGACATTGGTATGCTCAACGATGTGAAGAGTTATTTGAATAAATGTTTCTCAATGAAAGACCTAGGAGAAGCTGCTTATATATTAGGCATCAAAATCTATAGAGATAGACAAAGACGCCTAATAGCTTTAAGCCAAAGTACATATCTAGACAAAGTTCTGAAAAGGTTCAGAATGGATAAGGCAAAGAAAGGTTCAATCCCCATGTTGTCAGGTAAGATATTGAGCAAGGCTTGGTGTACAGCTACGGTAAACGATAGAGAAACCATGAGCAAAGTGCCTTATGCCTCAGCCATAGGTTCTATCATGTATGCCATGCTGTGTACTAGACCGGATGTGTCCAATGCTCTTAGTTTGACGAGCAGATACCAAAGTGATCCAGGAGTGGAACACTGCACAGCCGTAAAGAACATCCTAAAGTATTTAAATAGGACTAAAGAAATGTTCTTGGTCTATGGAGGTGATGAGCAGCTCATCGTAAAAGGTTACGTCGACGCTAGTTTCGACACCGACCCGGATGATTCTAAATCTCAGACAGGATACGTTTATATTTTGAATGGAGGAGCTGTGAGCTGGAGAGCTGCAAGCAAAGCGTGATCGCGGGATCTACAGTAGAATCGGAATACATGGCTGCTGTAGAAGCGTCAAGTGAAGGAGTTTGGATCAGGAACTTCATCACTGAGCTTGGTGTGGTTCCAAGTGCCTTCGACCCACTGGAGATATTGTGCGACAACACTGGCGCCATAGCACTGGCTAAGGAACCAAGATATCATCCAAAGACCAAGCACATCAACCGCCGGTTTCATATAATTCGAGATTATATAACAGATGGAGATCTGAAGATTAGCAAAGTACATACGGATCTGAATGTCGCAGATCCGTTGACTAAACCTCTTCCATGGGCAAAACATGATCAACACCTTAATGCCATGGGTGTTAGATTGTTGCCAGATGTAAACTAGATTATTGACTCTAGTGCAAGTGGGAGACTGTTGGAATTATGCCCTAGAGGCAATAATAAAGATGTTATTGTTATAATTCTTGTTCATGATAAAGTTTATATACCATGCTAGAATTGTATTAAGCAGAAACTTTGATACTTGTGTGGTTTATGAACAACACTGTGTCCCTAGTACGCCTCTATGGACTAGCTCATTGATTAATGATGGTTAAGGTTTCCTAACCATAGACATGAGTTATCGATTAATAATGAGATCATGTCATTAGGAGAATGATATGATGGACAGACCCAAATTAAGCAGAGCAATTAGATCGTGTCATCGTGTTCATCTTTGCGAAGCTTTTTCCTATGTCAAATATTGTATTCCTTAGACCATGAGATAATGCAACTCCCTGGTATCGGAAGAAATCTTTGAGGTCATCAAACATCATCCTATGTGAGGGTGATCATAAAGGTGTCTCTCAGGTGATCGGAAAGTACTTGTTGGGTTGTATGTATCGAGATGGAATTTGTCCCTCCCGAGTTGGAGAGATATACTTCGGGCCCACTCGGTAATCGATATCAACACCGCTTGCAAGCACGTGGTTAAGGAGTTAATCACAAAGTGATATCGGATTACGGAACGAGTAAAGTACTTACTGTGAACGAGATTGAACTAGGTATACCGATACCAACGATCGAATCTCGGGCAAGTAAAATATCATGTGACGAAGGGAATATATATATGGGATTAATTGAATCCTGGCATCGTGGTTCATCCGATATGATCATCGATGAATATGTGGGAGTCAATATGAGTTTCCAGATCCCGCTGTTGATTATTGATAGAAGATCATGTCTGCATATTCTCAAACCCGTAGGGTCACACACTTAACGTGCCTCGACGCTAGGATACAATGGATAATTGGTTTATGAGTTTTTGATCAGAGTCTTGGATGAGATCCAGGACATCACGAGAGGTCCCGGAATGGTCCGGAGAATAAGATTCATATAATGGAAAGCAGTTTTTGGATTTCGGAATCGTTTCGGAGTGTCCGGTATTGTACCGGAAGGTTCTAGAAGCTTCCGGAGTGGGACCAACGTGGCCCCACTTGTCGGAGGGGTGCATGGGCCTACGAGGGAGTGCCCTGGCCGCTTTGGGCTAGGGTCACAAGGCCCCATAGGCCCAGCCGTCCAAAACCCTAGGGGAAACCCTAGGAAACCTTCTAGAAGGGGGGAAGACTTGCCCCCCACTCCACCCTTGGGGCCGCCGCCCTAGGGCTTGGAGGAGGGGCAAGGGGGCCGGCCAGCCCCCTATATAATGTGGGAAGGGGTAGAACCCTCCCCTCACCCCAAACCCTAGCCGCCAGCTACTGCCCTACCTCTCTCTCTCTCTCGACTGCGTGTAGGCGAAGCCCTGCTGCAGAAACTCTCCACCATAGCACCACGCCGTCGTGTTGCAGATCCAATCTATCTCTCCACCCCACTTGTTGGACCGAGGAAGGAGGATACGTCGTGGCACCGTACGTGTGCATCTCTCGGAGACGGCGCCACTTGCGGCGTAGGATCGGATCGCGAGGAGGAGACGGCGAGTACGACTACACCAACCATGTTCTGTTGAACGTTTCCGCTGTGCGATTTCTTCAAGGGTATTAAGATCTCATCTATCCCTCTCGTTGATTGCATCTCCTAGATTAGATCTTGGATTTCCCGTTCGCATCCGTAGAATTTTTTTGATTTACTATGTTGCGAAACCCTTCACCGGGTATGTCGGTGACTCCAACCGTAGCCTTCCTTTATCCGGCATGGGCCTCCCTTCTGGATCCATCTAACTCGGCCGCCCAGCAGGCCATGGGCCATGCTACCAACTATGGGCCACCCGGGTTATCCGGATAGGAGACATGCTATGAGGATACCCATATAGCATATCCCCAACACCTACCCCGCGCCTGGGTAGGGTTTGCCCCCTCTGGCCGCCGACTCGGCCTCCCCCTTCGCCTATAAGAAGCCCCTGATGCAGAAACCCTGAGCACCCAATAAAATCTCCATGAAACCGTCAGTAGACGCCGCCACCATCGTCCCTAGATCGGGGGGATCTGAAGTTCTTCCTGGCACCCTGCCGGAGGGTAGATCATCCCGGAGGCCTTCTCTCTGGTATGATGCGTGAGTAGTTCCACCTTGGACTATGGGTCCATGTAGTATCTAGATGGTTGTATCTCCTCCTTTGTGCTTTCAGGTATAGATCTTGTGAGCTCCGTTCATGATCAAGGTCTAATCTATTTGTAATCATGCATGTTGTGTTTCGGGGATCCGATGAATATTGAGATTATTATGTTGGTTTGATTAATGGTTTTGTCTTTATGATTATATCATGTCTGTGTTGTTTGTGATATTGCATGCTCTCCGTTGTCAGTAGCTATCTTGGCCAAGTAGTTGCAAGTGACTCCAAGAGGGGGTATTTATGCTCGATAGTGGGTTCATGCCTCTAGTTTCCAAGGGAAGTGACAGAAATCTCTTCGGTTGTAGATGTGTTGTTGCCAGTAGGGAGAAAACAACGGTCTCTTGTTCATGGAACATGTGGACTGTTTACCTTACACACTTTGCTTAAAGCAGTTGTCTGTTGCTTGCAACTTAATACTGGAGGGGGTTCGGATGATAACCTGAAGGTGGACTTCTAGTCATAGATGCAGTTGGATGGCGGTCTATGTATCTTGTTGTATTGCCCAATCGAATCTCATATGATCTTTCTGACTAGTAATTGCATTGTTATGCCTTGCTCAGTTTCTGTCAATTGCCCTGCTGTAATTTGTTTACCCTTCATGCCATGTTGTTTATCTAAGGAGAGCACCTCTAGTGAACTATGGACCCCGGTCCAATCTTTACCATTCATACATCTTCCACTGTTACTTGTTTACTTGCTGCAAACCATTACCTTCCACACCATACATTTAATCCTTTATTACAGCAACCGGTGAGATTGACAACCTCACTGTTAGTTGGGGCAAAGTCTTGAGTTTGTGTTGTGCAGGTCTTCGCGTTTCTTGCAAAACCTGTGTGACGTTCCATTCCTCCTACTGGTTCAATAACCTCGGTTTCTTACTGAGGGAAGGCTTGCTGCTGTACTGCTTCACACCCTGCTTTTGGGGTTCCCAACAGGCTCCACATAAGCTGTGCAAGCCATCAAGCTTTTCTGGCGCTCTTGCCGGGGAGGCTAAGGACGTCTTCACAAGGGGAGTCCTTACTTCCTTTATCTTTACTTTGTTTTTAGTTTGCTTTGTTTCTTTTGCTTGGTTTTGTTTGCCTCTTTTCAAAAAACCCAAAAAAATTAGTCTAGTTTGGTTTGCTTGCTTTATTCAAAAACACAAAAATATTAGTTCCTGCTCTAGCTGCTGCTATTTTTGGCTTTCCCACCTTTGCCAAAACGAACTCTACTGAGAACACCAAGTTGTGTGACTTCACTAGCACCAACAACAATGATTTCCTAAGCACTTCTATTGCTCCACCTGCTCCTGATGCTACCTTTTATGAAATTAAGCCTGCTTTGTTGAATCTTGTGATGAGAGAGCAATTTTCTGGTGCTGGTTCTGATGATCCTGCTGCCCATCTTAATAGCTTTGTTGAACTTTCTGAGATGCAAAAGTATAAGGATGTAGATGGAGATATTATTAAACTCAAGCTTTTTCCTTTCTCCTTGAGAGGAAAAGCTAAAAAATGGTTGCTTTCTTTGCCTAAAAATAGTAGTGATTCTTGGACTAAGTATGATTTTATTGGAAATTACTATCCTCCTGATAAGATTATATCTATGAGAAGTGACACTATGAAATTTAAACAACTTGATAGTGAACATGTTGCTACATATTTGGAAAGAATGAAATCTTTGGTTAAAAATTGCCATACTCATGGAGTCACTGCTTGGATGATTATCCAGACTTTTTATGCAGGTTTGAACTTCTCCTCAAGAAATCTATTGGATTCAGCTGCTAGAGGTACCTTTATGGGCCTCACTTTGGGTCCTACAACAAGGCTCCTTGATAATATGATGGTTAAATACTCTGAATGGCATGTTGAGAGAGCTCCACATGGTAAGAAGGTAAATTCTGTTGAGGAAACTTCCTCTTTGAGTGAAAAGATTGATGTTATTATGGCTATGCTTGTTAATGGTAAAGCTCCTTTAGATCCTAATAGTGTTCCCTTAGCCTCTTTGGTTGCTCAAGAAGAGCAAGTTGATGTGAACTTCATTAGAAACAACAATTTCAAGAACAATACCTATAGAAACAATTTTGGTAGCAACAACAATTATAGGCCTTATCCTCCTAATAATGGCAATTCCTATGGAAACTCTTACAATAATGCTAGAAGTGCCCCCTCTGAACTTGAAGTCATGCTCAAAGACTTTATTATTAAACAAACCACTTTCAATAAGACTATAGAGGAAAAGCTTTTAACTGTTGAGAAAAATATATCCTCTTTGTCTGAAGCTCAGTCCTCCTTGATTAATAAAATGGCTGCTAAACCTGAAACTATGGAAAAATACCTTTTGTGAGACCCTGGCGCATGGCTCAATAGGATTGATAGGAAACCCATACAAACAAGTTGCAACTTCTTTTTCGGAAGCTTATTCAAAAAGAACTCTAAGGTTAAGCGTGCTTGGCCTAGAGAAAATTCTAGGATGGGTGACCGACCGGGAAGTGGGTACCGGGTGCGCACGAGTGAGGACAAAGTGCACAGAAGAGACTAGTGTTGGTCTGTGGGGTTAGTCTAGAGATCCTATTGAGATGCCAAAAGTGACAACCGTCGGTCCGGAGTGACCGGCGGTGTTACAAGTGGTATCAGAGCTGACCCTCGCGGTTACATGGGCGTGTGCGGGTCAGTGGCGGACATGTGTAGCATGGCGCGTGTGGCCCGGAGTGGACACGACATGGCAATGTGCCGGCACTGGACGCACAGATGTGTGCCAAGAGGTATCAGAGCCGACCCTCGCGGTTACATGGGCGTGTGCGGGTCAGTGGCGGACATGTGTAGCATGGCGCGTGTGGCCCGGAGTGGACACGGCATGGCAATGTGCCGGCACTGGACGCACAGACGTGTGCCAAGAGGGGACGTTCCTGGCTTGTGGTTGATCGACGAGGACGTCGATCTTCTAAGGGTGGGTGTATGTGAGACCCTGGCGCATGGCTCAATAGGATTGATAGGAAACCCATACAAACAAGTTGCAACTTCTTTTTTGGATGCTCATTCGAAAAGAACTCTAAGGTTAAGCGTGCTTGGCCTAGAGCAAATTCTAGGATGGGTGACCGACCGGGAAGTGGGTACCGGGTGCGCATGAGTGAGGACAAAATGCACAGAAAAGACTAGTGTTGGTCTGTGGGGTTAGTCTAGAGATCCTATTGAGCTGCCAGAAGTGACAGCCGTCGGTCCGGAGTGACCGGGGGTGTTACACCTTTGCTACTGCTCATGCCATACAAGTTACTATTGATGAAAATGTTAGGTTGTTAGCTCAACATTCTAAGTGGAAAAGGGAAGCTAAAATTGATAGAAACAATAGTGTGTGCACCATCACCACTAAACCACAAGTACTCACTATTCCTCCTCCTACTATGCCTAAGCCTATTGAGCCTACTACTAGTGATGCCAAATTTGACTTTGATATTGATGGTTGCAATATTTCTGAAGTGATTATGTTCTTGCAAAAGCTTGCTAGAAGTCCTGATGCTAGTGATATGCATGTTGCCTTTACCAAACACATTACAGATGCTCTTGTTAATATTAAGGAAGAGAAGCTAAAACACAAAACTTCTATTCCTAGGAAAGTAGAAGATAGTTGGGAACCCATTATTAATATGCAAGTGAATGACTTTGACCTCAAAGCTTCATGTGATCTTGGTTCCAGTGTCTCTATTATGCCTAGGAAGATTTATGAAATGCCTGATTTGCCACCATTGGAAGATTGTTATTTAGATGTCCCACTCAATGATAATGCTAAGAAGAAACTCATGGGGAGTATTAATGATGTTCTAATTATGGTTAATAATGCTTATGTCCCTGTGGATTTCTATGTTTTGGATGTTGAATATAATGCTTCTTGTCCTATTACTTTGGGAAGACCTTTTCTTAGAACAGTTGGTGCCATCATTGATATGAAAGAAGGCACCATTAAATATCATTTTCCATTCAAGAAAGGTATTGAACACTTCCCAATGAGAAGAGAGAAGTTTATCTTTGCTCCCCCTTTGAAAGCAAGGTTTGATGTTAATGCTTCCTCATTTGAAAATACTTGATTCTTCTTGCTTCTTGTGCCTAACTTAAAAGCGTTAAAGAAAAGTACTTGTTGGAAGATAACCCAAGAGTTTCCTTGAGTCTTGGAAGTTATTACTTCAGTAATGACCTCTTATTATCCTTTTTTGTTTGCTTTTTGTGCCAAGAATGACCTCTAATGAGAGGGAAGTAAGATTTGGGGAGTTGTTGTCCCGAAACAGATTTCTGTCCTCTACCAAAAAAATCGTGAGCAGTCTCTGTAACTCGGATTAAGCTCAAAATTTACGAATAGATCCCCCAGTATGTTAGATAACTTTCGTTAGTTCAAAACTTTTTGAATTGAGCAAAATAAGATGTTTGAAAAAATCGGTTTCTACCTGCTAGTCTGTTTTGACAGATTTCTGTCATTATTTGTATTTGCTTCTTATTGATTCCTTTTTTAGTTATCTTTAGGTGAATTGAGATTTTTTAAGGAGTTACTACAGTAGATTGTGTTTTTAGTGAAAAGCCTTGCTGTTCCAAAGCTTTGCCAGGGGTCTAATATCTTTTGAATACACTAATGTTGCTAATGAAGATTGTGTGAAGTTTTGTATGAAGGAAAAATTTCAGGTGTAGAGAGAGAATGATGCAATGAGATGAAGAATATACAAAATCTCAATCTTGGGGATGCAACCATGGTGTCACCCCAATAAATATCTAAGAGGTACAAGCTTCAAAGCTTGGGGATGCCCAAGGCACCCCCTTCTTCATCAATAAAAAGCTCAGGTCTGTCTAGACACTTCCTTTTTATTGTTTCATGCACAGTTGTGTTGTTCTTGGAGCGTCTTAGTTTTCATTTGCTTTGCTTAGTTTGTTTAGTTTGCTTGAATAAAGTAGTTTGGACCCCCATTCTCACTGTGTTGTTTTGCAAATAAGTTGCTTGGTGTTGGAAAGGAGTAGTAAGTTCTTGCTTGTAAGTGCAAGAGGAGATTACATTGACTGTGACTTAGACTTTAGCATGACATGGTAGGTGTTGTTTTGGCATTAAGCTTAGTGATTATTGATGTAGCATGCCTTGTTCCAAACAACTGGGATTGCTTAGTGTGCCTTGAAGAAATTATGCGTTGTTTTAGCATGCAAAAGCATAGTATTGTGGTATTCTCCTTTGATGCTTTGCTTGAGTTGACTTGGCACATGCTCACACCATGTTATGACTATGACAAGTCACCATTAGCCTCTATGATCATTTAGTACTTGACTTGTAGTACCACTCTTTGCTTTGATTAGTATGCTTTGTTGCACTGCATGATTATGGCCATTATGCTCTCTTAGTTGGTTGCTCCTAGTCTTTTGCTAGCCTCCACTTGTATGAGTAAGTTCTACTCATGCCTCCAACTCCCAAAAAACCAAGTTATTCCAAAGTGCCCACTCTAAACTCCTATGCATGGTGTGTGATGGTGCTCGATGTGGCACTTTGTTGGTAGCCCCAAGCGCAGGGTGTGAAGAGCAAGTAGCAAGTTTTCCCTCAGTTGATATCGAGGTTATCGAACCAGAAGGAGGAAGGAAACGTCACACAGGTGTTGCAATCAACATGAAGACCTGCGCAACACAAACTCAAGAATTTTCTCCAACGAATAGTGAGGTTTTCAAGCTCACCGGTTTGCTGTAACAAAGGATTAAACGTATGGTGTGGAAGGTAATGGTTTGCAGCAAGTAAACAAGTAACAGTGGAAGATGTATCAATGGTAAAGATTGGACTGGGTTCCATAGTTCACTAGAGGTGCTCTCCTTAGATAAACAACATGGCATGAAGGGTAAAAAAAATTACAGCAGGGCAATTGCCAAGAACTGAGCAAGGCATAACAATGCAATTACTAGTCAAAAAGATCCTATGAGGTTGATTGGGCAATACAACAAGATACATAGACCGCCATCCAACTGCATCTATGACTAGAAGTCCACCTTCAGGTTATCATCCGAACCCCCTCCAGTATTAAGTTGCAAGCAACAGACAACTGCTTTAAGCAAAGTGTGTAAGGTAAACAGTCCACATGTTCCATGAACAATAGACCGTTGTTTTCTCCCTAGTGGCAACATCACATCTACAACCGAAGAGATTTTTGTCACTTCCCTTGGAAACTAGAGGCATGAACCCACTATCGAGCATAAATACCCCCTCTTGGAGTCACTAGCAACTACTTGGACAAGATCGCTACTAACAACGGAGAGCATGCAAGATCACAAACAACACAGACATGATAGAATCATAAAGACAAAACCATTAATCAAACCAACATAATAATCTCAATATCCATTGGATCCCCGCAAACACAACAAGCATGATTACAAATAGATTAGATCTTGATCATGAACGGAGCTCATAAGATCTTTACATGAAAGCACAAAGGAGGAGATACAACCATCTAACTACTACATGGACCCATAGTCCAAGGTGGAACTACTCACGCATCATATCGGAGAGAGAAGGCCTTCGGGATGATCTCCCCTCCAGCAGGGTGCCGGTAAGAACTTCAGGTCCCCCCGATCTAGGGATGATGGTGGCGGCGGCTACAGACGATTTTCGTGGAGATTTGATCGGGTACTCAAGGTTTCTGCATCGGGGGCTTCGTATAGGCGAAGGGGGAGACCGAGGCGGCGGCCATGGCGACCAAACCCTAGCCAGGCACGGGGTGGGGCGCACCCGCGCCTGGGGTGGGTCTGGCCCCTCTGGTAGGCCCCTCCGGCTCTCCTCTGGACTTCTTGTTCCCCACGGAAAGTAATTTACTTTGTCCTTTGTCCCGTCCAATTCCGAGAATATTTCTTTACTAACTTTTCTAAAACCAAAAACAGCAGAAAACAGGCATCTGGCACTATTGCAACTTGTTAGTAGGTTAGTACCAGAAAACATGTAAACAGCACCTCAAAGTGTGGACAAGTAAAGAAGTAGATACTAAACAAGCATGGAGCATCAAAAATTATAGATACGTTTCCAACGTATCAACATCCCCAAGCTTAACTCCTGCTTGTCCTTGAGTAGGTAAGTGATAAACAGAATAATTTTTGAGGTGACATGCACCCTCATAATAAAGATCCAACCATTTGCAAGCATTGAAAGCTGGGATCAAAGAACTCTAAACATGTGCATGAAAGATGGAGTTCTAACAATAGGACATAGTAACTATGCATGCAACATGACAAGTTACAAACAAAGATCATGAATAACATGCATTGAAAAACGTTTGTTTGTTTCACATACAGAAAACATAACATAGTAGCAATCAGCTTGTCCCTCATAGAGTAGCAATAAAATGCATAGGACACCTGCAAAGTTCACAAGGGTTACTAGAAACAAGTAGCACAAGAGCAAGTAATAACACAATATGCATCAATTAATAAGCTTTAGAACACTGCACACAGAATGACAACTATGCTCTCTTAATGGTGCCTAAAGGTAGAATGTGGAGACTCAAGAGTGGTGGAAGAAAGGCCTTTTTGTAAAAGGAAGCAGGGATTACAAGTTTCAAAAAGAGCTTCCAAAAATTATGGTACTTATTAGCTTTCAGCCCTCATTGCCCCTATCATAAGCATCTTGAAGTGGTTAAGGTTAAAGTGGCAAAGCTGGAGTATATGATTGACGAAGTATAAGTTGGCAATCTCAAGTACCTTGAATGCAAGGGCCAAACCTCATGCATACTCAACTTTGGGTCCAGGTATGTTCTTGTCACTATAAATATTTGCATATCATTGCGAACCGCCAACGGGGTAACCCTTGCACATGGTACAGGAGCTTTCCCATAACCAAAATGACAAGGCAAGTAGACAATGAGCATCTCAGCAATCTTTTTATTTACCATATGCATAGCTTTTTTTGAGGATGCTTCATAGATAGCTCATTATGGTGATGCTGCAAGTTTCCACCATGATTAGGCATGGCTTAGGCTAGCGGCCCAGACGTTTCTCTAACACAGAATACAAACTCCATGGACTTACAAGTCCCCTCTTTATTTCACACCAGTGACATCCATAGACAAAATAACATGATATCAACTAAGTACAACAAGGTACAAGTGCAATGTTGAAAACGTTCCCCGTGACAGCACAGTTCTGCTAACTCCAACTTATAAGTGCAAGCATATACAACAAAATTGTCACAATGGTTCAAGTTTATTAGGGTCAAAGAATATAAAGTGTGCCATCAAGTTCGTGAGGGCTTTCATCACTAAGTTTTCACATAACAAAATATTTTTTAATTGGAAGATAGCTGAAAACAAGAATATACTTGGAATGGTGTAACACACCATGCATAGGAATTTATAGTGGACACTTTGGAATAACTTGGTTTCTTGGGAGTTGGAGGCATGAGTAGAGCTTACTCATACAAGTGGAGGCTAGCAAAAGACTGGGAGCAACCGACTAAGAGAGCAATAATGGCCAAAATCATGCAGTGTAACAAAGCAAACTAATCAAAGCAAAGAGTGGTACTACAAGTCAAGGACTAAATGATCATAGAGGATAATGGTGACTTGTGAGAGTAATAACATGGTGTAAGCATGTGCCAAGTCAACCCAAGCAAAACATCAAAGGAGAATACCACAATACTATGCTTTTGCATGCTAAAACAACGCATAATTTCTTCAAGGCACACTAAGCAATCCTAATTGTTTGGAACAAGACATGCTACAACAATAATCACTAAGCATAATGCTAAAACAACACCTAGCATGTCATGCTAAAGTCTAAGTCACAGTCAATGCAAGCTCCTCTTACACTTCAAGCAAGAACTTACTACTCCTTTCCAAACACCAAGCAACCTTACTTGCAAAACAACACAGCGAGAACGGGGGTCCAAACTTCTTTAGCAAACTAAACAAACTAAGCAAAGCAAACGAAAACTAAGATGCTCCAAGAACAACACAACTGTTCATGAAACAATAAAAATGAAGTGTCTAGACAGACCTGAGCTTTTTATTGATGAAGAAGGGGATGTCTTGGGCATCCCCAAGATTTGACGCTTGTACCTCTTGGATATTTCTTGGAGTGACACCATGGTGGCATACCCAAGCTTGAGCTTTTTTCCATTCTTCATCTCATTGCATCATTCTCTCTCTACACCTGAAATTTTCCCTTCATACAAAACTTCACACAATCTTCATTAGCAACATTAGTGTATTCAAAAGATATTAGACCAGTGGCAAAGCTTTGGAACAACAAGGATTTTCACTAAAAACACAAGCTACTTTAGTAAATCCTTCAAAAAGCTCAATTTACCTTGAGAGAACTCAAAAAGGAATCAATAAGAAACAAATGCAAATAATGGCAGAAATCTGTCAAAACAGACCAACAAGTAGAAACCATTTTTTCGAACATCTTATGCTGCTCAAATCAAAAAGTGTTGAACTAATGAAAGTTATCTAACATACCGAGAGATTTATTCGTAAATTTTTAGCTCAATCCGAGTTACAGAGCCTCCTCACGATTTTTTTTGGTGGAGGACAGAAATCTGTTTCGGGACAGCAACTCCCCAAATCTTACTTCCCTCTCATTAGAGGTCATTCTTGGCACAAAAAGCAAACAAAAAGGATAAGAAGAGGTCATTACTGAAGTAATAACTTTCAAGACACAAGGAAACTCTTGGATTGTCTCCCAACAAGTACTTTTCTTTAACGCCTTTAAGTTAGGCACAAGAAGCAAGAAGAATCAAGTATTTTCAAATGAAGAAGCATTAACATCAAATCTTTCTTTCAAAGGAGGAGAAAAGCAACTTCTCTCTCCTCATAGGGAAGTGTTCAATACCTTTCTTGAATGGAAAATGATATTTAATGGTGCCTTCTTTCATATCAATGATGGCACCGACTGTTCTAAGAAAAGGTCTTCCTAAAGTAATAGGACAAGAATCATTGTATTCAACATCCAAAACATAGAAATCCACAGGGACATAAGCATTGTTAACCATGATGATAACATCATTAATACTCCCCATGAGTTTCTTCTTAGCATTATCATTGAGTGGGACATATAAATAACAATCTTCCAAAGGTGGCAAATCAAGCATTTCATAAATCTTCCTAGGCATAATAGAGACACTAGAACCAAGATCACAAGAAGCTTTGAGATCAAAGTCATTCACTTGCATATTAATAATGGGTTCCCAACTATCTTCTAATTTCTTAGGAATAGAAGATTTGTGTTTTAGCTTCTCTTCCTTAATTTTCACAAGAGCATCTGTAATGTGTTTGGTAAAGGCAACATGCATATCACTAGCATCAGGACTTCTAGCAAGCTTTTGCAAGAACATAATCACTTTAGAAATATTGCAACCATCAATATCAAAGTCAAACTTAGCATACTAGTAGTAGGCTCAATAGGCTTAGGCATAGTAGGAGGAGGAATAGTGACTACTTGTGGTTTAGTGGTGATGGTGCACACACTATTGTTTCTATCAATTTCAGCTTCCCTTTTCCACTTAGCATGAAGTTGAGCTAACAGCCTAACATTTTCATCAATAGTAACTTGTATGGCATGAGCAGTAGCAAAGTTGTTTTCCATAGTTTCAGGTTTAGCAGCCATTTTATTAATCAAGGAAGACTGAGCTTCAGACAAAGAGGATATATTTTTCTCAACAGTTAAAAGCTTTTCCTCTATAGTCTTATTGAAAGTGGTTTATTTACTAATAAAGCCTTTGAGCATGACTTCAAGTTTAGAGGGGGCACTTCTAGCATTATTGTAAGTGTTGTATATGCTTGCACTTATAAGTTGGAATTAGCAGAACCATGCTGTCATGGGGAACGTTTTCAACATTGCACTTGTACTTTGTACTCAATTGATATCATGTTCTTTTGTCTATGGATGTCACAGGTGTGAAATAAAGAGGGAACTTGTAAGTCCATGGAGTTTGTATCCTGTGTTAGAGAAACGCCTGGGCTGCTAGCCTAAGCCATGCCTAATCATGGTGGAAACTTGCAGCACACCATAGTGAGCTATCTATGAAGCATCCTCAATAAAAATCTATGCATATGGTAAATAAAAAGATTGCTGAGATGCTCATTGTTTGTTTGCATTGTCATTTTGGTTAGGGGAAAGCTCATGTACCATGTGCAAGGGGTACCCCGTTGGCGGTTCTCAATGATATGCAAATACTTACAATGACAAGAACTTACCTGGGCCCAAAGTTGAGTATGCATGAGGTGTGGCCCTCGTATTCAAGTGACTTGAGATTGCCAACTTATACTTCGTCAAGCATATACTCCATCTTTGCCACTTTAACCTTAACCACTTCAAGATGCTTATGATAGGGGCAATGAGGGCTGAAAGCTAACAAGTACCATAATTTTTGGAAGCTCTTTTTGAAACTTGTAATCCCTGCTTCCTTTACAAAAAGGCATTTCTTCCACCATTATTTGAGTCTCCACCTTCTACCTTTAGGCACCATTAAGAGAGCATAGTTGTCATTCTGTGTGCAGTGTTCCAAAGCTTGTTAATTGATGCATAGTGTGTTATTACTTGTTCTTGTGCTATTTGTTTCTAGTCACCCTTGTGAACTTTGAAGGTGTCCTTTGCATCTATATTGCTACACTATGAGGGACAAGTTGATTGACACTATGCTATGTTTTCTGCATGTGAAACAAACAAACGTTTTTCAATGCATATTATTCATGATTTTTGTTCGTAGCTTGTCATGTTGCATGCATAGCTACTATGTCCTATTGTTAGAACTCCATCTTTCATGCACATGTTTAGAGTTCTTTGATCCCAGCTTTCAATGCTTGCAAATGGTTGGATCTTTATTGTGAGGGTGCATGCCACCTCAAAAATTATTCTTTTTATCACTTACCTACTCGAGGACGAGCAGGAGTTAAGCTTGGGGATGTTGATACGTTGGAAACGTATCTATAATTTTTGATGCTCCATTCTTGTTTAGTATCTACTTTGCTTCGCTTGTCTACACTTTGAGGTGCTTTTTACATGTTTTCTGGTACTAACCTACTAACAAGTTGCAATAGTGTCGGATGCCTGTTTTATGCTATTTTTGGTTTCAGAAAAGTTAGTAAAGAAATATTCTCGGAATTGGACGGGACAAACGTCAATGTCAATTACTTTCCGTGGGGAACAAGAAGTCCAGAGGGGAGACGAGGAGGCGTGCCAGGGCGGCTAAACCCCCCTAGGCTCGGGTGGGCCCTACCCCATGCCTGGGTAGGGTTTGCCCCCTCAGGTCGCCGCCTCAGCCTCCCCCTTCGCCTATAAGAAGCCCCCGATGCAGAAACCCTGATCACCTGATAAAATCTCCACGAAACCGACTATAGCCGCCGCCACCATCGTCCCTATATCCGGGGGATCTAAAGTTCTTCCCGGCACCCTGCCGGAGGGGAGATCATCCCGGAGGCCTTCTCTCAGGTATGATGCGTGAGTAGTTACACCTTGGACTATGGGTCCATGTAGTAGCTAGATGGTTGTATCTCCTCCTTTGTGCTTTCATGTATATATCTTGTGAGCTCCGTTCATGATCAAGATCTAATCTATTTGTAATCATGCATGTTGTGTTTGCGGGGATCCGATGGATATTGAGATTATTATGTTGGTTTGATTAATGGTTTTGTCTTTATGATTCTATCATGTCTGTGTTGTTTGTGATCTTGCATGCTCTCCATTGTTAGTAGCTATCTTGGCTAAGTAGTTGCTAGTGACTCCAAGAGGGGGTATTTATGCTCGATAGTGGGTTCATGCCTCTAGTTTCCAAGGAAAGTGACAAAAATCTCTTCGGTTGTAGATGTGATGTTGCAACTAGGGAGAAAACAACGGTCTCTTGTTCATGGAACATGTGGACTGTTTACCTTACACACTTTGCTTAAAGCAGTTGTCTGTTGCTTGCAACTTAATACTGGAGGGGGTTCGGATGATAACCTGAAGGTGGACTTCTAGTCATAGATGCAGTTGGATGACGGTCTATGTATTTTGTTGTATTGCCCAATCGAATCTCATAGGATCTTTCTGACTAGTAATTGCATTGTTATGCCTTGCTTAGTTCCTGTCAATTGCCCTGCTGTAATTTGTTTACCCTTCATGCCATGTTGTTTATCTAAGGACAACACCTCTAGTGAACGACCCCGGTCCAACCTTCCACTGTTACTTGTTTACTTGCCGCAAACCATTACCATCCACACCATACGTTTAATCCTTTGTTACAGCAACCGGTGAGATTGACAACCTCACTGTTAGTTGGGGCAAAGTCTTGAGTTTATGTTGTGCAGGTCTCCATGTTGCTTGCAACACCTGTGTGACATTTCCTTCCTCCTACTGGTTCGATAACCTCGGTTTCTTACTGAGGGAAGGATTGTTCCTATACTGCTTCACACCCTGCTCTTGGGGTTCCCAATAGGCTCCACGTAAGCTATGCAATCCATCAGGCCCAGGTGGGCTAGACCACCTGTAACATCCCAGCATATAGGACCTAACGAAGGGTAGATTTAGGAATATGAATTGTTGCATGCATTCATTTGAGAAAAGGTGAGTAAAATTTTCGCCAAATAAAAACCTTGAAGTGATCAAAGTTTCTTTCTTACTTTGAGATTAGGTTTAGTCCTAAAGGAGGATTGTTATAAACTTTGATATGATCTTAAAAGAATTATGTGTGTTTTTAAATGAGTTTGGATTTTAAAACCTAAGTGTTTTATAAGTTAAATGATTTTGATATAAGATTTGAATCTTAAATTAATTAAGAGAAAAGTATTATAACTTAAATCTTATCTAAAAACAATATTGTATATGAAATTCATTTTATATACATAAACAAGTTACAAAGAATGAACTTACTGAAGTTATTCAAAACTTCACAATTTACAAAAAGAATAGATAATAAGAATATTCTTTATTAATAAATATATAATCTTTATTACAAATGAATAAAATAAAGATTACAAGAATTATAAAAGAAAAATTACAAAAGAATAAGAAAATTACATTTGTATATTTACTAACTAGCCTACAACTAAATCTACACTAAATCTTCATCCTTATCTTTGTACCTGCAAAACAAAGATTAAATAGAAAACAAAATAGGATTAGTGTTAGTATATTTCTCTCAGATATGTCAGTGAGGTGCACTTGACAAACTCATCATTGAGAAATGTTATAAAGGGGAAAGTTTCACCAATATGAAAGATTTCATCTTTCATAAATTTACAGCCAGAATGCAAATGACAGCCAAAAGGGACCAATTCACCAGCCAGGGTAAAAGTAGTTTGGTAATAGTAAGTTCAAACTTTTTGAACCTATCCACAAGTGCATAGCAGGCACACAGGCTGGACACACTCCGGTATGCATGTGGTGTGTTTTCAAGCTCACAAGCATAGTCAATATCACAAAACCATAGCACAGCCATGGGGGAGCACATCAGTGCATCTCTCCACTACACATCACACAAGAGCAGCCAGGGTAGATACCAAGAACAGCAACCAAACCAGACCAACCGAGATCAATCAAACCTCACCAGGATGGTGACATAAGGAGGGGAATGGATTAGGTGGATAGCAAGATCAAGCCAGGAGCTAGGAGGAGCAGGGTCAGCTCAAGGGCAAGCTCAGGAGCCCAGCAAAAGCAGATCAAAACCAGATCAAGATCATCATCACCAACTTACTACATCAGCACCAGATTTTTGTGGTGAGTTTCATAAAACCTTCACATGATCTAATCATCTTATTCAGAGAGAAACATGTGTTGTTTTATAAAACAAAACCTCAGAAAACACCCAAGTGGGGTGAATCCATCATAGGGATTTTCTTTTAAACTCTAAAGGCAAACAACAAAGTACCAAGGTCCAACCAGAGCTCAGAGCAACATCCTTGCTCTGGTTGTCAAACTATATCTTACCATTCAATCATGCATATACCTATGATCTATTTCTAGGCACATCCCTAAAGGAAGGGTAGCACGTTAGGACCAAATCCATAGGATTCATAACATGATCAAACTCATTATCAATTTTTTCCAAGCTTTGATTTAGTAAAGAATAAATGGTACCACTACCAGGACTATCTAGATGAATCAATTAGATAAGCTTTGAATCCCTAAGCCTCAGACCAACATCATTGGTCTTAGGGAATTCAAATAAGAGCATCTATAGTTATCTCTCAAAGCCAAGATTGTCTTAAGCACAAACTAACCAAATCCATGGTTTAGAATCAAACTTGTGTACCATACATGATGGTGTCACAAGAACAATCCAATATGAATCAGGAAAGGCAGTAAATCATCATAGATTCAGAAAATCAACTAACTAATCATTTTCATGTAACACAGGAAACATAACTAGGATATTCCTATAATATGATCTCAAACCACATGCTAATTTCCAAGTTATCAGCACTAAGACAGTAGGTGTATCTTATCATAATCATGACCATGAATCAAATAAACAGTGGAAAGCTATCAGATCATTAGCTTAACCAAGCATGTTTCCCAAACAACAATATCATCTTGATCAGATGCAATTTAAGCATCAAATCATCTAGTAAGCCACCAGAAATATCATCTGTCATTTTTAAGCAACAAGTTTCAAGCCAGTAAGCATTTAGCATGTATAGAAACCATCTAAACATGAATCAAATCATCCAGTACATGAACAAGCACATAGCAGGAACCCTAAATGGATGATCATCTTAATCCGAATCAGACAGTAGCAGAGAGAACACTGCCAGCGTCTAGCATGAAACCAGCGAACACCGAGAGCACAAGGTGAGAAGAATCAAACTCACCATAGGTCCTTGCTGACGAATCGAAGAGGAAGCAGGGTGGCCGACGAACCGCGGAGGCATAGGGAGCACCCAGAGGGGCGCTGAAACCTGCACCTGCCACGGCGGCGGCCGCAGCAGCGCACGAGCCCAGCACACCGACGCAGGCGGGATCACGGCGACGGCGATAACACCTTTTCCGAACCCTAGGGTTCGAGAATGTAGTGGACCTGACCAGGGGGAAGCCCCGGAGTCAAACCCAAGTGTATAGAACGAACGAGCATCGTTGACAACCCAACTCACACCACATCGGCGGCCAGAACGGCCGACGACGGCAGGAATCGACGGTGGCGGCATCGCCAGCCACGGGGTCGAGTTAGAGGAGGAGGGGATAAGGTCGAGGGAGAGAGGGAGGCAGAGTAGGCTAGGTGGGCCAAAACCCTTCGGGGTGATATTTTTACCCTGCCCTATTGGGCCACCCTGGCCCAATAAACCCAAGATATTTAACAATTTTTTTTATGAATTAGAAAAGACCAAAATGCCCCTGACCTCAATAAAATTATAGAAAATAAAATATAAGTCCAAAAATTATAAATAAAATATTTTTGGATTCACAATAATCCACTCTATCCAAATAAAATAAGATATAAATTTTGGACACTTAAATTTTTATAAGAATTTTGTAATTTATATATTCCTTATGGAATTTTACAAAATTATTGAAAGATGATAAAAATAAATAAAAATCACTTTCATTATTTATTAATATTATAGTATTTTTGAAAAATACTAAATAAATATTTAGTAATAAATTTAATGTATAATTAATAATTCCTAAAAGAATTATTAAATCAATAAAAGTCAAATAAAAAAAGGTAATAAAATAAAATAATTCAATATATGCAATAAATATTAAAAACAATATTTATAAATGCTTTATTAAAAGGGCACCTTATATAAGGAAAATGCATATAGAATTAAATAATGCATTACATTACTTGCATAATCATTTTGCTTCTTTAAATATTGTCCTTACCGGGCAATAATGATGTTTTTTGTAGAACTAGAAGCTCGAGGTCCAGTGCAAGCATCCGACTTCACTACCTTGTCATCACAAGGCAAGTTCATCACTTGCTCATGTCCTTTGAAGAGTCTTTATCAAAGTATTTGCAAATTGTGTGTTATCATATATGCTATAAAAGAAAGAAAATATTATTTTCATAAACAAAGAAATCATAGATATCATCCTAAGTGGTGATATAATGGAGCAATAGAACTTAGAGTTCTAAATGCAACAATGATGATCAAATAGGGACTTAATAACCCCTGACATCAGAGATTCTAGCTCCGTATATTACGCGTTAGCCATGAGATTTGGGATGGGACAGAGAAGTCAGCTGTATCTTCTTCCTCTCGCATGAAGCCGGATGTGCAGGTCGTGGTTGTTATCCTCGTAGTGTGCATATTGATTGGTAATTCATAGAGGATATGCAGCATATGGGTGGGAACCCTCATCGTCCCACGATAGTTCTAGCATCTAACGGTTTGTACAAACCATTGTCGTAATTCATTATGTGGGCATGGTGTACACCAAGGAGGCATGCGGGGTCGCGAAGGGGGCAGTGATTGGCTTGGACCAACTACTGGGCCCCACATCATGGAATTGTGGATGGGAAAGTACGCTCGGTTGTGCAACAAGGAGTTGATCTCTCATGGGTAAAGTAACGCACCTCTGTAGAGTGTAAGAACTGTAACTTGTTACTCCCTGTTCCGGGAAGGAGCTACGAACGCGGCAGGAAAGGAACTCCATGAAAGTTCTGGTCAACCCGTGAAGGATGATTGTCATAGTTTTTCGGAATAAAATCAACCTTTGAAGAAAGATTTACAAAAACTGCGTAGAGCCAAGGATTTATAATCCGAGGTGGTAGTTAGAGCATCAAACTTCCCACCTTGCATATAATGAACTTGTTGGGTAACGTTGTTACTCATTCTTTCCTTTGATCCCTTGCTTAGACTCTGAGGATCCCGAAGACGTGCCAATGTATGCAGCCGAATGCCAAGAAGACGTGTTCTACGAGGAACCTGATCTATCCAGAGGAGTTGAAGGCGTGGACTACGAGATCCACTACGGTGTCGATGAGAACGAGTCCACTTAAGTGTCTAGTTAGTAGTAACTAACGGAGCCGAGCAGCATGAACTCTATAAAATAAGTTGTTGAGCCCCACTCTTAGTCGGAGTTGCTACTTTTAAAATTTCCGCTGAACACTTTATATTTTGGCTTGTAAGTTGGATCTTTTGGAAGTCTTAAACTTTTGGTATTGTAATAATAATAATGTGTGTACTTTTGTAATATGGACCCGCAATGTTTCTGTTGTACCACTCTGAGGGATGTGATATTTACGGAACAGTGTTCTGTGGATGTCATGTCAACGACTATAGTGTACTACACATGCAGTGGTATGCTGGGTCACCGCAGTTGGTATCAGAGAAAATTGCTTTGACCTTAGGTTGGAAACCTAGTAAAGGGTATTACCTGTAGGAGATTTGGCAATGATAAAGAATTCTCTAAAAGTAATATAATGGGTATTCAAATGAGAATATTCCATTATATATTTTAGTGCGATGATTCTTTGTTATGATGCAATATGTCATTGGATACTAATCAAAATTATTTTTCTGATATACAGAGATATGGCACCAAAGTTTCCAAAACATACTTTGGTAAGAAAAGAGGAGACTCTTGATGATTATCAAGGATCATTTACAGACCAACTTCATCAACTTTTAAAGCTCTTTAATTGTCCCATTAGAATTCCAGTGAACATTATCACTTATCTAGATGGCCGGATGTTATCCAAATATCGTGTGAGTATCCAACTTCCAGAGAAGCTTGGATTATATCACGATCTACCCATAGGAGAAGGTAGGAGTCATTTAGCAGCCTATCATGTTGCTGTTGTGGAGGCGATAGCTAATATCCGGGAGCAGAAAACTAAGGAGTTAGAAGGTAACACATTTTCTGTGATACCTCATGATTCTATAGACTCGGAGCCTATACCGAATTATCTTAATTTGGTTAAGAAGCATCCTAAGTTAGCTTCCAAGTTTATGGATAGATACCGAACACTCATTACGTCTTTTTATAAGACCATCAAGTGATTGTCGAAGACAAAAATGACATGTTAGAGGATCTAACTGATCCGGAAAGGAGGAAGCAGTTAGCATTCCAGTTAGAGAAAGAAGCAAGTAGTAGTGCAACACCTATTTTTAAGGATATACCTATAGATCCGGAATCTTTTACACCATATCCTTATTCACCAAGACCTGAACCTACACATGATCCTACTATAGATATGCGGTATGTAGTACCACAAGGCTCAGAGGATGGTTCTGACTCAGAACTTCCTATTGAGAATTCAGATGGTTGGAGGATGGGATCATATAATGGATCTCATGAACATCAGATGTCCACAGATGGTTCTAACAGAAATGTTGTACAATCTAGTTGGATGGGTACACGGATGAATCCTAATAACAGAAGTAGAAATACCATGTCAATAGATGATCAGGATGAAGAATAAGATCTTGAAGAGAGAGTGTTTGAATCATCAACATCTTCTCAAAGCCCAGGGAATATACAGTATCCACTATTTAACTATCTTGCCCATGAGAGCACCTGGGGAGCGGCAGGATCCGTGTATCCTGTTGACAACTCAAGAAATGAAGCTCAGGAGATGCAGAATGGAGATAATGTTGAATATGTTTCTGAAGACTTTTCAGCTGAGATGGAGGGAGACGATGCGCTCAGGTTGAGTAATGACTCAAGTCCTGGCACTTCAGATACAGAGTATGTTCCTTCTGGAAGGCCATTTGTTCCACAAACTGTGCGACGGACAACACGTCATCACGGTTGGACAACATGCATGTATGATGAGCGTAGTTACTACTAGAGAGAGACAAGTAGTCAATAGTATCAAGCACTGTGTATTGTACTCCAAGGAATAAGGTAGTGAGATGAATACGGTAGTTTTGTGAATATACCTATACGGTATATGTTGTGAGAACTTTGTATCATTATGATATTATGTATAATATGTGAAATGCATATTTGGAATTTTTTGATCTTTATTGTGTGACTAGTTCTGTGCGTAAAGTCGAGCTCAGAACACATGTGCATGATGTAATTATGAGTATTCACTTTATGTTGCAGGACTAGGGGGTCATGGATATGGGTGTAGAAATGGAAACTGAGCAGCAACGGATGGAGCGTGAGGCCAAGGAAAAGGCTGCTGCCGATACAGCAAATCAAGGAGCATTACTACCACCACCAATGAGGCTGTTAATGGAGCAAAACTTTATGCAATGCATGTAAATGATGCAAGAGACACAAAACAAGTTCATGGAAGAGCTGCTGGGGCGAGCAAATCAGAGGGCACCTGAAGGTGGAGGAGTGAGTTTATCTGATTTCCAGAATGCAAGACCGTTACCTTTTGCATCAGCTCCTGAACCAATGGATGCAGAAGACTGGCTAGCAGTTACAGAAAGGAAGCTGAAAACTGTGGGTTGCAATGATGAGGAAAAATTGAGGTATGCAACTCATCTGCTGACTAGACCTGCAGCATCTTGGTGGGAAAATCAGTTAGCCATGTAACAACCAGGAAGGGAGTTTACCTGGGAGGAGTTCAAGCAGAGATTCCGTGAATATCATGTTCCGGAAAGTGTCATGGAGTTGAAGCGGAGAGAATTTGAGGAGCTTCAGCAAGGATATACTAGTGTTATGAAGTACATCCGGGAGTTTAGTCAACTATCTCATTATGTTGAGGAGGATGTTAACACTGAAGAGAAGAGGAATAAGCAATTCTAGCGTGGATTAAATCCGTTTGTGAAGATGCGGATAAGGTTAGCCAATAAGCAAACTTATCAGTAGTTGTTGGATGCAGCCATTACTTTTGAAGATGACTATAAGAATGTCCAAGAGGATCGGAGGAAGAGAGCCAAGAAGGAAACCAAGAGAATTCAGGCAAGCAAACCTAAACCTAACCTGCAGTTCAAACCTCGGAATAGGAATTATGGCAATAACAACAATAACAATAACAAGGGCAGTGGTGTAAATCAATCTAATCCGAGAAGGAATGTTATATGTAACAACTGTGGAATTCCAGGGCATTTCCAGAGGGAGTGCAAAAAGCCTGTAGTGATCTGTTATGGTTGTGGTTAGAAGGGGCATATCAAGCCAGATTGTCCGAGCAAACCACCGAGAGGATGGCCTACCAAAGGAGGAGGACAAGACAGTGGAGGAAA
Organism: Avena sativa; assembly: GCA_916181665.1. Lineage (NCBI taxonomy): Eukaryota > Viridiplantae > Streptophyta > Magnoliopsida > Poales > Poaceae > Avena > Avena sativa. The sequence continues at coordinate 355,152,928 of OV702295.1, forward strand.
TGGACAGCCCAATAAAGGAGGAAATAATGGCAATAAAAAAATGGCAAGAGAAACCGACCTACCGGAAAACTAAACTGTGCAACCCTCGAGGAGGTGGATAATTCGGAGCATGCAGTGATAGGTACGCTCAATATCTTTACCAATCCCGGCAAAGTTCTATTTGATACTGGTGCAACTACTTCATTCATTTCTGAAGAATTTTGTGATAAGTTCAGGATTAGAAGGGCAACGTTATAACGTCCTATGACCGTAGTTACGGAAGGAGGGAATGTGATTGTACGCCACATAAAACAAGATCAGGTTAACTCGATCTATGGTTGTACATATTTCACAGACCTTTATGTGATTCCTTTGAAGGGAATTGCAGTAGTGTTGGGGATGGATTGGATGATGGAACACGGAGCTCAGATAAATTGTGAGGAGAAAACTGTCTCAATCAAAACTCCAAGTGGAGCAAGGATAGTTTACCAGGCAGATAAACACAGCCATATCATGCTGGATATGTAGTTGAATTCAATGAAAGAAGTTAAATTAGAAGAGATTCCTATAGTGAATGAATTCCAAGATGTTTTTCCAACAGAGTTACCGGGAATGCCACCAGACCGGGAGATAGAGTTCACCATTGACTTAATACCTGGTACAACACCAATAGCTCAAGCACCATATAAAATGGGACCCAAAGAGTTGAAAGAACTCAAGGAGCAAATTGATGAGTTAGCAGGAAAATGATTTATACAGGAAACTGTATCTCTATGGGGAACACCAGTAATCTTTGTGGATAAGAGAGATGGTGGAAGACGGATGTGTGGTGATTATAGAAACCTAAACAACGTGACTATCAAGAATAAGTATCCTTTACCAAGAATTCAAGATTTGTTTGATCAAGTGAAAGGAGCTGGAGTATTTTCAAAGATCGATTTAAGATCTGGATACCATCAAATAAAAAATTAAGCCGGAAGATGTTCCAAAAACAGCATTTGTCTCAAGATATGGACACCATGAGTATCTGGTAATACCATTTGGTTTGACCAATGCACCGGCAATATTCATGAATCTGATGAACAAGATCTTCATGCCATATTTGGACAAGTTTGTCGTCGTTTTTATTGATGATATTCTGATATATTCCAAGGATAAGGAAGAGCATGCCGACCATTTGAGAATAGCATTGCAGATTTTAATGGAACATAAGCTTTATGCTAAGTTCAGTAAGTGTGAGTTCTGGTTAGATGAGGTAGAATTCCTCGGTCATGTGATCAGTAAGGATGGAATTGCTGTGAATCCATCTAAAGTTCAGTCGGTACTAGAGTGGACTGCACCAACCAATGTGAAAAAAATTCGAGGTTTCTTAGGAATGGCTGGTTATTATCGGAGATTCATTGAAGGTTTATCCAAAATAGCCGGACCAATGACCAAATTATTAAGGAAAAATACACCATTAAAATGGGATGAGAAATGTGAAGCAAGTTTCCAAGAGTTGAAGAATAGATTAACCACAGCTCCAATCTTAGCAGTTCCTAAAACAGGAAAGGATTTCACTGTATATTGTGATGCATCTAAAGAAGGTTTGGGTTGTGTATTAATGCAAGATCGGAAAGTGATTGCTTATGGTTCAAGACAATTGAAACCACATGAAGTCAACTATCCAACTCATGATTTAGAATTAGTAGCATTGGTCTTTGCACTAAAAGGATGGAGACATTTTTTTATGGATCTAGATGTGAGTTATACACTGACCATAAAAGTCTCAAATATTTCTTCACTCAAAAGGAATTTAATATGAGACAGAAGCGTTGGTTGGAATTAATCAAGGATTGTGATTTAACAATCAATTACACCCCAGGGAAAGCAAATGTTGTAGCAGATGCTTTAAGCAGAAAGAGTGCTGATATTCAGCCAAGCAATAGAGAGTTCCCAAAAGAGTTACAAATGGACTTGGAAAGGTTGGAACTTCAATTCATCAGAACAGAGGTTCTTGGAGGATTAGCGACTATGCAGGTAGTTGCAGAGCATAATAGTGATCTTAAGCAAGAAATTTTTAGACATCAAGAAAAAGATCCTTTTATTGCTGAGGAAATTCAGAGGATATCTCAAGGGCAAAAATTAGTTTTTCGCCTTGGAGATTATGGATCTTTATGGTTCCAAGATCGTCTATGTGTTCCAGATGTGACTGAGATTAGAAATGTCATACTCAAAGAAGCACATGATACTCCATATTCTATACATCCAGGGAGTACTAAGATGTATATGGATTTGAAAGAACTATTCTGGTGGAATAACATGAAAAGGGATATTGCTAAATATGTATCTGAATGCCATACTTGTCAAAGGGTGAAAGCTGAACATCAAAATCCAACAGGACCATTACAACCCTTAGAAATTCCTGAATGGAAATGGGAGGAAATAGGTATGGACTTCATCACAGGGTTACCTATGACACCAAAAAGGAAGGATATGATATGGGTAATTGTGGACAGACTTACTAAGAGTGCACATTTTATTCCAGTGAATCAAAAGGATAATGCCAAGAAGTTAGTTGAAGTATATGTTAAAGAGATAGTAAGTAAGCATGGAGTGCCCAAAAAGATCGTAACTGATAGGGGTCAGTGTTTACTTCAGCATTTTGGAAGCAATTGCATGAAGCACTTGGTTCAAAATTAGATTTCAGCACGGCATATCATCCCGAGACAGGAGGTCAAACTGAAAGAACAAATCAAATACTAGAAGACATGTTGAGAGCTTGTGCACTAGAATTTGGAGGAACATGGGAAGATCACCTACCATTGGCAGAATTTTCTTATAACAATAGCTATCAGAGTAGTCTGAAGGCAGCCCCATATGAGATTATGTATGGAAGGAAGTGTAGATCACCAATATGTTGGTATGAACCTGGTAGCAGCAAAGAATTTGCACCAGATTATATCAAGGAGAGACAAGACATCATTGATAAGATCAGGGATAGTTGGAAAATAGCCCAGAGCAGGCGGAAAAGTTATGCGGATCAAAGCCGAAGATCATGGCATCCAGAAGTAGGAGATATGGTCTATTTGAAAGTAAGTCCAATGAAAGGAGTAAAAAGATTCGGAATTAAAGGGAAATTGAGTCCAAGATACATCGGACCATTCAAGATACTGAGTCAAAACATAACTATAGCTTATGCTTTAGAGTTACCATCAAGACTGGCTCAAGTGCATAATGTTTTCCATGTGTCACAACTTCGCAAATGTTTGAAAGTTCCAGATGATGCAATCACACATCAAGAGATAGAACTACAAGCAGACCTAACTTATATTGAAAATCCCTACAAGATTCTGGAAGAAAACTGGAAAAGATTGAGGAACAGAGCAATCAAATATTGCAAAGTTTAATGGGAACATCACCCTAAGAGAGAAGCCACATGAGAGAAGGAAGAGAATTTAAGAAAAGCTTATCTAGAACTATTCAGGTACATCTCCACAAACTTCGGGACGAAGTTTAATTTAAGGGGAGAAGTCTGTAACATCCCAGCTTATAGAACCTAACAAAGGGTAGATTTAGGAATATGAATTGTTGCATGCATTCATTTGAGATAAGGTGAGTAAAATTTTCGCCAAATAAAAACCTTGAAGTGATCAAAGTTTCTTTCTTACTTTGAGATTAGGTTTAGTCCTAAAGGAGGATTGTTATAAACTTTGATTTGATCTTAAAAGAATTATGTGTGTTTTGAAATGAGTTTGGATTTTAAAACCTAAGTGTTTTATAAGTTAAATGATTTTGATATAAGATTTGAATCTTAAATTAATTAAGAGAAAAGTATTATAACTTAAATCTTATCTAAAAACAATATTGTATATGAAATTCATTTTATATACATAAACAAGTTACAAAGAATGAACTTACTGAAGTTATTCAAAACTTCACAATTTACAAAAAGAATAAAGAATAAGAATATTCTTTATTAATAAATATATAATCTTTATTACAAATGAATAAAATAAAGATTACAAGAATTATAAAAGAAAAATTACAAAAGAATAAGAAAATTACATTTGTATATTTACTAACTAGCCTACAACTAAATCTACACTAAATCTTCATCCTTATCTTTGTACCTGCAAAACAAAGATTAAATAGAAAACAAAATAGGATTAGTGTTAGTATATTTCTCTCAGATATGTTAGTGAGGTGCACTTGACAAACTCATCATTGAGAAATGTTATAAGGGGGCAAGTTTCACCAATATGAAAGATTTCATCTTTCATAAATTTACAGCCAGAATGCAAATGACAGCCAAAAGGGACCAATTCACCAGCCAGGGTAAAAGTAGTTTCGTAATAGTAAGTTCAAACTTTCTGAACCTATCCACAAGTGCATAGCAGGCACACAGGCTGGACACACTCCAGTATGCATGTGGTGTGTTGTCAAGCTCACAAGCATAGTCAATATCACAAAACCACAACACAGCCATGGGGGAGCACATTAGTGCATCTCTCCACTACACATTACACAAGAGCAGCCATGGTAGATAGCAAGAACAACAACCAAACCAGACCAACCCAGATCAATCAAACCTCACCAGGATGGTGACATAAGGAGGGGAATGGATTAGGTGGATAGCAAGATCAAGCCAGGAGCTAGGAGGAGCAGGGTCGGCTCAAGGGCAAGCTCAGGAGCCCAGCAAAAGCAGATCAAAACCAGATTAAGATCATCATCACCAACTTACTACATCAGCACCAGATTTTGTGGTGAGTTTCATAAAACCTTCACATGATCTAATCATCTTATTTAGATAGAAACATGTGTTGTTTTATAAAACAAAACCTCAGAAAATACCCAAGTGGGGTGAATCCATCATAGGGATTTTCTTTTAAACTCTAAAGGCAAACAACAAAGTACCAAGGTCCAACCAGAGCTCAGAGCAACATCCTTGCTCTGTTTGTCAAACTATATCTTACCATTCAATCATGCATATACCCATGATCTACTTCTAGGCACATCCCTAAAGGAAGGGTAGCACCTTAGGACCAAATCCATAGGATTCATAACATGATCAAACTCACTATCAATCAAGCTTTGATTCAGTAAAGAATAGCTGGTACCACTACCAGGACATCTAGATGAATCAATTAGATAAGCTTTGAATCCCTAAGCCTTAGACCAACATCATTGGTCTTAGGGAATTCAAATAAGAGCATCTATATTTATCTCTCAAAGCCAAGATTGTCTTAAGCACAAACTAACCAAATCCATGGTTTAGAATCAAACTTGTGTACCATACATGATGGTGTCACAAGAACAATCCAATATGAATCAGGAAAGGCAGTAAATCATCATAGATTCAGAAAATCAACTAACTAATCATTTTCCTGTAACACAGGAATCATAACTAGGATATTCCTATAATAAACTTTACTGTTTGAGATCCACATGCTAATTTCCAAGTTATCAGCACTAAGGCAGTAGCTGTATCTTATCATAATCATGACCATGAATCAAATAAACAGTGGAAAGCTATCAGATCATTAGCTTAACCAAGCATGTTTCCCAAACAACAATATCATCTTAATCAGATGCAATTTAAGCATCAAATCATCTAGTAAGCCACCAGAAACATCATCTGTCATTTTTAAGCAACAAGTTTCAAGCCAGTAAGCATTTAGCATGTATACAGACCATCTAAACATGAATCAAATCATCCAGTACATGAACAAGCACATAGTAGGAACCCTAAATGATTGATCATCTTAATCCGAATCAGACAGTAGCAGAGAGAACACTGCCAACGTCTAGCATGAAACCAGCAAACACCGAGAGCACCAGGGGAGAAGAATCAAACTCACCATAGGTCCTCGCTGACGAATCGAAGAGGAAGTAGGGTGGCCGACGAACCGCGGCGACACAGAGAGCACCCAGAGGGGTGCTGCAACCTGCACCTACCACGGCGGCGGCCACAGCAGCGCATGAGCCCAGCACACCACCGCAGGCGGGATCGTGGCGGCGGCGACAGCACCTTTTCCGAACCCTAGGGTTCGGGAATAGGGTGGACCTGACCACAGGGAAGCCCCAAAGTCAAATCCAAGTGGATAGAACGAACGAGCATCGTCGACAACCCCAACTCGCACCACGGTGGCGGCTAGAACGGACGACGATGGCAAGAATCGACGGTGGCGGCATCGCCGGCCACGAGGTCGAGTCAGAGGAGGAGGGGATAAGGTCGAGGGAGAGAGGGAGGCAGAATGGGCTAGGTGGGCCAAAACCCTTCGGGGTGATCTTTTAACCCTGCCCTATTGGGCCACCCTGGCCCAATAAACTCAAGGGGCCAGCCCAAGATATTTAATAATTTTTTTTATCAATTAGAAAAGACCAAAATGCCCCTGACCTCAATAAAATTATAGAAAATAAAATAAAAGTCCAAAAATTATAAATAAAATATTTTTGGATTCCTAATAATCCACTCTATCCAAATAAAATAAGATATAAAATTTTGGACACTTAATTTTTTATAAGAATTTTGTAATTTATATATTCCTTATGGAATTTTACAAAATTATTGAAAGATGATAAAAATAAATAAAAATCACTTTCATTATTTATTAATATTATAGTATTTTTGAAAAATACTAAATAAATATTTAGTAATAAATTTAATGTATAATTAATAATTCCTAAAAGAATTATTAAATCAATAAAAGTCAAATAAAAAAGGCAATAAAATAAAATAATTCAATATATGCAATAAATATTAAAAAATAATATTTATAAATGCTTTATTAAAAGGGCACCTTATATAAGGAAAACGCATATAGAATTAAATAATGCATTACATTACTTGCATAATCATTTTGCTTCTTTAAATATTGTCCTTACCGGGCAATAATGATGTTTTTGTAGAACTAGAAGCTCAAGGTCCAGTGCAAGCATCAGACTTCACTAACTTGCCATCACAAGGCAAGTTCATCACTTGCTCATGTCCTTTGAAGAGTCTTTATCAAAGTATTTGCAAATTGTGTGTTATCATATATGCTATAAAAGAAAGAAAATATTATTTTCATAATCAAAGAAATCATAGATATCATCCTAAGTGGTGATATAATGGAGCAATAGAACTTAGAGTTCTAATTGCAACAATGATGATCAAATAGGGACTTAATAAGCCCTGGCATCAGTGATTCTAGCGTCGTATATTACGCGTTAGCCATGAGATTTGGAATGGGACAGAGAAGTCAGCCGTATCTTCTTCCTCTCGCATGAAGCCGGATGTGCAGGTCGTGGCTGTTATCCTCGTAGCATGCATATTGATTGGTAATTCGTAGAGGATATGCAGCATATGGGTGGGAACCCTCATCGTCCCATGATAGTTCTGGCATCTAACGGTTTGTACAAACCATTGCCGTAATTCATTATGTGGGCATGGTGTACACCAAGGAGGCATGCAGGGTCGCGAAGGGGACAGTGATTGGCTTGGACCAACTACTGGGCCCCACATCATGGAATTGTGGACGGGAAAGTACGCCCGGTTGTGCAACAAGGAGTTGATCTCTCATGGGTAAAGTAACGCACCTCTGCAGAGTGTAAGAACTGTAACTTGTTACTCCTTGTTCCGGGAAGGAGCTACGAACGCGGTAGGAAAGGAACTCCATGAAAGTTCTGGTCAACCTGTGAAGGCTGATTGTCATAGTTTTTTGGGATAAAATCAACCTTTGAAGAAAGATTTACAAAAACTGCATAGAGCCAAGGATTTATAATCCGAGGTGGTATTTAGAGCATCAAACTTTCCACCTTGCATATAATGAACTTGTTGGGTAACGCTGTTACTCATTCTTTCCTTTGATCCCTTGCTTAGACTCTGAGGATCCCGAAGACGTGCCAATGTATGTAGCCGAATGCCAAGAAGACGTGTTCTACGAGGAACCTGATCTAACTGAAGGGTTTCGCGGCATAGTAAATCAAAATTTTCTACGATGCGAATAGAGGGAAAGCCAAGATCTAATCTAGGAGATGCAAACAACGAGAGAGATTGGATTAGATCTTCATACCCTTGAAGATTCGCACAGCGGAACGTTCGTCGGAACGTGGGTGATGTAGTCGTACTCGCTTCTCCTCCTCGTGATCCGATCCGATCTAGCACCACAAGTGGCGGTGCCTCCGTGAGATGCACACGTGCAGCACCTCGACGTCTCCTCCTTCCTTGGTCCAGCAAGTATGGTGGAGAGATGGGTTGGATCTACAACGCGACGGCGTGGTGTATATGGTGGAGAATTTCTGCAACAGGGCTTCGCCTACAAACAGTCGGGAGGGAGAGAGGAGGGCAGCAGGGCAGCTAGGGTTGGAGGGGAAGGTGTGTGGGGGGGTGCGCCCCCAGCCCTCTATATATAGAGGGGTGGGCGCAGCCCTAGCCCCCTCCCCCAAGCCAAACCGGCGGCCCCAAGGAGAAGGAGTGGGGGGCAAGGAAACCCCCCCTTCTAGAAGGTCTATCTCGAGTTTAAACCTCTCTTGGCCGGCTGGGCCCTATGGGGCCTTGTGCCCCTGGCCCAATGCGGCCAGGGCACTCCCTCATAGGCCCAAGCCCCCTCCCGGAAGGTGGGGCCACGTTGGTCCCCTTCCGGAAGGTTCTAGAAGCTTCCGGTACAATACCGATTAACCCGGAACAATTCCGAACTCCAAAAACCGCACTGCCTTATATGAATCTTATTCTCCGGACCATTCTGGAACCTCTCGTGATGGCCCGGATCCCATCCGAGACTCCGAACAAAAACTCATAAACCAATTATCCAATCTATCCTAGCGTCGAGACACGTTAAGTGTGTGACCCTGCGGGTTCGAGAATATGCAGACATGATCTTCTATCAATAATCAACAGCGGGGTCTGGAAACCCATATTGACTCCCACACATTCATCGATGATCATATTGGATGAACCACGATGCCAGGATTCAATCAATCCCATATATATATTCCCTTCGTCTCGCGATATTTTACTTGCCCGAGATTCGATCGTCGGTACCGTCATACCTAGTTCAATCTCGTTCACAGCAAGTACTTCACTCGTTCCGTAATCTGATATCACTTTGTGATTAACTCCTTAACCACATGCTTGCAAGCGGTGTTGATATCGATTACCGAGTGGGCCCGAAGTATATCTCTCCAACTTGGGAGGGACAAATCCCATCTCGATACATACAACCCAACAGATACTTTCCGATCACCTGAGAGACACCTTTATGATCACCCTCTCATAGGATGACGTTTGATGACCTCAAAGCTTTCTTCCGATACCAGGGAGTTGTATTATCTCATGGTCTAAGGAATACAATATTTGACATAAGAAAAGCTTCGCAAAGACGAACACGATGACACGATCTAATTGCTTCGCTTAGTTTGGGTCTGTCCATCATATCATTCTCCCAATGATATGATCTCATTATCAATTGACAACTCATGTCTATGGTTAGGAAACCTTAACCATCATTGATCAATGAGCTAGTCTATAGAGGCGTACTAGGGACACGGTGTTGTTCACAAACCACACAAGTATTAAAGTTTCCGCTTAATACAATTCTAGCATGGAATATAAACATTATCATGAACAAGAATTATAATAATATCAGCTTTATTATTGCCTCTAGGGCATAATTCCAGCAGTCTCCCACTTGCACTAGAGTCAATAATCTAGTTTACATCTGGCAACAATCTCACACCCATGGCACTGAGGTGCTGATCATGTTTTACACGTGGAAGAGGTTTAGTCAATGGATCTGCGACATTCAGATCTGTATGTACTTTGCTAATCTTCAGATCTCCATCTGCTATATAATCTCGGATTATATGAAACTTGCGGTTGATATGCTTGGTCTTTGGATGATATCTTGGTTCCTTAGCGAGTGCTATGGCGCTAGTGTTGTCGCACAATATCTCCAGTGGGTCGAAGGCACTTGGAACCACACCAAGCTCAGTGATGAAGTTCCTGATCCAAACTCCTTCACTTGACGCTTCTACAGCAGCCATGTATTCCGCTTCTACTGTAGATCCCGCGATCACGCTTTGCTTGCAGCTTCTCCAGCTCGCAGCTCCTCCATTCAAAATATACACATATCCTGTCTGAGATTTAGAATCATCCTTGTCGGTGTCGAAACTAGCGTCGACGTAACCTTTTACGACGAGCTGTTCATCACCCCCATAGACTAAGAACATTTATTTAGTCCTATTCAGGTACTTTAGGATGTTCTTCACGGTTGTCCAGTGTTCCACTCCTGGATCACTTTGATATCTGCTCGTCAAACTAAGAGCATTGGACACATCCGGTCTAGTACACAACATGGCATACATGATAGAACCTATGGCCGAGGCATAAGGCACTTTGCTCATAGCTTCCCTATCATTTACCATAGCTGGACACTGAGCCTTGCTCAATATCTTACCTGACAACATAGGCACCGAACCTTTCTTTGCCTTATCCATTCTGAACCTTTTCAGAACTTTGTCTAGGTATGTACTCTGGCTTAAAGCTATCAGGCGTCTTTGTCTATCTCTATAGATCTTGATGCCCAATATATAAGCAGCTTCACCTAGGTCTTTCATTGAAAAACACTTGTTCAAATAACTCTTCACATCGTTAAGCATGTTGATGTCATTTCCAATAATCAATATGTCATCCACATATAGTACCAGAAATGTCACCGAGCTCCCACTCACTTTCTTGTAGATGCAAGCTTCGTAGCAATTTGGAAAAATCCAAAGCTCTTGATCACTTGATCAAAACAAAGGTTCCAACTCCGAGATGCTTGCTTCAGTCCATAAATGGAACGCTGAAGTTTGCATACTTTATCAGCATCCTTAGGATCGACAAAACCTTCGGGTTGCATCATATACAACTCTTCATTAATGTTGCCATTGAGGAAAGCAGTCTTGACATCCATCTGCCATATTTCATAATCATGAAATGCAGCAATTGCTAATAAAATCCGAATGGACTTAAACGTCGCTACGGGAGAGAAAGTCTCATCGTAGTCAACACCTTGAACTTGTCGAAAACCTTTTGCGACAAGTCGTGCTTTATAGACGGTAACATTATCATCTGCGTCCGTTTTCTTCTTGAAGATCCATTTGCACTCAACGGCCTTTCGGTCGCTAGGAGGGTCCACCAAAGTCCATACTTGGTTTTCGCTCATGGGTCCCAATTCAGATTTCATGGCTTCTAGCCATTTCTCAGAGCCTGGGCTCATCATCGCTTCCTCATAGTTCGTAGGTTCACTGTCTTCTACTAACAAGACAGTCAAGACAGGGTTGCCGTACCACTCAGGAGGGGCACGTGACCTTGTCGACCTGCGACGTTCAGTAGCAGCATCGTCTGAAGCTTCATGATCCTTGTCATTAGCTTCCTCTATTGTTGGTGCAGGCAGCACTGGAACAATTTCAGGTGCTGCGCTACTCTCCAATTCAAGAGAAGGTTCAATAACCTCGTCTAGCTCTACTTTCCTCCCACTCACTTCTTTCGAGAGAAACTCCTTCTCAAGAAAGGAACCGTTCTTTGCGACAAACACTTTGCCTTCAGTTCTGTGATAGAAGGAATACCCTATAGTTTCCTTAGGGTATCCTATGAAGACGCATTTCTCCGCTTTGGGTTCGAGCTTGTCCGGCATCAACTTCTTGACGTAAGCTTCGCATCCCCAAACTTTAAGAAACGACAACTTAGGTTTAGCACCAAACCAGAGTTCATACGGTGTCGTCTCAACGGATTTAGATGGAGCCCTATTTAAAGTGAATGCAGCGGTTTCTAATGCATAACCCCAAAATGATAACGGCAAATCAGTAAGAGACATCATTGATCAGACCATATCTAATAGGGTTCGATTCCGGCGTTCAGACACACCATTGCGCTGTGGTGTTCCGGGTGGCGTGAGTTGTGAAACGATTCCACTTGCTTTAAGATGCGTGAGAAAATCATAACTCAAATATTCACCTCAACGATCGGATTGTAGAAACTTAATCTTTCTGTTATGATGGTTCTCCACTTCATTCTGAAATTCTTTGAACTTTTCAAACGTTTCAGATTTATGTTTCATTAAATAGATATACCCATATCTACTTAAGTCATCGGTAAAAGTGAGAAAATAGCGATATCCACCGCGCGTCGAAACACTCATCGGTCCGCATACATTGGTATGTATGATTTCCAACAAGTCCGTTGCTCGCTCCATCATACCGGAGAACGGGGTTTTGATCATCTTGCCCATGAGGCATGGTTCGCATGTGTCAAATGATTCAAAATCAAGAGACTCCAAAAGTCCACCAGAATGGAGTTTCTTCATGCGCTTTACACCAATATGACCTAGACGACAGTGCCACAAATAAGTAGTATTATCACTATCTACTTTGCATCTCTTAGCCACAATGTTATGGATGTGTGTTTCATCCCTTTCGAGATTTAGAAGAAATAAACCATTCACAATAGGTGCATGACCATAAAAGATGTTACTCATATAAATAGAACAACCATTATTCTCCGATTTAAATGAATAACCGTCTTGCAATAAACACGATCCAGAAATAATGTTCATGCTCAACGCAGGCACATAATAACATTTATTAAGGTTTAAAACTAATCCCGAAGGTAAAACTAAGGAGAGCGTGCCGACGGCCATCACATCAACTCTTGATCCGTTGCCAAGCGCATCGTCACCTCATCCCTCGCAAGCCGCCGTCTATTCCGTAGCTCCTGTTTCGAGTTACAAATATTAGCAACTGAACCGGTATCAAATACCCAGGCACTACAACGAGGGCTAGTAAGGAAAACATCATACATGTATATCAAATATACCTTTGATGGTGCTAGCCTTCTTGTCCGCTAAGTACTTCGGACAATTGCGCTTCCAGTGACCCTTGTCCTTGCAATAGAAGCAGCCGGTGTCCGGCTTAGGACCAGACCTGAGCTTCTTCTCAGCAGGGGCAACGCGCTTGCCGCCGCCTTTCTTGAAGGGCTTCTTTGCACCCTTACCTTTCTTAAAGTTGGGGGGCTTGTTGACCATAAACACATGATTATTCTTTTTGATGTTCACCTCCGCTACTTTCATCTTAGCGAAGAGCTCAGTGATCATATCAGTGGAACCAATCTGATTGTGATCAACTACAAAACTTTTGTAGCTAGGAGTGTCAATCTTGAGCTCCTCTGGAATCTTGCAGTCCAGTTGCTCAAGGCGTTGAGTGTAGCCCGACATCTTAATAGCGTGCTCACTAACGAAACTCCCTTCCTCCATCTTGCAGTTAAAGAACTTCTCAGAGATCTCATATCTCTCAGAACGGGCCTGAGTCTGAAACATGTTTTTCAGCTCCTCGAGAATCTCAAAGGGCCCGGCGAACTCCTCAAAACGATTTTGAAGATCCGATTCCATAGCATACAACATGGCGATCTTAATCAAATCATAATCATCCTTGCGCGACTGATAAACAGCTTTTTCATCAGCCGGCGCATCTATAGCAGGGGCGTCACCTAGCGCTTTCTCAAGGACATAGTCCTTTTGTCCGCCAGCGAGAATGATTCTCGGAATGCGGAACCATTTGGTGAAGTTAGACCCATTGTTTCTAAGCTTTTCTATCTCAGCAAAAACGTTGAAGTTGAAGTTGGACTTGGCCATGTGATCTACAGTATTTGCAAGTACAATTTAGACTATGTTCATGATAAATAGTTCAACTTAATCAAATTACTAGATGAACTCCCACTAAATTCAACATCCCTCAAGTTGTTTAGTGAACATGATCCAAATTCACCACACCTAATCCGATCTTCACGAGAAGAGATGTGGTTTCAGTGGTGGACAACAAAGTGTCGATCATATCATTCATATGACTCATGCTTAACCTTTCGGTTCATGTGTTCCGAGGCCATGTCTGTACATGCTAGGCTTGTCAAGTTAGACCCAAGTATTTCCGCGTGTGCAAAACTGGCTTGCACCCGTTGTATGTGAGCGTAGAGTCTATAGCACCCGATCATCACGTGATGCTTGGACACGACGAACTTTCGCAACGATGCATACTTGGGGACAACACAGTTTTATCTTGATCTTTAAGTGAGGAATCATCTTATAATGCTACCGTCGCGATCTAAGCATAATAAGATACATAACAGGATAAACATCACATGCATATAACTTTATGTGACATGGTATATCCAATCTTCGCGCAATGATCTCCATATTGTGCGTGCCGGCATGATCTCCATCACTCCACCATGATTGCCTCCACCACGAATAGCAACTACAACTATTGCTAACTACTTAGCGATAAAGTGAAACTATTACATGGCGTATAAGAAGTTGACACACAGGTCATACACAATTATAAAGACAACCATATGGCTCCTGCCGGTTGTGTACTCATCGAGATGCAAGTCGTGAAACATTACAAAACATGATCATCGCATACATTATACACATCACATCTTGGGCCATACCATATCACAGAAAACACTCCCTGCAAAAACAAGTTAGACGCCTCTATTTTGTTGTTGCATGTTTTACGTGGCTTATGGGAGTAGATGCTAAGAACGATTCTTACCTACGGAAAGCCACAACGGTGATATTATGGTTGCCAAACTCCGGTGTTAATCCCATGACAACTATAGTGAGAGAAACTGACATCCACCAGCCGCATGTGTGGAACAAGCCACACGTCAAGTGCGGAGCCGGTCTCGCGAACGACGTCGCGTAAGGTTGGCCTGGACCGCTTCAATCTCACTATCCCGCGTCATAAGAAGAACACAAACAAGAGGCTTGCAACAGAAAACATCAACGCCCGTAACAACCATGTTGCGTTCTACTCGTGAAACACATCTACGCATAGATCTAGCTCTGATACCACTGAAGGGTTTCGCGGCATAGTAAATCAAAATTTTCTACGGATGCGAACAGAGGGAAAGCCAAGATCTAATCTAGGAGATGCAAACAACGAGAGAGATTGGATTAGATCTTCATACCCTTGAAGATTCGCACAGCGGAACGTTCGTCGGAACGTGGGTGATGTAGTCGTACTTGCTTCTCCTCCTCGCGATCCGATCCGATCTAGCACCACAAGTGGCGGTGCCTCCGTGAGATGAACACGTGCAGCACCTCGACGTCTCCTCCTTCCTTGGTCTAGCAAGTATGGTGGAGAGATGGGTTGGATCTACAACGCGACGGCGTGGTGTATATGGTGGAGAATTTCTGCAGCAGGGCTTCGCCTACAAACAGTCGGGAGGGAGAGAGGAGGGCAGCAGGGCAGCTAGGGTTGGAGGGGAAGGTGTGGGGGGGTGGTGCGCCCCCAGCCCTCTATATATAGAGGGGTGGGCGCAGCCCTAGCCCCCTCCCCCAAGCCAAACCGGTGGCCCCAAGGAGAAGGAGTGGGGGCAAGGAAACCCCCCCTTCTAGAAGGTCTATCTCGAGTTTAAACCTCTCTTGGCCGGCTGGGCCCTATGGGGCCTTGTGCCCCTGGCCCAATGCGGCCAGGGCACTCCCTCATAGGCCCAAGACCCCTCCCGGAAGGTGGGGCCACGTCGGTCCCCTTCCGGAAGGTTCTAGAAGCTTCCGGTACAATACCGATTAACCCGGAACAATTCCGAACTCCAAAAACTGCACTGCCTTATATGAATCTTATTCTCTGGACCATTCCGGAACCTCTTGTGATGTCCCGGATCCCATCCGAGACTCCGAACAAAAACTCATAAACCAATTATCCAATCTATCCTAGCGTCGAGACACGTTAAGTGTGTGACCCTGCGGGTTCGAGAATATGCAGACATGATCTTCTATCAATAATCAACAGCGGGGTCTGGAAACCCATATTGACTCCCACACATTCATCGATGATCATATCGGATGAACCACGATGCCAGGATTCAATCAATCCCAAATATATATTCCCTTCGTCTCGCGATATTTTACTTGCCCGAGATTCAATCGTCGGTACCGTCATACCTAGTTCAATCTCGTTCACAGCAAGTACTTCACTCGTTCCATAATCCGATATCACTTTGTGATTAACTCCTTAACCACATGCTTGCAAGCGGTGTTGATATCGATTATCGAGTGGGCCCGAAGTATATCTCTCCAACTTGGGAGGGACAAATCCCATCTCGATACATACAACCCAACAGATACTTTCCGATCACCTGAGAGACACCTTTATGATCACCCTCTCATAGGATGACGTTTGATGACCTCAAAGCTTTCTTCCGATACTAGGGAGTTGTATTATCTCATGGTCTAAGGAATACAATATTTGACATAAGAAAAGCTTCGCAAAGACGAACACGATGACACGATCTAATTGCTTCGCTTAGTTTGGGTCTGTCCATCATATCATTCTCCCAATGATATGATCTCATTATCAATTGACAACTCATGTCTATGGTTAGGAAACCTTAACCATCATTGATCAATGAGCTAGTCCATAGAGGCGTACTAGGGACACGGTGTTGTTCACAAACCACACAAGTATTAAAGTTTCCGCTTAATACAATTCTAGCATGGAATATAAACATTATCATGAACAAGAATTATAATAATAACAGCTTTATTATTGCCTCTAGGGCATAACTCCAACACTAACCGGAAGAGTTGAAGGCGTGGACTACGATATCTGCTATGGTGTCGATGTGAACGAGTCCAATTAAGTGTCTAGTTAGTAGTAACTAAAGGAGCCGAGCAGCATGAACTCTATAAAATAAGCTGTTGAGCCCCACTCCTAGTCGGAGTTTCTACTTTTAAAATTTCCGCTGAACACTTTATATTTTGGTTTGTAAGTTGGATCTTTTGGAAGTCTTAAACTTCCAGTATTGTAATAATAATAATGTGTGTACTTCTGTAATATGGACCCGCAATGTTTCTGTTGTACCACTCTGAGGGATGTGATATTTACGAAACGGTGTTCTGTGGATGTCATGTCAACGACTATAGTGTACTACACATGCAGTGGTATGCTGGGTCACCGCACCCCCTAGGCGCCACCCTCTGGTAGGTCGCGCCTACCATGGGTGTGGTGGCCTGGGGTGCCCCCCTGGGTCACTTCAGGTGTCTCTCTGCCCTTTTTGAGGAAAAATTTATTTTGAATTTTCTAGGATTTTTCGAGAAACTTTATTTTTGGACAATTTTCAGGGTATGAAAATTGATTTTCTCGCAGAAACAGTTTTTTCAAAAGAAGCAAAAGCAAACCAAAATACAAACTACAGCAGCTGTAAGAAACTCTAACAAGCAAACAACTAGTAAAACTAAAGCTAACAAGAGAAAGAGCAAAGACTAGGAAGGAGAAAAGTAAAAGAAAGCAAGTATAACCACGGTGAAAACATTATTTTGTTCATTAAAATCCTTTTGTTAACAAGGTTTATCAAGTCTTGTTACCAAAACAATCTTAAATGAGACAAAACTTTGCAATCCACAAGGTGACTATGTTACCTCATACTTGATAGCAATGCTCCTAATCATAATAGTTTCAAAATTTTCTTGTGGAATGGGACAATATATTTCTCCAACCTTGATGCTCTCAATATTTTCAATGGAATTCAGGCAATAGATTTTAACAACCTTCTTGGGGAAATAGACAGTATGCTCTTTGTCATCAATATTGAATGTTACTTTCCCTTGATTGCAATTGATGACAACACCTGCAGTATTAAGAAAAGGTCTCCTAAGAATAATAGACATATTATCATCTTCAGGCATTTCAAGCACAACAAAATCAGTTAAAACCATGCAATTATGAGCAACTTGAACAAGAACATCCTCACATATACCAACAGGAATAGTAGTTGACTTATCAGCCATTTGCAAAGATATGTCAGTTGGTATCAACTTTTCTAGCTGAAGTCTCTTGTAGAGAGAAAAAAAGCATAACACTAACTCCAGCTCCCAAATCACAGAAGCAGTTCTAACATAATTATTCTTAATAGAGCAAGGAATAGTTGGTATACCTGGATCACCAAGTTTCTTTGGAACCTTACCATTGAAGGAATAATTAGCAAGCAAAGTAGAAATCTCCTCATTAGGAATCTTCCTTTTTTATTAGAGACAATATCCTTTATATACTTTGAATAAGGAGGCAATTTAATATCATCAGTCAAAGGAATTTGCAAGAATAAAGTTTTCATCCACTCACAAAACTTGTTGTAGTGTTCTTCCTCTTTTCACTTGTGTTTCTTACCTGTAAAAGGCATAGGTTTCTGCACCCAAGGTTCTCTCTCTTTACCATGTTTATTAGCAATAAAATCTTCCTTTGTGTACCTAGTGTTCTTAGTGTGCTTCTCAGGTTCTTCCTCAACTTCCTCCTTATCAGGAGTATCATTTTTATCATTACCACTCTCAGTTTCAGCATCAGAGACAGATATACTATTAGGATCTACAGCAGGTTCAACTGGTTCCTTAACTATCTTATGTTTCTTTTTCTTTCTCTTACGAGGACTACCACTACTCTCACCTTGTTGGGAATCCTTCTCTATTCTTTTAGGGTGTCCTTCAGGATATAAAGGATCTTGAGTAGCTATACCACTCCTAGTTCTAATTCCATAAGCATGTTTATCTCCTGAAGCATTAACTAGCATATCCTTCGGTACCTTAGCAAGTTGATCAAGTTGGGTTTGAACCATTTGAAAGTGTTTACAAAGAATTTTAATATCATTATAAGTTCTTTCCACAATATCTTTCAACTCATTGATAGCTCTAGAGTTTTCCAATAAATGATTCTGAACTTGTTTATTAAAATTACCTTGCTTAACAATAAAAATGTCAAGTTCCTCTAAGCATTGATCAGGAGGCTTACCATAAGGAATATCACCTTCATCGAAGTGTTGGAGAGAGTGTACCTCAATAGTATATGAGTGGGGAATTGGCTTACATAATTCTTCTATAGGAGGTAGATTCTTCACATCTTCAGCTCTAATACCTTTCTCCTTTACACACTTCTTAGCTTCCTTCATCACTTCATCATTTAATGCAATAACTCCCCTCTTCTTTGTTGTTGGTGTTGGAACTGGTTCAGGCATAACCTTATTCAGTAGTAATAGGCTCAGATGCATTCAGCTCAGTTGAAGTCATATCATCATAATTCTTGCTTATCTTAGCCATTAATTCTTCAACATCTGTAGGAGTTCTTTTCCTGAAAACACAATCAGCAAAGCTATCTAGGTATGTCCTAGAATCATCAGTTAATCCATTATAATAAATATCAAGAAGCTCATTCTTAGGTAATGGACATCCAGGATGTGCATGAATCAAGACACAGAACCTTGTCCATGACTCAGGCAATTTCTCTTCTTCTCCCTGTTTAAAATCAAAAAGTCTCTGCAAAGCAGCATGTCTAGCACTGGGAGGAAAATATTTCTGGAAGAAAGAAGCAATCAAGCAATCAGGGCTATCAATGGAACCATGAGGTAATCTATTAAACCAAGCCCTAGCTTCTCCTTTTAGTGAAAAGGGGAAGATCTTAGTAACAAAGTACTTGCGCATCTTAAAAATCATCAGAGAATAAAGCACTCATAGTAGAAAGCTCATTCATATGAGCCACATCACTCTCATTTTCAGTCCCACAGAAAGGTTCTTTCTCAACAATATCTAAATAAGATAAATCAAGAGATAAATCATAATCTTTATCTTTAATATCTATGGGAGAAGTGGCAAACTTAGGATCAGAGGATAACTTAGGCATAATAGTATGTCTAGCAAGGAGACTCTTAATAGCACTAGAACCATGTGTGTTTCATCACTCTTCAACAAAATCATCAGTGAACTCAATGTAACCATCATTAATATCATAACTCTCACTAGCCTCAGGTGAGCTAACAGGTGTAATAGTGTCTTCACTAGGAGTTTCGGTATTTCATAGACTAGCCATAGTAGCATCTAAAAAAGGACCTAATGAACCACTCGCATCAAGCACAATAGAAGTAACATCATGAGTATCAAAAGCAGTTTCAGACTCAGCAGTAGTAGCACTGTGTGTAGCATGTGTATGTGGTGGTGGTGTAACAAACTTACTTATAACAGATGGTGAATCAAGAGCAGCAGAGGTGTTTAGGACAATACCTCTTCTTGTAGTGGATGGTAAAATAGGGAACTTTCCATCATGAGACTTCCCCTTGATGAAAGGAGTAGCAGTGAACAATAATAGATCCAAGTGAACTTACAAATAAAGCTATGCTCCCCGGCAACGGCGCCAGAAAATAGTCTTGATGACCCACAAGTATAGGGGATCGCAACAGTCTTCGCGGGTAATATTACCCAATTTATTGATTCGACACTGTAGGGTTTCGTAGCATGGAAAACAAAAATTTTCTACCGCATAAAAACAAACAAGCCAAGATCTATCTACTAGATTGTAGCAACGAGTCGATAGAATAACTCACCCTCGAAGATTAAAAAGTGTTTAACGAGAGCGGATTCTCGTGGGTGATGTAGTCGTACTCTTTCCGATCTCAAGATCGCGTAGACGATCCTTCCGGCGCTGCGTTCCGGCAGCGCTCCCGCAGTCGGTCACACGTTCGGTACTCGACGAAGACCTTCCTCTCCCTTGTTCCAGCAGGCAGCGGAGGTTGTAGCACTCTCCTCGCGATTCCGGCAGCACAACGGCGTGGTACCGGAAGTAGAGGGGAGATCTCGCAGGGCTTCGCCTTAAGCCGGAGCGAGTATGGTGGAGTATGAGAGAGTCCCTCGGTGTTCTAGGGTTTAGACACACCAAGGAGGGTGCAAGCCGGCGGCTAGGGATTAGCTAGACGGCGGCTAGGGTTTGCCCTAGGGCCGGCGGCGGCTATGGAGGCGGCGGCTTGGGGCTAGGGTTTGGAGGAGAGGATCTTGTGTGTCTCTAGGAGGGAGCCCTGCCCCTCCTTATATAGGTGGAGGGGCCGGCCGGCCAAGGGGAGGGAGAGGAGTCCCTCCCCAACTCGGCTTGGAGGGTGCGCCGGCGGTGGGGAGGAGGGACTCCTCCCCAACTCGGTTTCCTCCTCTTTTCCTCTTTCCAAATTTAGCCGTTTGACTTTCAAACTAGCCGTTTGACTTTTCAAACTAGGATTTGAATTAATCCTTTATTTGGTTCAGCGATGACACTTAGTACATGATGCAATCATACCAACTTGATACAACACATTCATGTACCCTTCCCCTCTGGAGTGCCGGACATTCCGGAACATTCTAGAACATTCCCGATGAAAACACCGGAACCATTCCCCAACTCCGAAACGGGACTTTCCTTATATGAATCTTATTCTCCGGACCATTCCGGATCTCCTCGTGATATCCCGGATCCTATTCGAGACTCCGAACAACATTCGGTCTATTTCTCATCATTCCATAACTACTCAAACAACGTCGAATCCTTAAGTGTGTCTCCCTACGGTTCGTGAATTATGCGGACATGATCGAGACACTTCTCCGAACAATAACCAATAGAGGAATCTGGAAATTCATATGGCTCCCACATATTTCTACGATTACTTCGTGATCGAATGAACCACTTTACATACGATACCAATTTCCTTTTGTCTCACGATAGTTTACTTATCCGAGGTTATGATCGTCGGTATCTCTGCATACCTAGTTCAACCTCGTTACCGATAAGTACTCTTTTCTCGTTCCCGTGATATGTGATCCCTTGTGAGCCAGTCACATGCTTGCAAGCTAATTGGATGACATTTCACCGAGAGGGCCCATAGTATATCTATCCGTCATATGGATGGACAAATCCCACTCTTGATCCATGTGTTTCAACCAATACTTTTCGAACACTCAATGCCACCTTTATAACCACCCAGTTACGGTGTGGTGTTTGATGTCATCAAAGCATCCATCCGGTAAAGGTGATATGCATGATCTCATGGTCGAAGGAATTAGGTTACTATGTATCAGAAAGCATATAGCAATTGAACTATTAAAATGACTTGATCTTTATGCTACGCTTATCTATAGGAGTATGTCCATCATATCATTCTCCTAACAATATGATCTTGTTGTTAATAACATCTAAATGTTCATGATAGGGAAACCACTATCATCTTATTAACCAACAAGCTAGTATTAGATAGAGGCTTTTACCAGGGACTTCAAGTTAAGTTTACAAATCACACAAGTATTAATGTTTCCTTGTTAATACTATTATAGCATGAATGTAAACATTTATCATAAACACAAAGATATAATAATAACTACATTTATTATTGCCTCTAGGGCATATCTCCAACAGTCTCCCACTTGCACTAGAGTCATCTAATCTAGATTACATGGTAATATACCGAACACCCATGGCAGTTTGGTGCTGGTCATGTTTTGCCCTCGGGAGAGGTTTAGTCAACGGATCCGCCACATTCAGATCTGTGTGTACTTTGCAAATCTTTATATCCCCATCTTGGATATGTTCTCGAATAGCGTGAAAACGCAGTTTGATGTGCTTCAGCTTCTTGTGTGACCTTGGTTCTTGCGCATTGGCTATGGCGCCCATGTTATCACAGTAGATAGACATTGGGTCCAGCGCACTAGGAACCACACCCAGCTCTGCAATGAACTCTTTCATCCATATCGCTTCTTGTGAAGCCTCCGAAGCAGCCATGTATTCCGATTCAGTTGAAGATCTCGCCACAACGCTTTGCTTTGCACTCCTCCAGCTAACTGCTGCACCATTCAAAATAAATACGTATCCAGATTGTGATTTAGAATCATCCGGATCGGTGTTCCAACTAGCATCGGTGTAACCATTAACAACGAGCTGTTCATCACCTCCATAAGAAAGAACCATATCCTTAGTTCTTCTCAAGTACTTAAGGATGTTTTTGACCGCTGTCCAATGATCCACTCCTGGATCACTTTGATATCTGCTAGTCAAACTAACAACATATGCAATGTCGGGTCTAGTACATAGCATGGCATACATTAGAGATCCTATGGCTGAGGCATAGGGAGTTTTACTCATCCTTTCTCTATCTTCTGCCGATGTCGGACTTTGAGTTTTACTCAAGGTCGTATTGGGCAACATGGGCAAGAACCCTTTCTTGCTATCTTCCATTCCAAACTTCTTTAGAACTTTGTCCAAATATGTACTTTGTGACAATGATATTTGGCGTTTCGATCTATCTCTATAAATCTTTATGCCTAATATGTAAGCTGCTTCGCCAAGATCTTTCATTGAAAAACTATTATTCAAATATTCCTTGACACTATTAAGAAGGTCTACATCATTCCCAATCAACAATATGTCATATACATATAGTATTAAGAATGCTACAGAGCTCCCACTCACTTTCTTGTAAATACAAGCTTCTCCATAAGTTTGTATAAAACCAAAACTTTTGATCACCTTATCAAAACATTGATTCCAACTTCGGGATGCTTGCTTCAATCCATATATGGACCGTTGAAGTTTGCATACCTTGTTAGCATCTTTAGGATCGACAAAACCTTTGGGTTGCATCATATACAACTCTTCATCAATGTCTCCATTGAGGAATGCTGTTTTGACATCCATCTGCCATATCTCATAATCATAATATGCAGCGATTGCTAACATAATCCTCACATACTTTAGCTTCGCTACTGGTGAGAAAGTCTCATCGTAGTCAACTCCTTGAATTTGTCGAAACCCTTTTGCGACAAGTCGAGCTTTATAGACAGTAACATTACCATCAGCATCTGTTTTCTTCTTGAAGATCCATTTGTTCTCGACAGCCTTCCGGCCATCTGGTAAGTCCACCAAAGTCCATACTTGGTTTTCGTACATGGATCCAATCTCGGATTTCATGGCTTCTTGCCATTTATTGGAATATGGGCTCATCATTGCTTCCTCATATGTCTCAGGGTCATCGGTGTTGTCCACCAACATGACACTCATAACGGGATCATACCAATCTGGAGTGGTACGAGTTCTCATTGACCTGCGAGGCTCTGTAGCAACTTCAACCGAAGTTTCATGATCATCATCATTAGCTTCCTCTCTTATTGGTGCAGGCACCACAGGAACTTCTTCCGGTGCTGCGCTACTCGCAATTTCGAGAGAAGGTTCGACAACCTCGTCGAGTTGTACTTTCATTCCAGTCACTTCTTTCGAGAGAAATTCCTTCTCTAGAAAGGATCCATTCTTGGCAACGAAGATTTTGCCTTCGGATCTATGATAGAATGTATACCCAATAGTTTCCTTCGGGTTTCCTATGAAGCGCATTTTTCCGCTTTGGGTTCAAGCTTGTCCGGCTGTAACTTCTTTACATAGGCTTCGCATCCCCAAACTTTAAGGAACGACAATCTAGGTTTCTTCCCAAACCATAATTCATATGGTGTCGTTTCAACGGATTTAGATGGTGCCCTATTTAAAGTGAATGCGGCTGTTTCTAATGCATAACCCCAAAATGATAGCGGTAAATCTGTAAGTGACATCATAGAATGAACCATATCTAAGAGAGTTCGATTACGACGTTCGGACACACCATTACGCTGTGGTGTTCCCGACGGTGTCAATTGTGAAAGTATTCTACATTTCTTCAAATGCTCGCCAAACTCGTAACTTAGATATTCACCTCCACGATCAGAACGTAGAAATTTAATCTTCTTGTTACGTTGATTCTCTACCTCACTTTGAAATTCCTTAAACTTCTCGAAAGTTTAGGACTTATGTTTCATGAAATAGATATACCCATATCTACTCAAATCATCCGTGAAGGTAAGAACATAACGATAACCACCGCGCGATGCTACACTCATTGGACCACACACATCGGTATGTATGATTTCCAATAAGTCCGTAGATCGCTCCATCATACCATAAAATGGAGTCTTAGTCATTTTACCCATCAGACATGCTTCCCATCTATCAAGTGATTCGAAATCAAGTGATTCAAGAAGTCCATCGGAATGGAGTTTCTTCATACGCTTCACTCCAATGTGACCAAGACGACAGTGCCACATATAGGTCGAGTTATCGCTCGATTTCAAACGTTTAGCCTCAATGTTATTAATATGTGTATTTCCACTATCGAGATTCAATAAGAATAGACCATCTATCAAAGGTGCATGTGCATAAAACATATTACTCATATAAATCGAACAACCATTATTCTCGGACTTAAACAAGTAACCGTCTCGCAATAAACAAGATCCCGATATAATGTTCATGCTTAACGCAGGCACCAAATAACAATTATTTAAGTATAAAACTAATCCCGATGGTAGATGAAGGGGTAGCGTGCCGACCGCGATCACATCAACCTTTGATCCGTTTCCCATGCGCATCGTCACCTCGTTCTTCGCTAGCTTCCGTTTATTCTGCAACACCTGTTTCGAGTTACAAATATGAGCAACCGAACCAGTATCAAATACCTAGGCACTACTACGAGTACTAGTGAGATACACATCAATAACATGTATATCAGATATACCTTTCTTCTTGATGTTGCCGTTCTTCAAATCCGCAAAGTACTTTGGGCAATTCCGCTTCCAGTGACCTTCTCCCTTGTAGTAAAAGCACTCAGTATCAGGCTTAGGTCCAGCCTTGGTCTTCTTCGTAGGCGTGGCAACTTTCTTACCACCCTTCTTCAAGTGTCCCTTCTGCTTAGACTTGCCTTTCTTGAATTTGGTGGTCTTATTGACCAACAACACTTGGTGCTCTTTCTTGATCTCCACTTCTGCAGACTTCAACATGGCAAAGAGTTCTGGCAACGTCTTATTCATGTTTTGCATGTTGTAGTTCATCACAAAGTTCTTGTAACTTGGTGGCAGTGATTGGAGGACACGGTAAATCCCCAAAGCATTGGGAATCACTATACCCAAGCTTTGAAGTTTGTTTGCGTGCCCAAACATCTTAAGCACATGCTCACTGACGGAGCTGCCCTCTTCCATCTTGCAGTTAAAGAACTTTTCAGAAGCCTCATAGCTTTCAATTGCCGCATGAGTCTCAAAAATCAATTTGAGATCCTCGACAATATGATATGGGTCTCAAACCTTTTCTGAAGCTCCGATTCTAAACCATACAAGATAGCACACTGAACTGTGGAGTACTGAGTCTTCCGAGTGAGGTAAACATTCTTTACTTCATCGGCAGCATCAGCTGCAGGTGGGTCACCCAGCGGTGCATCCAGCACATAGGTCAAATTACCAGCTGTGAGGACAATCCTCAAATTGCGGAACCAATCCGCGAAGTTGCTTCCATTGTTTTTCAACTTTTCTTTCTCTAGGAACGCATTAAAATTGATGGTAGGGGCTGCCATTGATCTACAACATATTTGCAATAGTTTAGACTAAGTTTATGACAAATTGAGTTCGAATTAATAATAAAATTAATCTAGGTGAACTCCCACTCAAAACAATATCCCTCACATTGTTTTAGTGATCACACGAACCAAATCCACCACATCAACACCGATCATCACGAGAGTTGATATAGTTTCAATGGCGAACAATCGACATGTTCATCATATCTACTATATGATTCATGCTTTACCTTTCGGTGATCCGTGTTCCGAGACCATGTCTGTACATGCTAGGCTCGTTAAGATCAAACCTTAGTTTCCGCATGAGCAAATCTGGCTTGCTCACATTGTATACACTTGCGGAATCTAACACACCCAATCATCACGTGGTGCTTCGAAACAACAAGCTTTAGCAACAGTGCTAACTAAGGGTGAACACTTTATGACTTGAAATTCATGTGCATGAGGGATCATCTTATAATGCTACCGTCGTCTACTAAGCAATACAAGATGCATAAAGGATTAACATCACATGCAATTCATAATATGTGATATGATATGGCCTTTCTTCTTTGTGCTTCCGATCTCCATCTTCTAGCACGAACATGATCTCCATCATCACCGGCATTGCATCAAGGTCAATGACGCTTCTCCATGGTTGTCGTCCACCGGCTTCAACTATTACAACTATTTTGAATAGACACGCGGGTCTTAACATAAATTAAAGACAACCATATGGCTCCTGCCGGTTGCCAACTTACAATAAGGAACATTGCATACATCAAATATAATCACAATCATGGCCATATCACATCACTGCACACCCCTGCAAAACAAATAGTAATTTCACTTATTCAAAATATTTTCTTTGTTAATTGTTTAACTTTTCAAATCCCTTTAGGATTTGTTTGATCAAAGGGTTTGAAGGTTTCAAATTGTATTCAAAAAGTTTCTTATGGCCCTGGAAATCAACAAAGTTTTATTTTATTCATTTATTTTTCACATTACAAGATTTGGAAAATCTTGGGATGTGACAGGCTACCACCCTTAAAATAAATCTCGTCCCGAGATTTGGGGAGGCTAGGGTTACATATTGGCTCAAAACAATCTAGGGTACTACCACCCTTAAAAAATTTCCAACTAAACTACATCTTGGCTTGCTTGGGATCCTGGGGAAACTTCTCTGGGCAACCTTCTGCATAGTGTCCTTTGTTTCCACACTTGACTCATGGGACAAGGTTGAGTTTCTCCATTGGCTTGTTCAACTTGTTCATCATCTTTTCTGGACAATTGTTTACATAGTGGCCTAGTTCCTTGCATTTGAAACACATCACTTGGCTGATATCTTTCTTTTCCTTTGGTATCATTGCCTCTTGTTTGTTTCTTTGGTTCTTCTTCTTTTCTGGGCATTCATTGGCATAGTGTCCCATCTCTTTGCAATTGTAACATTGCACTTGAGTAATATCCTCCTTGTTAGGGTTGGGGCATTTCTTCTTCTTCTTCTTAGGTCTCTCCAAAGCTAGGAGTTCTTCTAGTTCATGTTCTTCATAGGTGGGAGATCTTTCTCTCTTCTTGGGGCATTGATCTTCATGTTCCTTGGATGCATGATCCTTGTATCCACAAGTATTACTAGCTTGGGTTCCTTCTATAATAGCATCTTTGTCATCCTTGTGGTCATTAGCTCTTTGGGAAAAGTTTCCTTCCATGTTGATCATTTGGGTAACCAATCCTTGCAACAATTGGGATTGAAGTTTCAAAATCCTTTGTATGGTTGGGTCTAGTCCATTGTTGTTGGCTAGAAGCTGAGTTGTCTCTTGGTTCAACTGGTTTTGGGTTGCTATAAGTTCTCTCATGTTGTCCTCTTGGTTGTTGTTGGTGTCATCAACCTTGATGTTGGAATCTTTTGGAGAAGTCATCTGTTTGGATTGGGATTAGAATAGGCAAGATATTTCTAAGGAAGTAATTCTATTCACACACATCACAATTCACACAAGCAATGTGCAAGCAATCACAAACAAACATTCCACTCAAACAACAAGTTTCAAGCATATTTTTAGGCAACCAATTTTTTTTTGTTACACCACATAAGTTGGTGTGTTTGACTTAACTAAAATATGGTGGTCCATCTATATGGTTCACTTGTGATCTTTCCATTCTTCTTTGGTTGATTCGTCTTTACATGAGATCATGGTTTCCTTGGGAAAAACTCCTTGGTTATAAAACTTCAAGTAATGTAGGCTCCTTCTAACTTTTGCATTCCCTCAGTCTCTAAATCTTGAGCAAGATTTCCTTGTCTCACTTGTAGTCCTTAGTGATATCCAAGTTGGAAGTCCTTGGTAAATATGCTGAAGATGTTGAAGTCATTAGAGTTGAAGAAGTTGAAGTCATTAGAGTTGAAAGTGTTGAAGAAGTCCTTTGCACATGGTGTAGTCTTTGGCCATGGGGTAGGTTTTTCCATCAAGTTTTGAAATAGATGAGATGTAGAATCAAAACCCAAAATGGTTGAGGAAAGAGTTTACAAGATTGTTTGTAAATAAGTTTTGGAACAAATACACTCCTATTTTCTAAGGGTTTTTGTCCAATCCTAGGTTTACAAATCCTACAGGCAACACAATGCTCTGATACCATCTGTAGAGGGAGTGTCCCAACCTTTATTAACATAAGGTGGTGTCCCCTGTGTTTACAATGCTAGTCCCTGGATCAATAGCTAGCATCCACAGTTAAGATGTAATATCAAGAAACAAAGGTCATAATATAACTTTATAACCAGGAATAACATAATTTTATTACATCTTTACATAGCTCATTTGGCTATTATATTACATTGCAGCGGAATAACTATAGTCATGGGGTCCTTCATCTTCAAAGTGCCACAGGCAAATGTTGGTTGTAGACTTTGTAATCCTAATCAACACACTTCCACTAAATCAATCAAACCTGCAACATACAAGTTACAACCACAAGGGTCAATACATTTGAATTGTATTGGAAAGTGATACTATGGTAGTATAGTGGAGTCTATCTTCTATATGCATTTGGCTAAGTGGAGTTGAGGCTTGCATTGCTCAAAATATATTTTTCCTTAATATTTGAAAACACTAAGTTTTTGTTTTGACAAAATCTTTTCCAAGACAACTCTCAATCAAAGATTGAAGATTTCAAAAACCCTTGTTCAACCACAAGTTTTTATCTTAGAAATTTGAATGATGAGATTCTTGATTGCTTCCATGTCTTGATGCTCAAATTGTCCTTTACCAGGGACATGGCTAAGTACTTAGGTTTTACACTCTGCAGAGGTGGTGCACTTTCCCCACAAGACTTGGTTTCCCAAGACAAGATCTTTCAGAAGCCTTCCCTTAGACCAAAATGGACGCGTTCCAACCTATCAAAAACTACCACCCACTATCCATATGGCTAAGTTCTTGCAACTTATATGATCTAGGCAGAGCCCATATTGCCAAGTGGCTGCACTTGAAGCTTCTCAACATTTGACATCTCAAATCTCTTTGTTCCTGGGTGGCCAACCACAAGTGAGATACACAAGGTAAACCATAGACATGGGCCTTGTGAACCACTCAACCAAAATCCACCAAGCAATTACCATTCCACCCAGGTGATTCATTAACTTAGTTGTTTTATTAAACAAAAACACAAGTCCTCAGACTTAGAAATTTTTCATAGTATGGATATATATTCCACCCTTGTTTTCTATTAGCTAGGCTAAGCTTGATAGTAGTAGGAATCTTAACTTAGGAAATGTTCCACTAAGGTTCATCTACTAGGCTTTCCTATAGCAAGGTTTATACTAAGCAAAATTCCATGCAAGTTTTTACTTAGAGAAATCACTAATGCATAGTGAAAGTAATGGGACAAAAAGTATGAAGCATCACTTGCCTTTTTGGTAGAGTATGGTTTCACTCCTTGTCCTTGCAACAATCACAATCTTCAAGTCACTACAAATCAATCAAGCAAGGCACAAACTTAATCTACCAATCAAGCAAAACATCACATAAAATCATAAAGTCTAGGAATTGCATGCAAGCATGCCAAGCTTTGTTTTATTTGAAAAAGTGGTTCCTAATGGGTCTTAAACATTTGAAAACACCTAATGGTCTTTTTGTAAAGTGGCAAAGTCATTTGCTAAAGGTTTCACCTCAAGAACCATTTTCAAAACAAAGTATCATTTTATGTGGTGTAGAAATATTTTTTACTAAGGCATTAACCTATAGGGTTCTCCAAATATATTTTCAAACCATAAAACTTGGTGTTTTGGGTCAGATACTTTGAAACAAAACATTTTCCAAAAGTTTTCTTCCAAAACCAATTTTAAGAAATAAACCATATTTTTATTTGACTAGAAATGGTTTTAAATCAAAGAATCATTCTTTTTCTTCACTAAATACATTTTTGAATCCACAAGGTGTTTCCTATGGTCAGTAGGTTCAAAGCAATCCAATTGCAAAAGATTTTATCCTCAAATTCATTTTTAAACAATTTTTACATCCTTATCAAGCACACAAATGTTTCTGCAAAAACAACCATTTTTCCAGAAGCTTTTCACTAAACAAAACGCATTGTTGGCTAGGGCTTGTCTTGCTGATTCCATTGGTATAAAATTTGTAATTTTTGGACGTGTGGTTTAAAAGTTGTGCAATTTATAAAATTGGAAATCTAATAGATCAAAATCTGTCTTTTAAATCAACTACAGGCCACGTGTGATGTTTCTATTGGTCCATACCGGTTCAGTGTGGATCACGCTGCAGACCGTTGGATTAAAAGGGATCTGTGCGGCTCTGATCGACGCATACCCTTTCGTTTAAGTCGCTGGTTCCTACGCGTCCGATCTAAAATGAATGGTTCTGATCCAATTGACCACAAAGTGGCGGCGCTGGCGGCGGTGGTTGGCGGCGGCGCGCTCAGACGGTGTGGTCGCCGGTGATTTAGGAGGAGAGGGAAGCAGAGGGGTAGCTCACCAGAATCACCGAAGCCTGATGATGCTCAACGTTGTGGCAGCTCGTCGAGGGGCGCAGTGGAGCGGGCTTGATTGCTCGCCGGAGTGGAGCTGCGCCTCGGCCTTGCTCAGTCGTCGTCGAGGACGGCGCTGGGGATCACTCGGAGACAAACGAGATGCACGGTCAGATGCGCAAAGACACGGCGAATGTGTGTGCGTGAACGAGAGGGGTCGGGGTAGTCTGGTTTACCAAAGGGAGGTCGTCGGAGAAGAGCCAGATGGCGGCGGTGCTGGAGGTTGTCGTTGCCGGGGCTCAAAGGCGCGCGCGAGTGAGCTGCGGCTGCAGAAAGGTCCGCTGGGGGATGCTGATCACAGCTGCATGCTCGAGGGGGCAAGAGGTGGCGTGGAGCTGCTGGAATCTTCGCCGGAGTGTCGTCAGAACAGAGGGAGTGTTTGGGCAAAATTCGGCAGCCTGGGGGCGTGTCGAAGTGGGGCGACAGAGGGGAAGAGGAGAGGAGAGGGAGACGATTTATCCTGCGTGGTCAAGGGGCTGATTCAACGCGTGATTAAGACATATTACGCCGGAGTTATTCCATCTGCAACGGCCGGCGAGAGGTGGGCGTAGTCTGCGGGTGGGGAAGAAGAGGGACGTGGCGGTGGGGTCCTCTGGTCAGTGAGAAAGGGAGAGGGAACGGGGTCCACTTGTCATCGTCTGCGTGGGTCAGTTAGTTGGTGCCAACCGTTTTCCTCGGGAGGGAGAGAAACTGGGCTGCGAGTGGGCTTATTGGGCTGGCTCCGTCGGGTCAGGTCCAATTCACACTTTTTTTTTCTGTCTGATTGTTTTATCATTTTCTATTTCTATTTTTCTGTTTTGAATTTCAAACAAGCAAACAACATTCAAAACAAATCAAACAATCACCACACTTTGTAACTTTGAATTTGGTTCTGTTTATCAACATAAACCAAATCCCAAAATAAAATAATATTTTTATTCTTTTTAGGATCCATTCATTAATTAAATAAAATGGACCTTTAGTTATTTAATCAAATAGGGTTTGATTTATTTAATAAAATCTCCATTTGAAATCTGAATATTTTCCAAAACCAAATCAGTAGGTTTTATTTGAAAATAGAGAATACTTGGAAAACTTGTTTAAAACAAAATAACATTTTAATTTTAGGTTCCATTAATAATTATAAAATGGACCTTAGTTATTAAATCAAATAGGATTTGTTTTATTAAAATATTTATTTTGAAATCTAAAATAAAACCAAAACACTTCAGTAGGTTTTATTTAAGAAAAATAAAATATTTGGAAAACTTATTTTTAAAATAAATCAATAAGTTTTTGTGTTTATTTAAAATGGAAAAAGCCTTTACTTTAATAAAATTGGATATTAAATCCTTATTATTTTATTTAGATGAACCTTTACTATTTTTATCAAAACAAAATGTTTTTATTTCAAAACATTGGCCAAGGTTTAATTTTGGCTTGATAAAGCAATCTTTATTTATAAAACCACCTTTTTCTTTTTCATTTGAAAACCAAATCTTTTCATTAAAAGATCCAAAATAGTAATTTCACTTATTCAAAATATTTTCTTTGTTAATTGTTTAACTTTTCAAATCCCTTTAGGATTTGTTTGATCAAAGGGTTTGAAGGTTTCCAATTGTATTCAAAAAGTTTCTTCTGGCTCTGAAAATCAACAAAGTTTTATTTTATTCATTTATTTTTCACATTACAAGATTTGGAAAATCTTGGGATGTGACAGACTCCTCCCCAACTCGGTTTCCTCCTCTTTTCCTCTTTCCAAATTTAGCCGTTTGACTTTCAAACTAGTCGTTTGACTTTTCAAACTAGGATTTGAATTAATCCTTTATTTGGTTCAGCGATGACACTTAGTACATGATGCAATCATACCAACTTGATACAACACATTCATGTACCCTTCCCCTCCGGAGTGCCGGACATTCCGGAACATTCTAGAACATTCCCGATGAAAACACCGGAACCATTCCCCAACTCCGCAACGGGACTTTCCTTATATGAATCTTATTCTCCGGACCACCAGATCTCCTCGTGATATCCCGGATCCCATTCGAGACTCCGAACAACATTCGGTCTCTTTCTCATCATTCCATAACTACTCAAACAACGTCGAATCCTTAAGTGTGTCTCCCTACGGTTCGTGAATTATGCGGACATGATCGAGACACTTCTCCGAACAATAACCAATAGAGGAATCTGGAAATTCATATGGCTCCCACATATTTCTACGATTACTTCGTGATCGAATGAACCACTTTACATACGATACCAATTTCCTTTTGTCTCACGATAGTTTACTTATCCGAGGTTATGATCGTCGGTATCTCTGCATACCTAGTTCAACCTCGTTACCGATAAGTACTCTTTTCTCGTTCCCGTGATATGTGATCCCTTGTGAGCCAGTCACATGCTTGCAAGCTAATTGGATGACATTTCACCGAGAGGGCCCATAGTATTGTTGGAGATATGCCCTAGAGGTAATAATAAATGTAGTTATTATTATATATCTTTGTGTTTATGATAAATGTTTACATTCATGCTATAATAGTATTAACAAGGAAACCATTAATACTTGTGTGATTTGTAAACTTAATTTGAAGTCCCTAGTATGGCCTCTATACTTCACTAGCTTGTTGGTTGATTGATGATGTGGTTTCTTTGTCATGAACATTGAGATGTTATCAACAACAAGATCATATCGTTAGGAGAATGATATGGTGGACATACTCCTATAGACAAGCGTAGCATAAAGATCAAGTCATTTCAATAGTTCAATTGCTATATGCTTTCTGATACATAGTAACCTAATTCCTTCGACCATGAGATCATGCATATTGCCTTTACTGGATGGATGCTTTGATGTCATCAAACACCACACCGTAACAGGGTGGCTATAAAAGTGGCATTGGGTGTTCGGAAAGTATTGGTTGAAACACATGGATCAAGAGTGGGATTTGTCCATCCACATGACGGATAGATATTCTCTGGGCCCTCTCGGTGAAATGTCATCCAATTAGCTTGCAAGCATGTGACTTGGTCACAAGGGATCACATATCACGGGAACGAGAAAAGAGTACTTATCAGTAACGAGGTTGAACTAGGTATGCAGAGATACCGACGATCATGACCTCGGATAAGTAACA
This sequence comes from Avena sativa, assembly GCA_916181665.1. Taxonomy (NCBI): domain Eukaryota; kingdom Viridiplantae; phylum Streptophyta; class Magnoliopsida; order Poales; family Poaceae; genus Avena; species Avena sativa. The sequence continues at coordinate 355,187,227 of OV702295.1, forward strand.
TATCGTGAGACAAAGGGAAATTGGTATCGTATGTAAGTGGTTCATTCGATCGCAAAGTAATCGTAGAAATATGTGGGAGCCATATGAATTTCCAGATTCCTCTATTGGTTATTGTTCGGAGAAGTGTCTCGATCATGTCCGCATAATTCACGAACCGTAGGGAGACACACTTAAGGATTCGACGTTGTTTGAGTAGTTATGGTATTATGAGAAAGAGACCGAATGTTGTTCGGAGTCTCGGATGGGATCCGGGATATCACGAGGTGATCCGGAATGGTCCGGAGAATAAGATTCATATAAGGAAAGTCCCATTTCGGAGTTGGGGAATGGTTCCGGTGTTTTCATCGGGAACATTCTAGAAGGTCCCGGAATGTCCGGCACTCCGGGGGGGAAGGGGTACATGAATGTGTCATTGCAAGATGGAATGATTGCATCATGTACTAAGTGTTCTCGCTGTCCAAAATAAAGGGTTTATTTAATTCCTAAATTGGAAAAGTCAAACGGCTAGTTTGAAAGTCAAACTGCCAGTTTTGGAAAGTGGGAAGAGGAGGAGAAGAGGAGACCGACTTGGGGAAGGAGTCCCCAAGCCGGCGGCCAGCCCTAGGCCGAGTTGGGGAGGGACTCCCTCCCTCCCCTAGCGCGCCAGCCCTCCCACCTATAAAGGGAGGGGCAGGGCTCCCCTCCCAACACACACAAGTTCCTATCCTCTAAACTAGAAACTAGACCTAGACCCCGGTTTAGAGCTGTTTCGGTTTAGAGCCTTCTAATTGGTTTAGAGCCCTCTAATTGGTGTGTCTAATTACTAGACCACTAATAGCCTCTCTCATAAGCTCCACCATACTCGCACCGGCTTAAGGCGAAGCCCTGCGGGATCTCCCCTCTACCTCCGGTACCACGCCGTTGTGCTGCCGGAATCGCGAGGAGAGTGCTACAACCTCCGCTGCCTGCTGGAACAAGGGAGAGGAAGGTCTTCGTCGAGTACCGAACGTGTGACCGACTGCGGGAGCGCTGCGGGAACGCGGCGCCGGAAGGATCGTCTACGCGATCTTGAGATCGGAAAGAGTACGACTACATCACCCACGAGAATCTGCTCTCGTTAAACACTTTGGAATCTTCGAGGGTGAGTTATTCCATCGACTCGTTGCTACAATCTAGTAGATAGATCTTGGCTTGTTTGTTTGTATGCGATAGAAAATTTTTGTTTTCCATGCTACGAACCCCTACAGTGGTATCAGAGCCGTGTCTATATGTAGATCTGTTGCACGAGTAGAACACAATGGTCATTGTGGGCGTTGATGCTTTTATTGTAGATTGCTTTTTGTGTACTTTGCATCTTGCGGTATGTTGGGATGAAGCGGCCCGGGCTAACCTTACATGACATCGTTCATGAGACTTGCTCCACGCTTGACATGCAACTCGTTTTGCATAAGTGGCTTTGCGGGTGCCTGTTTCTCCTAGCATAGTAAAGATCCAATTTACAACGGGTGATCAACAATGCTAGTATCAATGTTGTGGTTCTTGTTCGTAAGTTAGAACGACACTTATGGAAAGCCCCAAACCACGTAAAATATGCAAAGAAAGTAGAAGCGTCTAACTTTGTTTTGCAGGGGTGTGCAGTGATGTGATATGGCCATGATTGTGATTATATTTGATGTATGCAATGATCCTTATTGTAAGTTGGCAACCGGCAGGAGCCATATGGTTGTCTTTAATTTCTGTTAAGGCCTGCGTGTCTATTCAAAATAGTTGTAATAGTTGAAGTTGGCGGACGACAACCATGAAGAAGCGTCATTGACCTTGATGCTATGCCGGTGATGATGGAGATCATGTTCGTGCTTGAAGATGGAGATCGGAAGCACAAAGAAGAAAGGCCATATCATATCACATATTATGAATTGCATGTGATGTTAATCCTTTATGCATCTTGTATTGCTTAGTAGACGACGGTAGCATTATAAGATGATCCCTCATGCACATAAATTTCAAGTTCTAAAAGTGTTCACCCTTAGTATGCACCGTTGCCAAAGCTTGCTGCTTCGAAGCACCACGTGATGATCGGGTGTCTTTGATTCCGCGGGTGACTACAACGTAAGCAAGCCAGATTTGCTTATGCGGAAGCTAAGGTTTGATCTTGACGAGCCTAGCATGTACAGACATGGCCTCAGGAACACGGATCGCCGAAAGGCAAAGCATGAATCATATAGTAGATATGATGAACATGATGATTGTTCGCCATTAAAACTATATCAGCTCTCGTGATGATCGGTGTTGATGTAGTGGATTTGGTTCGTGTGATCACTAAAACAATGTGAGGGATGTTGTTTTGAGTGGGAGTTCACCTAGTTTAATTTCATTAATTAATTTGAACTCAATTTGTCATAAACTTAGTCTAAACTATTGCAAATATGTTGTAGATCAATGGCAGCCCCTACCATCAATTTTAATGCGTTCCTAGAGAAAGAAAAGTTGAAAAACAATGGAAGCAACTTCGCGGATTGGTTCCGCAATTTGAGGATTGTCCTCACAGCTGGTAATTTGACCTATGTGCTGGATGCACCGCTAGGTGACCCACCTGCAGCTGATGCTACCGATGAAGTAAAGAATGTTTACCTCGCTCGGAAGAATCAGTACTCCATAGTTCAGTGTGCTATCTTGTATGGTTTAGAATCGGAGCTTCAGAAAAGGTTTGAAGAGTCAGATCCATATGATATTGTCGAGGATCTCAAATTAATCTTTGAGACTCATGCGGCAATTGAAAGTTATGAAGCTTCTGAAAAGTTCTTTAACTGCAAGATGGAAGAGGGTAGCTCCGTCAGTGAGCATGTGCTTAAAATGTCTGGGCACGCAAATAAACTTCAAAGTTTGGGTATAGTGATTCCTAATACTTTGGGAGTTTACCGCATCCTCCAATCACTACCACCAAGTTACAAGAACTTTGTGATGAACTACAACATGCAGAACATGAACAAAGAGTTGCCAGAACTATTTGCTATGTTAAAATCTGCAGAAGTGGAGATCAAGAAAGAGCACCAAGTGTTGATGGTCAATAAGACCACCAAATTCAAGAAAGGCAAGTCTAAGCAGAAGGGACACTTCAAGAAGGGTGGTAAGAAAGTTACCACGCCGACGAAGAGGACCAAGGCTGGACCCAAGCCTGATACTGAGTGCTTTTACTGCAAGGGAGAAGGTCACTGGAAGCGGAATTGCCCAAGGTACTTGGCGGATTTGAAGAACGGCAACATCAAGAAGAAAGGTATATCTGATATACATGTTATTGATGTGTATCTCACTAGTACTCGTAGTAGTGCCTGGGTATTTGATACTGGTTCGGTTGCTCATATTTGTAACTCGAAACAGGAGCTGCAGAATAAACGGAAGCTAGTGAAGAACGAGGTGACGATGCGCGTGGGAAACGGATCAAAGGTTGATGTGATCGCGGTCGGCACACTACCTCTTCATCTACCATCGGGATTAGTTTTATACTTAAATAATTGTTATTTGGTGCCTGCGTTGAGCATGAACATTATATCGGGATCTTGTTTATTGCGAGACGGTTACTTGTTTAAATCCGAGAATAATGGTTGTTCGATTTATATGAGTAATATGTTTTATGCACATGCACCTTTGATAGATGGTCTATTCATATTGAATCTCGATAGTAGAAATACACATATTAATAACATTGAGGCTAAACGTTTGAAATCAAGCGATAATTTGACCTATATGTGGCACTGTCGTCTTGGTCACATTGGAGTGAAGCGTATGAAGAAACTCCATTCCGATGGACTTCTTGAATCACTTGATTTTGAATCACTTGAAAGATGCGAAGCATGTCTGATGGGTAAAATGACTAAGACTCCATTTTCTGGTATGATGGAGCGAGCTACAGACTTATTGGAAATCATACATACCGATGTGTGTGGTCCAATGAGTGTAGCATCGCGCAGTGGTTATCGTTATGTTCTTACCTTCACGGATGACTTGAGTAGATATGGGTATATCTATTTTATGAAACATAAGTCCGAAACTTTCGAGAAGTTTAAGGAGTTTCAAAGTGAGGTAGAGAATCAACGTAACAAGAAGATTAAATTTCTACGATCTGATCGTGGAGGTGAATATCTAAGTTACAAGTTTGGCGAGCATTTGAAGAAATGTGGAATACTTTCGCAGTTGACACCGCCGGGAACACCACAGCGTAATGGTGTGTCTGAACGTCGTAATCGAACTCTCTTAGATATGGTTCGTTCTATGATGTCACTTACAGATTTGCCACTATCATTTTGGGGTTATGCATTAGAAACAGCCGCATTCACTTTAAATAGGGCACCGTCTAAATCCGTTGAAACGACACCGTATGAATTATGGTTTGGGAAGAAACCTAAATTGTCGTTCCTTAAAGTTTGGGGATGCGAAGCCTATGTAAAGAAGTTACAGCCGGACAAGCTTGAACCCAAAGCGGAAAAATGCGTCTTCATAGGATACCCGAAGGAAACTGTTGGGTATACCTTCTATCATAGATCCGAAGGCAAAATCTTCGTTGCTAAGAATGGATCCTTTCTAGAGAAGGAATTTCTCTCAAAAGAAGTGACTGGAAGGAAAGTAGAACTCGACGAGGTTGTCGAACCTTCTCTCGAAATTGCGAGTAGCGCAGCACCGGAAGAAGTTCCTGTGGTGCCTGCACCAATAAGAAGAGGAAGCTAATGATGGTGATCATGAAACTTCGGTTGAAGTTACTACAGAGCCTCGGAGGTCAACGAGAACTCGTACCACTCCAGATTGGTATGATTCCGTTATGAATGTCATGTTGGTGGACAACACCGATAACCCCGAGACATATGAGGAAGCGATGATGAGCCCAGATTCCAATAAATGGCAAGAAGCCATGAAATCCGAGATTGGATCCATGTACGAAAACCAAGTATGGACTTTGGTGGACTTACCGGATGGCCGGAAGGCTGTCGAGAACAAATGGATTTTCAAGAAGAAAACAGATGCTGATGGTAATGTTACTGTCTATAAAGCTCGACTTGTCGCAAAAGGGTTTCGACAAATTCAAGGAGTTGACTACGATGAGACTTTCTCACCGGTAGCGAAGCTAAAGTCTGTGAGGATTATGTTAGCAATCGCTGCATATTATGATTATGAGATATGGCAGATGGATGTCAAAACAGCATTCCTCAATGGAGACATTGATTAAGAGTTGTATATGATACAACCCAAAGGTTTTGTCGATCCTAAAGATGCTAACAAGGTATGCAAGCTTCAACGGTCCATCTATGGATTGAAGCAAGCATCCCGAAGTTGGAATCAACGTTTTGATAAGGTAATCAAAAGTTTTTGTTTTATACAAACTTATGGAGAAGCTTGTATTTACAAGAAAGTGAGTGGGAGCTCTGTAGCATTCTTAATACTGTATGTGGATGACATATTGTTGATTGGGAATGATGTAGACCTTCTTAATAGTGTCAAGGAATATTTGAATAATAGTTTTTCAATGAAGGATCTTGGCGAAGCAGCTTACATATTAGGCATAAAGATTTATAGAGATAGATCGAAACGCCAAATATCATTGTCACAAAGTACATATTTGGACAAAGTTCTAAAGAGGTTTGGAATGGAAGATAGCAAGAAAGGGTTCTTGCCCATGTTGCCCAATACGACCTTGAGTAAAACTCAAAGTCCGACATCGGCAGAAGATAGAGAAAAGATGAGTAAGACTCCCTATGCCTCAGCCATAGGATCTCTAATGTATGCCATGCTATGTACTAGACCCGACATCGCATATGCTGTTAGTCTAACTAGCAGATATCAAAGTGATCCAGGAGTGGATCATTGGACAGTGGTCAAAAACATCCTTAAGTACTTGAGAAGAACTAAGGATATGGTTCTTTCTTATGGAGGTGATGAACAGCTCGTTGTTAATGGTTACACCGATGCTAGTTGGAACACCGATCCGGATGATTCTAAATCACAATCTGGATACGTATTTATTTTGAATGGTGCAGCAGTTAGCTGGAGGAGTGCAAAGCAAAGCGTTGTGGCGAGATCTTCAACTGAATCGGAATACATGGCTGCTTCGGAGGCTTCACAAGAAGCGATATGGATGAAAGAGTTCATTACAGAGCTGGGTGTGGTTCCAAGTGCGCTGGACCCAATGTCTATCTACTGTGATAACATGGGCGCCATAGCCAATGCGCAAGAACCAAGGTCACACAAGAAGCTGAAGCATATCAAGCTGCGTTTCCACGCTATTCGAGAACATATCCAGGATGGGGATATAAAGATTTGCAAAGTACACACAGATCTGAATGTGGCGGATCCGTTGACTAAACCTCTCCCGAGGGCAAAACATGACCAACACCAAACTGCCATGGGTGTTCGGTATATTACCATGTAATCTAGATTAGATGACTCTAGTGCAAGTGGGAGACTGTTGGAGATATGCCCTAGAGGTAATAATAAATGTAGTTATTATTATATATCTTTGTGTTTATGATAAATGTTTACATTCATGCTATAATAGTATTAACAAGGAAACCATTAATACTTGTGTGATTTGTAAACTTAATTTGAAGTCCCTAGTATGGCCTCTATACTTCACTAGCTTGTTGGTTGATTGATGATGTGGTTTCTTTGTCATGAACATTGAGATGTTATCAACAACAAGATCATATCGTTAGGAGAATGATATGGTGGACATACTCCTATAGACAAGCGTAGCATAAAGATCAAGTCATTTCAATAGTTCAATTGCTATATGCTTTCTGATACATAGTAACCTAATTCCTTCGACCATGAGATCATGCATATTGCCTTTACTGGATGGATGCTTTGATGTCATCAAACACCACACCGTAACAGGGTGGCTATAAAAGTGGCATTGGGTGTTCGGAAAGTATTGGTTGAAACACATGGATCAAGAGTGGGATTTGTCCATCCACATGACGGATAGATATTCTCTGGGCCCTCTCGGTGAAATGTCATCCAATTAGCTTGCAAGCATGTGACTTGGTCACAAGGGATCACATATCACGGGAACGAGAAAAGAGTACTTATCAGTAACGAGGTTGAACTAGGTATGCAGAGATACCGACGATCATGACCTCGGATAAGTAACATATCGTGAGACAAAGGGAAATTGGTATCGTATGTAAGTGGTTCATTCGATCGCAAAGTAATCGTAGAAATATGTGGGAGCCATATGAATTTCCAGATTCCTCTATTGGTTATTGTTCGGAGAAGTGTCTCGATCATGTCCGCATAATTCACGAACCGTAGGGAGACACACTTAAGGATTCGACGTTGTTTGAGTAGTTATGGTATTATGAGAAAGAGACCGAATGTTGTTCGGAGTCTCGGATGGGATCCGGGATATCACGAGGTGATCCGGAATGGTCCGGAGAATAAGATTCATATAAGGAAAGTCCCATTTCGGAGTTGGGGAATGGTTCCGGTGTTTTCATCGGGAACATTCTAGAAGGTCCCGGAATGTCCGGCACTCCGGGGGGGAAGGGGTACATGAATGTGTCATTGCAAGATGGAATGATTGCATCATGTACTAAGTGTTCTCGCTGTCCAAAATAAAGGGTTTATTTAATTCCTAAATTGGAAAAGTCAAACGGCTAGTTTGAAAGTCAAACTGCCAGTTTTGGAAAGTGGGAAGAGGAGGAGAAGAGGAGACCGACTTGGGGAAGGAGTCCCCAAGCCGGCGGCCAGCCCTAGGCCGAGTTGGGGAGGGACTCCCTCCCTCCCCTAGCGCGCCAGCCCTCCCACCTATAAAGGGAGGGGCAGGGCTCCCCTCCCAACACACACAAGTTCCTATCCTCTAAACTAGAAACTAGACCTAGACCCCGGTTTAGAGCTGTTTCGGTTTAGAGCCTTCTAATTGGTTTAGAGCCCTCTAATTGGTGTGTCTAATTACTAGACCACTAATAGCCTCTCTCATAAGCTCCACCATACTCGCACCGGCTTAAGGCGAAGCCCTGCGGGATCTCCCCTCTACCTCCGGTACCACGCCGTTGTGCTGCCGGAATCGCGAGGAGAGTGCTACAACCTCCGCTGCCTGCTGGAACAAGGGAGAGGAAGGTCTTCGTCGAGTACCGAACGTGTGACCGACTGCGGGAGCGCTGCGGGAACGCGGCGCCGGAAGGATCGTCTACGCGATCTTGAGATCGGAAAGAGTACGACTACATCACCCACGAGAATCTGCTCTCGTTAAACACTTTGGAATCTTCGAGGGTGAGTTATTCCATCGACTCGTTGCTACAATCTAGTAGATAGATCTTGGCTTGTTTGTTTGTATGCGATAGAAAATTTTTGTTTTCCATGCTACGAACCCCTACAAGTATATCTATCCGTCATATGGATGGACAAATCCCACTCTTGATCCATGTGTTTCAACCAATACTTTTCGAACACTCAATGCCACCTTTATAACCACCCAGTTACGGTGTGGTGTTTGATGTCATCAAAGCATCCATCCGGTAAAGGTGATATGCATGATCTCATGGTCGAAGGAATTAGGTTACTATGTATCAGAAAACATATAGCAATTGAACTATTAAAATGACTTGATCTTTATGCTACGCTTATCTATAGGAGTATGTCCATCATATCATTCTCCTAACAATATGATCTTGTTGTTAATAACATCTCAATGTTCATGATAGGGAAACCACTATCATCTTATTAACCAACAAGCTAGTATTAGATAGAGGCTTTTACCAGGGACTTCAAGTTAAGTTTACAAATCACACAAGTATTAATGTTTCCTTGTTAATACTATTATAGCATGAATGTAAACATTTATCATAAACACAAAGATATAATAATAACTACATTTATTATTGCCTCTAGGGCATATCTCCAACAGACACAAGGGAAGCCAAAGAATACTTGCAAGCCTTAACAGCTGAGTTGTCAGTTCAGCTGCACCTGGAAATAGTTCTTGCTCACAAAAGTTTATCAGTAGCAATGGTTTGGTAGTAGCAATAGTAAAGCAACAACAACAGTGAAATAGTAGCAATAGTAACAGTAACAGTAACAGTAGGATTCGAGTGCGGTAGGCATATGGATGGATGTACGGGCGTTGCATGGACGAGTCTAAACATGTAACTTCAAGATCTAGGGCATTGCAGATAAATAATAACAAGCGTCCAAGTACTAAACAATCCTGGGCATGTGCTCCAAATATAGTCATACGTGCTCGCAATGAGAACTTGCACAACATCTTCTGTCCAGCCAGCCCGTGGCAGCGGGGCCTCTAGGGAACTACTGGCAATTAAGGTGCTCCTTTTAATAGATCACCGAAGCAAAGCATTAACACTCCATGAACACATGTGATCCTCACACCACAGCCATCCCCTCCGGTTGTCCCAATTATTGTCACTTTGGGGCCTTTGGATCCGGAATATGATATGGGTACACACCTTGCAGATAAGATCACAAACAATACTATCATAATGATTCAATAGTAAGTTCAGATCTGAGATCATGGCACTCGGTCCCTAGTGACAAGCATTAAGCACAACAAGTTGCAACAAAGTCAAATAGCACTAATAGAGATACTAGGCACTATGCCCTAACAGATCTTATTCTATTACATGATAGAGCTCATCCAATCCCTACCATCCCCAAGCCTACAACAGGGGGTTACTCACTCGTGGATGAGGGAAACATCGATGGTTGATGGAGATGCGTTGGTGATGACGATGGCGATGATCCTCTCCAAATTCCCCATCCCGGCAGGGTGCCAGAACGGAGTTTCTGGATCCGAATCTTGGTTTCTGGTGGCGGCGGCGGAGCGGAACTCTTTATGAAAAACTATCGAACCCTACTCGATTTTTAGGTCGAAAGGCAACTTATAGGCGCAGAGAGAGGCCGAGGGGGTGCACCCCCAGGCGTGGCCAGTGGGTGGGCCCATGCCTGGCATGGGTGTGGCCCCCCCAGGCCCCTTCTCCGTCTCGTCTCCTGGCTCCGTGGATATTCTGGTGAAATATAATTTTTGGCATATTTTTCGGGATTTTTCCTGATAGTTGATTTTCTGCACAAAAACAAGACACCAAGGTAATTCTGCTGAAAACATCGTCAGTCCATGTTAGTTGTATCCAAATCACACAAGTTTAGAGGAGAAATAATAACAAAGTGTTCGAGAAAGTAGATACGTTTTGGACGTATCACTTATCCCTCAAAAAAACCTCTCCCAAATTTCCACTGGCGGGAGCGGAAGGGAAGGCGATGGATCCCGCCGCCATAGTCAATGCTGCGCCCTCCGGCGTTCCCTCCGCCAAGAAGCATGTTCAGCCGAAGAAGCCCGCAAAGGAATAGACGCCAGAGGAGCGCAAGATCGAGTCGGAGAAGCGCCAATGGCCGACGGGTAGTGGCGATAAATCGGCGTGTCGCTGCTAGGCTCGAGATGGAGCACCGAGAGGAGAACGAGCGCCTCGTCGCCACCCAGAACAGGGTCGACACCAAGGAGCTGGCAGTGAGTGCCGCCAGGTGTGCCGTCAATATGATCAAGCACGAGATGATGACCGCCGCTTTCGGTGGCGTGGTCTCTCTTCCCGGTATGGCCATGGCCAGCACGTTCTCTATCAGCTTTGTCACTTCCACGCCTACCGGCTGGCCACCAGCTCATCCCAGGACGGGTGGACCACACATGCCATCGCTTGGAGGCCAGCGGCTGTCCCGGTTCAACCATCCCTGCGCGGCGTCGCCGGAGGCGAGAGAGCCTGCCATCGACCTGAACCGCACTCCATCCAACACGGACGTAGCCCCGGAGGCGTCGACGAAGCGTCGGACCATCTCTATCGCGAACATGCCGATGCCAGTCAACTTGTTCGGCGAAATGCGAGCCGAGCCGCTGCCAACGACACAATATGATTGCCACATTTTTTGGTCATTGTCAGTGGACTTCTCGCATCGCTTTACGATGGCCAATTGGGGTGTAGGATTTCATGGAAAACGATGGCGAGGACGTCATGAACGACATGATCAACGGGGGTGGCCACGGCTATGCCGACGACGGGGAGGCCGAGACGGAGACGCAACAAGAGACCCAGCAAGATGCATGCAACATTGTGGACGAGGCATTGTTTGGGAACGATGAAACTTCCATGGACGAGGGCGTCATAGCCGCATCGTTGGCCGCTTCACTTGCGGCCTCAATTGTCTACGACAAGAAGATGAGCCAACGAACCGGGGGCTATACCCCTGCCAAGGACAAGCTCCTATGCAAGGCACGGATGGAGATTTCACAAGATCCACTATGCGGCCCGAGCAAAAGGGCTTTGCCTATTGGAAGAAGGTGGCAGGTTCTTCCATGAGCATAGGAAATTTGGGAAGGATGCCTTTTTAGCGATCGAAACGATCTCTCCCTCTCCAAGCGTTGGGTCACCATACATGCCGAGTGTAGAAAGTTCCAAGGCTCCTACGAGATGGTGACGAAAAGGAAAATAAGCGGCTTGCAGCCGGTTGACATGGTAAAACCTCTTTCTCTCTTTGTTGATGTCTTGCATTTGTGTTGAGTCATTGTTGGCATCCATGTGTGTAGATCATGAAAGCAATGGAGCACTTCAAGACGGTGAACGATAACAAGGCCTTCTCATTGGGCCATTCTTGAACAGTGCTCAAGGACACCAAAAAATGGGAGACTGGCTTTGCCCTTTGGAGAGAAAACGAACAACAAGAAGAGGGGCAAGGCCAGTGCTTCGACGGGCGTCGTCGTCGACCTGGACGTCGATAATGACGAAGGCTTTGTTACCTATGCAAGCGATGGGACTGCTGGTCGTGCCTGCCGCCCTGGTGGACATAAGGCCACGAAGGCCAACCTCGCCCGCCAGGCTGGTTCCTTGGCATTCCAGGAGACCTTGAAGCAGATCCTGGAGAAGAAGGAAGAGACCATCGTCGAGAGGGAGGAGAGGCGGCGCAAAGAGAAAGAGGCCGCCGCCAAGACCTTTGTCGAGCTGCGGACGAGGTCCATTGAGGTGAAGGAGGCCAACGCCAAGGCTAGGCTAATGGAGATCGAGGCCAAAGCGAAGTCGATGGAGGCTGACGCCAATGCCAAGGAGGCCGATGTCAGGTATATGGTGCTGGAGGCCGAAGCCAAGTCCAAGGAGGCCGAAGCCGAGATCATGGACGAGGAGAACGCCATCATGCTCCCGACCTGGATAGCATCGCCGACCCCGATTGCAGGGCTTGAGTTGCGAAGAGGCAGCAGGCCATCAGGGCTCACGATGTCTGAAGGGCAATGGCGACGACGGATGCAACTTTCTGGACAGAGAAGCTGCCATCTTTTGGATATTGTGTATGATATTGCCCCCTTTTACACATTTTAGATCCACTGACCACTTGTTGGCGATGCCCAAAGGACGAAAACAATGGCATATTATTTGGCAGTAAATTTATGTGTCTTTGGTCAGCGATGACGCCATTTTCAACTGGTTTGCATCCCTATCCAGTGATAACACCAACAAGGGGTGGTGCTACCGGTGCCGTAGCACCGGCCTATCAGCTACGGTATAAGGAGCATGCATTAGATTCAAGGCTATATAAACATGAAAATCCTAGGTATTAACACCACTAACCTAGTATTAGCACCGGACTTGAGCTGTTTCTAGCTCCGCCCTTGACGCCAACGCCCCTTGCACGGAGAAATTGGTCGCGCCAATGGACGCTGCTGACCGGACAGGCCGAACCCATATAACCGTGACCCAATCTAAACAAACAAAAATAGACAGTTTGGGACAACCAAATGGATCGGCGGTGAAGATGACCTTAGGAAACGTACATCGCGGGCGTTTACATGCGGCGCTAGCCGATATTTCGTTCCCGTATCGGCAGTTGACGGATTGATCTATAGGCACTTCGCAGCGTCGACGGAAAGTGGAGCGTCGGTAGCTAATACTTTTTTTTTCCGCACGACCTGGAGACAACAAGCGGCGGACGCTAGCGATAGAAGCTTGAAAATAAAACAGTTCGGCATCCGTACGACTCATTCCTGAACTGTTCAGCGTCAGCCAAAAACGTCTCTGGTTGGAAGAGTTCGGACGCTTGCATCGCCCTTCTTCTTTTTCTTGTTTGGCTAAGCGACCGAATTAGCACTCTCCATTACAAGGCCAGCCGCTTAGGTATTAAATGGATTTTGGGGCATATTTTTTTGGCTCGCTTGCTTCCATTAAACATGCCCTTATGGTCGAGCGTGTTACCGCTACCAAAGCCTGCACGTAGCTGCAGCTGCCGGAAGCGGAGTACCGACACTGTTGAACCCGTGGCGCACCCGCACACCGTACACCGAGCACGAACGGACCCAGGGCCGTCGCGTCGCGTCGCATCCACCCCATCAGAAAACGACAGATCGCGACGGAATCCTGCGGGGCCCACAGCCCTTTGCCCGTTGTCCGCCTGGCCCCCCACCGCACCAGCGAGCCGCACGGCGGGCACGAATCCACGCGCGCCACGGACGCGCGGTCCCACCCCGCAGTCCCCATCGCCGCGGGCCCGGCGGTGTTGCGGGAATCGAATCTCTCCTCCCCAGTCTCTCTCTCTCTCCCTCTCCCCCCCCCTCCTTTCCCCCGTCCCGTGAGCGACGCATCGCCCCGTAGCCCCTCTCTCTCCGTCCCACCTCCGCGTCTCTGCGTCGCCTCTGCTACGCCTCTCGCCGGGGAGCTTCGCCGGCGACCAGGTAGGGGATCCCACGTCGCTGCCTCTCCCTTTCCCCGCCTCCCGCCCCACTCCCGCTCCGAGAATTCGGCGGGGCGCTCGGGTGACCGTCAGTGCTCATTTCATTGCTCCTCGAGTGAGCTCGCTACCTAACACACAGATCCGTGAGCTCCCGAGCTTAGCATCGCGTGCTTGTTCAGGGGGGACGCTGCTGGGCCTCTTGTCGAATTGGGTGGGAAGAGCTGGAGAGCTCCATTTCAGTGGGGGAAATGGCCCTTCCCCTTTTCCGAATTAAGCATTCTCGTTAGCTCTTACCCCCCAGTTGTCGGTAGCGCGGCCGGATTCGCGGTTCAACCTACGAACCAGCCGGATCTGAATGGAACATCCTGCTCTAATCGTCCCCGCGCGTCATATATCCATGTGAATTTTCGTCGCATTTCCTCAAGTGTAGCCTTGTGTGGTTGCGATTAAGGTGGAAGATGGACGGCGGCAAAGATGGCAACCCTTTGAAGAACTACCGTATCGGCAAGACCCTGGGGATCGGCTCCTTCGGGAAAGTCAAGATTGCTGAGCATATCAAAACTGGCCACAAGGTGGCCATCAAGATCCTTAACCGCCGCAAAATCAAAAGCATGGAGATGGAGGAGAAAGGTTGGTAATCTGGTTTGCTCTCTTCAGTTCACTCAGTCAGTACAGAGTTTCCTGTTCTACCCTTTTACGTTTTCTCATGGGATGCCCGACTATGGGGTATGTGTTTTGCTGCTGTAGTAATTACAGTTTCCCATAAATGGAAATTTGGCATGATACTATCCTTATTCTGTAATCTGTATACATAATAGACTAGTACCGTTTTTCTGTATTTGCATTGATTTAGGAAATTGCATCGATTATTAACGTTTAATGGAATGCTCTCATTGTTATTACATATACCTACCATTATTCATCATCTTTACTTTATCATCTTGAAGGACATACTGTATTTGGCTAGTACTTCCCTTTTACTATTGGAGTTGATAAATACTTCCGATGCAACCTTGACCCTTTTTCTTCACTCCACTGATAATCTGTTACCTTATATTCTTGTTTGGAGTAGTTGTTTGGTCTAAAAGATGAAGCACTCCAGTTGAAGATTTTGCGTTGTTTTCTTGCAGTGAAAAGAGAGATCAAGATATTGAGGTTATTCATGCACCCACATATCATCCGCCTTTATGAAGTGATAGAGGCGCCAGCTGACATTTATGTGGTCATGGAGTACGTTAAGTCTGGTGAATTATTTGATTACATTGTTGAGAAAGGTAGGCTACAAGAGGAAGAGGCCCGCCGTTTTTTTCAACAGGTAAGCTTTCCGTTATTGTCTCAAACCCTCTTTTTCTGAAGATTCTAATCTGCATCCTTGTCTGTAGAATTTAGATTAAGTTTTCCATGCTTTTGTTTTCCACTTCTGTTGATCATGTATCACCAATGGCACATGAAGTTTAGTTTGCAAGGAAACTGCGGACACAGTAGGAAGTTTATCATTGCAGTCAGGCCCTTGAATGTGACGGGTTACTTTTTTTTTATACAGATTATATCTGGTGTTCAATATTGCCACAGAAACATGGTGGTGCACCGCGATCTAAAGCCAGAGAACCTTCTATTGGATAATAATTGCGATGTTAAGATTGCTGATTTTGGCTTAAGTAATGTTATGCGTGATGGCCACTTTCTTAAAACAAGTTGTGGCAGCCCAAATTATGCAGCTCCAGAGGTATAAATCTACGAACAACTTTTAGACAGAAAGGACATGGCATCATTGTATCTTCGTTTCCAGTCTCTCTTGTGTCAATCGGTATAATATACTTTTATGTTATTTAGGTTATATCTGGTAAACTGTATGCTGGGCCTGAAGTTGATGTATGGAGCTGTGGTGTTATTCTTTACGCTCTTCTATGTGGTACTCTTCCATTTGATGATGAGAACATACCCAATCTTTTTAAGAAAATAAAGGTTAGCAAATATCTAGGAAGTTTGCATTTGAATGGTGCATCATTATCTGCTTCTACTGACGTGGAGAACATATTCCACCTTTAATTCAGGGTGGAATATATACCCTTCCGAGTCATTTATCAGGCCCAGCAAGGGATTTGATTCCGAGGATGCTAGTTGTTGATCCTATGAAAAGGATAACCATTCGTGAAATCCGTGAACATCCATGGTTTGAAGCTCAACTCCCACGATATTTGGCAGTACCTCCACCAGATACTGCGCAACAAGTTAAAAAGGTATAATTAACACTTTGCATCACTTCCTATATGAAACTAGTTTCATCTTTGATATTATGATGTTTCTTTGGTGCTAGTTATGCCATATATTCCTCTAGTATCTTGAGTCCATAAAGAACAATTTTATATTGTTAATATCTTCTTTTTTTGGTCTTAACTTGGTTAATTGTATGTGGTAAAAATGTGCCTAAAATATTTATCTTTTCGGTTTATATTGTCTTACTTTTTTTTAGTTGTTTTATGGGATTCGTGAATTGCCCCTCTCCGTTCTTCCATTTTGTCAAGCTATGCATGGGAGGGCTCACTGATTTTTTAAATTGTTATATAGTCAATCTTGCAATCATCTGTGTGATTGTCCAGACGGACACTGTCATTTTTATTTTGTTCTCATGTATCTCTTCATTTAAGTGTTCATATAATCTACTGATTTTGCTCATGATTTTGTAGATTGATGAAGAAACTCTTGGTAAAGTCATCAGTCTGGGATTTGACAAAAACCTGTTGGTGGAATATATTCATAATAGACTGCAAAATGAGGTAACTCTTCTTCTTTTCGTTCTGTTGTCTTCTTATGCCTGTTGCGGTAATGATCATAACTGATTTACCTGTGCAGGCAACAGTCGCATATTATTTATTTTTGGATAATAAGAACCGTACGACAGCTGGCTATCTTGGAGCCGGGTATCAAGAAGCTATGGTGAGTTACCGAGTTCTGTTTAATGCATCCCTCAATTCTACTCTGGCTGATGTGTGTCCTGTACATTACTGATTTCTATTGTAATTAGGGCCATGTTAACTTACTGTTTTGATTCCTTTGGCATCAAGGAATCTTCATTCTCACCCATTACTCCAAGTGAAACACAAAGTCCAGCACATGGAAATCGGCAACAACTGTATATGGAATCTCCAGTTGGCTTGAGGCCACATTTTCCTGCCGAGAGGAAATGGGCTCTTGGTCTTCAGGTAATCTGTTTTTAATTGTTTCTGATGCTTCTGTTAAGCTCTTTTTTATATTTTAATTAACATTTTATAATTCTTTCTGACAGTCTCGAGCACATCCAAGAGAAGTTATGACTGAAGTGCTCAAGGCTCTGCAAGAACTGAATGTATACTGGAAGAAAATTGGACACTATAACATGAAATGTAGATGGAGTCCTGGCTTTCCTAGTCAGGAGAGTATGAACCATACCAATTATAACTTCAGCGCAGAGCCTATTGAAACCGATGACCTGGGTGACAAGTTAAATTTAATTAAGTTTGAAATTCAGGTTAGTTGCAAATCCATTTGTATGCATATTAAAAGTCTTTATGCAAATACAGCCATGTGATGCATGGGTACTTATGCATGTCTTTATATCTGATGGTTTAACAGTGTAGCAGACCTTGATCCTTGTAGCTATTCACAAAAATCCAGACTGTTCACTAGCAGTTACTTGCATTTCCATGTCTGCCTATACACACGGCATTCTTGATAGGAAGTTGTATACACAAGATGACAACTCTTCATATATCCCCACAACTATTTTACTTGAAACTGGCACAATAGGTTCAGGAATCTTTCACAACTGGAATCATATCTCAATTGTATACCCTCTCTCTCTTCCGTATGATCACTCACAGTTGCTTCTAAGAAGATCCACCTAATGCCTATTGCAGTCAAGTATCATATGCAAATTCAAACGTGACTCTCTTTGTTATGCACTTGATGGCAATCCTAAGGTGATGCCACTCAGCCGCAGCTTTACAGATTTCACAAAGCTACGAGCGCAACGCAACCACATTTTCTCATTTGTTCTCATATGCACTTGAGACCACATGTTTCTCTATATCCTTATTGAATGCTTGATAACAGTTTATGTATGCCTGATAGTGCAATCCATCCAATGCAGCTTTACAAGACGAGAGATGAGAAATACCTCCTCGATTTGCAAAGGGCCAGTGGGCCGCATCTCCTCTTTCTTGATCTATGTGCTGCCTTTCTAGCTCAGCTGAGAGTCGTTTGATAACAATGCGCCAGGTTTTCATGTGAGGAATGTTGTATCACTCTAAAGAGATGTAAATAGTAAGTTCTATCTAGTAGAACCAAGTTCTGGAGTATGTAACATGCGGAGCTGTTATGTGCTTATTTCGGCGCCTATATGCTGAATTGGACCTGGACGGCAGGCAGGCAAACTCCTCCTCAGGTTCTTTCAAGCTGCTGCCCAAAGGCACTAGGATATGCTGTAGAAGGATTAATCCTATTTTGGCCCCTTGGAACATACTGCTGTTTACTTGTATGTGATTTTACTGCCTGGGTATCTAGACCATGTACTCGAATAATTTCTGCAGTTGCAACGGTTAATTAAAGCCGAGCTGTTGATGGTTGACCGTATCACAGGTGATAACCGAGTACATTTGTTTTAGAGCATCTCCACTCACGTTCCAGTGATAGATTGCAGAAATACTATTGTATTGATATTGATTGTGGTGTTACATCGTGAGCCCTTCGACTGTTTATACAGTACTAGAAGACTTGTGGGGTAAGAAGACTACTAGAGATAGAATTAGATTACAAACTTAAACTACCAAATATAGTCTAAAACGTGATATAACACTCCTCCGTAGTCGGATCGGTAGTGGCGTGAACGGTCTGACCAGACCATAATCTGAAGTCGGAGATTGGAGAGGATGTCAATGTAGCTGAGAGTGAGGGCGTTGAAGTTGTCGTCGTTGTTGTGTTGTGATCGATGTCGTTGTTGAGTCTGAAGAAGTCACCGTAGTAATTTTTGATGTAGACCTTGCCAAACTCGGAAGCATGCAGGGGACGAAGGCACACATCGATGCTGTCAAGATCGAACATGCGAAGACAGGGACCATCATGAACCATGCGAGCCAGAGCCGGATTTGAAGAAGCAGAGAAGTTCTCCTTGAACGGTCGGTGCGTAGAAGTTGTCCGTCGATGTGTTGGAGTAGACGAAGTAGTTGCACAAAGAAATTTGATTAGTGCAAAAATAAAAATTTAGACCGCGATTCTGACGGCCAGTGACGGAGCCAGGAACATATCTCAAGGGGGGCAAGGTGTACGTGTGATCCATTTGAGGGGGCAGAACTAGCTAAAACACCATGAACTAGGAGCTTACATGGCTAGTATTTCTAAGAAAATCATGAGCATAGGGGGGGCGTAGCCCCTGCTCGTCCCCCCTTGTCTCCGTCCCTGCTGACGGCGAGTCATGTGGGCGAAGATGGCGAAGTCGTGTGGGTGACGATGATGTAGTTGTCGATGGCGATTGAATTGTTGCGGTAGTCGATTTCGGGGATTAGACCCGTATTTTTCGCTTGTACGAGGGCGGCGTCGCTCGAGAGTAACTTGTTGGCGTTGGCGATGACCACGATCGGTGGTGGCAGCGATGATGTGTTGATGTTGTTGGTGTAGATTGTTGTCGGCGATGATGACCACGGGTGATGAAGGTGCAACCCTTTGTTGACGGCGAGGCGCGTACTCGGTGACTTG
Organism: Avena sativa; assembly: GCA_916181665.1. Classification (NCBI taxonomy): domain Eukaryota; kingdom Viridiplantae; phylum Streptophyta; class Magnoliopsida; order Poales; family Poaceae; genus Avena; species Avena sativa. Next base: position 355,206,637 of record OV702295.1, read on the forward strand.
CGTTCCGGTCAATATTGGCGAAGACGGGCCGGCGTGGTGACGACGTGAGGACGGAGAAGCCGACGCAGCGTGTAAAGGCGTCCCTTGGGGCTCCGCGCGGATCCTCCTTGGCACGATAGTTGGCGATGATTTGCTGGAGATGAGTCGACGCCGAGGTTGAAGTAGAGGCGCGCGATGACGACATGCGGTTATGGACGACACAATCCGATCTATGATCGGCAAAAGAAGAAGAAACACTGTTCAAGCGGCCAACGAGAAAAATTTGGCGAAGTAGATCTAATCTACTATTGCGCGGACCACGGTGGAGAACGATCTCCTCGGGGGCGGCGCGGCGAAAGAGGTGGTTAAACCTTAGGCGGAGCAAACCGCTCTGATACCATGATATATTGCAGAAGTACTAATTCTATTGATATTGATTGTGGTGTTACATCGTGAGCTCTTAAGCTGTTTATATAGTACTAGAAGACTTGGGGTAAGAAGACTACTAGAGACAGAATTGGATTACAAACTTAAACTATCAAATATAGTCTGAACCGTGATATACTCTAACACCCAGGACGCCGAACCCTAGGCGATTTTTGGTCCGGACGCTGAAAATTGATCCAGTCGCGTCCGGTTTCGTCTGGATTTGGGCCAACTTTGGTCCGGACTTTCCAGTCCATTCCTAGGATCCTAGGAACGCCAGACGAAGCGAATTCGGCGGAAAAAACAGCTGGCGAGTGGACCCGTCCAGTCAGCCTATATTCGCCCATATTCATCCAAAGTTTGCCCATGTTCACCCATATTCGTCCAAAGTTCGCCATATTCGCCCAAAACCGCTTGTCGTGGTGGTGGCACGGCAGATGCCATGGGTAGGCTGAAGTATGGGGCCAATGGATGCTAGTGGGATCTGGGGAGGGAAGATGCAACTGTCTTTACACTCAAGCTGCCAAAGTGATGAACTTTATTTCTCTCTTGATGGGTTACAAGTGCTCCTTGAGCTGCTTACAGGGGGACAATGTGAATCTCCCTAGCCTAACGGTGCTCTCCCGCCTCCCTCAGGGTCCAAACCTCCCTTTATAAAGGGGTGCCTTGGGTGCCCTTAGGGCTGACGAGGCAAGCATATTCGTGGAATATGCTTGTCCCAAAATAGTAGTTCGGCGGCCTCCTTTCCCTGTCGCCCTTCTAATGACGGCAAGGCTCTTGTGGCCCCCCTCCTGCGTGCCTCGGGCTTCAGGACTGTCACCTTCGTGACCTCCTTCTGCCCCTCTGACGCCGTGCATCCTTGTCTCTTGTGCTTGGCCCTGTCCTGATTCCTTCTAGCCTGCAGCTATACTTTGACCCTGGGCTTCTCCTTCTCCTGCAAGCTTCGTATCACTCGGCCTTACCTCGTGTTACTCGGCTCGTTCCTTACCTGCATGAAGATCATTTGGGTAACCCGGCCGATTTTCTCATTAACTCGGCCGGGTAACTACCTGATACCTATACATGGGCTTCTCGCCTCCGTTCATCGGCCGACATATCCATGATTCGGCCGACCTAGGCCGTAGCTCGGAAACCAGACGGGGACAGTACCTCTGTCTTTCCCCGTCTCTGACCTACCCGAGGTTAACCCCCCGACACCGCTTATATTCGCCCAAAACTGCTTATATTCGCCCAAAGTTCGCCAAATTCATCCAATACCTATATTCGTCTGAAATACCGAAATTTGTTGAATTTTAGCCAAACGCGGGAACTCGGTCCAGGAACGCGAGGAAACTCGGCGACCGAAAACTAGTTCCGTTCGGACTAAAATACGTCCGGATTTCGACATGGAAACGTTTGGGATGCTCTTACTGTTTATAAACTCCGTTCACACTCTCCTTGGAGGTAGTAAACTGGATTATTTGCATGTCTAATCTCTTCTGCTGCGTCCATTGATTGCAAAGCAATTATCATTCAGACCGGCTGCCGCATGGCACGTCTGTTCATATTCGTTCGGTTTCGTATGGGAAAACGATCCGTATCCCCCGGACGATGGATCGTCCGGGTCGTCGCTGCTGCGGGCAGGTGGGGGGGCCCACACACGATGTCTCCCGTCGTTTTTTCCCCAATATCTCACTCCCGATTCCCAATCCCCTCGTACGAACACATCTCAGATATCTCTCCGCGCGTCGCCGCTGCTTGCCGCGGCCATCGTCGTCGAGGAGCTCCCGCCTCCCTGCAGCTTGACGGATTCCAGGGCCGCGCCTGGCCATCCCCGGCCGCCTCCCAGGCCGCCGACATGCGTGAGCTTCGACACGAATCAATCCCCGCCGTGCAGGGTCCCGTCGAGGAAGACCTCGGCCGTCGGCCGACACCGCCCTCCAGGCGTCATTTGCTGCTCCTCCATCTAACCTCTGGACCGACATCGAGGACGACAGGATCACCTCCTACAGGGCCTCGCTGGACGTAGCCCCACTGCTCGCCTATCTTCCACCTCTGGCAAGAACCTGTGATTCGTGGTGGCGACTCCTATGCATGCTACCTAGTGCCATGGGATTTTGCTACCGATGGCTGTTGTTTTTGCTACCAACGGCCGACACATTTGCTATGCAGGATTTTTCATGTTGGAAATTTTTCGCTAGGATGGAGATATTGAATTTTCTTTTTTGCTACATACAATAGCTATTCTCATATATGCTACCTACTGCCAATATTTTTGCTACAACTATATTATGGTCTTGCTACAAAAGCGCAAATTTTTTGCTACTACATGTCCGGCGAGTTCTCCGATGAGGTCCCTGGCAAAAGTCTCCGGCGAAGTAGATTTTTTACTATATTAGAAGAACTTTGTTGCTGCAACCGTCTTGTGTTTTTGCTACAATAGTATTAAATTTTTGCTATAAGGTCTCCGACGAGAGTCACCAGCGAGTTTTTTCCGACGATGTCTCTGACGAAGTTGGTTTTGCTGCATTAGCACAATTTTTTTGTTGCATCGTCTCCGGCGAGACGTTCTATTTTTAAAACGAACGTTTTTTTTTGCTTCGGAAGCAAAAGCGGGGACATATACAGCAAACGCGGGATGTTTTGCAGCAAAAGCGGGATTTGGGGCAATTTTATGGACACGTGTCGCGCAGGAAAGGAGGACGATGGAAAAATCCTATCGTCCGGGGACGCAGAGCGTTGTCCTTTCGTATGTCAATCGGTACAGCTGTGCAATTCGCTGAGAACAATGCGGCAACAACCATGGAGGCATGGGCTGTTGTCGGTTAGTACGTGTCTTCCAGCAATTTAAAATAATTCGATCTGTGCCTTCCAGCAATCTAAATAATTCAATCTGTTTCTGCAATTGGAAGCATGCTTAGTTTTGGACACCACCATGACAACGGCGAGAGCAGAGCAGAGCAGCAGAGGCGGCGGCGGCGCTATCTTCTTGCGTGTGCCGCGGCGGTGGGCGGATCGCAGGAGAAGACCTCGTTGGGAAGCCGCCACGCCTCCGCTACGCCGAAGCACATGTCGTCGAGCGCCTCGCTGCGGCACCACCGGCACCTGCTCCCGCCGCCGCTTGCCACGCACTCGCCCCGCGTCGCCAGATCCCGGCACCCTGACCCTGCAACCTTGCCCTTGCTTCTACTTTTGCCCGCCGCAGCAGCAGCATCCACCGACGCGGCCGCGGCGCAGACAAGCATCAGCGCGAGCACCAGCAGCGCTCCGGATCTGGCCCTGGCCATGAGGCGAGGAGTCGAGATGGTCTGTGGGACGGGTTTGATCGAAATCGTCAGGGGTCGGTCTGGTCTCGGTCAGACGAGTATTTTGACACCAGATCGCGATGTAGCTGCCGCATCACGGTGGGCAGCGCCTCTCCGCTTCCAATATTGGGCCGGGAGTGGCGTATGAACATACGGCCCAGTCTAGCAATGCTGTTCTTCCTTTTCTTCCAAGGGTTTGATGTCTTCTTTTTGGTGTACTGCAAATAGTCGTTTTTCGTGTTAATTTCAGATTAGTTTCTTCCAATCTACCGATATCATCATTGACGATGGTTGTTGCTTTAGTGCGCTGGTTCTTTGGGACTTTAGCATGACGATTTTTCGTCTGTCTATTACAATAAACGAGCGCATTCGGCTCATGCTATTATTTGTAGTCTTCGCTAGATGGTCTATCGACCTATTTATAATTTTTATTATATTTAAGCCTATTTATACTACTGTTGATAATTATTAATAGATCTGCAGAATTTTCTCAAAAAAAAAAACATTCGCGCGGAACAGATACGTATATGTTTACCAAAAAAACGGAATATTCTATAAATATTACATCGTCTTCTTCTTGGACACGGGGATCCGGACGAGGCACGATTCACGTCGCTACCGGCTGGAATCGCTTTGTCTCAGTCCGGAATTACGCCGCCTCCGCTTGGATTCGCCCGTCCCCGTCACCTGGACTCGCCTCCGGTGCCGTTTGAGTCGCATGCGCGCTTGCTCTGCTAGCTTGCTGGGCGCGCTTGCGCCCTGCTGCTTGCTCTCCTTGCGCGCACGCGTTCTGCTGCTTTCTAGCTTGCTGCGCGCGCTGCTAGCTAGCTAGCCTGCTTGCGCGTTGTGCTCTGCCGCGCGCTCTGTTGCGCCGCTTTTCTTCATGCTTGCTTTGCTGCGCGCGCGCTCTCAACTCCGGCGGCCGACTTTCGGCGGTGGCGACGACAGCGGGATGGCCGAAATCGATCTTCGGCAACTTACTTTCGGTGGCGGCAACAAGGCACTTTAGCTGAACATTCTCTTGCCAACCGCTTTTCGTTTGGAAAATGATACTGTTGCCCTGGGATCATGTCGTCGCATCCCAGGTCGCGAGCCGTTGGATCTATCCTGATCAGACCATCTGTTTTGCGCTACGTGGTTTCTTGCGGGTAATTGCTACACTCTTTCGGGTTATACGGGTCAGGCCGCTTCGCACGTTTGAGCAGTTCGGCGTCGCTCGAGCGAGCAGTTGAGCGAGGAGAGGCGACCGCAAGGCGACGCCCGCGCCTCCGCCGACCCCTTCGTCCTCGACCGCCGGAGCACCGTCGCCGACCCCTTCGTCCTTGGTCAGTGTTCCTCCGCAGCCGCCGCCTACCCTCTGTAACCTCCCCTCTGATGTAACATCCCCTCTGATTTAATCTCCTCTGTAACCTCTCCTCTGATTTCCCGCAGCCGCCGCCTACCCCTTCTTCATCGACTGTCGGCGACCGCTGCCGAGCGCCGCTGCCGACCCCTTCGTCCTAGGTTCGTGCTCCCCCGCTTTAATCTCCCCTCTCTCATCTCTCTGACCTCTCCCCTCTCTAACCTCCACGTGCTCTCATTTCCACAGAAACCCTAGGCGGCACGGTGATGAGACCGGCGCCGACGACCGATGCGGCAGGAGGGAGCACCTCCGGTGGCGACAATGTTCAGGTATTGGCTATGGATCCTGCTCTCCCTCCATTTTCTGTGCTTTTGTGCTTGCAATTGTTGCCATACCGAGGGAATTTGGTGTGTGATGTGGGGAATTGATGTGCTAATTAGTAGTTGTTGTTGTTGTGTGCCCTGTTGTGATCTCTTATTGATGAAATGTACTTTTTTGTAGCATTATTATGCTAATTTGGTAGTAGAAATTTGCTAATTTAGTAGTAGAATTGTGCTACTCTAGTTGTATCATTTTGCTAATCTAGTTGTCCTTTTGGTAGTAGCATTTTGCTACCAGTTATGCTAGCAATTTTTAGTAGTAGCATTTTGCTACTTTAGTAGTAGCATTTTGCTAATTTAGTAGTTGCATTTTGCTATATAGTTGTTCTTTTGTTAGCACTTTGGTATGTTAGCATTTTTGCTACTTTAGTAGTAGCACTTTGCTATTTTAGTAGTGGCATTGTGCTATATAGTTGTGCAAATTTAGTAGCAGCAAGGTTTGTATGATATATGCTGTCAATTTTTTGTTGGTTTTGCTACATGTAGTTTTATGTAGCTTTTTTGTTTGCATTCTATTTCTTGGTTGGTTGCTACATGTAGCTTTTTTGGAGGTTGAGGTCACACCATAACCATATCTGTTTCTATTTTTTTTGCTGCAGGTTGCTGATGTCGATAAGAGTAAAAAGGGCAAAAAGGTTGTTGTGAGTCGCAAGAAAGTTGGCGAGGGAGTGAGTAATGTTAAGGAGGATATTTGGATGTCGAAGGACCGTTTCGGTGCCAAGCGTTTGCGTATCCTTGCGGACAACCTTTCTCTAGCCAAGAAGCGGATCATTGAGTCAAAGAGTGTATTTAGAGCATTGTTGAATGTTGCACAGTTTAGGATTCCTAATGAGCTTACGGATTTTGTTGCTGCACATACTTCTCCTCGTCTCCGTGAGTACAAGCTTCGGAAGAACCATATGGTGTTTACCACGGATATAGTGAGGAAAGTGTTTGGAATCCGCTGCGGGAGCAAGCCTATTGATATTTCTATTACTAGAGGTGCAGAGCTTGATGAGATTCGAGACCTCTACCATGCTGGGAAGAAGAGGGCAGAGTTATTAACTGCTATCGATATCTTGAAGAAGTGTGCTGATACAGATGAGGAAACCATCATTCGCACTTGGGATCTTGTTTCCCTGGCCACTGTTGTTGCTCCAAAAAGCTCGAACCATGTTAACTTGGAATATGTTGGTCTCATGGCTGAGCCAACCAAAACAGATGAGTATGCTTGGGATGAGAATTTGTTGGGTTTGTTGATGCAAACTGTGAGCAATATTCAGAAGAAGAAGAAGCAAGGACTTGTTCTTCCAAAGGACTGTAGCAAATTTGAGTTTTGGATAACTGGCCCATTCATTCTTCTTGGTGTAAGTTATCTCCCATCTTTTATATTTGTGTGTAGCGGTTTGCAGCGTTTGTTTTGCTACTACTAACTTTATTTGGCCTCTTTTTGTAGATTTCTTATATGGATCATTTGGATTTCCCACCCTGCGATCACACGTTTGACAAGTCATTTCCTAGAGTATGCTCTGTCAAGACTAGTGACTTTACTTTTGTTGTACAAAATAACTCGGATAGGAAGATTTTATCAAACAAAACTGTTTTTGGCAAGCGAGATGTAATGTTCTTTCCAGCACCACAAACATTCTCTTCTTCCGTTAATCTTCTTAATGTTAACATTAATTTTTATTGTGTGCAGTTCCTCCCATTGTCTGCAACACCTTATGGTACTGCTCCTGGTTATGATGATTTGAACAAACCTGCTCCAATGAAAGATGTTGATGTTAATCCTTCTGCTTCATTGAATGAATGGCTAAATTTCCCTAGCAGCCAGGATTTGCAGGTATGAAATTGCTATTGTACTGTTATTTTTTTTGCTACTTCAGTGCATGGATTTTTCTACTTAGCTATATTGCTCTGCTACCTCTTTTTGCAATCAGTCTTATGTAGTTCTGTTAAAATGTATTATAGGTTTTGCTACTTTAGCTTATAGGTTTTGCTACTTTATTTTATTGGTTTTGCTACATTAGCTTTATTAGCTTATAGGTTTTGCTATTTTAGGTTATAGGTTTTGCTACTTTAGTTTATAGGTTTTGCTACATTAGATTTATTGGTTTGCTACCACTCTAAATTTTTTTAGTGTAGTTCTGAACTGAACTGTTTTGCTACTTTAGTTATTATGTTTTGTTATTTTAGTATATAATTGTTGCTACATTAGCTTTATGAATTTGCTACTCCTTCTGCATTAGCCTCGGTGTTAGGGTATTGAGGCGGAGTCGCTGTCGACGCGATAGCAGCGACGGGCGACGATGCCTCGATACCCTAACACCCTTCGAGGTTTCGTCGCCCGTACGACGCAGTAGCGGCGACGGGCGACGAAACCGAGCCGCTGGACTAGAGTTTACGCTTTATGTATGTTGACGACTTAGGGTAGGGGTGGTAGATAAGTTACCCCAAATTATCTACACGTATGCAAAAGAAGCTTAATAGAATTTTATTACACCATATTTTTTGAGGATTCGTCGCCCGTACGCCGCGATAGCGGCGACGGGTGACGAATCTGAGCCGCTATACTAGAGCCGCTATGCTTAGAATTTCATCATTTATCTTGTCTTTGGTTTACTAACTTGCTTCTAATGAATTCTAACAGGTTCCCGCTCGTTTCAAAGCATTGTATGAGAAGCACAAGGCAATTTTTGAAGCAGATGTTGATGGGACAATGAAGAACCTTTCTGCTGGACTGAAGCGCATGCAGGCTCAACGCATGGCTGCCCTTTTGGTTGATGTTGAATCATCAAGTAAAAAAGAAGCCGGACCAAGTGTTGTTTTTCCAACCAAAAGTACAGCAGATGATGATCAGCTCCAGGATGATGATGGTTCAGAAACTGAGGATGATGAGAAGCTTTATGCTACATCGGAGCCCGAGGACCATGGTGTTGCTGCAGCAGCTGCTAAGGAGCAAGGTGGTGCTGAAGATGATGCTGTGGAGCAAGGTGGTGCTGCAGATGCTCCTGTGGAGCAAGGTGGCCATGTAGCAACAAAACATGCCGATGTTCCTCAAACATCAATAATCATTGATTCTACGAGCAAGGGAGCTGATGCTACTGAGCAACCGGATGTTGTTAGCCCCGACAAGTCTCCAATTCATAGCCCCAGGAAGGATATTTCTGATGAAGCTTGGGCCAATGCTCCGGACAAACCCTCGTTTGATCTTTTCGAGCCTGGGACCTATGAGTATGCAGAGTTTTGCATTTCACAGTCTCTCCCACCTTCCTGTGATGCCCCAACTGCTGTCGTGACCACTGCATCTGAGAGTATTCAAGCAGCACCTTCCACTTTGGTCGATCCTGCACCTTCCGCTTCAGTAGAGCCTGTGACACCCGATGTTCCCATTGCACCTGGTATGAACATTTTCTTGTAGTTTCTTAGATATGCTTCCGCTTGTTTGCTTCTTAGATATGCTTCCGCTTGTTTGCTTCTTAGATATGCTTCCGCTTGTTTGCTTAAGACACAATTGTTTTCTCTTTTTGCAGTTGTTGTTAACATTGAGTCAAGTGTTAAGGGAGATGGTAGCTCGGGTTTGTTGACACATGAGAAGAAGACAAGGTTTAAGAGGGTTGCCAAGGAGGAGCTCACACCTCCAAAGTTGAAAAATATGAAGGTCTCTGAAGATGTAGAACAAACATACTCCACATTTGTGATGAATGGTCAGAAATTCAAGGGCCATCTGAAGGATAGGGCACCGTAAGTTTATGTTTTTTGCTACTCTGAAGTAATGTTTTTGCTACCTTGCATCTAGCTAATTGCTACATGTGTCTATGTGTTTTGCTACTTACTTTTTTCACTTGTAGGATATAGTTTTCTATTGAATCTTCTGCGGCTTGAACTACCTGCTACTTTAGTTCATTTTTTTGCTACTTTACATTAAATTGTTTGCTACTTTAGTTCATAGTTTTTGCTACTGTACATTGAACTATTTGCTACTTTAGTTCATTTTTTTGCTACTTTACATTGAACTGTTTGCTACTTTAGTTCATTTTTTTGCTACTTTACATTGAATTGTTTGCTACTTTAGTTCATTGTTTTTGCTACTGTACATTGAACTTTTTGCTACTTTAGTTCATTTTTTTGCTACTTTACATTGAATTGTTTGCTACTTTAGTTTATTGTTTTTTCTACTTTACATTGAATTGTTTGCTACTTTATGTAAAACTATCTGCTACATGTGCATTCCTTTGTGCAGGCCAGTTTTTGTGGAGATTGGATGGTATTATACCTGCTACAGAACTTTCCAAACATCGCTTCAGCCGCGCCAAAATCTTGATAGTGAGTTGATGAATGTTTGGATTGAGAAATTTAACCGTGAGTCGGACATTGTTTGCAAGAAAAGTGTACGGCAGAAGACGAAGTATGCTTTCACGTAGCACTTTGTGGTAAGTAGCACTTTTCTTGATCTTTTACTTGCTCAATATGCATATGACAGCTACTCTGCTACATTAATGTTAATTTCTTCATGCTATGCTACATTAGTACTAGCATTTTGCTACTTTAGTAATATGTCTTTGGTTCCACCTTTTGTCAACATTGTGCTTGCTGACCAATACAGATAGTAGCAATTTTTACTTGTTTTTGCTGCTGCCTCATACTTATTTTTACCTTCAACACAAAACAGGAGAAGCTTATTGTTGATCCAAAAGTATTCAATGCTAAAGAATGTATGGATGAGTTGAAAGAGCAGAATGCAAAGTTTAAGATTTTCAAGTGTGACCTTGTGAGTTAACATCCTTGCTTCCTATCTTGTTCATGTTTGCTTTCTATACAAGATGCTAAATATTAATTCATGTTTGAATGTAGCTATACTTTCCTATTGTGAAATTCAACCATTGGGCAGTTCAACCTAGTAGCAAAGCAGATGCATATTTTTGATTCAATGAAAGGGGCCAAAGATGCTAGTGTGATGGATGATTATGCACGCAATCTGGTTAGTAATCCAGCTACACTTGTTCATTGTGTTTGCTACATTTATAGTTGGGCCTTTTATTTGCTGCATATCATTAACCATGCAGTGTGTTTGCTTTATTTTCTAGTTTGCAAACTTTGCAATTCTTGTGAAGCAATCAAAACTAGCAGACAATATCAACTCCGACACTTACCTGCTAACCAATCCTGATCACCCGCAACAAACTACCATGTAAGATTTTGCTCACCTTTTTGTTTCGCTTTTTTTTCAATCCTTGTCCTAATCACTAGTTTCAATTTTTGCTACATTATTATTTTTTAATTGCTACCTAAGTTTACAACTCTTGCTACTTTAGCTTCCTACACTTGCTACATTAGTTTCTGCTTGTTTTTTACTAATCTATCTGTTTGTTTTTTGATAGATTTGATTGTAGATTCTTCAGCATGCTCTTCATGGAAAGCTTCACTGGCAAGGTCATGCCGGAGTTCGACAACAATGCTATACCACTTCTAAGGAAACTTCTTGCATCAGATCTGATTGAGGCAAGGCAAAACAAAGGATCAATGCTACAGCTGATGGAAGAAGAGTTACAGAAGAAGCGTAGTTAGGTTGAAACTAATGTAATCATTGAAACTGATGTTGACCTTGTGATATTATTTTGCACTTTGTAATGGTTCAAACTGATGTAATCGTGGATGTGTTCGTTGCTGCAGCATCTATGGATTATCTTTTGTGGATTGATTATGTTGGATGGATAAGTGCTACATGTTTAGAATGGTTTTATATATAGCTTTTGATGTTTGGAATGTTGTTTATTATCTTCTGAAGCTTCAGATAGTGTGATTGCTTTGATAAATATAAGTTCTGTACATGCTACATACATGCTGCATAAATGCTAAAAATGAGTATTTACCTAGACATGCTGTCAATTTTTTGGCCACCCCAGGTGTTAATTTGCTACATTTGTGTAGCCATATTGCTACATGCATAGAAATGGTGTGCTACCCAGGTGTTCAAGATTTTCTACTAGGTTTAATGCATCAAATATTCCTGTGACATTCATTCATAAGAACAAGTTTTGTCTATGGTAGCAATTTTAGCTCTTGCTATATATGAGAAACAATAATGCTACAAAATGCAGGCTGTATGCTCCAAAGTGGCAATACTTTTGCTACCAACAGTATTCTGTCATATCACAAAATTCATACCTTGCATCAATATGATGCTACATCTATACTGTATGTATGCTACATAGTAATAACAAAAATGCTATTCTGGTAGTACATGTAGCTTCATCTCTATAGTTTTAACTCTATTTTCGCAGCATTCCCTGCAATCAGTGCTTCCATGGAGACGCATTGTTTCACGGTGTGACCTTCTTCATTGCAGTATGGGCATTTTTGCTTTCTTGGCTTCTTCTTCTTCGGCGTTGCATCAGTTTGCTTCTTATTTGTCTCTTGAGCTTTTTTCTTCTCTTGGCATTTGCTTCATCACGAAGCTCAACCAATGGTTTGTTACGCTTCGACTTCTCGGTTGGTCTTCCTTTTGGCTTTACCCTCGCAGGGTTCTTGAGCGTGCTACTCGGAGCATCATTACGTTGTTCTTCTTGTTGTTGATTGTTTGCACCATGCCGTGGAGGAATACTTTGCTCTTGTAGAAAATTTTCTGGCCCTCCTCCTTGCTGCTCTACTTCTTGCTCCCCTCCTTGATGTGTAGCATGTTGTGTGTTACTCATATTTGCTACAACATGCCTCGCATCATCAATCATCTTGGAAACAACAACATATGTTTCATCATTGAAGCAAGTATCCAAAGCAAGTTCATTCATCTTTCTGCACAATGCATTGTACTTGAGAGTATTGGTTCATGGGATCCCAAATCTGATGGTATTTGTCCCGGGATCAGGTGCAGGCATTTTTGCTGCAGCAAACCATCTTCGTAGCATGTACCTCTCTGGAATTTGCTGCACATTCAAGTGCACCATCACCCTCACTATATGCGGGCATATAAGGCCACACATCTCAAATGTGTTGCATCCACACTTGTAGCACTTATCATCTAAATTGACTTGCACCTGGTAGGTTTTGACACCATAACCAGGGTTTGGAATGAGATCAGCACATGCCTTCACCCTCAACCTGCATTGGATAAAACCTTGTAGACCTCTCAATCATCTTTTGGAATCTTGTGAAGATATCCCTCGTGTAGAACTCCAGCCCCTGCTTTTCAATGTTGTAGCTGCAAAAAATGTTAGTTTGCTGACTGTCAGGGTGGTGCTACATCAGGTGTTACATTATGCTACAATAGTTTTAAAAATCTGCCACCACAGATATAAAATAATGCTACTGGAAAAAAACAATGCTAAAGTAGTGGTATTAATCCGCTACATCAGTTTCTGCTTAGGAAATTTGTGGTGCTTGTTTAAATCTGCTACATCAGTTTTTGCTACATCAGATTTTACTTGATATAATTCTACTACATTAGTTTCTGCTTGTTTTTAAAATCTGCTACCACAGATATAAAATAATTCTCCTGGAAAATCTGTTTGTAAAGAGAAAATCTCACCTTCCCCATAGTGGTGATGTTGTTGTATCCATGTTGAATGCTGCATTGTCTTCTCTGTCTAGCATCAGGTTTTGGCACAACTCATATTGCTGCACGAAGTTCTAAACTAAGCTACTTGGGCGAATTAAAGTTTTAAAGTACGAGCTGAGGCCTTTAGATCTTCCTGTTGTGCTTGTAAAGAGAAAGAAACTTTGTCTGAAGTACACAGGTGCCCACATGTTTCTGCTCTTCCACATGTTCTGCAAATGAGTGTTCTCAGCCATAGCAAAAGTTTCCAACATATGCTGCCAGCATATCTCAAATTCTGCTACGGTGTTCGTGCTATAAATGCATGAGAAAAACGCTGCAACAAATGGGCTACCTTCTCTCAAGTGAGGACCAAGCTTTGTTCTTGCTAATCGTAGCACATGGAAGATGCAGCATCTGTGGACTAAATTAGGATATATGTTTGAAATTGCTGCAGCCATTGCTTGGTCTTGGTCTGTCATGATATGTTCTGGCGCCAAACCGTTCATTGCTTCCTTAATTTTGGTGAATACCCAGCTGAATGTTTCAGCTGTTTCATCAGGTAGCAAAGCACAACCCAACACAATTGTGTGTGTGTGATTGTTGATGCCCACAAGTGGAGCAAAGGGCATGTTGTACTTGTTTGTACAAAATGTAGTGTCGAAAAACACCGAGTCCTTGTACTTGGGGTACAAGGCCCTTGTCCTGCCATCCACCCAAAAGAGATCTCTCACTGCATTGTTTTCATCCACTTGCTTATCAAAGAAGAATGTAGGGCTTTCAGCTTTTCTCCTTTCAAAGTACTCAATAGTCATTGACATGTCTCGCTGCGAAACTTCCTCGCGTAGCATAGGCCTTATGTTGGACACATCACGCTTCACAAAACCAAGGCACCCCGGGTCGCCTCCGTGCACACTTCCGAGGCATCCCATCATCTGAGTTGTGCTAATGTTTTGGTTGTGTAAAGTTTGGATGAACTGAAAGTCCTCCTCAGTAACCTTCCTATGAGACCGGTAGTACCGTCTTCTCCCAATTTGCTTCAGCAACTGGTGTGTGTGCTCTCCTTGAAAGACCGTTATAGTGCATATCCCATGTATCTTTCCAACAAGCATTCTAGCTTTACAATCATGCCGCATCACCCTATTCTCCTGCCTCAAATCTGCTACATCCATTTTGAGGCCATCTTGTTTGCTACGTGACTTCTGTGCACTGAAATTGCTCATATCTATTTGACCTCCTTCTCCAGAACTATCCTTAGTAGCATTTTTTGCTTCGTCAACTGGTTTTCCGGCATGGACACACTCAAAAACCCTACTAAGAATTGCATCTTTTGGGGCACCTCTTGGTGTGCTATACTTGGTGTTACCAATTCGTGTACCAAACCCGAGCTTGAAAGCATAGTCATTGTATACTTGCTTCGCAACTTCAAGGTCATCAAATGTCATTCCAACATATGGCACAAGAGGCTGCGAGCAAATCTCTTCACCACCTTCTTCAGCAACAAAAGAAGCATTGCTACTAGTTGCACTTTCTGCTCTTGTAGCAAATTTTTGTCCAAAGGTTCCTACAGCAGCATACTCTTCATAAGCAGATTGTGGTGGAGCAATTATTCCTTCACCAGCATATCCTTCAGGACCATATCCATCAGCAGGCTGGTTGAGGTCGAATCCTCCTAGTATACTGTCAGCAACAAACCCCTGCAATTTAAAAAAGAAAAAGTTTAGGTCGAAGCATAATGTGCTACATAAATGTGCTGCATGTAGTATCACCCTAATTTGCTACATAAATGTGCTAGTATCACCCTAATTTGCTACAATGTAGCACCATCCGCCTAAACTTTTTCTGCAGTGTAGCACCCCTAATTTTTCTTTTGCTACAATGTAGCACCCTAATCTATTTGAGGTTGTTTTCCTGCCATCTGCCTAGCAGCACCCTATTTTGCTACAATGTACCACCCAATTAACTAGTATTTGCTACCTTTTTTAGTAATTGCTGCTACCATGTAGTACAAACAGGAACAACAATGGTGGAAACCCTAAGAAGATGGAGCTGGAGCTTACCGATGGAGCTGGAGCTTCTTCCTCAGGATTTTGATTGAAAAACACATGGGGATTCGTGTGCTGGGCTCGATTAGGTTGCTGCGCTTGATTGGAAACATCGGCGTTCGCCGAATCGGAGCGCCGCCAGGTGAGAGGATTTGATCCACCACTAGAAGCGACGATTGGCGGCGGTATAAGGTGGTGAGGCTGACCAGGAGGGGGGGTAGAGTATGGAGGAACGAATATGGCTCATCTCTGGCACGGCGAACGAGATCGACGGTGCAGTCGCCTCCGTCGTCCTCACAGGGCCACCCGCACGACGCGACTTGTCCGCTGCCTCCCAGCTTGCTGCGCGCGAAACGTTTTTTGCTGCAACGTAGCAAAAGCGGGATGGGTGTACCGGTTGACTAGATCGGACGGTTCGATCTAACTTGATCAGACGACTCCGGACCCGGGGGATTTTGGGGAAATATCCCCCGGGGGACGCGTAGCTCTCGCCTTTTCGTTTGCGGTAAACCGCATCAGATGCCCTACATACAAAAATATGCAGCACGGAAGCGACCTTTTGTGAGAAATTATAAAAAATTTCCAATACGGTATGATATGTAGTATCTAGAAAAGCCATTTTTTATGCTTTGTACCGTAAACTGTTGGAGATATGCCCTAGAGGCAATAATAAATGTAGTTATTATTATATCTTTGTGTTTATGATAAATGTTTACATTCATGCTATAATAGTATTAACAAGGAAACGTTAATACTTGTGTGATTTGTAAACTAAATTAGAGTCCCTAGTAAAGCCTCTATATAATACTAGCTTGTTGGTTAATAAATGATTATGGTTTCCCTATCATGAACATTGAGATGTTATTAACAACAAGATCATATCATTAGGAGAATGATATGATGGACATACTCCTATAGATAAGCGTAGCATAAAGATCAAGTCATTTTAATAGTTCAATTGTTGTATGCTTTCTGATACATAGTAACCTAATTCCTTCGACCATGAGATCATGCTTATCACCATCACCGGAAGGATGTTTTGATGACATCAAACACCACACCGTAACTGGGTGGCTATAAAGGTGGCATTGAGTGTTCAGAAAGTATTGGTTGAGACACATGGATCAAGAGTGGGATTTGTCCATCCATATGACGGATAGATATACTCTGGGCCCTCTCGGTGGAATGTCATCCAATTAGCTTGCAAGCATGTGACTGGCCCACAAGGGATCACATATCACGGGAACGAGAAAATGGTACTTATCAGTAACGAGGTTGAACTAGGTATGCAGAGATACCGACGATCAAAACCTCGGATAAGTAAACTATCGTGAGACAAAGGGAAATTGGTATCATATGTAAGTGGTTCATTCGATCGCAAAGTAATCGTAGAAATATGTGGGAGCCATATGAATTTTCAGATTCCTCTATTGGTTATTGTTCGGAGAAGTGTCTCGATCATGTCTGCATAATTCACGAACCGTAGGGAGACACACTTAAGGATTCGACGTTGTTGAGTAGTTATGGAATGATGAGTAAGAGACTGAATGTTATTCGGAGTCTCGGATGGGATCCGGGATATCACGAGGAGATCCGGAATGGTCCGTAGAATAAGATTCATATAAGGAAAGTCCTGTTTCGGGGTTGGAGAATGGTTCCGGTGTTTTCATCGGGAATGTTCTAGAAGGTTCCAGAATGTCCGGCACTCCGGAGGGGAAGGGTACATGAATGTGTCATAAAAAGTTGGAATGGTTGCATCATGTACTAGGTGTCATCGCTGAACAAAATAAAGGGATAAATCAAATCCTAGTTTGAAAAGTCAAACGCCAATTTGAAAAGTCAAACGACTATTTTGTTTGGTGGAGGGAGAGTAGGAAACCTACTTGGGGAGGAGTTCCTCTCCCTCCACCGCCGGCCCACTTGGAGACCGAGTTGGGGAGGGACTCCCCTCCCCTTGGCGCGCCCCCTCCACCTATATAAGGAGGGGCAGGGCTGCCCCTCCAAAGACACAACACACACCCCGCAAACCCTAGCTCCTAGCCACCGGCGCCGCCACCTCCTGCTGCCTCCGCCGCCTAGGGCAAACCCTAGCCGCCAGCCTCACCTCCTCCTTGGTGCATCCAAACCCTAGATCATCGAGGCTCTCTCATAGTCCACCATACTCGCTCCGGCTTAAGGCGAAGCCCTGCGAGATCTCCCCTCTACTTCCGGTACCACGCCGTCATGCTGTCGGAATCGCGAGGAGAGTGCTACAACCTCCGCTGCCTGCTGGAACAAGGGAGAGGAAGGTCTTCGTCGAGTAGAACGTGTGACCGACTGCGGGAGCGCTACCGGAACGCAGCGCCGGAAGGATCGTCTACGCGATCTTGAGATCGGGAAGAGTACGACTACATCACCCACGAGAATCCACTCTCGTTAAACACTTTGCAATCTTCGAGGGTGAGTTATTCCATCGACTCGTTGCTACAATCTAGTAGATAGATCTTGGCTTGTTTGTTTGTATGCGGTAGAAATTTTTTGTTTTCCATGCTACGAACCCCTACAGTGGTATTAGAGCCATGTCTATATGTAGATCTGTTGCACGAGTAGAACACAATGGTCATTGTGGGCGGTGGTGCTTTTATTATCAATTGCTTCTTGTGTACTTTGCATCTTGCGGTATGATGGGATGAAGTGGCCCGGGCTAACCTTACATGACAACGTTCATGAGACTTTCTCCACGCTCAACATGCAACTTGTATTGCATAAGTGGCTTTGCGGGTGTCTTTCTCTCCCATTATAGTATAGATGCAATTTACAACAGGCACTTGATAGTTCAAACATCAACGTTGTGGTTCTTGTTCGTAAGTTAGATCGACACTTATTGAAAGCCCCAAACCACGTAAAATATGCAAAGAAATTAGAGGCGTCTAACTTTGTTTTGCAGGGGTGTGCTGTGATGTGATATGGCCATGATTGTGATTATATTTGATGTATGCAATGTTCCTTATTGTAAGTTGGCAACCGGCAGGAGCCATATGGTTGTCTTTAATTTATGTTAAGACCCGCGTGTCTATTCAAAGTAGTTGTAATAGTTGAAGCTGGTGGACGACAACCATGGAGAAGCGTCATTGACCTTGATGCAATGCCGGTGATGATGGAGATCATGTTCGTGCTTGGAGATGGAGATCGGAAGCACAAAGAAGAAAGGACATATCATATCACATATTATGAATTGCATGTGATGTTAATCCTTTATGCATCTTGTATTGCTTAGTTAACGACGGTAGCATTATAAGATGATCCCTCATGCACATGAATTTCAAGTTCTAAAGTGTTCACCCTTAGTAAGCACCATTGCTAAAGCTTGTTGTTTCGAAGCACCACGTGATGATCGGGTGTGTTAGATTCTGCAAGTGTATACAACGTGAGCAAGCCAGATTTGCTCATGCGGAAGCTAAGGTTTGATCTTGACGAGCCTAGCATGTACAGACATGGTCTCGGAACACGGATCACCGAAAGGTAAAGCATGAATCATATAGTAGATATGATGAACATGTTGATTGTTCGCCATTGAAGCTACATCAACTCTCGTGATGATCGGTGTTGATGTGGTGGATTTGGTTCGTGCGATCACTAAAACAATGTGAGGGATATTGTTTTGAGTGGGAGTCCACCTAGATTAATTTAACTATTAATTAGAACTCAATTTGTCATAAACTTACTCTAAACTATTGCAAATATGTTGTAGATCACCGGCGGCGCCTACCATCAATTTTAATGCGTTCCTAGAGAAAGAAAAGTTGAAAAACAATGGAAGCAACTTCGCGGATTGGTTCCGCAATTTGAGGATTGTCCTCAATGCTGGTAATTTGACCTATGTGCTGGATGCACCGCTGGGTGACCCGCCTACAGCTGATGCTACCGATGAAGTAAAGAACGTTTACCTCGCTCGGAAGAATCAGTACTCCACAGTTGAGTGTGCTATCTTGTATGGTTTAGAATCGGAGCTTCAGAAAAGGTTTGAGAATTCAGACCCACATGATATTGTCCGTGAACTCAAATTGATTTTTGAGACTCACGCGGCAGTTGAGAGCTATGAGGCTTCTGAAAAGTTCTTTAACTGCAAGATGGAAGAGGGCAGCTCCGTCAGTGAGCATGTGCTTAAGATGTCTGGGCACGCAAACAAACTCCAAAGCTTGGGGTATAGTGATTCCTAATGCTTTGGGGATTTACCGTGTCCTCCAATCACTACCACCAAGTTACAAGAACTTTGTGATGAACTACAATATGCAAAGCATGAACAAGCAGTTGCCAGAACTCTTCTCCATGTTGAAATCTATAGAAGTGGAGATCAAGAAAGAGCACCAAGTGTTGATGGTCAATAAGACCACCAAATTCAAGAAAGGCAAGTCTAAGCAAAAGGGACACTTCAAGAAGGGTGGTAAGAAAGTTACCGCACCGACGAAGAAGACCAAGGCTGGACCCAAACCTGATACAGAGTGCTTTTACTGCAAGGGAGAAGGTAACTGGAAGCGGAATTGCCCAAAGCACTTGGCGGATTTGAAGAACGACAACATCAAGAAGAAAGGTATATCCGATATACATGTTATTGATGTGTATCTCACTAGTACTCGTAGTAGTGCCTGGGTATTTGATACTGGTTTGGTTGCTCATATTTGTAACTCGAAACAGGTGCTGCAGAATAAACGGAAGCTAGCGAAGAACGAGGTGACGATGCGCGTGGGAAGCGGATCAAAGGTTGATGTGATCGCGGTCGGCACGCTACCTCTTCGTCTACCATCGAGATTAGTTTTATACTTAAATAATTATTATTTGGTGCCTGCGTTAAGCATGAACATTATATCGGGATCTTGTTTATTGCAAGACGGTTACTTGTTTAAGTCCGAGAATAATGGTTGTTCGATTTATATGAGTAATATGTTTTATGCACATGCACCTTTGATAGATGGTCTATTCTTATTGAATCTCGGTAGTGGAAATACACATATTAATAACATTGAAGCTAAACGTTTGAAATCGAGCGATAACTCGACCTATATGTGGCACTGTTGTCTTGGTCACATTGGAGTGAAGCGTATGAAGAAACTCCATTCCGATGGACTTCTTGAATCACTTGATTTCGAATCACTTGAAAGATGCGAAGCATGTCTGATGGGTAAAATGACTAAGACTCCATTTTCTGGTATGATGGAGCGAGCTACCGACTTATTGGAAATCATACATACCGATGTGTGTGGTCCAATGAGCGTAGCATCGCGCGGTGGTTATCGTTATGTTCTTACCTTCACGGATGACTTGAGTAGATATGGGTATATCTATTTCATGAAACATAAGTCTGAAACTTTCGGGAAGTTTACGGAATTTCAAAGTGAGGTTGAGAATCAACGTAACAAGAAGATTAAATTTCTACGTTCTGATCGTGGAGGTGAATATCTAAGTTACGAGTTTGGCGAGCATTTAAGGAAATGCGGAATACTTTCACAATTGACACCGCCGGGAACACCACAGCGTAATGGTGTGTCCGAACGTCGTAATCGAACTCTCTTAGATATGGTTCGTTCTATGATGTCACTTACAGATTTACCGCTATCATTTTGGAGTTATGCATTAGAAACAGCCGCATTCACTTTAAATAGGGCACCATCTAAATCCGTTGAAACGACACCGTATGAATTATGGTTTGGGAAGAAACCTAAATTGTCGTTCCTTAAAGTTTGGGGTTGCGAAGCCTATGTAAAGAAGTTACAGCCGGACAAGCTTGGACCCAAAGCAGAAAAATGCGTCTTCATAGGATATCCAAAGGAAACTATTGGATATACCTTCTATCATAGATCCGAAGGCAAAATCTTCGTTGCCAAAAATGGATCCTTTCTAGAGAAGGAATTTCTCTCGAAAGAAGTGACTGGAAGGAAAGTAGAACTCGATGAGGTTGTCAAACCTTCTCTCGAACTTGCGAGTAGCGCAGCACCGGAAGAAGTTCCTGTGGTGCCTGCACCAATAAGAGAGGAAGCTAATGATGATGATCATGAAACTTTGGTTGTAGTTGCTACAGAGCCTCGCAGGTCAACGAGAACTCGTACTACTCCTGATTGGTATGATCCCGTTATGCGTGTCATGTTGGTGGAGAACACCGATGACCCTGCGACATATGAGGAAGCGATGATGGGCCCAGATTCCAATAAATGGCAAGAAGCCATGAAATCCGAGATTGGATCCATGTACGAAAACCAAGTATGGACTTTGGTGGACTTACTAGATGGCCGGAAGGCTGTCGAGAACAAATGGATTTTCAAGAAGAAAACAGATGATGATGGTAATGTTACTGTATATAAAGCTCGACTTGTCGCAAAAGGGTTTCGACAAATTCAAGAAGTTGACTACGATGAGACTTTCTCACCAGTAGCAAAGCTAAAGTCTGTGAGGATTATGTTAGCAATCGCTGCATATTATGATTATGAGATATGGCAGATGGATGTCAAAACAGCGTTCCTCAATGGAGACATTGATGAAGAGTTGTATATGATGCAACCCAAAGGTTTTGTCGATCCTAAAGATGCTAACAAGGTATGCAAACTTCAACGGTCCATATATGGATTGAAGCAAGCATCCCGAAGTTGGAATCAACGTTTTGATAAGGTGATCAAAAGTTTTGGTTTTATACAAACTTATGGAGAAGCTTGTATATACAAGAAAGTGAGTGGGAGCTCTATAGCATTCTTAATACTATATGTAGATGACATATTGTTGATTGGGAATGATGTAGACCTTCTTAATAGTGTCAAGGAATATTTGAATAATAGTTTTCCAATGAAAGATCTTGGCGAAGCAGCTTACATATTAGGCATAAAGATTTATAGAGATAGATCGAGACGCCTAATATCATTATCACAAAGTACATATTTGGACAAAGTTCTAAAGAGGTTTGGAATGGAAGATAGCAAGAAAGGGTTCTTGCCCATGTTGCCCAATACGACCTTGAGTAAAACTCAAAGTTCGACAACGGCAGAAGATAGAGAAAGGATGAGTAAAACTCCCTATGCCTCAGCCATAGGATCTCTAATGTATGCCATGCTATGTACTAGACCCGACATTGCATATGTTGTTAGTTTGACTAGCAGATATCAAAGTGATCTAGGAGTGGATCATTGGACAGCGGTCAAAAACTTCCTTAAGTACTTGAGAAGAACTAAGGATATGGTTCTTTCTTATGGAGGTGATGAACAGCTCGTTGTTAATGGTTACACCGATGCTAGTTGGAACACCGATCCGAATGATTCTAAATCACAATCCGGATACGTATTTATTTTGAATGGTGCAGCAGTTAGCTGGAGGAGTGCAAAGCAAAGCGTTGTGGCAAGATCTTCAACTGAATCGGAATACATGGCTGCTTCGGAGGCTTCACAAGAAGCGATATGGATGAAAGAGTTCATTACAGCGCTGGGTGTGGTTCCAAGTGCGCTGGACCCAATGTCTATCTACTGTGATAACATGGGCGCCATAGCCAATGCGCAAGAACCAAGGTCACACAAGAAGCTGAAGCATATCAAGCTACGTTTTCACGCTATTCGAGAACATGTCCAAGATGGTGACATAAAGATTTGCAAAGTACACACAGATCTGAATGTGGCGGATCCGTTGACTAAACCTCTCCCGAGGGCAAAACATGACCAACACCAAACTGCCATGGGTGTTTGGTATATTACCATGTAATCTAGATTAGTTGACTCTAGTGCAAGTGGGAGACTGTTGGAGATATGCCCTAGAGGCAATAATAAATGTAGTTATTATTATATCTTTGTGTTTATGATAAATGTTTACATTCATGCTATAATAGTATTAACAAGGAAACATTAATACTTGTGTGATTTGTAAACTAAATTAGAGTCCCTAGTAAAGCCTCTATATAATACTAGCTTGTTGGTTAATAAATGATTGTGGTTTCCCTATCATGAACATTGAGATGTTATTAACAACAAGATCATATCATTAGGAGAATGATATGATGGACATACTCCTATAGATAAGCGTAGCATAAATATCAAGTCATTTTAATAGTTCAATTGTTGTATGCTTTCTGATACATAGTAACCTAATTCCTTCGACCATGAGATCATGCTTATCACCATCACCGGAAGGATGTTTTGATGACATCAAACACCACACCGTAACTGGGTGGCTATAAAGGTGGCATTGAGTGTTTAGAAAGTATTGGTTGAGACACATGGATCAAGAGTGGGATTTGTCCATCCATATGACGGATAGATATACTCTGGGCCCTCTCGGTGGAATGTCATCCAATTAGCTTTCAAGCATGTGACTGGCCCACAAGGGATCACATATCACGGGAACGAGAAAAGAGTACTTATCAGTAACGAGGTTGAACTAGGTATGCAGAGATACCGACGATCAAAACCTCGGATAAGTAAACTATCGTGAGACAAAGGGAAATTGGTATCGTATGTAAGTGGTTCATTCGATCGCAAAGTAATCGTAGAAATATGTGGGAGCCATATGAATTTCCAGATTCCTCTATTGGTTATTGTTCGGAGAAGTGTCTCGATCATGTCCGCATAATTCACGAACCGTAGGGAGACACACTTAAGGATTCGACGTTGTTGAGTAGTTATGGAATGATGAGTAAGAGACCGAATGTTATTCGGAGTCTCGGATGGGATCCGGGATATCACGAGGAGATCCGGAATGGTCCGGAGAATAAGATTCATATAAGGAAAGTCCTGTTTCGGGGTTAGAGAATGGTTCCGGTGTTTTCATCGGGAATGTTCTAGAAGGTTTCGGAATGTCCGACACTCCGGAGGGGAAGGGTACATGAATGTGTCATAACAAGTTGGAATGGTTGCATCATGTACTAGGTGTCATCGCTGAACAAAATAAAGGGATAAATCAAATCCTAGTTTGAAAAGACAAACGCCAATTTGAAAAGTCAAACGGCTATTTTGTTTGGTGGAGGGAGAGTAGGAAACCTACTTGGGGAGGAGTTCCTCTCCCTCCACCGCCGGCCCACTTGGAGACCGAGTTGGGGAGGGACTCCCCTCCCCTTGGCGCGCCCCCTCCACCTATATAAGGAGGGGCAGGGCTGCCCCTCCAAAGACACAACACGCACCCCGCAAA
The DNA here is from genome assembly GCA_916181665.1 of Avena sativa. NCBI lineage: Eukaryota > Viridiplantae > Streptophyta > Magnoliopsida > Poales > Poaceae > Avena > Avena sativa. The sequence continues at coordinate 355,230,735 of OV702295.1, forward strand.
CCCTAGCTCCTAGCCGCCAACGCCGCCACCTCCTGCTGCCGCCGCCTAGGGCAAGCCACCGCCGCCTAGGGCAAACCCTAGCCGCCGGCCTCACCTCCTCCTTGGTGCGTCTAAACCCTAGATCACCGAGGCTCTCTCATAGTCCACCATACTCGCTCCGGCTTAAGGCGAAGCCCTGCGAGATCTCCCCTCTACTTACGGTACCACGCCGTCGTGCTGCCGGAATCGCGAGGAGAGTGCTACAACCTCTGCTGCCTGCTGGAACAAGGGAGAGGAAGGTCTTCGTCGAGTACCGAACGTGTGACCGACTGCGGGAGCGCTGCCGGAACGAAGCGCCGGAAGGATCGTCTACGCGATCTTGAGATCGGGAAGAGTACGACTACATCACCCACGAGAATCCGCTCTCGTTAAACACTTTGGAATTTTCGAGGGTGAGTTATTCCATCGACTCGTTGCTACAATCTAGTAGATAGATCTTGGCTTGTTTGTTTGTATGCGGTAGAATTTTTTTGTTTTCCATGCTACGAACCCCTACATAAACTGAGGGTTATTTTGCGGTACGGGGCCGGATGCGGTATCTACTAAAGATTCTCTACATCAGAACTGGGATATTAGCAGGAAATCGGCCAAATAGATGCAAATGTCCCAATATTATCATGGAACACCACAACCGACTTGGCCATCCACATAAAGCACACACGCGATGCCGAATTGAAAAGCCACGGTCGAGGTTGCCAATAAGCGTCATCGTCGCCACTTCTCCTTGAGCAAGCGACTCTGGATTCACCTTCGATGATCGAAGACAGAGCCCTCACTGCAAACACCACCAAAACTCATGTCGACACATGCCAACAGTCGGCTACATACAACCAACGATAGACAACTTCAACGCGTTTAATGACTTTCCTCCTTATAACAGGCTTTTGTCCCGCTATATAATATAGCAACCACACCGATATACCAGTTCGAACCAAAGTAAATATTGGGGCAGCAACACAAACATGCCCAGAGAGAAAAGAAATGAAGATAATAATGAATCGACGAAGTGATTATGACCCGCAATCATTGAGTCCTCCGACTTTGGCCTACCATGCTCCAAGCACCCCGAACCCCGACTACCAAGCATCATGAAGTGAAGCACCATCGACACGTAATTGTTGCCCGGACCATGGTCCTAGGGTTTCCCCCCGCACTCAGAGTAAAGTGGAGATATAGAATTTCGTCGATGCCCTACAGGAAGGAATGGTGCTACCCGAAGGCAGCAACGTGTCAGGGGCGGGCAAGCCGAGATGGATTTCTCTCGACCTCCTCCCACACAAAAAACTTAGTGCATCACAACACCATCACCCACCAGCATGCACCACCACGATCTTGAAATCACCATCACCGTGTCTTCATGGACACTGACACGTGGCCTAAACGGCGGAGACACACGACATCACTGGAATGAGGGACAACAACCCCATAGCCCCGCGGGAGGAACCCACCTCCATCGCTAAGAGGCAGTCGTCGAGCCGACAGAGTAGCCGGTGCACACCAGGCCCAGGTGGGCCTCAATGGCTCAGATGGTGCCCATAAAGCCCTAAACGTTTTGCTACAACAGGTAGGCCGCATCGCCACCGTCCCCAACTCTATCTAGTGCCACAACCGCCTGTAGAGAGCCCTGTAGAGGAAGCTCCCGGGACCGCCCAAGCCCACCTAGGCCCGAGGTGCCTAGATCCGGGCCAGGGACTGCAGGCAGCGAGTGATGATCCCGTACATGAAGCGCACACCGCACGAGCACGACACCACCGCCAGCGCCACCCGGTTGCGAAGGACTAGGGGCTCCCAAAGGGCACCACCGCTAAGGAGTTGGTGGGCCCCGAACCGTCCTCCATGACGCGGGGAGAGTTAGGCCGCCAACGCTGGCTTCACTCGGCAACCCTGGCATCAACGACATAGGGAGAGGGTGGAAGGGGGAAAGGCGGCTGGGGGTCGGAGGCCCCATCGCCATGAGGGCAGGGGTGAGGAGGGGAGCGAGAAATGGCAAGGAGTTTTTTTAGTGAGCGGATGTTTGATGACTTTCATCGTTGGTGATTTTTGTAGAGAGATCTTTTGAAAACTGAAACTTTCAACATGATACTCTGTAGCCAATTGACTCTGGGTAGCTCCAGAAAAACAAATCGGCAAAGATAGCTAACATAAGCACAACCATGATGACACGACAAAGACATAGTCATCCACCTATTTATCTCGTCTTCCCTCCAATCCAAATTAATTAACTTAATTTTTCTTTTTACAAAAAATTAACTCAACTTTGCCGATATACATATGTACCTAACACTAAAATAGAGACAATCCAAAATTTGATAAATCCAAGTCAATTAATATGTGTCGAAGGGAGTACTAGTATCTTGAAAATCTCGAGTCAATTAATTAGGATGAAAGGCAGTGTCAAAAATACAAAATGGAAAACTTTTGCCTCGCAATTATGTAGCGTGCGTTCGTTCCTAGACGAATCACGGTGACGTACGGACAGATAACGTGCTTCCACACGAACAAAGCTTGTGACGTCACCCCTTACGCGATGGCTTTGATAGTGTTTCCCCTCCCCTTCACTCTTCTTTCAGGCACTGCAGTAGAGGAGGACTCGGCAGCTAGTCGATCGATCTGTCGAGGAGGAGGGCGGCAGCCATGGCGGCGATGCTCAAGGTCTACGTGGACCGCCTCTCGCAGCCTTCCCGCGCCCTCATCATCTTTTGCAGGCACCCCATCTCACTCCCAATCTGATCAATCCAAGTGTACGGCGACTGAGGTACGTGCTTGATTGTAGGGTGAACAAGATCGACTTCGAGGAGGTGACCGTGAATCTGGCTAAGAGAGAGCACCGCACCTCCGAGTTCAAGAGTAAGCACGGTTCCCCTGATCCCCTCTGGCTTATGCTCCTCCCCTTTCTGAATTCTCCTTTCTTTCAAGACTTGTAGTGTCTCCCCCTAGCTCCTGACTAAATAAACTCGTTCCCCTTTCAGAAATCAACCCAATGGGTCAAGTTCCAGCAATTGTCGATGGAAGGTTCAGACTCTTTGAAAGGTCCATGCCCCACTACACCTCCCAGTCATGTGTACTGTTTCATTGCATTTCATATACTCAGTTAACAGTATCAATTGTTGACTGGAATCGCTCTTGACATGCCTAAAATATACTCCTGACCAGAGTTGCTAATTAGTTAGTAATTGGAGTGAGTTTATGCTAATTACTTCACCACCGTTTCTTCTCAGAATTCCTCATTAGACCTGCACCTTTTTTTGTGTGACTAACAGCCATGCCATCTTGAGGTATCTCGCCACGGTCTTCCCTGGGGTTCCAGACCACTGGTGCGTTACTTACCCTTCCTTCCCTCTGCACTCTTCTACCGTGACAAGTACTTTGCTTCTATCTACACCATAAACTATACAGCCAACACCACCATAATATAAATAAGCCTGCTATCTAGAACCTTTATGTATACTATGTGTATATATACAATGATGTCTTAAGATACAGGCTTACCGTCTAGAACATGTGTGCAGTACCGATGAACATAACAGCCTGGACTGGGGTTAGGGGTTGATGCAAACAGTTTTGAATAGACGAGGGAACAGATTGCCTTGTTTCGTGGGAAGTTATGTGAGATCAACTCAATTGTTGTGTGGTTTAGGCCTGGCTTTGAGTTAATGACTAATCTGCAGATGTGCAGATCTTTCATCCTATGTCCATACATATTTCACTTATTCTGGTCAGCTCTTAGCTCATAAGCTTTGTTACTGGTTTCCCATATTGGACTGGATATGAATGCTATAGCCCATGGAGTTTGCTCTGATTGAGTCAATCCTGAGCCAATGTGAGTTACATGGTTGACTGACGAACAGTAGAGTAGAGTTAGGATTCTTTTGTTGTTTTTCAGATAATGTGTTCTGGTTAGGATATATCATCCTAGTTAATAAAACGTAAACCTGTTTCAGTCAGTTGCGAGGAGATGACAGGTCTGTTCTCTTATAGCTTGCAAAAATTGACCTTCTAGAGCCCATTGTATCATTGTTGGACCTGTATCATGTGGCTGTAGTATGTTTGGTAGTTGCTAGTGTTGGCTCATTGTCACGGTTTGTTTTGCTCTAACAAATGCAATCCTTTTCCTGGAAAAAGTGGGCTAAAGTTCGTTGCCTGCTTCTTTTAGGAGGGATGAAGTGCATTGATAGTCTTAAGTCATTACTATCTTATTACTTTTTGTCACACATAGGTATCCTGCGGACTTGTTTACCAGAGCAAAAATCGAGTCCATCTTGGATTGGCATCACTCAAATTTGCGCCGTGGTGCAGGTGAGAGACCCTATTTATCTACAGATGGATAGTCCTGCTCGTGTGGAGTTATAATTTAGCATCAAACATTTGTTTTCCCACTTGAGTTTTGCCATAATGGGTCGAATGAGTTATCCACCCATGCAATTAAACCTTGCCAAAATTCTGAAGGCAAAACAACTACAGTTTTTAGCACCTAATCGTATGGATTTTGTTTCCCAACAATTTAGCAGCTTGCCATCCTATGATCATTGCATCCTTACATTTGAGAGGGGGTTGATCTTTACATACCTATGCAGCAACCTTTGTACTGCACACCACGTTGGCTCCGTTTCTTGGTATTACACCAAACCCCGAGGCTGCAAAAGAGGGTGAAAACCTGCTGGTGCGGTCACTGGGAACGATTGAATCTGTATGGCTCAAAGGTGATGCAAAGTTCTTAAATGGCAACCGCCAGCCAACGATCGCTGACCTCAGCCTTGTGTGCGAGATAATGCAGCTGGAGGTACGCATCTGTAAATACATCTGTGGGTGTGTCATTTTTGCCACCAGTTGAAGTTGTGAAAATACGGAGAATGTTGGTTACTTGCAGCTGGTGAGTGAGGAGAGGCGTGACAGAGTTCTGGGACCTCATGAGAAGATCCGCGCTTGGATGGGGAACGTGAAGAGGGCCACCAGCCCCCATTTCGAGGAAGCACACGATCTCATTTTCAAAATGAAGGCGCGCTTGTCGTCTGCTGCTCACCCCAAGGCAGCTTCCAAGCTCTGAACAGGTTCATGCCTTGCTGATTACCAGTTGAAGTTGTGAAAATACGGAGAATGTTGGTTACTTGCAGCTGGTGAGTGAGGAGAGGCGTGACAGAGTTCTGGGACCTCATGAGAAGATCCGCGCTTGGATGGGGAACATGAAGAGGGCCACCAGCCCCCATTTCGAGGAAGCACACGATCTCATTTTCAAAATGAAGGCGCGCTTGTCGTCTGCTGCTCACCCCAAGGCAGCTTCCAAGCTCTGAACAGGTTCATGCCTTGCTGATTACCAGTTGAAGTTGTGAAAATACGGAGAATGTTGGTTACTTGCAGCTGGTGAGTGAGGAGAGGCGTGACAGAGTTCTGGGACCTCATGAGAAGATCCGCGCTTGGATGGGGAACGTGAAGAGGGCCACCAGCCCCCATTTCGAGGAAGCACACGATCTCATTTTCAAAATGAAGGCGCGCTTGTCGTCTGCTGCTCACCCCAAGGCAGCTTCCAAGCTCTGAACAGGTTCATGCCTTGCTGATTACCAGTTGAAGTTGTGAAAATACGGAGAATGTTGGTTACTTGCAGCTGGTGAGTGAGGAGAGGCGTGACAGAGTTCTGGGACCTCATGAGAAGATCCGCGCTTGGATGGGGAACGTGAAGAGGGCCACCAGCCCCCATTTCGAGGAAGCACACGATCTCATTTTCAAAATGAAGGCGCGCTTGTCGTCTGCTGCTCACCCCAAGGCAGCTTCCAAGCTCTGAACAGGTTCATGCCTTGCTGATTACCAGTTGAAGTTGTGAAAATACGGAGAATGTTGGTTACTTGCAGCTGGTGAGTGAGGAGAGGCGTGACAGAGTTCTGGGACCTCATGAGAAGATCCGCGCTTGGATGGGGAACGTGAAGAGGGCCACCAGCCCCCATTTCGAGGAAGCACACGATCTCATTTTCAAAATGAAGGCGCGCTTGTCGTCTGCTGCTCACCCCAAGGCAGCTTCCAAGCTCTGAACAGGTTCATGCCTTGCTGATTACCAGTTGAAGTTGTGAAAATACGGAGAATGTTGGTTACTTGCAGCTGGTGAGTGAGGAGAGGCGTGACAGAGTTCTGGGACCTCATGAGAAGATCCGCGCTTGGATGGGGAACGTGAAGAGGGCCACCAGCCCCCATTTCGAGGAAGCACACGATCTCATTTTCAAAATGAAGGCGCGCTTGTCGTCTGCTGCTCACCCCAAGGCAGCTTCCAAGCTCTGAACAGGTTCATGCCTTGCTGATTACCAGTTGAAGTTGTGAAAATACGGAGAATGTTGGTTACTTGCAGCTGGTGAGTGAGGAGAGGCGTGACAGAGTTCTGGGACCTCATGAGAAGATCCGCGCTTGGATGGGGAACGTGAAGAGGGCCACCAGCCCCCATTTCGAGGAAGCACACGATCTCATTTTCAAAATGAAGGCGCGCTTGTCGTCTGCTGCTCACCCCAAGGCAGCTTCCAAGCTCTGAACAGGTTCATGCCTTGCTGATTACCAGCGAAGAATGTAGTTACATGCTACGAGGAACGAATAAGAGTAGTACTTGCGCTGTAAGAAAATCTGCCTTAATGTTGTCTTGTGTCCTGGAAGACAACATGACGTAAGCATTTCCTGTGATGTTTCAGCACTGATGTTAGCATACATTGATTTCACCACGGTAGATTCCCCCCCCCCCCCCCCCCCCCCCCAAATACTCTTATTTGTACATGTAATTGTTAAAATGGTACATTACATGGTTCGGTAGGACCTGAAACATTGTGCAGAGATAATCTTTTTCTTTCTTTTGACAGAAGAATGAACACACTTAAAATTTGTTTACTTGGGTTATTTGAAACTCGTGGAACAGATCCAACATATTGCACTTGCAGATGACCACGTTTTCTTCCAGCAATAGAAATGAATACCCAAAAAATCAACTATTTGCTCCGGTACAAGTACATTATTTATTACAAACATATGCAGATAGCAATACAGCAATCTTGGCATAATAAATCTCATTTACCTTCAACATGAAAAATAACTTAGCAACGACATTATCTGTAAATCATTTCTAGATTCTTGAGTGTGCACATTGTCACTGTCAGTTAGCACAAGACAGCTACAAGGAAATAGACAGTGTTACACCCATCATGCCAACCCATTCACCAAAATGAATCCAATCAAAACTCCCCATATGCACGAGTAAATAATAAGTTATGAGAACTTAGGAAAATATACATCTGTTGCCAAAGTCCACCTTACGTATTCCTGCATTTCATGAAATATGATAAAGGCGGCTACCCTAAAAAAAGGAAATTAGTATTTGAAGGAGCCATAGGAATTAGTAAGATAAGATAGTTCAGCATGCACAATTACACACACAACATCCAACAAGGAAATTGTCAAAGAAAAGAACTACATCAACAAAGAGGTCCTCAAAGGACGATTCACAGCATTAACGAATGTGCTTAAAGACTAGTCAGGTTCAGCTAGCAGATTCTTAGCATTAATACACGCATCGATTCACATCACTCGATTACAGTAGTTCTGAGTAGAAGAAAGGGAGACCAAGAAAGCACTGACACGCAGATCGTCTGATCCTAGTTGCTAGCAAATAGATACTACATAGAAACGGCCGATGCGTTAGTCGTCCCCCAGCAGACGCTTGTTAGGCTTCTGGGGTCTTGCTTCTGCCGTCGTAGCAGGCACGCGCTTCTTCTTGCCTTTGCCTTTAGCGGTCGTAGTAGGGACTACGACGCTTAGATGATCCATGGTCGATTTCACCGAGAAGCTCCCGTACCCGTACTTGTCGGCGACTTGGAAGGTGTGGGTCGAGCCAAGAAGACGCGAGACTGCGCCTGGCAGGGTGTACCAGTCGTCTTCACTCTTCATTCCTGATCCTTCCAACAAGCTCCTCCGCAGAGACGCCCACCAGCTCCTCGGCCACCTCACAGAAGATCATCAGGTCCATTGTGTCGGTGGCATCTTGCACCTCTACCTTCAATTTGAACCTGGAGAACAGCAGTGTGTGACTTACCAGTGTGAATTGAGCAGCAATGCTGGCATCTGCCAACGACAACGTACATAGAGCTGCAATGCAGGTCCTTACCATTGAATCGGCCTCTTGATGGGGCCGCATCGTCTGCACTTGTATAAACCTGGGCCACCCGCCAGTGACTTCTTGCAGTCGCAGCATCCACGGTAACACCAACCTTCGTCACAATCTATGTCTATCAGTGAGACCCTGCACAGAAACGTGGTATCCTGCAAGTGTAAGACATATTTGTGAGTGAAAGAAACAAGTGCGGCATATCTCGACAAGAGCAGCAACTTAATTTCACCTCGTCGTTGTCCTTCGGATCGAGGCTTTTTAGCTGCTTGATTGTTCGCCAGCTCTTGGCTAACTCCTGCGATGGACTTGCAGGGGTTTTCTGCTGGCTGCTCATACTGCATGCACATGAAGCAGTTAGCACTGTATTACTATCTTAGATCATCATCAGTGTAAGACTAACGCCACTGAGTTTAACTCGCTTCGCGTGGAATTCTTGCACCCCCTATTTTCAAATCTAGGTACTAGTACTAGTAGTACTTTTAAGTTAATGAAGAGCAAACTGTAACTGCAAAAACAGAAGTTAACGAAGAGCAAACTTTAACTGCAAAATCTGGTTCTTCCACACTGAAAGATAATGACTGAAAAAATGGCACCAACAGATTTCGTTGCACACTGGTTGTATGATATGATAGAAAAACAGAAGTTTTCACACAACAAAAGGGAGTAATCTACAGTATTACATCGTACTCCTAGAAGCCAAACAAATGAAAGGGCAGATCAATAATTAAGCATCAGAGTCTTGAACAAGCTTGAGTAGAGACCAAAAAAAAGAAGCAATCTACACTATGTGTTAATCCCGTAAACAGAGGAACATAAGAATGCCCAGTAATAAGTTTCAGCGCGAGTCTGAAAGCCTGAAACCCTATTAACCTGAGTACTAGTTGCTCATATGTTGTTGCTTTTCCGCCATAAATTGCTTACCAAGTAGGGGCATAACTTGTTGAGAAGGGAACAGAATCCTGTTATTTGTGTTTTTTCCTAATGGAAAGCAATCGGTAGTGTGTTGCCTGTAATGCTCTTTGCAGTGAAATTACTTCTGCTTTTAGTGCAAAATGTTAGCAGTCATTTTGAATCAACTGCTGAGTTTGGACTTTGGAGAGGATATGCTAATGCGAATTCCAATATTGCAGCCACGGTATGACAGTTCATATGGAAAAACAGAATGAACATGATTTTCATTCAACAGCCGTGGCTACGTAACCGTGGCATATGGCAAGCAGCAACAAGATTAAGATGATTTTTCTTACACCAAAAACCCTAGCGAAAAAAAACCCACCATATTCCTACCATGAGGCTCTTGTGTTTTCGCTGTATGTTGGTAACTACCGTCCGCAGAAGCAAATATTTAGGTCCCGTGTGGAAGGTCGGTAGATCTACTATTTCCAAACAAGATACACATAGACCTGCGTACAGCTGCTCCTGGTAGAAAGAAAGCTGATCCCAGAGTTGCGGTTAAGTCGGACCACGAACTCAAGAACGTAGTAAAATATTGAAGCTATTCAAGAATCAAGAAGCATTACTCAAGGATTCAAAACTAGCTAGTCGCAAGAACACGAAAATCGAAATGCAAACTAGTTCTGCAAGTGCTATGGAGGAGACTACATTTTCCTCCTTGGATGATAGAGAAGAAAATACCTGGATTACTTTACCTTCGGAGGCCTCACAGAGCTGGCAGAGATGTGGCTGATTTCCCCCTCCCCTTGGCCAAGAACAAGCTTGCTGGAGAAGGAAAATGGAGAGGAGAGACCGCCTCTCTGCCCTCTATGAATGCAGAGGCGGAGCAACAAGTGGGACCAACCCAGCCCAGTACAAGGGAAAAATATTTAATTGGTACGGAATAGCAGTAAAAAGCCTATAGTTACGCTGGACAGGGGCATTGATATTTGATGGGACGAGACATGCTATATACTAAGAGGAAAAATATTCTAGGGTGCATCCACCCTACCTAGCATGTTTTCGCTCGGTTTTAGGGCTTTTCAAACCGTGCGAGCATGTCCTAATTGATTCACCCGACATTCTAGCGGGATGATCCATTTTAACAAACTCGGGCCAAACATATCTATTCAAGCATCAAATTTAGATCACGAATGAGTCTGTTTAGACAGACGCGGACACTGGCAGTCACACTATGGATCTTCTTCTCTCTTCTCTCCCGAACCGTCACGTCTCTCTCTTGGGCTGACCAAACAAAATACCATAATTTGGGTCACGCTGTTGGACGCGATAAACTAAACAGGCCGAACCACGATCAAAAATACCGGTGGCTCGACTCAAACGGACTTAAACATACCTTTGAGTTGTCCGTTAGGGTCTTCCTTGTGGAGATACCCTTAGGCCATCACGAACAAGCCGACTTATATGGGACACGTTTGATCCGTCTTGATCGGGCAACAGATAGGAAACTACTATCTCTTGCACCTATAACGCGCACCTCTCATATGTAACACGTGTATTTTATTTAATTTTAACTATGCTAAAATTATGTTTGTTTTGTCTTCATTTTAAATGTATCAATGCCTAAATGTCTAATCATGCTTGTGCAACAGATTGGCTCACGGGTGCAAATAAACCTATTATAAAAATACATAAAAACTAATTTCAAAATGTTAAAAAGTTTTGAAAGAAAATTCCGTCGTGTGCGTCCAAATATTTTGTGTTTTGTGACTTGTGTAAAAAGACAAAAATAAACTAACAATAATCATGTTAGAGCATTCAAATTTGTCTTTTTACATAGGACACAAAAAATATTGTTTTTCCAAAAATATATGCCATCATAGCATGTCCGGATGTATACCTGAATACTTTTTAAAACTCTTGACATTTTAAAATATATTTTAAAACAATGAGTTTATATTGGGTTTCCGTCTGTGCAACGGACTATTTACACACGCAACAACCAGTTAACATTAAGAAAGCACAAAATTACACTCCAAATAAATACAATTCAATCCCAATTTAAATCAACAATTAATAAAAACTATTAAACAACAATATCCACTATTTATTCATTGATAAATGTCAACATAATTATGCGATCAACAAATTCCATTTTTTTGTCGTCCACAAACCATACTACACATGTGTGATTATAGAATTTCGATATATATTCAATAAAACTAATTATCAAAAACTTAATAGTTTTAAATTAAAATATAAAAGAAAACAAATCTTTATATTGTGGCAGTCAGACACATAGACGCCGCCCCTACAACCTGGTCCCACTCTCTCTCCCTCTCCCCGGTAGAAACCGCGCAACTGCCCACTCGACTACATCCTGTTAGGATTTGTTGCATAGAAAATTTAAAAAAACTATACAAGATTGTGGATGAAACCCAAAGATCTATCTACTGCTCCCTTTGTCTAGAAATAAGTGATTTAAATTTATCTAAATTCGTATGTTTATAGACATGTTTTAGGTTATAGTATTTGAACCTAGACAACCTAAATCATTTATTTTTGAACGAAAATAGATGCTAGTAATGGGAGAGATTAGATCCACATACCCTTCCAAGAGACAAAGCCTTAACGATCCGAAGATTGTGGTCGATGTAGTTTACTTGCGTCAGATTAATCCAGCTCGTGAAAACACCTCTGTGGAAAATGAGATTTACTTTTGCAGCATGACGGTGTGGTGGTGGAGAGATTTTACGAACAGAATTTTGCTTACTCGCAGGAGGCAAAAAAATATACAGTAGAAAAAACAGAAGGCAAAACGGGAGACGAACCAGTTACACCCTGCGCATGCCTTGTTTTTACTAAAACATGTGAATCAGTTGTAATACTATTATATTAATATTTACAATACATAATCCATATCCTTTCATAGAAATATATAATATAATAATTCTTGATAGCTTTTTTAAAGTTTGGTCAAACTTTACATAGCTTGACTTTTCAAAAAAATTATATGCCTTAAGCCATGGGATGGAGGGAGTATATATTAATATTTATTAATTTATTTATTTAATTGATTAATTATCAATGCTCTTTCAAAACAATTCCGTAACTCTCAGAAAACACTTTCTATAATTCCAAAATACACCTAGTATCATAGAAACCTTAAGGTGTCACCTCCTGTCTGAGAATACACAGACATAATTAAGACACCTCTTTAATTAATAATTATTAGCGGGATCTCGATATTCATAATGACTCCAGCGTATTCTTTGAAAATCATCCATCCATTGAACCTTGACATTTGTTACCATATTTCTAGTTTAATCTTGTTCCTAACAAGTACTCTTTACATGTCGATAATATGATACCCTTTGTGGCTAACTCCTTAGTCACATGCTTGCAAGCGGTATAGAGTGTGTGTTACGAGTGGATTTATAATATATCTCTTTATTACATGGATTGACAAATCCTACTCTTAATGCACGCAACTAAACCTATGCATACACGGTTTGGCTGGTTTGAGCTAGTTCAAAATTTTGTACTACATCCAAAGATGGATTTCATTTGTGAAAGAAAATGAACTGGGCTGTAACTTTCCGGTTTGACCGGTTTTAGTTTTTGCCCACCCTTACATGCAACCCACCAAATAACTTTCAAAAATACCTGAAAGACATCTTTATGATCACCTAGTTATGAAATAATGTTTGATGTCCATAGAGTATTCTTTCGGTACTAAGGAGTGGCATAATCTCATGGTCTAAGAAATTAGGTTACAACGAATGAAAGCTTCAACAATTTAAACTATGTGATCATATATAATTTCTTTGCTAAAGGGTGTGTAACATCCCAGCATTTAGGAACCAATGAAGGGTAGGTTTTGGAATTTGAGATATTGCATGCATTCATCTGTGAAAATATGGGTAATTTTTTTGCCAAATAAAAACCTAAAGTGATCAAGGTTTTTTTCATACTTTGCTATTAGGTATAGTCTTGAAGGATGATTGTTACAGACTTTGATATGATCTTTGTGGATTTATGTGTTTTGGAAAATGAAATTTGAATTTAAACTTGAGTGTTGAATTTATAGTTTAAAAGAATTCAAAGTTATATTTGAGTATTATACTTTAATCAAGATAAGATAATTAGTACTCAAACTTTAAATAAATAACATAATCAATTAAATGAATATTTATTTATTCCATAAATAAGTTACACCAAGATAACTTATGTAAATAAGCAACAATTTGTACAATAGTAATTGAATAGAAAAATAACATTTCTTTATTGAATAATGGTACAATCTTTATTATAAAAGAATAAAAATAAAAAGTACAAAAAGAATAAATTAAAGATTACAATTGAATCAGAGAGATATTACAAGTGACTATTCTACAAAGAAAGGAAAACCTAAACTAAAGTCTTGATCTTCAAATCTGGTACCTGCAAAATAAACATAAACAAAAGAAAGAAAATTAAGGTTAAAAGGATATTACTCTTAGACTTGATAGTGAAGTGCACTAATAAAGGTTCATCATTGAGTAATATTTTAAAAAGGGGCAAGTTTAAAAATATGAAAGAATATATCTTCCATAATTTTAAGCCATAAGTCAAATAAACAGCAAGGAGGGGCAAGTTTCACCAGCCAAGTAAAAGGTAACTTGATAAAAATAACTCTCAAATTCAGAACATATCCACAACCTATGCAGCAGGCACACAGGCAGCACACACACCAAACTGCATGGTGTGTGCTGTCAGCACCACAACAACAGCACAATCAAACAAAACCATCCACACAGCCGTGGGAAGCCAACCCCACATCATTTTCTTGTTCATATACACCAAGAACAACAGATAGCAGCTAAACCTAGCCAAAGCCAAGCTAAATCACACCAATCAAAACCTTGGATCACACCACCAAAATGGTGACATAAGGAGGGGTGGATCAGGTGGATAGCAAGACCAAGATCAAGCCATCAGGACCAGGAGATGAAGGGCTAGATCAAGGACAAGCCAGGAGCTGGAAATACCAGGAGAGCATCAGGTCAAGTTAGCACAAGATCAACCACAGGAAACCCCAACATCAAGTGACAGTGGTGAGTATATAGATCATCACATGATCTATCTGTCTAAGATTAGACAATCATACATGATCTGTCTTTTACTCAAATTCTCAAAAAACATCCAAATGGGGTGAATCCATCACTGAAGTTTTAAACACGAAAAGCAACCAGAAAACTATAAAGATCCAACTTGGATCTCAGGACAACATCATTGATCTAAGCTATCAAGCTATATTTCATTTCAAGAATGAATATAGACAAGAACTAAACCTCTAGGCACATCTCTTCAATAGGAGTAGCACCTTAGGATTTAATCTTATGGATCTATATAAGTTATCAAGCTTACAAGCATCTTTCCCCAACTTTGATTCAAGAAACAGTAACTGGTATCACTACCAGAACCAATCCATGTGAATCAACAAGATAGAAGTCTAAATCCCTAAACCTCAGTCCAACATCATTGGTTCTAGGGATGCAAGGAAAGAGAATTCCACTTATCTATAATGCCAAGTCAATTTTAAGCTTGAACAAGACCAAACCAAGTTATAGAATCTAATCTTGTGTGCCATACAAGGATGGTGTCACAAGAACAGTTCTAAACTAAGCAGGTTAAGCATCCAATCTTCACAGCTATAACCAACCAACTATAAATCATTCTCCTGTTCTTAATCACAGGAATCATAACCAGGATATTCATATATATATATATATCTTCACTATAGAAAACCATTTTGTTCTCAAGCTATATATGAATTCTTAAGTCAACAGTACTACGACAGTGACTTCATCACACAACACTCACTGTCATCAACCAAGTAATGACAGTGGTGAGATATTAAACCACTAAATTTACCAAATATTGCTTCTAGAGCAACTTTACCATCTGAATCATATAAAAATTAATCCATAGAATCATCTGACAAACCACTAGCATCACACAACTAACCATCAGCAGTAATCCACAGCAAGTCACCACTTAACAGGTTCAAGGATCATCAACACATGATCCAATTCACCAAATATTTAATCAACAGAAGGATTTGAACCCTAAGAAGAACCAATCATCTTAATCAGGACAAGATAGTAACCAGGAAGGCAAGTACCAACATCTAGCATAAGATGGCCTAGCACAGAGAGCATGAGAGGGAGAGGAACCACTTACCAAAAGTCCTCGCTGTAGATTAGAAGAGGAAGCAGAGAAGGCCGACGAACATGGCGGCATAGGGAGCACCCCCAAGGGGGCGCTACAACCCACACAACGCCACGGCGGCGCCCATAGCCACACCTGGAGGCGAAGAGCATCCCCACAACACACGACAGCAGTGGCGGCGTCAGCACCAACGCCAACCCCAAACCCTAGGGTTCGGCACGGCATCGATCTGGCCGCAGGAGGGCTCCAGGTCCAAATCCAACTGGACATGAAGGAAGAGAAGGGCCGACAACCTCGTCCTGCACCACAGCTGTGGCCGGGAAGGTCCACGACAGCGTGAATCACCAGCGGTGACACCGCTGACCACGAAGTCGGGGAGGAGAAGGAGAGAGGTGAGCTCGAGAGAGAGAGACAGAGAGTGATGGGCTGGAATGGGCCAATACCCCTTCGGTGTGTTGTTTTGCCTTTGCCCTACTGGGCCACAAGGGCCCAATAAAACCAAATATCCAGCGCAAATCATTTAGAGCCTGTTTTAATAATTGGAAAAAGACCAAAATGCCCCTGAACTTAAATAAATTCTAGAAAATAAAATAAAAGTCCAAAAATTATAAATAAAATATTTTTGGATTCACAATAATCCAAACTATCCCAAATCAATTAAGAAATAAAATTTGAGACATATAAATTTTATTAAGAATTTTGTAATTTAAATATTCCTTATAGAATTTTACAAAATTATTGAAAGATGATAAAAATAAATAAAAATCACTTTCATTTATATTAATATTGTAGTATTTCAGAAAAATACTAAACAAATATTTAATAACCATTTTTGGTATTCAAATGATAATTCTTAAGGGAATTATTAAATCAATAATTTAAATAAAAGGAAATAAAATAAATAAATACAATATTCTATAAATATTAAAAAATATTTATAAATCCTTAATTAATTAAAAAGGATTTTTCTATAATTTGAATAATGGGGGAGGTTACATATAAAGTTAAATAATGCATTACATTACTTTTGCAATAATCATTTTGCTTCTTTAAATATTGTCCTTACCGGGCAATAATGATGTTTTTGTAGACATAGAATCTCAAGGTCCAGTGCAAGCATCAGACTTCACTACCTTGCAATAACAAGGCAAGTTCATCACTTGCTCATGTCCTTTGAAGAGTCTTTATCAAAGTATTTGCGAATAGTGTGTTATCATCTATATTATAGAAAAAGAAAAACAATATTTTCTCAAGATACTAAATCTTAGATATCATCCTAAGTGATGATATGATGGAGCAATAGAACTTAGGGTTCTAATTGCACTAATGATAAACAATTAGGGATTAATAACCCATGACATCAGTGATTCTAGCGTCGTATATTACGCGTTAACCATGAGATTTGGAATGGGACGGAGAAGTCAGTTGTATCATTTTCCTCTTGTATGGAGGCAAGACGACCTTAACGTGACGTTGTGATTCCTTGTGCATATCCAACATATGGGTGGGCACCCTTACGCCCCACACTTTTGGTGTCTAGATTATCTATGAATGGTGTTTAGGGAGATAGTCCATGTAAATGGTACTATTCCGGGCATCACTAGGTCATAGAGTCTTCGGGAACTCATCAGGGTTTCAGCCTGTCCGAAAGGGGGCTTAACGTAGGTGAGCCAGTCCCGGAGGATCGTGCAGACATATGAGGTCGCGGAGAGGGCAGTGATTGGCTTGGACCAACTACTGGGCCCCACATCATGGAATTGTGGACGGGAAAGTACGCCCGGTTGTGCAACAAGGAGTTGATCTCTCATGGGAAAAGTAATGCACCTCTGCAGAGTGTAAGAATTGTAACTTGTTACTCCCTGTTCTGGGAAGGCGCTACGAATGCGGCAGGAAAGGAACTCCATGAAAGTTCTGGTCAACCTGTGAAGGCTGATGGTCATAGATTTTTATAATAAAATCAACCTTTGAAGAAAGATTTACGAAAATTGCATAGTGCCAAAGACTGATAGTCCGAGGTGGTAGATAGAGCATCAAACTTCCTACCTTGCATATAATGAATTTGCTGAGTAACACTGTTACTCATCCTTTCCTTTGAATCCTTGCTTAGACTCTGAGAATCCCGAAGATACTCCAATGTATGCATCTGAGAGTCAAGAGGAGGTCTTTTATGAAGAGCCCAACCTATATGGAGCCGTAGAAGGGGAGGACTACGACATCGTCTACGGAGGAGAATTCCAAGAATCTGAATAATTACTATAGTTCTAGTCGCCACTTGAGCCGAGCATCATGAACAATATATAGCAATAAGTTGCTGAGCTCAATTTGGAGTTTAAGTTTTAAATTTGAAACTTCCGCTGAAACACTTATATTTTGGTTTGTAAGTTGAATCTTTTGGAAGCCTTGAACTTCCGGTATTGTAATAATAATAACGTGTGTATGTTTGTAATATGGACTCGTAATGTTTCTGTTGTACCACTCTGAGGGATGTGATATTTACGGAACGGTGTTCTGTGAAAGTCATGTCAACGACTATAGTGTACTACACATGCAGTGGTATGCTGGGCCACCGCAGTTGGTATCAGAGCAAATTGCTTTGACCTTAGGTCGGAAACCTAGTAAGGGTATAACCTGTAGGAGAGTGTAGCAACAATAAATAATTCTCTAAAAGAAATATAATGGGTATTCAAATGAGAATATTATGTTATATGTTTTAGTGCGATAATTCTTTGTTATGATGCAAGATATTATTGGTTACTAATAAAAATCATTTTCCCGATATACAGAGTTATGGCACCAAAGTTTCCAAAACAGACTTTGGTAAGGAAAGAAGAGACTCTTGATGATTATCAAGGATCATTCACGGACCAACTTCATCAACTTCTAAAGATTTTTAGTTGTCCAACTAGAATTCCAGTGAACACTATAACCTTCCATGATGGCCAGATGTTATCCAAGTATCGTGTGAGTATCCAACTTCCAGAGGAGCTTGGATTATATCACGATCTACCTATAGGTGAAGGTAGGAGTCACTTAGCAGCATATCATGTTGCTGTTGTGGAGGCGATAGACAATATCCGGGGGCATAAATCCAAGGAGTTAGAAGGTAGCACATTTTTTGTGATACCCCATGATTCTATAGACTCGGAGCCTATACCGGATCATCTTACTTTGGTTAAGAAGCATCCTAAGTTAGCTTCCAAGTTTATGGATAGATACCGAACACTCGTTGCGTCTTTTTATAAGACACATCAAGTGATTGTCGAAGATAAACATGACATGTTAGAGGATCTAACTGATCCGGAAAGGAGGAAGCAGTTAGCAATCCAGTTGGAAAAGGAAGCAAGTAGTAGTGCAACACCTATCTTTAAGGATATACCTATAGATACTGAATCTTTTATACCATATCCTTATTCACCAAGTACCGAACCTATACATGATCCTACTATGGATATGAGGTATGCAGTACCACAGGGTTCAGAGGATGGTTCTGCTTCAGAACTTCCTATTGAGAATTATGATGGTTGGAGAAGGGGATCATATGAAGGATCTTATGAACACCAGATGTCCACAGATGGTTCTGACAGAAATGTTGGACAATCTAGCTGGATGGGTGCAAGAATTAACCCTAGTAACAACAGTAGAAATGCCATGTCGATAGACAATCAGGATGAAGAAGAGGATCCTGAGGAGAGGGTGTTTGAATCATCAACATCTTCTCAAAACCCAGGGAATATACATTATCCAGTGTTTAACTATCTTGCCCAAAGGAGCACCTGGGAAGCAACATGATCTGCGTATCCTGTTGACAACTCAAGGAATGAAGCTCGGGAGATGCAGGCGGGAGATAATGTTGAATATGTTTTTGAAGACTTTTCAGCTGAGCTGGAGGGAGTCAATGTGCTCAGGTTGAGTAATGACTCAAGTCCTAACACTTCAAATACTGAGTATGTTCCTTCTGGAAGGACATTTGTTCCACAAACTGTGCGACGAACGACACTTCATCACGGTTGGACTTCAGGCATGTATGATGAGCATAGTTACTACTAGAAGTAGACAACTAGTTAGAGGATCAAGTACCGTGTATTATACTCCAAGAAATAAGACAGTTAGATAAATAAGGTAGTGTTGTGATTATACCTCTATGGTATATGTTGTAATGACTTTGTATTATTATGATATTATGTATAATATGTGAAATGCATATTTGGATTTTCTTTGGATCTTCATTGTGTGACTAGTTCTGTGCGTAAAGTCAAGCTCAGAACAGATGTGCATGATGTAATTATGAGTATTCGCTTTATGTTGCGGGACTAGAGGGTCATGGATACGGGTGTAGAAATCGAAACTGAGCAGCAACGGATGGAACGAGAGGCCAAGGAGAAGGCCGATACAGATGCAGCAAATCAGGGAGCATTACCACCACCACCAATGAGGCCGTTAATGGAGCAGAACTTTATGCATTGTATGCAAATGATGCAAGATACCCAGAACAAGTTCATGGAGGAGTTGCTGGGACGAGCAAATCAGAGGGCACCTGAAGGAGGGGGAGTGAGTTTATCTGATTTCTAGAATGCAAGGCCGTTACCTTTTGCATCAGCTCCTGAACCAATGGATGCAAAAGATTGGCTAGCAGATACAGAAAGAAAGCTGAAGACTGTAGGTTGCAATGAGGAGGAGAAATTGAAGTATGCAACTCATCTTCTGACTGGACCTGCAACATCTTGGTGGGAGAATCAGTTGGCCATGCAACAACCAGGAAGGGAGTACACCTAGGAAGAGTTTAAACAAAGATTCCGTGAATATCATGTTCCGGAGAGTGTTATGGAATTGAAGCGAAGAGAATTTGAAGAGCTGCAACAGGGATATACCAGTGTTATGAAGTATATCCGGGAGTTTAGTCAACTGTCTCGTTATGCTGAGGAAGAAGTTAATACGGAGGAAAATAGGAAGAAGCGTTTCCTGCGTGGATTAAATCCATTTGTGAGGATGCAGTTGAGGTTGGCTAATAAGCAAACTTATCAGTAGTTGCTAGATGCAGCTATTACCTTCGAAGATGACTACAAGAATGTCCAAGAGGATAGGAGGAAGAGAGCTAAGAAGGAAACCAAGAGGATACAAGCAAGCGAGCCCAAGCCTAATCTAGAATTCAAACCAAGTAATAAGCCTTATAATAACAATAATTCCAATCAGAGTACCAATCCAAACGGAAAGAATATTATATGCCAAAATTGCAAGCTTCCAGGGCATATGAGCAGGGATTGCCCGAAACCAGTAATTGTATGCCATGCTTGTGGTCAGAGAGGTCACATCAAGCCCAATTGTCCGAGCAAACCACAAGGAGGTTGGACAGTTCGAGATGGAAGGCAAACCAATGGAGGAAATGGACAACCCAATAAAGGAGGAAATAATGGCAAGAACAACAATGGCAAGAGGAACAGACCTACCGGGAAACTGAACTGTGCAACCCTCAAGGAGGTGGATCATTCGAGCATGCAGTGATAGGTACGCTCAATATCCTTACCAATCCCGACAAAGTTCTATTTGATACTGGTGCAACTACTTCATTCATTTCTGAAGAATTTTGTGATAAGTTCGGGATTAGAAGGGCAACATTAGAAAACCCTATGACCGTAGTTACGGCAGGGGAAATGTGATTGTACGCCACATTAAACAAGATCAGGTTATCTCGATCTATGGTTGTACATACTTTGCAGACCTTTATGTAATTCCTTTAAAGGGAATTGCAGTAGTGCTGGGGATGGACTGGATGATGGAACATGGAGCTCAGATAAATTGTGAGGAGAAAACTGTCTCAATCAAAACTCCAAGTGGAGCAAGGATAGTTTACCAAGCAGATAAGCACAGTCATATCATGGTGGATCTGTAGTTGAACTCGATGAAAGAGGTCAAATTGGAAGATATTCCTATAGTAAATGAATTTCAATATGTTTTTCTAGTAGAGCTACCTGGAATGCCACCAGATCGGGAGATAGAGTTCACTATTGATCTAATTCATGGTATAGCACCAATAGCTCAAGCACCATATAAGATGGGACCCAAAGAATTAAAAGAACTCAAAGAGCAAATTGATGAGTTAGCCAGAAAAGGATTTATTCAGGAAAGTGTATCTCCATGGGTAACACCAGTAATCTTTATGGATAAGAGGGATGGTGGAAGAAGGATGTGTGGAGATTATAGAAATCTGAACAACGTTACTATCAAGAATAAATATCCTTTACCAAGGATTCAAGATTTGTTTGATCAAGTGAAAGGAGCTGGAGTATTTTCAAAGATCGACTTAAGATCTGGATACCATCAAATAAAAATCAAACCGGAAGATGTTCCAAAGACAACATTTGTCTCAAGATATGGACACCATGAATACCTGGTTGTACCATTTGGTTTGACCAATGCACCAGCAATATTCATGAATCTGATGAACAAAATCTTCATGCCATATCTGGATAAGTTCGTCATAGTCTTTATTGATGATATTCTGATATATTCCAAGGATAAGGAAGAGCATGTTGATCATTTGAGAATAGCATTGTAGACACTAAGGGAACATAAACTTTATGCTAAGTTTAGTAAGTGTGAATTTTGGCTAGATGAGGTAGAATTCCTCGGCCATGTGGTCAGTAAAGATGGAATTGCTGTAAATCCATCTAAGGTTCAGTCAGTACTAGAGTGGACTGCACCAACCAATGTGAAGCAAATTCGAGGTTTCTTAGGAATGGCTGGTTATTACCGGAGATTCATTGAAGGTTTCTCCAAAATAGCTGGACCAATGACCAAATTGTTAAGAAAGAATACACCATTCAATTGGGATGAGAAGTGTGAAGCAAGTTTTCAGGAGTTGAAGACCAGGTTAACCATAGCTCCAATCTTAGTAGTTCCTAAAACAGGGAAAGACTTTACAGTATACTGTGATGCATCTAAAGAAGGTTTGGGTTGTGTGTTAATGCAAGATCGGAAGGTGATTGCTTATGGTTCAAGACAACTGAAACCACATGAACTCAACTATCCAACTCATGATTTAGAGTTAGCAGCAGTGGTTTTTGCGCTAAAAGGATGGAGGCATTTTCTTTATGGAGTCAGATGTGAGTTATACACTGATCATAAAAGTCTCAAATATTTCTTTACTCAAAAGGAGTTGAATATGAGACAGAAGCGTTGGTTGGAACTAATCAAAGATTATGATCTAACAATCAACTATACTCCAGGGAAAGCAAATGTTGTAGCTGATGCTTTAAGCAGAAAGAGTGCAGACATTCAGCCTAGCAACAGGGAGCTACCAAAAGAGTTACAAAAGGACTTGGAAAGATTAGAGCTGCAATTCATTAGAACAGAGGTTCTTGGAGGATTAGCCACTATGCAGGTAGTTGCAGAGCAGGACAGTGATCTTAAGCACAAAATTTTCAGACATCAAGCAGAAGATCCTTTTATTGCTGAGGAAATTCGGAGGATATCTCAAGGGCAAAAATCAGTTTTTCGCCTTGGAGATTATGAGTCTTTATGGTTTCAAGACCGTCTTTGTGTTCCAGATGTGACTGAGATTAGAGATGTCATACTTAGAGAAGCACATGAAACACCATATTCTATACATCCAGGAAGTACTAAGATGTATATGGATTTGAAAGAACTGTTCTGGTGGAATAACATGAAGAGGGACATTGCTAAATATGTATCAGAATGCCATACTTGCCAAAGGGTGAAGACTGAACATCAAAGTCCAGCAGGACCATTACAACCTTTGGAAATTCCTGAATGGAAGTGGGAAGAAATAGGTATGGACTTCATCACAGGATTTCCCATGACACCTAACAGGAAGGATATGATATGGGTAATTATGGACAGACTCACTAAAAGTGCACATTTTATTCCGGTAAATCAGAAAGATAATGCTGAGAAGTTAGTAGAAGTTTACATCAAAGAGATAGTAAGTAAGCATGGAGTGCCCAAAAAGATCGTAAGTGATAGGGGATCAATGTTTACTTCATCATTTTGGAAGCAATTGCATGAAGCACTTAGTTCAAAGTTAGATTTCAGCACATCCTATCATCCTGATACAGGAGGTCAAACTGAAAGAACAAATCAGATACTAGAAGAATGTTAGGAGCTTGTGCATTAGATTTTGGAGGTACATGGGAAGATCATCTACCATTGGCAGAATTTTCTTATAATAATAGCTATCAGAGTAGTCTGAAGGCAGCTCCATATCAGGTTCTGTATGGAAGGAAGTGTAGATCACCAATATGTTGGTATGAGCCTGGAAACAGCAAGGAGTTCGCACCAGACTATATCAAGGAAAGACAAGATATCATTGATAAGATCAGGGATAGACTGAAAATAGCTCAAAGTAGGCAGAAAAGTTATTTTGATCAAAGTCGAAGATCATGGCATCCAGAAGTGGGAGATATGGTATATTTGAAAGTAAGTCCAATGAAAGGGGTGAAAAGGTTCGGAGTTAAAGGAAAATTGAGTCCAAGATACATTGGACCATTCAAGATATTGAGTCAGAACATGACTATAGCTTATGCTTTAGAGTTACCATCAAGATTGGCTCAAGTGCATAATGTTTTCCATGTGTCACAACTTCGTAAATGTTTGAAAGTTCCAGATGATGCAATCACACATCAAGAGATAGAAATACAAGCAGACTTGACCTATGTTGAAAAGCCCTATAAAATTTTGGAAGAAAACTAGAAAAGGTTGAGGAATAGAGCAATCAAGTACTGCAAAGTACAGTGGGAACATCATCCTGAAAGGGAAGCCACTTGGGAGAAAGAAGAGGATTTAAGAAAAGCCTATCCAGAACTATTCAGGTACACCTCAACAAACTTCGGGACGAAGTTTAATTTAAGGGGGGAAGTCTGTAACATCCCAGCATTTAGGAACCAACGAAGGGTAGGTTTAGGAATTTGATATATTGCATGCATTCATCGATGAAAATATTTGTAAATTTTTTGCCAAATAAAAACCTAAAGTGATCAAGGTTTCTTTCATCCTTTGAGATTAGGTATAGTCTTGAAGGATGATTGTTACAGACTTTGATACGATCTTTGTGGATTTATGTGTTTTGGGAAATGAAATTTGAATTTAAACTTGAGTGTTGAATTTATAGTTTAAAAGAATTCAAAGTTATATTTGAGTATTATACTTTAATCAAGAGAAGATAATTAGTACTCAAACTTTAAATAAATAACATAATCAATTAAATGAATATTTATTTATTCCATAAATAAGTTACACCAAGGTAACTTATGTAAATAAGCAACAATTTGTACAATAGTAATTGAATAGAAAAATAATATTTCTTTATTGAATAATGGTACAATCTTTATTACAAAAGAATAAAAATGAAAAGTACAAAATAATAAATTAAAGATTACAATTGAATCAGAGAGATATTACAAGTGACTATTCTACAAAGAAAGGAAAACCTAAACTAAAGTCTTGATCTTCAAATTTGGTACATGCAAAATAAACATAAACAAAAGAAAGAAAATTAAGGTTAAAAGGATATCACTCTTAGACTTGACAGTGAAGTGCACTGATCAAGGTTCATCATTGAGTAATCTTTTAAAAAGGGGCAAGTTTCACCAATATGAAAGAATATATCTTCCATAATTTTAAACCATAAGTCAAATAAACAGCAAGGAGGAGCAAGTTTCACCAGCCAAGTAAAAGGTAACTTGATAAAAGTAACTCTCAAATTCAGAACATATCCACAACCTGTGCAGCAGGCACACAAGCAGCACACACACCAAACTGCATGGTGTGTGCTGTCAGCACCACAACAACAGCACAATCAAACAAAACCATCCACACAGCCATGGGAAGCCAGCCCCACATCATTTTCTTGTTCATACACACCAAGAACAGCATCCAACAGCTAAACCCAGCCAACGCCAAGCTAAATCACACCAATCAAAACCTTGGATCACACCACCAAAATGGTGACATAAGGAGGGGTGGATCAGGTGGATAGCAAGACCAAGATCAAGCCATCAGGACCAGGAGATGAAGGGCTAGATCAAGGACAAGCCAGGAGCTAGAAATACCAGGAGAGCATCAGATCAAGTTAGCACAAGATCAACCACGGGAAACCCCAACATCAAGTGACAGTGGTGAGTATATAGATCATCACATGATCTATCTGTCTAAGATTAGACAAGCATACATGATCTGTCTTTTACTCAAATTCTCAAAAAACACCCAAATGGGGTGAATCCATCACTGAAGTTTTAAACACGAAAAGCAACCAGAAAACTATAAAGATCCAACTTAGATCTCAGGACAACATCATTGATCTAAGCTATCAAGCTATATTTCAATTCAAGAATGAATATAGCCAAGAACTAAACCTCTAGGCACATCTCTTCAATAGGAGTAGCACCTTAGGATTTAATCTTATGGATCTATATAAGTTATCAAGCTTACAAGCATCTTTCCCCAACTTTGATTCAATAAATAGTAGCTGGTATCACTACCAGAACCAATCCATGTGAATCAACAAGATAGAAGTCTAAATCCCTAAACCTCAGACCAACATCACTGGTTCTAGGGATGCAAAGAAAGAGAATTCCACTTATGTATAATGCTAAGTCAATTTTAAGCTTGAACAAGACCAAACCAAGTTATAGAATCTAATCTTGTGTGCCATACAAGGATGGTGTCACAAGAACAGTTCTAAACTA
Source organism: Avena sativa (assembly GCA_916181665.1). Lineage (NCBI taxonomy): Eukaryota > Viridiplantae > Streptophyta > Magnoliopsida > Poales > Poaceae > Avena > Avena sativa. The sequence continues at coordinate 355,256,709 of OV702295.1, forward strand.
AGCAGGTTAAGCATCCAATCTTCACAGCTACAACCAACCAACTATAAATCATTTTGCTATTCTTAATCACACGAATCATAACCAGGATATTCATATATATATATATATATATCTTCACTATAGAAAACCATTTTGTTCTCAAGATATATATGAATTCTTAAGTCAACAGTACTAAGACAGTGACTTCATCACACAACACTCACTGTCATCAACCAAGTAATGACAGTGGTGAGATATTAAACCACTAAATTTACCAAATATTGCTTCTAGAGCAACTTTACCATCTGAATCATATAAAAATTAATCCATAGAATCATCTGACAAACCACTAGCATCACACAACTAACCATCAACAGTATTCCACACCAAGTCACCACTTAACAGGTTCAAGGATCATCAACACATGATCCAATTCATCAAATATTTAATCAACAGAAGGATTTGAACCCTAAACAGAACTAATCATCTTAATCAGGACACGACAGTAACCAGGAAGGCAAGTACCAACATCTAGCATAAGATGGACTAGCACAGAGAGCATGAGAGGGAGAGGAACCACTTACCAAAAGTCCTCGCTGTAGATTAGAAGAGGAAGCAAGGAAGGCCGACGAACATGGCGGCATGGGGAGCACCCCAAGGGGGCGCTGTAACCCACACAACGCCACAACGGCGCCCATAGCCACACCTAGGGGCGAAGAGCATCCCCATAGCACACGACAGCAGCGACGGTGTCAGCACCAACGCCAACCCCAAACCCTAGGGTTCGGCACGACATCGATCTGGCCATAGGAGGGCTCCAGGTCCAAATCCAACTGGATAGGAAGGAAGAGCGGGGCCGACAACCTCGTCCTGCACCACGGCGGCGGCCAGGGAGGTCCACGGCGGCGTGAATCGCCAGCGGTGACACCGCTGACCACGGGGTCGGGGGAGGAGAAGGAGAGAGGTGAGCTCGAGAGAGACAGAGCGTGATGGGCTAGAATGGGCCAATACCCCTTCGGGGTGTTGTTTTGCCTTTGCCCTGCTGGGCCACAAGGGCCCAATAAAACCATATAGCCAGCCCAAATCATTTAGAGCCTGTTTTAATAATTGGAAAAAGACCAAAATGCCCCTGAACTTAAATAAATTCTAGAAAATAAAATAAAAGTCCAAAAATTATAAATAAAATATTTTTGGATTCACAATAATCCAAACTATCCCAAATCAATTAAGAAATAAAATTTTAGACATATAAATTTTATTAAGAATTTTGTAATTTAAATATTCCTTATAGAATTTTACAAAATTATTGAAAGATGATAAAAGTAAATAAAAATCACTTTCATTATATATTAATATTGTAGTATTTTAGAAAAATACTAAACAACTCGTTCTGATCTTGGACGCAGTACATTGGAATCCTGAAGCACCACCACGAACGCTACCGCGCGTGCGCCTGCGGTGCTGTAACCATTTTTTGGTATTCAAATGATAATTCTTAAGGGAATTATTAAATCATGAATTTAAATAAAAGGAAATAAAATAAATAAATACAATATTCTATAAATATTAAAAAATTAATATTTATAAATCCTTAATTAATTAAAAAGGATTTTTATATAATTTAAATAATGGGGGAGGTTACATATAAAGTTAAATAATGCATTACAATACTTTTGCATAATCATTTTGCTTCTTTAAATATTGTCCTTACCGAGCAATAATGATGTTTTTGTAGACATAGAAGCTCAAGGTACAGTGCAAGCATCAGACTTCACTACCTTGCAATTACAAGGCAAGTTCATCACTTTCTCATGTCCTTTGAAGAGTCTTTATCAAAGTATTTGCGAATAGTGTGTTATCATCTATATTATATAAAAAGAAAACAATATTTTCTCAAGATACTAAATCTTAGATATCATCCTAAGTGATGATATGATGGAGCAATAGAACTTAGGGTTCTAATTGCACTAATGATAAACAATTAGGGATTAATAACCCATGACATTAGTGATTCTAGCGCCGTATATTACGCGTTAACCATGAGATTTGGAATGGGACAGAGAAGTCAGTTGTATCCTTTTCCTCTTGTATGGAGGCAAAACGACCTTAACGTGACGTTACGATTCCTTGTGCGGATCCAACATATGGGTGGGCACCCTTACGCCCCACACTTTTGGTGTCTAGATTATCCATGAATAGTGTTTAGGGAGATAGTCCATGTAAAAATGGTACTATTCCGGGCATCACTAGGTCATAGAGTCTTCGGGAACTCATCAGGGTTTTAGCCTGCCCGAAAGGGGGCTTAACAAAGGTGAGCCAGCCCCGGAGGATTGTGTAGACATATGAGGTCGCAGAGAGGGCAGTGATTGGCTTGGACCAACTACTGGGCCCCACATCATGGAATTGTGGACGGGAAAGTACGCCTGGTTGTGCAACAAGGAGTTGATCTCTCATGGGAAAAGTAACGCACCTTTGCAGAGTGTAAGAATTGTAACTTGTTACTCCCTGTTCCAGGAAGGAGCTACGAACGCGGCAGGAAAGGAACTCCATGAAAGTTCTGGTCAACCTGTGAAGGCTGATGGTCATAGATTTTTATAATAAAATCAACCTTTGAAGAAAGATTTAGGAAAATTGCATAGTGCCAAAGACTGATAGTCCGAGGTGGTAGATAGAGCATCAAACTTCCTTCCTTGCATATAATGAATTTGTTGAGTAACGCTGTTACTCATCCTTTCCTTTGAATCCTTGCTTAGACTCTGAGAATCCCAAAGATACTCCAATGTATGCATCTGAGAGTCAAGAGGAGGTCTTCTATGAAGAGCCCAACCTATATGGAGCCGTAGAAGTGGAGGACTACGACATCGTCTACGGAGGAGAATTCCAAGAATCCGAATAATTACTATAGTTCTAGTCGCCACTTGAGCCGAGCATCATGAACAATATATAGCAATAAGTTGCTGAGCTCAATTTGGAGTTTAAGTTTTAAATTTGAAACTTCCGCTGAAACACTTATATTTGGTTTGTAAGTTGAATCTTTTGGAAGACTTGAACTTCCGGTATTGTAATAATAATAACGTGTGTATGTTTGTAATCAATGTTTCTGTTGTACCACTCTGAGGGATGTGATATTTATGAAACGGTGTTCTGTGAAAGTCATGTCAACGACTATAGTGTACTACACATGCAGTGGTATGCTGGGTCACCGCAGGGTGTGCCCATCACATCTTTTGTTACTAAATTGACAACTCATGTCCATAGTCTAGACACGAAACCATGACTATCATTTAATGAACAAGCTAGTCTAGTAGATGCTTAATAAGGACTTATTATTTGTTTATGTATTCACACAAGTATTTAGTTTCTAGTTAATATAATTATCGCATGGAAAATAGACACTTACCATAAACAAAGAAATATGATAATAATAACCTTATTATTGCCTCTAGGGCATATTTCCAACGGTCTCCAACTTGCACTAGAGCCAATAATCTAGTATCCGTTTGCGCATTTAACACCTATGACATTCCGGTGTTATCCACACACGTTTATTTTGATAAACCTAATCTCTAGTTCTTAACACTTTCAAGTATGTGTGTATTTGCATATCTTTACGTCTTTACGCATCACTCATTCTCCAATGAGATGTGATTGTATAAATTTAGTCTTCTGCTGTGACCTTAATTCCTTAGCCAAAACTGTCTTGACACTATTGTCATACAATAGATCTTCGTAGTATAACCTGCTTGGAACTGCACCTAGTTTGATAACAAACTACTTGAAACAAATGCTCTCCTGATGTTGCTAGAGCATTCATATACTCAACATTCGTTGTAGTATCCATTACAATGTAATAGCTTTTGAACTCATTCAAATTTATTATGGAACTTTCTTTTATTTCACTGTGCCACCTTGTTTCTTAATATGTAGCCTAAATTGAGATAAATTTTATTTGTATACGCAACAAAACTAGTATCAGTGTAACACATTACAATAAACTATTCTGTCACCTTTGTATATAGAACATATTCTTGGTTCTTCCAAAGTACACAAGAATATCATTACTATTTTTTCAATGATCATCTTATGAATCACTCTGATATAAGCTCCTAATAGTTAGAGTATAAGACTTATATAGATATTTACATTTTTTAAACCACATTATCGTAGTAGATATGTATATATCATGGTATACATGATTGATCAAAATCATTCATGAGGTTTCACTCACTAATTATCAATACAATTGAATCTTGCTTCAACCTTTTCCATGTGGCAATAATTTTTCTTGTCGTTTTTGTATTGAATTACTTCAATATTTCATCTATGTACTTTAGCATAATAACTATATTAGCACTTCAACTATCTATACAGACCTTGATGTCTAATATTCTGGTTTTGCCTAGTCTTTAATTGAAACCTAAATTTTAATAAAACTCTTAATTTTTGTCAAATAAAAGATACATCTTTTCCAATCAACAATTGATGATTATTAATAGATCAAAGGAATTTTGAAAAAAAATCTAACCAATAGGTAGGGTTTGGGGAGTCCCGTTGTAGATGCAATCTAAAAATGAATGTGTAGTTTAGATTTAAGGAAACACCTCATTCTCGATTTTCTTTAACATAATATCGTGTAGGTTAATGAGCCAGGAATAGACATTTCGTCATAGTGATACTGCATGTTCTTCCGCAAAAAAGGATAATTCTATAATTAACCACTAGGAAAAAAATGTTATAGCTACTATATAGAATGCCTAATTTTATAGATATATAGATTAACATAGTAGTATATACAGTCTGGGGAATTTATATAGAGGCCACAAAGCTAATGATTAAAGCAAGAACTTTAACATGAAAATTCTTTGGTCCTAGCACACTGCGCACTACCCTAGGCATGCAACTAGGTGTACAGACTATCAAGCTAATTAACCCTGTTTCCAAATAAACTAAAACCCTTCTTAAACCCTCGCTCAGCTCCCCTTTGGGAACACCTAATGCTAATACCACATCAGGAGCTTCCACTACATAAAACATTGGAAGTATGTCTTAGTGTTTTCACTTATTTTCTTGTAAACACAAGCATCTTTATCGTATCTGATGAAATTAAACTCTTTATCAATTTCATCATTGTGGATCCTGGATACCTCCTTGTCGGGAATGTTCTGGAGCTCTAGGACCCGGTCACAGAGGACCTTGGCTTCAGCTGCCTCGGTCTCTATCAGATGATGCTTCTAGGACCTCTACGTCTTCATGGGTGCGCCGACGATGAACTCCGGGAGACCATACTTCTCTCGGCGCTCGTCGCGGATGTAAAACCACTTTTTCCTCCAGCCCTAGATGGACTAGAGGATCTTGAAGGAGAAGTACTCGACTTCCCCTCATATGGAGAAACCGAAGCCGCCAATGACATAGGGACCATCGGTTCCAAACTTCCTTTTCACATAGTACAAACTTTTCCAAATGACCCAATGGGTCTCGACACCCAAGAAGCATTCGCACGGCGTGATAAAACGTGCATTTTGTAGAATGGAATTGGGCGATAGCCAATAGCTGATGTAGTTCTATGCCATAAATAAAAAGGAGCCCACGAAGAAATTCGTGGGCAGGGAGAGAAAGACCGCGGAGGATATAGGCAACAAAACATCACCCTCCACTCAAGCTTGGGTTTGGTTACCTCGTCTCCGGGGAGGCAAACGTTGTCATCGGTGGGCAGTAGCCCAGCGATCCTCAGCGGGCGGAGATCCATGGAGGTGCACATGGATCTCCGCCAATCGCTGCAGGTTTTCCTCTATGCGGTGACCTTGGTGGTTTTCTTCGTGGCAGCGGTGCTAGAAGTGGAGCTCGAGATCTTCTTCGGATTCTCCATGGCTTCACATGGGAAGTGTCTGTGGATAGGGCGAGGATGAAGATTGTAGTGGTGACAATGTAGGGAGAATATATAAGATCATTTGTTATTTTATTATTTTTATAACACTGCTGTGATCAATCGTGGCCATCGAATGGATCTCGCCATTACGTGGCTCGCATCCGCTATGATACGTGGTGGCACGGGGAGCGAGACGTTGCCCCACTAACTCAACCACGCACGAAAAAACAAGGAAAACACTATCGAACCCCGGTTTTCGTGCGCCTTCCGGTCAAATATGGTCAACCTTTTGCATCGGGGCCATACTATCGCGTCCCATTGGCTGTTCAGGCTAACGCTTGGGTTTGCCGAGTGTCATCCATGACATCAGCCACCTCTTTGATCGGTTAGGTCCTCCAACAAGAGTCAACAACAAATCAGGTGCATTCGCAGATGCAGTCAACCATGACTCCGATCAAGGACGATAAATTCTTGATTTGGGATTGGACACAGAACCTGGATCCACCATAGAGACGTTCAATAGGATTCTAATGGGAACATTTGTACTTTCGTGGAAAACCATCGCTATAAAATTCAATGGGTAGACATTTTATTCTGAATTTTTTGGACCAAACCTCCATCCCCCATTAATACAATCCCAACATTTTTGGATTCCAAATTTAGAGCAATACCCCTAGTGCCTTATGCAAATTTGACTAATTCACGTGACATTATTTCACCAAGACCTATAATACAAGCAATCCCATACCGCTTGAACTACGCGACCAATATTCTCAATCCCTACTTTCTTATATTGTTCAATACGTTCGCGTAGAATTTTATGAATTTCGTCAACTTGAAGGTTTGCCATTAGCATTTCTTGAAATTTTTTCGGAAGCTAGGTAAAAAATAGACTTCGTTTGGTAGTATCATTGCGATTTTTTACAATAAACACTTGTTGTGCATAGTAGAAAGAGTTGGAACTCCTTTTCTAATTAGTTTCTCCATTAAATTTTGGAAATTCTTTTAATAAAATAAAAAACTTATAGAATCAAACTTTAAATAGATTTAGTAGAATCAGAGTTTTAAACCAAACAAACTTCTCCTTAGGAGGATAGCTAGGGCGATTTAGGTGAGATACCACGTAGATCTAACTTTCTATTAATTCGTGGGATCCTGGCGATCCGAGTAGGGGGCACCATGGTTCCTCTCTTTTCGGTTCATTATTTATCCACTAGGGCAATCCGGTTGGTTCTTTATGCTGATTTTTCTAGTAGCAATGATGTTTCGATTGATCCTTTTCTTCCAAGAATTTTATAATTGTACGTTGAACTCATTCATATGATGAGAGTTGCTGGAGTATTAAGTGTGGCTCTGTTATGTGCTATTTATGGAGCGACTATAGAAAACACTAGATTTTAGGACCATGATGGAGCAAATACCTTCCACGCTTTTAACCAAACTCAAGCTAAAGAAACTTATTCAATGGTTATGCTAAAAAATGGGGGCTTACTTTATTTTGAATTTCACAATAAAATCTTAATTTTTTTAGCAATTCTACTGCCCCGAAATAAAAAAGAACCCTCACTTTTTTTAATTCCGATCGCGATATACGGATCCATGTGTCTACATACCTGAATTTTGTTCATGGATGAATGAAATGTGCAAGATCTCTATTTGCCTCTGTCATTATATGAGTCGCTTTCTTTTTGCGCATGGCACCCCTACTTCCTTTGGAAGCATCAAGTCAAGTCCCTCCTTGGAAGATTACTTCACCTAATGTCAGAGAAGAGTGAGCACATGCTCGATAACAAGTTACTCATCATAGTCTTGGGAGATACTCCCATGGGGAGCGCTGGTCGGACACCGGATATAAATACCTGCATTGATTACGTCCCCACTTTCAGCTCTTTTTGGCTAAACATTGCATAAATTTCGCCATGAAACGTTGACCTGATGTACTTCCTGGTTAGTTTCTTTTCCTTATAAGGATATCGACCGTAACTGCATGGACTATAACTTTTTAGTCTCTACTCAAGTCTATGACTCGACTAGACACTCGGGGGATACTCCCATAGGGAGCGCTGGACGCTCACACTATAAAAAACAAACATATACAACTTCTCCATTGTGTAGACTATGTCCACGATGTCAACTCCATACAACAACCGAATACCTGACAGATCTGCTCGTTATGCACCCTATACCAATGTCGAGTTTGGAGAAAACATATCCTCGACTGCCCAGATCGCATCACATGATCAAGATGTGTCTACGACACAAAAATAAGACTTACAAATTCACTCTGCTGGCCTAGCAATCGCATTAGACGTGCTCTACCACATAAATATCATGCCTACGGCGTGAAAAAAATCCCGACGTACATGTTGGGTATACACTTATTAGCTCGAGTTCAACTTTGTAAGGCCTTCGAGACATGAGATGAATTACCCCAGCCTATACTAGGTTCGAGTTCGGGGACTCGAATCTGAGTAGGTAGCATTATTTTTGCTTAAGGGAAATTAACTGGTCCCGATCCATCGAGAGCACCAGACACGTTTACCAACATCCCTATGATTACTAAGCATCAACAATATGCAGACTCTTGACTTGATGTACTTCTAGGTCAGTACTAGGCCTTATAAGACTATCGACTTCAACCATGTGATACGTCGGAAACGTATCTATAATTTTTGATGCTCCATGCTTGTTTATTATCTACTTTGCTTTGCTTTGTCTACACTTTGAGGTGTTTTTATATCTTTTCTAGAACTAACCTATTAACAAGTTGCCACAGTGCCAGTTGCCTGTTTTCTTCTGTTTTTGGTTCCAGAAAGGAAGAAAATCAATATTCTTGGAATTGGACGGGACAAAAGCCAAAGTCAATAAATTTACGTGGGGAAAAAGAATCCAGAAGACGAGATGGAGACGCAAGCCAGGGCGCCCAGACCCCCTAGGCGCGGGTGTGCCTTGCCCCGCGCCTGGGTAGGGTGTGGGGCCTCTGGCCGCCTCCCAGCCTTGCCTCTTCGCCTATAAGAAGCCCCCGATGCAGAAACCCTAAGTACCCGATCAATATTCCACGAAACCTTCTGTAGCCGCCGCCACCGTCGTCCCTAGATTGGGGGGATCTAAAGTTCTTCCTGGCACCCTGTCGAAGGGGAGATCATCCCAGAGGCCTTCTCTCCGGTATGATGCGTGAGTAGTTTCACCTTGGACTATGGGTCCATGTAGTAGTTAGATGGTTGTATCTCCTCCTTTGTGCTTTCATGTATAGATCTTGTGAGCTCCGTTCATGATCAAGATCTAATCTATTTGTAATCATGCATGTTGTGTTTGTGGGGATCCGATGGATATTGAGATTATTATGTTGGTTTGATTAATGGTTTTGTCTTTATGATTCTATCATGTCTGTGTTTTTTGTGATCTTGCATGCTCTCTGTTGTTAGTAGCTATCTTAGGCAAGTAGTTTCTAGTGACTCCAAGATGGGGTATTTATGCTCGATAGTGGGTTCATGCCTCTAGTTTCCAAGGGAAGTGGGTTCATGCCTCTAGTTTCCAAGTAGTTGCTAGTGACTCCAAGTAGATGTGATGTTTCTACTAGGGAGAAAACAACGGTCTCTTGTTCATGGAACATATGGACTGTTTACCTTACACACTTTGCTTAAAGCAGTTGTCTGTTGCTTGCAACTTAATACTGGAGAGGGTTCGGATGATAACCTAAAGGTGGACTTCTAGTCATAGATGCAGTTGGATGGCGGCCTATGTATCTTATTGTATTGCCCAATCGAATCTCATAGGATCTTTATGACTAGTATTGCATTGTTATGCCTTGCTCAGTTCCTGTCAATTGCCCTACTGTAATTTGTTTACCCTTCATGCCATGTTGTTTATCTAAGGAGAGCACCTCTAGTGAACTATGGACCCCGGTCCAATCGTTACTATTGATACATCTTCCACTGTTACTTGTTTACTTGCTGCAAACCATTACCTTCCAAACCGTACGTTTAATCCTTTGTTACAGCAAACCGGTGAGCTTGACAACCTCACGGTCTAGTTGGGGCAAAGTCTTGAGTTTGTGTTGTGCAGGTCTCCGCGTTGCTTGCAACACATGTGTGACGTTTTCTTCCTCCTACTGGTTCGATAACCTTGGTTTCTTACTGAGGGAAAACTACTGATGTGCTGCTTCACACATTCCTCTTGGGGTTCCCAACGAAGTGCTAACCAGCACCATCACCGTGCATTTCAGCTTTGCGACATTAAAGTCTCCCCCCGAATCTACGATTCAACCTGGCACTTTGGGGTCTACTGACATAGGTATTCCCAGCTGGTACCTGCCTCTAGCCTACATGGCTTGGCCTAACAGGAGGATCATATGACAATCCACTAAGGTCCATGAATCCTAGGACAATTCGGCTGCTCAGAAGCCCATAAGGATACTTGAAAGAGTATGTGGACCCTCATGTGTGGTTTTGGTAATTAATGACAATCTCTATGGACTAATGCTTGTATCAAGTTGTACTTGTAGGAATTGTCCATAGACAATGCTTGAATCATATGTTGGCTTCAAGTTTGGGAGAAGAAGAAAGTGAAGAAGATCAAGTGATGACCAAAGTATTCAAGGAGTGATCCAAAGATTGGCGTGTGAGAGTTGAGCCTATAGCAAGTGTGTCTTGAAGAATATATGGAGTGATACCTCTTGTGTACCTTCAAGACACCAACATAATAAAGAAAGAAGAAATGAAGCAGAAGAATAAAGAAAAGAATATTAAGGGTGTCTTGAAGAAGAAGATAGAATTCCTCATATGTATCTTCAATACATCATCCAAATGGATTTAGAAGAAATGTTGTGCAAGCTAAAGATGTGCCATATCTAGAAGATCTCATGCTTGAAGCTTTCCATCCTCGGTGACCATGGATCGATGAAGACAAGATCAAAGTAAAGGTTTCCCCATGTTTTATGGGGGAGCAACTTGCAAGTCTTCATCAAGCGAGTGCGTGCAAGAGCAATCAAGAAAGGTGCTCTATGTTGAGAAGGACAAGATCATCTACATCAAGATCTAGTGGAATATGCGCAAGGAAAAGGTATGACCTTGATAGGGTTTCTTTCTTACCGGTCTCATGGTGTTAGTTGAGGAGACCGGTTTATAGGATAGATAACCGTACTATCAAGAGGGGCTCTCAAGTAAGTAACTCGATCATATCTTTCGAAGAGAGACCAAACCTTTGCATACTTAGCATCATCCTTTCTTGGTTGTTATTTGGATCTTATCCATGTGAGGTTCTAGAGCTTTTCGTAATATCCATAACAAGCTTAGTTCATCGAAAACGGATTTCATATGCATTCTCTATTGCGTTTTCGATATTGGAGGTTTTACTGGTTTGTCTTTTAGAGATAGTTAAAAACTTACATTATTTGTTTCTTACTCATGTGAGGATTTAGAACTTGTGTTAATCTCCATGACAATCTCTAGTTCATTGAAAACAGATTTCATATGCATTCTCTATTACGTTTTCGATGTTGGAGGTTTTACCGGTTTGTCCCTTTGAGAGAGGTCAAACCTTTCGTCATTTGGTTCTATACTTCCTTTATGGACTATAATGTATTTCTGTATGATATTTTAGAGCTTATTTTCCTCTTTAAAACAAGCCCAATATCATCAAAATCGGAGTCTGGATGCAAAAGTTATGGCTATTTTCGTATTGGTCTTTCTACTAGTTTTTGTAAGACCGGAGACTTCAGACTAAATCTTCGGTCTATCTCCGGACCGCATCCAGTACGTCCTCCAGATTGTCCCCGTTTGTCCTGGGTACACCGGAGACTCCGGACCGGGCGATTCCTAGGCCTAACGGTTGGATTTCTAGGGACCTATTTAAGGGGCCCTTCTTCCCAATGGTTCCCTAGCTCTCTTGCAAGTTTCCCCCCACCATTGTTGACCACTTGAAGCTTGTTATTTCTCAATCCCTCCAATGATTCTTTCATCTTCTTGAGGGAAAAGAGAGGGGGGATATAGATCTATAACTCCACCAATCAATCTCTCCTCTAATTGAGGGGAACATATTGGGATCTAGATCTTGGAGTCTTTTGTGGATTCTCTCCATTGTTCTTCCTCTCTTATTCCCCCATAAGCTTTTGTAGCTTTGGTGGAATTTGGGAGAGAAGGATTTGAGCAATTCTTGTGTTCTTGCCATTGCATTTGGTGCATCAGTTTGAGTTCTCAGTGAGGATTCGATTGGGTAAAAGCTGAGAAGCTTTTTACTCTTGGGTTCTTGGAACCCTAGACGGTTTGGTTGTTTTGTAGGTTTGTGGATTACTTGGGGACTCCAATTAAGTTGTGGAGCTTTCCCCAAGCTTGTTTGTTGGAAGCCTCCAATTGAGTTGTGGAGAAGTGCCCCAACCTTGTGAGAGGTTCCGGATTGCCACCGACAAGTGCACCGATGGTGGAAGTGTGGATCGATCCTGTTGGGGTAAGATTCACAGGATAAAAAGGGAGGCCTCTTGTGTCGTTGGTGGTTTGATACCACCCCCTCTCCAAATGAGACGTACTCCATGTTGGGAGGAACTCGGTAAAATATCATCGTCTCCGCGTGCCTCGGTTATCTCTATATCCGAGCTCTTACTTATGCACTTTACTTTGTGATAGCCTTTATGCTTGAAGTATATATCTTGCTATCACATAGTTGCTTGTATTTCTTAGCATAAGTTGTTGGTGCAAATAGGTGAACCCTAGTTGTTCTAGGTTTTGTGCTTAACAAAGTAAATGCTAGTTTAATTCCGCCTTTTTTGAGCCACTCTCGGAAAAGTTTTAAACCGCTTATTCACCCCCCTCTAGGCGACATCTGTATCCTTTCAATACTGACTCCTGGCGTTCCTAACAAGAAGAAGATCCTGATTAGGAAACTTTAAAGATAGCAATCAAAAATTGTAACTGACTTGGACGATACCTGAGACCTAGCATCCCCATATATAAAGGCTAGGAGGGGCCACCGAGGAGGATATCAACAATCGCAGGACAGAACACACCACCCATAGCTCACGCCAGATCCAATCTGCACACCCATTGTCATCTCGGTGATATTATAACCTCCATCTTCATCATCAATCAAGAACAGATAAGCAAGAAGTAGGGTATTACCCTCCGAAATCCTAAACCTGGGTAAATTGTGTCCCCTTGTTGTTTGTTAGCCGACGAAGTCACCAGCACACTCCTTCCCGAAAACCCAAGTTTATCAATCATGGATATTATCGTGGAGACCCCACGTCATACCTCTTTGGGGGCATAGGTTGCGTGTTAAATAGTACATGGAAAATCCCCATCTATGGCAGATACATGGAAGGGAAAGGAATATCCAATCTCGTATGTGGCCGTTGGGGACATACTCATTGTTGTACCACACCATACGGGTGTATCCAGCCCATACGTGTTGGTCACATTATGTTGCCTAATAAAAATAAGATAGTCTAACGAGATCACACATCGTGTTCTCAGATCTCTATTTACTTCCTCTCAAAACAAGTCCTTTGACTCAAATTCATCTTCATGATCCAGTTCTCCTCGGCCATCACTTTGACCTCCTTGGCTCTAGACCAGACATTGCTCTCTTCAACCTCAAAAGCTCTCTTTTGGAGGTCAACAAAACTTACCATTGTGGCATCTTTCTCCCGGTGGCGCCTCTCATCCCTCTTTACATTTGCCCCCTCCTTCTCGACCATCAACCATTCAATGTCTTACTCAATGCAAGTGAGCTTTCACAATTAAGATCTTGTTTGGTGGCCCTATGGCCCCTTGGCCGAACGACATAGCCGCCATTGCTTGGGTCACCCGTGCTTGGTCCATCCATTTCCACCGTTCTTCAAGTTTTCTAGACTTTTTTGATATAGGGCAAAGCTCAATTCCCACTTGTAACACTTAATGATCTTATTCCAACAACAGGTCAAGATGAACAACTTGTTATCATATTTTTCCTTGTAGTAGTGCCAACCTTGGAGCGAATCCATTAGATATACTCAACGTATGCAAGGTACATTGACATGCAGAACATATACGAGGTTTACCGTGTCCGCAACACCGATGCTGCTCACGGGTCTCGCTAGCACATGTGCTCTCATGCATGGCAAACTTTGCTATACTCTGCATGGATGAATAACCATCTCTTTCGAAGAGAGGTGTCATTTTGGTCACTACGGATAAAGTAAGGCTTGAACTTCCTACAGTTGTGGAAGAACTTGCCAACTCTTTGCCAATACGTCGCTCGTTTTTGCTCGGCTTCGGAGCAACAGCCCGCGGATTCCTTGGAATCCAAGCATGGGGGCTGCGCCAGAAAGAAGCTGGGCACGTAGTTGCAGCCTGCAGGCTCCCTTTATATTAGGCAGCAGGCGCGCATGCTCGACAGCTCAAGCTTCAAAACGGGAAACAGGGTATGCTCCCAATCCTGCGCGCGTCGAAACTTACCAAAGCAAACCGCGCGCGGGCCGGCCTCGCTGGATCAGTTCAATCCGATTTGATCTGGTTCGACCAACCAGCGACTGGGTAACCTTCAAAAAGCCTTTGAAAGCTGATGGGAGCAAACTTTCTGCTGCCCGTGTTGGGTAAAAGCTAGACTCTCGCCTAAACGAGTCAACATCGAGCAGCAATTTCCCTTCGCTCACATGATGCCGTTTTGCTCGTGTTCTGTTTCCGGGTACGTAGATGGAGTCCGACGCCAACAAACATTTCCCAAGCATCACAGTTTCTATATATACAGGAACACCGCATACATCATCACAGTGGCAAATTTTACAACATTATCATCCCGCCCGCACAACAGAAAGGAGAGGAGGGAGCTGTAAATTAACCCTGCGGCTTCAATGGCGAGGGCAGGCAGTCTTTTATTTTCCAGGGAACGGGGGAGGGAAGCTGGCGCGAAGCTTCCTCCGGCAGACCGGCATCCAACCCCTGACGTGATCCCTCCGTCCACTCGCCTGCCCCTGCGCCACCTTGGCTTTAAAATCAGGAGCTTGGCGGGCGCGGAGTGGTTCAGGTCGGCGTAACGCACGCACGAACTCCCTTAATTTGTCCATTTCGTTGCGATGTTTCTGGTTGTGGGCACATACTAGGCATTGCAACAGAAGGGGAACAATTCGGTTCCAATATACTATGGGTGTGTCGTGGAGCTGAGCTGAATATGTATATTGCGTGGGAAATGCCAGAAGCATGGGGTCGTGTATATATGCGAATAAAAACTGCATGGGCGGCTTCTTGTCTTGGACCTGGCTTCTAATCCAAAAAAAAAAAAATGGTGTGAAAGCACGCAGATAAGGAAACGATAAGCACCAAATGTCCAGTATATTCGAATAAGAGGGTGCGCAGTTGGCGTTTCGAAGCTTCCCCAAATGAAAGCCTAGGACGAATGGTATACCTAGTCTCCAAGTATCTCGTCTCATGCATGGTCATACAGGTAAAGTTCATACGTCACATGGCGTGCTTACGGCGATTTTCTCCAGGTTTTCAGTGGATATCCGACCGAAGCGAAGTATTTTCTCGACTTTACCTCACGTGAATATCTATGCTCCAAAGGCCATACGCGCATGCATGATGCCAATTGTACGATTTTTGTTTGAAATTGGCCGGTGGTCAAGGCCTCAAGGTGAATGGCTCACGCTAAGTCGATCACAAGTTCAGCGTACTATGTATACGATCCTCTGTAATAACTTCGCCCAACTTACATGTAAGTAACCTAATTAGCCAAGGGCCATTGGCTCGATCCAACCTTGCCATAGAAAGCAAGAACTATCCGAAAAGGTCCCGTGAAATTTCCCTCGCTGCCCGCCGTAAAATACTGCCCGGCCGGCGCATGGGACTGCTCCCCCTTTCTCCAGTACCCCTATATATACGCCGCAGGCGCGCGCGCAGACGCACGCTTCACTGACTTAGCTTTCGCATAGAGAATTCCGAAGCTTTGAGCTAGCAGGTAGACACGCTGCAAACAAAATTAAGCCCAATGGCGAGCACCGAGGTCTCCAACCCACCGCCGTCGAAGCGCCTGTCCCCGAAGGGGAGCTTCAAGCTGAGCCTGCTCGTCTGCGGCCAGTGCAAGGCCACCACCGTGTCGCCCCCGGACTCCCCCACCGGCGCCGGCGCGAGGTCGGCGCGGTCCCTGTCGTCGTCGGCGTCGTCGTCCGCGGGGACTTCCCGCGGGCGCGAGCGCGACCGCCAGGCGGAGCTCCGGGAGATCTTCCGCCACTTCGACCGCGACATGGACGGCCGGATCTCCGGCCTGGAGCTCCGCGAGCTCTTCGCGTTGATGGGCGACGGCGCCGCCGCGGCCGCGCTGGAGCTGGACGCGGCCAGCGGCGGCGGTGGCGGCGACCTCATGCTGGGGTTCGAGGAGTTCGCGAGGATCGTGGAGCGGAAGGGCGGGGAGGAGGAGGAGCGCGAGGACCTGCGCCGCGCGTTCCAGGCCTTCGAGGCCGTCAAGGGATCCGGCCGGATCACGCCGCGCGGCTTGCAGCGCGTGCTCAGCCAGCTCGGCGACGATCCGTCGGTCGCCCAGTGCGAGGCCATGATACGGGCCTACGATGACGACGGTGACGGCGAGCTCGACTTCCACGATTTCCACCGTATGATGAGCCATGACTAGCGATCTATGATTTCCACCGTATGATGAGTCGTGACTAGGGACCTATGCCATGGCGCCTCCAGCTCGTTGCTTCACTATGGTTTCACTTTCACTGTTATCCATTGTTGTGTGTGATGTGTGGTTCAGTTCCTTCTTTTATGGGATGGTGTGGCTCAGTGTACGTGTGACGCGCGCACACATATATGCGGAGTGAGGATTTACCCCTCCTAGGTTAGTTGGGCCCTCGACACCATCGCAGCCGGAGATTTATTGGAGATTCGTGTAAAGACTATGCGTTCAAAGCCTTAGTTTAGTTTAACCCTTGAAAAATCTTGGATTTGAACCATAATTCACGCGGAGAGGATTTTTCGAAATGGGGAACCGAGCCCTGGCCTCTGCATCAATCAATAGATGCACATAGCCGTTTTATTGCAAAATTCGAAGATTTTATTTATTACAATCATGGATCAGCAATGGTTGAGACAAGTATCAACCAACGAAAAATAAAAAGCAACAAGTAGCTATCCATTCTGCAGACGGCAGTGTGTCGCCACCCAATAGCCTGGAAATAAAAGTCCTGAGCGACCGTCAGCAGCTGGCCACATCCAGTATGCATGACCTCCCGCTGATCCGCTGGGAGTAGGTTGGACCAAAGTTGAATCCAATGCGTCGTCAATCGAATAACCTGCAAAAAAATTAGTACCGGTTTGCTTGTTAAAAACCAAGTTATTTCTGGACGTCCAAATGGACCAACATAAAGCTGATACTCCAATCCGTATGCGAGCTTTGATTTTCTTATCAACCCCATTTAGCCATTTCCAAACATACCGAGAACATTGGAGGGAGGAGATATATTGTATGCAAAGTAAACCATACGCCAAATAATACGAGCAAAAGGACAAGTAATAAATAAATGTTCAATGGATTCCAGAGACTCACAGAAGCAACATTTTTGGCTTCCAAGCCAATTTCGTTTGGCTAGGTTGTCCTTTGTTAATAAAACTTTATTTTTGAGGAACCACATGAATTTTTTTATTTTTAGAGGAATTTTTAGCTTCCATAAGTATTTATGCAAAAACCTTGTATGTCCGTTCATTTGATGAAGGTACATGGATTTGACTGTGAAAACACCTGTGGAAGTAAGTTTCTACGTAAATTGATCAGGAGTATCATTAAGATTTACCATCATTAGTCTCTGACATAAGTGTAACCATTGTGTCCACTTGTTGCCAGTCAAAACTCTCCTAAAACCAATGTTTAGAGGTGTTTGTTTCAGGAAATCCGCCACCAGAACATGATTCCTTTGTACAATATTGTACAGTGTCGGATATTGTTGTGCTAGTGATGTGTCACCCAACCACACATCTTCCCAAAAGCATACATTTTTGCCATCTCCAATTTTGAAGCAGCCATTTGTGAAGAACATATCCTTCACATTCATTAGGCCTTTTCAAAAGGGAGAGTCAGTTGGTTTGGCTTCTACTTGAGACAAAGTTTTATCTTGTAGGTATTTATCGTGTATCATTTGCTGCCACATTCCTTCTTCTGTAAGTAGTTTAAAAAGCCATTTGCTGAGTAAACACTTGTTTTTTATCTCAAGGACCTCGATTTCTAACCCTCCTTGATCCTTTGGATGACAAATAATGTTCCACTTTGATAATCTATATTTCTTCTTAACATCATCACTTTGCCAGAAGAACCTAGATCTATAGAAATCCAAACGCTTTCTTACTCCTTCAGGTATTTCTAGGAAAGAAAGCATGAAACATTGGTAAGCTAGTCAGAACCTAATTAATTAATACTAACCGATCCCCATAAGAAAGTAGTTTGCCTTGCCAACAACCTAGCTTAGAGACAAAACGACTTTCCACCGGATTCCACTCAGAGTTTCGCAATTTCCAGTAATGAATAGGTACACCAAGATACCGCAAAGGGAGGGAACCTGTCTCGCAACCAAAAATCTGCTTGTACTCATGTTCCATATCCTTAGCTTTGCCAAAACAAAAAATTTCACTCTTATGAAAATTAATTTTCAATCCCGATAATTGTTCAAAAATGCAAAGTATTAGCTTCATATTAACAGCCTTTTCCATTTCATGCTCCATAAATAGTATGGTATCATCTGCATACTGAAGAATGGATACACCTCCCTCATCTAGATGAGGTACAAGACTACCCACTTGCCCATTATCCTTTGCACAGGCAATAAGAATAGCCAACATATTAGCAATAATATTAAAAAGCATTGGAGACAAAGGATCACCTTGTCTCAATCATTTTCGTGTCTGAAAATAATGGCCAATATCATCATTTACCCTTATTCCAACACTACCACCTTGCACAAAATGTTTAACCCCGTCACACCATTGTGGATGAAAACCCTTCATGCGAAGGACTTGCTGTAAGAAAGGCCATTTTACCTTATCATATGCCTTTTCAAAATCAATTTTGAAGAGCACACCATCTAGCTTCTTACGATGAAGTTCATGAATGGTTTCGTGCAAGACAACTACTCCTTCAAGGATATGTCGTCCTGGCATGAAGGCAGTTTGGGTTGGTCTAATCACCTTATGAGCCAAGTTCATAATGCGATTAGTTGCCACTTTAGTAAAAACCTTGAAACTAAAATTTAGAAGACAAATTGGTCTATATTGCTGAATTTGAACCGCATTCTTCTTTTTTTGGTAATAGGGTAATCACCCCAAAATTCAACTTGAACAAGGGTAATTCTCCCGTATGCAATTGCCCAAAAAGTGCCATGAGATCGTTTTTAATGACATCCCAAAATGTTTGATAGAACTCATCAGGAAACCCATCTGGTCCTGGAGCTTTATTATGTTTCATCTGAGAAATAGCATCCAAAACTTCTTTCTCAGTGAATACCGATGTAAGGATATCATTCTCTTCAGCTGATATCTGTGGAATATCCTCATTCTGTTCTTCCATTAAAGAAAAACTATTATAATTTGGCTCTCCAAAAAGCCTTTTATAGTACTCTGTGATATACATTTTTAAATTATCTTCCCCTATAATGGTTTCTTCATCTTGTTCAAGTTGAAAAATCTTTTTCTTTATTTGCTTGCCATTTGCAATTAGGTGAAAATATTTTGTGTTATTCCCCCCTTCTTGAACATGTTTTACTTTAGCACGCTGTGTCCATTTAGTCTCTTCATCACGCCTGAGTTTGTTCACACATTCGTTCGCACTTTTTAACCTTTCTTTTTCAAGTCCATTCAATGGACTAGTTTCAGCTTTTATATCCAGTTCATCAATGATGGATAATAGTCTTTATTTCTCTTTTTTGTATTGACCACTTATATTTTTTGCCCATCCTTTCAAGAATCGACGCAAATGTCTAATTTTATTTTGCCACTTCTGAATTGGAGTATCCCCACTAGATACGGATTCCCATTCAGTTTTTATCATCTCATCAAAACCATCTTGCCGCAACCAGGATAGCTCAAAATAGAAACGGACTTTATTACCAATATGTGCGTGGTGCCCAGAATCAATAAGTAATGGTGTATGGTCAGATCCTGGACGCGTTAACGCTCTTACTGATACTAATGGAAATTTTTGCTCCCACTCCACGCTTGCAAGGATATGATCCAACTTTTCATAAGTCGGGTTATCCCTACGATTAGGCCCATGTAAATTGCCGACCGGAGAGCGCAATCTCTCTAAGGTCAAGACTCTCGATGATAGCATTAAACATAAAAGGCCACCGAGGATTAAATTTATTAGTACTTTTTTCTTATTGTTTACGTAAGATATTGAAATCACCCCCTAGCAGTATAGGAAGTGACTCCGTCTCACACAGACGCACTAATTTGGACAAGAAATCTGGTTTATGTAAATCTTGCGCAGCTCCATACACCGGCAAAAAAACCCACTCAAAACCATCATATTTAGACCTCATGTGTAACTTAACACAAAAATCTCCTGTCTCGATATTCTTGACTTGAAGTGTTTCTGTGTTAATACCTACCAGAATTCCGCCTGATCGCCCATGTGGCGGTAGAAAAAACCAGCTGAATTCTCTTCCTGCGGCTAGGTGTTTTAAGAAAGGTACCGTAAAATTAGACCTACCCGTTTCCAACAGCGCAATGAAATCTAAACGGTATTCTCTTATAGACTCATGAACAAACAGATGTTACCCGGGGTCCCTAAAACCCTCACTATTCCAAGTCATTCCTTTTAAACCTGACATTATGATCTATTGGGCTTAATTTTAATCCGTGTGCTTCTGCGCAAATTTGTCCTGTTATAAGACCGTCGTCTACGAGCACGTGTAACCTTCTTTTCACATTGAGCAACATACTCATGAAGGTCATCATAACTCGTGTTGTTGTCATCGATCAGATCTTCACAAAGATCAGATATGTGTGATACAACCAAGTTACTTCTAAAACCCGTTCCATCCTCCACATTTGCCTCTTTTTTCTTTAAAATAACTAGTGAGCATTCAACCTCATTTTCAATTATTGTTTTTGCTGCCGCATACTGCATGTTTTCATTAGTGCCCATGGACACCCCAATTCTATTAGCCCTCTACACTATCTCCACTTCTGAAAACGATAAAACGGAAAATTTCTTATTTAAATTCTTACCTCTGCTCAGAAGATCATCACTGTGCTGAGCGAGCAGCATTGCTCTCTCCAACTGGGTAGCATCCGCGAGGGGTTGTGCCTGGATCCTCCCGCTTGAGCGCAGACCCGTCGGTGGTGGAACTTCTCCGAAAGCAATGATCTGTGCCTCAGTTGGATGCGGCACCGTGTAGCTTGTAGCTGAGAGAATATCCTGGCTTTGCATCCTTGTCTCCGCCTTGGTGAGTCCAGATGACGTCGGTCCCATGCCGAAAAACCCAGCAGGGGTTCTAGGTGAGACTGCAGCGCCCCTGGTACTTATCGAAGTAGGTGTAGACATCAGATTAGGCTATAGCAGGGGCATCGCGACCTGGCGTGGGCTCTGGACAGGCTGTCGCATCAGTTCGGCAATGTGCCGCGGGAGATCGGCATCTTGCCGCAGAGTCTCAGCAACGTGTCATGGAGGGACGTTGTCACAGAGCGACGTCTCCACATGTGCATGTGCCTGCACCATTTCAGAAGATGTAGGTGCAGCGGTAACATCCGTACCATGAACGGCTCCAAAACAGTTGCCGGTCGTCAACGTTGTAGATGATACACATAAAAAGGACTCCTGATCTTTATCATATAATAAAAAAGGGCTAAATGGATTTGAAAAAGGAGGATTATTTTCATTAGAAATACCTTTATTTAACATCTCAGCATCACCACCGTTTGACACAAGCAAACGAGTTGCTGATCGTTCAGTCGTCTCCTTGCCATGGTCAGAAATCACTGAGATCGGATATGTTGTGTCAAAAGAACCAAAAGCAATCATATTCTGCTGTTGGTTGCTTGTTCGATTGTGTGAGGGTGCAACTCCATCATGAAACATTTCATCATTGTTTTCCCCATAGCAATATCACTTCCATTTTCATTAGCTCCTCCGTCTCTAAAATTCTGCTTCTCTGTATTTGAATGATCAGCATCATGGTCATCACCTTCATTTCCAGCGTCCCTCATGGGAATATCATCTAGGAGTTGGGGTAGGGGAGTGCCCTCCACATGAAAACGTAACTTATAAAAATCATCCTTAATAATGATATCCATTCTTTCAGGAATGAGACTGGGGTCTAAACATGCAACTTGTACACGTAGAACATCATTCTGCCTAGTATAAGCCATGTCCACATCCAACGTTTTACCGAAAAGAGTACCAATTGCCCATAAAGTAAGGTAATCATCTAGAGCATCAGCAGGTAAGTCATGCACTAAGACCCAAATCTTGTCCACATCCCAAACAGGTTTCACTGACAACCTCCAGAAATCAAAAGACATGGAACAAGAACTATTCGGAACCCTATAAGTACCAAAATGGTGAGCAGTAAGAAGGTCCTTTTTGCTTGGAAAGTTCACCTGATACTCATTTTCCCCAGTTTGGCATACACTCCATTGGTAATTCTCGTCAGGCACTACCCACTGCAGTTGTGAGATAATTTCAGGAATGGTCATTGTGCCACCTTGGACTATCACCCTCCCCATCCTGGTGTTTTCCACTCTCGGACGAATAGCACTTGTAACTGGTGCCTCAAAGAACATCAATTGTTCAAATGCAAATCCATACATAACCATTGTTGGTTTTGGCAAACGTGATATTGGACAATCATTGGAAGGGTGTGCGGGTGATTGGCACACATCACATAATGGAGTAGAGCAGTCGTTGAGGTGATGGCCCGGTTGATCACACCGGAAACATTTTGGACCCTTCTGTTTTTTTGCCCTCGCTGCTTGTCCACCATCAGCTCCCATATCACCATTTGCTTCCCTACATTCCATAGTCCTCACCGGCGCTTGTGCAGTATTGCGAGATGGAACCGCATCCATGGATCTCGGAGCAGATCGATTCACTACCACGGCCTGAGACATTGTCTGTCCAGTATGCTGTCGTTGGGTCACTACAGGCTGCCGCGGATGGGTGTTAGTCTGCCGAAGTGTGTTGGGCCACGCAGAGATAAAACAAAACTTTTCCTCTAACGTGGTGATCCCAAGATCTAGCTGAGGTAGAAGGCCACGAGGTTTACCACTAGACGCCCAGTTGCGGATTACTAATGAAGAGCGTCAGTTGATGCAGTGCAGTCCTCACGATCCAATCGTCATGGTGCTGAACGTACAACACCTCTGTTGGTATCCACACGTACAAGGCGGAGTGCCGGCGGTGAAATGCTAGATTCGTATCGTCGGCAGGACTGCTGTGGAGCTAGGGTTTCCAACACATGGAATGACCTAACCGAACAACGATTAACCTTTCTGGGTTACGGTGCTCCACTATATATAGGGAGTGAACGTGGGCTCTGCTCGCGCGGCCCATTCACTAAAGCCCATATAACACTAGTCACTGTGAGTCCAACTCACTAACTCAGTCCTAATCCGGTTTAGGTCCAACCCAACCAGATTACAGGTTCAGATCCAATCCGAACTTGCTCCCGCTCTTAAGTGTGTGACCCCGCAGGCTCATGGCTACTTGGATACGATTGGAGTCTGACTCTCAATCGATCAGTCGGTAGTGGCTCCTAGCAGAACGTGCCGACTCCCAAGTACCAAAGAGTCATGACGACTTGCCTTTCCAATGCGACTTGCGTCCGAGTCCCTTTTGCCTCACGATATACCTTGTCAGACTATAGGCGAATATTCGTCATCCCTTAAATAGTCCGACTCTCTTCTCGATCCGAGATAAGTGATTCACCCGACTAACTCTTAGTCGATCGCCTCGGCTAACACTTACCCGAGTCGTGCATGGCCATGCTTTCCGAATCATATCTCATGAGAGGGCCCAGAGAATATCTCTCCAAGTGGAGGGGCAAAATCCCATCTTGGTTATTCACATCACACAGCTTGATTCTCAGTCGACCCGAACTCTGCCTTTATAACTGCCCAGTTACGGATCAGCGTTTGACAGAACCTAAGTCGGTGATCCTCAACTCGGACTATGCAATAACCTCAGGTCTAAGGATTACATTGATTGAGATATACAAATGACAACTTGTTCGTTGTACCTCAATATGGGTCAATCCGACTCGCTAAACTCTTTAGCTGAATCTGTGTAAGTTGGAATAGCATCTCCATGACCATGACAAGTGGAACCGAGTCATCAAGCCAACTTTCACATTGGTCTAAGTTGTGTGTCCAGCACAACCTCAATGACCAAGGATATTTAGTATAAACAACATGAATGCATAGTTCCACAACCGAATCACATATTCAATGATACACATCAGATGTTTATACAAGGACTACTTAATATCTTTATGAATACAATGGGAAATATCATCATACATGATTGCCTCTAGGGCATATTCCCAACAAAGTGCTACAGGAGGCTGACGCGGAGGTTCAGTAGGCATGGCAGCAACATTTAACGCAGCTCCAGGCTGTGTAATCCCTTGAAAAACTCCTGCCTACTCAGCGAATTCTTTGGCGATCGCAGCAGCTGCATTTTTGACAAACTGTTCTTGCATCGCTGAAAGCTGCGCATTAGGATCCCCATAATACCGCGAGCCTCGCCCTCTACCTCCCTGTCCACCACGGCTAACATAGCCACGACCTTGATTAGGGTTGAAACACCGAGTGTTCCTTCCACCTCTGCCCCCAAAGTTGCGACGAGGACCTTGGTTGAAACCATTGCCGGCATTGAAACGAGCATTGCCACCATCAAAACCACGGAAACCACCGTTCCCTTGGCCCTCATTTCCTTGCAAATTGCCTTGATTGTTCCAAACACCCGAGCCTTGATTATCATCTCCCGCAGTACCACTAGGTCCACTCTCATAGAAGTTGTTGAAACCACGATTAGCAGCGGGATCGTGACGATCATCGCCGCCACGACCATCGTCGTTACCTTGCCCTCTTCCCCGGTTATGGTTAAGCCCACCACCACGGTTAGCCATCCCGCCGGCAATAGAGGTCTTTTCTCTCACACGATCTCCAGGCGACACAAGCGCCGCCTCTTTCGAGTATTTTCTCCACTTGAACCCTAGGAGTTTTCTCATACCCCCAGACGTGAATCTTTTAGGAGAACTCCTGTGGGCCTCCGACACTTGGCCCACACGGCCAATCCGATGTGTCAGAGGCCGCATCGATGGGTTCAGGATGGAGCCAACATGGCCCGTGATTATAGGCGTTGATGCCGGATCGAACGCATTTACAATATTGGTTTTTGAAAACCTAAACAGAGTTGAGAAGACCGGTGATCCCCTACCTTTTAGGCGAGCAGTATGACGTTGAAGCTCAGCCTTCCTTCTCCTTCTCTGAATCATTGTCCATTCCGAAGCGTTGAACTCCT
Organism: Avena sativa; assembly: GCA_916181665.1. Lineage (NCBI taxonomy): Eukaryota > Viridiplantae > Streptophyta > Magnoliopsida > Poales > Poaceae > Avena > Avena sativa. The sequence goes on from OV702295.1 coordinate 355,282,033, forward strand.
CAAGCATGAACGTGGTGGGAGGCAGCACTGGCAAGATCCGCGTTGTCGGCGATCCTGCAAACAAAAACGACAGTCGATCAAGAGTCACAGATCTGGACTTACCAACCTCCGCGTGATCCTCCTGAATTAGGCCCGTCAAGAATCTTTGCCTCCGCTTCTTATCTTCTCGTCTCTTGATCGAGCTGATCGCTAAATGCTTCAGGTCACAATCCACCACATTAGGAGTCGGGCAGATATAGGACAACGACGCAGGAGAGGCACCCTGTGTAGGTGTCGCTGCCGGAGATTCATCACCGTCGTCAGAGATGCAATCATCTTCGGTGAGCATCCAGAATCGTCCGTGGAGTCGCCCCAACGACACTCCGGTTTCTGCGCTCCCCATCTCTCATTCATACGATTGTGTGGAGGCTTTTAAATGGAGGGAGAATTTCACTTCCCCGGCCTCTGCACCAACTAGGGATGCACACAACCATTAAGCATGAGTATCATGATTTTTAAACTTGATTAAGAACCAAGTCTGGTCCTTAAGATAAATTGCATGAGTACCAGGAGAGCCTGGTCCTCAAGTATAAATATGAACCTTAATTCACTTCCGTGAGGATTTGAACTCAGGTGTTGGGTTTGTACATCCACTCCCCCAACCAGTTGAGCTAAACTCCTAGGCTCCTAGCCGTACGTAGACCACCCGTCGCTCTATCCTCCACCTACCCATGAACACGCTACCCTCCATCGCGTCGCCATGCCTCCTCCTCCTCCTCGATAGCCGTCCACCGCCCACCACCTCCTCCTCCTACATGCCCTAGATGGGGGAGGCGCCATGGAGCAGCAACGCTGCCTAAAAGCGCAGAGGTTGCCCATCGATGACCACGCGAGGCGGACGCCCCCTTCACGCGCAGCGACCGCGACGAGCCTGGTAGAGGAGGGCCTAGCGCGCGTCCGTCTCTCCCCATCCTGACCTCCTGCCCCGGCTATGAGGATTGCCGGCTCCAGCCAGATCTAGAGGATTGGAGGCCTCTCCTTTTCCTTTATTTGTTCTTTTATTTTTGCTCATTTTCCTTTCTTTTTTTCTTCATGCTTTCGTATTTTTTGTTTGGATCCAGTTCTAGTTCATGCGATTTTGTATGAATCTTTGATGGATCTATGATGGATCTTTATTTTTTCTTCATGCTTTTGGAGGCGGATCTAAGTTCCTCTATTATTTTTTATCACTGTGAATCTTGTATGACACCACTGCGAATCTTGTATGTATTATCAAGTTTTTGTGTGGCATGAATCTGGGCGATGGGAGTACGATTTTTTACATGTATGGTTCTTGTGTGAATCTTGATTCACTTGAAAAAATGTTAAGAATCTGTAATGAAACATTGTTGGATCTAATACGAATCTTGTATGTGTCAAGATTTATATCTTCTATAGTTCTTTCAAGTTCCTGTGAAATTTCTTACATGTTTTTTGTGAACCATGTATGAAACAAATATGTTTTGAGCTGTAGAAAAGCAAGCTCATGACCATGTATGAAGCATGTATTCTCTCTATGTAAAGACCATGTATGAAGAAAATCTTACGGGTTAATTTTCATTCCATGGATTTTACGTTGAGCCGGACCGTGTATGAATAGTGTATGAAGCATGCATTCTTAAAGATCGGTGCGTCGGTTTCTACTTGTGAATATATTCAATTGTGAATCTTGTATGAAAACTTATGAATCGTGTATGAAACATGCATGGAACATGTGATACATATTGCATTTATTGAAAAATACACTGTTAAAATCTATATTGTTAAATAAATAGTATGATAAAAATTCTTTTAAATTTTTATGAAAATTGATTCAATCCCGAATGAAACGTCCATACTTTCATAGAAATAATCCAAGAATATTATTCCTGAAATATCCTATATGAATATGAATATTATTCCTATGAATCTTGAATGAATATTATTCCTGAAATATCCTAGAATATTATTCCTATGAATCTTGAATGAATATTATTCCTGAATATATCCAAGAATATTATTCCTGAAATATCCCAGTATGTATCCTATATGAATATTATTGCCTATGAATCTTGAATGAATATGTGTTGGAAGGTTTCAAATATTTTTTAAATATCCATACTTTGGTAGAAATAATCCAAGAATATTCAACCTGCATATTGGCATTTTCATTTTTAGAATAGAAAATGTACATAAAAAATTGTTGATTATTCCTGAAATTTTGAGAGAAAAAAATAAGGTAAAAAAGAAACAGACATTATGCATATATTCTGTGAAAAAATTATATAAATATATCTTGGCAGAAACAAGTTTGTAAAACGTGTGAATCTTGTATGAAACTTCTGAATCTAGGATGAAACAAAATAAGAGTGTCTAAATATTATTAAATAAAAAGTAGAAAAAAATTATCAAAAGGGATTGTTGAAAAAATAAATTATGCATGTTTTATTTTCAGAATTAAAAATGTATATAAAAAATTGTTAAATATTTCTGAAATTTTACGAGAAAAAATGAGGTGAAAAATAAACAGAAACGTGTAAAAGACTATCAATTGAAAAAAAATAGAATATCTAAAAACGTTAGGATAGAAAAACTATAACAGACCTAAGAGATGAGGTGGAAGGGTTATTTTGTAAAATGCATAGCATAAATCTCCAACAAATGGAGAGCAGAGATGGTGCTGGCGTCCTCGGAGGAGGGCGGGGGGGAGGGGGGGGGGTTGCATTGTCCCACATATGCATTGTTGTTTTGAACGTGTTGTGCCAAACTGCCAATATGCTCTTTGTGTGTATGTCTCGAGTATGATGTTAGAGCATCTCTAGCATACCCTAAACGTTCGTAAAAGTGGTCTGCAATTTACCGCAAATCACTTTTGCAGTATGAAAATCATTGGCACAGAACAGATATCATATAAAAAACTGCATATTCGAAAAATAAATCTTGGCACCAGATCAATCTCAAGTCCATATATAGTGGATAGTTTGATCGTTTATAGATCAACAAATTACACAACAAATCAATGCTGTTGCGGCATCGATGCAAACACTAGCGTGTTTCTACCCTACCAGCGATACCTACTCACCGGAGCTCGCCCATATGCCCCGTGGGTTTGAATGTGCTGTGACGCGCGAGCACAGTCGCACATATGCGCCGTGGGTTTGAATGTGCTGTGCCAAACTGCTAGTAATATGTTGTTTGTGTGTATGTCTCGAGTCCGATGTTCGTGTGCTTGAGACTTTTTATGATGAGATAGGTCACGCCCGTTCCATCCAAAATACCATGTGTCTCACATTTAACATGGTATCAGACTAGGTTAAAAAACGATCCTACCCTAGTCACCGCCCTCCACCCACCTGTGGCCACCGCCTGCCCCTCTATGCCGCCGCCATGACCTCCTCTGGCACTCTCGGCCTCCTCTTCCGCCATGTCCGCCACGCCACCTCGGCGGCGCCCTTCATCCCGCCAACATAGGTGGCCCTGCTTCGCCACCAGCGCCACGAGCCAGATGGCCCCAGTCTTTGGGTTGCGCCCGCTGCACCTCGGTGATGTGGCGTTCTCCGGTGGGTTCTTCCCACGTTCGTGCCCTCGGCCCCGATGGTGTCTTACACCGCATCGTCACCGTTTGCTCCGCCGGCTAACCTCTCCGGCCCACCCATCCCCTCGATGTCCCACCGCTCCCCCACGAGGCCACGGTCCCACCCTTCACCACCGCGATCCGTGATGCCCTAGCGCCCATCGACGGTGCTGTTGCACCGGCCCGTACCAGTTGACGAACCTCATCACGGTGCGCCTCACGTAGGACAAACCTGTATTGGCGCGCTTAGATCCTGCCGCTCCTCCGCGGTCATCATCTTGATGGCTTCGTCAATGGGAGTATCCCCTGCCCACCGCGCACGGTCGCGGCATTCACTGCTGATGGTAGGAGGGTCGCCGCGCCGAACCCCCTCTATCGCGCCTGGGTCACGCAGGACCAGGCCATCGTCTCCGCGTTGCAGTCCTCGCTGATGGAGAGTGTCGTCGTCATGGTGTTGTTTGCCACGTCCTCCTTCGACATCTGGAGCATGTTCGAGCACAGCTTCTCGCATCAGTCTACTGCTCGCTCTACGGCCATTCGTCGTCAACTCGGCGAGTGCAAGAAGCGTGACTCCTTCATGCACGTCTACTTCAATAAGATCAAGACGCTCTCGGACATGCTGACTTCCATCGGGTAGCCGCTCCATGAGTAGGAGTTCACGGATTATGTTCTCCAAGGCCTCGATAGTGATTACGAATGGCCACGGTAGCTCGATGCCACCGCGGGACCTATACTCTCGCCTCTAGTACACTAAGCAGCATGTCAAGGCACGACGCACCTCTTAGGTCGTCACCGACCATGTTGCCCACGCGGCGTACCGTGGCACCCCCAGCGGCAGTAGCGCCCATGCACCATGCCCGACCCGTGGTCTGCCTGCAGGAGGTGGCGGCCAGTGGCAGCCACGCCCGCCCGCCAACAACGGTGGTCGTCAACGTCCCACCTGTGAGCTGTGGGGCATCCTCGGTCACCTCGTGTCCAAGTGCCACCGTTGCTTTAAACATGACTTACTCGTCATCGGCAACGACGGGCGTGGCAACGAGAAGCAAGCCGCCATCGCCGACAGCTACTCCGGTCACATGCCCTCCTACTTAGTTGATCCCACCTGGTACTTCGACACAGTGCGGCGAGTCACACGACTAGCAAGATAGGCAAGCTCAGCTCGCCGGAGCCCTACCGTAGGCATGACAAGGTCTGCATCCTTGATGGTTCAGGTATGCCCATCACTCATGTTGGCCAGGCATCTCTCCTTTCTAGCTCCTCCTGTAGACTCCACCTTCGTAATGTCCTTTGTGTTCCATCAGTCACTCGCAATTTACTATCTGTTCATAAGCTTACTTATGATAATGATGTTTTTTGAGTTTCATCCTTTTTATCTTCTCATTAAGGACCGAGTTACGCGGGAGGTTATGCTTAGAGGTCGGGTCCATCAGGGCCTGTATGCGCTACAGGAGCCAACAGCCCCGAAGGTCTTCAGTGGTGTGTGTGTTTCGTTGTTGGGGATATACTTTCCAGGTATACCCACAGGACTCGCTGACCAGGGTAGCCCACCAACGGGTTAGAGCTTTGCTTCACGGGCGGCCCAGTCAGAGAAAGAGGAGGAGCTAGTTCCGGCTACGACAAGGCCCAGAAGAGTTACCAACTTAGGCCTGTAGTATTACTTGTAGTCCAAGCTGTACATAGTTACCGACTTTGTAACATAGCCGGATAGGTCTCTCCCTGTAACCCTAGGCCTCGATGACTATATAAACTGGCCCTATGGGAGCCTTTAGAGCATAACTCGATACACAACCACAACCAACTTGCACAGGAGAACCTCTCTTGTAATCCATTGAACATCCGACTTACGCCGACATATTACTGGGTTGCTAGCAGGAGTAAGATCCGATCACCGTAGTCGAATCTGAACCTGGGTAAACTTGTGCTCACCTCTCCTGGAACATCCGACGTCTCACACCCCATCTTTCCAACACCACTAGGACCCCCTATGGAGTAATTGTCGACAATTCAACGATAGTTGGCGCCCACCATGGGGCAGGTGACCTTTGGAGCATCGTTCTAGGCGGAATCTGCGCGTGCAGGAATCAGCAAAACAATCGCCATGGGTCACGTGGTCTACGCCAGTGATGTCCCTCTCATCCTCCTCGATGATACTTGGATTCCGGCTTCGAAACCCGTGATGACCTACACAATCATGTCAATCGGCGAGATCGATATTTATCTCGATTTCGCTGAACCCGCCCAACCCACCCTAGAGGTGATGACCATAGCGGAATAAAAATCCGGATCTACTTTGTCCGCAGAGGCGGAAGAGTTCAGGATCTCGGAGAAAATCAAACCCACCCAGCCCACTCCCGTAGTGGAAGAAGAGGTGGAAGAAGAAGCCAGATCCGATCTCTCCAGCGAGATAAGGTACACAGACGAGGAGTGCATCCGCTACGGATCCAGCTTTGCTGACGTCCAAGCAGAAACCAAGTTATACAAATACCTCAAGAACATGAACAAGAAGAAGCATTGTTTCGTGTAACACATAAGCACTGGATCCGACTTTGTCGATGCTGGAGCTGGTAGCGACTCGGTCCTAGACGCAATCGAAGAAAACGCCGACTTACCTGGCTCCCCAGCGGAGTCAATCACGTCGCAGGAACTTCGAGACTTTGACAAAGAGATGGAGGAGTATGAACAAGAGCACGTATCCAAGAAAATGCAAGGTGAGCCGGAAACTCCTAGTCCATATGATAGCAAGGATGAAAGCTACACCTCGCAGGATGACATGGACACCGGAGATTCCTCCGAGGTTCACAAACCAACCATGACGGAAAGTACTGACGGAAGTTTATCCCCCGGTACCAGACCAAAAGTCGTCTTTGCCACTGGTACGCATGTTAAGGCTATTGGGTGGTCAAAGAAGAAGAAGATTAAGAATCCGACACCGGCAGAGCCGGACGTCGAGGAAACCAATGAAGAAAAAGTTGATGAAGAGATCGAGATGGAGAATCAGGACGGAGATCCGATTAACCCCACCCCGATCGATCCTCCTGTGGATGGACACGTTGTCACCAAGGATGCACATGAAATTTATGGAGACGCTCTCACAATTCCAATCCCAACGGCTTTGGATCTTACGCCGGAGACCCTGGAGAAAAGGGCGGAGGACCTGGAAAAGCGCCGCTTGTTACTACTCGAAGAGGCCGCATGCATCATTGAGATGAGACAGCAGTTAGACAGTGATCCTTCCAGATATCAGTCAGATTTCAAAAGACATCCAAACAAGACAAGAGGAGGTTCATTTGTTGCTAACAAGAATACGGATATCCACAAAGATCTATTCGACGAAAGAGATGGAGAGAAGATCCGAGTCTACAACACGCCAGTGGAAAAGGTTGCTGTTGCTCGAGCCATCCTCGCCAACAATCCATCTTCGCAGCAGGTTCAGCAGTGCATCGCGTTGCTGGACAAAGGATTAAAACAACAGAAAATGGCCGCGTCATTTAGTGGCAAGCTAGCCTAAAATTCTGAGTTTTGCCACACTGGCGTTGACCAAAGTGCTGACGTAAGGCTTCGCAGGGATATGGCTCAGCACCATCGTCCCCGTGGAGAAGAAGAAAATTCTAGGACTGGCTCCAACAGCCACTCTCGACGGCCGGCACATGAGTGGGCAAGAGTTATTCCGGCTGCGGCCTAAGACGCCATTAGGGAAATGATTCCTCATCAAGACCATCGTCGGCAAAACAATCGCTATAGAGAAGACCCGGAAACACGACGCCAGCGAGAGGAGCAAGATCGGCTAAGGATGCCACCACCGAGCCGTCCGGCTAGCAACACCGAACGAAGAGATGATCCGCATCGTCCTGAATCTAGTAGGGACGATGCACGAAGAAACAGGCATCAGAGTCAACATAATGAGGCTTCATCGCCAACACCAAGAAACCCAGCCGGAAATAATCCACCAGGGCCCCCATCGCCTCCCAGCAGTGACCACAAAGGACCACGTCGTAGTCATGGAAACAGCAGGGGCGGAGGCGGCAATGGTGAGAGAAGAAGCAGAAATCCGACTCCACCGCGCAGAAGCCGTGAGCCTCCAAGGCTCAGATCTCTCTCGCCAAACGATGCTCGCCATCGCATCGAATCAAACATAGAAGCGCGGGGGTATAAGGAAGAAGATGTGTACGTGGGACCCAAGTGCTTTGGTCCATGCATACATCATACAAAATTTCCGGTTGACTTTGGCATCGCTAAACACATCCAACCCTACGACGGTGCATCTCAGCCAGATACTTGGCTCCAAGATTTTTTCCAGGCTTGCTGCATCGCCAAAGGAGGAAACAGCCTGGTTGCTGTCCGGTATCTCCCACTGATGCTGAGGAAGATGGCTCGATCATGGCTCAATGAACTGCCAGAGAATTCAATTCATAACTGGTATGATATGCAAAGTGCGTTCTTTTCAAACTTCGAGGGAACATACAGGAGGCCCTACACAGTCGGAGACTTGCAGCGTTGCGCCCAAAGACCCGGAGAAACCTGCCAGGATTACCTTGGACGCTGGATCGATATGAAGAACTCCTGCGAAGGAGTAAATGAGCAAACTGCGATAGAAGCTTTTATTGCAGGACTTCTAGTCAGATTTTTACGTCACAGGCTAAAGCGTGACCACGTCACAGATATGGGAGAAATGATAGAAACGACAAGAAAGTAAGCTGACGCCGATGATGATTCAGAAGGGCTGCTAAATATTCTGGCAAATCCCAATGCGGCCAAACAGCCAAAGCAAACTCAGAAGCGCAAGAACACCTCGGACAAAAAGCCGGCTCTGGACAACGCAACTATTAACGCAAAGTTCGGATCTGGAGGACGAGGAGTACGTTGAGGCGGCCGTGGTAGAGGCCGAGGAACTTCCCGAATCCAGGGCAGAGGAGACCAGCAACCTGGAAGAACCTATACCTGGGCCGACATTGCCAATAATCCCTGTGTCCACCACCTGGATAGTAACGAAGGATCTACCCATACAAATGTCGAGTGTCGTTTTAATGACAACATCAAGAAAGATGAATCCGCTGGCTATAGGGCCAAGCGACGAAAAGGAAAGAAAAATTCCAAGAAAGGAAAGGAGCCCAAGGAAGATTCCGACATGGAAGAAGCGGAAGCCGCTACAGAGCCCAAGTCGGATGGAAAGAAGACTTTTCCGACTAAGAAAGACGCATACGTCTGCTTCCTTGGATCCCAACCATCTAAGGACAAAAAGTCGGTTCTTCGTGAGCTCAATGTCATGGTTCCGGCTGTCCCATAGTTCCTATACTGGTCAGAGGTGACCATCACCTTTGATCGTTCAGATCACCCGAGGAAAACACATCGTCGGGGAAAATACCCTCTGGTCATCAATCCTCTTATTGATGGCTATGAGTTCTCAAAAACACTCATGGACGGTGGGAGCAGTATCAGCATCCTCTACATCGAGACACTCCACCGCATGAAACTACACGAGAGCCAGTTGAGTTACAGCAATGTAACTTTCTATGGCATTGTACCAGGAAGACAGGCAAATTCTCCGGGTGAGATTACTCTGGACGTGACATTCGGAACCCGAGATAATTACCGGACCGAGCCACTCTCTTTTGAGGTGGTACCGTTCAAAAGTGCTTACCACGCTATCTTCGGACGTCTAGCTTACTGGGTGTTCATGGCCCGTCCCTCTTACATATACAACATGATTAAACTTCTAGGTCCAAATGTCATAATCACCGTACGAGGAAATCCGAGGAAGGCGCGAGAGTGCAACGAAGGATCTGCTGCCTTCGCCGAAGCCGTGCTGCATGCCCAGGAGTACCAGGAGATCAAGAAGACCATCAACCCGTCCGAGATGCCCGCTACAAAGAATGAGGTGTTGAATCCAAGTTTGCAGTTCAAGGCATCGAAAGAGACGAAGAAGACGTCGTTGAAGGAAGATAATCCCTCCAAGACGACGGGCATAGGGGTAGGATTAAGCCACGCATAGGAAAGCACGCTCGTCGAGTTCCTCAAAGCTAATAGTGATATCTTCTGGCAGCCATCTGACATGACCGGAGTACCTAGGGAACTTGCCGAGCACTCTCTTAATGTGTACCCAGACGCTAAATCCGTCAAACAGTCCTTGAGACGGTTTAGTGATGAAAAGCGCAAAGCAATAGCCAAAGAATTAGCCTGCTTAGAGCTAGCGGATTTCATAACAGAGGTCATCCATATAGATTGGGTGGCAAATCCTATACTCGTCCCAAAAAAGGACACCATTGATTTAAGGATGTGTGTTGATTATACCGCTTTGAACAAGGCATGCCCAAAATATTTTGTTTCCTTTGCCAAGAATCGATCAAGTTATCGACTCAATGGCAGAGTTAGAATTACTCTGTTTTCTCGACGCATATTCCGGATATCACCAAATATTGATAAAAATTCGGATCAAATTAAGACGTCTTTCGTCACTCCTTTCGGAACCTTCTGCTATAAAATTATGCCTTTTGGCTTAAAGAACGTAGGAGCAACATATCAACGTACCATGCAACGTTGCCTTAACGACTAAATCGGACGCAACGTCCATGTATACGTAGACGACATAGCAATTATGTCCAAAAAGAAGGAAACTTTAATTTCCGACTTGGATGAAACGTTTACTAGTCTATGAAAATTCAATATGATGCTAAATCCAAAGAAGTGTTTCTTTGGAATTCCAGCCGGAAAATTGTTAGGTTTCATCATCTCTGAGCGAGGCATAGAGGTGAACCGGGACAAAATCAAGGCTATCTTAAACATTACCAGGCCGACTCGCCTGAAGGACGTACAACGCCTTAATGGTTGCATTGCAGCAGTGAGTCGGTTCGTCAGCCGGCTCGGTGAAAGAGCCGCACCTTTGTATAATCTCTTGAAGAAAACCGACAAATTCGTCTGGACTCCAGAAGCCAAAACTTCCCTGCAAAGTTTGAAAGATCTGCTTTCAAATCCACCGGTTCTCGCAGTGCCAGAACCTCAGGAACCTATGTTACTCTACATTGAAGCGACCAACAAGGTCATAAGCATGGTAACAGTAGTTGAGCGCAAGGAAGAAGTCCACGAACATAAGGTGCAACGACCAACTTATTATCTAAGTGAGGTCCTGACAGAATCAAAGAAATGGTATCCACATCATCAAAAGCTAGCCTATGGAGTGTTCTTCGCGTCCAGAAAGCTACGCCATTATTTTCAAGAGCATAAGATCACAGTGGTGAGCACAGCTCCCCTGCAAGATATAATCAACAATCGCGACGCCACAGGACGTGTCTCAAAGTGGGGAATAGTGCTTGCAGTTTTTGACATTGAGTACAAACTGTTGGGCCACGCAGAGATAAAACAAAACTTTTTCCTCTAACATGGTGATCCCAAGATCTAGCTGAGGTAGAAGGCCACGAGGTTTACCACTAGACGCGCGGTTGCGGATTACTAATGAAGAGCGTCAGTTGATGCAGTGCAGTCCTCACGATCCGATCGTCCTGGTGCTGATCGCACATCTCCTCTGCTGGTATCCACACGTACAAGGAGGAGCACCGGCGGCGAACTGCTAGGTTCGTTACGGCGGCAGGACTGCTGTGGAGGTAGGGTTTCCAACACATGGAATGACCTAACCGAACAACGATTAACCTTTCTGGGTTACGGTGCTCCACTATATATAGGGAGTGAACGTGGGCTCTGCTCGTGCGACCCATTCACTAAAGCCCATATAACACTAGTCACCGTGAGTCCAACTCACTAACTCAGTCCTAATCCGGTTTAGGTCCAACCCAACCAGATTACAGGTTCAGATCCAATCCGAACTTGCTCCCGCTCTTAAGTGTGTGACCCCGCAGGCTCATGGCTACTTGGACACGATTGGAGTCCGACTCTCAATCGATCAGTCGGTAGCGGCTCCTAGCAGAACGTGCCGACTCCCAAGTACCAAAGAGTCATGACGACTTGCCTTTCCAATGCGACTTACGTCCGAGTCCCTTTTGCCTCACGATATACCTTGTCAGACTATAGGCGAATTATTGTCATCCCTTAAATAGTCTGACTCTCTTCTCGATCCGAGATAAGTGATTCACCCGACTAACTCTTAGTCGATCGCCTCGGTTAACACTTAACCGAGTCGTGCATGGCCATGCTTTCCGAATCACATCTCACGAGAGGGCCCAGAGAATATCTCTCCAAGTGGAGGGGCAAAATCCCATCTGGGTTATTCACATCACGCAGCTTGATTCTCAGTCGACCGAACTCTGCCTTTATAACTGCCCAGTTACGGATCAGCGTTTGACAGAACCTAAGTCGGTGATCCTCAACTCGGACTATGCAACAACCTCAGGTCTAAGGATTACATTGATTGAGATATACAAATGACAACTTGTTCGTTGTACCTCAATATGGGTCAATCCGACTCGCTAAACTCTTTAGCCGAGTCTGTGTAAGTTGGAATAGCATCTCCATGCCCATGACAAGTGGAACCGAGTCATCAAGCCAACTTTCACATTGGTCTAAGTTGTGTGTCCAGCACAACCTCAATGACCAAGGATATTTAGTACAAACAATATGAATGTATAGTTCCACAACCGAATCACATATTCAATGATACACATCAGATGTTTATACAAGGACAACTTAATATCTTTATGAATACAATGGGAAATCTCATCATACATGATTGCCTCTAGGGCATATTCCCAACACAAACCACGTACAGCAATCAAGTCCCAAATTCTCGCCGACTTTGTTGTTGATTGGACAGAAACGGCGGAAAACTCAGGCCCTCCAGACTCGGAATTTTGGACCCTCCACTTCGACGGATCAAAAGCACGAGGGGGCTCGGGGGCTGGCATGATGCTCAAATCACCCCAAGGAAATAAGATGTTATATATGTTGCAAATACACTTCACGGCAACCAATAATATTGCTGAGTACGAAGCACTGCTACATGGAATACACATGGCCAAAAACATTGGCATATCAAGACTCATGTGTTACGGAGACTCGGATTTAGTTTCTCAGCAAGTATCTGATATCTGCAACGCAAATAAGCACATGGCAGCATACAAGGCTGTCGTGGATGAACTATCCAAATCGTTCGAGGGTTTTGATGTCCAACACATCCCTCGAGCAGAAAATGAGGAAGCAGATGCATGATGGCGCCTTGTTGACATGGGAGCTTCTTTCTTTAATCACCGACAACGGTGCCAGAAAAGCTTGACGACTGTCTACGCACAGCCAGTTGGGAACCCCAAGAGCAATGTGTGAAGCAGCAAGCAACAAGTTTTCCCTCAGTTGATACCAAGGTTATCGAACCAGAAGGAGGAAGGAAACGTCACACAGGTGTTGCAAGCAGCGTGGAGACCTACACAACACAAACTCAAGACTTTGCCCCAACGAACAGTGAGGTTGTCAAGCTCACCGGTTTGCTGTAACAAAGGATTAAACGTATGGTGTGGAAGGTAATGGTTTGCAGCAAGTAAACAAGTAAAAGTGGAAGATGTATCAATGGTAAAGATTGGACCTGGGTCCATAGTTCACTAGAGGTGCTCTCCTTAGATAAACAACATGGCATGAAGGGTAAACAAATTATAGTGGGGCAATTGACAGGAACTGAGCAAGGCATAACAATGCAATTACTAGTCAGAAAGATCCTATGAGATTCGATTGGGCAATACAACAAGATACATAGACCGCCATCCAACTGCATCTATGACTAGAAGTCCACCCTCAGGTTATCATCCGAACCCCCTCCAATATTAAGTTGTAAGCAACATACAACTGCTTTAAGCAAAGTGTGTAAGGTAAACAGTCCACATGTTCCATGAACAAGATACCGTTGTTTTCTCCCTAGTAGTAACAGCACATCTACAACCGAAGAGATTATTGTCACTTTCCTTGGAAACTAGATGCATGAACCCACTATCGAGCATAAATACCCCCTCTTGGAGTCACTAGCAACTACTTGGCCAAGATAGCTACTAACAATGGAGAGCATGCAAGATCACAAACAACAAAGACATGATAGAATCATAAAGACAAAACCATTAATAAAACCAACATAATAATCTCAATATCCTCGGATCCCTGCAAACACAACATGCATGATTACAAATAGATTAGATCTTGATCATGAATGGAGCTCACAAGATCTATACATGAAAGCACAAAGGAGGATATACAACCATCTAGCTACTACATGTACCCATAGTCCAAGGTGGAACTACTCACGCATCATACCAGAGAGAAGGCCTCCGGGATGATCTCCCCTCTGGCAGGGTGCCGGGAAGAACTTCAGATCCCCCCGATCTAGGGACGATGGTGGCGGCGGCTACAGACGGTTTCGTGGATATTTGATCGGGTGCTCAGGGTTTCTGCATTGGGGGCTTCTTATAGGCGAAGGGGGAGACCGAGGAGGCGGCCACGGTGCCCAAACCCTAGCCAGGCGCGGGGTTGGGCCCACCCACGCCTGGGGTGGGTCTGGCCCCCTTGGATGGCCCCTTCGTCTCTCCTCTGGACTTCTTGTTCCCCATGAAAAGTAATTGACTTTGACATTTGTCCCATCCAATTCCGAGAATATTTATTTACTAACTTTTCTGAAACCAAAAACAGCATAAAACAGGCATCTGGCACTATTGCAACTTGTTAATAGGTTAGTACCAGAAAACATGTAAAAAGCACCTCAAAATGTAGACAAGCAAAGCAAAGTAGATACAAAACAAGCATGGAGCATAAAAAATTATAGATACGTTTCCAATGTATCAACATCCCCAAGCTTAAATCCTGCTCCTCCTCGAGTAGGTAAGTGATAAAAGAATATTTTTTGAGGTGACATGCACCCTCACAATAAAGATCCAACCATTTGCAAGCATTGAAAGATGGGATCAAAGAACTCTAAACATGTGCATGAAAGATGGAGTTATAACAATAGGACATAGTAATTATGCATGCAACATGACAAGATACAAACAAAGATCATGAATAATATGCATTTGAAAAACGTTTGTTTGTTTCACATACAGAAAACATAGCATAGTGGCAATCTGCTTGTCCCTCATAGAGTAGCAAATAGATGCATAGGACACCTTCAAAGTTCACAAGGGTGACTAGAAACAAATATCACAAGAACAAGTAATATCACAATATGCATCAATTAATAAGCTTTGGAACACTGCACAAAGAATGACAACTATGCTCTCTTAATGGTGCCTAAAGGTAGAAGGTGGAGACTCAATAATGGTGGAAGAAAGGCCTTTTTGTAAAGGAAGCAGTGATTACAAGTTTCAAAAAGAGCTTCCAAAAATTATGGTACTTGTTAGCTTTCAGCCCTCATTGCCCCTTTCATAAGCATCTTGAAGTGGTTAAGGTTAAAGTAGCAAAGCTGGAGTATATGCTTGACGAAGTATAAGTTGGCAATGTCATGTCCCTTGAACACGAGGGCCACACCTCATGCATACTCAACTTTGGATCCAGGTAAGTTCTTGTCACTGTAAGTATTTGCATATCATTGAGAACCGCCAACGGGGTACCCCTTGCACATGGTATAGGAGCTTTCCCATAACCAAAATGACAAGGCAAGCAGACAATGAGCATCTCAGCAATCTTCTTATATACCATGGGAATATGGTGCTTTTTTCTCTTTCCTATTTTCTCAATGTGTCTCTTTTTTTAAGAAGAATGCTTCATAGATGTCACTATGGTGATGCTACAAGTTTCCACCATGATTAGGCATGGCTTAGGCTAGCGGCCTAGGCGTTTCTCTAACACGGGATACAAACTCCATGGACTTACAAGTTCCCTCTTTATTTCACACCGGTGACATCCATAGACAAAAGAACATGATATCAACTGAGTTCAAAGTACAAGTGCAATGTTGAAAACATTCCCCGTGACAGCACGGTTCTGCCTAATTCCAACTTATAAGTGCAAGCATATACAACAAAGTTGTCACAATGGTTTAAGTTTATTAGGGGCAAAGAATAAAGTGTGCCATCAAGTTCGTGAGAGCTTTAATCACTAAGTTTTCATATAACAAAATAATTTTTAATTGGAAGATAGTTGAAAACAAGAATATACTTGGAATGGTGTAACACACCATGCATAGGAGTTTATAGTGGACACTTTGGAAGAACTAGGTTTCTTGGGAGTTGGAGTCATGAGTATAACTTACTCATACAAGTGGAGGCTAGCAAAAGACTGGGAGCAACCAACTAAGAGAGCAATAATGGCCATAATCATGCAGTGCAACAAAGCATACTAATCAAAGCAAAGAGTGGTACTACAAGTCAAGGACTAAATGATCATAGAGGCTAATGGTGACTTGTCATGGCATATCATGGTGTGAGCATGTGCCAAGTCAACCCAAGCAAAACATCAAAGGAGAATACCACAATACTATGCTTTTGCATGCTAAAACAACGCATAATTTCTTAAAGACACACTAAACAATCCCAATTGTTTGGAACAAGACATTATACAACATTAATCACTAAGCATAAGGTCAAAACAACACCTAACATGTCATGCTAAAGTCTAAGTCACAGTTAATGCAAGCTCCTCTTGCACTTCAAGCAAGAACTTACTACTCCTTTCCAACACCAAGCAACTTATTTGCAAAACAACACAGCGAGAACGGGGGTCCAAACTACTCAAGAAAACTAAACAAACTAAGCAAAGCAAACGGAAACTAAGAAGCTCCAAGAACAACACAACTGTGCATGAAACAATAAAAACGAAGTGTCTAGACAGACCTGAGATTTTATTGATGAAGAAGGGGATGCCTTGGGTATCCCCCAGCTTTGACGCTTGTACCTCTTGGATATTTCTTGGCGTTACACCATGGTGGCATCCCCAAGCTTGAGCTTTTGTCCATTCTTCATCTCATTGCATCATTCTTTCTCTACACCTGAAATTTTTCCTTCACACAAAACTTCACACAATCTTCATTAGCAACATTAGCTTATTCAAAAGATATTAGACCTCTGGCAAAGCTTTGAAACAGCAAGGATTTTTACTAAAAACACAAGATACTGTATTAACTCCTTCAAAAAGCTCAATTCACCTAAAGAGAACTCAAAAAGGAATCAGTAAGAAGCAAATGCAAATAATGGCAGAAATCTGTCAAAACAGACCAACAGGTAGAAACCGATTTTTCCGAAGACCTTCTGTTGCTCAAATAAAAAAGTGTTGAACTAAAGAAAGTTATATAACATACTGGGGGATTTATTCGTAAATGTTCAGCTCAATAAGACTTACAGGGACTCCTCACGGATTTTTATGGTGGAGGACAGAAATCTGTTTCGGGACAGCAACTCCCCAAATCTTATTTCCCTCTCATTAGAGGTCATTCTTGGCACAAAAAGCAAACAAAAAGGATAAGGAGAGGTCATTACAGAAGTAATAACTTCCAATACTCAAGGAAACTCTTGGGTTATCTCCCAACAAGTACTTTTCTTTAACGCCTTTAAGTTAGGCACAAGAAGCAAGAAGAATCAAGTATGTTCAAATGAAGAAGCATTAACATCAAATCTTGCTTTCAACGGAGGAGCAAAAAGCAACTTCTCTCTCCTCAGAGGGAAGTGTTCAATACCTTTCTTGAATGGAAAATGATATTTAATGGTGCCTTCTTTCATATCAATGATAACACCAACTGTTCTAAGAAAAGGTCTTCCCAAAGTGATAGGACAAGAAGCATTGTATTCAACATCCAAAACATAGAAATCAACAGGGACATAAGCATTGTTAACCATAATGAGAACACCATTAATACTCCCCATGAGTTTCTTCTTAGCATTATCATTGAGTGGTACATCCAAATAACAATCTTCTAATGGTGGCAAATCAAGCATTTCATAAATCTTCCTAGGCATAATAGAGACACTAGAACCAAGATCACATGAAGCTTTGAGATCAAAGTCATTCACTTGCATATTAATAATGGGTACCCAACTATCTTATACTTTCCTAGGAATAGAAGCTTTGTGTTTTAGCTTCTCTTCCTTAATTTTCACAAGAGCATATGTAATGTGTTTAGTGAAAGCAACATGCATATCACTAGCATCAGGACTTCTAGAAAGCTTTTGCAAGAACATAATCACTTCAGAAATATTGCAACCATCAATATCAAAGTCAAACTTAGCATCACTAGTGGTAGGCATAGTAGGAGGAGGAATAGGGGCTACTTGTGGTTTAGTGGTGATAGTTCACACACTATTGTTTCTATCAATTTCAGCTTCCCTTTCCCACTTAGCATGAAGTTGAGCTAACAACCTAACATTTTCATCAATAGTAACTTGTATGGCATGAGCAGTAGCAAAGGTGTTTTCCATAGTTTCAGGTTTAGCGGCCATTTTATTAACCAAGGAAGTTTGAGCTTCAGACAAAGAGGATATATTTTTCTCAGCACTCAAAATTATTGACTGTAAACTAGGAATTTCTCTATTCAGATTCTCAAGCTGAAGGCTAATGTTTTTCAAGATAATAGATTGTTCCTCCATAGTTTTAGTGAATTTTCTTTTGCTCATATTGCATTTGCATAAAAAATTTAGTGGATCTCTCAACTTCTAGAATCCTCTCTTCACTACGCATTCCAGATCTATCTTGATAAACATTTCCACTAGGAGGATAAGGCCTATAATTATTGTTGCTACCAAAATTGTTCCTGTAGGCATTGTTGTTGAAATTGTTGTTTCTAATGAAGTTCACATCAACTTGCTCTTCTTGAGCAACCAAAGAGGCTAAGGTAACACTATTAGGATCTAGAGGAGCTTTCCCATTAACAAGCATAGCCATAATAACATCAATCTTTTAACTCAAAGAGGAAGTTTCCTCAACAGAATTTACCTTCTTACCATGTGGAGTTCTCTCAACATGCCATTCAGAGTAGTTAACCATCATATTATCAAGGAGCCTTGTTGCAGCACCCAAAGTAAGGCCCATAAAGGTACCTCTAGCAGCAGAATCCAACAGGTTTCTTGAGGAGAAGTTCAAACCTGCATAAAAAGTCTGGATAATCATCCAAGCAGTGATTCCGTGAGTAGGGCAATTTTTAACCAAATATTTCATTCTTTCCCAAGCAGAAGCAACATGTTCACTATCAATTTGTTTAAATTTCATAATGTGACTTCTCATGGATATAATCTTAGCAGGATGATAGTACTTTCCAATAAAAGCATCTTTGCACTTAGTCCAAGAATCAATACTATTTTTAGGCAAAGAAAACAACCATTCTTTAGCTTTTCCCCTCAAGGAGGAAGGAAAAAGCTTGAGCTTAATAATATCTCCATATACATCCTTATACTTTTGCATCTCACAGATTTCAATAAACTATTGAGATGAGCAGCAGGATCATCAGAACCAGCACCAGAAAATTGCTCTCATCACAAGATTCAACAAAGCATGCTTAATTTCATAAAAGGTAGCATCAGGAGAAGGTGGAGCAATAGGAGTGCTTAGGAAATCATTGTTGTTGGTGCTAGTGAAGTCACACAACTTGGTGTTCTCAGTAGAGTTCATTTTGGCAAAGGTGGGCAAGCCAAAAAACAGTAGCAACAGCTAGAATAGGAACTATTTTTTGTGTGTTTTTTGAATAAAGAAAGCAAACAAAACCAAGCAAAAGAAACAAAGCAAACTAAAAACAAAGTAAAGATAAAGGAAGTGAAGGACTCCCCTAGTGAAGACTGATGACCCACAAGTGTAGGGGGTCGCAACAGTCTTCGCGGGTAGTATTACCCAATTTATTGATTCGACACAAGGGGAGCCAATGAATACTTGCAAGCCTTAACAACTGAGTTGTCAGTTCAGCTACACCTAGAAATAGTTCTTGCTCACAGAAGTTTATCAGTAGTAACAGTTTGTAGTAGCAACAGCAAAGCAACAACAGCAGTAGAAGCAACAGTGAAACAATAGTAACAGTAACAGTAACAGTAAGATTCGAGTGCGGTAGGCATAGGGATGGATGGACGGGCGTTGCATGGACGAGTCTAAACATGTAACTTCAAGATCTAGGGCATTACAGATAAATAATAACAAGCATCCAAGTACTAAACAATCCTATCATGTGCTCCAAATATAGTCATACATGTTCGCAATGAGAACTTGCACAACATCTTCTGTCCAGCCAGCCCGTGGCAGCGAGGCCTCTAGGGAACTACTAGCAATTAAGGTGCTCCTTTTAATAGAGCACCGGAGCAAAGCATTAACACTCCGTGAACACATGTAATCCTCACACCACAGCCATCCCCTCCGGTTGTCCCAATTATTGTCATTTTGGGGCCTTTGGATCCGGACAATGATATGTGTACACAACTTGCATATAAGATCACAAACAATACTATCATAATGATTCAATAATAAGTTCAGATATGAGATCATAGCACTCGGGCCCTAGTGACAAGCATTAAGCACAACAAGTTGCAACAAAGTCAAATAGCACTAATAGATATACTAGGCACTATGCCCTAACAGATCTTATTCGATTACATGATAGAACTCATCCAATCCCTACCATCCCCAAGCCTACAGTGGAGGATTACTCACTCATGGATGAGGGAAACATCGATGGTTGATGGAGATGCGTTGGTGATGACGATGATCCTCTCCAAATTCCCCGTCCCGGCAGGGTGCCAGAACAGAGTTTCTGGATCCGAATCTTGATTTCTGGTGGCAGCGGCAGAACGGAACTCTTTCTGGAAAACTATCGAACCCCCCTCGGTTTTTAGGTCGAAAATCAACTTATAGGCGCATAGGGAGGCCAAAGAGTTGCCTGGGGTGGCCGCACCCCCTCCAAGCGCGGGGTCAGGTGGGCCCGCGCCTGGGGTGGGTCTGGGCCCCCAGGCCTCCTCTCTGTCTCCCCTTCTGGCTCCATGGATCTTCTGGTGAAAATTAGTTTTTGGCATATTTTTCGGGATTTTTCCTGATAGTTGATTTTCTGCACAAAAACAAGACACCAAGGTAATTCTGCTGAAAACAGCGTCAGTCCGTGTTAGTTGTATCCAAATCACACAAGTTTAGAGAAGAAACAATAGCCAAGTGTTCGAGAAAGTAGATACGTTTTGGACGTATCAACTCCCCCTAAGCTTAGCTTATTTCTTGTCCTCAAGCAATTAAGTTGAAAACTGAGTGCGATAAAAGAACTTTCACGAACACTTTGCTTCATATAATGTATATATTCTCAGCACAGGAGTAGATGCTTAGACAATTCATAATAAGAAGTATGCAACTAAGTCTACTCAATAGTCATTGCAAGCTATGAAGAGAAACCAACTCAATAATAATAAGTAGCATGGAACATAAACATAAGCAACATTGCAATGCTCATAATAAGGTATGATAGAGTGGTATCTTGCTGGCCTTTGTTTGAAGAGCATAATATGAATGCCAAGGCACCTCTAAAGTTCAAGTGAAGACTAGAGGTAAAGATATCAGAGATACAAGCATCAAAGTCATGACATAGTTAACCAAGTTTTGGAACAAACTCAAGAATGACAACTATGCTCTCAAGAAGGTGCTCATAGAATAAGTGGTGACTCAACAAAATTGTGAAAACGGTTTTGTGAAGGTTTGAAAGGCTTCCTAATGCTGAAAGGAAGGTACTCATTAGCTTTGAGCTCTCATTGCCCCTATCATAGGCATCTTCATGTGGTTAAGGTGAAAGTGAGGTCCACTCTGAATCATATGCTTGACAGATCATAAACTGGAAATCCCAAGTCCCTTGAGTACGAGGGCCGCTCCGCATGCTACTCAACTTTGATCACCGGAAAGTTCTTGTCATTGTAAATACATGCATATCATCGAGAACTGCCAACGGGGTACCCCTTGCATATGGTACAGGAGCTTTCGCATAACCAAAATGACAAGGCAAGCAGACAATGAGCATCTCAGCAATCTTTTTATTTACCATATGCATAGCTTTTTATTGAGGATGCTTCCTAGATGCTCATTACAGTGATGTTGCAAGTTTCCACCATGATTAGGCATGGCTTAGGCTAGCGGCCCAGGCGTTTCTCTAACATAATGTATAAACTCCATGAACTCACAACCTCCCCTTTTATTTCACATCATCGACATTCGTAAACAAAAGAGCAAAGAATCGACTGGATGAGATATCCAACAGGTGTTGAAAGCGTTCCCCGTGACAGCACGGTTATGCTGACTCCCAGCATATAATAAGAAAGCATATAACTTTCATGGACTAGTCACAATGGTTCAAGATTATTAAGCGCAAGGAATAAAGTGTGCCATCAAGTTCGTGAGAGATTTACTAACTAACTTTCTCAAAACAGACAAACATTTTATTTTGGAAGAAAACACGACATATATAAAATATGCACTAAAGTAGCAAATGATGCTAATAGGTATGTATGGTGGACAAAGCTGGCAATAATGGTTTTGGGGAGTTGGAAGCACAGGTAGAGCACATACTCAGTGCAAGTGAAGGCTAGCAATAGAGAGGAAGCGACAAACGAGAGAGCAATAACTATCATAATCATGCTTGCAAAAAAATAGGACTAATTATGGCATGAAAGTGATACAAGAACTCTGATCCAAAATAAATCATCGAGGCTTACTGACTATTGTTTAGTCATATGCATGCGTGAACATGTGCCAAGTAGATTCACATGAACAGTCAGAGGAGGGTACCACAATGTCATACCAAAGTATGAATAAAACAATGCAATCAAACATTCATATGACATGCTACAAACTATTAGCAAGCTGGAGCTAATCATAGACAAGCAAGAACTACTAAGCCTCCATAATGACATACACCTTACACAAACAGGCTAAGCATGCTCACAATGATGAGTATATGTACAAAAATGAAAACAAATAGAGTTTGTTACCAGCCTCTTATCACACCTCAAGTTATCTTAATCTTCATTATTGCCCTTCACTTGTGTGACTTTAATATTAACATGAAACCAAAATCCACTAAGGACGGCTGAACCCTGCAAAGAACTCACAAAACCAAAGAAGAACAACAAATATTTTTGGTGTTTTCGATTTTTTTAGAAACAAGCAAACAAAGAAAAACCAAACAAAAACAAAGCAAACAAAACAAAGAAAAATAAAACCAAAAACAAAAACTAATATGCTCCAAGAACAACACAACTGTGCATAAAATAATAAAAATGAAGTGTCTAGAAAGACCTGAGATTTTTACTGATGAAGAAGGGGATGCCTTGGGCACCCCCAAGATTTGACGTTTGTATCTCTTGAGTAATTCTTGGGGTGACACGGAGTGGCTCCCCCCAAGCTTGAGCTTTTGTCCATTCTTCATCTCATTACATCATCCTCTCTCTACACCTGAAATTTTTCTTTCATACAGAACTTCACACAATCTTCATTAGCAACATTAGTTTATTCAAAAGATATTAGACCTCCGACAAAGCTTTGGAACAGCAAGAATTTTCATTAAAAACACAAGATACTGTAGCAACTCCTTCAAAAAGCTCAATTTCCCAAAAAGAACCCAAAAAGGAATCAATAAGAAGCAAATGCAAATAATGGCAGAAATGTGTCAAAACAGACCAGCAGGTAGAAACCGATTTTTCCGAAGACCTTCTGTTGCCCAAATCAAAAAGTGTTGAACTAACTAAAGTTATCTAACATACTGGGGGATTTATTCGTAACTTTTCAGCTCAATCTGACTTATAGAGACTCCTCACGAATTTTTATGGTAGAGGACAGAAATCTGTTTTGGGACAGCAACTCCCCAAATCTTACTTCCCTCTCATTAGAGGTCATTCTTGGCACAAAATGCAAACAAAAAGGATAAGGAGAGGTCATTACTGAAGTAATAACTTTCAATACTCAAGGAAACTCTTGGTTATCTCCCAACAAGTACTTTTCTTTAACGCCTCTAAGTTAGGCACGGCGAAGAGCAAAGATTGGAAAGGAGAAAAATAAAAGTGAGCAAGTATAACCACTGTGAAAACATTATTTTGTTCGTTAAAATCCTTTTTTTAACAAGGTTGATCAAGTCTTGTTACCAAAACAATCTTATATGAATCAAAACTTTGCATTCCACAATGTGATTATGTTACCTGATACTTGATAGCAATGGTCCCAATCATAATAGTTTCAAAATTTTCTTGTGGAATGGGACAATATATTTCTCCAACTTTGATGCTCTCAATGTTTTCAATGGAATTCAGGCAATATATCTTAACAACCTTCTTGGGGAAATAGACAGTGTTCTCTTTGTCATCAATATTGAATGTTACTTTTCCTTGATTGCAATTGATGATAACACCTGCAGTATTAAGAAAAGGTCTCCCAAGAATAATAGACATATTATCATCTTGAGGCATTTCAAGCACAAAAAAATCAGTTAAAACCATGCAATTATGAGCAACTTGAATAGGAACATCCTCACATATACCAACAGGAATAGTAGTTGACTTATCAGCCATTTGCAAAGATATATCAGTTGGTATCAAATTTTCTAGCTGGAGTCTCTTGTAGAGAGAAAAAGGCATAACACTAAATCCAGCTCCCAAATCACATAAAGCAGTTCTAACATAATTATTCTTAATAGAGCAAGGAATAGTTGGTATACCTGGATCACCAAGTTTCTTTGGAACCTTACCATTTAAAGAGTAATTAGCAATCAAAGTAGAAATCTCCTCATCGGGAATCTTCCTTTTATTAGAGACAATGTCCTTCATATACTTTGAATAAGGAGGCAACTTAATAACATCAGTCAAAGGAATTTGCAAAAATAAAGGTTTCATCCACTCACAAAACTTGTTGTAATGTTATTCCTCCTTTGACTTGTGTTTCTTACCTAGAAAAGGCATAGGTTTTTGCACCCAAGGTTCTCTCTCTTTACCATGTTTATTAGCAATAAAATCTTCCTTAGTGTGCCTAGTGTTCTTAGTGTGCTTCTCAGGTTCTTCCTCAACTTCCTCCTTATCAGGAGCATCATTATTACCACTTTCAGTTTCAACATCAGAGACAGATATACTATTAGGATCTACAGCAGGTTCAAGTGGTTCCTCAACTACCTCGTGTTTCTTTTTCTTTCTCTTACAAGGACTATAACTACTTTCACCTTGTTGAGAATCCTGCTCAATTCTTTTAGGGTGTCCTTCAGGATATAAAACATCTTGAGTAGCTATACCACTCCTAGTTCTAATTCCATAAGCATGTTTATCTCCTGAAGCATTAACTAGCATATCCTTTTGTACCTTAGCAAGTTGATCAAGTTGGGTTTGAACCATTTGAAAGTGTTTACAAAGCATTTTAATATCATTTGAAGTTCTTTACACAATATCTTTCAACTCATTGATAGCTCTAGAGTTTTCCAATAAATGATTCCGAACTTGTTTATTAAAATTACCTTGTTTAACATTAAATGTGTCAAGTTCCTCTAAGCATTGATCAAGAGGCTTACCATAGGGAATATCACCTTCATTAAAGTGGAGAGAGTGTACCTCAGTAGTAAATGAGTGGGGAATTGGCTTACATAATTCTTATATAGGAGGTAGATTCTTCACATCTTCAGATCTAATACCTTTCTCCTTTAGACACTTCTTACCTTCCTTCATCACTTCATCATTTAATGCAATAACTCCCCTCTTCTTTGTTGTTGGTGCTGGAACTGGTTCAGGAACAACTGGTTCAGGAGTAATAGGCTCAGGTGTATTTAGCTCAGTTGAAGTCCAATCATCATAATTCTTGCTTATCTTGGTCATTAATTCTTCAGCATCTGTAGGAGTCCTTTTTCCTGAATACATAATCAGCAAAGCTATCTAGGTATGTCCTAGAATCATAAGTTAGTCCATTATAATAAATATCAAGAAGCACATTCTTAGGCAATGGACATCCAGGATGTGCATGAATCAAGGCACAGAACCTTGTCCATGACTCAGGCAATTTCTCTTCTTCTCCCTGTTTAAAATCAAAAAGTCTCTGCAAAGCAGCATGTCTAGCACTGGGAGGAAAATATTTATGGAAGAAAGAAGCAATAAAGCACTCAGGGATATCAATGGAACCAGGAGGTAATCAATTAAACCAAGCCCTAGCTTCTCCTTTTAGTGAAAAAGGGAAGATCTTAGTAACAAAGTACTTGCGCATTTTAAAATCATTAGAGAATAAAGCACTCATAGTTGAAAGCTCATTCATATGAGCCACAACACTCTTATTTTCAGTCCCACAAAAAGGTTCTTTCTCAACAATATCTAAATAAGACAAATCAAGAGAGAAATCATAATCTTCATCTTTAATATCTATGGGGGAAGTGGCAAACTTAGGATCATAGGACAACTTAGGCATAATAGTACGTCTAGCAAGGAGACTCTTCATAGCACTAGTACCATGTGTGTTTCGGCACTCTTCAACAAATTCATCAATGAACTCAATGTAACCATCATTAATATCATAACTCTCACTAGCCTCAGGTGAGCTAACAGGTGTAATAGTGTCTTCACTAGGAGTTTTGGTATTTCCTAGACTAGCCATAGTAGCGTCTAGAAAAGGACCTAGTGAACCACTCGCATCAAACATAGTAGAAGTAACATCATGAGCATCAAAAGCAGTTTCAGATTCAGCAGTAGTAGAAGTGTGTGTAGCATGAGTATGTGTGGTGGTGTGCCAAGCTTACTTATAACAAACGGTGAATCAAGAGCAATAGAGGTGTTTAGGACTGTAACTCTTCTTGTAGTGGATGGTAAAATAGGGAACTTTCCATCACGAGACTTACCCATGATGAAAAGATTAGCAGTGAACAATAATAGATCCAAGTGAACTTACAAATAAAGCTATGCTCCCCGGCAACGGTGCCATAAAATAGTCTTGATGACCCACAAGTGTAGGGGATCAAAACAGTCTTCACGGGTAATATTACCCAATTTATTGATTCGACACAAGGGGATCCAAAGAATACTTGCAAGCCTTAACAACTAAGTTGTTAGTTCAGCTGCACCTGGAAATAGTTCTTGCTCAGAGAAGTTTATCAGTAGTAACAGTTTGTAGTAGCAACAACAAAGCAACAGCAGCAGTAACAGCAACAATGAAACAATAGAAAAAGTAACAATAACAGTAACAATAACAGTAGGATTTGAGTGCGGTAGGCATAGGGATGGATGGACGGGAGTTGCATGGACGAGTCTAAACATGTAACTTCAAGATCTAGGGCATTGCAGATAAATAATAACAAGCATCCAAGTACTAAAAAATCCTAGGCATGTGCTCCAAATATAGTCATACATGCTCGCAATGAGAACTTGCACAACATCTTCTGTCCAGCCAGCCCGTGGCAGCGGGGCCTCTAGGTAACTACTGGAAATTAAGGTGCTCCTTTTAATAGAGCACCGGAGCAAAGCATTAACACTCCATGAACACATGTGATCCTCACACCACAGCCATCCCCTCCGATTGTCCCAATTGTTATCACTTTGGGGCCTTTGGATCCGGACAATGGTATGTGTACACAACTTGCAGATAAGATCACAAACAATACTATCATAATTATTCAATAATAAGTTCAGATCTAATATCATGGCACTCGGGCCCTAGTGACAAGCATTAAGCACAACAAGTTGCAACAAAGTCAAATATCACTAATAGAGATACTAGGCACTATGCCCTAACAGATCTTATTCGATTACATGATAGAACTCATCCAATCCCTACCATCCCCAAGCCTACAGTGGGGGATTACTCACTCATGGATGAGGGAAACATCGGTGGTTGATGCAGATGCGTTGGTGATGACGATGGCGATGATCCTCTCCAAATTCCCCATCACAGCAGGGTGCCAGAATGGAGTTTTTGGATCCGAATCTTGGTTTCTCATGGCGGGGGCGGAGCAGAACTCTTTCTGGAAACTATTGAACCCCCCTCGGTTTCTAGGTCGAAAGGCAACTTATAGGCGTAGAGGGTGGCTGAAGAGCTGCCTGGGGTGGCAGCACCCCCTCCAGGCGTGGGGTCAGGTGGGACCGCGCCTGGGTGGGTCTGGGCCCCCCAGGCCTCCTCTCTGTCTCCCCTTCTGTCTCCGTGGATCTTCTGGTGAAAATTAGTTTTTGGCATATTTTTCGGGATTTTTCCTGATAGTTGATTTTCTGCACAAAAACAAGACACCAAGGTAATTCTGCTGAAAACAGTGTCAGTCCGTGTTAGTTGTATCCAAATCACACAAGTTTAGAGAAGAAACAATAGCAAAGTGTTCGAGAAAGTAGATACGTTTTGGACGTATCAAAGACGTCCTTATCCTCCCCGACAACAGCGCCAGAAAAGCTTGTTGATGGCGCATTGTTGACGTGGGAGCTTCTTTCTTTAATCCCCGGCAACGGCGCCAGAAAATCTTGACGACTGTCTATGCACAGCCTGTTGGGAACCCCAAGAGCAAGGTGTGAAGCAGCAAGCAGCAAGTTTTCCCTCGGTTGAGACCGAGGTTATCGAACCAGAAGGAGGAAGGAAACGTCACACAGGTGTTGCAAGCAACATGGAGACCTACACAACACAAACTCAAGACTTTGCCCCAACGAACAGTGAGGTTGCCAAGCTCACCGGTTTGCTATTACAAAGGATTAAACGTATGATGTGGAAGGTAATGGTTTGCAGTAAACAAGTAAAAGTGGAAGATGTATCAATGGTAAAGATTGGACCGGGGTCCATAGTTCACTAGAGGTGCTCTCCTTAGATAAACAACATGGCATGAAGGGTAAACAAATTACAGCGGGGCAATTGACAGGAACTGAGCAAGGCATAACAATGCAATTACTAGTCAGAAAGATCCTATGAGATTCAATTGGGCAATACAACAAGATACATAGACCTCCATCCAACTGCATCTATGACTAGAAGTCCACCTTCAAGTTATCATCCGAACCCCCTCCAGTATTAAGTTGCAAGCAACAGACAACTGCTTTAAGCAAAGTGTGTAAGGTAAACAGTCCACATGTTCCATGAACAAGAGACCGTTGTTTTCTCCCTAGTAGAAACAACACATCTTCAACCGAAGAGATTATTGTCACTTCCCTTGGAAACTAGAGGCATGAACCCACTATCGAGCATAAATACCCCCTCTTGAAGTCACTAGCAACTACTTGGCCAAGATAGCTACTAACAACGGAGAGCATGCAAGATCACAAACAACACAGACATGATAGAATCATAAAGACAAAAACATTAATCTAACCAACATAATAATCTCAATATCCATCGGATCCCCGCAAACACAACATGCATGATTACAAATAGATTAGATCTTGATCATGAACGGAGCTAACAAGATCTATACATGAAAGCACAAAGGAGGAGATACAACCATCTAGCTACTACATGTACCCATAGTCCAAGGTGGAACTACTCACGCATCATACCGGAGAGAAGGCCTCTGGGATGATCTCCCCTCCGGCAGGGTGCCGGGAAGAACTTCAGATCCCCCCCGATCTAGGGACGATGGTGGTGGCGGCTACAGACAGTTTCGTGGATATTTGATCGGGTGCTCAGGGTTTCTGCATCGGGGGCTTCTTATAGGCGAAGGGGAGACCAAGGAGGCAGCCAGGGTGCCCAAATCCTAACCAGGCGCGGGGCTGGGCCCACTCGTGCCTAGGGTGGGTCTGGCCCCCTTGGATGGCCCCTCCGGCTCTCCTCTGGACTTCTTGTTCCCCACGGAAAGTAATTGACTTTGACGTTTGTCCCGTCCAATTCCGAGAATATTTATTTACTAACATTTTTCTGAAACCAAAAATAGCAGAAAATAGGTATCTGGCACTGTTGCAACTTGTTAATAGGTTAGTACCAAAAAACATGTAAAAAGCACCTCAAAGTGTAGATAAACAAAGCAAAGTAGATACAAAACAAGCATGGAGAATCAAAAATTATAGATACGTTTCCAACGTATCAATGCACTATCAAGAATAGGCTCTGCGCGGAAACAAGTACCGGATGGAGATTTTTTTTAGAGCATTTAAGGCTCCCCTCCATAGTCAGAGTTGATGAGGACTATCCGACGAAATCCGACTCACATTTAATAGCAGTTCTGGTTGTAATTCCCAGCTGGACAAAACCCTATCTGGATTTCCTGATAGACGGAAAATTACCCGAAGACGGAGTCTTGAGCCGGCAGATTGTCCGACGAGCAAAAGTCTACACTATAATAAATGGTGAGCTCTATAAACAGAGTGTTTCTGGCATATTTCAGAGATGTATTTCTTCGAAAGAAGGAGTGGAAGTCTTAAGAGAGATCCACGAAGGCGAGTGTGGTCACCATGCTGCAGCCAGATCCTTAGTGGCAAAAGCTTTTCGAAACGGATTCTTTTGGCTTACAACTAAGGAAGATGCTGATAAACTGGTCAAAACGTGCAAGGGCTGCCAAAAGTATGCTCATCAGGCACACGTTCCGGCTGAACAGCTGCGAACAATCCCTATTACTTGGCCGTTCGCGGTTTGGGGGCTTGATATGGTAGGGCCGTTTCGCACGACAAAATGCGGATTTAATCACCTACTAGTTACACTGGATAAATTTACAAAATGGATTGAGGCTAAACCCGTAACAAGTTGCGATGGAGCCACTGCCAGAAGATTCGTCGAGGACGTAATCATCAGATTCAGATATCCGCATAGCATAATTACTGACAATGAGAGAAACTTTTCCATGGGGGAACTTGCCTAATTCTGCAAAGAATAAGGAATCCGACTTGATATTGCATCAGTCTCGCATCCATAAGCCAATGGACAAGTCGAAAGAACTAATGGCCTCATTCTACAAGGAATCCGACCTCGTCTCAAAGCACCGCTTCATCGGGCTGCGGGGGCTTGGGCGGAAGAATTACCGTCTGTCATATGGAGCTTATGTACAACTCTAACAGGTCAATCGACTATACTCCTTTCTTCTTGGTCTATGGTGCAGAAGCAGTTCTTCCAAGTGATTTGATCCATCAAGCTCCACGAGTCAAAGCGTATATCGAAGAAGATGGAGAAGTTTCTCGGAAAGATGATCTCGATGTAATCGAAGAAGTACGCGTCGTTGCTGAACAGAGATCTACAGCCTATCAGCAGAAGTTGCGCAAGTATCATAGTCAAAGAGTGCAAAACCGTTCTTTTAGAAAAGGCGATTTGGTTCTTCGACTTGTGCAAAAGAGAAAGCACAAACTTACCCCAATTTGGGAAGGACCTTTTATAATTAGCAGAGTTCTGCATAACGGGTCATATTATTTAACTGACATGAGACCAGTCAAGGAAAGACCTGATACTCGGAAAAAGGAAGAGTGTTGGTGGTAGCACAGACCCGAATGAAATAGACCGTCCATGAAATATTGCACAGCTATGTCACTTCTATTCTTAGTTATATTTCCTTGAAATCATATATGTACATGTTCAAAGTGAAATAAAGTATTGGTTTCCTCATATTGTTATCTCTGAGACGTTTTTTGCCTTCTTATTTCCAAAAGAGCATGCAATTTTTTCAAAAATCCCAGAATGCTTGAAAGTACTTTATGCTCATGTTTTTTCTGGTTATGATTTTTGAATATCTAAAAAAATGTTACCTTAGGGTACAAAGTTAAAAATATTGTCTATACTTTGATTCTTTATCTGATTGCTTAGACATGGGCATTTTCGGAGTAATGAGTTGTTGGTACTAGAAACCGGCTTTGTTTCCGAGTTTAAACTGGTTTAGCAATTGTGCTCCATTGCTTGGCAAAGTTTACGTGCTAAAGGTTGGACGACCCATGAAACGGACGAGGCAGAGAGCCAGATAAACCGATAAGTATAGGCATAAAAAACGCAAGGTGCTTCAGAAATTTTTCAAGCACATGCATAAAAATATACAAACAAAAAAGTGCTACGATAAGTAAAGGCATCAGTTTTTACAGAACAACACAAAATGAACATTGTATCCATCATTACATTGCCATAAGTTTAATATAATGCATAGAAATTGTTTATACTGCAGGCGGTGGTGATGAAGCAGGTGGAACACTAGAATCAATAGCAGTATCGCCCTCGATCTCAGACTCGGAAGCATTGCTGATTTCTGGCTCTTGAGGCGAAGGAGGCACGACGACAGATCCAAAGAATGGCGTCGTGTAGTTGGTCATCTCCGCCACCCGAAAAGCGTAACCTGCACAAGATTCTTGGATGGCCTTGATATCTTGCCGGTTATCCTCATCATCCTCCTCGGCAATGCCCTTGGTGACGTGCCAGATTTCCATCTCGCTATGATGGCTCATCACCATGGTCGAGCATAGGAGATCTTCCAGTCCTCGATCAACTTCAGAATCTCCTTAAATTTGTCCCTTACCTCATGCAATGGCATTGTGTGCAAGTCGGAAAGCTTGACGGCTTCGCCAGCCTCTTCTAGAGTTTGGCGGAAGTCGAACAAGACATCTCCGACGAGCTTAATGCGCTCGAGGCGAGGTTCAGAATTGGAAGAGTCAGAAAGATTCAGGGGGCTGGGAAATAATCAAAAAGTCAAGATTCGTTTGAAATGAAAGTCGAAAATAAAACAACACAAAGAAAAGATTCAAAAATATTACCAAGCATGGAGTGATTCCATTCAGCATGCTCCTTGCAGAGGCTGTCTAGCTCACTTGCCGAGGCCTAGGCAAGATCCTTCTGGATATAAAAGTCCTTTCTGAGATCAGCAAGTTCCTTATCTCGGAGGGCTAGGATCTTCTCGAGCCTCACGGTCTCTTGGTTGCTTGACTCCAGGACATCGGCTGTGGATTTCTCCGATTCAACGGTTAGCGTCTCAAGCTTTTCCCGGAGTTCAGCATTCTTTGCTTGCAAGACCTTGAAGTTTTCGGCCTGCTCCACCATCTTGTTGGATTTGCATAACAATTCTACAAAGACAAAAATATCAGTCGGAGAAAGCAAGTCCGACTATGACAAAACATTTAACTGACAAAGAGGAAGCTGGAAATGTTTACCTTCTGCTTCATATTTTTCAACTTTCAACTTTGCATTCTCAAAGCGCAAAGCTTTGATTTCTTTACGCTTATTGGAAATATTCTTGAGCAATTCCTGTTTGTAAGATGCAATTTTCTGTAAGTTTAGAGACGGAATACCGTCAGACGGCTACTAAGACTCGGGCTGCAAATTTAACTAAGTAAAATTACAGCACGAGCCTTGGGGGCTACACTACATCGTTCTTTTGCAACCTAAAAGCATTAACCCGGATCCAGCAATGTTTATCCAAATTCATGCTTGGGGGATAGAGGATATGATAATAAATGCAAATAAGAATCGGAAACTTACAATGTGTTCCAGGTGCAACTTTTCAAATCCGAGCTTGGTGCTGTGAAACACCTTCTCGGTAAGGGTGAGGGACAGAACATCCGTCGCTGGAAGTTCGCCAGATGCGACTTTAGCATCCCAGACCAAAATTTGGTCCAGGAGGCTGACCATCTTGATGTCTTCCTCCTCTTGGCTCGCTTCCTCTAGAGTCAGGGTTTGCGTCTCAAGACTGGATTGAGCCAGTCTGAGGATCTCCTCCTTCTCTTTCCTCTTGAGACCAGGGACAGCTGATTCAACCACTTTAGCCACCGTTCCTGTGGTCATCACCATGGGATCGTTACCCTTGATGGGTTCACCCTTGTTAGTTGCCTGGTCATCAACGGTGACCAGGGATTTTGAGATCTTGCCAGCATTAGGGGATGCAGAAGCTCCCTGTGCTGACGGAGCAGTGGATGGGGTCGACGGCGGCACAGCAGGGCAAATTACAAGCTTCTATTGACGCATCTGCTTGCCCGGCTTGCTGTCCGGCTTTATCTTGCTCTTCTAACACTGATTTAGCTCTAGAAGACGGAAATCCTAAAATTTAGGTGTGCTCTGGAAATAAATAAAGGTACAGGAGTACTAAAAATAGAAGGTGAGGTGCTTACTTTTTAACTACTGGCAGCACTTGGCTACCAGCAGCAACAACTTAATTCGCCTAACGCTTCTTGGAGGCGGATGCGGCAACTTCTTGCACCTCATCATCCTTCGTCGCCTCCGGTCGTCTGAAGCATAGCCCTCTAGTGGAGCTATCTCGGACTCGGAAAGTTTCTCGAGCTGACAGAGTCGAAAAAGCATCGATGAAAATAGAGTCGGAGAAAGAACAAAAGAGAACGACGAAACGTGAAAGCAGAGTCAAAATATTTACCGGAGTCAGAGGACGGTTAGACATATACATCTTCATGGAAATTTCTAGAACTTTTTGTTCCACTCTTTCCTTGACCAAATATTGCATGAGGGTCATGTAGTACTTCGGCAAAAGCCAGCTCGGGTTGATCTTCATGTTGTCCTTCTTATCGCTGGTGATTTGGTGCATGAGGCGGTCTCCGTGGTGCTGGAGAGGCTGAATCCGGCACTCCAGCCAGCAGTGGATCAAGTCAGATCCGCGAAGACCCTCATGGTTCATCAAAAATTTGATCCGCCTCTTGGCGAGGATCAAAACATCTGACAGCTCCGGCGCCTCTGCGTCCCATGAATCTTGGTGGGGACCAGCGCCGTTGTCGAACGCCGGAAGACCTTCCGCCTTTCCTGGAGCCGAAATATCCTTATGGTAGAAGAAAGTTCCGGCCCAGCATTTGAAGGACTCACTAGCATTAATCCTAGGATAGATCCGATTACTCCTAAGGACTAAGCTAAGAGTGCCAGTGACATAAGGCACACCGGCACCGATGGAGTTCTTCCAGGTACCATAGTAGTACCGGAAAAGGGTGAGACTTGGCCTAATGCCAAGAAACCCCTCGCATAGAGCTGCGTGAGCACTAATCTCAAGCAGAGAGTTGGGAGGAAGATTATGGAGTTTCACACCGTAATGGTTGAGGAAGTCGACGAAGAAGTCTAACGGAGGCAAGTTGAGGCCACGGTCGACATGAGTGCCGAACAGCACCCTCTCGCCGTCGAGCGGTGCGGGTACGGCATGTCCTGAGGCGCTCCGCCACGCGCCGGCTATGATGAATCCCTCATCCTCCATAACTTTGAGCTCCAAGGTATCCATGGCACTGGGATCCAAAGACCCCGCATCTTCTTCTCGTCCGCCGCCGACGGACCCACCGCCGCCGTTCCTGAGGACGAGGCAGATGCCATAGTTATTGGAGGAAGAAGGGCTGGTGGGGGAAGGAGAGATTTTTTCTCAACGGTGTGCAGATGGGAACTGGTGCGGAGAGCTCGAGGAGTACGGGGAAGCAATGAATGAATCGACGGAGAGGTGAATCTGAGAAGAAGGGTTTTCTCTCCTCTTTATTTGTCTCTGCATCAAGATTCGTGCGGTGAGACACGCTATTATCGCCACGCGTATAGGAGAGGGGGAGTTAGCTTCCTCACGACTCTTCCGCCCCCTCGGTTTTCGTGCAAGCATTGAAACGGAGTTCTGTTCCATAAGGAACGGACCCACCAACGGTCATGCTGATGGAAATCCTGTTAGTGACAGGACCTGACCTGTAAAGTTGTCAGGCAGCACGCCGCTGAAAAATCCGGCTTATGTTTCAAATTAAGCAGGGAAAAGACTAAGGTCATAGCAAAATATATCTGACTCGACTGACTCGGAATCCCACATCAATGAAATAAGTTTTCGGGGACCCTTCAAGATTCTCAAGACGAAGAAACCATCAAGCTAGACGATTTATCCGACTTCAGATCTTGAAGACTTCCGGGGGCTACTGTTGGGGATATACTTTCTGGGTATACCCACAGGACTCGCTGACCAGGGTGGCCCACCAACGGGTTAGAGCTTTGCTTCACGTGCGGCCTAGTTAGAGAGAGAGGAGGAGCCAGTTCCGGCTACGACAAGGCCCAGAAGAGTTACCGACTTAGGCCCGTAGTATTACTTGTAGTCCAAGATGTACATAGTTACCGACTCTGTAACATAGCCGGATAGGTCTCTTCCTGTAACCCTAGGCCCCAGTGACTATATAAACCGGTCCTATGGGAGCCTTTAGGGCATAACTCGATACACAACCACAACCAACTCGCATAGGCGAACCTCTCTTGTAATCCATTGTAACATACGGCTTACGCCGACATATTACTGGGTTGCTAGCAGGAGTAAGATCCGATCACCGTAGTCGGATCTGAACCTGGGTAAACTTGTGCTCACCGCTCCTGGAACATCCGAAGTCTCACACCCCATCTTTCCAACACCACTAGGACCCCCTATGGCATACTTGTCGACAATCCGACAACAGTCGTCGTCTCTTTGGCATGCGCTCCTTGGTCATCATGCGTCTCATGTAGTCATCCATGTTCTTTGACGTCATGAGCTTCCTACATTGTCTAGTAATAACAATTTAGCAGTTTGTGACGCCTGTCAGGAGGAAAAGACTCATCAGCAAACTTTTATTTCTTCCACTCGAGTAGTCAATAATCCACTTGAACTTGTTTATTCGGATGTATGGGCCCGGTCCAAACCTCTATCAGTGGTCATAATTATTATGACAATTTCATTGATGCCTATAGTCGCTTTATGTGGCTCTATTTACTTAAGAGTAAAGCTGATGTGTTAAATGTCTTCTTGTCCACATACACATCAGCAGAACGGTGCGGTTGAGCACAAGCACTGTCACATCGTTAAAAATGGTCTCACACTACTTTCTCATGCTTTCGTGCCTTTTAGGTTTTTGAGCGATGCTTTTTCTACTGCTTGCTTCTTGATTAACAGAACTCTCATCATAAGTACTCTCTGGACCTGTTGCAGTGTGCCGGTATGCTTGAGTGCAAAGCTGCCACTACGCATATGTCTTCCACTAAGACTCTTTTTGCTACTGATGGTACTCTGCTTCCTGTTGATGATGCGACTGAGTATAAGAGTATTGTTGGGGGTCTTCAGTATCTCACCATCACTCGGCCCGATGTTTCCTATGTAGTTAACAGTGTATGCCAATACATGCATGCACCACGGGATACTCATTGGTATGCTGTTAAGCGCATCCTGCGCTATGTTTGTTCCACTATCACCTATGGTTTTCACCTTCGTTTGGCACTCTCTAGCATGCTCAGCCTTTAGTGATGCCGGATTGGGATGGTAACCCAGATGACCGGTGATCAACGGGGGGCTATGCAGTCTTCTTCGGTCCTAACTTGATCGCCTAGAGTGCTTGCAGTAGTACTGAAGCTGAATATAAGGCCATTGCCAATGCCACCGTAGAGCTCATTTGGGTCCAGTCTTTGCTTTGAGAGTTGAAGATTTCCCAAGACAAGCCACATGTCTTTTGGTGTGATAACATCGGTGCTACATACCTGTATCCGAACCCGGTATTTCATGCCTGAACGAAATACATTGAAGTTCACTATCATTTTGTGAGAGAACGAGTTGCACAGAAACTCATGTAGATCAATTTTATCTCCTTCAAGGATCAACTTACTGATATCTTCACCAAACCATTGTCGCTTCGGTTGTTCACAGGATGTAGACGCAAAATTAACTTACTAAATACTTCAAGCCACAGTTAAGATTGATGGAGGGTGTTAGACTATATATTTATCTTTACATGTAACATGTAACCTGTACGTACCTCTTGTTACTCCTATATAATGAGATAGGCCACGTCCTAGAACGTAGTGCCAGTTCCACCCAAAATATCATGTGTCTCATGTTTAACAGTCCGTTAACTATGTCGGGTTCAAAGGGGATAATCACAAGATATCAGACAATTCCTTACCAAACCTTTTTTTACTAGATTAAAAACTCTTCGAGTATTTGATGGAAGACTATTCGAGGGGGATAAGTATTTGAGGGGACTGGGTGTTCACCAAATCCCCTCCCATCTCCAAACTAGTTGAGGGTAAAAATATAAAAGAAATAAACAAGGCCTAAAAATCGGAATTTTTTGAAGAGATCATGTTTCATTTTTACCATCCCGGCACGACGGAACATGGGCCATCCGATTTTGGAAACATACGGACGAATGGGAACTTTAAGTTTTTCTTTCTTTCCTCAACACCACCTGTCAAGGTGCCACGGTTTCGTGCAAAAAAATGCCACATAAATATTGGATTCCACAGAAATTGTCTCTGTCCTCGCGCCAAGGATCACAACTTTGGGCGTGTTTGGTAGGTTGCATAAGGTCTAGCCAGGTCACGGTGAGATGAAACTGGGTTGATTGGATGCGGCAGTGCCACCGACGAAATCAAATTCATCATTCCCCCTTCGAGTTCCTACCTCCTCTCATTTTCATTGAGATGGCGGGAGCTTCTTCACTGACTTGTCCCTTGAGATCGGCGATGGTGGTTATGTTGGCTTCCCCTCTTCCCTGACCTTTGTGTTGAATCATATCCCTTTGGTTGTAAGAAACCCTTGATGTTGTAGCTTAGATATGTAAGCTTGCTGCTACTGAGTGTGTTGGTAGGTCATATGCAACTGATTTTCATGTTTACTATTGACATGGATATACCCCACGGGTATACGACATTAGTATACCTGGTCCATCCCAAGGAAGGACCACGTCAAGACACGCGGCCCATGAATACTTCGGGTGGCCCAAGCCCATGACGGTTTTGACTCCTTGGAGGACAAGTCTAGATTAGATAGAATTTCAAATGGTATCAACCCTAATTTGTAACCGACTCGACCTAAGCCCGGGACCTGCCTATCTATATAAAGGCCAGGAGAGTACTGCGAGAAGGATCCTCTTCCACCATCGCATAAGCACCTCACGCCATATTGCATCTGCGCACCCCTGTAACTTTTGGGTCCACCATAATCAAGAGCAGACAAGCAGGAGTAGGGTTTTCCCTTCGGGGGCCTGAATCTGGGTAAAACTCGTATCTCGTGTTTCTTGTTTGTTAACCATTCCGCGACTTCCAGCATCCCCATCTTCTCCAAAACCCAAGTCCATAACAATGGGCATTGACGAAATCAACACTCGTCAATTGGCGCCGTCTGTGGGAAACGGGGACGTTGAACGTGCGGTCATGACGGTTCCATCCGGAGCGATCTACAACTCATCGGCAACGGAGAGTCACCTCCTCTTCGGCGCCTTCGACTTCAGTGCCCACTCGCTGGCCACCCTAAGGGATTTCGAGTCCGTCGGCGACGGACTCGAGATGCTGTTCGGGAGCTTCTGCATCCAGGTGGGGCAGACCGGCACCCTCCATCTCCCAGAGCGGGTGCCACCACCATCCATCAGGCCCACTTCATGGGCCCCACCCATCGGCGTGTTACACGCGTCAACGCTGACAGACAACTCGGATGATAGCAGCAGCTGCAACTCAGATCTGTGTGGCCCTCCCTCAGATGAAGGAACCTACGGTTCCAGATCCGAAAGCTACGGCAGCAGCGATCCAATCCGCGGGCGCAACCTATGCGCCGTCGTCATCAACAACGTAACCGACCCGCCGCCGGGTTCGAGTGCGCAGAAAACTCCCAACCCTCCTCTCAATTCACAGGCCGAGAACGGAGGAAACGAGGGAGATCCGCCTAACAGGCCCAACGAAGGAGACACTCACACCTATAACCGGATCAACCTCAACAAGGAAGGCTGGCGCCAAGCACGCGAGGTCGTGGCAGGCAACAAAATCCTACATGTGAATGCTTCACGGGATCTACTGATGGTCTACCACCTCCTCCTCATCGACGAGCAAAACCGACATCTGCAGTTGATGGAGGAGCTCGACAAACGTAAAAAGGCAGCTCCAGGATCCAGCGTGCGGCGAGCTACGCTCACCGCCGCTGGTGGCTCCAGTTCGCATGGTAACAACACCAACAAATACCGCTCCCGCACGCAGCACATGGACCCTGCCGCGCGACGCGAGGTCACCAGGGCCCTCAACATGTCCTTCATGACGATGGACTCACACAGCAACGTCATGTCGAAAACGCCGCAGGCTCCGATCATGGCGTCCACTACATATCTCGCATCCCATCCACCTCCGGTGGGCGACCCGAAGAGCGCCATGCACAGGTCCGCGCTAGCTGGCCTCAGACTTGTCGGAGCTGCACTCCACGACGATGCTCCTACGGAGCCGAAGAAAAAATCTGCGGTCAAGTTCACCCGGAGCCCTACACCCTCATTCGAGGACAACGAGCATGACCTGCCCCGGCACTGCAAGATCCCACCATGCTACAGCAGCAACTATGACCCTCGCAATGAGCTCACCTAGTGCAAGATCGACAAGGCACGTGCCAAATGCGCGTGCTCAACTGAGTCCGATGAGGAAGATGACAAAGAGCTGTGTGGAGCCATATGCTTTAGCAGATCCGTTCGGCGAACGCGGATGCCGAAAATTTTCAAGCTCCCTTCGGACAACCCAAAGTTTTGACGGCATGCAGGAGCCAAAGGCTTGTGATGACC
This sequence comes from Avena sativa, assembly GCA_916181665.1. NCBI lineage: Eukaryota > Viridiplantae > Streptophyta > Magnoliopsida > Poales > Poaceae > Avena > Avena sativa. Next base: position 355,321,828 of record OV702295.1, read on the forward strand.
CACAAGTGTAGGGGATCGCAACAGTCTTCACGGGTAGTATTACCCAATTTATTGATTCGATACAAGGGGAGCCAAAGAATACTTGTAAGCCTTAACAACTGAGTTGTCAATTCAGCTGCACCTGGAAATAGTTCTTGCTCACAAAAGTTTATCAGTAGCAACAGTTTGTAGTAGCAACAGCAAAGCAACAGCGGCAGTAGAACAAGAGCAATAGTAACAATAACAGCAAATATTAGGACATGAGCGCGGTAGGCATAGGGATGGATGGATAGGCATTGCATGAACGAGTCTAAACATGTAACTTCAAGATCTAGGGCATTGCAGATAAATAATAACAAGCATCCAAGTACTAAACAATCCTAGGCATGTGCTCCATATATAGTCATACGTGCTCGCAATGAGAACTTGCACAACATCTTCTGTCCAGCCAGCCCGTGGCACCGGGGCCTCTAGGGAACTACTGGTAATTAATGTGCTCCTTTTAATAGAGCACCGGAGCAAAGCATTAACACTCCATGAACACATGTGATCCTCACACCACAGCCATCCCCTCCGGTTGTCCCAATTTCTGTCACTTCGGGGCCTTTGGATCCAGACAATGATATGTGTACACAACTTGCAGATAAGATCACAAACAATACTATCATAATGATTCAATAATAAGTTCAGATCTGATATCATGGCACTCGGGCCCTAGTGACAAGCATTAAGCACAACAAGTTGCAACAAAGTCAAATAGCACTAAAAGAGATACTAGGCACTATGCCCTAACAATCTTATTTGATTACATGATAGAACTCATCAAATCCCTACCATCCCCATAGCCTACAACGGGGGATTACTCACTCATGGATGAGTGAAACATCGATGGTTGATGGAGAGGCGTTGGTGATGACGATGGCGATGATCCTCTCCAAATTCCCCGTCCCGGCAGGGTTTCTGATGGTGGCGGCGGAGCGGAACTCTTTCTGGAAAATTGACGAACCCCCCTCGGTTTTTAGGTCAAGGGGTAACTTATAGGTGAAGAGGGAACCCGAGGGGGTGTCTGGGGTGGCTGCACCCCCCTAGGCGCGGGGCAGGGCCCACCCGCGCCTGGCAGGGGTGTGCCCCCCCATGCCTCCACTCTGTTTTGTCTTATGGCTCCGTGGGTCTTCTGGTGAAATATAATTTTTGGCATATTTTCCGGGATTTTTCCTGATAGTTGATTTTCTACACAAAAATTAGACACCAAGGTAATTCTGCTGAAAACAGCGTCAGTCCGTGTTAGTTGTATCCAAATCACACAAGTTTAGAGGAGAAACAATAGAAAAAGTGTTCGGGAAAGTAGATATATTTTGGACATATCAACTCCCCCCAAGCTTAGCTTATTGCTTGTCCTCAAGAAATTCAGTTGAAAACTGAGTGCGATAAAAGAACTTTCACGAACACATTTGCTTCACATGATGTATATATTCTAAGCACAGGAGTAGATGCTTAAACCATTCATCATAAGAAGTATGCAACCAAGTCTACTCAATAGTCATTGCAAGCTATGAAGATAAACCAACTCAATAATAATAAGTAGCATGGAACATAAACATAAGCAACATTGCAATGCTCATAGTAAGGTATGATAGAGTGGTATCTCGCTTGCCTTTGTTTGAAGAGCACAATATAAATGCCAAGGCACCTCTGAAGTTCAAGTGAAGACTAGAGATATAGATATCAGAGATACAAGCATCAAAGTCATGAAATAATTAACCAAGTTTTGGAACAAACACAAGAATGACAACTATGCTCTCAAGAAGGTGCTCATAGAATAAGTGGTGACTCAACATGGAAGTGAAAATGTTTTTGAAAAGTTTGAAAGGCTTCCAAATGCTGAAAGGAAGGTACTCTAGCTTTGAGGTCTCATTGCCCCTATCATAGGCATCTTCATGTGGTTAAGGTGAAAGTGAGGTCCAGTATGACTTATATGCTTGATAGACCATAAACTGGAAATCCCATGTACCTTGAGTACGAGGGCCGCTCCGCATGCTACTCAACTTTGGTTACTTGCAAGTTCTTGTCATTGTACATACATGCGTATCATATAGAACCGCCAACGGGGTACCCCTTGCACATGATACAGGAGAAACAACAAAAATATTTTTGGTATTTTTCTATTTTTGAGAAAGAAGCAACAAGAACCAAAAAGAAAGTGAAACAATGGATATACAAAGAACCGACTGAACATGATATATAGATGAGTGTGATGTCGGTACCTCCCCCCAAGCTTAGGCTTTTGTCCTAAGTGGTGCTCAATCCCATGGTGCCCAAGTAGGTGCACCTCCATAGTACGACGACGAGGTTCCCTCGTCCTGGTACGAGCTCGAGGACTCCCCTATGTAGTGTACAACGGGGTCATACGAGGGTGCTTCCTCCTGATAGTGTCCATAGAAGCTAAGGGGGTGCGGCTTGTCATCCATCTCCTCCTTGGAGCATGACAAAGGTCCCCGAGAAATACTGAACAAAGTGGTTTGGGGTAGAGGGATCTCTCTCTCTCTTCCCCGTCAATAAACAGCATTTTATAAACCAAGTTCTCAAGGGTAGAGCCATTAGTGAAAAAGTGGTGCGCCTTCATGGCAGAAAGATCAAGCCTCTGAGGAGCCAAAACTGTATCATTTGGATCAACAACAATGTCCAAGGCAGTAGCAACATGCGTAGCAATAACTCCCCCATAAATGGGTCCCTTAGCAGTTAAGCGACGAGCAATGAGAGAACCGAGATTGTATTTGGTATCATTGTTGAGCGCAGCGGCTAAGAAAGCCAAATGATAGCTGGAAATATTACTAGTGTTCTCCCTACCAAGAACACTAGTGGCATGATAGTAAGCAAAGTACCCGATGGCTGGAAGCTGAATATTTATTATCTTTCCCCGTTGAGCTCTATGGTTATCATCACTAGTTATCCTGCGGTAGAGCTCCAACAAATCAGCGGGTCGAGCTGGAATCTTCTTTGCTGACCCAGCTGTACCAAGTCCTAGAGCCTCACAAAATTTCCTCAATGTCATATTGTAAGTCCTGCCATAAATTTTGAAAAAAACATCTGGCTTGAACATGCTGTTAGTAAAGGAGAAGCTATCCACAAATGTTTTAGTGAGCGTAGCATATTGCACGCTCTCATCCTGCATAAGGCTTGTTAGTCCAGCCCTCCGGACCAAGGTTGTAAAATCATCAAGAATCCCAACAACCTACAAAAAGGTTGGGCAAGGAAAGGTGGAAGGGTGAGCATCCACCTCATGTCCCTTGTCGCCGAATCGCGGAATGATGAGATCCTCATTGTATGAGGGCCTAGCTCGGGAGGATGATCTTGAGGGCCTTGCCCTCCTAGGTGCATCACCCTCAAATATCTCTCCAAATGTGTGGTTGTCCATGACCACTCTTTTCTGAAATTTTTAGACAAACATCAAACCAAGTGATTTCCAAGTTGATAAATGATGAGCAACTACTATAGGAACTTTCTAGAGGGATACACATGGATCAAAATGAAATATCTAAGCATATAACAGGAATGCGAGTTCACACAACCTGACACCTATAGCATCAAAATACTCAAGATACAATCTACCAATCACAAATCTAATTGGACAAGTGGAGGAGGCACATACCAAGGAGCAATCGCTCCAAAAATCAGCAGCAAAGATGGGCTGAGCAAGGAGATCGAAAATCGCTAGCAAGAACAGCAAGAACTCGAGCTTGAGCAAATTTTCTGGTGTTTTTCAGGAGAGAGAAAGAAGATGGCTATGAGGGGGCACCTTGAAGGGGCCTAGGTGGACTAGACCCTCCTAGGCGCCACCCATGGGAAGGCCGCGCCTACCTGGGGTGTGGGCGCCTGGGGTGGCTCCCTGGGTCACTCCAGGTGTCCCTCTGCCCCTTTTTTTGAGGAAAATTTTATTTTGAATTTTCTGGGATTTTTCGGGAAACTTTATTTTTGGCCAATTTTCAGGGTATGAAAATTGATTTTCTCGCAGAAACAGTTTTTTTAGAAGAATCAAAAGCAAACCAAAAGCCAAACTACATAAGCTCTAAGACACTCTAACAAACAAGCAACTAACAAAACCAAAGCTAGCAAAAGAAAAGCAAAGACTAGGAAGGAGAAAAAGTAAAAGTGATCAAATATAACCACAGTGAAAACATTATTTTGTTCATAAAAATCCTTTTATTAACAAGGTTGATCGAGTCTTGTTACCAAAACAATCTTATATGAAACAAAACTTTGCATTCCACAGGGTGATTATGTTACCTCATACTTGATAGCAATGGTCCCAATCATAATAGTTTCAAAATTTTCCTGTGGAATGGGACAATATATTTCTCCAACCTTGATGCTCTCCATATTTTCAATGGAATTCAGGCAATAGCTCTTAACAACCTTCTTGGAGAAATAAAAAGTATGCTCTTTGACATCAATATTGAATTTTACTTTTCCTTGATTGCAATTAATAATATCACCTGTAGTATTAAGAAAAGGTCTCCCAAGAATAATAGACATATTATCATCTTCAGGCATCTCAAGCACAACAAAATCAGTCAAAACCAAGCAATTATGAGCCACTTGAACAAGAACATCCTCACATATACCAACAGGAATAGTGGTTGACTTATCAGCCATTTGCAAAGATATATCAGTTGGTATCAACTTTTCTAGCTGGAGTCTCTTGTAGAGAGAAAAAGGCATAACACTAACTCCAGCTCCCAAATCACATAAAGCAGTTCTAACATAATTATTCTTAATAGAGCAAGGAATAGTTGGTATACCTGTATCACCAAGTTTCTTTGGAACCTTACCATTGAAGGCATAATTACAAAGCAAAGTAGAAATGTCCTCATTAGGAATCTTCCTTTTATTACAGACAATATCCTTCATATACTTTGAATAAGGAGGCAACTTAATAGCATCAGTCAAAGGAATTTTCAAAAATAAAGGTTTCATCCACTCACAAAACTTGTTGTAGTGTTCTTCCTCCTTTGACTTGTGTTTCTTACCTAGAAAAGGCATAGGTTTCTGCACCCAAGGTTCTCTCTCACTACCATGTTTCTTAGCAATAAAATCTTCCTTAGTCTACCTGGTGTTCTTAGTGTGCTTCTCAGGTTCTTCCTCAACTTCCTCCTTATCAGGAGCATCATTTTTATCATTACCACTCTTAGTTTTAGCATCAGAGACAGATATACTATTAGGATCTACAGCAGGTTCAAGTGGTTCCTCAACTACCTCGTGTTTCTTTTTCTTTCTCTTACGAGGACTACCACTACTTTCACCTTGTTGAGAATCCTGCTCAATTCTTTTAGGGTGTCCTTCAGGATATAAAGCATCTTGAGTAGCTATACCACTCCTAGTTCTAATTCCATAAGCATGTTTATCTCCTGAAGCATTAACTAGCATATCCTTTTGTACCTTAGCAAGTTGATCAAGTTGGGTTTGAACCATTTGAAAGTGTTTACAAAGCATTTTAATATCATTTGAAGTTCTTTACACAATATCTTTCAACTCACTGATAGCTCTAGAGTTTTCCAATAAATGATTCTGAACTTGTTTATTAAAATTACCTTGTTTAACATTAAATGTGTCAAGTTACTCTAAGCATTGATCAAGAGGCTTACCATAGGTAATATCACCTTCATTAAAGTGGAGAGAGTGTACCTCAGTAGTAGATGAGTGGGGAATTGGCTTACATAATTCTTCTATAGGAGGTAGATTCTTCACATCTTCAGCTCTAATACCTTTCTCATTTAGACACTTCTTAGCTTCCTTCATCACTTCATCATTCAATGCAATAACTCCCCTCTTCTTTGGTGTTGGTGTTGGATCTGGTTCAGGCACAACTGGTTCAGGAGTAATAGGCTCAGGTGTATTTAGCTTAGTTGAAGTCCAATCATCATAATTCTTACTTATCTTAGCCATTAATTCTTCAGCATCTCTAGGAGTTCTTTTCCTAAAAACACAATCGACAAAGCAATCTAGGTAGGTCCTAGAATAATTAGTTAGTACATTATAATAAATATCAAGAAGCTCATTCTTAGGCAATGGACATCCAGGATGTGCATGAATCAAGGCACAGAACCTTGTCCATGACTTAGGCAATTTCTCTTATTCTCCCTGTTTAAAATCAAAAAGTCTCTGTAGAGCCGCATGTCTAGCACTAGGAGGAAAATATTTCTGGAAGAAAGAAGCAATCAGGGCTATCAATGGAACCAGGAGGAAATCTATTAAACCAAGCCCTAGCTTCTCCTTTTAGTGAAAAAGGGAAGATCTTAGTAACAAAATACTTGTGCATATTAAAATCATCAGAGAACAAAGCACTCATAGTAGAAAGCTCATTCATATGAGCCACAACACTCTTATTTTCAGTCCCACAAAAAGGTTCTTTCTCAACAATGTCCAAATAGGATAAATCAAGAGAGAATTCATAATCTTTATCTTTAATATCTATGGGAGAGGTGGCAAACTTACGATCAGAGGATAGTTTAGGCATAATAGTACGTCTAGCAAGGAGACTCTTAATAGCACTAGTACCATGTGTGTTTCGGCACTCTTCAACAAATTCATCAGTGAACTCAATGTAACCATCATTAATATCATAACTCTCTCTAGAATCAGGTGAGCTAACAAGTGTAATGGTGTCTTCACTAGGAGTTTCAGTATTTCCTAGACTAGCCATAGTAGCATCTAGGAAAGTACCTAATGAACCACTCGCATCAAGCACAGTAGAAGTAACATCATGAGCATCAAAAGCAGTTTTAGATTCAGCAGTAGTAGCAGTGTGTGTAGCATGAGTATGTGGTGGTGGTGTGACAAGCTTACTTATAACAGACGGTGAATCAAGAGCAACAGAGGTGTTTAGGACTGTACCTCTTCTTGTAGTGGATGGTAAAATAGGGAACTTTCCATCATGAGACTTACCCATGATGAACGGAGTAGCAGTGAACAATGATAGATCCAAGTGAACTTACAAATAAAGCTATGCCGCTGCAACGGCGCCAGAAAATAGTCTTGATGACCCACAAGTGTAGGGGATCGCAACAGTCTTCACGGGTAGTATTACCCAATTTATTGATTCGACACAAGGGTATCCAAAGAATACTTGCAAGCCTTAACAACTGAGTTGTCAATTCAGCTGCACCTGGAAACAGTTCTTCCTCACAGAAGTTTATCAGTAGCAACAGTTTGTAGTAGCAACAGCAAACCAACAACAGCAGTAGAACAAGAGCAATAGTAATAGTAACAGCAAACATTAGGATATGAGCGCGGTAGGCATAGGGATGGATGGATGGGCATTGCATGAACGAGTCTAAACATGTAACTTCAAGATCTAGGGCATTGCAGATAAATAATAACAAGCATCCAAGTACTAATCATATCATAGGCATGTGCTCCATATATAGTCATACGTGCTCGCAATGAGAACTTGCACAACATCTTCTGTCCAGCCAGCTCGTGGCAGCGGGGCCTCTAGGGAACTACTGGTAATTAATGTGCTCCTTTTAATAGAGCACCGGATCAAAGCGTTAACCCTCCGTGAACACATGTGATCCTCACACCACAGCCATCCCCTCCGGTTGTCCCAATTTCTGTCACTTCGGGGCCTTTGGATCCGGACAATGATATATGTACACAACTTGCAGATAAGATCACAAACAATACTATCATAATGATTCAATAATAAGTTCAGATCTGAGATCATGGCACTCAGGCCCTAGTGACAAGCATTAAGCACAACAAGTTGCAAAAAAGTCAAATAACACTAAAAGAGATACTAGGCACTATGCTCTAACAATCTTATTCGATTACATGATAGAACTCATCCAATCCCTAACATCCCCATAGCCTACAGCGGAGGATTACTCACTCATGGATGAGGGAAACATCGATGGTTGATGGAGAGGCGTTGATGATGATGATGATGGCGATGATCCTCTCCAAATTCCCCGTCCCGGCAGGGTGCCAGAATGGAGTTTCTGGATCCGAATATTGGTTTCTGATGGTGGCGGCGGAGCAGAACTCTTTCTGGAAAAACGACGAACCCCCCTCGGTTTTTAGGTAAAGGGGTAACTTATAGGTGAAGAGGCTACCCAAGGGGGTGCCTGGGGTGGCCGCGCCCCCCTAGGCGTGGGGCAGGGCCCACCCGCGCCTGGCAGGGGTGTGGCCCCCCCAGGCCTCCACTCCGTTTAGTCTTCTGGCTTTGTGGGTCTTCTGGCGAAATATAATTTTTGGCATATTTTCCGGGAATTTCCTGATAGTTGATTTTCTGCACGAAAACTAGACACCAAGGTAATTCTGCTAAAAACAGCGTCAGTCTGTGTTAGTTGTATTCAAATCACACAAGTTTAGAGGAGAAACAATAGCAAAAGTGTTCGGGAAAGTAGATACGTTTTGGACGTATCAGCTTGGCTCGACGATCACTTATCGTCGGTCAAGCTTCACGACGGAAACAAGAACACCGCCTTACAATGCCTTCAGCTACAGCTGACAGGCACGACCAGAGTCTAGATCAGCAGCCTATCCTCCGGCTCCATCCGAAGTTGGGAAGAGCTAGCATACAGCTTCATCCGCAACTTCAAGGGCACCAGCAAGATGCCAGCTTCGATCGAAGAGCCACGGGCCTGCACCCAACGGTCCAACGAGTCCATCCGCTCGTACATACTCCACTGGTCCCACATCAAGAACTCTACTGCGCACATCTCCAAAGAACGGGCAATCGACGCCTTCAAGGACGGTGCCAGGTGCCCAGATTTCAAGGAGGAGCTTGGGTGCGTCAAGCCCAAGACGCTCGACCACCTCATGGACATCGCCAATCGGTGGGAAGATGGTGAGGATTCCGTCACCCGAGCACATTCGGAAGACGAATACGACTACGGGCGCAGACGTGAGCGCCGCATCAAAATAAAACCGCACGTCTACGACGATCGCAACGGAGTCGACATGGTCGCGGATGGATATGCCGATCGACACAACGACGGCAACCACAGCAGCAGATACCGCGGAGGCAACTACCACGACGGCGGGCGACCCACGCAAATGTGGCAACGTCGCAGCCGTGATGACGAGCTTTTGGCATACGACAAACTGTCTGGTCCCTGCACCATCCACTTCTACATTGACAAAAAAGATGGTAAAAAGAAGGTCAGCCACATGCTCAAGGACTGTCGCGAGTTCCAGAAGCTCAGCGAGGGTCTCACACAAATGCGGCGATCGCACGGAGCTCCTCCACCACCACCTGTTGACATCACCCACGGAGCTCCTCCACCACCACCTGTTGGACCGTCGCAATCGGCGATCGCACCAGCACCAAATAATGGTGAGGGAGGATACCCGCCACCAAAAGGGTCCCTGATGATACAGAAGGGGCGCCCAACTAATAGAGTGCAGAAGAAGATCACCCGCCAAGTCAGCCTGGCCGTGACCTCCCCACCAGCCATACCTGAGTACCTCAGCGGCTCGGAGTCCTGCATCACGTTCGATCGTTCGGATCACCCATGCCAGATCCCACGCCCAGGTCATGCTGCCCTGGTGCTCGAGGCCTAGATCGGAGGATTCGAGATGAGCCGCGTCTTCATGGACAGTGGTAGCGGTATCAATCTGATGTTCGCCAGCACACTCGCAGCGATGCGGATCCCGTTGTGCAGCCTGGAGCAATTAGACACGAAGTTCCACAGCATAGTCCACTCTATGGCCGACTATGGACGACTTCTTTGTCTACTAGCTCTCTTACTTGTTTGTCCCCTCTATGGACGACTTCTTTTGAGTTTGTGATTCTAGACAAGCTAGCTTTTGAAAGATTGTGGGAAGAGTTGTGGTGGGGAGAAGCGCGTACAATCTGCAACCTTCCATTCTTTTTGGCTTCTAGATATTGGATTGTTTGATGTGTTGAGTTGCGAAATGTCTGTAAAGCCCCTAAATTTCATACTGAATCTAAACAAGTGATAAATACCATGTACATGCCAGTTACCATGAACACATGTATTAGCAGTAATAATCAAATTAGCATACACTGAACCATTTGAATACAAGTAGTATCAATAGGTAAAAATGACACTAGTACTAGCATTAACTGAAACGTGTTAGCACTACTACCATTTGAACAAAAGTATTACCATTTGGACACTAGTACTAGCGGTTAATAAATCATCTAACCATAGGTGAGCGAGCGTGTCTCGAACTCACGACGCAAGCGAGCGAGGGAGTCTCTGATGCCGATTTTTTTACTTCTCTAATATTCTTTGTGGTGGCATTGTGATGTAAATACAAGCAACAATAGTGGCAGCTACGGATTACGTTTTGGTCTAGACGGGAGAAGCTTGGGAATCTCCTCAGAAGCAGGTCGCCGGCCGATTCTCAGTCTACGGGTTATTTGCGATTTGTAGTGAAAGTAAGAAGACGAGAAGTTTGACCCTTCTTTTGGGCTTGTGCTGTGGGGAAAATTGACATAAGTTGGATGCTATCTACCACTATTGTCCATGATCGAGTTAGGTATGTGATTGCAGCTCAGATTTGGGAGACCCCAAGAGGAAGGTGTGATGAGTACAGCAATAAGTTCTTCCCTCAGTAGAAACCAAGGTTATCGAACCAGAAGGAGGAAGGAAACGACTCAAAGGTGTTGCTAGAAACTTGGAAACCTGCACAACACAAACTCAAGACTTTGCCCCAACGACAGTGAGGTTGTCAATCTCACCGGTTTGCTGAAAACAAAGGATTAAACGTATGGTGTGGAAGGTGATGGTGGTTTACAGAAAGTAAACAATAACAGTGGAAGATGTATCAATGGTAAAGATTGGACCGGGGTCCACAGTTCACTAGAGGTGTTCTCCTTAAGATAAATAACATAACATGTTGGGTAAACAAATTACAGCGGGGCAATTGACAGGACAGAGCAAGGCATAATAATCCAATACTAGACATTCATGATCCCATGAGATTTGATTGGGCATTACAACAATATACATAGACCGCCATCCAACTGCATCTATGACTAGTAATCCACCTTCAGTTATCATCCGAACCCCCTCCAGTATTAAGTTGCAAGCAATGGATAACTGCTTTACGCAATGTGCGTAAGGGAAACAATACACTTGTTCCATGAACAAGAGATTGTTGTTTTCTCCCTAGTAGCAACAGCACATCTACAACCTTAGAGATTTATGTCACTTCCCCATATTCAATAGAGGCATGAACCCACTATCGAGCATAAACACTCCCTCTTGGAGTTACTAGCATCTACTTGGTCAAGATAGCTACTAAAAACGGAGAGCATGCAAGATCTCAAACAACACAAACATGATAGAATCATTAACCAATCTGACATAGTAATCTCAATATCCATCGGATTCCCGCAAACACAACATGCATGATTACAAATAGATGATCTTGATCATGAACGGAGCTCATAAGATCTAAACATGATAGCACAAAGAAGGAGAAACAACCATTTAGCTACTGTATGGACCCATAGTCCAAGGTGGAACTACTCACGCATCATACTGGAGGCTGGCATGGTGATGAAGAAGGCCTTCGGGATGATCTCTCCTCTCTGGTAGGGTGCCGGGAACAGCTTCAGATCCCCCCGATCTAGGGACGATGGTGGCGGCGGCTACGGACTATTTCGTGGAAGATTGATCAGGTACTTACGGTTTAGGTATCGGGGGCTTCTTATAGGCGAAGAGGGAGTCCGAGGGGGTGCCCGAGGCGGTTGCACCCCCCTGGGCATGGGCCAGGCCTAGCCACACGGCCAGGGTTGTGCCCCCCTCGAGGCCCTCCTCCATCGCGTCTTCTGGCTCCGTGTTCTCGTTGGTAAAATAATGACTTTGGCTTTTCTCCCATCCAATTCCGAGAATATTCATTTTCTGACTTTTCTAGAACCAAAAACAACAGAAAACAGGCAACTGGCACTGTGGCATCTTGTTAATAGGTTAGTCCCAAAAAACATATAAAATACCTCAAAGTGTAGACAAAGCAAAGCAAAGTGGATACTAAACAAGCATGGAACATCAAAAATTATAGATACGTTTATAAAGTATCAAGCATCCCCAAGCTTAACTCCTGCTCGTCCTCGAGTATGTAAGTGATAAAAAGAATAATGTTTTAGGTGACATCAATGTTAAGGATATCGCTTGTTGGTAACTTATCGGCCGGCTAAAAATTGGCGATATTTTAGCGTTTCGGCCGATTTATCGGGAGATAAATCGGAAAATCGGCCGATAAATCAGAAAATCGGCATATCGGTCACCCTTGAGTAGCGATTAATTGGGCGATTAATCGGCATATCGGCCGATTTTTTGAACAGTGGGTGACATGCACCATCAAAATCAAGATCAAACCATTTGCAAAGCATTGAAAGCTGGGATCAAAGTACTCTAAACATGAGCATGAAAGAAGAAGTTCTAACAATAAGATAAAGCAACTATGCATGCAACATCAAAGGATATAAACAAAGATCATGAATAACAATGCATTGAAAGATGTTTGTTTGTTTCACATATAGAAAACATAGCATAGTGGCATTCAGCTTGTCCCTCATGGAGTAGCAATAAATTCATAGGACACCTTCAAAGTTCATAAGAGTGACTATATACAAATAGCTCAAGAACAAGCAATATCAACAATATGGATCAATCAATAAGTTTTGGGACAATGCACATAGAACTAAGAATGGCAAGTATGCTATCTTAATTGGTGCCTAAGGATAGAAGGTGGAGACTCAATATAATAGTGGAAGAAAGGCCCTTCATAAAGGGAAGCAGGGATTTCAAGTCTCATAAAGAGCTTCCAAAAATTATGGTACTTGTTAGCTTTCAACTCTCATTGCCCCTATCATAAGCATCTTGAAGTGATTAAGGTTAAAGTGAACAAACTATGGAGTATATGCTTGACAAAGTATAAGTTGACAATCTCATGTCCCTTGAGTACGAGGGCCGCTCCTCATGCTACTCAACTTTAGTCACCGGTAAGTTCTTGTCATAGTAAGTACATGTGTATCATAGAGAACCGCCAACGGGGGACCCCTTGCACATGATACAGGAGCTATCCCATGTCAAAATGACAAGGCAAGCAGACAATGAGCATCTCATCAATCTTCTTATTTTACCATGGGAAAATGGTGTTTTTTTCTCTCTTTCCTCTTTTCAATGTCTCTCTTTTTTTATAAGAAGAAATCTTCATAGATTGCTCACTATGGTGATGTAGCAAGTTTCCACCATGATTAGGCATGGCTTAGGCTAGCGGTCCAGGCGTTTCTCTAACACACATACATAACTCCATGGACTTACAAGCTCCCCTTTTATTTCACACTAACTACATTCGCAAACAAAAGAGCATAATATCAACTGGGTACAATGTACAAGTGCAATGTTGAAAGCATTCCCCATGACAGCATGGTTCTGCTAATTCCAACGTATAAGTGCAAGCATATACAACATAGATAACACAATGGTTTAAGTTTATTAGGGGGAAGAAAATAAAGTGTGCCATCAAGTTTGTGAGAGATTTAATCCCTAATTTTCACATAACAAAGTGACTTTTTAATTGGAAGGTAGATAAAACAAGAATATACCTAGAATGGTGTGACACACCATGCATAGGAATTTATAGTGGACACTTTGGAATAACTTGGTTTCTTGGGAGTTGGATGCATGAGTAGATCTTACTCAATATAAGTGGGGGCTAGCAAAAGACTGGGAGCGACCAACTAAGAGAGCAATAATGGACATAATCATGCAGAGCGACAAAACATTACTAATCAGAGCATAAAGTGGTATCACAAGTCAAAAACTAAATGACCATAGAGGCTAAGGTGACTTGTTCATAGTCATAACAGGGTGTGAGCATGTGCCAAGTTAACCCAAACAAAGCATCAAAGGAGAATACCACAATATTATGCTTTTGTATGCTAAAACAACGCATGATTCTTTCAAGGAACATTAAGCAATCCTAATTGTTAACAAGTCATGATACAGAAATAATCACTAATCATAAGGTCAAAACAACATCTAGCATGACATGATAAAGTCTAAGTCACAGTCAAAGCAAGCTCCTCTTGTACTACTAAAGCAAGAACTTCCTACTCTTTTCCAACACCAATCAACTTATTTGAAACAACACAGTGAAAAACGGAGGTCCAACTACTTTATTCAAGCAAACTAAGCAAACAAAAACCAAAAAATGAAAAGTAAGTCGCTCCAAGAACAACACAACTTGTGCATGAGACAATAAAAAACAAAGTGTCTAGAAGGACCTGAGATTTTTATTGATGAAGGGGATGCCTTGGGCATCCCCAACCTTTGACGCTTGTATGCTTGAATATTTATTGGGGTGACTGGGGTGGCATCCCCAAGCTCGATCTTTTATCCATTCTTCATCTCGTTACATCATTCTTCCTTTACACCTAATTTTTTTCCTTCATACAGAAGTTCACACAATCTTCATTAGCAACATTAGTGCATTCAAAAGATAATAGACCTTTGGGGTTTAGTTTTAAAACAGAAAAACTTTCACTAAAGACACAAGGTACTGTAGCAATTCCCTCAAAAAGCTCAATTTCCCAAAAAGAACCCAAAAGGGAATCAATAAGAAGCAAATGCAAATAATGGCAGAAATCTGTTAAAACGGACTAGCAGGTAGAAACTGATTTTTTTGAAGACCTTATGTTCCACAAATCAAAAAGTGTTGAACTAACGAAAGTTATCTAACAACCTAGGGGATTTATTCAGAAAATTACAGCTCAATCCGACTTACAGAGATTTTATACGAATTTTTATAGTGGAGAACAAAAATCTGTTTCGGGACAGCAACTCGCGAAATCTTACTTCCCTCTCATTAGAGGTTATTCTTGGCACAAAAATCAAACAAAAGGATAAGGAGAGGTTATTACGGAGGTAATAACTTCCAAGACTCAAGAAAACTATTGGGTTATCTCCCAAAAAAGTACTTTTCTTTAACGCCTTTAAGTTAGTCACAAGAGGCAAGAATCAAGTATTTTCAAATGAAAAGGCATTAACATCAAACCTTGCTTTCAAAGGAGGAGCAAAAGGCAACTTATCTCTCCTAATAGGGAAGTGTTAAATACCTTTATTGAATGGAGATTGATATTTAATGGTACCTTCTTTCATATCAATGATGGCACCAACAATTCTAAGAAAAGGTCTTCCCAAAGTAATAGGACAAGAAACATTGTATTCAACATCCAAAACATAGAAATCAATAGGAACATAATCATTGTTAACCATAATAAGAACATAATTAACACTCCCCATGAGTTTCTTTTTAGCATTATCATGAAGTGGGACATCCAAATAACAATCTTTCAAAGGTGGCAAATCAAGCATTTCATAAATCTTTCTAGGCATAATAGAGACACCAGAACCAAGGTAACATGAAGATTTGGGATCAAAGTCATTCACTTGCATATTAATGATGGGTTCCCAACTATCTTCTACTTTCCTAGGAATATAGGCTTTGTGTTTCCATTTTTCTTTCTTAATTTTAATGAGAGCATATGTAATGTGTTTGGTGAAATCTACATTCATATCACTAGCACTAGGACTTCTAGCAAGCTTTTGTAGGAACATAATCACTTCAGAGATATTGCAACCATCAAGATCAAAATCAAACTTAGCATCACAAGTAGTAGGCTTATTGGGTTTAGGCATTGTGGTAGGAGAAATAGGGGCTTCTTGTGGTTTGGTGGCATCCATATTGGTGGTGGTAATAGTGCAAACACTATTGTTTCTAGCAATTTCAGCTTCTCTTTCCCACTTAGCATGTAGTTGAGCTAACAGTCTAACATTTTCATCAATAATAACTTGTATGACATTAGTATCAGCAAAGGTACTTTCCAAGGATTCAGGTTTAGTAGCCATTTTATTAATCAAAAAGGAATGTGCTTCAGACAAAGATGAAATGTTTTTCTCAACATTCAAAAGCTTTTTCTCCATAGTTTTTTTGAAAACAGTTTGTTTACTAATAAAGTCTTTAAGAATGACTTCAAGTTCAGAGGGATCACTTCTAGTATTGTTGTAGGAATTTCCATAGGTATTGCCATTATTAGGATAAGGCCTATAATTATTGTTATTACCAAAATTATTCCTATAGGCATTATTGTTGAAATTATTGTTTCTAATGAAGTTCACATCAACTTGCTCTTCTTGAGCAACCAAAAAGGCTAAAGGAACATTATTTGGATCTATATGAGCTTTTCCATTAACAAGCATAGCCATCATAACATCAATTTCATCACTCAAAGAGGAGGTTTCTTCAACAGAATTTACCTTCTTACCATATGGAGCTCTCTTAGTGTGCCATTCAGAATAGTTGACCATCATATTATCAAGGATTTTTGTTGCAGCACCCAAGGTGATGGTCATAAAGGTGCCTCTAGCAGCAGAATCCAACAGATTTCTTGAAGAGAAGTTTAGTCCTGCATAAAAAGTCTGGATAATCATCCAAGCTGTCAGTCCATGAGTGGGACGGTTCTTAACTAAATATTTCATTCTTTCCCAAGCTTGACAACATGTTCATTATCAAGTTGTTTAAATTTCATTATTTCACTTCTCATAGATTTAATCTTAGCAGGAGGATAGTATTTTCCAATAAAAGTATCTTTGCACTTAATCAAAGAATCAATACTATTTCTAGGCAAGGATAGCAACCATTCTTTAGTTTTTCCTCTCAAGGAGAAAAGAAACAAATTGAGCTTAATAATATCTCCATCTACATCCTTATATTTTTTGCATCTCACAAAGTTCAACAAATTTATTGAGGTGGGCAGCAACATCATCAGAACTAGCACAGAAAATTGCTCTTTCATTACAAGATTCAACAAAGCAGGCTTAATTTCATAAAAGGTAGCATCAGGAGTAGGTGGAGCAATAGGTGTACTCAAGAAATCATTGTTGTTTGTGCTAGTGAAGTCACACAACTTGGTGTTCTCAGCAGAGTTCATTTTTGCAAAAGTGGAGCAAACCAACAGCACCAGCAACTAGAGTAGGAACTAATTTTTTTGTGTTTTTGATAAGAAAAAGCAAACCAAATGAAACTATTTTTTTTTGGAATTTTTGATAGAAAGAAGCAAACAAAACAAGGCAAAAGAAACTAAGCAAAACAAAAACAAAGTAAAGAGAGAGGTTGTGAAGGACTAACCTTGTGAAGCCGTCCTTAGCCTCCCCGGCAACGGCGCCAGAAAAAGCTTTGATTGCAGCTCAGATAACTGTAGAGCTTTGTTGGGAGACCCCAAGGGAAGGTGTGATGAGTACAGGAATAAGTTCTTCCCTTAGTAGAAACCAAGGTTATAGAACCAGTAGGAGGAAGGAAACGACTCAAAGGTGTTTCTAGCAACTTGGAAACCTGCACAACACAAACTCAATACTTTGCCCCAACGAACAGTGAGGTTGTCAATCTCACCGGTTTGCTAAAAACAAAGGATTAAACGTATGGTGTGGAAGGTGATGGTGGTTTGCAGAAAGTAAACAGTAACAATGGAAGATGTATCAATGGAAAAGATTGGACCGGGGTCCAAAGTTCACTAGAGGTGTTCTCCTTAAGATAAACAACATAACATGTTGGGTAAACAAATTACAGCGGGGCAATTGACAGGACAGAGCAAGGCATAATAATGCAATACTAGACATTCATGATCCTATGAGATTTGATTGGGCATTACAACAATATACATAGACCGCCATCCAACTGCATCTATGACTAGTAATCCACCTTCAGGTTATCATCCAAACCCCCTCCAATATTAAGTTGCAAGCAAGGGATAACTGCTTTAAGTAATGCGTGTAAAGTAAACAATACACTTGTTCCATGAATAAGAGATTGTTGTTTTATCCCTAGTAGCAACAGCACATCTACAACCTTAGAGATTTCTGTCACTTCCCCGGATTCAATAGAGGCATGAACCCACTATCGAGCATAAATACTCCCTCTTGGAGTCACTAGCATCTACTTGGCCAAGATAGCTACTAGAAACGAAGAGCATGCAAGATCTCAAACAACACAGACATGATAGAATCAATAAGATAGAATCATTAACCAATCTAACATAGTAATCTCAATATCCATCGGATCCCCGCAAACACAACATGCATGATTACAAATAGATGATCTTGATCATGAAGAGAGCTTGCAAGATCTAAACATGGCAGCACAAAGGAGGAAAAACAACCATCTAGCTATTGTATGGACTCATAGTCCAAGGTGGAACTACTCACGCATCATACCGGAGGCTGGCATGGTGATGAATAAGTCCTCCGGGTGATCTCTCCCCTCCGGCAGGGTGCCGGGAAGAGCTTCAGTCCCCCCGATCTAGGGACGATGGTGGCGGCGGCTACGGACTGTTTCGTGGAAGATTGATCGGGTACTTAGGGTTTAGGTATCATGGGCTTTTTATAGGCGAAGAGGGAGGCCGAGGGGGTGCCCGAGGCGGCTGCACCCCCCAGGCGCGGTTCAGGCCTGGCCGTGCGGCCAGGGGGTGTGGGCCCCTCGAGGCCCTCCTCCGTCTCGTCTTCTGTCTCCGTGTTCTCCTCCGTAAAATAATGACTTTGGCTTTTGTCCCATCCAATTCCGAGAATATTCATTTTCTGACTTTTTGGAATAAAAAAACAACAGAAAACAGGCAACTGGCACTGTGGCATCTTGTTAATAGGTTAGTCCCAAAAAAATATAAAAATACCTCAAAGTGTAGACAAATCAAAGCAAAGTGAATACTAAACGAGCATGGAACATCAAAAATTATAGATACGTTTACAACGTATCAGTATGCCCCTAAACCTTAAAAGACTTAGGAAGCTTCTGGATCAGAGTTCATCCAAAATGGGATGGTCGAGCTCGTGAACATCGGAGTAAGCTGTCACAACAGGTTCACAGAGTAGAGTTAATTTCCTTGACGCAATAATAATTGATTATTTATAAACTCAAAGTTTATTATTAATATTTATTCTTTATGTTATTAATGTTATGTGTCTCGAATATGATATTCCAATGAGAACTCATTAGCACGTGTGTGGTGAAGTAAATACCAAGTTGTTCCTAGTCCAAGTACGGATTCAGGATTTCAGTTTTGGGTGTACAAATTTTAACTAACTCGAAACATAAAGGTCAAGTGATAACATAGGTAAAAGTATAATTTACATATTGTAGGGCAATATATTAGAATTTTTTTTAGAAAAATATCTTAAAAGGTGATCGAGATTATAGAAAATAAGAAGAAAAATAAAGTTCTATCGATTCCACCACTAATTCGATGCCACCCTGTCCCGTGTGATTTTGTCAGTCCAATGCTTGGATCATCTTTTCTCGAATGGAAAACTATGATGATTGAGCCTATACGAACTTTTATTTTGAATGGATAAGGAATAAAGATCACAAGATCATCACACAAATTTATTAATGGTAGATATGTGTGGTGACCCAGCATACCACTGCATGTGTAGTACACTATAGTCGTTGACATGATATCCACAGAACACCGTTCCGTAAATATCACATCCCTCAGAGTGGCACAACAGAAACATTGCGGGTCCATATTACAAACATTCACACATTATTATTATTACAATACCAAAAGTTCAAGACTTCAAAAGGTTTCAACTTACAAACCAAAATATAAAGTGTTTCAGCGGAATTTTAAAAGTGGCAACTCCATCTAGGAGTTGAGCTCAGCAGCTTATTCTATAGAGTTCATGCTACTCGGCTCCGTTGGTTACTACTAACTAGGATACTTAGTTGGATTCGTTATCATCGACACCATAGCGGATTCCGTAATCCACTCCTTCAACACCTCCTGACAAGTCAGGCTCTTCATAGAACACATCTTCTTGACATTCAAATGCATACATTGGCACGTCTTCGGGATCCTCAGAGTCTAAGCAAGGGATCAAAGGAAAGGATGAGTAACAGCGTTACCCAACAAGTTCATTATATGCAAGGTGGGAAGTTTGATGCTCTAACTACCACCTCGGATTATAAATCCTTGGAACTATGCAGTTTTTGTAAATCTTTCTTCAAAGGTTGATTTTATTATGAAAATCTATGACCATCAGCCTTCACAGGTTGACCAGAACTTTCATGGAGTTCCTTTCATGCCGCGTTCGTAGCTCCTTCCCGGAACAGGGAGTAACAAGTTACAATTCTTACACTCTGTAGAGGTGCGTTACTTAACCCATGAGAGATCAACTCCTTGTTGCACAACCGGGCGTACTTTCTCGTCCACAATACCATGATGTGGGGCCCAGTAGTTGGTCCAAGCCAATCACTGCCCTCTTCACGACCTCGTATGCCTCCTTGGTGTACACCATGCCCACATATCGAATTACGGCAGTGGTTTGTACAAACCGTTAGATGCCAGAACTATCGTTGGACGATGAGGTTTCCCACCCATATGTTGCATATCCTCTATGAATTACCAATTAATATGCACGCTACGAGGATAACAACCACGACCTGCACATCCGGCTTCATGCGAGAGGAAGAAGATACAACTGACTTCTTTGTCCCATTCCAAATCTCATGGCTAACGCGTAATATACGATGCTAGAATCACTGATGTCAGGGGTTATTAAGTCCCTAATTGATCATCATTGTTGCAAATAAAACCCTAAGTTCTATTGCTCCATTATATGATCACTTAGGATGATATCTATGATTTCTTTATTTGTGAAAATAATATTTTCATTCTTTGGAGTATATATGATAACACACAATTTGCAAATACTTTGATAAAGACTCTTCAAAGGATATGGGCAAGTGATGAACTTTCCTTGTGATGGCAAAGTAGTGAAGTCTGATGCTTGCACTGGCCCTTGAGCTTCTATGTCTACAAAAACATCATTATTGCCCGGTAAGGACAATATTTAAAGAAGCAAAATGATTATGCAAAGTAATGTAATGCATCATTTATCTTTATATGTATTCTCCCCCATTTATTTCAATTAAAAAAATTCTTTTAATAGTAAAGAATTTATAAATATTTTTTTAATATTTAAAGAATATTGTATTTATTTACTTTATTTCCTTTTATTTGAATTTTTTTAATTTAATAATTCCTTTAAAAATTATTTAAATACCAAAATTGTTGTGAAATATTTGTTTAGTATTTTTATAAAATACTACAATATTAATATATAATGAAAGTAATTTTTATTTATTTTTATCAACTATAAATAATTTTGTAAAATTCCATAAGGAATATTTAAATTACAAAATTCTTAATAAAATTTATATGTTTAAAATTTTATTTCTTAATTTATTTGAATAGTTTAGATTATTGTGAATCCAAAAATATTTTATTTATCATTTTTGGATTTTTATTTTATTTTCTAGAATTTATTTTAGTTTAGGGGTATTTTGGTCTTTTCCAATTATTAAAACAGGCTTTAAAGGAATTGGGCTTTCTGTTTAGTTTTATTGGGCCCTTGTGGCCCATTAGGCAAAGTCAAAGTAACCACCCTGAAGGGTTTCTGGCCCAATCCAGCCCATCACTCTCTCTCTCTCTCTCTCGAGCTCACCTCTCTCCTCCTTCCCCGACCCTGTGGTTAGCGGTGCTGTCGCCGACGATTCGCGCCGCCGCGGACCCTCCTGTCCGCCGCCGTGGTGTAGGATGAGGTTATTGGCCCCGCTCTCCCCTCCTGTCCAATTGGATTTGGACCTAGAGCCCTCTGTGATCAGATCGATGCTGTCCCGAATCCTAGGGTTTGGGGTTCGCGTTGATCTGACGCCGTCGCTGCTGTTGTGTGTCGTGGAGATGCTCCTCGCCTCCAGACGTGGCTAAGTTCGCCGCCGTGGCGATGTGTGGGTTGCAGATCCCCCCTGGGGTGCTCCCCGTGCCGCCATGTTCGTCGGCCATCTCTGCTTCCTCTTCTAATCTACAACGAGGACCTTTGGTAAGTCATTCCTCTCCCCTCGTGCTATCTGTGCTAGGCCATCCTATGCTAGATGTGGTTAGTGACCTTCCTGGTGACTGTCTGGTTCTGATTAGGATGATTTGTTTTATTTAGGGTTCATACCCTGGTGTGGATTAGATAACTGATGAATTGGATCATGTGTTAATGATCCCTGAACCTGTTAAGTGGTGACTAGCTGTGGCTTACTACTGATGATTAGTTGCGGTGATGCTAGTGGTTTACTGCTGATGATTAATTATGGTGATGCTAGTGGTTTACATGGTTAAATTTCATATGATTCAGATGGTAGAGTTGCTCTGGAAACAATACTTGGTAAAGCTAGTGGTTTTGATAACTTACCACTGTCATTACTTGGTTAATGACAGTGAGTATGGTGTGATGAAGTCACTGTATTAGTACTGTGGCTTAAGAATTCATGTATAAATTGAGATCAAAATGGTCTCTTATAGTGAAGACATATATATATATATATGAATATCCTGTTTATGATTCCTGTGTTTAAGAATAGAAAAATGATTTATAATTGGTTGATTGTATCTATGAAGATTGGATGCTTAACCTGCTTAGTTTAGAACTGTTCTTGTGACACCATCCTTGTATGGCACACAAGACTAGATTATTTTACTTGGTGTGGTTTTATTCAAGCTTAAGATTTGGCTTGGCATGATATATAAGTGAAATCCTCTTTCCTTGTATCCCTAGAACCAATGATGTTGGTCTGAGGTTTAGGGATTTAGACCTCTATCTTGTTGATTCACATGGATTGGTTCTGGTAGTGATACTAGCTACTGTTGCTTGAATCAAAGTTGGGGAAAGTTGCTTGTAAGCTTGATAACTTATATAGATCCATAAGATTAAATCCTAAGGTGCTACTCTAATTAAAGAGATGTGCCTAGAGGTTTAGTTCTTGGCTATATTTATTCTTGAATTGAAATATAGTTTGATAGCTTAGATCAATGATGTTGTCCTAAGATCTAAGTTGGATCTTTATAGTTTTCTGGTTGCTTTTAGTGTTTAAAGTTCAGTGATGGATTCACCCCACTTGGGTGTTTTCTGAGAATTTGTATAAAAGACAGATCATGTCATCTTGTCTAATCTTAGACAGATAGATCATGTGATGGTCTATTTACTCACCACACTATTTTATGTTGAGGTTGGTAGTGGTTGATCTTATGGTAGCTTGATCTGGTGCTCTTCTGGTATTTCCAGCTCCTGGCTTGTCCTTGATCTAGCCTTTCATCTCCTGATCCTGATGGCTTGATCTTAGTCTTGCTATCCACCTGATCCACCCCTCCTTATGTCACCATCTTAGTGATGTGATCCTGGGCTTTGGTTGGTGTGATCTTAGCTTGGCTTTGGCTTGGTTTAGCTGCCGGCTGCTGTGCTTGGTGTGTAAGAACAATGGAATGGTGTGGGGATTGGCTTCTCATGGCTGTGTTGATGGTTTTGTTTGATTGTGCAGTTGATGTGGTGTTGACAGCACACCCATGCAGTTTGGTGTGTGTGTGCTGCCTGTGTGCTTGTTGTGCACCCTATGGATATGCTCTGACTGTAAAAGTTACTTTTACCATGTTACCAGTTACCTGACTGGTGAATCTTGCCTCCCCTTGTTGTTTATTTGACTTATGGCTTAAATTTATGAAAGATAGATTCTTTCATTTGGTGAAACTTGCCCCTTAAATTACTCAATGATGAAAAAGTGAACAGTGCACTTTACTGTCAACTCTGAGAGTAAAATTATTCTAATTCTAACTTTCTTTTTCTTTTTAAGTTTTATGTTTATTTTGCAGGTATCAGATTTGAAGATCAAGACTTTAGTTTAGGTTTTTCTTTTTATTCATAGAATAGTCACTTGTAATAACTCTCTGATTCAATTGTAATCTTTAATTTATTCTTTTGTAATTTTTATTCTTTTTGTAATAAAAATTGTACTATTATCAATAAAGAAATATTATCCTTTATTTATTTCTTTTAGTAAAGATTGTTACTTATTTACTTAGGTTACAATTTTGTAACTCATTATTGAATAAGATTTTGGAATGGAGATTCTTATTCTTAATTACTTTCTTTATATAAAGTTTGAGTTATTATTGGTTAACTCTTAATTAAATCAAAGACTCAAACATTATTTAAAATTCTTTTGAATTATAATTCAAACACTCAAGTTTTAAATTCTAATTTCATTTCCCAAAACACTCTAATCCACAAAGATCATATCAAAGTCTATAACAATCACCCTTCAAGACTATAACTAATCTCCAAGTATGAAAGAAACCTTGATCACTTTAGGTTTTTTTTATTTGGCGAAAAATTTACCCACATTTTCATAGATGAATGCATGAAACATTTCAAATTTATAAATCTACCCTTCGTTAGTTCCTAAATACTGGGATGTTACAATATGTTTCTTGGAAAAGATGTACAAGGGCCACTGTCTAATGAGTCGCTTGCAACTTAGGCTGTACTTTTTTCGTTCGGAAATAAGGGTTGCCGATTTATTTAGATACACATGTAGTTACACCCTAAAACATGACTAAATACATGCGTATCTAGACAAATGTGCGATATTTATCTCCAAGCGACGGAACTAGTAAACTATAAGATTTTCACATAGTTTGTGGTTGGGAGAAATACTACATATGTTAGAGAAAACATGCTACTAGTGTTGTATATATTCACCGTACAATTATATAAGAGTTTTTCGGGAAAAGAACTATATAAGAGTTTTTTTCTGAAAAATTTGGGTGTACATTTGTACACCTTGCTCCATGCAAAATCCGTCCATGCCTAGTCTCGTCTCTAGGATTAGCTCATATGTTATAAGATGATCTTGTTTCATCATTGTGCGTATTGTTATTTAGAACAAGGATACTGACAACAACGATGAGAGCACATCGTTGGGAAAACAACAGCATTGAACTGATCCAATTATATGATTAACTTAGAGACGGTATCATCGCAATTCATTAGTTCATCATAATAGCATTGTCTTATATTTCTTTACACTGAGTATCGGAGGTGGTGTTTTGGCTCCCAGATGCAAATGAATCTATTATAAAAAATACATAAAAAATAAAATTTAAATTATCAAAATAATATGAACAAAAATTTCGCATATGTATTCAGACATTCTAGATCCATACACAAGTTTTTATGAAGAATGAACATTTTATATGGTTTGTGTAAAAAGGACAAAAACATGTTCGTGAATAGTTTAGAGCACTGAAATTTGTCTTTTTCACATGTGACATCTAAAATGTTTTTTTCACCCGCAAACTTATACACAAACATTTAGTGTCCAGATATACATGTAAATATTTTTTCTAATTATTTTGACATTTTAAAATATGTTTTATCATAATAGGTTCATTTGCACCCGTAAGCCGAATTGGATTTCCGCTAAGTGTCGTCTTAAGTTTTAGTGAGAGTGAGAGGCCTCTGTTCGACACGGCTCAAAGGACATGACATGACAATGAAAAAAAATGGGGACGGACGTGTAGGTTGGACGGTAGACTTCGATGTTCTAACTTCTATCAGTACTCAGCTGTCCTTGGTAAATATTGGCGTGGAGCGTCTATTTTTAATGTTTGATGGTCAAAGTGAGTATGTCGTGTCATACACATATTGGTTTATCTCGGTTATTTTCGGAATATAAAATGCCTTACCGTCTATCGAACTGTACACGAAAGAAAAAATTACAACACACTTAGCCACGAAGCAAACAATCAAACCGTGATCAAGGCATTTTTTAAGGGTGGTACCGGTAATAATCCTACACGGAGGATCAAGCCAAAAAAGACGTGGCGCCCAGGTGTCTGGCGCGCTGGCAAGAGCGCGTACCTCGCGTAGCGTAGCCTTCCCGATCGGCCCCAACGGTCGGTTCGGCCGATGTAGTCGGTTCGAATTTCGAAATAAATATCCACTGCCCTGCCTTCCTCCGCCTCTCCCCTATTCCCCTTCCTTTCCTGATCAATAACTTCACGCCACCAGCGCCGCCGAATCAAATCGAATCGCCCACCCGATCTCGTCGCCATGGATTTGCCCAAGCGTCTCGCTCCCCAAGGTAATTAGGGATCCGATATGCTCTCCTTGATTATTATTTTTCCAAGCTTCTGCCGCGTCCTTAATTGATCCGTTTGCTCGCACGCGCAGATTCCCCCGGAAGAAACCCCAGGGAGGCGCCCAGAGCCATGGAGGCTGACGAGAACGCCACCCCGAGGCGTCCCGTGCCGGCAAGGTCCGCGTCTCCGCAGAGGAAGAAGGTTTTGGGCGAGAGGAACGGCGCCGGCAGCGGCAGCCGCGGGGAGGGCGCGTCCGCGCAGCCTAAGGTCGCGCCTAGCCCGCCATCTCCCGCCAGCCGCTCGGGGGCGGCTTACGACCCGAAGACGAACTGGACCACGCCGCGTCCGGAGTTCCTGCGCTACGACCCGAAGCGGAGCGCCGAGATCCTGCTGCGGCTGGATAGGGAGCGCAAGGTGGAGGAGGAGATCTCCGGTGTCACCTCGGGCACCGAGATCTCGGAGGAGGTGTCCGCTGACTCGTCGGCCAGAGAGAGCGACTCTGACTCCGACGAGGAGGACGAGTGGGAGGAGGTGTTGCCGGCGCAGGGAGGTAGCCGGGCGAGGCGGCTGTTTCTTCTTCTCGTGTCTGCGGCCTGCCTGCTCTGCTACGTCTACTGTATGAATTCCGCCCCCTTCCCTGCTACTTCGGAAGAGCCTCTCGGTTTCGTTGGATGGAATGGGAGCATGCATGATGTCGGCGTGCATGAAGTATTTTCTTTGGGGCCAGTTGACATGATGGGTTTAGAGGATGAACCTGAAGCAGATATGGGTCAAATTTTGGACCAGGACAGTGAAGATGGTATCCGTTTGCACGGTCCAGGAGGTTCTCCTAGCAATTTCATGGCAGTTGCAATGATAGGAATGGCAGATGCTTGCCCTGATGTTCCATTCGGAGAATTTTCATGCCAAATCGGGGATGAGAATAGTGAGAATGTGGATGTTCTGAAGGAGGATTCCGAAACAGGCAAGCTGAAATCAAAAGCGATAGTAGGTGGAGATGTCAGTGGCGATTCCTTTGGTTCCACCCACAGCTGTGATACTAGTATGGAAGAAGACGTGCTAGTATTAGTTCATCAGGAGAAAGGGGAAGATGATTCAGAGCACTCTATGGAGAAAATTATGGAATCAGGAAGTCTGAAGGTGGAGACTGACGATAAGGAACTCCTTGCGGCATTGGAGTATGGGAACACAGCAGAAGCTGCCAAGGAAGTCGCTCATATGGTAAAAAAATTCTGGTCTGCAGTGGAGCCTCATTTGCTGAAGATGTTGGCATTCTTGTCTCTTGCAGGCTTTGTGACTGCTATGCTCAAGTATTCACAGAGATCTCGTAACGTCAATGTGCCCAAGTCAAAACGTAGACCCTCGGCTCCACCAGCGCGAGTGCCAACCCTAGCTCATCATAGTATTGCACAGCCGCCAGCGTTTCATTCAGAGCAACCTGTCCAACGGACAATACCCAAACAAGAGACATCTTCCTGCTTAGAGCTTCCTGTGCAATCATTGTTACCCAAGCAAGATCTATCTGTCAGACTTGATGGTCCTTCAGTTGGTCAGAGGAATCATAATCAGAAAATTCAGCAAGGGGATGTTATGGCAAGCATTGGAAGGGCTTCAGATGTTATGGATCATGAAGATATTGACAAATCAAAGCCACCAGTGATTCAATTGCTTGGAGAGTTCTCGTATTTGGCTATAGGCACCTCAAGAGGGAGGCCTGTCAAAGACTCGAATCAGCATGGTGTAGATACCACGGTTCAGGAATCGGTCAAGATGCAAAAGGAATCTGACAAGACTCAAAGCCCTGGTGTTCAAGCAGCAAGGAAGAAGGTAAATTCTAGTTCGTTTTGGATAGACTTTGTAGAGATACATTATTGTGTGGCAAGTGTGCTTGCATCATAGATTTAATTGGTTTATACATTCCCACAAGTATTCAGACCCCTAGCATTTTTAATTTGAAAATCCCTTAGAAAGGCAAATTAACTGCAACTTACACACAGCATGCATTTTTGTCCCCCATTTTACTCAATGGATTAGATACCTTCTGCAAATTAGACTTGTGCAGAGAAGTAGTTAACCTGCAGGTTAGTACATCAAAGTCGAAAAGTAACGCCTTGTGGGCTAAATAGAGGGTATTTTAGCTAAATTTGCCAAATATGGGGGGATTTTAGCCAAAAAAGATCTTGGGCTGTGCGTGTGTGTGTGTGTGTGTGTGGGGGGGGGGGGGGGGGGGGAGGTGCCGCCGCCCTGACCTACATGTAGCTCTGCCGTGGGACATCGGCATCCCTTCTCTACTCGCATTGTCTGTTCCAAAGCACATTACAGCATTTGAAATTGAATTAATTATATCATCACACAATGCTTCAGATTAGTTTATAATTATTCTGCAGATATCAGTTTGTTTTCAAGCATATATATTTTCTGTATGCAGTGCTTCAAGCTTGGTAGTAACTTGTGGGTTTTTGCTAGCAGGAGAGTGCAGCAGAAGAAGAGAGGATTGGTGCGACGCCGACTCCACTGAGGCGTTCGAGTCGGCTCCGTAAGAAGGTTTCTCCCTGAGCAAGTGCATTTTGTTGATGACAGTGTTGATTCTTCCTGGTGCCGGGAGTTGTGGGAGACATCACCTAGTTGTAACCCAACTGAATCTAGCTTTTGTGATGTAGCTATGACAAGTTAATGTAAAAGACCTGCACTATGTTTGGTTTGCCCACAAACGTAACCTGTAGAATCTGCATTTGACATTTGATGCTTTTGTACTCAGTAGCTGCGCCTATACGTGATGGTAAAGCAAAGGTTGCTGGTTGTATATTGGACAAATTAGTCATTTCCCACACTATCTAATTGGGTCAGTATTATATGGTTAATGGTGTAATAATTTCCCTGATGCTCCAGATATTTTGGGATGCTCGTTTTGCTGTGCCTGTTGGCCATCAGATTTACAAGAGTCTCACAGCTTTGCTGAATCATATTTCTTTTTCAGTTAGGTTCAGGTTCTTCTTGACCTTTAATGGTGTGCTTTCCCTGATGCTACAAACGTTTGTGATGACCGTTGGCCAGCAGATCTAGAAGAGTTTCACAGCTTGCTGACTCATTTTTGTTCTTTAATTTAGTTCAGTTCCTTGAAAAGAAATCCTGAGAAAATGAGTCTCCTTGATATTAACCTTGATCTAAATAGGGCTTGGATGAGTCACCTTCAGTTAAGTTCAGTTTCTTCAAAAATATACTATCCTCAAGAAAATTAAGCTTATTAACCTTATGTGTTACAGGACATGTCACATTTGAGGAGGAATTAAATAGAGGGGGGTCTATGGACATGGAGATTTGACACCCAGGTCTAAATGCATCTATTATGAAAAATACATTTTATATGAAATTCAAAATATTGAAAAATTTTGGAACAAAATCCCGGGTGTGCATTCGGACATGCTATGTCCTCACACGAAGTTTTGCACTCAGAAGATATTTTTTGTGGTCTGTACAAAAAAGACAAAAGAATATCTTATGAAAAACTATTTTGCAACACCAAAAATTGTCTTTTTTACATAGTTAACATTTTATTAGTGAAACTTGGTGTATGAACATACTCCGTCCATCCGGAAATAAGTGTACTTCTAGGTTTTGCCTAAGTCAAACTTTATTAAATTTGACAAATCTTTTAGATAAATATATCAACATATATTACATGAAATTTTCATATTATGAAACTAAATTTGAAAACAAATCTAGAAATACCGATTTAGTGTCATAAGTATTGCTACGTTTTCTATAAAATTAGTCAAAGTTTACTAAGTTTGACTTAACACAAACCTAAAAGACACTTATTTTGCGGATCAAAGGAGTATAATGTCAACATGTAGATCCGAATATTTTTTTTCAAAATTTTCAACGTTTTGAAATATGTCTTTTTGACGGTGGATGCATCTACTCCAGAAGCCAACGTGGATTTTCGGAGGTCTATTTCTTCCAAACTATAGTAAGCAAAATGTTTGGGAAAGATGGGATTGTTTTTTCCTTATTTACTTGCTGGCGCGGGCGCTAAATCGTTATCTTTGGCGCATGTCAAAAAAAGCAAGTTTCTGTTGTCTCTGTCTTATACGTAACAGAAAAGAAAAGGACTCTATGCGATTACCGCATCCTCCACCTACCGTTGTGCCAGATTGCAGTCCTGAGCGTACTAATAAAAAAGAAAGTTTCGTGTATTAATTTCCTTTTTCTAAAAATTGGAAATACTATAACGTTTGAACCACATGTCAAAATTAAGATTCGTTTTCACTTTTGGAACCCTCACAACGAACTCTTCAAAACTAGATCTCATTTGTATATGTTTCTGACATGGTTATACCACGCGGGTACACGATCTCAGCATACCTAGTTCAGCCCAAGGAAGGCCCACGGCAAATATACGTCGGCCCATGAAGACTTTCGGATGGCCAAGGCCCATAACGCCTTTGGATCCTTGGAGAGCAAGACTAGAGTAGATAGGAAATTCAAAGGGGTAAACCCTAAAACCTGTAACCGACTCGATCTATGCCTGGGACCTGCCTATCTCTATATAAGGGCCAGGAGGGCACGACGAGGAGGCCTCTCTGACAATCTCTCGCACACCACCGCATACACACCTCCACGCCATATTGCATCTGCGCACTCCTGTAACCTTCGGTTCCGCCGTAATCAAGAGCAGACAAGCAGGAGTAGGGTTTTCCCTCCGGGGGCCTGAACCTGGGTAAACCTCGTGTCCCCGTGTTGCTTATTTGCTAACTGTTCCGTGATCTCCAGCATCCCCATCTTCTCCAAAACCCAAGTCCATAACAATGGGCATTGACGAGATTAAACCTCGTCAATTGGCGCCGTCTGTGGAAACTGGGGACGCTGATTGTGCGATCGTGACGGTCCCAACCCAAGCGATCTACAACTCCGCGGCGACGGAGAGTCATCTCCTCTTCGGCGCCTTCGACTTCACCGCCCACTCACCGGCCACCATGAAGGACTTCGAGCCCGTTGGCGACGGACTCGAGATCCTATTCGGGAGCTTCTGCTTCCAGGTGGGGCAGACCGGCACTCTCCGCCTTCCAGAGCGGGTGCCTCTACCATCGATCAGGCCCGCTTCTTGGGCTCCAACCCTGTGCTACGCACATCATCATCAACAGACGAATCCTATGACAGCAGCAGCTGCAACTCCGATCTGTGCGATCCGCCATCGGACGAAGGGACCTACGGTTCCGGATCCGAAAGTTGCGGCAGCAGCAGACTGATCTACGAGCGCTACCAGTGCGTCACGGTCATCCAGGATCAGGAACACAATCCGCCACCCAACCCGCAGGGTAGAAACGGTGAAAACAGAAGAAGCCAATCTCCCCCCACCCAACGGGAAAAACAACAATCGGGTCATCCACCTCAACGAGGAGGGATGAGCTTAAGCACGCGAGGCCGTGGCAGGCAACAAGATCCTGCCCGCTGATGCCTCACGAGATCTACTGATGGCATACCACATGCTCCTCATCGAGGAGCACAAGAAGAAGATCAAGATGCAGGAAGTGCTTGACAAGCGCAAACAAGCAGCTTCGGAGTCCAGTGCGTGACGAGCTGCGCTCTCCGCCATGGGCATTGGCTCCAGCTCGCACGGCAACAACGGCAACAAGCACCGTTCTCGGATGGAGAACATGGACCCCAAAGAGCGTCGCGAGGTGACCCGAGCCCTCAGCGCGTCCTTCATGGAGATGGACGCCGACGGCAACGTCATCCCAAAAACGCCACAAGCTACGATCATGGCAGCCACCGCGTACCTCGCATTCCACCCACCTCCGGAAGGGGACCCGAAGAGGGCCATGCACAAGTCCGCGCTTACCGGACTCGGACTCGTTGGAGCTGCGCTCCACGGAGAAGCTCTTGCGGAGCCAAAAAAGAAGGCTGCGGTCAGATTCAACCACAGCCCCACACCCTCATCCGAGGACGAAGAACATGACCTTCCTCGAAGGAATAAGAGCTCGCGCCGTCGTAGCCGCGACTATGACGCTCGAAACGAGCTCACGCAGCGCAAGATTGACAAAGCGTGCGCCAAGCGCGTATGCTCGTCTGAATCCGAGATGGATGAAGACGAAGGAGAACTCTGCGGAGCTCGATGCTTCAGCAGATCTGTCCGACGGACAAGGATGCCGTGAAACTTCAAGCTCCCTTCGGACACTCCGAAGTTCGATGGCACACAGGACCCCAAGGCGTGGCTCAACGACCACTTGTCGTTCGTCAAGCTGCACGGCGGAAGCAGGGAAACCGCCATGCAATGCCTTCAGCTGCAGCTGACAGGCGCAGCTCGGATCTGTCTAAGCAGCCTATTCTCAGGATCCATCCGAAGTTGGGAGGAGCTGGCGTACAGTTTCATCCGAAACTTCAAAGGCACCAGAAAGAGGCCTGCCTCGATCGAGGAGTAGCGAGCCTGCACTCAACGAACGGGCGAATCCATTCGCTCGTACATACTGCGCTGGTCCAACACCAAGAACTCCGCGGCGCACATCTCCGAAGAAAGGGCTATCGACGCCTTCAAGGACGGCGTCAAGCGCCAGGACTTCAAAGAACTTGGACGCGTCAAGCCCAAGACACTCGACCACCTTATGGACATCGCCAACAGATGGGCCGACGGCGAGGACTCCGTCCACCGAGCGCACTCGGAGGAAGAGGACGACTAAGGCCGACGGCGAGAACGCCGTAGCAAGAGGAGTTCGCGCGTCTACGATGATCGCGATGGACCCGACATGGTCGCGGCTGGCTACGCTGACCGCCGCAGTGATGGCAACCGCAACAGCGGCGGATACCGCGGAGGCAATTTACGCGATGGAGGACGCCTAGCACAGTCGTGGCAACGCCGCGGTCGCGACGACGGACCCTCAGCATACGAAAAATTGTCGGGTCCATGCACCATCCACTTCTACATCGGCAAGCAATATGGTAAGAAGAAGGCAAGCCACATGCTCAAGGCTGTCGCGAGTTCCAAAAACTCAGCGAAAGCATGGCTCAGATGAGGCAGCAAGCCCCAAACCCTGGATTCGGGAACGCACCCGCACTAGGCGAGATAGCGCATGGAGCTCCTCCACCGCCACATGTAGGAGGCCCGAACCACCCAGTCGCACCCGCACAGAATAACGGTGGGCACGGGTATCCCCCACCGAAAGGAGCGCTGTTGATCCAAAAAGGGCACCCAACGAATAGGGTGCAGAAGAAAATCACCCGTCAGATCAACCTGGCCGTGACAGCTCCACCCGCCATCCCTGAGTACCTCAGCGGATCGGAGTCCTGCATCACGTTCAGCCGTTCGGATCACCCTTGCCAGGTCCCTCGCCCAGGTCATGCTGCCCTGGTGCTTTGAGGCGCAGATCGGAGGTTTCGAGATGAGCCGCGTCTTCATGGACGGTGGCAGCGGCATCAACCAGATGTTCGCAAGCACCCTAGCAGCAATGCGGATCCCGCTGTGCAGCCTGGAACAATCAGACACAACGTTCCATGGCATCGTTACAGGAAAGGGCATATTCCCCCTGGGAAAGATATGGCTCGACGTCATCTTCGGCAAACCGGATAACTTCCGATGCGAGCGTCTCAAGTTCGAAGTGGTGTACTGGCCATCACAATACCACGCCATCCTCGGGCGTGTAGCATTCACAAGATTCCTGGCAGTACCACACTACGCGTACCTGCTACTCAAGATGCCAGGACCCAGGGGCGTCATCACGGTCCACGGGAGCTTCACCCGATCGGACCACTACGACAGGGACTTCAACAGAATCTCCCAGTCATTCGGCATGCAAGAGGAGCTAGTAAGGCTCCGCGAGGTGACGGACAATGGGGCACCCCCAGTCGCATGGCAAAACGCACCTGATATGTCTTTCGACTCCACCATCAACACAAAGAAGGTGCAGGTCCACCCGAAGAATGCCTCCAAGATGGCGCTGATCGCCAACGATCTCAGTCCCGCATAGGAAAGCGCGCTCATCGAATTCCTCCGTGAGCGCTGGGAAATCTTCGCCTGGTGTCCTGCGGACATGCCAGGAGTTCCTAGGGAATTCGCCGAGCACGCACTCAACGTCTTTCCAGACGCCAAGCCTGTCAAGCAGTCCATCCGGCCACTGTCCGAGCTCCGGGCCGAAGCCATAGGGATTGAAGTCAACAGGCTACTCGCTACAAACTTCATCAGGGAGATTAAAGAAAACAAGTGGCTCGCCAATACAGTGATGGTCCCCAAAAAGGACACGGACATCCTGCGGATGTGCGTGGACTTCACGTCGCTGATCAAGCACTGCCCGAAGGACCACTTCCCTCTCCCTCAGATTGATCAGATCATCGATTCGACTGCAGGATGCGAGAAACTCTCCTTCCTTGACGCCTACTCAGGCTACAACCAAATTCGACAAAAGGTCAAGAGAAAACGGCGTTCATCACGCCGTTCGGAGTGTTCTTCTACAACACAATGTCCTTCGGGCTAAAGAACGCAGGTGCCACGTACCAGCGGTGCATGCAGGCATGCCTGAAGGACCAGATCGGTCGCAATGTCCAAGTCTATGTCGACGACATAGTCATCAAAACCAGGGAGGCGAGAACACTCATCGACGATCTCCGCGAGACGTTCGATAATCTCGACCGCTACAGGATCAAGCTTAACCCTGAAAAGTGCGCCTTCGGCGTCCCATCGGGCCAGCTGCTTGGTTACTTCATCTCCCAGCGAGGAATCGAGGCGAACCCAAAGAAAATACGGGCCATAATGGCCATGGAGAAGCTGAAAAACCTCAAGGGTGTCCAGCAGCTTGCAGGACGAATAGCGGCATTGAGCAGGTTCATCAGCCGCATGGGCGAGAAAGCACTGCCATTCTACCAGCTGCTGCGCAAGGCAGACAAATTCGAGTGGACGCCTGAGGCGGATGACACATTCGAAGATCTAAAGCGGCTGCTCTCTACCTCGCCCGTCTTGGTTACGCCAAAGGAGCACGAGCCCCTACTGCTGTACATAGCAGCTACACACCAGGTGTGAGCACCGTACTAGTGGTCGAGCGGCCCGAAGAGGGCAAGACCCATGGGGTCCAACGCCCAATCTACTACCTCAGCGAGGTATTGACGCCAACAAAGCAGAGGTACCCTCACTACCAAAAACTCGCCTACGACGTGTTCATGACGGCTCGTCGGTTGAGCCACTACTTCCAGGAGAACCAGGTGATGGTCGTCAACGAGGCACCCCTGAACAGCATCCTGAACAACCCAGAGGCCACAGGACGCGTGGCCCTGTGGGGCATCGAGCTGTCACCTCTAGACATCATCTATGAGAAACGCCACGCGATCAAGTCTCAAGTCCTCACGGACTTCCTTGTACACTGGATGGAGCCGCAGCTTCCAGACACCCCAGACATGACACAGTCATGGACGATGCACTTCGACATCTCCAAGCGTGAAGCCGGAGCAGGAGCCGGGGTCATATTGACCTCCCCGCAGGGCGATAAGATGAAGTACGTCCTCCGGATGAAGTTTCGAGCTTCCAACAACGAAGCAGAATACGAGGCCCTCATCCACGGAATGAGAATGGCAAAGATCTACGGCACAACGCGCCTGGTCATCTACGGTGACTCCAACCTCGTCGTCCAGCAGACGATGAACGAGTGCGAAGCGCATGCCTCCAACATGATTGCGTACCGCGCACTCTACAACGCACTCGAAGGAGACTTTGACGGCTGCGAGCTTCGGCACGTTGGAAGAGAAAGCAACGAGGAGGCCGACAGACTCGCCAACATCGGCTCCACCTGCGCACGGGTGCCACCAGGTGTGTTCCTCGAGCAGATCTGCATACCATCCATCAAGCGGAAATTCCCCAAGGGATCACCCGAAGAAGCAGAACACTCGGGGGCTACGCTACCCGACGGTCAAGAAGGACCCAAAAAGCTGGACACAGAGGTCGCTGTGGTCAACCTGATGCAGGTCACGGCAGTCGAAGAAACTTGGACACAGCCATACCTCCGGTACTTGATAGACGGAGAACTGCCTGATAGCCCGACGGATGCCCGGCGCATATCTCGCCGATCCAAAGCCTTCACCATCATCAATGGCGAGTTATACAAGCGCAACATTTCGGGTGTACTACAAAGGTGTGTCACCATCGACGACGGAAAAACCATCCTCCAAGACATCCACGAGAGCATCTGCGGCCATCATGCAGGCAGCCACTCCCTTGTCGCCAAAGCTCTACGAGCTGGATTCTACTGGCCAACGGCCATGAACGACGCCAAGGACATCGTCCGAAGATGCAACGGGTGCCAAAGGTTCGCCGATAAACCACACGAACCCGGATCAGAGCTCAGGCCCATACCTTTGGCCTGGCCTTTCGCCCAATGGGGCCTCGACATTATCGGCAAGCTGCTAAGATCTTCGAAAGAGGGACACGTCTACCTCCTGGTCGCAGTCGACAAATTCACCAAGTGGATTGAGGCTGTGCCGGTCACTAACCAAAAGGGAAAAACTGCCGTCAAGTTCTTTGAATCCATTGTCTACAGGTTCGGCGTGCCACATAGCATCATCACCGACAATGGATCGAACTTCATCTCCAAAGAATTCTAGGACTTCTGCGAAGGCCTCGGAATCAATGTCATATACGCCTCAGTGGCGCACCCGCAAACGAACGGGCAGGTGGAGAAGGCCAACGGCCTCATCGGCGCTAGCATCAAGAAGCGCCTCATGAGCCCACTTGAGCGACTCGCCGGAGCCTGGACGAAAGAGCTTCCCTCCGTCCTATGGAGCCTACGTATAA
Source organism: Avena sativa (assembly GCA_916181665.1). Classification (NCBI taxonomy): domain Eukaryota; kingdom Viridiplantae; phylum Streptophyta; class Magnoliopsida; order Poales; family Poaceae; genus Avena; species Avena sativa. The sequence continues at coordinate 355,358,568 of OV702295.1, forward strand.
CGCCAAACAGCTCAACCGGCTACACGCCGTTCTTCATGGTGCATGGAGCCGAAGCCGTGCTACCAGCAGAGGTACGCCACCAGGCCCCACGGGTCGTCGCTTACAGCGAAGACGAATCCACGGCTACACTCGAAGACGCCGTCGACACACTCGACGAAGCGCGGGACATAGCAGCAGCTCGATCAGCGGTGTACCAGCAAAGTCTCCGCAACTACCAGAGCCAACGGCTGCGCCCAAGGTCCTTCATCGAAGGAGACCTAGTCTTGCGACTCAAGCAAGAGCGACCAAAGAAATTCGAGTCACCATGGGAAGGACCATACATCGTCACTGAAGTCATCCCAGGTGGCGCCTATCGCCTCAAGCACGTGGAGTCTGGAGTCGCATACTCCAACCCATGGAACGTCGCACAACTACGACGGTTCTACCCCTATCTACCTCCCTATTTTACTTTCAATAAGGCTATTCAGCCAAGGCTACCAAGCCGAACAATGTACCTCCTCCATTACGATATGAATAAAGCTAAGTGTCTCGCCGCAAATTTTTGTTTACTGTTCGCATTTTACTCCATGCTACAACGCACTCGGGGGCTCCCCCAACCTCACGACTTCGTTGACCGAGGATAACACGTGCACACCTGAGTAGCTGACCACGTCAGGCTAACGAAAAGGGCGCGTACACAAATAAAGCACTACGTGCTAAATCAACAACCAAATCCTTATAACCAAGGGCAAAATACGCCCAGTTAAATATATACAAATTTTACATCTATCATTTTTACAGGTACTACCTATTCTGAAGAATAACCTGAGCACGCTGCTCAAACAGGTCAACGATCTGTTCGGCATACTGCCTTACTGCTGCATAATGCGGACGCATATCCCATTCGCCACCATCTGGCCGAAGAGGCGGCCCAGCCGCCACAACAGATAGATCTACATCAAGACGATGCAACCGCACAAGGGAGAGCGCAGCCTTCACCCCCGCGACGAGCTGATGCCGCACCAGCTCCCTGACATGATGCACATTCCGAAACTTCGACAGCAGACCAGAGAGAGTCGACGGCGCATCATCCAGCGGAAACATTACATGCAGAACCAACGCGAGCGAAGACTTCACCTGACGAAGTACCCGGGATACTTGGTGGACGCGATCCTGCACCGTCGCAAGGACCACGGCACGATCACGGTCCATCCAGAAGAACCCACCGGCCTCCAGGTCCTGCTGAGTCAAGCAATTGATCTGAACAGCAACACGCTCTTTCTCCTCCCTTGGAGCAATGTTAGCACCTGCAATACTTGCAAAAGAGTAAGATTTAAGGCCAGCAGGCGCATCCGAAGTAACAGGCAACAGCTTGAAAAACTCACATTGAAGCTGTTCGGACAAACGAAGCAGCTCCGCCATCAAGTACTCCTCTCTGGCTGCACCTCGATCTGCTTTGGATTTCCAAACATCAGCGTGGCCACGCACCCCAAGCAACTCTTTCTCGAGGCTACGGATACGGTCTCGAAGAAACACAAGCTGCAACGCACCATCCAGGGATGGTCACAGCTGCGCCGCAGACGAAGTGTCAACGGGATCATCACCCGAAGGACCCTAGATTAACAGAAGACAAAGACATGAACAAGCAGATGAAGGAGCACAGAACTCAGCAAATTCATTAAGTGCAGCAAAAGCCACTACGTGGCACTAGGATCGTTCATCAAAATAATTACAACAAAAGAAGCTAAAACTATCCTACAACTACAACGCCTACGAAGCTGCACCCTGAGTAGCCTCGGAGTCGGACTGCCTTGCCTTGGCTTCCCCCTGCTGCCTTAGCGCGTACTCGGCCAGGAGATCAATCAGCTTCGACCTGTAACGCTTACAGCGAGCAGCATAGGTGGCGAAGGCTACCTCGGATCCATCAGCAGTCGTCGGCATCCGGGAAGTGACCTGAGGAAGGTCCAGCTCCGCTCCAGCCGCCAAGGCCATTGCCAACCCGACAGACGCGCCGATGCCTTTCTACTTGAGCTTGTACGCCGCAGGCACTTCGGCTGACAGCGCTTCCGCCAGGTTATCGACATCTTTGAGGGCCACGCCCTTGGGAACAAGCTCCTTGTAGAAGCGCCCCAGGACCTCCTTGGCCTTGGCAAGCGAGGTGATAATGGTGTTGTAGCGGTCTTCGACCACCACAGTAGCATCATCCAGAGCGCTCCCGTGCTCCAGAGCACCGCGATCAAACTCGATGTCCGCGGCATCTAAGGCAACAAAGGAAGCAGCATGAATAAAAGGACTGCAAAAGAAAGACAAGGAAGTCAAAATAGGAAGGCGGAGACACCCACCCGAAACAGCCTTAGCAGCCGCCATAAGCTTGCCGGCTACATCTCTTTCACGCGAAGGCGTGGCGGTGGTGAGCTGCTCCTCGCGGTCCGTAGCCTCCTGCTGCAGGCTCTCCTTAGCCTCGGCCGCGTTGGCCAGCTCCAGCTCAAGGCGCTCCCTTGGACCAACGGCGACCTCGGCCTTTTTCTCCGCTTAACCAAGGCTCTTTTTGAGACCATCAATCTCACGAAGAGAGGCGTTGTGGTCCTCTGCAGTCAGCAACACACCTGTCGGATCGAAGGACAAAAATGCAAGAAGAAGCAAAAGACCAAGTCGTAAACATACCTTGAAGTTGTTTGAGACTGGCCTCCAACGCCAGGTGCTCCTACACCAGATGGTTGGCACCTTGCACAAAAGGCTGCAAAAAGAACTACTAGTCAAAAGAACGGCTCGGGGGCTACGCCCAAAAGAACGAGCAGAAGCAAGTTGCACATACGAAAAATGCTCGGGGGCTCCCCCCGAGACTCGAAGGAAAAACAATAACAAAATACCCTACAAATGCTCGGGGGATCCCTCCGAGGTGGGAAGAAAAAGATCAGCAGATCATCCGAAAAGGCTCGGGGGCTCCCCCCGTGGCAGAAAACAGAATTACTTACATGATTAGACGGCGACTCCGAAGGTCCGCTCGTAGTCTTCTGAGGGGCAATCACCTGAACCTCCTTCGGAGAAGGGTCTGGAGCAGCGCCCTCAGAGGTGGCCACCGTCTGAGGAGGAGGAAGAGCAACTTTCGACTCCCCCATCATCTCCAGAGCACCGTCACTGTAGGAGCCGTCGGAGGAGTGGCTACACAAGGAAAAAATCAGCAAAGCGCAAGGTAAACAGACAAGAGAAAGCAAAACAAGAGTGAGGAAACTTACGAATCAAGCTCGCTTAAGTCGAAGACAGGAGGGGTCTTCGGGACCTTCTTCTCCTCTTTCTTCTCTTCCTTCTTTTCTTCCTTCTTCCGCTTCGCCGGCGGGTGCGGTGCCACAGCCCGCACGGGAACGACAGGTGTCAACACCCGGATTTTTAATCCCAGATGCCTGTTATGCCATACATCACAATCCCAGGATTACCATTTTTGCGAGACATAACAGAATTGGATACCGTAGTACATCATCCATTACAAACCGTACATAAGTTCTTACACAAATAGGGATCTCATGATCCAGTTCTTAATACAACATCAAGCAGCGGAATACGTAATAATAACGGTAGCGTGGGCGAAGCTCCATCTTCGGGGTCACAGGCAATGTTGACGATGGGAGATGATCCTAGTTGTCGTAACCTTCCTGGGGTCCATCCTCCAGGTACTCCTATTCATAGTCTGGCCATGGGAATAGCCAGGGACAAAGACATGAGTACTCTTTAAGTACTCGCAAACTAGTACTAGCAAGTGAAAGGGGTTTTTGATAATAGGACACTAGGCTCTAGGGTTGTTTTGCAAAAGCCAGATTTATCTCTACTAAGTTTTAGGGGCAACGAATGCTAGTTGAAGTTTTATAACACCTAAATGGGAACTTGTATCTCATATCACAACCCTGTTGTGGTCAAGTCAAAGTCTCACTTCATTTCACAAGTCATTTTGAAAAGTCTGACGGGGGAACCGTATGGCCACTCCAACTGTCCATAACCGCGGACGCGGCTATTCGAATAGTTTGACACTCTGCAGAGATTGTACACTTTCACCACAACATTCGATACATCCGTCAGGAACAAATCATGAATTCACCATACTCAGTATGCGGATAATCAATCCTAACCTTTCAATTACACGCCCTAGTATTCGCACCTCTCCTGTGAGTTTGGCCTCCCAACCATGACCAACTTTCATCTTGGGTACTGCACAGGTGGACAATCTTCACAAGGTAGCCTCAGCTCAGACCTTGGCCGTGAGGGAACTAATACTAAGGTATATAAGTTTCCAGTCAAGCCCTACCCAATCTTCGGGTATTGTGGTTGTACGATAAAATTGGAATGGTATCGCATCTAGACAACCATTAGTTTTATAAAGGGCTAAGGCTCATGCCTCAACATTTTCATCACCAAAATCATCAGGTGTTCGGAAACACATGTCCAAAACATTTCAATAGAATGATCCATCATTCCAAGGTTTTCATAACCATTTTTCCACCAAGTACTCCCATCTAAAGTTGATCAAGTTTTATGCTTAGCACTAGCATCTACAGGTGGGGGTAAGCACTAATGAGGGGTGGTAAACGAGTGGAGTTTTAACTAAGTTCAATCTCATGCCTTAGGATGGCATCAATATTATCTAGCTTAGGCCAAATTTTATGCTCTTTATGCAACCTTCACATATCTTTCCAGTATCTACCAATCTCTTAAGTAAACTCTAAGTAAGAGCTTTGATAAACAAATAAAGTAAAAAGCTTGCAAGTAAAACTAGGATTGGGTTATCAAGTGGAGATGATCATATATGCTTAAGGCATATAGTGGTCATAGTATCAAGTAGGGGTTTGTTTGCATCAGTAGAGTATCTTGCAAGTGTTAGCTTGCACATTCAACTAGTAGTATTAGGCTTGCATTAGTGTACATATAAGCTTGCTAAATTGCAAGTGTTAGCTTGCAAGGTTAATAGCTTGCCTTGTGCAGAGCAGTGGTTGAAGTTCTCCTCGGCTTCTTCTTCGTAGAATCCTCCTTCCTCCTCGTATCCTTGGTCGGTACTAGCGTCTATAAATAAATACGAGGTACGCAATCACCAAAAAATACTTAACTACTTGCAATCATCACACCCAAGGGTCTTATAGATGATCTAACATCATCTCTAACATTACAAGATTAAGGCTTGGTTTAATTCCTTTTATTTCTAGAAAAGTAATTTCTACTCATTGAAAAACTACTTAAGATTTAATATTCTCCAAACCAAACATGGGATCATGTTGACACATGTCATCACCACATATTTTAGTCCATGGGAATGTGATTTAAAGTGGTGTCACAATTTAATAAGGTTTTACCCTTTTATTTTAATTAAATAAAGTGACTAGAAATGCCTATGTAGCATTCTTTTATCACTTGAACATTATTTCTGCAAGTAAAACTATATATTTTTATATATTCTGAAATTTATGGTTAAATGTGATTTTTGAGAGTTGGAATCAACTCAAAAGCTATTATGGTTTAAATTTGAAAAATGTTTGAATGCAGAAAAGCTTCTGCCTTGTTATTTTTACCATGGGTGATCTATAGATCCAAATGACTTGAATCCAATGGGATTGGATTCAGCATTTCCAGACCTTTCTAACAAAATTAGTTTCATTCAATTTGATGCTCTGAATCAATCTGGGTTGATTTTTGAAACTAGGTACAGAAGTGTGTTTGAAATAAAATGGAAAAGGTTTAATTCAAATAACTGGGCTGCGCGGGAAAGGTTAACGGGCCGGCCTGCTAAGCGTAGCGCTTCCGCAGGCTGCTTAAGTGGCTGTACCCACTGGTCAGTGAGACAGGGGGTGCGAAGCGGTATGGGGCGACGTGGGTCGTTCGATCTGGTTCTAATCCAACGGCTGGGAGTCATCGTCGACGTTGGGCAACACCGGCGAGATAGAAATCTAGCACGGCCAGTGGGGGTTGCTGGGGGCTCACCGGGGTGCAGGCGAGGGTCGGCGAGGCAGGCGAACGACGAAGTCGACGACGGCGAACTCAGGGGTGGTCGCGGCAGCTCCTGGGGTGGACGAAATCGATGGCGCCCTTCTTCTCCAGAGGCGGCCTGCTCTGGCGCAATTCCGGCGATGCGCTGCTCGCCTTGCTCCGGGACTGAGATGGGGTGGTTTTGGGTGAGAGAGGAGTGGAATGGTGTGAAGAATTCGAGCGGGGGAGTCCTCCTTTTATAGGCTCGACGGCGAGACCGAACGGGATGGGCATGCGACGGTGGCGACATGGCTACGGGCTGCTAGAGGCATGGCCGGCGATGGCGATCGCTTGGTGGTCTCCTGGGGATGCGCTACGTCTTTAATGCACGTGTAGGGGCGATGGCAAACGGTCTGGAACGCTCGACGTTCTGCGCGGCAGAGACGGCGTCTTCGACGGCGAGCGGTGGCTACGGGGCACGGGCGGTGAAATGGGCATGCCTGGCGGTCTCCTGGGTCGGTGGCGATCATGTATGCACGCAGCGAGGGCAGCGCGCGGTCTGTGGGCTTCGGTCGAGCGTGGCGCTCTGGCGCATGCTCGGCACGATTGACATAGGCACGGGCGCGGCGTTCCTGGGTGCTGTGTTCGATGTCTTTGAGGCAGGGCTGGTCGAGAGGGGGCGGTGAGGCATGGGTGGTCTCCCAAACAAGGTTGGCACGGCTAGTTTCCTTCCTAGCTTGCTGTCTCCATTGGGGTGGCAAGGATGCACTCGGCTGTTCACCATTGATGATATTGGCAAGCTCACAGTGGTGCTAGTGCTTGGTTAACCTTGCTAGATGATCTACCGAGATGGTTGTGAGCTAGAGAGGGAACCAGTTAGGCTTCAATCACTGCTCACAATAGTGTTTAGATTTTGTTTGATTTGTGTCTGCAACCTGTTTGATAAAATGGCCGCATGAATTCAAGTTTTGAATTTTGAAAAGATTTTTGGTGGGTGTGCTAGATTGGTGCTGGTGAGTCTGCAGATGCTTGGGTTTTGAAAGTTGAGCTTGTTTGAGTGGTTTTTGAAAAAGTGGGATCTTCCCATATGATAAAGATTCAATTTTGAATTGTCATTTAAACTATACATTTGAAAGTTTCTGGATGATCACAAAGTGGGCCTTGGTACTTTGTTATGAGTACAATCAAGGGGTGCAAAGATCCAGAAAAGTTTTTGTTAGGTTCTGAAAGTTTGAGACAGCCAAAGTAGGCATGGGAGTTAAATTGGTCAAAATGACCATTCCCTTATTTTATTTGTTTTGATTTACTTGTCTTTGGGAAAAGTGTGGGAAATGTTTTAGATTATGTTTATTTCACCTAAGCATCCATTTACAAGCAAATGAACACACAAACAAGGTGGTTCAAAAGAATTCAAAATGAAATGCATATGCATGCTTTCATAATTTTATTTAGAAAAGTTTTTGTTAACCCTAATTTTGATGATTAGAGTTTGATGATCCAAGTTCAATATTTTTGGGATGTTACAGCAGGAATTGGAGAGGAAGAGCCCCCATGCCCATCACTGTGACGTTCGAGGCACAGCGGGTTCCTAGGCGTCGACGGAGTTGAGGCATCCGACGACTCGTTGGAGCTCCTCGTACGCTTACGAGTGTGATCCTCGCTCGACTTGTTGGCTTCTTTAGCCGGAGACCGCGCCGATGGCAGCTCGGACATGGAGTCCACCACCTCATTATCCGGAGCATCCGGGAATACTTCGGGTAATGGAGGCGACATGCCCGGCACCTTGAACTCCTGCACAAAAGAAGCAAATTTGTCAGCAGAAAAATAAATACAAGTAAAACGCAGTCGAAAATAGCGCCACGTGCACGTCCCAGATCTACACCTGTGGAACCGGAAGAGAAGCAGAGAACGGAGAAGTCAGCGACTTCCCCGGGATATCCTCTCCAGCCTTGAACTTCAGCAGTGGACGAAGGACCCCATCGAGATCGCCCTTGGAGAATTCTTCAGCCAAAACCCTAGTCGGATCACGACGACCAGCATAAAGGAACATCGGGTGCGCCCTAGCCTGGAGCGGCTGCACCCGACGTTTGAGAAAAGTGCGGATGATATCCACACCGTTCACCTCTTTATCCGGAGTCAATTGAAGATCCTCCACTCGACGATAGAGAGTCTCTATCTCCGCTACCTCGCCATCCAAGATCTGGTTCTTCCAGGACCTCTTCGGCTCGATCTTTTGGGAGGGGTCGAAAGGAGCAAGAACAAAATCCTGCCCAGCCACCATGGAGTCGCGGATGTAAAACCATAGCCTCCGCCAGTACTGGACAGATTCGGACATGGAAAAGGAGAAGAAAAGAAGATTGGATCGAAGGGAGATGATGCAACCCCCAATGGGATAAACACCATCAGAACCAGATTGCCTCTTCATGGAATAGAGTTTTCGGAAGAGGCCAAAGTGCGGCTTGATACCGAGCCAGCACTCGGAGAAAGTAACAAAACAAGCAATGTGAAGAAGAGAGTTGGGGGAAAGATGATGCAGCTAGATGGCGTAAAGAAAAAGCAGTCCACGAAGGAAATTGTGGACTGGGAAGGAAAAGCCCCGAAGAACAAATGCGAGGAACATAACCCGAAACCCAGCGGGGGGATAGGGAATTACCTTGTTGCCAGGAAGTTTGACAGCCTCCCTATCCTGCGGGATCAAGCCCCGCTCACGAAGCTTGCGGAGATCACTCTCCCCCGTCTCCGATCGCCGCCAGCCACCGTCGGTGACACGGGCAGCGCTAGAATTTTTCTTGCCACCAGCAGCGCTGGTGCCAACCGCAGAAGAGGACTTCTTAGGCTTCCCCATTGCGGTGTGGCGGCGCCGGCGGCGAGAACGTAGGATCAAAGAAGCAAATGTTCGAGGATATTCCAGCGTGCAGCAAGAACGCTCAGAGAAGATTGGAGCAGTGAAACAAGAATGGCTACGGTGAAAACAGATTAATTTTTTCCCATAGATTATAAGGACAAAGACTATGCACGACAACCGTCCATCGAGAAGACCTAGCGCCAACGGCAAGATCTGAGCGTCCACGTGTCAGTACAACAGTGAACCGTCGCTCACACGCCGTCCACTACGCGCAGAAATCGAGGCGACGCTGTAATTATCTCCACGCCACGCGTGACCGGTCAATTCAAGGTCAGAAGGTGGGACCCATGTTCATCCAGTCACATCATCTCTGGCGCAGCAGACGCTTGAGGTCACCGATCGTCAGCACTGACGTCATCAAATGCTATACTAGCAACAGCTACAATTCTTCGGCTACACAGCGAAGAGTACTCACTCGAATCTATGATTCGACTAACTACTCGGGGGCTACTCCTATCAGGAGCGCTGGCCGCGTACCCGATAAGTGAACAAAAACATTACATCACTGAATTATTTCTTCGAGTCCTACGTCGAGTCTACGACTCCACTACGGACTCGGGGGCTACTCCCATAGGGAGAATGGATTCAAGCATCCGAAAAATTTGTGTCCTACGGACCTGAAGCTGAACAACGGCTGAATTAAAGTCTCTGCTCGAGTCTACGACTCGAACAGACACTCGGGGGCTACTCCCATAGGGAGCGCTGGTCGCGCACCCTATGAATTCTTCGACTGCGATCCTTCGGATCAGCATGCAACATTTTTTCGGCAACTTTGCCCTAATTAAACGCTGAGTGAGCAACATTCTCCTTGGCCACCCGAAGCACCTCTGTGGTGATAAACATTCGCATGTTGTGTCTGCGACACAAAGATAAGACCTACAGATATCGTCTGATGGCCTGGTAACGCACACGACTGCGCTCTGCTAGTAAGAATCCGTGCAACAGGCGCGATGAAAAATCCCGACGGACGTGTTGGGTGCATCATTTAAATTCACTGAAATTCCACTCCTGTAAGTCCTCCGCGGCCTGAGTCGAATTACGCCAGCATATGTTCCGGGTTCGAGTCGAGGGACTCGAACCTAAAGAAGATCGTGTTGTTTTGTCCTAAGACAGTTAACTGACCCTGATCCGTTGGGAGAGTCAGGCACACGCATAAACAATCCCTACACATTCTCTTGAAAAACAGAGTTGCACCCGAAGGATTAAAGAGTCCTCAGCCGAATTTACGATTCGACTGAACACTCGGGGGCTACTGACATGGTTATACCCCGCGGGTACACGATCTCAGCATACCTAGTTCATCCCAAGGAAGGCCCACGGCAAATATACGTCGGCCCATGAAGACTTTCGGGTGGCCAAGGCCCATGACTCCTTCGGATCCTTGGAGAGCAAGACTAGAGTAGATAGGAAATTCAAAGGGGTAAACCCTAAAACCTGTAACCGACTCGATCTGTGCCTAGGACCTACCTATCTCTATATAAGGGCCAGGAGGGCACGACGAGGAGGCCTCTCTGACAATCTCTCGCACACCACCGCATACACACCTCCACGCCAGATTGCATCTGCGTACCCCTGTAACCTTCGGTTTCACCGTAATCAAGAGCAGACGAGCAGGAGTAGGGTTTTCCCTCCGGGGGCCTGAACCTGGGTAAACCTCGTGTCCCCGTGTTGCTTGTTTGCTAACCGTTCCGCGATCTCCAGCATCCCCATCTTCTCCAAAACCCAAGTCCATAACAATGGGCATTGACGAGATTAAACCTCGTCAGTTTTGGCAACAAAATTTAACAGGCAATTTTTATGTGCGACCAACCAACTTTGATTCATGACAAAAAAAACTTTTATGTGCTGAGGAAAAACTACATCAGAGCCCGATAAAGCAACTTTAGTGCCCGTCTGAGCAAATTTGGTGCCCATCTGAGCAATATTCGTATCTTGACAAATTTGAGTCACCTAATGAGCCCGGCGAGACAACTTTTGTGCCTAGTAAGCAACTTTTGTACCCCAGTAAGCAAATTTGCCTCGTCGGGATCTAAAGTTGCCTCGCCAGGCACCGAAAGTTTCCTCGTCGGGCAAAAGTTGCCTCTCTAGGCTTCAAAGTGCCTCATCGGGCACCAAAGTTGCCTCGTCGAGAAAAAATTGTCTCGCTGGGCTCCGAAATTACCTCGCCGGGCACCGAAGTTGTCTCGCCGGGCAAACGTTGCCTCGTCGGGCTCCGAAGTTGCCTCGCCGGGCTTCAAAGTTGTCTCGCCGGGCACCGAAGTTGCCTCGTCGGGCTTCAAAGTTGCCTCGCCGGGCACCAAAGTTGCCTCGTCGGAAAAAAGTTGCCTCATCGGGCTCCAAAGTTGCCTCGTGGGGCACCAAAGTTGTCTCGCAGGGCAAAAGTTGCCTCGACGGGCTTCAAAGTTACCTCACTAGGAAAAAGTTGCCTCATCGGGCATCAAAGTTGTCTCGCCGGACAAAAGTTGCCTCGCCGGGCTTCAAAGTTGCATCGCCGGGCTCCAAAGTTGTCTCACGGGATCGGAAGTTGCTTCGCCGGGCACCGAAGTTGCCTCGCCGGACAAAGTTGCCTCGTCGGGCTCCGAAGTTGCCTCTCCGGGCTTCAAAGTTTTTGGAAGTTGCTAAGTTTGGCACCAAAGTTGCCTCGCCGGGCTTCGAAGTTGTCTCCCCAAGCTCGAAGTTGCTCAATTGCAGAGCCCGACGGGGCAACTTCTGTGCCTGACAAAGCAACTTCGATAGTCCATTAGGATGGCGATGTGGTAGTGGGTGGGGACGTCCCTTCTTCGGGTAAGCCGCTGCCCGCCGAGGCAACTTCGAAGCCCGAAGTTGCTCAGTAGGAAATAATTTGCCTTGTCAGGCTTCGAAGTTGCCTCGTCGGATACCAACGTTGCCCAGTAGGTAACAAGTTGCCTTGTCGGGTTTTGAAGTTGCCTCACCAAAGTTGCTCAGTAGGGCACCCGAAGAAGACATCATTTTTTTGCGTACTAAAGTTGCTTTGCCGCACACCAAAGTTGTTTGGTTGACACCAAAGTTGCTATGTTAGACACTAATTACTTCGTCGACACCAAAGTTGTTTCGCCGCATACAAAAGTTGTCTAGTCGTTACCAAAGTTGCTTCTCCGGGCACCAAAGCTGCCCAGTCGGCAACAAACTTGCTATGTCGGACAATAAAGTTGTTTCGCTGGACACCAAAGTTGTTTTTATCGCGAAGTTGTCTCGTGCACAAAAGTTGTTTTGTCATACACAAAAGTTGTTTTGTCGTGCACAAAAGTTGCTTATTAAAAACGTTTGTCAAAACATAGGTAAACGGGATCTAGTTTTGAAGATCTCGTTGCAAGGGTATCAAAAATGAAAACGGATCGTAATTTTGATGCGAGGTTCAAAAGTTATCGTGTTTGAAATTTTTCAAAAAAGAATTAATTACATAACGATATCGTAAGAGTTGGTAATTAATGAATGAGTTTATCAGTTTAAATTTCTTTTTATTTCTATTTGGTTAATGGGAGAAAAAAAACCTTGCGATGTGAAGCGCTCGGGACGGTCGATCCAAAGACCGGGCGGCGCCTGCTTTTTATTTCTATTTGGCTAGACTGGTCCTTGTTTTTCAGACTCAGTTATGAACAACACACCAACGTCGAAGCCTGGAAAGCCCATTTGGCCGAAGAGAAACCGGAAGCGTCCCCACCACGCGACGCGGCACAACACCTCGCGTCCAACGCACGCACCATCGCCGCACGGGAACTACAGAATCCAAAGCCAAAACCCCCACCGTCGCAGCCAAAACCCACCCCACCGACCCGAGAGAGCCAAGGTCAGCCATGGAGCTCGCGGATGCCGCCAGGGACGAGGCCGCCTTGGCCATGCGCATGCTCCGCCAGCTCGCCTGCGGAGAGGGCGGGGCGTCGGGCGCCAACATCGCCGTCTCCCCGCTCTCCATCCACGCCGCGCTGGCGCTGCTCGGCGCGGGCGCCAAGGGCCCCACGCTCGACCAGATCGCAGCCTTCCTCGGCCCCGCCGGCGGCCCCGCCCACGCGGCGCTCGCCTCACACGTCGCGCTGCGCGTCCTCTCCGACAGCGCCGGCGACGACGGAGGGCCCAAAGTGCGGTTCGCCAACGGCGTGTGGGTCGACGCCGAGATGCGCCTCAAGGTCGGCTACGCCGCCGTCGTCTCCGAGCACTACCGCGCCCAGGCGCACCCGGCGTCCTTCAGGGACATGGTGAGGCCCCTCTCGCCTGCAACTATTCCCCAGTCGCAATGTTCAACTCTCAAGTCTCTCACAATTTGTTTCGTGTGTGTATTGCTCCAGCCAGAGGAAGCGAGAACCCAGATCAACCGGTGGTTCGAGAGCGTGACTGCGGGCCGGATCAAGGAACTCCTGCCCCGAGGCTCCGTCAACAGCGCGACACTCGCCGTCCTCGGGAACGCGCTCTACTTCAAGGGCGCCTGGCGCAGCAAGTTCGACCCCCGGGTCACGCTGGACGACACCTTCTACCTTCACACCGGCGGCCATGTCCGCGCGCAGTTCATGTCGAGCGGCAAGAGGCAGTACATCGCATGCCGCTCCGACTACAAGGTGCTGAAGCTTCCGTACGCGCGTGGCCAAGAGCAACGGAGCTTCTCCATGTACATCTACCTCCCGAACGAGCGCCACGGCCTGCACAGCCTGCTGCAAAAGCTTGGATCGGAGCCGGCGCTGCTCGAGGGCTCCACGTCTCTGATGGCCCAGGTCCCCGTCGGCGTCTTCAAGCTGCCCAAGTTCACTATATCGTGCAAGATGGATGCGACGGAGCTGCTGCAAGTCCTCGGGCTGCGCCTGCCGTTCCACCCCCTCGCCGACTTCTCGGATATGCTGGATTCATCGGCGCCACTCGTCGTATCGGCCGTCTTCCACCAGTCCTTCGTCGAAGTGAACGAGGAAGGGACTGAGGCGGCCGCTGCGACCGCCATCGGTGCCACCTTTGGCTGCGCGGCGGTGAGCAGGCCAGTCGAAGTTGTGGACTTCGTCGCCGACCACCCATTCATGTTCTTGATCAAGGAGGACCTCAGCGGCGTGGTGGTTTTCGCCGGGCAAGTTGTCAATCCTTTGCTTTCATAGATCAGGATGTGGGCAAGTTGTCTATCCTTTGCTTTCATAGATCCGGATGTGCAGACAGGACAGTGATTCATCTCTTTGTAGACGTCGTCACATGAAGTCCTGCATTCGCAATCGACTGGTTACTTCAAGAATTTCCGCTCTTCAATTTGTAATCTCGTTCATATTGCCAGAAAACACCAGCTAGCACATATCATGGCGCGCCGACGCATGGGCAGCTGAACATAAACATTGTGCAGCCCAAATGAAGGAGCATATGCTCATGGGAGGCGAATTGCATTTCCGCATAATAACTTGATAGACTGTAAGTGAGACTTGCATATTGCATAGGGTTGCAAACAGGATCCCATGAAAGTAAAGCTTCTAGTTCATTTGAAAATTTCTAGTTTAAATTTTTTGAGACTAAAAGTTGAACTAGAAATTCTCAAATGACCTAGAAGAGGTTCGCAGGATCCCGCTTGCAACCCTACACTTGCAGCCGAGATGCTTACATCAGTATTAGTACTTGCAACGCATGGGATTATGGCTTACAGTACTGGAGTAGTTTCAGAGGGCAAAAGTTCTAACAGAAATGAAACAAACTTAATCACAGCAGCATGCTAAATTGCTAATAGACATAGAAATGTATAGTAACTAGTTATGATGGACAATTTCTTTACTGTGCGCAACACGGACGACAACAAGGTTTACATACATGTTCTAAAATCAAGTTATATAATTTACATACACTGACAATTATGTCAAGACACTTCAGTGGTTGTTTCCTTTGGCAGAACCAGGGCAATTAGACATTCAGCCGGATGAGGTGGAAGGCCTAGCATGCCAAACACATCGGATGTGGGAGGAAGGATAAATAATAGCCGTGTCCACATGGGCTTCACGGAAGGAATTTTTATGACCCCTGCGTATTCTTTCTGTTTCAGATAGGAGATAAAGTCCCGAAACTGCAAGATGCAGAAGTAATGGTTAGGCAACTACAACTACTTAGTCATTAAGCTGACAAAGAATCAAACGCTGACTATTATGTTATGGAAGTTGAATAGTTAAAAAAACTGAACTTGTAAATCCACCAAAGCAATTCGTATGAAGAATTCTTAACTTTTGAATTTGTAATGCCACTCAAGCACTAAGGTGAATATTTAAGTCACTCAAGCAATTCCATGATATCTCAGAATTCTAAGCGATGAGCTACACTTCTGTTATTATGTATACTGCAACTTATGCAGGTTATCAGGTGTATATATCTACTAGAACATTCATTATTTGAAATTGACGAATTTCTAGAAAAGATGAAACCTAAGTCGACGCATCTGAGGGTGAAACAGAGACAGACTAGAGTTGCTAAAAGTCACTTTGGTACCAAGAAACAGTAAAACTTGCATAAAATCATAACATCTAAATCAGGCATAAGAGACTAATAGCTACGCCCTACCCCGTGCAATGCGATCAAATAAATCTTGAGCATGTCGTGTCAATTCATATAATTAATAAACAGCTGTCTATCCTGAACTGCCTACTAAAAGATAGTTAATTCCAGGTGTAAGAGGTTGGTTACCTAGGGATTATAAACCCAGACTTCTATCATAAACACAGGTAACTGAATACTACCAGGTCATTTGCGAATACAGCATCGAAAGAAGATAGGATGTCATCAAACTGATCTCTCATCTCTTAGTCACTTTTGTCATGGCAGTTCATCTCCCTGAAAGACCACACTAGAAATTCTATGTGTTCCTATCTCTTTTACATTTGGGAGAATTTGCAAGTTTTCTTTAGTTTTTGTAATAAATAAATTAAAGAATTGACAATAATTCCATCTGTTGTTTTCTTAGGTCATTATATTTTCAATCAGTTGTTTGTTCAGGTCTTAGTGCATGATTAGTGTAGACATGTATATGCAATAAGCAGAATAGTATTGAAAAGTAATGGTAGTCGAATCATAAAGCAGTAGCCAGTATATTTGGGGAAAAAATGTTTGAGTAATGTACTGTCAGAATAGAGATCATACCCCTTTCTGATCACCATTTGAACAGGGCAACAACCGACAGACTTCTTTCTGCAAAGTGAAAAAATGAAAGTTAATATTCGTTTATGCAATTGAAGAATAATAGGTGATCATTTTTTTCTCTGCAACACACTAGAGCTCCTAAACATCTTAAAAACATTTCTGATAGTCCGGAGAAACAATACGACAGATAAACATGTGTATTGATTTCAGGGGATACAGGCATAAACTACAAGATACATATTGACTGCAGCACCTGAAAGCACTAAAGCACTTAAGATGTGTAAAAAAATAAATATCACTGACCATACAACTACGTTCTCTATACATTGACTAGCATTACTGCCAAGCCTAATCAATAGTTTTTGTTAGTACCAATAGCATATTGATCTATCATGATTCCCCACTCTCATCAGCACTATTTGATAGAAATCTCAGAAAGAGGGTTCATGTATGCGTGGCCTCCCATCTGACCCTTTTGTATAAAATAGTGAACTGAACCTGATACCAAAGATGTTATTTGTGGCTTTTCAAGTGTCATTGATGAACTGTGATCACGCATCACTGACTGAACCAGCTATGAACTAAGAACTACAAATTTCAACAAACTTGCAAGATGGGCAATACACGGACAACTATAATACATCGATCCAAATAAACCAAATCCTTGTATTCACCAATTAGTTAATTCAGCTCAGCCATCTGGCAATGAATCAAAGTTACTACCCCTTATGCAACTATAAGGTAAATAAATTAACATAATCCTGACATAAAAAATACCCAGTGAAACCTGGGACTAGGTAGACCTGCAAGCAGAGACCGTGTTATGGTCGGGCTCCAGTATACACGGAAGAGGCCCAATTAGGGGCTTAGCCCAAGTTATCTAGGGTTTAGAGGAGCTGCCCTCCTATATAAACGCATGTACCCCTTCGATTATAATCAGACAATAAACATATTCTGTTGTCTCCTGAGGGAGACGGGAGCCCCAAACCCTAGCTGCACCCTGCCCTAGCCGCCGCCCCCTCCCTCTCGCAGCGACGGCGCCCAGCCGCCGGCGTCTGCGCCTCCAGCCTCACCGCCCTCACTTCCACCCCTATAATCTACGCTCGGCCAGGCTCATAAGGAAGCATTGCCGGAGGTGGGCGCCCGTAGACCACCTCAAAAGGCATGGATGCAGGGCGGAGTGATAGGAGGTGTTGTAGCAGTACTCTGCCCATGCCAACCAGTCCACCCAAGCTCATGGACGATCACCCGTAACACAGCGCAAATACATGGCGATCACCTTGTTGACCACCTCGGACTGGCCGTCCGTCTGAGGGTGAAACGCCGTGCTCATGCAAAGCTTCACGCCCGCCAGCCGAAAGAGATTCCGCCACACGTGACCTGTGAACACAGGATCACGGTCACTGACGATGGACAAAAAAACCCGTGGAGGCAGACGATGCCGTCAAAGAAGGCCCGTGCCACGGACGCGGCTGTATAGGGGTGACCGAGGGCGATGAAGTGCGCGTACTTGGAGAAGCGGTCAACCACCGTGAGGATGACAGATTTGCCGCCCACCTTGGGAAGGCCCTCGATGAAGTCCATGGAGATATCCGCCCACACCTGGGAGGGTACGCCCAGCGGTTGTAGCAGACCCGCGGGTCGCAGTGTCTCCGTCTTGTTCCGCTGGCACGTCACGCATGACCGCACCCAGTCACGGACCAGCGCACCATCACCGGGGATGGAGAAATCAGCACGGAGGCGATGGAGGGTCTTCTGCACGCCCTCGTGTCCTGCAGAGTGTGCCAGGGACAAGACCTGGTGGCGCAGGTCACCGTGGTCAGGCACGAAGAGGCGGCGCCCGTGTATAAGCAGCCCATCGTCCAAGCGCCAAGGCGCCCCCAGCTCGCCGGCGTCAAGGCGCCCGCGGAGTGCCTGTGCGTCCGCGGCAGTAGAAGTTGCCTGGCGGATGTCGTCGATGAAGGCGAAGGACGGCCCAGAGCGGATGCACAGGACGGCGCCCGTCGTGGCAACGTCGTTCGTGACATCCGCGGTGTCGCGGCGGGACAAGGCGTCAGCGACCGTGTTGAGACGGCTGAGGCGGTACTCGACGGTGAAGTCGAAGCCGAAGAGCTTGCTGATCCACTGGTGCTGCGGGACGGTGGAGAGGCGCTGGTCCAGCAAGAACTTGAGGCTGTAGTGATCCGTACGCACACGGAACGGCCGTCCCCAAAGGTAAGGTCACCAACGGCGCACTGCCTGGACCAGCCCGATAAGCTCGCGCTCGTATGCCGCGAGCTTGTGATGGCGAGCGGCGAAGGGGCGGCTGAAGAAGGCCAGTGGCCCTTCGCCCTGGTGGAGGACGGCGCCGAAACCGATGCCGGAGGCGTCGCAGTCCACCACGAACGGCATGTCGAAGTCCGGCATCTGGAGGACGGGTCCCATCGTGAGCGCCCGCTGGAGAGCTTCAAACGCCGTAGTCGCCTCCTCATCCCAGGAGAAGGTGTCGCGGCGAAGGAGGCGCGTCAGTGGCGCGGCGATGAGGCCGAAGTCCCGGATGTACTTTCGGTAGTAGCCGCCGAGGCCCAAGAAGCCGCGGAGAGCCCGCGGGGATCGCGGGGTCGGCCACGCGACGACGGCGGAGACCTTGTCCGCGTCCATCGCGACACCTTCCGCCGAGATGACGTGCCCCAGGTACGTGACGGAGGTCGTGCCAAATGAGCACTTCGAGCGCTTGAGGTGGAGACGATGCGCTCGAAGCTCGTTGAAGATGATGGCCACGTGCTGCAGGTGCTCTGCCCAGGATGAACTGTAGATAAGAATGTCATCAAAGAAAACAAGCACAAAACGGCGCAAGTATGGGCCAAGCACGTCGTTCATCGGGGCCTGGAAGGTTGCCGGCGCGTTGGAGAGGCCGAACGGCATCACCAGGAACTCGAAGTGGCCATGGTGAGTACGGAACGTCGTCTTCTCGATGTCGTCCGGGTGCATGCGCACCTGATGATGGCCCGAGCGCAGGTCGAGCTTGGTGAAGAAGCGCGCTCCGTGTAGCTCGTCCAAGAGCTCATCCACGACGGGGATGGGGAACTTGTCCTTGGACGTCATGGCGTTGAGGGCGCGGTAGTCAATGCAGAAGCGCCATGTGCCGTCGGGCTTGCGCACAAGGAGCACCGGGGCGGAGAACGGTGATGTCGAAATCCGGATGATGCCCTGCGCGAGCATGACCGCCACCTGGCGCTCGAGCTCGTCCTTCTGCAGCTGGGGGTACCGGTACGGGCGCACGGCGACAGGCGCCGTGTCCGGCAGCAGGTGGATGCGGTGGTCACAAGACCGCGCGGGTGGGAGGCCCTGTGGCTCGTCGAAGATGTCGATGTGCTGCTGCAGGAGGTCGGCCAGGAGCGGATGCGTCTCGTCAAGTGCGACCGCCATCAACTGAAGCTGCGGGGTCGCGGCGCCGAAACCGCCGATGCCCGTCCACTGAACGCGACGGCCCCCCGCGCGCCAGAAGATAAGGGATAGCACGTCGAGGTCCCAAAGGATGGAGCCTAGTGTGGACAGGAAATCGACGCCGAGGATGAAGTCATAGCAGCCCAGGTCGATGTCGACGCAGTTGATGGAGAAGGGCTCGTCGCCGATGAGGACGGGAACCTGTCGTGCCACGCCGTGGCAAGTAAGGCGGTCCCCGTTGGCGACGGTGACGCTGAACTTCTCCGCGCCCGCCGGCTGAAGTGCGAGGCGCCGCATGGCGTCCCTGGACAGGAAGTTGTGCGTCGAGCCCGTGTCCACGAGCTCGGTGAGACGCTCCCCGTTGATCGTCACCGTAAGCAGCATCGACTTTGACGTCTTGATGCCTGCCATGGCATGAAGGGAGACGACGAAGGCGGTCGCATCGACCGGCCCATAGGTCGTGACGCCGGCCTCGGAGAGTGTGGTGGTGTCGAGCTCCGCGGTGAGGGCCTCCACCTCCGCGTCGTCCACGGTCTCCAAGTAGAACAGGTGGGCGCACGTATGACCCGGCGCATACGGCTTGTCGCAGTTGAAGCACAGGCCCTTGCGGCGCCGCTCGAGCTGCTCGGCTAACGTCAAGCGCCGGAAGGTACGCGTCGGCGCGGGGGCGGCGGCAGTAGCGGCCGGCAGAGCTGGGCGCGTTGGGGTGGCGGCTGCCGGTGCGGGGCGGGGCGGGGGACGCGTGTCGCGGCCCGGGAACGCCTGCTGCATGGCGTTGGCACGCTGCTCGTACGCGCACGCGTAGTACATGGCCGTTTGCAGGTCCTGGGGGTTGCGCATCTCGACGTCGACACGGATGTGGTCGGGGAGGCCGCCGACGAAGAGCTCGGCGCGCTGGCGATCCGTGACGCCAGGCGCATGGCAGGCCAAGGTTTGGAAGCGGTCGGCGAAGTCCTGCACCGAGGTGGTGAAGGGGAGGCGACCGAGCTCGGCCAGGCGGCTCCCACGTATGGGGGGGCGAACCGGAGGAGGCACAGGTCGCGAAAGCGCTCCCACGGAGGCATCCCGCCCTCGTCCTGCTCGAGGGCATAGTACCACGTCTGTGCGGCGCCATGGAAGTGGTAGGACGCGATCCACGTGCGGTCGGACGCCATGGTCCGCTGCCCCCGGAAAAACTGGTCGCACTGATTGAGCCAGTTCAGGGGGTCGACGGTTCCGTCGTAGGTGGCGAACTCCAACTTGGTGAAGCGAGGCGGCTGCTGCACGTGCGGCGAGGCCGTGTAGGCGCTCTCGTGGTGACCCGTCGCGGCAGCAGGAGAGTACTGCGACACCATGGAGCTCCCGGCGTATGGGTCAGTATACCCGCCGAAGGTGGTGGCGGGCGGCGCCAGCACCGTCGGCTGTGGCGGCGCCGACGTATAGATCGGCGTGTCGATCCACGTCGGCAGCGGGGACGGCGACGACGGAAATCTGATCTGGGTGATCGGGATTCCCTAGGGCGTGGCGGTGGACGGTGGTGGTGGAGCAAAGGGCGCCGCCGGCGGGGGCGGTGGCGGCGGTGGGGCGTAGGGAGCCTGGAGGAAGGTCCGTAGGTTCGAGACCGCCCGGGTGAGGTCACGGATCGCCGACGACATCTCCGCCGGAGAGAGGACGGGGGCCGCGTCGGCTGCCAGGGCCGCGGCGCCCGAGGCGGGCGGACCCGAGGTGGCCGGCGGCGGCGGCTGCTGCGGGGTGGCGGTGGCCGCGCTGGTGGAGGCGGCAGCGGTGGTCGGGAGGCCGGAAGAACTCATCGAACCAAAGCAATCTGATACCAAATTGTGGTAGAGGCTACGGTTCTACCAGATATTGAGCGTAGATTATAGGGGTGGAAGTGAGGGCGGTGAGGCTGGAGGCGCAGACGCCGGCGGCTGGGCGCCGTCGCTGCGAGAGGGAGGAGGCGGCGGCTAGGGCAGGGTGCAGCTAGGGTTTGGGACTCCCGTCTCCCGAGGGAGACGACAGAATATGTTTATTGTCTTAATATAATCAAAGAGGTACATGCGTTTATATAGGAGGGCATCTCCTAAGCCCCTAATTGGACCTCTTCCGTGTATACGGGAGCACCGGAGCCCGACCATAACAGACCGCCACATGTCCAATGACCAATGCCATGCGTATTTTTCATCAGGTATATGTTGTGTATTCCCTTTTTATGTTTCTTGTGGGCCCAACATCTTGACTAAATCGACCACCATTACTACAGCCACAGACATAAAGAGGCCTTCTTATGGTTAGTTTTTGCATAGCCCAATAAATACAGCCAGGCCCTCGTGCTGAAATGTTATCCCATCGATTGCTGTCAATCTACCTCCCACTGGTAACACACTTGGCCATGATTAAGTCACTTAATCAAATAAACATTAAGCTACCTTCATGAGTCTTCAGGGGGTATTTTACGGACGATCGGTTTCAGACGATGAGAAAAGGGATAATGTGGGCCTTATCGTGGTATAAGCGAACGCGGGTTTGACGTTGGGACGATGACTTGTGACCCATGATTCACAACGGGATAACAGACGGCATGGCTGCGAGGGACGGACTATCTATGGATCCCCACAAGTGATCAATTCTCGTATGAATTGCTAAGGATCCAGTAAGTCCAACATTGATTTCTTCAGACGTGCCAATTGGGAAGATGTTGAGAAGAGAGAATTATTAGAGAGATTGATTGATTGTTCATCCTTGTCACAAACGTGGATAGATGTCATCTTTATATACCGGATGCTCAGGCCCTTGACCTGTAATAATACGATAAGACTTTTAGACTTTTCCATACACAACTAGATACTTTCCTAATCATATACCTTCCTAAAGGGTCTTGTTGTCTGGCCGACCATAATGGAACTAGTGCTGCTTTGATGTCATGTACTGACGCCCACAAAACTACAGCCCTCTCGCGCAAGCTGCAGGGTGGCGGTCGGGGCTGAAGGCTTTCTGATCCCCACTTTGATGTGGTACTGTTATTCCAGCTCGGCAATTTGCTAGTTTTCTTGCGCAATTCTCTCATATAGAACATGCCTATCTCTTGATCTTCCTGATTTGCTAGATGCTTGAAGAGGGCAGCTATTTTCTTATCTCCAACACTTTCTCCTGGATTGATCATGAATTGATGTGCACGCACATGGGATTGTTTAATGCTATCTGCTACACACGAATCTGGCTCCAATTCTATTGATCAACATGGCTTTCTCTCCCTACCCAGCAGCTTGCCCTCCTGGATCGCCTCCTTGCAAACCTGTTCAACATGTGGCCCGTTTATATCGATCACTGTGTAATCACGTGCTGCAACCGTCACAACTTGCTGCTTTACTTCCATTCGTCAAAAGCGCTCCACCACCATGAAGAGCCTAGCAGCAATCATGATTGGCTTCACTGTCTCTGCTTCTCGCTGCTCCTCCACTGCTGCCTCTTGATGATATGTCGTCGACTTCTGGTTGCGCTGACAGTGTTGCGGTTGTACCTGCAGCGTTGGCGGCCAAAGCCATTTTTATCCTCCTTCCCTTTTCTGCAACAATCAAGCATGCTCGCCTTGAATCTGTCAAAGATTGGTTGAACATAGGCCTAAGCCGGCATCGAAAGCCATGGCGGTCGGGTCTGATACCAGATGTTGTGAACTGATCCACAACGCTGTGCAGAAGATAGCCAGATGGCGTGTCTGCGAGGATTGAGTAGACATAGGTTGAGAAGAGAGAATTACTAGGGAGAGATTAGGTGGATACACGTCATCTTATATAACAGATGCCCAGGCCCTTGACCTCTCCTAATATGATTAGACTTATTAGACCTTCCCTTATACAACTAGACTATTTCCTAATCCTATACCTTCCTAAAGGACTCTCCTCCTTCCTGCTGCAAGTTCATACCAACCACGTGACCATCTCCTTCTGCAATACGGACATCCTGGTGACATGGTCTTGTTATCCGGCCAGCTGTAATGGAACTGGTGTTGCTTTGATGTCATGTACTGACGTCCACAACAATGACCCATTAAATAGTGTTCTCAGCTTCACATCTCTTCCAGGTAACAGACGGACAAGCAGAATGTTCATTGCGCAGTTTCTATGTAAGTTGTGCCAGTTATAAGCGTATTTAGTGGAAACATGATGATTATCTGTTAAAGTGACACCATTTCTCGTTGTATTGAGACAACTCATAATCTTACAGGTCTATAGTACAAGTAGATCTGATATGTTTCAGAAAGAGTAAAATGCACCAGAGGTCCTAAGAGTTTCGAGGAAACCGTATGCAGGTCCTAAAAGTTTCAACTTGTGTCCTAAAAGTTATTCTCAGTTAGTTGTGCACTTCAGGTCCTAATTCTCAGTTAGTTGTGCACTGCAGGTCCTAATTCTCAGCTACAGCCCTGGCTACAGTGCACATGGATCTGAGAATTAGGACCTCCGGTACACAAGTTGAAACTTTTAGGACCTGCATACGGTTTCCTCCAAACTTTTAGGACCTCCGGTGCATTTTACTCTTTCAGAAATGTAGTAGTATATGACTTCAGAATCTTACTTTATTAGGTGGAGTATTGGAGAAAATTGTCTTCACATGCTGGAAAGCTGTGCGCTTTGTCACATCTAATCTTGAAGGCCATCTGAAACGAACAAACAGTTTTTTTATAGCATATAATGTAACAAAATATGAAATGCACAAATAAGGTAAATCTATGCGAGCCTTACTCTGCTGGTTCAGAAACAGCATTTTCGTATCTAAAGGCATCTAACTCTATTCTACTTGCATAGATTGTGCAGTAGTGTATGCCACTTTTTGTAAGAGAACCCTGCCATTGAGGATGAGAGGATAGCTTCTGTGAGTTAGAAGGATTAGTAGAAGATTGCATCGGAGGAGAATCTGGGGGCGGTGGAACAGAAGGTGGCTGGGAAATAGGTAATGGTGGTGGAGACAGTGATGGAGGTGGTACATCTAGAGGTGTAAAAGTTGAGGGGGCTACATTTGGTCTAGGTGGTGGCATTTTCTCTGACTGGTTTGCTGAACTTCCTGGAAGATGTGTAATAGGGGTAACAGAAGATGGCATGAAAGGGAGAGGAGCAGACGGATTGATACGGAAGCTACTTCCGGACATCATGCGAGGAGAAACACGGCTGAAGGGTGGATTTGGTGTAGTGTTTTCCCACGGACTGCCTGGACCAGGATATACAGGACGAACAAAAGAAGTTTGGATAGGTGGTGGTGGTGGTGGTATTACAGAAGCACGGTGTACAGAAACAGGTGGGCAGGGAGGAATTCCTTGTGGAGCTCTGCTTGACTCTAACTCCTTGTAGTGCCATAAGTGTTGGGTATTGGGAGGTGATGGACCTGCACATCAAGCAAGGCATTTTTACGATGGAACTATATCATGTACAAGATTGCAATGTTTCTGTCCACTAAACAATACTAACCATAAATTGGTCGATCCCCCTGTACTGTGTAGCCTGCATGATAACCTGAAACCCTTGGATTCCTGCATATGTTTCCATCATTGAAGTAAGTATAATTGCCATGCAACATGGCAAATTTTGCCTCGTGGCAAGTAAAAGTAAAGCATCATAGAATTTACATAAATTGGTATCAGTAGCTAGATTTTTTTTCTAGATGATGAATAAAAGGGCATGCTGTTCTAAAGGTTGCAAGACACCATATATTTATAATTTATTGATTTATCTAACGACTAACAGAAGTGTTTGAATAAATCCTAGATGCAACTTCCGTAATCACAGACACAAGCTGGTTTTAAGATCAGAATCAGGTGTTAAGATCATAATCAGAGAACAGAGCTAGTGCGAGTGTGCATGCAGCCCGCCCCGGTTCGAATCATGGATACGGCAGGGGTGCTCACGGAGTTTCCTTCTATAAAAAAATGCCAACGGGTGCTAGTGCCTGGGTTGGTCTCATTTTAAAAAAATCATAATCACAGGTCGTGAACTGTAATTTCCTTCACTCATGTTTATTGTTTTCATATGCATTGCATGACTGCCGTATGCCATATCAGCTATTTGTCTATAGCCGTATTTTGGATGTGTAACTAGATACAATGATATAATGGCCCGTGAGGCACGGCCCCGTAATGGTAACACTTCAGAATACTGACACTATACTGACAAGAAATAACTACAATGAGCACAATGCGATTTCAAGTGCTCTGCATTGAAGAACTGTCAAATAAATAAATAGTGTGTATAAGTAATATAAGGTAGCAACTACATGTGTAGTACTAACAATAACATATGCATATGCTCACTAAACACAGTACCATAAAACACACAAATTCTAACCATGTATGGATTAGGAAAAATGTTGACCTAACCTGATCTCCTGGTGACTGCTGCTGTCTAAAACGTTCTGCCCTGGCATTCGAATAACAGGTGATAATGTTTTATTATCATGAACAGGTCCTGCACTGCATGTCCTAGATTCAACACTAATCGACTTCAACCCAAACCTTGCACCATGCATCTGTGACTTTGCACAGGCAGCAGCATTGTGTGATTTATAATCTATCAAGCAGTTCCCATCAAGTCTATTAAACTGCCACCTACTGACCTCACCAAATCTTGAGAAAGCATTAATAAACTCCGTGTCAGGGACTGACTTGTCCATGTTTTGTACCAAAAGCTGATGAGCAGATGTACTCTTATCCTGGGAACGAACATCTGAATGAGCTTGGCGCCTAATATGGGCTTTTGCAACAGCTGCATCGGCTGCTGTCTCAAATTCAAGAAGTAAAGCATTTTCACTGGAGATATCGATAAAGCCACACGGCCTCTTCAGCCCTGCTGAGTTCAGATCATCGAGCACCTCGTCTTTTTCTTTCTGATTCTTGACCTTAGCAACATAAATATGGCAGCTTTCACCAACAGCTATACCACCAATAAATCCCCGACTACCAATAAGTCTATCTAAATACCTTATCTGAAGACCACCGCCCCAAATAGAGGAACCACGCATACATGAACATGCCTGAACAGCATGCACAATGTTTCCATATTCAACTAAGGCAAAATCTTTGGATGGATAAAATAAAAAGTTTGTTAATGGGCCAAACTCCTCAAATTTAGATCGAACTAGTGGCTCTGTGGCACTATTTCCCAATGAACCAACCCAAAGTTCCTTTGAGACTGAAATTACATCGCTACAGACAGAAGCAACATAAAGATCAGGCCTTGCGCCTTGAACTACAGTTTCACTATCAGACCCACCGGTTTTCGCATCTGCCAGCTTCTCAGTTTTCACATCATCTGTCTGCTCCATCTGCACAGACTTTCCTCTATAGCTATCCATATTGACAATCTTTTCACATGCACCATTGTCACGCTTCTCCAGTACTGATGGTTCACAGTCCATGTGACTTTTATCCTCGTCAAGTTCTGATAAAGAGCCCAAAACTTTTAAACAAGATGACACCTCTGAAAGCACAGTAGATCTACATGAATCACATAATTTTTTGTATCTCCGTAATATCCAACCTCTCAAAGATGGATGCCTAGATATTGCCTGCATGTAAAAACCTAGAAATCACATACAACGACATCAACAACATCAAAGCCTTTTTCCCAAGCAAGTTGGGGTAGGCTAGAAAAAAATAAACCTAAAAATCACATATTTGGAAAAATAAACAAAAAAATCACTCTGAAGTGAAGCAAAGCAACATAACAGGCTTAGCCAGATAATTAAGTGGAAGATTGCAAAGAAGCCCCAAAGGTCACAAACTTACAAAAGAACTGTTTGTTGCCTGACACACGCTGCCTACAATTTGGCAACATGTGCATCATACATGTTCACAGCTCCTAAACTTGAGCCCTAAATATTTTCTCCTTCCCATATTTTCTTGATCTTTTTACAGAAAAGGTCTACTCCACCAATACTTCTTCGCAAGATAATAGTGGTTGTTGGAAGAGGAAAGTCGATCCATCCCCAGCTTCCCTTAAAGCAAACATGAACTACCCAAGGGTCTACTTCAACATCCAACAATAAAAGAAGAGTGGAAACACAATGCAGTTACATATTTTGGGTTACTAACTTGTAAATAAAATAGGGACTCACATGATCATTAGGAAGTAGCGAGTTGCTAAATCATAATGGTATGCTAGTTGCTAACGCTAGGTTAAGCCAAACATAAATCACACAATATATGCCCAATATCCGTGTATCTAAGAGACATGCATAATATATCTTTTTTTCTGTAGCAAACCTGGTTAATAAATTTCTTACTTTATCTTAAATGTGTGTGGACCCTTTCAAAGGTTAGCAGGAAATAAAGAATAATGCTTGATTTAACTATCCATAACCAAACCAATTTATGTAAGCCAAGTAAATGGTCAAGTAGTTAACCTGGTACTCTACAGCGCATTGTTGCTTCTATAGCGCAAAAACTAAATACACATAACAGAAAGGTAAAAATGCTTCATCAGTCAAAAGTGATCCATACCATTGTCATGTAGCACTCATTTGATTCTACCATAGAAACACCAGAAGTATCAGAAGAAGGCGTTGAATCAACAATCTCTTCGGTGCCAGACAGATCTATTTCCATATCAGTATGTTGTGAGGCTACATCAGCCTTATTGTCCAAAGCATTAACTGAGACAGCATTGTTCAGATTGCAGGTCAGCTGATTTAAACAGTACAGTCCTTCTCTCACATGGTCAGTTTCTGCAGAAGCAATCAGCACAAAACACGCTTCTAATAGGTTCTCTGGGGATAATAGAAATATGCATAGCAAGGAAGTTGCCCTCAGTTCAAATGAACAATCATGCGACAGTTGGTTGTCATCCCCTGATTCCTGCTTTACAATATTTAATAGCTCCACAGGGTCCTGAAGCTTTGAAAGTCTTCTGGAGCCTATATGATGGATATCCTTCCCATCAAATGTTGAAATGAAGAAGGTAAGAACAGTCATATAGACTGCAGAGCAGATTCCTGTGGTAACAGATGACTTGGGAGCTTCAAAAGATGCCGTGGAGCATATGTCAACTAAGCCAGTAATACAGGCCCTAGCAGTCCGATTTGCCACACCATCTACATCCTCCCCTCTTGTTACAATGGCCAAGTTCCCTTTGTACATCTTGATGGAGACTTTAGCAGCTGCCTCAAGTGCAGTAGGACAGTACGAGGCATATTGGGGAATCAACTTAGCTAAGATACACTGTACACTTGTGCAACCTGTATTGATGGACGGTAAAAAATTAATGACGATGGTTTCTAAACATGGTAAGAGACAAATGCTTTCACTATAACAAAACCTATGGACTCCAATGTAAGTGTTAACATGTGAATATACAGATAGAGAACTTGAAAATGGCTGAGCCCTACAATCAGATCTTACATATATTACCTCCTTTCCAGAAAAGAAGGCCTATAATTTTTTTCCAAAGTCAAACAATGTAAATTTGACCAAGTTTGTAGAAAAAACAATTAACATCTACAATGCCAAATCAATATCATTAGATACATCATGAAATATATTTTGATATGATAGCTATATAGTATTATAGTAATTGACAGTTTTCTATAAACTTGGTTAATTTAAATTGTTTGACTCAGGAAAAAACTTATAGGCCTTCTTTTCAGAAATGGAAGCAGTATAAGCTAAATAAATAGTAGACCAGCTTGGAAACAGGTTATTACGATGCATATCTGCCTGTCCAGGATATAAATTGGTGACAACGAGTAAATAAACATGACGCTGCAAAAAGAAAATTTGGGCATCTGTGATTAGGCGTGGCAGCGTCGGTCCACTGCGTAGATTCGACAGGAGTGGCCGTGTGCTCCGGGGAAATCCTAGTGTGGCGCCGGGCAGCGCCGCTCTCCCTCCTGGGGGGGGGGGGGGGGGGCATTTTGGAGCAGATGCTGGCTGGAGGGGTAAAGAGGTGGAGCAGTGTGGCCGCGTCGAAGACAGTGGGCCTCGGCGGCGTGTCGCAGCGGGGTCTCGGCCGCGGATGCGCGATGATGGACGAACGCAGGGGGGAGGCGCTGTCTGGCGCCGTGGCAGCGTCGAGGCAGGCCTGCTGAGGATTTTGCGGATCTCTGCCCTGAAGATGGATCAACGGTATGACCGCTGGTGGCGGTTTTTGGAATGTATGCATGCGATGCGCGCTGAGGGTCTGCTTGACCGGATGTGTCTTCCCAGATCACCATAGGGCGACTCGGTGATGCCACTGGATCTAGTTGGTGGGGCATTGTTGTGAGTCTAGGGCACAAGGCCCTGATGGCATAATTTCCCCCCCATTGTCAGGTTCGTAGGCATGGCGTAGTGGCTTCGGGTGTTCGATATATGTTCTTGCCAAACCTCTGTTGAATAAATAATAATAAAAGCTGTATGCATCTTTTCGATGCAGAGGCTGGGGTCTAAACCTCCCTTTTCGGAAAAAAACTATGATTAGGGCAAAAGATGATTATGTTTTCCAGTCCCAAGACAATAGAGCATGCACAACCTAATAATGCTCATTTTGGCCTCAAGATTAACCGCATCCCCGAACCCCCCCCCCCCCCCACCCCACCCCACCCCACCCCCCACCCCCAATGGAGGCAAAAACCCTATCGTCTGCCTCAGGGACGACTTGGTGACACCATGACACACTGAATATGTTAAAATGGAAAATTTAATGGGCCTACTCCAACTTCCATCAACGACATATCCACTTTTTCTTCCAACTATTAGTTAAGAATAATGCAAAAGGTCTTACTGGTGTATTTGTTAGAATTTGATGTATGAATTATATAATTTACGGCTTCATGTAGGCATATGGAACAAGCAGTTCATCCCAGAAGGCCAGAACCAAGACATTGATTTTGATGGCAGTGCATCTCAATCGCATGTCCCTGCTGTGAAGCACGTGTCAGATACATGCAGTAACGATTTGACATTCTCAAGGTATGTTTTGTTGGTGTCCAAAACCAACCAATTTATTGTTGGCCAAAATCTTGGTCCTTTTTTTGGATCCAAAGTTTGGCATGTCCATGCCATGCTGCCAGTCTAGAGAAAAAAAATATTTTGCCAAATCATGGGCAAACAAAACCATGATATTTCGCTATGCAAATTTTTGGTAGGGTAAGCTTCGGTTCAAATGAAACAAAGCCTAACAACACAACACTTTGTTGATCCACCAAAGCGTACTGGATATTTCAGCTGCATACAGAATAGGGCAAGTTATCCAATTGATATTTCTAGGAAAAAATATATCCCACGGTCATGTGGATCAAATTGCTATGCACCAGAACAACTCAAGTAAAATAGGTATTAAGGGCTCACGATTGTACCATCCCCTGAGATCGACTGAATAAAATTTATAGCTTTGAGTATGAAGTGGTTTCAAGCATGCCCACATAACAGTGGTTCCCTAAATCAGCTACTAACAAATGCAATTTGTAATTACAGCATCTAACTAGAAAGGGGGGTGTATGATTGGAGGGTTGTTAGGTACCTCGGTATGCGGTGATGAGAGCGAGGTAAACCTGCTCAAGCTCGGGCATGAGGCGCGAGTCCTTGCGCTCCACGCAGAGGCGGATGCGACGGTAGCACTCAAAGAGTTTGCGCAACTCCTCCCGGTTGCGGCGCTTGCGGTGGACCTCCTCCGGCGTCGGCGTTGGCGACTGTGGAGGAGGTGGCGGGGAGGAGGGCGCGGCTGCGGCTAGGGTTTGGGGAGGCGGCGGGGTAGGAGGTGGACCTGGAGACAGAGGCAAGGGCGGCCGTGGAGTGCAGGAGGGACTCGGGGTCTGGGCCTCGACGAGCTTCCGTTTCTTCGGCGGCGGCTCCGCCGACGACGCCATGATCGAGCGAGGTCGGGGAAAAGCCCGGCGGCTCCCCGTCTGTCTGATGCACTCTCACAGTCACAGGCAGGGCAGCTCTCTGCAACAAACCGAAATATCAGGGGAGAAGCAGCTTCAGTAACCAGGAAATGTTTGTCATGATTAGTTTTCTGCTGGGCCCCTTTTGAAGTGCGTTATTTGTACAGACCGTATGCTAAATGATTTTAAACAAGGATGTTTATTTGGAATTCAAAGCCATAGGCCATGAGAAAATCCAAATAACCAAAGCTCCGGGGAGCTATTTACTTTTGAAATCATATTTTAAAGTTTTAGAAAATCGAAAAAATAGGTTGGATGTAGTTAATGATATATACAAGAAACATACAAAATCTCAATGCAAAATACTTTGTATTCTAAATACAAAAATGGGAAATGGGTGGTTCTGAGTATAGAAAATTTGTCAGATTTTATGTAGCTCATAATATGAAGAATTTTGCAATGAGAATTTACATGCATATAGGATGCACCATTAACAACATCTAAATTTAGAATGTTTTTCAGATTTTAAAAAATAAAGGGATGCATCTGTCCGCTCTCATAGCACATGCATTTAGCCTAGTCAAAATTGTACCCGAGAGCATCTCTACGATTTATACTTCTTATAAAAGGCAAAACCCACTAACTGCCTATAATGTTAGTCTATCTTTTTTATGTAAACTATCCATGTCATTATCTTTTCAGATTGTCATCTTATCTACGACCCTACCCACCTAATCCCATCCTTCTTTCCCTTTTCCTTTATTCTTCTTCTTCATCGTCCATCTCCCCCAAGCATGACCCAACGCCATGATCCTTCCCCTCTCTGCTTTGTTCCCTCGACCACCAACTGGACTCCACCTCGTTGGAGCAAGCGACACATGGCTGGTTGCGGAGGAGAATGTGTGAGTGAGTCTAATCAAGAAGATGACGGACAATACACTTAGGGAGGGGGTGCATGGTGGTGGCGGAGCTTCAAGGGAAGGACGGGATGGTGGAGGTGCAACTTCAAGGAGGGCGGGGTGGCAAGGAGACCACAGGTGCGGTTCGGCGATGGTTGTTATGAGGGCGGAATGGATCTAGAGAGCAACCACTAGGCTTATTTTCTTCCTCCTCTACGGCGGGTGGCGGCGGTTCTCATCTTCCTCCTTCCTCTCCTTTGTTGCTCTTTTATCCCCTTCTGTTGCGCATTGTCCCGATGTCGTCCACGGACATAATCACCTTGTAAGCTAGCAATTCCCTAACCAAACACCCCATAGGAAGGAGGTTTTATGCCAATAAACATGTCATCTATTTTTTATCTCTCTCGGATCTTTTTTTATCTACTTCAGTCCATCAAACCTATGATGTAATCGGGGCGGATCGATCGTACAATGCTCTCTTCTTATACTTTCCCATATTCTTTTGCCGGATTTAAAGCGTATCAAGTAATGCCCAGACACGGATTTGAATGAAGGATTATACTTGACTAAATATTCCCAGAAAAAAGGAGCGAACTTGGATTGGATACGGATAACTGACATTGATAAATGTGCGCAAAGATATATGATTTTATTTTCACCGTGCAAACAAATGTGAACAAAAATTTATTGAAGTTCTAAATTTGTGCTTCTGTGTCTATGATTGATGATAGTCGAGTAGCTAAGTTGTTCCTTTATTGATAACTGTGTTGTCCCAGTTTCATGTGTGTAGATAACCAATCGCCGAAGGGTTAGGGTTTGGAAAAAGGGAGAGAGATACACCCACATTGATTATGTAGTACATGTCATATTAGGCGCGGATTAATTACATAGAGACACATGTGATTGGGTATTTAGGCTATCCTATCAAGGTAACTTAATGTGATAATACTTCTTGTACTAAATTAGCGATACTTATTATAGGTCTGACAGAGTATTTAATTACATGATCAGATAATTCGTAAATTAATAGATAATCCTTATCCGATTATACGTCGTATATCTATTTAACCCAATTCGTATTCACGTCCCTATCCAGCAAATTTCTATAATTGCATGTATCATATTCTTAAAAAAAGGAGGGAGTGCATATTTGGGGCAGAAAAAATTGTACCATTTACATCCTGATCAAGGCTAATTTAAAAACAATTCATCATGGCCCAGAAGCCCATAATACTCACTGGTGATTCCAGGTCTCCTTGATAAAACTAAATGAAAGTCCCCTCGTTCCTCGCACACGTCGATAGACAACAAAAGCAGCTAAGTTCCACAAACAGAAAGGGTCGCACACTTTTTCTTTCCCATGGGGCGATATGTTTTCGTGTGCTTTTTCTTCTAAAAAAGGGGTGACATGCATGTATGCAATAATCTCACGTCTCATGATGACATCATCATATTAATTGTTACATTAAAAATAAAAATGATTTATCTCGTAAACTGTTAATCAGATTAGTGATTTGTTTTCATAACCGAGTTTGTCTCGATGAGACCTTTAAAACTAGACCCCAAGTTGTTATATTTCGATATTATTATTTTTATCACATTAATCGGCAAACTATATGACACAGTAGCCAGATTGTAACAAACAGTTACCGTAATGCAAAAATAGACAACGTGCCACAACTTTTTTAGACAATAAAATGATGTACATAAATAAAGAGAGAAATTTTAAAAAATATGTCCAACAACTAAGACAGTATCATGCACGTTGCATCGAAATAGAATGAGCTAGGTAGCAAACAATTGGACAAGTATGTGACACCAATTTGTCAATCACCGGCAACTAAGTAGTGTATACTCCGGTTAAAACGTGATGACAATCTAGCAAGTACCGAGAAACAAATTATTTTTTAAATCCATCAACCGGAAATGGCTTGCTACCAAGGGGTAGCCGTGCACACCCCCTCCCCTCCCCCTCCCTTCCCCAATACCACTGGCCAATAGCATGCTCGTGGTCAAAAGATCATTTGCCAAAACCAGCCATCCCACAAATATTATTCACTCCGACCCATATTAGTTGACATGGATTTGTCTAGATTCGGATATATCTAATACTGAAACATGTCTAGATACATTCGAATCTAGACAAATCCATGTCAAGTAATATGAGTCTGATGGAGTATATAAAAGTTAAACTGCCCTCTGTTCACCCGCATCATTTAGTTTGAATTTAAAACAAGGACCCACAAGCCTTGCTACCTATAAATATGGAGGATTTAAAATTTCAAACGAAAGGTAGTAGCTTGTAGCACATCGTAGGTAGCTAGTACGTAGAGTTTAGAGTCACCACATGTGTTCTAAATAGTGTGTACGTTCCTCCACTCCGAACATACTAGGATAGTCTGAATGCATGCAAGCTTAAGTAAGCTTCTAAGTACCATCTCACTGACCGTTGTTGCATTATTTATATTTAAGACATTGACCAAGACAACCCACTGTAGTTGTACTGATGTCTGAAGCCCGCCCCTCCTTCACTCAGCAGGCCCGGCTCTGACCCTAGGCCAGGTTGGACGGCCCTCAAGGGCCTATGCCAAGGAGGGGCCCAAAATATATGCTATATATGTACCTTTTTATCCGGTAGCTTTCTTTTTTAATGGGCCAAAAGGAAACTGGCACAGGTTGGCATGGACGTGCAAGGTAATTAGCGTGAACTGAGGATTGCATCTGTTGTTTTTCTGGTAAAAACCAATCGACTGCTCCAGTCTTTATCCATTGCCCCGTTTGACTGTTCCTCACGACTTTAAGCTGCTAGCGACACGCTCCGGCCGACCGCCCCTACAGCTCTGCTCGCCCGTGCTCGTCGATGGAGCACCGAAGCATGATTGTCGAATGGAATTTATAATTTTATTTAACGTAATCAAACTAAGAGGAAATACTTGTTATATTTGCTAGTACTATTTGTATTCTTTCTATCATAATGTGACATCGTTTTAGTGCTTGATAATTGTTTATACACATCTCAGACTATGAACATATGGTTAGATATTAACAATTAACTTTTTGCAAGTGAAAATAAGCATATACATGCCTATATATCTATTTGTGTGTATAGATATTTGCCGTAGGAGCCCTCTTTTAAACTTCGCCCAAGGGCCACACAAAATATAGAGCCGGCCCTGTCACTCAGTAACAATGAAAAAACTCCACTCGAAGCCATACCATGTTTTAGAAGGAGAGAGATGAAGAAAAAGATACACAGTAACACTTGCTTGTCAGATGGGACCGGTTACCACCGCATAGCCTATTATTCAAATAAAAAAGGCATCAATTAGGAATCAAAAGATCATATACGTCTAGAAACATTGATAGAGAAAACTTTTAAGAATCAAAAGATCCTTTGCACTATCAATCAATCCGGAAATATCGAACCAGTCAATCAGGGAATCAAAAGACCCTTCGCAGCTAGCAACAGTGATAGAGGAATCTGTCAGGAATCAAAAGATGTTCTGCAATGTGAATTCGTTGGGGAAGCTGAATCAGTCACGTACGATGCAAGTACATAGATAACTCGCATACGATGCAAGTACATGAGTAGGGGCTGCTTGGTCTGGATAGCTTAAAAAGGCTAGGAACGAGGCTACTTGTGCGTACCAGCCTCCTCCGGCTAGTTCGTCCTAAGCAGTGGTGCATCAGAAAAATTAAGTTACATGCAATGGGTTATGTTTTCATGGTTTTCTAGTTTGTCCGATGTGCGTTTTTCTAGTTTTTCACGGGAACAGCTAGGACTCCGTCCTGTCGTGATCTTTATTAATTAAATAGTGGATACATTTTCAATTAAAAGGGAAACTAAAAAGATCGATGGATCATCTACCTAGGCATTCGGGAGTGATTCAATCTCTCTCGATAACAAATTAGCAACACAATTTGTTTCCCTATTACAATTAAACTCACAAACCGAAAAAGTAGAAGTTTGAACATAAATGTCGTCGAAAAGAGCCGCTACAATGGTAGACGGAAAATCTCTAGTTTGTAGCGTTTCAATGACTTGCAGACAACTGTATAACAATCTTGGAACATCCTACCCGGTTTGCTAACGCAATGCCTCTTGAAATTTCTTCAGCCTCCATTGTATTAGCATCAATAGCATAATATACCTTTTCATTACATGCCACCATGAACCGACATGCATCATCCTTGATCACCGCACTTACGCCACCCGCTAGCCATTCAGGATCAAAGCTAGCATCAACGTTAATCATCATGTTTCCCTTGCATGGATTCAACCAAGTGCTTTTTTTTCTTAACCGAATTTTTGTCAGAGCCCTGATGTTATTTGACGTAATAGCCTGAATTAACATGGCAATAACAGGGCTTGGAGGAATGTTCTCCCCATGAAATACTTGCCAACGCATCCACCAGATATACCAGGCCGTTGTCAAGATCAGCTCCCTCATGCCATCCTCATGTTGCTTTATAAGTAACTCTTCAAGCACCGCACTTCCTGATCTATTCACCACCAATGCTTCTTCAATTTTCACTATCAAACCATGTTTTTGCCAAGCACCTGCATCATTATCGCATGTGAAAAGCGTATGAAAATGTATTGCATCTCAGACATTAGCTCGAAATTGGTATGTGATGATTGGCCAAGACAAATAGCAAGGTAAAATATTGTGTAAAGTTTTCCAGCCGATTTTTTTTACCTTTGCCAAAACATAATTTTCCATAAGAGAACCCACTCTTTGTTTACCGTTGATTGTCCTGGCGTATGTTAGTCTCTTTCTTTTCTACCAAATTTGTGTAACATTCACCATGATAAGCTGATCGGACTGATAAGAGAGAGTTCTTCGTATATCTCCATGCAACAAAGTCCTCCATACTGTTTGTAGATAGTGGTATAGCAATAATTCTATTAGCATCGATAGATAGAAAATTTTCCCTTATCAAATCTTCATCCCAATATCCAGTGACTGGATTAATAAGCTCCTCCACTCTTGACAAAATAGTATTTCCCCTCCTAGAAATAACCATGCCATCGGGACTATTTGGAATCCATGGATCATTCCAAATGTCAATCTGAGATCCATCTCCAACACGCCGAATACAACCTCTATTGAAAGTTTGAATACCTGCCAATATACTTTGTCAAGTAAATGAAGCTCCACTCTTCATATTTGCTTTTAATAGTTTTCCATTCAGATAGTACTTTGCACGGAGAACACGTGCACAAGGATTCAGGATTTCTCAAAAGACTCCATACCCGTTTTGACAACATTGCCAAACTAAAACTATGTAAATCTCTAAAACCAAGACCGCCTCTCTTCTTCAGAATACATAACTTCCACCAAGCGCACCAATGCATCTTATTATTGTTCGCGTCTTCACCCCACCATAATTGTGATATTGCATCCATTATTCCTTTGCATATGTTTTTTTGGAATTTTGAATACAGACATCGCATAAAGTGATATAGTTTGAGCTACTGCCTTTAGAAGAGCCTCCTTCCCACCAATAGACAGAACCTTTCCCTTCCAACCCATGATAGTACTCAACACTCTTTCAGCCAAGTATTTGAAACAATCACTTTTATCCGCTCCAGCCATAGCTGGCAACCCCTGATATTTATTAGAAATAGCTTCTATCATGATATCAATCAAGATGCAAATTTCCTCTCTAATTTCCACTCTAGTGTTAGGGCTGAAAAACACACTAGATTTACCTACACTCACTGATACATTCGATCCGGATTCACAGATGTAGTATAATAGCTTTTTCCCTAGAACACCAAGGTTTAATCGAACCTTGGAAAGCAATGCTAAAAGGAAATAAAAAGGACACGTCTATAAGACTTGTTTCTTCGTTTTACCTTAGTTTATCAGACCAATCTTGTTTACTTTTATAATGGATTGAATCAATAGATGGAGATAGGACTGGGTTGAAGATCCACATGCAGCTACATATCATATGGGATAAAAGATAATAATAAGCATAGTCATGTGTAATGGTTGAATAGGGATAATCTCTTGTGGGCAACCCATCCTAATATACTAGAGCCACTGTGATGCGGTGAGCATAGCAATAGTACTTTAACCCAACCGAGTGCACCATGAAGCAACATGCTACGAACGATTATTAAGTGTAAAACACATATCAAAGCATTCAGTGGTGATGTTGTTGTGATTCCGAATGGGTCTCTAAATGAAGACCGTTCTACCCTTTATGTCAATGAGGTTCCTATGAGATCGCAGCTAGCCAAGTATCTCACTTCAAGCCTTTATAAATCTATGGGATCTTGGGTAAATATAGGTCCACAAATGGAGGCAAGAGACAAAGAAACAAAAGATACAAATCTCTATTGCAAACAAAACACAATACTCCCATGAATTAGATGCACATAATTGATGTGAGGTTTCTCCCCAACCCGCAGCCCGTGAGAACTACTCACTCATAACAAATAGATCTAGGATAGAAAATATTGTGTAAAATACTTAGATTGAAATTAAATATTCTTACAATGGTCATCAAATCACAAGGAGATCTAAAGTACAAAACAATAAATATGGCTAATGGAGGGGATGGATGATGGAAGTGATGAACAATG
Source organism: Avena sativa (assembly GCA_916181665.1). Classification (NCBI taxonomy): domain Eukaryota; kingdom Viridiplantae; phylum Streptophyta; class Magnoliopsida; order Poales; family Poaceae; genus Avena; species Avena sativa. Next base: position 355,397,239 of record OV702295.1, read on the forward strand.
GATGAATAATGGCATGGATCTCCTTTGGTGGTGGTGTGATGTAGTCTGAGAATGGCGGCTCTCTGACTGGCGGCTAGAGCCTCAAAATATATAGGCATATTCATGAAAGTTGTAGGGTTTGACGAGACGAAGCTATCTCCACATGGTACGGGCAGACGACACGGACAGACCTGCCCGTACCAGTGGTCGTTAAGCTTGCTGATGCTAGGGAATGACTCCCCAATTACTTGGCCATGTGGAGTTTCTCAAAAACCTTCATTATGACTTCTGATTTCGCATTAAAAAGCGTGATTTCCTACACAACACAATTCAAAACAAGGTTTTGCATATCTTTGCAATTTTTAGTCATTAGTGGCAACGATTGAGAGTTTCTTGTCAATTGCTTGACCATAAACAATATTTAAACAAGGTGGAAGATGGCTATTTTTGGAGCCATCACTCACCATTTGTCTCGAAGAAGCCGCAATACAACTCTAGGATATCTTTTAGGCACCTTGCATTACTCTCATCCGCCTTCATTAAAATTATAGAGTCATTAGCAAAAAGGATATGGGACACCGCAAGAGCATCACGACAAACCTTAATTCCTAAAAGTGAACCCTCCTCCTCCGCATGAGATAATAAGCTCAATAAACCTTAACATATCAAGAATAGGTAGGGGGACAGGACCCCCCTACCTAAGCCCCCTTGTAGGGATAAATTGATTTGTTTCATGTGAGTTAAACCGAACATGATACCTTACCAAAGAAACACATTCCATCATCATATTAACCCACCTAATATCAAATCCCAATCTCAGCGTCATGGCCTTCAAAAACTTCCACTCTACTCTATCATACGCTTTGTGCATATCAAGCTTGATTGCACAGACACCTTATTTGCCTGATTCTTCTTGATATGGTGGACACACTCATACACCACCAAAATATTATCCGTAATCATCCTTCATGGAACTGCTTCTCATTAATAATATCAGGCAAGATTCCTTTCAAGCGATTCACTAACAATTTACTTATAATCTTATAAATGACATCGCATAAACTTATAGGCCTATACTCTGTCACCTTCTTTGGATCGTCATTTTTTCGAATCAGAATAATGGTGGTGTCATTCCAACCTTCTGGAATCTTTGAAGTATTCACAACATGCAACATTTCTCCTATTAAATCCTCCTCAACCACTGGCCAGAAACGTTTGTAGAATATTACATGTAGCCCGCCTGGCCTTGGTGCCTTCATTGAAGGAGATATGCCCTAAAGGCAAATAATAAAGTGTTTTTATTTGATGTATCTCGTATATATTCATAATACGTTTATTACCATGCTATAACTATATTAATACGAAATGTTAATATACGTGTGGTATGTAAACAATCAGGTCTTTAGTTACCTCTAGTAAACTAGATCATTGGGCAAGTGGTGATCTTATGGTTTCGAGATCATGGTGATAATGCAAATTGACAATAAGGTCACGTTATTGGTGAATAATGTGATAGACAAACACCTAAAGTTAATCACAATGAGACTAGTTACTTGACATTCACCATTGATGACAACACAGAAGCATCGTGGCCTAAAATTCTTTGATTGTAATATAATGCATAATCACATTTTAGAAGGAGGCTTTGATGATATCAAGTATCAAGCTATAAAAGGGTGATCATAAAGGTATTGTTGGGTTTCCCGAAGAAAAGGGTTGAGGAGTTTTATCAAGACTAGAATCTGCCAATCCAAGTAATGGATAGATACACGTGGCCAACTTGGTGACGTTGCATTAACGAAGCTTGCAAGCGTATGACTAGGTCATGAAATGCAATGACACAGGAACGAGTAAATGAGCTCATTGTAAATGAGATCGAACATAAGTATGGAGATGCTTGAGATCAAATCTCGGATTACCTAGGTATCGTATGGCAAAAGGAATAGGACTACACAGTTAAGGTTTAAGCGATGAGATTCGTGAATGCACGGGTGGTCATTATGGGCATCTAGGTCCCGCTGATGATCATTGATGCAAGAGGGTTCTTTGTCATGTCCGGAGCATCTCCGAGCCGAAGGGTGGCACACGTAAGGGTGGGGACACATTGGGATCAAACTGGCATCGCAGGAGAAATAAGAGAAACCGGAAAGGTTCTGGGTAACATCCGATGTTGATCGGAGGGGTCCGGAAGGAGTTCTAGAGTAAGAGATATAATAGAATATGTGTTTTATATATTAATTGGTTGAATTAATATTAAAACATATTTTATTATTTATATTTTGGGCAGCCCTTTTCTTATTGGGCCATTCCCCGGAGGAAAGAGACCATAGGGTAGGCACCATAGGAGAGAGGGAGGGGGCCTAGCCAGCCAAAACCCTAGGGTTTCCCCCTCCCCCGTGTGGGGAGCCTAGGGATAGCGGCGGCTTGGGGGGGGTACACCCCCTTGGCCCTAGGGTTTTCCCCTCCCCCCACCTCCTATAAATAGAGGATCCCCCTCCCCTCTATTTACACAATAAGTTCTCTTCTCTCTCTACCTCTATTCCCTAGAGCTTTATCCACCTAGATTGGATCTAGATCTTTGGGATTAGATCTCAACCTCCACACTACCGTCGTGCGTAAGATGGTCCGTCTTCCATCTTCTTCCGCTGCTCTGCTGGATCAGAGTCTGGGAGACGTCCCTACACCGAACGTGCGTAGAAATTCGAGGCGTAACACTTGGGACGCTTGTCTTCATCGCTATATGCCTTCCCGCGTAAGGCGTGCCATGGTCTTCAAGGGTATGAACTCCATACTCCCTCTTTGTTACTTATGTCTATATATAATAGATCTTGGTTGTCGTGTTCGTGTAGCTGGAATTTTTTATTTCCTGCTGCGAACCCCAACAGTGGTATCAGAGACAGATCTATGGGTAGACATGTCGTATGGATAGAACACATAGCAATATGTCGGTGTTAATTCTCTAGTTTTGACCCTCTTTCGTGTTGTTGTTATATCGCGGGATTGATTGATGAAGAGGCCCAGACCAACCTTACGCGTAATCTTACGCAAGACTGGTTCCACGCTCGACATACGGCTTGTTCCATATAAATGGTTGGCGGTGTATTGATGACTACAAGTGCAAAAATCGTTTGTAGCTAGTTTCGAAGTTAAGATATCGATCTCACATGGATCCCAAAGGGTAAGTGTTTATGAATGAAGTCACTGTCACACTCAAAGTTGTCACAGATCTTCGAGTGAATTGACTGCAAGTGTTGAAATAAGAATAAAATTTGGATTAAAATGAATATATTTAAATAAAACTAAAATGTAAACTTTAGAAATAAAGAGCATAAAAGTAAAGAACAATTAGATTGTTTGTTGTTTCCTGCAAATGAAAAAGTAGGCGTGGGGAGATACAACTCATGGTGATAGTGAATGTGCCAGGTGGATGAGTGATAAGTATAACAATTATAATCTTATAAGTATGTGTGTAGGCGAGCAACCCATAATTAGCCAGAACTCCTCTTGGTAGATTTCATACCAACTTCAAAAATCCTACTAGTCTGTTACCAAAACCATGGCCAGTCACTAGACGATTAAGATCCTTCAGGTTGCTTAGCAATTAAGATCCTTGGATCGAACTAATACAATAGACACAGTGGCTCCTCGTGCTCCTCAAGTTCAACTAGTTTTCCATTGATATCCCCGTGTTACTCGGGGGTCGCAGGTCTGCTGGCAAACAAGATCTTATCAATGTAGAACAAAGTATCATGTTGTCTAGGCCCTTAATTGGACAACAAGCATTAAGCACCCCACATATAGTCAAGCACACATAATATATTAATTAAAATCAATCACGAACTAATGAAAATATTTAGGCACATCACATCTCACCAATCCCTTACATCTCCCACGCCCAAATTAACTTATTACTCACATATGAGAGAAGAAAGCATCATTGATATAATTAAATAAAGGGATTTCTTCTTGATATTACCTTGGATATCCACAATAAGAATAGAAAATAAATCCAGCACAATTCAAGATGGGAAGAAACAATCTCAACCCTTAATCTTACAAGGTGAAGATCCCTCTCTCTCTCAAGTACAGGTAATGGCTATGGAGGTGTGGTGTCTAGGAGGTCGAAGATCATGGAGCGAGATGAAGATCATCTTCTCCTTCTTCTCCGGATCTCTTCTTTCTCCCTTCTGGATGGAACGATGGCTGTTGTGTTGTGTTTTCGCCTTTGGCCTCTTCACAGAAGTTGTCCCTTTTGACAAGACGAAGGCGGTGGCAACTATACAGCGGGAACTATACGGCCGGAGAAAATATTCTCGCCATATAGTTGGTCGTTAAATCTACTATTTTACCTCCTCGATTGCTTTCAAAAAGAGACTTGCTTGTTTTCGCATGAATATTGTATTTTTGCTGTTAAAACCCTCTATTGATGTTCAGAACCTTAAACACACATTAAAAACCAAGTTTTCTTTGCTACCAAAGTATTAGGGTTAGGTAAAGCAAGAAAACCATCAACAAAAACCATCAAAAAGCATTGAATCTCACAGCTATCAACTCCCCCAATCTTAGATGTTGCTCGCCCTTGAGTGACAAGAAAATAACAAAGAATAATGGAGATTCGAGACTGAAATAAAAGAACTTACAAGCTCGAATTGGTGTCAAAATCCTTTCTTCACAATTCCTGCAATCTTAATCATGATCATACAAATATTTACAAGTTTGCACTGAGTCCACTTCCTAACCACGTATAGCTTGCTAGAAAATAAATTATATGCCCGAGCAAGTGTCAATAGTTTAGCTAGGAAAGTGAAACAAATTATTTTGGTTTATCTCTTTGTTGAGAGATGAAAGACTTTTTGCTCTTGTTTCTTTAATCAATTAAGAGTACTCAAGTTGACACCCAAAACATTCAATTAAGAATAACTCATCTACTCCCACGTCAAAATTTCAAGACTCTCAAAGCGCCTTTTTCCTTTCCTTGATTTTCAAAAACTTCAGCTCTTCCATAGAGAAATCATGCCACTGTTTTTTAACATGTTAATTGGGACTGTGTTGCGCACTCGTGACCATGCCAATAGATAACTGTTGAGCAATAGTGGGTCAAAGGAGTACTACAACTTCACTTGGAACATGAGACCATGAGGAGACTAAATTTTTTACCCGTCATAGCATTGTAGCTACAGACTCTTACATAACTAAATAGCCGAAATCAAGTGTTTTCCCATATTTAGATCGTTCATTGGCCAGAGGAGTTAATAGTTCCCCGTGGAGCACGACAGTGTTGTAATGACACGCATAAAGCTATATCTTACTTTAATTACTAGAAAAAGTAGTGGCATAATCTCTACTATTTAAAAACATCCATTTTATCAAATAATTTCATTCAGAAGTACTATCAAGTCTATTACATTAAGATCAATGGGGTTGAGTAGTTTCTAAAATCAAATCCTTTGGGCTAAACATGGACTCAAGTAATCTTTTGGATGCTTTTTCTTGTTGTAAAAATGTCGGAAATCTTATAACCAAGTCCATTGCTCTTTATTTCAAAGCTAAAAAGGAGACACTAGCAAAGGAATAAAGTTTATGGGATAACAAGCTAAGTGGGGAGTGACTCAAGTGAAAGCGAGCAAATAGTTGTAGGGTCAATTTAAAATTGTAGAAGAGGTGATGAAAGGAATGTGATACCTCATCTTGCTTGCTCGTTCTCGTACTTGAGTTGAACCCCGCTATATTTCCCTATTGCCAAGTCACCTGAAATTGAGAAATCTTTGAGAGAAAGAAAGAAAGAAATTTGCAATAGAAATTACAACTGAATTTTTTGTGTCTTTTTGATTTAAGAATGCAGAACTGAAAGTAAACATGCAATTTTTGAAGAAGTAAAATAAATCAAAAGAAGAAATAAAAAATGAATGCAAAGTTTGAATGTTTTTAAACCTCCCCCAAGCTTAGGCTGTTGCCATGCTTAGTTGTAGCCATCATTCGGCGACGGGTACGGATACTGTTCGTAGTAGTCGGGGAAGTGGGTCATGAAGTGACTGAAGCTGTTAGTTAGGGAACTAACTGACGAGGTTTAATCTCGTCAATGCCCATTGTTATGAGCTTGGGTTTTGGAGAAGATGGGGATGCTGGAGATCACGGAACGGTTAGCAAACAAGCAACATGGGGACACGAGGTTTACCCAGGTTCAGGCCCTCGGAGGGAAAACCCTACTCCTGCTTGTCTGCTCTTGATTACGGCGGAACCGAAAGTTACAGGGGTGCGCAGATGCAATCTGGCATGGAGGTGTGTATGCGGTGGTATGAAGTGCCCTCCTCGTCGTGCCCTCCTAGCCTTTATATAGAAGTAGGCAGGTCCCGGGCACAGACCGAGTCGGTTAGAGGTTTTAGGGTTTGTCCCTTTGAATATTCTATCTACTTCAGTCTTGCTCTCTAAGGATCCAAAGACATCCTGGGCTTGAGCCACCCGAAAATCTTCATGGGCCGCGTATATTCTTGTGGGCCTTCTTTGAACTGGACCAGGTATGCTAAGGTCATGTACCCGTGGGGTATAACCATGTCAGTAGCCCCCGAGTGTTCAGTCGAATCGTAGATTCAGCTGAGGACTCTTCAATCTTTTCGGGTGCAGCTGTTTTCTGTTTATCAAAGAATGATTTTCATGTGTAGGGATTATTGATGCGTGTGCCTGAATCTCCCGACGGATCAGGGCCAGTTAACTGTCTTAGGACAAAACAACACGATCTTCTTCAGATTCGAGTCCCTCGACTCGAAACCGGAACATATGCTGGCGTAATTCGACTCAGGCCGTTGAGGACTTACAGGAGTGGAATTCCAGTGACTTTCAAGTGATGTACCCAACACGTCCGTTAGGATTTTCATCGCGCCTGCTGGCATGGATCTTTACTAGTAGAGCAAAGTCGTGTGCATTGCCAGGCCATCATATGGTATCTGTAGGTCTTATATTTGCGTCGCAGACGCAGCATCCGAATGTTTATCACCGCGGAGGTGTTTCGGGTGGCCAATGAGGATGTTACTCACTTAGCGTTAACTAGGGCAAAGTTGCCAAAAAGTTTTTGCATGCCGATCTGAAGGATTGCAGTCGAAGAATTCATAGGGTGCGCGACCAGCGCTCCCTATGGGAGTAGCCCCCGAGTGTCTGTTCAAGTCGTAGACTCGAGCAGAGACTTTAATTCAAGTCTTTGTTGACTTTTAGGTCCGTAGGACACAAATTTTTCGAATGTTTGAATCCGTCCTCCCTATGGGAGTAGCCCCCGAGTCCGTAGTGGAGTCGTAGACTCAACTTAGGACTCAAAGAATAGTTCAGTGGTGTAGTACTTTGATCATATTTTGGGTGTGTGGCCAGCGCTCCTGATAGGAGTAGCCCCCGAGTAGTTACTCGAATCATAGATTCGAGTGAGTACTTTTAGCTGTGTAGTCGAAGATTTGTAACCGTTGCTAGTATATCTTTGATGATGTCAGTGCTGACGATCGATGATCTCAAGCGTCTGCGACGCCAGAGATGACGTGACTGGGCGAACGTGGGTCCCACCTTCTGACTTTGAATTGACCAGTCACACGCGACGTGGAGATAATCACGGCGTCGCCTCGGTTTTCGTGCGTAGTGGACGGCGTGCGAGCGATGGTTCGCTGCCGTGCTGACACGTGGACGGTTGGATTCTGATGTTGGCTCTAGGGCTTCCCGATGAACAGTCACCGTGCATCTTCTTCGTCCTTATAATCATTGGGGAAAAACTTGCTTGTTTTCACCGCAGCCATTCTTGTTTCACTGCTTCCACCTTCTTGAGTTTTCCTCGCCACGCGCTGGAAATTCTTTGATCCTTTCCATCTTCTTTCCTGTGTTCACACCGTCGCCGTTGCCGCACTACAATGGGGAAATCAAGGAAGGCCTCCACCGCAGTTGGTACCAGCGCCGCTGCCGGTGGCAAGAAGGGTTTCGCCGCTAGCGGCGTCACCGATGGTGGCTGGCGGCGGTCGGAGACGCGCGAGGGCGATCTTCGCAAGCTCTGTGAGCGGGGTATAATCCCGCAGGACAAGCAAGCCGTCAAGATTCCCGACGACGAGGTAACTCCCCGTCCACCTGCTGGGTTTCAGGTCATGTTTGTCGCTTTTGTCCTTCAGGGCCTTTCTCTCACAGTCCACAATTTTCTCCGTGGATTGCTTTTCTTCTATGGCATCCAACTCCATCATCTTTCGCCGAATTCTGTTCTTCACATTGCCTTCTTCATCACCTTCTGCAAGTGCTGGCTCGGTATTGAGCCACACTTTGGCCTATTCCGAAAGCTCTATTCCGTGAAGAGGCAGTCCGACTCCGATGGCGTTTATCCCATCGGCGGCTGCATCATTTCCCTTAAATCCAATTTTCTCTTCTTTTCTTTTTCTATGTCTGAGTCCGTCCAATACTGGCGGAGGCGATGGTTTTACATCAGCGACTCCACAGTGGACGGGCAAAAATTTGGCCTTTCTCCTTTCGACCCCTCCTAGAAAATCCAGCCGAAGAGGTCCTGGAAGAACCACATCTTGGATGGTGAGGTGGCGGAGATAGAGGAACTCTATTGTCGGGTGGAGGATCTTCAGGTGATTCTGGATAAAGAGGTGAACAGTGTGGATATCATCCGCACCTTCCTCAAACGTCGGGTGCAGCCTCTCCAGGCTAGGGCGCACCCTATGTTCCTTTATTCTGGCCGCAACGACCCAACTAGGGTTTTGACTGGAGAGCTCTCCAAGGGGGACGTTGACGGAATCCTCCGGCCACTGCTGAAGTTTAAGGCTGACGAGGACATTCCTGGTAGCTCGCTGACCCTTCCATTCAGGGCCTCTCGACCGGTGCCACAGGTGTAGATCTAGGACGTGCGCGTAGCACTTTTTTCGACTGCATCTCCTTGCAGTTTGTTTATTCTGAGAGTTTGTTTTCTTCTGTGCAGGAATTCAAGGTACCTGACATGGCGCCTCCACTACCTGAACGTTTTCCGGATGCACCTGACAATGAGGTAGTGGACTCCATGTCTGAGCTTCCTTCGGCGCGGTCGTCGGCTGAAGAAACCTTTGGGTCGAGCGAGGAGCAGACTCGAAAGCGGACGCGGAGCTCGAGCGAATCGTCGGATACCTCGACTCCGCTGATGCCTAGGAACCCGCCATGCCTTGTGCGTCATAGTGGAGGTGATGGTGGTTCTTCCTCTCCTATTCCGGCCATGCCCGTGCGGGCTTGGCGCCGTAGCCGCCGGCAAAGCGGGAGAAGGAAGAGAAGAAGAGCAAGAGGGCCTTGCCTGTCTTCAACTTGAGCGATATGGACTCGTAAGTATCTTCAGTTGCTTTTTGCTCTTCTTTCATTTTTGCTGGCTTGTATTTGACTGGAGTTTTCTTTTGTAGCCACTCTTCCGATGGCTCTTTCAGCGATGGCGCTCGGAAGATGGTGGGGGAGTCGAAGGTTGCTCCTCCTCCTCCTCAGACGGTGGCCACATCTTGGGGCATTGCTCCGAATCCTTCTCCGCAGGAGGCTCGGGTGATTGTCTCCCAGAAGACTACAGCCGGACCTTCGAAGTCTCCGTCTGAGCATGTAAGTGCTTTCGTTCTTGCCGTGGGGGGAGCCCCCAAGCATTTTTCGGATGATCTGCTGATCATGTTTTCCTTTTGTTCATGTCTCGGGGGGAGCCCCCGAGCGTCTTTCGGATAATCTGCTGATCATGTCTTTCTTTTTTGTGCGTGTCTTGGGGGATCCCCCGAACTCTTTTAGTATGCGTGATTTGCTTTGCTCGTTTCCTTGGGCGCAGCCCTCGAGCCTTTTTCCTGACAAGTTGTATCTTCTTCCAGCCTTTTGTTCAAGGTGTCAACCAACTGGTGAAGCAGCATCTGGCATTGGAGGCCATCCTTCAGCGGCTTCAAGGTTCACCTTTTTTTATCGATCTTCTACTTCTTCGGCTACTTGCTTGCCTATGAATCTCATGCTTGTTCTTTGTGGCAGACGAGAATAACACTGCCCTCCGCGAGCTTGATGCTCTCAAAAAGAGCCTCGAGCGAGCGGAGAAGAAAGATGAAGATGCCTTTGGTGCTAAGGAGCGCCTTGCGCAGGAGCTAGCCGACACAGCTGCAGCCAAGGAGCGCCTGCAGCAAGAGGCCACAGATCGCGAGGAGCAGCTCGCCACCGCTGCGGTCTCGCGCGAGAAAGAGGTAGCCGGCAAGCTGATGGCTGCTGCCAAGGCTATTTCGGGTGAGTAGTTTCGTCTGTTCCTTTTCGGCTTCCTTGTCTCTCTAGTTTTGCTTGGTTTTCACTTTGCCTCTTCCGTTTTTATAGATGTCGCGGGCATCGAGTTTGACCGTGGTGTCCTGGAGCACGGAAGTCCTCTGGATGATGCCACTGCAGAGGTCGAAGACCGCTGCAGTACCGTGGTCGGCTCGCTTGCCAAGGCCAAGGTGGTTCTCGGGCGCTTCTACAAGGAGCTCGTCCCCAAGGGCGTCGCCCTCAAGGATGTCGAATTGTTGGCGGACGCACTGTCAGCCGAGGCCCCCGCGGTGTACAAGTGCAAGCAGAAGGGTATCGGTGTGTCCATGGGGCTGGCGATGCCCATGGCGTCTGGAGCGGAGCTGGATCTTCATTAGGCCACCTCCCTGATGCCGACGGTTGCCGACGGATCTGAGGTAGCCTTTGCCCTCTACGCTTCCCGTTGTAAACGCTATGGGCCAAAGATGATTGACCTGCTTGCGGAGTACGCGGTGAGGCAGCAGGGGGAGGCCAAGAGCAGGCAATCCGGCTCCGAGGCCACTCAGGATGCAGCTTCTTAGGCCTTGTAGTTGTAGGATAGCCTTCGTCTCTTTTGTTGTAATGTATTTATGAACACTTCTTGTGCCACAGAGTGGCTTTTGCTGCATATAATGAATCTCCGAGCTGTTTGCTCCTTCGTGCGTTTGTTCATATCCTTGCCTTCTTTTCCTCTAGGGACCTTCGGGTGATGATCCTGTTGATACTTCGTCTGGGCCACGGCCATCCTTGGATGATGCGTCGCAACTTGTATTTCTTCGTGACCGCATCCGTAGTCTTGAGAAAGAATTGCTAGGCGTTCGAGGCCATGCGGATGTTTGTAAGTCGAAGGCGGAGCGGGGCGCTGCCAGAGAGGAGTATATGATGGGGGAGCTATGGCGTTTGGCCGAACAGTTTCAATGTGAGTTTCTTCGAGCCGCTGCTCATTTTTTTTGGATGCGCCTGTTGGCTTGTCATCTTACTTTGCAGGTGTTGCAGGTGCTAACCCTGTTCCTAGGAAGGAAAAAGAGCGTGTTGTTGTTCGGATCAACTGCCTAACCCAGCAGGACATGGAGGCCGACGGCTTTTTCTGGATGGACCGTGATCGTGCTATGGTCCTTGCGACTGTGCAGGATCGTGTTCACCAGGTGTCGCAGGTGCTGAGGCAAGTGAAGACTTCGTTGGCGTCGATTCTGCACGTGATGTTTCCCCTGGATGAGGCACCATCAACTCTATGGGGCCTGCTGGCGAAGTTTCGAGATGTGCATCATGTCAGGGAGCTGGTGCGGCATCAGTTGGTTGCAGGGGTGAAGGCTGCGCTTTCCCTCTTGCGGCTGCATTGCCCTGATGTAGATCTTGCTGCTGTGGCAGCTGGGCCACCTCTTCAGCCGGATGGTGGCATGTGGGACATGCGTCCGTATTATGCGGCTGTAAAGCAGTATGCCGAACAAATTGTAGATCTCTTTGAGCATCATGCGCAGGTGATTCTTCGAAATAGGTAGGACCTGTAAAAAGATAGATGTAAAACTTGTATGTATTCGACTGGGCGTTTTATGCCCCTTGCTGTAAAGGTTGAATTTTTTAGCACGTGGTGCTTTATTTACATGTGTGCCCTTTTTGTTAGCCTGGCGTGATCATCTACTCAGATGTACACGCGTTATCCTTAGTCGACGAAGTCGTGAGCTGAGGGGAGCCCCCGAGTGTGTTGTAACATGAATAAAAATGTGAATAATAGATAAAATTTTTGGGCGAGACACTTAGCTTTATTCATATCGTAATGAGGAGGTACATTGTTCGGCTTAGTAGCCTTGGCTGAATAGCCTTATTGAAAGTAAAAAGGAGGGGGTAGCTAGGGGTAGAAGCGTCACAATTGTGTGACGTTCCATGAGTTGGAGTATGCGACTCCAGACTCCATGTGCTTGAGGTGATAGGCGCCACCTGGGATGACTTTAGTTACGACGTAGGGTCCTTCCCAGGGTGACTCGAGCTTCTTCGGTCGCTCTTGCTTGAGTCGTAGGACTAGGTTTCCTTCGACGAAGGACCTTGGGCGCAACCGACGGCTATGATAGTTACGGAGGCTCTGCTGGTAGACCGCTGATCAAGCCACGACTATGTCGCGTGCCTCGTCGAGTGTGTCGACGGCGTCTTCGAGTGCGGCCGTCGATTGCGCTTCGCTGTAGGCGATGACCCGTGGGGCCTTATGGCATACTTCTGTAGGCAGCACAACTTCGGCTCCGTGCACCATGAAGAAGGGCGTGTAGCCAGTTGAGGTGTTTGGCATCGTGCGCAAGCTCCAGAGGACCGAGGGTAGCTCTTGTGTCCAGGCTCCTGCGAGTCGCTGGAGTGGGCTCATTAGGCGCTTCTTGATGCTGCCGCCGACGAGGCCGTTGGCCTTTTCGACCTGCCCGTTTGTTTGCGGGTGCGCCACAGAGGCATATGTTATGTTGATTCCGAGGTCTTCGCAGAAGTCCTGGAATTCTTTGGAGATGAAGTTCAACCCGTTATCGGTGATGATGCTGTGCGGCACGCCGAACCTGTAGACTATGGATTCGAAGAATTTCACGGCCGTTTTGCCCTTTTGGTTAGTAACGGGCATGGACTCGATCCACTTGGTGAATTTGTCGACTGCGACCAGGAGGTAGAAGTGGCCTCCTTTCGAGGATTTGGGCAGTTTGCCGATCATGTCGAGGCCCCATTGGGAGAAGGGCCAGGCCAGGGGTATGGGCCTGAGCTCCGATCCTGGTGTGTGTGGTTTGTCTGCGAACCTCTGGCACCCATTGCACCTTCGGACGATGTCCTTGGTGTCGTTCATGGCCGTTGACCAGCAGAATCTAGCTCATAGAGCTTTGGCGACAAGGGCGCGGCTGCCCGCGTGATGGCCGCAGATGCCCTCGTGGATGTCTTGGAGGATAGTTTTTCCGTCACCGATGGTGACGCACCTTTGGAGTACACCCGAAATGCTGCGCTTGTACAACTCGCCATTGATGATGGTGAAGGCCTTGGACCGGCGAGATATGTGTCGGGCATCTGTCGGGCTATCAGGCAGCTTCCCGTCTATCAGATATCGGAGGTATGGCTGTGTCCATGTTTCTTCGACTGCCATGACCTACATCAGGTTGACCACTGTGACCTCTATGTCGAGCTTTTCTGGTCCTTCCTGTCCTTCGGGCAGCGCTGCCCCTGAGTGTTCTGCTTCTTCGGGTGATCCCTTTCGGAATTTCCTTTTAATGGATGGCACATAGATCTGTTCGAGGAACACACCTGGTGGCACCCGTGCGCAGGTGGAGCCGATGTTGGCGAGTCTGTCGGCCTCTTCGTTGCTTTCTCTCCCAACGTGTCGAAGCTCGCAGCCGTCGAAGTCTCCTTCGAGTGCGTTGTAGAGTGCGCGTTATGCAATCATGTTGGCAGCGTGTGCATCGCACTCGTTCATCGTCTGCTGGACGACGAGGTTCAAGTCGCCGTAGATGACCAGGCGCGTCGCGCCGTAGATCTTGGACATCCTCATGCCGTGGATGAGGGCCTCGTACTCGGCCTCGTTGTTGGAAGCTCGAAATTTCATCCGGAGGACGTACTTCATCTTGTTGCCCTGCGGGGAGGTCAGTATGACCCCGGCTCCTGCTCCAGCCTCGCGCTTGGAGCCATCGAAGTGCATCGTACATGACTGCATCATGTTTGAGGTGTCTGGCAGCTGCAGTTCCATCCAGCGGCGAGGAAGTCCGGAAGGACCTGAGACTTGATCGCATGGCGCTTCTCATAGACGATGTCTAGAGGTGACAGCTCGATGCCCCATAGGGCCACACGTCATGTGGCCTCTGGGTTGTTCAGGATGCTTTTCAGGGGTGCTTCGTTGACGACCATCACCTGATGCTCATGGAAGTAGTGGCTCAGCCGACGAGCCGTCATGAATACGCCGTAGGCGAGTTTCTGGTAGTGAGGATACCTCTGCTTTGTCGGCGTCAATACCTCGCTGAGGTAGTAGATTGGGCGTTGTACCCCATGGGTCTTTCCATTTCGGGTCTTTCGACCACGAGCACGGTGCTTACCACCTGATGTGTAGCTGCTATGTATAGCAGCAGAGGCTCGCGCTCCTTTGGCGTGACCAAGACGGGCAAGGTGGAGAGTAACCGTTTCAGATTTTCGAATGCGTCGTCTGCTTTAGGCGTCCACTCAAATTTGTATGCCTTGCATAGCAGCTGATAGAAAGGCAGGGCTTTTTCACCCATGTGGCTGATGAACCTGCTCAACACCGCGATGCGCCCAGCTAGCTGTTGAACACCTTTGAGGTTCTTCGACTTCTCCATGGCCATTATGGCTCGGATTTTCTTCGGGTTCGCTTCGATCCCTCGCTGGGAGATGAAGTAGCCTAGCAGTTGACCAGATGGGACGCCGAAGGTGCACTTTTCTGGGTCTAGCTTGATCTTGTATCGATCAAGGTTGTCGAACGTCTCGCGGAGATTGTCGATCAGTGTCTTGGCCTTCCTTGTTTTGATTACTATGTCGTCGACATAGACTTGAATGTTGCGGCCGATCTGGTCCTTCAAGCATGCCTGCATGCACTGTTGGTACGTGGCGCCTGCGTTCTTTAGCCCGAAGGGCATTGTGTTGTAGCAGAACACTCCAAACGGCGTGATGAACGCTGTTTTCTCCTGATCTTCGACCTTCAGTGGAATCTGATTGTAGCCTGAGTAGGCGTCGAGGAAGGAGAGCTTTTCACATCCTGCAGTCGAATCGATGATCTGGTCGATCCGAGGAAGAGGGAAGTGATCCTTTGGGCAGTGCTTGTTTAGCGATGTGAAGTCCACGCACATCCGCAGGATGTCCGTGTCCTTTTTGGGGACAATCACGGTGTTGGTGAGCCACTCGCTTTCCTTGATCTCCCTGATGAAATTGGCGTCGGGTAGTCTGTTGACTTCGACTCCAATGGCTTCAGCCCGCGGCTCGGATAGTCGTCGGATGGACTATTTGACGGGCTTGGCGTCTGGAAATACGTTAAGTGCATGCTCGGTGAATTCCCTGGGAACTCTTGGCATGTTTGCAGGACACCTGGCGAAGATTTCCCAGCGATCATGGAGGAATTCGACGAGCGCGCTTTCCTATGCGGGGCTGAGGTTGTTGGCGATCAGCGTCGTCTTGGAGGCGTCCGTCGGGTGGACCTGCACCTTCTTTGTGTTGACTGTGGAGTCGAAAGACATGTCGGGTGCGTTCTGTCTTGAGACTGGGGGTGCCCCGTTGTCTGTCACCTCTCGGAGCCTTATGAGCTCCTCCTGCATGCCGAATGACTGGGAGATTTTGTTGAAGTCCCTGTCGCAGTGGTCCGATCGGGTGAAGCTCCCGTGGACCATGATGACGCCCTTAGGTCATGGCATCTTGAGTAGCAGGTACGCGTAATGCGGTACTGCCAGGAACCGTGTGAATGCCACACACCCGAGGATGGCGTGGTATTGTGATGGCCAGTCCACCACTTCGAACTCGAGTCGCTCTCACCGAAAGTTATCAGGCTTGCCGAAGATGACATCGAGCCATTTCTTTCCCAGGGGGAATATGCCCTTCCCTGGGACGATGCCGTGGAACGTTGTGTCGGATTGTTCCAGGCTGCACAGCGGGATCCGTATTGCTGCTAAGGTGCTGGCGAACATCAGATTGATGTCGCTACCGCTGTCCATGAAGACGCGACTCATATCGAACCCTCTGATCTACGCCTCGAGCACTAGGGCAGCATGACCTAGGCGAGGGACCTGGCAAGGGTGATCCGAACGGCTGAACGTGATGCAGGATTCTGAACCGCTGAGGTACTCAGGGATGGCGGGTGGAGCGGTCACAGCCAGATTGATCTGAAGGGTGATTTTCTTTTGCACCCTGTTTGTTGGGCGCCCTTTTTGGATCATCAGTGATCCTTTTGGCACGGGGTACCCTTTTCTGCCGTTGTTCTGCGCAGGTGCGATTGGATGATTTGAAGGTCCCACGGGTGGTGGTGGAGGAGCTCCATGGGCGATGTCCCCTGGTGCAGGTGCGTTCCCGTACCCAGGGTTCGGGGCTTGTTGCCTCATCTGGGACATGCTCTCGCTGAGTTTCTAGAACTCGCGGCAATCCTTGAGCATGTGGCTTGCCTTCTTTTTACCATCCTGCTTGTCGATGTAGAAGTGGATGGTGCATGGACCCGACAATTTGTCGTATGCTGAGGGTCCATCGTCGCGGCCGCGGTGTTGCCATGACTGCGCTGGGCGTCCTCCATCACAGAAGTTGTTTCCACGGTATCTGCCGCTGCTGCGGTTGCCGTCGCTGCGGCGGTCGGCGTAGCCAGGCGCGACCATGTCGAGTCCGTCGTGATCATCGTAGACGCGCGATCTTCTCTTGCTATGGTGTTCATGTCGATGGCCGTAGTCATCTTCCTCCTCCAAGTGTGCTCGGTGGACGGAGTCCTTGCCATCTGCCCACCTGTTGGCGATGTCCATGAGGTGGACGAGTGTCTTGGGCTTGACGCGCCCAAGTTCTTCCTTGAATTCCTGGCGTTTGACGCCATCCTTGAAGGCGTCGATCGCTCTCTCCTCAGAGATGTGCACCACAGAGTTCTTGGTGTTGGACCAGCGTAGTATGTACGAGCGGATGGATTCGCCCGTTCGTTGGGTGCAGCCCGTAGCTCCTCGATCGAGGCTGGACTCTTGCTGGTGCCCTTGAAGTTTTGGATGAAACTATACGCCAGTTCCTCCCAGCTTCGGATGGATCCCGAGGATAGGCTGCTGAGCCAGATCCGGGCTGTGCCTATCAGCTGCAGCTGAAGACATTGCAGGGCGGTGTTCTTGTTTCCGCCGTGCAGTTTGACGGATGACAGGTGGTCGCTGAGCCACGCCTTGGGGTCCTGTGTGCCGTCAAACTTCGGAGTGTCTGAAGGAAGCTTGAAGTTCCGCGGCATCCGTGTCCACCGGATGGATCTGCTGAAGCATCGAGCTCAGCAGAGTTCTCCTTCGTCGTCATCCTCCTCGGATTCAGACGGGCATACGCGCTTGGCGCGTGCTTTGTCGATCTTGCGTTGGGTGAGCTCGCTTCGAGCGTTGTAATCACGGCTGCGATGTCGCGAGCTTTTGTGCCTTCGAGGTAGGTCGTGCTCTTCCTCGTCAGATGTAGGCGTGGGACTGCGGTTGAACCTGACCACAGCCTTCTTTTTTGGTCCGCAGGAGCTTCTCCGTGGAGCGCAGCTCCAATGAGTCCGAGTCCGGTTAGTGCGGATTTGTGCATGGCCCTTTTCGGGTCCCCCACGGGAGGTGGATGGGATGCGAGGTATGTGGTGGCTACTATGATCGCAGCTTGCGGTGTCTTCGGGATGACGTTGCCGTCGGCATCCATCTCCATGAAAGACGTGTTGAGGGTCCGAGTCACCTCGCGACGTGCAGTGGGTGTAGGGTTCGCAGCATAGAAAACAAAAAATTTCCTACGATGGGAACAACTATGTACCAAGATCTATCTACTAGATACAAACAACGAGCGGATGTATATCCATAGAGAACATACCCTTAAAGACCGACAAAGCTTAACGAGTTAAACTCGTGGTTGATGTAGACGATCTCTTGCCGATCTCAAGATCGAGAGGAAGTCCTAGCGCCGCAAATTAGCAGCGCATCCGTGCTCGCACACACGTCCGAGGCACCGAGCAACCTCCGCCTCCTCGCTCCAACGATGCAGTGGAAGCACAACTCTTTCTTGCCGAATAGCCACCGGGAACATGTATCTCGCTAGTCCGAGACCATGGGGGATAAATTCTAGAGGGGGAGAGAGATCCTTCACCAGGAGGTGTGAGTGAGAAGTGAGGAGGGGGTGCCTTTTATAGGAGAGGGGGGAACCCCAAGGGGGTGGCCGGCTCATGGGGGCTGCCCCTTGACCTCCCCTCTTCATGTGGGTGGACACTCCACTCACAAAAACCTCTTCATTTCCCTCCACTCAAAATCCCACTCAAACTTGCTATTAAATTTCCACCAAATTTAATGCAAACTCTCATTAAATAAAACTCTTTTATTTATTCAGAATTTTTTCAATTACTTTAATGACAAACATTCACATATAACCCCTTGATAGAATTCTATTTCACATGCATAACCACTTTATGCAATTTCACCCGAAAACCTGTTTCGGTATCTAGTGAAATAAATTCATGCGCTTGTTATTTTTTCTGACATGAAACTTTTGCTCCAATTGGATGTCGGTGTATCTTAAGTGTGTCACCCTACGGTTCGTGAATAATGCGGACATGATCGATACCCCTCTCGGATCAATAATCAGAAGCGGGATCTGGAGACCCATACTGACTCCCACACATTCAACGATGACTTTCTTGTGATCATCGGAACCTTTTACACTAGTATCTTAATCCCTTTGTTTCGCGATATATTACATGTCCGAGATTCGATCATCAGTATATCCATACCTAGTTTGATCTCGTTACTGACATGCACTCTTTTCTTGTTCCCGTGATATAACATTCTAGTGATCAAATCACCTGCTTGCAAGCTAACCAATGTGATATCACCGAGAGGGCCCAGAGTATATCTACCCGTCATCGGGATGAACAAATTCCACTCTCGATCCATGGGCCTCAACATAACACTTTATTAGTTCTGAACCCATCTTTATAATCACCCTGTTACGGTGTGACGTTTGATGTTATCAAGAAACTCTTTCGGTGTTAGTGATTGACATGATCTCATGGTCTAAGGATTAGGATCACTTCGTAAGTTGTTATAGCAATATAAACTCAATGACTTTGATCGTAATGCTATACTTCGGATGAATGTTCATCACGCCATTACACTAATGTTATGATCCCGTTATTAACAACATCCAATGTCTATGATCAGGAAACCTTGATCATCTTGTTAATCAACGAGCTAGTTTATGAGAGAGGCATAACTAGGAACTTTCTGTTTGTTTACTAAACACACATGTATTAATGTTTCCGTATTAATACAATTATAGCATGCAAAATAAACATCTATCATATACTTGGAATACACATAATAAACACTTTATTATTGCCTCTCAGGGCATATTCCCTTCAGTCTCCCACTTGCACTAGAGACAATAATCTAGTTACATAGTGATGAATCTAACACCCATGGAGTTCTGGTGTTGATCATGTTTTGCTATAGGGAGAGTTTTAGTCAACGGATCTGCTACATTGAGATCCGTGTGTACTTTACAAATCTTTATATCTCCATCCTTGACATGCTCGCGGATGGAGTGAAACCGGCGCTTAATATGCTTGGAATTCTTGTGAGACCTTGGTTCTTTGGCATTGGCAATGGCACCATTGTTGTCACAATAGATAACCATTGGGTCCAACGCACTTGCAACCACACCTAGTTCGGATATGAACTCCTTCATCCAAACCTCTTCCTGAGCCGCTTCCGAAGCAGCAACATATTTGGCCTCCGTTGTTGATCCCGCCACCACAGGTTGTTTGGAACTCCTCCAACTAACCGCTCCGCCATTCATGAGAAATACGTATCCGGATTGAGACTTAGAGTCATCCGGGTCGGTGTCAAAGCTTGCGTCGACATAACACTTAGCGACGAGCTCTTCTTCACCTCCGTACACAAGAAACATATCCTTAGTTCTTCGTAAGTACTTAAGGATATTCTTGACCGCTATCCAGTGTTCCGAACCTGGATCCGATTGGTACCTACTAGTCAAACTAATAGCATGTGCCACATCCGGTCTTGTACATAGCATGGCGTACATTATAGAGCCTATGGCTGAAGCATAGGGGACTTTGTCCATTATCTCTCTTTCTTCCGTCGTAGCCGGACTTTGAGTCTTACTCAATGTATTGCCTTGCAACATAGGTAAGAACCCCTTCTTACTTCCGTCCATTTTAAACTTCTTTAAAATCTTATCAAGGTATGTACTTTGCGATAGCCCTATTAGGCGCCTAGATCTATCTCTATAGATCTTTATGCCTAATATATATGACGCTTCACCTAGGTCCTTCATTGAAAAATTGTTGTTTAGATAACTTTTAACACTGTTTAAAAGATCTATATCATTTCTGATCAATAATATGTCATCCACATATAATATCAGAAATGCCACATTGCTCCCACTCACTAAATACAAGCTTCTCCATAAGTTTGGACAAATCCAAACTCTTTGGTCACCTCATCAAAGTGGAGATTCCAACTTCGTGATGCTTGCTTCAATCCATAGATGGATCGCTAAAGCTTGCACACCTTGTTAGCATCCTTAGGATCAACAAAACCCTATGGTTGTATCATATACAACTCTTCTTCAATATTGCCATTGAGAAACACGGTTTTGACATCCATCTGCCATATCTCATAATCGAAATATGCAGCAATTGCTAACATAATCCTAACTGACTTTAGCATCGCTACAGGAGAGAATGTCTCATCGTAGTCAACTCCTTGAATTTGTCAAAACCCCTTTGCGACAAGTCGAGCTTTATAGACGGTCACATTACCATCAGCATTAGTTTTCCTTTTGAAAATCCATTTGTTCTCCACGGCCTTTCGGTCATGAGGTAATTCTACCAAGTTCCAAACTTGATTTTCATACATGGATTCCATCTCGGATTTCATGGCTTCTAACCATTTGTTGGAATCCAGGCTCATCATCGCTTCTTCATACGTCGCAGGGTCATCAATTTCATCAACCATGAAATTCATAACAGGGATTCCGTATAGCTCGGGAGCTGCACGCGCCCTGCTAGACCTGCGAGGTTCGATAGTACTCTCTTTTGGAGTTTCATCATCATTATCATTAGTTCCCTCTTCAACATGTGAAGCCAACTCCAGAACAACTTCCGGTGTTGTGCTACTCGCCATACTTTGAAGAGAAGGTTCAATAACCTCTCCGAGTTCTACCTTCCGACTACTCACACCTTTCGCGAGAAACTCTTTCTCTAGAAAGGATCCATTCTTGGCAACAAAAACCTTGCCCTCGGATCTGTGATAGAAGGAATACCCAATAGTTTCCTTAGGGTATCCTGTGAAGACGCATTTTTCTGCTTTGGGTTCGAGTTTATCCGGTTGAAGTTTCTTCACATAAACATTGCATCCCCAAACTTTAAGAAATGACAGCTTAGGTTTGTTTCCAAACCACAATTCATATGGTGTCTTTTCAATGGATTTAGATGGTGCCCGATTTAAAGTGAATGCAACAGTTTCTAGTGCATAACCCCAAAATGACAACGGCAAGTCCGTCAGAGACATCATAGATCGAACCATATCCAATAAAGTACGATTACGATGTTCCGACACACCATTTCGTTGTGGTGTTCCGGCAGGTGTGAGTTGTGAAACAATTCCACACTCTTTCATGTGAGTGCTAAAATCGTAACTTAGATACTCACCTCCACGGTCGGACCGTAGAAATTTGATCTTTCTATTACGATGATTTTCCACTTCATTATGAAATTCCTTGAACTTTTCAAAGGTTCCAGACTTGTGTTTCATCAAGTAGATATAACCGTATCTACTCAAATCATCCGTGAAAGTAACAAAATAACGATATCCACCTCGCGCCGACACACTCATTGGACCACATACATCAGAATGTATGATTTCCAATAAATCTGTCGCTCGTTCCATTGAACCGAAAAACGGCGCTCTAGTCATCTTGCCCATAAGGCATGGCTCATATGTATCAAATGATTCAAAATTAAGTGATTCCAAAAGTCCATCCGAATGGAGCTTCTTCATGTGTTTAATGCCAATATGACCTAGACGGCAGTGCCACATATATGCAGATATATCATCATTAAGTTTAATCCTTTTAGCATCAACATTATGAATATGTGTAACATTATTATCGAGATCTAATAGAAATAAATCATTCATCATCGGTGCATGACCATAAAATATTTCATTCATATAAATAGAACAACCATTGTTCTCGGATTTAAATGAATAACCACTTCGCATCAAACACGATCTAGATACAATGTTCATGCTCACTGTAGGCACCAGATAACAATTATTCAAGTTTATAACTAATCCTGACAGCAAATGGAGAGGTAGCGTTCCGACGACGATCACATCAACGCTTGATCCATTGCCGACACGCATCTTGACCTCACCCCTTGCTAGCGGTTGCTTGTTCCGCAGCCCTTGATTAGAGTTACAAATATTAGCAACTGAACCGGTATCAAATACCCAGGTGCTACTGCGAGCACTAGTCAAGTACACATCAATAACATGTATATCATATAAACCTTTGTTTGCCTTGCCGGCCTTCTTGTCTGCCAAAAACTTGGGGTAGTTGTGCTTCCAGTGGCTAGTCCCCTTACAATAGTAGCACTCGGTATCAGACTTAGGGTCAACTCGGGGTTTCTTTTCAGGCACGGCAACCGGCTTGCCACCCTTACTTCCCTTCCGTTTTCCCTTCTTGTCTTTCTTGAAACCAGTGTTCTTATTGATCATCAACACTTGATGTTCCTTTTTGATCTCCACTTCTGTAGTTTTAAGCATTGACAGAAGATCGGGGAGAGACTTCTTCATGCCTTGCATATTATAGTTCATCACAAAGCTCTTATCTAGGTGGCAGAGACTGCAGAACACGATGGATGCCTAAGTCAATGGGAATCGATATTCCCAAGGACACAAGCTTATCGGCGTAACCCGACATCTTGAGTACATGCTCACTAACAGAGCTGTGCTCTTCCATCATGCAGCTAACAAACTTCTCTGAAGCATTGTAGCTCTCTACAGCAGCATGTGTGTCGAAAATCATTTTCAACTCACCCATTGTATCAAATGCATTGCCGTTTTCGAAACGCTTTCGAAGTTCTGGATCTAGCCCATACAATATGCCATAGTGAACTAAGTTGTGGTCCTCCTGACGAGTCTGACAGACATTCTTCTCCTCGTCAGGGGCATCCTCAAAAGGTGGGGGGCCTAGCGGCGCTTCTAGCACATATTTCTTTTGTGCAGCAGAGAGGAGAATCCTCAAATTCATGGGCCATTCGGTAAAGTTGCTACCGTTCGTTGCAAGTTTCTCTTTCTCCATGAACACATTGAAATTAAAAGTAGGTGGTGCCATCTACAACACAATTTGTAAAGTTTAGACTAAGTTTATGATAGATTGAGTTCAACTAATCCACATTACGAATGAAATCCCACTCAAAAACGACATCACTTGTGTCCTTTTGGTGATTATATGAACCAAATCCACTACACCAAGTCCGATCATCACGTGAGTCGGTGTAGCTTCAAAGGCGAGCATCAAATGGGCATCATATCTACTATATGACTCATGCTTAACCTTTCGGTCCGTGTTCCGAGGCCATGTCTGTACATGCTAGGCTCGCCAAGTAAGAACCTTAGTATTCACGTGTGTAACTGTCTTACACCCGAAATATGGTCGTGGATCCAAGAACACCCGATCATCACGTGACGTCTTGGAGCGACGAAAACATAATCGGTGCATACTAAAGGAAGAACCTATTCTTATCTTGATATTTAAATGAGGGATCATCTTATTATGCTAATAAAACGCCAAACAAGCAATATAAGATGCTATCAAACATCACATGTTTATTAGTGGAATGATATGGTTCCCGCATATGATCTCTATCATGTGCATCGTGGTATGATCACTATCATACCTTTATGTGTAAGGCCAAGGTCTATGGAACTTACACGTTATGTGTGTTGTAAGAGTATCATCTCATACTTCTACTTACAACATCACCATATCATAACACTAGCCCAACAACAATCTAAACTAGACGCCTCTAATTTATCCATTGCAAATTTTACGTGGCTTAGGGCTTTCGAGGATAGAACCGTTCATACCTACGAACATGAATCACAACGAGGATAACCAAATTGTTGACAACTCATTGCAAAATAGATATTGACTATAGTAGGAGTGACAGACACCCGCTAGCCACTTACGCAAACTAGTTGCATGTCAAGCGTGGAACAGGTCTCATGTGCGAGGACATGTAAATTTTGCCCGGGCCGCTTCATCCCACTATGCCGCCAATATCCAAAATTACAACTAAGGAGCAACAACATGATCATCATCGCCCACATACTCATATGTGTACTACCCGTGTAAAGCATCTACGCATAGATCCGGCTCTGATACCACTGTAGGATTCACAACATAGAAAACAAAATTTTTCCTACGATGGGAACAACTATGTACCAAGATCTATCTACTAGATACAAACAACGGGCGAATGTATATCCGTAGATAACATACCCTTGAAGACCGACAAAGCTTAACGAGTTAAACTCGTGGTTGATGTAGACGATCTTTATCCGATCTCAAGATCGAGAGGAAGTCCTAGCGCCCCAAATCAGCAGCGCACCCGTGCTCGCACACACGTCCGAGGCACCGAGCAACCTCCGTCTCCTCGCTCCAGCGATGCAGCGGAAGCACAACTCTTTCTTGCCGAATAGCCACCGGGAACATGTATCTCGCTAGTCCGAGACCATGGGGGATAAATTCTAGAGGGGGAGAGATCCTTCACGAGGAGGTGTGAGTGAGAAGTGAGGAGGGGGGTGACTTTTATAGGAGAGGGGGGACCCCAAGGGGGTGGCCGGCGCATGGGGGCTTCCCCCTTGCCCTCCCCTCTTCATGTGGGTGGACACTCCACTCACAAAATTCCTTTAAATTCCCTCCACTCAAACTTGCAATTAAATTTCGAACAAATTTAATGCAAATTCTCATTAAATAAAACTCTTTTTATTTATTCAGAATTTTTTCAATTACTTTAATGACAAACATTCACATATAACCCCTTGCTAGAATTCTATTTCGCACGCAAAAACACTTTCTGCAATTTCACCCGAAAACCTGTTTAGGTATCTAGTGAAATAAATTCATGCGCTTGTTATTCTTTCTGGCATGAAACTTTTGTTCCAATTGGATGTCGGTGTCTCTTAAGTGTGTCACCCTACGGTTCGTGAATAATGCGGACATGATCGAGACCCCTCTCGGATCAATAATCAAAAGCGGGATCTCGAGACCCATACTGACTCCCACACATTTAACAATGACTTTCTTGTGATCGTCAGAACCTTTTATGCTAGTATCTTAATCCCTTTGTTTCACGATATATTACATGTCCGAGATTCGATCATCGGTATCTCCATACCTAGTTTGATCTCATTACTGACATGCACTCTTTTCTCGTTCCCGTGATATAACATTCTAGTGATCAAATCACTTGCTTGCAAGCTAACCAATGTGATATCACCGAGAGGGCCCAGAGTATATCTATCCGTCATCGAGATGAACAAATTCCACTCTCGATCCATGGCCTCAACGTATCACTTTATTAGTTCTGAACCCATCTTTATAACCACCCTGTTACGGTGTGACGTTTGATGTTATCAAGAAACTATTTCGGTATTAGTGATTGGCATGATCTCATGGTCTAAGGATTTGGATCACTTCGTAAGTTGTTATAGCAACACATGTATTAATGTTTCCGTATTAATACAATTATAGCATGCAAAATAAACATCTATCATATACTTGGAATACACATAATAAACACTTTATTATTGCCTCTTAGGGCATATTCCCTTCAGTGGGGTCCATGTTCTCCATGCGAGAACGGTGCTTATTGCCGTGGTTGCCGTGCGAGCTGGAGCCGCCCATGGTGGAGAGCGCAACTCGCCACGCACTGGACTCCGAGGTCGCTTGCTTGCGCTTGTCAAGCACTTCTTGCATCTTCACCTACTTCTTGTGCTCTTCGACGAGGAGCAGGTGGTATGCCATCAGTAGGTACCGTGAGGCACCCACAGGCAGGATCTTGTTGCCTGCCATGGCTTCGCGTGCTTGAGCCCATCCCTCCTCGCTGAGGTGGATGACCCGATTGGGATCGGTGTCCTCCTCATTGGGTGGGGGGACTGGTTTCTCTTGTTCTCGCCGTTTCTACCTGCGGTTTGGGTGGCGGGTTGTGTTCCTGATCCACGTCGCTCTGGATGACTGCGGCACATTGGTAGCACTTGTAGATCGGATCGCTGCTGCCACAGCTTTCGGATCCGGAACCGTAGGTCCCTTCCTCCGATGGTGGATCGCACAGATCTGAGTTGGAGCTGCTCCTATCATAGGACTCATCTGTTGATGGCGATGTGTGTAACACGGGATGCGGAGCCCATGAAGCGGGCCTGATCGATGGCAGGGGCACCCGCTCTAGGAGACAGAGAGTGCCGGTCTGCCCCACCTGGAAGCAGAATCTCCCGAACAGGATCTCGAGCCCATCGCCAACGGGCTCGAAGTCCTTTAGAGTGGCTGGCGAGTGGGCGGTGAAGTCGAAAGCACCAAAGAGGAGATGACTCTCCATCGTCGAGGAGTTGTAGATCGCTTTGGTTGGGACCGTCACGATCGCACAATCAACGCCCCCAGTTCCCACAGACGATGCCAATTGACGAGGTTTAATCTCGTCAATGCCCATTGTTATGATCTTGGGTTTTGGAGAAGATGGGGATGCTGGAGATCGCAGAACGGTTAGCAAACAAGCAACACGGGGACACGAGGTTTACCCAGGTTCAGGCCCCCGGAGGGAAAACCCTACTCCTGCTTGTCTACTCTTGATTACGGCGGAACCGAAAGTTACAGGGGTGCGCAGATGCAATCTGGCGTGGAGGTGTGTATGCGGTGGTATGAAGTGCCCTCCTCGTCGTGCCCTCCTAGCCTTTATATAGAATTAGGCAAGTCCCGGGCATAGACTGAGTCGGTTACAGGTTTTAGGGTTTGTCCCTTTGAATATTCAATCTACTCCAGTCTTGCTCTCCAAGGATCCGAAGATGTAAGGGTCCCAACCTTTAAATAAGGTAGAGTCCCCTGTGTTTACAATGCTAGTCCCTGGATCAATAGCTAGCATCCACAGTTAAGATGTAATATCAAGAAACAAAGGTCATAATACAACTTTATAACCAGGAATAACATAATTTTATTACATCTTACATAGCTCATTTGGCTATTACATTATATTGCAGCAGAATATCTATAAGCATGGGGTCCTTCATCTTCAAAGTGCCACAGGCAGACATGTTGGTTGTAGACTTTGCAATCCTAATCAATACACTTCACTAAATCAATCAAACCTGCAACATACAAGTTACAGCCACAAGGGTCAATACATTTGAATTGTATTGGCAAGTGATGCTATGGTAGTATAGTGGAGTCTATCATCTATATGCATTTGGCAAAGTGGAGTTGAGGCTTGCATTGCTCAAAATAGATTTTTTCCTTATCATTTGAAAATACTAAGTTTTTGCTTGACAAAATAATCTTTTGCAAGGCATCTCCCAATCAAAGATTGAAGATCCTTTAACCCTTGTTCAACCACAAGTTTTTAACTTTGAAATTTGAATGATGAGATTCTTGATTGCTTCCATGTCTTGATGCTCAAATTGTCCTTTACCGGGGACATGGCTAAGTACTTAGATTTACACTCTGCAGAGGTGGTGCACTTTCCCCACAAGACTTGGTTTCACCAAGACAAGATCTTTCAGAAGCCTTCCCTTAGACCAAAATGGACGCGCTCCAACCTATAAAACTCTACCACCAACTGTCCATATGGCTAAGTTCTTGCAACCTATATGATCCACGCAGAGCCCATAATGCCAAGTGGCTGCACTTGAAGCTTCTCAACATTTGACATCTCAAATCTCTTTGTTCCTGGGTGGCCATCCACAAGTGAGATACACAAGGTCAACCATAAACATGGGTCTTGTGAACCACTCAACCAAAAACCACCAAGCAATTACCATTCCACCCAGGTGATTCATTAACTTAGTTGTTTTATTAAACAAAAACACAAGTCCTCAGACTTAGAAATTTTTCCATAGTATGAATGTATAATCCACCCTTGTTTTCTATTAGCTAAGCTAAGCTTGATGGTAGTAGGAATCTTAACTTAGGAAAATTTCTACTAAGGTTTCATCTACTAGGTTTTCCTATAGCAAGGTTTATACTTAACAAAAATTCTATGCAAGTTTTACTTAGAAAAATCACTAACGCATAGTGAAAGTAATGGGACAAAAAGTATGAAGCATCACTTGCCTTTTTGGTAGAGTATAAGTTCACTCCTTGTCCTTGCTACAATCACACTCTTCAAGTCACTACAATTCAATCAAGCAAGGCACAAGTTCAATTTACCATTCAAGCAAACAACACATAAAATGATAAAGTCAAAGTAATGCATGCAAGCATGCCAAGCTTTTGTTTTATTTGTAAAAGTGGTTCCTAATGGGTCATAAACATTTGAAAGCACCTAATGGTCATTTTGTAAAGTGGCAAAGTCATTTGCAAAAGATTTCACTTCATAAACCATTTTCAAAACAAGGTATCATTTTATGTGGTGTAGAAATGTTTTTGCTAAGGCATTAATCTATAGGGTTCACAAAATATGTTTTCAAACCATAAAATTTGGTGTTTGGGGTCATAGAGTTTAAAACAAAACATTTCCCAAGGGTTTTCTTCCCAAACCATTTTTAATAAATAAACTATATTTTTATTTGACTAGAAATGGTTTTAAATCAAAGAATCATTCTTTTGTTTCACCAAATACATTTTTTGAATCCACAAAGTGTTTCCTATGGTCATTAGGTTCAAATCAATCCAATTGCCAAAGATTTTATCCCCAAATTCATTTTTGAATAATTTTTATAACCAAAACAAGCATACAAATGTTTCTGCAGAAACAAACATTTTACCAGAAGCTTTTTACTAAACAAATTGCATGGTTGGCTAGGGCTTGTTCCACTGATTCCATTGATATAAAGTTTGAAATTTTTGGACGTGTGGATCAAAAGTTACAAGGGTTTCAAATTTGCAAATCAATCAGATTCAAAGTTTGTTTTAAATCACAAACTGGCCACGCGTCGCGATGTCACTGGCTGGTACCGCTTCAGTCGGATCGTGCTCTACGGGGCGTTGGATCTAAACAGATCGTACGGCTCAGGCGTGCTCATACCTTCGCTCAGGTTCTATTCCTAACCACAGGATCAAAATCTAACGGTGTACATCTAATCGACCTTACTCGGGCGGCGCTGACGCGGCGGCGACTGGTGGCGCGGTCAGGACAGTGCCGGCGGTCTAGGAAGCGAGGGAGGAAGTGAGGGTGCTTACAGTGATCGCGGTGACGTTCTGATGCTCAAGGTATGGTCAGCTCGTCAAGGGGTGCTCTGGTTCTAGCGGGATTGCTCGCCGGAGTGGGGAACGGCGTCGGGCTCGTCTAGTGGTCATCGAGGGCGGTGCTGTGGTTCGCTCCGAGGCAAAACGAGGATGCGGTTAGAAGCGCAAGACCAAGGCGAAGCTGTGTGCGTGAAGGAGAGGGAGCGGGGTGGTCTGTGCTTACCAGGGGACGTCGCCGGAGAAAATAGCAGACGACGTTCTGGGGCGCCCGCGGTTGAACGGATGGCACAGGAAGAAGCGCCTAGGAGTGGGGATCTGGACGGTGTGCTTAGGAAGGCAGGGGGCGACAGGGTTTGGCCAGAATTGGCTGGGGACGGTGGTCGGAGCAGTGAGGGTGTGTGGCGAAATTCGTCTAGCCTGGGGACAGAGAGAGGGAGGCGCGTGAGGGGAAATGGAGAGGAGGCCAGGGCGTTTAAGCGAGTGTGGTCAGGGGGCGTTGATCACGCGGCATTGAAGCGAATTGACGACGCGAATCAATCGGCAGTAAACGGCCAGGGCGACGGGGTCGTGCTTGAAGACGATGAATAGGAGGGGTGGGGTCGGTTGGTCAGTGAGAAAGAGGAGAGGGGAGTTGGGTCCACCTGTCATTGGCCCTGCGGGTCGTCTAGTGAGTGAGAGAAAAACTCTTCGGGGAAGAGAGGGAAATGGGCTGCTGGGCTGGGATTGGCTTAGCTGGGCTGGGTTGTCTTTGCTCTTTTTTTTCTGTTCTGAAACTTTTTCCTATTTTCCAATTCAATTTCTGTTTTGAAATTCAAACCACAATTCAAACACTCAAATCAAAACAACTTCCACCAAACTTTGTATTGAGTTTTGGTCCTGTTTAACAACACAAAACCAAAGTCCAAAATAAAAATAATTTTATTCTTTTTAGGACCCATTAATAATTAAATAAATGGACCTTAGTTATTAAATCAAAATGGGTTTGATTTATTTAAAAGCTCCATTTGAAATCTAAAATAGTACCAAAACTATTCAGTAGGTTTTATTTGAAAACAATAAATACTTGGAAAACTTATTTAAAATAATTTAATAAGTTTTGATGTTTTAATTAAAATGGTAAAACTTTTATTTAAATAAAATTGGATATTAAATCCTTATTATTTTATTTAAATAAACCTTTTACTATTTTTCTCAAATGGTAATATTTTATTTCAAAGGCTTGGCCAAAGTTTTAATTTGGCTTATAAAATTTTCCTTTTTAAAATTTTCTTCCTTTTTATTTGAAAACCAAATCTTTTTATTAAAAGATTCAAAATAGTATTTCCAAATATTTTAACTTTATTGTTTATTTAACTTCTTAAATCCCTTTAGGATTTTATTTAATCCAAAATAGGTTTTGAAAGTTCCCAATTGGATTCAAAAAGTTTCTTCTCACCCTGAAAATCAACAAAGTTTTATTTTATTCATTTATTTTTCACATAACAAGATTTGGAAAATCTTGGGATGTGACAGAAGACATCCTGGGCTTGAGCCACCCGAAAATCTTCATGGGCCGCGTATATTCTTGTGGGCCTTCTTTGGACTGGACCAGGTATGCTAAGGTCATGTACCCGTGGGGTATAACCATGTCACTTACATCCTCATTCACTCCCTGAAAAGTGTGGTCAATCTCCCCAACGCGTTGGTTAAGCTGCATAAATTCTTGATAGGGGACATTGTTGAACCCTTGTTGTTGTTGTTGCTGATTGGGCCATGGGTCCCAAGGTCCCTCATGTTGCTTCTGCTGTCCTTCCCAAGCAGGATTGTCCTGCTCTTCCTCCTGATCATCTTGTTGCTCCTCCTGCTCATCCCCCTCGGGGTCAGGGTGGAGCCCTGCCATAATCTCCATCACTTGGTCCTTGGTGAGGATCCAATTATCCTTCTCCAAAATTAAGAAAGCTTGTGGACAAGGCAATGATACCTTCTCAACCTGTGCAACATCAAGATAACCAAACTAATATGCTCGGAGCCTCCTGTTAGCTCGGTAAACACCGAGAAAGCCACAAGCAGTATATATTTGACATCCATAATTATGGAGCCATCAACAGGTTGCATAACAGGTATCGGAATTCCACAAACTTGGACAAGGTGGGTTACCAATCCACCAATGCAAATATCACCTTTATTTTTGTTGCTCTGGTGGCAGAGGTGCTGGAGGAATAAGGCCGCAGGATTGGGACTCTGCGGTGCAATGGGAAAGAGTGCCTTGGTGATCATGGCCATGTCTGCATTGGCCATGGAGTCGGTATCTCCTCTTCCCAACAGAGTGTTGGCGAGAAACAAGGCAAAGTAGAGGATTGTCGGGTTCTTAATGGTGGACATCTTCTTTTGGTAGAAGTCCCTGCCACCATTAACAGAAATAACCTCCCAAGTTTGTACACTTGAGACGCTATACAAATTTGTAACAGTTGATTCCCCTTCTTGGTGGGATCCAAAAGCTTCACAAAATTGTTGGAAAGAGATTTGATATAGCCGTTGGTTTATTGTGAAACTCACCATGCATGCATTACCTTTATCCTCATAGTCATATTAGAAAGAGGCTAGAAACTCAAAGGTGAGATCAGTATAGGTGTAGTGGCTTGCGTAGGCGAGGAGTGATAGCCCTGCATTCGCACACATATGGTCGAAGTCCGCCCACAACCCTGCCGCGGTGAGAAAACCATCATCGGCCCAACATGTGGGCATCACCCTCCTTGATGAAACCATGCCATACTTGCTGTCGAGCTCAGCCCGGAGCCCCGAGCCCTCACCATGCTGGCGCTTGCTCTTGCGAAAAATGCTACCAAGCTTGTTCATCTTGATGCACTGAAAAATTTCAACATAAAACCTTAGGCATATAGTTTCTACATGGTATACGAACGATTCTACATGGAGGAATTTAATCCTAACGTGAGAAATCAAAAAGGGAAAAGCAAACAAGCTTGAGTTCATCCACTAGATCAATGTGAGAGTTTCAACCATGGAATTCTGAAAATAAATCATGGATAGGGAGAGAAACATACCGATATGTTGATTCCCCAACTCAAACGAATGAAATCCGTGAAGAATCAAGAATTCTAGGTGGATTTTGAGGGGTTTGGAGAGAGAATATGAGAGAAAAAGTGAGGAGAAGGAGAATACCTAGCCCTGCCGGCTCGTTTAAGAGGTCGCTCGAACTATATGGTGGGAACTATATGGGTGGGATAAGTTGTTCCTGTCGTATAGTTGCGGCGGCGTCGACAATTAGGGTTTGTTTATGCCAGATCCCAATATACGGACACAACTATACGGCCAGACCAAAATGGTCCCGCCATATAGTTGCTCGTTAAACCTTCTAGGTGTAACATCCCAAATTTCATCAAATCCAAAATATCATCATTGCATTCATATCATCATGGCATGTTTACATTGCACATAAATTTTTAAAGTTTAAACCCTAGCAAAACCCTATTTTTATACCCCTTTTATAATATATGTATGGGGCATGTTTTTATTTATATTTTATTACCCCAAAGTGTTTTTGAGTGGATTGTGTGTTTAAAACACTTTTCCATACTAGGATCACGTCACAAAAATGTGGTGAAAATTGGAGAGGATTTGGAGTTGTTTTGGTTATTCAAATCAAATTTGGAAAATCAATTCAGAAAAAGAAAAGAGCAAAGGAGGAAAAAATAGAAACCAGCCAACCAATCTAGCCCAGCACCACTCGCAGCCCAACAAGCCCACTCGGGAGCCTCCCCCTCTCCCCTTTGTTTCACACCCCGCGCGCGTGCACCCCCTCGCTGACCAGTGGACCCCACTGCCACCTCACCCCTTCGTCTCCAAATCCCGCGCATGACCAGCTCCGCCGCGGCCATTTCCCCCGAATCAAAGCACGCTTAATTGGTGTTGATTGCCGGCGTGATTTCCTCCCTCGCCCCGGCTACTTAAACCCCTCCGCCTCCGCACCATTTCCCCCCACCTCTGAGCGCCGCCAGGCTACCCCAATTTTCCCTCGCACTATCGCTGCCCCGACGAACTCCGACAAGCTATCGCGGTGAGCCCCGACCTCCCCCTTGCCTCTGGTTCAAGCGAGCGTTCTCGCCTTCTTCTTGCGCTTCTTGTGCTTCTTCTGATGCATGTAGTTTGCCTTCTTATGCTCCAGAGCGTCGTCCCCGTTGTCGACTCTGTCGAGCGATTCCGAACGTGTCCGTGCGCCCTGCCCCCGACCGTGACCACCTTGAGAACCACCTTATCGCCGTGACTCTGGTAAGGCGTAGTTCCCCTCCCTTACCCCTGGCCTCGCTGGCACGTCCCCGTCAGATGCGTCACCGCTGCAGTTGCCATTTGTGCCGCTAGTTTTAGGTCGAGTTGATTTGATCCGCTGGATCTGGATCCAGTGGTCGAGATTAGAACCAGGCGCGAACAGGTATGGGCAGATCTGAGCTGTAGGATTTCATTTAAATCAGACCGCACACGCGCGTGATCCAGCGCGAACCAGTATGCGCCAATCAGAAGCTGTCGCGTGTCCAGAGTTTTTATTTAAAATCCAGATTTGATCTATTAAATGTTTAAACTTGTAAAATTCATAGCTTTTGATCTGTAATTAAGAAAATTACAAATTAGGTGTCTATGGATTCATAAAATTATGTACTTTAATTCTATGGCCTTATTTTGGGTCTTTTCTTCTGTAAACTTAGAGTTTTATGCAGAAACATTTGTAGGACTATTTTGGCTATAAAAATTATTTAGTATATTATTTTAAAGTGGTTTCTATGATATTTAGACTTTAGAATGTATACTTTATCTTTAGTACTGTAGAGTTTAGTTTTAAAAGTGTGGCAAATCATCTCATTGCATTTTGCATGGATTCATGTTATTTTTGAATGTTATATTGATTTGTGAATATTTGTTGTTGAATTTGTTGTGTAGATTTTGTGGATTGTGAAGTGTGTGATTGTGAGGATTGTACCTATTACCCTAGCTACCAAGGCAAGTGATACTCCATCTTTTGTCCTATTATTTTACCTATTGCACTAGTAATATTTTGGTAGGACTTGCATGGTAGTTTTCAAAGTATAATGCTATGCTATGGTAGATCCTATAGTATATATATTGGTAGTATTTTTCCTAAGTTAAGAGCCATGGTATACTAGAATGTTTAGACTTGCTATTAGAATTAGTGGGTGGAAACTTCATGTTATGATATTATGGAAAGATTATGCCTATGTGTTTTTGACTGAGAAAACAACTTGTTAATGAAACACCTGGATGGAATGGGACTTGTATGGTTTGTGTTGAGTGGTTACACATGGCCCATTTCTATGGTTTACCATGTGTATCATAGTTGTGGATGGCCACCTAGGGACAAATATATTTTGAGATGTTTAGTGTTGAGAATCTTCCAGTGCAACCACATGGCATATGGGCTCTGCCTTGACCAACTAAGTTGCAAGAACTCAGCCAGATGGACAGATGGTGGTAGAGTTGATAGGATGGAACACGTCCATGGTGGTCTGAGGGATTGCTTCTGAAAAGTCTCGTATCGATGCATGTCGAGTCTTGTGGGGAAAGTGCACCACCTCCCGAGAGGGTAAAAACTAAGTACTTAGCCGTGTCCCTAGATATGGACAATTTTGAGCATCAAAGACATTGAAATGGTCAAGAATCTCCTCATCCCAATTTCTCTAAGTTAAAAATGGTGGGTGAACAAGGTAGAGGTTCACCAATGTCTATTGGTGGTTCCTTAGTGTTTTGTAAAGAAAAACTTAGTATTTTCAAACTAGTAGGATAAACCTTATTTGAGCAAAGCAAGTCTGAACCACACTTAGCCAAATTCATGTAGTTGATAGTCTCTACTATATATCTATGATATCACTTGCCAATACAATTCCAACTTTATTGACCCTCTGTGGCTGTAACTTATTATGTTGCAGGTTACTCTGATGGTGAGTAGGATTATGAGTCTACACTCAACATGTTTGCCTGTGGCACATGAAGATGAAGACTTTATTTATTTGTTATGTAATAAGAACTCTTTATATGTTAGCCTCGGGCTAGTGAGTTGTAAGAACTATTGTACTCCTGGAATTTCGATGTAATAATGATCTTTGTATCTGTGCACTTCATCTTAAACTGTGGGTGATAGCAATTCGATCCAGATACTAGCACTGCAATCATAGGGACCTTTACCTTAAAGGGTGAGGTCTTACAGATGGTATCAGAGCACTGTGTTGCCTGTAGGGTTGTGACCCTAAGACTGATTAGACTAAGGAAGCCACTAGGAAAATGTAACACCTTTATGTATTTCACACTTGTCTCTTTTCATCTCATAAAATCCTCTTCTAATCTTCTTTCTCATCTCTATTTATAGATGGATGCCATCAACGAAGCCGCCAGAAAGGGACCACTGATGACCATGACCCTAGAATGTGAGACGGAATTTCCCAAGGCACTCAAGAACCTTATGATTAGCTTGGGGATAAATGGTGAAGCCGTGTACAAGGGATTTCCAGTGGTGGATGAAGGAGAAGAGTATTGGTGGGTACAACTCCACTTGTATAAAAACAAGGAGGACAACCACAATGGGTCGGGATTCTGCATGGTCACCAACTCTGAAATGCATATGTCATTCTTTGACTCTGCAAGGAATGCAGATTGGAATGCCATTGAAGAACTTGGTGAAAGGCTTAAGTGTAGAATGCTCAACACTCAGAATGACCTTAGAGAGGAGAAGAATCATACCCAAGATTTAGAGACCACCATAAAACGTCTAAGGGAGGATATCATAGACTTAGCATGAGAGTCTTGTGATCAAGACAAATAGATTGCCTCCAAGGATGCCCAGATAGCTACCTGGACTAGTGAGTGAAGGACACGTATCCTATAGTTGGACCACCACACTTGTCGTTTTATCGCGTTAATTATTTGATCATACCGACCTATGTGGTATGGCAAAAATTTGTCTAAGTTGTGATTGAACCTTGATGTTGTGATTGAATAATGTATGCCATGACTTGTGTGGATTAATGTTTTGTTGAATGACTTTGGCTTTTGTTTTGCTACCTTATGTTTTTATTTTTTACTTGTGTTTGTTCTAACTTTTCTCCATCCTATGCAATAGATGCCTAGATTTTTTTTCCAGCACCGCCGAGGAGTTCAAGGGAACTCGCTTCTTGACTCTGCAAGGAATGCAGATTGGAATGCCATTGAAGAACTTGGTGAAAGGCTTAAGTGTAGAATGCTCAACACTCAGAATGACCTTAGAGACGAGAAGAAGCATACCCAAGATTTAGAGACCACCATAAAACGTCTAAGGGAGGATATCATAGACTTAGCATGAGAGTCTTGTGATCAAGACAAATAGATTGCCTCCAAGGATGCCCAGATAGCTACCTGGACTAGTGAGTGAAGGACACGTATCCTATAGTTGGACCACCACACTTGTCGTTTTCTCGCATTAATAATTTGATCATACCAACCTATGTGGTATGGCAAAAATTTGTCTAAGTTGTGATTGAACCTTGATGTTGTGATTGAATAATGTATGCCATGACTTGTGTGGATTAATGTTTTGTTGAATGACTTTGGCTTTTGTTTTGCTACCTTATGTTTTTCTTTTTACTTGTGTTTGTTCTAACTTTTCTCCATCCTATGCAATAGATACCTAGATTTGTTTTCAGCACCGCTGAGGAGTTCAAGGGAACTCGCTTTGGATCCCGCATTGTGGAGCTCTTTAGTGTGCTCGATCTTCCCATCCCTATCATTAAGGGACTTCAGCTCAGGAAGTTTGAGAGGAAGGACTTGTGGGGATTTAGAGTCTCTCAGCCAGGACGCCAGTCAGAGCCTCCCACCGAGGAAATTGCCTTCAAGATACTCCATGATGACAAATATAAGGGCCTCGACGTCGCCATGCAGGAGCTGATTGGACGCCTTTGTGGACGTCACTCCGCCAAGCTCAAGGGCCTCTACTTCCATCCCTTTGGGAGACGTGACGAGGACGGAGAGGCTATAGTGTTGGACGAGGCCACTAAGGAGACCATTGAGCCTGTGCGCCACTACCTCCAGGACTTAGAGAGCCTCCTTAGGCACCTTGATACTGATAGGACCAACGTCATTCTTAGCAATGACGAGCTACATGTTCAGCTGAGGGAGAAGGACAAGGACTTCGAGGAGCAAGAGGAGTGCATCAAGGAGATGGATCAGGGGTTTGAGAAGCAAGATAAGAAGTTCAAGAACCAAGAAAAGAGAGTCTAGGATAGGAACAAGAAGATCAATGAGATGAAGACTGAGATGGAGCTCAAGGACCTTGAGATTCAGGCAGATCACGAGGTGATAGAGAGGCTACGCTCCCAGAAGAGAGAGCTTTAGGCGAAGGTTGACGCTTTGACCACCAGCTTGGAGGAATACAAGGCAGGATTCAACGCTCCAGGACTTGCTCTAGTGGATGAGGAAGTTGACATGGAGGAGTAGAGATGCCTATCTATCTACTCATTTATCTTATCATTTTATTATCGAGTCGCATTGATCATCCAACTTGGGGATGACTATGATAGTGTGTTTACCTTCGCAAACTTGTTGCTTGTGTTGTTTTGAACCCTAAAAATTTATATTGTGCTTGCTTGTTTGTGATTGTTGCTATATATTGTATTGTGCATGTTAGGATCTCTGGGTTTATATCTCATTACTTATCCTTATTGAAACCACAGATGCCTCCCCGTCGTGCCAATCCCAACAATAACAACAATAACAACAATGGCAATGAGATGCAATAGCTGATGACTGCACAGACTCAGCTGATGCAAATGATGACTCGGTTTATGGAAAATCAGAACCAGAACCAAAACAACAACAATAATAACAACAACAACAATCAAAACAACCCACCAGCTTTTGATATGCTCACAAGGTTTCTAAGATTGAGGCCTGCTGAGTTTTCTGGTACAACTGATCCCATGGCAGCAAATGATTGGCTGCATTCCGTGAACAAGGACTTGGTCATAGTTGGGTGCACTGATGCAGAAAAAGTCAGGTTTTCAGCACACTTACTAGAAGGACCAGGAGCTACTTGGTGGGATAACTTCCAAATCACTACCCCTATTAAAGAAGTCACTTGGGCAATATTTGAGGATGGATCCCGCACTGCTCATATTTCTTCAGGAGTGATGGGGTTGAAGAAGAAGGAATTTCACAACCTTAAAGAACACCATCACGGTGTTGCTGAATATATTGAAGAGTTCAACAATCTGTCATGCTATGCACCAGATGATGTTGGTACTGATGGAAAGAGGAAGGAGAAGTTCCTTGAAGGGCTGAATGATGAGATGTGCATGCAACTATCTGTTGCTTATGTTCCAACTTGTCAATCTCTATGTGACAAAGCTACCATATTGGAAAGCAAGATGAAGCAAGTGGAGGATAGGAAGAGGAAACACCATTTTGATAAGCATGGATATGGATCATCTCACAAGCGTTATTATGGTGAAGGTAGTGGAGTTTCTGGATCCCACAAGCACAGGAATCATAAGAACCACCACAACAGTAACCGTCACCATGATAGCAATAAACATCGTGGACACAATAATGGGGATCACCGAAACAACAAGAGTGGATACAAGAGTCACCATAGTGGACATGGCAATGGGAATAAGACAGCAAAGAGAGACATCAGTCAGGTGGAATGCTTCAAGTGTAAGAAAACAAGGCACTATGCCAATGAATGCCCAGAAAAGAAGACTGATGGGGCTAATAAGCCAAATCCTTTTCAGAAGTTACATGTGAACCACATCAATGTGGAGGAAATCTAAGAGGAGTCTGATGCTGTGGGTGGTAAGTTCAAGATTAATTCCTTTCCAGCACATATCCTTTTTGATACCAGCGCATCGCATTCATTCATTTCAAGAGCATTTGTAGACAAAAATAGACTTCCAACTGAAACAATTGGATGTCCTCTTAAAGTAAGCTCCCCGGGTGGAGATATGATAGTAAACTTTGGATGTCACCAACTAGTTCTAGAGTTTGGAAAGTACAAGTTTCCAGTTAGTCTGATAATCCTAGAATCCCAAGGATTGGATGTAATATTAGGCATGGATTGGATGACCCGTTATGAGGGAGTAATAGACTATGCCAGAAGAACTGTTACACTCACAACCTTAGAAAAGAAACGGATTAAGTTCAAGTCTAACTTTGAACCCAAAGGGAGTAAGCTAAATTCTCTTAAGGGGGTTAGCCTAGATAGTGTACTAGTAGTGAAGGAGTATCCAGATGTGTTTCCGGAGGAATTGCCAGGAATGCCACCAGATAGAGATGTTGAGTTTTTGATTGACTTACTGCTAGGATCTGGACAAAGAGACCCTACAAGATGTCAGTTGATGAGTTGAAAGAGCTCAAGAAACAGATTGGAGAATAGTTGAAGAAAGGATTTATCCAACCAAGTTCTTTGTCTTGGGGTGCACCAGTTTTGTTTGTCGAGAAAAAGACAGAAGTCAGAGGCTATGCATAGATTATTGATCACTTAACGAAGTGACCATAAAGAACAAGTATCCCTTACCCAGAATCAATGATCTCTTTGATCAGCTAGAAGGAGCTCGCGTGTTCTCAAAATTGATCTTTGATCAGGTTACTTTTAGCTAAAGATTAGAGACAAGATATACCTTAGACTACTTTTACCACTAGGTATGGATTGTATGAGTATACAGTGATGCCATTTGGACTAATAAATGCACCAGCTTATTTCATGAACATGATGAACAAGGTGTTCATGGAGTTTCTTGACAAGTCTGTTATGGTATTCATAGATGACATATTGATTTATTCCAAGAGCAACAAAGAACATGAAGAACATTTGCATTTGATTCTTGAAAGCTCAGAGAACACAAGTTGTATGCCAAGTTTAGCAAATGTGAGTTTTGGCTGAATGAAGTTGGTTTTCTTGGACATGTTGTGTTTGGGAATGGTATAGCTGTCGACCCCGCAAAGGTGTCAGCTGTAACTGAGTGGGAATCTCCCTAATCAGTTAAAGAAGTCCGTAGTTTCCTAGGCTTGGCCGGGTACCATAGAAGGATCATCGATAATTTCTCGAAAGTAGCTAAGCCAATGACAGAGTTGCTTAAGAAAGAGAAAAAGTTTGATTGGACCGAAGGATGTGAAACCAGTTTTCAAGAGTTGAAGAAAAGACTAGTGTCAGCACCAGTTTTATGCCTGCCAGATCTAGAGAAAGACTTCCAAGTCTATTGTGATGCATCTCATCAGGGATTGGTGGAGTATTGATGCAAGAAGGAAAAGTTGTGGCTTATGCCTCGAGACAACTCAAGACTCATGAAGTAAATTATCCTACACATGACTTAGAGTTGTCCTCTGTTGTCCATGCACTCAAAACATGGAGACACTATCTTTTGGGAAAGCGTTGTGAAGTATTCACAGATGACAAGAGTTTGAAATATATTTTCACCCAGAAAGAACTCAACATGAGACAAAGAAGGTGGCTATAACTCATCAAGGATTATGACTTGAGTTTGCAATACCATCCCGGTAAAGCGAATGTTGTAGCTAATGCATTAAGCCGCAAAGTTTATGTCAATGGCCTCACCACAGGAGAATTTCTAGAAGATTTGTGTGCCCAATTTAAAGAGCTAAGATTGGAGATAGTGCCTGAAGGATATCTCATGTCATTGGAAGTTCAACCAACACTATTGGATAAGATTAAATAAGCCCAAAAGTTGGACAAGGAAATAGG
Organism: Avena sativa; assembly: GCA_916181665.1. NCBI lineage: Eukaryota > Viridiplantae > Streptophyta > Magnoliopsida > Poales > Poaceae > Avena > Avena sativa. Next base: position 355,438,304 of record OV702295.1, read on the forward strand.
GGAGATTAAGAGTAAATTTGGTAAAGGAAAGGCAAAAGGATTCCATGAAGATGAACAAGGAACTTTATGGTATGGTAAGCGTACCTGCATTTCAGAAGATCCTGAACTTCGGAAATTGATTCTGCAAGAAGCACACAATTCACCATATTCTATTCATCCGGGTAACACCAAAATGTACATGGATGTGAAAGAAAGATTTTGGTGGAACAATCTCAAGAAAGATATCACAGAACATATTGCCTTGTGCGATGTGTGTAGTCGAGTGAAGGCAGAACATCAGAAACCGGCAGGGTTATTACAACCACTACCAATACCTGATTGGAAGAGGGATAAAATTGGTATGGATTTTATCACCGGACTGCCAAGGACCAGATCTGGATATGAGGTTATTGTGGATCGCCTAACTAAAGTGGCTCATTTCATAACCGTGAAGACCACCTATACAAGTGCTAAATTGGCTAAGATCTATATGAACAGAACTATATGTTTACATGGAGTACCTAAGAGTATTGTGTCTAACAGGGGAACTCAGTTCACTTTGCATTTTTGGCGACAACTGCATGAATCATTGGGAACAAGGCTAGAATTCAGCACATCTTTTCATCCTCAGACTGATGGACAGACAAAAAGAACCAACCAGGTTTTGGAAGATATGTTGAGAGCTTGTGCACTAGACTATGGATCTAGTTGGGATGAAAGTCTCCCATACGCAAAATTTTCTTATAATAACAGCTATCAATCGAGCATAGAGATGGCTCCGTTTGAATTCCTTTATGGATGTAAGTGTACTACACCATTATTGCGGAGAGGAGTAGGAGAAAGAAACTTATTCGGACCAGAACTGATCAAGGAAGCCGAAGAGAAAGTTAGAATGGTAAAGGACAGATTGAAGATAGCCCAATCCCGACAAAAGAGCTATGCAGATCCAAATTGTAGAGAAGTCACCTATGAGGTAGGTGATAGAGCTTATCTTAGAGTCTCACCACTTCATGGTGTGAAGAGATTTGGAGTAAAAGGGAAATTGGCACCTCGATATGTAGGACCGTTCAAGATTTTGAGCCACAAAGGAGAAGTGGCCTATGAATTAGAACTACCTGAATCACTGTCACCAGTGCATAATGTGTTTCATGTAAGCCAGTTGAAAAAGTGTCATCTAGAGATGGAAGAAACTTCGTTCAAGGACACTATACCATTGGAAGAAGTTCAGTTGGAGAGTGATCTCACTTATGAAGAGAAACCTATCAAGATTCTCGAGATGGCAGAAAGAGTCACTTGTACTAAGACAATCAAATTCTGCAAAGTATAGTGGAATCATCATACCGAGGAAGAAGCAACTTGGGAAAGATGAGATGAGCTTCAGAAAGATCACCCTCACCTATTTGCTAGCCAATCCGAATCTCGAGGGCGAGATTCATCTTAAGGGGGTTAGATTTGTAACATCCCAAATTTCATCAAATCTAAAACATCATCATTGCATTCATATCATCATGGCATGTTTACATTGCACAAAAATTTACAAAGTTTAAACCCTAGCAAAACCCTATTTTATACCCCTTTTATATTATATGTATGGGCATGTTTTTATTTTTATTTTATTACCCCAAAGTGTTTTTAGTGGCTTGTGTGTTTAAAACACTTTTCCATACTAGGATCACCTCACAAAAATGTGGTGAAAATTTGAGAGGATTTGGAGTTGTTTTGGTTATTCAAATCAAATTTGGAAAATCAATTCAGAAAAATAAAAGAGCAAAGCAGGAAAAAAAATAGAAACAAGCCAGCCAATCTGGCCCAGCACCACTCGCAGCCCAACAAGCCCACCCGGGAGCCTCCCCCTATCCCCTCTGATTCTCACCCCGCTTGCGCATCCCCTCGCTGACCAGTGGACCCACTGCCACCTCACCCCTTCATCCCCAAATCCCACGCATGACCAGCTCCGCCGCGGCCGTTTTCCCCGAATCAAAGCACGCTTAATTGGCATTGATTGTCGACATGATTTCCTCCCTCTCCCCGGCTACTTAACACCCTCTGCCTCTGCACCATTTCCCCCCACTCACCCACCTCTGAGCACCGCCAGGCTTCCCCAATTTTCCCTCGCACTGCGGCTGCCCCGACAAACTCCGACGAGCTACCACGGTGAGCCCCGACCCCCCTTGCTGCTGGTTCAAACGAGCGTGCTCGCCTTCTTCTTGCGCTTCTTATTATGCATGTCGTTTGCCTTCTTATGATCCAGAGCGTCGTCCCCGTCGTCGACTGCAAGCACCCAATGCTCGACGCTACTCCGTCGAGCGATTCCGACCGTGTCCGTGCGCCCCGCCCCCGACCGCGACCACCTTGAGAACCGCCTCATCGCCGCGACTCTGGTAAGCCCCAGTGCCCCTCCCTTACCCCTGGCCTAGCCGGCACATCGCCATCAGACGCGTCGCCGCCGCAGTTGCCATTTGTGCCGCTAGTTTTAGGTCGAGTTGATTTGATACGCTGGATCATCTCATTACATTTTGCATGCATTCATGTTATTTTTGAATGTTATATTGATTTGTGAATATTTGTTGTTGAATTTGTTGTGTAGATTTTGTGGATTGTGAAGTGTGTGATTGTGAGGATTGTACCTATTTCCCTAGCTACCAAGGCAAGTGATACTTCATCTTTTGTCATATTATTTTACCTATTGCACTAGTGATATTTTGGTAGGACTTCAATGGTAGTTTTCAAAGTATAATGCTATACTATGGTAGATCCTATAGTATATATATTGGTAGGATTTTTACTAACTTAAGAGCCATGGTATACTAGAATGCTTAGACTTGCTATTAGAATTAGTGGGTGGAAAATTCATGTTATGATATTATGGAAAGATTATGCCTATGTGTTTTTGACTAAGAAAACAACTTGTTAATGAAACACCTGGGTGGAATGGGAGTTGTATGGTTTGTGTTGAGTGGTTACACAGGGCCCATTTCTATGGTTTGCCCTGTGTATCACACTTGTGGATGGCCAACCAGGAACAAAGAGATTTGAGATGTTTAGTGTTGAGAATCTTCCAGTGCAACCACATGGCATATGGGCTCTGCCTTGACCAACTAAGTTGCAAGAACTCAGCCAGATGGACAGATGGTGGTAGAGTTGATAGGATGGAATGCGTCCATGGTGGTCTGAGGGATTGCTTCTGAAAAGTCTCGTCTCGATGCATGTAGAGTCTTGTGGGGAAAGTGCACCACCTCTCGAGATGCTAAAAACTAAGTACTTAGACGTGTCCCCGGATATGGACAATTTTGAGCATCAAAGACATTGAAATGGTCAAAAATCTCCTCATCCCAATTTCTCTAAGTTAAAAATGGTGGGTGAACAAGGGTAGAAGTTGACCAATGTCTATTGGTGGTTCCTTAGTGTTTTGTAAAGAAAAACTTAGTATTTTCAAACTAGTAGGATAAACCTTATTTGAGAAAAGCCAGTCTGAACCACACTTAGCCAAATTCATGTAGTTGATAGTCTCTACTATATATCTATGATATCACTTGCCAATACAATTCCAACTGTATTGACCCTCTGTGGCTGTAACTTATTATGTTGCAGGTTACTCTGATGGTGAGTAGGATTATGAGTCTACACTCAACATGTTCGCCTGTGGCACATGAAGATGACGACTTTATTTATTTGCTATGTAATAAGAACTCTTTATATGTTAGCCTTGGGCTAGTGAGTTGTAAGAACTACTATACTCCTAGAATTTCGATGTAATAATGACCTTTGTATATGTGTAATTCATCTTAAACTCAAAATTGGGATGAGGAGATCCTTGATTACTTCAATGTCTTGATTCTCAAATTGTCCATTGCCGGGGACACGGCTAAGTACTTAGATTTTACTCTCTCAAGAGGTGGTGCACTTTCCCCACAAGACTCGACATGCATCGAGACAAGATCTTTCAGAAGCCTTCCCTTGGACCAAATGGACGCGTTCCATCCTGTCACCCTACCACCTTCTGTCCATCTGGCTAAGTTATTGCAACCTATAGGATCCAGGCAGAGCCCATATTGCCATGTGGCTGCACTAGAAGCTTCTCAACACTTGACATCTCCAATCTCTTTGTTCCTGGGTGGCTTTCCACAAGTGTGATACACAAGGTATCCATGAATATGGTCCTTGTGTAACCACTCAACATAATCCATTCTCACCATTCCACCTTTATTAAGCAAAAACACAAGTCATAGACTTTGTATAATATCATAGCATGAATAATCCACCCTTGTTTTCTATTAGCTAAGCTAAGCATGATAGTAGCAAGAGTCTTAACTTAAGGAAAATTCTACTAAGGCATCATCTACTAGGGTTTCCCATGGCATAGCATATATATACTTAGTAAAAATTCCATGCAAGTCCTACTCAAAATATCACTAATGCATAGTGAAAATAATAGAACAAAATGTATGAAGCACCACTTGACTTTTTAGTAGAGAAACTAGGTTCACTCCTTGATCTTTAAAATGTCACACTCTTCAAAGTTCACTACAATTCAATCAAGGCACAAAATCAAACTAGCATTTAAACAATTCACCACATAAAATAATAAAAACAAAGCAATGCATGCAAGCATGCAAAAGATTGTTTTATTTGGAAAATTGGTTTCTAATAAGGTTATAACCATTTCAAAACACCTAATGGTCATTTATAAAAGTGGCAAAATCATTTGGAAACAAGTTAGTGAAAATGGGCTATTTAAATCATTTTTGTTTTGCTAGAAATGATTTTATTCAAAGGAATAATTTCTAGTGTTAGCCAAAAATGTTTTTTAAACACAAATGTTAGTGTTTATGGTCAAAGTGTTTAAAACAAATCCATTCGCAAAAGATTTCACTCAAAAATCATTTTTATAATAATAGCAACATTTTTGTTTTACTAGAAATGCTTTTATTCAAAGGAATAGTTCCTTGTGTTAACAAAATATATTTTTAAACTCAAAAGTTGGTTTTTATGGTCAGAGAGTTCAAATAAAACCATTTGCAAAAGGTTTTACTCAAAAACCATTTTTAGAATAATTTTTATACACAAAATAGTCCTAGAAATGTTTCTGCAAAACACCTAATTTTTCAAAATAAAAATACTAAACTAAGGGCATGGGTGCAAAGGTTTCATTTTCCTCATTCCAATGATATAAAATTTGTAATTTTTGGACGTTTAAAACAAAAGTTATGAATTTTACAAAATCACTCATCTAATAGAATCTTTTCTGTTTTTAAAACAAAATCTAGGCCACGTGGCTGTTTCCTACTGGCGGATACCGATTCGTACGGATCAAGCAATACTGGTCGTAGGGTTAAATGGGCGACGCACGGATCAGATGCAGTCATACCCCTTCGATAAGTGAAACTATCCTGGCTCTATGATCTGGATCTAACGGTTCACCGTGCTCTGACCAAAACCTGGTGGTGCCGGCGATGGCGCGCGGTGGCGATGCTCTGGAGGCGGTGGTCTAGCTAATACAGGAAGCAAAGAAGAGGGGGAAGGTGCTCACCGAATTCGCAGGGATGTGCTGATGCTCAACATGCTCATCGTTGGTCGAGGGGCGCACGGAGTTGTTGGCGATTGCTCGCCGGAGTTCCTGCTTCCGTCAGGCACGCTCAGTCGTTGTCGGGGGCGAGCTTGTAGAGCAGGCTAAGGCAAAACAAGGGCTGCGTTAGACGCGCGCGTGAGAGGAGAGTACGCGAGTGACAACTAGAGAGGAGGGGACGGTCAGGTCTCACCGTGAGGAGTCACCGGAGTGGGGGTAGACAGCGGCAGCGAGTTGGCGTCGTCGGAGGCGATGTTCTGAGGCGCGCGTGAGTGATCTAGGGCTATTGACAGGTGCGTCTGGTGCTAGTGAGCACACTCGTGGAATCCAGGGGGCAAGGGGAGGTGAGGGCTGGCCGGAATTTGTGATGGACCTCGTCGGAGGCACTGGCTTTGCAAGGGAAAATTGGAGCAGCCCTGGGGCGGAGAGGAGGTGACGAGTGAGGGGAAAGAGAGATGGGAGAGGGGCGCTTAGTAGGGTACGGTCGCTGGCGAGGATTACTCCTGCATTGACGTGAATTTATGTCGAGGATTCATCGCAGAAAACCGTAGGGAGAGGGGCGTGGTCACTGTGAGGTTAATGACGATGAGTTGGCAGTGGGGCCGGTTAGTCAGCGAGGTGAGGGGGTTATGCGTGGGGTTGCTAGTTCAGTGGGTTGAGGGGTTAGTTCGCGCGTGAGAAAAGGAACTGCCAGGGAGAGAGGGGAGACGGGTGGGCTTGCTACTGGGCTTGCTGGGCCAGGTTAGTTGGGCTGGGATCAGTTGGGTTGGACTAGGTCGTCTGTTTCTATTTTTTCTTCTCTGTTTTCTTTTCCTTTTTCCTTTTCTGATTTCTGTTTTCAATTCAAGCAAATGATTCAAACTTCTATTTGAATTCAATTTCTTTATCAAGCCTTTTCCAAACTTTCAGTAGGTTTTTATATTGTTTATTCATGTATTTAAATAATCCATTTTAGAATATTTCTTATATTTTCTTATGGTTTATTATTTATTTAGAATTAGGCATTTGTTTTTATTCAAATAAAATCAAATATGGTTTAAACCCATATAAATGTTATTCAAATAATTTTTTTATTCTTTTTAAAGTTAATTAGATAACTTGTAATTCATTTTGGCAATTTCAATTATTTTTCTCATGATTTGATTAATCATTTATATTAGGCAATTGTCTTTATTTAAATAAAATCAAATATGGTTCAGGCCCATATAATTTTATTTAAATAATCTTTATTCCTTTATTTTTATTTGGATTATCTTTATTCCATTTGCTTATGGATTTAATTCAAGTTTTAAATTGTCTTCTAAATAATTTTCTTGTGATTTATTATTTATTTAGTTTAGGCAATTTGTCTTTATTTAAATAAAATTGAATATGGTTCAATCCATATAATTTTATTTAAATAATCTTTTATTCCTTTTTATTATTCATTAAACTTTCATTTGTTTATGGATTTGGCCAAGATTTAATTTGACTTTTAAATATTCCTTATTTCTTTCTTTCTTTCTTTCTTTCTTTGTCTTATAAAATCCATATCTTTTTATTTATAGTTCTAAAATTGGTGATTCCAATTTGTATGATTTTATTTAATATTTGTTTATCTTTTTAAATCCTTTTAGGATTACTTTGATCACAATTTGGTATTTATTTTAGCTAGGAGCTTTGTTAGCGTTGGAAATTTATTTTCCTTTTATCTTATTAAATTCATAAGTTTTTATCCATGACTCCAAATTGAATGAAACCAATTTCTATGGTTTTATAATATTCTTGTTTACCATTTTTGATAATTTATAAATGTTTGTTGCTAAATTTGTATATGGAACAAATCCATAGTCTTAGAGAGATCTTGGAAATGATTTCTTTCATTAGGGTTTTGGTTTAACTTTTCCAAATGTTTGAATTTCAAGATACATTCATTGATGAATGCATTTCACTTGATTGAAATTTTGTTGGATACCCTTTTTATTCAAATTTTGTTCAAGAAGGGTTTTGGTGTTTCCATTTAGAAGCAAAAAGTTTCTTTTCACCCTAAATTTCAACAATTATTTCTTTTGTTTATTTATTTTTCACATTTCAAAATTTGGAAAATTTTGGGATGTGACAGACTACCACCCTTAAAAGAAATCTCGTCCCGAGATTTTGGAAGGCTAGAGGTTACAGGTTGGCTTCAAGAAAACTAGGGTACTACCACCCTTATAAGATTTCTAACTAGATTACATCTTGGTTTACTTGGGGTCTTGGTGTAGCTTCTCTGGACAGTTGTTTGCATAATGGCCTAGCTCTTTGCATTTGTGGCACATCACTTGGCTGATATTTCTTTTTATCTTTGGCATCACTATTTCTTGTTTGTTTCTTTGGCTCTTCTTCTTTTTTGGACATTCATTGGCATAGTGTCCCATCTCCTTGCAATTGTAACATTATACCTGGCTAATGTCCTTCTTATTGGGTTTCTCCAAAGCTAGGAGGGCTCTTAGTTCATGTTCTTCATATTTCACCATCAATGTGGGAAAACTTCCTTGGTTCCTTGAACGATTCCTAGGATAACGTCCATATTTCCTCTTTTGTCCACCATAGTGAGTCACAATCTATGGAGGTGCAAACTGAGGTTTGACTTTGTCTTCATCCTTCTTGGTAAAAGTTGTTCCTTCATGGAGTTTTACAAACATTTGATGCATTCCATCTTGTTTCATTTGTTGAACTATAGGATAGATGGGGCATTGGATAGGGACATGATAATTTCGTTCACATAGGAAACAAGTAACTTGAGATGTGGGGCATTGTTTAGTTGGATGTTTCTCTTCACAATTAGGGAATTGGTCCATGTGCTCTTTGTAAGTGTGTCCTATGTCTCCACAGATATTGCAAGCTTGAGTTACTTATATAATATCATCCTTGATATCATTGTTGTCACAATCTCTTTGGGAAAAGTTGCTTCTCATGTTAATCATTTGATTGGTCATCCTTTGAAACAATTGAGATTGGGTTACCAAGAATTTTTGCATGGTTGGGTCTAACTCATTGTTGTTGGCCAAAAACTGAGTTGTCACTTGATTCAACTGGGCTTGGGTTACTAGCAGTTGTTCTCTCATGTGTAGCTCTTGGTTGTTGTTGTCACCATCCTTGATGTTGGAGTATCTTGGAGAAGTCATCTGTTTGGGTTGGATTGGGATTAGATTAGGCAAAAGGTTTCTAGAGAAGAAGTCTACTCACACACAATAATTCACACAAGCAATGTGCAAGCAATCACAATCAAACATTCCACTCAATCAACAAGATTCAAGCATATTTTTAGGCAACAAAATATTTTTGCTACACCACCTAAGTTGGTGTGATCAATATATGATCTAAACTAAACACTAGTATGGTGGTCCAACTATGGTTTTCACTTGAGATCATTCCATTCTTCTTAGTTGTTTCTTCATGAACAAGATCATGGTATCCTTGGAAAAATTCTTGCATCTTGGTCACAAAACTCAAAGGTGATGATGGTTCCTTCTAGGTTGTGTTTCCTTAGTATCCAAGTCTTGAGTAATATTTCTTGTCTCACTTGTAGTCCTTAGTGATGTCCAAATTGAAGTCTTTGGTGATGGTGAAGTTGAAGTCATTGGTAATGGTGAAGTCCTTGCTCATGTTGAAGTTTTTGTCCATCAAGTTGAAAAGGAAGAGATGTAGAATCAAAACCAAAATGTTGAGGAAAGAGTTTACAAGATTGTTTGTAAATAAGTTTTTGAACAAATAAAATTCCTATTTTTCTAAGGGGTTTTGTACAATCCTAGGTTTATAATCCTACAGGGAACACAGTGCTCTGATACCATCTGTAGAGGTCCCAACCTAATAAGGTAGAGATCCCCGTGTTTACAATGCTAGTCCCTGGATCAATAGCTAGCATCCACAGTTTAATATGTAATATCAAGAAACAAAGGTCATAATACAACTTATAACCAGGAATAAAATAATTCATTACATCTTACATAGCTCATTTGGCTATCTCATTACAATGCAGCAGATATAACTATATAGCATGGAGCCCTTCATCTTCATTTGCCACAGGCAATCATGTTTGTTGTAGACTTGTAATCCTATTCAACACACTTCACTAACATCAAACAAAACCTGCAACATAATAAGTTACAGCCACAAGGGTCAATACATTTGAATTGTATTGGCAAGTGATACTATGGTAGAATAGTGGTAACTAACATCTATATGCATTTGGCTAAGTGTAGCTTAGGCTTGCTTTGCTCAAAATAAGTTTTCTTTATTAGTTGAAAACACTAAGTTTTTTTATTTGTCAAAAATCACCCAAGGAACTACCAATAGATATTGGTGAACCTTTAACCCTTGTTTAACCACAAGCTTTTAACTTAGAAATTGGGACGAGGAGATCCTTGATTGCTTCAATGTCTTGATGCTCAAATTGTCCATTGCCTGGGACACGGCTAAGTACTTAGATTTTACTCTCTTGAGAGGTGGTGCACTTTCCCCACAAAACTCGACATGCATCGAGACAAGATCTTTCAGAAGCCTTCCCTTAGACCAAATGGACACGTTCCATCCTATCACCCTACCACCTTCTATCCATCTGACTAAGTTATTGCAACCTATATGATCCAGGTAGAGCCCATATTGCCATGTGGCTGCACTAGAAGCTTCTCAACACTTGACATCTCAAATCTCTTTGTTCCTGGGTGGCTTTCCACAAGTGTGATACACAAGGTAGCCATGAATATGGTCCTTGTGTAACCACTCAACATAACCCATTCTCACCATTCTACCCAGGTGATTCATTCACTTAGTAGTTTTATTAAGCAAAAACACAAGTCATAGACTTTGTATAATATCATAGCATGAATAATCCACCCTTGTTTTCTATTAGCTAGGCTAAGCATGATAGTAGCAAGAGTCTTAACTTAGGGAAAATTCTACTAAGGCATCCTCTACTAGGGTTTCCCATGGCATAGCATATATATATATACTTAGTAAAAATTCCATGCAAGTCCTACTCAAAATTTCACTAATGCATAGTGAAAATAATAGGACAAAATGTATGAAGCACCACTTGACTTTTTAGTAGAGAAACTAGGTTCACTCCTTGATCTTGAAAATGTCACACTCTTCAAAGTTCACTACAATCCAATCAAGGCACAAATTCAAACTAGCATTCAAACAATTCACCACATAAAATAATAAAAACAAAGCAATGCATGCAAGTATGCAAAAGATTGTTTTATTTGGAAAAGTGGTTTCTAATAGGGTTATAAACATTTCAAAACACCTAATGGTCATTTATAAAAGTGGCAAAATCATTTGGAAACAAGTTAGTGAAAATGGGCTATTTAAATCATTTTTGTTTTGCTAGAAATGATTTTATTCAAAGGAATAATTTATAGTGTTAGCCAAAAATGTTTTTTAAACACAAATGTTAGTGTTTATGATCAGAGTGTTTAAAACAAATCCATTTGCAAAAGATTTTACTCAAAAATAATTTTTATAATAATAGCAACATTTTGTTTTACTAGAAATGCTTTTATTCAAAGGAATAGTTCCTTGTGTTAAAAAAATATATTTTTAAACTCAAAAGTTGGTTTTTATGGTCAAAGAGTTCAAATCAAACCATTTGCAAATTTTTTTACTCGAAAACCATTTTTAGAACAAGTTTTATACACAAAATAGTCCTAGAAATGTTTCTGCAAAACACCTAATTTTTCAGAAGCAAAATGCTAAAGTAAGGGCATGGTTGCAAAGGTTTAGTTTTCCTGATTCCAATGATATAAAATTTGTAATTTTTGGACGCGTAAAACAAAAATTATGAATTTTACAAAAACACTCATCTAATAGAACCTTTTCTGTTTTTAAAACAAAATCTAGGCCACATGGCTGTTTCCTACTGGCGCATACTGATTCGCACGGATCAAGCAATACTAGCCGTTGGATTAAAAGGGCAATGCACGGATCAGATGCAGTCATACCCCTTCGATAAGTGAAACTATCCTGGCTCTACGATCTGGATCTAACGGTTCACCATGCTCTGACCAAAACCTGGTGGTTCTGGCGACAGCGCGCGGCGGTGACGTTCTGGCGGTGGTGGTCCGGCTAATACAGGAAGCAAATAAGAGGGGGAAGGTGCTCACCGAGTTCACAGTGATGTGCTGATGCTCAACATGCTCATCGTTGGTCGAGGGGCGCGCGGAGTTGCTGGCGATTGCTCGCCGGAGTTCCTTCTTCCGTCGGGCACGCTCGGCCGTCGTCGGGGGCGAGCTTGCAGAGCGGGCTAAGGCAAAACAAGGGTTGTGTTATACGCGCGCGATAGAGGAGAGTACACGAGTGAAAACTAGAGAGGATGTCAACACCTGGATTTTTAATCCCAGATGCCTATTATGCCATACATCGCAATCCCAGGATTACCATTTTTGCGAGACATAACATATTGGATATCACAGTACATCATCCATTACAAACCATACATAAGGTCTTACACAAATAAGGATCACATGATCCAGTTCTGAATACATTCAAGCAGCGGAATAACGTAATAATAACGATAGCGTAGGCGAGCCTCCATCTTCATGGTCACAGGCAATGCTGACGATGGGAGATGATTCTTGTTGTCATAATCTTCCTGTTGTCCGTCTTCCTGGTACTCCTCTTCATAGTCTGGCCACGGGAATAGCCAGGGACAAAGCCATGAGTACTCTTTAAGTACTCGCAAACTAATACTAACAAGTGAAGTGGTTTTTGAGTAGGAAATACTAAGCTCTAGGTTGTTTTGCAGAAAGCCAGATTTATCTCTACTGAGTTCAGAAGCAAAGAAAGCTAGCTGAAAGTTTTATAACACCTAAGTGGGAACTTGAATTTCATATCACAACTCTATTGTGGTCAAGTCAAAGTCATAAATCATTTCTCAAGTCATTTTGAAAACATCTGACGATGGAACAGTATGGCCACTACAACTGTCCATAACCGCGGACGCGGCTATTCGAATAGTTTGACACTCTGTAGAGGTGGTACACTTTCACCAGAACATTCGATACATCCATTAGGAACAATCCTGAATTCACCATACTCAGTATGTGGATAATCAATCCTAACCTTTCAATTACACGCCCTAGTATAGGCACCTCTCGTGTGATTTTGGCCTCCCAACCATGACCAACTGTCATCTTGGGTACTACACAGGTGGACAATCTTCACAAGGTAGCCTCATCTCAAACCTTGTCTGCAAGGGAACCCATACTAAGGTATATAAGTTTCCAGTCAATCCCTACCCAATCTTCGGGTATTGTTGTTGTATGGTAAAATTGGAATGGTATCGCATCCAGATAACCATCAGTTTTATAAGGGGCTAAGGCTCATGCCTCAACATTTTCAACATCAAAATCATTTGGTGTTCAAGAACACACATCAAAACATTTTAGTAGAATGACTAATCGTTTTAAGGTTTTCATAATCCATTTTCACCAAGTATTCCCATCTAAAGTTGATCAAGTTTTATGCTTAGCACTAGCATCTACAAGTGGGGGTAAATACTAATGAGGGGTGGTGAATAAGTGTATCTTATCTAAGTTCAATCTCATGCCTCAGGATGACATCAAGATTATCTAACTTAGGTCAAGTTTTATGCTCTTTATGCTACCTTCAATTATCCTTCTAATATCTACAAATCACTAAGTTAATTCTAAGAGAAAGCTTTGATAAAGAAATAAAATACTAAGCTTGCAAGTAAAACTAGGATGGGGTGTCAAGTAGTGTAAGCTGGCAAGGGTTAGCTTGCTAAGGCAAGATTGCAAGTATAGGCTTGCCTTGTGTAGAGCAGTGGTTGAAGTTCTCTTCGGCTTCTTCCTCGTAGTATTCTCCTTCCTCTTTGTATCCTTGGTCGGTACTAGCGTTTATAAATAAATACGAGGTACACAATCACCACACAATACTTAACTAGTTCTATTTATCACACCAAGGTTTTCACTAGATGATCTAGGATCATCACAAACATTACAATCATTAAAGTAATTAGTTTTATTTCCTTTATTTGAGAAAAGTAATTTCTACTCATTGAAAAACTACTTAAGATTTAATATTCTCCAACTAAAACATGGGATCATGTTGACACATGTCATCACCACATATTTCAGTACTTGGTAATGTGATTTAAAGTGGTGTCTAAATTTAATAAGGTTTAACCTTTTATTTTAATTAATAAAAGTGACTAGAATGGCCTATGAGGCATTCTTTTATTGCTTGTTCATTATTTCTGCAAGTAATCCTATATATTTTTATATATTTTGAAAGGTCTAGTTAAATGTGATTTTTGAGAGTTGGAATCAACTCAAAAGCTTTTGTGGTTGAATTTTGAAAAATGTTTGAATGCAGAAAAGCTTCTGCCTTGTTATTTTTACCATGGGTGATCTACAAATCTAAATGGTTCAAATCCAACGGGCTTGGATTAAGCACTCCTAGTACCTTTCTAACAAAATTGGTTTCATGCATTTTGGTTCAGTGAACCAAGCTGGGTTGATTTTTGAATCTAGGTATAGAATTGAGTTTGAAACTAAAAGAATAAACCTAAATTTGAATTACTAGGTCACACGGGAGGTTAACTGGGCCGTCCCACTACGCACAGCACACGCGGGCTGGTTAAGTGGCTGTCCCCACTCGTCAGTGAGACAGAGGGGTGCGAAGCGGTATGGGGGGATGTGAACCGCACGATCTAACTCTAATCCAACGGTTGTGGTTCATCGTCCACGTCGGGCAACGCTGGCGAGACAGAACCCTAGCACGGCTAGTGGGGGTCGTGGGAGTCTCACTGGGGCTCAGGCGATGGTCGGCGACAGGGGCAAATGACGAAGTCGACGACGGCGATCCTCCTGGTACCGGTAGCTTCTCTTGGGGCGGCTCCAATCGACGGCGCCCTTCTCTTCCAGCAGCAGCAGACTCCAGCCAAATTCCAGCGATGCGCTGCTCACCTGTAACATCCCAAAAATCATATTTGAAAAGTTTGCATATCATTCATGCATTCATAAGCATTTGGTGATTTTCAAACTAGATTTCAAAATGAGAAACCATTCTTATGCCTATCACTTTATGCTAGAAAGACAATGGTTCTACTTTACTCTGAAAATATGAGAATACCTTGTTATGATCAGAAGCATTTCAAATATGAAGGCAAAGTTTGCACAAACATTCTCAAAACAAAATTCAAATATAAAACCACTTTATGCCTATTATCTATAATCATATTAAGGCATGGTTTTATTTTATTTTCCTTTATAACAAAGTGCTTTGGACTAAACAGTAAGGTTTTACATTCATTTGAGTATAAAGTTTTCACTGCAAAAATCCAAAATAAATTTGAATTCAAACTCATTTGAATAGCATTTGAAAAAGATTTCATAAATCAAACCACAAATAGAAAAAGGAATAAAGAAAAAGAAAAAGGTCGGCGCCACCCTTTCGGCCCAGCAACAGAAGGAGCCAGCAAGCCCACCCAGGACTTTCCTCTCTCTCTCTCACGCGACGCAGGCATACCCCGCGCTCACTGACTGGTGGACCCAAACGCCACGCAATCATCGTCCCCAAACCCCGCACCCCTGACCCCGTCGTCACCGCCGTTACCACCATCACTTCCATGATTGAAGCGGGCTTAATTGCCGATCAATGCCGCATAATCCCCTCGCCCCTCACTGTCTATTTAACCCCCTCCCCTCTCCGCTCTTTTCCCCTCACTCAGCGCTCCTTCTCCGCCACCAGGCTGACCGCAATTCCATTTGCACCGCCGCAGTACCGAGCGTCTCCGACGACTAAATTCCGGTGAGCCCGACCACCCCTGTCCTTCTGGTTCAAACAAGCGTGGTCCTTGTGTTCTTGTGCAACTTCTGACACCTTTAGTTTGCCTGCGCGTGACCCAGGTCGTCGTCCCCGTCCACCGCTGCAAACGACAGAGCCGCCGCTCAACTCCGACGAGCGATTTAGGTAAAATCCGACCACCCCTTGCCTTCTCCATGACCCTATCATGTTTGCCTGACCGTTGTGCATGCACTGATGCCTTTGGTTTTGTGTTAGGGCGGTCCAGAACGTTGCCAATGTCGCCGTCCGCACAATCACGACGTTGTCCGCAACTCCGACGAGCTCCCACGGCCGCAACAGCTCGCCCCTGTCCACGCCAGCAGCACCTTGAGCATCCTCGCAGCCTTGCGATGCTGGTAAGCATCACCACTGCCCTAGCCCTCTCTGGAATCGCCGGAGCACTGTTGACAGTAGCGCCGCCGCCGCCAGCACCCATTCACGCCGCCCATCCATGGTCGATTAAACAGACACCGTTGGATCTAGATCTAGCGCGTAGGATTAGATCACTTATCGAAGGGGTACGAGTAGATCTGGCCCGTGCGATTTTATTTTAATCATGCGGCTCTCGTTGATCGATCCGGCCGAACCGGTACGGGCCAATCAGACACGCCCACGTGTCTGGGATTTTAATTTAAATCTGTTTTTGAATCTATTAGTTATTCAAACTTGTAAATTCAATAACTTTTGTTCCGTTTATCCAAAAAATACAAATAATATACCATTGGAATCACAAAAATAAATCCTACAAATATGTAGGCTTGGATATGTGATTTGCTTCTGTTAAAATGGAAAATTATGCAGAGACATTTGTAGGCCTATTTTGTGTATAAAATTATTTGGAAAATATTTTAAAAGGAAAATTAAGTTTATTTGGTGTATAAATGTTTAGTTTATTGTTCAATACTGTTTTACTTGTCTTGTTTAGTTTAGAAAAATTATCACATGGCATTTGCATGCATTCATATATTTTTGCTTGATTATTTGAAATATGAATTTGGTGCTATCATTTTATGTGTAGATTTTGGTGCTAGTGGTGATTGTGATTGTGAGGATTGTTGTTACTCCCACAACTACAAGGTAAGGTGGTGCTTCATATTTTTGTCCCAATATTTTGACTATGCATTAGTCATATTTTGTCTAGGGCTTGCATGATAAATTTTTCTAAGTATCTATATGCTATGCTTGGGAAATCCTAGTAGTTGTAGAATTGTTAGAATTTTCTCTAAGTTAAGATACTTGCTATTGCCATGCTTAGCCTAGATAGTAGCAACCAAGTGTGGATTATATATATGTTATGGAAAAATATTGCTAAGTCTTTGACTTGTGTTTTTGCTTAATAAAACAACTAAGTGAATGAAACACCTGGGTGAAAGGGTTGTTTGGGTTATGTTGAGTGGTTACACAAGGCCCATATCTATGGTCTACGTTGTGTATCACACTTGTGGAAAGCCACCCAGGAACAAAGGTATTTGAGAAGGAAAAATCTAAGTACTTAGCTGTGTCCCTAGTAATGGACAATTTGAGCATCAAGACATGGAAGCTATCAAGAATCTCCTCATCCCAATTTCTAAGTTAGAAACTTGTGGTTGAACAAGGGTAAAAGTTCACCAATGTCTATTGGTGGTTCCTTGGGAGTTTTTGCCAAACAAAAACTTAGTGTTTTCAAATGATAGGTAAAACCTATTTTGAGCAAAGCCAGCCTAAGCTACACCTAGCCAAATTCATGTAGAAGCTAGATGCTATTATTCTACTAAGGTATCACCTGCCAATACTATTCCAATTTATTGACCCATTGTGGCTGTAACTTGTGATGTTGCAGGTTACTCTAATGAGGATTAGGGTTATGAGTCTACACTCAACATGCTTGCCTGTGGCACATGAAGATGAAGTCTTTTATTTATATTGTTAAGTTAAACTCTTGTACTAGCCTATGGCTATGGAGTTGTAAAATACTATGTTATCTCTAAAATGACGATGTAATAATGACCTTTGTTTCTGTGTACTTGATCTTAAACTGTGGATGCTAGCATTTGATCCAGGGACTAGCATTGCAATCACAGGGAGCTTTACCTTTATAAAGGTGGGGTCTTACATCGCCTTGCTCCGGGAGTGAGGTGGGGTTCTTATGAGAGAGAGGGGAGTGAGATGGTGTGCTCAAATAGAACGGGGGTGGCCTCCTTTTATAGTGCCTGAAAGGTGACCGATGAGCGCGGGTGGAGCTCGTCGTGGTCGTCGGCACAGCGAGCTAAAGGCATGGACGACGATAGGGGGCGGTGCTGTGCTCCCTGGCGAAGCTCAACGACATGGCTATGCGGCGTGGGGCAGTACGAAATGGTCGGAACATCGCGGCGCTCTGGGCGGGTCCGACGGTGGTTTTAATGGTGCACAACGTCTACGGTCCATGCGGCGGCGAATGAGCATGTCCGCGGTGTTGCTGGGGTGCTAGCGATCCTGCTTGCACGAGGCGAGGGCGGCGCACGGTCTGTGGGCGTGTGTCGCGGTTGGCGCAATGGCGCGCTCTCAGCTCACTCGTAGAGAGGCTTGGCATGCTCGGGCTGTGTGGTCTAGGGGCTGGCAGTGCTCGAGGCTTGGACAGGGGTTGGCGGTGGACGGTGGAGAGTGTACCATACATGCTTGCTAGGCTTGGTGCTTCTCCTAGCTCGCTGTCGACATGGGGGTGGCAAGTTAGGCTCGGCATGGTCACCATTGATGGCTATATCATGCTCACAGTGGTGCTAAAGCTTGTTAATTGGGCTAGATCATCTATTGAGAGTGTAGTGTGAGCTATAGAGGGAACAAGGTTGGCCAAAATTACTGCTCCTAATAGTGTTTGATATTTGTTTGTTTGCTGATTACAAGGTGTTTGATGAAATGGCTGAAAGATATTCAAATTTGAATTTTTGATTCAAACTTGGTGGATGTGTTGGTTACCTACTAGGGAGTCCCTGGTTAGTGGGATTGGTCAAGTGGAATTGATTTGGGTGGTCTTTAAAAAAGGGGTGATCTTCACATATGAATCAGATTCAATTTTGAAATGTGATTTGAATCAAGTTGCCAAATGTTTTTGCAAGTTTGAAAGGTGGGCTTTGCTTCACTTTTACTTGGTCTTGCAAGGGGTGAAAAGAAATGGAAAAGTTTCTGTTTGAAATCTTGGACTAGAAACACTCAAAGTGGCTTAGTGAGCAAGATTGGCAAAAATGACCATTTGCTTTATTTGGTTTGTTTTTGATTTTCTCTTGATTTGTTTCTGTTTGGAAATGTGTTAGATGATGTTATTTTCATCTTTAAACCATTCCTTGCTATTTAGGTTAATCACACAAGTCCATTCATGCATTCATACAATCATCACATACACACATGCATTCATTTGATTTTTATTTAATAAAAGTTTTTGTTAACCCTAATTTTGGTGATTAGAATTTGATAATCATGATCAATATTTTTGGGATGTTATAGAGGAGGGGGCGGTCAGGTCTCACCATGAGGAGTCGCCGGAGTGGGAGCAGACAGCATCGGCGAGTTGGCATCGTCGGAGGCGACGTTCTAGGGTGCGTGCGAGCGATCTAGGGATACTGGCAGGTGTGCATGGTGCTGGTGAGCATGCTCGTGGAATCCAGGGGTCAAGGGGAGGCAAGGGCTGGCCGGAATTTGTGCTGGACCTTGTCGGAGGCAGTGGCGTTGCAATGGAAATTTGGAGCAGCCCTAGGGCGGAGAGGAGGTGGCGAGTGAGGGGAAAGAGAGAGGGGAGAGGGGCGCTTAGCAGGGCATGGTCGCTGGCAAGGATTACTCCTGCATTGACGCGAATTTACATCGAGGATTCATCACATGAAACGGCAGGGAGAGGGGCGTGGTCACCACGAGGTTGATGACGATGAGTTGGCAGTGGGGCCGGTTAGTAAGCGAGGTGAGGGGGTTATGCGTGGGGTCGTTAGGTCAGTGGGTTGATGGGTTAGTTCGCGCGTGAGAAAAGGAATGGCCAGGGAGAGAGAGGGGAGCTGGGTGGGCTTGCTGCTGGGCTTGCTGGGCCAGGTTAGTTGGGCTAGGGTCAGTTGGGTTGGACTGGGTCGTTTGTTTCTATTTTCTTCTTCTCTCTTTTCTTTTTCTTTTTCCTTTTCTGATTTCTGTTTTCAATTCAAACAAATGATTCAAACTTCTATTTGAATTCAATTTCTTTACCAAACCTTTTCCAAACTTTTAGTAGGTATTTATACTGTTTATTAATGTATTTAAATAATCCATTTTAGAATATTTCTTATATTCTCTTATGGTTTATTATTTATTTAAATTAGGCATTTGTCTTTATTCAAATATGGTTTAAACCCATATAAATTTTATTAAAATAATTATTTTATTATTTTTAAGTTAATTAGATAATTTTTAATCCATTTTGGCAATTTCAATTATTTTTCTCATGATTTGATTAATCATTTATATTAGGCAAATGTCTTTATTTAAATAAAATCAAATATGGTTCAAGCCCATATAATTTTATTTAAATAATCTTTATTCCTTTATTGTTATTTGGATTCCATTTGCTTATGGATTTAATTCAAGTTTTAAATTGTCTTCTAAATAATTTTCTTGTGATTTATTATTTATTTAGTTTAGGCAATTTGTCTTTATTTAAATAAAATTGAATATGGTTCAATCCATATAATTTTATTTAAATAATCTTTTATTCCTGTTTATTATTCAGTAAACTTTCATTTGTTTATGGATTTGTCCAAGATTTAATTTGACTTTTAAATATTCCTTATTTATTTCTTTCTTTCTTTGTCTTATAAAATCCATATCTTTTTATTTATAGTTCTAAAATTGGTGATTCCAATTTGTATGATTTTATTTAATATTTTTTTATCTTTTTAAATCCTTTTAGGATTACTTTGCTCACAATTTGGTATTTATTTTAGCTAGGAGCTTTGTTATCCTTGGAAATTTATTTTCCTTTTATCTTATTAAATTCATAAGTTTTTATCCATGGCTCCAAATTGAATGAAACTAATTTATATGGTTTTATAATATTCGTGTTTACCATTTTTATCATTTATAAATGTTGTTTGCTAAATTTTTATATGGAACAAATCCATAGTCTTAGAGAAATTTGGAAATGATTTCTTTCATTAGGGTTTTAGGATTTTGGTTTAACTTTTCCAAATGTTTGAATTTCAAGATACATTCATTGATGAATGCATTTCACTTGGTTGAAATTTTGTTGGATACCCTTTTTATTCAAATTTTGTTCAAGAAGGGTTTTGGTGTTTCCATTTAGAAGCAAAAAGCTTCTTTTCACCCTAAATTTCAACAATTATTTCTATTGTTTGTTTATTTTTCACATTTCAAAATTTGGAAAATTTTGGGATGTGACACAAGTGAACAAACTAAGGCCACAGTATTGTAGTTCATATTTTTCTAAATCCATAGACACCAAATTTTTATTTTTCTAATTTGTAGATTAAAAGTTATGAATTTTGCAAGTTTAAACATCTAATAACATTTTCTGGATTTTTGTCTGAAAAGGCCTGGCCACGTGGTGTGTTTCTATTGGCTGATATCATTTAGGCTGGATCAAGCAATGTGAGACGTTAGATCTAAGTGGGATTGCACGGACCAGATCTGCCTGTACCTCTTCGATTAGTGATCTAATCTAGGCCCTACGATTTGAATCCAGCGGATCACATCACCTTGCCAGAGATGGGCGGCGCGACTGGCGACGCGCAGCGGCAACGCCTCTGGTGGCGTCGTACTGGCGTCACTAGGGATTTAAGGGAAGGTGCAGGGGCATTACCAGGGTTGCGGCGACGAGGTGGTTCTCAAGGTGGCCGCGGACGGGGCGGGGCGCACAAGTTTGGCCGCTATTGCTCGCCGGAGTAGCTCCCGCCATATGGTGCTTGCAGATGATGACGGAGACGAGTTCCTAGAGCAAAATCAAGCAAGGCAAAGCATCAGGGAGGTGCACACGAGGATGGCGAGCAAGCGACTGTGAGCTAGGGGCAAGGGAGGTCTGTGCTCACCGGAATTGGCGTCGGAGCTCGTCGGTGGCTGCGATAGTGCGAGCTCGATTCAGGGCAGCCTGGGGGCTCTCTGGGTGCGAGGGTTGAGGGGAAATGGGAAGGAGGGAGAGGGGAATAAGAAGGCGTGGTCGGGGACAGAAATTACTCGCACAGTCAATGGAATTCATTTGAATTGAATCGGGGGGGGAGAAATGACAGAGAGGGCGAGTTCATCGCATGGTGAGGACGATGCTGATGGGGCAGGGTGGGGCTAGGGTGGGCTGCTGGGCTAGTTATTGGGCCTGGGGTTTGGACAGCTTCTTTCTAATCATCTGCATCAGGAGATGCATATGCCTCAGCAATGGATCTAGGAGTATCGTCCACAAGGTACATGATGAAATCATTCCAAAGGATTTTGCAACCCTCTGTCTCTTATTCCTTGTGAGAGGTTCATCGTCATCCTTCTCAAGGACTTCCTCATGTGGTTCTTCATAATTCTCAATAGATGCACTAGATTCAGGAAGTATTTCAGAAGAAATTGTACCAATGCTATGCATATATTTCATAGGAAACATATTCTCAAAGAATGTTGCATCACGAGATTCCATTATAGTATCAACATGCATATCATGTACCTTAGATTTAACCACTAGAAATCTATAGCCTACATTCCGTGGATCATATCCTAGAAAGATAGAATACACTGTCTTAGGTCCGAGCTTGCGTTTCTTGGGGATCGGTATGTTGACCTTCGCCAAACACCCCCAAGTGCGAGATACGAAAGTGATGGTTTTCTCCCAGCCCACTCCTCATAAGGGGTGTTTTCTTTATTCTTGTTAGTAACTCTATTCAGGACATGACATGAAGTCAACAAAGCCTCCCCACCATGCCTTTGATAAACCAGCAGTGGCTAACATGGAATTCACCAAGTCAGTCAGTGTGCGGTTTTTCCTCTCAGCAACCCCGTTTGATTGGGGCGAGTAGGGGGCTTGGGAATTATCAGAGGTTCACGTGATTGTAGTTGTTATTGTTGTCATGATTTATATTCTAGAATTTATTGTGGAAATTATGCCTAATAATCCAACAATCCAGAAACCTTATTATAGGCAATTTCCTGTGTTAAACATGGGGCACTTGGCCGATGCAATGAAGCCGTAAAAGTTTACCGGTGTTCATTTTAAGAGGTGGCAGTATAAGACCACTATGTGGCTGCAAGCTCTGAAAGTATTCGAGGATAGTGAGGGTTTACCTGAAGGAACTGCATCTGACGAGGTTCAGAACAAGTTGAAGGAGATCAATCTTGCCTTTGTGGGATGTGTTCGGAGTGTTCTTGACAACAACCTGTTTGATGTGTACATGCACTGAAAGATGGCAAAGAGCTCTGTGAGGCACTAAATGCTAAGTTCGGTGTAGCAGATGCTGGTAGTGAGTTGTACATCATGGAGAACTTTCATGATTACGGGATGGTTAACAACCGTTCTATATTCGAACAAGCTCATGAGATATAGTGCTTTGCCAAGGAGCTTGAAATCCTTAAGTGTAACTTACCGACGAGTTTGTGGATGGATGCATTATTGCAAAGTTGCCTTCTACATGGAGGAACTTCGCCACAACTTTTAAACACAAGAGACATAAGATATCAGTTGAAAACCTGATAGCGTCTCTTGATGTTGACGAAAGGCTAGGGCTAAGGACACCGCTGAGAAAGGAGGCGAGTGTCAGTATAGCACCAACATGGTGTAGAAGAGGACCTTTGACAAGAACAAAGGGAACTATAAGCCCTACTTTTACAAACCTAAAAAGACTACAACCTTCAAGAAAAAGAAGAAGAACCCGAACAAGTCTGAGCTAGGTTGTTATTCCTGTGGAGATCTCGGGCACTTTTCCAAGGACTGCCCAGAACATGCAGATCTCAAAGGGAAAAGTGGGAAGACTGTCAACATCGTGACTGCTAGCAACACTGATGGGTGTGGTAATTTATTTACTATTCTTTTAGTATTTCAATCACAGTCTTGGTGGATTGATACGGGTGTTAGTGTTCATGTATGTGCTGACATCTCTATGTTCACTTCTTATCAGGTCGCACGGGATTCTTCCGTCCTAATAGGGAATGGATCACATGCTTTTGTTCGTGGTGTTGGCACAGTGGATCTGAAGTTTACTTCCGGAAAGATCGTGCAGCTAGGGAACGTGCAACATGTCCCTACAATGAACAATAATCTCGTTAGCGGCTCCCTTCTATGCAGAGATGGGTCTAAGGTTGTTTTAGAGTCTAATAAGTCGTTTTTTCAAAACATGTACAATTTATTGGTAAAGGTTATGAGTTCAGAGGCTTGTTCGTTTTTCACTTTCAGAGTTTTGTAATAAATCCATGAATCATATTTGTGGTGGTGTTAATGATGATACCAATGCTTTCCATTCTCATTTATGTCACATTAATTTTGGTTTTGTAGAGGTACCATACTTTAATAAGGTAGAGATCCATGTGTTTACAATGCTAGTCCCTGTATCAATAGCTAGCATCCACAGTTAAGATGTAATATCAAGAAACAAAGGTCATAATACAACTTTATAACTAGGAATAAAATAATTCATTACATCTTACATAGCTCATTTGTCTATCTCATTACAATGCAGCAGAAATAATTATATAGCATGGATTCCTTCATCTTCAAAGTCCCATAGGCAATCATGTTGGTTGTAGACTTGTAATCCTAATCGACACACTTCACTAACATCAAACAAACCTGCAACATAATAAGTTACAGCCACAAGGGTCAATAAATTTGAATTGTATTGGCAAGTGATACTATGGTAGTATAGTGGTAACTATCATCTATATGCATTTGGCTAAGTGGAGTTTAGGATTGCTTTGCTCAAAATAGGTTTTACCTATCAGTTGAAAACACTAAGTTTTTTTTTGTTTGGCAAAAACTCCCAAGGAACCACCAATAGAAATTGGTGAACCTTCACCCTTGTTCAACCACAAGTTTTAACTTAGAAAATTGGGATGAGGAGATTCTTGATAGCTTCCATGTCTTGATGCTCAAATTGTCCATTGCCGGGGACATGCTAAGTACTTACATTTTACACTCTGCAGAGGTGGTGCACTTTCCCCACAAGACTCGACATGCATCGAGACAAGATCTTTCAGAAGCCTTCCCTTAGACCAGAATGGACACGCTCCAACCTATCATTCCCCTACCACCAATTGTCCATTTGGCTAAGTTATTGAAACCTATATGATCCAGGCAGAGCCCATAATGCCAAGTGGCTGCACTTGAAGCTTCTCAACATTTGACATCTCAAATATCTTTGTTCCTGAGTGGCATTCCACAAGTGAGATACACAAGGTAAACCATAGAAATGAGCCTTGTGTAACCACTCAACAAAAATCCTTCCAAGCAATACCATTCCACCCAGGTGATTCATTCACTTAGTTGTTTTATTAAACAAAACACAAGTCCTTGACTTAGAAATATTCCATGGCGTGAATATAATCCACCCTTGTTTTCTACTAGCTAGGCTAAGCATGATGGTAGTAGGAATCTTAACTTAGGAGAATTCTACTAAGGTTTCATCTACTAGGATTTCCCATGGCATAGTTTATACTTAGCAAAAATTCCATGCAAGTCCTACTTAGAAATATCACTTATGCATAGTGAAAATAATAGGACAAAAGTATGAAGCATCACTTGCCTTTTTGGTAGGGAATATAAGTTCACTCCTTGATTTTTCAATAGTCACACTCTTCAAATTTCACTACAATTCAATCAAGGCACAAATTCAATCTACCATTCAAGAAATTCATCACATAGAATAATAAAAACAAGCATTGCATGCAAGTATGCTAAAGATTATTTTATTTGGAAAAGTGGTTTCTAATAGGTTATAAACATTATAAAACACCTATTGGTCATTTATAAAGGTGGCAAAATCATTTGATATTAAGTTAGTGAAAATGGCCACTTTAAGTCATTTTTGTTTTTCTTCGAAATGGTTCAAATCGAACTAATATTTTCTAGTGTTTGACAAATACATTTCTAAACACAAATGTTAGTGTTTTATGGTCAAGTGTTTAATATTAAAACCATTTGCAAAAGGTTTTACCTATAAACCATTTTTATACCAAAGTAATATTTTATGTTGTTGAAAATGCTTTTTAGCAAAGTAATAATTTATAGGGTTCATCAAATATATTTTTAAATCCTAAAACTTGGTGTTTAGGGTGAGAGATTTTAAATCAAATCATTTTCCAAAGGTTTTACTCAAAAAGCATTTTAAAACATATTCAACAATTTTTATTTAGCTAGAAATGCTTTTATTCAAAGATTTATTCTTTAGCTTCAAAAAATACACTTTTAAATCCATAAGTTGGTTTCTATGGTCAGTAGGTTCAAAACAATCCGTTTTCCAAAGATTTTACCATAAAAATATTTCTAGAACAATTTTTATATTCAAATTATGCCTACACAAGTTTTTGCAAAAACAACCAATTTAACAGAAGCAATTTACTAAACAAAGTACATGGTTGGAAATTGTTTGTTTTGCTGATTCCATTGATATAAAATTTATAAAATTTGGACGTGTGGATCAAAAGTTATGCAATTTACAAATTCACACATCTAATAGAAAAGTTTCTGGTTTTAAAACAAAACTCTGGCCACGCGTCATGTTCCGATTGGGCAATACCATTTCGTTCGGATTAGGCCATGTGGACCGCAAGATTTAAAGTGGATCGTGCAGCACAGAATCAATCATACCCCTTCGATAAGTCGTTCTATCCTAACCAATGGATCAAGATCCAATGCTTCAGATCGATTTGACCACGAATGGGCGGCACTAGGTCAACGGCGAGCGGCGGCACGCTCGGCCTACGGTGTTGCAGCGGCTACAGGAAGCGAGGAAGAGGATGGGGAGGCTTAGCAGGTTCGCCGAGACATGCTGAATCTCGAGGTGGTCGTCTTGTGGACAGGGCGCATGAACGGGTCGCTAATCTCTCGCCAGAGTTTCTCCTGGCGACGGGTGCTCTCTATTGAAGACGATGGCGGGCTACACTGCACGCCAGATAAAAAGAGAGGTGCCGTTAGACGCGCGGGGTCGTGGCGAGTACGTGCGTGTGAAATAGAGGGGTTAGGGCGGTCAGGTTTTACCAGGGGGCTTCGCCGGAGAAGGAGCAGACGGCGGAGGCGTAATGTCGATGTCATGGTCGAGGCTACGGTGCTCGCGCAGGCAAGCCAAAGATACTGGCGGGTACGCCTGGTGCTGGCGAGCATGTTAGTGGGGTCTGGAAGGCAAGGGGCGATGAGGATTGGCCGGAATCGAACAGAGGAGGTCGTCAGAGCAGTGGCGATGTGAGGAAGATTCCGAGCAGCCTAGGGGCGGGAAGAAGCTGGGGATTGAGGGGAAAGGAGCAGAGAGGGGAGGCGATTATAAGGGCACGGTCTCTGGGCAGAATCATCGCTGCATTGACACGAATTAATTCGAGGTTTGATTGACAGGAAACGGCTATGGGGAGAGGAGGAACAGGTCGCAGCGGGTTGGAACGACGACTGACATGTGGCGCAATGGTGTTAGTGAGTGGGGAGGGAATATGGTGGGGCCTTGCTGTCAGGGACATAGCGGGTGCGCTGCTGAGTGAAAAGAAAACGATTCGGGGGAGGGTTAGTTAGGCTGGACTGGGGTTGCTAGGCCTGGTCTGGCTGGTTTCCTTTTTTTATACTGAAACCTTTTTCTTTTTCCATTTTCATTTCTGTTGCGAATTTGTTTAAACATTTCAAACAACCATTTGAATTCATATCTTTACCAAACTTTTCAGTAAGTTTTTAATATGTTTTAAACATGTATTTATGAAGGGAATATGCCCGAGAGGCAATAATAAAGTGGTTATTATCGTATTCCTTATTTATGATAAATGTTTATTTTGCATGCTATAATTGTATTAATACGGAAACGTTAATACATCTGTGTTTAATAAACAAAAAGGAAGTTCCTAGTTATGCCTCTCTTATAAACTAGCTCGTTGATTAACAAGATGATCAAAGTTTCCTGATCATAGACATTGGATGTTGTTAATAACGAGGTCACAACATTAGTGTAATGATGTGATGAACATTCTTCCGAAGTATAGCATTACGATCAAAGTCATTGAGTTTATATTGCTATAACAACTTACGAAATGATCCTAATCCTTAGACCATGAGATCATGTTAATCACTAACACCGGAAGAGTTTCTTGATAACATCAAACGTCACACCGTAACATGGTGATTATAAAGATGGATTCAGAACTAATAAAGTGTTATGTTGAGGCCCATGGACCGAGAGTGGAATTTGTTCATCCCGATGACGGATAGATATGCTCTGGGCCCTCTCGGTGATATCACATTGATTAGCTTGCAAGCAAGTGATTTGATCACTAGAATGTTATATCACGGGAACGAGAAAAGAGTGGATGTTAGTAACGAGATCAAACTAGGTATGGAGATACCGATGATCGAATCTCGGACATGTAATATATCGCGAAACAAAGGGATTAAGATACTAGCGTAAAAGGTTTCGACGATCACAAGAAAGTCATCGTTGAATGTGTGGGAGTCAGTATGGGTCTCCAAATCCCGCTTCTGATTATTGATCCGAGAGGGGTCTCGATCATGTCCGCATTATTCGCGAACCATAGGGTGACACACTTAAGAGACACCGACATCCATTTGGAGCAAAAGTTTCATGCCAAAAAGAATAACAAGCGCAGGAATTTATTTCACTAGATACCGAAACGGGTTTTCGGGTGAAATTGCAGAAAGTGTTTCTGCATGTGAAATGAAATACTAGCAAGGGGTTATATGTGAATGTTTGTCATTAATGTAATTGACAAAATTCTGAATAAATAAAAGGAGTTTTATTTAATGAGAGTTTGCATTAAATTTGGTGGAAATTTAATGGGAATTTGGTGGAAATTTAATGGGCATTTGAGTGAGTGGAGTGTCCACCCACATGAATGTGGAAGAGGTGGGGGAAGCCCCATGGCTGGGCGCATGGCCCCTTGGGTGCCCCCCTCTCCCTATAAAAGGAGCCCCCCTCCCTCTCTCTCACACACACCTCCTCGTGAAGGATCTCTCTCCCCCTCTAGTATTTATCCCCCATGGTCTCGGACTAGCGAGATACATGTTCCCGGTGGCTTTTCGGCAAGAAAGAGTTGTGCTTCCGCTGCATCGCTGGAGCGAGGAGGCGGAGGTTGCTCGGTGCCTCGAACGTGTGTGCGAGCACGGATGCGCTGCTGTTTTGCGGCGCTAGGACTTCCTCTCGATCTTGAGATCGGCAAGAGATCGTCTACATCAACCACGAGTTTGGACTCGCTAAACTTTGTCGGTCTTCAAGGGTATCTTCTCTACGGATATACATCTGCCCGTTGTTTGTATCTAGTAGATAGATCTTGGTACATAGTTGTTCCCATCGTAGGAATTTTTTTGTTTTCTATGCTGCGAACCCTACAATTTAAAGTCCTTTTTAGGAATAATTCCTTTATTTGTTTATGGTTTATATTTTATTTAAAAAGGCCACTTTCCTTTATTAAATAAAATTTAATTAAATTTTTAAACCGTTGTTTGAAATCCAAATTTCACCAAACCTTTTCAGTAGGTTTTAATTATTTAACAGGGTATTAAATAATTCACTTTGAATTATTTAAAGTGTTTTAATTTGATTATTAATCATTTAATTTGGGCAAATGCCCTTATTCCATTGAAATCAAATATGGTTTTAATTCCATAATTTTATTTAGTTGATATCTTTGATTCCATTTATGTTAATTAAATAACTTTTATTCCACTTGGGCAATTACCATTTTTTATTTTCCCATGATTTAATTAATCATTCTTATTAGGGATTTTATCTTTAATCAAATGGAATAGAATTTGGTTAAGGCCATTTTATTTTATTTGAATATTCTCTATCCTTTTATTTTATTTAGATTTGGATTCTATTTATTCCATTTGCTTATGGACTTGGCCAAGATTTAATTTGGCTTTAAAATACTCCTTATTTATTTATTTCTTTATTTCTTTATCTTATAATATCCATAACTTTTTTTTAAAGATCCAAACTTCATGATTCCAATTTGTAAAATCTTATTTAATATTTGTTAATCTTTTTAAATCCCTTTAGGATTATTTGCTCACCATTTGGTATGGATTTTAGATAGGAGCTTTATTAGCTTTGAATTTTATTTCCTTATCTTATTAAATTCATAAGATTTTATCTATGGCTCCAAATTAAGTGAAATCAAATTCTATGGTTTTATAATATTTATCATTCATCATTCTTGATCATTTTAAAATATTTTTTGAGCAATTTTTTTTTGTGGATCAAATCTATAGGCTTAGAGTAATCTTGGAAATGTTTTTCCTTTAGGGTTTTAGGGTTTTGGTTTATTTTCCAAGTGTTTAAACTTAAAGATGCATTTATGAAGAATGCATTTTACTTGATTTGAATTGAGTTGGATTCAAACCTTATTCAAAGTTTGTTCAAGATGGGTTTTTAAGTTTCCATTTAGAAACAAAAAGTTTCTTTTCACCCTAAATTTCAACAATTATTTATTTTGTTTATTTATTTTTCACATTTCAAAATTTGGAAAATTTTGGGATGTGACAGGTTTGATGTCTCAGATGTCCAGCATGAGTTTAATTCCTAATTTCATTATTGCCAAAGGCTCTAAGTGCCATGGTTGTGTGCAATCAAATCAACCTCGAAAGCCTCACAAGGCTGCCGAGAAGAGAAACTTGGCACCTCTAGAACTCATACATTCTGATATATGTGAGATGAATGGTGTGTTGAAAAAAGGTGGAAGGAGATATTTCATGACGTTGATAGATGATGCTACTAAATTTTGCTATGTTTACTTGTTGCAAACTAAAGATGAGGCTTTAGACCACTTTAAAATTTATAAGGCCAAAGTTGAAAATCAACTAGAGATAAAGATCAAGAGTCTTAGGTCGAATCATGGTGGTGAGTATTTTCCCAAAATATTTGATGAATTCTGCGAGGACGCCTCCCTACTCGCCCCAATTAAACGAAGTTGCCGAGAGGAAAAACCGCACACTGACTGACTTGGTGAATTCTATGTTAGCCACTGCTGGTTTATCAAAGGCATGGTGGGGGAGGCTTTTTTGACTTCATGTCATGTCCTGAATAGAGTTCCTAACAAGAATAAAGAAAACACCCCTTATGAGGAGTGGGCTGAGAGAAAACCATCACTTTTGTATTTTCGCACTTGGGGGTGTTTGGCGAAGGTCAACATACTGATCCCCAAGAAACACAAGCTCAGACCTAAGACAGTGGATTCTATCTTTCTAGGATATGCTCCACGGAATGTAGGCTATAGATTTCTAGTGGTTAAATTTGAGGTACCTGATATGCATGTTGATACTATAATGGAATCTCGTGATGCAACATTCTTTGAGAATATGTTTCCTATGAAAGATATGCATAGCATTGGTAGAACTTCTTCTGAAATACTTCCTGAATCTAGTGCATCTATTGAGAATTCTGAACAACCACATGAGGAAGTCCTTGAGAATGATGACGATGAACCTCTCACAAGGAATAAGAGACAGAGAGTTGCAAAATCCTTTGGTAATGATTTCATCATGTACCTTGTGGACGATACTCCTAGATCCATTGTTGAGGCATATGCATCTCCTAATGCATATGATTGGAAACAAGCTGTCCAAAATGAGATGGGCTCGATTCTTTCTAATGGATCATACTTGTCTGAATCCTCTTTTGGAGCTTTGATGTGTTCTGTAAAAGCTTCAACAACTTGCAACACAAGATCTGAATCTAAATAAAGCTCTTTAGATAATTCATTAATATGGCCTTTTTTATTATATTCGTGAATACATTCATAATCTACTTCTGTGCCTCCTTCACTTTCTAGACCAAAATTCCATGAAACTCTATGATCATGAATTCTATTAAGTAAAGCCCAAGCTTTAGTTATAGGTAAATCCATAAAAGCTCCTCTTGCGCAAGAGTCTAGTTCAATTTTATTAGGTTCAATTAAACCACCATAAAAGATATGCAATAAAAACCATTTAGGCAAATCATGATGAGGACATTGACTAAGTAAATCTTTGAATCTTATATAATCTCTTACTAGTCCTTCATTAGGACGGTTCCTCCAAGTCATTATAAGATGCATGATTCCAAAAGATTTTGATAATGGATAATATTTAGATAAAAAATCGCAAGCTAAATTATCCCAAGTAGTAGTGGCTTCTAAGGGTATAGATCTATACCATGAGAGAGTTGTACTTGTCAAAGTTTGACTAAAAAGTTTAACCCTTACCTCATTGGCGGTATACCCCGTTAATTGGAACGTGCCACATATATTTTTTAAACATGCGATATGCTCATGTGGATTAGGATCTTATTCATCTCCAATAAATTGATTCTTGTGTAAAATACCAAGTAGTAGATGATTTATTTCAAACCCCCTTGTCTTCTCGTTGGAGTTGTCTCTTCTATAAATATCATAGGGCTTCCCAAAGTGGCTGAGTGGGTTAGAACTAGTCATATGCTCAAACTCCATCATGTTGGTGGAAACCTGTAACTCAAAACAAAACTCAACAAAAATAAAGTAAATAAGCAAAAACTAAAAGACCTACAACGCTTACCTCCCCGGCAACGGTGTCAGAAAATAGCTTGATGAATACAAGTGCATAGATCATTTGTAGCTAGTTTCGAAATAAAGATATCGATCCCACAGGGAGAA
This sequence comes from Avena sativa, assembly GCA_916181665.1. NCBI lineage: Eukaryota > Viridiplantae > Streptophyta > Magnoliopsida > Poales > Poaceae > Avena > Avena sativa. Next base: position 355,470,444 of record OV702295.1, read on the forward strand.
GGAGTCTGAAGTCTAACAATTCTTGAAATAAATACTGAAAATAGAAATGCTAAATAAAGTTCTAAGTGACAAGATAAAATGCGAGTATTTTGTAAAAAGGTGTTTTGTTTTTTGGTATAAGAGAACAATGACTAAAGTAAATAAAACTAAATATAGAAAATAAGTATCGAATATGTAAAAGAGTTTCGGAACTTCAGTGGGAAAATCATTCTCAGGGGTTAGCGGATTCACCACTAGCATCATAAAGGGATAAGGTAAAGATTATTATCATGAACATTCTCAACTATGTATGTGTGGGAGGAACTCCGTATGTGGACAATGAGGCAGCAAGCACTGGTCAAATCATCCTCATAACCACAACAGACAGCAATCAACATCAATTGAATTACTGCGCTATTAAGGGACATAATCCCGCAGGACGTATCCCATGGCATTGATAGTGTTTTGTGAGTTTCCTCGATTCCCAAGTTGATACGTAAGGGGTGCCAACAACTTTATAGTCACTGTAAGTGCTAACATCCCTCCGTCTACCAACAAGTAGTTCCCTCCATCAAGTCCCCACAAGAGGCAAATATTGAGAGGTCGACTTCTCCCAACATCAAGATGTAGACAATATAACACATGGCCACAGCGATGAATATCATAATAAACTTTATCTTATTTCAATCTCATGCTAGGGTTTCTCTATCTCCCCAGGAACCAATGATGTACTCAGACATGGAGGCAATCAACATCATGGCAAAAGTAATGGAACCTATCATAGATGAATAGTATTTTTATAAATACACAAAGAGTACGGAAAATACAACAAGATCTAGAAAATATGTAGATGGGATGGATGGATATGATGGTGATGCAGCGGTTGATGATGAAGATCGATGCCTTAGCCTCCCGGATCTGCATAGGGCGAAGATGAATGCCCGATGGAAATCCATATGGCTCCCACATATTTCTACGATGACTTCGTGATCGAATGAACCATTTACATATGATACCAATTCCCTTTGTCGCGTAATACTTTACTTATCCGAGGTTTGATCATCGGTATCTCTATACCTAGTTAAACCTCATTACCGATAAGTACTCTTTACCCATACTTTGATGTTACATCCCTTGTGACCTTGTCACATGCTTGCAAGCCAATTGTATGACACTCCATCGAGAGGGCCCAGAGTATATCTATTTGTCATATGGATGGACAAATCCCACTCTTGATCCATGCGCTTCAACACATACTTTCAGAATACCTAATGCCACCTTTATAACCACCCAGTTACGGAAATGGCTTTTGATGTCATCAAAACACTCATCTGGTGATGGTGATTAACATGATCTCATGGTCGAAGGATTAGGTTACTATGTATTTGAAAGCTTGTAGCAAACAAAATCTAAATGACTTGATCTTATGCTATGCTAACTATAGGATTATGTCCATCATAGCATTCTCCTAATGATATGATCTTGTTATTAATAACGTATAATGTTCATGATCATGAAACCATGATCATCTATTAATCAACAAGCTAGTTTAACAAGAGGCTTACTACAGACTCTTTTATGTTTACAAAACACACAAGTATTAATGTTTCCGGTTAATACAATTATAGCATGGGATGTAAACATTTATCATAAAAACAAAGATATAATAATAACCATTATATTATTGTCTCTTGGGCATATCTCCAACAGTCTCCCACTTGAACTAGAGTGAATAATCTAGTTTGGAAAAAACTTGTGCATTCAACACCTATGGCTTTATGGTGTTGTATATACACGATTGCTAGTGGTGAACATAATATTCGGATCTAACACTTCCAGGTCCGTGTGTATTTGCATGTATTTGCGTCTCTACGCATCACTCATTCTCCAATGAGATGGCATTGTATAAATTTGGTCCTTTGGCGAGACCTTTTAGTACCTTGGGGTTAAATCATGTCGATACAATTCTCGTACAATATATATTTATAGTACTAGCGCCTGTGAACCACACCTAGTTTGATAACAAACTACTTGACACGAATGCCCTCTTTTGTAGCTACAATACCAGTTGTAAAATAGTGGGTTCATGCCTCTATTGAATCTGGGGAAGTGACCGAAATCTCTAAGGTTGTAGATGTGTTGTTGCTACTAGGGAGAAAACAACAATATTTTGTTCATGGAACAATTCTATTGTTTACTTTACACACATTGCTTAAAGAAGTTATCTGTTGCTTGCAACTTAATACTGGAGGGGGTCTGGATGATAACCTGAAGGTGGATTACTAGTCATAGAGCATTTGGATGGCGGTCTATGCATATTGTTGTAATGCCCAATAAAATCTCATAGGATCATGATGTCTAGTATTGCATTGTTATGCCTTGCTCTGTTCTGTCAATTGCCCCATTGTAATTTGTTTACCCAGCATGTTATGTTGTTTATCTTAGAGATAACACCTCTAGCGAACTGTGGACTCCGGTCCAATATTTACCATTGATACATCTTCCACTGTTACTGTTTACTTTATGCAAGCCACCATCACCTTCCACACCATATGTTTAATCCTTTGTTTCCACCAAACCGGTGAGATTGACAACCTCACTGTTTGTTGGGGCAAAGTCTTGAGTTTGCGTTGTGCAGGTTTCCAAGTTGCTAGCAACACCTTTGAGTCGTTTCCTTCCTTCTACTGGTTCGATAACCTTGGTTTATTACTGAGGGAAGACTTATTGCTGTACTCATCACACCTTCCTCTTGGGGTTTCCCAACGAAGCTCTACAGTGATCTGAGCACCGTCAACAAGTTTTTCTGGTGCCGTTGCCGGGGAGGCTAAGGACGGCTTCACAAGGGGAGTCCTTCACAACCTTTCTCTTTACTTTGTTTTTGTTTTGCTTAGTTTCTTTTGCCTTGTTTTGCTTGCTTCTTTTTATCAAAAATTCCAAAAAAAATAGTTTGGTTTGGTTTGCCTCTTCTTATCAAAAACACAAAAAATAGTTCCTACTCTAGTTGATGCTGCTGTTGGCTTGCTCCACCCTTACAAAAATGAACTCTGATGAGAACACCAAGTTGTGTAACTTCACTAGCACAAACAACAATGATTTCCTAAGTACACCTATTGCTCCACCTGCTCCTGATGCTACCTTTTATGAAATTAAGCCTGCTTTGTTGAACCTTGTGATGAAAGAGCAATTTTTTGGTGCTAGTTCTGATGATGCTGCTACCCACCTCAATAACTTTGTTGAACTTTGTGAGATGCAAAAATATAAGGATGTAGATGGAGATATTATTAAGCTCAAATTGTTTCCTTTCTCCTTGAGAGGAAAAGCTAAAGAATGGTTGCTATCCTTGCCTAGAAATAGTATTGATTCTTGGATCAAGTGCAACGATGCTTTTATTGGAAAATACTATCCTCCTGCTAAGATTATATCTATGAGAAGTGACATAATGAAATTTAAACAACTTGATAATGAACATGTCGCTCAAGCTTGGGAAGAATGAAATCTTTGGTAAAGAATTGCCCCACTCATGGACTGGCTGCTTGGATGATTATCTAGAATTTTTATGCAGGGTTAAACTTCTCTTCAAGAAATCTGTTGGATTCAGCTGCTGGAGGTACCTTTATGACCATTACCTTGGGTGCTGCAAGAAAGCTCCTTGATAATATGATGGTCAATTATTCTGAATGGCACACTGAGAGAGCTCCACATGGTAAGAAGGTACATTATGTTGAAGAAACCTCCTCTTTGAGTGATAAAATTGATGTTATCATGTCTATGCTTGTTAATGGAAAAGCTCATATTGATCCAAATAATGTTCCTTTAGCCTCTGTGGTTCCAACAAAAACAACAATTTCAACAACAATACCTATAGGAATAATTTTGGTAACAATAATTATAGGCCTTATCCTCCCAATAATGGTAATACTTATGGAAATTCCTACAACAACAATACTAGAAGTTCTCCCTCTAAACTTGAAGTCATGCTTAAGGAATTTATTAGTAAACAAACTACTTTCAACAAAACTGTGGAGGAAAAGCTTTTGAATGTTGAGAAAAATATTTCCTCTTTGTCTAAAGCACAATCCTCTTTGATTAATAAAATAGCTGCTAAACTTGAAATCTTGGAAAGTACCTTTGCTGCTACTCATGCCATACAAGTTACTATTGATGAAAATGTTAGACTGTTAGCCAAATTACATGCTAAGTGGGAAAGATAAGCTGAAATTGCTAGAAACAATAGTGTGTGTACCATTACCACCACCAATATGGATGTTACCAAACCACAAGAAGTCCCTATTCCTCCTACCACAATGCATAAACCCAATGAGTCTACTACTTATGATGCTAAGTTTGATTTTGATCTTGATGGTTGCAATATTTCTGAAGTGATTATGTTCCTACAAAAGCTTGCGAGAAGTCCTAATGCTAGTGATATGAATGTGTCTTTCACCAAACACATTACAGATGCTCTCATTAAAATTAAGGAAGAAAAATTGAAACACAAAGCCTCTATTCCTAGGAAAGTAGAAGATAGTTGGGAACCCATCATTAATATGCAAGTGAATGACTTTGATCTCAAAGCTTCATGTGACCTTGGTTCTAGTGTCTCTATTATGCCTAGAAATATATATGAAATGCTTGATTTGCCACCTTTAGAAGATTGCTATTTAGATGTCCCACTTGATGATAATGCTAAAAAGAAACTCATGGGGAGTGTTAATGATGTTGTTATTATGGTTAATAATGCTTATGTCCCTATTGATTTCTATGTTTTGGATGTTTAATACAATGCTTCTTATCCTATTACTTTGGGAAGACCTTTTCTTAGAACTATTGGTGCCATCATTGATATGAAAGAAGGCACCATTAAATATCAATTTCCATTCAAGAAAGGTATTGAGCATTTCCCTATGAAAAGAGAGAAGTCACCTTTTGCTCCTCCTTTTGAAGCAAAGTTTGATGTTAATGCCTCTTCATTTGAAAATACTTGATTCTTGCTTCTTGTGTCTAACTTAAAGGTGTTAAAGAAAAGTACTTCTTGGGAGATAACCCAATAGTTTTCTTTGAGTCTTGGAAGTTATTACTTCTGTTTTTGTGCCAAGAATAACCTCTAATGGGAGGGAAGTAAGATTTGGGGAGTTGTTGTCTCAAAACAGATTTTTGTGCTTCACTATAAAAATTCTTGCAAAATATCCGTAAGTCGGATTGAGATGTAATTTTCTGAATAAATCCCCCAGGTTGTTATCTAACTTTCATTAGTTCAACGCTTTTTGATTTGAGCAACATAAGGTCTTCTCAAAAATCGGTTTCTACCTGCTGGTCTGTTTTGACAGATTTCTGTCATTATTTGCATTTGCCTCTTTATTGATTTGTTTTTGGGTTCCCTTTGGGAAATTGAACCTTTTGAGGGAATTTCTATAGTAGATTGTGTTTTTAATGAAAGTTTTGGTGTTTTGAAACTAAACCCCAAAGGTCTATTACCTTTTGAATGCACTAATGTTGCTAATGAAGATTGTGTGAAGTTTTGTATGAAGGAAAATTTTCAGGTGTAGGGAAAGAATGATGTAATGAGATGAAGAATGGACAAAAGTGATACGTCTTAAACGTATCTATAATTTTTGATGATCCATGCTTGTTTTATATCATTTGTCTTGTGTTTTGTCTACACTTTGAGGTATTTTATACGCTTTGTGGAACTAACCTATTGACAAGATGCCACCGTGCCAGTTGCCTGTTTTCTGCTGTTTTTGGTTTCAGAAAAGCTAAAAAATGAATATTCTCAGAATTGAACGGGACAAAAGTCAATCTTCATATTTTACCCGGAACGATACGGAAAATCGAAGCAGAGACGGAGTAGGGCACCAGGGTGGGCCCACCCTAGGGTGGCATGGGCCCACACTGGCCGCGCCACCAGGGGGTGTGGCCCCCTGGCTGTCTCCTCGCCTTGCCCCTTCGCCTATAAGAAGCCCTCGGGGAGAAAACCCTAAATAATCCATCATACACCCATGAAAAGTTCCGCTGCACCGTCGCCACCGAAGGGGAGATTCGTGGGACAGAAGTCTCTGTTCCGGCACCCTGCCGTTATGGGGAAGTGCCCCCGGAGCCATCTCCATCGATCTCCACCACCATCTGCATCGCCGTTGCTGATTCCCATGATGAGGAGGGAGTAGTTCTTCCTCGAGGCTAAGGGATCTACCGGTAGCTATGTGTTCATCTCTCTCTATGCATGGTCATATTGTGACCATGAGCTTTGTAATCAAGTAGAGTCTACATAAATACTCAAGTGCTTCAATAGATCTCTGCTCTCCCCATGTGTGTGAAAGTGACAGTGTGCACACCGTGGTGGCACTTAGGCTAGAGTTCATAAATATTTATCATGAGTATATTTGGAGTTGGATGTCTTTATGAAATTGTGGTGTTTGTTGGAACCATCTAGCGCTGAAGGTGACAGTGTGGGGTTATCTAGATGGGAAAGGCAGACTTTGAGGAGTGTTGTTATAGCCCTACCATGGATTAGAGTGTCCAACTGGAGAGTAGTTCAGGATAGTATCATGAAGAGAATATATTTATATGAGAGAGTGTTCACTAGTAAAAGTATGATCCCTAGGCCTTGTTTCTAAGCATTGAAACACCGTTTGCATCTAGATCTGTTGCATGTTTGCTTGCTTCCATATTTTTTCCTTTAGTCTTTTCCTTCCCGTCAGATGTTCTTTTCTGGCACCGTTACCACTTATAATCATCAATACCACTTGTATTTCACTATCTCTTCGCCGAACTAGTGCACCTATACACCTGACAAGTGTATTGGGTGTGTTGGGGACACAAGAGACTTCTTGTATCTTGATGGTAGGTTTGCTTGAGAGGGATACCTTTGACCACTACCTTCCTGAGTTTGATAAACCTTGGGTAATCCACTTAAGGGAAACTTGCTGCTGTTCTACAAACCTCTGCACTTGGAGTCCCAACAACTGTCTACAAGAATAGAAGTGCGTAGACATCAAGCTCTTTTCTGACGCTGTTGCCGGGGAGGTAAGGTAAAAGGTACTCACATCCTGGTGTGTGAGTGCTCGAAGTTATTTCCTTTAGATTCTACAATTTTGTCTTTTTGTTTCTTGTTTTCACTATTTAGGCTTAATGGAAAACAACAACAAAATTAGAGAGCTTTATAGTGTTTATCTTGAGTTAGGACATGAAGTGTTTGAAGAGAAAATTTAAAAACCTATGGAACTTTATTTGCATGATAATAGCAATGTTATTAGTATGAATTCTTTAAACACCATTATTGCTAATGTTATGGAGACGTCTAAGCTTGGGGAACCTAGTTTTTATGAAAATGATCTTTTTAGTTCCCCGGCTTTGGAAGATAGCTATTCTATTTCTTATGATGATACGAAACCTCCAATCTATGATGATTACAATGATGAATATGATATTTTCAGTCCACCTACTATTGAGGAGAAAGTTAATTGTGATTACAATATGCCTCCTATATTTGATGATTATGGTGATGAGAATATTAATGATAGCTATTTTGTTGAATTTGCTCCTACTACGATTAATAAGAATGACTATGCTTATGTGGAGAGTAATAATTATTTTATGCATGTGGCTCATGACAAGAATGTTTTATGTGATAGTTATATTGTTAATTTTATTCATGATGCTACTGGAAGTTATTATGAGAGAGCGAAACATTGTTTTATGTATCTCAACAATATTAAGTTTCCCCTCTTTATGTTGAAAATCTTGAAGTTGCACTTGTTTTGCTTTCCTATGCTTGTTGCTTTGTGCTTTCATGACTTGTTTCTTTACAAGATTCCTATGCATAGGAAGTGGGTTAGACTTAAATGTGTTTTGAATTTGCTTCTTGATGCTCTCTTCTACTTCTATTCATATTTATTATGTGAGCATCTTCTCAAACTATTGATGATGTGTAGCTTAGATCACTATAGAGCTTCGTTGGGAGACCCCAAGAGGAAGGTATGATGAGCACAACAACAAGTTTTCCCTCAGTAAGAAACCAAGGTTATCGAACTAGTAGGAGGAAGGAAACGACTCAAAGGTGTTGCTAGCAACTTGGAAACCCTCACAACACAAACTCAAGACTTTGCCCCAATGAACAGTGAGGTTGTCAATCTCACCAGTTTGCAGAAAACAAAGGATTAACTGTATGGTGTGGAAGGTAATGGTGGTTTGCAGGAAGTAAACAGTAACAGTGGAAGATGTATAAATGGTAAAGATTGGACGGAGGTCCATAGTTCACTAGAGGTGTTCTTCTTAAGATAAACAAACATAACATGCTGGGTTAACAAATTACAGCGGGGCAATTGACAGGACAGAGCAAGGCATAATAATGCAATACTAGACATTCATGATCCTATGAGATTTGATTGGGCATTACAACAAGATACATAGACCGTCATTGAACTGTATCTATGACTAGTAATCCACCTTCAGGTTATCATCCGACCCCCCTCTAGTATTAAGTTGTAAGCAACGGATAACTGCTTTAAGCAAAGTGTGTAAGGTAAACAATCCACTTGTTCCATGAACAAGAGATCGTTGTTTTCTCCCTAGTAGCAACAGCAAATCTACAACCTTAGAGATTTCTATCACTTCCCCAAATTAAATAGAGGAATGAAACCACTATCGAGCATAAATACTCCCTCTTGGAGTCACTAGCATCTACTTGGCCAAGATAGCTAATAGAAACGGTGAGCATGCAAGATCTCAAACAACACAGACATGATAGAATCAATAAGATAGAATCATTAACCAATCTGACATAGTAATGTCAATATCCATCGGATCCCCGCAAACACAACATGCATGATTACAAAAAGATGATCTTGATCATGAAGAGAGCTTGCAAGATCTAAACATGGCAGCACAAAGGAGGAAAAACAACCATCTAGCTATTGTATGGACCCATAGTCTAAGGTGGAACTACTCACGCTTCATACCGGAGGCTGACATGGTGATGAATAAGGCCTCTGGGATGATCTCTCCCCTCCGGCAAGGTGCCGAGAAGATCTTTAGATCCCCCGGTCTAGGTATTATGGTGGCGGCATCTACCGACTGTTTCGTGGAAGATTGATCAGATACTTAGGGTTTAGGTATCGGGGGATTCTTATAGGCGAAGAGGGAGGCCGAGGGGGTGCCCGAGGCGGCTGCACCCCCCCAGGCGCGGGATAGTCCTAGACGCGCGGCCAGGGGTGTGGCCCCCTTGAGGCCCTCCTCCGTCTTGTCTTCTAGCTCCGTGTTCCCCACGGTGGATTTTGTCCCGTCCAATTTCGAGAATATTCATTTTCTGACTTTTCTGGAACCAAAAATAGAAGAAAACAGACAACTGGCACTGCGGCATCTTGTTAATAGGTTAGTCCCAGAAAACATATAAAAATACCTCAAAGTGTAGGCAAAGCAAATAAAAGTAGATACTAAACAAGCATGGAACATCAAAAATTATAGATACGTTTTCGACGTATCAAATATCAAGCCTAACTATTAAAGAAAAGTACTTCTTGGGAGATAACCCAATAGTTTTATTGAGTCTTGGAAGTTATTTATTCTGTAATAACCTCTCCTTATCCTTTTTATTTGATTTTTGTGCCAAGAATAACCTCTAATGAGAGAGAAGTAAGATTTTGGGAAGTTGCTGTCCCGAAACAGATTTCTGTGCTTCACTGTAAAAATTCGTGAAACATCTCTGTATGTCGGATTGAGCTGTAATTTTCTGAATAAATCCCCCAGGCTTTTAGATAACTTTAGTTAGTTTAACACTTTTTGATTTAAGCAACAGAAGGTCTTCGAAAAAATCGGGTTTCACCCGCTGCTCTATTTTGACAGATTTCTGCCATTATTTGCATTTGCCTCTTTATCGATTTCTTTTGGGGCTCTCTTGGGAAATTGAGATTTTTGAGGGAATTGCTACAATAGCTTGTGTTTTTAATGAAAGTTTTTCTTTTTTAAAACTAAACCCAAAGGTTTATTATCTTTTGAATGCACTAATGTTGCCAATGAAGATTGTGTGAAGTTTTGTATGAAGGATAATTTTTAGGTGTAAGGGAAGAATGATGTAATGAGATGAAGAATGGACAAAAGATCAAGCTTGGGGATTCCACCCCGTGTCTCCCCAAGAAATATTCAAGAGGAACAAGCGTCAAAGCTTGGGGATGCCAAGGCATCCCCTTCTTCATCAATAAAAATCTCAGGTCTTTCTAGACACTTTGTTTTTATTGTTTCATGCACTGTTGTGTTGTTCTTGGAGCGTCTTAGTTTTCGTTTTTGGTTTTTGTTTTCTTAGTTTGCTTGAATAAGTTGGTTGGATCCCAGCACACTTCTTTTGGAGAGATACACACTCTGTTTCATTGCCTAGAACACTCTAGTTTTCATTCTTACTATTCTGTGAGTGTTCACTTTTGCTAGCATTGTGTTTAGCTTTAGTTTTCTTATGCTTTCAGCTTAGAACTTTTTAGTTCTTCTTTGTAGATTTGTGATACAAGATCACTGGTATTTATTGTTTAATATCTTTGTGAGTTGTTTCAAATAAGTTGATTGGTGATGGAAAAGAGTAGAAAGTTTCATGCTTATAGTGGTACAAAAGGGAGCTTGTTTTGACTGTGACTAAGACTTTATCATGTCATGCTATTTGTTTCTTTGACCTTATGCTTAGTGATTATTTTTGTAGCATGACTTGTTCCAAACAATTGAGATTGCTTAATGTGCCTTGAAAGAATCATGCGTTGTTTTAGCATACAAAAGCATAGTATTGTGGTATTCTCCTTTGATGCTTTGTTTGGGTTGACTTGGAACATGCTCACACCATGTTATGACTATGAAACAGTCATCCTAGCCTCTATGATCATTTAGTTTTTGACTTGTGGTACCACTTTATGCTTTGATTAGTAATGTTTTATCGCTTTGCATGATTATGGCCATTATTTCTCTCTTAGTTGGTCGCTCCCAGTCTTTTGCTAGCCTCCACTTGTATTGAGTAAGCTCTACTCATGCATCAAACTTCTAAGAAACCAAGTTATTCCAAAGTGTCCACTATAAATTCCTATGCATGGTGTGTTACACCATTCCAAGTATATTCTTGTTTTATCTATCTTCCAAATTAAACTTATTATGTGAAAATTAGTGATTAAAGCTCTTACAAACTTGATGGCACACTTTATTTTTCTTGCCCCTAATAAACTTGAACCATTGTGTAATCTATGTTGTATATGCTTGCACTTATATGTTGGAATTAGCAGAACCATGTTGTCATGGGGAACGCTTTCAACATTGCACCTGTACATTGTACCCAGTTGATATCATGCTCTTTTGTTTGTGGATGTCGTCGGTGTGAAAAAAGGGGAGCTTGTAAGTCCATGGAGTTATGTATGTGTGTAAGAGAAATGCCTAGGCCGCTAGCCTATGCCATGCCTAATCATGGTGGAAACTTATAGTATCACCATAGTGAGCAATCTATGAAGCATTCTTCTTATAAAAAAAGAGAGATAGAAAAAAGAGATTGAGAAAAAGATGAAAAAGAGGAAAGAGAGAAAAAAGCACCATTTTCCCATGGTAAATAAGAAGATTTCTGAGATTCTCATTGTCTACTTGCCTTGTCATTTTTATATGGGATAGCTCCTGTATCATGGGGCAAGGGGTACCCTGTTGGCGGTTCTCTATGATACACATGTACTTACTATGACAAGAACTTACTGGTAACTAAAGTTGAGTAGCATGAGGAGCGGCCTTCGTACTCAAGGGACATGAGATTGCCAACTTATACTTTGTCAAGCATATACTCCATAGTTTGTTCGCTTTAACCTTAATCACTTCAAGATGCTTATGATAGGGGCAATAAGAGCTGAAAGCTAACAAGTACCATAATTTTTGGAAGCTCTTTATGAAACTTGAAATCCCAGCTTCCCTTTATGAAGGGCCTTTCTTCCACTTTTATATTGAGTCTCCACCTTCTATCTTTATGCACCAATTAAGAGAGCATAGTTGGCATTCTTAGTTTTATGTGCATTGTCCCAAAACTTATTGATTGATGCATAATGTTGATATTGCTTGTTCTTGAACTATTTGTATCTAGACACTCTTATGAACTTTGAAGGTGTCATATGCATTTATTGATACTCCATGAGGGACAAGCTAAATGCCACTATGCTATGTTTTCTTTATGTGAAACAAACAAACGTCTTTCAATGCATTGTTATTCATGAATATTTGTTTGTATCCTTTCATGTTGCAGCATAGTTACTTTGTCTTATTGTTAGAACTTCTTATTTCATGCTCATGTTTAGAGTACTTTGATCCCAGCTTTCAATGCTTGCAAATGGTTTGATCTTGATTGTGATGGTGCATGTCACCTCAAAAATTATTCTTTTTATCACTTAACAAATCGAGGACGAGCAAGAGTTAAGCTTGGGGATGCTTGATACATCATAAACGTATCTATAATTTTTGATGTTCCATGCTTGTTTAGTATCAACTTTGTTTTGCTTTGTCTACACTTTGAGGTATTTTTATTTGTTTTCTGGGACTAACCTATTAACAAGATGCCACGGTGCCAGTTGCCTGTTTTCTATTGTTTTTGGTTATAGAAAAGCCAAAAAATGAATATTCTCAGAATTGGACGGGACAAACACCAAAGTCAATATTTCACCGAGGGGAACACGGAGCCAGAAGACGAGACGGAGGAGGGCCTTAAGGGGCCCACACCCCCTGGCCGCGCGGCCAGGCCTGGCCCGCGTCCGGGGGGTGCGGTCGCCTCGGGCACCCCCTCGGTCTCCCCCTTCGCCTATAAGAAGCCCCTGATACCAAAATCCTAAGTACTCGATCAGATCTCCACGAAACAGTCTGTAGCCACCACCACAATCATCCCTAGATCGGGGGGATCTTAAGCTCTTCTCGGCACCCCGCCGGAGGGGAGAGATCATCCCGGAGGCCTTCTTCATCACCATGCCAGCCTCTGGTATGATGCGTGAGTAGTTCCACCTTGGACTATGGGTCCATACAGTATCTATATGGCTGTTTCTCCTCCTTTATGCTACCATGTTTAGATCTTGTGAGCTCCATTCATGATCAAGATCATCTATTTGTAATCATGCATGTTGTGTTTGCGGGGATCCGATGGATACTGAGATTACTATGTCAGATTGATTAATGGTTTTATCTTATTGATTCTATCATGCCTGTGTTGTTTGAGATATTGCATGCTCTCCATTTCTAGTAACTATCTTGGCCAAGTAGATGCTAGTGACTCCAAGAGGGAGTATTTATGCTCGATAGTGGGTTCATGCCTCTATTGAGTCTGGGGAAGTGACAGAAATCTCTAAGGTTGTAGATTTGTTGTTGCTACTAGGGAGAAAACAACGATCTTTTGTTCATGGAACAATTGTATTGTTTACTTTACACACATTGCTTAAAGCAGTTATCCGTTGCTTGTAACTTAATACTGGAGGGGGTTCGGATGATAACCTGAAGGTGGATTACTCGTCATACATGCTGTTGGATGGCGAACTATGTATATTGTTGTAATGCCTAATCAAATCTCATAGGATCATGAATGTCTAGTATTGCATTGTTATGCCTTGCTCTATCCTATCAATTGCCCCGTTGTAATTTTTTTACCCAACATGTTATGGTGTTTATCTTAGGGAGAACACCTCTAGTGAATTATGGACCCCGGTCCAATATTTACCATTGATACATCTTCCACTATTACTGTTTACTTTCTGCAAGCCACCATCACCTTCCACACCATACGTTTAATCCTTTGTTTTCAGCAAACCAGTGAGATTGACAACCTCACCGTTCGTTGGGGCAAAGTCTTGAGTTTGTGTTGTTAGGGTTTCCAAGTTGCTAGCAACACCTTTGAGTCATTTCCTTCCTCCTACTGGTTCAATAACCTTGGTTTCTTACTGAGGGAAGACTTATGTTTTACTCATCAGACCTTCCTCTTGGGGTTTCCCAATGAAGCTCTACAGTGATATGATCACCATCAACATCAATACACTTGAATCTTGATTCATTCCTTTCTATGCGACAAGTACCTTTCTCGTTGTTTCCATGTTGAACTCATTCAATGTCTCATCTATGTACATTTGGCATGACCATATTAGTGTCTCAATCTATCCATATAGACATTGATGCCTAATATCTAGGTTTTGCCTAAGTCTTTCATCGAAATGAAATTCTTAACCTGTGTCAATAAAAGATACATAATTTCCAATTAACAATATGTCTTTTACATAGTGCACTAGAAATATGTCTTAGTGCTCCCAGTTAATTTCTTGCAAATGCAAGCATCTTCATCGTCTCCGATGAAAATAAAACTCTTTTAATAGTTTCATCATGGTGAAGATTCCAACTCCGCGATGCTTACTTCAACCGTTGAAGTTTGCATGCGATTTTAGCATCCTTTGAATTAACTAAACCCTTTGGATCGTGTCATGCACGTGTCCTAGGTAACTGTTCTATTAGAAGAACCTTGTTTTGTTTACTTAACTACCATATACCAAATTTATATGTAGTGGTTGCTATATAAATCCGTCCACACTAAATATCGCTATGAAAGATTAAATCTTGTCATAATCAACTCCTTGAACATTGTCGTGAACTCTTTCCTGACATGTCGACTATTTCATAGATGTGAAACATCCATGTCTATTTCTTTATAGATCCAAATATGACTGTAAGGTCTTACACCTTTCCAGAGGGTTTTCCAAGTTCAAAGCTTGATTTATCATGTATGGAACTATCACGGATTTTATGGCTTCAAGACATTTGACGGAGTCAGTGCCCATCATCGCTTCTTTGCATATAGTCGGTTCATCATTGTCAAACAACAATGCTTTACTCTCAAATCTTAGTATTTGATTGTTTACCCGACCTACTTGGTCCAATAGGAACTTAGACCTCTGTGATCACAACCTTTGAGGCACGTGAGCCATGAGCATTGTTGCTGCCTCTGGGACACTTTCCGGCGCTGCGTAACTCATCACATATAATCTAAGGTTCAATAACCTTATAAAAGTTCTATTGTCCTCCCACTTAACTTTTCATAAAAAAATCCTTCTACACAAACTTGACGTTCTAAGCGACAAACACTTTTGTCTTCAGTGTTATGGAGGAATACCCAATGGTTATTTGAAATAACATACAAAGACAACCTCATATGATTTTGGTTGTAAACATTTTACTTATGCCTATAGCATACCAAAGTTTAAGATAGGACAACTTGGGTTTTATCCCAAACCACAACTTATATGGTGTCATTTCAACGGATCACAATGGTGATCTTTTCAGTGTAAAAGCGTTAGTCACTAAAGCTTTAATCTTTAAAATACAACGGCAGATTTATAACTGACACCTTTGATTTCACCATGTCAAACAAGGTGTCATTACATATCTCGAACACTCCATACTCATATGGTGTTTTTGGATATGCAAATCTATGGAATGATTCCTCAAATCTTAGGTGTTATGCTAAACTTGTAACTCAAATATCTTCCTTTATGATCCAATCATAATTCTGTATTTTCTTGTTACAATGATTTTCCACTTCATCTTGAAAGTCTTTGAACATTTTCAAATATTTCACACTTCTTCATTAAGTAAATGTGCACATATATTCACTCAAATTTCCGGAGAAAGCATATGAAGTTGAAATCCATCGCTCACGATTACACATAATGGTATACATACATCAATATGTACAAATTCCACTAAGTTAGTCATTCGTTCTTCTTTGGCCTTTGAATGAAGTTTCAATTATCTCCAGGAAAGTCTCACAAGCGTCATTTGATCCAAATCAAAAGACTCCAAAATTCCATCAATATGGAGTTTCTACATGTTTTCTTTTCAATATAATTTAAACGGAGATGTCACTTCTTAAGTGATCTTTCAATCATTTGGCTTCCGACAATTTTAGCATTAGTTTTATGGACGTGATTTTTCCAACGAGACTTGTAAATCATCCATATTTTATGGAATACAGTAATTATTTGAACAACCTTTTGTCCTCACAATACCTAATCAAAATAACAATTATTGAAACAAATCTTGAAGGAAGCTTTGATGTCAACAAGAAACACAACAACACTTTGTTTGTTTTCAATAAACATCATTGATAGTTGTGAGATTTGATACATATTTATTGGTTTTTCGATGGTTTTCGTCTTGATTTGATGGTTTTATAGCTTTACCTAACGCTAATACTCCGGTAGCGAAGAAAACTTGGTTTTCAGTGTATGTTTCAGGTTCTGAACATCAACAGAAGGTTTCAACAGCAAAAATACAATATTCAGGCAAAAACAAGCAAGTCTCTTTTTGGAAGCAATCGAGGAAGGCAACCAGTAGGTTTAACGACCAACTATACGGCGGGAATATTTTTTGGCCGTATAGTTGTCGCCGCCTTCGTCCTGTCAAAAGGAACAACTTTCATGAAGGAGGCATACGCGAAAACACAACATAGCAGCTGTCGTTGCATCCAGAAGGGAGAAAGAAAA
Organism: Avena sativa; assembly: GCA_916181665.1. Taxonomy (NCBI): domain Eukaryota; kingdom Viridiplantae; phylum Streptophyta; class Magnoliopsida; order Poales; family Poaceae; genus Avena; species Avena sativa. Next base: position 355,486,925 of record OV702295.1, read on the forward strand.
GATCCGGAGAAGAAGAGGAAGATGTTCTCCATCTCGCTCCACAATTTTCAACCTCCTAGCCACCACACCCCCATAGCCATTACTTGTACTTGAGAGAGAGAGAGAGAGATCTTCACCTTGCAAGATTAGGGTTTGAGATTGTTTTTTCCTATCTTGAATTGTGTTGGATTGATTTTTTGTTCTTATTGTGGATCTCCACGGTAATATTGAGACAAACTCCTTTTATTTAATTATATCAATGATGCTTTCTTCTCTCATGTGTGAGTAAGTCCCTTTGGGCATGGTAGATGTAAGGGATTGGTGAGATGTGATGTGCCTATATATTTTCCATTAATTTGTGATTTATTTTAATTACTACATTGTGTGTGCTTGACTATCTATGGGATGCCTAATGCTTATTGTCCAATTAAGGGCCCAGACAACATTATACTTTGTTCGACATAGATAAGATCTTGTTTGCTAGCATATCGGTGACCCACGAGTGACACGGGGATATCAATGGAAAACTAGTTTGACTCAGGGAGCATGAGGAACCATTGTGCATATTGCATTAGTACGATCCAAGGAGCTTAATTGCTAAGCAACCTAAAGGATCTTAATCGCCTAGTGACTGACCATGGTTTTGGTAACAGACTAGTAGGATTATTGAAGTTGGGATGAAATCTACCAAGAGGAGTTCTGGCTAATTATGGGTTGCTCGCCTACACACACACTTATAAGATTATAATTACTACACTTATCACTCATCCACTTGGCACAATCACTACCACCTTGAACTGTATCTCCCCGCGCCTGCTTTGTCATATGTGGAAAACAACAAACAATTGAATTGTTCTTTACTTTTATGCTTTTTATTCTAAAGTTTACATTTTAGATTTATTTAAATACATTTAGCTTAATACAAATTTGTTCTTATTTAAACACTTGCATTCGATTCACTCGAGGACCTGTGACAACTTTGAGTGTGACAAAGACTTCATTCATAAACACTTTCCTTTGGGATCCCTGTGGATCAATAACTTAACTTCGAAACTAGCTACAACCAATCTATGAACTTGCAGACATCAATCTATTTCTGGCGTTGTTGCCGGGGAGCTAAGCACTAAGTGTTTGTCCCTTGACATTTCTGGTGTTACTACTACCAAATGGTCTCCCTAGGAGGCAAAGGGTTTACACGCTCTGGTAGGACCTATCTACCAAATTATTTTGAGCGCGTGCCTGCTCAAAGGCGCGAAGAAATTATTGAAAAACTTTTGAGATCAAATAAGGTTGAAGTTGAAAACCTGAGTGATTTCATGGAAATCATGTCCATTCATAGGACAACTGCCAAGAAACCTAAAAACTCTCAGACAATACAGTGCTCCAAATCCCGCTTATCTTAAGCAACCAATAGAATTTCCTAATCTTGGAGTTAGAGAATATCAATTTGATGGAGAGATTATTAAAAATTTGCAGGAAAAAGCTTTCGTTGGAAGGGAAGATGAAGTCCTAGGAAGACATCTTAGAGAGTTTGATGATGTGATAACATCAATTGGACCAAAAGGTTTGCCTAGAGATTTCTCCTGTCTAAAATTATTTCATTGGTCTAAGGCAAGGCTCTAGACTGGTTATATTATCACCCTCGTCGTTACATTAATTGCTGGGAAAATTGTATTTTCAAATTCATAAACAAATTTAATTATTCTATAAAGGTAACCGAAATTAGAAAAAATATAGGCAACTTCAGTCAGAACGTGGGAGAAAACTACCCACAAGCTTGGGATAGATTTTTTTTGGAATGATCAATAGTATTCCTAATCATGGCTATTCTGAATCAACTGTTTCCACTTATTTTACCACGGTATTAATACTCAATGCAGAGAGTTGCTTGACTTATCACCAGGAGGATCGATAAATACTTTAACTGCTAAAGCCTGTTTGGAATTGATGTCCACTAGGGCTAAGAATGATTCTCTTTACAATCCTGATTTGGTATTAAGCTAGAAAAAGGAATATTATTATAACCCTAGCTCTTATGCCTGAAGTACGCAAAACAATGTAGAGGGAGTGTCCCAACCTTTAAACAATATAAGGTGGAGTCCCCTGTGTTTACAATGCTAGTCCCTGGATCAATAGCTAGCATCCACAGTTAAGATGTAATATCAAGAAACAAAGGTCATAATATAACTTTATAACCAGGAATAACATAATTTCATTACATCTTACATAGCTCATTTGGCTATTACATTACATTGCAGCGGAATAACTATAAGCATGGGGTACTTCATCTTCAAAGTGCCACAGGCAGACATGTTAGTTGTAGGCTTTGTAATCCTAATCAATCAATCTTCACTAAAATCAATCAAACCTGCAACATTACAAGTTACAGCCACAAGGGTCAATACTTTGGAATAGTATTGGCAAGTTTCACTTCTATGTTGAATATAAGTGGATCCTATCATTACATGCATTTTTGGCTAAGTAGGGTTTAAGGCTCATTTGCAGAAAGCAATACTTTATCCTATCTTTTTCAAAAATGGTTTTGATCTTTTGTCAAATCTCTTTATCAAAAACCCTTGAACTCCTTGGTATCCCCAAGTATTCAAGTCCTTGTCAAAAATCTCTTGAGCTCCTTGGTACCCCCAAGTGCATCAAGTTTTATCAAAATCTCTTGAGCTCCTTGGTAACCCCAAGTGCATCAAGTTTTGTCAAAATCTCTTGAGCTCCTTGGTAACCCCAAGTGCATCAAGTTTTATCAAAATCTCTTGAGCTCCTTGGTAACCCCAAGTGCATCAAGTTTTATCAAAATCTCTTGAGATCCTTGGTACCCCCAAGTGCATCAAGTTTTATCAAAATCTCTTGAGCTCCTTGGTACCCCCAAGTGCATCAAGTTTTATGTTGTCACTTAGAAAGTTTTCTTTTAGAAATTGGATTGTCGAGATTTCCCATAGCTTCAAACTTTAGTTGCTCAGTATTGTCCATAACCGGGGACACGGCTAAGTACTTAGATTTTATTATCTTCTGCAGAAGTAGTACACTTTACCCACATGTCACAATCCCATCTTGTTGCCACCAGTGGCCACTGGATTAGTGCTCACCAAGATGGAGTACCGGCAGATTGAGAATGTGATGAAGTCTTTCCAGAGGGTCCTCCCATACACCATTGCTAGCTTGTCTTCAGTACCCATGTAGGATTCCAGGTCCTCATGTCCAGTAACTTGAAGACAATGCATGGGTCTTCCCAATGTAGTTGACTAAGCCAGAGCCATAAATAGCATGTGGTTGCACACGAAAGCCACAATTGGAGAAACATGTTCAATCTCTAAGTTTCTTGGGTGGTTTTCCTTTGGAGCACAACACAAAGAGATTGCCATAGACATGGTTCCTTTTGTTGCCACCTTCTCCAAAACTCAAAGTCCTTGTCCACCCAGGTGGTTCATTGAGTCCTTGTTTTATTATATAAAACACAAATCCTTTTCTCAACTTCATAAAATCTCAACATGTATCTCTTTTCAAAATATAGCATGGCTAAGCATGTAACAACTACATTGTTTTTACTAAGGAATGTATAGGGTATCCTATTAGGATTTAGCATAGCATAAGTATAGAAATTTTTTTCATGCATGTTTCAAAATCCACTAAGTATAATGAAAATAGTAGGACTTTAGATGATAGTGTAACTTGCCTTTCTTTTGGTAGGGAATGTTGGTTCACTCCTTGATCTTGTTAGTCTCACACTTTACTAACTTCACTACAATCAATCAAGCAAACACAATATCAACAAGCATTCCAAACCAATAATCAATCAAACAATTCACACACATAAAACAATGGGATCTAAGTCATGCATGTAAGCATGCAAGAGATAGGTTTATTTGCAAAGCTGGTTTTCACTAGGCTTCTAAACTTTGTAAGGTTCAAGGTGGTCATTTTCCAAAGTGGCAAAGTCATTTGCAAAAGGGTTTTGTCCATAAACCATTTTTAAGTCCATTCATTATTTTATGTGGTGGAAAATATTTTTATCAAAGCAACAACTCTAGGTTGTTCACCAAATAAGTTGTTGTTTCTCAAAACTTGGTGTTTAGGGTCAGTAGGTTTGTTTCCAATCATTTTCCCAAAGTTTTCTTTCCAAAAAAAATTCATAACAAAACCAATATTTTTAAATGGCTAGAAATGGGCTAAATCAATTAATCCATCCTAAATTTCACCAAATTCATTTTTAACTCCATGGGTTGAATCCTAGGGTCAGTAAGTTTACCACAAACTAATTTGCCAAGATTTCAACCTCAAAAACATTTTTGAATAATTTTTCTAATCTAAACAAGCATACAAATGTTTCTGCAAAAACAAACAATCTAACAGATACTATTTACTAAACAAATTGCATGGTTGGCTAGGGCTTGTTCCACTGATTCCAACGATATAAAGTTTGTAATTTTTGGACGTGTGGATCAAAAGTTACAAAGGTTTCAAAATTGAATCTCTAACAGATTCAAATCTGTTTTTAAAATGAAGCCTGGCCACGTGGCGCGTTTTGATTGGGCGGTACCGCTTCGTGCGGATCAGCCTCTCTGGTGTGTTGGATCTTAAGCAGATCGTGCGGCACAGGATCACTCGTACCCCTTCGGCTAAGGATCTATCGTGGTGCTTGAATCTTCATCTAACGGTGTACAGCGTGCCAGCCATAGATGGGCGGCGCTGCGGTGGCTACTGGTGGCGGAGCGGCCAGACGGTGGCGGTGCCGGCGATACAGGAAGCTAGAGCGGCTGAGGAGGTGCTCACCGTGTTCGCAGAAGTCTGGGGAAGCTCAACGTGTTCTCGAGGAATCAAGGGGCGCTCTGGTCCGACGTGGATTGCTCGCCGGAGTTCCTGCTGGCGTCGGTTGCGCGTGGTCGTGGTCGAGGGCGAGGCTGCAGAGGCTGCAGAGCATGCCGAAGCAAGGTAGAGGGTGCGTTAGACGCGCAAAGTCATTGCGGTGGTGCGAGCGTGAAGGAGGAGGCGCGGGGTGGTCTAGCTTACCAGGGGGAGGTCGTCGGAGAAGAACCAGACGCGGCGGCGCTCGGAGCTTGTCGAAGACGACGTTCTGGGGCGCCCGCAGTTGAACGAGAGGCACGGACAGATGCGCCAGGAGGTGGGGAGTATGTGTGCGTGGTCAATGAGACAAGGGGTGGCGCTGAGTCGCCGGAATCGGCACCGGACCTCGTCGGAGCAGAGGGTGGTATTGAGCAAAATTCGGCAGCCTGGGGGCGTGTCGAGGTGGGGCGACAGAGGGGAAATGAAGCGAGAGAGTGTGCGCTTAAGAGGGCGAGATTGCTGAGCGGAATCACTGCGGCATTACTGCGAATTTACGCGCGGCATCAACAGCAGGAAACGGCCGGCGTGGTCGTCGCGAGGAAGAAGGTGAGCTGGAGGGGTGGGGTCCGGGAGTCAGCGAGGGAGTGAGAGAGAAGAAAGGGGCCACTCGTCAGTGTCTCTGTGGGTTCAAAATTGAGTGCGAACCGTTTTCTTTCGGGGAGAGGGAAGCTGGGCTGGTACTGGGCTTAGTGGGCTTTATCGACTGGGCTGTTGCCTGTTTCTATTTTTTTTCCTTCCTGAATGTTTTTCTTTTTCCAAATCTAATTTCTGTTTTGAAATTCAAACAACACTCAAGCATTCAAATTGATTCAAACAATCACCAAACAATGCAATTGAATCTGGTTCTCTTTAGCAACATAAACCAATTCCAAAAATAAAATAATATTTTTATTTTAGAGTCCATTTATAATTAACTAAAATGGACACTAGTTAATAAATCAAATGGGTTTTAATTTATTTAAAAACTCCATTTGAAATCTAAAACAAAACCAAAACACTTCAGTAGGTTTTATTTAAGAATATAAAATACTTGGAAAACTTATTTAAAATAAATAAATAAGTTTTAGTGTTTCTTTAAAATAGTAAAACCTTTTATTTTTAATAAACTTGGATATTAAATACTTATTATTTTATTTAATAAACCTTTACTATTTTTATCAAAACAAAACATTTTATTTCAAAAGCTTGGCCAAGGTTTAATTTGGCTCTATAAAATAATCTTTATTTATAAATCCACCTTTTCTTTTGAAAACCAAATCCTTTTATTAGAAGATCCAAAATAGTAATTTTAAATATTTTTATTTTCCTTTATTAAATGTTTATCTTTTTAAATCCCTTTAGGATTTATCTTTATCAAAATTGGTTTGAAGGTTTTTCAAATAAATTCAAAAAGTTTCTTCTCACCCTGAAAATCAACAAAGTTTTATTTTATTCATTTATTTTTCACATTACAAGATTTGGAAAATCTTGGGATGTGACAAACAATGAAAGAAAAAGGTATACCTTCTGAACGTGTTAAGGAAAACAATGTAGATCTGTTACAGATTTTTACTGAAGAAGATGAAACTAGGAAAGTTTTTCAAGAATTAAAACATCGACAAGCCAAATCTCATAATAATCTACATAAGCAATTTCAAAGTCATAAGAAGATTTTGACAGAACTCACGGAAAATTATGATGAGATTGGCCAAGAAATAAAATTATTTCATAAGTACCTTAGTATGATTGAAACTCAATGTGAACAAATAGCATCTTGTTATCAAATTTTTATTCAAGATGATATAAATATTCTTGTTTCTACTAATGTTGTCACAAGGGGAGGTGCAGTTGTTACAGGACCATTAGGACCACCAGAATATGAAGCTGAAAAAGATCAAAGGAAAAAAGCCTTGCTCAAAGCAAGCCAAGAAGATGACACACTAGTGGATCCTCAAGATGAAACCGCTCAAGAAACACAAGACCAAACCTTGGAGGAGAAAAATGATGCACAAGATGACCGCTATGACTCTGATGCAGAGACTGTTGATCCAAGAGAATGAAAAGAGATAAGAAATGAAGACGAAGTTGTTGAAGTAGAAAATAAGAAAAGCCGATAAGCAGCAACAAAAGAAAACAATTAATGAGCCTGATCCCCCACAAAAGGTAAAAGACAAGAAGAAGAAAGGTGAGCAAAAACTTCCATATCTAGGTCGCAAAAATAAAGCACCTGATCAGGTAATCTATGACTCTTTAAAAAAGGCACTTGGTGATCTCCGTCTAGAAATTCCATTTGCGGATGCAATAAAGGTTCCTACCTATTCTAAATTTCTCTGTGATATTATTAATAGAAAAAGGAAATAACTGAAACCCTTTTTATGGTGACTAGTTATCCTGCCAATGGGAAGTTATTGTCTAAGTCAGAAGATCCCGGAATACCAACTATTTCATGCTCAGTTGGCAAAACTGATATTCATAATGCCTTGTGTGATTTAGGTGCAGGAGTTAGTGTAATGTCATATTCCCTCAATAAAAGGTTAGGATTGGGGGAGTATTCCCCTACTTCTATCACTTTACAGATGGCTGACAAATCCACTAAACAAACCATTGGTATGATTGAGGATGTTCTACTTAGAATAGATGAGCATGTTATTCCCACTAATTTTATTATTCTTGAAATGACAGAGGATGAAAAATTATCTATAATACTTGGAAGACCTTTTCTTAGTCTGCAGGAGCTTCAGTTGATTGTGCTAAGGGAAAAATAATCTTTAATGTTTATGATGCTGAAATCATCCGGTATTTTCCAAATAAGCTAGAAGCAGGAGAAATGTATATTCCACCAGCAAAATGAGTTCAAGTGGTAAGTGCCCTTGATAAGGGGAAACCCAAGGTAAGAATTCGAGAACAGAGAGATGGTTGAAATATTCAAACATTCTTAATAAAATGCTTGATGGGAGTCAACCCATCACATTAATAAAATAGTTAAAGAATAAAATGTTCATCGTATTCCTATAACTTTTTCATACACATCCTTGCGGAAGCGCGTCCATAAAGATGCAGCTATCAAAAAGTATTAGAAATATCAACTGAATAAGCATAGATAAGTGTAAAAATTAATTTTGAGTTTTATCTGCAAAAACTGGCCTAAACATATTGTTTAGATTAAACAGTGTATCTCTGGAAAATTTGGGCAAAAAAGCATGTTCCCGAAGGTTTAACGACCAACTATACGACGTGTATATTTTATTCGGTCGTATAGTTATCGACCCCTTTCTCACAAATTGTATCTCAGGGTACCGAAGGTTTAACGACCAACTATACGGAAGGAAATTTTGTTCCGCCTGTATAGTTGTGGCTGTATAGTTCAGATCTGGCGAAAATAAACCCTAAATTTCGCTGCTCCCGCAACTATATGGCGAGAACTACATATCTCGCCCGTATAGTTCGTGCAACCACTTAAACGAGCCGGCAGGGCTAGGGTTCCTCATCATCACTTTTTTATCTCATATTCTCTCTCCAAACTCCTCAAAATCCACCTCGAATTCTCGATTCTTCATGGATTCCGTTCGTTTGAGTTGGGGAATCAACAGATCGGTATGTTTCTCTCCCTATACATGCTTTGTTTTTAGAATTCCATGGTTGAAACCCTCACATTGATCTAGTGTATGAACTCAAGTTTCATTTGATTTTCCCTTTTGATTTCTCACGTTAGGATTAAATTTTTCCACATAGAATCGTTCATATATGATGTAGAAACTATATGCCTAAGGTTTCATGTAGAAACTATAAACAAGCTTGGTAGCCTTTTCCACAAGAACAAGCGCCAATGTGGTGAGGGCTCGGGACTCCGGGCTGAGCTCGACAACAAGTACGCCATGGTTTCATCAAGGCGGGTGATGCCCGCACGTTGGGCTGATGATGCCTTTCTCACCACTGCAGGGTTGCGATTGGATTTCGACCACATGTGTGCAAGTGCAAGGTTATCACTCCTCGCCTACGCAAGCCACTACACCTACACTGAGCTCACCTTTAAGTTCCTCGCCTCGATGACTACAAGGAGAAAGGTATGGCGTGCATGGTGAGCTTCACCATAAACCAACATCCATATCAAATTTATTTCCAAGAATTTTGTGATGCTTTTAGATTCCCTCATGATGGAGAACCAACTATTACAAATTTATATGGTGTCTCAAGTGGAGAAACTTGGGAGGTTATTTCTGTTAACGGTGGCAGGGACTTCTACTAGAAGAAGATGTCCACCATTCAGAACCCGACGATCCGCTACTTCGCCTTGTTCCTTGCCAACACTGTGTTGGGGAGAGGAGATACTGGTTCCATGGCCCATGCAGATATGGCCATGATCACCAAGGCACTCTTCCCCAATAGACCGCAGAATCCCAATCATGTGGCTATACTCGTCCAGCACCTCTGCCACCAGAGCAACAAAAGAAAAGGTGGCATTCGCATTGGTGGATTGGTAACCCACCTTGTCCAAGCCTGTGAAATTCCAATACCTGTTATGCAACCTGTTGATGGATCCATACTTATGGATGTCAAATATATAACTGCTTATGGATCCCTCTGTGTCTACCGAGATGATAGAAGGCTCTGAGCATATCAATTTGGTTATCTTGATGTCGCACATGATGAGCAGGCCATTTCCTTGTCCACAAGATTTCTCGATTATGGGGAAGAACAACTGGATCCTCACCCAAGACCAAGTGAGGGAGATCATGGCTGAGCTCTAGACTGAACCCAAAGAGAATGAAGAAGGAGAGCAGCAGGGAGAGCAGGAGCAGCACAATCCTGCTTGGTAAGGATAGCAGCAACAACAGAAAGGACCCTGGGACCCATGGCCCAATCAGCAAAAACAACAGGGGTTCAACGCCGCCCCCTATCAAGAATCTCTGCAGCTTAACCAACGCGTTGGGGATATCGACCACACTCTTGTCACATCCCAAGATTTTCCAAATCTTGTAATGTGAAAAATAATGAATAAAATAAAACTTTGTTGAATTTCAGGGTGAGAAGAAACTTTTTGAATCCAATTGGGAACTTTCAAAACCTATTTGGATCAAATAAAAAATCCTCAAGGGATTTAAAAAGTTAAATAAACAATAAACCTCAAAATATTTAAAATTACTATTTTGGATCTTTTAATAAAAAGATTTGGTTTTCAAAGGAAAAGATAGATTTATAAATAAGGATTATTTATAAAGCCAAATTAAAACCTTGGCCAATATTTTGAAATAAAATGTTTTGATTTGATAAAAAATATTAAAGGTTTATTTAAATAAAATAATAAGGATTTAATATCCAAATTTATTTAAGTAAAAGCTTTTCCTATTTTAAATAAACACTAAAACTTATTTATTTATTTTAAAATGAGTTTTCCAAGTATTTTATATTCTCAAATAAAACCTACTGAAGTGTTTTGGTTTTATTTTAGATTTCAAAATAAAGATTCTAATAAAACAAATCCTATTTGATTTAATAACTAAGGTCCATTTTATTTAATTATTAATGGACCCTATAATAAAATGTTATTTTATTTTAAATAAACAAGTATTTCAAGTATCTTATATTTTCAAATAAAACCTATTGGGTTGGTTTTGAAAATATTTGGTTTTCAAATGGAGATTTTATTAAATAAATCAAACCCTATTTGATTAAATAGCTATGGTCTATTTTATTTAATTATTAAATAGATCCTAAAATGAATAAAAATATTATTTTATTTGAGATTTGGTTTATGTTGTTAAACAAAACCAAAAACTCATTACAAGTATGGTGATTGCTTGAATTGTTTGAATGTTTGAATAGTTGATTGAAATTCAAAACAGAAATTTGAATTAGAAAAAGAAAAAGCAAACAGGAAGAAAAAAATAGAAACTGGCCGACCCAACCCAGCAGCCCAACTAAGCCTAGTACCAGCCCAGTCTTTCTCCCCCTCCACGAAACATTTTTCACTTAAAATCTCACCCACAGAGACACCGACTGGTGGACCTCGTTTTCTTTTCTTCTCTCTCGCTGCCAGTGGACCCCACAGCCACGTGGTCATCTTCTTCGCCGCGACTCCTTCTCCCCAAACCTCGCTGCCGTTGCTGCCATTCAAAGCCGCGTTCAATTCACCTTAATGGCCGCGTTAATCTCGCCCATGACCACACGTACATAAGCGCCTCTTCCCCCTCTGTCATTCCCCGCAAACGCCAACTCCACATCGCCACCAGGCTGCTCGGAATTTCTTTGACACCGCCACCGCTTCGGCCACCGTCCCCAGCTAATTCCGGCCAGCTGACGCCGCCCCTCTCCTCCCCGACCAAGCTCACATCCTCCCCAAGCCCTGGCGCATCTCTCTGCATCCCCAGCTCGCTCGCGCGTGCCTCACAGCGCCGGCAACGACCTCAACTGACAGCACTGCCGTCTGCAGACAACTCCGGTGAGTCACATCGCCTGAACCCGTGCGCGCCTTGACCAGAGCCTCACACCATCTTATTCGCCTGTGCCTTGTGATCATCCAGGTACTCGCCAACTAGTCGCGCAGGACCCATAGCTTCGCCCCCCGTCGACGTCTGACCGCACCGAGGCCCGGATCAACTCCGGTGAGCAATTGAAGACGAACCCGCGCGCCCCTCGACGAGCTGCCACAACGTTGAGCATCAGCAGGCTTTGGCGATACTGGTGAGCTACCCCTCTGCTTCCCTCTCCTCCTAAATCACCGGCGACCACACCGTCTGAGCGCGCCGCCGCCAACCACCGCCGCCAGCGCCGCCACTTTGTGGTCAATTGGATCAGAACCATTCGTTTTAGATCAGACGCGTAGGAACCAGCGACTTAAACAAAAGGGTATGCGTTGATCAGAGCCGCACAGATCCCTTTTAATCCAACGGTCTGCAGCGTGATCCACACTGAACCGGTATGGACCAATAGAAACATTACACTTGGCCTCTGTTTGATTTAAAAGACAGAAAACTTTCTATTAGAGTTCCAATTTTGTAAATTGCACAACTTTTGATCCACACGTCCAAAAATTGCAAATTTGGTATCAGTGGAATCAGTGGAACAAGCCCTAGCCAACCATGCCTTTTGTTTAGTAAAAAGCCTCTGGAAAAATGGTTGTTTTTGCAGAAACATTTGTATGCTTGTTAAGGATGTGGAAATTGTTTAAAAATGAATTTGGGGATAAAATCCTTGGCAAATGGTGTGACTTGAACCTACTGACCATAGGAAACACTTTGTGGTTTCAAAAATGTACTTGGTGAAAAAAAATAATGATTCTTTGATTTAAAATCATTTCTAGTCAAATAGAAATGTAGTTTATTTATTAAAAATGGTTTTGGAAGAAAACCTTTGGAAAATGTTTTGTTTTAAACTCTCTGACCCCAAACACCAAGTTTTATGGTTTGAAAACTTATTTGAACCCTATAGGTTAATGCCTTAGTAAAAATATTTCAACACCACATAAAATGATACTTTGTTTTGAAAATGGTTTTTAAAGTGAAACCTTTTGCAAATGACTTTGCCACTTCATAAAATGACCATTAGGTGTATTAAAATGTTTAAGACCCATTAGGAACCACTTTTTCAAATAAAACAAAGCTTGGCATGCTTGCATGCATTTCCTAGACTTTATGATTTTATGTGATGTTTTGCTTGATTGGTAGATTAAGTTTGTGCCTTGCTTGATTGATTTGTAGTGACTTGAAGAGTGTGATTGTTGCAAGTACAAGGAGTGAACCCATACTCTACCAAAAAGGCAAGTGATGCTTCATACTTTTTGTCCCATTACTTTCACTATGCATTAGTGATTTTGCTAAGTAAACCTTGCATGGAATTTTGCTAAGTATAAACCTTGCTATAGAAAACCTAGTAGATGAAACCTTAGTGGAAATCTTCCTAAGTTAAGGTTCCTATTACTATCAAGCTTAGCCTAGCTAATAGAAAACATGGGTGGAATATATATTCACACTATGGAAAAATATTCTAAGTCTGAGGACTGGTGTTTTGTTTAATAAAACAACTAAGTTAATGAATCACCTGGGTGGAATGGGACTTGCTTGGTGGATTTTGGTTGAGTGGTTCACAAGGCCCATGTCTATGGTTGACCTTGTGTATCTCACTTGTGGATGGCCACCCAGGAACAAAGAGATTTGAGATGTCAAATGTTGAGAAGCTTCAAGTGCAGCCACTTGGCATTATGGGCTCTGCCTAGATCATATAGGTTGCAAGAACTTAGCCATATGGACAGTGGGTGGTAGTGTTTGATAGGTTGGAGCGCGTCCATTTTGGTCTAAGGGAAGGCTTCTGAAAGATCTTGTCTTGGGAAACCAAGTCTTGTGGGGAAAGTGCACCACCTCTGCAGAGTGTAAAATCTAAGTACTTAGCCATGTCCCTGGTAAAGAACAATTTGAGCATCAAGACATGGAAGCAATCAAGAATCTCATCATTCAAATTTCTAAGTTAAAATCTTGTGGTTTGAACAAGGGTTTTTGAAATCTTCAATCTTTGATTGAGAGTTGTCTTGGAAAAGATTTTTGTCAAAACCAAAACTTAGTGTTCTCAAATGTTAAGGAAAAATATATTTTGAGCAATGCAAGCCTCAACTCCACTTAGCCAAATGCATATAGATGATAGACTCCACTATACTACCATAGTATCACTTGCCAATACAATTCAAATGTATTGACCCTTGTGGCTGTAACTTGTTGTGTTGCAGGTTTGATTGTTTTAGAGAAATTTGATTGATTAGGATTACAAAGTCTACAACCAACATGTCTGCCTGTGGCACTTTGAAGATGAAGGACTCCATGCTTATAGATTTTTGCTGCAATGTAATGTAATAGCCAAATGAGCTATGTAAGATGTAATAAATTATTTTATTCCTGGTTATAAAGTTGTATTATGACCTTTGTTTCTTGATATTACATCTTAACTGTGGATGCTAGCTATTGATCCAGGGACTAGCATTGTAAACACAGGGGACACCACCTTATGTTATTTAAAGGTTGGGACACTCCCTCTACAGATGGTATCAGAGCATTGTGTTGCCTGTAGGATTTGTAAACCTAGGATTGGACAAAAACCCCTTAGAAAAATAGGAGTTGTATTTGTTCCAAAAATTTATCTACAAAACAATCTTGTAAACTCTTTCCTCAACCATTTTGGTTTCAACTCTACATCTCTTCTATTTCAAACTTGATGGAAAAACCTACCCATGGCCAAAGACTACACCATGTGCAAAGGACTTCTTCAACACCTTCAACTCTAATGACTTCAACTTCTTCAACTCTAATGACTCCAACATCTTCAGCATGTTCACCAAGGACTTCCAACTTGGATACCACTAAGGACTACAAGTGAGACAAGGAAATCTTGCTCAAGAATTAGAGACTAAGGGAATGCAAAAGTTAGAAAGGAACTTACATCATTTGAAGTCTTGTGACCAAGAATTTCTCCTAAGGAAACCATGATCTCATGCAAGAAGAATCAGCCAAGAATGATGGAAGAATCACAAGTGAACCATATAGATGGACCACCATATTTTAGTTAAGTCAAACACACCAACTTATGTGGTGTAACAAAAATATTTTGTTGCCTAAAAATGTGATTGAACTTTGTTGTTTGAGTGGAATGTTTGTTTGTGATTGCTTGCACATTGCTTGTGTGAATTGTGAGGTGTGTGATTAGAAATATTTCCTTAGAAATATCTTGCCTACTCTAATCCCAATCTAACCCAAACAGATGACTACTCCAAGAGACACCAACATCAAGGTTGATGACAACAACAACAACCAAGAGGACAACATGAGAGAACTTATAGCAACCCAAAACCAGTTGAGCCAAGAGACAACCCAGCTTTTAGCCAACAACAATGGACTAGACCCAGCCATACAAAGGATTTTGAAACTTCAATCCCAATTGCTGCAAGGATTGGTTACTCAAATGATCAACATGGGAGAAAACTTTTCCCAAAGAGTTAATGACAACAAGGATGACAAAGATGTTATTCCAGAAGGAACCCAAGCTAGCAATACTTGTGGATACAAGGATCATGCATCCAAGGAACATGAAGACCAGAAGAGAGAAAGATTTCCCACCTATGAAGAACATGAACTAGAAGAACTCCTAGCTTTGGAGAGACCCAAAAAGAAGAAGAAAGACATAAGCCAGTTGCAATGTTACAATTGCAAAGAGAAGGGACACTATGCCAGTGACTGCCCAGAAAAGAAGAAGAACCAACGAAACAAACAAGAAGAATTCTTACCCGAGGAAAAGAAAGATATTAGCCAAGTGTGGTGCAACAACTGCAAAGAGCTAGGACATTATGCAAGCAACTGTCCAGAAAAGATGAAGCACAATATAAACAAGCCTATTAGGGATCTCAGCCTTGTCACATGTTTCAAATGCAAGGAGCTAGGCCACTATGCAAACTTTTGTCCAGGAAAGTTACATCAAGATCCCAAGTGAGACAAGATGTAAATTAGTTGGAAAATTTTTAAGGGTGGTAATACCCTAGATGCTTTTGAGCCAACTTGTAACCCTAGCCTCCCCAAATCTCGGGACGAGATTTATTTTAAGGGTGGTAGCCTGTCACATCCCAAGATTTTCCAAATCTTGTAATGTGAAAAATAATGAATAAAATAAAACTTTGTTGAATTTCAGGGTGAGAAGAAACTTTTTGAATCCAATTGGGAACTTTCAAAACCTATTTGGATCAAATAAAAAATCCTAAAGGGATTTAAAAAGTTAAATAAACAATAAACCTCAAAATATTTAAAATTACTATTTTGGATCTTTTAATAAAAAGATTTGGTTTTCAAAGGAAAAGATAGATTTATAAATAAGGATTATTTATAAAGCCAAATTAAAACCTTGGCCAATATTTTGAAATAAAATGTTTTGATTTGATAAAAATATTAAAGGTTTATTTAAATAAAATAATAAGGATTTAATATCCAAATTTATTTAAGTAAAGGCTTTTCCTATTTTAAATAAACACTAAAACTTATTTATTTATTTTAAAATGAGTTTTCCAAGTATTTTATATTCTCAAATAAAACCTACTGAAGTGTTTTGGTTTTATTTTAGATTTCAAAATAAAGATTCTAATAAAACAAATCCTATTTGATTTAATAACTAAGGTCCATTTTATTTAATTATTAATGGACCCTATAATAAAATGTTATTTTATTTTAAATAAACAAGTATTTCAAGTATCTTATATTTTCAAATAAAACCTATTGGGTTGGTTTTGAAAATATTTGGTTTTCAAATGGAGATTTTATTAAATAAATCAAACCCTATTTGATTAAATAACTATGGTATATTTTATTTAATTATTAAATAGATCCTAAAATGAATAAAAATATTATTTTATTTTGAGATTTGGTTTATGTTGTTAAACAGAACCAAAAACTCATTACAAGTATGGTGATTGCTTGAATTGTTTGAATGTTTTGTTTAATAAAACAACTAAGTTAATGAATCACCTGGGTGGAATGGGACTTGCTTGGTGGATTTTGGTTGAGTGGTTCACAAGGCCCATGTCTATGGTTGACCTTGTGTATCTCACTTGTGGATGGCCACCCAGGAACAAAGAGATTTGAGATGTCAAATGTTGAGAAGCTTCAAGTGCAGCCACTTGGCATTATGGGCTCTGCCTAGATCATATAGGTTGCAAGAACTTAGCCATATGGACAGTGGGTGGTAGTGTTTGATAGGTTGGAGCGCGTCCATTTTGGTCTAAGGGAAGGCTTCTGAAAGATCTTGTCTTGGGAAACCAAGTCTTGTGGGGAAAGTGCACCACCTCTGCAGAGTGTAAAATCTAAGTACTTAGCCATGTCCCTGGTAAAGAACAATTTGAGCATCAAGACATGGAAGCAATCAAGAATCTCATCATTCAAATTTCAAAGTTAAAAACTTGTGGTTGAACAAGGGTTAAAGGATCTTCAATCTTTGATTGGGAGATGCCTTGCAAAAGATTATTTTGTCAAGCAAAAACTTAGTATTTTCAAATGATAAGGAAAAAATCTATTTTGAGCAATGCAAGCCTCAACTCCACTTTGCCAAATGCATATAGATGATAGACTCCACTATACTACCATAGCATCACTTGCCAATACAATTCAAATGTATTGACCCTTGTGGCTGTAACTTGTATGTTGCAGGTTTGATTGATTTAGTGAAGTGTATTGATTAGGATTGCAAAGTCTACAACCAACATGTCTGCCTGTGGCACTTTGAAGATGAAGGACTCCATGCTTATAGATTTTTGCTGCAATGTAATGTAATAGCCAAATGAGCTATGTAAGATGTAATAAATTATTTTATTCCTGGTTATAAAGTTGTATTATGACCTTTGTTTCTTGATATTACATCTTAACTGTGGATGCTAGCTATTGATCCAGGGACTAGCATTGTAAACACAGGGGACACCACCTTATGTTATTTAAAGGTTGGGCCACTCCCTCTACAACTCTTCAGGAAGTGAATGAGGATGTTAATTCACTCACTAACAGCTTCAGTCACTTCATTACCAACTTCCCCAACTAATACCAGCATTACTCGTACCAGCCGCCGAATGACGGCAACAACTAAGCCTGGCAACAACCTAAGCTTGGGGGAGGTTTGAAAATCTCCAAACTTTGCATTCATATTTACATTTCTTCTTTTGATTTATTTTACTTCTTTAAAAATTGCATGTTTATTTTCAGTTTTGCATTCCTAAATCAAAAACACCCAAAAACAATAGTTGCAACTTCTATTGCAAATTTGCTTATTTGTCTCTCGCATAGATTGCTCAATTTTAGGTGACTTGGTAATAGGGAAATATAGAGGGGTTCCACTCAAATACAATAACGAAGCAAGTAAGAGGAGGTATCACATTCCTTTCATCACCCCTTCTGCAATTTTAAATTGACCTTACAACTATTTGTTCACTTGCACTTGAGTCACTCCCCAGTTAGCTTGTTATCCTATAAATTCTATTCCTTTGCTAGTGTCTCCTTTTTAGCTTTGAAATAATGAGCAATGAACCTGGTTAAAATATTTCCAACATTTTACAACAAGAAAAAGCATCCAAAAGATGACTTGAGTCCATGTTTAACCCAAAGGATTTGATTTTAGAAACTACTCAACCCCATTGAGCTTAATGTAATAGACTTGATAGCACTTTTGAATGGAATTGTTTGATAAAATTGACACTTTGAAGTAGTAGAGATTATGACACTGCTTTTCTAATAATTAAAGTAAGATATTGCTTTACGCGTGTCATTACAACACTGTCGTGCTCTATGGGGAACTACTAACTCCGTTGGCCAACGGACAATCTAAACATGGGAAACCACTTGATTTCGGCTATTGGGTTATTTAAGCGTCTGTAGTTTCAATGCTATGATGAGTAAAATATTTAGTTTCTTCGTGGTCTCACGTTCCAAGTAAAGTTGTAGTACTCCTATGACCCATTATTTCTCAACAATTATCCATTGACATGGTCACGAGTACACAACACAGTCACAATTAACATGTTAAAAATATTGGCATAATTTCTCTATGGAAGAGCTGGAATTTTTGAAAAGCAAGGAAAGGAAAAAGGTGATTTGAGGGTCTTGAAATTTTGACATGGGAGTAGATGAGTTGTTCTTAAATTGAATGTATTTGGTGCTAACTTGGAGACTCTTAATTGATTAAAGAAACAAGAGCAAAAAGCCTTTCGCCTCTCAACAAAGAGAGAAACCAAAAGAATTTGTTTTACTTTCCTAGCTAAACTATTGACACTTGCTCGGGCATACAATTTATTTGCTAGCAAGATATACGTGGTTAGGAAGTGGACTTAGTGCAATCTTGTGAATACTTGTATGATCATGTTTCAGATTGCAGGAATTGTGAAGAAAGGAATTTGGCACCAATTCGATCTCGTAAGTCCTTTTATTTTAGTTTCACATCTCCGCTATTCTTCTCTATTTTCTTGTCACTCGAGGGCGAGCAACATCTAAGCTTGGGGGAGTTGATAGCTGTGATATTCGATACATTTTAATGGTTTTTCTTGATGGTTTTCATCTTGATTTGATGGTTTTATAGCTTTACCTAACGCTAATACTTGGTAGCAAAGAAAACTTAGGTTTCAGTGTATGTTTCAGGTTTTGAACATATTTCAACAGCAAAATACAATATTCAGGCGAAAACAAGCAATTCTCTTTTTGGAAGCAATCGAGGAAGGCAACCAGTAGGTTTAACGACCAACTATACGGCGGGAATATTTTTCTGGTCATATAGTTTTGGTTGTATAGTTGCCACCTCCTTCGTCCTGTAAAAGGGAACAACTTTTGTGAAGGAGGCATACGCGAAAACACAACACAACAGCCACCGTTCCATCCAGAAGGGATAAAAAAGAGATCCAGAGAAGAAGGGTAAGACGTTCTCCATCTCGCTCCACAATCTTCAACCTCCTAGCCACCACACCCCCATAGTCATTACTTGTACTTGAGAGAGAGAGAGAGAGAGAGATCTTCACCTTCCAAGATTAGGGTTTAAGATTGTTTTATCCTATCTTGAAATGTGTTGCATTGATTGTCCGTTCTTATTGTGGATCTCCACGGTAATATTGATATGAACTCCTTTTATTTAATTATATCGATGATGCTTTCTTCTCTCATGTGTGATTAACTCCCTTTGGGCGCAGGAGATGTAAGGGATTGGTGAGATGTGATGTGCCTATATATTTTCCATTAATTTGTGATTGATTTTAATTACTATATTATGCGTGCTTGACTATCTGTGGGATGCCTAATGCGTGTTGTCCAATTAAGGTCCTAGACAACATGATACTTTGTTCTACATAGATAAGATCTTGTTTGGTAGCATACCGGCGACCCTCGAGTGACACAGGGATATTAATGGAAAACTAGTTTGACTCGAGGAGCACGAGGAACCACTGTGCCTATTGCATTAGTCCAATCTAAGGAGCTTAATTGCTAAGCAACCTAGAAGATCTTAATCGCCTAGTGACTGACTGTCAACACCCGGATTTTTAATCACAGATGCTTGTTATGCCATACATCGCAATCCCAGGATTACCATTTTTGTGAAACATAACAGATTTGGATATCACAGTACGTCATCCATTACAAATCATACATAAGGTCTTACACAAATAAGGATCTCATGATCCAGTTCTTAATACAACTCAAGCAGCGGAATAACGTAAAGATAACGATAGCGTAGGCGAAGCTCCATCTTCGGGTTCACAGGCAATGCTGACGATGGGAGATGATCCTAGTTGTCGTAACCTTCCCGTGGTCCATCATCCTGGTACTCCTCTTCATAGTCTGGCCACGGGAATAGCCAGGGACAAAGCCATGAGTACTCTTTAAGTACTCGCAAACTAATACTAACAAGTTAAGGGGGTTTTTGGAGTAGGATACTAAGCTCTAGGGTTGTTTTGCAAAAAGCCAGATTTACCTCTACTAAGTTCAGAAGCAAAGAAAGCTAGTTGAAAGTTTTATAACACCTAAGTGGGAACTTGCATTTCATGTCACAACTCTGTTGTGGTCAAGTCAAAGTCACAATTCATTTCACAAGTTGTTCTGAAAACATCTGACGATAGAACAATATGGCCACTCCAACTATCCATAACCGTGGACGCGGCTATTAGAATAGTTTGACACTCTGCAGAGATTGTACACTTTCTCCACAACATTCGATACATCTGTCAGGAACAATCCTGATTTCGCCATACTCAGTATGCGGATAATCAATCCTAACCTTTCCATTACACGCCCTAGTATAGGCACCTCTCCTATGAGTTTGGCCTCCCAACCATGACCAACTGTCATCTTGGGTACTGCACAGGTGGACAATCTTCACAAGGTAGCCTCAGCTCAGACCTTGGCCGCAAGGGAACCCATACTAAGGTATATAAATTTCCAGTCAAGCCCTACCCAATTTTCGGGTATTATGGTTGTACGGTAAAATTGGAATGGTATTGCATCCAGACAACCATCAGTTTTATAAAGGGCTAAGGCTCATGCCTCAACATTTTCATCATCAAAATCATCTGGTGTTTAAGAACACATGTCAAAACATTTCAGTAGAATGACTCATCATTCTAAGGTTTTCATAACCATTTTCACCAAGTCTTCCCATCTAAAGTTGATCAAGTTTTATGCTTAGCACTAGCATCTACAAGTGGGGGTAATGACTAAAGAGGGGTAATAAATAAGAGGGGATTAGCTAAGTTCAATCTCATGCTTTAGGATGACATCAAGATTATCTGACTTAGGCCAAATTTTATGCTCTTTATGCTACCTTCAGTTATCTTTCTAGAATCTACAAGTCACTATGTAAACTCTAAGAGAAAGCTTTGATAAAGAAAATAAAGTAGTAAGCTTGCAAGTAAAACTAGGATTGGGTATCAAGTGGTGTAAGCTTTCTAAGTTAATAGCTTGCTCATTCAGCTAGTAGTATTAGGCTTGCATAAGTAGGGTATCTTGCAAGTGTTATCTTGCAAGGTTGCAAGTATTGGCTTGCATAGATATCGGTATAAGCTTGCTAAGTTGCAAGTGTTAGCTTGCCTTGTGCAGAGCAGTGGTTGAAGTTCTCTTCGGCTTCTTCCTCGTAGTATCCTCCTTCCTCCTCGTATCCTTGGTCGGTACTAGTGTCTATAAATAAATATGAGGTACACAATCACCAAACAATAATTAACTATTTCCAAGCATCACTCAAAGGTTCACACTAGATGATCTATCATCATCACTATCATTACAAGATTAAAGCACTTGTCTTATTTATTTTAATTTGAGAAAAGTAATTTCTACTCATTGAAAAACTACTTAAGATTTAATATTCTCCAACTCAAACATGGGATCATGTTAACACATGTCATCACCACATATTTCAGTACATGGGAATGTTATTTAAAGTGGTGTCACAATTTAATAAGGTTTGACCTTTTTATTTTAATTAAATAAAAGGACTAGAAATGCCTATGTGGCATTCTTTTATTACTTGAACATTATCTCTGCAAGTAAACCCATATGTTTTTATATATTCTGAAAGGTATGGTCAAATGTGATTTTTGAGAGTTAGAATCGACTCAAAAACTCTTATGGTTGAATTTTGAAAAATGTTTGAATGCAGAAAAGCTTCTGCCTTGTTATTTTTACCATGGTTGATCTACACATCCAAATGGTTTGAATCCAACGGGCTTGGATTAAGCATTTCAGTACCTTTCTAATAAAATTAGTTACATGCATTTTGGTTCAGTGAATAGAGCTGGGTTGATTTTTGAATCTAGGTACAAAACTATGTTTGAAATTAAATGAATAAAACTAAATTTGAATTGTTGGGTCACGCAGGAGGTTTTACTAGGCCGGCCCACTACGCACAGCGCACGCGCGGGCTGGTTAAGTGGTTGTCCCCACGCGTTAGTGAGACGTGGAGGGGAAAAGCGGTAGGAGGCAATGTGGACCGTGGGATCTAGTTCTAATCGAACGGCTCTGGTTCATCGTCCACGTCGGGTAGCGCCGGCGAGACAGAACCCTAGCGCGACAGGTGGGGGTCTTGGGAAGGTCACCAGGGCTCAGGCGAGGGTCGGCGACAAGGGCGAATGACGAAGTTGATGATGGCGGTTCTCTTAGTACCGGCAGCTTCTCCTGGGGCGGCTCCAATCGACGGCTCCCTTCTTCTCCAGCAGCGGCGGGATTCGGACAAATTCCGGCGAGAGAGAGCTTGCCTTGCTCCGAGAAGAAGTGGGAAGGATCAGTGAGAGGTGGGGAGTGAGATAGTGTGGAGGAATCGAGCTAGGGAGGCCTCCTTTTATATGCGAGCAAGAGGGGCAGCACGACGTAGGCTGAGGTCGTCGGAGGCGACGGTACAGGCGGCTATCAGCGTGGCTGAGGCTAGGGGACGGTGCACGGTCTCCTGGAGATCGTTGCTAGCTTAAAGGCAAGGCGTAGGGCGGTGGGATTTGGTCTGGAACGTGCGGTGCTCTGCGTGGTACCGACGGTGAACTTCGTGGCATGCGGCGGCTACGGGGTATGGTCGAGAAACGAGCATGTCTAGTGGTCTCCTGGGACGGTGGGGTTCATGCTGGCGGGCGGCAAGGGCTCGAGGTAGTCGGGTTGAGTGGTAACGGTGCGTGCACGGTGGTACGCGTCAGCATGGTCGACAGTGGAGCGGGCACGGTGTTTCCGGCGGTTCTTGTCTCTGTCTTTGAGCTAGGGCTGGTCTAGAGGGGGCGGTGAGGCATGGGCAGCATGCCAGACAAGGTTGGCGCAACTAGTTCTTCCTCTAGCTTGTTGTCCACATTGGGGTGGCAAGGTGAGGCTCGGCCTGCTCACCATTAATGGCAATGGCAAGCTCACAGTGGTGCTAGAGGTTAATAACTAAGCTAGATGATCTACTAAATGCTTGTTGCAACCAGAGAGGGAACAAGGTTGGCCAAATTTACTGCTACAAATAGTGTTAGATGTTTGTTTGATTTGTATCTGCAAGGTGTTTGATGAAATGGCCGCAAGAACTTTGAATTTTAATTTTGGATTCAAACTTGGTGGGTTTGCTAGGCACATACTAGGGACTGTCTGGTTAGTTGGATTAGTCAAGGGGCACTGGTTTGGTTGAGTTTTGAAAATGGGTGATATTCACATATGATAAAGATTCAATTTTGAATTGTGATTTGAATGAGGTTGCAAAATGTTTCTATAAGTTTGAAAGGTGGGCTTTGATTCACTTTTACTTGTTCTATCAAGGGGTGAAAAGAATTGGGAAAGTTTCTGTTTGAAATCTTGAACTAGAAACACTCAAAGTGACCTAGTGAGCAAGATTGGCAAAAATGACCATTTGCTTTATTTGATTTGTTTTTGATTTTATCTTGATTTGTTTCTGCATGGAAATGTTTTATATGATGTTATTTTACTCTTTAAACCATTTCTTGCTATTTAGGTTAATCACACAAGTTCACTCATGCATTTATCAAATCATTGCATTCACACATGCACTCATATGATTTTAAGTAATCAAAGTTTTTTGTTAATCCTAATTTTAGTGATTAGAGTTTGATGATCATTGTTTTATATTTTTGGGATGTTACAAACCTTCCCCCCTTAAACAAAATCTCGTCCCGAGATTTGAAAAAGGAAGAAAAAGATTACCTAGGATTTAAAGAGATCATGAAACTCCGTCCTGATGTGATGTTCGCGCTCCCAGGTAGCTTCTTCTTCAGTGTGGTTGCTCCACTGAATCTTGAGAAACTTGATGCTTTGAGTCCTGGTGGTTCTGAAAGCTTCTTCCAAAATACGGATGGGTACTTCAGGATAGGTTAGGTCATCGTTGATTTCTATGGTCTGGTGATCGATGTTCTTGAACACTTCAGTCTTCTCCGGAACTTCAAGGCATTTGCGAAGTAACGATATATGGAACACATTGTGCACTGCTGACATTTCCTCTGGAAGCTCCAATTGATATGATACCTCTCCTTGACGATTCAGAATCTTAAAGGGTCCGATATATCTGGGGGCTAATTTTCCTTTGAGATGGAAACATTGCATTGCTTTCAAAGGCGACACTTTGAGATACACAAAATCTCTGATATTGAAGGCGAGGTCTCAACGTCTCTTGTCGGCGTAACTCTTCTGTCTTGACTGGGCGGTCTTGAGGTGCTCACGAATCTTGTGGACTTTCTCTTCTGCTTCTCGTAGGATGTCGGGTCCAAAAATCTAACTCTCTCCTACTTCCGACCAATTCAAAGGGGTGCGACACTTCCTTCAATACATGAATTCAAATGGGGCCATTTGCAAACTAGCTTGGTAACTGTTATTGTATGAAAATTCTGCGAAAGGTAGACAATCTTCCCATTTAGATCCATACTCTAGCACACATGCTCTCAACATATCTTCGAGTATTTGATTTACTCGCTCCATTTGTCCATCGGTCTGAGGGTGATACATTGTGCTGAAATCTAGTCGGGTTCCTAAACCTTCTTGGACCTTCTTCCAGAATCTCGAGGTAAACTGGGTTCCTCGATCCGATACAATGTTCTTGGGGACTCCGTGCAAACTGACGATTCTAGCTATGCACAATTCTGCTAGCTTCGAACTTTGGTGTGTGGTCTTGACTGGTAAGAAATGAGCGACTTTGGACAATCTGACAAATATGACCCAGATAGAGTCATTTCCCCTACTAGAAGTAGGAAACCCTGTGATAAAGTCCATTCCAACAGAATCCCATTTCCATTCCGGAATCTGTAGCGGTTGCAAACGTCCTGCGGGTCTTTGATGTCCTGCCTTGACTCTCTGACATATATCACACTTGGAGATATAGCTTCCGATTTCTCTCTTCATCTTATGCCACCAAAATTGTTCCTTCAAATCCTGATACATCTTCGTTCCTCCGGGGTGGATAGAATAAAGAGTATCATGGGCCTCTTTCAAATAACTTCTTTCAACTCTGAATCTTCTGGTGTGTCCTTTGTAGCACTGAACTCCTTCTTCGTCTTTGGTGAATCCGGGTGCTTTGCCTGTACCGACACGACGTTTGATTCCGTCGATACTAGCATTTCCTTTTTGTGCCTCTTTGATCTGGCTGATCAAAGTGGGTTTAAGTTCTATGCTAGCCAAAAATCCTTCACTTACTAATTCCATTCGGAAATCTTCCATCTCTTTGTGCAAACTTGGTTGCTCCTTCAAAATCATGGAGTTCAAGCTGCACGGCAATCTGCTAAGGGCATCTTCTACCACATTGGCTTTACCGGGGTGATAGTGAATGTCCAGATAATAGTCCTTGATTAGTTCAATCCGTCTTCTCTGTCTCATATTCAGCTCCTTCTGAGTGAATATATATTTCAGGCTCTTGTGATCCGAATAAATCTCACAATGGTTTCCCAGGAGGTAATGCCTCCATGTTTTCAGGGCTAGAACTACGGCTGCTAGTTCAAGGTCATGGGTTGGATAATTATGTTCATGCTGTTTTAGTTGTCAGGATAGATAAGATATAACTTTGCCTTCTTGCATTAGCACACATCCGAGACCGATCTTGGATGCGTCACAATACACATCAAAGGGCTTCGTGATATCCGGCATGATCAAGATTGGGGCTCAAATCAATCTCTTCTTGAGTTCTTGAAAACTCGCTTCACATTTGTCCGTCCATTCAAACTTATTATCCTTCTTCAGCAATTGGGTCATGGGTCTAGAGATACTCGAGAATCCTTCTACAAACTTGCGGTAGTATCCCGCTAATCCGAGAAATGCACGAACTTGGGTTTGACTGGTTGGGGCTTTCCACTCTTCGACATCCTTCACCTTCGCAGGGTCAACGGAAATTCCTCCGGCTGATACAATATGTCTGAGGAATCCTACCTCCTATAACCAGAATTCATATTTGCTAAACTTGGCATATAGCTGATGCTCTCTAAGGGTTCCAAGAATGGTCCTTATATGTAGCTCATGTTCTTCTTCTGATTTGGAATAAATCAGAATGTCATCAATGAAAACAACGACAAACTTATCTAGGAAGTTCATAAAAATCTTATTCATGAGGTTCATGAAATAAGCGGGGGCATTGGTTAATCCAAAAGACATGACAGTATACTCGTATAATCCATATATGGTGGTAAAGGCAGTCTTTGGAATATCCTCTATGCGAATCTTGAGTTGATGATAGCCAGTTCTAAGATCAATCTTAGAAAACACTTTGGCACCAGTCAACTGGTCAAACAAATCTTCTATCTTCGGCAACAGGTACTTGTTTTTGATAGTGACATCATTCAACTTCCGATAATCCGTACACAAACGGTTACCTCCATCTTTATTGTCCACAAACAAGACAGGTGATCTCCAAGGTGACGCACTTGGTTGAATCAGTCCAATTTCCAACATGGTATCCAGTTGCTTCTTCAGTTCTGCTAGTTCAGACGGGTTCATACTATATGGTCTCTGGGCTATGGGTCCGGTTCCAGGTATTAGTTCAATGATAAACTCAATATCCTGATCCGGGGGCATACCTGGCAAAACATATGGAAATACATCGGGGTATTCACAGACTATCCGGACTTGGTCAATGGTTGGCTGGGCTATACTCTTGTTGCACTTGAATTGACGGGGCAAGGTTTCAGATATATGCTCGACTGATATTCCGGCTGTACTGGTCATGGTTATGGCTTTCTTGGCATAGTCAATTAATCCTTTGTGTTTGGACATCCAATCCATTCCTAGTACTACTTCCAAACCTTTAGTTCCGAGTACTATTAGATTAGCATAAAAATCTATGCCATGGATTCGGATAGGGACGGCTTTGCAAATTTGCCTAGCTTTGGTAGTTAAACCGGGTATTTGAACAATCATAACATGCTTCAATTTGGTGGGTTGAATCTTACTAGTGCATGCAAATTCTTCAGTGACAAATAAGTGCGATGCACCAGAATCAAACAACACTCTTGCAAGTACTGAGTTAACAGAAAACATACCCAGCACGACATCTGGCGCTTCTTGGGATTCTTCAGCATGCATGAGAAAGAGACGGTCGTTGCGGTTGAGCGAGTTTCCCGGGGCAAACCTTCTTCCGGGCTAAACACAACGTTGCTGCTGAGTTGGGGCATTTGCATTGGGGGCTGCGGCAATCTTCTTGGGGCACTCATTGGAGTAGTGACCCTTGGTTCCACATTCATAACAAGCCACTTGCGACTTGTCCTTCGCTGCAACAGGCACATCATTGCTTCCAGTCCTTGGAGCAGTGTTGGGGTTGGTGGCGGCATTGTTGTTGTTGAACTTGGGTAGGGCACGATTGAAATTACTGGAGTTGCCGGAGTTGTTGTGGTTTCCTCCGGGCCTTGGGTTTCCACGGTTGGGATAGGTCGGACGGTTCATCGGGGTTCGGTTGGTTCTTGGGGCAAATCCTGGAGATGGGTTGGGGCGATACTTTGGTGTATGGTGGGTTCCTGGTTGATGCATCATGCGACGCTTGCAGTTCTCATAGGCTTGGTTGATATTTCCTTCCATCTGAATGGCAGAGTCAACTAAGGCTTCAATGTCAGCAAAGGGGATATTGACTAACACTGTCTGCATCTCATCATGCAGACCATTCAGGAATCTCTCTTTCTTCTTGGCTTCAGTGTCGACCTCATCCGGGGCATACCTAGCTAATGACAAGAATTTGTCACGGTATTCCACTATGGTCATCCTTCCTTGCTTCAGTTCCCTGAATTCATCTCTCATCCTCTTGATTAAACCCGGTGGCACATGGGTTCTGCTGAACTTGACTTTGAATTCATCCCAAGTCATCATCCGACCTCCGGTCATTGCACAAACGCTGTTCCACCAGGCTCGTGCATCTCCGGCCAGATAGTGGGTGTCGAATAGAACTTTCTCGTTAGCTTCCACTCCTGCGACTTCCAGATTGTTCTCCATGGTTTGTAGCCAATCATCTGCATCTAAGGGCTCTTCTGACTTAGTGAAAACAGGTGGATTGGTGTTTTGGAAATTCTTGAGCTTAGATCCATGGTTGTCCTGATTTCCATGGCCTTGATTGTTGTTGGCCATCTGGGCGATGTGTTGAAGGGTGGCTAAGTTGGCTTGACGTTCGGCTCGTTCAGCTTCGCGGTCAGAAACCAACATTTGCAAGATCTGCAACATCGGGTCCGGGGATGAACCGCTTCCTCCACGAGGCATCTGAAGATTGAGATAGATCATGACAAAAGAGGGAAAATTCTAAGGTTCAGGGGTTGTTGAAAAGTTTTTGAAGTTTGACTCAGATTTTTTTCTAGCAACTTGCTTTTCATTCATTCATAACACACAGTACAAACACACACCACAACAAAGGAAAACATATGGTTTTAAGAACCATTCTAGGAAACTACGATACAGTGGGACCAAATACAACTCACTAATGCTAGTGCTCAAGTGCTACTATTCCTCGGAGTCAGTGTCCTCATCATCCTCATCATCAGCATCATCGATGAAGGCGAAATCATCCTCATCCGTGAAGAAGTCCATGGCTTGATCCTCCAGAAAGTCATCATCATCACTGAGATAGGAGTAGGGGTCTCCATAAAGGTCTTCCCTTGCATTCTCCCTCTCCTCCAACTGCATGTCTCTCTCGTGGATGGTCTCCTCCAAATCCATGATCCGGTGGCGAAGACGAGCAATGATGCGCTCCTTCTTGTCGAGCTGACGGCGACGAGACTTGTGATCCTTCACTAGCATGGCGAGGGTCTGATCCTTCTTCTTGGCGATGGCGTACTTGTGGTTAGCGTAGGAACGGGCATTGTCCAACTCCTTCTGACGGTCGTACATCATGAAGCTGAGGTGGTCTAGTTGACTCTTTAGCTCAGGGTGGTATGGGGCCTCCAGTGGCTGTCCCATAACATCACGCCTTGGGTAGAACTCAAAACGGGTACCCTTGATCTAATTGATACTCTGCCCACACAGACGAGCAAGAGCTTCCTGCATGGCCCTGGCAAGTCCATCGAGCCAGTTGTTATCTCTTAAGGTGAACTGAATTCCCTCTGCAGTGGGAGGTTCAATCTTTCCTCGAAGACTCGCAACAACTAGTCACTGCAATTCTTCTCCTTCCTGATCATTGAGCTAAGCTCCGAAGAACTCGGGGTGTGGACGCTCCAATATCTCCGACAACTGGTCCAAGTCATGCTCAAAGATGAGGCTACTCCATTCCCCAACTGATAAAAATTGATGTACTTCACGTCCATCTATAAGAATATAGGATGAGTAAGTTAGTAGAGTGATCAAGTGTGTCAAATTTTAGGTAATTTTACAAGAATTTTTGAGGAACATGAATTTTCATGAAAGAGTCTAAGTGATAAGAATGAGAATAAGTTTTTGTAAATACTCACTTCTTTTGGTTTGGAAACTAAGTTTTTGATTCAAATGTCCATTCTAACTAGGGTCTCCTATGGTCAGGATGTCTCTGATACCAACTTGTCAACACCCGGATTTTTAATCACAGATGCTTGTTATGCCATACATCGCAATCCCAGGATTACCATTTTTGCGAGACATAACAGATTTGGATATCACAGTACATCATCCATTACAAACCATACATAAGGTCTTACACAAATAAGGATCTCATGATCCAGTTCTTAATACAACTCAAGCAGCGGAATAACATAAAGATAACGATAGCATAGGCGAAGCTCCATCTTCGGGTTCACAGGCAATGCTGACGATGGGAGATGATCCTAGTTGTCGTAACCTTCCTGTGGTCCATCATCCTGGTACTCCTCTTCATAGTCTGGTCACGGGAATAGCCAGGGACAAAGCCATGAGTACTCTTTAAGTACTCGCAAACTAATACTAACAAGTTAAGGGGGTTTTGTTAGTAGGATACTAAGCTCTAGGTTTGTTTTGCAAAAAGCCAGATTTACCTCTACTAAGTTCAGAAGCAAAGAAAGCTAGTTGAAAGTTTTATAACACCTAAGTGGTAACTTGCATTTCATGTCACAACTCTGTTGTGGTCAAGTCAAAGTCACAATTCATTTCACAAGTTGTTTTGAAAACATCTGACGATAGAACAGTATGGCCACTCCAACTGTCCATAACCGCGGACGCGGCTATTCGAATAGTTTGACACTGTACAGAGATTGTACACTTTCACCACAACATTCGATACATCCGTCAGGAACAATCCTGATTTCACCATACTCAGTATACGGATAATCAATCCTAACCTTTCCATTACACGCCCTAGTATAGGCACCTCTCTTGTGAGTTTGGCCTCACAACCATGACCAATTGTCATCTTGGGTACTGCACAGGTGGACAATCTTCACAAGGTAGCCTCAGCTCAGACCTTGTCTGCAAGGGAACCCATACTAAGGTATATAAATTTCAAGTTAAGCCCTACCCAATTTTCGGGTATTGTGGTTGTACGGTAAAATTGGAATGGTATCGGATCCAGACAACCATCAGTTTTATAAAGGGCTAAGGCTCATGCCTCAACATTTTCATCATCAAAATCATCTGGTGTTCAAGAACACATTATTCAACACCCGAATATTTTTAATCCCAAATGCCTGTTATGCCATACATCGCAATCCCAGGATTACCATTTTTGCGAGACATAACAGAATTGGATACCATAGTACATCATCCATTACAACCGTACATAAGTTCTTACACAAATAGGGATCTCATGATCCAATTCTTAATACAACATCAAGCAGCGGAATACGTAATAGTAACAGTAGCGTAGGCGAAGCTCCATCTTCGGGGTCACAGGCAATGCTGACGATGGGAGATGATCCTAGTTGTCGTAACCTTCCTGGGGTCCATCCTCCAGGTACTCCTCTTCATAGTATGGCCATGGGAATAGCCAGGGACAAAGCCATGAGTACTCTTTAAGTACTCGCAAACTAATACTAACAGGTAAAGGGGTTTTTGGATAATAGGACACTAGGCTCTAGGGTTGTTTTGCAAAAGCCAGATTTACCTCTACGAAGTTCCAAAGCTAATCACAATTTTATAACTCCTAAGTGGAAACTTGTAACTCATGTCACAACCCTGTTGTGGTCAAGTCAAAGTCTCAATTCATTTCATAAGTCATTTTGAAAAGTCTGACGGGGGAACAGTATGGCCACTCCAACTGTCCATAACCGCGGACGCGGCTATTCGAATAGTTTGACACTCTGCAGAGATTTTACACTTTCACCACAACATTCAATACATCCGTCAGGAACAAATCCTGAATTCACCATACTCAGTATGCGGATAATCAATCCTAACCTTTCAATTACACGCCCTAGTACAAGCACCTCTCCTGTGAGTTTGGCCTCCCAACCATGACCAACTGTCATCTTGGGTACTGCACAGGTGGACAATATTCACAAGGTAGCCTCAGCTCAGACCTTGGCCGTGAGGGAACTAATACTAAGGTATATAAGTTTCCAGTCAAGCCTTACCCAATCTTCGGGTATTGTGGTTGTACGATAAAATTGGAATGGTATCGCATCCAGACAACCATCAGTTTTATAAAGGTCTAAGGCTCATGCCTCAACATTTTCATCACCAAAATCATCAGGTGTTCGGAAACACATGTCCAAAACATTTCAATAGAATGATCCATCATTCCAAGGTTTTCATAACCATTTTTCCACCAAGTATTCCCATCTAAAGTTGATCAAGTTTTATGCTTAGCACTAGCATCTACAGGTGGGGGTAAGCAATAATGAGGGGTGGTAAACTAGTGGAGTTCTAACTAAGTTCAATCTCATGCCTTAAGATGACATCAAGATTATCTAGCTTAGGCCAAATTTTATGCTCTTTATGCAACCTTCAAATATATCTTTCTAGGATCTACCATTCACTTAGGTAAAGTCGAGGTAAGAGCTTTGATAAAGAAATAAAGTAAGAAGCTTGCAAGTAAAACTAGGATTGGTTTATCAAATGGGTATGATCACATATGCTTATGGCATATAGTAGGCATAGTAACAGGTATTGGTTTGTGGCATCAGTAGGGTATCTTGCAAAGGTTGGCTTGCATTGGTCCACTTAATTAATAAAGCTTGCTAAAGTAGAGTATCTTGCAAGTTTTAGCTTGCATCAATATCAGTATAAGCTTGCCTTGTGCAGAGCAGTGGTTGAAGTTCTCCTCGGCTTCTTCTTCGTAGAATCCTCCTTCCTCCTCGTATCCTTGGTCGGTACTAGCGTCTATGAATAAATACGAGGTACACAATCACCAAACAATGCTTAACTACCTGCAATCATCACACACAAGGGTCCTATAGATGATCTAACATCATCACTAACATTACAAGATTAAGGCTTGGTTTAATTCCTTTTATTTTTAGAAAAGTAATTTCTACTCATTGAAAAACTACTTAAGTTTTAATATTCTCCAAACCAAACATGGGATCATGTTGACACATGTCATCACCACATATTTTAGTCCATGGGAATCTGATTTAAAGTGGTGTCACAATTTAATAAGGTTTTACCCTTTTATTTTAATTAAATAAAGTGACTAGAAATACCTATGTAGCATTCTTTTATTACTTGAACATTATTTCTGTAAGTAAATCTATATATTTTTATCTATTATGAAAGGTATGGTTAAATGTGATTTTTGAGAGTTGGAATCAACTCAAAAGCTATTATGGTTTAAATTTGAAAAATGTTTGAATGCAGAAAAGCTTCTGCCTTGTTATTTTTACCATGGGTGATCTATATATCCAACTGACTTGAATCCAACGGGCTTGGATTCAGCATTCCCAGACCTTTCTAACAAAATTGGTTTCATTCAATTTGGTGCACTGAATCGATCTGGGTTGATTTTTGAAGTTGGGTACAAAAGTAAGTTTGAAACAAAATAGAAAAGGTTTAATTCAAATAACTGGGTTGCGCGGGAAAAGTTGACGGGCCGGCCTGCTAAGCGCGGTGCTTCCGCGAGCTGCTTAAGTGGGTGTCCCCACTCGTCAGTGAGACAGGGGGTGCGAAGCGGTACGGGGCAGCGTTGGTCATTCGATCTGATTCTAATCCAACGGCTGGGAGTCATCGTCGATGTTGAGTAACGCCGGCGAGAAAGAAACCTAGGGCGGCCAGTGGGGGTTGCTGGGGGCTCACCGGGGTGCTGGCGAGGGTCGGCGAGGCGGGTGAACGACGAAGTCGACGACGCCGAACTCAGGGGTGGTCGCGGCAGCTCCTGGGGTGGACGAAATCGATGGCGCCCTTCTTCTCCAGAGGCGGCGGGCTCCGGTGAAATTCCGGTGATGCGCTGCTCGCCTTGCTCTGGGAACGGTGTGGCACGATCAGTGAGGAGAGGGGAGTAGAATGGTGTGAAGAATTCGAGCGGGGGTGGCCTCTATTTATAGTCGAGCGAGGGGACCGTCGGGGCGCACGGTGAGCTCGTCGGGGGCGATGGTACAGACGGCTATCGGCATGGGCGAAGTTAGGGGTGGTGCGGTGCTCCCTGGCGATGCTCAACGACACGGTGGCGAGACGTGGGGCGGTGCGGTTTGGTCGGAACGCGACGGTGCTCTGCGCGTGCCCGACGGAGAACTTAATGGCGCACAGCGCGCGTGGTCCGCGCGGCGGCGAACGAGCGTGTCTGTGGGATTGCTGGGACGGTGGTGATCACGTATGCACACGGCTAGGGCAGCGCGCGGTCTTTGGGCGTCGGTCGAGGGTGGCGCACGGGGCGTGCTCTCGGCATGGTTGCTGGCGAGGTTGGCATGGTTCGTGCGTGTGGTCCAGTGGCTGGCAACGTTCGAGCGGTGGACGGGGAGTGGCGGTGGGGTGTTGGCTTGCTCCCAGACATGCTGGCTAGGCTTGTTTCTCCTCCTAGCTTGCTGTCGACATGGGGGTTACAAGGGTGTGCTCAGCTATTCACCATTGATGGCAATGCCAAGCTTACAGTGGGGCTAGTGCTTGGTTTAGCTTGCTAGATGATCTACTGAGATGGTTGTGAGCTAAAGAGGGAACAAGTTAGGCTTCAATCACTGCTCACTATAGTGTTTAGATTTTTTATGATTTGTGTCTGCAACCTGTTTGATGAAACGGCCGCAAGAAGTCAAGTTTTGAATTTTGAAAATATTTTTGGTGGGTGTGCTAGGTTGGTGCTGGGGAGTCTGCAGATCCTTGGGTTTTGAAAGTTGAGCTTGTTTGAGTGGTTTTTGAAAAAGTGGGATCTTCCCATATGATAAAGATTCAATTTTGAATTGTCATTTAAACTATGCATTTGAAAGTTTCTGGATGATCAAAAGGTGGGCCTTGATACTTTGTTATGAGTACATTCAAGGGGTGCAAAGATCCAGAAAAGTTTCTGTTAGGTTCTGAAATTTTGAGACAGCCAAAGTAGGTATGGGAGTTAAATTGGTCAAAATGACCATTCCTTTATTTTATTTATTTTGATTTACTTGTCTTTGGGAAAAGTGTGGGAAATGTTTTAGATGATGTTTATTTCACCTAAGAAACATTTTACAAGCAAGGAAACATACAAACAAGGTGGTTCAAAAGAATTTCAAATTCAATGCATACTCATATGCATGCATTCCTAATTTTATTTAGAAAAGTTTTTGTTAACCCTAATTTTGATGATTAGAGTTTGATGATCCAAGTTTAGTATTTTTGGGATGTTACAAACCTTCCCCCCTTAAACAAAATCTCGTCCCGAGATTTCAAAAAGGACGAAAAAGATTACCTAGGATTTGAAGAGATCGGGAAACTCCGTCCTGATGTGATCTTCGCGCTCCCAGGTAGCTTCCTCTTCTATGTGGTTGCTCCACTGAATTTTGAGAAACTTGATGCTTCGGGTTCGGGTAGTTCTGAAGGCTTCTTCCGAAATACGGATGGGTACTTCGGGATAGGTCAGGTCATCGTTGATCTCTATGGTCCGATGGTCGATATTCTTGAACACTTCTGTCTTCTCGGGGACTTCGAGACACTTGCGAAGTAATGAGATATGGAACACATTGTGGACTGCTGACATCTCTTCGGATAGTTCCAATTGATACGACACTTCTCCTCGACGGTTCAGAATCTTGAAAGGTCTGATATATCTGGGGGCTAACTTTCCTTTGAGTTGGAAACGCTGAATTCCCTTCAATGGCGACACTTTTAGATAAACAAAATCTCCTATGTTGAAGGCGAGGTCTTGACGTCTCTTGTCGGCATAACTCTTCTGCCTGGATTGGGCGGTCTTGAGGTGCTCATGAATCTTGTGAACCTTCTCTTCTGCTTCTCGTAGGATGTCGGGTCCGAAAATCTGACTCTCTCCTACTTCCGACCAGTTCAAAGGGGTGCGACACTTTCTTCCGTACATGAATTCAAATGGGGCCATTTGCAAACTGGCTTGATAACTATTATTGTATGAAAATTCTGCCAACGGCAGACAGCCTT
Source organism: Avena sativa (assembly GCA_916181665.1). NCBI lineage: Eukaryota > Viridiplantae > Streptophyta > Magnoliopsida > Poales > Poaceae > Avena > Avena sativa. The sequence goes on from OV702295.1 coordinate 355,522,579, forward strand.
CCCACTTGGATCCATATTCTAACACACATGCTCTCAGCATATCTTCGAGTATTTGATTTACTCGCTCCGTTTGTCCATCGGTCTGAGGGTGATACGCGGTACTGAAATCTAGGCGGGTTCCTAAACCTTCTTGGACTTTCTTCCAGAATTTCGAGGTAAACTGTGTTCCTCGATCCGATACGATGTTCTTGGGGACTCCATGCAAACTAACTATTCTAGCGATGTACAACTCTGCTAGCTTCGAACTCTGATATGTGGTTTTGACAGGCAAGAAATGGGCGACTTTGGACAATCTGTCCACTATGACTCAGATAGAGTCATTTCCCCTACTAGAAGTAGGCAGTCCAGTGATAAAGTCCATTCCAACGGAATCCCATTTCTATTCCGGAATCTGCAAGGGTTGCAACAATCCAGCGGGTCTTTGATGTCCTGCCTTGACTCGCTGACATATATCACACTTGGCGATATAGCTTCCGATTTCTCGCTTCATCTTATGCCACCAAAATTGCTCCTTCAAATCTTGATACATCTTCGTTCCTCCGGGATGGATAGAATAAAGAGTATCATGAGCTTCCTTCAAAATAACTTCTTTCAACTCAGAATCTGTTGGTACACAAAGGCGTCCTTTGTACCACAGAACTCCTTCTTCGTCTTCGGTGAATCCGGGTACTTTGCCTGTACCGATACGACGCTTGATTCCATCGATATTAGCATTTCCTTTCTGTGCCTCTTTGATCTGGCTGATCAAAGTGGGTTGAAGTTCTATACTAGCCAAAAATCCTTCGCTCACCAATTCCATTCGAAATTCTTCTATATCTTTGTGCAAACTTGGTTGCTCCTTCAAGATCATGGAGTTCAAGCGGCACGGCAATCTGCTAAGGGCATCTGCTACCACATTGGCTTTACCAGGGTGATAGTGAATGTCCAGGTCGTAATCCTTGATTAGCTCTATCCATCTCCTCTGTCTCATATTCAGCTCCTTCTGAGTGAATATATACTTCAGGCTCTTGTGATCCGTGTAGATCTCACAACGGTTTCCCATCAGGTAATGTCTCAATGTCTTCAGGGCTAGAACTACGGCTGCGAGTTCGAGGTCATGGGTTGGGTAGTTTTGCTCGTGCTGCTTCAGTTGTCGAGATAGATAAGATATAACTTTGCCTTCTTGCATTAGCACACATCCGAGACCAATCTTGGATGCGTCACAATACACATCGAAGGGTTTCGTGATATCCGGCATGATCAAGATTGGGGCTGAGATCAATCTCCTCTTGAGTTCTTGAAAACTCGCTTCACACTTGTCTGTCCATTCAAACTTCTTGTCCTTCTTCAGCAATTGGGTCATGGGTCGGGCGATACTCGAAAATCCTTCTACGAACTTGCGGTAATATCCCGCCAATCCGAGAAAAGCACAGACTTGGGTTTGAGTGGTTGGGGCTTGCCAATCTTCTACATCTTTTACTTTGGCAGGGTCAAAGGCAATTCCTCCAGCTAATACAATGTGATCGAGGAATCCTACCTCCTGTAACCAGAATTCACATTTGCTAAACTTGGCATACAACTGATGCTCTCTAAGGGTTCCAAGAATGGTCCTTAGGTGTAGCTCATGTTCTTCTTCTGATTTGGAATAAATCAGAATGTCATCAATGAAAACAACGACAAACTTATCCAGGAAGTCCATAAAAATCTTATTCATGAGGTTCATGAAATAAGCGGGGGCATTGGTTAATCCAAAAGACATGACTGTATACTCGTACAATCCATATCTGGTGGTAAAGGCAGTCTTTGGAATTCCTCTGCACGAATTTTGAGTTGATGATAACCAGTTCTAAGATCAATCTTAGAAAACACTTTGGCACCGGTCAACTGATCAAACAAATCCTCTATCTTGGGCAAGGGGTACTTGTTCTTGATGGTGACATCATTCAATTTCTGATAATCCGTACACAAACGGTTACCTCCATCTTTCTTGTCCACAAACAAGACAGGTGATCTCCATGGTGACGCACTTGGTTGAATCAATCCGATTTCCAGCATGGCATCCAGTTGCTTCTTCAGTTCTTCTAACTCTGATGGGTTCATACTATAGGGTATCTGGGCTATGGGTCCTGTTCCGGGGATTAGTTCGATGATAAACTCGATATCCCGATCTGGGGGCATACCGGGCAAAACATCTGGAAATACATCGGGGTATTCACAGACTATATGGACTTGGTCAATGGTAGGTTGGGCTATACTCTTGTTGCATTTGAATTGACGAGGTAAGGTTTTAGATATTTGCTCGACTGATATTCCGGCGGTACTGGTCATGGTGATGGCTTTCTTGGCACAGTCAATCAATCCTTTATGTTTGGACATCCAATCCATTCCTAGTACTACTTCCAAACCTTTAGTTCCGAATACTATTAGATTAGCATAAAAATCTATTCCATGGATTCGGATAGGGACGGCTTTGCAAATTTGCCTAGCCTTGGTGGTTGATCCGGGAATTTGCACAATCATTACATGCTTCAGTTTGGTTGGTTGAATTTTACTAGTGCATGCAAATTCTTCAGTGACAAATGAATGCGATGCACCAGAATCAAACAACACTCGTGCAAGTACTGAATTAACAGAAAACATACCCAGCACGACGTCTGGCGCTTCTTGAGCTTCTTCAGCATGCATGAGAAAAAGACGGCCATTGCGGTTGAGTGAATTCCCTGGGGCAAACCTTCTTCCGGGCTGACCACGACGTTGCTGCTGAGCTGGGACATTGGCATTGGGGGCTGCGGCATTCTTCTTGTTGGGGCACTCGTTGGAATAGTGGCCATTATTTCCACAGTCATAACAAGTCACTTGCGACTTGTCCTTGGCTGCTACAGGCACAGCATTGCTTCCAGTCCTAGGGGCAGTGTTGGTGTTGGTCGCAGCATTGTTGTTGTTGAACTTGGGTGGGGCACGGTTGAAATTTCTAGAGTTGCCGGGGTTGTTGTGATTTCCTCCGGGTCTAGGGTTTCCACGGTTGGGATAGGTGGGACGGGTTATCGGGGGTATGTTGGTTCTCGGGGAAAATCCTGGAGATGGGTTAGGACGATACTTTGGGGTCTGATGGGTTCCTGGTTGATGCATCATACGACGCTTGCGGTTCTCATTGGCTTGGTTGATCTTTCCTTCCATCTGGATGGCAGAGTCGACAAGGGCTTCAATATCAGCAAAGGGGATATTGACTAACACCGTCTGCATCTCATCGTGCAGACCATTCAGGAATCTTTCTTTCTTCTTGGCTTCGGTGTCGATCTCATCCGGGGCATACCTAGCTAGTGACAAGAATTTGTCACGGTATTCCACTACAGTCATTCTTCCTTGCTTCAGTTCTCTGAACTCGTCTCTCATCCTCTTGATCAAACCTGGTGGCACATGGGTTCTGCTAAAGTTGACCTTGAATTCCTCCCAGGTCATCATCTGGCCTCCGGTCATTGCACGAACACTGTTCCACCATGCCCTGGCATCTCCGGCTAGATAGTGGGTGGCGAACAGGACTTTCTAGTTGGCTTCCACTCCGGCTACTTCTAAGTTATTTTCCATGGTCTGCAGCCAATCATCGGCGTCTAGGGGTTCTTCTGACTTAGTGAAAACAGGTGGGTTGGTATTCTGGAAATTCTTGAGCTTAGATCCATGGTTGTCCTGATTTTCGTGGCCTTGGTTGTTGTGGGCAAGCTGGGCTATCTGCTGCAGTGTGGCTAGGTTGGCTTGACGTTCCGCTCTTTCAGCTTCGCGGTCAGAAGTCAACATTTGCAGAATCTGTAACATCGGGTTCAGGGATGAACCACTTCCTCCACGTGGCATCTGAAGATTTAGATAGATCATGAGAAAAGAGGGAAATTTCTAAGGTTCTGGGATTTTGAAAAGTTTTTAAAGTTTGACTCGGATTTTTCTAGCAACTCGTTTTTCATTCATTCATTCATTCATTCATAGCACACGATACAACACACACCACAACAAAGAAAAGCAGATGGTTTTAAGAACCATTCTGAGAACTACGATACAGTGGGACCGAATACTACTCACTACGCTAGTGCTCAAGTGCTACTACTCCTCGGAATCTGTGGCCTCATCATCATCGATGAAGGTGAAATCGTCCTCATCGGTGAAGAAGTCCATAGCCTGATCCTCCAGAAAATCATCGTCATCGCTGAGATAGGAGTAGGGGTCTCCACAAAGATCTTATCTGGCATTCTCCCTTTCCTCCAACTGCATGTCTCTCTCGTGGATGGTCTCCTCCAGAGATGAGATGCGGTGGCAAAGACGGACAATAATGCGCTCCTTCTTGTCGAGCTGACGGCGGCGAGACTTGCGATCCTTTGCTAGCATGGCGATGGTCTGATCCTTCGTCTTGATGATGGCAGACTTGTGGTTGAAGTAGTCACGGCAGTTGTCCAACTCCTGCTGACGATCATACATCATGAAGCTAAGGTGGTCCAATTGAGTATTTAGCTCGGGGTGGTATGGGGCTTCCAGTGGTTGTCCATTAGCATCACGCCTTGGGCAAAACTCAAAGCGAGTACCCTTGATCTGATTGATGCTCTGCCCACACAGACAAGAAAGAGCTTCCTGCATGGCCCTGGCAAGTCCATCGAGCCAGTTGTTCTCTCTTAAGGTAAACTGAATCCCTTCCGCAGTGGGAGGTTCAATCTTTCCTCTGAGACTTGCAATAATTAGCCACTGCAGATCTTCTCCTCCTTGATCATTGAGCTGAGCTCTGAAGAACTCGGGGTGCGGACGCTCCAGAAGTTCCGAAAGCTGGTCCAAATCCCTCTCAAAGATAAGGTCTCCTCCATTCCCCAACTGATAAAACTTGCTATACTTCACGTCCATCTATAAGAATATAGGATGAGTAAGTTAGTAGAGTGATCAAGTGTGTCAAAATTTTATGTAGTTTGTAAGAGTTTTTGAGGAACATGAATTTTCATGAAAGAATCAAAGGGATAAGAATGATAATAAGTTTTTGTAAGTATTTGTTTTCTTTGGTTTTGAAACTAAGTTTTTGATTCAAACTTCCAATCTAACTAGGGTCTCCTATGGTCAGGATGGCTCTGATACCAACTTGTCAACACCCGGATTTTTAATCCCAGATGCCTGTTATGCCATACATCACAATCCCAGGATTACCATTTTTGCGAGACATAACAGAATTGGATACCATAGTACATCATCCATTACAACCGTACATAAGTTCTTACACAAATAGGGATCTCATGATCCAGTTCTTAATACAACATCAAGCAGCGGAATACGTAATAGTAACGGTAGCGTAGGCGAAGCTCCATCTTCGGGGTCACAGGCAATGCTGACGATGGGAGATGATCCTAGTTGTCGTAACCTTCCTGGGGTCCATCCTCCAGGTACTCCTCTTCATAGTCTGGCCATGGGAATAGCCAGGGACAAAGCCATGAGTACTCTTTAAGTACTCACAAACTAATACTAACAGGTAAAGGGTTTTTTGGATAATAGGACACTAGGCTCTAGGGTTGTTTTGCAAAAGCCAGATTTATCTCTACGAAGTTCCAAAGCTAATCACAATTTTATGACTCCTAACTGGGAACTTGTAACTCATGTCACAACCCTGTTGTGGTCAAGTCAAAGTCTCAATTCATTTCATAAGTCATTTTGAAAAGTCTGACAGGGGAACAGTATGGCCACTCCAACTGTCCATAACCGCGGACGCGGCTATTCGAATAGTTTGACACTCTGCAGAGATTTTACACTTTCACCACAACATTCAATACATCCGTCAGGAACAAATCCTGAATTCACCATACTCAGTATGCGGATAATCAATCCTAACCTTTCAATTACACGCCCTAGTACAAGCACCTCTCCTGTGAGTTTGGCCTCCCAACCATGACCAACTGTCATCTTGGGTACTGCACAGGTGGACAATATTCACAAGGTAGCCTCAGCTCAGACCTTGGCCATGAGGGAACTAATACTAAGGTATATAAGTTTCCAATCAAGCCCTACCCAATCTTCGGGTATTGTGGTTGTACAATAAAATTGAAATGGTATCGCATCCAGACAACCATCAGTTTTATAAAGGGCTAAGGCTCATGCCTCAACATTTTCATCACCAAAATCATCAGGTGTTCGAAAACACATGTCCAAAACATTTCAATAGAATGATCCATCATTCCAAGGTTTTCATAACCATTTTTCCACCAAGTATTCCCATCTAAAGTTGATCAAGTTTTATGCTTAGCACTAGCATCTACAGGTGGGGGTAAGCAATAATGAGGGGTGGTAAACTAGTGGAGTTCTAACTAAGTTCAATCTCATGCCTTAAGATGACATCAAGATTATCTAGCTTAGGCCAAATTTTATGCTCTTTATGCAACCTTCAAATATATCTTTCTAGGATCTACCATTCACTTAGGTAAAGTCGAGGTAAGAGCTTTGATAAAGAAATAAAGTAAGAAGCTTGCAAGTAAAACTAGGATTGGTTTATCAAATCGGTATGATCACATATGCTTATGGCATATAGTAGGCATAGTAACAGGTATTGGTTTGTGGCATCAGTAGGGTATCTTGCAAAGGTTGGCTTGCATTGGTCCACTTAATTAATAAAGCTTGCTAAAGTAGAGTATCTTGCAAGTTTTAGCTTGCGTCAATATCAGTATAAGCTTGCCTTGTGCAGAGCAGTGGTTGAAGTTCTCCTCGGCTTCTTCTTCGTAGAATCCTCCTTCCTCCTCGTATCCTTGGTCGGTACTAGCGTCTATGAATAAATACGAGGTACACAATCACCAAACAATACTTAACTACCCGCAATCATCACACACAAGGGTCCTATAGATGATCTAACATCATCACTAACTTTACAAGATTAAGGCCTGGTTTAATTCCTTTTATTTTTGGAAAAGTAATTTCTACTCATTGAAAAACTACTTAAGATTTAATATTCTCCAAACCAAACATGGGATCATGTTGACACATGTCATCACCACATATTTTAGTCCATGGGAATCTGATTTAAAGTGGTGTCACAATTTAATAAGGTTTTACCCTTTTATTTTAATTAAATAAAGTGACTAGAAATGCCTATGTAGCATTCTTTTATTACTTGAACATTATTTCTGTAAGTAAATCTATATATTTTTATATATTATGAAAGGTATGGTTAAATGTGATTTTTGAGAGTTGGAATCAACTCAAAAGCTATTATGGTTTAAATTTGAAAAATGTTTGAATGCAGAAAAGATTCTGCCTTGTTATTTTTACCATGGGTGATCTATATATCCAACTGACTTGAATCCAACGGGCTTGTATTCATCATTCCTAGACCTTTCTAACAAAATTGGTTTCATTCAATTTGGTGCACTGAATCGATCTGGGTTGATTTTTGAAGTTGGGTACAAAAGTGAGTTTGAAACAAAATAGAAAAGGTTTAATTCAAGTGTTAGCTTGCCTTGTGCAGAGCAGTGGTTGAAGTTCTCTTCGGCTTCTTCCTTGTAGTATCCTCCTTCCTCCTCGTATCCTTGGTCGGTACTAGCGTCTATAAATAAATACGAGGTACACAATCACCAAACAATACTTAACTATTTCCAATCATCACTCAAAGGTTCACACTAGATGATCTATCATCATCACTATCATTACAAGGTTAAAGCACTTGTCTTATTTATTTTAATTTGAGAAAAGTAATTTCTATTCATTGAAAAACTACTTAAGATATAATATTCTCCAACTCAAACATGGGATCATGTTGACACATGTCATCACCACATATTTCAGTACATGGGAATGTGATTTAAAGTGGTGTCACAATTTAATAAGGTTTTACCTTTATATTTTAATTAAATAAAGTGACTAGAAATGCCTATGTGGCATTCTTTTATTACTTGAACATTTTATCTGCAAGTAAACCCATATGTTTTTATATATTCTGAAAGGTATGGTCAAATGTGATTTTTAAGAGTTGAAATCAACTCAAAAACTCTTATGGTTGAATTTTGAAAATTGTTTGATGCAGAAAAGCGTCTGCCTTTTTATTTTTACCATGGTTGATCTACACATCCAAATGGTTTGAATCCAACGCGCTTGGATTAATCATTTCAGTACCTTTCTAACAAAATTAGTTTCATGCATTTTGGTTTAGTGAATAGATCTGGGTTGATTTTTGAATCTAGGTACAGAACTGTGTTTGAAATTAAATGAATAAAACTAAATTTGAATTGTTGGGTCGCGCGGGAGGTTTTACTGGGCCGGCCCACTACGCACAGCGCACGCGCGGGCTAGTTAAGTGGTTGTCCCCACGCGTCAGTGAGACGGGGAGGGGCGAAGCGGTACGGGTCAATGTGGACTGTGGGATCTAGTTCTAATCAAACGGCTCTAGTTCATTGTCCATGTCGGGTAGCGCCGGTGAGACATAACCCTAGCGCGGCAGGTGGGGGTCGTGGGAGGCTCATCGGGGCTCAGGCGAGGGTCGGCGACGGGGGCGAATGACGAAGTCGACGGCGGCGGTTCTCTTGGTACCGACAGCTTCTCCTGGGGCGGCTCCAATCGACGGCTCCCTTCTTCTCCAGTAGCGGCGGGCTCCGGCCAAATTCCGGCGAGAGAGAGCTCGCCTTGCTCCGGAAAGAAGTGAGAAGGATCAGTGAGAGCTGGGAAGTGAGATGGTGTGGAGGAATCGAGCTGGGGAGGCCTCCTTTTATAGGCGAGCAAGAGGGGCAGCACGGCGTGGGCTGAGGTCGTCAGAGGCGACGGTACAGGTGGCTATCGGTGTGGCCGAGGGTAGGGGACGATGCGTGGTCCCCTGGCGATCGTTGCTAGCTTAAAGGCGAGGCGTAGGGCGGTGGGATTTGGTCTGGAACATGCGGTGCTCTGCGCGGTACCGACGGCAAACTTCGCGGCGTGCGGCGGCTACGGGGTATGGTCGAGAAAACAAGCATGTCTAGTGGTCTCCTGGGACGTTGGGGTTCATGCTGGTGGGCGGCAAGGGCTCGAGGTGGTCGGGTTGAGTGGGAACGGCGCGTCCACGGTGGTGCGCATCGGCATGGTCGACAGTGGCGCGGGCACGGCGTTTTCGGCGGTTCATGTCTCTGTCTTCGAGTTAGGGCTGGTCTAGAGGGGGCGGTGAGGCATGGGCAGCATGCCAGACAAGGTTGGCACAACTAGTTCTTCCTCTAGCTTGTTGTCCACATTGGGGTGGCAAGGTGAGGCTCGGCCTGCTCACCATTGATGGCAATGGCAAGCTCACAGTGGTGCTAGAGGTTAATAACTAAGCTAGATGATCTACTAAATGCTTGTTGCAACCAGAGAGGGAACAAGGTTGGCCAAATTTACTGCTGCAAATAGTGTTAGATGTTTGTTTGATTTGTATCTGCAAGGTGTTTGATGAAATGGCCGCAAGAACTTTGAATTTGAATTTTGGATTCAAACTTGGTGGGTTTGCTAGGCACATACTAGGGAGTGTCTGGTTAATTGGATTAGTCAAGGGGCACTGGTTTGGTTGAGTTTTTAAAATGGGTGATCTTCACATATGATAAAGATTCAATTTTGAATTGTGATTTGAATGAGGTTTCCAAATGTTTCTGTAAGTTTGAAAGGTGGGATTTGATTCACTTTTACTTGTTCTAGCAAGGCGTGAAAAGAATAGGGAAAGTTTCTGTTTTAAATCTTGAACTAGAAACACTCAAAGTGACCTAGTCAGCAAGATTGGCAAAAATGACCATTTGCTTTATTTGATTTGTTTTTTATTTTCTCTTGATTTGTTTCTGCATGGAAATGTTTTATATGGTGTTATTTTCCTCTTTAAACCATTTCTTGCTATTTAGGTTAATCACACAAGTTCATTCATGCATTTATCAAATCATCTCATTCACACATGCACTCATATGATTTTAATTAATCAAAGTTTTTTGTTAATCCTAATTTTAGTGATTAGAGTTTGATGATCATTGTTTTATATTTTTGGGATGTTACACTGACCATGGTTTTGGTAACAGACTAGTAGGATTATTGAAGTTGGGATGAAATCTACCAAGAGGAGTTCCGGCTAATTATGGGTTGCTTGCCTACACACATACTTATAAGATTATAATTGTTACACTTATCACTCATCCACTTGGCATAATCACTATCACCATGAACTGTATCTCCCCGCGCCTGCTTTTTCATCTGCGGAAAAAAACAAACAATTGAATCGTTCTTTACTTTTATGCTTTTTATTCTAAAGTTTACATTTTAGTTTTATTTAAATACATTAAACTTAATCCAAATTTGTTCTTATTTCAACACATGAAGTTGATGGCTGTGAAATATAGCCATCCAGGTCCGTATTTAAACTAGATATTATTCATACATTTGATGAAATATCTCTCTATTTCCTGTCAGTAATTCCTAATGATCAGACGGGTATGCAATCCTTTCTTGCTATTTTTGCATACGCAGATAATGACGTATTATGAAGGGAATCACTATATAAATGCCAAAGATACAAGATTTCCAACACGCCAAAGAAACTAGGAGTCGTGAGGAGGCAACTGCAAGTTTAACGACCAACTATACGGCCCACCACCGTATAGTTGCGGCCGTATAGTTTGCACTGACCTCCTTAGGTCAAACAGAACAACTTTCGTGAAGGGACCCCTATATAAAGAGTATTCAGGCAACGAGAAAAGAGCCGTCCCCGACTCCACAACATTGCTTCTTTCATCCTCAACTCTCCCTGCCGCCACGCCGGAGGAATAGATCTAGATCTAAACCTCTAAACCCTTTTCCACCACCATAGCCATCTTTCACCACTTGTAATAGTAGATCTCATATCCAATTGGCGACATTGTAAGACTATTTGTTATCAACTCTATGATCTCTATTACAATGCTTATGATTGTCGATTTCATCTCTATGTGTGAGTAATTCTCCTTGGGCTAAGGGCTTCGGCCTAGCCATGTAGATTTTGTGCATGTTATTTATCATAGATGGGATCATGTATTAGTTTGTATGACTTGATGATTGTAGTACCCTATCTTGCCTTAATCTAAGGACTTGTTAGGTACCCAAGACCCCGAGGATTCATCCAGATAAAGGGAGTGTGAGTAACGACTGATCTGCATGATAGGAACCCCAGTGACAAAAAGGGTAGTATGGCTATATATGAGGAACTTACTTGGGATTAACGGTGACATCACTATGCATACCATTAGTTCTCTTTCTTCCATGGATCAGACTAGTATGTTATTGCCATAAGCGGTTGCGGGGGCGATAACATTTATGGATGCACTGCCCACATATAATTATCCTGCTCTACAATTAGATGAGTACTTTATCACTATCTATTATTCCCATCAGATGTTTTGCACAGCTAGTGGTGAAAACCGAAGACCCTAGGCCCTCTCTCTCCATCAACAATAACAACAACAATAACAACAAGAAGAAGATCGCAAACTCTTGGTCCGGAACGCAATAGGAATTATAAAAATCTCGAAGGTCCGTTAAGGTAATATCACTTTGCTCTCTGCTACCCGAGGATTCGATAAACCTAGGTCTACTAGGGAAACAAAGCTATACTACATCCGTAATCCGGATCGAAGGTATCAACCCTTTTTCAGGCGCCATTGCCGGGGAAGCAATATCTACCCTGGTGAGGTTAGTAGGAATGTTGCTAGTTTTTATTTCTCGTTTTTAATTTTGTTAGTTTGCTTTCAGTTTTATTTGAAAAACGAAAAAAATTAGTTAATCTTTTTAATTCTTGCTTTATCATCATTAGTACTTGTTTAAGAAAATACAAAAACATAGGAAGTATGGCTGAAAAGAATCTTGGGGAGTTTGCAACTCCTAACAATGATTGTTTGCGTACTCCTATTACTCAGCCAGCAATTACTGCTGAAGATTATGAAATTAAGCCCCACTATTTAAGTTTGGTTCAACGTAATCAATTTGGAGGATCTGCTATAGAAGATGCAGGTATGCACTTGAATACTTTCACTGAAATATGTGATATGATGCGCATTAAAGGTGTTGACTCCGATGCGGTCAAATTGCGATTATTTCCTTTCTCTCTTAGAGGAAGAGCAAAATAATGGTTGCTATCTTTGCCTAGAAATACTATTGCCCTCATGGGTGTAATGTACTTCTTTATTTATGACTAAATTCTTTCCACCTGCAAATACTATGCAACTCAGATCTAATATTACTAGTTTTAGATAGTAAGAGCGTGAGCCACTAGCGCTTGTATGGGAGAGAATGAAAGAATGCATGAGAAACTATCCCAGCCATGGGATGGAAGATTGGTTAATTCTCCATTTATTTTATAATGCTTTTAATCCTGTTTCCAAGTCTACGCTAGATACTGAAGCTGGAGGAACATTTATGCGTAAGCAAATTACTAAAGCAAAGCAGCTGCTAGACAATATGCAAGACAACCAGGCCCAATGGCATGTGGAAAGATCAAACACGAAGAAGGTGAACTCTGGCACACCTCAAGAGAATAAAGAACTCAATGCTAAATTGGATAAGCTTATATTAGCCGTTAAAGATAAGGAAACCCCGGTAAGAACTACTCTAGAACCAACTATTGAAGAATTAGACTTTGTAGCTCGTAATGACTATAATCCTGCTTGGAAGAAGAATTATAATCCAAACTTTCAAAAACACTACTATAGTCCAGCAGGTAGCTCTAATAATAATATGGCATCAAGCAATACTAGTCTCCAGGAAACTCTTAAATCTTTTATGGACTCACAAAATGAGCAAATTAATATTCTAGTCAAAATTACGGAGAATCATGATGCTATGCTTGGTAAGTTATCTAACCAAGCTATTAGTTTAAGAAACGATTTGCAAGCCCTCCAAGAAAGAACAAGGATCGCTAAGGCATAGCTAGGTAAGATAACCGAGAGCCAAACTCTCATTCTAGCAAAATTTGTAGGTAAAGTCGAGCCCAATCTAGTTGAAGAGCTCAAGATGATAAGAATCCAAAGGGAGGAGCCCGAAGAACTTGATTATAGCAATGCTCCTTCACGCAACTACACTGTTGAAGATCTTGTAAAAAGGATCAATGTCAAGATTCTAGTAAGGGAAGGGAATGAATAAGCCATGTATCAACACTTTGTTAATCAAGTAGCAATAAAGGTACGTGAGCTTGAAGAAGAATACAAGAAAATTGATGAAAATTTGCCTGTTAAGCTAGATGCTATATTTGAGCCTACCATTAAGATTAAAATTGGGACTAATGAAATAACTGCACTATGTGATCTAGGTGCAAGTGTTTCAACATTTCAAAGAGTCTTTTTAACAAGTTAAATCTTGACTCTTTTGAAATCACCGAACTGAAATTACAACTAGCAGATTCTACCTATAAAAAAGCAGTAGGCATAAAGGAAAATACTTTAGTCTACATTAAAGGTTGTCCTACTCTTATTGATTTCATTATTGTTGACATACATGATAATGCTACTGCCCCTATCATATTAGGCCGTCCTTTCTTAAGAACTATTAAGGCTTTAATTAGTTTGCATGAAGGGAACATGAAGCTTTAATTGCCTTCGTGGGATCTTTTTGTTATTCATTTCCCCAGGAAAAAGAAAGCCAAGCAAGATGATAAGGAGGCCAATTACTTCGGATTGGGTGTTCCACTCATATGGCCTAAGTGAACAATATCAAGGTAAAGCTATTGACCATAAAAGAGCGCTGCATGGGAGGCAACCCATGGGAAATAAAGGTTTGAGATAAGTTTTTAAGTTTTAGTTAAAGTTCTATATAAATAAAGAGTGATAGAAAACTCCAGTGAGAGGAAGAGATTCAGCGGTACTAAAAGTTTCTGTTTTATATGTGCCATAGTTGGTCAAAATTTTAGTCTATCTTTTTTCTGTCAAACAGGGTGTTTTGCTAAGTTTCAGTCTAAAAAGTAATCTATGAATAAATAGAAATTTTTTGATGTGTACAAAAAGGTTAACGACCAACTATACGGCGGGAATAAAAATCCCGCCGTATAGTTGTGGCCGTATAGTTATGTCACTCATCGACAATTTTTCATCCCAGAGTACAGAAGGTTTGACGACCAACTATATGGCGGGAACAAAAGTTCCGACCATATAGTTGTCGCCGTATAGTTACAACCGCTAGACAGAAACCATAGGAAACCTAAAATTTTACCGTCAGACCAACTATACAGCCAGAACGCCTTGTTCCCGTCGTATAGTTGCCACCGTATAGTTGCGTCTGACCACTTAAACGCTCGGGGAGGTACCCAAATTATCAAAAACACAATCCTTTTTCTCTCTTCTACCTCCAAACTCTCTCAAAACCTCAAGGGATCTTCACCCCTGCTCGATTTCATTCGAATTCCTCGCACACAAGTGATCTATGGTATGTTTCTCCTTCGATCCTCTAGTTACTTTTTCAAATTGATTTTTGATCTATTGTCATTATCAATCTAATGTGAGACTTATATTTGAACAACTGCCATGATTATCTTGCCTAGATTAATATGTTGAGGATATTCTTTAGTGTGCTATGATGAGAATTATGCTATGACTATTACTGTTGGATCAAAAAAGTTTTATATATGTCTCCTTTATTATTTTTAGAAGATGAACACGAGGAGCCAGACACGTGCTTTTTCCGTTGCCAGTTCTTCTCAGGCCATAGTTCAGGAACGCATGGGGATTCGATTCAAGAACGAAGCCCACCATGATCGTTTCGACATGATCAAAAACCGAGAAGTCAAGACAACCAAGTGGGCTTGCCCCGTCACTTTGAACCAACTCGGTATTTCTGATGATTTTAATTTACTTTGCAATAGAGTTGGCCTGCAAACCTTTATATTCCATGATGCACCCACCTATCGCCGGTTAACCATTGAATTTCTTAGCTCTTTGCAAAGCACCATTAAGGCATGGCATGGGGAGGATAAGGTTTGTTTCCGACTCATGAACAACAATTATTCTCTAACACTAGATGAATGGTGTAACTGTTTTGGTTTACCCAACAATGATCCTAATTCTCTGCGCGCACCTTTTACCAATATGGAACCTTCCCTGAACTCTGTTATAATAGAATGAGCCTTACTTCTAGAGTTAGCAGAGGGAAGAATATTCAACATCCTGCTATTCGCTATGTGTTCTATGTTATTGCTAACACCTTGCAGGCGTGTAATGAGTTTACAGTACTCAACGAGGAGGACATCTTAGTCCTTGCAAAAGCTGATTTCAACTATGACAACTTGTCACTTCACTTGGGCGCAATACTTGTGTGCTACTTGGAGTACCAATCCCACCAAAGCCAAGGACCAACCACTTGTGGAGGCATCATCACCGTGCTTGCCAATGCATTGGGCATCAACCTAGGTGAGTTACAGTCGGTGCTAGGTGAGCGACGTGTTGGTTACTCTACTTTGAGGGATTGTGGAATGCTTACTAGGAGAGGTGGTGTTTATTATCTGCATATTGCTGGAACTAGGCGTATATACCATGCTCCTTTGCATAATTATCTTTTCTCTATCGAGGAAGGACGTGTGCTTTATGACCTGCAAGTTGAGCAACACCAACCCGAGGAGGAGATACCGGAGGGGGATGAGGACCAAGAGGAGGAGCAAGAAGTCCCTCATGAGGAGGAGCAGCCACCAAACCGGTTTGCTACATATCAAGATTTGCATGAACTTGGAGGAACTGTGGAGGGAATGCACAATGTCGTCATGAACCTCCAAGAAACAACAAGTAACCTTTCAACTCAATTTGCGGACTGGAGTTACAACTTCCCCCCACCACCACCACCACCGTAATTTGAAGGGCTCGCAAAGCCTAAGCTTGGGGAGGTTTTCTATCTATTTTATATTTTGGTTTTCATTTGCTTTATCTTATTTTTGAGGTTATGATTTTATTTGAGTTTAAAAGCACTCGTGTTGTTTTCCCCAACACTTTATCTTATTTATATTATTTTGTTTGATATTTTCAAGCCGAGCCTTGATGCCAATTTTCTTCAATCCCCCTTCTAAAAAACCACAAAATATTTCTCCGTTTGTCTTTATTTTCCCTCTCTCTCTTTATTTCCGCCTCGAAGTTCTCGTTGATTTGCGGGAGAGTGATTGACAAATAAAAAGGTAAGAGAGCAGTGGAACCAAACATGACAGGTGAGAAACCCATGCTAGTTAGTAGTAATGTTGAGATGTTATATCGGTGGAGTGAGTCTCTATATTGTAGTAAAATTTTGTTAGGATGGGTATTTAACTGGGTACATTTTGTTACAGCTCTTGTAGTTAACCAAGTCTTGCCTAAAAATTTGCTAAACAATTGAAATAAGAAAAGTCTCACAAATTGAAGACTTGGGTGTTGTAGTGTTTAGTCTTGAAAACTTATTCCTAGAAACACTCAACACCATAGAAAATAATTATTGACTTGATAGCTCTCTTTGAAAAGATTTTTTCAATTGAATTAATGTTTAGTGGTTTTTGTGAGCATGCCTGATGGGGATGTGCCTACCGGGGTATACCCAGCAGGCCGTTCCAACTAGCCCAAGAATTGGCGAGTGGGCCTGCAAGACGGCGACTGGATTGAAGCCCAGCGAGGAACCAAGCGACTGGAAGCTGAAGGCCCAGGCGAGTAGATAGGCCCAGTCGAATTAGGTTAAACGAGTACTGAAGCTTTAACTGAATCGGTTGAGATATGTAAACCCTAGGGGAGGTGAGCCTATATAAACCTCCCTGGAGGGCGAGTAGATATACGTTCCATCATACCCCCAAACGACTCGCCGCCTAGTCGCCGAGCTCGCCCATTGTACCACCTCCATAATACAATCTAGCAGGAGTAGGTCTTTACCCTCCGGGGGCCGAACCTGGGTAAAACCCTGAGTCTCCGCCCTCATCTCGCACCGTAGATGGCTGGCCGCCCTTGCCCCTCGTTCTACTACTCGCTGCCGATTGCAGCATCTGCCGTGACCATTCCCACGACAGTGGCGCCCACCGTGGGGCCTGGCCGGTCTGGCCGGTGTTCTGCGGCGAGATCCAATCTGCCCATCAATGAGACGGTCGCCACCGGCCGCATGATAGCGATCGGCGAGATGCTCCAAATCTTGCCGAGCAGCTACGTCCCGGCGGCGCGACCCGTCACGCACAGCGTGATCCTGCCGGTCGGCACGATCAGCCTCTTCGTCGGCCTCACCGACGTCATCGTCTCGGAGGACTCGGCTCGCATCCGCGAGTCGCCGCCACGCGATCGGCTCTCCGAGAGCCAGATCCGCACGATCCATCGCCTCGCCTCCGAGTACAATTCGGCCCACAGCGACGTGGCCGAAAACTCAGCGGCCGCGGAAGACGCGGCCCTCAACGACGACGCCGACTCGGCGACCCCGGCGTCACTCGCCAGGTCCATCACCGCGGCTTCACCCGCGGGCTCCATCACCCAGGTCTCCAACGTGGGAGACTTCGAGGACCCCTCCATCCTCGGGATCTTTGAATTCGACTCCGGGTCGGAGAACTCTGCCGACCTCCGTGACGGAACCTGCCGCCACGCTGCGACCTAGATGGCGACCGGCACCGATCCGCCGGAGGATCCATTCTCCACCCCAATCCCTCCTAACGCCATGGCGACGGAGGTCGAGGAACTCCGCCTGAAACTGGCGGAGGCAGTGCGCAAGGAGCAAGCCGAGCGCGAAAAATTTCGCCTCGAGCAGGTGACGGCGCAGGAGCTATCGCGCTACCACCAACAGCGGATCAGGTCGCGCCTGAACCCCACCGTTCAGGGGCGTGCCCTGAACTTTGACGACGAAAACGACCCGGCCCGCGTGGCCGAGCGCGCGATCTGCGAGAACGCGCCACCAGGAGGAAGTGCCCGACCCCCTCCAGGATCGACGGCGATGGGCGCCCCGCCTCCACCCAACCGCACACCCCCCAGGGACCAGCCGCGGATAGTAGTCTCCTCATGGGAGCGAGACGCAAACGGCCTTCCACTGTTCTCCACCCCGATGGACAACCTCGTGGCAGGCCGGGCAGCAGCCGACAGCATCACGGCCACCGGCGACGGCGCCCTGCAGATCCAATACGTCAGGGCCCTGCTCGCAAAGGCCGTCGAGCAGCAAAGAGCGGGCGCCGACTCGCAGGGTCGAGTATACTCGCGTTCGTCGGGAAGCAGGGCGGCCTCAAGCGGCCGCCCAGCGGCGGCAAACACCCTCAACTGCCCGCCACTAGAGCCACTACAGCTCCAACACCGACCCGCGAACGCGGCACTCTCCACCAACGACCCCAGGCCAGCGACCAACTTCGTCGCCACCAACGGGCAACCCATCGACGCCCGCACCCATATCATCAACAACCAAAGCTGGCGCGCACGCCAGCCAGACGACCTGCGACACACCCTAACCAATCGCCGCGACGGCGAGCCCATGGGGTCGCTCAGTCGACTCGGCCCCAAGTGCTTCGGACCAATGATCCGAGGCGAGAAGTACCCGCCAAACTTCAAGGCGCCGAAGGAGATAGAAAAGTACGACCCCTCGTACGACCCCGCCGTCTGGCTCGACACATACCTCATGGCAATGGGGATCGCAGGCCACACTGACCTGCTAGCCGCCCGTTACCTCCCCCTGATGATGGAAGGGACGTGCAGGCAGTGGATCAACACCCTCCCCCAGGACAGTATCGACTCCTGGGAAGAGATGCGCGATGCCTTCGTCAGGCATTTCGAGTGCTCCTACACCCGCGCCACCACCATTGAGGACCTGGAGCGATGCGTCCAGGGACCCTGCGAGTCGACCCGCAACTGGGTCCAACGGTGGCAAGAACTCTGGTACAACGCGGTCGGCATCCACCCGGACACCGCGATCCATTGCTTCAAGACTTTGTGCCGCTACGAGCCACTGGTCGCCAAGCTCAAGTGACACTCTCGCACACTCGACAACATCCCCGGCCTCCTCGAGATCACCAAACGATACGCGGAGGAAGATCCAAACCAGGAAACTGACGACGAGTCAGGAGGTCAACGCCGCACGAGCGGCAACGACAGCGGACGACGATCCGACCTACGCTACAGCAACACTCGCCTCACCGGCAAGCGCCGCAGTGACGGGCGAGTCGACTTCGTCGCCAACGCCGGGCACGCGCAACGCGAGCCCAAGAGCTTCCGCCGCGACGGAGGACAATACCGCGACGGCGGCAACTACAAGGCCAAGCCAAGGTTCGACCCTGCGGCCCTCCTTAACCAACCATGTGCGTTTCATAGAAGGGAAGGGAAGCCTGCAATGCACACCACCGCCGACTGCCACACCCTCAGGGAGATCGAGAAGGCACGGAGAGCACGGGAGGACCCCGACAACGACCCGCCAAACGGCGGAAAATTCGGCAAAGTGGCCGGCTCGCTCCACACCTTCACGGGCTTCAACACGAAGCGCGAGAAGAAGGTCATTGCCCGCGCCGTCGCCGTCAACGCGGTGGCCCAGGTCGACGTTCCCCAGTTCCTCAACTGGTCGGAGCAGCCCATCACCTGGAGTCGACAAGACCACTCGCCACGCATCGAGTACCCAGGTCGAGTCGCCCTGGTGGTCAAGCCTAAGGTCGGCGACTACTGGCTCCCCATGACATTGATGGACGGCGGAAGCTCCATCAACATCCTGTACCTGGACACCTTCAGGCGGCTGCGGCTCCCGCAGTCGATGATCGAGACGACCCACACCACGTTCCACGGCATCGTCCCCGGTCGGAAGGCCTACCCGATCGGCAAGGTCACGCTGCCAGTCACCTTCGGCACACCAGCAAACTTCCGCACCGAGCGGATCGTCTTCGAGCTCGTGCCCTTCGACAGCCCCTACCATTGCGTCCTGGGGCGCCAGGCGTTCGCCAAGTTCATGGCAGCGCCCCACTACGCGTACAACGCGATGAAGCTCCCCGGGCCGTGCGGCGTCATCACCATCAACGGCGACCCCGACATGGCCGCCGAGTGCGAGGCCAAAGGTGCCGAGCTCGCTGACGCCATCATCACGGCGGAGACCAACCACGCTGATGAGCTCGCCAAGTACGCGAGCGGGGTCAACAATGATGACCCCACCATACTCAAGAAACCCAACTCGGAGGGCGCAAACACCTTAACCTTTGAGGCCACTACGCACACCCGTACCGTCGAGCTGGTCCCAGGCGACTCCAGCCAGACGGTGACGATCGGGACGGGCATGAGCCCGGCATAGGAAGGCGCGCTCATCGAGTTCCTCCGTGAGAACAGGTACATCTTCGCATGGAAGCCCTCTGACATGCCCGGTGTCCCCAGGGAGCTCGCTGAGCACAAGCTAAACGCCGACCCCAAAGTGCGACCTGTCAAGCAGTCGCTGCGGCCCTTCAATGAAGAGCGCCGCCGAGCAATCGCCGAGGAGGTGCAGCGTCTACTAGCTGTAGGCTTCATCCGGCCAATCAAATACTCCAAGTGGCAGGCAAACCCCGTCCTAGTCGAGAAGAAAAACGGGACCTGGAGGATGTGTATCGACTACACAAACCTGAACAGCGCCTGCCCAAAGGAGCAGTTCGTCCTCCCGCGGATCGACCAGATAATCAATTCCACCGCGGGCTCGGAGTCGCTGTGTTTCCTCGACGCCTACTCTGGTTACAACCAGATCAAAATGGCTGTCGAGGATGAGGAGAAGACAGCGTTCATCACGCCATTCGGAGCCTTCTGCTACACCGCCATGACCTTCGGCCTCAAGAACGCCGGGGCGACCTACCAGCGGTGCATGCAAGAATGCCTTGCGAGCCAAATTGGCCGCAACATCCACGTCTACATCGATGACGTGGTCGTAAAGTCCGCTCGCCAGGGCGACCTACTCGCCGACCTGGCGGAAACGTTCGCCAACTTGTGAAAGTACAAGATAAAGCTCAACCCAGGCAAATGCACCTTCGGTGTACTTGCAGGACAACTAATGGGGTACGTCGTCTCCAAACGAGGGATTGAGGCGAACCCCACGAATATCAACACGATCGCCCGGCTCGGCAAACCCGAGTGCCTGCGCGACGTCCAGAAGCTGGCCGGGCGAGTAGCGGCTCTCAGTCGCTTCATCCCCCGCTTGGGCGAAAAGGCGATGCCCCTATACCGCCTGATGCGCAAGAACCCCACCTTCCAGTGGGACAAGGAGGCGGACGACGTGCTCCGCGATCTCAAAAAGGTGCTACTCGCCGCACCGCTACTCGCCGCCCCCGCTGACAAAGAACCCATGCTGGTTTACGTCACGGCTTCCGAGCACGTCGTCAACGCCGTAATGGTCATCGAGCGACCGGAGGAAGGAAAGGAGCGCCCAGTACAGCGACCGGTCTACTACATCAGCGAGGTCCTCACCGAGTCGCGGCAGCGGTACCCCCAGTACCAAAAGCTGGTATACGCGGTGTTCAGAGCCCAGCGGCGCCTGCCGCACTACTTCCAGGAACACCCAATCACGGTCGTGTCCTCAGCACCGCTGCAAGACATCATCCGCAACCGCGAGGCGACCGGGCGGGTCGCCAAGTGGGCCGTCGAGATCGGCGTCCACAACATCACATACGAGCCACGAAAAGCGATCAAGTCGCAGGCCCTAGCGGACTTCATCGCCGACTGGGAAGAGGCCCAGCAGCCAGAGAAGCTGCCATACCTTCATTACTGGAGCCTGCACTTCGACGGATCCAAGAACGCGGACGGCACAGGCGCAGGGATCGTGCTAACTTCACCAAAGGGCGACAAGCTCCGCTACATCCTCTGCCTCGACTTCACACCCTGCACCAACAACATGGCCGAGTACGAGGCCTTACTCCACGGCATGCGAGCGGCCAAGGAGATGAATGTCAATCGCTTACGCTGCTACGGCGACTCCGACCTCGTCGCAGGGCAAGTCGCTGGCACCTGCGACGCCGTCTCCCCCACCATGGCGGCGTACCGCCAAGCAGTGGACAATTTGGGCGGACACTTCACAGGCTACTCCGTCGAGTGGATCGACAGGCGGAAGAACGAGGAGGCCGACGCCCTCTCTCGCATCGGGTCGGCTCGACTCGCACCACCCGCCGGCGTCTTCCTCGACACGATCACCAAGCCATCAGTCTCTCCCCCAAGGGAGATCGACATCGGAGTCCCGCTCCAACCAGAGGCAGCCCTGGTTGCACTCGTCAACGAGCCAGACGACTGGACCAAGCCCTACATCGCCTACCTGGAAGCCGGCACCTTGCCGGCAGACGAGACGGAAGCTCGGATGATCGCCCGTCGATGCAAGTCCTACGCCATCATCGACGGCGAGCTCCACAAGCGCAGTGTCACCGGCGTGTTCCAACGCTGCGTCCAACCTGCCGAAGGACGCAAGATCCTCCACGACATCCACTCCGGTGAGTGCGGCCACCATGCCGGCGCCCGCTCTCTTGTCGCCAAGGCTATGCGACATGGCTTCTACTGGCCCACCGCACACGCCGACGCTGTCGACATTGTCCAGCGGTGCGCCGGGTGCCAGAAGTACGCCAACCAGACGCACGTGCCGAGCTCAGCGCTCAAAACAATCCCCATCACCTGGTCATTCGCTGTGTGGGGTATGGACATGGTAGGCCCCTTCAAGAAGGCTCCCTCTGGCTACACCCACCTCTTGGTCGCGGTCGACAAATTCACAAAGTGGGTGGAAGCCAAGCCAGTTCGAAAATGCGATGGGAAGACCGCCACCAAATTCCTACGCGAGATCATATATCGCTACGGGTTCCCAAACAGCATCATCACGGACAACGGCACCAACTTCGCCAAAGGAGCCATGGCCGAATTCTGCGAAGAGCACCACATTCGGCTCGACCTCGCGTCAGTCGCCCACCCGGAATCCAACGGCCAGGCGGAACGAGCCAACCAGAGCATCCTCCATGGCCTGAAGCCGCGACTCCAAGTACCACTCGAGCGCACCACCGGGTTGCCCTCTGTCATCTGGGGGATCCGCACCTCGGTCAACAGGTCGACAGGTTTCACCCCCTTCTTCATGGTCTACGGCGCTGAGGCAGTCATGCCTACCGACCTCGAGCACGACTCGCCGCGGATCGTTCACTACACGGAGGCCGCAAACGAGCTCGCCCGCCAAAACGGGGTCGATCAACTCGACGAGGCACGTGACCTGGCTCGCTCACGCACCGCTATCTACCAATAGGGACTCCGCCGCTACCACAGCCGGCGGGTGAAAACTCGCACCTTCCAAGAGGGCGACCTGGTGTTACGCCTCATCCAGGACAAGAAGGGCATGCACAAGCTCTCCCCTCCGTGGGAAGGGCCATTCGCCATCGGGCGAGTACTCGGCAACGACGCCTACTACCTCATCGACGTCCGCGGGGACGGCGAACTCGACGTCAAATGACCTTGGAATGTAAACCTCCTACGAAAGTTCTACTCCTAGAACCCCACATATGTATTCTCCAGTCGCTATGAAATAAAAAGAAACGGTTACCGCAAAATGCGCCTACTCTCCATGTCTTGTGCCACTCGCACTCGTAATAACAGCATTACGCTAACCGCAGAAGTCAACCTTTGGTACAGCGATCGGCATGGCTAAGTAGTGCGGTGCAAGAGCACTGAGTCACCTCAGGTCGTGCATCGTCCACGAAAAACGCCTACCCGGAGCCCCATTGGAGTCGCCTAGCCCGACTGGTTCTACGAACCAAGACAACTGCCTACGCTTCTTACAGCGACCATGGTCCTCCGCATCCTTGACATAGCGACTCGAACGGCTAAGTACCACGCTCGGGGACTGCAGACCAGTTCACCTCGAGCGGTCCGGGAAAACGCCAAGTAGGAGAGCATGCCCAGGACTCGCCACGCGACTGACCCCACAGGCCAGGCAGGAGTGACGCGCACAAACTAACACGCCAAGTCCTCACTCACCCTCGAGTCGCGCCTAGAACAACCAAGTACCACACTCGGGGACTCGGCCACCCGACCTCGTTCGCGCACGGGAAAACGGCGAAGTACAGAGCGTTCAAGGGAGTCGCCTAGCGACTGGCTCTTCGAGTCTGGGCGAGTCGACCATAATAATAAAACACACAAAAACAACAAACATATCACATACGAGGTAAACCCCACAAAAGGGAGGACGCGCTCGGGGACCCGTTCAAACATCAATCACAAACACTTGACAAATACCAAAATAGACACGATGTCTCATTCGATAGCATGTTGCATTGTCTCATATTACAAAATATGCCCGCATGGTAGACCTGCCGCTAATGCTACAAGGCAAATTATCCTATTCTGCAGGTTTAGTCGACGACTCGCCAACATCCCGGCGATTGCGTATGAACGACGTGTACGGGTTCGACGGATACGTCGTCAGTTCACCCGCCATCGCCGCGCGGAAGGGCTGCTCGACCTTGAAGTCACGATGCGGCGGCTCAGGGTCGCTAGGCGCGACGACCGTCTCCTGGTACGGAAGGAGGTCGCCCATTGCCCAGACACGCTCTGAGTACGTGGTGGCGCGGTCCTGCAACTTGAGGACCTCAGAAAGCTCCACCACGCCAGTCGACGATGGGTAGCCACTCGTCACATCGTCGATGTCGAAGTCCTCGGGGAAGTGGGCAAGCCCAAGACTAAGTGTCGTCGCCGCTCCGCGCCGAAACGCCGACCGCGTCATGAACTCAACGACCGCGGGCGCCTTCTCCAAATACTTCCACACCTCAACGAGGTCGCTGGGAATTACTTCCGTGGGCGATATCTCTTGGAGATAGGCACGGATGCACGTCGCCGACAACGTTGCCGAGTCGACAAGCGTGCTTACGCACTGCCGCGCGTTGAACGAGCTTGCCTCTTCCGCGCTATCGATGATGCGACCTGCGAATAAAAGACAATAATAAATACGAGGGATATCACAAAAGGCACAACTACTGGCAGAGGCAGACGCACTTACCAATCAACGGGCGGGTGAGACCCGTGATGAAGCATTGAAGCGAAGTGTGGTTGTCCTGAAGCCCAGCAACAAGGGCGTCCGACACCTTGCGATCCTCTTTGGCGGCTGCAATGGCGGCCTTGGCTCGCCCATCAGCCGAGCTCGCTTCTTCCTTCGCCTCCCGCAGCTCGCACTCGAGGACGGCGATCCGCTGTTCAGCAGAACTCAAAGCCGATTGCGCCGCTGCCAATTCACCCGCGGGGACAAGTCCCTGACGAGCCTCCTCTGCCTTCGCGGCAACCGCCTGAAGCCCGTTGTTCGCCTCCTGGACGAGGGCCAGTTCCTTCTCCGCGCGGTGCTTCGCTGCCAATCGATCAGCCGATTCAAGCTGCAGACCCTGCACATCACCAAAAAAGGTTAATCGAAGCAAAATTCCTAAGTGCCCACCCGCTGAAATTCAGCGAGCACGCACTCGGGGACTGGCATTCAAGAAAATTCCTAAGTGCCCACCCGCTGAAATTCAGCGAGTGCGCACTCGGGGACTGGCACTCAATAAAATTCCTAAGTGCCCACCCGCTGAAATTCAGCGAGTACGCACTCGGGGACTGGATACGAAAAATAAATATAAGACACTAAAAGAATCAAGCCGTTGCAAAGCACCGACCTGATCCTCGGGGACTGGATGTACCTGGATGGCTGTGCCAAGCATGCCGTGGAGTTGTATCGCGTCTACGGACGCGAGTAGAGCCGGCGTATGCCCACGACGTTGGTCGATTTCAGCATCGGCGATCCCAGGAGCGTGGCTCGATGGCGAAGTTCCACTCGCTGCGGCCACCTTGGCCATAAAGCGCGGGAAGGTGGCGATAGAGGCACCCGCCCCAAAGGAGGTCGGCTCGGCTGTTCCAGGCAAGGGAGCGCCCTCCTTCGTGGACGCGGCCGCCTCTGTTGCGGGTCCAGCCGGTGTGGCCGCCGTGTCGTTAGAAATCATGACGACGGTGTCACCCTTGGCCTTCTTACCACCATCCGCAGGGACGGTGACTTCATCCGCTTTCCTCTTGCGGGAAGAATCCTCTTCGCTGACAACGGGTGGCACCTTAGCCACGGTCGGGTGACCCATCCTCTTCACTCCGGTCCTGTACATCAATCGTATAAGCAAGATAATTCAAGCGATTTTGGAAGACAAAGGAAGGCGAGTGTACTAACTTGGCGACCGGAATGAAGCGCAACCCCGTATGGAGGCCGGCTGGCTTCTCCAGTTTAGGGCCCAGTCGGCGGCTGAGCCCCATGTCCAGGACGTCGCGTGCCCAAGACACGGACGGCTTCTTCATCGTCGAGGCTGCAACCGGAGCCTCTGTAACCTCTTCGACAGGAGCTTCCCTGCGAGGCGAAGCCGCTACGGCAGGAGCATTCCCCAGCCCCGAGACTGGGGCGAATGGCGGAGGCATCGTTGCCAGGGGCACCTCGATGGTGGCCGTGTCCAGCGCGGCCGTCATCGGCGGCGTCTCATCCAGGGCCGGGCTGGGGGCGTCAGAACTGCTCGCTGAATGCGGTGGCGTGGCCGGCCTTGTCGGCTTCGTCTTCGCCCTCCTCGGAGGGGCCTTCGCTTCCTTTCCCTTCTTCTTCTTTTTCGATGGAGTATCTTGGCGGCGCGAGGTGGTTTCTGGAAGCTCGTCGTCATCGTCATGGCGCTCGAGGCTTTTGCTTGCCTCGAGCTCGCGTTGACGCTGCCCACGGGTCTTGCGGAGCAGCGGGGCGACTTCTTCTTCGGACTCATCGTCGCTGTCGCCCTCATCACTCCCGGCATCACCCTTGGCGGGAGGCGATTCGCCCACGTCTTGGACGTACGAGCTCGAGTTCTCGTCGTCTGAAGGCGGGAGCCATCCTTCCACCACTTGGAATAGCTGCAAAGAACACAAGATGAAATCAGAATTACCGCGACTGCAAAAACTGCGACTGCGAGCAAAGTAAAGCGATTACCGTTGGGGCTGGACGCTTTGTGGTGTAAGGGGCGACCCCAGCCTGTGCGTCCAGGTACACCGCCTGAGTGATTTTCTTCAGTGTTGGGAGGTAGTCTTCGAGCTTCCACTCGGCGAGGCAGGCCTTCATCGAGTCGTCCCGACCGGTATACTGGTACATGTAGTGTCCGTGCCGCGCCAACGGGACGAGCCGCCGCCCGAGCCAGCAGTTGTACAGATTTATCGTCTGGAGGCCCTTCTTCTTCAGACCGCGGATGGTCTGAAGCATTTCGTCAACGACCATCCGCTGGTCGTTGGGGAGCTTGCCGATTTGAAGGCGGCGCGGCTCGGACTGGTTGGCGGAATACCGCGGAATCGCCGACTCGCCCTCCGGGGTCGCCTCGGCTACGTAGAACCACGATTTCTTCCAGTCGCTCGCCGCCTTGGCGGGCAGCATCAGGTCGAAGAATGAAGCCTTCGACTTCAGCTGGAAGGTTAGGCCACCCGCGGCTAGCATTGGGCCACCCGCTTCCTCGCGGCTGATCCGTCCATGAAACAGATCTTGCCACAGAGGGAAGTAGGGCCGGCAGCCCAAGTAGCACTCGCAGAACGCCACGAAGATGGCGAGCTGCTCGATGCTGTGGGGACCCAGATCCGATGGCTGGATCCCATAGTAGGCGCAGAAGCGACGGAAGAATAGGGACGTGGGGAACCCTAGCCCCCGTTCGAGATGGCTGGTGAAGCAGATGAACTCCCTCTCTCGTGGGTTCGGAGTCACCTCTCCGGCCGCGGGGATGCGCCAGCAGCCGGCTTGCAGGATCCCGGCCTCCTCGAAGGAAGCCAGTTGCGCCCTGGTGCACTTTGATCTGCCCCAAGGTTTGGTGGAGAGGGCCATGGCGGAAAGATTTGTGGGGGCTCGGAGGATTTCCGATTGGCTGGGTCGCGATTCGAAGGGAGGTGAAAGGTGCGCGCAGCCGGAGGAAATGGTGAGAAGGTGGATTTCTGATCGCCTGCCATTCCTCTTATATAGCGGTTGTTACCCGCCAAATCAGGGAACCGTTACCGCGCGATGATTACGCCAAAAGTTACCGTCGGATTACTCCAACGGCTAGTTTGACCACGTTTAACGGTCCAACTTCAGCCACTCGGCTCGCCGACCCAACCACTATGACAGTGATTCGCCGACTCGACTCGCCAAAGCCGCGAGCAGTATGACTAGTTTTTCCTTTATACAGGAGCCCGTCGCCGATTCGACTGGATGTCTATTCAGCAGCCGTATGCTCCGACTGCCAGCAGCCACCTACGCCTAATCGACGCCGGCCTCGGGGACTACTGATGGGGATGTGCCTACCGGGGTATACCCAGCAGGCCGTTTCCGACTGGCCCAAGAATTGGCGAGTGGGCCTGCAAGACGGCGACTAGATTGAAGCCCAGCGAGGAACCAAGCGACTGGAAGCTGAAGGCCCAGGCGAGTAGATAGGCCCAGTCGGATTAGGTTAAACGAGTACTGAAGCTTTAACTGAATCGGTTGAGATATGTAAACCCTAGGGGAGGTGAGCCTATATAAACCTCCCTGGAGGGCGAGTAGAGATACGTTCCATCATACCCCCAAACGACTCGCCGCCTAGACGCCGAGCTCACCCATTGTACCACCTCCATAATACAATCTAGCAGGAGTAGGTCTTTACCCTCCGGGGGGGAGAACCTGGGTAAAACCCTGAGTCTCCGCCCTCATCTCGAACCGCAGATGGCTGGACGCCCTTGCCCCTCGTTCTACTACTCGCTGCCGATTGCAGCATCTGCCGTGACCATTCCCACGACAATGCCAAAGTTTGACTTGTAAATCATAAGAATGATATAGCTTTATGTGTGTCAAACTTCATGGGATGCCAACAACTCTGCTGGCCTACGAACGATCTTCATAGAGGAAACTCCTAGATTTCGACTATGAGTTGATTAAAAATTGGTAGCAACAATGCTATAATGGGTAAGATTCTTGGAACTCCCGGGTAGATGTAACATGATAAAATCACTCTTATGGATAATATGAGTAATCATTATGCAAAAGGAACAAAAACCTTAGTGATGCCACGAGTGTCCATCTCAGCCCGATAAACTAATGATTTTTTTGGCATGCTCTCAATTACTTAAGAACTAAAATTCTTGAAGGACAATGAATAGAAAAGTAGTGCTTGAAAATTCTTGATCTATTGATGTGGGAGAATTGAGATACTCTAGTATATATGATTTTCATGATAAAATCTCACACTCTTAATTTTACATGATTACACTTTATTGATCAAAGGAAAGCCTATGAGTTAATTACATGATAAGGAATAAAGTTTACTCTTTTGAATCATCCATGCTTATAATAATTTCGCTGCGCTATAAGGATTCATGAAAACCGTATGATATGCTTGCCATTATGATACGTCGGAAACGTATCTATAATTTTTGATGCTCCATGCTTGTTTAGTATCTACTTTGCTTTGCTTTATCTACACTTTCAGGTGTTTTTATATCTTTTCTGGAACTAACCTATTAACAAGTTGCCACAGTGTCAGTTGCCTGTTTTCTTCTATTTTTGGTTCCAGAAAGGCAAAAAATCAATATTCTCGGAATTGGATGGGACAAAACCAAAGTTATTATTTTTCCCGGAGCAACACGGAACCACGAAGCAGAACCGGAGGGGGACACGGGGTGGCCAAACCCCCCTAGGCGCGGGCAAGCCCTAGAGGTGCTTGGAGGGGGTGTGGGCCCCCTGGACCCCCACCGACCTTGATTCCTACGCCTATAAGAGACCCCCGATGAGAAAACCCTAGCCAATCCAAAAGAAATCCATATAAACCTCCGTAGCGCCGCCGCCACTGAAGGGGAGATTCGGGGGACAAAAAGTCTCTGTTTCGGCACCCTGCCGGGACGAGGAAGTGCCCCCGAAGCCATCTCCATCGATCTCCACCACCATCTCCATCACCGTTGCTGATTCCCATGATGAGGAGGGAGTAGTTCTTCCTCAAGGCTAAGGGCTCTACCGGTAGCTATGTGTTCATCTCTCTCTATGCATGGTCATATTGTGATCATGAGCTTTGTAATCAAGTACATCTACCTTGCTACTCAAGTGCTTTAATAGATCTCTGCTCTCCCCATGTATGTGAAAGTGACAACGTGCACGCCATGGTGGCACTTAGGCTTGAGTCTACATAGATACTCTTTGTGCTTTAATAGATCTATGTTTTTCCCCACGTGTATGAAAGTGACAGCGGGCATAACGTGTGGCACTTTGGCTAGATTGAATATTTGTTATGAGTTATTTTGGAGTTGGATGTCTCTATGAAATTGTGGTGTTTGTTGGAACCATGGATTAGAGTGTCCAACCGGAGATTAGTTAAGAGTAGTATCATGAAGAGAGGATATTTAATTATTTATATGAGAGAGTGTTCACTACTGAAAGTATGATCCCTAGGCCTTGTTTCTAAACATTGAAACACCGTTTGCATCTAGATATTTTGCATGTTTGCTCTTTAGTCTTTACCTCACCGTCAAGTTGTTTTCTGGCACCATTACCACTTAAATTTCACTATCTCTTCGCCGAACTAGTGCACCTATACACCTGATAAGTGTATTGGGTGTGTTGGGGACACAAGAGACTTCTTGTATCTTGATTGCAGGATTGCTCGAGAGGGAATAACTTTGACCACTTACTCCCTGAGTTCGATAAACCTTGGGTAATCCACTTAAGGGAAACTTACTGTTGTTCTACAAACCTCTACACTTGGAGGCCCAACAACTGTCTACAAGAATAGAAGTGTGTAGACATCAAGCTCTTTTCTGGCGCCATTGCCGGGGAGGTAAGCTGAAAGGTACTCACATCCTCCGGTGTGAGTGCTCGGAGTTATTTCCTTTAGATTCTACAGTTTTGTCTTTTTGTTTCTTGTTTTCACTAGTTAGTCTTAATGGAAAACAACAACAAAAATTAGAGAGCTTTTTAGTATTTTTCCCAAGTTATAACTTGAGTGGTTTGAAGAGAAAAATAAAAAACCCGTGGAACTTTCTTTGCATGCTAATAGCAATGTTATTAGTGTGAATTTTTTGAACACCATTGTTACTAATGGTATGGAAACGTCTAAGCTTGGGGAAGCTAGTTTTTATGAAAAAAAATCTTTTTAGTTCCCCAGCTTTAGGGGAGAAAATTTGCTCCTATGATACTTTATCTCCCATATGTGGTAATTCTAATGATACTTGTGATATTTTAAATCCACATACTGAAAGTGTCCCTTTTAAAATACCTATTGAAATTGTTGAACGTGTTATGAATAACTTCTATTTTGGAGATGGAACTGTCCATCCTAGTGATCATTTACTCTTTATACATGAATTATGCGAGTTGTTCAAGTGTGCAGGTATTTCAATGGACCGAGTTAAGAGGAAGCTATTCCCCTTCTCACTTAGGGACAAAGCAAGGGAGTGGTATGAGCTACTAGATGATCCTCATCATTTGGAGTGGAAGGAACTTGAATATCTCTTTTACTCTAAATTTTATCCTCCTCATGAAATTCATAAAGATAGGAATTATATTTATAATTTTCATACTCATGAGGGAGAAAGTATTTCCCAAGCTTGGGGGGAGATTGAAGTCACTAATGCTCAAATGTCCCATTAATGAGATCCCCAGTAATATTGTTATTAATAATTTTTATGCAAGGCTTTCAGGATATTACAAGGACTATTTGGATACCTGTTTAGAGGGATCCTTCACAAGTAAGAAGGTCAAAGCTAAGTGGGATATTCTTGAAACAATTCAAAGAAATACTGAAGATTGGGATAACGATAGAGGTAAAGAACCATGTATAAACTATGGGTATGATTGCATTAAGTCTTCCGCTGAAACTGCTGATTTTCAAGAGCTTAGTGCTAAATATGGTCTTGATCCTCATATTCTTGTTAGATACTATAGAGCCTTTGCTTCCCATATTAATTCTCCTAAATAAAAATGGGACATGTATCATGAACCTTTTAAAGACACTTGCATGGAAAATGAAAATGTTATTAATGATTGCAATAAACATGCTCAAACTTCTAAAAGTACTATTTCTTATAAGCATGTTAATTTTTGTGGTATGCATAGACCTTGTGAGAAGAATCAAATAGAAGAAGGATATTGTATCACCCACTGGAATGAAAAAACCAGAATATGGTATAAGGCTCTAAATGATCTTGGTAAAAAAAATTGCCCTCTACCTTTTTATTTGCAAACTCTGTTGTGAAGTGGGTCATTTCAATTTTCAATGCTTAGGACATATGAGTACTGCAAGCTTGTATTGTGATAACGCGATCACTAATAATCAACATGATGAACTTACATTGTTTTTGGGGTGTGAAGAGTTATCAAGAAAAACTTCTTTGGTAGACATGAGTGCTTTTGGTATGAATTGCGTCCTGCAAGGGTGTCATCTTTATTGTGTTGATAATTGCCACTCGAATACTTACATAAAAAATCTTATAAAATATGATATTTTACCAAAATATGACAGGACTAATATGAGTTTTATTCTTATTAATGAAAAGGAGGAATCCTCCAAAGTTTCTTCTATTGTCTCTAACAATAAGCCAGGGTATGTGGAGAAGCTTCCTTTCAAGCCTCTCCCTCCTAAAGAGGATAATAAGAAGAGGAGTAAAATGAGAGAGGAAACGGTATCTTCCTCTAATCATGTTTCCCCTATCACAGTTTTTGCTGATGAGTCTGAACTAGATGATGTTCCTATGCCTGTTACCTATATTAGTGATCATGATTGGGAAAAGCACACTACTTTTGATATTGAAAATCTCTTTGGCACCAATTCTGAAAATGATAATATTAATAATTGTTGTGATATTAGTGTTATCCATGTTCCTTCCAATGATGATATGTTTACAAATGAACACACTTGGGAAGATAGCTATTCTATTGCTTATGATGATATTATACCTCCAATGTATGATGATTATGATATTTTCAATCCACCTACTATTGAGGAGAAAATTGATTGTGATTACAATATTCCCCCTATATTTGATGATTATGGTGATGAGAATAGTAGTGATAGTTATTTTGTTGAATTTGCTCCCACTATAATTAAAAAGAATGACTATGCTTATGTGGAGAGTAATAATCATTTTATGCATGTTGCCCGTGATAAGAATGTTTTATGTGATAGTTATATTGTTAATTTTGTTCATGATGCTACTAAAAGTTATTATGAGAGATGGAAACATGGTCTTATGCATATCAAAAATATTAAGTTTCCCCTCTTTATGTTGAAAGTCTTGAAGTTGCACTTGTTTTGCTTTCCTATGCTTATTGCTTTGTGCTTTCATGACTTGTTTCTTTACAAGATTCCTATGCATAGGAAGTGGGTTAGACTTAAATGTGTTTTGAATTTGCTTCTTGATGCTCTCTTTGACTTCAATTCATAATTCTTATGTGAGCATCTTCTCAAGCTATCAAGCCTAACTTAAAGGCGTTAAAGAAAAGTACTTGTTGGGAGATAACCCAAGAGTTTCCTTGAGTCTTGGAAGTTATTACTTCAGTAATGACCTCTCCTTATCCTTTTTGTTTGCTTTTTGTGCCAAGAATGACCTCTAATGAAAGGGAAGTAAGATTTGGGGAGTTGTTGTCCCGAAATAGATTTCTGTCCTCCACCAAAAAAATTTGGTGAGGAGTCTCTGTAACTCGGATTGAGCTAAAAATTTACGAATAAATCACCCAGTATGTTAGATAACTTTTGTTAGTTCAGCAACAGAAGGTCTTCGAAAAAATCGGTTTCTACCTGCTGGTCTGTTTTGACAGAATTCTGCCATTATTTGCATTTGCTTCTTATTGATTCCTTTTTGGGTTCTCTTTTGGGGAATTGAGCTTTTTGAAGGAGTTACTACTGTAGCTTGTGATTTTAGTGAAAAGTTTTGCTGTTTTAAAGCTAAACCCAAAGGTCTATTATCTTTTGAATACACTAATGTTGCTAATGAAGATTGTGTGAAGTTTTGTATGAAGGAAAAATTTCAGGTGTAGAGAGAGAATGATGTAATGAGATGGAGAATGGACAAAAGCTCAAGCTTGGGGATGCCACCCCGGTGTCATCCCAAGAAATATCCAAGAGGTACAAGAGTCAAAGCTTGGGGATTCCCAAGGCATCTTCTTCTTCATCAATAAAAAGCTCAGGTCTTTCTAGACACTTCATTTTTATTATTTCATGCACAGTTGTGTTGTTCTTGGAGCATCTTGGTTTTCGTTTTTGGGTTTTGTTTGCTTAGTTTGCTTGAGTAAGTTGGTTGGTTACACCACACTTTTTTTGGAGAGAGACACACCCCATTATTCATTGCCTAGAACACTCTAGTTTTCACTCTTATTGTCTTGTGAGTGTTCTCTTTTGCTAGCACTGTGTTTAGCCTTAGTTTTCTTGTGCTTTCAGCTTAGAACTTTTTAGTTCTTCTTTGTGGATTTGTGAAACAAGCTCACTGTTTTTTGTTGATTATTATCTTTGTGAGTTGTTTCAAATAAGTTGTTTGGTGTTGGAAAAGAGTAGAAAGTTTCATGCTTATAGTGGTACAAAGGGAGCTTGTTTTGACTGTGGCTTAGACTTTATCATGTCATGCTAGATGTTGTTTTGACCTTATGCTTAGTGATTATTGTTGTAGCATGTCTTGTTCCAAACAATTGGGATTGCTTAGTGTGCCTTGAAGAAATTATGCGTTGTTTTAGCATGCAAAAGCATAGTATTGTGGTATTCTCCTTTGATGCTTTGCTTGGGTTGACTTGGCACATGCTCACACCATGTTATGACTATGACAAGTCACCATAGCCTCTATGATCATTTAGTCCTTGACTTGTAGTACCTCTTTGCTTTGATTAGTAATGCTTTGTTGCACTGCATGATTATGGCCATTATTTCTCTCTTAGTTGGTTGCTCCCAGTCTTTTTCTAGCCTCCACTTGTATGAGTAAGCTCTACTCATGCTTACAACTCCCAAGAAACCAAGTTATTCCAAAGTATCCACTATAAACTCCTATGCATGGTGTGTTACACCATTCCAAGTATATTCTTGTTTTCAGCTATCTTCCAATTAAAAACTATTTTGTTATGTGAAAACTTAGTGATTAAATCCCTCACAAACTTGATGGCACACTTTATATTCTTTGCCATTAATAAACTTGAACCATTGTGACAACTTTGTTGTATATGCTTGCACTTATAAGTTGGAATTAGCAGAACCGTGCTGACACGGGGAACGTTTTCAACATTGCACTTGTACTTTATACTCAGTTGCTATCATGCTATTTTGTCTATGGATGTCACCGGTGTGAAATAAAGAGGGAACTTGTAAGTCCATGGAGTTTGTATTCTGTGTTAGAGAAACGACTGGGCCGCTAGCCTAAGCCATGCCTAATCATGGTGGAAACTTGCAGCATCACCATAGTGACATCTATGAAGCATTCTTCTTATAAAAAAAGAGACACATTGAGAAAAGAGGAAAGAGAGAAAAAAGCACCATATTCCCATGGTAAATAAGAAGATTGTTGAGATGCTTATTGTCTGCTTGCCTTGTCATTTTGGTTATGGGATAGCTCATGTACCATGTGCAAGGGGTACCCCGTTGACGGTTCTCAATGATATGCAAATAC
The DNA here is from genome assembly GCA_916181665.1 of Avena sativa. NCBI lineage: Eukaryota > Viridiplantae > Streptophyta > Magnoliopsida > Poales > Poaceae > Avena > Avena sativa. Next base: position 355,557,990 of record OV702295.1, read on the forward strand.
TTACAGTGACAAGAACTTACCTAGACCCAAAGTTGAGTTTGCATGAGGTGTGGCCCTCATATTCAAGGGACTTGAGATTGACAACTTATACTTTGTCAAGCATGTACTCCATCTTTGTCACTTTAACCTTAATCACTTCAAGATGCTTATGATAGGGGCAATGAGGGCTGAAAGCTAACAAGTACCATAATTTTTGGAAGCTCTTTTTGAAACTTGTAATCACTGCTTCCTTTACAAAAAAGGTCTTTCTTCCACCATTATTGAGTCTCCACCTTCTACCTTTAGGCACCATTAAGAGAGCATAGTTGTCATTATGTGTGCAGTGTTCCAAAGCTTATTGATTGATGCATATTGTGATATTATTTGTTCTTGTGCTATTTGTTTCTAGTCACCCTTGTGAACATTGAAGGTGTCCTATGCATCTATATTGCTACTCTATGAGGGACAAGTTGATTGCCACTATGCTATGTTTTCTGTATGTGAAACAAACAAACGTTTTTCAATGCATGTTATTCATGATCTTTGTTTGTAGCCTTTCATGTTGCATGCATAGTTACTATGTCCTATTGTTAGAACTCCATCTTTCATGCACATGTTTAGAGTTCTTTGTTCCCAGCTTTCAATGCTTGCAAATGGTTTGATCTTGGTTTTGATGGTGCATGTTACCTAAAAAAATATTCTTTTTATCACTTACCTACTCGAGGACGAGCATGAGTTAAGCTTGGGGATGCTTGATACGTCGGAAACGTAACTATAATTTTTGATGTTCTATGCTTGTTTACTATCTACTTTTCGGAGCAACACGGAACCATGAAGCAGAACTGAAGGGGGGCCACAGGGTGGCCAAACCCTCCTAGGCGCGGGCAAGCCCTGGAGGCGCCTGGAGGGGGTGTGGGCCCCCTGGACCCCCACCGACCTTGATTCCTGTGCCTATAAGAGCCCCCCGATGAGAAAACCCTAGCCAATCCAGAATAAATCCACAGAAACCTCCGTAGAGCCGCCGCCACCGAAGGGGAGATTCGAGGGACATAAAGTCTCTGTTCCGGCACCCTGCCGGTACGGGGAAGTGTCCCCGGAGCCATCTCCATCGATCTCCACCACCATCTCCATCACCGTTGCTGATTCCCATGATGAGGAGGGAGTAGTTCTTTCTCGAGGCTAAGGGATCTACCGGTAGCTATGTGTTCATCTCTCTCTCTATGCATGGCCATATTGTGATCATGAGCTTTGTAATCAAGTAGATCTACCTTGCTACTCAAGTGCTTTAATAGATCTCTGCTCTCCCCATGTGTGTGAAAGTGACAGCGTGCACGCCATGGTGGCACTTAGGCTTGAGTCTACATAAATACTCTTTGTGCTTTAATAGATCTATGCTTTTCCCCACGTGTGTGAAAGTGATAGGGGGCATACCGTGTGTGGCACTTTGTATAGATTGAATATTTGTTACGAGTTATATTTGGAGTTGGATGTCTCTATGAAACTGTGGTGTTTGTTGGAACCATCTAGCGCTCAAGGTGATGTGGGGTTATCTAGATTGGGGAAGACCCTACCATGGATTAGAGTGTCCAACCGGAGAGTAGTTAAGAGTAGTATCATGAAGAGAGGATATTTATATGAGAGAGTGTTCACTAGTGAAAGTATGATCCCTAGGCCTTGTTTCTAAACATTGAAACACCGTCTGCATCTAGATCTGTTGCATGTTTGCTTGTTTTAGTCTGTACCTCACCGTCAAGCTGTTTTCTGGCACCATTACCACTTGTATTTCACTATCTCTTCGCCGAACTAGTGCACCTATACACCTGACAAGTGTATTGGGTGTGTTGGGGACACAAAAGACTTCTTGTATCTTGATTGCATGATTGCTTGAGAGGGAATACCTTTGACCACTTCCTCCCTGAGTTCGATAAACCTTGGGTAATCCACTTAAGGGAAACATGCTATTGTTCTAAAAACCTCTGCACTTGGAGGCCCAACAACTGTCTACAAGAATAGAAGTGCGTAGACATCACATTACTCTATCTATGTTGAATGCGGTGACCCAGCATACCACTGCATGATGTAGTACACTCTAGTCGTTGACATAACACCAATGAAACACCCTTCACTAGTATTACATCCCTCAGTGTGGTACAACAGAAACACAGCAGGCCCAAGACATGACTATAGGTTACAACTCGACTCTTTACCAAAGATCCAGAGAACACTCTAGGTTAAAGAGAGAGAAAGAAAATTCTTACAAAGAAGAATCAGAAATAAATAACTCATGACTATTATGCTAATAAGATTAGCATCTAACTATTTAGGCTTGTATTGTTGCTATTGCAATACTCTACAGAAATAGGTTCTATGGCTAGATATTATATTCCTATCTAATCAGTAACTTCGTCTTCACTTGAGTAGATGTATATGTTGACTTTCTTGATTTTATTGAAGAGCTTTAGATTTTGAGGATAATTCCCAGAGCATAAGTTGATGTGGACGTCGTCTGTATTGGTTTCAGAATCTAGCAAGGGTTAAGAAGATAATTTTAGTATGTGTGTACTTGCAAGTTCACTAAAAGGAGTGTTTGATGCACTATATCTACGGCCACAGACCATAGGTCGTAGGTAATGCAGGTTTCCGTAAACATTTCTTCAAAGGTTGCTTTTATTCTGAAAAGCTATGTTCGTCAGCCTTCATAGGTTTACCAGAACTTTCATGGAGTTCCTTTTCTTCCGCGTTCGTAGCTTCTTCCCAGAACAGGGAGTAACAAGTTACAGTTCTTACACTCTGCAGAGTTGCGTCACTTTACCCATGAGAGATGCTTTGTTGCACATCCAAGTTGCATTCTCGTCAACACTTCCTTGGTGTGGGGCCCATCCTAAGATCCAAGCCAATCACTACCTTCTCAGCGACCCCGCATGTCTCCTTGGTGTACGTGAGCCCACCTATGGAATTACGGCAATTGGCGGTACAGCCCGTTCAGATGCCGGAACTATCGTGGGACATTGAGGGTTCCCACCCATATGTTGCATATCCTCTACGAATTACCAATATATGCACGCTAAGAGTGATAACAGCCACGACCCGCACATCCGGCTCCATGCGAGAGGGAAAAGATACAGCTGACTTCTCCGTCCCATTCCAGATCTCATGGTCAACGCGTAATATACGGCGCAAGAATCACTGGCGACATTGGTTGTTAAGTCCTAGGTGATATAGTCCTGTGCAATGGTATTCCAACTGCCAGACTTAATAGATTAGCTGATCACCCTGGATCAGTAACCGATAGTTCACATTATTGTCCAAAATAGTGTTTTATGACCTTTTTGAAATGCAGGTGGTGACAACACTAGATTTGTGAAATACTTTACAGAAAATAATCAAAGGACATGAGCAAGTGTGAACTTGCCTTTTGTGATTGCAAGATTATGCACTCACGGTCTTCGAGACAATATAAGATCCAATATCTGAAATAAGCATCATTGGTCTGGTAAGGACTAATGTTTAAAGAAGCAAGATGCTATTATGCATAAATAATGTAATGCAAGTTGATAAACTCGAATTCCCGGAATAAGCGTTGATCTAGGGTTTGGAGACTGAAAATGGTTCCTTTAGAATGTGTTGTACTTTTAGATAAGCTTCACAATTGTGTTTCTTATTAAGGCTTGTGAGTGTGTGTGGAACAACATGTAATTACCATACCATACAACAACAATATACACAAATGTGGACTGCTACTCAAAAGACTACTTATATAAGAATTGCCTTATTTTCAAATCTTACTTTACAAGTATAGGCATTTATAAGGAACTTAAGTATTGACAATCATGATATACAAGTAAAGTTTAAGGCAATGTGATTATGATTAATTTTCATCTGTTGATTTGATGAAAGTCTTTGAGTTTAGTTGTTAAGTGTTGGAGATATTATCGTAAGACTTGTTGTTTGAAGTGGAAAAAGAATAACATTTGAAGAAAAGATTTCTTTTCTATAGTTTAAACAATCTTTAAGGTTAATCAAATGTGGTCGATGTTGTTTGTGCTTGCTCAAATAGTTTGGACTTGAGATGCTTTACGACTTAATTATAACAGACCAAAGTGAACTATAAAATACATAACAAGGATTTAGCATTATATTTAAAGGCTTGTAGACTTAAAGTTAACTTTAAGGACATAGGTGGACTTAAGATGTACTGCTTACGATAATTGTACATTTTTTACTTCATAAGGTTTCTTTAAAGTTGACTAGGAATGGTATTACTTTTATTTGAGTAGTGGTTTCCTAATTTTATAATGGAATATAAACTTTTATCTCCTCATAAAGGTGTGGTTAGGATTTGTAATGAAGGCAATAATATTACTTAACTACTTATGAATTTGCTATGGTGTTTTAGTAGGTTGATAAACTTGAGGTTGAAGTAATGGAAAAGATTTTATTTAGTCACAAATTATTCTTGAAGATTTTATATTGGATAAGGATATTTTTAGAAAATATTCTACACTTATGGTTGCATGGTAATTTAATAAAATTGTATTTAAAATGAGTTGAACCATTTTGACTTCATATTATCAATATTCAAGACTAATACTATTTATTAGACTAAATTGGCTAATTTTAGAAATATTAACAGATTTTATTTACCCTTATATGAATTATCAACTAAGGAAATAGGTTTAAATGTAAGTTATTATTTTGTTTAAATTTTTATTTTCTTCGGAAGTGAATATTATATTTTTAACATGTAGGTATTATTTTTGTGATCATTTTGGTATATTACATGTATTTTTGTGATTTATAAATAATAAGATATGATTTTTATAAGATTTCTTACTATATAAACACTTAATAAATAATAAATATTTAGTTAAGTGATATATATTTTAGTTTTATAGTTTTAAACTATAGTTCCTATTTTTCTAAGATTTTTGGTATATTATTTATATTTTTAACATTTACCAATATTAAAATATGAATTATCAAAGTATTATTACTTATAAAACCTTTATTAATTAATAATGATTTAAATTATTGACAAGTAATGTTTGATAATAATTTTAAGTTGTAGATTTTATTTTTTAAAAAAATTCATATATTAAACATATTTTTCTGAATTATAAAACAAAAGTTATTGATTTAACAAGATTTAATCACTTTATTTAATGTCTGGAATTTATTTGAGTTTGAATTTATAGTGTTTTGTTTATTTTCTAAACAGACACTGAACCTTTATACCGCACACACATCTAGCCCTAGTCACTGACTGGTGGGTCTGCGGCCCCGTTGGTGTGCCACGCTGGCGTGGACCAGTCAACGGACCCGGTCAAACATGATGACGTGGCCAATGGTGACCTCACCCTGACGTCACCTCGCCAGTGGCATGACAGACGATGGCGAGGAGGGCAATAGAGGGCGAGCGAGCGTGCGTGCGTGCAGGGGCTTGTTCGAACCGAAACAACGAGGCGAGTAAGCTAGTGGTGGCGCCGCTGGGTTTTGGTCGCCGGAATAGTGGTTGCGACGGTGGCTAATAGCGGCGGTGGCAGATGCTCGTCGGGGAAGCAAACCGTGACGAGAATAAGCAAAATAAATGGTGCCCGAGAAACAAAGGCTCACCAGAAGGTGGATGAAGGAGTCGGTGAAGAAAACCGTGATCGGAATCGAGGAAGACGACGACAGTCGGACCTCGGGAAGGACATCTCGATTCGTGGTACAGGGACCATTTTAGGTTGTGTGGTTTGGTAGGAAGGATCAGGGAGACGAGGTGGAGGCGCGAGTGTGCTTGGTGGTGCCTGGGGTGATGCAGAACGATGTCGATTCGTCGGCCTCTAAACCTAGGGTTCGAGTCAGAGGAGAAACTCAGGAGGAAGATGTGAGATCCAGGCACATGGCTTAATAGGATTGATAGGATACCCATATCAACAAGTTGCAACTTCTTTTCCGGAAGCTCATTCGAAAAGAACTCTAAGGTTAAGCGTGCTTGGCCTAGAGCAATTCTAGGATGGGTGACCGACCGGGAAGTGGGTAACCGGGTGCACATGAGTGAGGACAAAGTGCGCAGAAAAGACTAGTGTTGGTCTGTGGGGCCAGTCTAGATATCCTATTAAGCTGCCAGGAGTGACACCCCCCGGGCCCAGGAGTGGACGGGGTGTTACAAAGTGGTATCAGAGCCGACCCTTGCGATTACACGGGTGTGTGCGGGTCAGTGACGGGACATGTGGAGCATGGCGCGTGTGGCCCGGAGTGGACACGGCATGGCACATGTGCTGGCACTGGACGCACAGACGCGTGCCAAGAGGGAACGTTCCTGGGGTGTGCTTGATCGATGAGGGCATCGATCTTCTAAAGGGTGGGTGTATGTGAGATCCAGGCACATGGCTTAATAGGATTGATAGGATACCCATATCAACAAGTTGCAACTTCTTTTCCGGAAGCTCATTCGAAAAGAACTCTAAGGTTAAGCGTGCTTGGCCTAGAGCAATTCTAGGATGGGTGACCGACCGGGAAGTGGGTAACCGGGTGCGCACGAGTGAGGACAAAGTGCGCAGAAAAGACTAGTGTTGGTCTGTGGGGCCAGTCTAGCTATCCTATTAAGCTGCTAGGAGTGACACCCCCCGGGCCCAGGAGTGGAGGGGGTGTTACAAGTGGTATCAGAGCCGACCCTTGCGATTACACGGGTGTGTGCGGGTCAGTGGCGGGACATGTGGAGCATGGCGCGTGTGGCCCGGAGTGGACACGGCATGGCACATGTGCCGACACTGGACGCACAGACGCGTGCCAAGAGGGAACGTTCCTGGGGTGTGCTTGATCGATGAGGGCATCGATCTTCTAAAGGGTGGGTGTATGTGAGATCCAGGCACATGGCTTAATAGGATTGATAGGATACCCATATCAACAAGTTGCAACTTCTTTTCCGGAAGCTCATTCGAAAAGAACTCTAAGGTTAAGCGTGCTTGGCCTAGAGCAATTCTAGGATGGGTGACCGACCGGGAAGTGGGTAACCGGGTGCACACGAGTGAGGACAAAGTGCGCAGAAAAGACTAGTGTTGGTCTGTGGGGCCAGTCTAGATATCCTATTAAGCTGCCAGGAGTGACACCCCCCGGGCCCAGGAGTGGACGGGGTGTTACAGAAGAGGAAGGGAATGGGTATAAGGATGTGCGAGGCGGGGTCGTGTCCTTATCTCCTTCTGATGACGACAGCTTTGGAACGGATCATGGCGACCACGGAGGACGACGGAGCTCGAGCCAGGCAGCTTCTTCGCCGGTGAGTCCTTCTAGCGAGAGGAAGAAGAAAAGAAATGAATCGAAGGGGTACGCGGGCTGCCGTTGGGCCGACGTGGGCTGCGGTGAAGTGGGCGCGCGTGAGCGACAGAAAGGTGGAGAGGAAATGGGCTATGGGCCAGGAGCTGATTCCTTTATTTTTTTCTTTCTGGTTGTTTTTTTATTTCTATTTTCTGTTTTCACAAATCCCTTTTAATTTGTATTTTAGTAGAATTTTCACTACCAAATATTTTGTACAATTTTCTTCAAATATTACATAGGCCATTATAATTAGTTGATTGCGATTAATATGATTGGTAATTTTTAGTATTCATTATTATATGAGAGGTAAGTTATTAGGTAGAATAAATAAGAACTAGGGTTTTAGAATTTGCTTATTATCTTAACAATTCTCTATAAAATGATTTTCAAGTGTATTTATACTATTGGAATTTGGGTGTATTAAACCATCAATGATGGTAATATATCATTCTATGTATAGTTAATGCCTTAATTTGGTGGTGAGTAATGTTTTAGTAATATTGGCTATGACAATAAATATACATTGATATTTATGATTGAAAATAGAAGTTAGGGTTTTAAATTGTAACTGTTTACCATGAGTTTTAGGAGTTTTAATATTCTTGTATATCCTTTTATTGATGTGAATAAAGGTTAGTGGTTAATGTAGGGGTTCGTAGCATGGAAAACAAAAATTTTCTATCGCATACAAACAAACAAGCCAAGATCTATCTACTAGATTGTAGCAACGAGTCGATGGAATAACTCACCCTCGAAGATTCCAAAGTGTTTAACGAGAGCAGATTCTCGTGGGTGATGTAGTCGTACTCTTTCCGATCTCAAGATCGCGTAGACGATCCTTCCGGCGCCACGTTCCGGCAGCGCTCCCGTAGTCGGTCACACGTTCGGTACTCGACGAAGACCTTCCTCTCCCTTGTTCCAGCAGGCAGCGGAGGTTGTAGCACTCTCCTCGCGATTCCGGCAGCACAACGGCGTGGTACCGGAGGTAGAGGGGAAATCCCGCAGGGCTTCGCCTTAAGCCGGTGCGAGTATGGTGGAGCTTATGAGAGAGGCTATTAGTGGTCTAGTAATTAGACACACCAATTAGAAGGCTCTAAACCAATTAGAAGGCTCTAAACCGAATAGCTCTAAACCGGGGTCTAGATCTAGGGTTTAGTTTAGAGGATAGGAAACTTGTGTGTCTAGAGAGGGGAGCCCTGCCCCTCCCTTTATAGGTGGGAGGGCCGGCGGCCAAGGGGAGGAGTTCCTCCCCAACTCGGCCTTGGGAGGTGCGCCGGCCAAGGGGAGGAACCCTCCTCCAACTCGGCCTCCACCTCTCCTCCTCTTTCTCCTCTTTCCGAAAACTGGCAGTTTGACCGAAAACTGGCAGTTTGACTTTTCCAATTAGGATTTGAATTAACCCTTTATTTCGGACAGCGAGAACACTTAGTACATGATGCAATCATTCCAACATGCAATGACACATTCATGTACCCTTCCCCCTCCGGAGTGCCGGACATTCCGGGACCTTCTAGAATGTTCCCGATGAAAACACCGGAACCATTCCCGAACTCCGAAACGGGACTTTCCTTATATGAATCTTATTCTCCGGACCATTCCGGATCACCTCGTGATATCCCGGATCCCATCCGAGACTCCGAACAACATTCGGTCTCTTTCTCATAATACCATAACTACTCAAACAACGTCGAATCCTTAAGTGTGTCTCCCTACGGTTCGTGAATTATGCGGACATGATCGAGACACTTCTCCGAACAATAACCAATAGAGGAATCTGGAAATTCATATGGCTCCCACATATTTCTACGATTACTTTGCGATCGAATGAACCACTTACATACGATACCAATTTCCCTTTGTCTCACGATATGTTACTTATCCGAGGTTATGATCGTCGGTATCTCTGCATACCTAGTTCAACCTCGTTACTGATAAGTACTCTTTTCTCGTTCCCGTGATATGTGATCCCTTGTGACCAAGTCACATGCTTGCAAGCTAATTGGATGACATTTCACCGAGAGGGCCCAGAGAATATCTATCCGTCATGTGGATGGACAAATCCCACTCTTGATCCATGTGTTTCAACCAATACTTTCCGAACACTCAATGCCACCTTTATAGCCACCCTGTTACGGTGTGGTGTTTGATGATATCAAAGCATCCATCTGGTAAAGGTGATATGCATGATCTCATGGTCGAAGGAATTAGGTTACTATGTATCAGAAAGCATATAGCAATTGAACTATTGAAATGACTTGATCTTTATGCTACGCTTGTCTATAGGAGTATGTCCACCATATCATTCTCCTAACGATATGATCTTGTTGTTGATAACATCTCAATGTTCATGACAAAGAAACCACATCATCAATCAACCAACAAGCTAGTGAAGTATAGAGGCTATACTAGGGACTTCAAATTAAGTTTACAAATCACACAAGTATTAATGGTTTCCTTGTTAATACTATTATAGCATGAATGCAAACATTTATCATAAACACAAAGATATATAATAATAACTATATTTATTATTGCCTCTAGGGCATATCTCCAACAGTCTCCCACTTGCACTAGAGTCATCTAATCTAGATTACATGGTAATATACCGAACACCCATGGCAGTTTGGTGTTGGTCATGTTTTGCCCTCGGGAGAGGTTTAGTCAACGGATCCGCCACATTCAGATCTGTGTGTACTTTGCAAATCTTTATATCCCCATCCTGGATATGTTCTCGAATAGCGTGAAAACGCAGCTTGATATGCTTCAGCTTCTTGTGTGACCTTGGTTCTTGCGCATTGGCTATGGCGCCCATGTTATCACAGTAGATAGACATTGGGTCCAGCGCACTAGGAACCACACCCAGCTCTGTAATGAACTCTTTCATCCATATCGCTTCTTGTGAAGCCTCCGAAGCAGCCATGTATTCCGATTCAGTTGAAGATCTCGCCACAACGCTTTGCTTTGCACTCCTCCAGCTAACTGCTGCACCATTCAAAATAAATACGTATCCAGATTGTGATTTAGAATCATCCGGATCGGTGTTCCAACTAGCATCGGTGTAACCATTAACAACGAGCTGTTCATCACCTCCATAAGAAAGAACCATATCCTTAGTTCTTCTCAAGTACTTAAGGATGTTTTTGACCGCTGTCCAATGATCCACTCCTGGATCACTTTGATATCTGCTAGTTAGACTAACAGCATATGCGATGTCGGGTCTAGTACATAGCATGGCATACATTAGAGATCCTATGGCTGAGGCATAGGGAGTCTTACTCATCCTTTCTCTATCTTCTGCCGATGTCGGACTTTGAGTTTTACTCAAGGTCGTATTGGGCAACATGGGCAAGAACCCTTTCTTGCTTTCTTCCATTCCAAACTTCTTTAGAACTTTGTCCAAATATGTACTTTGTGACAATGATATTTGGCGTTTCGATCTATCTCTATAAATCGTTATGCCTAATATGTAAGCTGCTTCGCCAAGATCCTTCATTGAAAAACTATTATTCAAATATTCTTTGACACTATTAAGAAGGTCTACATCATTCCCAATCAATAATATGTCATCCACATATAGTATTAAGAACGCTACAGAGCTCCCACTCACTTTCTTGTAAATACAAGCTTCTCCATAAGTTTGTATAAAACCAAAACTTTTGATTACCTTATCAAAACGTTGATTCCAACTTCGGGATGCTTGCTTCAATCCATAGATGGACCGTTGAAGTTTGCATACCTTGTTAGCATCTTTAGGATCGACAAAACCTTTGGGTTGCATCATATACAATTCTTCATCAATGTCTCCATTGAGGAATGCTGTTTTGACATCCATCTGCCATATCTCATAATCATAATATGCAGCGATTGCTAACATAATCCTCACAGACTTTAGCTTCGCTACTGGTGAGAAAGTCTCATCGTAGTCAACTCCTTGAATTTGTCGAAACCCTTTTGCGACAAGTCGAGCTTTATAGACAGTAACATTACCATCAGCATCTGTTTTCTTCTTGAAAATCCATTTGTTCTCGACAGCCTTCCGGCCATCCGGTAAGTCCACCAAAGTCCATACTTGGTTTTCGTACATGGATCCAATCTCGGATTTCATGGCTTCTTGCCATTTATTGGAATCTGGGCTCATCATCGCTTCCTCATATGTCTCGGGATCATCGGTGTTGTCCACCAACATGACATTCATAACGGAATCATACCAATCTGGAGTGGTACGAGTTCTCGTTGACCTCCGAGGCTCTGTAGCAACCTCAACCGAAGTTTCATGATCACTATCATTAGCTTCCTCCCTCATTGGTGCAGGCACCACAGGAACTTCTTCCGGTGCTGCGCTACTCGCAATTTCGAGAGAAGGTTCGACAACCTCGTCGAGTTCTACTTTCCTTCCAGTCACTTCTTTCGAGAGAAATTCCTTCTCTAGAAAGGATCCATTCTTGGCAACAAAGATTTTGCCTTCGGATCTATGATAGAAGGTATACCCAATAGTTTCCTTCGGGTATCCTATGAAGACGCATTTTTCCGCTTTGGGTTCAAGCTTGTCCGGCTGTAACTTCTTTACATAGGCTTCGCACCCCCAAATTTTAAGGAACGACAATTTAGGTTTCTTCCCAAACCATAATTCATACGGTGTCGTTTCAACGGATTTAGATGGTGCCCTATTTAAAGTGAATGCGGCTGTTTCTAATGCATAACCCCAAAATGATAGCGGTAAATTTGTAAGTGACATCATAGAACGAACCATATCTAAGAGAGTTCGATTACGACGTTCAGACACACCATTACGCTGTGGTGTTCCCGGCGGTGTCAACTGCGAAAGTATTCCACATTTCTTCAAATGCTCGCCAAACTCGTAACTTAGATATTCACCTCCACGATCAGAACGTAGAAATTTAATCTTCTTGTTACGTTGATTCTCTACCTCACTTTGAAACTCCTTAAACTTCTCGAAAGTTTCGGACTTATGTTTCATGAAATAGATATACCCATATCTACTCAAGTCATCCGTGAAGGTAAGAACATAACGATAACCACCGCGCGATGCTACACTCATTGGACCACACACATCCGTATGTATGATTTCCAATAAGTCCGTAGCTCGCTCCATCATACCAGAAAATGGAGTCTTAGTCATTTTACCCATCAGACATGCTTCGCATCTTTCAAGTGATTCAAAATCAAGTGATTCAAGAAGTCCATCGGAATGGAGTTTCTTCATACGCTTCACTCCAATGTGACCAAGACGACAGTGCCACATATAGGTTAAGTTATCGCTTGATTTCAAACGTTTAGCTTCAATGTTATTAATATGTGTATTTCCACTATCGAGATTCAATATGAATAGACCATCTATCAAAGGTGCATGTGCATAAAACATATTACTCATATAAATCGAACAACCATTATTCTCGGATTTAAACAAGTAACCGTCTCGCAATAAACAAGATCCCGATATAATGTTCATGCTCAACGCAGGCACCAAATAACAATTATTTAAGTATAAAACTAATCCCGATGGTAGATGAAGAGGTAGCGTGCCGACCGCGATCACATCAACCTTTGATCCGTTTCCTACGCGCATCGTCACCTCGTTCTTCGCTAGCTTTCGTTTATTCTGCAGCTCCTGTTTCGAGTTACAAATATGAGCAACCGAACCAGTATCAAATACCCAGGCACTACTACGAATACTAGTGAAATACACATCAATAACATGTATATCAGATATACCTTTCTTCTTGATGTTGCCGTTCTTCAAATCCGCCAAGTACTTTGGGCAATTCCGCTTCCAGTGACCTTCTCCCTTGCAGTAAAAGCACTCAGTATCAGGCTTGGGTCCAGCCTTGGTCCTCTTCGTCAGCATGGTAGCTTTCTTACCACCCTTCTTGAAGTGTCCCTTCTGCTTAGACTTGCCTTTCTTGAATTTGGTGGTCTTATTGACCATCAACACTTGGTGCTCTTTCTTGATCTCCACTTCTGCAGATTTTAACATAGCAAATAGTTCTGGCAACTCTTTGTTCATGTTCTGCATGTTGTAGTTCATCACAAAGTTCTTGTAACTTGGTGGTAGTGATTGGAGGATGCGGTAAACTCCCAAAGTATTAGGAATCACTATACCCAAGCTTTGAAGTTTATTCGCGTGCCCAGACATTTTAAGCACATGCTCACTGACGGAGCTACCCTCTTCCATCTTGCAGTTAAAGAACTTTTCAGAAGCTTCATAACTTTCAATTGCCGCATGAGTCTCAAAAATTAATTTGAGATCCTCGACAATATCATATGGGTCTGACTCTTCAAACCTTTTCTGAAGCTCCGATTCTAAACCATACAAGATAGCACACTGAACTATGGAGTACTGATTCTTCCGAGCGAGGTAAACATTCTTTACTTCATCGGAAGCATCAGCTGCAGGTGGGTCACCTAGCGGTGCATCCAGCACATAGGTCAAATTACCAGCTGTGAGGACAATCCTCAAATTGCGGAACCAATCCGCGAAGTTGCTTCCATTGTTTTTCAACTTTTCTTTCTCTAGGAACGCATTAAAATTGATGGTAGGGGCTGCCATTGATCTACAACATATTTGCAATAGTTTAGACTAAGTTTATGACAAATTGAGTTCAAATTAATTAATGAAATTAAACTAGGTGAACTCCCACTCAAAACAACATCCCTCACATTGTTTTAGTGATCACACGAACCAAATCCACTACATCAACACCGATCATCACGAGAGCTGATATAGTTTTAATGGCGAACAATCATCATGTTCATCATATCTACTATATGATTCATGCTTTGCCTTTCGGCGATCCGTGTTCCTGAGGCCATGTCTGTACATGCTAGGCTCGTCAAGATCAAACCTTAGCTACCGCATAAGCAAATCTGGCTTGCTTACGTTGTATTCACCCGTGGAATCAAAGACACCCGATCATCACGTGGTGCTTCGAAGCAACAAGCTTTAGCAACGGTGCTAACTAAGGGCGAACACTTTAGAACTTGAAATTTATGTGCATGAGGGATCATCTTATAATGCTACCGTCGTCTACTAAGCAATACAAGATGCATAAAGGATTAACATCACATGCAATTCATAATATGTGATATGATATGGCCTTTCTTCTTTGTGCTTCCGATCTCCATCTTCAAGCACGAACATGATCTCCATCATCACCGGCATAGCATCAAGATCAATGACGCTTCTTCATGGTTGTCGTCCACCAGCTTCAACTATTACAACTATTTTGAATAGACACGCAGGTCTTAACAGAAATTAAAGACAACCATATGGCTCCTGCCGGTTGCCAACTTACAATAAGGAACATTGCATACATCAAATATAATCACAATCATGGCCATATCACATCACTGCACACCCCTGCAAAACAAAGTTAGACGCTTCTACTTTCTTTGCATATTTTACGTGGTTTGGGGCTTTCCATAAGTGTCGTTCTAACTTACGAACAATAACCACAACATTGATACTAGCATTGTTGATCACCCGTTGTAAATTGGATCTTTACTATGCTAGGAGAAACAGGCACCCGCAAAGCCACTTATGCAAAACGAGTTGCATGTCAAGCGTGGAGCAAGTCTCATGAACGATGTCATGTAAGGTTAGCCCGGGCCGCTTCATCCCAACATACCGCAAGATGCAAAGTACACAAAAAGCAATCTACAATAAAAGCATCAACGCCCACAATGACCATTGTGTTCTACTCGTGCAACAGATCTACATATAGACACGGCTCTGATACCACTGTAGGGGTTCGTAGCATGGAAAACAAAAATTTTCTATCGCATACAAACAAACAAGCCAAGATCTATCTACTAGATTGTAGCAACGAGTCGATGGAATAACTCACCCTCGAAGATTCCAAAGTGTTTAACGAGAGCAGATTCTCGTGGGTGATGTAGTCGTACTCTTTCCGATCTCAAGATCGCGTAGACGATCCTTCCGGCGCCACGTTCCGGCAGCGCTCCCGTAGTCGGTCACACGTTCGGTACTCGACGAAGACCTTCCTCTCCCTTGTTCCAGCAGGCAGCGGAGGTTGTAGCACTCTCCTCGCGATTCCGGCAGCACAACGGCGTGGTACCGGAGGTAGAGGGGAAATCCCGCAGGGCTTCGCCTTAAGCCGGTGCGAGTATGGTGGAGCTTATGAGAGAGGCTATTAGTGGTCTAGTAATTAGACACACCAATTAGAAGGCTCTAAACCAATTAGAAGGCTCTAAACCGAATAGCTCTAAACCGGGGTCTAGATCTAGGGTTTAGTTTAGAGGATAGGAAACTTGTGTGTCTAGAGAGGGGAGCCCTGCCCCTCCCTTTATAGGTGGGAGGGCCAGCGGCCAAGGGGAGGAGTTCCTCCCCAACTCGGCCTTGGGAGGTGCGCCGGCCAAGGGGAGGAACCCTCCTCCAACTCGGCCTCCACCTCTCCTCCTCTTTCTCCTCTTTCCGAAAACTGGCAGTTTGACCGAAAACTGGCAGTTTGACTTTTCCAATTAGGATTTGAATTAACCCTTTATTTCGGACAGCGAGAACACTTAGTACATGATGCAATCATTCCAACATGCAATGACACATTCATGTACCCTTCCCCCTCCGGAGTGCCGGACATTCCGGGACCTTCTAGAATGTTCCCGATGAAAACACCGGAACCATTCCCGAACTCCGAAACGGGACTTTCCTTATATGAATCTTATTCTCCGGACCATTCCGGATCACCTCGTGATATCCCGGATCCCATCCGAGACTCCGAACAACATTCGGTCTCTTTCTCATAATACCATAACTACTCAAACAACGTCGAATCCTTAAGTGTGTCTCCCTACGGTTCGTGAATTATGCGGACATGATCGAGACACTTCTCCGAACAATAACCAATAGAGGAATCTGGAAATTCATATGGCTCCCACATATTTCTACGATTACTTTGCGATCGAATGAACCACTTACATACGATACCAATTTCCCTTTGTCTCACGATATGTTACTTATCCGAGGTTATGATCGTCGGTATCTCTGCATACCTAGTTCAACCTCGTTACTGATAAGTACTCTTTTCTCGTTCCCGTGATATGTGATCCCTTGTGACCAAGTCACATGCTTGCAAGCTAATTGGATGACATTTCACCGAGAGGGCCCAGAGAATATCTATCCGTCATGTGGATGGACAAATCCCACTCTTGATCCATGTGTTTCAACCAATACTTTCCGAACACTCAATGCCACCTTTATAGCCACCCTGTTACGGTGTGGTGTTTGATGATATCAAAGCATCCATCTGGTAAAGGTGATATGCATGATCTCATGGTCGAAGGAATTAGGTTACTATGTATCAGAAAGCATATAGCAATTGAACTATTGAAATGACTTGATCTTTATGCTACGCTTGTCTATAGGAGTATGTCCACCATATCATTCTCCTAACGATATGATCTTGTTGTTGATAACATCTCAATGTTCATGACAAAGAAACCACATCATCAATCAACCAACAAGCTAGTGAAGTATAGAGGCTATACTAGGGACTTCAAATTAAGTTTACAAATCACACAAGTATTAATGGTTTCCTTGTTAATACTATTATAGCATGAATGCAAACATTTATCATAAACACAAAGATATATAATAATAACTATATTTATTATTGCCTCTAGGGCATATCTCCAACAGTTAATACATATTGGCTTTATATTTGTGATCATGAATGATCTCACCCTTTAAAACAGTAAGGTTATTCTCTGGAATGAATTATGAGAGAGAATTGATAATTATAGTTTCCAGGCATATATGATTTTAATGTTTGCTGTGACAAAGATATGCTTGAGTGATTTGATATAGGAAATTAATCCTATGAGCCATTGTGGAAACAAGATGATTGATCAAATAGATGAAATAAATATTAAGTTTAATTATAGATTTAAGTTTTAGTGTTTACCAAGAATTCCTATCTTCCATACTGCACTATTCTTGACTTCTAATTAGGTAATTCCTTTCCTAGATATACTACTTTTTCATATCCATCATCATGTGTTACCATGATGAGCTTTACTTCACAAGAATATTCTTATCAATATTTTATTTTTCTAAATCCATTTATAAATCCAATGAGCTTGACACTAAAGCTCCATATAATTTCCTCATAAGAATGACTCTCATCTCCGGGGTACTCCTTTTGAATCTAATTCCACTTAAATGATCACTCTCTTACTTCATACATTACTTTGTAATCTCACTTATAAATCTTATAAGCTTTTCACTGAAGCCTTTCATAAACTTCTCATATCTATCCTTGGTTATATCATCTACTTCACTAATGATCACCTCTAATCCATTAAGTAGTTACTTGTAACTCCTTTCATATACTTCCTTTATCCTAATCACCAATATTACTCCAGTAGATGTCTATATCAAACTTTACTTCACCTCAAATGTTTAGTATTTCCCAATAGGAAAATACTACTTCTATAATCCAATGTTGCTCTAGAATCATCTTAATCATACTATCTTGTCTCTACTTAACTCCAGTAACTCATACTCCAACCTCACATTATATTAATGTGACTTGTCATGACTAATCTAGGGTAACATAACTATACTAGGGTTTAATCATGTTCTATCCATCAATATCACTTACACATGATATAATCATTCACTTTGAGTGACTTGAGCATGATCATTATAATCATTTGATCATTTATGGCTTAGGTTTCCAGTTGGCTAATCAAGGTTTTATCAATACAACACTATAGTTGTATTATCATTATCTCCCTAATATTTCCATCCGACTAAGGGATATTATTCATTGACTATGCCTACTTGATCCAATAGGATTACTCCTTGGTAACTATCTTCAATATTCATCCTTATAATCTTCTTTGTTACCATAGAATTATATCTTCCAGATAACTCTTCTATCCATTCAGGAGTGAGTTAACTCCATCAATTACCATATTGATTTCATTTCCTTCAATCACTCCCATCCTATAGATGATGTCTAAAACTAGCATTACTATTTACCTCTTCTTACTTCTTTCTTTATAGGTGTAAAGTGATTGTTATGATATGGACTAGAGTTGATAGATTAAGAATTGGTGAATCAATAGTCGATTACTCAACATCGATGAACAACAGATATTAGAATAAGCTTCAATAGAGATAATAAGAATTGATATGGGAAGAAAGATATGTGGTGAATGGTCTTGACTTGTTTCCTTCCTACTCAATAAGTGATAAGGAATTATTGGTTAAGAAATACCATGATCCTCATGGTAGGAATGGGTAAGAATAAGATAGGTCAAGAGTTAGTTATTACATTCTTATTACTTGAATTATATCCATAGCTTAGTATTCATGAGTTGTTGTAATGAATACTATGGAATGATCACTTAAGGATCAAATATTAATCATTAAGCAATGAATTATGGTTTAATTTTATTACATTTGATCTACCCTTAGATCAAATCTTCCTTACCCAAAATAAAGTTTTAGTAAAGGTCATATTGAAACTTATCGCAGTCAACTTGATGATCTACTTTAATTCCATCAAGTTAAGAGAAGCTTCAATCACTTTGACAAGTTTTGTTCAAAAGCGCGAAAATTATTCGGATTTTCTATGCATGAATGCAATGCACACATCTGTGTTCAGCTTATTTCTAAGCTCTTATGCTGGGATGTTACACTGAAGTTTTTCAGATTAATAAAGTGGAGGAAACATGAGACTACCAATCATGAGTAATATCATCATCTCGTTATTTCAGTTTAAATGTTGAGTTCCCTTTTGATTTTGGTTTTCTTGCTCGAGGACGATCAAGTTTAAGCTTGGGGAGGTTGATGGCTATGAAATATAGCCATCCACGTCCGCATTTAAACTAGATATTATTCATATATTTGATGAAATATCTCTCTATTTCCTATCACTAATGCCTAATGATCAAAGGGGTATGCAATCCTTTCTTGCTATTTTTGCCTGCGTAGATAATGATGTATTATGAAGGGAACCGCTACATAAATGCCAAAGATACAAGATTTCCAACACGCAAAGAAACCAGGAGCCGTGGGGAGGCAACTGCAAGTTTAACGACCAACTATATGGCCCGCCACCATATAGTTGCGGCCGTATAGTTTGCACCGACATCCTTAGGTCAAACAGAACAACTTTCGTGAAGGGACCCCTATATAAAGAGTCTCCAGGCGACGAGAAAAGAGCTGCCCCCGACTCCACAACATTGCTTCTTTCATCCTCAACTCTCCCTGCCGCCACGCCGGAGGAAGATATCTATATCTAAACCTCTAAATCCTTATCCACCACCATAGCCATCTTCCACCACTTGTAATACTAGATCTCATCTCCAATTGACAACATTGTAAGACTATTTGTTATCAACTCTATGATCTCTATTACAATGTTTATGATTGTCGATTTCATCTCTACGTGTGAGTAATTCTCCTTGGGCTAAGGGCTTCGGCCTAGCCATGTAGCTTTTGTGCATGTTATTTATCATAGATGGGATCATGTATTAGTTTGTATGACTTGATGATTGTAGTACCCTCTCTTGCCTCAATCTAAGGACTTGTCAGGTACCCAAGACCCCGAGGATTGATATAGGTAAAGGGAGTGTGAGTAACGACTGATCTGCAGGATAGGAACCCCAGTGACAGAAAGGGTAGTATGGTTGTATGTGAGGAACTTACTTGGGATTAATGGTGACATCACTATGCATATCATTAGTTCTCTTTCTTTCATGGATGAGACTAGTAGGTTATTGCCAAAAGCGGTTGCGGAGGCGATAACATTTATGGATGTACTGCCACATATAATTATCTTGCTCTAATAATTACATGAGTACTTTATTACTACCTATTATTCCCATCAAATTTTTTGCATAGCTACTGGTGAAAACCTAAGACCCTAGGCCCTCTCTCTCCATCGTCAACACCACCACCACCACCAACAATATCACAAACTCTTGGTCCGGTGAAAACACAATAGGAATTCTAAAACTCTTGAAGGTCTGTTAAGGTAATCTCACTTTGCTTTCTCCTTCCCGAGGATTCGATAAACCTAGGTCTACTAGGGAAAAAGAGCTACACTACATCCGTAATCCGGATCGAAAGTATCAGCAGTCGATTCACTCGAGGACCTGTGACAACTTTGAGTGTGATAGAGACTTCATTCATAAACACTTACCTTTGGATTCCATGTGGGATCGATATCTTAAATTCGAAACTAGCTACAACCGATCTGTGCACTTGCAAATCATTTTTCTTTAGACATTTTTAGTATTAGTTTTATGGACATGATTTTTCCAACTAGACTTATAAATCATCCATCTTTTATGGAATATAGTAATTATTTGAACAACCTTTTATTCTCGCAATACCTGATCAAAATAACAATTATTTGAAACAAATATTGAAGAAAGCTTTGATGTCAACGAGAAACACAACAACACTTTGTTTGTTTTCGATGAACATCATCACATATTCTCTTGCTAGTTACTTAGGCCATTACAGTTCACGAATTGGGTTGTCTCGCATGACATTTCACACCAACCAATTCGGTATCCAATACTCAAGAACCACATTGTTTAACAAGCAAATAATACAACCATAACATGTATATCATCTATACACCTGAGCTGGAAAAATCCAGTCTTTCTTTTTTTTTCCAAATATTTCTGAGATTCTCTTTCAGCATTTCCTTTTCCTTTTAAAAGAATCGATTAACATCAACATTGGCATCATACACATGACACATATTCCAAATTGTGTATAGTCAAATACTAATACCTTTGTACTTGCACTTTGAAGTAGATCACCGTCATCAAATGTTTGGCATTCTTTCAAAAACCATTTGTTAGTAATCTTTTAGTGTAGTAAATATTTTACCTACATCTTTTATTCATTCTTATCATGACAACTTTCATGATCAAGCTACCATAGCTTATAAAGGAGAATCGCGAGTATTATGTTGCTTTCCAAAACCCTTTTGGAGGATTAGGATGTCTATCATCTCCAACCTTCGCAAATTCTCATCAAATATGAGAACATATATTTTGCCAAACTATACTCTATCATGTTGCAACCAAAACATTTTTTTAGATATCGCAATATCTTCCACACATGATGGTTTCTGAAACAATTCTTTCAGCTCCTAGATAACCTTGATATTAAAACAATCTTTTGAATATCAAGAATCATGGAGGCAAACATGATACTTATATACTAACACTGGAATTGTTACTCTTGATTCAATACCAATTATTAAACTTCACGGAGTAAACGAAGTTTGCTGAAAGTTTGCAATAGGAATTTTAAAATTTAGACTGACACTCAAAACAATATGATACCAGTTCGTAAAGCAACTATCCAAAATTCTATAGTTCTATTATCTCAATTGAAACTAAGCGTAAGGTGGTGAACGGATGCCAATGACTACAACAATTATGAAAATTCAGTTTGATTTAATTTATGATAAATTTTGTTCAACTTTAATCATATTACTTCCACTCAAAACAACATCCCTTGAGTCGTTTTGGTGATTTTTCACGAACAAAATCCACTACACCAAGTACGATCATCACGAGACATGATGTAGCTTCAAAGGCAAACAATCAACATGTTCATCATATCATCCATATGACTCATGCTTTACCTTTTGGTATTCTGTGTTCCGAGGCCATGTCTGTACATGCTAGGCTCGTCAAGGTTAACCTTAGTATCCGCATGTGCAAATCTGGATTGCACCGGTTGTATGCATACGTAGAATCTATCATACCCGATCATCACGTGATGCTTCGAAACGACGAGTCTTAGCAACGGTGCCTACTAAGGATAAACACTTTATTACTTGATATTTAGTAAGAGGAATCATCTTATAGTGCTACTGTCGCAATCTAAGCAATACAAGATGCATAAAAAGGATTAACATCACATGCAATTTATAATATGTGATAAGATATGGTCTTTATTCTCGTGCCTTTGATATCCATCTCCAAAGCACGAACATGATCTCCATCATCACCGACAATGCGTCAAGGTCCGTGGCGCCGCTTCATGGTTGTCCATCACCAATAGCAACTATTACAACTACTTGGAACAAAGCTATTACATGATGAATAGACACACATGTCTTAATGAATTTAAAGACAACGATAAGGCTCCTGCCGGTTGCCAACTTACAATAAGGATCATTGCATACATCAAATATAATCACAATCACATCATGGCCATATCACATCACATCACATGCCCTGCAAAAACAAGTTAGATGCCTCTAATTTTGTTCGCATGTTTTACGTGGCTTGGGGCTTTTGAATAAGAACCATTCATACTTACGAACATGAACCACACCACTGATACAAGTGTTGCCAAGTGTCCATTGTAAATTGAATCTTAACTATGGTGGGAGAGACATACACCCGCAAAGCCACTTGTGCAATGCAATTTGCACGTTGAGCGTGGAGCAGGTCTCATGTACGCTGACATGTAAGGTTAGCCCGGGTCGCTTCATCCCACCATACCGCAAGATGTAAAGTACATGAAAAGCAAGCGATAACAAAAGCATTAACGCCCACAAAACCATTGTGTTCTACTTGTGCAACATATCTATGCATGGAGTGGGCTCTGATACCACTGTAGGGTTCGTAGCAACGAAAACAAAATTTTCTATCACATGAACACACAAAACCAATATCTAATCTATGGCAAAGCCAAGATCTAATCTATGAGATCGGTGCAACGAGATTGTAGAGAACTAACACTCGTAGATCCAAAGCGTTTAATGAGATCAGATTCTCATGGTTGATGTAGTCAATCACTTGCCGATCTCAAGATCGTATAGACGATCCTTCCGGCACCGCATTCCGGCAGCGCTTCCGCAGTCGGTCACACGTATGATAGTCGATGAAGACCTTCCTCTCCCTTGTTCCAGCAGGGTAGCAGAGGTTATAGATCTCCTCAGAATCCCAACAACATGACGGTGTGGTGGTGGTGGTGGTGGAGGAGAGATTTCTATAGGGCTTCGCCTAAGCTGGAGCAGGATGGTGGACGAGAGAGAAGAGAGGGGGCGGCTAGGGTTAGGCGCCAATGGACAAGGATGTGTGTGTGTGTGGGAGGGGGTGCACCCCATCCCCTCATTATATAGGTGGGGGGCGGCCGACCAAGGGTTCCTAGCCCAGGCCGTGTCCCCCCAACTCTACCAGCAAGGGAAGAGCTTGAAACCTTTTCCACCAAGTCTTCCTTCTTACCAAAAACTAGAGTTTGACTTTTCAAACTAGGGTTTGACCCTTTTACTAGTCTTGGCCGAATTGTCCCTTTAGGGTTTGGTGCGGCTGGCCCCTAGGGCATGCCACTGTCCAAGTGACCCCCTCCCGGGGTGGTGGAACCAACATTCTAGAAGTATCCGGTCAAAACACCAAAACTTTTCCGAACCCCGAAAAACCACTTTCCTTATATGAATCTTTTTCTCCGTACCATTCCGGATCTCCTCATGATGTCCTGGATCCAATCCAAGACTCCAAACAACATTCAGTCTCCAACTCATATTCCATATCTACTTAAACAACATCGATTCCTTAAGTGTGTCTCCCTATGGTTCGTGAACTATGCAGACATGATCGAGACACCTCTCCGATCAACAACCAATAGAGGGATCTGGAAATCCATATGTCTCCCACATATTTCTACGATGACTTCATGATCGAATGAACCATTTACATACGATACCAATTCCCTTTGTTGTGCGATACTTTACTTATTCAAGGTTCGATCATCGGTATCTCTATACCTAGTTCAACCTCGTTACCGATAATTACTCTTTACTCGTACTGTGATGTGACATCCCTTGTGATCTTGTCACATGCTTGCAAGCCAATTGGATGACAGTCCACCGAGAGGGCCCAGAGTATATCTATCTGTCATATGGATGGACAAATCCCACTCTCGATCCATGCGCTTCAACGCATACTTCCAGAATACCTAATGCCACGTTTATAACCACCCAGTTACGGAAGTGGCGTTTGATGTTATCAAAGCACTCATCCGGTGATGGTGATTAACATGATCTCATGGTCGAAGGATTAGGTTATTATGTATTTGAAAGCTTGTAGAAAACAAACTCTAAATGACTTGATCTTATGCTATACTAACTATAGGAGTATGTCCATCACATCATTCTCCTAATGATATGATCTTGTTATTAATAACATCTAATGTTCATGATTAGGAAACCATGATTATCTATTAATCAACAAGCTAGTTTAACAAGAGGCTTACTAGAGACTCTTTTATGTTTACAAAACACACAAGTATTAATGTTTTTGGTTAATACAATTATAGCATGGATTGTAAACATTTATCATAAACACAAAGATATAATAATAATCATTTTATTATTGCCTCTTGGGCATATCTCCAACAATGGGGGAGACAGAGGAGGAAGATGGGAGGGAGAGGAACGTGTGGGAGAATAGGAGGTGGTTCGATCTTTGCACATGGGATAGGGTTTCCCTAGCGGAAGGACAAATTTGCCCTGGCACGGTTTGTGAAACCACGGTGAAGACACCACGCCCACTCCCGGTTTGCAACTACACCAACGCATCGCTCTTCGACCAACGGGCCCCGGAAAATGAAGGATGGTAGCTTGGGTTGTGCCTGTGAGTGTCCAAAGCCATGACAGAGCGGACGATTAGATCGTTTTGGAACAGCAATCAGACGGTCCAGACCTCACATGGCCTCTAAGAGCTCCCTTGGGCTAGAATATTTCTTCTAGATGCATGCAAGAGAGAACGAGGTCCGCCACCGCACAAAACTAAGAAGATATAGCAACACCCACTAGCACAACCCAATTTTTAGACATTGAATACACAATTTAGGGAACAATCTTTATGATATGTCTAACAACTAAGATATGCTATTGTCCAACAATGTTATGCCCATTACATTGATATAGAATGACGTATATAAAACCGACGAACAAGTTATTTTAATTTAATAACTAAGTAGCGGATACTTGGGCAAGTATGTGGCAATAATTTGAGAATTGCTGACAACTAAGTAGTGTATAATCCGGCGAATATGTGACGGGCTAAAATATCATCAAAACAAGTTAACTATGTAGAGATAATATGCCAAATATGTAATAATAATATGACAATTATAGCTGATAAAAAAGCTGAAACATACCAATATGAGATTTATTTTTGAAAATCTCGTCACCAGTGAGCTAACTGTGAAAACAAATCGTCAATCGAATCAATGATTTGAGAAATAATACTTTTTTTAAAATTCAAAATTAAAAGAATCTAAATGACCATGGTGTTTGTATGGTGAGGATTGCCCACCGGACAAACTCGAAAAAATACGGCGCCGCCGAGCACAGTCCCAAGAAAAAAGAAGCGGCAACCATAGTGTCCCCAAAATTTCCCGCGTTCCATAGGCCGCGACCTCTGGATCTAGCCAGCGGCGGCGGCGAGCGTGATGGCCTCGACGAGGGATCTCGCCATAGCGTCCCTCTCGGCCGCCGCGGGCGCCGTAGCCGTCGTGGCCGCGCACCGCTTCGTGTCCTCTTACACTGCAGCCAAAGGCAAGCCCCAGAACCCACCCCCGCCGCGCGGCGAGCCTCTCCCCGTGAACGGCTCCACCTCCGGGAGCCCGCCAGCGCAGGACCCCTACAAAATAACCAAGCGGGAAGGGTTAGTACTCGTCGGCCGACCCCTCGCAGCCTCGCGTAATTTGGTTGCCGCTCTTGTTAAGCATGGGTGAGGATTTGTGATTCTGAGGAGCTTGTGATGCTGTTGCAGGTTTATCTCGTGGGACGACTACTTCATGGCGATCGCATTCCTTTCGGCTGAGCGGTCCAAGGATCCTAACCGGCAGGTGAAGTAACATGCCTGTCAAAACATCCACCTGGAACTTTACATATGTGTTTGCGCTCAGGCTGTTCGTAGAAATTCCTCAATAAAAAAGCCAGTCTCGTACTGTATGAGATAACTGAAAGTGTAGGAGCATCTTGAAGCCTAGATCTGTATAGTTATATACTGATATATGTAACTAACGGTCAAGTAGAAAGTGAGCTCCCAACACACCCTCCTACATGGTGCAGCACAAATGAAAACACTATTTTCAGAATGCGGACACAGGTAACACTTTGTCCGGGCGGGGGGGAGGTAACACTTTGTCCGGGGGGACTAGCTACCGGGCACAACGAGCGGTGGTGATGTGGACACAGGTGAGCTTCGACTGGGGGGGGGTACGGTTGGTCGCGTGAGGGAGAAGAAGAAGGGCTGTTGGATCAACTGCGACACTGCGTGAAATCAGTTGACTGCGTTATAGGCGGATCCAATGAACAAACGATAAATCTGCTTAAACTAAAACCATTCTGGTGCTTCAGAAATTCTCACATGAAGCAGAAAATATCAGGAATCTTTGAGGTACCGTACCATTGATGGTACTGAAAGAAGTTTTTTTATATCTATTTATTAAGTAAAGGGGGCAGAAAAATAAATCTTAACAAATGTAGCTACTCATGTCAGATTCTTTAATTTGCCACTTTCTGTTAGTGGAAAATTATGATCTATGTACCTAAAATCCATTTTATGCAGGTTGGAGCATGCTTGGTTAGCCAAGAAGGCATTATCCTAGGTGAGGCTGAAACTCAAGAATACCTGATTCAGCATACAGTTTATATCTTAATGGACTTTAACTTAGTTTGCCAAAACGTCTTATATTAGTAAACAGAGGAAATATATAACTCTTTTTTTTTGCGAAGGAGATAATATATAACTTTTTTTTGAACGAGAGATAATATATAACTTAAATGTTATTATAACCAGGTATTGGCTACAATGGATTCCCAAGAGGTTGTTCAGATGATAAGCTTCCTTGGGCAAAGGTAGTTTTCTTTGAAACTATAATTAGAAGGGTTTTACATTGAGTGCCGTTCAGTAATAAGAACTAGTGATTAGCTCCATCAACACTAGTGCAGGCTTGAATTTCCAGTTTGATGTTCATTTCCTATTCAATCAAATACTACCTAGTTCAAAAATGCGACACTTATTTTGGATCGGAGGTAGTACTATTTACCATTTTTGCTGGCATTGGATTGTCTCTGATATATCTCTTTGTACCTTTTTGTACAGAAATCTGCAAGAGGGGATCCATTGGAGACAAAATATCCGTAAGTTATGAATTTCTTTTGTTAAATAGTTGTTGATTTCTACTTTAGGACATAACTCATGTAAGCACATCTAATGAGAACAAAATAATTGCAGCTTGAATAAAGTTCTTCTATTGATAAATTGGGTATTTCCCAAGAGAAATTTTAAGCTACACTGAACAAATGTGGGCCGTTAATTCTGCATGATCCAGTGGATAATATTTACTGGTATAATAGACTTTGTACTCAGTACAAATAAGCAAGTAAACAATATTTTCATTGAGGAGCAATGATAAATAAGGATAGTCCGCTGCTGCTTAGCAATCTTCCTATCATCCTATTTTATTTCCTTTTTCTACTTTTCAAACGTATAAAAGAATAACTATTTTTTTGTCCTGTAGCATGTTGGGCACAGATAGCAGTACATGTATTAAGCGCTACTAAAGTAAAAGAATACATAGATAATTAATAAATTTAGATAAATAATTTCATTATTTATGCCATTAGTAACACACACGTATATAGATAGTATATGTTAACTTTGAGTGCTTCTACTAGGATATATTTAGGTTCCAAAGTCAGTAATACTCCACATTTGATGATTTGTTTCTATGAGCTATGTGCGGAGCAAGATAAATTCTTATTTACGTGCTTGTGTGCCTAGACTATACGAAAGCTAGTGTGACAAAAATCATCGTTCATGTATCTATTTATGAGGAAAATCTGTAGTACAGATATATATCTCTTAATCCTAAACCGTATTATATGGCATGATTTTTTTTGTGTGTGTTTACATATGGCAGTTGCTGACTGAATCAAAAAGAATAATCTATTTATGAGGAATGAATATCTTTTTTAACAGACACAACTGATAGATTATTATAAGTTGAGAGATCATATGGCCAAATATACCATTGACCAATGGACGGCTAAGATCTAAATACCCTTACCTCCTAAGAGGCAATTAGTAGCGTCTCGAAAGAGCCCATTTCTCAAAAAAAGTGGCGTGTTGCACGTGATAACTTTTTCTATTTTATGCCATATTGTAAAGGGAAATCTGAGCTCCTTTGTTTTCTGTAAACAATAATTGATTTCACAAGCAATATTGCTGCACCACTGGTTTACAATTCACGCCATGGGTGATTGTCTAGCTCGCCATTTGGGAAGTTGTTAACCCTGCATATCTTGCCACTTCATTTTTTGAGCTGAAAATCTTGCCACTTCATTTTTTGAGCTGAAAATCTTGCCACTTCATTATTTTGTCATCCATTTTTTTCCTGAGAATTCTGAGTTTTTATTGCCTGAGTTGTAAACAAGTGCCCATCATCTAAAATTTCCATGTAATTTTGTAGCAATCCTAAGTTCCTAACATTGGTTATGACATTATGATGTACTGACATCTCTATGCATTTGCTAAATTCTGTTCAATTGTAACCACCAGAATCTTTTTCTTTTTGCAGCTATGTTGTTCATGCTGAAGTTAATGCTATTTTAAACACAAACCATGCTTCAGCGGCTGGACAGGTTTGGTCTTTCTGTTGTCTTGCTGCATCACGTAGTTTGTAGTACTCAGTAGCGCCACTGACTGGTCTTCAGGAGTCTTAGACGAATGCCTTATTGTTTCCATTTTACTGCAGAAGTTATATGTCACCATGTATCCCTGCAACGAGTGTGCTAAGATTATCATCCAGGTTAGTTCCTACAGTGAATCACATGTGTTTGAAGAGTTGCTTTCAAATATCACATCTTTCTTACATGTTTATGTGTATTTCTAAATTCTAACCACGCATTATATAGAATATTGACCCAAGTTTGTACTAGTATAGAATCCTTTCACGCTTTATTGAAACATTCTGAATTTCTGATTCTTCAAGCTTTGGCATTTACAGTTTATATTACTTTAATATGTGCAAACATTACATTTTAAATGATTTACTGGTCTGACCTTAGTCAGCAGTTTTCATTTACTCATTATTTTCTCTTAAGTCTACCAAAAAATAAGCATCACGTGAATGCTGCACTAAGAAATTACTGGTTTTACCTTTTACCCTTTTCTCCCTTTAATCTTAATTATCACCCGTGCTATTTTTGTGTGCAGTAACTTCTACTTGTGCTCGCCTAATTTGGAGAATCTACAGCTCAATTCTAACTATTGTGCTGATCTTTCTTACAGTCAGGTGTATCTGAAGTCATCTATTTTGTAGAGAAAAGGATCGACAACTCAGATCATGTTTATGTCGCTTCTCACAAGTTATTATCAATGGCTGGCGTGAAGGTACTCAAGTTTTTGACCATTTCAAATATAAGCACTTGGCATCGGCACGGATTACATTCTTACGCATCATCCATCACAGGTCAGGAAGCATCAGCCACAGATGGCACAAATACCAATCAAGTTTCAAGAGCCGAGGAACAGTTCTAGTGAAAGGGCTGTGTGCTCTTAGGTAACGGAGAAGGAAGTATATTTGGCTGATGTTTTCTGACATTTCCTTCTTTTCTCCCTTCTAGATAGTTTTATCGTGGTGCAAGGCATCTGTTGTTGTTAACTGCAACGATGTCGAAACAATTCTGCCAGCCTCAGCGGTGTGTTGTAAACTTGCACCCTGTTATGAGATCAGTATGTGCTCAGAGTCATGAACTATCCTTCTGTAAACTGTGGTTCCGCCATGTGTTAACCTCTCTCCGGCAGCTTCTTTTTGTTTGCTATATGTAATACGTAGCACATGTAAGCATAATTTTGATGTCAGGTGATTAGAGTTGATTTTTCATCTAATGAAAACTGAATAGTTATACATCTGAAAAATGTTGTGCAATAGCAGGTACCGTGGAAAATTTCTAGACACAAATTGCGTATTTTTATGGTTTTAGTTAGGTTTGATAATGCGCGATCTCTCTTTGTGCAGTAATTTCTTTTACGGCCCTACCAATGTTCCTTGCAGTCTTTCGGGGCGCTTGTTCTATTTCTGGTGTATGCAAAGTCCCTCCAAGGGCGCACATTGGTGCATGTCGCGTGGTCTCGCTAGATTACTGCCAGTTTTTGCCTGTTTCTGGTTGATATTCATTTTGTTTGCGATGAATTTCTCTCGGTTGATATTTATAATCGTCTGATAAATATCTTTTCATTAGACTGGGAAATCACAAAACTAAAGAGGAGTATATGTTTCGTTGGAATATCTAGTTGCATTCTATTCCCTCCGATCAGAAATATAAGACATTTTAGTTTTGTAAATAAAATATACATATATACACTAAAATCTAGATACATTCATTTCATAAAGCTAAAACGTTTTATATTTTTAAACGGAGGTACTTTATATTTTCCAATGGAAACTCAATACTACTCATAAAAAAAAATGAAACTCGATACAGGATTTGACATTTCTGACGAGCCAAGCGGAAACAGGGCACGGAGCGAAACTACGCACCCCACCATTATGACCGCCCGCCTGCCGCCGCCGCTCCGCCCGTCCTCCGCGCCGCCTCCGCTCGCCGTCACGCGCACGCTGCACGCGATCAACACCTGCACCTCCTCCGCCGCGCTCGCGCCCCTCCGCAGCTCCATCCTCTGCGAACCCGCCCTCCTGCGCTCCACCACCGTCGTCTCCGCCTTCTTCCTCGCCTGCGGCCGCCTCCGCCACCTCAGCCCCGCGCTCTCCCTCTTCGCCTCCTTCTCCCGCCCCCACGTATTCCTGTTCAACTCCATCCTCCGCTCACTCCAACCCGGCCCCGACTGCTCCCCTCTCCCGCTTCTCCGGCGCTTCCTCTGCCTCGGCGCCCGCCCCAACTGCTACACCTTCCCGCTTCTGCTCACCTCCCTTTCCTCTCTCAGCGACCTGCGAGCCGTGCATTCCCAGGTGGCCAAATCCGGCTTCTCGGGCAACATCCACGTCCGCAACGCCCTCCTCGCACGTTACGCCGTCTGCGACCCAGACTTGGCCCACGCCGAGCAGCTGTTCGACGAAATGACACACCCGGACGTTGTCGCCTGGACCACCATGATCACCTCATACAAGAATCGTGGCCGCACCTTTCAGGCCCTGGCCACATTCCGGCGGATGCTGGCTCATTCTGTCGCCCCCAACCGTGTCACCATGGTTGCTTCGCTTAGCGCATGTGCGTCCCATGGAGCCGTTGAAACTGGCACTTGGATCCACGAGTACGTGCAGAAGCAGGGATGGGAGCTGGATGTTGTATTAGGCACTGCCCTCGTAGACATGTATGGGAAGTGTGGACACGTCGAGGACGGGGCGCGTGTATTCTCAGAAATGGTAGAGAGGAATGTCTATACTTGGAATTCTATCATTGGAGCGCTTGCTCTTGCACAGAATGGCACAATGGCACTGCAGTGGTTCTACAGGATGGAGGCTGATGGTGTCCGGCCAGATGCAGTGACGCTTATTTGTGTTCTTTGTGCATGTGCCCATGCTGGGTTTGTTGACATTGGCAGGAAAATATTTAACCTGATCGTACAAGGAGAGTATGGGTTTCAACCTGGGATCAAGCACTATGGATGCATGGTCGATCTGCTTAGTCGCTCTGGACACCTGGATGATGCCTTTAGTGTTGTTGAGACAATGCCATCACAGCCAAGTGCAGTCATCTGGGGCTTACTGTTGCGGGGTTGCAAGGCTCATGGTGACTCACGGTTGAGTGAGCATGTGATGAAAAGGTTGGTGGAGTTGGAGCCGGAGAATGCTTCACATTATGTGTTGTTGTCGAATTTATACGCCGAGACTGGGAGGTGGCAGGAGGCCGAGGAGATCCTGCAGTGGATGAAGAAGAATAGGTTGAAGAAGGATGCAGGCTGGAGCCTAAGGATGTTAGGGGACAGGCTGTTGTCACTGAAGTTTGACAGCCCGATGCTAATGTTGCCGATCGAAAGATCTTTTGTACGGTAACACAGGCCAAAGAAATATATTACTGATAGATAGAATGACAGGGAGGTGGCACGAGGAACGTTGGAGGGTGGATCAATGTGTATCATGTAGAGAAGCAGGACCTTTGCTTCCACTTCAAGCTGGAAGGTTGAGAACTTAAAATCATGGACGCTGGTTTGGGAGCAAGAATTTTAGAAACATGTGTCCGGGGTTCCTAAATCACTGTGGGCTTGGTGCCAAAGAGGCTGGGATGCTTTGGGCACACATGCTTGGTTCGATGTGAAAAGGTTTGTTAAGGCTAGAACATTGTTAGTTACTGCTGATAATGTGAATATAGTCATCAATAATAAATGTTAATATTGGGGAAGCAGATAAGGCTTTAACTCCTATTTCACACATCTCTTTAGTTCTGAGTTTATCGGAAATGCACCTGTTGCAGGTTAAGGCCCTTTTAGACTACAAGAAGAAAGAAATTTGGACTATTAATGTGAATTATGCAATTGACTTTTGTTGCTCATTTGTAAAAATAATATATTTGCAATCTTGGCTCAATGTAATATTTTGAAGAGGTTTGCGAGGCTGTTCATCATTCTTTAACAAAAGAGCATTGTCACTTCTGTTATTAGTTATAGAGCGTGCTTATTGGAACAGAGAAACAAATTTCTAATTCACTACTAGTAAATTGTATATTTGGTGCAGAAGTAGACATAATTAATCTGTTCCTTAATATTAGTGGCTTCTTCAATTTGTGACGGGATGCATCTTCAGATTATTTTTGAATATTTCCATAAAAGCTAACTGTATGCTTAGTAGCATAAGTCATGCATGACGTAGACTCTGAAAAATACAAATGAATAAGACAACCCAAGTAGCTGGTACCGTTTTGTGCCAGAAAATATCTCACCTTAGCTCTGGATGGCCTATAGGGATTTGAGGGACCAGCAGGAATATTCTTACTTGATGGTGACCCAGTTATGAATTATTAATCACTCCTGAGCATTCACTATTATTGCTAGGTAAAGATGTGTATAATTCTTGGAAGCACCACCATTCATATGTCAATGCGCTTTCAGAGTGGATGTATATCTGATTGTCCTCTGATTTTTCTGTCTTTGCTAGTTTGGCTTCAGTGTGACTCATCATCTAAGTTGATATGTACCATACTAAGATGCATGGAGCATACAAAAGGATGAAGCTCTGAATTTACATAACAAACCATGTGTTGGACAGTACATGGGCTGCAGCCAACGTTGCAGCCTGTCTACCAGCTATGTATCATATGGTTTAGTGCACAACCTCAGTAACTATGTATCATATGAAGCATTATCTCCTTCATACAACACATTTGTTGCATCTCTTCAGTCTATTGCAATTCCAACAGATTGGAGGGCAGCAAAACAGGATCAAAAGTGGTTTGCGGCTATGAAAGAAGAATTGGAAGCTTTGAGGAAGAACAAGACTTGGGAGTTGACTACTCTTCCTAAAGGAAAGAACGTAGTCGGTTGTAAATGGGTCTATACCGTAAAAATGAGTCCTGAAGGAAAGATAGAGAGGTACAAAGCGAGATTGGTAGCTAGAGGATATAGTCAAACATATGGAATTGACCGATGAAACATTTGCACCTGTAGCAAAGATGAACACAGTAAGGGTCCTGATCTTATGTGCAACAATCTTTGGATGGCCCTTACACCAGCTGGATTTAAAAATGCGTTCCTACACGGCGATCTACAAGAAAAAGTTTACATGGAGATTCCCCTTGGCCTAGCTTCAGCTGAAACCGAAGGTAAAGTGTGCAAGCTAAAGAAGTCGCTTTATGGATTAAAGCAATCTCCTAGAGCTTGGTTTGATCGATTTAGAAGAGCTGTGTGTGAAATGGGATATGGACAATGCAATGGAGGCCAAACTGTATTCTATAGACACTCAGATCAAAAGATCATGTTTCTAGCTGTCTACGTGGACGGCATTATGATTACAGGGAATGATGCGGCAGAAATAACAAGGGTAAAGAGTTGTTTGAGCAAAGCTTTTGAAGTAAAAGATCTTGGTCAACTCAGGTACTTTCTTGGAATAGAGGTGGTAAGATCAAAGAAGGGAATAGTACTATCACAGCGCAAGTGTACCTTGGACCTTCTCAGTGATATGGGGATGATGGAATGTCGTGCAGCTCCAACACCCATGAATCAAAATCAGAAAGTAACAGCTCAATCTGGTGAACTTGTAGACAAGGAGAAATATCAGAGACTAGTGGGGCGACTGTTGTACTTATGTCACACAAGACCAGATATTGCATATGCAGTCAGCATAGTGATCAAATATATGCATAAACCAAGAAGTGGACATATGGATGCTGTTCATCGAATCATAAGATATTTTAAAGGAACTCCAGGAAAAGGGTTATGATTTAAAGCAAATGGGCATCTAACACTTGACGGTTACAGCGATGCTGACTGGGCAAGTTGTTTAGATGATAGAAGGTCAACTTCAAGTTATTGCGTATTTGTGGGAGGGAACTTGGTAGCATGGAGAAGCAAAAAACGACCAGTAGTATCAAGGTTCTAAGTGAGCTGAAGGTCTTAAAGGCAGGGCACTTGAACGTATGGTGTGATAGCAATTCAGCAATCTGCATAGCAAATAATCCAGTCAAACATGATAGGACAAAGCACACTGAGATTGACAGATTCTTCATTAAAGAGAATCTAGATGCTGGTATTATCAAAATCGATTATGTGAGCATGGGGCATCAGATTGCTGATTGTCTGACAAATGGTTTGGCTTTCAAGGATTGTGATCGAGCTTGTGACAAGATGGGGGTGATAGATATATATCACCCATCTTGAGGGGGAGTGCTGGACAGTACATGGCCTGCAGCCAACATTGCAGTCTGTCTACCTGTTGGGCTGTGGCCTAGAGTGTGTGTGTGTGTGTTTGACCTGGCCCATGAGGCACATGTAAGAAAGTATATATATATTGGTTCCTGCCTGGGAACCCTAGATCAATACAGATAGGTGAGTTCCACCCCTCCCAGCCGTCATCTGCAAACTACACCATGGCTCCTCTGACTCCCAGACTTGTAGTGCCCATAGATGTGAAGAAGAAGCCTTGGGAGCAAAAGGTTCATCTCCACAACCGCTGGCATCCAGATATCCCTCCTGTTGCTGATGTAACTGAAGGGGAATTATTCCGTGTTGAGATGGTCGATTGGACTGGAGGACGGGTTAGAGATGATGACTCCGCAGATGATATCAAGTTTCTGGACCTCACAATTGTAAGTAGACATTCTTCTTTATGCAAGAGATTTTGTTTGATGTTTTCTTTATTGTACTCCCTCCGATCCATATTAGTTGACTCAAATTTGTTTAGATTTGAATGAATCTAGACACTGTTTAGCATATAGGTTCATCCAAATTTTAACAAATCCAAGTCAAATAATATGGGTCGGAGGGAGTAGTATTGTCATTAAAGAAAAGATTGGTGCCAAACTGAATATAGATTTTCCACAGACTCATTATCTTAGTGGCC
Organism: Avena sativa; assembly: GCA_916181665.1. Classification (NCBI taxonomy): domain Eukaryota; kingdom Viridiplantae; phylum Streptophyta; class Magnoliopsida; order Poales; family Poaceae; genus Avena; species Avena sativa. The sequence goes on from OV702295.1 coordinate 355,593,823, forward strand.
CCTTTAGAATAGTTGATGCTGAAGGGGTCCCAGCTTCACCCGATGATCTTCTTGCGATAGAGATCTGCAACCTTGGTCCGCTTCCTGGTGATGAGTGGGGTTATACTGGAATATTTGAAAGGGAGAATGGAGGTGGATTCTTAACAGACCACTTCCCAAGTGCAAGAAAAGCCATTTGGTATTTTGAAGGAATTTATGCATACTCCCCACAGATACCTGGTAAGAGATCTTGCTATTGCTCTGAATGAAGCGTTTCAACTTTAGATCATTTAATCAATAGCTCCATTTCGTGTATACCAGGTGTTCGGTTTCCGGGTTTAACTCATCCTGGTATAGTGGGAACTGCACCATCTGCCGAACTTCTTAATATATGGAACGAAAGGGAAAGGAAATTGACCGAGACAAGTCATGAGTCTCTGAAACTGTGTGAAGTTCTTCACCAGAGGCCCCTTGCTAGCTTACCAACGTCCAAGAACTGCTTACTTGGAAAGGTACGAGCCACTGCCTGATTAATGGTTTCACTTTAACTCCAAGGATTAAATGAAACATTATTTGCAGTATTTATTAATTAGGTTATCCTTCTTATATGGCCCAGAATTTCATGACAACAATTTACACACATATGTTAATCTAGGAGATCTAAGGTATTTGTGTTAGAAAAACAGGGTTGGTCCTCAGTCTTCTTTTCATTAATGAAACTAGCATGCGTTTTACAATGTGTAGGATCTCATGCACAGACTGCGCTAGACTGAAGTTTAAGGTGTATACAGACATCGCTGAAAAAACAAAAGGATAACATATTTTTTTCTACTGCTAAATGTTTTTGTCAGATAGTGAACAGGGACACGCACATTACATAGCTACATAATGTTTAACTTCGTTGCCCAGGACCCAAATCATCTTCGGCGCCCTGTTTGATCCCCCAGGTGCCCCCATTAGTTCACCTCTCTTCTTCTCCACTCGTGAAATACAGCGTTCTATCAGCTGAGATTGCGTATCCTTGCATAGCATAACTGCATCGGGTTCATCCGTGCAGTATGCTCCTCCAGCAGCACCTCTGAAAACATATATCATTCTTTAGCTTTTGTAAAACTCCATAAAACAGCTGAGTTGCATGAGTCAATCACTATTAAACATGACACTAAATTTGTAGTCACCACACAGTCAAAGAACAAATGGGGAGTGGTAAACGACTGACGTCATCAACCTGATCTCTTCTACTGGCGCCTATAGGGCCCCTTCTTTTCAGCTTCTTTGCCAGCTTCTTCCAGAAGCTACTCTCGACCAGCTTTTCCCAGAATCTCATCTGCCAAAATCGTTTATACTTTTAAATTGACATTGAAACTACTAGTTAAGAAGTTTAAACGAATTTTGAAAATGAGATTCTGGGAGAAGCTGGTCGAGGGTAGCTTTTGGAAGAAGCTGGCCAAGAAGCTGAAAAGAAGGGGGCCATAGTTAGCCACGAGCCAGAAGAAAATATTGATTTGTGAGATACTGTAAGCTCCCATACTGCAGGAGTGTATATAGGAAAAATCCCACCAAAAATATCATAACTGCATAGATAGACCGACCAGATTAACCGAACATACTCCAGAAGATGTAAATTTCTAGACCGGAAAAATAAGATACACTGGCATGCTCTGAACAACCTCAAGCCACATGCTCATCAATACTTTGTTTAGAATTTCTATTGTTGACAATGCGTACAACATGTGCAGATTGAAGAAGGGACTGCTGAATGGCAAAAGATTGCAAATGAAGCAGCAAGAACTATTCCTGGAAGAGAGAACGGGGGGAACTGTGACATTAAGAATCTAAGCAGAGGTTCCAAAGTTTATCTCCCAGTATTTGTTGAAGGAGCAAATTTGAGTACTGGTGATATGCACTTCTCCCAAGGTGACGGTGAAGTCTCATTTTGTGGAGCAATAGAAATGAGTGGATTCCTTGAGCTCAAGTAATTGCCTTTGTTCTTGTCTACACTTTTCAATACTTGTATTATAGCTTTTAAATGCGCCTGGTATCTCATAGTTTGTCTACCGGACCTCTTGTTCCAACAACCAGTCGCAACAAACCAGACCCATTAATGCAAGAGAACCTGACACCATGCGGATTTGCTTCTCGTGGTGTGCTTGTGAAATTCCACTAATTTCATTATCACATTTTGTGTAGGTGTGAGATTATACGAGGTGGGATGAAGGAATACTTGACTCCTATTGGTCCGACAGCACTTCATGTGAATCCTATCTTTGAGATAGGTCCAGTGGAGCCACGTTTTTCAGAATGGTTAGTCTTCGAGGGCATCAGTGTAGATGAGTCTGGCAAACAGCATTTCCTTGATGCATCAGTTGCCTACAAGTGTGCTGTTCTCAATGCCATTGAATACCTTTCCAAATTTGGGTACTCCAAGGAGCAGGTAGGCAGTAGGGTTATTAACTGTCACCCTGTAAGAGTCATGTAAAATGAACGTTATCTGAAGTTCTTAATTTGGGGTTATATGCAGGTCTATCTTTTACTATCATGCTGTCCATGTGAGGGCAGGATATCTGGCATAGTAGACGCCCCTAATGCAGTGGCGACACTTGCCATCCCTACAGCAATATTTGACCAGGTATCCTGCAATAGCTCAACAAGAAGTCTTTTGGGCATTTTAAATTATGTGCATTGTATCTGCTGTGGCATCCAATTTAAGCTTACTGTGCTACATTTGTTTGGAGAAACCAAATAGTGGCATCCGCTGACAATGAGTAGAGAGATGTGTATAGGTTTTAGCAGGTCAATATCGATACCGATTGGTTTAACCAAAAGCACTTCAGATATGTGCCCAGTTAATCCCTCAAAATGTGAGTCTAACCAGTAATCCGCTGGGCTGATGTAGTGGTATGTAGTATATATGTATATAGACAACTCATTACATTCTCCATTTGCTTAAGTTGTCTGAGTAAGCTGCACCTGGTGGGTGGTTTGCTTCATAAACTTATTTATTTTAACTCAAAATCCTATAGCATCCACTTACATTCTTTTTGGCGGAACCACTTGCAAATATTTCTCTCGACAGCTACAGTTAAAGTCAAACTAATGGTAGACCACAACTTATAGTCTGTAGACATCACTTCCAGAAGTTTGCATGAAAAACTCATAAATAGGGGACACAGAGACATATCGAATTTGCTGACTTTGTGATTAATCTTGGTCAGTTTCTAGTCATTTTCTCAGTAATCTGTCTGCCGGCATTATTCATATTTGAAAAATTGAGAAGGGGGCTCCTAGTTATAATGGCAAATCATGGATCACGGGAGCATCTCTTTCATTCTTAGGCATTTTCAGCATTATGAGTATTTTTTGTTATAAACTCCAGGTGTGACATTTGAATTGTTAATATAGGATATAAGGCCAAAACGCCTGGGGCATGGACCAAAATTGAGAAGAACTCCCGACGTTCTGAGGTGCACGTAGGATGGACACCTTCCTGTAACACAAGACCAAAGCGGAACAGTGGGCACCATATATAGTGACAAGACATCTAAAAATCAATCCATGATGGACATGTTTACACTGTATAATTATAAACATAAATAATCATCGACATATGTGCAAACTATAATGTAGACCGGTTGTTGTTGCAAACTTGCAATATGGGATTTGTTGACACTTGGTAATTTACGTATCAGAGAATCAGACATATATGAGGACAGAGATATGCCATATAAAATTCCTTCCTTGTTGGCTTGTTGCAAAGTTGTGCTATGTGGGTTATACAAACATTTTGCTTGTTACTACTATTTACTTTTCTCTGGGTTTGATAATTTTGAGCTCCTCTAGTCCCGTTGGAAAATCTGGAACACAATCAATAGGACCTAAGCGTTCTGAACTTCTGATATATGCAAAACAACAAGTTTGTATTGTGGAATAATACCCTGGTCAGAATGTGAAAAAAAAAACACTGCACAATCATGGAGCTTACTTTCTTTCGTCTTTGATGCACAAATTATAGTTTTGAGGCAACATGTATATAGGAGTACTATCATTCACCATTCATAATTTAGAGCAAGTATTAAGGGGTTAGAAGGTCTGTTCGAAGTTGGGAGCAGGATTTTAGTAGTAGTAATAGCAGCAGTATAGTCATTCAGTACTAAATCAGTGGTGCTGTCTCTACCTTTAACCAAATGACTCATACTACTATGTCGTAACAATATACTAGTAGCAAATCGTGGTGTACTAACATTTGATTAATCCTTCCATACCAGAACGGTTTACGGTGCCACACTATATAAAATCAGTGACAGGGAACGCATGCAATCATTGTGAAAGAATGGGTCAGGGGTCCGTGTGACGACGAACACTGCCGCCCCCCTTAACAGAACCGTCGAGAGAAAGAAAAGAAAAGACACACAGTTGCGTCAACAAAAATTAGATAGTACTACCTGACAAGGCCGGTCTATTATGCATTCGGCCAAGAATGACGTTTCCAACTTGGCATTACATACACCACACACGCCACTTGATTCCACTTAAGAAATGACACCACAGATGCACACAACTGTAAACTACTACAAGCAGCATAATCTAATATCGAGGACGGAGAGCAAGTATTCTCAGAAATGGTCGAGAGGAATGTCTATACTTGGAATTCTATCATTGGAGCGCTTGCTCTTGCACAAAACGGCACAATGGCACTGCAGTGGTTCTACAGGATGGAGGCTGACGGTGTCCGGCCAGATGCAGTGACGCTCATTGCATGTGCCCATATGCTGGGCTTGTTGACACTGGCAGGAAAATATTTAACCTGATCGTACAAGGAGAGTATGGGTTTCAACCTGGGGATCAAGCACTATGGATGCATGGTTGATCTTCTTAGTCGCTCTGGACACCTGGATGATGCCTTTAATGTTGTTGAGACAATGCCATCACAGCCAAGTGCAGTCATCTGGGGCTTACTGTTGCGGTGTTGCAAGGCTCATGGTGACTCACGGTTGAGTGAGCATGTGATGAAAAGGTTGGTGGAGTTGGAGCCTGAGAATGCTTCACATTATGTGTTGTTGTCAAATTTATACGCTGAGACAGGGAGGTGGCAGGAGGCCGAGGAGATCCTGCAGTGGATGAAGAAGAATGGGTTGAAGAAGGATGCAGGCTGGAGCCTAAGGATGTTAGGAGACAGACTGTTGTCACTGAAGTTTGAGAGCCCGAAGCTAATGTTGCCGATCAAAGGATCTTTTGTACAGTAACGCATGCCAAAGAAATATACTCCCTCCGTTTCAAAATATAAGATGTTTTAGGTTTGTGAAGAAGATGAATCTAGACTTGTTTTAATATATAGGTTCACTCAACTTTAGGATGAATCTACACACTAAAAGAAGTCTAGATTCATTTTCTTCACAAACCTAAAACATCTTATATTTTAAAACGGAGGGAGTATTACTGATGGATAGAATGTTGTTTCATGAGGAACGTTGGAGGGTGGACCAATGTGTATCATGTAGAGAAGCAGGACCTTTGCTTCCACTTCAAGCTGGAAGGTTGAGAACATAAAATCATGTATCTTCGTTTGGGAGCATGACTTCTAGAAACATGTTGCCGGGGTTCCTAAATCATTGTGGGCTTGGTACCAAAGAGGCTGGGATGCTTTGGGCACACACACTTGGTTCGACGTGAAAAGGTTTGTCAAGGCCACAGCATAGTTAGTTACTGCTCATAATGTGAATGTAATCATCAATAATAAATGTTAATATTGTAGAAGCAAATAAGGCTTTAACTCCTATTCCACACAACTCTTTAGTTCTGAATTTATCGGAAATGCACCTGTTGCAGGTTAAGGCCCTTTTAGACTACAAGAAGAAGAAGAAGAAGGAAATTTGGACTATTAATCTGAATTATGCAATTGACTTTTGTTGCTCATTTGTAAAAATATTATATTTGCATCCTTGGCTCCATGTAATATTTTGAAGACGTTTACGAGGCTCTTCATCACTCTTTAACAAAAGAGCATTTTCACTTCTGTTATTAGTTATAGAGCGTGCTTATTGGAACAAAGAAATAAATTTCTAATTGACTAATAGTAAATTGTATATTTGGTGCATAAGTAGACATAATTAATCTGTTCCTAATATTAGGGGCTTCTTCAATTTATGACGGGATGCATCTTCAGATTAATATTTGAATATTGCCATAAAAGCTAACTGTATGCTCAGTAGCATAAGTCATGCATGACACAGCCTCTGAAAAGTACAAATGAATAAGACAACCCAAGTAGTTGGTACCGCTTTGCACCAGAAAATAGCTCAACCTTAGCTCTGGATTGCCTATAGGGTTTTGAGGGACCAGCAGGGATATTCTTACTTGGTGGTGACCCAGTTATGAATTATTAATCACTCGTGAGCATTCACTATTATTGCTAGGTAAAGATGTGTCTAATTCTTGGAAGCACCACCATTCATATGTCAATGTGCTTTCAGAGTGGATGTATATCTTATTGTCCTCCTTGGATTTTTCTGTCTTTGCTCGTTTGGCTTCAGTGTGACTCATCATCGAAGTTGATATGTACCATACTAAGATGCACGGAGCCTACAAAAGGATGAAGCTCTGAATTTACATAACAAACCATGGCTCCTCTGACTCCCAGACTTGTAGTGCCCATAGATGTGAAGAAGAAGCCTTGGGAGCAAAAGGTTCATCTCCATAACCGCTGGCATCCAGATATCCCTCCTGTTGCTGATGTAACTGAAGGGGAATTATTCCGTGTTGAGATGGTCGATTGTACTGGAGGACGGGTTAGAGATGATGACTCCGCAGATGATATCAAGTTTCTGGACCTCACAATTGTAAGTAGACATTTTTCTTTATGCAAGCGATTTTGTTTGATGTTTTTGTTTATTGTAGTATTGTCATTGAAAACAAGATTGATGCCGAACTGAATATATATTTTCCACAGGCTCATTATCTTAGTGGCCCCTTTAGAATAGTTGATGCTGAAGGGGTCCCAGCTTCACCCGGTGATCTTCTTGCGGTAGAGATCTGCAACCTTGGTCCGCTTCCTGGTGATGAGTGGGGTTATACTGGAATATTTGAAAGGGAGAATGGAGGTGGATTCTTAACAGACCACTTCCCAAGTGCAAGAAAAGCCATTTGGTATTTTGAAGGAATTTATGCATACTCCCCACAGATACCTGGTAAGAGTTCTTGCTGTTGCTCTGACTGAAGCGTTTCAACTTTAGATCATTCAACAGCTCCATTTCATGTATACCAGGCGTTCGGTTTCCGGGTTTAACTCATCCTGGGATAGTGGGAACTGCACCATCTGTCGAACTTCTTAATATATGGAACGAAAGGGAAAGGAAATTGACCGAGACAAGTCATGAGTCTCTGAAACTGTGTGAAGTTCTTCACCAGAGGCCCCTTGCTATCTTACCAATCTCTGAGAACTGCTTACTTGGAAAGGTATGACCCACTACCTGATTAATGGTTTCACTTTAACTCCAAGGATTAAATGAAACATTATTTGCAGTATTTATAAATTAGGTTATCCGTCTTATGTGGCCCATAATTCAAGGACAACAATTTACACGCATATGTTAATCTAGGAGATCTAAGGTATCTGTTTTAGAAAAACAGGGTTGGTCCTCAGTCTTCTTTGCATTAATGAAACCAGCATGAATTTTCACAATGTGTAGGATCTCAGGCACAGACTATGCTAGACTGAAGTTTAAGGTGTATGCAGACATCACTGAAGAAACAAAAAGATGACATTATTTTCTACTACTAAATGTTTTCGTCAGATAGTGAGCAGGGATGCACGCATCACGTAGCTACATAATGTTTAACCTCGTCTCCCGGGACCCAGATCATCTTCAGCGTGCCGTTTGATCCCCCCAGGTGCCCCATTAGTTCACCACCCTTCTTCTCCACTCGTGAAATACAGCGTTCTATCATCTGAGATTGGGTATCCTTGCATAGAATATCCCATCATTGCATCGGGTTCATCCATGCGGTATGCTCTTCCAGTAGCACCCCTGAAAACACATATCATTTTTAGCTTTTGTAAAACTCCATAAAATAGCTGAGCTGCATGAGTCAATCGCTATTAAACACAACACCAAGTTTGTAGTCACCACAGAGTTAAAGAACAAGTGGGGAGTAGTAAACAACTAACGTCATCAACCTGACCTCTTCTACTCGCGCCTATAGTTAGCCACGGGCCAGAAGAAAATATTGATTTGTGAGATACTGAAGCTCCCATACTGCAGGAGTGTATATAGGAAAAATCCCACAAAAAATATCACAACTGCATAGATAGACTGACCAGATTAACTGAACATACTCCAGAAGATGTGAATTTCTAGACAGGAAAAAAAGATTCACTGGCATGCTTTGAACAACCTCAAGCCACATTGGTAGAGGCTACGGTTCTACCAGGTCTCGGGCGTAGATTATAGGGGTGGAAGTGAGGGCGGTGAGGCTGGAGGCGCAGATGCCGGCGGCTGGGCGCCGTCGCTGCGAGAGGAAGGAGGTGGCGGCTAGGGTTTGGGGCTCCCGTCTCCTGAGGGAGACGACAACAGAATATGTTTATTGTCTGATTATAATCAAAGGGGTACATGCGTTTATATAGGAGGGCAGCTCCTCTAAACCCTAGATAACTTGGGCTAAGCCCCTAATTGGGCCTCTTCCGTGTATACTGGATCCCGACCATAACATCTCTCCCCGCCTTCTCAAACAGCTCGTCCTCGAGCTGAACATCTGGAAACTGCTGGCGAAAATCGTCGAGCTGCTCCCAAGTTGCTTCCTCCTCGGGCAGGCCGGCCCACTGCACCAAGACATGCCACACGCCGCGCTGCTGCTGCGCCTGCATCACCTTCGCCACCTTCGCGGGAGCTGGCAGAAGTCGGCCATCCGAAGTAGGAGGAAGGGCCGGTGGCGCTGCAGGAGGGTCCCTGCGGTAGGCCTTCAGTAAGCCAACATGGAAGACGTCGTGGAGGCGAGACCCAGCTGGCAGCTCAAGGCGGTATGCGAGTGTGCCAACACGCTCCAGCACACGAAAGGGACCGGTGTAGCGGGGTCCCAATTTGTGCTTGGAGCGCGGGTCCAGGGACTGCGTGGTCCTGTGAAAGAGACGCAGCCACACCCAATCGTCGACCGCGAACTCCGCCTCGCGATGATGAGCATCATAGTACTTCCTGGCCAACTGTTGTGCTTGGAGAAGACGCTGGCGTGTCTCAGTCAGGATCTCGTCGCGGGTGCGGAGTAAGTCGCCCGCTGTCTCGGACCGAGTCGTGCCAGGCTCATAAGGAAGCATCGCCGGAGGTGGGCGCCCGTAGACCACCTCAAAAGGCGTGGCATGCAGGGTGGAGTGATAGGAGGTGTTGTAGCAGTACTCCGCCCATGCCAACCAGTCCACCCAAGCTCGTGGACGATCACCCAACGCAAATACATGGCGATCACCTTGTTGACCACCTCGGACTGGCCGTCCGTCTAAGGGTGAAACGCCGTGCTCATGCGGAGCTTCACGCCCGCCAGCCGAAAGATATCCCGCCACACGTGACCCGTGAACACAGGATCACGGTCGCTGACGATGGACGAAGGAAACCCGTGGAGGCGGACGATGCCGTCGAAGAAGGCCCGCGCCACGGACGCGACTGTATAGGGGTGGTCGAGGGCGATGAAGTGCGCGTACTTGGAGAAGCGGTCAACCACCGTGAGGATGACAGATTTGCCGCCCACCTTGGGAAGGTCCTCGAGGAAGTCCATGGAGATATCAGCCCACACTTGGGAGGGTACGTCCAGCGGCTGTAGCATACCCGCGGGTCGCAGCGTCTCCGTCTTGTTCCGCTGGCACGTCACACATGACCGCACCCAGTCACGGACCAGTGCACCATCACCGGGGATGTAGAAATCTGCACGCCCTCGTGTCTTGCAAAGTGTGCCAGGGACAAGACCTGGTGGCGCAGGTCACCGTGGTCGGGCACGAAGAGGCGGCGCCCGTGTATAAGAAGCCCATCGTCTAGGCGCCAGGGCACCCCCAGCTCGCCGGCGACAAGGCGCCCGCGGAGCGCCTATGCGTCTGCGACAGTAGAAGTTGCTCGGCAGATGGCGTCGATGAAGGCGAAGGACGGCCCAGAGCGGATGCACAGGACGGCGACTGCCATGGCAACGTCGTCCGGGACATCCTCAGTGTTGCGGCGGGACAAGGCGTCAGCGACCGTGTTGAGACGGCCGGGGCGGTACTCGACGGTGAAGTCGAAGCCGAAGAGCATGCTGATCCACTGGTGCTGTGGGACGGTGGAGAGGCGCTGGTCCAGCAAGAACTTGAGGCTGTAGTGGTCCGTACGCACATGGAACGACCGGCCCCAAAGGTAAGGTCGCCAGTGGCGCACTGCCTAGACCAGCCCGATAAGCTCGCGCTCGTATACCACGAGCTTGTGATGGCGAGCGGCGAAGGGGCGGCTGAAGAAAGCCAGCGGCCCTTCGCCCTGGTGGAGGACGGCACCAAACCCGATGCCGGAGGCGTCGTAGTCCACCACGAACGGCATGTCGAAGTCCGGCATCTAGAGGACGGGTCCCGTCGTGAGCGCCCGCTGGAGAGCTTCGAACGCCCTAGTCGCCTCCTCGTCCCAGGAGAAGACGTAACGGCGAAGGAGGCACGTCAGTGGCGCGGCGATGAGGCCGAAGCCCCGGATGTACTTCCGGTAGTAGCCGGCGAGGCCCAAGAAGCCACGGAGAGCCCGCGGGGACCGCGGGGTCGGCCATGCGGCGACAGTGGCGACCTTGTCCGCGTCCATCGCGACACCTTCTGCCAAGATGACGTGCCCCAGGTACGCGACGGAGGTCGTGCCGAACGAGCACTTCGAGCGCTTGAGGTGGAGACGATGTGCTCGAAGCTCGTTGAAGATGATGGCCACGTGCTGCAGGTGCTCTGCCCAGGATGAACTATAGATAAGAATGTCATCAAAGAAAACAAGCACAAAGCGGCGCAAGTATGGGCTGAGCACGTCGTTCATCAGGGCCTGGAAGGTTGCCGGCGTGTTGGAGAGGCCGAACGGCATCACCAGGAACTCGAAGTGGCCATGGTGAGTACGGAACGCCGTCTTCTCGATGTCGTCCGGGTGCATGCGCACCTGATGATAGCCCGAGCGCAGGTCGAGCTTGGTGAAGAAGCGTGCTCCGTGTAGCTCGTCCAAGAGCTCATCCACGACGGGGATGGGGAACTTGTCCTTGGACGTCATGGCGCTGAGGGCGCAGTAGTCGATGCAGAAGCGCCATGTGCCGTCGGTCTTGCGCACAAGGAGCACCGGGGCAGAGAACGACGATGTCGAAATCCGGATGATGCCCTGCGCGAGCATGACCGCCACCTGGCGCTCGAGCTCGTCCTTCTGCAGCCAGGGGTACCGGTACGGGCTCACGGCGACAGGCACCGTGTCCGACAGCAGGTGGATGCGGTGGTCACATGGCCGCGCGGGTGGGAGACCCTATGGTTCGTCGAAGATGTCGCTGTGCTGCTGCAGGAGGTCGGCCAGGAGCGGATGCACCTCGTCAAGTGCGGCTGCCATCAACTGAAGCTGCGGGATCGCGGCACCGAAGCCGCCGATGCCCTCCACTGAACGCGACGCCCCCCCGCGTGCCAGAAGATGAGGGACAACACGTCGAGGTCCGAAAGGATGGGGCCTAGTGTGGACAGGAAATCGACGCCGAGGATGAAGTCGTAGCAGCCCAGGTCGATGCCGACGCAGTTGATGGAGAAAGGCTCGTCGCCGATGAGGACGGGAACCTGCCGCGCCACGCCGTGGCAAGTAAGGCGGTTCCTGTTGGCGACGGTGACGCTGAACTTTTCCGTGCCCGCCTACTGAAGTGCAAGACGGCGCATGGCGTCCCTGGACAGGAAGTTGTGCGTCGAGCCCGTGTCCACGAGCGAGGTGAGACGCTCCCCGTTGATTGTCACCGGAAGCAGCATCGTCTTTGCCGTCTTGATGCCTGCCATGGCATGAAGGGAGACGACGAAGTAGGTCGTGACGCCGGCCTCGGAGAGTGTGGTGGCATCGAGATCCGCGGTGAGGGCCTCCACCCCTGCGTCGTCGACGGTCTCCAAGTAGAACAGGCGGGCGCACGTATGACCCGACGCATACGGCTCGTCGCAGTTGAAGCACAAGCCCTTGCGGCGCCGCTCGAGCTGCTCGGCTGACGTCAAGCGCCGGAAGGTACGCGTCGGCGCGAGGGCGGCTGCAGTAGCGGCCGGCAGGGTGGGGCGGGACGGGGGACGCGCGCCGCGGCCTGGGAACGCCTGCTTCATGGCGTTGGCGCACTGCTCGTACGCGCGCGCGTAGTACATGGCCGTCTGCAGGTCCTGGGGGTCGTGCATCTCGGCGTTGATGCGGATGTGGTCGGGAAGGCCGCCGAAGAAGAGCTCGGCGCGCTGGCGAGCCGTAACGCCAGGCGCATGGCAGGCCAACGCCTGGAAGCGGTCGGCGAAGTCCTGCTCCGAGGTGGTGAAGGGGAGGCGACCGGGCTCGGCTAGGCGGCTCCCACGTATGGGGGGGCCGAACCGGAGGAGGCACAGGTCGCGAAAGCGCTCCCATGGAGGCATCCCGCCCTCGTCCTGCTCGAGGGCGTAGTACCACGTCTCTGTGGCGCCACAGAGGTGGTAGGAGGCGATCCATGTGCGGTCGGACGCCATGGTCCGCTGCCCCCGAAAAAACTGGTCGCACTGATTGAGCCAGTTCAGGGGGTCGACGGTTCTGTCCTAGGTGGTGAACTCCAACTTGGTGAAGCGAGGCTGCTGCTGCACGTGCGGCGAGGCCATGTAGGCGCTCTCGTGGCGACCCGTCGGCGTATGGGTCAGTATACCCGCCGAAGGTGGTGGCGGGCGGCGGCAGCACCGTCGGCTGTGGCGACGCCGACGTGTAGGTCGGCGTGTCGATCCATGTCGGCAGTTGGGACGGCGACGACGGGAACCTGATCTAGGTGATCGGGATTCCTTGGGGCGCGACGGTGGACGGTGGTGGGGGCGCGAAGGGCGCCGCAGGCGGGGGCGATGGCGGCGGTGGTGCGTAGGGAGCCTAGAGGAAGGTCCGGAGGTTCGAGACCGCCCGGGTGAGGTCGCGGATCGCTGACGACATCTCCGCCGGAGAGAGGACGGGGGCCGCGTCAGCTGCCAGGGCCATGGTGCCCGAGGCAGGCGGACCCGAAGTGGCCGGCGACGGCGGCTGGGACAGCGGCGACGGCTGCTGCGAGGTGGCGGTGGCCGCGCCGGTGGAGGCGGCAGCGGTGGTGGGGAGGCCGGAAGAACTCATCGAACCAGAGCAATCTGATACCAAATTGGTAGAGGCTACGGTTCAACCAGGTCTCGGGCGTAGATTATAGGGGTGGAAGTGAGGGCGGTGAGGCTGGAGGCGCAGACGCCGGCGGCTAGTCACCGTCGCTGCGAGAGGGAGGAGGTGGCGGCTAGGGCAAGGTGTGGCTAGGGTTTGGGGCTCCCGTCTCCTGAGTGAGACGACAACAGAATATGTTTATTGTCTGATTATAATCAAAGGGGTACATGCGTTTATATAGGAGGGCAGATCCTCTAAACCCTAGATAACTTGGGCTAAGCCCCGCCTCTTCCGTGTATACTGGAGCCCGACCATAACACGCATGTTCATCGATACTTTGTTTAGAATTTCTATTGTTAAAGAGCTATTATTGCAATGCTTACACATGTGCAGATTGAAGAAGGGACGGCTGAATGGCAAAAGATTGCAAATGAAGCAGCAAGAACTATTCCTGGAAGAGAGAATGGGGGGAACTGTGACATTAAGAATCTTAGCAGAGGTTCCAAAGTTTATCTCCCAGTATTTGTTGAAGGAGCAAATTTGAGTACTGGTGATATGCACTTCTCCCAAGGTGACGGTGAAGTCTCATTTTGTGGAGCAATAGAAATGAGTGGATTCCTTGAGCTCAAGTAATTGCCTTTGTTCTTGTCTACACTTTTCAATACTTGTATTATAGCTTTTAAATGCGCCCGGTATCTCATAGTTTGTCTACCGGACCTCTTGTTCTGAGGGTGGACCCAAACAACCAGTCGGAACAAACCAGATCCATTGATGCAAGAGAACCTGACACCATGCGGATTTGCTTCTCGTGGTGTACTTGTGAAATTCCACTAATTTCATTATCGCATTTTGTGTAGGTGTGAGATTATACGAGGTGGGATGAAGGAATACTTGACTCCTGTTGGTCCGACAGCACTTCATGTGAATCCTATCTTTGAGATAGGTCCAGTGGAGCCACATTTTTCAGAATGGTTAGTCTTTGAGGGCATCAGTGTAGATGAGTCTGGCAAACAGCATTTCCTTGATGCATCAGTTGCCTACAAGTGTGCCGTTCTCAATGCCATTGAATACCTTTCCAAATTTGGGTACTCCAAGGAGCAGGTAGGCAGTAGGGTTATTAACTGTCACCCTGTAAGAGTCATGTAAAATGAACGTTATCTGAAGTTCTTAATTTGGGGTTATATGCAGGTCTATCTTTTACTATCATGCTGTCCATGTGAGGGCAGGATAGCTGGAATAGTAGATGCCCCTAATGCAGTGGCGACACTTGCCATCCCTACAGCAATATTTGACCAGGTATCCTGCAATATCTCAACAAGAAGTCTTTTGGGCATTTTAAATTATGTGCATTGTATCCACTGTAGCATCCAATTTAAGCTTACTGTGCTACATTTGTTTGGAGAAACCAAATAGTGTCATCCGCTGACAATTAGTAGAGAGATGTGTATAGGTTTTAGCAGGTCAATATCGATACTGATTGGTTTAACCAAAAGCACTTCAGATATGTGCCCAGTTAATCCCTCAAAATGTGAGTCTAACCAGTAATCCGCTGGGCTGATGTAGTGGTATGTAGTACATATGTATATAGACAACTCATTACTTTCTCCATTTGCTTAAGTTGTCTAAGTAAGCTGCACTTGGTGGGTAGTTTGCTTCATAAACTTATTTATTTTAACTCAAAATCCTATAGCATCCACTTACATTCTTTTTGGCGGAACCACTTGCAAATATTTCTCTCGACAGCTACAGTTAAAGTCAAACTAATGGTAGACCACAACTTATAGTCTGTAGACATCACTTCCAGAAGTTTGCATGAAAAACTCATAAATAGGGGACACAGAGACATATCGAATTTGCTGACTTTGTGATTAATCTTGGTCAGTTTCTAGTCATTTTCTCAGTAATCTGTCTGCCGGCATTATTCATATTTGAAAAATTGAGAAGGGGGTTCCTAGTTATAATGGCAAATCATGGATCACGGGAGTATCTCTTTCATTCTTAGGCATTTTCAGCATTATGAGTATTTTTTGTTATAAACTCCAGGTGTGACATTTGAATTGTTAATATAGGATATAAGGCCAAAACGCCTGGGGCATGGACCAAAATTGAGAAGAACTCCCGACGTTCTGAGGTGCACGTAGGATGGACACCTTCCTGTAACACAAGACCAAAGCGGAACAGTGGGCACCATATATAGTGACAAGACATCTAAAAATCAATCCATGATGGACATGTTTACACTGTATAATTATAAACATAAATAATCATCGATCGACATGTGCGCAAACTATAATGTAGACCGGTTGTTGTTGCAAACTTGCAATATGGGATTTGTTGACACTTGGTAATTTACGTATCAGAGAATCAGACATATATGAGGACAGAGATATGCCATATAAAATTCATGCCTTGTTGGCTTGTTGCAAAGTTGTGCTATGTGGGTTATGCAAGCATTTTGCTTGGTCCTATTACTATTTACTTCTCTCTAGGCCAAGCATTTTGAGCTACTCTAGTCTTGTTGGAAAATGTGGAACACAATCAATACACTAGGACCTAAGCGTTCTGAACTTCTGATATGCAAAATAGCAAGTATGTATGGGGAATAATACCTCGGTCAGAATGTGAAAAAAATACTGTAGAATCATGGAGCTTACTTTCTTTCGTCTTTAATACATAAACTATAGTTTTGAGGCAACATGTATGTACTATCATTCATCGTTTCATAATTTAGAGCAAGTATCAGGGGTCAGAGCATCTCCACTCGTTGGGCGAACCCAGGCCGAAATCCGGACCTTTTTCTGGCCGATGGCGCAAGTTTTCGGTCTGGGTACGCCCAGTTTTCCACTCGCGTATCCAGGCCGATTACCCAGGCGAACACAAAACGGCGATATATTTGAATCTTTATCGTTCCCGCCGGCGAGTGCTCGGCCACAAGGTGTTCGACAAATACGCCCACAAGTTCGGCGACAAATTTTTATTACATAACAGGGGAAATAAATCTCAGTCGTCGATGGGGATGGGCTCCTGCGGCGTGGCCGACGCGGCGTTGTCGTCCGTCTCGCCGGTGAAGGCCGCCGGGTTGGAGGAAGTCGAAGCAGAGCTCGGCGTGGGAGCCTTCGGCGCAGGCGCGTCCAGCGCAGGATGGCTTGACGTTGTGCCATGTACCAGGCCTTGACCGGCGAGCTCATCTTCGACGTGTCCTCGCCGCCCATCAGGAACTTGAGGTACGTGTTGCGCTTCTTGGCGGCGTAGTTGGCCTTCTTCTCGGCGATGTTGGCTTTCTTCTCGCTTTTCCCCTTGTGTCTCGATCAGCTTCTTCCACCGCTCCTCGCTCTTCTCAGCCCTCTTCTCGGCCTGCGCCCTCGTGTCGGCGAGGCATTCTCGATCGAAGCCTGGAGACGCTCGGCGGGAGGTCCGGCGGCCTTGAGCATCTTCGCATTCTTCTGGCCGATCTCAGGTCTTCCTTCGCTGGCAGCAGCGACCGGGGCCTCGGGGTTGTAGACGCCGTCCTTGCTCTTTGAGAGACTCAGGCGAGTGTCCCGCCACTTCTCGCAATGCTCGATTTGCTCGAAGACATGATGGAACTTGAACTCCATCTTCATGTCCTCTCGAAACAGAGCAAGTGCACGACGCAGCTGCAAAATGAAAGTGTGTCAAGTTTGTCGAAATGGAAGAGAGTGCATAACAAAGCTAGTGTTCGGGAGTACCTTGTTGTCCATGTTTTCCCCACTGGCTTGTGTGCGATCGACCTCTTCCACGCAGCTGTGCCACTTGCTACAGGCAGTCTGGATGATCGCCCAATGATTGGTAATAGCCTTTTCCCCTCGCTCCATGTGGATTTTGCGATACTTTGGGTCGCACGTGCTACGCTCGTCGAACGCTGCCTTCACGCGCCGCCAATAATTGTCGGAATTTTGGTTAGCACCGGTGATCGGATCCATGCTCACCGTTTTCCAAGATTCGGCGAGGCAGGTGTCCTCGGCCACGGTCCACTTGATCCGAGCGTCCGCCGAAGTGCCCGGCTTCTTCTTCCCCTTCTTGCCTTTCACCTAAGCCTCGACGTCCTCTGGCTGCGTCTGCTCGGCCTGCGTCTCCTCGGCGTCGGTGTCAGTGAGGTCCTGGGACTCGATGCCGTGCTCGGCGTTGGCCCGGGTCTGCTCTTCCGTGAAGAAGGAGGGGTGGTTGGAGGACGAGCCTGTTGCGATCAAGTCCTCCATGTATGCCTTGACCGACATGCCAGCCGGAAGAGCGCCCGGCATTGCGCCGAACAGGTTGCGCGCGTCGGCATCACTGAAGGGTGCCGAGCTTCCGCCGAAAGGCAGCGGTCCGCGGCGCAGAGCGGGGCTTGCGTACGCCGGAGAAGTGGAGTAGGGGAGGTTGATGTCCACGCCAAAGGCCGAAGGAGGGTGCGGCTCCAGGCAGGGGAAGATCACGTTGGGGTTGAAGCCGCCGTCGAACTCGGGCGACGAGGAGTACCTCTGCCGAGCAGTCGCCTGACTCTCCTGGAAGCCGGCCGGAGAGATCGGCGAGAATCCGGCGGGTGAGCCGACGCTCGCCTGGCTTCCCCAGTGTGGTGGGTACGGCGCCGCCATCAACGCCGAACGCGTCGCCGCCGCCTGCTTCACCTTCACCATCGCCTGCTCTTCCGCCGCCGCCTTCACCATCGCCTTCTCCTCCTCCGCTTGCTATTGCCGGAGCTTCGCCCTCTCCTTCCTGTCCTTCCGCTCGGCCGATGAGATCTGCCTGGCATGCTCCTTCTTCTCCCACTCGGCCGAGGACATGCCCTCCGGCTTCGTCGACGGCGCTCTCGGCTTCCTCGCCTTCTTCTCCATCGGACCCTCGCCGAGGGTCGATCTGGGTTGGACGAAGCTCTTGGGCGGCATGTCGGGCGGGGAACTCGGCGGAGTGGCGGGGGTGGGGGAATAGGGAAGAAAGGCGGGAGGGGGAAGAAAAGGGCGGAAGCTCCACGAAGTGGCGCCTTCTCTCGCCGATAGAGCTGGCCCACGCCCGTTTTCGCTGAGTCCGGCGTTCCCAGGGCGTACCCGGGATCCTGGGTACGACCTGGGTAGGCCGGACCAAAACACGCCGAAATTCGGATGAAAACAGGTCCCTGGGTACACGACTGGGCCGATTTTTGATGTCCGGACCGAAAGTCGGCGTCCGTATCGGCGTCCTGGGTAGGCGAGTGGAGATGTTCTTAGAAGGTCTCTTCGAAGTTGGGAGCAGGACTTTAGTAGTAGTAGTAATAGTAGTACTCCCTCCGTCCCGGTTTAAAGTACACAATTTGCAAACCATGCAATCCCATAATACTTAGACACAAAAGCATTTAATCTCTGTGATTACTCCTGTGTGAAAATAATAAAATACTTGCATGCACATGTGTGAACAAATGTGAACATTTTTCTAACTCTGGAGGGAGTAGTAGCCCTCCGTCCCGGTTTAAAGGGCACAATTTGCAATTCTCTAAACCCTAGGTGTCATCTAATTGGTCCATTTAATAGTATGAAGTAGAACATGCATAAGGAGAAAAAGAGTTAGGAAAATGTTCACATTTGTTCACACGTATGCATGCAAGTATTTTATTGTTTTCACACATGAGTAATCACAGAGATTAAATGCTTTTGTGTCTAAGTATTATGGGATTGCATGGTTTAAAAATTGTGTCCTTTAAACCGGGAACCGGGACGGAGGGAGTAGCAGTAGTATAGATTCATTCAATACTAAATCAGTGGTGCTGTCACTACCTTTAACCAAATGACTCATACTACTATGTCGTAACAATATAGTAGCAAATCGTGTTGTACTGACATTTGATTAATCCTGCCATACCAGAATGGTTTACAGTGTCGCACTATATAAAATCAGTGACAGGGAACGCATGCAATGATTGTGAAAGAATGGGTCAGGGGTATGACGATGTTTTTGGGTGCTCCAATGGAGATTGGCAACACTGCCGCTCCCCCTAACAGAACCGTCGAGAGAAAGAAAAGAAAAGAAAAGAAAAGAAAAGACACATAGTTGCGTCAAGAAAAGTTAGATATACCTGACAAGGCCGGTCTATTATGCATTCGGCCAAGAATGACGTTTCCAACTTGGCATTACATACATACGCCACTTGATTCCACTTAAGAATTGACACCACAGATGCACACAACCGTAAACTACTACAAGCATCATAATCTAATATCGAGGAGGACGGAGAGCAATTAAAGCAGCTAGGAATGGTCACAACACATTATTGTAGTAGCAGACTAGTAGTAGTAGTAGATCACTAGCTAGCTAGCATTGCGGCGTGTAGGCTAGCTCCATGCCATGAGATCGATGTGGAGATCAAATCCAGTAGTGGGGGAGGGGATTGATGGGTCACTTCTTGTAGGGTCCGTACTTGGGGCAGGCCGGGCTGAAGTGCTTGGAGAGCACCCTGGAGTTGAGCAGCTCGATGATGGGCCCGAAGGAGACGCACCTGGGCGCCTTGTACTGGTTGATGGAGGCGCCGCGGGAGATGGCGTAGTCCATCACCTCCTCGAAGGTCCCTCCCCGGACCACCCTGATCTCCAGCGGCCCGATGGCATCCCCGTTCCGCCCCTGCCGGTACACCGAGTTGAGCGCCTCCTCCATCTCCAGGCAGCACTTCTCGAACACCGCCGCGCCCGGCCACACCCCGTCGCGCCGGTCCTTGAGCATCAGCTCCCAGTACACCACGTAGTGGCCCGGGATCGTCGTCGCGTCCGCCTCGCTCGTGTACTCCACGATCGTCGCCCCGTACGGCTCCAGCAGCCTCGCCGCCCGCTCCACCGCCGCCTGCAGCTCCGCCTCGTCCGTCTTGTCCGAGTCGATGCTCAGCAGCACGTTCTTGCGGCGCACGAACCTGAACTGCGGCGCCGCGTTGTGGAACCCGGTCACGTGGAGGATGTCCCCGACGCGGTACCGGCACAGCCCCGCGTACGTCGTGATCACCAGCTCGTACTCCTTCCCCACCTCCGCGTCCGCCAGGTCCACCAGCAGCGGCGGCGGCTCGTCCTTGCGCAGCGCGGGCGCCTCCGGGTCGTGCGGCATCAGCTCGAAGTACCCCATGTTGGGCATGATGGTGTAGGACACCTCCGACGGGTCGCACATGGGCCGGAGGTTCAGACCGAAGTAGCACTCGGAGGACGCGTACATGGTGCACGCCATGGGCAGCCCCCCGCTGTAGAACTTGAGCGTCGGGATGTACTGCGCCATGGCCCCCGTCACGATCACGTCCAGGTACTTGGTGTTGGGCCACATCCGGGTGATGATCCCCTCCCAGTCGTCCTTGCCGCACTCGGCCGCCACGAACGCGGCCAGCTCCGGGTCAGGCTTCAGGACCTCGGCAACGGCCTCGCGGATGGACGGCTCCACGATCTTGGCGCTCAGGGTGCCGGTCTCGATGTCCCGGGCCAGCTCCTTCCAGTGGAGCTGCAGGAAGCGGATGGCGCGGAGCAGGCCGGAGGCGAAGACGGCGCCCACGCGGAGGACCTCGGTGCGGACCAGGAGGCCGCACAGCATCTGCGAGTACATGGACTGGAAGGAGTCGGTGCAGAGGATGGCGGCGGTGGGGCTCGTGTACACCAGGTACGGCTCGAAGGGGCGGTGCTTGAAGTGGTTGCTCTTGTAGTAGCTCGTCAGCACAGGCCTCGCCGGGAGCCCGCCGGGCGTCTGCGTCTCCGATTTGATGAAGAGGAAGTACAGACCCTTGCCCTTGTCCAGCCCTGGCACGTACCTGCACGCGCACGTTTCAGTTTCATGATCCAGTCAATCGTGCATGCTCTCTCCATCACCATTGCTAGAACGAATTACTCCACTGGTTGGCTATTTTTTTTTACATGATCATGCATGCTACTCCCTCC
Source organism: Avena sativa (assembly GCA_916181665.1). Classification (NCBI taxonomy): domain Eukaryota; kingdom Viridiplantae; phylum Streptophyta; class Magnoliopsida; order Poales; family Poaceae; genus Avena; species Avena sativa. The sequence goes on from OV702295.1 coordinate 355,614,980, forward strand.
GTTCACAATTAGATCGCATTCTGGGTTCAGTCAAAGTCAAACTTTTTAAAGTTTGACCAAATATTTAGCAAAAAATAAAAATATCTATGATGTAAAACTTATAGTATTAAAATCTTTGTAAGTTATATTTTCATAATATATGTATTTGGAATAATAAATGTTTATATATTATCTTATATTCTTGGTCAAAGTTGAAAAAGTTTGACTTAATAAAATCCTAGGACGCGAAGTAATAAAAAACGGAGGGAGTATCGATCTCCATAGAACGGTTATTTTTACCCCACAAATAATCTCTATAGATGATTTAATTCCACTGGCTGGCTAGATCAGGGCGGCTCACTTATTAGTTTTGATGATGCATATATAGCTAGGTTGAGCTAAAACCTTGACAAGAACTATGCATGGAACCGAGGGAGGAGAGAGTAGTACTATAGTAATCATTTATCCTGCAGGGAGGTTCAATCATCATGGTAACTGATCGATGCTGCACCGCCGGGATGAATTAATTAGACAAAGTGAAGACGACCCATATATACTTATGAGCAACTGATCATTTGACTAACTGATCGATGTAGCAGTTGTTGTGCCATTCTTTTCGCCTCGGGTATATATATATACAATGCTGGATTGGGACGGTGCACACGGAAGCAAACTAGTTTAATTTCTGCGCACGCAGTCAGCACTCTGCAGCAGTAGTGTACTATATCTCTCTGTATCTGTGCTATCTGCTGCAAGTTGGTTGGGGTTCTGAAAACCACCTCTCGATGCGCCATGGCTTATTTTAGCGCGAGATCAGAGGGATATTTCATTTGTCGCCAAGCTTGTTTCTGATCCAAGGTTGTACACTCCAACTAACGTCCCGGTTACGTATGCCATGGACTTTTTGAGCTGCCACAACAATCTTATTTTAGCTAGGAAGCTAAGCTAGCTAGGGCCGTTAAGATGTTTACAAATAGGGCTAGGGAGAGGAATCTTGGCGCCTAAAAAGTAGAGGATCGCCAAGGCAGGCATCACTGGCGTCTAAGATACAAACACATTATTTTAGGCGGCCCAGTGTGAATGAATGATTAGTTAGCTAGCCACCTCAAGCTTTGCGGTTGCCGGATTTCCTAGCCAAACCCGAGGCCGCCACAAACGCATGAATTGGACATTTCTGTTATTTTTAGCATGAGTAACTTAACATTTCATGATTGATGTGAAGCCTAGAGACATATGCGGAAACTGATATATCCCCGGCCCAGCAAAAGGTTTTCGATCGGCTTAATTTGAATCATCAAAATAATAGAAGCCCGACATTAAATTCAGTCAATTTATTCCATGAACTGATGAACCGCAATATCATCTATAATGGAGAAAGAAGACAAACCAAGAGCTAGCATGACTACTAAATGACAATAAGCATATATAGGAGTAATTATAATAGGGACATGATCGATCAACGACTCACAGGTTCATTACTGGTATGAGAAGGCTGTAGAGCATCTGCCTCCTGTCCAGCTCATCTTCTACCGTGGGCATTAGCTTCCTCTCCCCGGCTGACGTCCCCGAGCTGCATTAGTTTAATCGAAACGTCAATTTACCGGCCAAACTTAAACAACCACTCGTTTCACTCCCTCGCAAGGATACAAAATTGGAAGAGCACGCAAAGGAAGAAAGATCATGCGCATATGCAAAGGAGCTACTGGCCTGGTCAAGAACTCGGTGATGGGGTGGGAGGAGATGATGTTGGAGCGGTCGCCGTTTGCGATGCGCTCGATCTCCGGGCGGAGGTCCTCGTAGGTGACGACTGGAACGCGGGCCTTGAAGGCCTCCCGGTCCGTGCGGCCCTCCATGCCGTGCCGGCACAGGTACTCGGCGCCGTTGTTCCGCGCCAGGATCGCCGCCAGCACCTTCTCCTGCACCGCGTCGAACCCCTTGGTGAGCTCCTCGATCAGCTCCAGCTTCTCGGCGTCGCGCTCGCACGCCGCCACGCCCAGCGCCGTCTTCACCTTCCCCGCCACCGCCGCCACCGTTTCCGCCGTCGCCGGAGCCATGGCCAGAGCGCGCCGAACGACCAAGGAACCGGAGAGAGAGAGAGCTAAACGGTCTCTGTTGCTGTGTCTGGGCGAACGGATCGGTGGGTGTTTCTTGCTGGCTTGCCCTTCTCGCTCGCTGGAACGACGACGAAGGTTTGTTCTGAAAGTGTGTGTGTGCGTGTATGTCTGCCGAGGGAGGATGAAGCGGTTGGTTAGTACGGCGGGGTATATATAGCACGGCGGGGCAAGCTAGGGTGCCATGCAACGTTGCGGACGCAGGCGTGGCCCACGCTGTGCCTCACTGCCCGGACCAGGCGGGGAACGTGGGCCCGCGCGGTCGGCCACGTAGGACGGCGGCGGGGCCCTCGACGCGACTCGCGGCAGGCGCGCCCGGCAGCGCCATTGCCATTGACGACGCACGGGAAGCTCACCAAGAACCGGCTTTGGATCGTTCCGCGTGTCGCCTTGGTCACCTGAGCTTGCCTTTGGATTAGCGCTCCATTAATTACCCGACCGGGAGGATTAAACAAACGGGACCTGAGCTGCGCGACAATGGAGTAGAAAATGCGGTAGGGTTTTGCTGCCTGGGTATGTGTCGACACGACGTGGATCGGTCGATCGGATCAGAGCGAATTGGAGCCGGCCCAAATGGGGAACGGGAGTTCCTTGTCTTTACAAGCCATTTGGACATACGACGGGCGGTCTTTAGTCTTTACTCGTTTCCACGGGAATATTGACATTTTCCAGCATCTTATCTCTCGCCTTCGCACATTTTTCCAGCAGAAATCCGACTACTTTTCGATTTTGTGAACGTGCACGCGTGCTATTGCTACACTTCTCAAATTGATGATGCATGCTAGATCTTATCCATGGATGGCTCCATGCAATGCCACGGTGCGGAGATTGCTGAGTAGATTTATTTTTAACATGTAACCGCGCGCTAGCTAGTAAATTATTTTCATTGAACCACTGCAATACAACGTTAAGAAACCCTGTAAAAGACCCGTTCAGGGTCTGGCTACACCGAGATCGACCTAGATCTGGTTTATGCCGAGGTCAGTTCCGACCAGGTGGTCTTTCCGCATATACTAGTCGTGTACCACCAGAACTTTCCGAAAACGGGAAGCGAGAAACTCGCGAGCCTCCCGCGCGCGTGAATTGGCGCCGCCAATTAGACTCTCCTCCCCCTCCCTCACCCCCGATCTAATACCCTTCTTCCCCAAGCCAAACAATTACATCCAGATCTCGTTTCAGCCTCCATAGAAAAAGAATAGACAGCTAGAAAATAACACCCCCTCTCTCCCCTCCTTCCCCACCAGCTACCTGCTGGAGGAATTGCCAGTTACATCGCCAGAATTTACTCCTCTTTTCATCCCCTCTCTCCCCTCCTTCCCCAGCTCCCTCCACTCCCCCAATCCCTATCCTACTCTTCTTTTTTACAACAATTTTTGTCAACAAATTGTGATTCCTAGAACCTTTTTTTTGCATAATTACATGGCCATGAAGAACACATATAAAAAAGTTGACGTACTACTTTGCAGAAACACATAAAAATCAATCTATCATGTATAACATCCTGCCATGTAGTCCCCTGGACACTTTCTCTTTGCATAGTTAATTGGCCATGAAGAACACATAGGAAAAGTTGACATCCTACCTTGCAGAACACATAAAAAAAACTAATATCCTGCCCCTGGAAACTTTCTCTTTTGCATAGTTAATTGGCCATGAAGAGCACATAGAAAAAGTTGACATTTGACCTTGCAGAACACACAAATTCAACTAACATCCTGCCAAAATGTAGCCACTTGGGCATGAACACACAAAAAAGTTGACATCTTTTTACATAGTTAGTTGACCATGAAGAAGACATAGGAAAAAGATTACATCCTACCATGCGGAACACAGAAAATTAATCTAGCAAGAATAATGTCCTACCATGCAACCATCCGTGGTAACATCCTAACATGGATAAAAACATCCCTAGCAGTTTGTAAACATCCTATCTGTGCAAAAGGTAGAAAGCAAGAAGCAGTAAATAGCAAAAACAGTGAACATCCTGGGACACCAATAAAAGAAAGATATATCTGGAAATAAAAATAAAATCTACAGTCATTTTATAAAGCCACAAAGACACATCCATACTAGTTTTTTTTGCATCACCCATAAAAAGGTTCATATCTTGGGCAGATTATCATTCTTCCTTCTTGGTAGGGTAGAACATATAGCCATAAAACCTTTCACCTTTTTTTCCATGAATCCTTCACTTTTTTTGCAACGTAACATGAATCTACAGTTATGAGTAGACAAAAAAAGTTAGTAAAAAAGAACTAGCTTTGTGTTCTGCACTGACTTTGTAGTAAAAGTAACTTTATGTTCTCAATTTCAATGTGTTTGGGATAAATTGTGTTTTGTAATTTTAGGAGTGAATGAAAAAAATGCCAAGATGTTTTGAATGGTGGTTTGGAGGGATCGATCTGAACCAGCCATTAGATTCATATGAAGAACCAGCTGTTTAGGAAGATGGGGCTGGGACATCGACTGCCCCTGATGTTGGCGGTGATGGTGCTGGAACATCAGCTGGTCCTCATGATACATATGTGCCAGATGTGGAAACAGGGACTGATGTAACTTCTCATGCACATACATGTGTGACGCTTTCTAGTGAGGATAGTGGCGGTGAGGATGAGGTTCAGTCTAATCCGGAGGGGTTTGTTCCAAAAACTCCATTCATTGGGGGTGATGTTTGCGTCGCTTGATGAAGCATCATTTCATTACAAAAGTACGCTATGCATGTTGGATTATCAGTGAAGATACAGTCGTCAAGGAAATATGCTAAAGATGGTGAGAAGGACAAGAGTGTTTTTGTGTGCAACAAAATAGGAAAAAATCCAGAGGAAGAAGAAGTGACGTTGAAGCAAAGAAAACGTACTATCACCAAGTTATGTGATTGCAAGGCGAAGATGAGGGTGAAGCGCTCTGGTGCTAGATGGCAAGTGATACAGTTTGTTGAGGAACACACTAATGATGTTATCTAGAAGTTCGCTCTAAAGAAATATTTGAGATCACACAAGAAAATACCAAAGAGGAGATAAAATTTATAGACTTGTTGCATGAGGTGAACATCAGTTCAGGCAGGATTATGCAGATTATGGCTGAGCTTTATGAAAGCAAGCAGAATGTACCATATGACAGCAAAACCGTGAGTAACTACATGGCAAAAAGTGGTGAAAAAGACAAATTTCAAGACATTCCTGAGTTGTTGGATTATTTTGAAGAGTTGAAGAAACAGGATCCACGTTCTACAAGTTCTACCTTGACGAGTTGTTTCGAGTGGAAGGTGCTGCGCGAGATGCTTACAAGCTATACAATGATTGCATCTCCTTTGACATGACGACGTCACGACAAACATGTATAAGATGCCATGTGCGCCGATCATAGGTATGAACAGATATGGACAATCCATTCAGCTTGGGTGTGGTTTTGTCCAGAATGAGAGGATAGCAGTGTGCCTGTTTGAGATGTTTCTAGATGTAATGGATGGGTTGCATCCGGATAACATCATAAATAACCAAGATGGTGCTATGAGTAGTGCAATCCTAGCTTTTTTGGTCCACACTGTACATAGAAATTGCAGATGGCATATAATGCAGAAAGTGCAAGAGCGGATCGGTCCTTTCATAGCAAACAAAGAAGAATTGAGGACGGATTTCAATGAAGTCATTGATTACAGTTTGAGTATAGAGGAGTTTGAGACTAAGTGGTCTGAGATATTAATCAAGCATGATATTGTTGACAATTCTCATTTCCTTGATATTTATGATCTAAGAGAGAACTTTGTTCCAGTTTACTTCCAGCACTACTTCCCCTTCATGCAGACTACAACAAGAAGTGAAGGGTTCAACGCGGTACTTAATAAGTATGTTAGCCCCCATGATAGCCTTCTTCACTTCTTCAAACAGTACATGAAGTTGCAAGAGCATATTGATGTAGCTGAAGATTCGCATGAGTTTGTTGGCAAGGATAAAACTTTTAGACTTTGGTCAGACTTCCCTATGGAGAATCAGATTTTAGATACATACACTCTCCCGATATACAATCACTTTCAAGTTGAGTTGCGTAAGATAACTTTATACAATGCTATTGATCATGGAGGTGGCATCTTTGAAATCGTTCCAATACGGGGGTTGTCTATGGTTATGGCAGAAGAAGTTACATGGTTGATGTTGAGTTAGAAAATGAAATATACAGCTGCCAATGTTGTAATATCAAGAAGGATGGTATTCTTTGTTGCCATGTAATGAAGGTTATGTACCATTTGGGTGTGGTGAATAGAATACCAGACCACTACATCCTTGCTAGGTGGTCAAATCCTCCTCCAGATATAGTTGTACCAAGCATTGAGCCAATAGAAGTTGTTCATCCAGCTAATAAACTGTCAAGAAAAGATATGAGGATGTTACGTTATGGGAACCTATGCAACGATTTTGCTAAGCTTGTTATTGGTTTGGAGTCCTCAGACAAAACAAAAGAGATTTCTGAGAAACATACGAGAGCAATGGAGAAATAAATGGCTGATCTCAAAAAGGCTGCTGCAGATGCATTGAAAAGGAAGAAAGGGATACAACTCTTCATGATACCACTGACATGGCAGATGGTGTACCTATGGAAGAAGATCACATCCTTGCTTCCAACAGAAAAGCGCAAGACCCTCTAGTCTCGGCCACTAAGGGGAGACCAGCTTAGAAGATGAAGAAGAGTAGGCTATATCTTCAGAAGCCTCGTCCGAAAAAATGTGCTGTTTGCAAAGAGACAAATCATGATAGCCAGAACTATCCATTGAGGCAAGCTGATCTTGAAAAGCACCCTACATTTTTGCTTTTCAAGTAGCTATGAAAAACACATCGGCTTCTTTAGTGTTCTATAGGTTATGTGAAAAATGATTTTTTATTAACAAAACTTGTGTTGAATTGAGATTGGCTTGCTGTAAAACAATGTATTTTTAATATTTTTTGGATGTTCTTTTTCTTTGGTATTAAAATAATATACCATGTCCGACGTAAGCATGTTATGCAATGTAAGTTTGCGATTGCTTGAACAAAGACAAAACAACAAGACAAAACAAAAAGGCAGTGGACTTGTAATCAAATGCAACATTGTGCCTCTGTGTGTAAAAAAGAGTAAAACTTACTATTGAACTAGATGTAACACTACCAAGTTATTGAGTTCTTTCCAAAGCAAAGCCATTTGTCAGTGAATATCTTCCTTATGTTTGGCATGGCCTTTTGTGTGTAAGTTGGCACCTTTATACCATGCTTTTATTATAGGTTTTTTAGAGTGAAAAACACGCAGTCATATCTGATAAAAAAACTCGTTTAGGAAAGATGTAGAAATTTGGTAAGGCTTTTTATGTTTTTAAAAGATAACTCGTTTAGGAAAGATGTAGAAATTTGGTAAGGTTTTTTTATGTTTTTAAAAGATAACATCTTATAAACCAGCTAAAGTAAAACAACATCCATCCCTTTAAAAAGTGTAACTTAGTAAGAAACATTGAAAAGGAAATTAGTATTCAAAAGTAAGAAACATCTAAAGTAACTACACATTATATCTAATTTATACGAAATAATGAATGCAACAATGTGTTTTAAGCTGGTATTTTCTAACTGAATTTTGCACCACATAGTATAGAAATAATATGGCAGTGCATGGTTGATAACTTACGTGTTAGTTTGCTTCGGGCTTTCCATAATTTCAATCGGCCAATTTGTAATCTACACTTTCGAATTTTTGAAGTATCTTTCCCACATTTTCTTGATACCAACCACTAGTAGGTGGAAACTGTCCATCAGTAATACTTTGCCATTTTTACTTAGAGAGTCAATTATTTCAAACCTATGTGCTTTGATGTTTAGAACAATCAGCCAGTAGTGTCCTAATTGATCAGTAGGCAAAGTTGGGAAGCAAACCTTTGTGCCACTAGTTTTTTTATGTTTGTCAACTTCTGCAAAGTTGGGAAGCAAACCTGCATGCAAAAAAGAAAGTAAATTTGCTTCTTGTTAAAAATATTAGTTAATAAAAATCCAAGTTTTGAGAACATTTACAAAACAGGTAATTATGAGGTTCTTACAACTTCTTTTTCATCCAGTTTGTTAGTAGGGGTTATCTCGAAGCATCTTGTAACATCTTTAAGATCGAAGCGCTAGTCGATTAGGTACTCCTGGAAAACATGGAGATGTGGTTGTTACATTACAACAAAAAAGGTTGCTAGTTCCAACTCCTTGGAACAAAAAGACAAAAAATTGGACCAAGATGTTACATTTAAAAGAAAAAGGGAACATTGAGCTTACAACTATGCGCAGCACCATGATATACTTCGCTGGGTTTGTGTTCTCTTATTTTATTATGTGAATAGCAATCTCAGCCACCATGTTCATCCGTTTCTTCCCAGGTTTCACTGAATCAGCTAGATTACCAATAGTTATGTAGTACCTACCTACATCGATGATAGTTTCATCATTCGTTTTGGACCCACTCCTGAAACCGTGTTGGCACACCATGTTGTACAGAGTCTCCACTGGTTTGGTTACGTTGTTGTTCTTCTGCGTGTCATAGTTCACAAAAGGTGATTTCTCGAACTTACCAGCTTTGGATACTCTCTTATGGTATTCATGTGCAACTGGTGTGATTGCCAAGCTAGATGCTTCTTCTTGTGGTTTGCTACATCCTGCCTGCACCACAACTGCTGTTTTGTCTTTGTTTGACTCATCATCTGGTGGTGTACAAAGGTCGAAGAAAGGAGCATCTGGTGCTAACATTAATTATTTCTTCCCTCTTCCTCCTTTATGACTCACTACTGTCAAAGTTCAGTTTCCCATTCATTTAATCAAGGAATGCTGAGTTTGGTACGCTGGTCGTTGTAGTTTGTGGTGCAGAACTCATAGTAGATGTTAATTTGTTAGCAACTAGATCAACTTTTGCATTTCCTCCGACAACACGTACCGTATCTGACTTTGTAATGATGTGGGTGGTCCTACCAGATGGGCTTTGTTATTTGCTTGTAGACTATCATGGATAAGCACGTTTTTGTGCAATAGCTACTGCTGCTGGATTTCAAATAATTGTGGTTCCATCTTTCTGGTTAGATGATGCTTCTCCTCAGACTACAGCCCTCGTTCTATACCTGCTTGGTGACCTTCTTGGTGATGTAGAAATAGTTGTTGGTGGTTTTGATCTTTTTGGGCTCTGATTAGCGAAAGTTACTCTTTTCTGTTTCTTTAATTGTACTTTTGGTACCATATCATCCATTAGCTTTGCTGACTCTGGCCTTGGTGCTGCATCACTGAAACTTTCGTGTCCCTAAACTGCTTCCTCCAAGTTATATCGGGGCAATGTTTTGAGTACATCATGCATAACCTGATCTGTGCTGCTTGGCCTTGACCATTCCATGTCAAGAAACTCATGGGGCTCGTATATAGGATGCTTGAACTTAGGAACGAGTGAACTGCGCAGGAATTCCATAAACTATGATGTCATATCATCTTCCGTGTTGTCGAAATTGTCTTCAACATGATATTCATTCCTGCTCAATCTATCAGCTCTGCACAGAAACTTTGTGCTTGAATCTGGTGTGATATAATCTTCATCCTTAATTTCTGGTGAATATGTTCTTTTACTCTTGGTGATTTGCAGTAGTTTTCCCTCCATGAGATCATCATGATTGCTTCTATGCACCGCGAAATCTACCAACAGGGATGTCACAGTATCTGGTTTGGTGTACTGTAATTTTGTAACACTAGGATCAACAACATCCCCTGGGGGCCCTGGTACAACATGTGAGATTGTTACCTCTCCTTCTTTCCTACTGCTCTCCTTCGATCCGTGTTGTTCTTTCCCGATTGAATCAATGACATTCCTCTCCTTGTCATACTGGCTTGCATCATCTTCATCACACACAGTTGTCATAGCACCTTTGTTGGATATTTGTTCTTTGTTCACATCCTTGAAGCTTCCCTGTGGTGCAACTCCTTGTTCATGACCATCCATACTTGTGTGTGTGTGTGTGTCATTTGAGTCTTGGTGAAAATTGGGTAAGCCATTTGAGTGTCTGAATCCACCACTCCCTGCTAGTCACAAGTTTTCTTGCCCATATTTGTTTCTATCAAACTGTCTCCTCCATCAACGAAGTTTTAGCCCTAATCCGCAACTTCTGATTCCTGTTGTTTGTCCTCATCCTTGTCGCTGGCACACATAGGAGTTTGGTTACATCCCTCCTTGTCGGCAACCTTTCCCAATTATTTCTCGAAACTGACACAATTGCTCTTGGTTGTGGTAGTTTGCTGCTTGACAGGTTGAGGTACTAGATTCTTCATTAACATTTGCAAACTTGCTTCGAAACTATGGCAGGCATACATGACAAACTCCTTGTAACTTGATGTTTCCTATTGAGCAAATAATGGGATAAGTGTGCCACTCGAACCATCATGCTTAAAAAGCAACAAAGGATAGAACATGCATATGCAAAAAAAGTAAGAGTAATAAAAGTGAATCAACATAAGAACTTACTTCCAGTGTCCTATCCGGTGGTGCATGTATTTTAATAAACTTGTCAATTTTGTGTGTGTCCGAGAATAGAATGGTATGGCCTTCTTCATACTACATGTGTTCTTGTATGCATTGTGTGTTGAAAGGGCCACTGATGCTCGGTTCTTGTTCACCCTCATCTTCTGACCGTTTGCTAGATTCTTTTTGAACTGATGATGATGGCCTTTCAGATTCTGCGAATTCTGGTTTTAGTTGTGCGAGATGAAAAAAAGGTAAAATTTAAACACAAAAATGTACACACAAAAACTGCAACCATCCCCCTAAAAAATAGATTTGAATTACATCTAGTTTTGCATAAAAAAATATGGTCGACCCAGAAAATTAGAAATGAAGAAATAATCATCACAAAACTAAAAAGAGACTACACGTGATAGAATGTTTTAGATTTGGGGGAGGGCTCTGGGAAATTACCACTGCCATGCCGAAGCAACCATCTCTACATATATCCTGCTGCATAGCTTTCTTGACCATTGCGTTGGTCCATACTAAGACTCGCGTGTATTTATTACGAATATTCATATCTTTCAGTTCTAAAGAATCCAGGTATTTGACCTGCAAAAAAAGAAGTAACATGTAGTCAAATTATAAGAGAAACATGGAAAGCTCAACATGGTTGAAAAGGCAAAAAAGGTTGTGGTATATAACATCAGATATAACATGCATGATTTCAGAATGGCTTTCTCAGCGCTTGATTTGGTAGCTCTCCGGATCATCATGATCACAAATTTGCAGACATTCAACTTATTTAATTGATTAATCTTCACCATTGATGGATATAATCTCGGGCTGATATGTATGCCTGTGGTTGGCGCAAGAACAAAGGCCATACCCAATGTTATGAAAAACCTAAGGTATGAACTATCTGCATTCTTCATAGACATAGGTTTCTTTTCAAATATGTGATGGTGGGCTGCTTTCTACCCTCGTTACCCAACTTCCTATGCATGCACTTGGTGGCCTCAGAATCTACTTTGTAAAATACTTCTAGATTTTCGCACGGGACTGCTTAAACCTCTTTAACAGAAATTTCGGTGACAGGGATTGCGCCATGGCCAGGGAATACCATGCTACAAGATTATGGGTCAAAACTTTCCATAAGAAATTTGCATAGTTATGGTTGAGGCTTTGAGCACTTGATGTCTAACAATCCACTATAATCTGCCTTCCGAATCATCGATTTCTGATCTTCTAATATATGGGGGTATAAACTGACCAACTTCATAGGTGATGCCCTATGTAGAAGCTTCTTTTTTGGCCTACGAAAAAACATGAACAAAAGCTTATGCTGTGGTGATTGCAAAAAAACATGTACCATAGTAACACTTACATGAAATTTGTGGATCTAAGCAAAAAATCTAGAGAAGCTAAGCAACATCGAGTGAAAAAATAAAGCATTTAGTAGTTGTTACATTCACAGCCAGTCATTGCTTACTAAGGTACATCTTAAGACCCTGGTACTACTTGAAACACGTGTTCATTAGCCAAAATAAAAAATTGGAAGATATGGTTTTACTTGTGACAAGACGATAGCCTGTTCTTCATTGTTGTTGGTGTCACACTCTTCATGAACTTATTCAAAATCATATCCCTCTACCACGTTCTCATTGGATGTTCCTTGGTCAGTATGTTGAACCTCATAATGTACTGGTGACATCTTAGTACTAAGTGTGAGTTTCTTCCACATCAAACTTAGCTTTGAGTGCTTCCTCCCAGATTTAAACTTCTTAGTACTGTTTGACTTTGTCATTTTGTACCTCTATCATGTAGAAAAAACAAAAGGGAGTTACACCTAAGGTTGTAAACTAAAGCAACATCCCCCAATAGTTACTGCCATCCAAGAAATATAAGAGTAAGCAAACACCCTGCAAAAAAAAGCTGTAGACATTGATCCAAACAAACTAAGCAACATGCCCAAAAACACAGATACTAACATCCCCCCAAAAAATCTATTGACAATGGTCCAGATAAACTAACACCCCCCCTAGAAAATATCTACTGATAAATTGTGAGCATACACAACCATCCGGTAGAAAAAACACACAGACTCCTTAGTGACATGAAGGAGTGACAGATTGCTGCTAGGATGACACAATTGTGTCCCCCCAACACAACACCTCAGATGCAGTTCATTTCAGTTCTATACAAAATAGGGGGCATCAATCTAGACAAACTAGGCAGCATCCCCAAAATAGGTGTTGTGATGGAAGTAAAGATAAACTAAGCACTGAAACTAAGCAAACATATCCCAATAGATACTGTCATCAAAGATAAAAATAATCAACATCCCCTGATATTTACCGACATCGATCCAAAGAAAAATAATCAACATCCCCACCCCAAAAAAGCTATTGGCATCAGTCAAAGAGCAAACATCCTTCAAAAACTAACCAGCCATTCTGCCAAAACTCAATAGAAAACATCCCACTAGAGAAAACTAACATCACAAAATTATGTAACATTCCACCAAAACTCAAGATAAAAGCATCCCACTAGAGAAAACTAACATAACATAATTCTGAGACTAGTCCGGCTACAGTTAGCGGCGATTACTAACATCCCGATATTTACTGACATTGTTCGAGAGAAACTAACATCCCCACATAGGTGTTTTCATGGAAGTAAGATAAACTAAGCAACATCCATAAAAACTAACATTCCCTAAGAAGATACTATAATGAAAAGTAAGATAAAACTAAGCGATATCCCCCTGAATGCCGATCCACAAAAAACTAACATCCCCTAGAAAATAACTACTATCATGGAAAGTAAGGACTGAAACTAAGCATTGAAAACTAAACAACATCGTGAAAAGTCCCAGTAGCTATTGTCATCGAATTAAGATAAGGGTAACTAAGCAACATCCCGACCGATAGCTATTGGCATCAATCAAAGAGCACCATCCTTAAAACTAAGCAACTCTCCGCCCAAACTCAATAAAAAGTACCTAACATCAGAGTAAATATGAGACGAGTCTAGCCACATGTGGTGGGGATATAGCTAGAAGAATAAGAATCTAGCTAGAAACCAAGAGTACACTTACCAGATCCCTACCAGATGTAGATGGGATGTAGCCAAAAGAACAAGAATCTGGCCGGTCATTCGACGATGTGGCCGGCCGCTCGATGATTCGACTTGAATCTCGACGATGTAGCCAGGGAATTCGACGATGTCGTTGCAAGCAATGACGATGTGACCGACGGCGAGAGAGTATGTAGCCTGGATGTGCCTCGGCGACCAAATTGACCGGCGACCTAACCAACCACCTCTCCCCCTTCTGCCGAAAATTGATCCGCAGAGACGAGCTGCGGGAAGCAACGCGCACACAAAAGGATGCCGCCGGTCCCCCACGAGAAGGATATAAGAGCCGTCGGCGACAACACCTCGCACTCCCCCCTCCCCGAGGATCTCCGCGGATGCACCGGCGATAGCGCGGATGCGTAGATGGAGTTTCTCTCCGCAACACCAAAAAGACTCTATGGGCACCAACAAAAGACACTGCGATTGGGCCCCTCGCGTGCCGCTTCGAGCGAACCATGCGATGAAGATCGTGGGGCGCTGTCACGACCCGGGATCAGGGCTAGACAAATACTAGATCTTATCTGATATAAGCCTAACCTAAATTCTGAAATGCGTAGGGAAATATCGATAACATTACAGAACATACAAACCATACATTAATAAGGTAAACTCTTAAGAGAGTTACAAACCAGTCATACAAGCCATGGGTCACAGACCCATCATTACATCAAACAACGGAAGCAAACAAGTTGTTCTAAATAACAAACTTAGCAAAGGGCCTAAGAGGCCTTAAACAGAAGTAGCGACCCTTCCATAGATCCTAGGCTGCTGCCCGGGAACCCCAACTACTCATCGACTTCGACGTAGAAACCACCTTCAGTTGGAGTAGCATCATCTGTAGAAAACATCAACGAAGCAAGGCTGAGTACAGGGTGTACTCCGCAAGACTTATGTCTAGTGGAGTTATTTTGCATAAAGCCATCTTTTGTTTTCAAAACAAGAGGGAGAAGAAACTCGTCTAGTCAGATCATTTTCAAAAGGGGATAAGAAGACTACAACTCTTCCTTTTAAAACCATCTTTGATATTCACCAAGAACCAACATCAACAGAACCTCTCTTCCCGGACTACCCCCTCAGACAACCCCGAGGAAGTATTCCGGATCTCACTTTAGTTGACAAGTTTTAACATTCGGTTATAGTTATCTATGATCTTAAAGTCCGTTGCCAAGTCGTCCATAACCGTGGACACAGCTTTTCGAAAAGATTAATAACCCTGCAGGGGTGCACAACTTTACCCACACGTACCAACCGATTCTTAATGCCAAATATTATTAGCCCTCTTCCTTGGAAGGCCGACAGAGAGTGGTTGACCACGACCTTTACCTTGCTTTTGCCGAGACCATGAGCCACGCACTAAGGAGATGCCGCCATAACGGGTCGAGTCCCGAAGTCGGTCCCTAGCGATGTGAACAGGGTTTGAGATTACGGATGCCGGGCATCTCCCATTCCCTGCCACGCTTACCTACCTGTATGAATGAACCTCCTTCACCTCCATTCAAGAATGACCAAGATACGTATGTCGAATGGAAAGCCCGAACTATGTTACTCATGGAATCTACTAGGCAAGTTAGTTGGTCGATGGGGTTTCCAGGCCCCCGTGTGGTTGTACGCTCATCTTGGTTCAATAGGCAAGAACATCGGGTCCTAGGGGTGGCAAGTATGGGACTACAAAAAACCACAACCCACGTGGCCTCCCATACGATCCTTAGCATGTTTATCATCCATTTCTAATCACATCATCACATCCTACCATACTAGATTCATTCACATCTCCGGTGCATCACCTGAATGATCAACATTTGACCACTAAGCATGGCTAAGCTTGACTGAACTGTGGCACTAGCGACGCTCATAAGCCAAACCCTAGTTATGCTAGGAGCGGTGGATAAGGTAATATAGTTCACAAAGGGAAACATGCATCAAATAGGATTACTCTGTCTACTGATAAAAGACTGTTGAACCGAATGCATATGACGAGAATGAAATACTTTGTAATCATAGGATTCATATGTATGAGTGGGGCTTCGCTTTTCTTGTCTGTTGTTGGACTGATACTGCTCTTCGGCGGCGTTGACTTTAGCTTCGGGTTCAGTTCCTATTCGCGAGAACCAATCACCGGAAAAGAGAAAGCAACACTCAACACATGGCATGTGCAATGCTCATACAATATGGATGATATGACAAGTTAAATAGTGTTGAATTGAACCCTAAAACATGCTTGGTCACTTTAAAGGTGGTTCCGAAGATCCAAACCCTAAAACATGGGAATCATCGGAATCACCTATGGGGTTCAATTAGTTCTTCTAATTAAACTTGCTATCAAAGTTGATTAACAATGTGTGATTACAGCTTAGTTAGATAGGTTTCATTTTTCTGATCATTTTAGTATATTATTTGTATTTTTCTGATTTAAAATGAATTAGTTATGAATTTCCCAAATTTTAATTCATTTTAAGTCATTTTTTTTAATATTTGCAATAATTTCCAAACTTGGGCCCACATGTCAGATTTTTAATCATTTTAGAAAATAATTACAGAAAATAATAAAATCCTGACAGGTATGGCCCACCTGTCATACATTTTTCATTTAATAAAACAATTACAGAAAACATTTATAGAAATTAGATAAAAGAAAAAGAACAGGATTATTGCATAGGCATGACATCATGCTGACGTCAGCCAGGAGCAACCTTGCAGATCATGGATGGATCGATCGATCCAGAGCTCCCCGGGAGGCGTGGTTGGGGGCGTTGGGAAGAGGGCCATGCGGGCTAACAGAAACTGGCGGCGCCACCTACAGGAGGTCACCGGAGAGGGAAGCACGACGGCGGCGAGCGGTGGCAGAGATAGGTGGTCGATGGGGAGGGGGATAGAGAGTGAGAGGGAGCAAGGGAGAGGGTCCACGAGGACCAGCTTCTCACCAGCAAGCCGGTGGAGGGTTCGACGAGGTCGGGGACGGTCGAGAGCGGCCGCAATCGGCGATGAACGCGGCGCCGGACTTCGGACAGTTGAGGTCATTGCCGATGAGTTGCAGTGTCTCCGGCCGATTCCTTTGGCAGGGATGGTCAGCGCGGCGAGGCGAAGCTAGCAGTGGTCTCAGATGGCGAAGGGGTGGTCAGGAATGGCGGGGCACGGCGGCGGCGGCGCGCATCGTAGCATCGGCGAGATCGACGGCGAGGGTGCTTCCAGGCAACTGCTTGCCGGCGAGGGAAAATAAGAAAGGGGAGAAGGACGAAGGGGTACGGGCCTGGCTAGGCCGGCTTGGGCCCCGGGTGGGCTGGCTGCTAGCTACGGTGGGCGGCAGAAAGGAGAGAAAAGAGATGGGCTCAGCCCAGTCAGAGTAGACAAATATTTTTATTTCCAGAAATGTTTTTCTATTTCTATTTTCGGATTTCCCTTTTGTATTTTAAATTTTAAATCTGTTTTGAATAATCTCAAATCATAGGAACTTTTGTAATATAGCTGAAAACACTAAGGGGCCCTTGGTACTGATTGGGCTCCATGCATTTTGTGTTTCTTTCCAAATATTTTCAAAACCAGATGAATGTTTCAAATAGAGAGGAAAGTTAGGGTTTAGGGTTTTTATTTGTTCTTCTTTGGTTGAATCAAAGTGCAAATGTTATGAATGCATGCAATTATCAAACATATCTTATTTATATTACACAAGAGGGTGGTATGTTACAGCTCTACCCCACTTACAAGAATCTTGACCCGAGATTCCTAGGTTTTAGAAAAAAAGGCAGGGTACTCAGATCGAAGACGGTCTTCGCGTTCCCAGGTTGCTTCTGACTCAGAGTGATGAGACCATTGAAATTTCAGGAACTTGATGGTTTGACGACGAGTCTTGCGCTCGGTTTCATCAAGAATACGAACAGGGTATTCTCGGTAGGTTAGATCATCTTGGAGATCCAAAGTTTCATGGTCCACACCATGAATGGGATCCTTGAAACAACGCTTGAGTTGAGACACATGGAATACATCATGTACCTCTGGAAAAGATGAAGGTAGATCCAATTTGTAGGCAAGCTCGCCTCGTTTGGAGAGAATGCGAAAGGGACCAACGTAGCGAGGAGCCAATTTGCCTTTGATACCGAATCGATGGACACCCTTTAGAGGAGTGACCCGGAGATAGACTTGATCACCAACTTCATAATGAACATCAAGATGATGACGATCGTATTTGGTCTTCTGACGGGATTGAGCGGCCTTTAGACGCTCTCGAATTATGCGAACTTTATATTCTGCTTCTTGGATCATGTCCGGACCAAAGAATTGTCTTTCGCCAGTTTCTGTCCAGTTCAGCGGTGTTCGACATGTTCTCCCATACAAGAATTGGAAAGGTGCCATGCCCAAACTAGATTGAAAACTGTTGTTATAGGAGAACTCTGCAAAAGGAAGACATTTCTCCCAGTTCTTTCCAAAGTATATGACACACACTCTGAGCATGTCTTCAAGAATTTGATTCACTCTTTCAGTTTGACCACCGGTTTTAGGATGATAAGCTGTGCTGAAGGAGACATGAGTTCCCATTGCTTCTTGGAAACTTTGCCAGAATTTGGAAGTAAACAAACTTCCACGATCAGAGATGATCTTCTTGGGAACACCATGAAGAACGACGGTCCGAGAGATGTATAGGTCAGCCATTTGACTAGCACGGATAGTTTCTCGAACCGGAAGGAAATGAGCAACTTTAGATAACCTATCAACTATTACCCATATGGCATCATTCCCTGCTTGTCTCCTTGGGAGTCCAGTGATAAAATCCATACCAATTTCATCCCATTTCCACTCAGGAATTTTCAACGGTTGCAGAAGTCCAACAGGCCTTTGGTGTTCAGCCTTCACACGACGGAAAACGTCGCACTCTGCAACAAAGCGAGCGATTTCTGGTTTCATTCCACTCCACCAGAATCTTTGACGGAGATCTCGGTACATCTTGGTACCACCAGGATGGATAGAAAGAGGGGATTCATGAGCTTCTAGTAGGATTAGATCTTTGATTTTTCGACTGTTTGGAACCACTAGCCGGTTACTAAAGTATAGAATACCTTGATCATTGACGGAAAAACATTTAGCTTCACCGATTGCAACACGTTCTTTGATCTTGGTGACTTCATCATCTTGCTTTTGAGCTTCCTTGATTTGGTCCTCAAGAGAAGATTTTATTTCAAGGTTGGCAAGGAATCCACAAGGAACCACTTCAAGGTTAATACGCTTGATTTCCTCGTAGAGAGCAGGTTGGGCTTGTGAAATCATCAGATTGTTGCAATAAGACTTCCGACTTAGCGCATCAACTATGACATTGGCTTTTCCGGGTTGATAGTTGAGACCCAAATCATAATCTTTGATGAGTTCCAACCATCGTCTTTGCCTGAGACTCAGATCTGGCTGGGTAAAGAGGTACTTTAGGCTTTGATGATCCGAGTAAAGTTCGCAACGGGTACCGATGAGGTAATTTTGCCATTGCTTGAGAGCATGAACAACAGAAGCGAGCTCGAGATCATGGGTTGGATAATTGTTCTCATGTGGCTTCAACTGCCGAGAAGCATAAACCACTACATGACCATCTTGCATCAATACACAACCGAGCCCTTGAAGAGAAGCGTCACAGTAGATGACGAAGTCCTTGCTTGTGTCCGGAAGGATGAGCACAGGGGCGGTGGTTAGCTTAGTTTTCAAAGCTTGGAAGCTTTCTTATGCCTTTTCTGACCATTCAAACTTCTTATCTTTCTTAAGAAGATCAGTCATAGGCTTGGCCATTTTGGAGAAGTTCTCGATGAATCGACGGTAACATCCTGCCATTCCAAGAAAACTTCGGACTTCCTTGACTGAAGTAGGTGGCTTCCATTCCAGAATGGTCTGAACCTTATCCGGTATGACAGCAACACCACTTGCAGACACAACATGACCAAGAAAGATGAGCTCTTGTAACCAGAAATCACATTTGGAAAACTTGGCGTAGAGACGATGTTCACGAAGTTTAGTCAATACCAAACCTAGATGTTCGGCATGCTCTTCTTCGGTCTTGGAGTAGATTAGAATGTCATTGACGAGGTTTCAACTCGTCAATGCCCATTGTTATGGACTTGGGTTTTGGAGAAGATGGGGATGCTGGAGATCGTGGCACGGTTAACAGACAAGCAACCAGGGGACACGGGATTTACCCAGGTTCAGGCCCCCGGAGGGAAAACCCTACTCCTGCTTGTCTGCTCTTTTATTGCGGCGGAACCGAAAGTTACAGGGTGCGCAGATTCGATCTAGCGTGGAGGTGTGTATGTCGTAATCGTAGGTGTAATCGTTGTTGGGTGTAATCGTTGTTGGGTGTCCTCCTCGTTTGGACCCTCCTAGCCTTTATATATGGGGAGGCTAGGTCTCGGATACCGATACGAGTAGGTTACAAGTTGTATTGAAACTCTAGTCTTGTTCTTCAAGGATCCAAAGGCGTCATGGGCCTGGGCCACCCGAAAATCTTCATGGGCTGGCGTATATTGGCCGTGGGCCTTCCTTGGGCTGGACCAGGTATGCTGAAGTTACGTACCCGTAGGGTATAACCATGTCAGTAGCCCCCGAGTGTTTAGTCGAATCGTAGATTCGGCTGAGGACTCTTCAATCCTTCGGGTGTAACTCTGTCTTTCAAGAGAATGTGTAGGGATTGTTGATGCGTGTGCCTGACTCACCCGACGGATTAGGGTCAGTTAATCGTCTTAGGACAAAACAACACGATCTTCTTCAGGTGCGAGTCCCTCGACTCGAACCCGGAACATATGCTGGCGTAATTCGACTTAGGCCGCGGAGGACTTACAGGGGTGGAATTCCAGTGTTTTTAAATGATGTACCCAACGCGTCCGTCGGGATTTTTCATCGTACCTGCTGGTACGGATTCATACTAGCAGAGCGCAGTCAGGTGCGTTGCCAGGCCATCAGATGATATCTGTAGGTCTTATCTTTGCGTCGCAGACGCAGCATCCGAATGTTTATCACCGCGGAGGTGTTTCGGGTGGCCAAGGAGGATGTTACTCACTTAGCATTAATTGGGGCAGAGTTGCCGAAAAGTTTTTGCATGCGGATCCGAAAGATCGCAGTCGAAGATTTCATAGGGTGCGCGACCAGCGCTCCCTATGGGAGTAGCCCCCGAGTGTCTGTTCGAGTCGTAGACTCGAGCGGAGACTTTTAGTGCAAGCATTGCTCAGTTGTTTAGTCCGTAGGACTCGAAAATTTTCGGATGCTGAAATCCTTCCTCCCTATGGGAGTAGCCCCCGAGTCCGTAGTAGAGTCGTGGACTCGACGTAGGAATCGAAGCTCTTGTGTGTGAACGGCCATCGCTCCAGTTTGGAGTAGCCCCCGAGTGTCTGGCGGAGTCGTAGACTCGGGCAGAGACTCGAGTCTTGTATCATGCAACGGTAGTAGGAAAATCTCGTGGGCGTACCGCTGACTCGGAAGTACATCGGGTGCACGACCAGCGCTCCTGATAGGAGTAGCCCCCAAGTATTTAGTCGAATCGTAGATTCGAGTGAGTACTTTTAGCTGTGGAGCCGAAGTTATTGCTAGTATAGCTGTTGATGACGTCAGTGCTGACGATCAATGACCTCAAGCGTCTGCTGCGCCAGAGATGACTTGACTGGACGATGCGTGGGTCCCACTTCCTGACTTTGAATTGACCGGTCACGCGCGGCGTGGAGATGATTACGGCGTTTCCTCGATTTCCGCGCGTAGTGGACGTCGTGGGAACGACGGTTCGTTTTGGTGCTGACACGTGTACGGCCAGATCTGCCGTTGGCGTTAGGTCTTCTTGATGGACGGTCAGCGTGCGTCGTCTTTGCTGTTATAATCCATGGTGAAAATCGTGGTTTGTTTTCACCGCACCAGTTCTTGCATTTTACTGCCTCCTTGTGCTCGAGCGATTCTTGCTGTGTGTTGAAAGTTTCTTTCGCATTTCCTTTGTCTTCGTCGTTGGCAATGACACCGCCGCCGTAGCGCCATGGGGAAGCCAAAGAAGTCTTCGCCTGCAGTGGGAACCAGCGCCGCCGGAGGCAAGAAAGGCGCCGTCGCTGCTCGTGTCACCGATGGTGGCTGGCGGCGATCAGAGACGCGGGAGAGCGATCTCTGCAAGCTGCGCGAGCGGAGCCTGATTCCGCAGGACACGACGGCCGTGAGACTCCCCGGCAGTGAGGTAATCCCCCGTCCCCCATCTGGGTATCATGTTATGTTTGTCGCCTTCGTTTTGCGTGGGTTTTCGTATCCAGTCCATGACTTTTTTCGTGGATTGCTCTTCTTCTATGGGGTTCAACTCCATCATCTGTCTCCCAACTCCCTTCTCCACATTGCGTGTTTTATCACGCTTTGCGAGTGTTGGCTTGGCATTGAGCCGCACTTTGGCCTCTTCCGGAAGCTGTATTCCGTGAGGAGGCAGTCTGGTTCGGATGGTGTGTATCCCATTGGGGGTTTCATCATCTCTCTTAGTCCCGATGTCCAATTCTTTTCCTTCTCCATGTCCTAATCTGTCCAGTACTGGTGGAGGAAATGGTTTTACATCCGTGACTCCGTGCTGCCTGGGCAAGATTTTGGTCTCGTTCCTTTTGACCCCTCCCAGTTAATTGTGAAGAAGAGGTCCTGGAAAAATCAGATCTTAGACGGTGAGGTGGCGGAGATAGAGGCCTTGTACCGTCGGGTGGAGGAGCTCCAATTGATTCCTGAGAAGGAGGTGAACAGTGTCGACATTATCCGGGTGTTTCTTGAGCGTCAGGTGCAGCCGCTCCAGGCTAGAGCGCACCCGATGTTCCTGTACTCTGGGCGCCGTGATCCGACGAGGGTTTCGAGTGAGAAGGTCTCCGAGGTGGACCTTGACAAGGATCTTCGCGTGCTGTTGAAGTTCAAGGCCGACGAAAAAATCCCGGGGAAGTCGCTGACTCCTCCCTTTTCGTCGACGTTGGCCGTGCCAAAGGTGTAGATTTGCGCACGTAGTGCTTCCCTTATGTTTTTGTCAGTTGTGTACTTGTGTCCTTTGTTTGCTAACAAAGTTTCTTCTCATCTTGTAGAGCTCCAAAGTGCCAGGCATGGCGCCACCATTTCCCGAAAGGTATCCGAATGCCCCGGATAATGAAGTGGTGGATTCCGTGTCCGAGCTTCCTTCGGCGCGATCTCCGGCGGAGGATGCCGACGAATCGAGTGAAGACCATTCGAGTAAGCGATCACGGAGCTCGAGCGAGTCTTCGGATGCCTCGACTCCTCCGACTCCCAGGAATCCTCGGGGTCTTGAGCGTCATGATGATGTTCAGGGGGGTTCGTCTTCTCCTATTCCTGCCGTTCGTGTGCGAGCTGTTGCTCCGCACCCGCCAGCAAAGCGGAAGAAGGAAGAGAAGAAGGAGGAGAAGAGGGCCCGGAGGTCTTCTCCTATCTTTGCCCTGAGCGCGTTGGGCTCGTAAGTGTGCTTGTTGCCACTGTTGTCTTTTGCTCACTTGTTATTTTTGCGCCTGTGTTGATTGGTTCGTATGTAGGCAATCCTCCGACGGCTCTAGTGATGGAGCGCGCGAGATGATGGGGGAGTCGAACATTGCGTCGCCGCCTCCGCAGACGGTGGCGACGTCGGGTGGTGCTGCACCAGTTCCTCTTGTGCAGGAGAGGCTGGTGGTTGCGCCTCAAAATTTCGCAGGCGGGCCTGCGGGTTCGCCTTCGGAGCACGTAAGTTTTTCTGCTTCATGTCACGGGGGGAGCCCCCGGGCGTCTTCGTGTGCTGATGTTGTGTTTGCTTCTTTGTTTTGGGCGGAGCCCCCAAGTCATGCTCTTACTGCTATTGCTTTTTCCTGCAGCCTTGTGTCCGAGAGGCCAAGCGGCTGGTGGAGGAGCACCTGACGCTGGAGGTGAAACTGCAGCAGCTGCAAGGTATTCGTCTGCCTTGTAGTACTTTTTTGTTTATCCTTGTCCTGTTTGTTGACACTGGCTTGTTGTGAATGCAGAGGAGCATAATGACTCTCTTCGTGAGGTTGATGCTTTGAAGAAGAGCCTTGGCCAATTGGAGCAGAAGGCCGAAGCTGCCGCTGAGGCGAAAGAGCGCCTTGAGCTGGAGCTGTCAAAGGCAGCCGAAGCGAAAGAGCGTCTGCAGCAGGAAGCCGCAGGTCGTGAGGTAGGAGTAGCGGAGAAGCTCATGGCTGCTGCCAAGGCTATTTCGGGTGAGTGCTAGTTTTTGTTCTTGCTTCTTTTTCTTCGGGTCCTCTTCTATGTTGCTTTTCTTCATGTTTTCTTCTGTTTTGTCTCAGATGCCGCAGGCATCGAGTTTGACCGTGGTGCTCTGGAGCACGGGAGTGCTCTGGATGATGCCACTGTGGCGGTCGAAGACCGCTGCAGCACCGTCGTCAACTCCCTTGCCAAGGCAAAGGAGGTCCTTGGTCGCTTCTACCAGGAGCTCTTCCCGAAGGGCGCGACCCTTGAAGATGTGGGTGCTCTGGCAGAGGCTCTGTCAGCCGAAGCGCCTGCAGCGTACAAGCGCAAGCAGAAGGGCATCGGCGCGTCCGTCGGGCTGGCGATGGCCATGGCGGCTGGGGCGGAGCTGGACTTGCCCCAAATCACTTCTCGGATGCCGACGGCTGCGGATGGATCAGAGGTAGCCTTCGCTGCTTACTCCGCTCGCTGCAGACGATATGGGCCCAAGCTCATTGACTTGTTGTCTGAGTACGCGCTGCGGCAGCAGGGCGAGGCCAAAGCTAGGCAGTCTGGCTCTGTGGCGACTCGGTGTCCTACGCCTTAGGCATAGGAGATGTAGGGTAGTATGTAGTTTAATTTTGCTGTAAATATCTTTTGTAGCACCATTCTTGAGCCACGGAGTGGCCTTATTTAATGAATTCCTCCGGGTTGGGCTTTATCTTTGGCTGAGTGTCTGTGTGCCTTCTTTTTCTTCTGCTTTAGGTTCCTTCGGGTGTTGACCCAGTTGGTACTTCATCCGAAAGGCCCTTGCGAGCATCGTTGGATGATTCCTCGCAGCTCGCTTTTCTGCGGGATCGCGTGCGCAGCTTGGAGAGGGATTTGCTTGGGCTACGCGGTCGTGCTGACGTGTGGAAGTCCAAAGCAGACCGTAGTGCAGCCAAAGAGGAATACTTGATGGCGGAGCTGGGTCGGCTGTCCGAGCAGCTGCAGTGTAAGTTGATCCTTGTTTCGGGCCGTAGCTTAGTTCTTCGGGTGAGCCTGCTGGCCTTACTCTTGTTCTGTGCTGTTGTCGCAGGTACGAATCTCGCTCCGAAGGAAGAAAAGGAGCGCATTGCTGTTCGAGTCAATTGTTTGACTCAACAGGACATGGAAGCCGGTGTCTTCTTTTGGGTGGATCGCGATCGTGCCATGGTTCTGGCGACGGTGCAGGATCGCGTCTTCCAGGTTTCGCGGGTGCTCCGCCAGGTGCAGACATCGCTGTCCTCGGTGTTGCACGTCATGTTTCCGTTGGATGGCGCGCCGATGACCCTTGCAGGTCTTCTGGCGAAGTTTCGGAGTGCCAGCAATGTCAAGGAGCTGGTGCGGCAGCAGCTTGTCGCAGGGGTGAAGGCTGCCTTGTCTCTTGTGAGGGTGCATCGCCCTGATGTAGATTTGGCTGCTGTGGCGACTGGGCCACCTCCTCGGCCAGATGGTGGCGAGTGGAATATGCGTCCGCATTACGCGGCTGTAAGGCAGTATGCCGAACAGATTGTAGATTTGTTTGAGCAGCGTGCTCAGGCTATTCTGCAGAATAGGTAGAACCTGAAAATAAACAGATAGATGTAAAATTTGTATATTGCGGCTGGGCGTGTATGTGCCCTTTGTTGTAAAGGTTTGCTTGTTAGCGAGCACGCAGTGCTTTGATTTAGTACGTGCCCTTTTCGTTAGCCTGACGTGGTCAGCTACTCAGGTGTACATGTGTTGTCCTCAGTCGATGAAATCGTGAGGTGGGGGGAGCCCCCGAACGCGTTTTGTCCTCAGTCGATGAAATCGTGAGGTGGGGGGAGCCCCCGAGCGCGTTTTGTCCTCAGTCGATGAAATCGTGAGGTGGGGGGAGCCCCCGAGTGCGTTAGTAGCATGTAACAAAGTTGCAGAGAAATAGTCAACCGAAGGTTGGGAGCGAGACACTTAGATTTATTTGTAGCGTAATGGAGGAGGTACATGGTTCGGCTGAGTAGCCTTGGCCGTAAGCCTTATTGAAAGTAAAAGGGGTACATTGCCCATTGCTATGGGTAGAATCGTCCCAGGTGCGAGATGTTCCATGGGTTGGAGTATGCGACTCCAGACTCCACGTGTTTGAGGCGATAGGCGCCACCTGGGATGACTTCGGTGATGACATAGGGTCCTTCCCATGGCGAATTGAGTTTGTTCGGTCGCTTTTGCTTGAGTCGCAAGACGAGGTCTCCTTCGACGAAGGACCTGGGGCGCAGCCGGCGGCTGTGATAGTTGCGGAGACTTTGCTGGTACACCGCGGATCTAGCTGCTGCTATATCCCGTGCTTCGTCGAGTGTGTCGACGGCGTCTTCGAGTGCAGCCGTGGATTCGGCCTCGCTGTAAGCGACGACTCGTGGAGCCTGGTGACGTACTTCGGCTGGTAGTACAGCCTCAGCTCCGTGTACCATGAAGAATGGTGTGTAGCCGGTGGAGCTGTTTGGCGTAGTTCGTAAGCTCCACGGGACAGACGGTAGCTCTTTCGTCCAGTTGCCAGCTTTGTGCTCGAGTGAGCTCATGAGGCGTTTCTTGATGCCAGCGCCGATTAGGCCGTTGGCCTTTTCCACTTGCCCGTTTGTTTGCGGGTGCGCCACTGAGGCGTACGTGATATTGATCCCGAGGCCTTCGCAGAAGTCCTGGAATTCTTCGGAGATGAAGTTTGATCCGTTATCGGTGATGATGTTGTGCGGTACGCCGAACCTGTAGACTATGGATTCCAAGAACTTGACGGAGGTTTTGCCCTTCTGGTTGGTGACTGGCATGGCCTCGATCCACTTGGTGAATTTGTCGACTGCGACTAAGAGGAAGACGTGTCCTCCCTTCGAGGATTTTGGCAGTTTGCCGATCATGTCAAGGCCCCATTGAGCAAAAGGCCAAGCTATGGGTATGGGTCGGAGTTCGGACCCAGGTGCGTGCGGTTTGTCGGCGAACCGTTGGCACCCGTTGCATCTTCGGACGATGTCCTTTGCGTCGCTCATGGCCGTTGGCCAATAGAATCCTGCTCGTAGAGCTTTGGCGACAAGGGAGCGGCTGCCTGCGTGGTGGCCGCAGATGCCCTCGTGGATATCTTGGAGTATGGTCTTGCCATCGCTGATGGTGACGCATCGTTGTAGGACGCCTGTAATGCTGCGTTTGTACAGTTCGCCGTTGATGATGGTGAAGGCTTTTGACCGACGAGATATGCGCCGAGCATCTGTCGGGTTGTCTGGTAAGTTTCCGTTTAGCAGGAACTGGAGGTATGGACGTGTCCAGGTTTCTTCGACTGCCATGACCTACATCAGGTTGACCATGGCGACTTCGGTATCCAACTTTCCGGGTCCTTCTTGACCTTCGGGTAGCGTAGCCCCCGAGTGTTCTGCTTCTTCGGGTGATCCCTTGGGGAATTTCCGCTTGATGGATGGCACACAGATCTGTTCGAGGAACACACCTGGTGGTACTTTTGCACAAGTGGAGCCGATGTTGGCGAGTCTATCGGCCTCCTCGTTGCTCTCTCTTCCGACGTGCCGAAGTTCGCAGCCGTCGAATTCTCCTTCGAGTGCGTTGTATAGTGCGCGGTACGCGATCATGTTTTCGGCGTGTGCGTCGCACTCATTCATCGTCTGCTGGACGACAAGGTTGGAGTCACCATAGATGACCAGGCGCGTCGCGCCGCATATTTTTGCCATCCGCATGCCATGGATGAGGGCCTCGTATTCGGCCTCGTTGTTGGAGGCTCTGAATTTCATCCGAAGGACGTACTTCATCTTGTCACCTTGCGGGGAGGTCAGTATGACTCCTGCCCCTGCTCCGGCTTCGCGTTTGGAGCCGTCAAAATGCATTGTCTAGGATTGCGACATGTCTGGGGTGTCAGGCAGCTGCAGCTCCATCCAGTGCACCAGGAAGTCCGGAAGGACTTGAGATTTGATTGCGTGTCGCTTCTCGTAGATGATGTCCAGTGGTGATAGTTCGATGCCCCACAGGGCCACGCATCCTGTGGCCTCTGGATTGTTCAGGATGCTGTTTAGGGGTGCCTCGTTGACGACCATCACCTGATGCTCCTGGAAGTAGTGGCTCAGTCGTCGAGCCGTCATGAACACGCCGTAGGCCAGCTTCTGGTAGTGCGGGTACCGCTGTTTTGTTGGAGTGAGAACCTCGCTGAGGTAGTAAATTGGGCGTTGTACCCCATGGGTCTTGCCTTCTTCGGGTCGTTCGACCACGAGTACTGTGCTGACCACCTGGTGTGTGGCTGCTATGTATAGCAACAGGGGCTCGCGCTCTTTTGGCGTGACCAAAACGGGCGAGGTGGAGAGGAGCCGCTTGAGGTTTTCGAATGCGTCGTTGTCTTCTGGTGTCCACTCGAACTTGTCTGCTTTGCGCAGCAGTTGGTAAAATGGTAGGGCCTTCTCGCCCATGCGGCTGATGAACCTGCTAAGTGCCGCTACTCGCCCTGCGAGCTGCTGAACGCCCTTGAGGTTTTTCGGCTTCTCCATTGTCATGATAGCTTTGATTTTCTTCGGGTTCGCTTCGATCCCTCGTTGAGAGATGAAGTATCCGAGCAGCTGACCTGAGGGGACGCCGAAGGCGCACTTTTCTGGATTGAGCTTGATCTTGTAGCGATCAAGGTTGTCGAACGTCTCGCGGAGATCGTCGATAAGTGTTCTTGCCTCCTTGGTTTTGATGACTATGTCGTCGACATAGACTTGGACGTTGCGACCGATCTGGTCCTTGAGGCAGGCCTGCATGCATCGCTGATACGTGGCACCCGCGTTCTTTAGCCCGAAGGGCATTGTGTTGTAGCAGTATACTCCGAACGGTGTGATGAACGCCGTTTTCTCTTGATCTTCGATCTTGAGTCGAATCTGGTTATAGCCTGAGTAGGCGTCGAGGAAGGAGAGTTTCTCACAACCTGCAGTCGAATCGATGATCTGGTCGATCCGAGGGAGAGGGAAGTGGTCCTTAGGGCAGTGTTTGTTCAGTGACGTGAAGTCTACGCACATCCGCAGGATGTCCGTGTCCTTCTTCGGGACCATCACTGTGTTTGCCAGCCACTCGCTTTCCTTGATTTCCCGAATGAAGTCTGCTGCGAGTAATCTGTTGATCTCTTTGCCGATAGCTTCGGCTCGTGGCTCCGACAGTCTTCGGATGGACTGTTTGACTGGCTTGGTGTCTGGGAAGACATTGAGTGCGTGCTCGGCGAATTCCCTGGGAACTCCTGGCATGTCCGCAGGACACCAGGCGAAGATTTCCCAGTGCTCACGGAGGAATTCGACGAGCGCGCTTTCCTATGCGGTGTTGAGGTCGTTGGAGATTAGCGCCGTCTTGGAGGCATCCGTTGGATGGACCTGTACTTTTTTGGTGTTGATGGTGGAGTCGAAAGACATATCAGGTGCGTTCTGCTTGGTGACTGGGGGTAGCCCATTGTCTGCCGCTTCGCGGAGCCTTACAAGCTCGTCTTGCATGCCGAAGGACTGGGAGATTTTGTTGAAATCCCTGTCGCATTGGTCCGATCGGGTGAAGCTCCCGTGGACTGTGATGAAGCCCCTTGGTCCTGGCATCTTGAGTAGTAGGTATGCGTAGTGTGGGACGGCCAGGAACCTTGCGAATGCTACGCGTCCCAGGATTGCGTGGTATTGCGACGGCCAGTCCACCACTTCGAATTCTAGGCGCTCCTGCCGAAAGTTGTCCGGTGTCCCGAAGATGACGTCGAGCCCTATTTTGCCCAGGGGGAAGATGTCCTTCCCTGGGATAATGCCGTGGAATGTTGTGTCTGATTGTTCCAGGCTGCATTGCGGGATCCGCATAGCTGCTAGAGTGCTTGCGAATATTAGGTTGATGCCGCTGCCGCCGTCCATGAAGACGCGACTCATCTCGAAGCCTCCGATCTGCGCCTCCAGCACCAGGGCAGCATGACCTGGGCGAGGGATCTAGCAAGGGTGATCCGCGCGGGTGAATGTGATGCGGGACTCCGATCCGCTGAGGTACTCAGGGATTGCAGGCGTAGTTGTCACGGCCATGTTGATTTGTCGGGTGATTTTCTTCTGCACCCTGTTTGTGGGACGTCCGTTCTGTATCATATTGAGTGCTCCTTTTGGTGGTGGGTAAGCGACCCCGACGTTGTTTTGCGCTGGTGCGACTGGTTGATGTGGGCCTCCAATAGGCGGCGGTGGAGGAGCTCCGTGTGCTATTTCGCCTGGCGCAAGTGCGTTTCCGAACACAAGAATTTGAGCTTGTTGCCTCATCTGTACCATGCTTTCGCTGAGTTTCTGGAACTCGCGGCAGTCCTTGAGCATGTGGCTAGCTTTCTTTTTGCCATCTTGTTTGTCGATGTAGAAGTGGATGGTGCATGGACCCGAAAGTTTGTCGAGTGCTGAAGGTCCGTTGTCGCGGTCACGGCGTTGCCACGACTGCGTTGGTCGTCCGTTGTCGCGGAAGTTTCCGCTGCGATATCCTCCGCTGCTGCGGCTGTTGTCGTTACGGCGGTCGGCGTAGCCGGCTGCGACCATGTCGGGTCCGTCGCGGTCCTCGTAGACGCGCGGTCTCCTCTTGCTGCGGCGTTCGCGTCTTCGGCCGTAGTCGTCTTCTTCATCTGATTGCGCCCGCTGGATGCAATCTTCGCCATCTGCCCAACTGTTGGCGATTTCCATGAGCTGGTCGAGTGTCTTGGGATTTACGCGTCCAAGTTTCTCCTTGAAGTCTGGGCGTTTGACGCCGTCCCTGAAGGTGTCGATGGCCCGCTCTTCGGAGATGTGTGCTGCGGAGTTCTTGGTCGTAGACCAGCGTAGTATGTACGAGCGAATAGATTCACCCGTTCTCTGAGTGCAGGCTCGCAGCTCTTCGATTGAGGCGGGCCTTTTGCTGGTGCCTTTGAAGTTTCGGATGAAGCTATAAGCGAGCTCCTCCCAGCTTCGGATGGATCCTGATGATAGGCTGCTGAGCCAGACCCGCGCCGCGCCTGTCAGCTGTAGCTGAAGGCATTGCATGGCGGTTTCTTTGTTGCCTCCGTGAAGCTTGACGGATGACAGATGGTCGCTGAGCCAGGACTTTGGATCTTGCGTGCCGTTGAACTTCGGAGTATCCTAAGGAAGCTTAAAGTTGCGTGGCATCTGTGTTCGTCGGACGGATCTGCTGAAGCATCGGGCCCCGCAGAGTTCTCCTTTGTCTTCATCCATCTCAGATTCGGATGAGCATGCGCGTTTGACGCGTGCTTTGTCGATCTTGCGCTGTGTAAGCTTGTCTCTGGCGTCGTAGTCGTGTTTGTGGCGGTGCGAGCTCTTCTTCCTTCGAGGAAGGTCGTGTTCTTCTTCATCTTCGGATGAGGGAGTGGGGCTCTGGTCGCGCCTGGCTGGAGCTTTCTTCTTCGGCTCCGTAGGAGCATCTTCGTGGAGCGCAGCTCCGATTAGTCCTTGTCCGGTGAGTGCGGACCTATGCATGGCCCTTTTCAGGTCCCCCTCCGGAGGTGGGTGAGCCGCAAGATACGCAGTGGCTGCCATGATCGCGGCTTGTGGCGTCTTCGGGGTGATGTTGCCGTCGGCGTCCATATCCATGAACGATGTGTGGAGGGTTCGGGTCACGTCATGCCGCTCCTTCGGGTCCATGTTTTCCACCCGAGAGTGGTGCTTGTTTCCCTGATTTCCATTTGTGCTGGAGCCGGGTCCCATGGCGGAGAGCGCAGCTCGTCGCACACTGGACTCAGAGGCTGCTTTCTTGCGTTTATCGAGCGTCTCCTGCATCTTGACTTGCTTCTTGTGCTCCTCGATGAGGAGGTAGTGGTATGCCATCAGCAGGTCACGTGGGGAGTCCAGAGGTAGGACTATTTCGCCTGCGACGGCGCGGCGTGCTTCGGCCCATCCTTCTTTGCTAAGTTGGATGAGGTGGCCCCTGTTTTCGCCGTTTCCGCCCTGCGGGTTGGGGTTGGGCGGCGGGTTAGGCGTGTCTTCGTTCGTTTGGATGATTGCGGCGCATAGATAGCGCCTGCAGATTGGTTGGCTGCTGCCGCAGCTTTCGGATTCGGAACCGTAGGTCCCTTCATCCGAAGGTGGATCGCACAGATCGGAGTTGCAGCAGCTGCTGCTGTAGAACTCATCTGTTGATGGTGACGTGCGTAGCACGGGGTGTGGAGCCCACGAAGCGGGCCTGATCGGCGGCACGGGCATCCGCTCGGGGAGGCGGAGGGTGCCAGCTTGTCCCACCTGGAAGCAGAAGCTCCCGAACAGAATTTCGAGTCCGTCGCCTACGGGCTCGAAATCCTTCATGGTGGCCGGCGAGTGGGCGGTGAAGTCGAAAGCGCCGAAGAGGAGGTGATTCTCCGTCGCCGAGGAGTTGTAGATCGATCGGGTCGGAACCGTCACGACCGCACAATCAGCAGCCCCAGTTCCCACAGACGGCGCCAATTGACGAGGTTTCAACTCGTCAATGCCCATTGTTATGGACTTGGGTTTTGGAGAAGATGGGGATGCTGGAGATCGTGGCACGGTTAACAGACAAGCAACCAGGGGACACGGGATTTACCCAGGTTCAGGCCCCCGGAGGGAAAACCCTACTCCTGCTTGTCTGCTCTTTTATTGCGGCGGAACCGAAAGTTACAGGGTGCGCAGATTCGATCTGGCGTGGAGGTGTGTATGTCGTAATCGCAGGGTGTAATCGTTGTTGGGTGTCCTCCTCGTTTGGACCCTCCTAGCCTTTATATATGGGGAGGCTAGGTCTCGGGTACCGATACGAGTAGGTTACAAGTTGTATTGAAACTCTAGTCTTGTTCTTCAAGGATCCGAAGGCGTCATGGGCCTGGGCCACCCGAAAATCTTCATGGGCTGGCGTATATTGGCCGTGGGCCTTCCTTGGGCTGGACCAGGTATGCTGAAGTTACGTACCCGTAGGGTATAACCATGTCAGTCATCAATGTATACCACAAAGAACTTGTCGAGATACTCCATGAAGACGGAGTTCATGAGCCTCATAAATGTGGCAGGGGCATTGGTCAACCCGAAGGACATCACTGTATACTCGTAAAGACCATAACGAGTTGTGAATGCTGTCTTTGGGATATCTTCCTTCTGATCTTGATTTGATGATACCCTGATCTTAAGTCCATTTTGGAGAAGACAGTGGCACCACTTAATTGATCAAAGAGGTCATTTATCCAGGGAAGTGGACACTTATTCTTGATTGTCACCACGTTGAGTGGACGGTAATCAACCACCAATCTTGGAATATTTGTATCCCGCTTCTTGACAAAGATGGTAGGGCAACCCCAAGAGGATGTGCTAGGTTGGATGTATCCTAGACCCTCTAACTCTTCAAGTTGCTTCTTCAACTCAACCAACTCATGAGGAGGCATGCGGTAAGGTCTTTTGGAGAGAGGAGCAGTTCCAGGAACTAGCTCTATCACAAACTCCACACTTCGATCAGGTGGCATGCCGGGCAACTCTTCAGGAAAGACATCCGGGAAATCATAGACTACATGGACATCTTGAACTTCGAGAGTAGGTAGGACATCCATGGCATACAATTCCGAGAAAGGTTTAAGAACTGCTGACGGAGACTTTGAACCATCAGTCCAATACTTAACAGTTATGCCAGCAGGAGAGGTCACAGAAACTGTTCTGAGTGCACAATCAATGACAGTTTGATACTTGGTTAACCAGTCCATGCCCAGAATGACATCAATGTCACATGACTTGAGTGCAATTAAAGAAGTGGGGAACTTCTGGTAGGCTATATCAATGTTGTTCCCATGACTAACCATAGTGGTGAACCAACTAGAACCCGGGGAATGGATGGTCAAAGGGGTGGACAGGGGTTCAAATTTTATCCCATGCTCTTTAGCAAACAAATTTGACATGAATGTATGCGATGCTCCAGAATCAAACAAGACTGTTGCGAGAATTGAATTGACACGGAGCGTACCCAGAATGACGCGTGGATCTTCCTGAGCTTCCTCAACAGTGACATGGGTCAGACGACCACGTCCAGCACCTTGAGCCTTATCATTCATCTTTGCCTACTGATCATTGCGTCCGGCAGCCCTTTGGGAGCACTCCCTTGAGTAGTGACCAGGCTGACCACAGGAGTAACAGGTAACTCCAGTGTGAGAACCAGCAGGAGGATGATAGTTTGCTCCACTAGTATTTGTCTGTGGCTGACGAGAATTATTGCCAGAAGACTTGGGTGCATAAGGAGCACGAGGCACAACACTGTATGGAACAAAGACACGGCGCTTCTTGTTACCAGAGGAAGAAGCACGAGAATTTCCTTCTTCATGCTTCTGAGAGACTTCCATTTCCTTCCTTCCATGCTCCAAAGTAAGAGCCTGATTGTTCAAGTCCTGGAAAGATTGGAACTTGAAGGGCAGCAACTCACAGCGAAGTGCAGGGTTAAGTCCTTTAAGGAACACCTCTTGCTTATCTTCATCATTGGTCACATCCCTGGTTGTATAACGAGCCAGGCGAGTAAACTCACGCCCATAGGTTTCAATATCCTTGCGCCCCTGAGTCAAATCCAGAAACTCCCTCCTTTTGAGGTCCATGATGGGCTTAGGGATATAAGAGGCACAGAATGCTGCAACAAACTCTTCCCAGGTAACAACATGTCCCTGAGCTTGCAGATTCAAAAAACCTTCCCACCAAACACCAGCCTCACCTTACAGTTGATAGGTGACGAAGTTAACACGATCAGCGGGACAGACACGAAGAGCATTGAACTTGCGCTCTATGGTGCGGAGCCAATCATCAGCTTCAAGGGGCTCCTTGGAGTGGGTGAATATTGGAGGAAAAGAGCGGATGAAATCTCCAAGTGTGACACAATCGTCAGGACGACGATCAGTGTTCTGCGCCACATGCTCCAGAAGGGGTTCATTCCTCAGACGGTTGGTCTCAACATTTTTGAGAACCTCGGCCATTGTGGGAGGTGGCGGAAGTCCCTGATCAGCATTGTTGTTTCCTCGACGGCCAACAGAACCACGAGTACCAGACGGCATCCTGAGGAGAAAACAGAAACCATGAGAATGGATTCACCAAAAAGGGTACAACAAAGGATGGCAAAACCATATCAAAAGATCATGGTAGAGGTGAACATGTGGATGAAATTTATATCAATGCATTAAGTATGGCAGTAGAACAAGCATACAAAACGTATACGCTACCAACTTAGATACAAACCATAACAATGGAATGCAAGCATGATATGGTACCAACAAGTCACAAAAGAGTTGAGAGCGGAATTGGAGGCATCCTTAGTAAATTTGAAAAACAATGCTTCAGTTGCACAGATATATCTTAGAAACTCTGAGCCTTGCAACCAAGTATGGAGTACTTAGGGAAAAACAACCCAAACCCGTATCTCCTAGAAATTTGAAATGATAGACGAGAAGTGAAAACCTTGCAAAGCAAACGAGATAAGATAACTCAGCAATAGACCAACCTTGGATAAGGAGTAAAAAGAGTCCTATTCAGAGTTTTGCAACTAGTTTTTATCTTTCAAATAGTTTTTCTCAAACTCTAGACTCAACATCGACCAGCTAGAAGGGTTTCCTACAGGAAGTCCTGCTCTGATACCAAAATCTATCACGACCAGGGATCAGGGCTAGACAAATACCAAATATTATCTGATATAAGCCTAACCTAAATTCCGAAACACGCAGGGAAGGATCGGTAACATTACAGAACATACAAACCATACATTAATAAGGTAAACTCTTAAGAGAGTTACAAACCAGTCATACAAGCCACGGGTCATAGACCCATCATTACATCAAACAACGAAAGCAAACAAGTTATTCTAAACAACAAACTTAGCAAAGGGCCTAAGAGGCCTTAAGCAGAAGTATCGACCCTTCCATATCCTAGGCTACTGCCCGGAAACCCCAACTACTCGTCGACTTCGACGTAGAAACCACCTTCAGTTGGAGTAGCATCATCTGTAGAAAACATCAACGAAGCAAGGCTGAGTACAGGGTGTACTCCGCAAGACTTATGGCTAGTGGAGTTATTTTGCATAAAGCCATCTTTTGTTTTCAAAACAAGAGGGAGAAGAAACTCGTCTAGTCAGATCATTTTCAAAAGGGGATAAGAAGACTACAACTCTGGCTCTTAAAATCATCTTTGATATTCACCAAGAACCAACATCAACAGAACCTCTCTTCCCGGACTACCCCCTCAGACAACCCCGAGGGAGTATTCCGGATCTCACTTTAGTTGACAAGTTTTAACATTAGGTTATAGTTATCTATGATCTTCACGTCCGTTCCCAAGTCGTCCATAACCGTGGACACGGCTTTTCGAAGAGATTAATAACCCTGCAGGGGTGCACAACTTTACCCACACGTACCAACCGATTCTTAATGCCAAATATTATTAGCCCTCTTCCTTGGAAGGCCGGCAGAGAGTGGTTGACCACGACCTTTACCTTGCTTTCGCCGATACCATGAGTCACAGACTAAGGAGATGCCGCCATAACGGGTCGAGTCCCAAAGTCGGTCCCTAGCGATATGAACAGGGTTTGAGATTACGGATGCCGAGAATATCCCATTCCCTGCCACGCTTACCTACCTGTATGAATGAACCTCCTTCACCTCCATTCAAGAACGACCAAGATGCGTATGTCGAATGTAAAGCCTGAACTATGTGACTCATGGAATCTACTAGGCAAGTTAGTTGGTCGAAGGGGTTTCCAGGCCCCCGTGTGGTTGTACGCTCGTCTTGGTTCAAGAGGCAAGAACATCGGGTCCTAGGGGTGGCAAGTATGGGACTACAAAAAACTACAACCCACGTGGTCTCCCATACAATCCTTAGCATGTTTATCATCCATTTCTAATCACATCATCACATCCTACCATACTAGATTCATTCGCATCTCCGGTGCATCACCTGAATAATCAGCATTTGACCACTAAGCATGGCTAAGCTTGACTGAACTGTGGCACTAGCGATGCTCATAAGCCAAACCCTAGTTATGCTAGGAGCGGTGGATAAGGTAATATAGTTCACAAAGGGAAACATGCATCAAATAGGATTACTCTGTCTACTGATAAAAGACTGTTGAACCGAATGCATATGACGAGAATGAAATACTTTGTAATCATAGGATTCATATGTATGAGTGGGGCTTCGCTTGCCTTGTCCGTTGTTTGACTGATACTGCTCTTTGGTGGCGTTGACTTCAGCTTCGGGTTCGGTTCCTATTCGCGAGAACCAATCATCGGAAAAGAGAAAGCAACACTCAACACATGGCATGTGCAATGCTCATACAATATGGATGATATGACAAGTTAAATAGTGTTGAATTGAACCCTAAAACATGCTTGGTCACTTTAAAGGGGGTTCCGAAGATCCAAACACTAAAACATGGGAATCATCGAATCACCTATGGGGTTCAATTAGTTCTTCTAATTAAACTTGCTATCAAAGTTGATTAACAATGTATGATTACAGCTTAGTTAGATAGGTTTCCTTTTCTGATCATTTTGGTATATTATTTGTATTTTTCTGATTTAAAATGAATTGGTTATGAATTTCCCAAATTTTAATTCATTTTAAATCATTTTTTTGGAATATTTGAAATAATTTCCAAACTTGGGACCACATGTCAGATTTTTAATCATTTCAGAAAATAATTATAGAAAATAATAAAATCCTGACAAGTATGGCCCACCTGTCATACATTTTTCATCTAATAAAACAATTACAAAAAACATTTATAAAAATTAGATAAAAGAAAAGGAAAAGGATTATTGCACAGGCATGACATCATGCTAACGTCAGCCAGAAGCAACCTTGCAGATCATGGATGGATCGATCGATCCAGAGCTCGCGGGGAGGCGTGGTTGGAGGCGTTGGGAAGAGGGCGATGCGGGCTACCAGAAACTGGCGGTGCCGCCTGTAGGAGGTCACCAGAGAGGGAAGCATGACGGCGGCGAGCGGTGTCAGAGATAGGTGGTCGACGGGGAGGGGGCTAGAGAGCGAGATGGAGCAAGGGAGAGGGTCCACGAGGACCAGCTGTTCAACAGCAAGCCGATGGAGGGTTCGACGAGGCCGGGGACAGTCGAGAGCGGCCGAAATCGGCGATGAACGCGGCGGCCGGACTTCGGACAGTTGAGGTCGTTGCCGATGATTTGCAGCATCTCCGGTCGATTCCTTTGGCAGGGATGGTCAGCGCGGCGAGGCGAAGCTAGCAGTGGTCTCAGATGGCGAAGGGGTGGTCAGGAATGGCGGGGCACGGCGGAGCCCGAGGCTTAGGGTTTCGTCGAGTTTGGGGGAAAACCAGTAGAGAGGGCGAGAGGCGACGAGATAGGTGTGGGGAGAGAGAACGCAGTGCGACGATCCTTATCCCCATCCTCGCAGGCGGCGGCGCGCATTGCAGCGTCGGCGAGATCGACGGCGAGGGTGCTGCCAGGCAGCTGCTTGCCGGCGAGGGAAAAGAAGAAAGGGGAGAAGGCCGAAGGGGTACGGGCCTGGCTGGGCCGGCTTGGGCCCCGGGTGGGCTGGCTGCTAGCTACGATGGGCGGTAGAAAGGAGAGAAAAGAGATGGGCTCGGCCCAGTTAGAGTAGACAGATGTTCTTATTTCTAGAAATGTTTTTCTATTTATATTTTCGGATTTCCCTTTTGTATTTTAAATTTTAAAAATCTGTTTTGAATAATTTTAAATCATAGGAACTTTTGTAATATAACTGAAAACGCTAAGGGGCCCTTGGTACTGATTGGGCTCCATGCATTTTGTGTTTCTTTCAAAATATTTTCAAAACCAGATAAATGTTTCAAATAGAGAGGAAAGTTAGGGTTTAGGGTTTTTATTTGTTCTTCTTTCGTTGAATCAAAGTGCAAATGTTATGCATGCATGCAATGCTTAAATATATCTTATTTATATTACACAAAAGGGTGGTATGTTACAGGCACAAAACGTGGCCTTGGGTTAAGATAGAATGAGGTCAGTTGATTATTAGATTTCATGTGTTAAGAAACCCAGCATTCAAAAGTCCTATACATTCCTACCACTAAAAGATCCTTTATAAATTAGCATTCTTAAATTCGACATTAAGCCTTCGTGTCCAGTGTCCATTTCATGTACGACTACGGTTGAATAGGCAGCACGTATCAGTAGTTGGGGACACATACACATGTACACTTAACGTGTTTGGTTCAGGTTTGTAAATTTAAACGGTACTATAATCAATTGTCGAGCGGTACTGGTAACAGAATGGAATTTTTTCAAATCTGTTTGGTTTGTATGGGTAACGGAAAGGGACAGGATGCAGGCATACATCACAACTCCTTTTGCCCCTCTGCTATCATATCTTTTTTATCATTAACACCATGGAATCCATAGAGAGGAATAGGTTTACTGACTCAACTTACAAGTAGAAGAAAGGCTCTTCATAGAGGGAAACAGGAATTTCAAGTTCATAAAGAGCTTCCAAAAGATTATGGTACTTACTAGCTTTGAGCTCTCATTGCCCCTATCATAAGCATCTTGAGGTCATTAAGGTTAAAGTGAACAAAGATGGAGTATATGCTTGACGAAATATAAGTTGACAATCTCATGTCCCTTGAGTGCGAGGGCTGCTCTTCATGCTACTCAACTTTAGTTACCGGTAAGTTCTTATCATAGTAAGTACATGCATATCAACTTTAGTTACCGGTAAGTTCTTATCATAGTAAGTACAATGCAGACCAACCTATAAGATAACTTCTCTACCAAAGATATGACTCTACTAAAAAGGTAAAAGATAAAAGATAATGATGTGATACCGCGGCACTCCCCCAAGCTTGGAACAAGTCAAGGGGATGCCAAACCTGATGACGAATTACTCCTTCGGTGGTGGTGGTCCCGTGTCATCATCAGACTTCCAAGGTAAGGGATCCCCATCCAAAAAGGATGTCTTGGCTTCCACAATCCTAAAACTAGCAGTAGAGCTTATGCGATTAAATCTAGCGTCATACTCACAGTTTGATTTTGTATATCATAGAGTTGTGCTTGTAATTGGTTGGTGGACTGATGGAGTAAGAAGATTTTGTCTCGGAGGTCAGCAACCTCCTCCCCGTGCGTGGCGATGAGTTCTGAGCTTATCTTATGGATGATATCCACTTTGCATTCAGCCATCTTCTTGTACCTGAAAACTTCCTGCTCCAATGCTTTCATCCTATCTTCCAGACTACCTTCTCCTTCAGGGCCTTGAACTTCTTTCATTTGTATCTTACCATCCTTGAGAATCAACTCCTTAGGATGAATCCTCAACTCATACAGATACGGATTGATGACATCTATGGAGGGATCCTCTCCGGGTGATCCAGAGGAAGACATTATAGCTCCAAAACTGAGAATTTGCCTGACAGAAACAGACCGAAACAGAAAACACGATGAGAACATGATATACGAACCTCGAGGGATCTGGGGGGGTTATATATTACGAAGTTTTCATGCATAAGGAAGGTACTGTGCGAAAACGAGGCGGAGACGAAACTTAGGGGCTCACACCCCCTCCAGGAGCGGCCAGCTGGGGGCCCGCGCCTAGGGTGGGTGTGGCCACCCTGGCCTCCGTTTCCTCCTCCTTTTCATCTCGTAACCTTCCATATGTAGTGAAAACATCAAAAATATAAAAATATTAGGCTTTTATGAACCTTCTGTTTTCACCACTTTTTACCTATTCAAAGACGGACTCTGCAGATTCTGGTGTTTGGTTTCTGATAAATTCTTTCGGAGTTACCATTTGAATAATATCAACATCTTCATTATAAGAATCTCTAGAAATTTAATGTTTGAGACTTTTACCATTCACCACCTGTGTAGTGTTATCCTCCAGAGAAGATATTTTGATAGCCCCTGAATGATACACTTCCTCAATAACAAAAGGACCTTCCCATTTCGAGAGTAGTTTCCCTGCAAAAAATCTGAGACGAGACCTATACAAAAGAACTTTCTCACCAACATGGAATTCCCTTTTGAGAATTATCCTATCATGCCATCTTTTTACTTTTTCCTTAGAGTCTAGCATTTTCATAAGCTTCACTTCTCCACTCATCTAAAGTACTGAAGTCAAGTAATATTTTCTCACCAGCAAGTTCAAAATCTCTATTCAATTCTTTCACTGCCTAATAAGCTTTGTGTTCTAGTTCTAGAGGAAAGTGACAAGCCTTCCCATAAACCATTTTGTAAGGAGACATCCCCATAGGATTTTTATAAGCAGTTCTATAAGCCCAAAGAGCGTCATTCAACTTTTTAGCCCAATTTTTCCTAGATCTATTAACAGTCTTCTGCAAGATAGATTTAATTTCACTATTGGAAAGTTCTACTTGCCCACTGGTTTGGGGGTGATAAGCTGAAGCAATTCTATGGTTAACATCATATTTGGCAAGAGTTTTCCTAAAACCACCATGAATAAAATGAGAGCCTCCATCAGTCATGAGATATCTAGGTACACCAAACCTGGGAAAAATAACATCTTTAAGCATTTTTAAAGAGGTCTTACCATCAACACTATTTGTAGGTATGGCCTCTACCCACTTTGTAACATAATCAACATCAACAAGAATATGAGTATACCCTTTTGAAGGAGGAAAAGGACCCATAAAGTCAAATCCCCAACAATCGAAAGGTTCAATAACAAGAGAATAATTCATATGCATTTGATTGCGTCTAGAAATATTACCAACTCTTTGACATTCATCACATGATAGAACAAACTTCCTTGCATCCTTGAAAAGGGTAGGCCAATAAAATCTAGATTGTAAAACATTTTTGTACAGTTCTATCTCTAGCATGATGTCCTCCATAAGCATTGCCATGACATTTCCTCAATATCTCTTGTTGTTCATATTCTGGAACACATCTTCGCATAATACCATCTACTCCTTCTTTGTATAAATGTGGGTCATCCCAAAAGTAATGCCTCAGATCATAAAAGAATTTTCTTCTTTGCTGGGATGTAAAGGTTGGAGGCAAATACTTGGAAACAATAAAGATAGCTTAATCATCATACCAAGGACTCTCATGCGGGCTTATCCTTATTGCAGCCAACTGCTCATTTGGAAAACTATCATTAACAGGCAAGGGGTCAAGAGAAATGTTTTCCAAACGAGGCAAATTGTCAGCAATAGGGTTTTTAGCACCTTTCCTATCTACAATATGCAGATCAAACTCTTGTAAAAGCAACACCCATCTAATAAGCCTAGGCTTAGCGTCTTTCTTTGTCATAAGGTATTTAATAGTAGCATGATCAGTATGAATAGTAACCTTTGAATCAACAATATATGGTCTATGCTTATCACAGGCAAAGATTACAGCTAAGAACTCCTTTTCAGTAGTAGCATAATTATTTTGAGCAACATCTAGAGTCTTGCTAGCATAATGAATAACATCCAACTTCTTATCAACACGTTGCCCAAGAACAACACCCACAGAAAAATCGCTAGCATCACACATAATTTCAAAAGGGAAACTCCAATCAGGTGGTTGAACAATAGGAGCAGTAGTCAAAGCTTTCTTCAAAGTTTCAATAGCTTCCTTACAATCATCATCAAAAACAAAAGGTACATCTTTTTGAAGAAGATTAGTAAGGGGCTTTGATATTTTGGAAAAATCTTTAATAAACCTCCTATAGAAACCAGCATGACCAAGGATACTAAAAAAACCTTTTATATCCCTAGGGCAGGGCATCTTCTCAATTGCTTCAATTTTGGCTCTGTCAACCTCAATGCCTCTTTCAGAATTTTTTTGTCCAAGAATAATCCCTTCATTAACCATGAAATGGCATTTCTCCCAATTAAGAACAAGGTTAGTTTCTTCACATCTCTGCAAAACTTTATCAAGGTTGTGCAAACAATTATCAAAACAAGTTCCATAGACGGAAAAGTCGTCCATGAAAACCTCCACAATTTCTTCACAAAAACCATGAAAGATAGCAGGCATACATCTCTGAAAGGTAGAAGGGTCATTACATAAACCAAAAGGCATACGCCTATAAGAATAAGTTCCATAAGGACAAGTAAAGGTGGTTTTCTCTTGGTCTTGTGCTTTTACCACAATTTGAGAGAACCCAGAATAACCATCAAGAAAACAAAGTGGGTCTTTTTAGACAACCTTTCTAGCATTTGATCAATAAAGGGCAAAGGATAATGGTCTTTCTTAGTAACCTTATTAACTTTTCTAAAATCAATGCACATCCTATACCCCACAACTACTCTTTGAGGTATGAGCTCATTATTTTCATTAGTCACAACAGTGATCCCCCTTTCTTTGGGACCCAATGAACAAGACTAACCCATTGACTATCAGCAATCTGATAAATAATACCAGCATCAAGGAGTTTTAATACCTCGTTTCTTAACACATCCTTCATCTTAGGATTTGAACGGCGTTGATGTTCAACAACTGGTTTTGCATCAGGTTCTATATTGATAGCATGCTGACATATAGTAGGATAAATCCCTTTTAAATCATCAAGAGTATACCCCATAGCTCCTCGGTGTTTCTTCAATATTTCCAATAACCTTTCCTCTTCCTTTCCTGAAAGTTTAGAACT
The DNA here is from genome assembly GCA_916181665.1 of Avena sativa. Classification (NCBI taxonomy): domain Eukaryota; kingdom Viridiplantae; phylum Streptophyta; class Magnoliopsida; order Poales; family Poaceae; genus Avena; species Avena sativa. The sequence goes on from OV702295.1 coordinate 355,658,328, forward strand.
AATAATAACAGGATATATTTTCTTATCATGTAGATAAGCATATTTAAGATCATTAGGCAGAGGTTTTAATTCAAAAACAGGGCCCCCTTTAGGTGGTAGTGTGGTACCCAAATCTTCCACAGGTAGGTTATGCTTAAGTAGCTCAGGTTGACGAAGGAAAACCTTGTCAATCTTACTTCTTTCCTTCATGAATACCTCGCTTTCATGATCTTCCATAAACTGCTGCAAGGCATTGTTAGGAGCAAGAGAAATAGCGGCAAGTTGTTCAACCCTGAAATCATCATTAGGCCATTCATTTTCATAAGGAGTTTTAGCAAATTTGGAAAAATTAAACTCATACTATTCTCCATCAAACTTAGTCAAAACTTTATCCTTCCTACAATCTATAATAGCCCCACAAGTATTTTAGAAAGGTCTACCAAAGATAATAGGACAGGTTTTACTAGCTTCAGAACCAAGCACTAGAAAATCAGCAAGATATTTAATCTTACCACAAAGAACCTCCACATATCTTACAACGTCAATTGGACAAACTGTCTCTCAATTAGCAAGGTGAATAACCACATCAATGTCCTCAAGTTCACAAGGACCAATTTCATGCATAATCTCCCTGTAAAGCTCATAAGGAATAACACTAGAACTAGGACCAATATCACATAAACCATAATAGCAATGATCACCAATTCTAACAGAAAGCACAGGGGCACTAACTTTTATAGCCTTTCTAGGATGAGAGATAATATTAGAAGCGTCTTCACAGAAGACAATATGCTCATCCTCTATATTTTTAGTGACAAGATCTTTCACAATAGCTACCACGGGTTCAATGTTTATTTGCTCATCAGGTTCCATAGTTTTCTGTACAGTTTTTCTAACCACATTAGCTATGATAGAATTTTCCTTTACCTTAGTAGGAAAAGGGATTTTATCAACATAAGGTTTAGGAAAAATAGGATCAACAATACAAACTTCAATGCTAGCAGGAACATGGGTAACCATGTCTTTGTAAGGAGCATGGTACTTGTCCCACTCCTTTTTGGGAATTTCAATATAAGAGGCAAAGGCCTTGAAACATTTTGCAAGAATTTGAGAATCAAGACCATACTCATTACTAATATCACAGAAGTCATCAGTTCCTATAAAAGCTTTAATGCATTCATAATCATAGTTTATACCTAACTTTCTTCCTTTGTCATTCTCCCATGCTTCAGTGTTCTCTTGAATACGGTCTAGGAGATCCCATTTAGCTTCTTCCTTCATACGTGTGAATGATCTAGAACAAGAAGCATCTAGTAAATCTTTATCATGAAGAGAAAGCCTAGAATAAAAGTTATTGACAATACTATTGTTAGGGAGTTCATGAATAGGACATTTAAGCATTAGTAACTTCAATCTCCCCCAAGCTTGAGCCGTACTCTCTCCATCACGAGGCCAAAAGTTATATATCAGATTCCTATCCTTATGAATCTCACTGGGAGGATAGAATTTAGAATAAAAGAGAGGTACTATTTCCTCCCATTCCATGAATTGTCCATTCTTCAGCAGCTTATACCATTCTTCAGCTCTTCCTTTCAACGATGTAGAGAGTAACTTCTTCTTCACCTGTTCAGTGGTGATACCTGCACACTTAAACAACCCGCATAACTCATGGATAAAAAGCAAGTGATCACCAGGATGGACAGTTCCATCCCCTAAATAATAATTATCCATAACACGATCGACAATACTTATAGGTATCTTATAAGGATCTATCTCAACAGGTGGTGATTCATCTACTCCCCTAGAATGGGTAGTAGTCTTCCCAAACATAAAACCAAGTGGGTTATCCATATTGGAAACAAAGTAACAAACATAAATAAAAACAATACTCACAGTAGAAGTTTCCTTTACCAGTTCCACTCTTCAATAGCGCTTCACTCCCCGGCAATGGCGCCAGAAAATACTCTTGATGACCCACAAGTATAGGGGGTGTATCATAGTACTTTCGATAAATAGGAGTGTCGATCCCAACGAGGAGCGGAAGGTGTTGACTAGTGGTATGGACTAGGAAATCTCTGTAAATACTTAGCAAATGGATTTTTAGTGGTTTTCTGATAAAGCAACGAAATAAAGTGCAAGTAAATAAAGACAGCAAATAACTGTAGCAAGTGGCCCAATCCTTTCTTAGCAAAGGACAAGCCGGTGGAAATACTAATGAGGACCAAACATTCTCGAGGACACATGGGAATTCTGTCAAGTGCTTTCGCTTCAAATAGCTGAGTAGTCTTCTTTGGTTTTGTAAGTGTTGTGTGGGTGAACCTGTGCTAATGTACCGACCTTACTTGGACTAATACATACTTGTGATTAAACCCCTTGAAATCATCCGCAACTACAAGAAAGCAATTAAGATATAAACCTTACCATAGCCTTAAACTCTGAGATCCTACACTCCCTTGTGCAATGGTGTCCTAACGGGGGTTCAGGTTTCTGTCACTCCGGCAACCCCACAATTAGTAGCCAAATACACAATGCATTCCCCTAGGCCCATAAATGGTGAAGTATCATGTAGTCGATGTTCACATGACACCACTAGAAGAATAGCACCACAACTTAAATACTAAGCCATTAAATAATATCTCAACACAAATCCACTACTAACAACATGACTTATCCCATGTCCTCAAGAACTAAACGAACTACTCATGAGACATCATATGGATCAAGATCAAAGATGATATGGTGATGAATAACAATCTGAACATAAACAATAATCCAATGGTTCCACTCACAAGCATGAACTACAATAGTAATCAACACTGGGAAATTTTCCCCTAAGAACTATGCAAGTATTCAACATGATTGTTACAGCGGGATGGAGTGGTGATGATGGTGCTGGTGGATATGATGGTGTGGATGATGATGATGATCCCGATGAAGTCTAGCTTGATGATGGTGTTGATGGGAATGATCTCCCCTCTCCGGGAAGGAATTTTCCCGGCAGAAATCTGTCTATCGGAGAGCTCTTTCTCTCTTGGTGTTTTCCTCCCCGCAGAGGTGGCGAAATATTTCTATGGTCCCTCTCTCTGTATTAGGGTTCCGAGGAGAAGATATAGGCGAGAGAGCGGAGCCAGAGGTGGACCAGGTGGGCCACACACGTGTAGGTGTGGCCTAGGGGTGGCTCGCGCCTAGGGGGTGTGGGCCCCCTGTGGCCCATCTCCGCCTCCCCTTCTCGCATTCTTCATCTTCTAGGAAAATAGGATTTTCTATAGTTTTTCTGGTGAATTTTTCTTATCTTCGCGAAATTGCATAAAAACACCTCTTTTTCCATCAGAATCCTGACTCCGGCAGTTCATCCTCCAAGAATCATCCAATCATGCAAAAACAGATGAAAATACATAATTAACACCTCTTAATATGAAATATATCAATGAATAGAGGAAAATAACGATATAGAATGGTAATGCAAATTGGACGTATCAATGGTATGGGCGGGCCCTGCCCGTACCAGTGGTCGTTATGCTTGGTGACGCCTAGGAATGACTCCCCAATTACTTGGCCGTGTGGACTTCCTCAAAAACCTTCATTGTGACTCCTGATTTCGCATTAAAAAGTGTGATTTCCTGAAAAACACAATTCAAAGCAAGGTTTTACATATCTTTTCAATTATTAGTCATTAGTGGAAAGAACTGAGAGTTTCTTGTCAATTGCTTGACAAAAAATAATTTTTAAACACGGTGGTAAGATGGTTATTTTTGGAGCCATCTGTGAGCAATATGGGGACCATGACCAAGGCCTTCATGAGGTTCTTCCACCTAGCTTCCGCCATCTCTCTATTCTTCTACCCTTTGTAGCTATTGATGCGGAACTTGTTCATTTGTTTTTGTACGTCCTCCCACTCGTTGTAGAGTCCGATAACCAAACCCTTGTACACCACGTACCACTTTTCCATATGTGTACACAAGGAAAATAGAATATTAAGAAACAGAAAGCCAATGGTTGACATGATGCATGTTCACAAAAATTACAAAACAACAAAATGAACATCATGTAGGTCGATATATTGCAAAAAATATGAACTAGGGCCTCATCATACTTAGAGTGGACATAGAAAATCATAGGTATGGCATCAGTGATCCATGTAGTATGCACAAGATATGTATATGTGCATATCACAAAGCTCACTCACACCAACCCTAGGATCACATCCAAAATCAAGGCACACCTATAGTGGTGCCCTAGCATTTTAATCATCGGCCGTTGCAACAAAACTAAGAACCAAAACTATGAAGATCAAGTACTATAGCCCCCCATACTTATGTTGGACACAAAAATCATAGGGACGGTGTGAGCAAGCCATGTTGGATGCACAAGATATGTATTTGTGCATATCACAAGGCTCGCTGTCACCACCCCTAGGATCACATCCCGAAATCGAGGCACACTTGTATATAGTGGTGCCCTATTATTTAATCATCGGTCATTGGAACAAGTAAGAACCAAAAATATGAACATCATGTACTAGGGACTCATACTTATGTTGGACACAAAAATCTTAGGGGCAGGGTAAGCGAGCTAAGTAGGATGCACAAGATATGTATTTGTGCACATCACAAGGCTGGCTCACACCACCCCTAGGATCACATTCGAAATGAAGGCACACATGTATAGTGGTGCCCTAGTATTTTAACCATCGGCTGTTGCAACAATCCAGAACCAAAAATATGAACATCAAGTACTAAGGGCCTCATACTTATGTTGGACAAAAAATCTCATGGATGGGGTTAGTGAGCCAAGTAGGATCCACAAGATTTCTGTTTGTGGATATCACAAGGCTCGCTAACACCATCCCAGGATCACATCCAAAATTGAGGCACACCTGTAGTTCCCCAACATTTTAATCATTGGCATCCTAAGAATGAACATCAAGTAGGGCTAGAATAATTAAAAACAACACAATTACATACCATTGATCAAGATTATATAAGTAAGTCTAATGACCATCGAAACAATATATATAGAGAGCTAGGTGCATCATCGATCACAATAATTAAGTTGAATGACCGTACAGTTTCGAGCTAGGCAAGTTATTAATCAGTTTACGATGTAAGGGACGTCCAACGATAGTTCGAAACTACCTCCAACTGGTAAATGCAAACATCAAGACTTCTGACTCGAAGCAGGGAATGGTAGTACGCCGTCTTTCATCATGAACTTCCTTTCGTAACCCTGCATTTCGAGGTGTTCTTGTACCTCGCAATGTCGCAATTTAATGCCGACATAGTGAAAGACCCCCCCCACTTGTGCAGACATCGTGATTGATGATTTCCAACAACTGAGTCTGGATGTGAAAGAATTATTCTATGAGATCATCATCCATGATAATGGTCGCCATATTTTGGGCCCACTTTCGGAGTTGTGATGTCAGCTTAAGGAGCTGTTGATCTCGGACGAACCCGCTCATGTGATAGAGGACGTAGAAGGCCGCCTTTTTGACTATCTTCCGGTTGCTTGACACAGGGGAATTTCATTACGTGGGTAAACACATGTTTGCCTTCCCTGACATGTTCTGCTCCCTTGCCTAAGTAGCCTCCATCTAAGGCGTAGGTGTTGCGAGCATCATTCAGAACACTCTTTATGTTGTCGTAGTTTTCTTCTTTGTCAAACTTTCCGAGTTAAAATATGTGGCTTGCGAAAGCTTCTGGAAAATGTTGATGAGTGTTTATTATTTTTCTCTATACAGAAAAATTCAAATGGAAATGTATTGGAAATGAATGATGCAAATCTAAGAAAACATGTAACGGGTGGCCAGTGAATAAGTAATGTACTTACTCAGGAAAGAAAGGCACGTGAAGGTAATCCTTCTTTCTGTTCTTCAGCATGAAGTCTTTGAGGTAATTCTGTACGAGTGACCAGTCCCCATGGTTCAACAAGATCTTTTCATGCATGTTGTAGGGGTCCACTATCCCTATGCCATGGATTCTCTCTCTCGACCTTCATCGCCATGTTGAGCGAGTATAGGAGGACTAGGGTATAGTGTAGCCGTTTGGAGTGAAACAAATTGAAGATGTCTTTGATTCGCGGGAAGAACAGATCCACGGGGGGTGTATCGACGAATCCCTTTCCCTCTTGCACCTTGACCACGAAAATAGGGTGCGACGGATTTTTTTCATAAGGAGCTTCTCTTGAAATAGAATACTAGCATGCAGACTCTACATAGATGGAATTGCCGCTTTGAGCATCCTAGATTCTAATATCGTCTTAACCGCTATGTGCATGTTCCACAAGACATCCCTGGGTTCATATGGCATGCCGTCCTGAGCTCGGATAGTCCTCGCCACCTTTGGAGTCGGCTGTCTTGCAGCCTTCGGCTTCTAACTTCTTTTCCGACCCTTCTTCTATTGAACAGGGACCGCTAAACGTGTACCTCCCACTCGGTGTAGTGTGGTAGGGATGAAAACAACTCCATGATTGGCTTGTGGAGCATCGGTGATAGCTAGAGGTGTGTATTGAGAAGTGCCAAAGACCAAACGTTGTGTGCATGTACTAGGACCAACTAGATCGTTGCGAGCACGGCCGAAGGGTTCAATAGAAGGCATGCACATTCCATCATCGATGCCAATGTTAAGGAATGCATCGATGTTATCATCATTTTTGTCATCATGTGGCATATCCACTGGTGATGGTGGCGGCAATGGCCGTGCGACGGCCTTGACATGGCTTATGTTGGTGGCGATGAATAATGGTGGCAGCGGTGTTGTCCTTGGGGTGGTGCCTGCCCCACCCGATATGAATCTGGGTCTTTGGCCATACCTAGGGCCATCTGTGGCATCCGCCGATGTTCAAGTGTTCGTCGGATCCTTCGGGTTGAACGGGGGGTTCGATGTTGTTGCGGCCCGACAACACCCGAGCCATGGCAATCCTGAACACGCCATCAGGAATTGGCTTGTTGTGGAACATGCGGTTCTTTGGTTGAACTATAGTACCCGTGGAAACATCCTTCAACTCGCCCTCCACATACTATAGGAGGGTGCAAGCAACATCCTGCAAAGAAACATGCATGTTGGGGATCAGAGATATGGTTGTCATCAAAGACAAAGGAGATGAAGAAATCGGCTAAGCATCCGAGACGCTTAGTTACCTTGGCGATGGCATCGAGCTCGGTTAGTGTTGATGCACCACCGAAGGCGGTGGACGTGCAAGAGATGGAGGGGATGCTTGCATCCATGGTGTCAGATGGCGTATGCTCCGGCTCCAGCTCGGGTGCACTACCACGAAGAACTAGCTATGCCGCAGTGTTGTTGGGTGGCATTGTCATCGGTATGACCAGTTGCACTGAGATGTTAGCAGACGAGGTCATCATTTCTGCAAAGGCCGGCTACCCCATGGTGTCCGCAGACGGGGTCACCAATGCGAACCGCACCGGTATGTGGCTGGTCGGATTGCTGCCGGTCAAGATGGGTAGAGGTATCAGCCCATGTCGACCTGCCAGATTCCAAGCATAAAGCCCGTCCAACAAAGAAGGAACAATCTCTAGCATCTTCTGTCCCACTCGGTCATCAATCAAGTGCGGCACATTATCAATTCTTCTCTTGAGCTCTTCAAACTCGCGTCGTTCCTCGGCCTCCTTCTACATCTTTTTCTCCCTTCTAGCCTTAGCATCTTGTTTGTAGTAGTCCCACATTTTTGTAGTCGTGACAAGGCCGTACACACGGCCACCTGACATCGGCAGCTTCCACTTCTCCCTCTTCTTGAAAAGTTTCATCGCCCTGTTGAAAGGACCATCCCACAGCTTCGTCGACCCCTAGGAGGAGCCCGCAGCCGCTTGTAATTCATCATGCTACAGAAGGAAGAGGTGAACCGGTTTAGAAATTTTTCTTCATTCATAATTATAACTTGAGATCAGTTCCTTACTAGATGTTTCTCGAATTATGCACATTCTCATCATCGGTAATAAATTCCTTCGTTACTAAGTGCATATAGTAGTTGGCCTGGACAAAGTTCCTTGTATGCTGGTCCATGAATTTGTCCCATGGGTTTTCTTTACCAAGATGTTGAAGCTTGATGTCCTTCTTGTCCCAAGTGGGCTTTACACCTCTATAACCATCACTTCCACAATGATAGTTACCTATGTTCTATTACCTAATCCTCTTTCCACATGCAGTACACCATATGCTGGCGACAGAAGCCACCTTCTCCTTGAAAAGGTTAAACACTTCTTCATCAACCCTCGACTCGTGATTATTGACCTCCTCGTATCTTTCACCCTTACCAATCCGTTCCTTCACCCGAGTTCTCCAGCTGCTCAAGGCAGTGCTCATCTTTGTGAGGGCTAACTAGTTTGCCTTATTACCTTTGATATTTATGTTGTCGAGCGGATTTGGGAACTTGTATCATTGGCGAATCTTCTGGATGAGGAGATCGTCTAGATGCGCTTGCTCAAGTGACTTTAGGTTTCCCGTGTTGATCAAGATGGTGTCCCGGACAACGCACCCGATTTTTATGTCGCACCCTTTGAAAAGATCTTCAGGCGCCAAGGGTACGCCAACAACGTTCACTTTGGTAAACTCCTCCCAGACGGTGCCGAGCACTAGCGGCCGCCGATCCTTCCTTTGCTTCTTGGCACTATTAGGTTGGCTACCACAATCCGTGTGTTCGCTGATAGTGGTCTCACCCTCGGCGTCGCCACTAGTGGTGGTGGCATCGTCCTGGCCACCACCACTATCTGTGGTTTCATCACCGACATCCTCGTCTTGCTCTGAGTCATACATCTCATCGTCGCCCTCATCACCCTAACATGCTTCCCTGGCTACCTCCGCATGTTACCCGTCCCGGTTAAACTCTCAAAACTCTTTGTTACTCTCCTGGGCTTCTTCTAATACATTTCTAGGCCGACATGTGCCAGCCCGTCGTTGTTGTGTCCGCTCGACATGTTAGTACTACATACAAATATGCAAACTAGTTAGTATAAAAATCCACGGGAAAATCCGGCATGACCTTTGCTAATTTATGTACCTAGGAGTGCCCATTTTTCGCCGAAACAAAAATGAATTTCAGCAAAAAGGGTAAATCAACTAAATTCCCCGCACAATAAAAATACCTACATAGGCAAAAACACAATCCATATATATGCCAACATAACCCCACATCTTTGCCAACATATACAATCCCACATCTCTACCAGCATACATCAAAATATATTTAAACAGGCTAAAAAAATCTAATAAAATCCACAACAATAAATAAAGCTTCAATACCATTCATCATCAGTAAAATACTTACTGGAAGAAAAAATACACAAAATGCATTGCTCTACTGTTATCACGTAAGCATTATTAAAGAACAAATTAATAAAGTAAATTAGAGAAAATGCAATCTATAATTCTTATTTTCATATAATAGTAGTACTAAGCTATCTGTAACTAAAGCAAGGGTGTATTGGTAAATTTGTAACAAAAAATGAAACCTGAACCTACTGCAAGCTATCTGAATACCTACTGAGATGAAGGGATGTAATGAGATAGCAGTACTATAAGCTATCTGAACCTACTTCAAGCAAGACATGTACCGAGATAATAGTACTAAGCTATGCGAATTTGGAAACCTATATGAATTTGGAAACCTACTGCAATTTGAACCTACTAAGCTACTAAACTATCCAAACCTACTACAAACTACTAATCTACTGCTATTTAAAACTACTAAGCTACTAAGAAATTCAGTTAGAACTAAACCAAAGATACAAATTAGTCCATTGTTCCATCTAGATTCAACAAATCATGGTCCAATTGCTGAACTTTCACCACATCAACACTACACAAACAAAAATATGTAGTATCTTTATCATGCTTAACCAGCTAGTGCACTTTCATTTTGGAGATATAAATAGTTTAGTTTCTTGGCTGTATTGTAAGAATTTTTCAGTTCATTGTCTGAAATTTCAATTTTTTGTCGCAGCAGCACCATTAAGCAAATAAAATTTGTCTTTCCTCTGTATTAGCATTCACAAAACCTTGTATTCTATACTACAAACCCGAGTTAGCCCTAGATAGTACTGCTAAACCTAGGATCAGTTAGCCCTAGCTAGTATTGCTAACCCTAGTTAGCTAATTCTTTCGAGAACACCAGTTAGCCCTAGCTAATATTGCTAATATTTCTAGTTGCTACAAGAACACTAGTACTACTAGCCCTAGCTAGCTGCTACAAGAAAAATCAGCCACAACTTCCACAAGAGGGGTAGGGTAGGGCATGGTAGAAGGGTAGAGGAGAGGGGAACCTCGAAGGGTGGATGACATGATGGACAACGATGGCGACGGGATGAACAACGACAGTGGTGGGATGGAAAACGATGACGCCTGCTCCTCCTTACGAGGGTTCGCTCATCAATGACCATTATTATGGACTTGGGTTTTGGATAATATGGGGATGTTGGAAATCGCGAGACGGTTAACATACACACATTAAGGCGACGTGGAGTTTACCCAGGTTCAGGCCCCCGGAGGGAAAACCCTACTCCCGCTTGTCTGTTCTCGATTGATGGTGGAACCGAAGGTTACAGGGGGTGCGTAGATGCAATATGGCATGAGGTGTATGTTTGAGTTGTCTAGGTCCTCCTCGTCATTCCCTCTTGTCCTTTATATAGATAGGCTAGGTCCCAGGGTAGGTCGATTCGGTTACAAGTTAGGGTTTCACCCTTCAAGTTTCTATCTGTCTCTAAGTCATGTCCTCCCAGGAGTCAAACTTCTACCGGGCTTGGGCCATCCGAAATTTCCTTGGACAACAAGTCTTGACGTGGGCCTTCACTGGGCTGGATCGGGTATACCAATGTAAGGTACCGGTAGGGTATATCCATGTCAGTAGCCCCCGAGTGTTCAGTTGAAACGAAGATTCGACTGGAGACTCTATAATATTTCGGGTGCTCCTTACCTGAGCATGTTTTCAGGTGGATTAATTAGTTTATAGGGATTGTTGATACATGTGTGTTACTCTCCTGACGGATCAGGGTTAGTTAACTGTCTTTGAACAAAACATCACGATATACTTTAGACTCGAGTCCCCGGACTCGAATCTGGAATAATGCTGGTGCAATTCGACTCAGGCTGTTGATGTCTTATAGGAGTAGAATCCTAGTGTTTTAAGTTAGGTACCCAACGCGTCTGTCGGGGTTTTACCATTGTGCCTGCTGACACGGAATGTTACTGGCAGAGCGCATTCATGTGCGATAACAGGCCATCAGATGAGATCTATAGGTCTTATCATTGCGTCGTAGACACAACATTCGAAAATTTATCACCTAAGAGGTGTTTCGGGTGACCAAGGAGATGGCTTGTCACTTAGCATTTATTTGGGCAAATTTTCCAATTTTGTTTGTCATATTTGATCCGAAGGATCTCATTCGAATAGTTCATAGGGTGCGCGACCAGCGCTCCCTATGGGAGTAGCCCCCGAGTGTCTATTCGAGTCGTAGACTCAAGCGGAGACTTTAATTCTGAATATGCCATCAACGCCTTTATCTTTTCGAATGCGCGACCAGTGCTCCCTATGGGAGTAGCCCCCGAGTCCATAGTGGAGTCGCATACTCTACGTAGGACTTGAAGAAATGTGTTTCACCATGTCTTATTTTTCTCAGGTGCGCGACCAGCGCTCCTGATAGGAGTATCCCCCGAGTAGTTGGTTGAGTCGTAGACTCGAGTAAGTACTTTTGTTCAATCGAAAATTTCGAGTCGTTGCTGGCTCTTGCTTTGATGACGTCATTGCTGACACTTGGTGAGCTCAACCGTCTGCGGTAGCAGAGTCGATGTGACGGGACAATCGTGGGTCCCACCTTCTGACGTGGATTTGACTAGTCAAGCATAAATTTGGCGAACATTACGATGCCTCCTCGATTCCCGTGCGTAGTGGGCGGAGTGTTCACGACGGTTTGCGTGGCTATTGACACGTGTACGGTGAGATGAACGGCACATGTTAGGGATTCTACATCAGCGGCTCCAGTTCATCTTCTTCGTCCTTTTATACTGTGGTGAAAACATAGTAACTTCTTCCTTCGCCATTTGCCTTGAACTTCTCTGCTGCTGCCATTCCTAGAGCTTTCACTACGTGCTAGATAGTCTTTGTGTTTTTCTGTCCTCCTTTCTCCATTCTCATCGTGTTGCTCGCCACGCCGCCAAGATGGGCAAGGCGAAGAAGACTTCATCCACTGCAGCGGGATCAAGCGTCGCTGGCGCCACCAAGAAAGTTGCCGCCCCCAGTCGTGTCACCAATGCTAGGTGGCGGCGTTCCCAAATGAGGGATGCGTACCTGCGCAAGCAACGCGACACTGGTCTGATCTCCTAGAACAAGAGCGATGCTCTCCTTCCTGATCAGGAGATAATCCCGCGCCCACCCTTCGAGTCATGTTTTATGCTTTCGTTGTCCGTGGCCTTTCTTTGCCCGCCCACGAATTTCTTCGTGGGCTTCTTTTTCTTGATGGGCTACAACTCCACCAGTTGTCTCCCAACTCTCTTCTCCACATCCCATGCTTCATCATGCTTTGTGAGTGTTGGATCGATATCGAGCCACACTTTGGCCTCTTCAGGAAACTCTACTCTCTGAAGAGGAAATCTGGCACCGATGCTGTTTATCCACTGGGTGGGTGCAGAATTTCGATTCTCCCCACTGTCCAGTTTTTCTCATTCTATCTCTGCGAGCCGTCCAGTAGTGGCGGAACAAATGGTTCTACATCCGCGATGTCAAGCTGGACGGCAAACACTACGGTCTTGCTCTCTTCGACTCCACCAAGCTCATCATCCGAAAACGTTCGTGGTCAAACAACGTCATGGAGGGTGAGGAGGTGGAGGTGGAGAAGCTGTATCAGCGCGTAGAGGCGCTCCAGCTGGTACCAGGCAAGGAGGTAAATGGTGTTGATATCATTTGCACCTTCCTCAAGTGTCGGGTGCAGCCGCTCTAAGCGAGGGCGGATCCGATGTTCTTGTACTCTGGTGCCAATGACCCGATAAGGGTGCTACAAGAGGAGATTTCCTCGTCAGAGATGGACAAGGTGCTTCGGCCTCTGCTGAAGCATAAGGCCAACGAGGATCTGCCGGGGAAATCTCTGACATCCCCCTTCCACGCGAAGAAAGAAGTCCCTCAGGTGAAACCTGAGCTTGCATGCAATGCAATTCGAGTTCCTTTCCTTGTTATTTCGTTACTGACCTCTGCATCTTTTTTGTTTCACAGGATTATAAGGTGGAAGACATGATGCCGCCTCTTCCTGATAAGTACACAGCTATGCCTAATGGTGGGGACACGGAATCTGACTCCGAACTCCCCCTGCTCAATCGCCTACCAGTGAAGCCCCCGAGCAAAGCGAAGGGTTGTCTCGCAAGAGGTCCCGGAGCGAAAGTTCGGATGGGGTGACACTGCCAACACCGAGGGGTCCCGCCTTCCTCGAGCGCCATGCTAGGGACGAGGGTGTGACCTCCCCCATTGCTTTTATGTCCGTTCGGGCCATCGCTCCTCAGCAGCCGGCCAAGAAGAAGAAGAGGGAGAAGAAAGAGGCTCTAGTATTCGACTTATCAGATATTCCCTCGTGAGTTTTTGATCTTCTACTGTTGTGTTGCTGGTATGCTAAGTATTAGCTTGCTGTTGACTTGGTTCTTCGAATGTGCTAGCAGGAATCCTTCGGAAGAATCTTTCGAGGAGGAACTCGAAGATATGTACGAGGAGTCGAAGGCTGTTTTGACATTCCCGAAGATGGTGGCCGACTCCGACGACGGCAATTTGAGATCCCTGAGACAAGGGGGTCGTGCAGTCATTGCTCGGAAGACACAAGCAAAAACTTCAGAGTCTTCGGCTGACCACGTAAGTAATCCATTCTTTCTTGCAAGATAGCCCCAGAGCCCTTTTTACTCATTTGTCTTGCTGTTTTTCCTTCTGCAGCCCTTCATTCATGATGTCAATCGCCTTGGCCAAGAATAGCTTTCCTTGGAAGGTGACCTCCAACAGCTCCGAGGTGCGTATTTTTCTTTTTATTCAATTGTGAGTACTGAGCATTGCTTGTTGTGCTGATTTCCCCTTTGCTGAATAATGTAGAGGAGAACAACAAGGCCCTCCGCAAGCTGAATGCACTCGAAAAGAGTCTCGGCCAAGCGGAGACCAAGGCGAAGGATGCTGCGGGTGCCCTCCAGCACCAACAACAAGAAGCCCGGGACCATGAGCAGCAGCTTGCAGCTGCCACGGCGTCTCAGGAGAAGGCCATGGAGAAGAAGCTAATGGTTCCTGCCAAAGCCCTATCCGGTTAGTAACCATGCTCCTCCTCTTGATCATGTGCTATATTTTGGGTGTGGTTCCTCTTGTCTCATTCGAATTTTTCCACGCCTTGCAGATGCTTATGGCGTTGCGTTTAATTGTAGTGTCTTGGAGCATGGGGATCCCATGGCTGATGTCGTTTCGGATGATGCAATCACACATCAGGAGATAGAATTACAAGCAGACTTGACCTATGTAGAGAAACCCTATAAAATTTTGGAAGAAAACTGGAAAAGGTTAAGGAACAGGGCAATCAAATATTACAAGGTACAATGGGAACATTATTCCGAAAGGGAAGCCACTTGGGAGAAAGAAGAGGATTTAAGAAAAGCCTATCCAGAACTATTCAGGTACACTTCAACAAACTTCGGGTCGAAGTTTAATTTAAGGGGGGAAGTATGTAACATCCCAGCATTTAGGAACCAACGAAGGGTAGATTTAGGAATCTGTGAAATTGCATGCATTCATCTGTAAAAATGTGGATAAATTTTCCTCCAAATAAAAACCTAAAGTGATCAAAGTTTCTTTCACTCTTTAAAGATTAGGAATAGTCTTGAAGAATGATCGTTATAAACTTTGATATGATCTTTGTGGATTAGTGTGTTTTGGGAAATGAAATTTGAATTTAAACTTGAGTGTTGGATTTATAATTTAAAAGGTTTAGAATTATGTTTGAGTAATTTGATTTAGTCAAGAGTTAATAATTAGTAACTCAAAACTTTAAATAAGATAACATAACCAATAAATTGAATATTCATTCCATATATTTATTCAATAGATAAGTTACAAAAGGTAACTTAATCAAGAATCTTTACAATAGTAAATGAAATAAAAGAACATTTATATATTGAGTAATATTACAATCTTTATTACAAAAGGATAAATAAATATTACAAAAGAATAAAATAAATATTACAAGGGACTATTCTATAAAGAAAAAGAAAACCTAATCTAAGTCTTGAATTTCCAAGTCTTGTACCTGCAAAACAAAACACAAACTAAAAGAAATAAAATCAAGGATTAAAATATGTTACTCTTAGTATTGACAGTGAGTTGCACTGTTCAAACTTTACATCATTGAGTAAACTTTAAGGGGCAAGTTTCACCAATATGAAAGAACTAAATCTTTCATCATTTTTAAGCCACAAGTCAAATAATTCCAATCAGCAAGAGGGGCAAGTTTCACCAGACAGGTAAAAGTAATCAGATAAAAGGTAACTTCCTGAACATATCCACAAGGTGCAGCAGGCACACAGGCAGCACACACACCTAAATGCATGGTGTGTGTTGTCAACACAGCAACAATAGCCCATACAAACAAAACTGCTCAGCACAGCCGTGGGAAGCACCCCCAACACCATTTCCTGGTTCATACACATCAAGCACAGCAGCCAAACCAAACCAGATCACACCAACAACACCCTTGATCATCTTACCAAGATGGTGACATAAGGAGGGGGTAGATCAGGTGGATAGCAAGAACAAGGTCAAGCCAACATGACCAGGAGGTGGATAGCAAGCTCAAGGACAAGTCCAGGAGCTGTAAGTAGCAGGAGCAGCATCAGGAGAAGCACCAGATCAAGCTAGCCACACAATCAGCAAGATCAAGCCACAAGATCAACAAGTTGCAGCCCCAACAACTTCACTGTTGTGGTGAGTAGTAGAAGACCATCACATGATTTATCTATCTAAGCTAGACAAGCATTCATGAGTTGTCTCATACTCAACTTCTCAGAAAAACACCCAAGTGGGGTGAGTCCATCATTGAAGTTTTTCAAACACCAAAAGCAATTAGAAAACTATATAGATCCAACTAGGATCTCAGAACAACCTCATTGATCCTAGCTATCAGGCTATATCTCAAATTTCAAGAATGAATATAGCTAAGATCTGAACTTCTAGGCACATCTCTTAAACAGGAGTAGGACCTTAGAATTTCTACATCTTATGGATCTATATAACTTAATAAGCCTACAAATCATTTTTCCTAACTTTAACTCAAGAATCAGTAGCTGGTATCACTACCAGAACAAATCCATGAGGAACAACAAGATAAAGACCTAGTCCCTAAACCTCAGACCAACATCATAGGCTTTAGGGATTCAAGGAAAGTAGTTTCCATTTATCTCTGATGCCAAGCTAATCTTCAGCTTAAACAAAATCAAGCCAAGTAATAGAACCTAGTATTGTGTGCCATATTAGGATGGTGTCACAAGAACAGCTTCTAAACCAAGCAGATTAGTTATCTAGCTTTCACAGATACACCCACAGCCAACTACAAATCATTTTCCTGATACTAATCACAGGAATCATATCCAGGAATATACATGTACATAACATCACTGAAAGAGACAAATTAATCTCAAACTGTATATGAATCTATAAGCCAACAACTACAGATACAGTGACTTCATCACTCAAAAATCACTGTCAATAACCAAGTAATGACAGTGGTAAGCTCTCAAATCACTAGAATCTCTAAAGTAATGATTCTACAGTAACATTATCATCTGAACCATATCAAATTTACCAGTGGAATCAATTTGGTAAGCCACTAGCCTCACCAAAGCCAACCATAAACAATAATCCACATCAAACAACCACTCATCATGCTTAGGGATCATCAATACATGATCCAAATCATCAGATATTTAATCAACAGAGGGATATGAACCCTAAGCAGAACAAAAAACCCTAATCAGGACATGACCACTAACCAGGATTAGCCACTACAAACACATAGCACAGAGTGGCATAGCACAGAGGACACGAGGGGAAGAAAAATATAACTTACTGAAGGTTGTCGCTGTGGGCGAGAAGAGGAAGCAAACGGTGTCGACGAGAACGACGACACGGGGAGCACCCCAAGGGGCACTGCGACCCACACCACGCCGAGGCGGTGACCACAGCCATGCCTGAAGGTGAGGAGCACCACCACAGCACATGGGAGCAGCGGCAGCGATAGCACCATCACCACCCCCAAACCCTAGGGTACGGGACGGAGCCGGTCTGGCCACAGGAGGGCCCCAGGTGCAAATCAAGTTGGACAGGAAGGTGGAGCGGGGTCAACAACCACCCCATGCATCACGGCGGTAGCGGAGGAGGCCCACGGCGGCGTGAATCACCGACAGAGGCATCGCCGACCATGGGGTCGGGGGAGGAGAAGAAGAGAGAGGAGAACAAGAGAGTGATAGAGAGAGTGTGGGCTGGTTGGGCCAAGAACCCTTCGAGGAGTCACTTGGTTCTGCCCAATTGGGCCACAAGGGCCCAATAAACCCAACACAGTCAGCCCAATCACCTAAAGCCAGTTTTTTAATAATTAAGAAAACACAAAAATGCCCCTGAATTTAAATAGATTCTAGAAAATAAAATAAAAGTCCAAAAATTATAAATAAAATATTTTTGGATTCACAATAATCCAAATTATCTAAATAAATTAAGAAATGAAATTTTAGAAATATAATTTTTATTAAGAATTTTGTAATCTATATATTCCTTATGGAATTTTATAAAATTATTGATAGATGATAAAAATAAATAAAAATCACTTTTGTTATATACCAATATTGTAGTATTTTAGAAAAATACTAAACAAATAATTTATATATTTGGTTAATAATAATTCTTAAAGGAATTATTAAATAAGTTAAAGTTAAATAAAAGAAAAGAAAATAAAGAATACAACATTCCATAAATATTAATAATTTATAGTTATAAACTCTTTACTTATGAAAATAGTTTTATAATTTAAAATAATGAGGGAGAATACACACCAAACTAAATGATGCATTACATTACCTTGCATAATCATTTTGCTTCTTTAAATATTGTCCTTACCGGGCAATAATGATGTTTTGTAGACATAGAAGCTCAAGGTTCAGTGCAAGCATCCGACTTCACTACCTTGCAATCACAAGGCAAGTTCATCACTTGCTCATGTCCTTTGAAGAGTCTTTATCAAGTATTTGCAAATTGTGTGTTATCATCTATATTCCAGAAAAAGAAGATATTATTTTCTCAAAATAAATAAATATTAGATATCATCCTAAGTGTTGATATGCCGGAGTAATAGAACTTAGGTTTCTATTTGAAATACTGATGAACAATTAGGGATTAATAACCCATGACATCAGTGATTCTAGCGCCGTATATTACGCGTTAGCCATGATATTTGGAATGGGACGGAGAAGTCAGCTGTATCTTTTTCCTCTCGTATGGAGGCAAGACGACCTTAACGTGACGTTGTGATTCCTTGTGCGGATGCAACATATGGGTGGGCACCCTTACGCCCTACACTTTTGGTGTCTAGATTATCTATGGATGGTGTTTAGGGATTTAGTCCATTTAAATGGTACTATTCCGGGCATCACCAGGTCATAGAGTCTTCGGGAACTCATCGGGGTTTTAGCCTGCCCGAAAGGGGGCTTAACGGAGGTGAGCCGGCCCCGAAGGATCATGCAGACATATGAGGTCGCGGAGAGGGCAGTGATTGGCTTGGACCAACTACTGGGCCCCACATCATGGAATTGTGGATGGGAAAGTACGCCCGGTTGTGCAACAAGGAAGTTGATCTCTCATGGGTAAAGTAACGCACCTCTGCATATTGTAAGAATTGTAACTTGTTACTCCCTGTTACGGGAAGGAGCTACGAACGCGGCAGGAAAGGAACTCCATGAAAATTCTGGTTAACCTGTGAAGGCTGATGGTCATAGATTTTCATAATAAAATCAATCTTTGAAGAAAGATTTACAAAAACTGCATAGTGCCAAGGACTTTTAGTCCGGGGTGGTAGTTAGAGCATCAAACTTCCCACCTTGCATATAATGAACTTGCTAGGTAACGCTGTTACTCATCCTTTCCTTTGAATCCTTGCTTAGACTCTGAGAATCTAGAAGATACTCCAATGTATGCAATTGAGAGCCAAGAGGAGGTCTTCTATGAAGAGCCCAACTTGTATGGAGTCGTAGAAGGGGATGACTACGATATCGTCTACGGAGGAGAGTTCCAAGAGTCTGAATAATTATTATAGTTCTAGGAGCCACTTGAGCCGAGCAACATGAACAATGTATAGCAATAAGTATTTGAGCTCAATTTGGAGTTTAAGTTTTTAATTTGAAACTTCCGCTGAAACACTTATATTTTGGTTTGTAAGTTGAATCTTTTGGAAGTCTTGGACTTCTGGTATTGTAAAAATTATAATGTGTGTATGTTTGTAATATGGACCCACAATGTTTCTATTGTACCACTCTGAGGGATGTGATATTTATGGAACAGTGTTCTGTGGATGTCATGTCAACGACTATAGTGTACTACACATGCAGTGGTATGCTTGGTCACCGCATTAGTTCAACTGCCCTGTAGTTTGCTTAGCCAAGTTTCTTTTTGCCTTTGTGCATGTAATGCTTCCAGGTGAACAAGTATTATTCAGCCACGTAGTGGCTTTTGATGTAAATATAAGTCTCTCTTTTGACTGTTGTCAAATGCCTTGATTTTTATATTCTGCTTGATTGTACACCCTTAGGGTCCTTCGAGTGCTGATCCGATGGTCACACCCTCTACTTTCTTTGGCGCCCATCCGCCGCCTAGTGAGGCTTCGTAGTTGCATGCGTTACGCGATCGCATCCGAAGCCTGGAGAAGGACGTGCTCGTGATTCATGGTCATGCGGATGTGTGGAAGTCCAAGACCGAGCGGGCTGTTGCGAGGGAGGAGTTTATCCTTGAAGAATTTCGGCAAATTGGCGAGCAGCTCCAGTGTAGGTCACCATGAGCCTTTTAGTTTCGACCGCGCCATGCTTTTGTGTCTTCCCACCTGCTGCTTCTTTGTGCAGTTGTGAATCTTATTCCACGGGAAGAGAAATAAAATGTTGCGATTCGAATGAATTTCTTGATGCAACAAGAGTTGGAGGTCGGCGGCTTCTTCTGGATGGACCATGATCAAGCAACTGTGCTCGCAACAGATCAAGACCGTGTCCATCAAGTGCTTTGGATGCTTAAGCGTGCCAGGTCGTCACTCGCGGCAGTCTGGGCCATGATGTTTCCTTTGGATGCGGCTCCCTCTAGTTTCCTGGGCTTGCTGGGAAAATTCTGTGACACGGTAGTCGTGAAGGAGCTCGTACGTCATCAGCTGGTGGCAGGCGTGAAGGCAGCCCTATCATTGATTCGGTTGCATCATCGTGATGTGGACCTGGCGAAGATAGGAGCTGGACCACCTCCGCTTCCAGATGGTATGGCTTGGGATATTTGTCCCCATTATGAGGCAGTGGCGCAGTATGCCGAAGAAATCGTAGATATTTTTGAGGAACAGACGAACGTCTTACTCCAACATGGTTGACTCCTGCAAATATAAAAATAGGATGATGTAAAGTCTATAATTTTCCGAGTGGGCTTTGGTGCCCTATGTAAAATTGTATGTGCTGGCATGTAGTGCTTTATTGACTGTGAATCGTGCATGTCCTTTTCGTTAGCCTGACGTGGTCAGCTACTCAGGGTTTATGCATTGTTGCTGTCAATCGACGAGGTTGTATGGTGAGGTGTAGCCCCCAAGCATATTTTAACGATGTAAATGTATGCAAAGAGAAATTTGGTCCAATGAACTTAGCTTTTATGCATCGTAATGTAGGAGGTACAGTGTTCGGGTGAGTAGCCTGTCTAAATAGCTTTACTGAAAGTAAAATACGACTATGGGTAGAAGCGTCGCAGGTGCGTGACGTTTAAAGGGTTGGAGTATTCGACTAAATATTCGACCTCCTTTAGGCGATAGGCGCCACCTATGATTACTTCGGTGACGACGTAGGGTCATTCCCAGGGGGATTCGAGCTTTACGTGCCCCTTCTGCTTGAGTCGCAGGACGAGATCTCCTTCAACGAAGGATCTTGGGTGTAGCCGGTGGCTGTGGTAATTGCGAAGAATTTGCTGGTACACCGCCGAGCGAGCTACTGCGATGTCGCGAGCCTTGTCCAGTGTGTCGACGGTGTCTTCGAGTGGACCATTGATTCGGCTTCGCTGTAGGTGACAACCCGCGGGGCCCTGTAGCATACTTCAGTAGGTAGTACTTCTTCGGCTCCATACACCATAAAGAAGGGTGTGTAGCCTATAGAGCTGTTTGGTGTTGTGCAGGCTACAAAGGACGGAAGTAGCTCATCCGCCCAGGCTCCCACCGGCCTTTCGAGTGGGCGTAGCAGTTGCTTTTTTATGCCATTTCCAACGAGACCGTTAGCCTTTTGGACCTTCCTATTGGTCTGCGGGTGCGCCACGGAGGCGTATGTGAGGTTGATGTCGATATCTTCACAGAAGTCTTGGAACTCTCCTGAGGTGAAGTTCGAGCCATTATCCATTATGATGATGTGAGGCACCCCGAACCTGTAAACGATGGACTCGAAAAACTTGACGGCGGAGGCGTCGGTTTGGTTAGTGACGGGTATAGCCTCGATCCACTTTGTGAACTTGTCGACTGCTACCAGGAGGAAAACATGTCCCTTGGCAAAGATTTTGGCAGCTTGCCAATCATGTCGAGTCCCTATTGGGCCAAAGGCCACGCCAATGGTATGGGTCACAACTCTGAGCCTGGCGCGTGCGGCTTATCTGTGAAGCTTTGGCAGGCGTTGCATCTCTGGATGATGTCCTTGGCATCGCCCATTATCGTTGGCCAATAGAAGACAGCTTGTAGAGCCTTGGCGACGAGGGCGCGGCTGCCTGCATGGTGGCCACAGATACCTTCATGGATGTCGAGGAGGATTCTCTTCCCGTCACTGTTAGTGACACACCGTTGGAGCACACCCGAGATGCTGCGCTTGTATAGCTTGCCGTTGATGATGGTGAAGGCCTTTGATCGGGGAGCTATGTGTCAAGCATCGGTTGGATCCTCAGGCAGCTATTTGCTTATCAGGTACTTGAGGTACGGTTGAGTCCATGTTTGTTCAACTACCATGACCTGCATGAGGCTTACCAGTTCGATATCTGTATCGAGCTCCTCAGATCCTTCGGTTTTCTCGGGTGGCACAGCCCCCGAGTGTCTTGCGGCTTCGGTTGTGTCTTTTGCTCGAGGAACACACCGGGTGGCACTGGGGCATAGGTGGAGCCAATGTTGGCCAGCTTGTCTTCTTCCTCATTGCTTTCTCTTCCAACATGCCAGAGTTTGCAGCCGTCGAAGTCTCCTTTGAGTGAGTTGTAGAGCGCACGGTATGCGATCATGTTGGCACTATGGGCATCGCACTCGTTCATTGTCTGCTGGACGACGAGGTTGGAGTCACCGTAGATGACGAGGCGTGTGGCGCCACACAACTTGGCCATCCGCATGCCATGTAGGAGTGCCTCGTACTCAGCTTCATTGTTGGATGCGCGGAACTTCATCCGAAGGACATATCTCATCTTGTACCCTTGAGGGGACATCAATATTATTCCGTCTCATGCTCCAGCCTCGTGTTTCGAGCCGTCGAAGTGCATTGTCCAGGACTGGGACATGTCTAGGGTGTCCGGCAACTAGAGCTCCATCCAGTGGATGAGGAAGTCAGGGAGAACCTGAGACTTGATAGCGGTGTGCCTCTCGTAGACGATGTCTTGAGGGTACAGCTTGATGCCCCATAGGTCTACTTGGCCAATAGCTTCGGGGTTGTTTAGGATGTTCGATAGCAGTGCGTCATTGATGACTACGATCTGATGCTCCTAAAATTAGTGACTCTATCAACGAGCCGTCATGAATACGCCGTAGGTGGACTTCTGGTAGTGAGGATACCTCTGCTTTGTTGGGGTAAATACTTCTCTGAGGTAGTAGACTGGGCGTTGCACCCCGTGTCATGGGCTCCCTCTCCTTTGGTGTGACCAGAACTTGAGATGTGGAGAGCAGACGCTTGAGGTCTTCGAATGCCTCATCGGCTTCAGCCGTCCACTCGAATTTTTCGGCCTTGCGCAATAGCTGATAGAAAGGAAGGGCCTTCTTGCCCATGAGTCTGCTGAACCTACTGAGCACCACGATTCGCCCAGCTAACTACTGGACCCCTTTGATGTTCTTGGGCTTCTCCATGGCTAGTATAGCCCTGATTTTTTTGGGTTGGCCTCGATGCTTTGCTGAGAGATGAAGTACCCGAGTAATTGGCCGAATGGGACGCCGAAGGCGCAATTGTCCGGGTTCAGCTTGATCTTGTAGCGATCGAGGTTGTCGAACGTCTTGTGGAGATCGTCGATGAGTGTGTTGGCCTCCTTGGTCTTGATTACTCCATCGTCGACATAGACCTGGATGTTGCGTCTGACCTGGCTCTTCAGGCATGCCTGGATGTGCCTTTCACTACTAGGAAAATGGCTATAGGTAATCAGCACATCCGTGGCTCACATGGTTGAAGTGCCCCACGGCTAAAACAGGCGTGGCTCACCTGTGGGCAGTGCCCTACTAGTAACTAGAACAACCGTGGCGCACATGACTATAGTGCGCCACAGATATGTGTGGGCCAGGGCCCTGTTGGCCGCACGCCAAACATCTGTAGCGCACTATAGTCATGTGCGCCACGGTTGTTAGTGTCAACTGTGGAGCACATGGGGGGTGCGCTACGCCCCCCTCTGCTGTGAAACGGCCACAAACATCTGTGGCGCACTCTGCCTAGTGCGCCACAGGGAGTAGGAACATCTATGGCGCACATGGCATAGTGCGCCACGGATGTTTCTACTCCCAGTGGCGCACTAGGGCCGTGTGCGCCACGGATGTGTCGATTTTTTTAGGACAGCACTTTATGTGCACATGTGTGACCACATCCACCACCCCACACTTCACTTTCCCCTTCTTCTTCCTCCTTAGATCTAGTCGGGATCTTCTCCTTCCCACCTCAATTTCTCCACCCATTCACCATTTTTAGCATGTAAAACTTGCTTTGGATGTTACATAAGTAATAGAGGAAGGTCTCCGGTTTCTCATCTCCTTCTCTGGTCGACGCGCGCACCTCTCCTTTCCATCTTTCTCGCGATCGGTCTCTCATCTCGGTAGGTTGTCCATGTAAGGATGTGTTCATGTGTATATGGATGATGTGCTCATATGTATGTAGATGATCGATGCTCATGATGTGTGTATGGAGAGGATTGATGGTCATATATGTGTGTGTATATGGAGAGTATCGATGATGCTCATGCATGTGTGTATGGAGAGGATAATGATATGTTCATGTGTGTATGGATCGGTCTCTCTCTCTCTCTTGTGTTTGTATGTGAACAAGTTGCCATTTGTTTTGCCAAAATGTTGATTCATTTCCATTTTGGCAAGACTTTGGCATTTCGTAAAGGTCCTAATTTTAGGATAGGTCATGCCGAAATTTTCTATCGACCATTGCATGCATGCATTCATTATGTGGTTCTAATAGACTTCAAAATTGTACTGTGTACACCGTGTAGGCAAAAATGGTCCGCATAATGAGCGAAGGCATTGTGGCTAGATTTTTGAAATGTGCGACGGCCGACATGATACGAAATAACAAGACAGATATAAGATGTTCGTGCAGAAGATGCAAACTCAACTGGGTGATCGACCCAGATTCCGGGAATCTGCAGGCGCACCTGCTCCGCCATGGTTTCATGGATGGATACACTCGTTCGATAAGCGATGACGTAGACGATGGAGACGGTGAAGGTGGCCAACATGACGATGATCATCATCACGGCGAGAACGGGCGAGATGATGAAGAGTCTCCTGGAGATGGTGAAGGTGCGGAAGCAGACCGGGATGATGATGATCTAGATGCCGGAGGAGCAGACGACGATGGAACAACGTCAGGCTGGGTGCAGGACCCTTATGTGCAAGAGCTACTTCTCAAGCAGACGAGTAACACCAGGGCTGCCGCTAGAGAGAAATCCAAGCTTGCGCAACTTGAGAAAGACGCGGTTACTCCATTGTATGAAGGATGCAGGCCCGATGATACCCGGTTGAATGTAACGCTCAAGGCTATGGAGATGAAGGAAAAACACAAATTGAGCGACGCAAGCTTCGACGATATGATGGCATTCTGGCACGATCGTCTCCCGGAGGGGAACACATGTCCAACTAGTATCGAGGATGCCAAGAAAATCGTCTGTCCTCTCGATCTACCGCACGTTAGATATCACATATGCATCAACGATTGCATCATTTATCGGGGCAAGGACGCGGAGAAAACCACATGTCCGGTGTGCGGCGTGAGTCGATACAAGAAAGGGAAGAAATCACCTCGAAAAGTGGTATGGTACTTTCCTATCACTCCTCGTCTGCAGCGCTATTTCGCGGACCCTAAGGAAGCGAAGCTCATGCGATGGCATGCGGAAAGGAAGAAGCCAGGAGATGATGATGATGACCCCGAAAAGGATGAGCTGCTGACGCACCCTTCAGATGCTAGCCAGTGGAAAGCATTGGACCTCGAATTCCCAGAATTCGGTGGAGATTCGAGGAACATCAGGCTTGGTGCGAGCACCGATGGACTCAATCCGTTCGGTAGCCAGAGCAGCACGCACAGCACTTGGCCCGTGTTTGTATGGATGTACAACCTCCCTCCATGGTTGTGCATGAAGAAGAAGTACATACAAATGATTATGCTAATTCAAGGGCCGAAACAACTTGGTACCGACATCAATCTGTATCTCGGGCTGTTGAAAGAGGAGCTAGCCACGTTATGGGAATCTGGAGCCAATACTTACGACGCCATCGCACAAGATTATTTCACTATGAGAGCCGCGTTGGTCACTACGGTGCAAGACTATCCAGGTTGCGGGTATATCTCGGGGCAGGTTATCCAAGGATTCTGCGCATGCGTTAGGTGCATGGATAACACAAGCTATCTCCAACTAGAGAAAGATCCAGGGTCATCGAAAACCGTGTTCTGTAGGGGTTCGTAGCATGGAAAACAAAAATTTTCTATCGCATACAAACAAACAAGCCAAGATCTATCTACTAGATTGTAGCAACGAGTCGATGGAATAACTCACCCTCGAAGATTCCAAAGTGTTTAACGAGAGCAGATTCTCGTGGGTGATGTAGTCGTACTCTTTCCGATCTCAAGATCGCGTAGACGATCCTTCCGGCGCCACGTTCCGGCAGCGCTCCCGTAGTCGGTCACACGTTCGGTACTCGACGAAGACCTTCCTCTCCCTTGTTCCAGCAGGCAGCGGAGGTTGTAGTACTCTCCTCGTGATTCCGGCAGCACAACGGCGTGGTACCGGAGGTAGAGGGGAGATCCCGCAGGGCTTCGCCTTAAGCCGGTGCGAGTATGGTGGAGCTTATGAGAGAGGCTATTAGTGGTCTAGTAATTAGACACACCAATTAGAGGGCTCTAAACCAATTAGAAGGCTCTAAACCAAAATAGCTCTAAACCGGGGTTTAGATCTAGGGTTTAGTTTAGAGGGGTAGGAACTAGTGTGTCTAGAGAGGGGAGCCCTGCCCCTCCCTTTATAGGTGGGAGGGCCGGCGGCCAAGGGGAGGAGTTCCTCCCCAACTCGGCCTTGGGAGGTGCGCCGGCCAAGGGGAGGAACCCTCCTCCAACTCGGCCTCCACCTCTCCTCCTCTTTCTCCTCTTTCCGAAAACTGGCAGTTTGACCGAAAACTGGCAGTTTGACTTTTCCAATTAGGATTTGAATTAACCCTTTATTTCGGACAGCGAGAACACTTAGTACATGATGCAATCATTCCAACATGCAATGACACATTCATGTACCCTTCCCCCTCCGGAGTGCCGGACATTCCGGGACCTTCTAGAATGTTCCCGATGAAAACACCGGAACCATTCCCGAACTCCGAAACGGGACTTTCCTTATATGAATCTTATTCTCCGGACCATTCCGGATCACCTCGTGATATCCCGGATCCCATCCGAGACTCCGAACAACATTCGGTCTCTTTCTCATAATACCATAACTACTCAAACAACGTCGAATCCTTAAGTGTGTCTCCCTACGGTTCGTGAATTATGCGGACATGATCGAGACACTTCTCCGAACAATAACCAATAGAGGAATCTGGAAATTCATATGGCTCCCACATATTTCTACGATTACTTTGCGATCGAATGAACCACTTACATACGATACCAATTTCCCTTTGTCTCACGATATGTTACTTATCCGAGGTTATGATCGTCGGTATCTCTGCATACCTAGTTCAACCTCGTTACTGATAAGTACTCTTTTCTCGTTCCCGTGATATGTGATCCCTTGTGACCAAGTCACATGCTTGCAAGCTAATTGGATGACATTTCACCGAGAGGGCCCAGAGAATATCTATCCGTCATGTGGATGGACAAATCCCACTCTTGATCCATGTGTTTCAACCAATACTTTCCGAACACTCAATGCCACCTTTATAGCCACCCTGTTACGGTGTGGTGTTTGATGATATCAAAGCATCCATCTGGTAAAGGTGATATGCATGATCTCATGGTCGAAGGAATTAGGTTACTATGTATCAGAAAGCATATAGCAATTGAACTATTGAAATGACTTGATCTTTATGCTACGCTTGTCTATAGGAGTATGTCCACCATATCATTCTCCTAACGATATGATCTTGTTGTTGATAACATCTCAATGTTCATGACAAAGAAACCACATCATCAATCAACCAACAAGCTAGTGAAGTATAGAGGCTATACTAGGGACTTCAAATTAAGTTTACAAATCACACAAGTATTAATGGTTTCCTTGTTAATACTATTATAGCATGAATGCAAACATTTATCATAAACACAAAGATATATAATAATAACTATATTTATTATTGCCTCTAGGGCATATCTCCAACAGTCTCCCACTTGCACTAGAGTCATCTAATCTAGATTACATGGTAATATACCGAACACCCATGGCAGTTTGGTGTTGGTCATGTTTTGCCCTCGGGAGAGGTTTAGTCAACGGATCCGCCACATTCAGATCTGTGTGTACTTTGCAAATCTTTATATCCCCATCCTGGATATGTTCTCGAATAGCGTGAAAACGCAGCTTGATATGCTTCAGCTTCTTGTGTGACCTTGGTTCTTGCGCATTGGCTATGGCGCCCATGTTATCACAGTAGATAGACATTGGGTCCAGCGCACTAGGAACCACACCCAGCTCTGTAATGAACTCTTTCATCCATATCGCTTCTTGTGAAGCCTCCGAAGCAGCCATGTATTCCGATTCAGTTGAAGATCTCGCCACAACGCTTTGCTTTGCACTCCTCCAGCTAACTGCTGCACCATTCAAAATAAATACGTATCCAGATTGTGATTTAGAATCATCCGGATCGGTGTTCCAACTAGCATCGGTGTAACCATTAACAACGAGCTGTTCATCACCTCCATAAGAAAGAACCATATCCTTAGTTCTTCTCAAGTACTTAAGGATGTTTTTGACCGCTGTCCAATGATCCACTCCTGGATCACTTTGATATCTGCTAGTTAGACTAACAGCATATGCGATGTCGGGTCTAGTACATAGCATGGCATACATTAGAGATCCTATGGCTGAGGCATAGGGAGTCTTACTCATCCTTTCTCTATCTTCTGCCGATGTCGGACTTTGAGTTTTACTCAAGGTCGTATTGGGCAACATGGGCAAGAACCCTTTCTTGCTTTCTTCCATTCCAAACTTCTTTAGAACTTTGTCCAAATATGTACTTTGTGACAATGATATTTGGCGTTTCGATCTATCTCTATAAATCGTTATGCCTAATATGTAAGCTGCTTCGCCAAGATCCTTCATTGAAAAACTATTATTCAAATATTCTTTGACACTATTAAGAAGGTCTACATCATTCCCAATCAATAATATGTCATCCACATATAGTATTAAGAACGCTACAGAGCTCCCACTCACTTTCTTGTAAATACAAGCTTCTCCATAAGTTTGTATAAAACCAAAACTTTTGATTACCTTATCAAAACGTTGATTCCAACTTCGGGATGCTTGCTTCAATCCATAGATGGACCGTTGAAGTTTGCATACCTTGTTAGCATCTTTAGGATCGACAAAACCTTTGGGTTGCATCATATACAATTCTTCATCAATGTCTCCATTGAGGAATGCTGTTTTGACATCCATCTGCCATATCTCATAATCATAATATGCAGCGATTGCTAACATAATCCTCACAGACTTTAGCTTCGCTACTGGTGAGAAAGTCTCATCGTAGTCAACTCCTTGAATTTGTCGAAACCCTTTTGCGACAAGTCGAGCTTTATAGACAGTAACATTACCATCAGCATCTGTTTTCTTCTTGAAAATCCATTTGTTCTCGACAGCCTTCCGGCCATCCGGTAAGTCCACCAAAGTCCATACTTGGTTTTCGTACATGGATCCAATCTCGGATTTCATGGCTTCTTGCCATTTATTGGAATCTGGGCTCATCATCGCTTCCTCATATGTCTCGGGATCATCGGTGTTGTCCACCAACATGACATTCATAACGGAATCATACCAATCTGGAGTGGTACGAGTTCTCGTTGACCTCCGAGGCTCTGTAGCAACCTCAACCGAAGTTTCATGATCACTATCATTAGCTTCCTCCCTCATTGGTGCAGGCACCACAGGAACTTCTTCCGGTGCTGCGCTACTCGCAATTTCGAGAGAAGGTTCGACAACCTCGTCGAGTTCTACTTTCCTTCCAGTCACTTCTTTCGAGAGAAATTCCTTCTCTAGAAAGGATCCATTCTTGGCAACAAAGATTTTGCCTTCGGATCTATGATAGAAGGTATACCCAATAGTTTCCTTCGGGTATCCTATGAAGACGCATTTTTCCGCTTTGGGTTCAAGCTTGTCCGGCTGTAACTTCTTTACATAGGCTTCGCACCCCCAAATTTTAAGGAACGACAATTTAGGTTTCTTCCCAAACCATAATTCATACGGTGTCGTTTCAACGGATTTAGATGGTGCCCTATTTAAAGTGAATGCGGCTGTTTCTAATGCATAACCCCAAAATGATAGCGGTAAATTTGTAAGTGACATCATAGAACGAACCATATCTAAGAGAGTTCGATTACGACGTTCAGACACACCATTACGCTGTGGTGTTCCCGGCGGTGTCAACTGCGAAAGTATTCCACATTTCTTCAAATGCTCGCCAAACTCGTAACTTAGATATTCACCTCCACGATCAGAACGTAGAAATTTAATCTTCTTGTTACGTTGATTCTCTACCTCACTTTGAAACTCCTTAAACTTCTCGAAAGTTTCGGACTTATGTTTCATGAAATAGATATACCCATATCTACTCAAGTCATCCGTGAAGGTAAGAACATAACGATAACCACCGCGCGATGCTACACTCATTGGACCACACACATCGGTATGTATGATTTCCAATAAGTCCGTAGCTCGCTCCATCATACCAGAAAATGGAGTCTTAGTCATTTTACCCATCAGACATGCTTCGCATCTTTCAAGTGATTCAAAATCAAGTGATTCAAGAAGTCCATCGGAATGGAGTTTCTTCATACGCTTCACTCCAATGTGACCAAGACGACAGTGCCACATATAGGTTAAGTTATCGCTTGATTTCAAACGTTTAGCTTCAATGTTATTAATATGTGTATTTCCACTATCGAGATTCAATATGAATAGACCATCTATCAAAGGTGCATGTGCATAAAACATATTACTCATATAAATCGAACAACCATTATTCTCGGATTTAAACAAGTAACCGTCTCGCAATAAACAAGATCCCGATATAATGTTCATGCTCAACGCAGGCACCAAATAACAATTATTTAAGTATAAAACTAATCCCGATGGTAGATGAAGAGGTAGCGTGCCGACCGCGATCACATCAACCTTTGATCCGTTTCCTACGCGCATCGTCACCTCGTTCTTCGCTAGCTTTCGTTTATTCTGCAGCTCCTGTTTCGAGTTACAAATATGAGCAACCGAACCAGTATCAAATACCCAGGCACTACTACGAATACTAGTGAAATACACATCAATAACATGTATATCAGATATACCTTTCTTCTTGATGTTGCCGTTCTTCAAATCCGCCAAGTACTTTGGGCAATTCCGCTTCCAGTGACCTTCTCCCTTGCAGTAAAAGCACTCAGTATCAGGCTTGGGTCCAGCCTTGGTCCTCTTCGTCAGCATGGTAGCTTTCTTACCACCCTTCTTGAAGTGTCCCTTCTGCTTAGACTTGCCTTTCTTGAATTTGGTGGTCTTATTGACCATCAACACTTGGTGCTCTTTCTTGATCTCCACTTCTGCAGATTTTAACATAGCAAATAGTTCTGGCAACTCTTTGTTCATGTTCTGCATGTTGTAGTTCATCACAAAGTTCTTGTAACTTGGTGGTAGTGATTGGAGGATGCGGTAAACTCCCAAAGTATTAGGAATCACTATACCCAAGCTTTGAAGTTTATTCGCGTGCCCAGACATTTTAAGCACATGCTCACTGACGGAGCTACCCTCTTCCATCTTGCAGTTAAAGAACTTTTCAGAAGCTTCATAACTTTCAATTGCCGCATGAGTCTCAAAAATTAATTTGAGATCCTCGACAATATCATATGGGTCTGACTCTTCAAACCTTTTCTGAAGCTCCGATTCTAAACCATACAAGATAGCACACTGAACTATGGAGTACTGATTCTTCCGAGCGAGGTAAACATTCTTTACTTCATCGGAAGCATCAGCTGCAGGTGGGTCACCTAGCGGTGCATCCAGCACATAGGTCAAATTACCAGCTGTGAGGACAATCCTCAAATTGCGGAACCAATCCGCGAAGTTGCTTCCATTGTTTTTCAACTTTTCTTTCTCTAGGAACGCATTAAAATTGATGGTAGGGGCTGCCATTGATCTACAACATATTTGCAATAGTTTAGACTAAGTTTATGACAAATTGAGTTCAAATTAATTAATGAAATTAAACTAGGTGAACTCCCACTCAAAACAACATCCCTCACATTGTTTTAGTGATCACACGAACCAAATCCACTACATCAACACCGATCATCACGAGAGCTGATATAGTTTTAATGGCGAACAATCATCATGTTCATCATATCTACTATATGATTCATGCTTTGCCTTTCGGCGATCCGTGTTCCTGAGGCCATGTCTGTACATGCTAGGCTCGTCAAGATCAAACCTTAGCTACCGCATAAGCAAATCTGGCTTGCTTACGTTGTATTCACCCGTGGAATCAAAGACACCCGATCATCACGTGGTGCTTCGAAGCAACAAGCTTTAGCAACGGTGCTAACTAAGGGCGAACACTTTAGAACTTGAAATTTATGTGCATGAGGGATCATCTTATAATGCTACCGTCGTCTACTAAGCAATACAAGATGCATAAAGGATTAACATCACATGCAATTCATAATATGTGATATGATATGGCCTTTCTTCTTTGTGCTTCCGATCTCCATCTTCAAGCACGAACATGATCTCCATCATCACCGGCATAGCATCAAGATCAATGACGCTTCTTCATGGTTGTCGTCCACCAGCTTCAACTATTACAACTATTTTGAATAGACACGCAGGTCTTAACAGAAATTAAAGACAACCATATGGCTCCTGCCGGTTGCCAACTTACAATAAGGAACATTGCATACATCAAATATAATCACAATCATGGCCATATCACATCACTGCACACCCCTGCAAAACAAAGTTAGACGCTTCTACTTTCTTTGCATATTTTACGTGGTTTGGGGCTTTCCATAAGTGTCGTTCTAACTTACGAACAATAACCACAACATTGATACTAGCATTGTTGATCACCCGTTGTAAATTGGATCTTTACTATGCTAGGAGAAACAGGCACCCGCAAAGCCACTTATGCAAAAACGAGTTGCATGTCAAGCGTGGAGCAAGTCTCATGAACGATGTCATGTAAGGTTAGCCCGGGCCGCTTCATCCCAACATACCGCAAGATGCAAAGTACACAAAAAGCAATCTACAATAAAAGCATCAACGCCCACAATGACCATTGTGTTCTACTCGTGCAACAGATCTACATATAGACACGGCTCTGATACCACTGTAGGGGTTCGTAGCATGGAAAACAAAAATTTTCTATCGCATACAAACAAACAAGCCAAGATCTATCTACTAGATTGTAGCAACGAGTCGATGGAATAACTCACCCTCGAAGATTCCAAAGTGTTTAACGAGAGCAGATTCTCGTGGGTGATGTAGTCGTACTCTTTCCGATCTCAAGATCGCGTAGACGATCCTTCCGGCGCCACGTTCCGGCAGCGCTCCCGTAGTCGGTCACACGTTCGGTACTCGACGAAGACCTTCCTCTCCCTTGTTCCAGCAGGCAGCGGAGGTTGTAGTACTCTCCTCGTGATTCCGGCAGCACAACGGCGTGGTACCGGAGGTAGAGGGGAGATCCCGCAGGGCTTCGCCTTAAGCCGGTGCGAGTATGGTGGAGCTTATGAGAGAGGCTATTAGTGGTCTAGTAATTAGACACACCAATTAGAGGGCTCTAAACCAATTAGAAGGCTCTAAACCAAAATAGCTCTAAACCGGGGTTTAGATCTAGGGTTTAGTTTAGAGGGGTAGGAACTAGTGTGTCTAGAGAGGGGAGCCCTGCCCCTCCCTTTATAGGTGGGAGGGCCGGCGGCCAAGGGGAGGAGTTCCTCCCCAACTCGGCCTTGGGAGGTGCGCCGGCCAAGGGGAGGAACCCTCCTCCAACTCGGCCTCCACCTCTCCTCCTCTTTCTCCTCTTTCCGAAAACTGGCAGTTTGACCGAAAACTGGCAGTTTGACTTTTCCAATTAGGATTTGAATTAACCCTTTATTTCGGACAGCGAGAACACTTAGTACATGATGCAATCATTCCAACATGCAATGACACATTCATGTACCCTTCCCCCTCCGGAGTGCCGGACATTCCGGGACCTTCTAGAATGTTCCCGATGAAAACACCGGAACCATTCCCGAACTCCGAAACGGGACTTTCCTTATATGAATCTTATTCTCCGGACCATTCCGGATCACCTCGTGATATCCCGGATCCCATCCGAGACTCCGAACAACATTCGGTCTCTTTCTCATAATACCATAACTACTCAAACAACGTCGAATCCTTAAGTGTGTCTCCCTACGGTTCGTGAATTATGCGGACATGATCGAGACACTTCTCCGAACAATAACCAATAGAGGAATCTGGAAATTCATATGGCTCCCACATATTTCTACGATTACTTTGCGATCGAATGAACCACTTACATACGATACCAATTTCCCTTTGTCTCACGATATGTTACTTATCCGAGGTTATGATCGTCGGTATCTCTGCATACCTAGTTCAACCTCGTTACTGATAAGTACTCTTTTCTCGTTCCCGTGATATGTGATCCCTTGTGACCAAGTCACATGCTTGCAAGCTAATTGGATGACATTTCACCGAGAGGGCCCAGAGAATATCTATCCGTCATGTGGATGGACAAATCCCACTCTTGATCCATGTGTTTCAACCAATACTTTCCGAACACTCAATGCCACCTTTATAGCCACCCTGTTACGGTGTGGTGTTTGATGATATCAAAGCATCCATCTGGTAAAGGTGATATGCATGATCTCATGGTCGAAGGAATTAGGTTACTATGTATCAGAAAGCATATAGCAATTGAACTATTGAAATGACTTGATCTTTATGCTACGCTTGTCTATAGGAGTATGTCCACCATATCATTCTCCTAACGATATGATCTTGTTGTTGATAACATCTCAATGTTCATGACAAAGAAACCACATCATCAATCAACCAACAAGCTAGTGAAGTATAGAGGCTATACTAGGGACTTCAAATTAAGTTTACAAATCACACAAGTATTAATGGTTTCCTTGTTAATACTATTATAGCATGAATGCAAACATTTATCATAAACACAAAGATATATAATAATAACTATATTTATTATTGCCTCTAGGGCATATCTCCAACATGTTCATGGCGCACCGGAGGTGGCTCGGCAAGAATGATCCATGGAGAAAACGTGGAGACCTGTTCGATGGCAAATCAGAGACCCGAGGAATCCCAGAGCGTAGGAGCAGCGAAGAAGTGGAAGAGTTGCTGAAAAACTGGAAAGATTGTCCTAAGCCTGGAAAGAAGCGAAAGAGGCAGCAACAAGACAAGCCGCTGATGAAGGTATGGAAAACAAGGTCTGTTTTCTGGGAGTTGCCATACTGGAAGTTTCTCCGCACGCCTCATAGCCTCGACATCATGCATATCACGAAAAACGTGTGCGAGAGTCTGGTCACCACCATAATCAACATGCCAGATAGGACGAAAGATGGTCCGAAAGCAAGGCACGACCTGATATGCTTGGGTATCCGGAAGGAGCTTCACGGAGGACGCACTACTCCTGATGATCAGGAAGATGACGATGATCATGAGTCGGAGACGACACAAGGTCGTCGGAAGGGTAAAAAGTTCAAGAAGAACGAATATTACTGCCCTCATTCTTGCTTCACTCTAATCCAGGATGAGATCAAACAGTTTTTCAAGTGCCTTCTAGGAGTCAAATTTCCTTACGGCTACGCGGGCAAGATAAGCAGATACCTAGACGAGGCGAAGCAGAGGTTCAGTGGCATGAAGTCTCACAACTGTGCCGTGCTAATGACGCAGGTACTTCCGGTCGCACTAAGAGGGATAATGGACGAGCACGTCCGTGAAACGTTATTTGGCCTATGCAAGTTTTTCGAAGTCATCTCTAGGAAGTCGATTGGCGTGAATCAGCTCAGGAGGCTACAGGAGGAGGTCGTGGTGATACTATGTGAGCTTGAGGTCTACTTCCCACCCGCATTCTTCGACATTATGGTGCATCTGCTGGTCCATGTCGTGGAGGACATCGTACAACCCGGGCCGATGTTCCTCCGCAGCATGATGGCGTTCGAAAGGATGAACGGACACATCAAAAGATACGTTCGCAACAGGTCCCGTCCAGATGGAAGCATAGCCAAGGGCTTTCTGGCCGAAGAGTGCATCTCTTTCTGCACGAATTATCTAGACATCGAGAACCCTGTCGGTCTTCCCGTCAACAGGCACCTTGGCAAGCTCGACGGATCTGGTCACCGAGAGGGTCGTCGCATACTGCATGCAGACTTCGATTTTCGACGCGCAGACTTTGATCGAGCAAACCTTGTCGCGCTACAGCATTTAGAACTGGTCGATCCTTGGGTACATAAGCACAAAAGGTTAATCGAGAAGAAGTACAGTGACCGGGGCATACAGAGGACGCAGGGAGAAATAATCAAAGAGCACAACTCAGATTTCACGCGTTGGTTTAGGCAGACGCTCCTTGATAATCCCCCGCGATCGCATTCTTCTGACACGGAAAAGATCATATTCACCTTGTCGCAGGGACCGATGCAAAACCTGGTGACCTATCAGGCGTATGATATCAATGGCTACACATTCTACACGGAGGAAAAGGACGACAAGTGTGATTATCAGAACTCAGGCGTAACGTCGGAATTCTACACCGATGACAACGTGAAGGAAAGATTATACGGAAGAATCGAGGAGATCTAGGAGCTCGACTACTGTGGAGAAAAGGTGCCGATGTTCCGTGTCAGATGGGCAAAGAGCGTCGAAAGAGAAGACCGGTATTTCACAACCATGGTTATACCCGAAGCAGCCAAATCCAAGGCTGCCGGTGCAAACGTGGCCACGAAAAATGAACCGTGGGTACTGGCTACCAAAGTGGACCAATGTTTTTTCATTACCGACCCGACAAAGCCTAGCCGTGTTGTCGTGAGGAGAGGAAAAAGAGACATCATCGGAATGGATGGAGTCGCCAACGAGCAAGACTTCGACCAGTACGGCGATCCAAAGATTGAAGATGACGACGACTACGATGCAGCAACATACATCACAAGAAGAAAAAGGACAACCCTACCCAAAAAAGGTAGCCCGTTCGAAAGAAGAAACATTAAAGTGCCGGGGCTAAATTATTCAACCGCGACAAAGAAGGGAAAAAAGATTGTAAAACGCTAGCTCAAAAAATATTATAAAACGCGTGGTCAAAAAAGATTGTAATATTCATGGACAAATTATTATGAAATTTAGTTATACTTTGAATCATATTTGTAACACTTTTATGACATATATCACCACTTTTGGGCATTTTTGGAATATTTAAAAGTATTTTAAAAACAAAACAAAACTTGTATGGCATATATCACCACTTTTGGGCATTTTTTGGAACATTTAAAAGTATTTTTAAAATAAAAATAAAAAAGTGGAGCACCAGGATTCGAACCTGGGTGCTCATAGTTTAGAATAGAGCTAAGGGGCAGAACCAGTGGGATAGACAAGAGTTGTTGCTAGAAGGAGCACTGGACTGTTGTTATAGAGTGGTTAGATCCCAGATAGGCGTAGCGCACTAGCCCGAGTGCGCTACAGACATCCGTAGCGCACTCTGGCATAGTGCGCTACGCCTATCTGGGTTTTATCCATGTCATCGATTCCAATCCTCCATCTCTCTCACACTCGCTCATCCCCATCCCCAGCCCGATCGATCCCCTCCGCCGCCTCCAGCCGATCCCGCGCCGCTGCCGCTCGTGGAGTAGGACGCCCGTGCCGCTGCTGCTCGTGGAGGAGGAAGCCCGCGCCCGCGTGGCTCGTGGAGGAGGAAGCCCGCGCCGCTCGAGGAGGAGGAGGCCCGCGTCTGCCGATCCGTGGAGGTCACCGCTGCTCGTGGAGGAGGAAGCCGCCGCCGCTCGAGGCTGAGGAGGAGGAGGCCGCTGTCTCGCCCGCGCGCTCGTCATCGTCCTCGTCTTAGAGGTGAGCCTTCTCCCCTTTCTCCCTCTCTCCCTATCTCCACAGGTTAGGGTTCATGGGCTCCAGCAGTAGCATGGTTCATCTCTGTTTACAGTAGCAAGATCTTTGTGTTGTTCATGGTTAGCAGTAGCATGGTTCATGGTCTCCAACAGTAGCAAGATCTCCATTGGTTACAGTAGAAAGTCACCATGGATTCTCCACAGATGCAGAAATGTGATTTAGAAATCAAGATTTTCTAAATGCTAGTACTAGGTGAAAAGCAGACTCATGATATTGCTCACATATGTAGGCAATTAGCTTTAATCAAACTTCCAAAGTTTTAGTTGACAGAAACAGAGATGAACCATGTAGTTGACAGAAACTGAATGCTATTTTCTCTGTTCAGAGATGAAACAGAGATGAACCATGTAGTTGACAGAAACAGAGATGAACCATGTAGGTGGAAAGAATAAGTTATTTTCTCTGTTCAGGTCATTTCCATCATATGAGCACAACTGAATGCTATTTTCTTTTTTCAAGAGACCTAGCAGGCTTTAGTTGACGGAAACATGTATGCTTGGGTTTTAGTTGCTGCTGTGTATTCTCATATGTGTTATTTTCTTTTTTCAAGAGACCTAGCAGGATTTAGTTATTTTCTTTCCATCATATGCTTGGTGCCTGGTGAATCCAGATGATAAGTGTAAATGCCCATTGCTTGATGTGGCTGGGCATGTTGATGCATTCTTAACCAATGTGTTTTCTACCTAGATGTTTTTGTGGTGAGTTTTTATGAATCACTCAATGTACTGATTTTTATTGCTTTATACATAAGATAAAAACCTGAACATCTGAACTCCATTGCATTTACAAGGCCATTGCGACAGATCTAACTTGAAGTCTCTACGGGTGTTCTATGACTATATGATCCCTAGAGTGTTGGCTAGGAATTGTTCACAAGTACTGTTTGTGGTGTAGGAATATGTCTAGGAAAATGATTTGTTCTCTGTTAAATCTGACAGTGTAATAATATGTAGTTGTGATTCCTAGAGTTTATGCTAGGAGGATTCCTAGAAAATGATTTGTTCTCTGTTAAATCTGACAGTGTTAAATCTGACAGTGTAATAATATGCTAGGAAAATGAATTGTTATGCATATTTGATTCCTGGATTATCCTCTAGGAAAATAATAGAAGTTATTTTTTTGAATAACTTGAGGCTAGCTAATGAAGAATAATGTGTATCATGGCTTCTGTTGGCTTGGGCTGCTACTGTTGTGCCCAGGTAGCATGACTTGTGGTTGTAGCAATAGTGGGTAGTTGATGTTGGTGTCCAAAAGATAGAAATCTAGCTCATTATGCAAAAGGCTGAAGCTAGTTGGGTTGGATAAAACTGTTAAGTTTACCATTGTGGTGCCTCCCCTAGGAGTGTGCACAGGGCTAAACATCTCAGATGTTGACTGCTGGATTTCTTGGTTTGGCCTCTGATGCAAAGGCCGAGGCCAAATCCTTCTAAGATAAGAATAGATACTTTGTTGGCCTTTACTCCAAAACTTTACTTAAAATGATAAGGTCAGGTAGATAATAACCCTGGTGATGAAATACTCCAAAACTTCTCGAAGAGGAGTGATGAAATGTTCCTGGTGATGAAAATACATGGTTAAAACTTGCTTATTTGCTTATCTGGTCCTGGTGATGAAATGCTCTTGGTGTTATTTGCTCCTGGTGATGAAATGCTCCTGGTGTTGAATGCTATAATATGCATGTATATTATATAATGACAGGTGCTTATTTGCTTGATGTCATATTTGCTTGCTATCATATAATGACAGGTGCTTATTCTTTGCTAATTGTGCTTGAGCTTGTATGGAGGAGTTTATTATGTCGTGTATGCAGGTTCTTGTATGAAATGAGTCCTGATTTTTGCTGAAATGTTGATTAACTTCCGTTTCGGCAGAAATCGGGCACTCCTAGTTTAAGAAAATTAGCAAAGGTCATGCCGGATTTTTCCGTGCATTTAACCAATTATTTGTTTTTTATTAGTGCAAAGATGTGTGGCAACGACGAGGCTGGATGTTCTAAGCGCATCAGCGCTGAAGGAGAACTCAGACCTCAGAATAAACAATTGACATTCTGGGAGGCGGCCCAGCGGCTAGAAGACGATGAAGAATACCATCCTTCGAAGAGCGAGGATGATGAGATGGAAGACGCGGAGGAATAAGCCGAAGGAACGGCGGACGATGAAACCACTGATGGCGGCGAGGGCACAGGGAGTGGTAGCAACCCTCCTAAGAAGAAGAAGAAGAAGAAGCCGAAGGACCGGCGCCCGAACACGGTCGGCACGGTCAGGGAGGAAATTACCGAAGTGATCCCATCAGGGGTTCCTTTGGAGCGCGACCTTGTCGTCAAAGGGTACGGTGGGCAAGTGGCGGCGATCACCCAGACAACCATCTCGATCAACACCGAGAATCTCCGGCATAAAGATAATGGCCACTTGCGCACACTCCTCTTCGAGAAGCTGCACGCAAGATACAAGTTCCCCGCTAAGTATCAGAACACAAATTATCATGGGAATGAAGTAAACAAATCCGCCCTCACAAAGATGAGCACCGCCCTGGCCAGCTGGAGAACCCGGATAAATAAGAAGATCTATAAAGAAGGCAAAAGTCTCGAGGAGATCCAGAAGATTGACCCGTAGATCACCGAAGATCAGTTCCGGGAGTTCAAGGAGAGGTGTGAATTCGAAAGAGCCCTGGCCAATAGTAATCGGGGAAAGGTGCCGCAGGCGATGAATATAGGTCATCACCATCTCGGATCTGGTGGATACAGAACCGCGGAGGCCAAATGGAATAAGGAGGACGAAGAGTATAGATCCAAGGGGATAGAAAACCCCTTTTCTAAATTCGAACCCGGGCAGGTTCGAAACTTCATCAGGGCCCGTTACCATGTGGACCCAAAAACCAAACAACTCACCGCAGATCCTGCGGTGAAGGAATTCGAGGAAATTGTGGTAAGTATAATATAATTACCGCGGATCAACTCGATTGCAATCTAATCGATGATCTAAATGATTCACTGTTACTTCTTCTGCAGGAGGAGGAAATTGTTGCTAGTCATGGATCCCAGGGGTCGACGGCGGCCACCCGGTGGGATAACCCTTTTAACAGGGCGATGAACCGGGCCAAGAAAATAGAGCGGTTACGAAGAAGCCGTCGTCGGCTGGCCGTCTAGCCGGCCTCGGGGGTAAGAATTGGGTGCATCATTTTGGTCCACCGCCGAGGACGCATGTGGCGCCGTCGGGAAGGAGCGAGGAGGAAAACCGCGAGGTTCAATAACTTAAGGCACAAGTGGCGCGGATCCCGCATATCGTCCAAGACAACCTGGCAATCACCCTCATGTCCTTCCTGCCTACCTTGGTGGAGTCAATAGCGAACTGGAGTGCGGGTGGTCGAGTAGGGCCGTGCCCGATTCCAAGCATGGTCAGCAGCCACTCGAACAACGCGACGCCGACGAATCAGGCGAACTACGTGTTCGTGACTCCGCCCGCTAGCACCGCGGCGCCGCAAGTGTTGGTGACTCCCCCTGCCATCACCGCGGCGCCGGAGTACATGTTGGTCCCCCCTGCCATCGTCGCGGCGGCACCGGAGCTCCAAGCACCCGTCGGTAGGGAGAATACATCGGCGGCCAGCACCGCGCCATCAAGCAGCCCTTCCGTCTCTTGCACGCCCGTCGCCGTATGTGGTGCGTCGACATTAGCCGATCTCGACGCCATCACGGTAAACAAATTGCTTTAATTACTGCCTTTCATGCCATCTATTACTCTTATGGCATCTCTGACGACGCCGTACATGTTTTTCGCAGACAGATGTTCCTTGCACTCTCTTATGCTACGTGAACAACGAGCTGAGGGATGTTGCCAAGGGTACCATCGTTCAACCCTTGCAGCGCACGTTCTACTCAAGGCCGATGTCAGATAGCGTGCACAGGGTTAAAATTAGTCGGGTGCTAAGGGGCTGCGACGACCTGGAACCTCCCATTCAACCCCCAGGAGCGGATGAAGAAGAGTCGTCTGTCCTCAGAACTTGCTTCGGCTTATTCTTGCTATGGCCAAAGAGCATGATCCGTTTGGGGACGGCGGGGGCCATCACGCCACAGACAACAGCACCGCCTGTCGTGCCAGCGACAAGCGGTGGCAAGGCCCCCTTACCGCCCTCGCCGTCACCTCCACGCAGTGGGTCGGATGATCATGTTGATGATATGCACATGGCGCAGGATCCGGCCGAGGACGACGAAGACTGGAATGATCACTTCTTCAGCACTCAGTTTGGCAACGAAGAAGACCAAGCTGGTGTCCCCACAGAGAAAGCCACTATCACCAAGCGTCTATTTGGTTCTCAGGAGACGCCTCCAGCTTGCGCCTTTACAGAGCCAGCTGATACAACCAACCGGCCCTTTATTCTAAGCCCTGACACACTACATAGGGCGGTCGGTGCTCAGATTGCGGTGCCTGCCCGCTCTCCAAAAGGAAAAAAGGGCAGGAAAAGAAAATCTAGCAGCTCGAGCCAGCCGGTGGCGTCAACAACTGCGAATCCGATCAGGTTTCGGGACGGGCCACCAAGACCCGAGGGTATTATGTGGAGGATTCATGTGGCGGGTGAGCCCATGCTACCTAAGAATTTGCGGAAGCTCGCCAGTTCGGAACTGCAGAGTGTGCATGACGGCCTGCTGACGATAGAGAGACGCCTTCTATCGGAGAAAGATCCCT
Organism: Avena sativa; assembly: GCA_916181665.1. Lineage (NCBI taxonomy): Eukaryota > Viridiplantae > Streptophyta > Magnoliopsida > Poales > Poaceae > Avena > Avena sativa. Next base: position 355,701,026 of record OV702295.1, read on the forward strand.
CACACCCGGTATTCGTGGTTAAGGTGCCACCAGGCTTGGGCTTCGTCGACAATGCCCTTGCGGATCTGTTCTTACTGCGGTTCGACGACATCTTCAATATGTTCCACCTATACCCGCTGCACTATACCATGGTCCGTCTGTTTTCTCTCAGCCTGGCCATGCAGATCATTAGAGAGAACACACCGGGCATCGCTATGGTGGACCCCTACTACATGCGTGACGGCTGCTTGGGTTCCCCCGCCGAACAACGTATCGTGGCCTCATACCTAAAAAGAATCCTCGTGGCGAACAAGACAAAGGAATACATTCTCGTGCCTTACTTTCCCAAGTAAGTCATTATTCACTCGCCACCGTCGATTGGCTTTATTAGATCATCATCATTCTTTTTCCAACACATTCCATTTGAATTTTTTGCGCAGAGATGAACACTGCACGCTCATCTCCTTATCGCCGAAGCATTCCCACGCCACGTATTTTGACTCGGGGAGTCTAGAAAAGAAGAAAAACTACGACACGATCCAGGAAGTTCTGGATGATGCTCTCACTGGCTTTGCCTCGATGGAAGGCACCACCTTCGTGCGCACGAAGGTCAAGTTCGGCAGGCACGTCTTCAACCACGTAACGGAGTTCCCCTGCGTGAAGCAGCCGGAAAACAGTAAGAAGGAAGCCTACTACGCACTCCATCACATGAGGGCATTCCTACTTGACCAGCAGAATTCTACGCTGCTAGATCATCTCAAACAGTGGGCCGAAGCAAAGGCCAAGATCAATGATTTGGATATTAGACAAGAGATGTATCGCATCCAGCAGCAGTTTGCGGCAATCATCTTTCGTGATGTCATGACTTCGGGGAGGATCTTCTACGGAGGAAATATCCCGAATAACCGTGACATAGAAGATCGCCTAGAGATGCAGGGTGACTATAGGAAGTTCATGACGAGACAAGGCGTCCTCCCGTTCCCTAAGCCGATCCAGAAGGCTTGATGTTGGCCTAGTTGTAGTTACAAACTATAGATGACCTTTGTGTGTGTGTGGACAAGTGTACTTATCTTATTAGGTTTATAAATCATCGCTTACTTATTTTGCTTATTATTATTATATATCAATCAATGCTTGGTTTTTTTGCTTACTCTTTGGTCCTTTGCTCAATTTGGTCCTTTTTTTCCTTACTCTTTTTTCGAGAATAATGCCGATGATTGAAATGTCGTGGCACACTATATATGTGAATGTGCTACGATGGGATTGTGAGCCTTGTGATATGCACAAGTCCAGGTCTTGTGCATCCTACTTGGCTCACCGTTCCATCGTAGCATATTCCTGTGTCCAACGACCTATGTATATATATGAGGCATTCTTTTCGAGTTATTTTTGTCTTTTTCGAGAATAATGCCGATGATTGAAATGTCGTGGCACAATATATATGTGAATGTGCTATGACGGGATAGTTAGCCTTGTGATATGCACAAGTCCAGGAATTGTGCATCCTACTTTGCTAACTGTTCCGTCATAGCATATTCCTATGTCCAACGACCTAGCTAGTTATATATGGGGCATTCTTTTCGAGCTACTTTGGTCTTTTTCGAGAATAATGCCGATGATTGAAATGTCGTGGCACACTATATATGTGAATGTGCTACGATGGGATTGTATGCCTTGTGCTATGCACAAGTCCAGGTGTTGTGCATCCTACTTGGCGTACGGTTCCATCATAGCATATTCCTGTGTCCAACGACCTATGTATATATATGAGGCATGCTTTTTGAGTTACTTTGGTCTTTTTCGAGAATAATGCCGATGATTGAAATGTCGTGGCACATTATATGTGAATGTGCTGCGATGGGATTGTTCGCCTTGTGCTATGCACAGGTCCAGGTGTTGTGCATCCTACTTGGCGAATAGTTCCATCGTAGCATATTCCTATGTCGAACAACCTAGTTATATATGAGGCATGCTTTTTGAGTTTGGTCTTTTTGATTTAGGAGTACTTTCTATAAGTGTATCTTCATATGCGACTTTAATTATATATGTTTTTTTCAATCACCGGTTAATTATTATTGTCAACTTATGACGTGGTACGTCGTGTACAAGGGACGGGTTCCCGAAGTCTATGATGATTGGAAAGACTGCCGGAGACAGGTGCACCGTTTCAGCGGCAATAGCTACAAAGGGTACAACACTATGGCGGAGGCGGAAGCTAGATACACGCGCTATCTAGCGAGAGTTAGGACAAGGAACCGGATGAAGACCTACACCTTCGTCGCGGCGGTGATCATGCTTATCTTCTTTGGTTATTTATCCCGCGTTTGTGTCTAGCTAGTTTAGATGTCTAGGCGAGCTTCCGAGCTCTAACTTGTTCGATCGACACATGTATTCGCATGTCACCAACTACTACTTTGTAACTTGATCGAAACAATCTAACTTAGACTATGTATTCATGTATGAGACTTATCTATATGTATTTGTTTCAATCTTGTTTTTCATATTGTGTATTTATATATATAATTGTATATCTTGTATCTGTGTGTGTATATCTGCTGTAATATTGTATATAATCTGTATTGTATATAATCTGGCTCAAAAATTAAAAAAAACAAAAAACACATCTGTGGCGCACATGATCTACCTTCTGTGGCGCACTACACCTAAAGCGCACTATGGAAGCTTAGTGGCGCACTAGGTAGTGCGCCACAGAAGATCCTCGGGGTAGCGCACCTGCCCAAACATCTGTGGCGCACTAGCAGGTGCGCTACGCCTGTCTCTACACAACCGTGGCGCACTAGGCAGTGCGCCACGGCTGAGAGATAGCCGTAGCGCAAGGCACGTGGCGCACTGCTAGTGCGCCACAGATGATGTTTTCAGGTGCGCCACTAAAGGCCATTTTCCTAGTAGTGTTTGGTAAGTGGCGACTACATTCCTCAGCCCGAAAGGCATCGTGTTGTAGCAGAACACCCCGAACGGCACGATAAACGCTGTTTTCTCCTGATCTTCAACCTTCATTCGAATTTGGTGGTAGCCTGAGTAGGCGTCGATGAAGGAGAGTTTCTCACATCAAGCCGTTGAATCGATGATTTGGTTGGTCCGTGGTAGGGGAAAGTGGTCCTTAGGGCAGTGCTTGTTAAGCGACGTGAAATCCACACACATCCGCGGGATGTGTGCATCCTTCTTGGGGACCAGCACGGGGTTAGCTACCCAGGTGCTTTCCTTAATCTCCCTTATGAAGTTGGCATCGAGGAGTCTATTGACTTTGGTACCAACGGCCTCAGCTCTTTGCTCGGAAAGTCGACGCATCGACTGCTTGACCGGTCTTGCATCCGTAAACACATTGAGTGCATGCTCGGAAAATTCCTTGGGAACTCCTTGCATGTCCGCAGGACACCAGGCAAAAAAATTCCAGTGCCCACGGAGGAATTCGACAAGCGCGCTTTCCTATGCAAGGCTCAGATTGTTGGTGATCAGCATCGTCTTGGAGGGGTCCGTCGGATGGACCTGCACCTTCTTGGTGTTGACTATGGAGTCGAATGACATGTCAGGTGTGTTTTGCCTGGTGACCGGGGGCAGACCGTTGTCTATGACCTCCTTTAATCTTGCGAACTCCTCCTGTATGCCGAACGACTTGGAGATTCTGTTGAAGTCCCTATCACAGCTGTCCGACCTGGTGAAGCTTCCACGAATGATGATGACACCGTTGGGTCCTGGCATCTTCAGTAGAAGGTAAGCGTAGTGTGGCACAGCTAGGAATCTTTTGAACGCCACACGCCCAAGGATGGCCTGGTACTGTGAGGGCCAGTCCACCACTTTGAACTCAAGATGCTCGCGCATGAAGTTATCGGGGTGCCGAAGATGACGTTGATCCATATTTTTCCCAGGGGGTATATGCCTTTTCCTCGAACGATGATGTGGAACGTCGTCTCCGACGCCTCTAGGCTGCATAGCGGGATCCGCATAGCTGCGAGTGTGCTAGAGAACATCAGGTTGATGCAGCTGCCGCCGTCCATGAGGACGCGGATCATCTCGAATCCTCCGATCTGGGCCTCGAGCACCAAGGCATCATGACCTAGGTGAGGTATCTGGCGCGGGTGATCCGAGTGGTCGAATGTGATGCACGACTCCGAGCCACTGAGGTACTCAGGTATGGCTGGTGGAGTGGTGACGACCAAGTTGACCTGGCGGGTGATATTCTTCTACACCCTATTAGTTGGGCGTCCCTTCTGTAGCATCATGGCCCCCAACGGCGGCGGGTATGCATCTGCCCCATTGTTCCGAGCTGGTGCAGCCATAGGCTGTGTGGGTCCTCCGGGTGGTGGAGGTGGAGCTCCGTTTGCGACAGCTCCTAGAGCGAGGCGAACCCTGGGTTCACAGCCTGGTGACGCATCTGAGCAAAACCCTCGTGGAGTTTTTCGTACTCCCTGCAGTCCTTCAGCATGTGGCTGGCCTTCCTCTTACCATCCTGTTTGTTGATGTATAAGTGGATGGTGTAGGGGCCCGATAGCTTTTCGAATGCGAATGGTTCGTCGTCGCGGTTGTTGCGCTGCCACGTTTGTGTGGGTCTGTCGCTGTCGCAGTAGTTACCACCACAATACCCGCTGTTGTAGTTGTCATCCTCGCGGTGATCGGCGTAGCCAGCCACAACCATGTCGACCTCCTCGCGATCGTCATAGACGCGTGGTCTTCTCTTTCCACGACGATCACGCCTGCGACCGAAGTCATCTTTGTCATCCGAACATGCTCGGTTGTCGGCATCTTCGCCATCAGCCCAGCGATTGGTGATGTCCATCAGGTGGTCGCTGGTCTTGGGCTTGATGTGCCCGAGCTCTTCCTTGAATTCACGGCGCCTGACGCCATCGTTGAAGGCGTCGATTGCCCTCTCTTCTGAGATGTTTGTGGCTGAATTTTTTATGATAGACCAATGCAGTATGTACATGCGGATGGACTCGTTGGACCACTGGCAGCAGGCGCGTAGCTCCTCGATTTAAGCTGGTCTCTTGCTGGCGCCCTTAAAGTTGTGTATGAAGCTATACGCCAACTCTTCCCAGCCACGGATGGATTCAGAGAGGAGGATGTTGAGCTAGGCCCTGGTTGCGCCCATCAGCTGCAGCTGAAGGCATTGCAAGGCTGTGTTTTTGATCCCGCCATGGATCTTGACTGATGACAGGTGATCATCGAGCCAGATCTTCGGCTCCTGCGCACCGTCAAATTTTGGGTTGAAGGGAGCTTTAAGTTTCGAGGCATTCTTGATTTCCGTATGGCCCTACTGAAGCACCTGGCGCCGCACAGCTCCCCGTCCTCATCTTCGGACTCGGTGGAGCACGCGCACTTTGCGTGTGACTTGTTGATCTTGCGTTGCGTGAGCTTGCTTCGAGCTTCGTAGTTGCTGCTCCTGCGTCGTGGGCTACGGCGGCGTCGCGGCAGGTCATGCTCTTCCTCCTGGGATGAGGGTGTGCGACTTTGAGTGAATTTTACCACGGCCTTTTTCTTCGGCTCCGCGGGTGTTTCGTCGTGGAGCGTAGATCCGACGAGTCCGAGGCCTACAAGCGCAGACTTGTGTATTGCGTTCCTTGGGTCTCCCACCGGAGGCGGGTTGGACGCTAGGTAGGTAGTGTCCGCCATGACTGTGGCCTGCAACATCTTGGGCATGACATTTCCATGTGAGTCCATCGTCATGAAGGACATGTCGAGTGCCTTGGTAGCCTCGCTTCGTGCGGTAGGATCTATGCGATCCAGGCGAGAGCGGTACTTGCGGCCACCGTGGCCGTGTAAGGAGGAGCCACCAGCGATAGAGAGTGCAGCTCGTCGCATGCTTGACTCATCAGCCTGTCGCCTACGCTGTTCGAAATCGGCCTGCTGCTTAACTTGTCGACTGTGCTCCTCGACGAGGAGCTAGTGGTAGCCCATCAGCATATCGCATGGGGTGTCGATTGGAAGAGGTTGCCTCGTATAGCGTCGCACACCCTTTCCCATTGGGCGCTGCTGAGAATGATCCGGACGCATCTGGTGCCTTCGACGTTGTTGGGTCCCCGATTTCCGCTAGGGTTGGGAGGTGCTGATCCGTCTCCTCCGTTCTCAGCCTGGGGGTTGGGAGGGGGATTCTGTGGCTGTTTGGTTCTGTCGCCGACGTTACCATTGTGGATGACCATGCACATGTAGCGCTCACGGAGGAGGTCATTACTCCCATAACTTTTAGATCTGGAACCGTAGGTTCCTTCATCAGAGGGGGGATCACACAGATCGGAGTTATAGCTGCTGTTGTCATCTGAATCGCTTGTTATCAACGTTGTGTGCAAGGCGTCGATCGGTGGCACCCATGAAGCATGCCTAATTGACGGAGGTGGCACCCTCTCTGGGAGGCAGAGGGTACCAGTCTGACCCACCTGGAAGCAGAAGCTCCTGAACATCATCTCAAATCCGTCGCCTACGGACCCAAAATCTTTACGGTTGGCTGGTGAGTGGGCGGTGAAGTCGAAAGTCGAAAGCGCCAAAGAGAAGGTGATTCTTTGTCACCGAAGAATCGAATATCGCTCCGGATGGAACCGTCACGACCGCACGATCAGCGTCCCCAGTTGCCACAAACGGCGCCAATTGACGAGGGTTGGACTCGTCAATGCCCATTATTATGGACTTGGGTTTTGGAGAAGATGGGGATGCTGGAAATCGTGAGACAGTTAATAGACACGCAACAAGGGGAGATGGAGTTTACCCAGGTTCAGGCCCCCAGAGGGAAAACCCTACTCATGCTTGTCTGTTCTCGATTGATGGTGGAACCGAAGGTTACACGGGATGCGCAAATGCAATCTGGCGTGAGGTGTATGTATGAGTTGTCTAGGTACTCCTCGTCGTGCCCTCCTGGCCTTTATATAGATAGGACAGGTCCCGGGGTAGGTCGAGTTAGTTACAAGTTAGGGTTTCGCCCTTCAAGTTTCTATTTGTCTCTAAGCCGTGTCCTCCCAGGATTCGAACTTCTACCAGGCTTGGGCCATCCAAAATTTCATCAAGTTCTTACATGGGCTTCACTGGGCTGGACCGGGTATACCAATGTAATGTACCTGTAGGGTATATCCATGTCACCTCCTCCTGGTGCTTCCAATTGCGTTGGCGCCTGCTCCACCTCCTGGCGCCTCGTGGACGGCATCAGCGGGATGGACAGAGACAATGGTGGAAAGATGGGCGCGTGTGGTGCTTCCAATCATCAACGCCTACTCCTCCTCCTAGTGCTTCCATCATCGGTGCTACTACAGAGAAGGGGATCCATATGGAGAAGACAAAGGGGAACGACCGGTTCAACAAATTCGCTAAGTGTCGACTATCCGTGGCGCATCCTCTAGAGGTGCACCACAGATAATAATGCCCTTTGATGAGTCATATACCACACTGGCAAAGGTTGTACGATCATCTATGGCGCATCCTCCTGTTATACGCCATAGATAAGTTATCCATGTTGCACCGCGAAAGGATGCGCCACGGATATTTGCCTTAGCCTAAAAACGCAGGTTACACTCTGGTTTGACAAAAATACCACAGGAGCCTAGTGGCTTTGGCTCACTGATCCAATTAAACCCTTGGGGTAGTCAGGTTCAAATCCTGGCTGCCTCATTTTATTGATTATCTTTAGATAAATGTTTAAAAATACTTTTTGCCTATTACAATTTGTCTAGTATTTTCTAAAAATACTAACTCCAATATTTTTTACAAATATAAAGTCAAGCTTATTATAAATTCATTTAACATGAATATAATTTATGTTTTATCCATACACACCCAAATTCATTCACACACACGGAGCTAGCATTTCACAATCTTCTTGCCCTTCATAGTCTTGTTGCCCTTCTTTGTCGTGGTTGGATAATTTAGCCCGGGAATCTATTGACTTCTTCTCCTGAACGGACAACCTTTAGCCAGTAGGGTGGTCCTGCTTGTTCTTGTCGTAGTAGGTATGTTGATGTCCTATTCCATCTTCGGGTCGTCATACTTGTCGAAGTCTTACTCGTTGGATACTCTATCCATTCTGATGATGGTCCTTATCCCCTTCTCATGACAACACGGCTAGGCTTTGCCGGATAGGTAATGAAATAGCATTGGTCCACTTGGCTAGCAAATACTCATGACTCATTTTTAGTGGTGACGTTCATGCCGACAGTTATTGTTTTGGCTTCGGGTATAACCATGGTTGTGAAATACCAATCTTCTTTTAGACGTTCTTGGCCCATATAACACGGAACATCGACACCTTTTCTACGCAGTAGTGGAGCTCCCATATCACATCGATCCATCCATAGTATATTTCCTTGACGGTAGCCGGATCATTGGTGAAGCATTCCATAGTTACTCCCGAGTTCTGGTATTCGTTGTTTGTAACATCCCAGCATTAGAGCTTAGAAATAAGCTGAACCCAGATGTGTGCATTGCATTCATGCATAGAAAATCTGAATAATTTTTGCGCTTTTGAACAAAACTTGTCAAAGTGATTGAAGCTTCTCTCAACTTGATGTAATTGAAGTAGATCATCAAGTTGACTGCGATAAGTTTCAATATGACCTTTGCTAAAATCTTATTTTTGGGTAAACATGATTTGATCTAAGTGTAATAAAATTAAACCCTAATACATTTCTTAGTGATTTATATTTGATCCTTAGGTGATCATATCATAGTATTCATTACAACAACCCATGAATACCAAGTTAAGAATATATAACCCAAGTAACAAGAATGTAATAACTAAACCTTGACTTATTTTATTCTTATCCAATTCTACCATGGGTATCATGGTAATACCTAACCTTAACTCTTTAGTGATATTGAGTAGGAAAGAAACCAAGTCAAGATCATTCATCATATATCTTTCTTCCCATATCAATCCTTATCATATCTATTGAATCTTATTCTAGTATCTGTTGTTCATCAATGTTGAGTAATCAACTATTGATTAACCAAGTCTTAACCTATCAATTCCTGATCTATCAACTCTTGTCCTATTCATAGTATTCACTTTAAAGCTTTAGAGAAAGAAGTAAGAAGAGGTAGGTGGCAAGGCTAGATTTAGATATCACCTATAGGATGAGACTGTTGGCAAAGAATAAGATCAATATGATAATTGATGGAGTTAACTCACTCCTGAATGGATAGAAGAGTTATCTGGAATATATAATTGTATGGTAACAAAGAAGATTACAAGGATGAATATTGAAGATAGTTACCAATGAATAATCCTATCGGATTAAGTAGGCATAGTCCATGAATAACATCCCTTAATCCAATAGAGATACTAAGAAGATAATTATAATACAACTGTAATCTTGTATTGATGAAGCCTTGGTTATCCAACTGGAAACCTAAACCATAAAGGATCAAAGGATTATAATAATGATGCTTTAGCCACCAAGATTGAATGCTTATATCATGTATAAGTGACATTGGTGGGTAGAACATGATTGAAACCTAGTATAGATATGTTATCCTAGGTTAGCCATGATAAATAACCATGATATAATGTGAAGCTGGAATATAAGATACTAGAGTAAAGTAGATATAAGATAGTATGACTAAGCTAAAGCTAGAGTAGCATGGAGTTGTTGAAGTAGTGCTATTTCTCTTAAAGGATAGTAAACTTTTGAGAAGAGTAGTTTGGTATATACATCTACTAGAGTAATATTAGTGATGGATGATTAAGGAAGTGTATGAATGGAGTTAGACGTAAATACTTGTTGGAATGGAGATTATCAATAGTAGAATAATTGATATAACCAAGTATGGATATGAGAAGATTATGAAAGCTTCAGTTTCAAGCTCACTGGATTTATAAATGGATTTAGAAGAATAAAAGGTGGATAAGAATATTCTTGTGAAATAAATCTCATCATGTTAACACATGATGATGGATAGGAAGAAGTAGTATATCTAGGAAAGGAATTCCTTAATTAGAAGTCCAGGATTGTGAATTATGGAAGATAGGAATCCTTGGTAAACACTAAACCCTAAATGTTTAACCAAATATAATATCCATTTCATCTGATTGATCTATCATCTGACTTCCACAAAGCTTTATAGGAATATTTTCCTATAGCAAATCACTTAAGCACATCTTTATCATTTCAAATTATCATAACCATATGTGCTTAGGAGTTATCTTTATCAATTATTTTCCATGAGACATTCCAGAAAATAACTTTCTATTTTAAAGGGTGATATCATTAAAGATCATAAACAGAAAGACAATATGTTTAGCCATTAATATTTACTCATATCAACAAAAGAATATAAGTACCCTAAACCCTAGGGTAAGTAATTACAATTCAAACCTTAACTCCTATGTTAGTTATAATAAAATATATACATTGCCATTTCCTAGATTCATGGGAATAATATTAATCATATTATTTCCCTAGAGCTTTATGTATCATATAATAAGAAAAGGATCACCATATATATATATTTCCCTCCAAACGATAAATTAACTAAAACTAAGTTTTATAAATAAATAAGGAAATATCATATAATAAATCCATGGTTAATTATAGAAATAAAATTAATAACAAAGGCCTTTCCAAAATATCAAAAAGGGGTTCATATAAAGAAAATAAAGAAATATAACAATATATAATAAAAGTTCACTAAATGATACTAAACACATTCCAATATTGCTACAATTATTTAGGAAATAAATTTTGTAAAGAAAGATTCCAAAACAAATGAAAAATACAAATATGAAAAATGAAACAGAAAATGGAAAACAAACAGAAAAAAGGAAATAGTTTCTGGCCCGTGGCCCAACTTCCCTCCTTCTTATCTGTCGCCCACGTACAACCCACAAAGGCCCAACAGCCAGCCTAGCATGTCTTCCTCTCTGACTAACCGGTGGACCGCCAAAGGACTGCAGGATGAGTCTGAAGTTTCACCAGGGGTTTTCCGCAAAATCGCCAACCGTCGTCTTCCTCGCAACGTCACAAGCTGCTGCCTGTATGCATCGCCGCCGTCCGCCGCCGTGCCATGACGTCCGCCTCCATTCAGATTCGTGCTACTGCTCTCCGTCGTCTATATAATCCCAGCGCCGCCGCCGGAGAACCCTAGACCCCAATTCCCCTTTCTTCCTCCTCAATTTCCTCTTTGACCGAACCCTAGTTCCAGCCAGGGTTGTCCATCGCCAATGTTTCCGGCCATCCTGAGCTTCGCCGTGATGCCTGGAAGACTCGTCTCATTGGACTCTGTCGATTGCCCCCGTCAGCATAAGCCGGTGAGGTCCCAGACGCTCGGATTGAGACCTCCGTTCCCAACTCCGGCCGACGTCCTCCCCGTTGATTCCGGCTACCCCAAGCCCACCGACGACATCCTGGTGAGCCACTGGTTCTTCCAGTACATTTGGTTCTCTGTATTTCGCTCTAGTTCGCTCCCACCATAAGCACCCGACACCGACATCGTTGTTCGCCGTCGTTGCCCAACTTCCGGTGACCATTAACTAGCGGCGTTGCCACTGTTAGGTTCCCCATCGTGCCCTCTTTCTGATAAGCATAACCACTACCCCGCGCGCTCACCAAATCGCGAGATCATCCATCGATCTGAGAGGATCAGCTCCGGTGACGTCATGCTCGCATCATCCCATGCCTAGTCAGCCAGTTTGACCTAGTCTTTGCACGCATGGCAGATGATGTGGCGACTGCCCACATGTCAGTGACTTGGGCTAGATGTGTATGCGGTATGAAAGTTCAGTGTCTTTTAGAAAATAAACAAAACATTATCCATTCAAAAACAAATAAGTTCCAGAAATTAAATAAAATGAATTAACCTTAGAAATTCAATAACTATTGTTCTATAATTCAGAAAAACATGTTTAATACATGAAATTTTTCAGAAAAATAAAATATATAACATTAAAATATTATCAAACATTATTATGTTAACAATTTAAATTATTGCTATTTAATAAAGATTTTATAAGTAATAAAACTTTGATAATTCATATTTTAATAATGGTAAATGTTAAAAATATAAATAATATACCAAAAATCTTAGATAAATAAGAACTATAATAATGTATTATTATTTCACTTAATTCAATATCTATTATTTATTAAATGTTTATAAAATAATTAAATTTATAAAAATCATATTTTATTATTTAAAATTCATAAAAATACATATAATATACCAAAATGATCACAAAACTAATACTTACATGTTAAAAATATAATATTCTACCTTTGAAGTAAATAAAAACTTAATACCCTAATAACTTGAATTTAAATCTAATTTCCTTAATTGTTAATTCATAAAAGGGTAAATAAAAAATTGCTAATATTCTAAAATTAACCAATTAAAGTCTAATAAATAGTATTAGTCTTAAATATTGATATTATGAAGTCAAAATGGTTCAACACATTTCAAATATAATCTTGTTAAATTATCATTCAACTATAAGTGTAGATCATTTTCTAAAAAGATTCTTATCAACTATAAACTCTTCAAGAATGATATTTTAACCAAATAAAATATTTTACCATTGTTTCACTCACAACTATATAATGGACTAAATCCAAAGATAATTCATAAGTAGTAAATAATATTGTTTACTTATTCACAAGCCATCACCATACCCTTATAAAGAGATAAATCCGTTTATATATTTATAAGGTTAGGAAACCACTATTCAAAAAAAATGTTACCATTCTTAAAGTATCCTTAGGGAAACATTATGAAGTGAAAAAAGTAAAATTATCATAAGTATTACATCCTAAGTCCATCTATGTCTTTAAAGTTAACATTAGTCTACAATACTTTAAATATTATGCTAAAGAATTTGTTGTGTATTTTATAGTTAACTTTGGTCTGTTATAATTAAGTTACAAAGCGTCTCAAGTCCAGACTATTCAAGCAAGCATAAACAACATCAATCACATTCTATCAACTATATTCTAAAAACTATCATAATTGTTTAAACCTTAATAAAGAAATCTTTTCTTCAAAAGTTATTCGTTTTGCCACTTCAGTCAACATATGACAATTAATCATAATCACATTACTTTATACTTCACTTGTATACTTAGGATTGATAACAATTAAGTTCTTTGTAAGTGGCATTACTTGTAAAGTAAAAGTTTAAAGATAAACAACTATAGTATAAGCAATCTTGAGTAGCATTTCACATTTGTGTGTATCTCATTGTTTTATGATATTATTATTACATGTTGTTTCACACACAATCACAAGCCTTAATAAGAAGCACAAATATGAAACTTATCTAAAAGGACAACACATTCTAACATGAACCATTTCCAGTTTCCAAACCCTAGATCAACATTATCCCCAGGATTCACGTTTATAAAGTGCATTACATTACTTATGCATAATAGCATCTTGCTTCTTTAAACATTAGTCCTTATCGGACCAATGATGCCGATTTTCGATATTGGATCTTATATTGTCTTGAAGACCGTGAGTGCATATTCTTGCAATCACAAAAGGCAAGTTCACACTTGCTCATGTCCTTTGATTATTTTCTATAAAGTATTTTACAAATCCAGTGTTGTCATCACCTGCATTTGAAAAAGATTAGAAAACACTATTTTCGTAATAAAATGATTATAGGTTATTTACCATGAGGTAATAACCGATTATGAAAGTTCCGGTGGTAAAGGAACATATTATCTAGGACTTAACAACCAATGTCGCCAGTGATTCTTGCGCCGTATATTACGCGTTAACCATGAGATTTGGAATGGGACGGAGAAGTTAGTTGTATCATTTTCCTCTCGTATGGAGGCAAGACAACCTTAACGTGATGTTGTGATTCCTTGTGCGGATCCAACATATGGGTGGGCACCCTTACGCCCCACACTTTTGGTGTCTAGATTATCTATGAATGGTGTTTACGGGTATAGTCCATTTAATATGGTACTTGTCCGGGCATCACCAGGTCATAGATTCTTCGAGAACTCATCAGGGTTTTAGCCTGCCCGAAAGGGGGCTTAACGGAGGTGAGACGGCCCCGAAGGATCGTTCAGACATATGAGGTCGCGGAGAGGGCAGTGATTGCTTGGATCTTAGTATGAGCCCCACACCAAGGAAGTGTGGACGAGAATGCAACTCGGATGTGCAAAAAAGCTAAGATCTCTCATGGGTAAAGTAACGCACCTCTGCAGAGTGTAAGAACTGTAAGTTGTTACTCCCTGTTCCGGGAAGGAGCTGCGAACGCGGCGGGAAAGGAACTCCACGAAAGTTCTGGTAAACCCATGAAGGCTGACGGACATAGATTTTTAGAATAAAAGCAACCTTTGAAGAAATTTTTACGAAAACTTGCATTGTCTATGACCTACGGTCTTAGATATAGTGCATCAAACACTCCTTTCTAGTGAACTTGCTGAGTACGCTCGTACTCAACGTATATTCTTAACCCTTGCTAGATTCTGAAGCCATTAAGACGACGTCTACATCAAGTTATGCTCCAGGAATCATCACGAAAAGCTAAAGCTCTTCAATGAAGTCAAGAAAGTCAACATATACATCAACTCAAGTGAAGACGAAGTTACTGATTAGATAGGAATATAATCTATAGTCATAGAACCTATTTCTGTAGAGTATTGCAATAGCAGCAATGCCAGACCATTAGTTAAAATACTAGTCTTAATAGTATGATAGTTTTGAGTTTTTTATTTCTGATTCTTCTTTGTAAGAAGTTTCTTTCTCTCTCTTTCACCAAGAGTGTTCTCTGGATCTTGTGTAAAGAGTTGAGTTGTAACCTATAGTCATGTCTTGGACCTGATGTGTTTCTGTTGTACCACTCTGAGGGATGTAATACTAGTGAACAGTGTTTCATTGGTGTTATACCAACGACTATAGTATACTACATCATGCAGTGGTACGCTGGGTCACCGCATTGTTTTGTCCCTTTCCTCGGTGTAGAATGTCTAGCCATTGATGTGGTACACCTTGTAGGTCCTAAAGTTGTGTGCGGGGGCCCTGTGACAAGGTGAATATGAGTTTTCCTCTTCTGTACGAGGAATCTGCGGGGGATTATTTAGTAGGTTGTCCTTGAACCACTGCGTGAAGCTGGAGTTATGCTATCTTATTATTTATCCCTCCATCCTCGTCCGGCCCAGGTCGTTGTACTTCTTATCAATAAATATTTTGTGCTCTGAGAACCAAGGGTGTTTTAGCGTGACTAGGTTTGTCCTATCAAATTCGGCGCGTCGATTAGTGTGGTTGCCATGAATATCGCGATAATCCTCGTGGTGACCACATCCACCGAGCCTTTCGGGTTCCTGTTTTTGCCTGGCAGACCAACAGGGTCCTCGTTGGTGCCTATATAATTCTAGTAGAAAGAGATGCACTCATATGTTAGAAAGCCCTTGGCTATGTTTGCATCTGGACATGCCTTGTTGCGTACGAAGCCTTTGATGATTCCATTCATCCTTTGTAACGACATCATGTTGTGAAGGAACATCGGCCCGAGATGGAAGATATCATCCACGACATGGACCAGAAGATGCACCATGATGTTGAAGAATGCGGGAGGGAAGTAAATCTTGGGCTCGCATAGTATCACCACGATCTCTTCATGTAGCCGTGTGAGCTTCTGGACGCCGGTCGACTTTCGAGAGATGACGTCAAAAAAGTTGTAGAGGCAAAACAACGTCTCATGGATTTGCTTGTCCATTATACCTCAGATCGCGACGAGAAGTATCTGTGTCATCATCACGTGATAGTCATGAGACTTCATACCGCTGAACCTCTGCTTTATTGTGTCTGTATATCTTCTTATGTTCCTCGAGTAACCATAAGAAACGTTCACTCCTAGGAGGCATTTGATAAACTTCTTGTTCTCCTGCTAACTTAGAGTGAAGCCGGAAGGGGGCAGTAATAGTCAGACTTCTTGGCCCTTTTCCCCCTTCGGCGACATTTAGTCTCCTCCGTCTGATCATCATCATCACTGTCGTTGTCAGGGCGTCTTCCCTGAAGATCTTTCGTGATGCCTAGATGTTTTAGGTCACTTCTTGATTTTGGCACATATTTGGTCCTCTCTGGCATGTTGAGCAGTGTGCCAACCAGACTCTCGCACACGTTCTTCGTGATGTGCATGACATCTAGGCTATGGGGCGTGTGGAGGATCTTCCAGTATGGCAGGTCTTGGAAAACAGACCTCGCTTTCCATACATTCATTAGCAGGTTCGGCCTCTTTCGCTTCTTTCCCCACGTAGGGCACTCTTCCCAATTATTCAGAAATTTCTCGATTTCTTCCCCGCTCCTAGGACATGGGACTATTCTGTGCTCATCTTTTCCATAGAATAGAACTCCGCATTTTCTCCACAGGTCATCCTTGCGAAGCCACCTTTGATGCCATGCGTACACTGTTCTCGAAGACCTGGGATATTATTCTAGTTGGAGATGCGATGTATGATCCATGCACTTGACACATGCATTGTTTCCGTGGTTCACCTGGCACGAGACATACGTGTAACCAGGATAGTCTTGAAACATCATGAGCAACGATGCTCTAAGAGAAAAATATTCTCCTGAAAGGGCGTACCACGTATTCGCTGGCGTCTCCCACAACATGGATAGCTCCTATTTTAATAGACCGAGATATAGATTGATGTCGATACATGGTTGTTTTGTCCCCTGAATAAGAATACTCATGTGTATGTACCTCCTCTTCGTGCATATCCATGGGGGGAGGTTTTACGGTCACACAAACACGGGCCAGGTGTTGTGTGTTCTACTCTAGTTTCCCAATGGATTTAATCCATCAGTTCTCATACCCAGTCTGATGTTCCTTGGATCGTTCCCAAAAAATGGGAACATGATATCCATTGCATTCCACTGGCAAGCATCCGAAGGGTGTGTTAGCATCTTCTCCTTATCCAGATCATCTTAGGGATTCTGCCTTTTCGCGTGCCAGCGCATGAGCTTTGCTTCCTTAGGGTCTATGAAATACTGTTGTAGAGGAGGAGTGATCGAAAAGTACCATACAACTTTTAGTGGAGCTTTCTTCGCTCTCTTGTATCGTGCATGGCCGCACACCGAACATGTGGTTCGCTCCGCATACTTGTTCTGATAAATGATACAATCATTGATGCAGGTGTGGTATTTACGCGTGCGGTAGGTCGAGAGGGCACACGACTTTCTTTGCCTCCTCGATACTTGTTGGAGAAGTGTTCCCCTTGGGAAGATGGTCGTGCTAGAATCTAATCATATCATTGAAGCTTGTGTCGGTCCAATTTTGTTTCTCCTTCAACTCCAGAGCCTTGAGTGTTACATTCAAGTGGGTATCCTCGGGTCGGCATCCTTCATACAATGGAGTACTTCCGTCTATCTCTAGTTGCGCATCTTAGCTTTCTCTCTAGCGGTAGCTTTAGCGTTGCTCGTCTCCTTGAGGAGCAGTTCTTGAACATGAGGGTCCCACAAGGCTGTTTGTAGTGTCTATGTGTGCGCATATTCTCCATCATCTGCCCCCGCATCTCCTTCAAGATGATCATGTCCTGCTTCTCCTTCTGCATGATCATGTCCAACATATCCTTCGTGATGATCATGTCTAGGAGACTCTTTGTCTTCTCGCTTGCCCTCCCTGTTATTGTCTTGACGCCCTTCCTATTTTTCCGCCGTCTCAATCATGGCATTTGCATCATCCTCGTCACTAATCTAGCGAGTGAATCCATGAATGAAACCATGCACGAGAAGGTGGTTCTGCAATACTCCGGAATAAGGTTCCACCAAGCTCCTGAGTTTGCATTTGTGACACGAACATCTTATCTAGGTATCGTTGCTCTAGATCATTTCGGTTGTCGCACCTTTCAAATATCCAGCCACGAGGCTTTCATTCATCTTGATGACCATGATTGCCTGCGCGGTATAGAGTAAGAGAATATTTTAGAACGTGCACAAGCATACATGCATGGTCGCCAGAAAAATTCGTCATGACCTTTTCTAAAAATAGGACATATGCGTATTGCAAAAGATTTATCGAAGCGGAAATGAATCAACATTTCTTAAAACATGCATACACACCATGCTAGAACAACACCACATCAAGCTTCATCACATACACAAACATCATACACCACAAGCTTCATCGCATACACAAACATCATACACCACAAGCTTCATGGCATACACAAACATGCATGTCCTTTCATGCATCTACTCACCTAGTATAAATGGAAGAGAAGGAAGGATAGCAAATCGGTGGTTTAGTAGAGATCTACAAGTTGAAGAGCCTTACCTATACAAATCTATCATCCAAAGTAGCTTTAGCTAGCTAAAATGAGTGAATTCATAGGAATAATGAGGTGGGAGGAGGAAGAAGACCGACCAGATCTGGTCTTAGGCTAGGGAAAGTGAGTGGAGGTGGGTGGGAAAAGTGCACCAAGTGGAATGGTGGTGGAAGATATAGATGGTGCATCACATGTCTGTGGCGCACGATAAAGGAATACACCATATGCCACAGATAAGCCAACTATCTATGGCGCATATCCTCAATGTGCATCACAAATATGCGAGACACCATCCATATATCATATGGATGACCCTGGCATATGCGTGGCGAATGCCTACGCGGTGCGCCATAGATAAGCCAACTATCTGTGGTGCACGGCCTACATATGTGTCACATGTATGTCAGGGGCCATCCATATGTGGCAGATATGGATCCCTACCCTTAGCTGTGGCGCATGTTGTGGCCGTGCTCCACAAATAGGAGGCTCACTCATGCGCGCACACTTCTGCCCATGCGCCACCGGTATCAATCCCATTGATAAGTTTTTTCCTAGTAGTGAGGTTGGCGTTGCTGGCAACAAAGGCCACGCCCAGCACCCATGAGTGATGAAATTCTCGGGGATAGCATGGGCCTGGGCAGCGAGGGCCACATTGGTAGCCTAGATATGAACATCGGCCATCTTCTGGGACTCCATCAACGACGCAACATCGATGGCTACCTGGGTTGCTCGCAATTTCTGACCATGGACCGACTGGCCCTCTTCAAGCTTTCCTTGCTTGGCTCTTTCTTGGGCTTGCTAAGAGGCATGACGACGGATTTCGGTGCGGTCACGGGACCAGAAGCGGTGGCAGCGGTGGATACGATGGCGTCTGCTGCTGCTGCGCATTCATGGTTTCATGCGAGTTGGATGCGGGGAGGAGGAAGGAACTGACGCCGACGAGCGGGCCAGGGTGAACAAAATGTAGATGTGAATCGGTCTATCGCGGTCATGAGCCAACGCAAACGCGCCAAAGAATTAGGCCGCGAATCCTCCGGTCCGATCCAGCGGACCATTTGTGTCCTAGTTGGGAGCTCGTTTTTGGGCTGCGCTATGGACGTGAACAATGCATATACGGACCGTAGCTGGGATGCTCTTAGGGAATCTCTAACAGATCCCCTAAAGTCGGTTAGAGGAGTAAAAATATGCAGCAGTGGCACCTAACCGAACTCCTAAACGGTTAGAGGAGTAAAAATATACTCATCGGAGGAGTTAAAGTGGCGGTTGACTCCTAAATTTACTTCTCTGATGCCACTTCCGAGAAAACCTCCCGCCTCCCGACCCGCCGCACCAATTCCCGTCGGCGTCACTGCCGGTGGCCCCCATACCCCGCCGCCCCCACCCCGGTCCCTCCTCCGCCCTCCGGCCTACCTCTCCCTCGCTCGCCGCCTCTCGTCGTCGCTGGAATCGATGGGGCGAGCTCGTTTTCACCGGTTACCGCCCCGATTTGGAGCAAATCGGGCTCCTTTGCCGTCAATTTGCCGCAACTTCGAGACGTCAGAGGCTAGTGAGACTGCAGAAGGAAGGCACCGTCGCCCTCGACGCCTCCTCTGCCCTACTCGATGACTACCCGATGACCGCCCGGCCAACCTCGTCGCCTCCTCCGCCTGTGAGGTGTTCGACCGAATAGCAAGGTGAGGTTTTTTAGCCAAATTTGTTTGTTTTGGTTTTCAAATTTGACTGGCGCCGTTGTCGTGTAGATGAAGAGGTTGAGGGAGTACATCTTGGACGACTCATCGTCGAAGGAAGAGGAGGAGAACGATGACGACGTCGAGATGGCCATGGCCATCATTTTGAACTATGAAGTTCGGCGGCCGAGCCTAGGATCGCAGTTCGGCCGCGCATACATCAACCGGGATAGAGCCGAGGGCCATGTCAAGATCATGCGCGACTATTTCGACCCAATGCCACTTATCCGGAGAAGTACTTTCGCCGACGTTTCCGTATGCACAAGAGCCTCTTTCTCACCATTGCAAAGCGGTGGAGAAGCATGATGATTGGCTCAAGCTTGAGAGGAGTGCATCAGAATGTTTGGCTATTGAGATTAGCGCAAGCCCTATGTGAATTTTGCCAAATATTTGGCTATTGATAGCTTGATTTCTACAAAAAAAAACTCTAAAGTTTACTCCTCTTTTTACTCCTTTGAAAGTAAAAAGAGATTGGGGATCGGTTAGAGATGGGCCTTTGAAAGTGTGTATGTCTAACCCAGCCGGATGGATCTTCCAGCTCGTCGATCGCCGCGTACCGGCCGTCGTATTGCAGCCTTAGTCGTATACATACGCTGACGCGCGGCGTGGTCCGGTGGTGGTTAAGTCGATAAAGCATCCAAGCGCCAGCCGCGCAGGCCAGCAGCGCGCGGCGCGCCGCGTTGCTCGGCCACTGCGATCGTGCGAGCCGCCGCCGCCGCCGTCCGCGCAGGGCGCGCGCGCGGCGCGGGGCCGTAAAATGCACTCCCTCTCGATCGGGCGACGTCACACGCCGGCCGGTGGCATATGCAGGTAGGGATGAGTCCCACAACCGCATGGCATCACGCGCGTGGTCAGCGTGCGCAAGGGGGGGCGGATGCGGATCGATGCACGTATGCGTGCTCTAACAAACTGGTCGATCATGGGCATCTAATGATGCGTGCATGGATGGATGGATGGATCGATACTTGTTTTTGCAAGGAACATGCATGCATGCATGAGGCTATGGATATGGCCAGGGTAGCGTGCCTCTTGCAGGTAGGCTGTCTGTCAGCTCTACACTCTCAAGTTTAGTGGCCTAAATATTGTTTTTTCCTTTAGTTTGCTTGCTATTGCTAAGGAGTGAGGTACTGGATGGCCGTTAGTTGATGGATGCAGAGGGAAGCAAAATATATATGCCTCACAAGACATAATTGACCATTGGTTTGAGACTTGGGTACGTGCTTATACTAGTTCCTTTCGTTTGCTGCTTAGCATAATACTAGTGTTTCTACACCACAGAGACAAAGACCAAACTGGTCCATCCTGATTTATTAACAAATTAATTATCTAGTTGTAAATCATATATCTTTCTTTAACATACATGTACATTCCAAGCAGTGAACGACCAATTAATTAATTTACTCCCTGTTGGGAGGAATCACTTGAAACACACCTTGCATACTCTATACACAATGCCCCTGTTGGTTGATGACCACGAGTATGCGGATGAGTGACAAGGCCCTTATGTTGTTTATGTTTCTACATTATTTCTCTTGAACTTCACGCAGATAGTTGCTTACTTTACTACCCTACAAAACTCTATAGTTGCTTTCTTATATGACTTGTTTTAATCGGAAACCAAATCAAGAAAGATGAGTAGCTATCTGCCCCTGTTGGTTGATGACTATTAGCGATTTATTCTTGTTGTAATCAATTTGGACTCTTAGATCGGTTTGGCTCTAAACCCTAGCTGGTTTTGGCCCTCATATATACCCATGTAATCTCTACACAATATACAAGTTATTATTCTTCCCAAATATCATGGTATCAGACGCCTAGGTTTTTCCGCACCTGGCATGGCTCGGCCCACCCCCACTGGTGGAAACAACCCTATAGTTCCCGGTTGGTACGGGGCTTTAGTCCCGGTTACCCAACCGGGACGGGGCAATCGGGACTAAAGCTCTAACCTTTAGTCCCGGTTGCCCCACCAACCGGGACTAAAGGGTGCACACGTGGCAGCGGCAGAGGGCGAGGGAGGGGTGGAGCATTAGTCCCGGTTCGTAACACGAACCGGGACTAATAACCTTCTGCCGCGGCAGAGAATTTATTTTGGCACATTTTGTTGCCGCGGCAGCATTTTCGCCACTTTTTGTGCCGCGACAGAGAATTCATTTAGGTTGTTTTATTGTTTATTTAGTGATTTGCACTTATCAATGAAGGAACCTTATATTACATCATGATGATAATATTATATTCAATACACGGATCGAGTTCATGCACTACATACAAAAGTTGCTATTCGATGCTACCGGCCAATTTCTTCAAAGTTGCTATTTTTACAATTCCTATTGTCTATACACAGCCGAGTAGTATTCCCCTTTTGGGTCTAGGACTTCTGCATCCAAGAATCCCGTCAATTCCTCCTGAATTGCTTGTACGCGATCCTTTGACAGAAGACCGTCCCATAGACGTTCGATCTGATTTAAAAAAGGAGTCAGCCTATATGAATGAAACTAAACACAATTTGATTATAATTAAAAACTATAGATATTGTTTACGTACGTGGAGTTGCTCTAAATTTCTGCCCTTCTCATCGCACGTCTGCCGAATGAACTCGCATACATAGTATCCACATAGATTGTTACCTGGTCCCTGCATCAGGCATTTTACGAAAACAGAGTTCAATCAAAATAATAATCAAGCATGATAATAATTGTATCAAAACTAGAATCAAAGAGATGCGCGGATATAGCTAGTGGTGCTTACATCTAGTGGTTGAAATGTAAGCTCCTCTTTCCAAACACCCCTAGCCTTGTTGGTGAACCGTTTCCAAGCGCTGCCCGGCGTAGAAAACGAATAAAATAAGTTATTAAGTACTTGATATCATAAAATTCATGAACGTTGCCGATATAGTGTCGTAATGATTAGAATTACCGCTGGAGAAGTATCTGCATGTCCTTCCACGTCTTAAGGGGTTTATGTTTCGAGTCCATGACTAGTACACGCCCTTTGTCAAGTTGAATGATTAACAGAATATAGTGGAAGCTGCAAATGCATAACTAATCAATTATATACTTAACATCGAGTAAGCGAAAGAGAAAGTGTATACAAGACAATAACACTCACTCGAAGTTGTAAGGAAATAGTGTTTCCCTTTTGGTTTCTTGAAACCTTAACGCGTGTACTATATTATCCTCCGTATCCTGTGGGCTTATTTTGAGATTAGCTTCATGAACCCAATATGGGTCAATGAAGCCAATGTCATAGATTTGTCCTCTGCTGCATTCAAGAATCTTCATTCTGCATATTACAGTATGATTATATACATGCAATAAACAAAATAATATAGCTGGAGACTAAATTAATTACAGAATTAGTACTTACAAACAATAGGCACTGATGATCGATTTGTCCAAGGCGTCTTGATTGAATAATTGAAATAGTTCATCAAATTCAATGGATATCATGTCATCCTTATCTTTCCCATGATGCTTTTTTTGTAACCCTCAGCACTATCCAGTTAGCCCCGGCCCTTGTGGCATGCATGTACCAGTTATGCAATCTTCGCATTTTTGTTGAAAGATTGTTTACCTCCTCAGGTTTGATGAGAGGTTTGTCGTACTGGTATTTGTATGCTATTTCACTCACGGGGAAGAACTCTAACTGGGATAAGTACTGGGCAATACTGATACCTTGAGCAGCGGCAGCTTCTCCGTATTGTGCAACTACCTCTGGATCATACTGCTCTTCGGCCCCATATTTGCTCGACCCCACATTGGTTTGGGAAATCACCTTGAGAGGGGCGCAAGTATGTTTTTCTTGTTCTCCGAGATGGGCAACAGATTTCTCGCTTGCATCAGTACTGCTCTTCGAGGCTTTTTGTGCCGCATGTGACTTGAGAATAGAACGCTCATAGTCTGATGACAGCTTTGGCTCGGGTTGATGAAGATTCTTTAGCATTTTCAACACTTTGGCTTTTTCTTCTTTGGTGCTGGGGAACACTGGCTCTTTCGGCCGCCTCAGCTTAGCGAAAAACGCTGTCGTTTCCGCATCAACGATCGCCGCAGTCTCCTCTTCAGTACAGTCATAAGCTCTCTTGGGAGGAACCTTTGGTACTTTTGGAAGAGGCTCTTGTTTACGTTTCGGCGATCGCTTACCACGAGGCACAGTAGCGGTACGCTTACGCTTTTGACCCTTAGGCGCCGGCGATGGCTCCCGCGGAGATGGCTGCGCCGGAGATTGGTGAGGCGACGGAGCCGGGTGAGGCGACGGAGCCGGGTGAGGCGACGAAGACGGCTGCCGCGGCGGCGACGACCTCGCTGGAGACGGGTGAGGCGGCGGCGAAGATGGCCTTGGCGTGTGATTTCTAAGCACGATACATTCCTTCGGCCATAGAATGGTGACGTTTTTTGCGTCTCCCAGCACAGTCACATCCCCTTCACCTGCAGGGTAGTGAATATCCAAAACTTCAAAGGTGGGCATGATTTCATCCACGCCGACAACAGCGTAGCCCTCTGGAACCGGACGACAATGGTAAGTTGGTGTGGGTCCAATTGGTAAGGCATAGCCGACCGCCACCTTCATTGATATGTTCACAACTTTGACATGTAGCTCGCAGTGTGTCATCTCTATGATATCATCCACTGGGTAGCCAACAGGAGCCATCGTCGGTGCATCATCGTCATCGCCATTGTCATCACCCGGGACCTCGGTGGAAGCCACACTGCTTTTTTCGATTATGCGATAGGCCGGTAGCATCGAATGCAGTGTGCTGCTGAGATGGGCCGGTAGTACTTTGCTCTTTAAGTGCGTTAATTTCATCTTGTTGTTGCTTTAATCGTTCTTCAATTAAACGCATTCGCTCTTTCTGACTATCTGCTTCAACTTCCACCCTGTCCTTTCTCCTCTGACGGCTTCTATCAGGATATTTCTTCCTCTCTTCTGGAAACCCAGTCCTCCATGGTTGGGAGCCTCTTGTGCCTCGTGTTCGTCCATCATGTTCCTTATTTCCAAGGGCGAGTGTGAGCTCATCATTCTCTCTATCGGGAATGAAGTCCCCATCTTTAACAGCCTTTACTGCTTTTCTGATCCTATCGATTGGCAAGGGGTCTTCTTTATGTCGTATGTTATATATACACCTCCCTTCCGAGTCCAACGTGCCCCCATGCTCGTAAAACAAATTCCTTGCACGTTCTACCCAATCGTCTGTCTCTGGGGTGATCTTTTTATCACGCAGTTCATTCTCAAGTTTCTCCCACTTAGGAATGCCAGCCATGTAGCCACCTTGCCCCATAGTATGGTGATACTTCTTGTTAGCAGCATTCAGCTTATTCGTTGCAGAAATTTTCTTAGCTTTTTCTGATGTCTTGTATTCCACAAACTCAGCCCAGAATGGTTTTATCTTCTCAAACTGAATATTCTTGAAATCGGGAGTCTTCTCTTTCATGACATAGTCAAGGTGCAATCTTTTCTTCCAGTTGGTGAAACACTGGGCCATCTTCTTCAAAGCCCACTCCCTGACCTTAGCCTCCATGGCTCTCCCATGTTGTAAGGCGTCCTCAACTGGATCCTCCGCATTTGGATCCAGCTCTATCTTCGGTAGTTTGAAATTAACCATGAGCCTCTTCCACAGTAAATCTTTGGCGTGGTTAGGGACAAATAAACATGTTCCCTCTTCATCCGCATTAGCAGACCTATTCCAATTTCTAATGGTGATCGGGATTAAGTCCCTAACGATTACTCCGCATTGTGCCACAAATTTGTTTGCGACAACTTCGGGAGCCGTCGGCTTGCCGTCTTCAGCGACATCTTCGATCCTGAACCTCTCATGGTCTTGCAACTTTTTGGTTGGGCCTCGTCTACTCTTTTCAGTAGATTCCTTCGATCCGGAGGGCTAAAAGAAGAAAGATCGTCGTTACTATTTCTATATAGATAGCAGATGATTAATTAATGAATTGATTATATTACATGCACCTCGCCGGAGCGGTCGTCTTCTCGATTACACAAGGCATCGCCTTCTCACTCGCGGAAGGCAACACCTTCAACCTAAAACAAGTCGTCTATTCCGGTAAAAAGAGGATCACCCTCACCGGAGTTGTTCAGAAACGTTGATACGTCTAAATTTTCTTCCCCACGGATCACACCTTGGATTAACTCTTCCTTTTCTTCGTCTCTGACGTGTGGGTCCATATTTTCTTCATAGGTGTAAAAACGAATAAGTCAAAGCAGCTAAAGGAGAAAGTTAGGTACGGTGTTGAGAGATATAAACCCTAATTCAGAGAAACCCTAATATATACATACACAATAATAAAAATGAAGAGAAACCCTAAACCCTAAACCTAGCTACAAAAAGGAAACTGTATAGTAGATAGGCACATCGTCGAACCCACATGCACCTAAGGGGTATTAATGATTCCTTATCTAAGATAGGGCTTTTAAGGTTCTTGACAATGTGAATCGGGTCTGGGGCTACCCACAGTGACTGACCAGTGGGGCCGAAAACCAATAATACCAAACTAATTAATAAACCTAATAATACCTAACTAATAATAAACCTAATAATCGAAACACCGAAAAGAAAGGGAAACAATCAACACATGGCATCGATGCAATGCTCAAGCAAGTATGATGATATGACAAGTTAATTTGCATTGGAATGTAACCCTAAGACATGCTCAGCGATTTAATCGGGATCCCGAGGGGTGAAAACCCTAACTTGGGGAAACTCCAGAACATATGAGAGGGGTGCATTTGTTCTTCTAATTATACTTGTCATTTAAGTTGTTTAACAATGCATGATTATAGGTTAAATAGATAGGTTTCATTTTTCTGAACAATTTGATATATTATTTGTATTTTTCTGACTTATAAACAATAAGTTATTGATTTTACAATATTAAATCATTTTCTGGAATTAAAAAAAAGGCAAATAGTTTTTACACCGGGGCGCCCCCTAGCCAGTGAGACTGACAGAAGGGCCCCAGTGCCAACTCAGCCTCCACGCGTACAGATCATTTTTATACCATAGATGATACTACCCACTACTGATGGGCCCTAGGCCACATCAGCTGCCACGCGAGCACGAGTGACGTCAGCACGGCGTCACGCTGGCGGTAAGCTCCCAGGCAGCGGCAGCGACGGCGATAGCGGGCACGCCTGGACGCGCGGATAGGCGCGTTAGAGAGAGCGCGATGCAGGGAGAAAGAGAGTGGCGGCGCCGCTCCTTGTTGGTCACCGGAGCATCGCCTCCGTCGAGCTCGAGCGGCGGCGTCATCGGGCACACGCGGGGAGAGTAGTACAGGAGGAGAGGGAGAGAAAGAAGAACACCGTGAGGATCAACAGCTCACCAGGAACACGACAGAGGTGGTGGCGAGGCCGGGCGAGCTCGGGAGACGCCGGAATCGACGGAGACAGACGGCGGACGGAGCTTCCAATCCAGGCGATTGAGGTCACGCGCGAGGGGGAAAAGTAGCCGGGACGCGCGTGGACGGAGGCAGCGGTGGTGGCGGACGGAACGCGCTGGTGGCGGCGAGCTCGGGCAGCCTGCCGGCGACGGGGGCGGTTCCTGTGCGCGCGTCGGTGAGAAGCAGAGAAGTGAGACGGGAAAGAAGAAAGGAGGCGCGTCAGTTATAAACGAAGGGCCTTTAGTCCCGGTTGATGGCTCCAACCGGGACTAGAGGGGCATACGTCCCGGTTGGAGCCACCAACCGGGACGTATACTCCAATATTTTCAGCAGACCAAGGGTTGGCGCGCAGGGGGTCTTTAGTCCCGGTTGGTGGCTCCAACCGGGACATATTCCCCTGTTTTCAAATTTTTTCAGGTATTTTCTCTCTGTTCCCGCCTTATTTTTTATTTTGGGGTTTAAATTTGTATTGTTTTTTAAATGATAATTAATTTGGAATTTAGAAAAACTTTAAACATAAAAAGTGTTTGGATTTGAATAAATAATTCAAAACCATTTTCTGTTTTAAAAAATAATTAATGTAACCATTTAAAATATGAACCATTTACAATTAAAAATGAATTAACTTATATTTTTTTAATATCAATTTGGAATTTAGAAAAACTTTAAACATAAAAAGTGTATGGATTTGAATAAATAATCCAAAACCATTTTCTATTTTTAAAAAATAATAAATGTAACCATTTAAAATGAATTAACTTATATTTTTGAATATTAATTTGGAATTTAGAAAAACTTTAAACATAAAAAGTGTTTGGATTTGAATAAATAATTCAAAACCATTTTCTGTTTTAAAAAATAATTAATGTAACCATTTAAAATATGAACCATTTACAATTAAAAATGAATTAACTTATATTTTTTTAATATCAATTTGGAATTTAGAAAAACTTTAAACATAAAAAGTGTATGGATTTGAATAAATAATCCAAAACCATTTTCTATTTTTAAAAAATAATTAATGTAACCATTTAAAATGAATTAACTTATATTTTTGAATATTAATTTGGAATTTAGAAATACTTTAAACATAAAAAGTGTTTGGATTTGAATAAATAATTCAAAACCATTTTCTGTTTTAAAAAATAATTAATGTAACCATTTAAAATATGAACCATTTACAATTTAAAATGAATTAACTTATATTTTTTTAATATCAATTTGGAATTTAGAAAAACTTTCAACATAAAAAATGTTTGGATTTGAATAAGTAATTCAAAACCATTTTCTGTTTTTAATGGGCGGAAAAAAAGGACGGAAAATAATGGGCGGAAAGAAAATTTGATTAGGATAGAACTGGAATTAAAGTACATAACGCAACTAACACAAAGTTACATAGAAAAACTGAAAATTAAGATACATGGCCAGATTAAGCCACAATCGGCCGAACTTGTTTTGCAATGTTGGAATAATTCAGTCATGCTCCTGCCTACACCTGTAATACTCGCCACTGTAGTCGTCGTACTCGCCGCGGCCGTCGTCGCTATCGTCGTCGGGGTCACCGTAGTTGAACCTTGAAGGTTGAGTACGAGTGGGCTGGACTTGAGGGTAGCGCAGGCGGGGGCTAGAGTCGGCGGCCGTGTCGTAGGCCATGATGCTCTGGAGAGTCCGGCCACGCCACCACAGCCGACGGCCGGCCTCGTTGAAGTTCGGAGGAGGTGGGCCCTCCTCCTCGTGCCTGGCGAGTGCCCTCTCACGCCGATCCACGAACAAGGCTTCCCAAGTCGGGAAATAGTCGGGATGCCATCTGGGATTCCTCCGCTGCTCCGGCGTGAGCTCGAAGTAGTAGTGGTTCGTGATGGCCATCCGACACGCCACACCTAGAGGGACAGGAGGAACCGGCACGCCTCCGGCGCTCAGCATCCAGCCGACGGGGACACAGTAGCCCGGCGGGCAGGGGTAGTTCGAGGCGCAAAGCGCCTCCGCCTCCCTGGGAGTTAGTGCTACGGTGGAAGCCATGGGAAAGAGTGATGAGGTTGCAGATATGAGTCTAGAGATGTGCAATGACAATGGAGGCCAACCCTACATATATATAGTGAAGAACTGGCGGAAAGAACTGGAGGGAAGAACTGGCGGGAAGAAAAATGGCGGGAAAAATGACGTGTCGACATTATGTCGTGCAGCGTGTACCTTGTCCCGGATGGTGTCACCAACCGGGACTAAAGATAAACCTATAGTCCCGGTTGGAGACACGAACCGGGACAAAACACGAGTCAGCACTAATGATAGGGGTGAGTGTCGACATTATTTCGTATGTACAAACCGGACCCACTTCCTGCCGATTCGGCTGACATTTGTCCTTTTTACCCGGGATGGACGAAAAGGTTTGAGATGTCCCTGTTGGGAGATAGTCCATGTAAGGTGGTCTAGTATTTTAGGAAAATGGGACGGTAGCATTCTGAAACGGCATTTTGGTGGTTACTTCGCAAAACGACCCGTTTTTTGCGCTCGGAAAATGGAAAAGGGCTTTTCCGTGCGACAAAAAGGAAAACTTCCTCCTGCAACATTGTTCTCCATACCAATGTCCACACACATGCATAATATGGGCACAACATCACAAACTATGCCGTGATTCCGCACATAACATCGGTCATTTGGATCGAAAGCCATGAAACCTCGAACATGATTGGTCATTTTGTGAAGGTTTTTTCGAAACATGATCAATATACCAAGTCTGGTATTTTTCCTTTCAACTATGTAACATAATATGACACCATGCGAAGGATTTTCATTGTTCAGATTTTTTTTGAATTTATTATGCCCATTTTGAATTATCTGAATTTCTAACTATGGTCGAACTAGTGTGCATGAAGATAGGGGACGAGCATCGTTAGAACTTGCATTGGATCTCTAAAGAAACCACATATTGCGAGTCTAAAAATGATTTTTACAAAAAATCACGGGCGATAGATCATGTACCTGTAGTACAAACCGGACCCACTTTCTACCGATTCGGTAGACATTTGTCCTTTTTACCCGGGATGGACGAAAAGGTTTGAGATATCCCTGTTGGGAGATAGTCCATGTAAGGTGGTCTAGTATTTTTGGAAAATGGGATGGTAGCATTCTGAAACGGCATTTTGGTGGTTACTTCACAAAACGACCCATTTTTTGCGCTCGGAAAATGGAAAAGGGTTTTTCCGTGCGACAAAAAGGAAAAATTCCTCCTGCAACATTGTTCTCCATACCAATGTCCACACACATGCATAATATGGGCACAACATCACAAACTATGCCGTGATTCAGCACATAACATCGGTCATTTGGACCGAAAGCCATGAAACCTCGAACATGATAGGTCATTTTGTGAAGGTTTTTTCGAAACATGACCAATATGCCAAGTCTGGTATTTTTCCTTTCAACTATGTAACATAATATGACACCACGTGAAGGATTTTCATTGTTCAGATTTTTTTTGAATTTATTATGCCCGTTTTGAATTATCTGAATTTCTAACTATGGTCGAACCGGTGTGCATGAAGATAGGGGACGAGCATCGTTAGAACTTGCATTGGATCTCTAAAGAAACCACATATTGCGAGTCTAAAAATGATTTTTACAAAAAATCATGGGCGATAGATCATGTACCTGTAGTACAAACCGGACCCACTTTCTACCGATTCGGCAGACATTTGTCCTTTTTACCCGGGATGGACGAAAAGGTTTGAGATGTCCCTGTTGGGAGATAGTCCATGTAAGGTGGTCTAGTATTTTTGGAAAATGGGATGGTAGCATTCTGAAACGGCATTTTGGTGGTTACTTCACAAAACGACCCGTTTTTTGCGCTCGGAAAATGGAAAAGAGCTTTTCCGTGCGACAAAAAGGAAAACTTCCTCCTGCAACATTGTTCTCCATACCAATGTCCACACACATGCATAATATGGGCACAACATCACAAACTATGTCGTGAT
This sequence comes from Avena sativa, assembly GCA_916181665.1. Lineage (NCBI taxonomy): Eukaryota > Viridiplantae > Streptophyta > Magnoliopsida > Poales > Poaceae > Avena > Avena sativa. The sequence goes on from OV702295.1 coordinate 355,732,297, forward strand.
TCAGCAGATAACATCGGTCATTTGGACCGAAAGCTATGAAACCTCGAACATGATAGGTCATTTTGTGAAGGTTTTTTCGAAACATGATCAATATACCAAGTCTGGTATTTTTCCTTTCAACTATGTAACATAATATGACACCACGCGAAGGATTTTCATTGTTCGGATTTTATTTGAATTTATTATGCCCGTTTTGAATTATCTGAATTTCTAACTATGGTCGAACCGGTGTGCATGAAGATAGGGGACGAGCATCGTTAGAACTTGCATTGGATCTCTAAAGAAACCACATATTGCGAGTCTAAAAATGATTTTTACAAAAAATCACGGGCGATAGATCATGTACCTGTAGTACAAACCGGACCCACTTTCTACCGATTCGGCAGACATTTGTCCTTTTTACCCGGGATGGACGAAAAGGTTTGAGATGTCCCTGTTGGGAGATAGTCCATGTAAGGTGGTCTAGTATTTTAGGAAAATGGGACGGTAGCATTCTGAAACGGCATTTTGGTGGTTACTTAACAAAACGACCTGGTTTGCCCCACAACTGTAAGAGTTCTTCAACTAATGGCCTAAGGTACACATCAATGTCGTTGCCCGGTTGCTTCGGGCCTTGGATGAGCACTAGCATCATAATGAACGTACGCTTCATGCATAACCAAGGAGGCAGGTTGTAGATACATAGAGTCAAGGGCCAGGTGCTGTGACTGCAGCTCTGCTCCCCAAAAGGATTCATGCCATCCGTACTTAGACCAAACCATAAGTTCCTTGCGTCATCTGCAAAGTCTGGGAAGTCTCTCTCGATTTTTTTCCACTGTGACCCATCAGCAGGGTGTCTCAACTTCCCGTCTTTCTTACGGTCTTCTTTGTACCATCTCAACAACCTGGCATGCTCTTTGTTTCTGAACATGCGTTTCAACCTTGGTATTATAGGAGCATACCACATAACCTTAGCAGGAACCCTCTTCCGGAGGGGCTCTCCCTCAACATCACCAGGGTCATCTCGTCTGATCTTATACCGCAACGCATTGCATACCGGGCATTTATCTAAATTCTCATACTCCTTACCGCAGTAGAGGATGCAGTCATTAATGCATGCATGTATCTTTTGCACATCTAATCCCAGAGGACAGAGAGTCTTCTTTGCTTCGTAGGTACTCTCGGGAAGTTCGTTATGTTTTGGAAACTTCGACTTCATTATTTTCAGCATCTTTTCAAATGAGGAGTCAGTTAGACCACACTCTGCCTTCCATCGCAACAATTCTAGTGTGGTACCGAGCTTTGTGCTGCCATCTTCACAATTTGGGTACAACAATTTCTTGTGATCTTCTAACATGCCCTCTAACTTCAACTTCTCATTTTCTGTTTCACAGTCTCGCTTTGCATCAGAAATGACCCTACCAAGTTCATCAGCCGGCTCATCTGATGCCCGTTCTTCACCTCTTTCCTCTCCATTGTCTTCCATTGCAGTATCACTGTATTCAGGAAACATATGATGATAGTTGTTATCATCATCTTCTTCTTCACCATCTTCCATCATAACCCCTCTTTCCCCGTGCTTGGTCCAGCAATTATAGTTGGGCATGAAACCTTTCATAATCAGGTGGCCACGAATGATTTTCGAGGAAGAGTACTCCTTCTTGTTCCGACATTGAACACATGGACAACGTATAAATCCATTCTCTTTGTTTGCCGTAGCCACATCAATAAATTTATCCACGCCTTTGATATACCCGGCTACGCGCCGGTCACCGTACATCCATTCTCGACCGTTCATCTGCATCATATAAGTAAGTTTATCAAAAAACAGGACATCATAAATAGTGAAATAACCAATTCACACCGACACATGAATTGTATCAATGACCTAGAAAAGATAAGATTGCTAACCTCGATCGAGGGAAATAAAGAGGAGAAAGCTCAAGTGCGTCTCGGACACCTTCTATATTTTTGTTCTATGAGAAATTCAACGGGATTTTTCACTCAAACATTTCATCAAACACCTTCAATGCATGCATAGAAGAGAAAAAACTAGCACACCCCTCACACCTTCCACCATTCTAAAAAACAGAGTGGAGGCAGAGGGGGCTGGGGCGTTGCATTTATAGAGGGCAGGAGAATACGTCCTGGTTGGAGCCACCAACCGGGACTAAAGGTGCGTGCCACGCCACGTGGCTGTGGCCAAACCTTTAGTCCCGGTTGGTTGCTCCAACCGGGACGTATTCCCCCTTATCAACCGGGACGCATGCCCCTGGCCCCGTGCCCGCTCCAACCGGGACGCGTGCCAGCATTAGTCCCGGTTGGTGGCGCAACCGGGACTAATGCTCCGAGGGGGCGCGAACGGATGGCATGTTTTCTACTAGTTCCCACCTCCGCCGCCGGGCTCTCTCTTCTCCCTGGAGGAATTCCGCGCCGCCGGCTCTCCCTCCTCCTCCTCCTCTTCTTCCTCTCAAACCCTAGTCCCCCTTCACACCGCCGGTGCACCCTCTCCTCCTGCCGCCGGCGTCACCACCACCCAAACCCTAGCCACCATGTCGTTCACCGACACGATCACAGATATATCTCCCTTCATCACCATTACCCTTGATCTCTCAGCTCACAACTACTATCATTGGCGCCATCTATTCGAAGTTCATCTGGGGCGCTGCAATCTTCTTCATCACGTCGCCACAGATTGCGTCCCTCGCCCCGACGACCCTCGCTGGGTCAAGGATGATCTAGCGATCATCCAATGGATCTACACGCGTGTCTCCACCGAGATCTTCCATCTCGTCTACCGCACCGCCTCGTCCGCTGCCGCTCTTTGGGCGGCCTTTCGTCAGCTCTTTCAGGATAACATCGACTCCCACGTCAACGCCCTCAACATCGAGCTTCGCAACATCGTCCAAGGCACCTCTCCCGTGGGCGTCTACTGTCAGCGTCTCTCCTCCATCGCTGACGAACTCCGTGAACTCGGTGATCCCATTGAAGATCGGCCACTCATCTACATCCTCCTCATTGGCCTTAGCGAGGACTTCGACAAACAGGCCTCGTTCATACCTCTGATGCGGCCCCACCCCACTTTTGCCGAGGTTCGGTCGATCCTTCAAAGTGCAGATCGCACTCGTCAGAACCAGGAGTCGCACCACCACGTCTTCGTCGCCACCCCACGGCCGCCCGCATCCGCGCCTTCCGTGGCAGCTCCTCCCACGCAGCCTCCTGCCGCGGCAGCAAATTCAGGGCAAAATCCTGCCGTGGCAGCTCCTGCCGGCTGGCGCCCTAGCCCCAACTACCGCGGAAAGAATCCCATCTACCAGCCCCCGCCGCTGCCGCACCCCCTCCGACAGCGCCCCCTACACCAGCATCGATGGCGCCCCCTGCTGCACCAACTTGGCGCCACCAGCACGATCCCTGGACCGGTATGGTCCAGGCCTGGTCCATGCCATGGACGGCTCCTGCATCATACGGCGCTCCACCTACTTGGAACTCCGGCCTCCGTCCGCCCACCGGCTCCCCTGGACTTCTCGGCCCTCGACCCCCTGCACAGGTGTACAACGCTCAGGCTTCGTACCCCGGCTATGCGGCACCAACTTACATATATGGCCCTCCTTCAGCTCCGTCGTACATGTACGCATCTTCGTCAACCGTGCCCGGGCCATCGTCATCGCCTTCTACACCAAGCTGGGACCAGGCCGCCTTCATGGATGCCATGAACAATTTTACCCTCAATAACACCGAAGGTACGGATTGGATTTTTGATTCTGGTGCTTCCTCCCACATGTCTTCGAATTTGGATTTTCTGTCAGCTTGTTCTTCTTATCCCTTTTCTTCCATTACCATTGGTGACGGATCTTCTATTCCCATCTCCTGCACCGGTGATTCCTATATATCGCATCCACATGTTCAATTTCTTCTTCGTCAAATTCTTTTAGCACCTTCTTTAATTAAAAATCTCATATCTGTTCGCAAATTTACCATTGATAATCGTGTCTCTCTTGAGTTTGATCCCTTTAGTTTATCTGTGAAGGATCTTCAAACGGGGAAGCTTCTCGCCCGGTACAATAGCTCCGGGGATCTCTATCCTCTCCATGGCGCGCCCACCTCTGCACCTCTTGCCATGATTGTTTCCGTTGGACTTTGGCATCGTCGACTAGGGCATCCAAATAAAGCCACGTTGTCTTCGTTAATTCAGGAATTTTGTATCCCTAGTATTAGTTCTCCTCATGATTCCTCTGTTTGTAATGCCTGTCAGTGTGGCAAACATGTTCGATTACCGTTTAGCACTTCATCCACTCATAGCTCTTTTCCTTTCGAATTATTACACTGTGATTTATGGACATCTCCCGTGCCTAGTGTATTATCTCGTTATTCTTGATGATTATTCTCATTACATATGGACTTTTCCTCTCCGTGCAAAATCTGACGTCCACACCGTCTTTCAAAATTTCCAAAATTATGTTCATACTCACTTTAGTCTTCCTATCCATTTCATCCAATGTGAAAATGGACTTGAATTTTATAACACCAAAAATCGCAACTTCTTTCTCTCTCACGGCATTCTTCTTTGTTTTTCCTGTCCTTACACCTCCCAGCAAAATGGCAAAGCTGAACGCTCTCTTTGATCCATCAATGATATTCTCTGTACGCTCCTAATTCAGGCCTCTCTTCCTCCACCCTTTTGGGTAGAAGCTCTCAATGTCGCGACCTTTCTCATCAATGTTCGTCCAACCAAAACATGCCCTCTATACACTCCTTACCAATCTCTTTTTCTCACCTCTCCGGACTAATCCATGTTACGTGTCTTTGGCTGTTTATGCTTTCCCAACACCACCTCTACTTATCCCCATAAACTCGCACCTCGCTCTCTACCGTGCGTTCACCTTGGTCTCTCTAGTGATCACAAGGGATACCGATGTTTTGATCCCTCTTCTGGTCGGCTTCTCACCTCCTGTCATGTCATCTTCGATGAACACACCTTTCCCTACACTATCGCCAATGCTGCCACCCACCAAACCACACCCCAAACTACCCCCGCTCATAACACCAACCCTCCCGTCATCATCGCTGTCGTGCGCTCTGCCGCGGAAGAGACCCCTTCTGTTTTTCCTGCCGCGGCAGCTTCCGTGCCTGCTCCTCCTGCCGCGGCAGCACCCACGCCCTCTTCCTCTACCGCGGCAGCCACGCCACCCCTCTCCTCTGTCGTGGCAGCGCTCACACCCTCCTCTGCCACGGCAGCATCTCTCCTTGTCTCCTCTGCCGCGACAAAGTTCTCCCCTCCATCGTTTGACAGCTCTCTCACCTCCTCCACACATCTTCTCCCTCGCCTACACCACCTCCGATTCCTCCCAATGCTGTTCCCACAACCATTACCGAGAACGATCACGTTATGTGTACTCGAGGCAAACGAGGTTTTCACATTCCTCGTCTCCTTCTAAATCTTTCTGCGACCACCACTACTACACATATTTCCCCAATTCCAGCAACCTACAAACGTGCTCTTCTCGACCCTCTCTGGCATTCTGCTATGCGTGAGGAATTTGATGCTCTCCTCCAAAACAACACATGGTCTCTCGTTCCCAAACCCTCCGGCGCCAATGTTGTTTCTGGTAAATGGGTCTTCCATCATAAATTTCACTCGGATGGCACTCTCGCTCGTTATAAAGCTCGTTGGGTATGCCGTGGTTTCTCCCAGCAGCATGGGATTGACTTCGATGAAACCTTTTCTCCTGTCGTCAAACCCAACACCATTCGTATAGTTCTTAGTCTGGTTGTTTCTTCTTCCTGGCCCATTCACCAGCTTGATGTCAAAAAATGCTTTTTCTTAATGGCACTCTCAACGAAACTGTCTACTGTCAACAACCCTCCGGTTTTGAGAACTCCTCCACTCCTGATTTTGTATGTCTCCTTCACAAGTCTCTTTATGGTCTAAAACAGGCTCCTCGCGCCTGGTTTCATCGCTTTGCCTCTTTCATTCAAACCATCGTCTTCACTCCTTCAAAATCTGACTCTTCTCTATTTCTCTTTCATTCCCACGAACACACGGCTTATCTTCTCCTTTACGTTGATGACATTGTTCTCACTGCCTCCTCCGACTCCTTCTTACAACAAATCATCTTGTCTCTTCATACTTAATTTTCTATGACTGATCTCGGACCTCTACATCATTTTCTTGGTGTCACCGCCTCTCGTACTCCCACCTCTCTTTTTCTTTCTCAGCGTCAGTATATTCTTGATTTACTCTCTCGCGCCGGGATGACTGATTTCCAACCTTCCCGTACACCTGATGATGTTGGTTCTAAACTTTCTGCCGACGGTGAACCTGTCTCTGATCCTACTTTCTATCGTAGTCTCACTGGTGCTCTCCAGTATGCTACTTTAACACGTCCAGAAATATCGTACTCTGTTCAACAAGCCTGTCTTTTCATGCATGATCCTCGTGTTCCTCATCTCTCTCATGTCAAACGCATTATTCGTTATCTCAAAGGAACTCTTGACCATGGTCTTCTCATCAATTCTTCCTCTCCAACAAGCTTAACAGTTTATTCTGATGCAGACTGGGCTGGTTGCCCCGACACTCGACGATCCACATCCGGTTTTTGTGTTTATTTGGGGGATAATCTTGTTTCTTGGTCATCTAAAAGGCAGGTTACGGTCTCCAGGTCCTCTACTGAAGCCGAATACAGAGCTTTTGCACACTCTGTCGCCGAAGCCGTCTGGATTCGTCAACTTCTTGCCGAGCTTCATCGACCACTTAAGCGTGCCACCATTGTCTACTGTGACAATATCTTTGCCGTCTACATGGCCAGCAACCCCGTTCAGCATCGTCGAACCAAGCACATTGAGATAGATATTCATTTTGTCTGCGAGAAGGTGGCTCTCGGCGAGGTTCGTGTTCTTCACGTACCGACCAGTGCTCAGTTTGCTGACATCTTCACAAAGGGGCTACCTACTGCACCCTTCTGCGATATTCGGTCCAGTCTCAACGTCGTCGAGTCAGACGTTGCCACTGCGGGGGGGGGGGGTATTAGCGATTTATTCTTGTTGTAATCAGTTTGGATTCTTAGATCGGTCTGGCTCTAAACCCTAGCTGGTTTTGGCCCTCATATATACCCCTGTAATCTCTACACAATATACAAGTTATTATTCTTCCCAAATATCAATGACCACGTATGCGGATGAGTGACAAGGCCCTTTTGTTGTTTATGTTTCTACATTATTTCTCTTGAACTTCACGCAGATAGTTGCTTACTTTACTACCCTACAAAACTCTATAGTTGCTTTCTTATATGACTTGTTTTAATCAGAAACCAAATCAAGAAAGATGAGTAGCTATCTGCCCTCGGTATAGACTCCTCGGCAAAGGTTTCCCTTGCGGAGCGCACAGATGCCGCCGGTGGCTGCCCTCGGTATAGCGGCCGTCGGCATAGCCTAACAACAGGTTGCAAAAAAAAATTAAAAAAAATCTTAACTTTTTTAATCTTTGAATTGTTTGACTCGTTAATTTCTCACTTTCAAAAAATTTAACACTAATTATACTTAATCTTTGATCAATTTGTAGTATTCGTTAAACTTTCCGGTCAGTCACCCATCCGCACTACTCCACCTTCAGCACGCTTAACTTTTCTGTTCCTTTGGAATCTGTTTCCGCAAAGCAATTTATATATTGTTGTCAATACTATGATATCAATCCTATTAACTCTTATATCATCATGTCACATGTTTGTATTTTTTGAAATTACAATATATTATTTAAGTAAACAACAATGAATAAGTAAAAATATTATTGAATTTAAATAAAAATATAATATATTTTTTTGTATTTTCTATTTAATATGGAATAATTAATATCTTTAAATTGTAAATCAGAATTCGCATATGTCAAAATTGATCAGAACAATGAGAGGAATCCAAATATGATATCAATATCAACTTATCACAAATTATGCCATGATTCTAGCCATAATTTCATTTGCCCGTTTAAAACGGCACGCATAAAGATTCGTACCTCGGGGCTAAGACTCGCTAAACTTGAAGTGGATCTCTGATAAAATAGCATATTGTGAACCGAAAAATAATTTTTTTTAAACCATGAGCATCAGATCATGTACCTGTAGTTTATATCTGACTCACTTTCTGTCGACTCGGCAGGAATTTGTATTTTTCACCAGGGATAGACAGAAAAGTTTGAGATCCTCCTGTTAGGATATTGTCCATATAAGGTGGTCTAGTATTTTTTTAATGTGGTGGTAGCATTTTGAATTAGCTATTTGGTGGTTGCTTCACAAAACCATCCGTTTTTTACACTCGGAAAATGGAAAATGGATTTTTGGTGCGACGAAAAGGAAAACTTCCTCCTGTAACATTGTTCGACATCCCATGATGCACATGTATGCACAATATAGACACATTTTTACACAATATAGACACATTTTTACAAACTATGCTTAATTCTAGCCATAACATTGGTCATTTGACCCGAAAGCCATGAAACCTCGAATAAGATAGGTTATTTTGTGAAGGTTTTTTTGAGACATAATCAATATACCAAGTTTGATATTTTTCCTTCTAACTATGTCATATAATATGACACCACGTGAAGATTTCGCATTGTTTGGATTGTTTTTGAATTTCTTATACCCGTTGTAAACTATATATAATGTTTTATGTTTCTCTTAATTTTTATTTAGAAATGTGTAATATTTGGGTATAGATAGATAGACCTTATTTTTATGCAAATTTTGATATATTATTTGTATTTTTCTAAATTAGAATGATTTTTTAAAGTTTAATGAGGTAAAAAGAAAAATAGCTATGCCGAGGGTAGCCGTCGGCGTAGCTATTCTACGCCGAGGGCAATTTTACGCCGACGGCTGCTTTAAGGAGGCTGGCCTAGTCGCGGTCTACGCCAGCGGCCCCGACGTTAGGTCGTTGGCGTCTCCGCCTAGTCCTGTAGTGAACACTTCATGTCTACCCTTTCTTCCGCTCCAGAAATCAGACAGATGTTAAGTACAACCCTTTGGATAAAAACATTGGTTGTATTGTATCTAGAGAAACTTGAGTCAGGTAATTTGGGACCGAGAGGAAGCGCTACATCTATCTAACAAGTTGTACAGATACATTCGTATCTAGACAAAACTGAGTCAGTTAATTTGGGACAGAGGGAGTAGTACATCCATCTAGCTAGTCTAATTGGCAAGCGGTGATAACTTATTTAATCTCTCCCATTGTATTAAAAGCGAGGCACATGAAGCCTCAATCAAACCAAAATACTAAAATGTAGTTTATCCACAACAGACGAAGAAGAGGGGTATCTAGCTATCTAGCAGGGATCGACAACATCGATGATCAAGTCCAACCTGAACCAACAACTACAATTCCCGCTGCACCTGATGTCTGTTGGATCGTCGACCTCGTCCATACCAAGTCAAAACCTACATCATTTTCCACACACTATATGTAGCCGCTGGAGCTACATGCCGGCACCTGGACATGCCGGTACGTGGATCCATCCGTTCCTGCACCACGGTTCACGGACAAAGCCTAGCAGATGAAAAACTAAACAATGGATCGCCATCATCCCTGACACATACGTGACGACTGACGCCGGCCGGAAGAAGCAGGGCAGAACCGAACGACGCTCGCTGCTCCCATTAGTTTAGCTAGTCTCGAGAGATCCGAGACAGAGATGCCATAATTAACAGGATGCGTGAAAGCGAGTGCGCGATAGGCGCCAGTAGTCGACGGTGACTCCGCTGCAAGTTGTGCCCTAGAAAATGCGATGCATATATATAGCAAGCCTCGTTAGCTAGGTTAGTTAATTACGAGAGCTTATTAGGAATCCCTCAACCTCCTAGTAGACGAATTAACTATTTGTGCTGATTGTTATCACAAGCTAATCGAGATAATAGCCATAAGCTAGCTTGCTTGCCGGGAGATCGAGGAGGCAACGAGCGATTAGAGGAATTCCTTTTCCCTAGCTAGCTAAATAGTACTCTCTCAGTTTCAAAATATAAGATGTTTTATCATTGTAAAACAAATGTATCTAGATTTCTTTTAGTATGTAGGTTCACTCAGGTTTAGAGTGAATCTACATACTAAAACAAGTTTAGATATACTTTCTTCACAAACCTAAAACATCTTATATTTTGAAACAGAGGGAGTAGTTGATTAACTACGTAAGCATGGTCGTCTAAGGATGTTTTCTCAGTCTTGGGTATGTGCTGTGTTTTCAAATCAAGGATTAGATGTTCAAAACGGCAGCTTCATCTAAATATGTGTATATATTCTGTATATACGTGTGTTTCGTCTTCGTCAACGGCGGATGCACAACCACAACGGGGGGTGACCAAACTAAAAAAAATGGCACGCACTATAGTACTCCGTAGAATAATAGTAGAGCAGTACGTACAGTATACCATAATAATAGAGTATTACTGGCCACGGTCAGTGACGACTGACGACTGACGAGAGAAGAAGAATCATAATTCATAACACAAACAATGGGCGTCGGAGTTGGACTCGCGAGCTAATGAAGAAGGGCGCCAAGCCCCTGAATTTGTTATGAGCCAACAAAAATAATAATTGGCGCCGTGTGTTCCATACCGAAAGCAACCGCGGACCTGATGGATCGAGGCAAAGCCGAGCGGTGGATCGATTGTCAAGTCCGGCACGAGAACATTTCGATGACGCCATCCGAGTATAGCCCGTCAATGGGTGCCGGCTTGTTTTGTTCCCGTCACGGCGCCGGTCGGTCGGGTCCTCTCGGTCGGCAGGCGAGGAACTGATGGGGATGGGGTAAAATGTTAACCACTGTAACTTGCTACGCTAAGTAATTCGAGTGTGACGATCTTGGTCTCGCCGTTCCCGTTGGCCGGCCGGTCACCGCTACTCCCTCCGTCCTATTATAGGTGTCTAGATTTAACTAAATTTTGATAAATCCGAGATATCTATTATGAGACGGATGGAGTAGTTTATCCGTGTGTCAATCAACATGGATGCCTAGCTAGCTACTTGCGCCGTTCAAAGGGGGTTGCTTGCCGTTTATGATGAGCCACTTGGATGATCTAGCGATTAGATTGTGTTTGCTAAGGGAATTATTCATGGTATATTATTATTGATTTGCCCTCGATCGATCGGGCCGAGTGATCGAGGCACGCACGTACGTCGCTTGACTTGGTGCCAGGATTGTCGTCTTTGCTTTTCTTGGCAAATCCGGAGGGGCCCTTGATTTTTCTTTTAGATTAGGGGCCCCTTGAATTGGCACGAGGACAGTAGGACTTTCTTGCCTAATCCGACCGATTGAGCTAGGCTTGAGTGACATCAGTTAGTTGATTCCACGGTGCAACCGGCGGTGGTTGGGCTTGGGCAAGACAAGACAGGCGCAGCTTCGAGTCCATGCCTGGCTGCTTTTGGACTATATACGACTTTTTCCACCGCATGCATGTACATACCACATTGTCGTTGTTAACTGGGAATTTCGTATACATATGCCAGTGTAAACCAGCAGGGCAAGCTGGCAAGGTAATTTGATCCCGACATCTGGTCAGGCTGTTTTTGGATGTACTTGTAGTCTTGTTGAATTGTGATTTGTAGCTGCCAATTCAAGGGGCCCCTAATCTAAAAGAAAAATCAAGGGCAACATGGCAACACATATTCATTTCTAGCTAGTCTCCTCTTGTAATTAGTTAGAAGTATACACGGCGGCCTAGCTAGATAAGCTTCTGCACTGTGCAGGCATTCACAAAAGCGATAGGCTGAACTCTGTCCGGTCGGCGACACGCGATCATTTTCGCCTTAAATCACTGCCGTACTACTACATCGCTCTCGATCATAAACGCACGAATAATCAGACTCGACCAGATAGTCTTCGGTCCGCACGCACGTACGTATAGATAGCTAGCTAGTATACTGCGTACGTAGGCAATTTAGACTAAATGCTGGGACCGCATGCATCCGAGCCGAATCCAAAACACCCACGGGGGAAAGGCCGACAGCATCAAACCAGTGCATGCACGGTGTTCGGCCGGGGTCCGGCGCGACGTGGGCGACGAAGTCCAACTCGTTCGGCGGCCCAGTCCCCAACGGCGCCGCTACGACGGTCAATGCCGTCTTTACACGAGGCCGGCTATCATTGCCTGCGTGCGCACGTACGTACACGGACACACTACTACCACGACGACGACGCGCGCACGGCGCACTCACTCGTCGTCGTTGTGTGGCCGGCACCTTGGACTTGGAGAACGACGCACGCACCTTTGCACGGCGACGCGCGGCGTCCCGAAACCACAACTCGATCCTCCCTTGATTTGCTTGCGTTGTTGATCAGCCGTCAGCGCGAGCAGTGTCCGGATATTGACAAGTCGCTCGCTCTTTAGTCGGTGGACGGTGGCCCGCCCGATCGATCCCGCCCCTTGACCGCGCCGTCAGATCCTGACTTTCATCAAGTTGAGCGGCACTACGCTACACACCTGCAGGCGGGCGAGTACGGGGACAGCACGGCTCCGTAGCCACCCTGACCAAGGGACACGCCTAGTCGCCTACGCCTACGCCTAGGGGATGACAAACTCACATAGCCATGGCGTGTGGCCTGATCAATTTGTCTCGCGGGAAGCTGGCACAGGTCGAGTTTACATCGAAACGGCGAAGACGAGGAAAGTGCCGTTGCTGTCCTCCTAGCTAGCGTATGGTCCCCGCCTCACGATCGATCGACCTGTCGTGTCGTGTGTAATCTTGCGCGGTATGCAGTGTGGGCGTGTGATGTTACTGCTCGCTGATGGCACGTAAACCTCGCTATCACACGATCGATCCAGGGACATGTTCCTGTGGATGGAGAAAGCCAAGTTTGCATGTTGGATGGAGACAGGTTACGGCGAGCAGGTGTGCCCATCAAATGTGACTGATTAGTGCCAGGTTGATACTGATCGACTCATGTCACTAAGGGCATAACCCAAGCTGCTACAAGCAAGACGTGGTTGTAGGTGCTTTAATTTATGCTCTTTGGAGAAGCTGCTTAAAGTTTTTTTTGAGTATTGTTGGTAAGGTTTAAAAAATACGACTGCACTTCCATCCACCTTCACTCGAGCACTCCCCCACCCTCTCTCCCCCGCTGACACCGAAGTGCGTCGTCGGGTTCCTGCTTTTCCCATCTCGGTAATGTGGCCATGTAGGGTGGCGCGACATCGGGTAGTGCTTACAGGCGGAGGCGGTCCGACGCGGCGACAGGGAGACCTAGCATTGATTTAACATAAAAGGGTTAACATTCATCAGGTTGACACTGATCGACTCATGTCCCTAAGGGCATAACCCAAGCTGCCACAAGCAGCATGCGGATGCAGGTGCTTTAATTTAGTATGTGCTCTTAATTTGGAGAAGTTGCTTAAATATATGATTATTTTTTGAGTATTCTTGGTAAGGTCGAAAAAAAACACAAGCTCTCGTGACCGGCTCATCCCCGCAGACGACTAGTCGAGTATCCACCCACCTTCCCTCGAGCACTCCTTCCACCCCCTCTATCCAGTTGTCACCGGCATGTGTCATCGGGCCCCTGCTTTTCCCCTCTTGGTGATGCTCCATTGCAGGGCGGCGCGGCGTCGGGTGGTACTTATAGGCGGTGGCGTGAGTCGCGGCGATGGGAGACCTGGCGCTGTCGAGGGTGAATTGTGACGCAGAGGCGCGACCATTGGCGATGGCGCGGTGCGGATGCGTGGGCCGACGACTCTCCTCACACTAGCATTGCCCCTCAAGGCGGAGGTGGTGAATTGGGATTCTAGGTGGTGGCGGCGTTGTCGCCGGCTTGTTGCAGTGTGGTGGCGGGGGCTTTGCGGGCATGTCCTGGTCCCGGTCGAGACCATGAGCCCTGGTGTGCTCCTGCTATCGTGTTCGGTCGGCTACCGCTACGATGGTGGAGGCAGTTACCTCCCGCGTGGCTATGATGTTGTCGTCCATGATTCCTTGCGCTCCCTTAGCCCGCTCTCTAGGCATCGCGTCGGTGATCGCAGTGAGACGACGATGGTCACGTCAAGACCATGGTGGCGTATGGTGGGTGGAAAGAAGAGTGGAAGGCTACGGATCATCTGGGGAGTGGTTTATTGGCTCGTCTGGTGATATCTACGCACTTCTATTCTTGTAGACAGTTGTTGGGCCTCCAAGTGCAGAAGTTTATAGAACAGCAGCAAGTTTCCCTTAAGTGGATTACAAAAGGTTTATCGAACTCAGGGAGGAAGTGGTCAAAGGGTATCCCTCTCAAGCAACCCTGCAATCAAGATACAAGAAGTCTCTTGTGTCCCCAACACACCCAATACACTTGTCAGGTGTATAGGTGCACTAGTTCGGCGAAGAGATAGTAAAATACAAGTGGTAACGGTGCCAGAAAAGAGTTTCTGACTTGTTGTTGACGTGGGAGAGGCTAAAGGCAAACTGAAATAAAGATGGAAGCAAGCAAACATGCAACAGATCTAGATGCAAACGGTGTTTCAATGCTTAGAAACAAGGCCTAGGGATCATACTTTCACTAGTGAACACTCTCTCATATAAGTTTTTTTAAGGAATATAAGTATATTATCTTCATGATACTACTCTTAACTACTCTTCGGTTGGACACTCTAATCCATGGTAAGACTATAACAGCGCACCTCAAAGTCCGTCTTCCCCAATCTAGATAACCCCACACTGTCACCTTGAGCGCTAGATGGTTCCAACAAACACCAAATTTTCATAAAGACATTCAAATCCAAATATAACTCATAACAAATATATATATAGTCTAGCTTAAGTTCCACACACGGCGCGCACACTGTCACTTTCACACACGTGGGAAAAAGCATAGATCTATTAAAGCAATTGAGTATTTATGTAGACTCTAGCCTAAGTGCCACCACGGTATCCACGCTGTCACTTTCATACACATGGGGAGAGCCGGAGATCTATTAAAGAACTTGAGTAGCAAGGTAGATCTACTTGATTACAAAGCTCATGACCACAACAAGATCATGCATAGAGAGAGATGAACACATAGCTACCGGTAAAGCCCTTAGCCTCGAGGAAAAACTACTCCCTCCTCATCATGAGAATCAGCAACGGCGATGGAGATGGTGGTGGGGATCGATGGAGATGGTGGTGGAGATCGAAGGAGATGGCTTCGGGGGCACTTCCCTGTCCCGGCAGGGTGCCGTAACAGAGACTTTCTGTCCCCGGAATCTCTCCTTCGGTGGAGGCGGCGTTGTGGAACTTTCTGTGGCTTTCTGGTCGATTCTCTAGGGTTTTTTGGGTCGGAGGCTTCTTATAGGCAAAGGAGGCAAGGTCGGTGGAGGGCCAGTGACCCACACCCCCTATGGGCGCCACCAGGGCTGGCCCGCGCCCACCTAGGGTGTGGCCACCCTGGTGTCCTCCTCCATCTCTTCTTCGTGGTTCCATGTTGCTCCGGGAAAAATAATGACTTTGGCTTTTGTCCCGTCCAATCCAGAGAATATTGATTTTCTGCCTTTTCTGGAACCAAAAACAGAAGAAAACAGGCAACTGGCACTATGGCATCTTCTATATAGGTTAGTCCAGAAAAACATATAAAAACACCTCAAAGTGTAGACAAAGCAAAGCAAAGTAGATACTAAACAAGCATGGAACATCAAAAATTATAGATACATTTACGACGTATCAAGCATCCCCGAGCTTAACTCCTGCTCGTCCTCGAGTAGGTAAGTGATAAAAAAATAATTTTTGAGGTGACATGCACCATCAAAATCAAGATCAAACCATTTGCAAGCATTGAAAGCTGGGATCAAAGAACTCTAAACATGAGCAAGAAGGATGGAGTTCTAACAGTAAGACAAAGTAACTATGCATGCAACATGAAATGTTACAAACAAAGATTCATGAATAACATGCATTGAAAACGTTTGTTTGTTTCACATATAGAAAACATAGCATAGTGGCATTCAGCTTGTCCCTCATGGATTAGAAAATATATGCATATGACACCTTCAAAGTTCATAAGAGTGACTAGATACAAATAGCACAAGAACAAGCAATATCAACAATATGAATCAATCAATAATTTTTGGGACAATGCACATAGAACTAAGAATGACAACTATGCTCTCCTAGTTGGTGCATAAAGATAGAAGGTGGAGACTCAATATAAAAGTGGAAGAAAGGCCCTTCAAAGGGAATCAGGGATTTCAAGTCTCAAAAAGAGCTTCCAACAATTATGGCACTTGTTAGCTTTTAGCTCTCATTGTCCCTATCATAAGCATCTTGAAGCTATTAAGGTTAAAGTGAACAAACTATGGAGTATATGCTTGACAAAGTATAAGTTGGCAATCTCATGTCCCTTGAATACGAGGGTTGCTCCTCATGCTACTCAAGTTTAGTTACTTGTAAGTTCTTGTCATAGTAAGTACATGTGTATCATAGAGAACCGCCAATGGGGTACCCTTGCACATGATACAAGAGCTATCCCATAATCAAAATGACAAGGCAAGAAGACAATGAGCATCTAAGCAATCTTCTTATTTATCATGGGAAAATGGTGCTTTTTTCTCTCTTTCCTCTTTTCTCATCTTTTTTTTCTTTTTCTCAATCTATTTTTTCTATCTCTTTTTTTATATAAGAAGAATGCTTCATAGATGTCATTATGGTGATGCTGCAAGTTTCCACCATGATTAGGCATGGTTTAGGCTAGTGGCTCAGGCGTTTCTCTAACACACATACATAACTCCATGGACTTACAAGCTCCCCTTTCATTTCACACCGATGACATCCATAGACAAAAGAGCATGATATCAACTGTGTACAAAGTACAGGTGCAATGTTGAAAGCGTTCCTCGTGACAGCACGGTTCTGCTAATTCCCAACGTATAAGTGCAAGCATATACAACATAGATGACACAATGGTTCAAGTTTATTAGGGGCAATAAAAATAAAATGTTCCATCAAGTTTGTGAGAGCTTTAATCATTAAGTTTCATATAACAAGTTTAATTTGGAAGATAGATAAAACAACAATATACTTGGAATGGTGTAACACACCATGCATAGGAATTTATAGTGGACACTTCGGAATAACTTGGTTTCTTGGGAGTTGGATGCATGAGTAGAGCTTACTCATACAAGTGGAGGCTAACAAAAGACTGGGAGCGACTAACTAAGAGAGCAATAATGGCCATAATCATGTAGAGCGACAAAACATTACTAATCAAAGCATAAAGTGGTACCACAAGTCAAGGACTAAATGATCATAGAGGATATGGTGACTTGTTCATAGTCATAACATGGTGTGAGCATGTGCCAAGTCAACCCAAACAAAGCATCAAAGGAGAATACCACAATACTATGCTTTTGTATGCTAAAACAACGCATGATTCCTTTAAGGCAAATTAAGCAATCCTAATTGTTTGGAACAAGTCATGCTACAACAATAATCACTAAGCATAAGGTCAAAACAACAACTAGCATGACATGATAAAGTCTAAGTCACAGTCAAAGCAAGCTCCTCTTCTACCACTATAAGCATGAAGCTTCCTACTCTTTTCCAACCCAATCGACTTATTTGAAACAACTCACAAAGATAATACTCAATAAAGATCAGTGATCAAGTCTCACAAATCCACAAAGAAGAACTAAAAAGTTCTAAGCTGAAAGCACAAAAAAAACTAAAGCTAAACGCAGTGCTAGCAAAGGGGAACACTCACAGAACAATAAGAGTGAAAACTAGAGTGTTCTGGGCAATGAAAACATAGTGTGTCTCTCTCCAAAAGAAGTGTGTTGTGATCAACCAACTTATTGCAGCAAGCAAACCAAAATAAAACTAAAAACAAAAACAAAGATGCTCCAAGAACAACACAACAGTGAATGACACAATAAAAACGAAGTGTCTAGAAAGACCTGAAAGATTTTTATTGATGAAGAAGGGGATACCTTGGGTATCCCCAAGCTTTGACGCTTGTACCTCTTGAATATTTCTTGGGGTGAAACAGGGTGGCATCCCCAAGCTTGATCTTTTGTCCATTCTTCATCTCATTACATCATTCTTCCTCTACACCTGAAAATTTTCCTTCATACAAAACTTCACACAATCTTCATTAGCAACATTAGTGTATTCAAACGATAATAGACCTTTGGGGTTTAGTTTTAGAACAGAAAAACTTTCACTAAAAACGCAAGCTACTATAGCAATTCCCTCAGAAAGCTCAATTTCCCAAAAAGAACACAAAAAGGAATCAATAAGAAGCAAATGCAAATAATGGCAGAAATCTGTTAAAAGAGACTAGCAGGTAGAAACCGATTTTTTTGAAGACCTTATGTTGCTCAAATCAAAAAGTGTTGAACTAACGAAAGTTAGATAACAACTTGTGGAATTATTCAGAAAATTACAGATCAATCCGACTTACAGATATTTTTCATGAATTTGTACAGTGAAGCACAAAAATCTGTTTCGGGACAACACTTCTCCAAAGCTTACTTCTGTCTCATTAGAGGTTATTCTTGGCACAAAAATCAAACAAAAAGGATAAGGAGAGGTTATTACAGAAGTAATAGATTTTAAGACTCAAGAAAACTATTGGGTTATCTTCCAAGAAGTACTTTTCTTTAATACCTTTAATTTAGGCTTGATACTTTGAGAAGATGCTCACATAAGGAATATGAATTGAAGTAAAAGAGAGCATCAAGAAGCAAATTCAAAACATATTTAAGTTTAACCCACTTCCTATGCATAGGAATATTGTAAAGAAACAAGTCATGAAAGCACAAAGCAATAAGCATAGAAAAGCAAAACAAGTGCAACTTCAAGACTTTTAACATAAAGAGGGAAAATTTAATATTTTTGAGATGCATAAAACCATGTTTCCCTCTATCATAATAACTTTCAGTAGCAACATGAATAAAATTAACAATATAACTATCACATAAAACATTCTTATCTTGAGCCACATGCATAAAATGATTATTACTCTCCACATAAGCATAATCATTCTTATTCATTGTAGTGGGAGCAAATTCAACAAAATAGCTATCATTATTATTCTTATCACCATAATCATCAAATATAGGAGGTATATTGTAATCATAATTAATTTTCTCCTCAATAGTAGGTGGACTGAAAATATCATATTCATCATTGTAATCATCATATATTGGAGGTTTGGTATCATCATAAGAAATAGAATAGATATCCTCCAAAGCTGGTGAACTAAAAAGATAATTTTCATAAAAACTAGCTTCCCCAAGCTTAGACGTTTCCATGGCATTAGCAATAATAGTGTTCAAAGAATTCATACTAATAACATTGCTATTAGCATGCAAATGAAGTTCCATAGGTTTTTTAATTTTCTCTTCAAACACTTCATGTACTAACTCAAGATAAATACTATAAAGCTCTCTAATTTTGTTGTTGTTTTCCATTAAGCCTAACTAGTGAAAACAAGAAACAAAAAGATAAGATTGCAGAATCTAAAGGAAATAACTTCGAGCACTCACACTGGAGGATGTGAGTACCTTTTACCTTACCTCCCCGGCAACAGCGCCAGAAAATAGCTTGATGTCTACACACTTTTATTCTTGTAGATAGTTGTTGGGCCTCCAAGTGTAGAGGTTTGTAGAACAACAGCAAGTTTCCCTTAAGTGTATTGCCCAAGGTTTATCGAACTCAGGGAGTAAGTGGTCAAAGGTATCCCTCTCAAGCAACCCTACAATCAAGATACAAGAAGTCTCTTGTGTCCCCAACACACCCAATACACTTGTCAGGTGTATAGGTGCACTAGTTCGGTGAAGAGATAGTAAAATACAAGTGGTAATGGTGCCAGAAAAGAGATTCTGACTTGTTGTTGACGTGGGAGAGACCAAAGGCAAACTGAAATAAAGATGGAAGCAAGCAAACATGTAACAGATCTAGATGCAAACACGTGGGAGAAACAAGGCCTAGGGATCATACTTTCACTAGTGAACACTCTCTCATATAAGTATATACTCTTCATGATACTACTCTTAACTACTCTCCGGTTGGACACTCTAATCCATGGTAGGGCTATAAAAGCACACCTCAAAGTCCGCCTTCCCCAATCTAGATAACCCCACACTGTCACCTTGAGTGCTAGATGGTTCCAACAAACACCACATTTTCATAAAAACATCCAACTCCAAATATAACTCATAACAAATATATATGTACTCTAGCTTAAGTGCCACACACACAACGCGCACGCTGTCACTTTCACACACGTGGGGAAAAGCATAGATCTATTAAAGCAATTGAGTATTTATGTAGACTCTAGCCTAAGTGCCACCACGGTATGCATGCTGTCACTTTCATACACGTGGGGAGAGCCGGAGATCTATTAAAGCACTTGAGTAGCAAGGTAGATCTACTTGATTACAAAGCTCATGACCACAACAAGATCATGCATAGAGAGAGAGATGAACACATAGCTACCGGTAGAGCCCTTATCCTCGAGGAAGACTCCCTCCTCATCATGGGAATCAGCAACGGCGATAGAGATGGTGGTGGAGATCGATGGAGATGGTGGTGGAGATCAAAGGATATGGCTCCGGGGGCACTTCCCCGTTCCGGCAGGGTGCCGGAACAGAGACTTTCTGTCCCCCGAATATCCCCTTCAATGGCGACGGCGCTGTGGAACTTTTCGTGGCTTTCTAGTCGATCCTCTAGGGTTTTTGGGTCAGAGGATTCTTATAGGCGAAGGAGGAAAGGTCGGTGGAGGGCTAGGGGGCCCACACCCCCTATGGGCGCCACCAGGGCTGGCCTGCACCAACCTAGGGTGTGGCCACCCTGGTGTCCTCCTCCATCTCTGCTTCATGGTTCCATGTTTCTCTAAGAAAAATAATAACTTTGGCTTTTGTCCCGTCCAATTCCGAGAATATTGATTTTCTGCCTTTTCTGGAACCAAAAACAGATAAAAAAAGGCAACTGGCACTGTGTCATCTTGTTAATAGGTTAGTACAGAAAAACATATAAAAACACCTCAAAATATAGACAAAGCAAAGCAAAGTAGATACTAAACAAGCATGGAACATCAAAAATTATAGATACATTTACGACGTATCATCTGGCACTGATACAGTGATGCCTGCGGCCGTTGCCCTTTCTTTTCGAAGGGCGTCAGACGTACCCCTTCCCCACTCTCATCTGCATATCCTGGGAAACCATAGGACATGTCTAGGCAGCAACGTCGTCGTCATCACATTCCTTCTTGAAGGTGTTTCTTGGTATATGGAGTGTTTCAGAGTACTAGGAGTGTGTTGGGATGACTCCGGAGGGCCAGGCGGTGGCAGGTCATCCTTGTGTTGTCGATCTACCGTTGTTGGCTTTAGCTTCTCTTCTATTTCTCTTCCTTCTCTTTCGGTCTTGATGTGTTATTTGCCTCAACAGTTGCACCATGTCGAAATCCTATATTAATAGACCGGTCCTGTCGCGGATATCGGTGGAGTTTTCCGATCCGGAGTCGAAGTCGAAGATCCCAAGGATGGAGGGATCCTCGAAGTCTCCAACGTTGGAGACCTGGGTGATGGAGCCCGCGGGCGAAGCCGCGATGATGGATCCGGCGAGTGACGCCGGGGTCGCCGAGTCGGCATCGTCATTGAGGGCCGCGTCTTCCGCGGCTGCGGTGGTTTCGGCCACGTCGCTGTGGGCCGAGTTGTACTCGGAGGCGAGGCGGTGGATCGTGCGGACCTGGCTCTCGGAGAGCCGGTCGCGTGGCGGCGACTCGCGGATGCGAGCCGAATCCTCCGAGACGATGACGTCGGTGAGGCCGATGAAGAGGCTGATCGTGCCGACTAGCAAGATCATGCTATGCGTGATGGGTCGCGCCGCCAGGACATAGCTGCTCGGCAAGATCTGGAGCATCTCGCCGATCGCTATCATGCGGCCGGTGGCGACCGACTCGTTGATGGGTAGATTGGATCTCGCCGTAGAACACCGGCCAGACCGGCCAGGCGCCACGGTGGGCGCCACTGTCGTGGGAATGACCACGGCAGATGCTGCAATCGGCAGCGAGTAGTAAAACATAGGGCAAGGGCGGCCAGCCATCTGCGGTGCGAGATTAGGGCGGAGACACAGGGTTTTACCCAGGTTCGGCCCCCTGGAGGGTAAAGACCTACTCCTACTAGATTGTATTATGATGGAAGTACAATGGGGCAAGCTCGACGGCTAGGCGGCGAGTTGCTTGGGTGGATGATGGAACATATCCTCTACACGCCCTGTAGGGAGGTTTATATAGACTCACCCCCCTAGGGTTTACATATCTCAACCGAATCAGTTAAGGTTTCGGTACTCGTTTAACCTAATCCGACTGGGCCTATCTACTCTCCTGGGCCTTCAGCTTCCAGTCGCTTGAATACACGCCAGGTCCTGATCCATTTGCCGTCCTGCAGGCCCACTCGCCAGTTCCTGGGCCAGTCGGAAACGTCCTGCTGGGTATACCCTGGTAGGCATATCCCCATCAGTATATGATTTTTTAAATGGGCAATTTTGCCTCGTTTTACTTAAAACGAAGAAGTGGCCGATACATTAGCGGAGAACCTGCTCAAAACCGCTACAAAGCACCAATGTGTCCCCATGGAGCACGGCCACATTGTGCATCCCAGCCAACCTGGCCACCTACACAAGCACAAAGACGTCTTTGAGTAGAAACTGTTGGAATTATGCCCTAGAGGCAATAATAAAGATGTTATTATTATAATTCTTGTTCATGATAAAGTTTATATTCCATGCTAGAATTGTATTAAGCGAAAACTTTGATACTTGTGTGGTTTATGAACAACACCGTGTCCCTAGTACGCCTCTATGGACTAGCTTATTGATTAATGATGGTTAAGGTTTCCTAACCATAGACATGAGTTGTCAATTAATAATGAGATCATGTCATTGGGAGAATGATATGATGGACAGACCCAAATTAAGCAGAGCAATTAGATCGTGTCATCGTGTTCATCTTTGCGAAGCTTTTTCTTATGTCAAATATTGTATTCCTTAGACCATGAGATAATGCAACTCCCTGGTATCGGAAGAAAGCTTTGAGATCATCAAATGTCATCCTATGAGAGGGTGATCATAAAGGTGTCTCTCAGGTGATCGGAAAGTACTTGTTGGGTTGTATGTATCGAGATGGGATTTGTCCCTCCCAAGTCGGATAGATATACTTCGGGCACACTCAGTAATCAATATCAACACCGCTTGCAAGCAAGTGGTTAAGGAGTTAATCACAAAGTGATATCGGATTACGAAACGAGTAAAGTACTTAATGTAAACGAGATTGAACTAGGTATGCTGATGCCAACGATCGAATCTCGGGCAAGTAAAATATCGCGTGACGAAGGGAATATATATATATGGATTAATTGAATCCTGGCATCGTGGTTCATCCGATATGATCATCGATGAATATGTGGGCGTCAATATGGGTTTCCAGATCCCGCTGTTGATTATTGATAGAAGATCATGTCTGCGTATTCTCGAACCCGTAGGGTCACACACTTAACGTGTCTCGACGCTAGGATAGAATGGATAATTGGTTTATGAGTTTTTGTTCGGAATCTCGGATGAGATCCAGGACATCACGAGAGGTTCCGGAATGGTCCGTAGAATAAGATTCATATAAGGGAAAGCAGTTTTTGGATTTCAGAATTGTTTCGGAATGTTCGGTATTGTACCGGAAGGTTCTAGAAGCTTCCGGAGTGGGACCAACGTGGCCCCACTTGTCGGAGGGGGGCGTGGGCCTACGAGGGAGTGCCCTGGCCGCATTGGGCCAGGGGCACAAGGCCCCATAGGCCCAGCCGGCCAAGCCCTAGGGGAAACCCTAGGGAGAGCTTCTAGAAGGGGGGAACTTGCCCCCCACTCCACCCATGTGACCGCCGGCCCTAGGGCTTGTAGGAGGGGCAAGGGTAGCCGGACATCCCTCTATATAAAGAGGGCAGGGGCGCACCCTCCTCCCACACCCCAAAACCCTAGCCGCCATACTGCTGCCCTCTCCTCTCTCTCTCCCGACTGCGCGTAGGCGAAGCCCTGCCGCAGAAACTCTCCACCTTTGCACCACGCTGTCGTGTTGTAGATCCAATCTATCTCGCCACCCCACTTGATGGACCGAGGAAGGAGGAGACGTCGAGGTGCCGTACTTGTGCATCTCTCGGAGGCGTCGCCACTTGCGGCACTGGGTCGGATCGGATCGCGAGGAGGAGAAGGCTAGTACGACTATATCAACCACGTTCTGTTGAACGTTCCGCTGTGTGATTTCTTCAAGGGTATGAAGATATCATCTATCCCTCTCGTTGTTTGCATCTCCTAGATTAGATCTTGGCTTTTCCCGTTCGCATCCGTAGAAAATTTTGATTTACTATGATGCGAAACCATTCAGTGGTATCAGAGCTAGATCTATGCGTAGATGTGTTTCACGAGTAGAACACAACATGCTTGTTGCGGGCGTTGATGTTTTCTGTTACAAGCCTCTTGTTGTGTACTTCTTATGACGTGGGATAGTGAGATCGAAGCGGTCCAGGCCAACTTTACGCGACCTCGTTCACGAGACCGGCTCCGCACTTGACGTGTGGCTTGTTCCACACATGCGGGTGGTGGATGCCAGTTTCTCTCACTATAGTTTTCATGGGATTTACACCGGATGTTGGCAACCATAATATCACTGTTGTGGCTTTCCGTAGGTAAGAATCGTTCTTAGCTTGTTACTCCCATAAGCCACGTAAAACATGCAACAACAAAGTAGAGGCGTCTAACTTGTTTTTGCAGGGAGTGTTTCTGTAATATGGTATGGCCCAAGATGTGATGTGTATGTTGTATGCACTGATCATGTTTTGTAATATTTCACGACTTTCATATCGATGAGTACACAACCGGCAGGAGCCATATGGTTGTCTTTATAATTGTGTATGACATGTGTGTCAACTTCTTATACGCATGTAATAGCTTTACTTTATCGCTAAGTAGTTAGCAATAGTTGTAGTTGCTATTCGTGGTGGAGGCAATCATGGTGGAGTGATGGACATCATGCTGGCACGCACAAGATGGAGATCATTGCGCGGAGATTGGCTATACCATGTCACATAAAATTATATGCATGTGATGTTTATCCTTTTATGTATCTTATTATGCTTAGATCGTGATGGTAGCATTATAAGATGATTCCTCACTTAAAGATCAAGATAAAATTGTGTTCTCACCATGTATGCTCCGTTGCGAAAGTTCGTCGTGTTCAAGCAGCACGTGATGATCGGGTGCTATAAACTCTATGTTCACATACAACGGGTGCAAGCCAGTTTTGCACACGCAGAAATACTTGGGTTTGACTTGACGAGACTAGCATGTACAGACATGGCCTCGGGACACACGAACCGAAAGGTTAAGCATGAGTCATATGAATGATATGATCGACACTTTGTTGTCCACCATTGAAACCACATCTCTTCTCGTGAAGATCGGATTAGGTGTGGTGAATTTGGATCATGTTCACTAAACAACTTGAGGGATGTTGAATTTAGTGGGAGTTCATCTAGTAATTTGATTAAGTTGAACTAGTTATCATGAACATAGTCTAAATTGTACTTGAAAATTTTGTAGATCGAATGGCTAAGTCCAACTTCAACTTCAACGTTTTTGCTGAGAAAGAAAAGCTTAAGAACAATGGGTCTAACTTCACCAACTGGTTCCGCAATCTGAGAATCATTCTCGCTGGCGGACAAAAGGACTATGTACTTGAGAAAGCGCTAGGTGACGCCCCTGCTGTAGATGCGTCGGCTGATGAAAAAGTTGTTTATCAGTTGCGCAAGGATGATTATGGTGTGATTAAGAGCACCATGTTGTTTGCTATAGAATCGTACCTTCAAAATCATTTTGAGGAGTTTGCCGGGCCCTTTGAGATTCTTGAGGAACTGAAAACCATGTTTCAGACTCAGGACCATTCTGAGAGATATGAGATCTCTGAGAAATTCTCCAACTTCAAGATGGAGGAAGGGAGTTCCGTTAGTGAGCACGCCATTAAGATGTCGGGCTACACTCAACGTCTTGAGCAACTGGACTGCAAGATTCCAGAAGAGCTCAAGATTGGCAGAGTTCTGCAATCACTCCCTCCTAGCTACAAAGGTTTTGTAGTTACTCATAATCAGATTGGTTCCACTGATACGATCACTGAGCTCTTCGCTAAGCTGTAAGCTGCGGAGGTGGACATCAAGAAAGATAATCATGTGTTGATGGTCAACAAGCCCCCAGCTTTAAGAAAGGTAAGAGAGCAAAGAAGTCCTTCAAGAAAGGCAGCGGCAAGCGTGTTGCCCCTGCTGAGAAGAAGATCAAGTCTGGACCTAAGCCGGACACTGAGTGCTTCTATTGCAAGGACAAGGGTCACTAGAAGCACAACTGTCCGAAGTACTTAGCGGACAAGAAGGCTGGCACCATTAAAGGTATATTTGATATACATGTTATTGATGTTTACCTTACTAGCGCTCGTTGTAGTGTCTGGGTATTTGATACTGGTTCAGTTGCTAATATTTGTAACTCGAAACAGGAGCTACGGAATAGATGGCGGCTAGCGAGGGATGAGGTGACGATGCGCGTTGGCAACGGATCAAGAGTTGATGTGATGGCCGTCGGCACGCTCTCCTTAGTTTTACCTTCGGGATTAGTTTTAAACCTTAATAAATGTTATTATGTGCCTGCGTTGAGCATGAACATCATATCTGGATCGTGTTTATTGCAAGACGGTTATTCATTTAAATCGGAGAATAATGGTTGTTCTTATATGAGTAACATCTTTTATGGTCATGCACCTGCTATGAATGGTTTATTTCTTCTGAATCTCGAAAGCAATGAAACACACATCCATAACATTGAGGCTAAGAGATGCAAGGTAGATAGTGATAATACAACTTATTTGTGGCACTGCCGTCTAGGTCATATTGGTGTAAAACGCATGAAGAAACTCCATTCTGATGGACTTTTGGAGTCTCTTGATTTTGAATCATTTGACACGTCGAGCCATGCCTCATGGGCAAGATGATCAAAACCCCGTTCTCCGGAATAATGGAGCGAGCAACGGACTTGTTGGAAATCATACATACCGATGTATGCGGACCAATGAGTGTTTCGACGCGCGGTGGTTATCGCTATTTTCTCACTTTTACTGATGACTTAAGTAGATATGGGTGTATCTATTTAATGAAACATAAATCTGAAACATTTGAAAAGTTCAAAGAATTTCAGAACGAAGTGGAAAACCATCGTAACAGGAAAATTAAATTTCTACGATCCGATCGTGGATGTGAGTATTTGAGTTATGATTTTCGCACACATCTTAAAGCAAGCGGAATCGTTTCGCAACTCACGCCACCCGGAACACCACAGCGCAATGGTGTGTCTGAACGCCGAAATTGAACTCTATTAGATATGGTGCGATCAATGATGTCTCTTACAGATTTGCCGTTATCATTTTGGGGTTATGCATTAGAAACCGCTGCATTCACTTTAAATAGGGCACCATCTAAATCCGTTGAGACGACACCGTATGAACTGTGGTTTGGTGCTAAACCTAAGTTGCCGTTTCTTAAAGTTTGGGGATGCGAGGCTTACGTCAAGAAGTTGATGCCGGACAAGCTCAAACCCAAAGCGGAGAAATGCGTCTTCATAGGATATCACCTAAGGAAACTATTGGGTATACCTTCTATCACAGATCCGAAGGCAAAGTGTTTGTCGCAAAGAACGGATCCTTTCTTGAGAAGGAGTTTCTCTCGAAAGAAGTGAGTGGGAGGAAAGTAGAGCTAGACAAGGTTATTGAACCTTCTCTTGAGTTGGAGAGTAGCGCAGCACCTGAAATTGTTCCAGTACCGTCTGCACCAACAATAGAGGAAGCTAATGACAAGGATCATGAAGCTTCGGACGATGCTACTACTGAATGTCGCAGGTCGACAAGGTCACGTGCCCCTCCTGAGTGGTATGGCAACCCTGTCTTAACTGTCTTTTTAGTAGACAACAGTGAACCTGCGAACTATGAGGAAGCAATGATGAGCCTAGACTCTGAGAAATGGCTAGAGTCCATGAAATCCGAATTGGGATCCATGAGCGAAAACCAAGTATGGACTTTGGTGGACCCTCCTAGCGACCGTAAGGTCGTTGAGTGCAAATGGATTTTCAAGAAGAAAACGGACACGGATGGTAATGTTACTGTCTATAAAGCACGGCTTGTCACGAAAGGTTTTCGACAAGTTCAAGGTGTTGACTACGATGAGACTTTCTCTCCCGTAGCGATGTTTAAGTCCATTCGGATTTTATTAGCAATTGTTGCGTTTCATGATTATGAAATATGGCAGATGGATGTCAAGACTGTGTTCCTCAATGGCAACATTGATGAAGAGTTGTATATGATGCAACCCGAAGGTTTTGTCGATCCTAAGGATGCTGATAAGGTGTGCAAACTTCAGCGTTCCATTTATGGAATAAAGCAAGCATCTCGGAGTTGGAACCTTCGTTTTTATCAAGTGATCAAGAGCTTTGGATTTGTTCCAAATTGTTATGAAGCTTGTATCTACAAGAAAGTGAGTGGGAGCTCAGTGACATTTTTGGTACTATATGTGGATGACATATTCATTATTGGAAATGACATTGATATGCTTAACGATGTGAAGAGTTATTTGAACAAATGTTTTTCAATGAAAGACCTAGGAGAAGCTGCTTATATATTAGGCATCAAAATCTATAGAGATAGACAAAGACGCCTAATAGATTTAAGCCAAAGTACATACATAGACAAAGTTCTGAAAAGGTTCAGAATGGATAAGGCAAAGAAAGGTTCAGTGCCCATGTTGTCAGGTAAGATATTGAGCAAGGCTCAGTGTCCAGCTACGGTAAACGATAGAGAAGCTATGAGCAAAGTGCCTTATTCCTCGGCCATAGGTTCTATCATGTATGCCATGCTGTGTACTAGACCGGATGTGTCCAATGCTCTTAGTTTGACGAGCAGATACCAAAGTGATCCAGGAGTGGAACACTGGACAGCCGTGAAGAACATCCTAAAGTATTTAAATAGGACTAAAGAAATGTTCTTGGTCTATGGAGGTGATGCGCAGCTCGTCGTAAAAGGTTACGTCGACGCTAGTTTCGACACCAACAAGGATGATTCTAAATCTTAGACAGGATACGTTTATATTTTGAATAGAGGAGCTGTGAGCTGGAGAAGCTGCAAGCAAAGCATGATCGCGGGATCTACAGTAGAAGCGGAATACATGGCTGCTGCAGAAGCGTCAAGTGAAGGAGTTTGGATCAGGAACTTCATCACTGAGCTTGGTGTGGTTCCAAGTGCCTTGGACCCACTGGAGATATTGTGTGACAACACTGGCTAAGGAACCAAGATACCATCCAAAGACCAAGCATATCAACTGCAAGTTTCATATAATTCGAGATTATATAGCAGATGGAGATCTGAAGATTAGCAAAGTACATACAGATCTGAATGTCACAGATCCGTTGACTAAACCTCTTCCACGAGCAAAACATGATCAGCACCTTAGTGCCATGGGTGTTAGATTGTTGCCAGATGTAAACTAGATTATTAACTCTAGCGCAAGTGGGAGACTGTTGGAATTATGCCCTAGAGGCAATAATAAAGATGTTATTATTGTAATTCTTGTTCATGATAAAGTTTATATTCCATGCTAGAATTGTATTAAGCAGAAACTTTGATACTTGTGTGGTTTATGAACAACACCGTGTCCCTAGTACGCCTCTATGGACTAGCTTATTGATTAATGATGGTTAAGGTTTCCTAACCATAGACATGAGTTGTCAATTAATAATGAGATCATGCCATTGGGAGAATGATATGATGGACAGACCCAAATTAAGTAGAGCAATTAGATCGTGTCATCGTGTTCATCTTTGCGAAGCTTTTTCTTATGTCAAATATTGTATTCTTTAGACCATGAGATAACGCAACTCCCTGGTATCGGAAGAAAGCTTTGAGGTCATCAAACGTCATCCTATGAGAGGGTGATCATAAAGGTGTCTCTCAGGTGATCGGAAAGTACTTGTTGGGTTGTATGTATCGAGATGGGATTTGTCCCTCCCAAGTCGGAGAGATATACTTTGGGCCCACTCGGTAATCGATATCAACACCGCTTGCAAGCAAGTGGTTAAGTAGTTAATCACAAAGTGATATCGGATTACGGAACGAGTAAAGTACTTGCTGTGAACGAGATTGAACTAGGTATGCCGATGCCAACAATCGAATCTCGGGCAAGTAAAATATCACGTGACGAAGGGAATATATATATGGGATTAATTGAATCCTGGCATCGTGGTTCATCCGATATGATCATCGATGAATATGTGGGAGTCAATATGGGTTTCCAGTTCCCGCTGTTGATTATTGATAGAAGATCATGTCTGCATATTCTCGAACCCGTAGGGTCACACACTTAACGTGTCTTGATGCTAGGATAGAATGGATAATTGGTTTATGAGTTTTTGTTCGGAGTCTCGGATGAGGACATCACGAGAGGTTCCGGAATGGTCCGGAGAATAAGATTCATATAAGGGAAAGCAGTTTTTGGATTTCGGAATTGTTTCGGAATGTTCGGTATTGTACCGGAAGGTTCTAGAAGCTTTCGGAGTGGGACCAACGTGGCCCCACTTGTCGGAGGGGGGCGTGGGCCTATGAGGGAGTGCCCTGGCCGCATTGGGCCAGGGGCACAAGGCCCCATAGGCCCAGCCGGCCAAGCCCTAGGGGAAACCCTAGGGAGAGCTTCTAGAAGGGGGGAAACTTGCCCCCCACTCCACCCATGTGGCCGCCGGCCCTAGGGCTTGGAGGAGGGGCAAGGGCAGCTGGCCAGCCCTCTATATAAAGAGGGCAGGGGCGCACCCTCCTCCCACACCCCAAAACCCTAGCCGACATACTGCTGCCCTCTCCTCTCTCTCTCTCTCCCGACTGCGCGTAGGCGAAGCCCTGCCACAGAAACTCTCCACCTTTGCACCACGCCTTCGTGTTGTAGATCCAAACTATCTCTCCACCCCACTTTCTGGACCGAGGAAGGAGGAGACGTGGAGGTGTCGTACGTGTGCATCTCTCGGAGGCGTCGCCACTTGCGGCGTTGGATCGGATCGGATCGCAAGGAGGAAAAGGCTAGTACGACTACATCAACCACGTTCTGTTGAACGTTCCGCTGTGCGATTTCTTCAAGGGTATGAAGATCTCATCTATCCCTCTCGTTGTTTGCATCTCCTAGATTAGATTTTGGCTTTTCCCGTTCGCATCCGTAGAAAATTTTGATTTACTATGATGCGAAACCCTTCAGAAACGCCACCGTTGTGGTCGTCATCGAGCATCATCATCACTCATCCACGAGCCAATGATTCTGACTTTCCTTCGATAACCACCAACAAGAACCTCGCCACAAAAGATGTCGAGCCCACGCCAGCCCATGCCAGACACTCGAATCCACATGCATCAAGGAGGAGGCAGATATGACTTCAACGAGGACCTTTAGAAGAGAAATTTGCACACCTTGAACAGACAAGATCCATCTAAGAGATGGATATCAATGCACTGGTACAATCGATTAGGGGTCATCATTGCCATATGCCACCCCATGACTATAGCTCCGAATTCACCACATCACGGTTGGACGATGCACAGGAACCCAAAACACGTAGAACAACCGGTGACGAAGGACGTGCCATGACTCAAATCCGCAGACTGTTGTCATAGTTGCCACACAGCTTGTGGCGCAAACACCACCGCCTTCCACTAGTCCCTTTGACCTAGGCAAGCCCCAAAATGATGCCCCCAAGGGGGGAGATGACACAATAGCCCTATACTCACTGAAAAATTCAGGAGAGCTAGTTTTTGGGATCAGAGTAACATGTACCATATTTAAGCTTTTCAAAATCAAGTTTGTATCATGAAAATCAGAGCAAATCTTGTAGATATCCTCTTTTATGATATGGAAACAAGATTTAAGGAAACAACCAGTAAAACCATCAGGGTTGGAGCCTTATCATGAGGCATTTGCTTCACCACATTGTCAATATCATCAGTACCAAAATGAGCAGACAAAGATTCCAAACCCTCAATTGGATGGATAAGAGCATATTAATCAAAGGACATGTGGAGATTACCTGAGGTACCTAATCTCTCTCTATAAACATCAAATATTACTTTTTTTCTCAGCATGAGAAGAGACTTATGATACATCAGGTAGTTATAGATGTGCAATAAAATTCTTCATGTATCTATCAGTAGATATTGCATGGAATAACTGTTGGAGATATGCCCTAGAGGCAATAATAAAAGCAGTTATTATTATATCTTTGTGTTTATGATAAATGTTTACATTCATGCTATAATAGTATTAACAGGAAACATTAATACTTGTGTGATTTGTAAACTAAATTAGAGTCCCTGGTAAAGCCTCTTTATAATACTAGCTTGTTGATTAATAGATGATCATGGTTTCTTGATCATCAACATTGAGATGTTGTTAATAACAAGATCATATCATTAGGAGAATGGTATGATGGACATACTCCTATAGATAAGCGTAGCATAAAGATCAAGTCATTTTAATAGTTCGTTTGCTATAAGCTTTCTGATACATAGTAACCTAATTCCTTCGACCATGATATCATGCTAATCACCATCACCAAAAGGATGCTTTGATGACATCAAACACCACACCGTAACTGGGTGGCTATAAAGGTGGCATTGAGTGTTCTGAAAGTATGGGTTGAGGCACATGGATCAAGAGTGGGATTTGTCCATCCATATGACTGATAGATATACTCTGGGCCCTCTCGGTGGAATGTCATCCAATTGGCTTGCAAGCATGTGACTGGCTCACAAGGGATCACATATCACGGGAACGAGAAAAGAGTACTTATCAGTAACAAGGTTGAACTAGGTATGCAGAGATACCGACGATCAAAACCCTGGATAAGTAAACTATCATGAGACAAAGGGAAATTGGTATCGTATGTAAGTGGTTCATTCGATCACAAAGTAATCGTAGAAATATGTCGGAGCCATATGAATTTCCAGATTCCTCTATTGGTTATTGATCGGAGAAGTGTCTCGGTCATGTCCGCATAAATCACAAACCGTAGGGAGACACACTTAAGGATTCAATGTTGTTTAGTAGATATGGAATGTTAATAGGGATAACGAATGTTGTTCGGAGTCTCGGATGGGATCCGGGATATCATGAGGAGATCCGGAGAATAAGATTCATATAAGTAAAGTCCAATTTCGGAGTTCGGGAAAGTTTCCGATGATTTCATCGGAGAGGTTCTAGAAGGGTCTAGAAGGTTCACCGGTCCGGAAGGAGAATGGTCCATGAATGTGTCATGGGTATGTGGAATGATTGGATCATATCCAAGGTCACTTGGTGTTGGCATATGCGAGAGAGAAATAAAGTTCTAAATCTAAAGTCAAATGGAAGTTTGAAAAGTCAAACTGGAACAATGGTTTCCTAGTGGGAGAAGAAACAAGTCCTTCTCTCAATCCAACTTGGGTTTGGGTTTGGATTCAAACCCACCCCTCCCAAGGCTCCCCCCCTCTCATAAATAGAGGGGGAGGGCTGCCCCAACACAACACACAAGTTCCAGGCCCTCTCCACCCGAGCCCGCCGCCGCCGACCCGCCGTCGCCCGCGCCGCCTCACCGCGCTGCTGCCGGTCCGTCGCCACCGCCCTAGCCACCGACGACACCTCCTCCTCCTCCCGGATTTCTATACCCTAGTTTTCCGGGAAACCCTAATCCACCATAACTCGCATCCAGCTTAGGCGAAGCCCTGCGGGATCTTCCCTCTACTTCCGACACCACGCCGTCGTGCTGCCGGAATCACGAAGGGAGAACTACAACCTCCGCTGCCTGCTGGAACAAGGGAGAGGAAGGTCTTCATCGAGTACCGAACGTGTGACCGACTGCGGAAGCGCTGCCGGAACGCAGCGCCGGAAGGATCGTCTATGCGATCTTGAGATCGGCAAGTATACGACTACATCACCCACGAGAATCTGCTCTCGTTAACCGCTTTGGAATCTTCAATGGTGAGTGCTTCTATCGACTCGTTGCTACAATCTAGTAGATAGATCTTGGCTTGTTTGTGTGCATGCGGTAGAAATTTTTTGTTTTCCATGCTACGAACCCCTACAGTGGTATCAGAGTCATGTCTATATGTAGATCTGCTGCACGAGTAGAACACAATGGTCATTGTGGGCGGTGGTGCTTTTATTATCAATTACTTTTTGTGTACTTTGCATCTTACAGTATGATGGGATGAAGCGGCCCGAGCTAACCTTACATGACATCGTTCATGAGACTTGCTCCACGCTCAACATGCAACTTGTATTGCATAAGTGGCTTTGCGGGTGTCTGTCTCTCCCATCATAGTATAGATTCAATTTACAACGGGCACTTGATAGTTCAAGCATCAAAGTTGTGGTCCTTGTTCGTAAGTTAGAATGGCACTTATTGAAAGCCCCAAACCACGTAAAATATGCAAAGAAAATTAGAAGCGTCTAACTTTGTTTTGCAGGGGTGTGCTGTGATGTGATATGGCCATGATTGTGATTATATATGATGTATGCAATGTTCCTTATTGTAAGTTGGCAACCGGCAGGAGCCATATGGTTGTCCTTTAAATTCCGTTAAGACCTACGTGTCTATTCAAAGTAGTTGTAATAGTTGAAGCTGGTGGAAGACAATCATGAAACGGCGCCATTGACCTTGACGCCATACCGCTGATGATGGATATCATGTTCGTGCTTGAAGATGGAGATCGGAAGCACAAGAAGAAAGGCCATATCATATCACATATTACGAATTGCATGTGATGTTAATCCTTTATGCATCTTGTATTGCTTAGTTTGAGACGGTAGCATTATAAGATGATCCCTCGAGCACAAAAATTTCAAGTTTTAAAGTGTTCATCCTTAGTAAGCACCATTGCTAAAGCTCGTTGTTTCGAAGCACCACGTGATGATCGGGTGTGTTAGATTCTGCGAGTGTATACAACGTGAGCAAGCTAGATTTGCTCATGCGGAAGCTAAGGTTTGATCTTGACGAGCCTAGCATGTACAGACATGGTCTCGGAACATGGATCACCGAAAGGTAAAGCATGAGTTATATAGTAGATATGATGAACATGTTGATTGTTTGCCATTGAAGCTACATCAACTCTCGTGATGATCGGTTTTCATGTGGTGGATTTGGTTCGTGTGATCACTAAAACAATGTGAGGGATATTGTTTTGAGTGGGAGTTCACCTAGATTAATTTAACTATTAATTAGAACTCAATTTGTCATAAACTTAGTCTAAACTATTGCAAATATGTTGAAGATCAATGGCGGCCCCTACCATCAATTTTAATGCGTTCCTACAGAAAGAAAAGTTAAAAAAATAATGGAAGCAACTTTGCGGATTGGTTCCGCAATTTGAGGATTGTCCTCAATGCTGGTAATTTGACCTATGTGCTGGATGCACCGCTGGGTGACCCGCCTGCAGCTACTGCTACCGATGAAGTAAAGAATGTTTACATCACTAGGAAGAATCAGTACTCCATAGTTCAGTGTGCTATCTTGTATGGTTTGGAATCGGAGCTTCAGAAAAGGTTTGAGAACCATGACCCACATGATACTGTCCGTGAACTCAAAATGATATTTGAGGCTCATGCGGCAGTTAAGAGTTATGAGGCTTCTGA
Organism: Avena sativa; assembly: GCA_916181665.1. Taxonomy (NCBI): domain Eukaryota; kingdom Viridiplantae; phylum Streptophyta; class Magnoliopsida; order Poales; family Poaceae; genus Avena; species Avena sativa. The sequence goes on from OV702295.1 coordinate 355,767,963, forward strand.
AAAGTTCTTTAACTGCAAGATGGAAGAGGGCAGCTCCGTCAGTGAGCACGTGATTAAGATGTCTGGGCACGCAAATAAACTCCAAAGTTTGGGTATAGTGATTCCTAATTCTGTGGGGATTCACCGTGTCCTTCAATTACTGCCACCAAGTTACAAGAACTTTGTGATGAACTACAATACGAAAAACATGGACAAGACGTTGCCAGAACTTTTCTCCTTGTTGAAATCTGCAGAAGTGGAGATCAAGAAAGAGCACCAAGTGTTGTTGGTCAATAAGACCACCAAATTCAAGAAGCAAGGCAAGTCTAAGAGAAAGGGAAACTTCAAGAAGGGCGGTAAGAAAGTTGACGTGCCGGCGAAGAAGACCAAGGCTGGGCCTAAACCTGATACTGAGTGCTTTTACTGCAAGGGAGAAGGTCACTGGAAGCGGAATTGCCCAAAGTACTTCACGGATTTGAAGAACGACAACATCAAGAAGAAAGGTATATCCGATATACATGTTATTGATGTGTATCTCACTAGTACTCGTAGTAGTGCCTGGGTATTTGATACTGGTTCGGTTGCTCATATTTGTAACTCGAAACAGGTACTGCAGAATAAACGGAAGCTAGCGAAGAACGAGGTGACGATACGCGTAGGAAATGGATCAAAGGTTGATGTGATCGCGGTCGGCACGCTACCTCTTCATCTACCATCGGGATTAGTTTTATACTTAAATAATTGTTATTTGGTGCCTGCGTTGAGAATGAACATTATATCTGGATCATGTTTATTGCGAGACGGTTACTTGTTTAAAGTCCGAGAATAATGGTTGTTCGATTTATATGAGTAATATGTTTTATGCACATGCACCTTTCATAGATGGTCTATTCTTATTGAATCTCGATTGTGGAAATACACACATTAATAACATTGAAGCTAAACGTTTGAAATTGAGCGATAACTCAACCTATATGTGGCACTATCGTCTTGGTCATATTGGAGTGAAGCGTATGAAGAAACTCCATTCTGATGGACTTCTTGAATCACTTGATTTCGAATCACTTGAAAGATGCTAAGCATGTCTGATGGGTAAAATGACTAAGACTCCATTTTCTGGTATGATGGAGCAAGCTACGGACTTATTGGAAATCATACATACCGATGTGTGTGGTCCAATGAGTGTAGCATCGCGCGGTGGTTATCGTTATGTTCTTACCTTCACGGATGACTTGAGTAGATATGGTATATCTATTTCATGAAACATAAGTCCGAAACTTTCGAGAAGTTTAAGGAATTTCAAAATGAGGTAGAGAATCAACGTAACAAGAAGATTAAATTTCTACGATCTGATCGTGGAGGTGAAAATCTAAGTTACGAGTTTGGCGAGCATTTGAAGAAATGCGGAATACTTTCACAATTGACACCGCCGGGAACACCATAGCGTAATGGTGTGTCCGAACGTCGTAATCGAACTCTCTTAGATATGGTTCATTCTATGATGTCACTTACAGATTTACCGCTATCGTTTTGGGGTTATGCATTAGAAACAGCCGCATTCACTTTAAATAGGGCACCATCTAAATCCGTTGAAACGACACTGTATGAATTATGGTTTGGAAAGAAATCTAAATTTCCGTTCCTTAAAGTTTGGGGTTGCGAAGCTTATGTAAAGAAGTTACAGTCGGACAAGCTTGAACCCAAAGCGGAAAAATGTGTCTTCATAGGATACCCGAAGGAAACTATTGGGTATACCTTCTATCATATATCCGAGGGCAAAATCTTTGTTGCCAAGAATGGATCCTTTCTAGAGAAGGAATTAAAAAATTTCTCTCGAAATAAGTGACTGGAAGGAAAGTAGAACTCGACGAGGTTGTTGAACCTTCTCTCGAACTTGCGAGTAGCGTAGCACCAGAAGTAGTTCCTGTGGCGCCTACACCAATAAGAGAGGAAGCTAATGATGTTGATCATGAAACTTCGATTGAAGTTACTACGGAACCTCGCAGGTCAACGAGAACTCGTACCACTCCTGATTGGTATGATCTCGTTATGAGTGTCATGTTGGTGGATAACACCGATGACCCTGCGACATATGAGGAAGCAATGATGAGCCCAGATTCCAATAAATGGCAAGAAGCCATGAAATCCGAGATTGGATCCATGTATGAAAACCAAGTATGGACTTTGGTGGACTTGCCGGATGGCCGGAAGGCTGTCGAGAACAAATGGATTTTCAAGAAGAAAACAGATGCTGATGGTAATGTTACTGTCTATAAAGCTCGACTTGTCGCAAAAGGGTTTCGAAAAATTCAAGGAGTTGACTACGATGAGGCTTTCTCACCAGTAGCGAAGCTAAAGTCTGTAAGGATTATGTTAGCAATCACTGCATATTATGATTATGAGATATGGCAGATGGATGTCAAAACGGCGTTCCTCAATGGAGACATTGATGAAGAGTTGTATATGATGCAACCCAAAGGTTTTGTCGATCCTAAAGATGCTAACAAGGTATGCTAACTTCAACGGTCCATATATGGATTGAAGCAAGCATCCCGAAGTTGGAATCAACATTTTGATAAGGTAATCAAAAGCTTTGGTTTTATATAAACTTATGGAGAAGCTTGTATTTACAAGAAAGTGAGTGGGAGCTCTGTAGCATTCTTAATACTATATGTAGATGACATATTGTTGATTGGGAAAGATGTAGACCTTCTTAATAGTGTCAAGGATTATTTGAATAATAGTTTTTCAATGAAAGATCTTGGCAAAGCAGCTTACATATTAGGCATAAAGATTTATAGAGATAGATCGAGACGCCTAATATCATTGTCACAAAGTACATATTTGGACAAAGTTCTAAAGAGGTTTGGAATGGAAGATAGCAAGAAAGGGTTCTTGCCCATGTTGCCCAATACGACCTTGAGTAAAACTCAAAGTCCAGCAACCGCAGAAGATAGAGAAAGGATGAGTAAGACTCCCTATGCCTCAGCCATAGGATCTCTAATGTATGCCATGCTATGTACTAGACCGACATTGCATATGTTGTTAGTTTGACTAGCAGATATCAAAGTGATCCAGGAGTGGATCATTGGACAGCGGTCAAAAACATCCTTAAGTACTTGAGAAGAACTAAGGATATGGTTCTTTTTTATGGAGGTGATGAACAGCTCGTTGTTAATGGTTATACCGATGCTAGTTGGAACACCGATCCGGATGATTCTAAATCTCAATCTAGATACGTATTTACTTTGAATGGTGCAGCAGTTAGCTGGAGGAGTGCAAAGCAAAGCGTTGTGGCGAGATCTTCAACTGAATCGCAATACATAGCTGCTTCGGAGGCTTCACAAGAGGCGATATGGATGAAGGAGTTCATTACAGAGCTCGGTGTGGTTCCAAGTGCGCTAGACCCAATGTCTATCTACTGTGATAACATGGGCGCCATAGCCAATGCGCAAGAACCAAGGTCACACAAGAAGCTGAAGCACATCAAGCTACGTTTTCATGCTATTCGAGAACATGTCCAAGATGGTGACATAAAGATTTGCAAAGTACACACAGATCTGAATGTGGCGGATGCATTGACTAAACCTCTCCCGAGGGAAAAACATGACCAGCACCAAACTGCCATGGATGTTCGGTATATTACCATGTAATCTAGATTAGTTGACTCTAGTGCAAGTGGGAGACTGTTGGAGATATGCCCTAGAGGCAATAATAAAAGCAGTTATTATTATATCTTTGTGTTTATGATAAATGTTTACATTCATGCTATAATAGTATTAACAGGAAACATTAATACTTGTGTGATTTGTAAACTAGATTAGAGTCCCTGGTAAAGCCTCTTTATAATACTAGCTTGTTGATTAATAGATGATCGTGGTTTCTAAATCATGAACATTGAGGTGTTGTTAATAACAAGATCATATCATTAGGATAATGGTATGATGGACATACTCCTATAGATAAGCGTAGCATAAAGATCAAGTCATTTTAATAGTTTGTTTGCTATAAACTTTCTGATACATAGTAACATAATTCCTTCGACCATGAGATCATGCTAATCACCATCACCGGAAGGATGCTTTGATGACATCAAACACCACACCGTAACTGGGTGGCTATAAAGGTGGCATTGAGTGTTCTGAAAGTATGGGTTGAGGTACATGGATCAAGAGTGGGATTTGTCCATCCATATGACGGATAGATATACTCTGGGCCCTCTCGGTGGAATGTCATCCAATTGGCTTGCAAGCATGTGACTGGCTCACAAGGGATCACATATCACGGGAACGAGAAAAGAGTACTTATCGGTAACAAGGTTGAACTAGGTATGCAGAGATACCGACGATCAAAACCCCGGATAAGTAAACTATCGTGAGACAAAGGGAAATTGGTATCGTATGTAAGTGGTTCATTCGATCGCAAAGTAATCGTAGAAATATGTGGGAGCCATATGAATTTCCAGATTCCTCTATTGGTTATTGATCGGATAAGTGTCTCGATCATGTCCGCATAAATCACGAACCGTAGGGAGACACACTTAAGGATTCAATGTTGTTTAGTAGATATGGAATGTTAATAGGGATACCGAATGTTGTTCGGAGTCTCGGATGGGATCCGGGATATCACGAGGAGATCCGGATTATAAGATTCATATAAGGAAAGTCCTAATTTGGAGTTCGGGAAAGTTTCCGATGATTTCATCGGAGAGGTTCTAGAAGGGTCTAGAAGGTTCACCGGTCCGGAAGGAGAATGGTCCATGAATGTGTCATGGGTATGTGGAATGATTGGATCATATCCAAGGTCACTTGGTGTTGGCATATGCGAGAGAGAAATAAAGCTCTAAATTGAAAGTCAAACGGAAGTTTGAAAAGTCAAACTGGAACAATGGTTTCCTAGTGGGAGAAGAAACAAGTCATTCTCTCAATCCAACTTGGGTTTGGGTTTGGATTCAAACTCACCCCTCCCAAGGCTGCCCCCTCTCATAAATATAGGGGGAGGGCTGCCCCAACACAACACACAAGCTCCAAGCCCTCTCCACCCGAGCCCGCCGCCGCGCCGCCGCTCGCCGTGCCGCCTCACCGCGCGGCCGCCGGTCCGTCGCCGCCGCCGACACCTCCTCCTCCTCCCGGATTTCTATGCCCTAGTTTTCCGGGAAACCCTAATCCACCATAAATCGCATCCGGCTTAGGCGAAGCCCTGCGGGATCTTCCCTCGTGTCGAAGGTAGAACTACAACCTCCGCTGCCTGCTGGAACAAGGGAGAGTAAGGTCTTCATCTAGTACCGAACGTGTGACCGACTGTGGAAGCGCTGCCGGAACGCAGCGCCGGAAGGATCGTCTACGCGATCTTGAGATCGGCAAGTGTACAACTACATCACCCACGGGAATCTGCTCTCGTTAACCGCTTTGGAATCTTCAAGGGTGAGTGCTTCTATCGACTCGTTGCTACAATCTAGTAGATAGATCTTGGCTTGTTTGTGTGCATGCGGTAGAATTTTTTGTTTTCCATGCTACGAACCCCTACAAGAACTTTGTATTTTGATCACCAAACTAAGTCCATCTAACTGTGCATCTCTTTTTCCAGTTTTGCATCTGATATTCCAGTAGATTCAGTAGATGTCTCTTGGAAATTTTCCTGAAATTTTTCTCTAGGACACTGACACTCTTCTATCCTCAAGATTGTCAAGTTCTAACAATGATCTAATAAAATATCCTTAGTTAGCAAACTATTATTAGCAACTAACCATAAGAAAACTTTTATCTTCAAAGGATCCTTTACCCACCACAATTTCCTATGTGACCACTTTACTGTCATGGCTTTCAAGGTTAAATACATTGATTTAACATAAAAGGGTTAACATTCATCTACACTAAACTTCACTATCATTAAGAGATACATCTTCACAACATTCTTTCAACTCCTTCCACATCTCAATTGCCTCCACAAATAGAGTTCTCTTGAACTTAATTAGACTCTAACCTTTATTAAAAACTTCAGACACATGAATATCTATATTGAAAGTTACATTATATAATCTACTAAATCTAACACATACAGGTTTACTTCTAATGCAGATATTCAAAAAATCTAGTCCTTCTACCATTACCTATATACTTTTTTTATAGAAACTAAGGAAAACATCTTTTACTTTCATCAAACCATACAAAAAGTGAGATTGGCCAAGTTTAAAAACACAACTAGACAGAGTACGATTTCCTAATATGCTTATTCCTTGAAATTGTTTGCCACATTCCCTCATTGTTTTCTAGCTTCATTAGCCATTTACTAAGAATATGGAGATTCATTACCCACGAGTGTTTAACGATCTAAGGATCATGGATGGTGTAGTCATACACGACATTGAATTAATCCAATGAAGTCCTGCATCTGGCAACACCTCTGCGGTATCCACACGTTCTTCTCTATGTCATCTACTCTTTTATCCTGCAAGCGAGAGAGAAGAGCTCCGCGAGATTCCGACAGCACGATGGCATGCAAAGGTATGGTGTATGGGAGAGCAGTAGGACTTTGCCTAAGCGGCTACGCGAGAGAGGAGAGAGAGGGGAGAGGGAGGCAACAACTGAGGTGGGAGGGAGCTGTACCCTCCACCCTACCCATTATATAAGAATGGGAGGGGAAGGTTCCTTGTGCCTATGGCCGATGGCACAACAGGGGGAGGCTTACCCCCCAAGTCTCCCATGTCCTTCCTACGGCTAGGGTATTGCCTATGTGGGGCGAATGGGCACAAGGGCCATGGCGCCCTAGACCATGTAGGCTAGGGTTCCCCCCACTTTGGCCCATGCCCCCTTTTGGGCAGGTGGGACCCCTTTCGGAAGCTTCTAGAATATTTCGGAACCATTCCGATATTATCCTAAACAATTCCCAAAACCAACCATCCATATAGTTTTTCTCCATATTTGGACCATTCTAGAGATCCTCGTGATATCTAGGATCTCGTTCGGACTCCACATCAATATTCAATAATACCATCTATTATTTGGATGAAACCTAGGAACACCGAAGCGTTAAGTGTGTGACCCTACGGGTTTGAGGACATACAAACATGATCGAGACGCCTCTCCGATCAATAACTAGTAGCAGGACTGGGGATATCCATATTGGTTCCTACACATTCAATGAAGTTATTTTATCAGTTGAACCGCGATGTCGAGGATTCAATTAATCCGGTACCCAATTCCTTTTGTCTCGCGATATATTACTTGCCCGAGATTCCATCGTTGGTATCGTCATACCTACTTCAATATCGTTACTGGAAAGTTATATTTACTCGTTTTGTGATGTCACATGCTTGCAAGCTTTAGGATGCTACACTACCGAGAGGGCCCAGAGATATCTCCCCATCACTTGGAGGAACAAATCCCAGTCTTGATTCATGCAACTCAACAAGCAGCATCGGAGATATTTGAAAGCCATCTTTATAATCACCCAATTATAAAGTGATGTTTGATGTCCACAAAGTATTCCTTGGTACCTGTGAGTAATACGATCTCATGGTCGAAGGAAACCTTACTTGACATATACAAAAGCAATAGCAGTCAAACTAAGTAACATGATCAAAGACTATGTTTATTATTGGGTATGTCCGCCATATCATTCTTATAATGATATGATCCCGTTATCAAGTGATATTACATGTACATGGTCAAGAAACATTAACCACCACTTGACTAACTAGTCACGAGGGGCTCACTAGGGACACCATGATGTTTATTTTTATCCACACATGGAGAATAAACACTTATCATGAACATTTAGTATATTAATAACAAATTTATTATTGTCTCTTGGGCATATTCCCAACAAGATATAATTTACCATCATACCAAGCCTAGAAGAAAGCAAACAAATCATTAGCGACCAAAGACCAAAACCTCTGATAGAATTCAATGGGTAATCCCCTAGAGCATCATTTTTCTTCATATAAAACCTACATTTTTATCTCCTCCATAGTAAAAACTCTATTCAGGTTGTCCCTATCCCGATCATTTAACACACCTCGCATAGTAATCTCCAAAGTTAAATTACTTATGCCCTCTGTAGGGCCAAACAGTTTCTTACAAGTATATGCAAGAAAGAATACCTTCATCGCCCTCTATCTCTCCATCCTCTTGTTGTAAGGACATAAATTAAGAAGTTAAAGCACCTCTTCCAAGACATAAATTAAGAAGTTAAATCAGTGCAAGTGGGATCCCACTTATCTTGTCCCACTTCTCTATACCTATATTTAGCCCTTGGAACCACATATCTCTTCATCCTCGTGTTTTAAGGACATAAATTAATAAGTTAAAGCACCTCTTCCAAGACATAAATTAAGAAGTTAAATAAGTGGAAGTGGGATCCCACTTCTACATCCTTATATTTAGCCCTTGGAATCACATAAGTTCTTCTTCCTTATAAATTTTATTTAGCTTTTCATAATTATCTTTTATAATCTAGTATTGGTCTGTAGACAAACCAATAACTCACTCTCCTTATCAATTTCATCGATCTCCTTAGAAATTTCTTTATGTTTCTTGTACAACCACACATAATTTAAATTCCAACCCTTCGAAGTTTTCCTTAATATTCTGGACCTATTCTGCCATCTATCTATTAGCCTCTTACTAGAAAACGTAGAATGTCAAATCTTACTTACTCCATCTATCAGATCATCTTTTTTCGAAATAGGGACTTAGCCCCGGCCTCTCCATCGATTGATGCATACAACCATTATTATTTTATTTATTTATTCTTAATCTAAGATTACAAAAGATTACATCATGGGTTGCATATGGTTGAGACATGTATTAACCATCTAAACAGTAAGGAGAACATGTAATGTCTCTACATCAGCATGATATCCTCAGATCAAAACACCAGTTGCATTGGGCGTATAAATCCCGTGCTACTGACTCTAGCCGGCTGCATCCAGTATCCAAAGCATTGCGTTTGTCCATAGGTTGTTGGAATGACCACATAGGGATCCAGTGAATAGCCTGCGGAATAACCTGCATGAAGGAAGTGGTTTTTGATTTGTTAAAGATATAGTCATTCTGTATGTTCCACATCACCCATAGTAAATCATACACAAACACTCGGATTTGTACTTTAACCTCTTTTGGAACACTCATTAACCAATTGCCAAAAAATATTATTAGTACTAGTAGGAGGGGTGATACCAAAAGCTATATGCACTATGTGCCACACTATTTTTGCAAGGGGACAAGAAATGAACAAATGTTGAATTGATTCATCTTGAGAACAAAAACAACATCTCTTACTACCTTGCCAATTTCTTTTTGTCAGATTATCTTTCGTGAGTAGCACTTTACGGTACAAGAACCACATAAAAATTCTGATTTTTAGTGGTACTTTTATTTTCCAAATGTATTTACACAAAAATTTAGTATGGTCATTAAGAAGATTCAGATAAAGAGATTTGACTGAGAAAGAGCCAGACTATGTTAGCTTCCACATAAAATTATCTGGACGGCCAGAACTTAAAAGGTCTTACTATTTTTTGTTGATTCAAACCAAAATCCAGCAACTGAGGTGAATGATGAGATATATACCTAGCAAATACTTTAATGAACATGATGTCAATTTTGTTTCCCAAGATATGGAAAATAGAATTTTATCTAATTTCTTTGAAGGGATTTTCTTGATATCTCCTACCTGCCATCTCTATTTCCTTCAAATCCCCATGCTCAGTAATTGCATTAAATAAACCAATCCATTTATTCAAAACAATCGGCTTATTACACTCACTGGATTTATTTTCATAAGATTGAAATCCCCCACCCCCTCACTGCCTCACACACAATTAAATGTGCATGCATTGGGTCTCTTTTTTGATAAAGAGTATATATTAATATCGCAAAGATACCAATTACATCTAGCATTTGCAACAACGCATCACCATAGGGGCAATACGGATGCACACAGCCAAAAAAAAAGAACAATTACAAAAAATAAAGTCCCCGCTACATCGATCTATTCCTTGTAACAACATGATTAACACCACCAAGACAACACTAGAAGTCCAGCTTCTCCAAAAGCAATACCTCCACAAAGGGAACCGTGCACAAGCCCATGGTGGAGAGGAACCGTCGAATCCATGGCTCTAGCGCTCAGATTTTCCGTAGAGGGCGCCAATTGACGAGGGGTAACCTCGGCAATGCTCATGGTTATGGACTTAGGGTTTTGTGGAAAAGAGAGCGCTGGTGTTTTCGTCGGCTTATCAGACAAACAAGAGAGTTGATGTAGTCTGATTATGGTGGAAACACGATTACAAAGTCGCATATTCGCTAGTTGCGAGCTAGCTCACAGCGAATTGCTGGAAAACTAAGGTGTCCTATCTGTCGGGTCCTCTCAGCCTTTATATGAGATGCAGTATCCTGGAGCCATATCCAGAGTGGTTACAAGTTATGATTATAATACAGACTCTATGTCGTTTCATACTTCTTTCTTGACTACCAAAACAGGCTTTTATCCTTCGGATGCTCCTTTGGACTTCTTTGGGCTTCATGGGCCATAGGCCTTTATGCGCCTAGGGTAACTAATCATAGGGACCCGATAAGTCATACCCATGTCAGCTGCCGTCGCTCGATCATAGATCTTAGGTTTTCACCCTGAAGAAAATCCTCGCTCTCAAAACAATGCCTTCAACAAAACCATTGCCAGGCATAACCAATGAAGGCCATACCTTGGATTTTCACCCTGAAAGGCAAGACTTTAAACTTCTCCGGTGCAATCGCCCCCATTTGTAAGCCGCTCCTCCAAGTCAAGAAATACCAAGCCAATTACTCATCGCCATAGAGCTTTAAACCACCATTGCTAGTCCTCAGATCTCGGCTTTAATGACCTTCTCCGTAAGCACCATGGAACGAGAACATGTCACATGATATTAACAGCCAGCAGAGTTTCGAAGCACTCCCTCTGAAACCAAACGGCCAGAGTAAAATACGGGTGCGCACAACTGAATCTCCGATCCAACAATCTCCAGGCATGAGTTTCCCAGTGGAGGTCACCGGCGGAGCTTTCCGGAACACGCCACTGCAACCAGATCGATAAGGACATGCATCCGGCCAGTCTTAATCTCGATGGGAGGAAGAATCCTAGGACCGCCACCTTATTCGAGGTCCCAAACATGACTGGATGGTGGGATCCAGCCAACTGCCGCATGTCCGATAGCCGACACCGCCATGGTGCTCAACAGTCGGCGTCGTAGGCAAGACTGCGCTAACCCGCCACTGATGCCTAGGATCCAGACACGCACAAGCCAGAAGACCGAGCAGGCACAGAGCACCCGGCGCAGCAGCAGGGGCGCCACCATCACAGGGAGATAGCATCACACCTGAGAGGTCGGGGAGACGCTGTTCGTCAGGACTCCGCGGCACCTCGCTACCAAGATCTTATCGGGAACCACACCGCCACCTCCGGCTCAGATGGCGGCCACCACATGTGGAGAAGTCCCGCTGCCATCGTCGCCGCCGGGCTTCGCCCTGCAGGTCCTCCAGCGGCGACGAGTAGAGAGGAGGAGTGGAGGGAGGGGCTCGAGGGCCGGCGGCGGTGATCGCGCCCCTTGTCACCTGGCTAGGCGACGCAGGGGTTAGGGTTTTTTCCCATGTCCTAGAAATTTCTCTTTATCCTTGACATGAGGTGCACCATAAACATTACTACCTCCGTTTCGCTTTACAAGTCGCGCGCGTATACCTAGGTTATCAATTTTAGCACTGAAATATTAATTTTACAGCAAAAATTTATACCATTAGAAAATATAACATCTAAAATTTCTAATGGTATAATTTTTCTGTTATAAAATTAATATTTTCTAATGATATAATTTTTCTGTTATAAAATTAATATTTTAGTGATCAAATTGATGACCTAGGTATACACGCGTGACTTGTAAACCGAAACGAAGGAAGTAACTATGTTACAAGCTAAATTAAAACCATGATAGATATTACCTAAAAACATGATAAATATTACTCCCTTAGTGTTATTGATTTAGTATAACTTTGTCCGGAATCAGCGACACTTATTATGAATCATACGGAGTATTATTTGTGTGAGAGCAAACATGTTTATATTTTATCGTACCTGTCAAAGTTAGAATCTTTTGACTTTGCACTATTTAGGAGGTCACATGCTATTTAAGAACCGAGGTAACACTAGAAGATTAGTATATGTCGAATTAGATATGATATATTGTGCTATCAACAATTCCTTAGTAGGAGTATATTATTTATGAACAGATTAGCCATGTTGGTGGCCTCGGTCAAAGTCAACAATTCCACGAGGAAAAATCAACACGAACAAATCGTGAAATGCTGACCGATAATCTGGTCAAGAAATCGCCAGAAAGAAAATCAATCAGCCGGGACAGATAAACAAATGTAGGAGCGCAGAAGCTGGCTCGTGCATCGCGTCCAAAACCGCCGGCCGGGTCGACGGCCACCAGGGAGGGGCTGCGCGATCGTCTAAACGTCACGCCGCCTGACGGAATCGATCTGTCGTGGAATACCCGTCTTCTTTTATCTCGAAGCTACCTCCAACGTGCATATCTCCAGCGCTGATTAGACGATGCGTACGGCTCCACCGAATAAGAGGATGAAACGGAACAACAGTACGGCCGACTTCATGTGTTCGTGACCTGTCTTTCCTTGCCTGCCAAACCTCTCCTGCTCGACGCTATTACTGGCTGTCAAGTGTCAACTGTGTTGACTTCGCGTGGGGCAGCTGGCGATGGCACCGAGGCAAAAGTAGTAGTAGTACAAGGGAAATATACAATTACTACTAGTACCACCTGTAGTGTTTTAGCATATCAATGCAGCTTACACGAGTGCTCGTAACTCGACAAGTGGCTCCATTTTTTCTCTGTGTTTGCTTATTCTGTATAGCAGTGTGACTTGGGTAGACGAGGTTAGTCAGGTTACCTATCGTCACAAAATTCTTCGCCAGCCTAACTTGCTTAGTAGGATCCGATTTGTGATCTTTTGTGTGTAGGCAACAACGATGCCAGCCGGCCAAGACCGGGAGGATCTTGCCGCAAGAATTCCGTACGCCATCCAAAGGCAATCCTTTGCTCGCACACGACAAGATAAGATTATGTGCCTGCGTGTGCAGGAAAACGCGCCCAGGAGCACAAGCAAGCGTACAGCGAGACGATTTGGGCTGTTACTGTTAGCATCGTCATGAGCATGTTAAGACATGGAAAGTGTTTCGTCCTGTTGGAGAAACAGAGCTCCGCATGCAGCAGCAACAGCAGCTCTTGCTTATCAGGATCCGATTTGTGATCTTTTGTGTGTAGGCAACAACGATGTCAGCCGGCTGAGACGGATAGGACCATACTTCTTACCACAAGAATTCCGTACGCCAGCCAAAGGCAATACGACCGCCGTGTCAATCCTTGGCTCACACGACAAGACAAGATTATGTTCCTGCGTGCGCAGGAAAATCTCAGGATGAATTGGGCTGTTAGCATCGTGATGAGTGTGTTGAGACATGGAAAGTGGTTCGTCCCGTTGGAGAAACAGAGCTCTAGATGCAGCAGCAACAGTACCGCCTAACAGCCCACCTGGTCATTCTTGGGTCGACAGGCAAACTGGAAGCTGCAGGAGGGGAGCTAATTACCCAGGCTACTAACCATGCATCCTGTGTGCTTAGTTTATGGAAATTAGAGGCTGAGAACAGGCAAACATTTCAGGGGCAATGCACGGGGCGCCTCATTTATTCGCGCCGCATAGCCGCCGCGCCCAGCTTATGCCGAGAATAACCAGACGGCGTAAAGCAGATCAAGGTCGAAACAATCTTCTCAACAGATTAGCACTCAATTACGACAAAACTGCTTCCAGTGGCAAAGTAGGGATACTGCTTTTTTTGCCAGATTATCAACTGTCAGCGGAATAGGTCAGCTCTGCACCTACATCAACACGCCAGCTCTCATTCGATGTACCTACATGATTTGATCAGGCAGGGAAACAGAACGGCTTTCAGAACCATGCTACCAAGAAAGACTGCGAGGCTGAACAACTTTTTCAGAGGTAAAAGTTCATTAACCTATGCAAACTGATTGACAGACAAAACAAAAGAAAGACGCCATGACTCTCCAAAGAATCACGCAAGCACTTACCAGAGGTTCATCCATGATATTTGGTTCTTCAGTGTACATGGAGCTCAGGTCACTCGCCACGATTTTCTGCAGATCTCCTAGCTCTGTTCATGTTGTCTAGATAACCCTGTACGCAAAGGAACGTTCTCAATGTCACTGATGCAGATCTTCAACTGAATGACGTACAGATCTACAATAATGATTATGGCGACTGAAAGCATGAACCAACTGACTGGAACATGGATGCCATCCTGGCGTTTGGTGAACGTACCTGGAGTATGCAAACTGCAGCGAATTTATCGTTCATTGTTTTGGTCTCAGATCGGTCATTTAGTTTCAGAGGATTTAAAAGGGCTTCAACACACTGGAGAAACAGAAAGACCGGTCAGAAAACTTCACCATCAAATATCCTTTGGAAAGAGATACGCCAATTGTTTCCACAAATAACAGCCTGATAATAGCAGTCTTGTAACACTACAATGTATCCAATGGCCAAAACAGTACTGTGCTGCCACTGAAACCCCTTCTGTTTGAACAAGAAAGTGCACGGAGCAAAAGAGGCTATCACCTTTGAGGTAAAATTTTCATCCCAATATGTGTAGCTCAAATCATCAAGTTTCCCAGTTTTACAAAGTTCTCCAACAAGAAGGCTTACGTGTATTGCCTGCTTTACAGAAAGGAAAACATTAGAGAACATAAATAAAAGTGAAACAGGAGGTGGACTATACTAGCAAAAGGGCACTTTACATCTGGAGAAGGTTGACCCTGTAAGTTGAATGGATAACCCACAACAAGCCCTTCAAGGGAGTAATTCTTAACCTATTCAACAAAAAACAAAATGGCATCGATGATAGCATCTTGAATGTGCACTATTGACAATTAAATAGAGGTCAGAAACCCAGAGAAACTACAACATATGGAACGGCTGAACAAGAGTAATGATTGAGAAATTACAAGTTTGTAAACCCGTCAAAAAACTACTACCTCGTTCAGCCAAGAGCTAGTTTATTTTTTTATGTGTATGCCACATTGTGACTTGAAATCTAGTTAGTTATAGGAACCTTTACTAAATTTAGGCTGTGTTTGAGAGGGCTCCGCTCCACTTCACTCCACTCCAACTCTAAACTCCACTCTACCAAACCTGCTTTGGATTAGCAGAACGTGTTTGGGAGGAAAATTAGCTTCAGATTCATATTACTGATAGGCTGTTACACGAGAAGCCTCTAATTTTTGTTTTCTTTTTGGAAGAAAAATTAGTTTTGATCTGAGTAGTGATCGTAACACGTCATTGCTGCCAAAATATGTTTCTATACATGGTTCGTACACGTGACCGATGCCATGTCTGGTACACCTGATTGTGTGCCATGGCTGCTACACGAGATCGAAAAATTGAAGACCGTCGCTCAAGTACACGTGATTTGTGCCATGGCTGCTACACGCGACGGAGAAATTTGGTGCCATCGATGCCATGTCTAGTACAGCCATACAGGGGAAGGCCAAGAAGCAATCAATTTGTTTTTTCAGGCTTGAGGCAATCGATCTGTGGGTATTACCTGCCGACAGTGATCTGCTAGTGGGAAAGTACAGCCGTACATGGGTGGTGGCAACCTCCTGGTGCAGTTCCGG
Organism: Avena sativa; assembly: GCA_916181665.1. Lineage (NCBI taxonomy): Eukaryota > Viridiplantae > Streptophyta > Magnoliopsida > Poales > Poaceae > Avena > Avena sativa. Next base: position 355,783,687 of record OV702295.1, read on the forward strand.
TGGCAATCGATCTGCTAACGAAGCAATCCATCTGTGGTATGTTCCGGCGTCTGGTCCAGCAGAGGACGGGAAGCAGGTGCTGGAGGGAGAAGGGCGGGCAGCTTCAGGAAGAGGGGAGAAGGGCGAACGGCAGCGCGACAAGGAAAAGAGTCCTTGCTGCTCCTCGGAGCAATTCTAGAGAGGAGAGGTCGCGCTGGAGAGGGTCAAGGTGGGGAACCCTAGTCGCCAACCATGGTGGGAGAGACCTAACTAGGGGGATTTGAGGTTGAGGAAGAAGAAAACGCTTCGGCTGGGATGACTAATCAGTGGCATTGGTGGGTAAATCACTAAATCCTTCCCAACTCCAGTGGCAAATAGCTCTTAGGTGATACGTGGGGACATGAACTGAATCAGGTGAAGCACCTCTCAGCTGGCTTCGGTAAAATGAACTAGAAGGCGTCACAGCTTCACTCCACTAAATACCTGGAGTTTGAACGTTTGGGCCAGCTTCAGCCGCTCACCGTTGGTTTGGTGAAGTGGAGCTGTCCCAAACACACCCTTAGTAAGATAGTTTTGTTATGGCTTAAAATAGGGGTAGGTTGGTGGTTAGCTAATGTATGAAAATAGCAGAACTACACTTAAGACAGCACCAGCATGCCGAACAGAGCCTAACATGAGTAATATACAGATAATATGCTGCAGGATTGCAAAATAAACGATGGTATTCAAGTGAATCTAGACACTAAAAGAAGTCTAGATACATTTTCTTCACAAACGTAAAACATCTTATATTTTGAATCGGAGGGAGTAATTGCTAATTTTACTTGTTATTATTTGTGCATGTCTTGCCCACATGATGGCATCCTCTTTTTGCTACAAGATTTTACTTTTCCTCTTGCGCCATAAGATTATCATTACTAGTCATGTTTAGGCTCTATCTGGCTCCCCAACACACATCTGTAATTCAGCTTCAACCAAGCCTGATTCAGCTCCATTTTATTCCCAAATTTCAAGTTAGGAGTTGTGATATCCATCCAGGAGGCTATGGGAATTCGAGTTCGTACTAGCATTGGTTTAAATTATGAAGTGTGACGAATGCTTGCGCCATTAAGGTATAGCAATACACAGAGGTGACTATCTTTTTCTGCACAGTTGCCTACACGAAATTTTTCCAACTTCCACATATGGTGATGTTTCTATTGCTACATCGTTTTTGATTTGTCTGACGACAATCATCAATGCCACCCTTAAATATCTGGGAAAGGTAAATCAGATGGGAAAGAAACCAATACAGATGAGACCTGAAACCTTGAATTACTCTTTTTACCATTGATTAGAAGCAAATAGTGCATTTCAGAATCCAAAATCGACCTCAATCAATGAAATTTTAAGAAATGGTAGTGGGGATGCACAAGCATTCAATATAGAATAAAGTGACATTGCATATTGAATACTTGACCTTGTGTTCATGAGCAAGTTTTAGTTGTGAACAGGTATATTCAACATACCAGTATTTTGAAATCGTCTGCCATCGCATCGATGTTTTCCTTTGTCCTACCCAAGACACTGCAAGCGACAATCAACGCGCCGATTAATCCAAATATGCAAGCTTACTTTATCAAGGAAATGCAATCACATCATCTATCGCATAGCCAAATTATAGAAAAGATAAACTACAAAACTATCATAGTATTTTTTTTCTCAAGATAAAAGCATTGACTACACTAGAAAAGGCAGGTTATTTCAAATTTACGATGACGCTCATTGACCAACGGGGTGCTACCATGTTATAAAAATACACTCGAGAGGTCTCATCTATCTAACAACGATAGCCAAGGGAGGGATCCTTCCCCTGTTGGTCAACTTTTTTTTTTTCAAATTTAAGATGACAGTCCATATCCAAGAGCCTGAGAATTATATTGTCAGGTGTTCTGTCTGCAGCACATGGCCCACACAGCACTGAGTTAGGGAGAGGGTCCTCATAATCTCTAAATCAGGTAATTTATCTTCAAATTAGGAAGAATCCAGAAATAGTAGGATAGAGGGTTAAAGTCGATCTGACTTGTGGATCAAGTAGACCATCCTAATAATTAAAACTATCATGTAACCTCAGAAAATGAAGCAAGAAAATAGAAGAAGAATTCTCCACCTCACCTCAAGAAGCATAAGCACCTCCCCTACCTCTCTACAAAATCCTAGTTCATAACATCACGATCTCAGATAATAGTAATTGAATGTCTCAACAGACTTGCAAGACTGCATTATTTATACTGACAATAGATGTAATGAGTGCAACAAACACTGCAGGAAGTTTGGACTCTTCAGCTCAAGTGGTCAGATAGCTAGAAAGACAAGGCTTAGCCTGGTAGAGCTTACCAATAGCAAATTTGACTTGCCTAGTCTGACCTGACTGAGTATAAAACAAGTTACTCTTGGTCTGGGTGGAAGAGACCAAAAGCTGTGGAACTCAGGAATCATTTAAACTATTCAAACAAGCCATTATAAGGCATGGGATTATTGAAGGCAAAGAAGGTGCAGGATACAAAGAGATCACTTTAGCACTGTATGTCACTGTAATTTGTAAATCACATCACTAGATTTTCCTAAGAAAATGAAGGTCTACAGTCATTTCCTAGTAAAGTAAATTATGGCAACTTCAACATGTAGACATTGGCCAGTCCTATGACACTACTATCTTGAAATTATGGAGTTTGCATATAAACTTAAAGAATTCTGTAGTGCTTTGTTTGAGCTGGAAGTTGCAACTCCAAGTCCCAACAGGGTTGTGACTTGTATGTTTTATAGCAAAAAATAAACAAGCAATGAAGGAACGGATTACAAACACTCTAGTACATTAAACCATTAAAAGGAATTGAATGGAATATAACATTCTTGTACAGTACATGTGACACTTACATAGTTACATTTACATCAACTGGCAGCGGACATACTGAAGTTACTTTTTGTATTAAAATAAGACAAAGCAAAATCTCACGACATATGCATCTAGAAAAAGGCTATCCAACATGAAGATACCTTAGAGGCAAGGCAACCTTGTTTTGGTGATCAGAAACAGCCAGCCCCACATACTTACTGCCAACATCAAGCCCAAGCAGCCGAGGCTTCTTCAACCCACCATCAAGGACTTTCCGAAACAACTCCTCCGCTTTCAACAGCCTCATTGTATGCCTTCTCCGCTTTCAACTGTGAGCACGGAAAAACAGCATGATGATTGAGTGCATCGCGGATCAATTAGGGATAAAATCGATCTAGATTAATCCTTGTATACAGTGTCAAAACCAGAAATTGAAACATGGTCAGAATTAACACATCACATGAGAAACTTATATCAGTCCAATGGCAGTATGGCGCTCGAATTCAGCCTTAACAAAAATGATGGATAATTGCATATAATACTGTAGCATACTACTACTAGAAGGAATGTGGAGTTGCAAGGACCGAATAACACATGGTACATTTGCACAAACTTCAAAGATTGAAATATCGAATACGCACTGCATTTATACAAATAGTCAAATACCACTGACCCCTGCACAGGACGGAGGCAACATACCTAAAAAAGGGATAAGGCAACAGTATGGCGTTCTGCGAGGCAGCGGCGTCCTGGAATCCCGGACAGGGAGAGGGAGGCCAGCAGATGGATACCTGGGAGGAACCAGGCGACCTAGGCGCCACTTGACGGTGTCTAAGTTGGTTTCCTGAGACCGGTAGAGGGGAGGGAATACGGGGGAGGACGGGGGCGTACGACAGAGCGGAGCTCAGCTGCCGGAGAAGGCCGCCGTATCGTCTTCTCGCCGGTGGGGAAGGCCCGCCGGGGCGCCAGGGAAGCGAAGAGGGGGAGGCAAGGTGTGGCGGCCGGCCGAACGGGGTTGCTGGGAAGCCTGGGATGGGCTGGCCGCTGGCCCAAGAATATGCTTCACGCTGAGGGTTTGTTGTGTAGTAGTTGTATGGGCTGGAATAGCAGACTAGACACCGAAACCAAGGAACTGGATGCCACACTGAACTGAACAAGAGCGTGGAGCTCAGATTCCTGAGTCCTCCGCACCGGCCGTCGGAGACAGCGACGGAGGACAGAGGCTCCCATGGCGGAGGCGGCGCGCCCGGTTCGCTGCATCGTCAAGCTAGGTACTCTCTCGCTCGCTGCGCTACACCTTGTTTCCTTTTTTTTTTCGTGCGTGCCTCTGCCTCTGTAGTTGTGTAAGCCTCCCCCTTCGGTGCTGATTCGACGTGCTTTGGTGGTGCAGGCGGCGCGGCCATCACGAACAAGGGAGAGCTGGAGAGCATCGACGAGGGGAGCCTGCGGTCGTCGTGCGCGCAGCTGCGGCAGGCCATGTCCGACAACGCCGCCCCGGAGAAGGTCGTGGGGATGGACTGGAGTAGGAGGCCCGGCGAATCGGCCGACCCGGTCGTGGACACGGAGGGGTTCGCGGATATGGCTGGAATGGGGCTCGACACCAACTTCGTCGTCGTCCACGGTGCTGGTAAGTATAGCTCAGAATCTGTTTTTCGTCTGGGCTGTGGTTCTCTGTATTTGGCTTGCTGACGAACTGAACTGGGTGGTTTTGGGTTGCAGTCCTGTAGAATTCAAATGAACATGGTTGCTCATATTTTGTGGTTTTGGATCTGGGATGCTATATGCTGTGAGAATTGACGCTAACTGCTAAGTGCTCGTGAAATTCCTCTCAGTTAGCGAGCAACTGCAGCACATTTTTCAATTTAAGTTGGGTCTGACTGATAGTCTCTAGGGTGAACAACAAGGAGATTGATCGATAGCATGGTGCATGTAATACCTGTACCTGTAATTGGGCTGATAGAGTTTGAGTTTGTAATAGTATTGTGCATGATAGTGATATTGTAACAGTCTGCTGCTACCTAACTTTATCATTTCAGGTTCTTTTGGTCACTTCCAAGCAAGTAGATCTGGAGCCCATAAAGGAGGGTTGCATACAACATTGGTGAAGGCTGGCTTTGTGGCTACCAGAATTTCGGTATGTTCAAGTTCTATTTTCTACCTCTGGTAACTGAAAGTCAGTGCTCCCACAGGTTACTTGAAAAAACAAATCGCTACCATGTTGATATCTTAACTTTTAGATATATGGCTTTACTTGTTCAGGATATTGTCGATATATGCCATTGCTTCTCTTATGCAATGCTTGAACAGTGTTCTAATGATGTTACACTGTAATTTAGGTGACTTCTCTCAACCAAGAAGTTGTTAGAGCATTGGCAAGAGGTACACTACATGGACATGAAGACTACTGCACTTTATGCTAATAGTTCAGCCACATCCCACATGCTTTTTGTGGTAACCTGTCATTATGGTCAGCTAGTGTGTTGTCACTAGTATTGTGTTGCATAGATATACAAAATTCATGATTATGTTTATTTTTTGTTTCTCCACTAGATCTGCGTCTGTTCATTTGTGTTGATCTGTAATTATTTCTGCCATGGTATGAAGTTCTTACTTGCAATTGCAAGGATGCATTTTCATATATCAATAGCAATTCGTGTAACTTTCATATTGATGGATTTTCAATGAACTGGCCAGTCTATGTATCCAATTTGTGATCTATATTGAACATTAACAACTATTAATCTGTTAGTATGAATCAGTCCTGTATAACTGCATATGTTTCTCCACTAGGCTGGTAAGTAAATGACCTGTATAACTGCATATGCTTCTGTAGAAGGAATACCGTCCATTGGATTGTCACCATTTGCCTGTGGATGGTCTACTCGGCAAAGGAAGGTGAGCAAACTAGAGGATTTCTCCATCTTTGATTGACAACTGACATTGCACAGCTCTTGTTGATCTATGTCTAATCCTGTTAACAATGATGTTTTTTGCTTATTATTTCACATATTGCCATTTGCAGCTTGTATCAGCCAATGCTTCTCAAATAATTCAGTCGCTCCATGCTGGCTTTGTCCCTGTAAGCTGTTGCACCTAATTATCTATGACTTTTGAATAATTATTTCTGTACAAATTTTCTTTGATCTGAGTTTTCAGTTTAAGTAATATAAATTATTATGTGAGTCATGTATGGCAAAAATGTTATTTCTGGATATTAGTAGCATATTGCTTAGGCATGTGTTTAATGAGCAATCCTTACATGGAGGTTTCACTGATACTTTTGATAAGCTGCGATGATTCACAATACTTATCTGTTGCCAACATAGCTCTGATGTATATTGTTAAGTAACAAATTAATTCTAATATTGTTATTTAACTTGAACATTTATCAGCAATCTTTTAAGAATAGTAGAAGAACCACCTAACTTCCAGTTCTTTTCTCATTTGCGTATAAAGAAACTTGCACCTTGGGTTTTTTGTGTAGAATAATGGTCCATTGTCTCACAGGTTTTGCATGGAGACGGTGTTCTTGATGAATTGCTGGTGAGTTTCGAATTGGATCATGCCTACATTCTTGTTTAGATTCACATACAGGTTGCCTTGTACTATGGCACTCTTTTTGTTCACTTGTACTAATACTAATATTAGGATTAAATGACCAGGACTGCACCATACTGAGTGGGGATGTCATTATACGCCACCTTGCACAGCTTCTGAGTCCAAAATATGTCGTATTTCTGGTAGTGTTACCTTGTCTCCTTTACCATGACTTAGATCATTTATTCTAACAGTGCAGCAACTTGCTGACCTGGCTGTACTGTCTATCTTATAAGTTGTTTTTTTGTTATCAGATAGCCTTCATTTTATTTATTTTGTTTGCATCACATGTTCCAATTTTTTTTTTTATAATTAGAATTTTATGTAGCTCTCTGATAATTGAGATTTAGACAGATGTTCATGGAGTATATGACCGTCCTCCAACTGACCCAAATGCAGTACTTCTCAGAGAGATAGGTTAGTATTCACCTGCTGTAGATCGTTTTTGTAATTTCAAGTATTCTGATCTCTTTGGGTGAAAGGGAAAAATATGGATGGAAAAAATTTAACTGACATTGGTGCTTAACAGAGGTAGATGACAATGGAGGCTGGTCGATTGTAAAACCTGCATTACAAGGCAACAAAAGAGGAGGTACCATCTTGTCTCCCTTGAGTGATTCATAGCGCTTCTTCGTAGCTATGTACTTACGTAGTTCCATAATGGCTGAGTGATTCATGGCACTTCTGAGTATATACTGAGGAACTAAGGAAGGCATGCTGCTCAAGATGTTGAGCATAGCAACTTCAAGTTCATAATTGTATCAAACCTAAAAACTTACACCTGATCCAAGTAGTTAGTGATGATTTCCCAATTGAAAACCTTGAAATCACCTATTAATATTACGTATCATTTGAAGAAGAAATTAGTTCAGCAGTCTTTTCAACATTTTGAATCAAATGCTCTAATAGAAGGAGCAAAAATTTGGGATATGAGATTTCTGATATCACAATTATGGTTTATTGGAATGAGAACAGCCTAAGTTCATGATCCAGGTTTACCTCTTCTTAACTACTATCGCTTGTGTAAGCCTAAGAAATCCAGCTATTGATTGCAGTTGAAACATCGGTAGCTGCACATGACACCACTGGAGGAATGGAGACCAAAATATTGGAAGCTGCTGCCATAGCTAGGCTCGGAGTAGATGTGTACATTACAAAGGTATTAATATTTCCTCCGACCGTGTCTTATAAAATATAAGAAGTCTATGGACTCTTATTCATTATGTGATATAGTGCAGTTTGTTGAAGTCCGTTTCTGTGATACAGGTTGATACAGAGCATTCCCTCAGAGCATTAAAGGGGGATGTGAACACCAGCTCGGACGATTGGCTTGGAACTGTTATACGCTCTGCCAGATAGTTTTCCTCCTGAAAAATATTCTATGTGTTCGATTCATAACACTATTTTGGGTTATAGGAACCTCTGGTGAGCTAGAGAATATTGTGTAGGTGTATTTCTACTTCAGTCACACCTTTGATGTGCGTCACACTGATGTTAATGTTATGGGCGTCGATTTCGATGGCTCCAATTTTCTGAAAATGTGGAAATTTCGCTCACGATTTAGCTATTTCATTTTCTTATGAGAAAAATACAGGCTATTTTTTATGATGTGAGGCTTTTCTGCAATAGCAATGTTTTTTTAACTTCTCATGCTGGATGAAAATAATGAGTGGATACAAAACTTAGATTGGACTAGCCATGTGGAGTTCAGATCATGAAGAGGTCAGTTGGCCTTCCAGGCGCTCTGTGAGATGAGAAATTCTCCCACACTCTTTCTACTAGGGATTTAAGCTTCTGTTTGCAAGGCGCAGTGCTAATCTTTGTGGCCCATTCTTGTGCAAATGAGGCTAGTCTAGCTTAAGAACTGTTACAAATTTTATTTTATTTTCGAAATGGTGCATCAATCGATACACTCAGTCGATGTTGTTACAAATTTATATCGCTGGTCACACTAATTTTATATCCATTCCAACTTGGAAACACTTAATGCATAATGCAAAAAGGAATTTATGAAAATCGTACCAGTACTATGCTCTAGGCCCTGCGAACATTTCAGGCCGTCCCATTCGAACCAACGACTGGCGCAGGTGAGGCGAGTTTCCCGTCCCTGCTGCTCCTTGCCTATCCACAGCCACGACCGTACTACCATAGCAGCAGGCAGGCAGAAGCAGCGAACACCAGGGCAACTCGTTCCGTACCCCTGGCGCATACGCGCTCAGCCGCTCGAGCCGCCGTCTCGCTGGGCGCACCGCACCGTGCTTCCTCCCGTAAGGCCGCCGCCTCCGGTAACCCATCCCACCGCCTGCCCTTGATTTCTCCATTTCCCCGCTCTAGACCTCCTCCTCTGTCCTCTAGTATCGTCCTCCCCCTGTATTGATTTTTTAGATTCAGTTCTGTTATGGTCTCCAAAAGTGTAAAGATATTGCTCCCTGTGAGACAATTGAGGCCGAAACGAGAAAAGTTCGGTCTCGGCAGTTGCAGTTGGGAAGAATTGCTCCTCTATGTTGGCCTGTTGGTTTCGCATCCGTGGAATTTACCTGTAACTCTGAACAGATTGACCAATATTTAAGGAGGAAATTTAGAGAGGCATCTCTTGAATGTTTGTAAATGGGCGCGGTAGCATTTCTGCCCTGGATGGATGTTGTAACCACCCAGAGTCAAAAGCTCGCAGCCTCCATTAATTCAAGTGTATTTTTTTGTGATTTCAAGCAATTTGGGAAAACGTATAACTGAGTTTCAGGCAATGTGTGGCTTAACAGATACTATCGTTGTTTGTGTGCTCTGGTGCCGTCGTAGATACCATTGACTAGCTGCTTATGACTGTAGGCGTGGTGATTGAACTGCTCCAGCTCTCGCGATAGAACTCTGCACCTTTCAGACCTATTTATTATACAATGCAAGGCATTTCTGTATGCGATTCAGTTGCCTCGCTACATGGAGCAAACCCCAGACAGGCTTGTGTTGCTAGGAATGACCTGAGGTTGTTTTCCAAAGTAAATTCAGTAAATCGTGGTGCATACACGTGGCGTTGGTGTGCGGAAAAACTACAAAAGAGGGCCAATGGCAGAAACATGAACACCACAGTAAGGACAAATGCTAGATGGCTGTTTGGAGGAGATGGCCGTAACAGCGACAGTAACAAGAATGCCGCTGCAAGGCTGGAGCGCAGTGAGTCTGCGAATGAAGACATCTTGATCTTCTACTTCCAGCTGGATCTACAGACCCGGATACAGGTGAGCGTTTGCTTCTTTACCATCACCTCACCCCAATTAATAATGTTTATCGTATTTCTTGTTTTTACAGAGTCTAATGTCTAGAGTACACTTTACTAATCGAATCTACCATCATTTCACTATTATGGCCACTGATACACATCCAAGTGTCTGATATTTACCTGTGCAAATCCAACCTCACTATTGATTACTTGGTTCTTACCAGTATGCATTGAATATAGAGCTATTTGATGCGGCAAAGCAACTGAGGGAAAAGCTCGCTGAGGTACCATAATGCCATTAGTTTCCAAGATAACTGAAATTTGTAGGATGAGGTCTTTCTAAAGAAAGTCTTGTTTTGTAGATTGAAACAGAGATAACCAGGCAGCGTGAAGCTAAAAGAGGTTCATCAAAGAATGAAGCTCAGGATAAATCTCTAGATCTTCTACGTGCACGGTATGCTAATATTTCCTTCTTACCCATAAGGAGAAGATTTAAAATGCTTTCACTTGTATATTGTGCCCATAGAATGAATATGATCTAGTTCTCCATGTTGTTACTTAACCTACAGGCTATAGCTCACTGAATCTGGTATAGGAAACATAGTTGTGTGACACTCCAAAGTTGGTTCATTTGGCAGATAGCTTAGCTTTATCCTTTTTTTCAGTGCAGACTTGCAGAAAGCTATTGAAAGTGAAAACTATGCTTTGGCAGCTGAGCTGCGTGACGCAGTCACTAAACTTGAGGTATACCAAAACTGAGGTGCGCCAGTCATGTAATTGTTATGTGAAAGTTTTTGACATCCAATGCCATGTAGGGTGATTCTCTGGCATTATCTGCTAAAGCCCTTGCATACCAAGGTGTAAAATATGAGTTTCGACTTGGGCAGAAAGTACGCCACAAGGTACATGGTGAGTAATTTTTTACCATCTGCTACTTGTTCAAAGCTCTGGCATGCAAAAATATAGCTCAATAATTCCATTGATTTTTTCTGTATGTGGTAAAAGTTCTCACTGATAGGGAGATATATGTGATATGTGAATACTTTCTAACTATCCTTGAAGGTGAAATTTTGTAAGTTCATATCGTGAAAACCAATGTTGCTCCTAAAGAGAGTAAACAGATTGGTGTTCGTCTGTCAATTATCTAAGTAAACAGATGATTTTCCCTTCCTATAATTGGACTGGACCACTGAAAACAATTAACATGTATTTCTAGCAGCTATGTAAGTAATTATACTACTCCGTACAACATTATATGGTTTGAAATAGTTCGATTTTTTCTTGATTTGGCTTCGTTCTTGTATTTTTCACTTTGCTTGATATTTTGTAGTTCATCACTCAGTATTCAACAATCACTTGTATGACACTAGTTTATTTTCTTTGATTTCTTCTGCTGAAGGATATAGAGCTGTGATATGTGGCATGGATCCTGTGTGCTGTGAATCCAAGTCATGGATGGAGACAGCAAATGTGGAGAAGTTGTCAAAAGGACCAAATCAACCTTTTTATCAAGTAAATGCTGCTTCCAGTTTAAGTTGTTCCTCGCTATCCACAGATCCGAGAAAATTTCAGTTTTTTTTTCTTGTAGCATCTGCTTGCTATCGTTAGTGCTGTTTTTCAACTTTACATCAATCTACATGGGTGTTAGATTAACATAATATCAACAGTATAATATTCCTGGCAAAGGCTGAACATAGTTATTTGTTGACTTGATAATTATTGATATCTTCTACTGGACTTGTTTATCCTTCTGCAGCCAGTAAACTCAAATTCCTGATCTGAAATCCTTGATTGTACACCTTGCACACAAGTCCTGATTTTTTTTAGAATCCTTTGCATGACCATGATGTGAACTACTCTTTTCTATGATCTAGTTACTAGCTCACTGTAGCAAGATCTTGTATCCTTGTTCTTAATTTCCTCCTCGCACTAGAGCACAGAAAGGCTTTGAATTATGGAGCTGAGGTGAGGTATTTTTTGTTCTGAAACAAACTGTAGGGGAAGCTCGACTATGTATTAGTAACTAGGAACCAAATTTGTGTCCATGAGGGACATAAACCAGGTCATGAGATAATACATCCTCTCCCTGTACTCACTGAAGATATTTACTGTTGTCCTTTTTTTTAACGCTGGTTGCCTATGAACTTATAATCATGTCCTTCAGGAAGAAAAGTTGTTAGTTTGAAATTTACTGTTTTTCTCTGTATTGACATCTTCATTGAACTTTGCTTTAGCTACATCATTGCTCTGTCTGCAATTTAATTTATAGTGTCACTGGTCTTTTCAAACACATTATGATGCTTTGGTATTATTCCAGGTGCTGGTTGATGTATACGCTGATCCAGAACTCCTTGTTGCATATGGTATTCTTCTCTTGTTTTCCTCATTTGATATAGCTATAGTATGTGAGGCCTTCAAATTTGGTCTTTCTTTTCAGTGGAAAGAATACATGCCCTTCCTCTGGTCTTCAGATACCATATGCTGAATCAGCTTCGTTGTATTTTTTAGTTATTGCTATTAATCTTATTCATGAAACTTGTCAAAAAACTATGCTTTAGAACAGAATTCAGTGTTTCACTATGTTACCTTGCACCTTCGCTTTTGTTGAGAAAAAGGGTGAAACCCTTCCGAGTCCATTATCTGGAACCAGTATACAATATAGCTACAGTTTCAAAAAACAACCGAAACTGAGAACAAATCGACTCTATTTGGCCTTGTAAGGTTGTACCTACCATGCGGAATATAATCAGCAGCTTCTCCAGTCTGTTTGCTATGAATGACCTTTGGTGGATCAACTATGTGCTGGTTCCGCTGTTCTGGACTTCTGGTACACCATTGGTTAAATAGTTATGGTCAAATATTGTTTCTGGTAAAAACAGATAAAAAAGGTCAAATCTGAAACTTGAATAAGCATACTTTTTTACGTGTTAAATAAGTAAATAGTGCCAGAAAAGAAGATAGCGGGCTATTCCATAATCAAATATATTCGTTTTTTGGTTGCCATTTTGAGATATGCTTATATAGCTTTGTAATTTCAGTCGCGGAAGAAAATCTGTCAGAAGCCGAAGAATCGGAGAAAGTGGGTTCGAGTTCCTCGTTTGCTCCGTTGTTTCCTCTCTTTTTTTGTGTGAAATTGAAATTGTTGATATTTCGCGTCTTACAATACAGGGAAGATTTGAACACCCCTACACCGAATTCCTATTTTTTGGCGAGGACACAGCTCGGGACTTTATTCCTGTTAAGCAACTCCGTGAGAAGTACGACCAGCCACGTTATGAAGCCTCTGGAGATGAAGATGACGACGATGGCAGTACAAAGAGCTGAACGGTGAGGCTGCACCTGAGACTGTCGGGTTCTACTATTGTCAAATAGACCGTCGACTGTTCCTTCTGCAAGGAAAATAGACTGCCAGCTTAATCTAATTTTCATTCAGGTAGCTTGAGTTTTCGTATTACCATTCCTGACCCACCACCACCACAGAGGATTTGGAACGATCGATGACCTACACACCTAGGTACCATCTGGTGTAGCGCCATGACGGAATTGCAGGAATGCACAGAAACCTGCAGTGAGAGAGGTTACGTGTAGCAAGTAGCATCCGACCTTGCAGCTGGGGTGATACACACTGTGCAGTCCACTAAGCATTGCAATGATGAAACCTGCAATTTCCTCCCACCCGCTTTCGAGTGGGAATATGATTCTAATGTCTGGGAATATGAATCTTCGGTGTATATTTGGCCGTGAACCCTCTGTTGGGCATGCGTACATAACTAGTACTCCCTCCGTCCAAGAATAGATGTCTTGGGTTTTTTAAATTTTGGATGAATCTATATATTAAATCGTGTCAAAATTTTAAAAAAAAATCGTGTCTAGATTCATTCAAATTTAGACAAATTTAAGACATCTATTTTAGGACGAAGGGAGTAGTACATACTACATCATACTTGCAATTTTGCTGACGTGAACCCTCTAATGGGCATCAGGGCCTGATGGGCATAGTATAGATTAAGCAAGGCCTTTAGGCACAGTACAGATGTTGGATTTATTTCAACGACTTGGAAGGAAGGGTGAAAGATCCCCCGTGTCTGTCTGTCGTCCCGGACAAGTGGAGTGGTAGCTGTTGGAAACGTGGAGGACCCTAAACACCGGGAGCCAACTGGAACTTTGCTCGACACAACGTGCGATTTCATGGCGGTTTCGTTGCAGTTTCCATGGCTCTAATGTCAACGGTCCAACAGACGTGGAAAAAGACCTTCGTGGGTTTGGCAGCGCATGTTGGTTTTTCCTACTCCTACTTTGGTTCATCTGTAAAGCTGTCCCCTGTCCCTGTGGGTCTCTGGCGGCGGCCATATGCGCATGCACATAGTCGCATGCATATCATGCTTGGAATAGAAAATAAGCCGAAGGCTTCGTGTGCTTGCTGAGCTCTGTATTCTTCCTGCCTCGTGCGCCTTATTTGACTGGTTGCACGCACGTCGCTGTAACATGGAGGGTAGGGTGTAGGCATTCCAATATTCGCAACAGCAACCTATCAGGAGATAGAGGGCGGCGCGGAGGGGGCATAGCGCCGGACGAGACGAAGGGCGCTGGAAGGTTGACTTCTGGAGTGGGAGGTGGAAGGAATTTTTACCTTATTTTTTCATATTTATTTTACTCTATGCTTAATATCTTCATATAAAAAACTGATGTGTTACTATAACTAATAACGAGAGTAATCATACTGGTATCATACACAGATACCCTATCATAATATGTAAAATTAGAAAAATTAATATCGAATAGATAATGTACATAATTTTGCATTGAGATTCTAGGTCAATACATATAATGAGACTATGATATATACTAATACACGATGCATTATTGAGATAATGGATCATGTGCATTGCACTACTATATGATACTACTATGACCAGCCAACTAAGAGCAAGACTAGCAGTCCCTGTAAAACATCGACCCTTAAAACACGAGTAAAGGGCACGGTAAACCTGTTTTACGGATTGCCAAGTGCCGGCGCAAACCATTCCCCACAAACTCAACCCGTAAAACAGAATATTCTCTTTTACAGGTTGGGGTTGCGGGTTCTGTTTGGCGCGCTGCCAATCTAAACCCGTAAAACAAGGGTTTTTGGCTGTTGTCCTTACTTTGCATATAATAAACCATACAGCACACATCAGATATTCGAATCAAATAAGCATAGAATAATCATCCAAATTATTACAACAATGTTTAACGCAAATTACAACAAATTTTCATCTCACACGATCAAAGAAATAACAAATAATAAATGTTCTCGCCCGGAAAAAATGGTTCATCTCACACATACAACAATGGCAAATGGAGTAAAAGAATGATACATCATTGGCGCTCGCCATGCAACAACCAGTGGTGGTCTATCGGATCTTTTTGGAGATGATGATGAGTTTGGGGGTCTTCAATCCTCCAATGAGTTTTAAGAAAAGCTTCAATGCGATCAGGGCTTCTCTCGGGCTGCACTTGGGTACCAACATTGTCATAGAAACACGGCAAGTTTAACCCTCTCTCATCCTTGAGGATCATGTTGTGTAGAATCACACAACAAGTCATGATGTCCACAAGATTTTTTTGTCCCAAAAGCAACCAGGACCGGCACAATGACAAATCTTGCTTGCAAAACACTGAAAGTTCTCGATGTCCTTGCGGGCTCACTCTTGTGCCTTGATGAAAATAGCAGCTTTTCTTGATAAGTGTTGTCCATTCTTCTCTTTAATGGATTTCACAAGAGTTACCCACTCTTTAATGTACATGATTTTGTATTGAGATTCTACATCAATGCATATAATGAGACTATGATATATACTATTACATGATGCATTATTGAGATAATGGATCATGTGTATTGTACTGCTATAC
Organism: Avena sativa; assembly: GCA_916181665.1. Taxonomy (NCBI): domain Eukaryota; kingdom Viridiplantae; phylum Streptophyta; class Magnoliopsida; order Poales; family Poaceae; genus Avena; species Avena sativa. Next base: position 355,799,244 of record OV702295.1, read on the forward strand.
TGATATTGTTAGATTGATCTCAATCGTGACCGAACCCAACAACTCGATCACACCCCTTGACCGCGTCCTGATCGGGGACGCTCAACCTCCCGGTTGGTGGGCCCCTATCACCTGCACATATATAAAAAGGTGGGGTCCGGTGGCACAACTAACGAGGTTCGTTGTGCGCCACTCCCCACGCACTTCCGATCGAGGGCTCGCGTAGAGTGACGGGAAGCACCACCGACGCCGCCAACTTGCTCATCCAAGCTCACGCCGCCGCCCTCCTCCACCATGGTCACTGGCTCGGTATGTCTCTCTTCCTCACCAATCTCTCCTCTCTCTCTCAGTATTTGGACAAGATTGTGCATAGATGAAAACAACTATCGAATTGATCTAGCCTAGATGATCCTAAGGCAAATATAACATTGGTATCAGAGCACCTAGTGCTAGATCTATTTGGGTAGTAATAAATTAAGAGAAAAAGGTTTTATTTCTATCCCTAGTTCATCCGAAAAGAAAATCAAAAAAGAAAAATCTCAAAAACCAATCCCCAAACCCTAATCCTAACAGAGAGAAGGGGAAGGGCAGAGACCTTACCTGGCAGCCCCGTGCTCGCCGGCAAAGTGCGCCGCCGTTCTGGCCGCACTGCTCCTCTCGATCCAAGTCCGCATCGACAAGCCGAGGGACTGGACGAAGAGCACTGGCAGAGGAGGGGGCCGCCCCTCCGCCACTGCCGAAGGAAAGATCCCTTTCGGGGGAAAAGGGCGAGCCACCCAGCCGCCGTCGTACCCCGTTTTCCCCAAATTAAACCGATCTACAGAGAAAGAAAAGATCCCCATCTCCCTGTTTCCACAAATCCCGAACAGAGAAAATCCTCCCCAGATCCCACCCCGAATCAAAACAGCAGCTCCTTCCTAGGGTAAAGGGCACCGCGGCCAGACCCTTTAGACGGCGGGGCACTCACCCACAAGGGGAACGCACACGCTGGCGAAGGGAACGGCGATGGCGCCAACACCTCTGTGTCACCGTGTCGAGCGGGTGCTCCGGGTTTATCCACACCGACAGGACCAGCGAGGTGGGGAGAGGTGGATGGGACAGAGAGGGGAAGGGGCTTGCATCAGGGTGAGAGGGAGAGGGGCTCGCCGTCGGCGCCGTCGCCGGGTGGGACGGCCCCTCGCCTCTCTCGCCAAGAGCGCCGCCAGAGAGAGGAGTGGGGTGGGGGCTCGCGGACGGGAGGGTGCAAATGAGGGTTAGGGTTTTAGGAGAGGGCCTCTGGCCGGTTTTGTTCTGGCAAAACCAACGCTCGACCGTTGGATTTATGTCGGGTTGCATCCGACGGTCGCGATTCGGCGGTGCAGAGGCTGTTACCGGCGTCGGGCCAAGCAGGCCACGCGGGCAGGCCGCAGCTGGCCGTGGGCCGACACGGGCCACGCGCTGCGCAACAAGGAGAAGGGCGACCCACCACAGTTTTTTTATTTTATTTTTTACAGAGGCAGTTTTATTGTTTTATTGTTCAGTTTTTTGAGCAAATTTTGTACAGTTTTGTCTATTCAAATTTATCCAATGAAAATTTGTTTAGAGAACCCAAAAGTGACAGAAATTTATTTCTGTAAAGTATAAAAGTTCATGAATTTTTATTCATATTCCGCTGCAAATAGTTAAAGGCAATTGCTTAAATGCAATAAAATGATAATTAAATTTTTTTAAAGATATGATAAAGTAATATTGAAAGGTGATTATGATTCTGTTATTATATAAACAATGTTATTAATAGCATGATCATGATTTGTTATTATGTGTTAAAAGGTACATTTATCTCTATAAATAGTTAAAGTGTTTATTAAAGGTTTAAAGTGAGAATTAAATTTTAAAAGTATGTTAAAGTGATTATTGAAGCAAGTATGGTTCTGTTATTTTATGACCAACGTTATTAATAACATGATCATGTTTTGTTGCAATAATATGTGTATTTATCTCTATTATCTGCCTAACGGTGATATCGATTTAATTGCATAAACAATTGTAGGTTTTAATTTATACCAACGTTGGATTAATGCATACAATTGTTGTTATGGTTACACATCATTGTGGTTTAAAGAAAAAAAGATGATGAAGTTGCATGGCAGGAAAAGAAAAGGAACCATGCTCTATTAGAGATGGCATATACCTTAGAGAACCAAAAAGATGTTTAATACCGACAAAAGTTGCACCACCTGCTGAAACAGCTGGTGATAGAAAGGTGCAATGGAGGTGCACATGGCATAAGAGACTCCAGATGAGCAACATGGCAGCTAAGCTTAAGCCCATGAATGCTGATTTGGAGCTAAAGGCTGCACTCCTTGTTCACTTGGTGATGACTTTATTGCCTCAACAGTTTGACACCTTTGTTGTCAATTATAGCATATCCCTAGAAAAATGGGACATAGAAAAGACTAAAAGCCTTCATTACACAGAAACTTGATAAGTGTATCCCGTGTGGACATGGCAAGTGTGTCATATGGTTTAATAATGCTTATGTGGGTGTTGGTTTGCTTCACAATGAGCTTTATTTGTTATCACTATGTGAAAAAGTGTTTTCTGTGTGTACAAATGAAAAGAAAGCGAACTCGTGACTCGTCGAAGTTATGGTACTGTCGTTTAGGCCATATTTCGAGGGGAAGAATAGAAATCCTCGTTAAGAATGTCATTCTTTCTCCGTTAGAGTTCTCAGATATCGAACAATGCATAGATTGCATCAAAGAAAAATATGTAAAGCAAATAAAAAAGGGTGCAAACCGAAGTACAGCAACACTAGAAATCATCCACACTGATATCTGTGGACCGTTTCCTGTGAAAAGTGTGGATGGTTATGATTCGTCCATAACATTCACAGATGATTACTCCCGATATGTTTAGCATTGGATGAATATGAAATATTCAAAGCTGAAATTGAAAAACAGCATGATAAAAGAATTAAAATAGTTCGGTCTGACCGTGGGGGGGAGTACTACGGTCGGCACACTCCATATGGTAGTACCTGGACCTTTTGCAAGGTTCCTACAGGAAAATGGAATAGTCGCCCAGTATTCTATGCTGGGCGAACCTGAGTAGCTGAAAGGGTAACCGTACCCTTATGGATATGGTGCGTAGCATGATGAGCTATTCCACCCTCCCATTGGGATTATAGATGGAGGCGCTTAAAATCGTCATTCACATTCTCAACAGAGTACCAAGCAAGTCGGTGCCCAAAACACCGTACGAGTTGTGGACAGGCAGAGTCTCCTCTCTGCGCCACTTGAGGGTCTGGAGGAGCCCAGCTGAGGCAAAAGTTTTTAATCCAAACATTGCCAAGTTAGACCCCAAAACAGTGTCTTGCCACTTCATTGGCTATCCAGATAGATCAAAAGGTTATCGTTTCTACTGTCCTAACAGATACACAAAGTTTGTAGAAACGAGACATGCAGTCTTCTTGGAGGATGAATTGATGAGGGGGAGCACGGTAGCTCGGAAAATTGATCTTGAGGAGAAGAGGGTGCATGCACCTAATCCGATGACTCGGGAGACATTTTTCTCGCTACTTGTTGTGCCACCATCTACAACCCATGAGGTTGTGGTGCCAGCACCTGTTGTGACTCCACACGTGATAGCAATGGGAGAAGGTTCAGAACCTGTCCATCAGGAGCCACCTTGAAAGAGCATTTGCTATTCCTAGTGATTTTGGTGTTTGATAACAACACACATATCAGACTAATGTTTTGCTAAGTGTATCGCAGGTACATTAAAAAGGTTTGCAAACATTCATAAACTGTCTGCCTGGCGCGGTACCGCTTTTTGGTAACGGGCCAGACAGAAGCAAATGACTAGCTATCAAAAAGTCTCTGCCGTGTCAGGTACTAAAAAGCGGTAGTACCGCATTTTAGTACCTAGCACGACAGAAGCTTTTTTACAGCTTGTCAAAAGCTTCTGCCTGCTCCGGTACTAAAATGCGGTAGTACCGCATTTTAGTACTACTCAGGACAGAGGCTTTTTGAACGTTGCAAAAAGCTACTGTCTACGCCGGTAGCAAAATGCGGTAGTACCGCATTTTACTACCTGGCGTGACAGAGACTTTTTGTACGTTGCAAAAAGCTTCTGTCTGCGCCGGTAGCAAAATGCGGTAGTACCGCATTTCGCTACCTGGCGAGACAGAGAGTTTTTGCTCGTTGCAAAAAGCTTCTGTCTGCGCCGGTAGCAAAAGGCGGTAGTACCGCGTTTTGCTACCTGGAGTGACAGAGAATTTTTCGTATGGAAATGTGTTGTTCTCTCCAGGTCCGGTAGTACCGGTTGCCTCAAGCGGTACTACCGCTTCCCGGTAGCAACAACTGTAGTACCGCTGGGGGCAGGACTTGATGCCGTTTGAAAAAGGGTGATCCGGTACCAAGGTCCGGTAGTACCGGAGTTCTCCGGTAGTACCGCTTGAACCTCCGGTACTACCGCTTCAGTAAATGCAGCAACGGTCAGATTTTGTGGAGGGGTATAAATACCCTTCCACCTACCTTGGGACAAAGTGCTCAGCTCATTAAAGTCATTGCCCACATTTAGAGTCCATTGGAGCCACTCAAATTCTCAAGATCTCATCATCCAACCACCCAAAGTCCCTGATCTTTGGGGAATCGAAGGAGGAGACCACGATCTACTACTTCACCAAAAGAGATTTTCATTTCCCCCTCATTTCATTGAGGGCCCCTTTGCTCTAGTGTTTTGTTGAAAACCCTAGCTCTTGTTTTGTTCTTACAAGCTTGTCTTTGATTGCTTTGACAGCTTGCTTGTATTTGGGAGCCTCCGATTAAGTTGTGGATGTGTGCCCCAAACTTGTAACGGTGTCGGCTTCCACCTTGAAGGTTGCCGATATAGTGGAAGGTGAATCGATCCCGTTGGGGTGAGATTCATCGGAGAACAAGGGAGGCCTCTCGTGGCGTTGGTGGTTTGAAACCACCCCTTCTCCAAATGTAGACGTACTTCCCCTCAAAAGGAAGGAACTACGGGAAACAAATCCTTGTGTCTCCGCGTCCACTTTTCGGTTACCTCTATCCTTTACCGCACCTTACTTACTTGTTACTACTTTGTGTTGTGGTAGCTCTCGCATATTTGTCATATAGGTAAATTCACCATAGTTGCATTATCTAGAGAATTTACCTTATTGTCAAACCTTAATTTGAAAAAGAAGAAAATTTGAAGTAGCGCCTATTCACCCCCCCCCTCTAGGTGCCCATACGATCCTTTCAATTGGTATCAGAGCCTCGGCTCTTTATTCGGGCTTTACCGCCTAAGAGAATATGGGTAGCCATGATGGGGATGGTGGTAGTGAGTCAACCCCGGTGACCATGGAAGATCTCAAAAACTTGGAAACAAGATTGAGCTCTTCCTTGGTCAACAAAGTCAAGAAGATGCTTGAGCAACTTCTTAAAGACAAAGATGGCTCATCACCCCCATCTCCTCAAGAGGAACTACCATCCATACCTAAAGGGAATACTCCGGTATCCCCCGAAGGTATGGTGGTAGGGGATAAACTAGACAATGCTAATTCCTCCACACGACTTGATGGGGGAAAGGCGAGAACCGTGATTCTTGGTACTCTCCCGATCCCCCCATCCCTCACCCTCATGTGTACAATAGAGGTGACCCACCTAAGCTAGAAGAGTCTGCTACTTTTGCTCAATGGCAATCACTAATGAGAACTCATATGCGCAGCTCATGCATTGAACTATGGAAAATCATCGAGCATGGACTCTTTATTGGGGATCCAAACAACTTGACAAGAAGAGAGGTTGTCAATAGTCAACTCAATGCCACTGCTTTGCATATGATTCAACAAGGATTGGGAACAAAGGATTATCCACACATTGAGCACTTTAGCATTGCCAAGGAAGCTTGGGATGCTCTCACTGTGTTGTTTGTTGGAAATGAGAGTATGAGGAGGAACAAATATGATGCTCTAAGCAATGAAGCCGAAGGTTTCTACATGAAAGAAGGTGAAGATCACGAAGACATGTATCGAAGGCTCAAGACCACCGCCACCGCTTTTAGAAATGTGGGTGCCTCACATGTGGATGATGCATGGATAAAAAGGAAATATGTGAGTGCACTCATGCCTTTTGAGCCCACCGACTTGAAGAGCTTACAAGGTAGACACAACTATCATCTCATGACCTCAAATGAAGTTATGCAAGAGATGGCCGCTTTCAAGGTCGCCGCCAAGAATGCCAAAGATGCCTGTGCTCGTGCCCTCGGTATGAGCAATGTGGTCAATGTTGCTTTGAAGGCCAAAGTTGTGGACTTTGAAGATGAAGATGATAGTGATGAAGGCCTCCCCTTGGACCATCCCGATGACGTCAAGATTGCTCATAGTCAATACATGGCTTTATATGCAAAGAACTTTTGGAAGAACCCCGCCAAGGCCAAGATGGAAATGCAACGAAGAAGCAATCCAAATGGGAAAAGAGAGAATACCACTAGGTTGAGAACTTGCTTTAACTGTGGTGACCGCTATCACTTTGTGGCAAGCTGTCCCTATGAGAAGAGAGAGGATTACGGTGGTAAGCTTGTGTTGAAAAAGACTCTCAAGGCACCTTACAAGAAACCCTTCATCAAGAAGAATCCCGTCAACAAGAAGTCGGGAGAAATTGTGTTGATCACTCATGAAGAATACTCCAACAATGAAGATGATGAAGATGAGGAAGATGAAACTTCGCATGGTGTGGCTGCTCTAGCCACCACCTCTACTCCAACACTCTCACTCTTCGATTCTCCAAATGAGAACTCTTCCACCAAGAACGTCACTTGCCTTATGGCAAGAGGAACAGAGGTATCATCATCATCCCACTCTACTCAATTAGATAATGATGAATGTGATGATGAAATGTCTCTTGATGTTAAAAAGGAATTAATTGCCTTTGATGAGTTCATGACTAACCTAGAAGGTGATGCTAAGCTACATTTTGGGAACATCTTAGATCAACTCTCCCATACTCAAGAGCTTCTAGATGTTAGATGTAAACTTGGGCATGAACATATGATTGAACTAGAGGCTTTGAGCAATGCTCTAGAAGAAGAACAAGAGACTAGGTTGTCTCTTGAGTCAAAGCTTGAAGGGCTTGATGAGGCCAATGACATCATTGTTAACAAACTCATCAAAGAGCGTGATCATGCTATTGCTAAATACAAACGTGCTAAAAAGGACAAGATTGAGTTTGGTGTGGTTCATGAAAAACTTGCCGAGGATTTTAGCTTGCTAAACAAGGCCCACAAGGTCTTGGAGAGTGAACTCTTGTCACTCACAAAGTCCCATTAAACACTTCAAACTCAATTGGCCAATATTCCTTCACCTAGTAACTTCATTCCATCTAGTAGCACAACTATCCTTGAAGAGAATGCTAGGTTGAAGGGGGAGCTTGCGAAGGCCACATTTCCACAAGGTAACAAGTCTATTGATGATCTATTGAGCAAGCAAAGGCGTAGTGGTGATAAAGGGGGCATTGGCTTTGTCTCCAAAACAAAGAAGAAGAACAACAAGAAGAAGAAGGACAAGCCCGCACAAGAGACCAACAAGACCATTGTGGAAAGTAAGACCACAAATGGCAAAACTATGTCTCATGATGATTTTGCGGGAAGTGCTAACCCTCACTATGTTTTAATGCGTGATTACTATGGTGATGTGTATGCACAATATGTTGGTCCTTATGATGGTTATATTTCTTGGTCTATTTGGGTTCCCAAGACCCTTGTTGCTAACAAACGAGGACCCATTGAAAAATGGGTACCTAAAAAACTAGCTTGATCTTTTGTAGACTTATGCTTCCGGAGGGTCAAAATGGGTGATTGATAGTGGTTGCATAAGTCATATGACCGGAAGCTCGTCTATTGTCAAGGACTTGGTGTCAAATGAAGATCAAATCACCGTCACATATGCCGACAAGTCAAAATCTACGGTAATGGGTTTCGGCAAGGTAGTGGTGGCTCACGACATTACACTCGTGAACGTCATGCTTGTTGAAACCCTTGGATATAATTTACTTTCTGTCCGTGCTCTTGGAAAGATGGGCTTTGCCGTCTTTATTGATAATTATATTGTGGTCCTCATGTGGAGCAAGTCTCTCAAGGTCGCTTTCATTGGGTACGTCGAAAATGACTTGTATGTGGTGGACTTTTCGGGGCAAGCCACTGCAGGTCCGATGTGCCTATACGGAAAGGCCTATGTGGGTTGGCTATGGCACCGCCGACTAGCCCATGTCAATATGAGAACTTTGCAAAGTCTCCATAAAGAGGGCCATATTGTTGGACTAAAAGAAAATGTTTCCTTTGCCAAAGATCGTGTTTGCAGGGCATGTGTTCTAGGGAAGATGCATGACGCTCCTCATAAGCCCACGAACCAAATCAAGTCTAACAAGATCTTAGAACTCCTTCATGTGGACCTATTTGGTCCTCCATCCCATGCAAGTCTTGGTGGGAAGAAATATTGTTTGGTGATTGTTGACGACTTTTCAAGATACTCTTGGGTTTATTTCTTCAAGTTGAAGAGTGAAACTCAAAGGACTTTTATCGACTTCATCAACTTGGTTCAACGGCAACACAATGTTCCCGTGTTGATTATAAGAAGTGACAACGGCACCGAGTTCAAGAACTACACCTTGAATGATTTTCTTAGTGATGAGGGGATTAAACATCAATATTCCGCTGCATACACCCCTCAACAAAATGGTGTGGCCGAAAGGAAGAACCGGACTCTTATTGAGATGGCTAGGACCATGTTGGCGGAGTTTAAATCTCCATACAACTTCCGGGGCAAAGCCGTCTCCACCGCTTGCCACGCTTCAAACCGGCTCTACCTCCGCAAGAAAATCAACAAGACTCCATATGAGATACTTACCGGTAACAAGCCCAACATATCTTATTTCCGGGTGTTCGGTTGTAAGTGTTTCTATCTCATCAAAGGTGTTCGTTTGTCTAAATTTGAATCTAAAGCATTAGAGGGTATCTTTGTTGGCTATGGTCTCGAATCTCACACTTATAGAATCTATGACAAGCTCTCCGGAGCCGTCATAGAATCTTGTAGTGTGACCTTCGAAGAATATGATGGTCCCCAAGGGGGGCGGGTTGATGCTTGTGATGCAGATGATGAAATGCCTCAGGATGCCATAGGAAGAATGGGTGTAGGTTATATCCGCCCCATTGAGGAGCTCCACTCAAGTGGAGCCCTCATCTTCACAACCTCAACATGCTCCATCTACCGAGGAGGACATTGACTCAAGCCAAAGACAAAATGTGGACCCTCAACATAGTGATCAATGTGTGAACTCTAGCCAAAGGATGCCTGGTCCATTCGATGGGTTGTCAAGTGGTGCCAAGTCAATTTGTCAAGGAAGATCCATCCAAACTGTTCTGAGACGGGCTCAAATTGATGCTAGAAGAGCACTTGATCAAGACCAAGGTCAACCTTTGCCTCCCAATATAGAGGATGAATCCAATGATGATCAAGGTCAAGTTGATGGTCAAGACGAGGATCAAAATGATGAAGAGGGTCCTCCAAGAAACAATGAGGAGATCCACGCTCGTCGCGAAGCTAGAAAGGAAAGAATGTTGGAAATAAGAGACCACACCCTCCAAAATGTTGTTGGAGATCTAAGGAAAGGAATTTCCACACGAGCACAATTGAAGAGGTTCAGTGAACATCAAGCTCACATTTCCATGATTGAACCAAAGAAAGTGTGGGAAGCTCTTGAAGATTCGGATTGGTTAGAAGCTATGCACAAAGAGCTCAACAACTTTGAGAGAAACAAAGTGTGGAAGTTAGTTGAGAAGCCAAAAGATTGCCGCAATGTTATTGGAACAAAGTGGATATTCAAAAACAAGCAAGATGAGCATGGGATTATAGTAAGAAACAAGGCTAGATTGGTTGCTCAAGGTTATTCCCAAATTGAAGGCATTGATTATGGAGATACTTATGCACCCATGGCTCGCCTTGAGTCCATCCGTATCCTTCTTGCTTATGCGGCACATCATAACTTTAAGTTGCAACAAATGGATGTAGAAAGTGCATTACTTTATGGTCCCTTACATGAATTGGTATATGTTAAGCAACCCCCAGGATTTGAGGATCCCAACTTCCCAAACCATGTCTACAAACTTGATAAGGCGCTCTATGGGCTCAAGCCAGCCCCACGCACGTGGTATGAGCACCTTAGAGAGTTATTGTTTGACCGTGGCTTTGAGGTTGGGAAAATCGATCCCACTCTTTTTACTAAGAGGGTTAATGGGGAGCTTTTTGTATGCCAAATCTATGTTGATGATATTATCTTTGGCTCTTCTAACAAAGCTTTTAATGATGAATTCTCAAAGCTTATGACGAGTAGGTTATGGATGTCCTTGATGGGGGAGTTGAAAGTATTCCTTGGCTTTGAGATCAAGCAAGTGAGAGGAGGAACATTCTTTAATCAAGCCAAGTATACTCAAGATATGCTCAAGAGATTCAAAATGCAAGATTTGAATGGAGCCTCAACTCCCATGGCAACAAAGACTCATCTAGAACAAAATCCAAATGGTAAAGATGTGGATCAAAAGGTATACCGGTATATGATTGGTTCTTTGCTTTACCTTTGTGCATCTAGACCTGATATTGTGTTGAGTGTAGGTGTGTGTGCAAGATATCAAGCGGCTCCTAAGGAAAGCCATTTAATGGCGGTCAAGAGAATCTTTCTATATTTAGTTCATACCCCATTTTATGGTCTTTGGTACCCTCAAGGCTCAACATTCGCTCTTTGTGGATACACGGACTCGGATTGGGCGGGAGACAAGGATGATAGAAAATCAACTTCCGAGGCTTGCCAATTCCTTGGTAGGTCCTTGGTATGTTGGTCTTCTAAAGAAGCAAAATTGTATATCTCTCTCCACCGCCGAAGCCGAGTATGTTGCTGCTACTAGTGCTTGCACCCAATTGCTATGGATGAGGCAAACTTTAAAGGAATACGGTGTCCATTGTGAAAAAGTGCCTCTTCTATGTGACAATGAAAGTGCCATCAAGATTGCATACAACCCGGTGGATCACACAAGGACAAAGCATATTGAGATTCGACATCACTTTATTAGAGATCATGTTGCTAGAGGTGATATTGATCTATCCTATGTATCAACCAAAGATCAACTTGCCGATATCTTCACGAAGCCACTTGATGAAGCAAGGTTTTGCTACTTGAGGAATGAACTAAATATCGTAGATTCTAGGAGTTTGTCTTGATTATCTTGCTCTCTCACCTAATACTCGACCCATGTTTGGTTTAGGTGTAGGCATGGACATAGGGGGAGTGCGTTCCTAATTGATTGGACTATCCCTCCCCCCCCATTATGCGCAGATTAAACAAATATCATTCCTCTTAATATCATTTTGTGATATGTGAGCTCAATGATGAGTTTCGGTAATGGACCCAAGATACATCTTCGTGGTGCCAAGCCGAGTATACTCAAATATGGTGGCCTAGGCCACCGCCCCCTCTCAATCGAGAGGTTGAAGTGCTTACTCGTGTTTGTCACCTAGTTGAATTGGTTCTTACTCAAGTTTGTCATCCACTAGTTGGTGTTGATTCTTTTGGTCATGCACTCAAGTTTGGTTCTCCATATGTTTTTAGTGTTTTTCCTTGAGTGCATTGGCCCATTTTCGCGTGTCTATCTAAACCCAGGCCCCTCTTCCCCAACAAAACCCATCTACTCTGCACAAGGACCTTCCTTTTTCTGTATCTTGGCCTCTGTCCTGATGGTAACGGTACTACCGGATCTAACACGCGGTACTACTGCCAAACGGTACTATCGGAAGTCAACAGCGGTACTACCGCCCCTGGGTGTGTTTCCAGGTTCCTGCCTGAAAACTTCCCAGGAGCGGTACTACCGGCCGGTACATACGGTACTACCGCTCGGCGGTACTACCGCTTGTGAAGGTCCGGTACTACCGCTCGCGCGCGTCGGTTAAGACTGGAGACAAGGAAGAGGCACCCCTCAGTGCCTCATTCATCCCTCGTCTCCACTCCTCACTAGCGCCACCACCAGAGCACGACGTCGCCGGAGGAAGCCCGTCCGCCCCTCCCTCTCCCGGATCCACACCGGATTCGGCCTCCCTACGGGTTCCTCCCTCTTCCCCACCGTCATGGACACCGGTACCACCGCCCTCCTCATCTTCCTACTTGTTTTTTCCATTGAATCTAGGGTACCTTCGATTCTTGGTTAAAACTTGCATCCTTGAGGTTGTATCGTGTGCTATTTACCAGATCTATCTCTTGGCCCGATGGGAATCGTGTTTTGACAAAGAATTTGTTGGCCATACTCGGATCTTAGTTCAGATCTGCACTGTAGTCGCGGGCCGGTAGTATCGGGAATCTTTTTCCGGTACTACCGCTTGGCGGTACTACCGCTTGTGCTGGTCCGGTACTACCGCCCCAGTACTGGCAGTAATTTTTTTAAAAAAACACTCATTTCCATCGTCTGTTTGCCCCAGGTTCTTGTGCCCTTACCCCTATGCTTTCTCCCTCGTTCTATCACAGGTGCAGGGGGTTCCCAGGGATCGCGCAAGCGCTCCAAAGCTCACTATGAGATCGAGGACTATGAGTCAGAATCTGAGACTGAGTCTGAAGAGGAGGTCATGCCTCAACCTAGTGCCCGTCTGAAACTGCCAACAACTCGTGGTCGTGGGGGAAAGGGGGTCAAGCAAAGTGCTGGTCGTGGTAAAGCTCCTCCACCTCCTCCTCCCTCTGGTCCTCGCAAGAGTCAAAGTTCCGGGCCATCAGGGCCAAAGCTGTTGTGTGATATCTTTGAGTCAAAATTCCATGCTCTGCGGGTGGTCAGTCCGTATGGGGCGGCCCGCGCCTTTGCTCGAGAGAACAGCCTCTTCTACACGGACTTTCAGGAGCGGGTGTTCCATGAGATTCTCATGAAAGATGACAAAGTTGTGGTTCCTCAAAAATGGATCGAGATGAATCATGTGAGGAAGAATCTGAACTACTTTGGTGAGGCCCTTGACATGTGTGCCAACTTTGGCTTGCTTCCTATTATGGAGTTCAAATGCAACTATGATCCATTGCTCATTGCTCAGTTCTATGCAACCGTTCACTTTGCCAAGAATGATACTAGGACTCTCACTTGGATGACCGAGGGTGTTGTCAAGGATGCAATGTTGGCTGAGTTTGCGGCTATCCTCGGGTACGAAGACCGTGGCAAGGATGTTCCCGTTGGGTTTCGGTGCCATGCCAATGACCATCCCATGAAGAAAGATAGGCTTGCCCCACTGTACATCCGGGGGAGCGGCATCCCTGGTAAGATCAAAGGGCTCCTTCCTACTTATGACATCATGCACCGCATCTATCGCGAGATCATCGCCCCTCGTGCTGGGAATGTTGATGAGATTCATGCTTACATGGTGGATATTATGATGGCCACCTATCACCACCGTGACTCTGGCCTCCCTATGGATGTGATAGATGTTATCTGGAATGAGATGGTCTGTGCCACTTTTCAGCGGAGGGTGCCTCCTTTTGCTCCATACATCATGGCACTCATCATTAGCAAGTGCCCGAAAATTGCCCGTGACTTGCCTCATCTTCGTCTTGCCACTCACCGCCACAAGAATCTGCTGATCAAGACCCATCTCAAACCCCGCAATGCGGATGGTCAGATTGTTGATGAGGATGGGAACCCGGTTGAGGAGGACTCAGGTGATGATGCTGGTGCACCACAGGGTGCAGCTTTTGTGGTCTCTCGTCGCCAGCCCGCACAGCCATCTTGGGCTAAGAGGTTTGAGGCCAAACTCAAGAAGATTTTCTGCCTCCAAGTGGACAATCAGAAGCGCCTATACGAGGCCCATGTCTATGCCAAGAAGGCCTGTGCTCGTCAGAAGGAAATGATGGAGGCCCAAGGCTTGACTGCTTCCAAGGGCTCCGAGAACAACATTACCCCAGAAGACCAATGGATCTCCTCGCACAGCCATTGGGAAGATGATGCCACCTCCTCCTTCCGTTCCCCTCCACCTCATGGTGCATGGGACGACGTTGATGATGATGATGAGTGATCTTCAGGGCGTTAGTGTTGCTCTTGTCCCTTTTTGGCGTCTCGATGCCAAAGGGGGAGAAGTTGCACATTAGGTATGCGGGAGATTTGCGAGGGAAAGTCACAAGCTCGTTCTTGCCTTTGATTTTATTCGCTTGTGAACTTTATTTGGTTGCCTCTTACTATGTGTGAACCTATCTATTGGTGCTATGTATGTTAAGACTATATGGTTATCTTATGGATCCATCTTGTGTGTATTATGGCTATTCTTGTTGGATCCATCCTATGTGATGATATTCCTCATTCCTAATCTATTGGTCATCACATGTTTTTTTTGGCAAAGGTATGTCCTCTATGTGCGACTTCTACTCTCAGTTAGCTTGTTTAAATGTATGGGGATTGTTTCTACATATCTAGGGGAGCCCCATCTACATCTTGTCGTCACTAGATTTCCTTGCAAAATGTGTGTTGTCATCAAACACCAAAAAGGGGGAGATTGAAAGAGCATTTGTTATTCCTAGTGATTTTGGTGTTTGATAACAACACACATATCGGACTAATGTTTTGCTAAGTGTATCGCAGGTACATTAAAAAGGTTTGCAAACATTCAGAAACTGTCTGCCTGGCGCGGTACTAAAAAGCGGTAGTACCGCTTTTTGGTACCGGACCAGACAGAAGCAAATGACTAGCTATCAAAAAGTCTCTGCCGTGCCAGGTACTAAAAAGTGGTAGTACCGCATTTTAGTACCTAGCACGACAGAAGCTTTTTTACAGCTTGTCAAAAGCTTCTGCCTGCTCCGGTACTAAAACGCGGTAGTACCGCATTTTAGTACTGCTCAGGACAGAGGCTTTTTGAACGTTGCAAAAAGCTACTGTCTGCGCCGGTAGCAAAATACGGTAGTACCGCATTTTACTACCTGGCGTGACAGAGACTTTTTGTACGTTGCAAAAAGCTTCTGTCTGCGCCGGTAGCAAAATGCGGTAGTACCGCATTTCGCTACCTGGCGAGACAGAGAGTTTTTGCTCGTTGCAAAAAGCTTCTGTCTGCGCCGGTAGCAAAAGGCGGTAGTACCGCGTTTTGCTACCTGGCGTGACAGAGAGTTTTTCGTATGGAAATGTGATGTTCTCTCCAGGTCCGGTAGTACCGGTTGCCTCAAGCGGTACTACCGCTTCCCGGTAGCAACAACTGTAGTACCGCTGGGGGCAGGACTTGATGCCGTTTGAAAAAGGGTGATCCGGTACCAAGGTCCGGTAGTACCGGAGTTCTCCGGTAGTACCGCTTGAACCTCTGGTACTACCGCTTCAGTAAATGCAGCAACGGTCAGATTTTGTGGAGGGGTATAAATACCCCTCCACCTACCTTGGGACAAAGTGCTCAGCTCATTAAAGTCATTGCCCACATTTGGAGTCCATTGGAGCCACTCAAATTCTCAAGATCTCATCATCCAACCACCCAAAGTCCCTGATCTTTGGGGAATCGAAGGAGGAGGCCACGATCTACTACTTCACCAAAAGAGATTTTCATTTCCCCCTCATTTCATTGAGGGCCCCTTTGCTCTAGTGTTTTGTTGAAAACCCTAGCTCTTGTTTTGTTCTTACAAGCTTGTCTTTGATTGCTTTGACAGCTTGCTTGTATTTGGGAGCCTCCGATTAAGTTGTGGATGTGTGCCCCAAACTTGTAACGGTGCCGGCTTCCACCTTGAAGGTTGCCGATATAGTGGAAGGTGAATCGATCCCGTTGGGGTGAGATTCATCGGAGAACAAGGGAGGCCTCTCGTGGCGTTGGTGGTTTGAAACCACCCCCTCTCCAAACGTAGACGTACTTCCCCTCAAAAGGAAGGAACTACGGGAAACAAATCCTTGTGTCTCCGCGTCCACTTTTCGGTTACCTCTATCCTTTACCGCACCTTACTTACTTGTTACTACTTTGTGTTGTGGTAGCTCTCGCATATTTGTCATATAGGTAAATTCACCATAGTTGCATTATCTAGAGAATTTACCTTATTGTCAAACCTTAATTTGAAAAAGAAGAAAATTTGAAGTAGCACCTATTCACCCTCCCCCCTCTAGGTGCCCATACGATCCTTTCACACCTGAACCCACTGTTGAGCACGAAAGGGAGCCAGAACAGCCACATACTGCAAATGTGCCAGAACCTGGGGCACGAAATGAGCAAGAGTGTGATAAACTCAGAAGGTCTAAAAGAGAACGAAGACCAGCCATTTCTAAAGAAATTTACAAAGTTTATAACACAGAAACAGTTCATATGGAGGGCGATCCTACCTCATATGAAGAAGCCATGAGAAGCCCTCACTCAGCCAAGTGGGTGGAGGCAATGGAAGATGAAATGAAATCGATGAGTTCCAACAATGTTTGGGACTTAGAGGAAATTCCTAAAGGAGCCAAAACAGTGGGATGCAAATGGGTCTACAAAACAAAGTATGACTCCAATGGGAATGTAGAGAAGTATAAAGCAAGACTTGTGGCAAAAGACTTTACGCAAAGAGAAGGAGTATATTACAATAAGACTTTTTTCGGTCTCATGTAAGGATTCCTTTAGAAACATAATGACACTAGTTGCACATTTTGATTTAGAGTTGCATCAAATAGATGTAAAGACGACATTTCTAAATGGAGATTTAGAAGAAAATGTTTACATGAAACAACCCAAGGTTTTTTTTATGGAGGGGAAGGAACATATGGGATGCCGCCTAAAGAAATCCATTTATGGGTTAAAGCAAGCCTCTAGGTAGTGGTATTTAAAGTTCAATGATACAATCAAAAGATTTGGATTTAAAGAGAATGTTGAGGACAACTGCATTTATGCAAAGTTAAAAAGTGGGAAATATATTTTCCTAATTCTGTATGTGGATGATATCTTGCTTGCTAGCAGTGATGTCAGTCTACTACAAGAAACAAAGAAGTTCTTGTCTTCAAATTTTTACATGAAAGATCTTGGTGAAGCTTCTTATGTTCTGGGCACAGAAATTCACCGAGATAGAAAGAATGGAGTGTTAGGACTATCGCAGAAAGCATATTGTGAAAATATTCTAAAAAAATACAATATGCATGCGAGTAATGAAACACATGCTCCCATAGTCAAGGGCGATAGTTTTGGAAAATTCCAATATCCAAAGAATCAATATGAGATCGATCAAATAAAGTTAGTACCATATGCTTCGGCCGTTGGAAGCTTACAGTATGCACAAGTGTGCACTCGCCCTGACTTAGATTTTATCACCGGGATACTCGGTAGATATCAAGAGAATCCAGGCATAGAGCGCTGAAAAATGGTAAAAAGAGTTTTGCGTTATGTGCAAGGCACAAAAGGCCTCATGCTAACATATAAAAGATCTAATTCCCTAAAAATAAGAGGGTATTCAGATGCAGATTTTTGCGGGAGATAAAGATGATAGAAAGTCCACGACAGGATATGTCTTTACTCTCGCAGGAGGTGCTATTTCATGGAGAAGCGTCAAACAGTTAATAGTTTCATCATCTACGATGTATGCAGAATTTATAGCATGTTATGAGGGCCATGTGGGACATGCGTTATGGTTAAAGAAATTTCTACCCGACTTGAAAGTGGTATACTGCATTAGCAGGCCACTAAAGATGTAATGTGACAACGAGCCTGTAGTATTCTATGCTCACAACAACAAGTCGAGTAATGCTACAAAGTCAATAGATATAAAGTATTATGTTATGAAAGACAAAGTCCAGAATCAAACTATAAGTCTGGAGCATATAAGGATAAAGGATATGCTTGCGGATCCGCTAACGAACGGCATACCACCCAATGTGTTCAAGGAACACATAGCCGGCATGGGTTTAATGGAAAGCCTATGATTTCTGGACTACCAAGGCCCAAAAGCAACAGGATTTGTTTTAAAATAGAAAATTATATGGCGGTTGTCTGATTTTATCGACAATTGAGCTGTGACGATAAAACATGCTCTATATACTGATCTGTGACGAAACGAGTAAAGTATAAAGTTAAAAGTAAAGTTGAGATCAAGGGAAAGAATATTAGATTGATCTCGATCGTGACTGAACCCAACGTCTCGATCACACCCCTTGACCGCGTCCTGATCGGGGAAGCCCAACCTCCCGGTTGGTGGGCCCCTGTCACCTGCGCATATATAAAGAGGTGGGGTCTGGTGGCACAATTGACGAGGTTCGTCGTGCGCCACTCCCCACGCCCTTTCGATCGAGGGCTCGCGCAGAGTGACGGGAAGCACCACCGATGCCGCCAACTCGCTCATCCAAGCTCACGCCGTCGCCCTCCTCCACCATGGCCACTGGCTCGGTATGTCTCTCTTTCTCACCAATCTCTCCTCTCTCTATCAGTATTTGGACAAGATTATGCATAGATGAAAACACTACAGAATTGATCTAGCCTAGATGATCCTAAGGCAAATATAACAGATACTACAATGACCAGCCAGCTAAGTCGCCACATCCGCTTTGCTTAGTCACTGAAATTCAAAACACACTAGCGCTCTTCACTCATTAAGTTGGTTGTACACAAAAAACTTCATAGCATCTCTAGCAGATACTGTAAAACTCGAAAGCTTAAAAGTCGTTTGCGGTAAAAAAATATGCCGACAGAACGGATTTCGTATATCTATACTAAAAAGAAAATATTTCATTTTCTTCTTTGCAGGATCGTCTTTCTAGCAGAAGTGTAACTCCCTCGCGCACATCCTCTATCCGTCTCTCGCGCACGTCTCTGCCCCTGTATGCATGTGACCGGCCGGAACCATGCGTGCTTGATGTGCTGCTTGCATGCGTGCTTGATGCGAGTTGTTGCATGCTCTACTTGATGCGGCTCCAGTTCCGGTCGGCCGGCCGGCGAGTTGCTGCTGCTCATCAAACCTACTAACCGGAAATAGAATGTTCGCACCGGAATCGAGACTCTCTGGCATGGAATTGACCTTCGGAAGCGTCGGCGTCGGAATGGTTGGTGTTAAAATTTGTGGCCCTTTGAACGTTGACCGATTTGGGGTTTAACTTAAAAACAGACTTGTAAACTAGATATATCTGATACGCAGAGTAGCTGCAAATTTTTTTGCGGTTTTGACTACTATATCTGGAAAAGCTATTTTTTGGCCAAAATTACAAAAGTTTGGCACTTTTACAGGGTTGATCACTTTTGCTATATCTACTAGAGATGCACTCACAAGCAGGGAAATGCAGCTGAGATTGAGGCACTTGTCTGATTGGAATGGCCGCAAACAACACTGAAATGGGTTAATATGCAAATCTAGCACTATGTTTGATTGCACTTAATTGGTCCTGAAATCAGAGAATTGAAATTAGAGCATATAATTCAAGCATTTGGCTACACTAAATAAAGTAACGAAATCTTGGGACCAATTCCACGCGGGGCTCGCCTGCAAGCGAAACAACCCCGCAAAGATTCAGAGGTCCGGACCTAGTAAACCATCGGGAAATCACCGCACGAGAAACCTTAGAGTACCTCCACTCATTTGGACGTTCTTACGCCAAAATTTAGAGCTAAAATTTACCGGATGGATGTAACTTTTGCCTAAGAACGGTCGAATTTTCATTCGTGTTCCCAGATTTCTCACGAAATTTTGAAAATTCACCCAAAAATTGATAAAACTCAGCAAATTTGGTACTAATTCAGGTGATTGAATAGATTGTAAGAGAGTTCATACATATTATGGCAAATTTGGACATATACCCGAATTTGACTTACAATAGGGTAAAAAAACATAGAAATAACATAAATGCTGAGGAGATGCCAAGACGACGGTTGTTCACATGCCGAGGCGGCAGTAGAACACCATGGCGCATTCGTCGTCGTCGTCTCTCGGTGGCTGGGAGCTGCCCTGGCCAGCGTCGCCGTAGCGCCACTGCTGCGACGAAGGCCAGGCCCGTCCTCAACTTCCTCATCGTCATCAAGGAGGATGAGCGGCGCGTCCTCGTAGGCGCGCACTCGGCGAGCGGCGCACGCGGCTTGGTGCTCGGCCTGCTCCTACAGGTGACTGATGGCGCCTAGAAGCGCTTCGTCGGAAAACCCCAAGAGCAAGGTGTGTAGCAGCACAGCAGCAAGTCTTCCCTCAGTAAGAAACCAAGGTTATCGAACCAGTAGGAGGAAAGAAACGTCGCCAAGTTGTTACAAGCAACGTGAAAACCTGCACAACACAAACTCAAGACTTTGCCCCAACGAACGGTGAGGTTGTCAATCTCACCGGTTGCTGTAACAAAGGATTAACTGTATGGTGTGGAAGGTGATGATGGTTTGCAGGAAGAAAACAGTAATAGTGGAATATGTATCAATGGTAAATATTGAACCGAGGTCCATAGTTCAATAGATGTGCTCTCCTTAGATAAACAACATGGCATGAAGGATAAACAAATTATAGCAGGACAATTGACAGGAACTGGGCAAGACATAACAATGCAATACTAGACAAAAAGATCCTATGAGATTCGATTAGACAATACAACAATATACATAGACCGTAATCCAACTGCATCTATGACTAGAAGTCCACCTTCAGGTTATCATCCGAACCTCCTCCAGTATTAAGTTGCAAGCAACAGACAACTGTTTTAAGCAAAGTGTGTAAGGTAAACAATTCACTTGTTTCATGAATAAGAGACCGTTGTTTTCTCCCTAGTGGCAACAACACATCTACCATCGAAGAGATTTCTATCATTTTCCTTGAAAAGTAGAGGCACGAACCCACTATCGAGCATAAATACCCCTCTTGGAGTCACTAGCAACTACTTGGCCAAGATAGTTACTAACAATGGAGAGCATGCAAGATCACAAACAACACAGACATGATAGAATCAAATATAAAAAACCATTAATCAATCTGACATAGTAATCTCAATCCCCGCAAACACAATATGCATGATTAGGCCCGGGCCTATAGTGGTGCCAATTGTGCCGCTTGCACAGGGCCCATGATTTTTGAGGGCCCAGATTTTTATATATGTTAATATACTTGTATAGGATATGTATCAGTGTATCACCGGAAGGAATAGAAATCAAGCCTCGCGCACGGCTGCTGCGTTGCTGGGCTGCATCGCTAGGCTAGCATGTTGCTGGGCCAGAATGCAAAGCTGCGCCGCCTGCTGCTAGACGGAGACGGACATCCAGATCGCAATCGATTCGATTCCGATCGATCTATACTCAAATAAATCATGATTCGCTGCCCTGCCGACACACCCTCAAGCCAAGCGACGAGATTTGCTACCCTGCCAACGCACCCGCAAGCCAAACGACGAACAGGAAAATACACATCAATTGCCATATAATCCAATCGATCGCGTCCATAGGCGGCGAGTCGGCGACACCGCGACATACAATCCAATCGATCGCGTCCATAGGCGGCGAGTCAGCGACGAGCGATACCGTGGTACGTGACCGATTAGCCGCAGTTCCTCCAACTCTTCATCGCCTCAATCCTCATCGGCTTGATCGCAAAAATAAACACTTTTAATTTTTGATCATATTCATACTTTTATTTTATTTACCTCTTGTATCTTCTGTTCCAATAATACAGATTCGACATGGGGAAACATCAAGCGTAAGAGAAAAGAAAAGGAAAAAAATTTAATTAAATCTCAAAAAGGTGCTATGGACAAGTTTATTAGAAAAGAAGCATCAGAAGTGTCATCTGGTAATCAGTCTGTTGATCCTTCTAACCTTGCTCTTGCAATTGTTCCTTACAATCATTCTAGAGATGGCCAAACAGAGAAAGATAATATTGAGATAGAGGAAGAACATATTGATGTTAGTTTGAATAATTCACCTGATGCGGATGATGTTGATGATTCTTTTAAATTTGATATATTTGATCCAAGAAATTGGGATTCTCTTGATTCAAAACAGATTGATATTTTAGCACAAAAGGGTCCAAAAAGAGACTTATCAATTAAGAAAAGTTCTAAGGATATATGTCATAAAAGGTTTACTGCAAAGTTCTATACAAGATCTCTGTCAAATGGGAAGAATTGTGATAGGGATTGGCTTGTCTATTCTAAGGAACTTGATAAAGTCTTTTGCTTTGGTTGTAAATTATTTACAAAAGGTCATCGGAAAGGTCATTTGGCAAATGAGGGCTCTAATGATTGGTCGCATATGAAAAATAAACTGCAAGATCACGAGACAAGTGTGGATCATGTTTCGAGTATGACTAATTGGTATGAGTTGCATAGTAGATTGGCAAAACATCAAACTATTGATAAAGTTGCTCAACGATAACTTGAGAAAGAGAAGGACCATTGGAGAAAGGTACTATTCAGAATTGTTTGCATTATATAATTTCTTGCCAAGCATAATCTAGCCTTTCGTGGTACCAATGGCAGGTTATATGAAGATAGCAATGGTAATTTCTTGGGTTTAGTATAGATGTTGGCTGAATTTGACCCTGTTATCCAGGAGCATGTTCGCCGTATTACAAATGAAGAAACTCGTGCTCATTATCTTGATCATAAGATCCAGAATGAATTGTTACTTGCTTGCTTCTGCTATTAGGTCCGAAATTCTTAATAAAATAAAGAGTTCAAAGTATTTCTCTGTCATACTTGATTGTACCCCTGATGCGAGTCACCAAGAGCAAATGTCTCTAATTATAAGATATGTGGATTCATCTTCAAGTGATATTTGCATAGAAGAATCATTTATAGGATTTCTATATGTCAATGATACGACCGGTCAAGGACTTTTTGATGTGCTAGAGAACGAGCTAAAGCTTCTTGGTCTTGATATAAATGATGTGAGAGGACAAGGTTATGATAATGGGTCTAATATGAAAGGAAAGCATCAAGGGGTACATAAGAAACTTTTGGATGTAAATCCTAGAGCTTTTTATTCTACGTGTGGTTGTCATAGTCTTAATTTAACACTTTGTGATATGGCCAAGACATATGGTAGAGCTAAAGACTTCTTTGGAATCATCCAACGCATCTATATATTTTTTTGCTAATTCTACTAAGAAGTGGCAAATTTTGAAAGAGAACATATTAGGATGGACTCTCAAGTCTGTGTCAGCTACGCGTTGGGAGAGTCGTGTTGAAAGTGTTAAAGCTATTAGATTTCAATGTTCAGACATTCGGGAGGATCTACTTTAGGTAACCAATATGTTTATATTTATAATTATGTAATTCCATTACGCTTTGGATAGATCCAACTGTAAAATTTATGAATTTTCTTTTAATTTCAGGTATTTGAAACTGATAATGATCCAAAGACAAGCAGTGAGGCTCTGGGTTTGGCAAAAAATGAACTTGGAGAGTATGAATTTATAGTGGCAATAGTCATTTGGTATGAGGTATTGTTTTCTGTTAATTTAGTAAGCAAAAGTTTACAAACAAAGGATATGCTTATAGATGTTGCTATTGAGAAAGTGCAAGGGCTTATATCTTTCTTCGAGGGGTACAGGGAAACTGGTTTCTTAGAAGCATTGGAGTTAGACAAAGGTATTGCAATTGAGATGGATATTGGTACAACATTTCGTACAAGGAGAGAAATTAAAAGAAAGAGGAAATTTGATGAGAATCCGGATGACACAAATGTTGCCACATAGTCTGCAGAAGAATCATTTAGAATCAGCTATTTTATACCTCTTGTGGATCAAGCAATTTCGTCACTCAAAAGAAGATTTGACCAATATAAGGGTTACCAGAAATTTTTTGGTTTCTTATTTACCTCAGAAACATTGCGCTCATTGGATTATGATAGTTTGAAGTCTTCTTGTGATCATCTTGAGGCTGCCCTTAAAAAGGATAAGAAATCTGATATTAATGCCAATGATCTATTTGTTGAGCTAAAGTTTCTTCAAAAATTCATGCCAAAAGAAAATATCGGGCCTGTTAAAGTTTATAAAGCGGCATGATTGTTTTCCAAATGCAAGTATTGCATATAAAGTTTTGTTGACCATTCCCGTGACGGTTGCATCGGCAGAACGAAGCTTTTCTAAGTTGAAGCTATTGAAGTCGTATATGCGTACTACAATGACACAACAAAGACTCGACGATTTGGCTATGATAGCACTTGAGGGTGAAGTGTTAGAGAAGATTGATTATGAGGATATCATTGAACATTTTATTTCAAAGAACACAAAAAGGATGATGATGTTCAAATAAACATTATGCAACTTTGAGTTATATAGGTATGATTCTCAATATATGAAATTGTTACGCAAAATATTCTATCATATACATTAGGATTATTTATTTGTTCAAACTTTTGTATGAGATAGGGCCCCATTTTAGATTTTCGCACAGGGCCTCGGATTTTACCAGCCCGGGCCTGTGCATGATTACAAATAGATTAGATCTTGATCATGAACGGATCTCACAAGATCTATACATGAAAGCACAAGGAGGAGATACAACCATCTAGCTACTACATGGACCCGTAGTCCAAGGTGGAACTACTTACGCTTCATACCGGAGGCTGGCATGATGAATAAGAAGGCCTCCGGGATGATCTCCCCTCCGGCAGGGTGCCGAGAAGAACTTCAGACCCCCCTGATCTAGGGACGATGATGGCGGCGGCTACAAATGGTTTCGTGGAATAATGATCGGGTGTTTAGGGTTTTGGCATCGGGGGGACTTTATAGGCGAAGAGGCGAGGCAGGGGGGGCACCAGGGCGTATGCCCCCTAGGCGCGGCCAGCCCTAGGGCGCGCCGCCAGGGGTGAGGACCCCTAGTGATCCTCCTCCGTCTCGTATTCTGGCTTCGTGTTTCCCACGGTAAAATATTGACTTTGGCTTTTGTCCCTTCCAATTCCGAGAATATTGATTTTCTGCCTTTCTGGAACCAAAAACAGAAGAAAACAGGCAACTGGCACTGTGGCAACTTGTTAATAGGTTAGTGCCAGAAAACATATAAAAACACCTCAAAGTGTAGACAAAGCAAAGTAGATACTAAACAAGCATGGAACATAAAAATTATAGATACCTTTCCGACGTATCAAGCATCCCCAAGCTTAACTCCTACTCGTCCTCGAGTAGGTAAGTGATAAAAGAATAATTTTTGAGGTGACATGCACCATCAAAACCAAGATCAAACCATTTGCAAGCATAGAAATTTGGGATCAAAGAACTCTAAACATGTGCATGAAAGATGGAGTTCTAACAGTAAGACAAAGTAACTATGCATGCAACATGAAAGGCTTCAAACAAAGATCATGAATAGCTGATGTCTACACACTTCTATTCTTGTAGACAGTTGTTGGGCCTCCAAGTGCAGAGGTTTGTAGAACAACGGCAAGTTTCCCTTAAGTGGATTACCCAAGGTTTATCGAACTCAGGGAGGAAGTGGTCAAAGGTATTCCCTCTCAAGAAATCCTGCAATCAAGATACAAGAAGTCTCTTGTGTCCCCAACACACACAATACACTTGTCAGGTGTATAGGTGCACTAGTTCGGCGAAGAGATAGTGAAATAGAAGTGGTAACGGTGCCAGAAAATAGCTTCTGACTTGTTGTTGACGTGGGGTAATGTGTGTGAGTGAGGTAAAGACTAAAGCAAGCAAACATGCAACAGATCTAGTAGTAAACGGTGTTTCAATGTTTAGAAACAAGGCCTAGAGATCATACTTTCATTAGTGAACACTCTCTCATATAAATATCCTCTCTTCATGATACTACTCTTAACTACTCTCCGGTTGGACACTCTAATCATAGGTAGGGCTATAACAGCACTCCTCAAAATCTGCCTTTCCCAATCTAGATAACCCCACACTGTCACCTTGAGTGCTAGATGGTTCCAACAAACACCACAATTTCATAGAGACATCCAACTCCAAATATAACTCATAACAAATATTCAATATAGCCAAAGTGCCACACACGGTATGCGTGTTGTCACTTTCACACACGTGGGGAAAAGCATAGATCTATTAAAGCACAAAGAGTATTTATGTAGACTCAAACCTAAGTGCCACCATGGCATGCACGCTGTCACTTTCACACACATGGGGAGAGCAGAGATCTATTGAAGCACTTGAGTAGCAAGGTAGATCTACTTGATTACAAAGCTCATGACCATAACAAGATCATGCATAGAGAGAGAGATGAACACATAACTACCGTAGAGCCCTTAGCCTCGAGGAAGAACTACTCCCTTCTCATCATGGGAATCAGCAACGGTGATGAAGATGGCGATGGAGATCGATGGAGATGGCTCCGGGGGCACTTCCCCGTCCCGGCAGGGTGCCGGAACAAAGACTTTCTATCCCCCAAATCTCCCTTTTGGTGGCGGCGGCACTACGGAGGTTTTCATGGATTTATTATGGATGCTTTAGGGTTTTCTCCCCGGCGGCTTCTTATAGGCGAAGGGGGAGGCCGAGGAGGCGGCCAGAGGGCCCACACCCTTCCCAGGCGCGGGCCAGGCTTGGTCGCGCCCAGGAGGGTATGGCCACCCTCTGGTGCCTCTCCGTCCCTCCTTCTGGATTCGTGTCCCTCACGGAAAGTTATTGACTTTGGCTTTTGTCCCGTCCAATTCCGAGAATATTGATTATCTGCCTTTCTAGAACAAAAAAACAGACGAAAACAGGCAACGGGCACTGTGGCAACTTGTTAATAGGTTAGTTCCAGAAAAGATATAAAAACACCTCAAAGTGTAGACAAAGCAAAGCAAAGTAGATACTAAATAATCACGGAGCATCAAAAATTATAGATACTTTTCCGACGTATCAAGCATCCCCAAGCTTAACTCTTGCTCGTCCTTGAGTAGGTAAGTGATAAAAAGAATAATTTTCGAGGTGACATGTGTAGGGTTCGCAGCATAGAAAACAAAAATTTTCCTACGATGTGAACTATATACCAAGATGTATCTATTAGATACAAACAACGGGCGGATGTATATCCGTAGAGAACATACCCTTGAAGACCGACAAAGCTTAACGAGTTCAACTCGTGGTTGATGTAGACGATCTCTTGCCGATCTCAAGATCGAGAGGAAGTCCTAGCGCCGCAAATCAGCAGCGCATCCGTGCTCGCACACACGTTCGAGGCACCGAGCAACCTCCGCCTCCTCGCTCCAGCGATGCAGTGGAAGCACAACTCTTTCTTGCCGAATAGCCACCGGGAACATGTATCTCGCTAGTCCGAGACCATGGGGGATAAATTCTAGAGGGGGAGAGAGATCCTTCACGAGGAGGTGTGAGTGAGAAGTGAGGAGAGCGGTGCCTTTTATAGGAGGAGGGGGGAACCCCAAGGGGGTGGCCGGCGCATGGGGGCTGCCCCCTTTCCCTCCCCTCTTCATGTGGGTGGACACTCCACTCACAAAATTCCTTTAAATTCCCTCCACTCAAAATCCCACTCAAACATGCCATTAAATTTCCACCAAATTTAATGCAAACTCTCATTAAATAAAACTCTTTTATTTTATTCAGAATTTTGTCAATTACTTTAATGACAAACATTCACAAATAACCCCTTGCTAGAATTCTATTTCACATGCATAACCACTTTATGCAATTTCACCCGAAAACCTGTTTCGGTATCTAGTGAAATAAATTCCTGCGCTTGTTCATTCTTTCGGCATGAAACTTTTGCTCCAATTGGATGTCGGTATCTCTTAAGTGTGTCACCCTACGGTTCGTGAATAATGCGGACATGATCGAGACCCCTCTCGGATCAATAATCAAAAGCGGGGTCTGGAGACCCATACTGACTCCCACACATTCAACGATGACTTTCTTGTGATCGTTGGAACCTTTTACGCTAGTATCTTAATACCTTTGTTTCACGATATATTACATGTCCGAGATTCGATCATCGGTATCTCCATACCTAGTTTGATCTCGTTACCGACATGCACTCTTTTCTCGTTCCCGTGATATAACATTCTAGTGATCAAATCACTTGCTTGCAAGCTAATCAATGTGATATCACCGAGAGGTCCCAGAGTATATCTATCCGTCATCGGGATGACAAATTCCACTCTCGATCCATGAGCCTCAACATAACACTTTGTTAGTTCTGAATCCATCTTTATAATCACCCTGTTACGGTGTGACGTTTGATGTTATCAAGAAACTCTTCCGGTGTTAGTGATTGACATGATCTCATGGTCTAAGGATTAGGATCACTTTGTAAGTTGTTATAGCAATATAAACTCAATGACTTTGATCGTAATGCTATACTTCGGATGAATGTTCATCACACCATTACACTAATGTTGTGATCCCGTTATTAACAACATCCAATGTCCATGATCAGGAAACCTTGATCATCTTGTTAATCAACGAGCTAGTTTATGAGAGAGGCATAACTAGGAACTTTCTGTTTGTTTATTAAACACACATGTATTAATGTTTCCGTATTAATACAATTATAGCGTGCAAAATAAACATCTATCATATACTTGGAATACACATAATAAACACTTTATTATTGCCTCTCAGGGCATATTCCCTTCAGTCTCCCACTTGCACTAGAGACAATAATCTAGTTACATAGTGATAAATCTAACACCCATTGAGTTCTGGTGTTGATCATGTTTTGCTCTAGGGAGAGTTTTAGTCAACGGATCTGCTACATTGAGATCTGTATGTACTTTACAAATCTTTATATCTCCATCCTTGACATGCTCGCGGATGGAGTGAAACCGGCGCTTAATATGCTTGGAATGCTTGTGAGACCTTGGTTCTTTGGCATTGGCAATGGCACCATTGTTGTCACAATAGATCACCATTGGGTCCAACACGTTTGCAACCACTCCTAGTTCGGATATGAACTCCTTCATCCAAACTGCTTCCTGAGCCGCTTCTGAAGCAGCAACATATTCGGCCTCCGTTGTTGATCCCGCTACCACAGGTTGTTTGGAGCTCCTCCAACTAACCGCTCCGCCATTCATGAGAAATACGTATCCGGATTGAGACTTAGAGTCATCCGGATCGGTGTCAAAGCTAGCGTCAACATAACACTTAGCGACGAGCTCTTCTTCACCTCCGTATACAAGAAACATATCCTTAGTTCTTCATAAGTACTTAAGGATATTCTTGACCGCTATCCAGTGTTCCGAACCTGGATCCGATTGGTACCTACTAGTCAAACTAATAGCATGTGCCACATCTGGTCTTGTACATAGCATGGCGTACATTATAGAGCCTATGGCTGAAGCATAGGGGACTTTGTCCATTATCTCTCTTTCTTCCGCCGAAGCCAGACTTTGAGTCTTACTCAATGTCTTGCCTTGCAACATAGGTAAGAACCCCTTCTTACTTCCATCCATTTTAAACTTCTTTAAAATCTTATCAAGGTATGTACTTTGCGATAGCCCTATTAGGCGCCTAGATCTATCTCTATAGATCTTTATGCCTAATATGTATGACGCTTCACCTAGGTCCTTCATTGAAAATTTGCTGTTTAGATAACTTTTAACACTGTTTAAAAGATCTATATCATTTCCGATCAATAATATGTCATCCACATATAATATCAGAAATGCCACATTGCTCCCACTCACTTTCTTGTAAATACAAGCTTCTCCATAAGTTTGGACAAATCCAAACTCTTTGATCACCTCATCAAAGCGGAGATTCCAACTTCATGATGCTTGCTTCAATCCATAGATGGATCGCTGAAGCTTGCACACCTTGTTAGCATTCTTAGGATCGACAAAACCCTTTGGTTGTATCATATACAACTCTTCTTCAATATTACCATTGAGAAACGCGGTTTTGACATCCATCTGCCATATCTCATAATCGAAATATGTAGTAACATAATCCTAACTGACTTTAGCATCGCTACGTGAGAGAATGTCTCATCGTAGTCAACTCCTTGAATTTGTCGAAACCCCTTTGCGACAAGTCGAGCTTTATAGACGGTCACATTACCATCAACATCAGTTTTCCTTTTGAAAATCCATTTGTTCTCCACGGCCTTTCGGTCGTGAGGTAATTCCACCAAGTTCCAAACTTGATTTTCATACATGGATTCCATCTCGGATTTCATGGCTTCTAACTATTTGTTGGAATCCGGGCTCATCATCGCTTCTTCATACGTCGCAGGGTCATCATTTTCATCAACCATGAAATTCATGACAGGATTTCCGTACAGCTCGGGAGCTGCACGCGTCCTACTTGACATGCGAGGTTCGGTAGTACTCTCTTTCGGAGTTTCATGATCATTATCATTAGTTCCCTCTTCAATAGGTGGAGCCAACTCCCGAACAACTTCTGGTGCTGTGCTACTCTCCATACTTTGAAGAGAAGGTTCAAAAACCTCTTCGAGTTCTACCTTCCGACTACTCACACCTTTCACGAGAAACTCTTTCTCTAGAAAGGATCCATTCTTGGCAACAAAAACCTTGCCCTCGGATCTGTGATAGAAGGAATACCCAATAGTTTCCTTAGGGTATCCTATGAAGACGCATTTTTCCGCTTTGGGTTCGAGTTTATCCGGTTGAAGTTTCTTCACATAAACATCGCATCCCCAAACTTTAAGAAATGACAGCTTAGGTTTGTTTCCAAACCACAATTCATACGGTGTCTTTTCAACAGATTTAGATGGTGCCCGGTTTAAAGTGAATGCAGCAGTTTTTAGTGCATAACCCCAAAATGACAACGGCAAGTCCGTCAGAGACATCATAGATCGAACCATATCTAATAAAGTACGATTACGACGTTCCGACACACCATTTCTCTGTGGTGTTCCGGCAGGCGTGAGTTGTGAAACAATTCCACACTCTTTCATGTGAGTGCTAAACTCGTAACTTAGATACTCACCTCCATGGTCGGACCGTAGAAATTTGATCTTTGTATTACGATGATTTTCCCCTTCATTCTGAAATTCCTTGAACTTTTCAAAGGTTTCAGACTTGTGTTTCATCAAGTAGATATAACCGTATCTACTCAAATCATCCGTGGAAGTAACAAAATAACGATATCCACCTCGCGTCGACACACTCATTGGACCACATACATCAGAATGTATGATTTCCAATAAATCTGTCGCCCGTTCCGAACCGGAAAACGACGTTCTAGTCATCTTGCCCATAAGGCATGGCTCACATGTATCAAATGATTCAAAATCAAGTGATTCCAAAAGTCCATCCGAATGGAGCTTCTTCATGCGTTTAACGCCAATATGACCTAGACGGCAGTGCCACATATATGCGGATATATCATCATTAAGTTTAATCCTTTTAGCATCAACATTATGAATATGTGTAACATTATCATCGAGATCTAATAGAAATAAACCATTCATCATCGATGCATGACCATAAAAGATTTCATTCATATAAATGGAACAACCATTGTTCTCGGATTTAAATGAATAACCACTTCGCATCAAACACAATCCAGATACAATGTTCATGCTCAGTGCAGGCACCAGATAAAAATTATTCAAGCTTATAACTAATCCCGACGGCAAGTGGATAGGCAGCGTTCCAACGGCGATCACATCAACGCTTGATCCATTGCCGACACGCATCTTGACCTCACCCCTTGCTAGTGGTCGCTTGTTCCGCAGCCCCTGATTCGAGTTACAAATATTAGCAACTGAACCGGTATCAAATACCCAGGTGCTACTGCGAGCACTAGTCAAGTACACATCAATAACATGTATATCATATATACCTTTGTTTACCTTGCCGGCCTTCTTGTCTGCCAAATACTTGGGGCAGTTGCACTTCCAGTGGCCAGTCCCCTTACAATAGTAGCACTCGGTATCAGACTTAGGTCCAACTCGGGGTTTCTTTTTAGGCACGGCAACAGGCTTGCTGCCCTTACTTCCCTTCCGTTTCCCTTCTTGTCTTTCTTGAAACCAGTGTTCCTATTGATCATCAACACTTGATGTTCCTTTTTGATCTCCACTTCTGCAGTTTTAAGCATTGACAGAAGCTCGGGGAGAGACTTCTTCATGCCTTGCATATTATAGTTCATCACAAAGCTCTTATAGCTAGGTGGCAGAGACTGCAGAACACAATGGATGCCTAAGTCAATGGGAATCGTTATTCCCAAGGACACAAGCTTATCAGCGTAACCCGACATCTTGAGTACATGCTCACTAACAGAGCTGTGCTCTTCCATCATGCAGCTAAAGAACTTTTCTGAAGCATTGTAGCTCTCTACAGCAGCATGTGTGTCGAAAATCATTTTCAACTCACCCATTGTATCAAATGCATTGCCGTTTTCGAAATGCTTTCAAAGTTCCGGCTCTAGCCCATACAATATGCCACAATGAACTAAGTTGTGGTCCTCCTGGCGAGTCCGATAAGACATTCTTCTCCTTGTGAGGGGCATCCTCAAAAGGTGGGGGGCCTAGTGGCGCTTCTAGCACATATTTCTTTTGCACAGCAGAGAGGAGAATCCTCAAATTCATGGCCCATTCAGTAAAGTTGCTACCGTTCGTTGCAAGTTTCTCTTTCTCCATGAACACATTGAAATTAAAAGCAGGTGGTGCCATCTACAGCAGAATTTGTAAAGTTTAGACTAATTTTATGATAGATTGAGTTCAACTAATCCATATTACGAATGAACTCCCACTCAAAAACAACATCCCTTGTGCCTTTTTAGTGATTACATGAACCAAATCCACTACACCAAGTCCGATCATCACGTGAGTCGGTATAGCTTCAAAGGCGAGCATCAAATGGGCATCATATCTACTATATGACTCATGCTTAACCTTTCGGTCTGTGTTCCGAGGCCATGTCTGTACATGCTAGGCTCGCCAAGTTAGAACCTTAGTATTCGCGTGTGTAACTGTTTTACACCCGAAATATGGTCGTGGATCCAAGAAACACCCGATCATCACGTGATGTCTTGGAGCGACGAAAACATAATCGGTGCATACTAAAGGAAGAACACATTCTTATCTTAATATTTAAACGAGGGATCATCTTATTATGCTAACAAAGCGCTAAACAAGCAATATAAGATGCTATCAAACATCACATGTTTATTAGTGGAATGATATGGTTCCCGCATATGATCTCTATCATGTGCATCGTGGTATGATCACTATCATACCTATATGTGTAAGTCCAAGGTCTATGGAGTTTACACGCTATGTGTGTTGTAAGAGTATCATCTCATACTTCTACTTACAACACTACCATATCATAACACTAGCCCAGCAACAATCTAAACTAGACGCCTCTAATTTATCCATTGCAAGTTTTACGTGGCTTAGGGCTTTCGAGATAGAACCGTTCTCACCTACGAACATGAACCACAACGAGGATAACCAAATTGTTGACAACTCGTTTGCAAAATAGATATTGACTATAGTAGGAGAGACAGACACCCGCTAGCCACTTATGCA
This sequence comes from Avena sativa, assembly GCA_916181665.1. Taxonomy (NCBI): domain Eukaryota; kingdom Viridiplantae; phylum Streptophyta; class Magnoliopsida; order Poales; family Poaceae; genus Avena; species Avena sativa. The sequence continues at coordinate 355,832,544 of OV702295.1, forward strand.
AACTAGTTGCATGTCAAGCGTGGAACAGGTCTCATGTGCGAGGACATGTAAAGTTTGTCCGGGCCGCTTCATCCCACTATGCCACCAATATCCAAAATTACAACAAAGGAGCAACAACATGATCATCATCGCCCACATACTCATATGTGTACTACCCGTGTAAAGCATCTACGCATAGATCCGGCTCTGATACCACTGTAGGGTTCGCAGCATAGAAAACAAAAAATTTCCTACGATGTGAACTATGTACCAAGATCTATCTATTAGATACAAACAACGGGCGGATGTATATCCGTAGAGAACATACCCTTGAAGACCGACAAAGCTTAACGAGTTTAACTCGTGGTTGATGTAGATGATCTCTTGCCGATCTCAAGATCGATAGGAAGTCCTAGCGCCGCAAATCAGCAGCGCATCCGTGCTCGCACACACGTTCGAGGCACCGAGCAACCTCCGCCTCCTCGCTCCAGCGATGCAGCGGAAGCACAACTCTTTCTTGCCGAATAGCCACCGGGAACATGTATCTCGCTAGTCCGAGACCATGGGGGATAAATTTTAGAGGGGGAGAGAGATCCTTCACGAGGAGGTGTGAGTGAGAAGTGAGGAGAGGGATGCCTTTTATAGGAGGAGGGGGGAACCCCAAGGGGGTGGCCGGCGCATGGGGGCTGCCCCCTTGCCCTCCCCTCTTCATGTGGGTGGACACTCCACTCACAAAATTCCTTTAAATTCCCTCCACTCAAAATCCCACTCGAACATGCCATTAAATTTCCACCAAATTTAATGCAAACTCTCATTAAATAAAACTCTTTTATTTTATTCAGAATTTTGTTAATTACTTTAATGACAAAAATTCACAAATAACCCCTTGCTAGAATTCTATTTCACATGCATAACCACTTTATGCAATTTCACCCGAAAACCTGTTTCGGTATCTCGTGAAATAAATTCCTGCGCTTGTTTATTCTTTCGGCATGAAACTTTTGCTCCAATTGGATGTCGATGTCTCTTAAGTGTGTCACCCTACGGTTCGTGAATAATGTGGACATGATCGAGACCCCTCTCGGATCAATAATCAAAAGCGGGATCTGGAGACCCATACTGACTCCCACACATTCAACGATGACTTTCTTGTGATCGTTGCGCTAGTATCTTAATCCCTTTGTTTCACGATATATTACATGTCCGAGATTCGATCATCGGTATCTCCATACCTAGTTTGATCTCGTTACCGACATGCACTCTTTTCTTGTTCCCGTGATATAACATTCTAGTGATCAAATCACTTGCTTGCAAGCTAATCAATGTGATATCACCGAGAGGTCCCAGAGTATATCTATCCATCATCGGGATGAACAAATTCCACTCTCGATCCATGAGCCTCAACATAACACTTTGTTAGTTCTGAATCCATCTTTATAATCACCCTGTTACGGTGTGACGTTTGATGTTATCAAGAAACTCTTCCGGTGTTAGTGATTAACATGATCTCATGGTCTAAGGATTAGGATCACTTCGTAAGTTGTTATAGAAATATAAACTCAGTGACTTTGATCGTAATGCTATACTTCGGATGAATGTTCATCACACCATTACACTAATGTTGTGATCCCGTTATTAACAACATCCAATGTCCATGATCAGGAAACCTTGATCATCTTGTTAATCAACGAGCTAGTTTATGAGAGAGGCATAACTAGGAACTTTCTGTTTGTTTATTAAACACACATGTATTAATGTTTCCGTATTAATACAATTATAGCATGCAAAATAAACATCTATCATATACTTGGAATACACATAATAAACACTTTATTATTGCCTCTCAGGGCATATTCCCTTCAACATGCACCATCAAAACCAAGATCAAACCATTTGCAAGCATTGAAAGCTGGGAACAAAGAACTCTAAACATGTGCATGAAATATGGAGTTGCAACAATAGGACATAGTAACTATGCATGCAACATGAAAGGCTACAAACAAAGATCATGAATAACATGCAATGAAAAACGTTTGTTTGTTTCACATATAGAAAACATAGCATAGTGGCACTCTGCTTGTCCCTCATAGAGTAGCAAATAAATGCATAGGACAACTTCAAAGTTCATAAGGGTTACTAGAAACAAATAGCACAAGAACAAGTAATATCACAATATGCATCAATCAATAAGCTTTGAGACACTGCACACAGAATGATAACTATGCTCTCTTAATGGTGCCTAAAAGTAGAAGGTGGACACTTCATAATGGTGGAAGAAAGGCCTTTTATAAAGGAAGCAGGGATTTCAAGTTTCAAAAAGAGCTTCCAAAAATTATGGTACTTGTTAGCTTTCAGCCCTCATTGCCCCTATCATAAGCATCTTGGAGTGATTAAGGTTAAAGCGAACAAACTATGGAGTATATGCTTGACAAAGTATAAGTTGGCAATCTCATGTCCCTTGAATACAAGAGCCACTCCTCATGCTACTCAACTTCAGTCTCCTGTAAGTTCTTGTCATTGTAAGTACATGCATATCATAGAGAACCGCCAACGGGGTACCCCTTGCACATGGTACAGGAGCTATCCCATAACAAAAATGACAAGGCAAGCAGACAATGAGCAGCTTAGTGATCTTTTTGTTTACTATATGCATAGCTTTTTATTGAGGATGCTTCATAGATAGCTCACTATGGTGATGCTGCAAGTTTCCACCATGATTAGGCATGGCTTAGGCTAGCGGCCCAGGCGTTTCTCTAACACAAAATTCAAACTCCATGGACTTACAAGTTCCCTCTTTATTTCACACCAGTGACATCCATAGACAAAAGACCATGATATCAACTGAGTACAAAGTACAAGTGAAATGTTGAAAACGTTCCCCGTGACAACACGGTTCTGCTAATTCCAACGTATAAGTGCAAGCATATACAACATAGATGACACAATGGTTCAAGTTTATTAGAGGCAAAGAATATAAAGTGTGCCATCAAGTTTGTGAGGGCTTTAATCACTAAGTTTTCGCATAACAAAATAGTTTTTAATTGAAAGATAGCTGAAAACAAGAATATACTTAGAATGGTGTAACACACCATGCATAGGAGTTTATATTGGACACATTGGAATAACTGGGTTTTTTGGGAGTTGGAAACATGAGTAGAGCTTACTCATACAAGTGGAGGCTAGCAAAAGACTGGGAGGAACCAACTAAGAGAGCAATAATGGTCATAATCATGGAGAGCGACAAAACATTACTAATCAAAGCATAGAGTGGTACTATAAGTCAAGGACTAAATGATCATATAGGCTATGGTGACTTGTCATAGTCATAACATGGTGTGAGCATGTGCCAATTCAACCCAAACAAAGCATCAAAGGAGAATACCACAATACTATGCTTTTGTTTGCTAAAAAACGCATAATTTCTTCAAGGCACACTAAGAAATCCCAATTGTTTGGAACAAGACATGCTACAGCAATAATCACTAAGCATAAGGTCAAAACAACACCTAGCATGTCATGCTAAAGTCTAAGTCATAGTCAAAGCAAGCTCTCTTTTGTACCACTTAAGCATGAAGCTTTCTACTCTTTTCCAACACCAAACAACTTATTTGAAACAACTCACAAAGATAATAATCAATAAATATCAGTGAGCTTGTCTCACAAATCCACAAAGAAGAACTAAAAAGTTCTAAGCTAAAATCACAAGAAAACTAAGGCTGAACGCAGTGCTAGCAAAAGTGAACACTCACAAAACAATAAGAGTGAAAACTAGAGTGTTCTAGGAAATGGAAAGAGAGTGTGTATCTCTCCAAAAGAAGTGTGGTGTAACCAACCAACTTACTCAAGCAAACGAAAACAAAAAACGAAAACTAAGACGCTCCAAGAACAACACAACAGTGCATGACACAATAAAAACGAAGTGTCTAGAAAGACCTGCGATTTTTATTGATGAAGAAGGGGATGCCTTGGGCACTCCCAAGCTTTGACGCTTGTACCTCTTGAATATTTCTTGGGGTGACACGGGGTGGCATCCCCAAGCTTGAGATTTTGTCTATTCTTCATCACATTACATCATTTTTTCTCTACACCTGCAAATTTTCCTTCATACAAAGCTTCACACAATCTTCATTAGCAACATTAGTGTATTCAAAAGATAATAGACCTTTGGGTTTAGCTTTAGAACAGCAAGAATTTTCACTAAAAACACAATATACTGTAGTAACTACTTTAAAAATCTCAATTCCCCAAAAGAGAACTCGAAAAGGAATCAATAAGAAGCAAATGCAAATAATGGCAGAAATCTATCAAAATGGACCAGCAGGTAGAAACCGATTTTTTTTGAAGACCTTACATTTCTCAAATCAAAAAGTGTTGAACTAACAAAAGTTAGATAACATACTGGGGGATATATTCGTAAGTTTTCATCTCAATCCGACTTACATAGACTCCTCACGAATTTTTATGGTGGAGGACAGAAATCTGTTTCGGGACAGCAACTCCCCAAATCTTACTTCCCTCTCATTAGAGGTCATTCTTGGCACAAAAATCAAATAAAAAAGATAAGAAGAGGTCACTACTGAAGTAATAACTTCCAAGACTCAAGAAAACTCTTGGGTTATATCGCAACAAGTACTTTTCTTTAACGCCTTTAAGTTAGGCTTGATAGTTTGAGAAGATGGTCACATAAGAAATATCAATTGAAGTAAAATAGAGCATCAAGAAGCAAATTCAAAACACTTTTAAGTCTAACCCACTTCCTATGCATAGGAATCTTGTAAGAAAATAAATCAAAGAAGCACAAAGCAACAAGCATAGGAAAGCAAAACAAATGCAACTTCAAAATTTTCAACATAAAGAGGGGAAACTTAATATTATTGAGATGCATAAAACCATGTTTCACTCTCTCATAATAACTTTCAGTAGCAACATGAATAAAATTAATAATATAACTATCACATAAAACATTCTTATCATGAGCCACATGCATAAAATGATTATTACTCTCCACATAAGAATAGTCATTCTTATTCATTGTAGTGGGACAGAGGCGGACCTAGAAATTTGTCGAAGCCTGGGCGAGACGCAAAGCGTCTAAAAATTTCTCGGACAAATATAAACATAATATGAAGAAATATAGTTTTTACGATGGTTTAATGCGGAAACACGATTATACGCTCGCAACACATTCGTAGTGTTCACTAGTTCACAACCCAGTCGAATGTTCACAAGTTAAAACACATTCAAATGCCCATATGCGCTAATATTAGATATGCTAGGACTTATCAAGAACTCCCCAAAGACTAATGAAACTCCGACTATCGAAGGAGAGCTCGATGAGCTCCTGCTTGATGAAGCAAGTGCGGTCCTCCTCCTACTTCTCCATGGACACCCTATACTTGCAAAGCGTGGCCTGCCACTACTCCGTCGCCGGCTGTTGTTGCTCCCTTGCGCGATGTGGCTCCTCGGCATCTTGTTGCTCCCTCGTCAGGGTGCCCTCCACTGACACCAAGGCCCAGCGCACATATGCCACCTTACGCTTCTGCTCCACCCGAAGAGCTCGCGCGGATCGGTTCGCCAGCCTCTCAAACGCGATGCGCTCTTCCTCGATGGAGTCGACGAAGTCCTTGATCATCACGTGATCCTCCACCGACTCGTCATTGGACGGTTCGTACTCCTTCGGCGAGGAGAGTGACTCATCAAAATTGGAGTCGAAGGAGGGGGTGTGCGACAGTGGTGCTTGATCTACTGTGCGCAAGGCTCAATTTGACTGGTGGTGGTGGATTGAGTGGTCGCAATGTGGCGGCGAAGCGATGGAGGAGGGCAATGGGGACTCAGGTCGCGACCTGGGAATGCTCCATGAAACACTAGATATAGTGGTTCCGTGCATCTTTTTAGGTCAGCCGAAAAGGTTTTACGACCAACACATGTTTAGGGGACTATTCATACAAAAACAATGCAAAACCAAAAACCTATCAAATTTTATCAATTTGGAGCCTTTTTAGGTATCTGCAAAAGACACAGACGTGTGGATGGGAATCTATATACTAAATCTCCAACTGAAAAACTGTCGAATTTACTCCCACGTCTTAAAATAGATGTCTCAGTTTATCAAAGTTTAGATAAATCTATATACTAAATAGTATCTAAATTTATTCAAATTTTGACAAATCTGCGACATCTATTTTGAGACAGAGAAAGAATTAAATTTGATACTCCCTCTGTCTAGAAATAACTAAGTTGAGTTTGTCTAAATTTAAATGTATATGTACACTAAAATACGTATATATACATTTAAATCTAAACCACTCAGTTATGCTTTTTTTTAGCTATTGACCCAGCTGAGCCGACGGTTGGACGAGTCAACTAGAGGAGGCATAATGGCCCTGCACCTTTGTTGGACTCGTGGCACAAGCCAAAGGGCCCGTCACGCCAAGTGAGCCAACCGGTTTTTGCCCATCGCTAGATAGGATTTTGCTAGCTGAGATCGATCACTGCAGCTTGCGCGCGCACGCGAAGCCCGGGCGAGCGCCGGGTGACAGGGACACTGCGTCCGCCCGTGTAGTGGGAGCAAATTCAACAAAATAGCTATCATTGTTATTCTCATCACCATAATCATCAAATATAGGAGGCATATTGTAATCACAATTAACTTTCTCCTCAATAGTAGGTGGACTAAAAATATCATACTCATCATTGTAATCATCATATATTGGAGGTTTGGTATCATCATAAGCAATAGAATAGCTATCTTCCAAAGGTGGGGGACTAAAAAGATCATTTTCATAAAAACTAGCTTCCCCAAGCTTAGACGTTTCCATAGCATTAGCAATCATGGTGTCCAAAGAATTCATACTAATAATATTGCTATTAGCATGCAAATAAAGCTCCATAGGATTTTTAATTTTCTCTTCAAACACTTCATGTCCTAACTCAAGATAAATGCTATAGAGCTCTCTAATTTTGTTGTTGTTTTCCATTAAGCCTAAGTAGTGAAAACAAGAAACAAAAGACAAAATTGCAGAATCTAAAGGAAATAACTTCGAGCACTCACACCGGAGGATGTGAGTACCTTTTACCTTACCTCCCCGACAACGGCGCCATAAAATACTTTGATGGAGCTTAACGTGGAGGAAAGGTAAAAGGACCAAAACCTCCCCGGCAACGGCGCCAGAAAAGAGCTTGATGTCTACGCACTTCTATTCTTGTAGACAGTTGTTGAGCCTCCAAGTGAAGAGGTTTGTAGAACAACAACAAGTTTCCCTTAAGTGGATTATCCAAGGTTTATCGAACTCAGGGAGGAAGTGGTCAAAAGTATTCCCTCTCAAGCAATCCTGCAATCAAGATACAAGAAGTCTCTTGTGTCCCCAACACACCCAATACACTTGTCAGGTGTATAGGTGCACTAGTTTGGCGAAGAGATAGTGAAATACAAGTGGTAATGGTGCCAGAAAATAGCTTCTGACTTGTTGTTGACGTGGGGTAACGTTTGTGAGTGAGGTAAATACTAAAGCAAGCAAACATGCAACAGATCTAGTAGTAAATATGGTGTTTCAATGTTTAGAAACAAGGCCTAGGGATCATACTTTCACTAGTGAACACTCTCTCATATAAATATCCTCTCTTCATGATACTACTCTTAACTACTCTCCGGTTGGACACTCTAATCATCGGTAGGGCTATAACAGCACTCCTCAAAGTCCGCCTTTCCCAATCTAGATAACCCCACACTGTCACCTTGAGCGCTAGATGGTTCCAACAAACAGCACAATTTCATAGAGACATCCAACTCCAAATATAACTCATAACAAATATTCATTCTAGCCAAAGTGCCACACACGGTATGCACGCTGTCACTTTCACACACGTGGGAAAAAACATAGATCTATTAAAGCACAAAGAGTATTTATGTAGACTCAAACCTAAGTGCCACCATGGCGTGCACGCTGTCACTTTCACACACATGGGGAGAGCAGAGATCTATTGAAGCACTTGAGTAGCAAGGTAGATCTACTTGATTACAAAGCTCATGACCATAACAAGATCATGCATAGAGAGATAGATAAACACATAGCTACCGGTAGAGCCCTTAGCCTCGAGGAAAAAAATACTCCCTCCTAATCATGGGAATCAGCAAAGGTTGCGACGATGGCGATGGAGATCGATGGAGATGGCTCCGGGGGCACTTCCCCGTCCCGGCAGGGTGCCGGAACAGAGACTTTCTGTCCCCCGAATCTCCCTTTCGGTGGCGGCGGCGCTATAGAGGTTTTCATGGATTTCTTCTGGATGCTTTAGGGTTTTCTCTTGGGGGGCTTCTTATAGGCGAAGGGGGAGGCCGAGGAGGTGGCCAGAGGGCCCACACCCTCCCTAGGCGCGGGCCAGACTTGGCCGCGCCCAGGGGGGTCTGGCCACCCTCTGGTGCCTCCCCGTCCCTCCTTCTGGATTCGTGTCCCTCATGGAAAGTTATTGACTTTGGCTTTTGTCCTGTCCAATTCCGAGAATATTGATTTTCTGCCTTTGTGGAACAAAAAACAGAAGAAAACAGGCAACTAACACTATGGCAACTTGTTAATAGGTTAGTTCCAGAAAAGATATAAAAACACCTCAAAGTGTATACAAAGCAAAGCAAAGTAGATACTAAACAAGCATGGAGCATCAAAAATTATAGATACATTTCCGACGTATCAATAGCATGCATTGAAAAATGTTTGTTTGTTTCACATACAGAAAACATGGCATAGTGGCAATCAACTTGTCCCTCATAGAGTAGCAAATAGATGCATAGGACACCTTCAAAGTTCATAAGAGTGACTAGATACAAATAGCACAAGAACAAGCAATATCAACAATATGCATCAATCAATAAGTTTTGGGACACTGCATATAGAACTAAGAATGGCAACTATGCTCTCTTAATGGTGCCTAAAGGTAGAAGGTGGAGACTCAACATAATAGTGGAAGAAAGGCCATTCATAAAGGGAAGCAGGGATTTCATGTTTCAAAAATAGCTTCCAAAAATTATGATACTTGTTAGCTTTCATCCCTCATTGCCCCTATCATAAGCATCTTGAAGTGATTAAGGTTAAAGTGAACAAACTATGGAGTATATGCTTGAAAAAGTATAAGTTGGTAATCTCATGTCCCTTGAATACGAGGGCCACACCTCATGATACTCAACTTCAGTCACCTGTAAGTTCTTGACATAGTAAGTACATGTGTATCATAAAGAACCGCCAACGGGGGTACCCCTTGCACATGGTACAGGAGCTATCCCATAACCAAAATAACAAGGCAAGCATACAATGAGCATCTTAGCGATCTTTTTATTTACTATTTGCATAGATTTTTATTGAGGATGCTTCACAGATAGCTCATTATGGTGATGCTGCAAGTTTCCACCATGATTAGGCATGGCTTTGGCTAGCGGCCCAGGCGTTTCTCTAACACAAAATACATAACTCAATGGACTTACAAGCTCCCTCTTTATTTCACACCGGTGACATCCATAGACAAAAGAGCATGATATCAACTGAGTACAAAGTACAAGTGCAATGTTGAAAACGGTCCTCATGACAACATGGTTCTGCTAATTCCAACGTATAAGTGCAAGCATATACAGCATAGACGACAAAATGGTTCAATTTTATTAGGGGCAAGGAATATAAAGTGTGCCATCAAGTTCGTGAGGGATTTAATCACTAAGTTTTCACATAACAAAATACTTTTTAATTGGAAGATAGCTGAAAACAAGAATATACTTGAATGGTGTAACACACCATGCATAGGAACTTATAGTGGACACTTTGGAATAACTTGGTTTCTTGGGAGTTGGAAGCATGAGTAGATCTTACTCATACAAGTGGAGGCTAGCAAAAGACTGGGAGCAACCAACTAAGAGAGCAATAATAGCCATAATCATGCAGAGCGACAAAACATTACTAATTAAAGCATAGAGTGGTACTACAAGTCAAGGACTAAATTATCACATAGGCTATGATGACCTGTTCATAGTCATAACATGGTGTGAGCATGTTCCAAGTCAGCCCAAACAAAACATCAAAGGAGAATACCACAATACTATGCTTTTGTATGCTAAAACAATGCATGATTCTTTCAAGGCACACTAAGCAATCCCAATTGTTTGGAACAAGTCATGCTACAACAATAATCACTAAGCATAAGGTCAAAACAACACCTAGCATGACATGCTAAAGTCTAAGTCACAGTCAATGCAAGCTCCTCCTGCACTTTTCAAGCAAGAACTTTCTACTCCTTTCCAACACCAATCGATTTATTTGAAACAACATAGCGAGAACGGGGATCCAAACTAATTTATTAAAGCAAACTAAACAAACTAAGCAAAGCAAACAAAAACTAAGACGCTCCAAGAACAAAACAATAGTGCATGAAACAATAAAAATGAAGTGTCTAGAAAGACCTGAGCTTTTTATTGATGAAGAAGGGGATGCCTTGGGCATCCCCAAGCTTTGACGCTTGTACCTCTTGGATATTTCTTGGGTGACACCGGGGTGGCATCCCCAAGCTTGAGCTTTTGTCCATTATTCATCTCATTACATCATTCTCTCTCTACACCTGAATTTTTTCCTTCATATAAAACTTCACACAATCTTCATTAGCATCATTAGTGTATTCAAAAGATAATAGACCCTTAGGCTTAGCTTTGGAACAGAATTTTTTTCACTAAAAACACAAGATACTGTAGCAACTCATTCAAAAAGATCAATTTCCCAAAAAGGAATCAATAAGAAGCAAATGCAAATAATGGCAGAAATTTGTCAAAATAGACCAGAAGGTAAAAACTGATTTTTTAGAAGACCTTAGGTTGCTCAAATCAAAAAGTGTTAATCTAACAGAAGTTAGCTAACACACTGGGGGATTTATTCGTAAATTTTCAGCTTAATACGACTTACAGAGACTCCTCACAATTTTTTATGGTGGAGGATAGAAATCTGTTTCGCGACAGCAACTCCCCACATCTTACTTTCCTCTCATTAGAGGTCATTCTTGTCACAAAAAACAAACAAAAAGGATAAGGAGAGGTCATTACCAAAGTAATAACTTCGAAGACTCAAGAAAACTCTTGGGTTATCTCCCAACAAGTACTTTTCTTTAACGCCTTTAAGTTAGGCTTGATAGTTTGAAAAGATGCTCACATAATAAATATGAATTGAAGTAAAAGAGAGCATCAAGAAGCAAATTCAAAACACATTTAAGTCTAACCCACTTCCTATGCATAGGAATCTTGTAAGAAAATAAATCAAAGAAGCACAAAGCAACAAGCATAGGAAAGCAAAACAAGCGCAACTTCAAGATTTTCAACATAAAGAGGGGAAACTTAATATTGTTAAGATACATAAGACCATGTTTTCCTCTCTCATAATAACTTTCAGTATCATCATGAATAAACTCAACGATATAAATATCACATAAAGCATGCTTTTCATGATCTAAAAACACATAATTTTTATCAAGCTCAAAAATAGTGGGATTAAAACCTTCAAACCCACTTTTAGTAATTTTATAATAAGTTAACTGATCATTCAATATAGGACCATCATCTAGAGCTTTATCATAAAAAATTTCTAAGAAAAACTCCTTAGTACCATGCATTTCGAAGTTAGGCAAAAATATAGGATTATCATAGATAACATGAGCATAACTATTATCACAAGTTTTACCCATAACAGATATTTCAAAAGAATCCACATAAACATAACATTCATCCTCCTTTGGTAAACAAGGGGGACAATCAAATAATGTAAGATGTAAAGAGTTACTCTCATTAGAAAGTAGACATGGGTAGATCTATTCTTCCTCCTCTTGACCATCACTCTCCTCCTCTTTTTCATCTAATGAGCTTTCAGTTTCAGCAATTTCTTCTTCCATAGGCTCCTGCAAGGCATTAGTCTCTTCCATTTGTGGAAAGCACCTATTAAAATATTCAAGAATATAGCCATTTTCTTCCTTGTAATTATCAAAGCAAAATTTAAGTATCTCATAAACCTCATATTCATAAGGTGCATCATCAGTATTTTCAAGCAAACTGGCAAGTTCAAATGCACCCTTGAAAGCAATAAATTCTTCAATTTGTTCCACGTCATAAAAATCATAATTTACTTTAACATAAGAAGATATGGTAACATTATCATTATACTCACATTGAAAAGGCAGGTGTTTATACCTCCTACAACAACAAGATTTATCAAAGCAATAAGTAATATTATAAGTAGAGCACACCTCTCTAGCAATAGTATTGAATTTATCAATTTGTTTCCTTAAGTGTTTCCCTTTTTATGACAAACGGTGCTCCTTATAATAATACTTTTCTTCTTACGTGAACCCACCTTACCAATAAGAACTAGTTTCAAAGAAACCATCCATTGATAGAAAGCATGACAAAGCAAGGCAATAACAGACCAGCAACTAGAGTAGGAACTAATTTTTTTTGTGTTTTTGATAAGAGAAAGCAAACCAAACCAAACTATTTTTTTTGGAGTTTTTGATAAAAAGAGGCAAACAAAACCAAGCAAAAGAAACTAAAAAAACTAAAAACAAAGTAAAGAGAATGGTTGAGAAGGACTCCCCTTGTGAAGACGTCCTTAGTCTCCCCGGCAACGGCGCCAGAAAAGCTTGTTGATGGCGCCTAGAAGCGCTTCGTCGGGAAACCCCAAGATCAAGGTGTGGAGCAGCACAACATCAAGTCTTCCCTCAGTAAAAAACCGAGGTTATCGAACCAGTAGGAGGAAGCAACGTCACACAGGTGCTGCAAGCAACGTGGAAACCTGCACAACACAAACTCAAGACTTTGCCCCAACGAACGGTGAGATTGTCAATCTCACTGGTTGCTGTAACAAAGGATTAACTGTATGGTGTGAAAGGTGATGATGGTTTGCAGCAAGAAATCAGTAACAGTGGAAGATGTATCAATGGTAAAGATTGGACTGGGGTCCATAGTTCACTAGAGGTGCTCTCCTTAGATAAACAAGATGGCATGAAGGGTAAACAAATTACAGCATGGCAATTGACAGGAACTGAGCAAGGCATAACAAAGCAATACTAGACAAAAAGATCCTATGGGATTCGATTGGGCAATACAACAATATACATAGACCGCCATCCAACTGCATTTATGAATAGAAGTCCACCTTCAGGTTATCATCAGAACCCCCTCCACTATTAAGTTGCAAGCAACAAACAACTGGTTTAAGCAAAGTGTGTAAGGTAAACAATCCACTTGTTCCATGAACAAGAGACCGTTGTTTTCTCCCTAGTGGCAACATCACATCTACCATCGAAGAGATTTTTGTCACTTCCCTTGAAAAGTAGAGGCATGAATCCACTATCGAGCATAAATACCCCCTCTTGGAGTCACTAGCAACTACTTGGCCAAGATAGCTACTAACAACGGAGAGCATGCAAGATCACAAACAACACATACATGATAGAATCAAATAGACAAAAACATTAATTAATCTGACATAGTAATCTCAATATCCATCAGATCCCCACAAACACAACATGCATGATTACAAATAGATTAGATCTTGATCATGAACGGATCTCAGAAGATCTATACATGAAAGCACAAGGAGGAGATACAACCATCTAGCTACTACATGGACCCGTAGTCCAAGGTGGAACTACCCACGCTTCATACCGGAGGATGGCATGATGAAGAAGAAGGCCTCTGGGATGATCTCCCCTCCGGCAGGGTGTCGGTAAGAACTTCAGATCCCCCGATCTAGGGACGATGGTGGCGGCGGCTACAGATGGTTTCGTGGAATATTGATCGGGTGTTTAGGGTTTTGGCATCGGGGAGACTTTATAGGCGAAGAGGTGAGGCAGGAGGGCCACCAGGGCGGCTGCACCCCCCAAGCGCGGCTATCCCTAGGGCACGCCGCCAGGGGGTGTGGACCCCCGGTGAGCCTCCTCCGTCTCGTATTCTGGCTTCGTATTGCCTACGGTAAAATATTGACTTTGGCTTTTGTCCCGTCCAATTCCGAGAATATTGATTTTCTGCCTTTCTGGAACCAAAAACAGAAGAAAACAGGCAACTGACACTGTGGCAACTTGTTAATAGGTTAGTTTTAGAAAACATATAAAAACACCTCAAATTGTAGACAAAGCAAAGCAAAGTAGATATTAAACAAGCATGGAACATAAAAAATTATAGATACGTTTTTGACGTATCAGTGACGGACGCGCTCGGCCTCGTCTCACTCCTAGTCTGACCTGGACCAGGCTCACGTGTCGCGACCCGTCATCGACGGGACGTCGTTGAGCGACGCCTCCATCACCATCTTAAGGAGGAAGTCATCATCAGCCTCCAGCTTGGCCTACTACGCATGCTCCTTCTTTGGCGTGCGCAGCTTCAACCTCACGAGGCGAAGGTGGCCGCTCGGCGGCGATGGAGCACGCCACTCGTTGATGACGAGGCCGCGCGAGCGCGTGCATGACGGAGAGCGCACCGGAGACTCCGGCTCCCGTTTCACCAACCAGAGCGGCGTTGTGAAGTGTGGTGGGTTGTTGGGCGCCGAGACGAATGAGCGCGAGACCGACGCCGAAGACGAGGACGACGCGTCGGCCATCCTCCTCGCATCCAAGAGGCCGCCCCACGCCGTTGTGAAAAGGACGGCGGCGAGCGCGGCGGGTAGCCTAGCCGCACGGTGTTGCCCTCGGTGATGTACTCCAGGACAACGACGAGGGTGCATCTCGGCATACTCCACCAATGACACCGGCCTTCGGCGTTGTTGCGCGTCAGCGCCTGGCCTCCGCCCTCGTGGTAGGCCAACTGGCGCGCCCGACGCTCGCAGAAGAACTGGTCCCAGTAGGCGTGGTTCTCGGGGGTGCTCCGCCTCGTCGGGGTCCATGACAGTGATGACCGCTTGGATCGCGTCGATCTGTTCTTGCCCCTCCGGCACCGACATCATGGGAACTCCGCCTACGCTCAGCTTCCACGTCGGCTGGCACCAAAAATTCGGCGGCACCGGTAGCCGGCGATGTCGTGGAGCCAAGCCTCTCACAGTTGCAGGCAACGTCGTTTGAAGCCGTTCACTGCCGCTCCGACGTCGGGGTACCTGTCCCACATCGCCTGCATCGCACTTCTCTTTTGCCTGGAACTTGGTGCTTTGGGAGAGAAATGGAGGAGTGGGAGTGGGTGCTCCGGAGACGGTTAGGCTACCGGATTTTATAGCCATTTGGGAAAAGAGCGGCGAGGGCGGGAAATGAGAAAGGACGGAAAGGTGGGCGGGTGGTGGCGCGCCATTACGCCGCCGCATGGGCGACTAGACAAGCGGTCGTTTTCCTGGCAATATGTCGAGGGAGTTGAGGCGAAGCGATGAGGACGAATCGCCTTCACTTGCTGACAGGGCGAGGCCACCAACGCAGATTATTTTTCACTGCCGATTTAGCTTCATCCGGCGTTCCTAAGCGACAACCAGCTCCTTGGGCGCTGCCTGGAAACGCCAAATATAATTTGGCCAAATCCAGCGAAAACTCAAGTCCTGGAAATGCAATTGGACGAAAAATTCGCTGTCTGGATAAAAACAATCCGCCTAGAGAGGCCCTCCTAGAATGCGAGTGGAGATGCCCTTACGCTCGAAATAAAAAGAGAAGTCCGGACTCTTCCCCCGATCTTATTCCATTAGATTCATCCAACCCCGGTTGCAGCAGTCTACCAATCGCAATGGAACGACTCGTTTTGATAACAGTAGTGGTTGTTAGATGGTTTAAGGATCTTAATATAATTTTTATTATGTTTGATGTGTTTATACTTCCTGTGAGAGTTTACAATAGATCCTAGTAATTTTTTTGGAAAAAAATAGAGAGTTGAACATGATTGCCTATGTGCTTGCTTAAGTGGCCATGAGTAAGATCTTGAGTGGAAATTGAGTGCCCCGCCAGGAATCGTGGACCACGAATGTGATCCCTATTTCCATCGCGAATGAATCTCTCTCTTTCTTTATTACATACACAGTGAAAAGAAGTAAAGCATGTACGGCAAAACAGAACCTTCACCAAACATGCGCGATGCGTAGCTGTTGGCGACACCAAGTCACCAACCCCGGGCCACCTCACCTTGGCCAAAACCAAACCCGGGACGACAGGGAGAGGGAGAGGGAGAGGTGAGAACCTGACTCGAGCCAACCTACCGCGCCGGGGGCAGGGGGTCCTCCCTCCCGTCCCCTTCCTCACCTCCCGCCCTCTCCCCCTCCTACCGTCACCTTGCACCACCTACCTCCGCCCCCCAACCTCTCCTGCTCCTTTCCTTCCAACCCGGCAGGCACGCCCTATTCGAAAATCCAAATCCAGAGATCCCAATTTCACTTTCTAGGTCGCTCGTAGCGGCGGACCGGGGGGGCCGCCAGCCATGGAGTTCAAGGTTGTATCCAGGACAGCGGCGTTGCCCGCGGCCCGGCCCGGCACGCCCCAGGGAGCGCAGGGCCCGAGCGGCGTCGCCTTCTGGTCGGCCGGGAGGAAGGCGCCGTCGCGGTGGGCGCTGCTCGCGGCGACCAACAACTCCGTGACCCCCGTCACCAGGTACGGCTTCCTCTTACATAGCTCTGTTTTCTGCTGTACTGCGATTCCCCGTTTCCTATGCTCGCTTGTACTACTTGCGAGGTACCTGGTGCTGGTTCTCGCCTAGTTTCTGTTCTAGTTTATATGCTGATCATCGATTGAGACATGTATGTTTTCTTGCTGAGTTTGATGTTGTTTGATATGAGGTTGATGATTGAGTTGATCCCTTAGCTGATTTGTATGCTGTGATTTCTGCTTCACTAACTTGATTTCTTGATGGAAGAGTTAACTTGTACTAAACGTTGAGCAGGGGACCTGGATTGGTATCCTTGTAGGGGTTTGTTTTTTGTTGTTGTGTTTGGTTCCAGCAACCTGCACGAGGAGCTTGCCTTTTCATTAAGGGGACTTTTTTTTATTGTTGTCTTATTGACTTTTCAAAAGATGTTAACCCTGCAAATTGCAGCAGTCTCTTTTTGTTACTTCCACGAAAATACGACCTGATGTCTTTAATGTTCACACTGAAATTACAACAAATTGTGAATTACTCTACTTACTTTGACGAAGTGTCTTAGTGACTAAGGCTCGCCTAATGTGTTGAAACTTCCTACAAACGTCTGTGCGACCTTGAGCAGGGAATTGACTTGTAGCACTATGAATGGATTAACCTGGTTAAGCTTCTATGGTGCTTCTGCATTTTTTTTGTGTGTGTTAGACTGTAAGGAACTGATAACTTGTCTTAATGGTATACTTTTTATAGGGTGGAGAAGCAGAGGATAGATCAAAGTGAAATATTGACCTTGGACAGTATCAGAACCTCTTTGATTAGACTAGAAGACAGCATCATATTCGGTCTCTTGGAGAGAGCACAGTTTTGTTACAATGCTGAATCATATGATAGCAATTATTTCCATGTGGATGGATTTGGGGGATCTTTGGCTGAATTCATGATTAAAGAAACTGAAAAGCTGCATGCAAAGGTGGTGCACACTTGCAATTAGAGATGCAACTGATCATGATATGCCAGAAAAATGCATATGCTGATATTTTGTATGTAGGTTGGGAGATACAAGAGCCCAGATGAGCACCCATTCTTCCCAGAAGATCTGCCTGAGCCAGTGTTGCCACCTATGCAGTATCCAACGGTAATTCACATTTCAAGCTTTCTTCGATTTCAAATGCTTCCCTTGTAATCTTGTAATGCGCTTCTGCTTTCCATTGTTAGTATTCATTTCAATTTCATCGGAAAATAGTAGATTTGTAATTTCTATCAAGCTTGTTGAAGTTTGAAAGCTTTGACAATCCATCTGGGGCCTGAAACATCTATTATATTGAATGTGGAATATTACCATCTATTTTAAAAGGCTCAAATTTCTAGTAGATTATTGTGTTGTTCTTGTCGATGCAATTTGGATGGGTTCTTACGTTGTCCCTGTCATTTCTGTAGGTTTTGCATCCCATTGCTGATTCCATTAATATCAACAAAGAAATTTGGAAGATGTACTTTGACGAAGTTCTTCCAAGACTAGTGAAACAAGGAAGTGACGGCAATTCTGGATCGAGTGCCCTTTGTGATACGAACTGCTTGCAGGTACTACACTAGATTAATACCTCAGACAGCTAATCATTGTAAATCATTTTTACTATGTCACAACTTTCATTCACTAAAAGGAAGTCATGCCATTACCATTGTTTGCAAGATTTTATAGTCCTAAGTTTGTTAGATGACATTTGTGTAGATTGGGTTGATGTTCGCTAGTGGCTCCTGCAGCCAGGCATTTTTGTGAATACATTTTGCTCATCTGTCTTTTCCACCATTTTCTTATTCAGGCACTCTCTAAAAGAATCCACTATGGGAAGTTTGTGGCAGAGGCCAAGTTTCAAGAGTCCCCTGAAGCTTACATGCCTGCAATACTAGCTCAGGTCCGTGCTCTTATGCTTTGAGAGGGGTAACACTCTACGGAGTTTCTGATGGACCATGACAATTTGATCCCATTGTGGAAACAACTAATTTGTGGGGTGGCCATTTCAGGACGGTGATCTACTAATGCAGCTCCTCACCTACGCGACGGTTGAGCGTGCAATTGAACATAGGGTAGAAACCAAGGCCAAAATATTTGGGCAAGAGGTGAATATAGGAGCCGAAGCCAAGGGCTTGCCACCTGTCTACAAGATCAGACCCAGCTTGGTCGCTGAACTGTACAGCAACAGGATTATGCCGCTAACCAAGGACGTCCAGGTAGCATACTTGCTAAGGAGGTTGGATTGAGCGTTCGCTACTGTAAACCGCACACACCGTCCGATTTCGTGGCATCAATAACTAGGCACAAGACAGCCATAGGCATATTCATTTTGGGACTCGCTGGAAGAACATATTTATAATGTGTTCATTGTATTGTATCCTCTATATTGTATCCCTCTGTCCCAAATTACTCGTCGCAGATTTGTTTTGTCTAGATACCATAATACCTAGACGGGTTTTGGTGTATAGATACATGTGAATCCAATTTGGGATATCACAGTAGCAAAAGGGATCATCCTGTGGCTGTGGTGATGTCGAGACACATGATTCGATCGCTTGGTTTTTGCACATCTTGAATATCATGGTCTTAGGCTTTGTTTACTCCTCTGAGTATTTTCACCCCAAGAGGTTTGAAGATGGGAGGGCTTTGTTTACTCTCGGTAGAGGTTTGGAGATTGGAGGGGATTTGTGTTCATCCAATCCCCTCCAATCTTCTCGAAAACTTTTCCTCTAAAAACATACTAGTATGGTGGAAAGTTTTTAATTCATCCAAAAATAATAGATTTTGTTAGGATATCTTAGCATTATGCTGTCAAAACCTGACTTGGTAGGGGAATGCGGAGATTTTGCGGGATTGAGACAATTCCCTTAAAAACACCCCTTGAATACACTAGAAGGAGACAAGATCCTATGGACGTGTTTGGTAGACTGCTGGAGGCCCAACCTAGCCATGACAAGAAGAAAACGGTATAATTGATTCTCGCGTGTGAGGTCGGACCATGCCATCCGAATTTTAAAACAGCCCACGGCAAGACCCAACGATAACGTTTGAATTGGGCGTTTTAAGCAAGTCATCCTCTTCGTGCGCTCAGCTGATGCAAAAGGCAGCGTTCCACACACGAACGCGCTTTCAGGAAGCCACCCTCGTCATGCGTTCAACTGATGCAAAAAGCAGCATTCCATGCACGAGGGCGTCCGACCATGGCATTAGCAGGAACTTTCATTACAACACGATCGATCAAACATGCGGGAACCTCCTAGCCAGCCCGTCCCCAGGTTTTGGGGGCCCCGATGCGTCTTACAAAATGTAGGCCTATTTTTTTCTAACCGAATAACTAATAAAATAAAATCATATGTTCACTTACTTGTATAACTATAGAATGTGCTATTACATATAATGTATAGAAATATATCAAGTATTCATTTTAAAAGAGTAAATATAGCACTAAAGTAACTAGATGACACTCTACGCGCGTTGCGGCAGGATATTTACATATATAAAAATGTAGAAAAGTGTGCTACGAAGAAGAAGAATGTATAAAATAGTCAAAGTCTATCTAACAATAACTCTAGAATGAAGAGCACAACACGACTTCAAAATGAAAACATGAAGTAATATGGCCGATGAAGAAATAAGAACTTCTCTTACCTCCCATAGCCAAAAAATGATAATTACATTTTCAGTTTTCAGGTACTATATAGCCATGCTTAGCAAATCAAATGGAAGATGCCAATGAATGAAATTGCTCAATCAGATCATCTCATGTAATGCGCAATTGTTGCGAAGTTGAGAAATAGTACCAAATGATGATAGAAGAGAAACAATAAACGGAGTGAGTTAAACAACAGATCACCTAGCAGGACATTGTCAGAAGCTATACAAAACATCCACTTTTTGAAATGATTTAACTGACAAACAGTTATTTAATTTATAACCTGAAGAGGAGTGAAACAGTATTTTCCAACCTCACCATGAAATCTTAAATACGGCAAAAATTGCCCGCCAAGATTGCAGGGAGCATGTACCGAACCTGTTCTTCCATGCCTGATACGAATACAACAATCCTTCAGATCAATAACTTTGGGGTAACCATGGTACCAACTCACCCAGTATACGGAAGACGTCAGAGCAGCCAGGTCGATCTGACCCTCTACCCGTCTCTGGATCTGATAGCAACTGCCAAGAAGACTAGAAGAGAGCAGACATGACGAACAGAACGGATCTCCGAACGATCGGGCGTTGAGACGATTATTCGGCCGTGGACTAGTCGAGTACTGCACCAGACGCACGATCAGCAGAATCAAGGAGTACCGGGCTGGGCTGCACCGCTGCAGGCACAAGGTAATCGGGGCCCCCAGGGATTTGGGGGCCCTGTGCGGTCGATCTCTTCGAACACCCCCATCGACGGGGATAGCCCGTGAACGTTTCACAATTCCATATCACAGATATGTCTCTAGCCCGTTCGGGGCCCGAAAAAATGACAGCGGTCTCTAACCGTCGACGATTGTCGAAGTCTTACCCGCCTATGGTTCTGGGCTGGACAAACTACACCCTCCAAGTGGTAAATCGTCACAGGATATGAGCTTCAGGCCAACCGACACAATGGACCCACTTGTGCATACATGTTCACGTACTTTTTTATCCGGCGATCGACCCACACATTTCCGCACAAGAGTCCAAGGCTTGTCGAAGCAGAACCAGCATAGAAGGCGACTTTTGCACACATGCGGAGGACCTGCTATAGTTGGCCTCGCATGCCAGGTCACGACATCTAAAAGTATAATGGGGCAAGTCCCGGCTCGTTCCACAGCAATTAGTCCATTTCAGCAGTTAGATTAGGTCCTAAAACAAAATCTGAGCCGTTGTCCAGCGATAAGACAGTTTTAGCCAAGTGACCAGTAAAAACTAAATCTACTAAATGTAATAGCTCTTCGTACCCACGCCAGTGCCTCTCTCTATTCAGCCTCGTCGCATCCCCACCGATATTAATCTGGCCCCGCACGTCAGCCTCGTAGGTAATGTTTACAGTGGGCAGTTATCGGGTGCTCCGGGTCTGGGAAGGGGCAGAGCCCCGCGCGCTGCAATTGCGTGAAAACCCTAACCATCCACGATTTGCCCAGCCTCACGCTGTCCTCCTCCTCCAACCAATCCCCGTGCCACCGCTCCCTCCCTCCCTCAATCCTCTCCTGCCTGGTGCCGCCGCCACCCCTCGTCTCTCTCCCTACCCCCCACATGGTCCACCCATCTACTGGCCGAGCCGGCACCGGCGAGCCTCCTGGACGAGCAAGCAGCAGCAGCACAGGTCTTCCCTCTCGTTGTTTTTTGTATCTTATGGCTTGAAGGGAAAATGAAACATCTGAAAACAATAACTCAAGTTCAGGTGTGCTGCTTGGATAAAGGAATATTGTGTTCTCTTGTTTTTCCTGATTTGGCACCCGAGATATACTTAACATAGTCCAATTTTAGTTGGCATTCCCTTGAACTACTTTGTAGTAGAGGTATGCACTCTGGTCTATCTGTTTTATACTAGATTTTTTTATGTACTCTGTATCTGAAGATTTAGACAGACCAGCGAATTTGTTTTGTTTCTGAATTAAATTATTTATGTTGTCATGCATATGGTGTTTAAATAGCTGAGGATTTCTGAAAAAAAATATTCAGGTGGAGACAGTGGTCGAGCATTCAAAGTCGTGGACTATCCAGATCCAAGATGGACATCTTCAGATGCTTTTGGAGAGGTGGTGTTATGCCAAACTTTTGAAAGTTTGCTTCATGTTTTGAGAAATTTTATCAGCATCCATAAAAGCTGCAGCTTGAAAAGGTGAGAATCTTATTCATACTGCAGTTTACTTACTATGGCAAGCCTGCCTTTCATGCATATAAGTTTGCTATTCATCTATGTTGAATACGACATGCAAAATGGCAGCCCACTAGGCAAGTTCTACGTAATATATGACCAAAGTCTTCATCTATTTGTTAAATATGGGGCCACACTGATGCAAGAGATTTATTCAGGCATTATGCACTCCTTTAACTAGCATTTTCCTATAAACACAAGAAGATATATTCTTCATCATGGTCTTATTTAGATTATGGGATTATGTGAAATATATTAAATTTGTACTTGCTAGGGAGGATATCCATCCTGTCTTTCCACTGTTTGATGTTCCACATCTGAAAATAGATTCAGACCAGGTCACTTTATATCGAGGTAAACCGCTTTGTTTCCATTTTTCTTTGTTTTCTTTGAGGTACAAAAGGAACAAAGTTTGCGTCTTCTGTCTGATTTTAAAGTATTACTAGGGAAGGCGTCGTGTCGACACGCCACGCCCGTCGGGTGAATGCAATGCATGCAAGGAATGAACGAATGCAATCCATGCAAGGAATAAGCACACCGATAGGTAACATCGTTGAGCAGGTTCTAGAAGAACATCTAATACACATTCCATCGCACAGAACATTCAGTTGTTGGATACATAACTTAATAACAATCCAATGACTTTCATTAATGACAATCCATTGGACATAGAGCATCTATCATAACACAGAACATAATAACAATCCATTGACTTCACTAAATCTAATAGGACATATGACTGGCGATATAATAAGCTTTAGAGGGGGTAATCAAGTAAGATGGTAAAGCCGCCATCCCTGCTATTTCTTGCCTTCTGAGTCAGCCATATGGTAAAATCCGGCATCCCTGCACTTTCTTGCCTTTTGAGTCATCAGTGGCTACGGTTGTCGTCTTCATCATCTGCTCGGAGAGGGCTATTGTGATGGCACTCCATAAAATAGGTCATCCAAGTATCATCATGGCCTGATACAACATAGCCACCTCCACCTGAACTCACTATTGCTGCCATTATTCAGGTATATATGGAGGTTAAACCGATCCTCCTTCAACTAATGACGAAGAGGAAGGGACATTATTTTAAGCATTCTTACCATAGTGTAATTCTTCCACGATTAATCTTACCAAATAATCTTTCATCAGGAGTATAACCAGGAGTACAATCACTCCTGATTATAAGAAATTGTTTAGTATTTGTGAATTAAGTATTATTATGTGTCATGTAACCAGAAATCATCAGTAGCAATACTAAAGCTCAGCTCTTTAAAGAACGTCCTTGTTACTTATGGTCAGATAAGCCTTAATGCTGAGAAAAGAAGGTAGAGAGAGAGCTTAGGTCTACACGTTAAATACTGCTAAATGATAATGCAATAAGAGACATCTAAGTAGATCGTAGGGAATCAAGTCTAGCATTATTGAAGAAAACCACTCCATTAGGAAGCCTCTTGGGTGTATTATCACCTGCAAAATGAAACCAAGCAAATTAATAGAAAACTTGATATGCACTGGCTGTTGGTATATTTTGTCCAATTTATTCAAAATATTTCTCTCAATTTTGAACTTTAGGTTAAACAAAAAAATGGTGTCTTTCTGCTGATAACAGTATTTAGAACTTATAAACCATGTACCCGTTGGTTCTGCATCTAGACACCAACTTGCCCGGAGGTTTTTTTTCTAGACAGAAGAGTACACAGACTGCATAAGTCAAATGTAAGGAACACCGTTCCGTCAATTCCATAGAAGTTTTTAAGCGATTTTCAATTTATTTTTAACTGTTCACAATTCTGGCTTGATACTCACAACCCATTGAGCCGTGAGTCATGTATGATCAAATCGTGGGTTATCTATATTACATGGACAATCAAAATTCATCTAAAAGATCCTTTGGAATTTAAGACACAACTTTATTGTTTCCTACAACTATCTGCTATCATAGGAGCACATTATAATTGTTATTTCCAATCAAGATCCAGTTACAGAGACCTGGCTCATCCTACTTTTCTGCAGCAACAGGGAAGCGAGCCTTGGTGTAGTGGCTAGAAATTCAGACCGCAACATCATCTTCTCCGCTGCTCACACCTCTGCCAATTGCCTGAACGCTGAGAAAGCTGAACTTCGTTCTCTGAAAAAAGGCGTCGACCTTGCTGCACCTGGTGTAATTGTGCTTCTGTTATATAGGCTGTGAATGCCAACGGAAGAGATGGATCCGAACCTTGTGGTTTAATCAATGAAATTAAAAAGCTGTTGATTGACCGCTCAGACCTGAAGGTCACCGAGGTGAAAAGAGTTTAATCGTGCCGAACATGAGCTAGCTTTCTATGCAAGTACCGATGGTTTGGTTGTTCCTGGTTACACCAATGCTCCTATGCATGTCAGTCTTTTGTATCAGATGATTGTATATATACTTTCGTACCATATGAAATAAAGCTCTTTTCCTTGTGAAAAATACCATCAACAAACTGGGACGAAGGAGCAGATTCTTGGCAACAGAACACATCTTTCTTTGAGGAATATTAGATGGTTTAAAAAATGAACCTTTTCAGAGTACTCAGAAACCAAGAACAGCTCATCCTTGCTTGCTGCCTCTACTGTACCAGATAGGAACAATTAAGATCCATCAATCTTTGGCAGGAGAGACAATCTTCTCCATCACAGATGGACCAGGATGCGAATTGTACATACGATGTGCTAACGGTCGCTGATCATGCCAAAGGGTGCCAATAGATGAACTAGGATTTGGTGTCGCTGAACAACACATTCGCATCTCCATAGGCGAGCTACCCCTCTAGCTGTGGTCACCGGCAGACGTTTGAGCATATCCTAAGCCCTTACTGCGCGCTCGAGTGCGTCACTGAAAACGTTCAGTGCCGTACAGACCTTCAGAACTACAGATGCATTGCCTGGGAACAGCACAAGATACCGATTCCACGCTCGATAGTATTGTGCATTCCTTTAACCACACCCGATGAAGGGAGGCTCATGGAATCGCAGCCTTACATTTGTTCACCTATCAGATCACACCTGGGATCTCAGACACTACAGATCAGGTGTATTCCAGGCTTGATATTTGTGTGCATTCCTGTACTTTGTGCTAGAACAATATTCAGTAAGATATGTGTGTTCTTCGCTTATTGCTGTTTATTCATGATTAGCGCTTTCATAATATAACATTACAAAATGTTTTCCAGCTTGGACTTTAGAGGGTGGTCCCCATTCTCTAAAAGACGCATAATATTTTCCCACCTGTTTTTTCTCAATGCTATACAAAATATAAATCAGTACGGATTTTACGGGATCGTGCGCCAAGACGCACCCCTAAATCTAGTACGCTTTATTTATGCCCCCTCCTCCCATTCGGTACCGCCTATAAGAAGGCGAGGTGGGACGGTGTTGTCAATACAACTAACCTGGACTCCATATGTCAGGTGCGAGACCGATTTTTTTGTGCACGCTTCTAAGTGTCTACGAGCCATCAAGTCATACATGAGCGGCTCCACCTGTTAACTCTGTCCACAAATAAGTGGCCGCTAAAAGCCCCAAAATTTGTCAGAAAAAGAGTATATATATGATATATCTTCCCAATGCACTTTATAGTAAAAAATTGCACTTAGCACATTGAATATGATGAAACTAAAGAGAAGTATGGTGACTTCTATATTCAATTTACCCGTGTTTTTTCTACCCACTCCATAATTTCTAAATGTCTATTTATTTATGGACGAAAGGAGTATAATGTTCGGTTAGGAAGAACGCGATCAATATTGTTCAGTGCCAAATATGTGGACCCATTTGCCAGATGGCTCCCACAAGATCCGTAGACGCACACAACTTTGGTGCATAATGGCCCAAATCCTTGGGTGTAAGTGGGCTTGAAGCTGGAAAGCAAGCAAGTTCGACAAAACCTTGGGGGATAATTGGTCTGAAGTTGCAAAACAAACAAATGCACGTTTCCAAAACTTGATTGACCCGGGGAGGCCCCTCAGACATGAACATGGTTGATTCGTGGCTCCATTCAAACATCCTCGTCCGACTTGGTCCGTATTTTTCAGTATCAGCCTTGGCCCAGAGGCTTGTTTTGACGGGACATGAAACTGAAATCTTGAAAAACAATAGTGTTCACGCCTTCTTACAATAGCATTTGGCGGGAGGTACTTGGCAAATGTTGAGTTGCCACATTTAGGAGGGAGCTTCCGCGACACCGACAAATTGCTAGCACCGCGAGGGAAAGATAGATCTGTTGTTGTCACGCTGCAGACGACTTCCCGCGCTCTTGCCCTAGTAGTGTCGTCCCGTATTGCCCTCGCCGACACCCGAGCGGAGACAACGAGACAATTCACTGGAGAGTGAAATATATAGGAGAGACACTACCCAACACGTAGCACCGGAACCCAACTCATGAACGAAGTCGATCGACACGAATGCACAGGAACCGACATGAGGGCGCATGCAGGACGCTTGACAACACGTAGCCAGGAGCGTGGCTACGTTAAACCGTTCTTAGTAGTCTTCCGTGTCCGCTCCATCATGGACTTCTTTATCCACAATATATTCCAATTAGGGTTTAGGGCAGTCACAAGGCTATAGGTGGTAATGGCAGCGATGGAAAAATTGACCAAATATGCTCATTGTATTCCTTCATCTCATCCATAGACAACACAATTACACAGACAATTGATCAAGCATTCATGGACAACATTGTAAAAATACGTGGAGTTCCAAAGTGATCATTTATGTCTGAGATGAACTTTTTACAAGAAAAATGCGAAAGGAATATTCAAGTCACTCGATTTCAATCCCAGCTACTCTCTCCGTGCTCAAAATACATGTCTCAGATTTGTCAAAATTTGAATGAGTCTAGATACTATTTAGTATATAGATTTATCCAAATTTTAACAATCTAAGTCATCTATGTTGAGACGAAGGAAGTATAACTTTGGCCATCACACTAGGTCTGATGGCCAAACAGAGAGGGTTACTCACTCTCTTCAAACTTATCTAAGGTAGACGGTCTTCACTGAATTAAAGAAATTCATGAAGCGATTCTCTCTAGTTGAATATTGGTATATTTCTACTTTTCACACTTCTCTATAGATCTTCACATTCCCGACATTATATGAATTTCCTCCTCCTATGTTATCTGAGTAGGCAATACCTGGTATCAAGAGCCGGAAGCAAAGAGACTTTATGCAAGCAAAACAAAACATAATCAAATCAATGAAATAAAATTTGGCACAAGCACAAGAAGGAATGAAGAAACATGTCGATCAAAATATAGTAAAAAAGTTTTATATTAGTAATATGTTATTTGTCAGAATGAAACTTTATCAAATGTCACATTTTGGTTTAAGAGATTTTGTCAAACTTCAAGACAATTCTATGGTCTGTTTAAAGTTTTAAGGAAAGTGGGCAATATACTTTACAAAAATTTCAGGAGCCATATTTTTTTCGACAAAAGAGTATATATTAATATTGCGAAGATACCAATTACATCCAACCTCTACAACAAAGCATTGTCCTAGCGGCACTATGGATGCACATAGCCAAAAAGGAAGAAAAAATACAAAAAATAAAAGTCCCGCTACAGTGATCCATTCCGTGTAACAACAGTACTAACACCACCAAGACAACAGAAGAAGTATAGATTCTCCAAAAGCGACGCCTCCAAGAAGGGAACAATGTACAAGCGCCGTTGACACCGGATCATAGATCTTAGGTTTTCACCCTGGGAAAGTCCTCGCTCTCAAAACAATGCCTTCAATAAGGCCATTGCCAGGCACAACCAATTAAGCCTAGACCTTGGATTTTCATCCTAAGAGGTATGAATTTAAACTTCTCATGTGTTGTCGCTCCTACTGCATGCCACTGCTCCAAGTAATGAATCACCAAGTCAATTCCTTATCACCACAGAGAATCGAATCACCATTGCTAGTCCTCAGATCTCGACTTCCATGACATTCTCTGTCAGATGACTTCACCATGAAGGAAGAAAGCGTGCCTTATGATGGTAATAGACAGCAGAGCTTCGCAATGCTCTATCTGGAACCAAACGGCTAGAAAAAACACGAGTGCGCACGACCGAATCCCTTCCGAACAAGCAATCTCCAGGCATGATGCGCCTAGTGGAGCTCGTCAACGAAGCCTTCTGGAACAAGACACTTCGACCAGATCAATGGGGACAGACATCCGAGAGATCTTCATGTTGGCGCGATAAGGAACCATATGACCACCACCTTTATTTATGCTAAGCTATTAGAGGAGATGACATCCCAGATCTAGTGCCGCTGAAGAATGTCAACCGGCATGGTCAATCCACCACTAGATCCCCCGCATCGCGTACTGTCTGGCCCCTATGGACTCCTCGTCGCTCCGCCAGGGGGAGGCCAGACCGGCAAACCGTCTGCACTGCCCACCCCCCGTGTTGTGTCAATACGAAGGGCCTAGACGGGGAACCTAGTGTTGGAGATATGCCCAAGAGACAATAATAAAGTGGTTATTATCATATCTTTATGTTTATGATAAATATTTACATCCCATGCTATAATTGTATTAACCGGAAACATTAATACTTGTGTGTTTTATAAACATAAAAGAGTCCCTAGTAAGCCTCTTGTTAAACTAGCTTGTTGATTAATAGA
This sequence comes from Avena sativa, assembly GCA_916181665.1. NCBI lineage: Eukaryota > Viridiplantae > Streptophyta > Magnoliopsida > Poales > Poaceae > Avena > Avena sativa. The sequence goes on from OV702295.1 coordinate 355,861,568, forward strand.
TGATCATGGTTTCCTGATCATGGACATTAGATGTTATTAATAACAAGATCATATCATTAGGAGAATGATGTGAAGGAAACACACTCATAGTAAGCATAGCATAAGATCAAGTCATTAAATTCATTTGCTACAAAGCTTTTAAATACATAGTAACCTAATCCTTCGACCATGAGATCATGTTAATCACCATCACTTAGGGATGTAAATGGCAGCTAAACGGCGGCCGCGAGTCCCGTTTATTCAACTTGTTAGTTCATTTTTTTGGAAAAAGCAAATTTCATTGAACTAGAGTATTGATAAATGGTATTATGCGGGATTAAATGGCGCGCCGCTTACATCCCTACCATCACTGGATGAGTGCTTTGATAACATCAAACGCCACTTCCATAACTAGGTGGTTATAAAGGTGGCATTGGTATTCTGAAAGTATGCGTTGAAGCGCATGGATCAAGGTGGCTTTGATAACATCAAACACGAGATTCGAATCTCGTTAAACGCTCTGGATCTACGAGGGTTAGTTCTCTACAATCTCGTTGCACCGATCTCGTAGATTAGATCTTAGCTTGTCCATAGATTAGATCTTGGTTTTATATGTACTTGCGGTAGAATTTTTTTGTTTTACATGCAACGAACCCTACACCTAGACCCGCGGCTTGCCTCAGCCACAAACAGTTGAAGATTCGAGGCATTTGCAGCCGTCGCCTTCACGGGATCACCTCCCCGACCACCTCCCACAAACATCTTCACCGACGCCGCCCCTTCGAAGAAAGTCACCGCTACCTTGACCCTTATCACCTTAGGCACCAGGGGCCACCGCCGCCGCGACAAACGTCGTCGACAGCGACAGAAAAGGAGGTCGATCGAGGTGTTTCTGGGTATCGCCCCGGTGTCTTCCTGGGGGATGGCATTGGAGCCCTTTTTCTAATGCATTGACTTTGGAGGGGGAGACGATGGTTGTTGGCACCACACACCATGGACTTCTTTACAAATGGGGAATAATTTCACTTCTCGGGCCTTTTTTTAGATCAATAGGGACACCCGCCCCCGATTCCATTGACTCATCCACGAAACCTGAAAGTAAGGTCAGGTCTTTTACAAAGGAAACTACTAAAAGGCATTCACCAACAGAATAAAAGCAACAGAGTTGACATAGTAAAAGGTAGAGAAGAATGCCACAAACTAAATACAAAGTCGTAAAGGTGCATCCACACCGGCTGAGAGAACTAAAGAGGGTAAGGGAAGACTGCTGCCTCCAGATTGGATGTCGGCGTTGCCCAGGTCCCCTATAGTGTTGTTCTCTTGGAAGTTGGATACGAAGGTTGATCTTGGAGGCCTCTCACCTCACCAGCTTATCCCCTGCTCAACCACTCATCAGTGCAAAGTTTGAATCCAGGATTTTGGAGAGGTAGACACAAAAATTGTCCACCTCCTCCATCATCCCTTCCTTGAAAATCAGCCTCCACTGCTTTACTGAAGTCAAGATCTTCTTCATGACCTCATGAAAGTTAATCCATGGGAGACCATTAAAGATCATATCATTCCTAAATTTTCAGAGGCACCAAAGAGAAGCAGAAAAAACTGAATTTAATACTTCATTTTTCTTATTAGCAACCTAGAATTTAGCTACTGACATGTAATCATTTCCAATATAAATGTTAAAGAAACTGGAAATGATGCCCCAAACTTGTCTAGCAACTAAACATTGGAAAAAGAAATGATTAATAGTTTCGTTCTGAGCATAGAAAATATAGTCTTCAGGTTTATTCATGTGTATCTTCTTCAGGTTATCCCTCATTAACTTGTTATGAGCAAGCAGCCAATGGAAAATATGTACTCTAGGAGGAATGTGTAATTGTCAGATAGAAGGGATACAAATAGGGGTCACCCCCCCCCCCCAAATTAATGATAGCATACAGGGAAGTAGTGGAGTAAACCCCTTTATTCTCATACTGCCAGATCAAAGCATCAATATTAGCATTAAAGGAAATACCAGAAAAAATCTCCTCTAATTCATACCACTAAGACAACAATTCATTGTTAAAATTTCTCCTAAAAGTGAGCTTGAGGGATGAACCATCCCAAATCTGCTGGACAGTTTTATTATGTTCATTGCAAATGACATAAATCTCAAAGAATTCGATAGACAAAGGGGAGGTCACAAACCAGGTATCCTCCTAGAACCTGACCTGAGTTCCATCCTCAATCTTCCACCTGTAACCAAACTTGATATTATTAACAGCCCAAAAAAACCCTTTCCAAAACCGAGAGACCCCATTTTGCTTGCTACAGAAGATGTTGGGGTTCTTAGTATCATATTTGGTTTCTAGAATGGTTCTCCAGATTTTTCCCTCATCTTGGGAATATCTTTTCATCTAGGAGCCAAGAAGGGATAGATAGACATTAGCCAAATCAAGGATCACCGGGCCACCAAACTCTTTTTTTACAAACTAGTTTCCAGATAGCTAGATGTAGTTTCCTATGCCCTTCAAAATCATTCCATAGGGAATTAGCCATCTGAGAATTGATTAAGTCTAGGGCCCATTTTGGAAACTTGAAAAAGGAGAGTAGATTGATGGGGATACTTGCTAAGCAAGTTTTAATAAGAGTTAGCCTGGTTGCATAAGAGAGTAATTTCCCTCTCCAGCCAACAATCCTTTTTAGGATTTTGTCTATTAGAGGTTGAATATCTTCCCTCCTAAGCTTCTCAAAGTGCATAGGAATACCCAAATATTTAATGGGGAAAGCACCAACAGTATAGCCCAAAATATTTGAGTATGTACTAATATCATATTCCTCAAGACCTATAGGAATAAATTCACTCTTTGAGTAGTTGGTTTTCATCCTAGAGACCTGCTCAAAGCAGGTTAAAACCCACTTGAGATTAGTAGCATAAGTGAGATTGTTGTCATAAAATAAGATAGTGGCATCTGCATATTGCAGGCAGATGACACCACCAGGATAAAGATCAGAGCAAAGGCCTCTAATCAAATCATCATTATAGGATTTAATGAGCATCCTAGTTAACACATCTACAACTAAATTGAAAAGTTAAGGGGAGATATGATCCCCTTGTCGATCTAAGCCCTTTTCTTGTAACAAATAAGTTACCAATGGTGTTATTAAGATTTACACCAACAGAACCTCCATGAGTGATAGCTTTAATCCAAGAAATAATTTTTAAACTAAAACCTCTTTTAGCTACCAGGTCCATCAGGAAATTCAAGTCTACTCTATCAAAGGCTTTCTCATAGTCTAACTTGAGGACTAGCCCCTGACTTTTACCATTGGAAACAGAATGAATAACCTCACGAGTAGTGACCACACTTTCCAATATAAATCTCCCTTTAATAAAGGCAGATTGATTGGAGGAAGTAAGAGTGTTCATCAACAAGGCAAATCTATTAGTAAGGACTTTAGTAAAAATCTTAAAGACACAGTTAAGTAAGATAATAGGGCAATTTTTTTTAATACTACTAGTTTCATGCTCTTTTGAGATGAGAGTCAAAATGGCAAAGTTCAACCTATATATATATATATATCTAATTTACCCTGATAAAAGTCATCAAACATAGCCATAAGGTCTTTCTTAATCACATCCTAGAAATGCTGATAGAAAAGAAAAGACAGACCATCAGGACCTGGGGCCCCATTTGAGTAAGAGCCAAACACAGCTTGTTTGACCTCCTCCTTAGTAAATGGAGCCTCAAGTTTCTGATTTTGTTCCTCAGAAACTTTTTCACTAGGAGAGAAGAAATCTTCAGAAAGAGTGCAACCAAAAGATTCTTCTTTTTTGAAGAGGTCTTTATAGAAAGAGGTAGCTATATGCATCATGTCATCCTCATATTTTACAGGACCATCAGGCCCATCCAGAGAGTGCACTAGCATTTTCCTCCTTCTCTGGTTGGAAACAGCATGAAAATAAGTTGTATTTCTATCCCCTTCTTTAATATCTCTATCCCTAGATCTCTGCTTTTCCTTAATTTCCTCTTTTATCCAAAGCATATTCAGTCTTGTCTGCTCATCAACAGAGAGCTCTGTTGATTCAGACTTGGCATGTAACAAATCATACTCTTCCATAAGATCCTGTTTAAGGTTTCTAAGCTCAGATTCAATATTCCTACTCCACCCTTTAGACCAACACCTAAACCTCCTGGTCTTATTCTACCAAATATCAACTGCATCTTTACCTTTAATTAGTTCAAACCAGTTTTCAGTGGCAAGCTTTTTAAAATCACCTCTCATAATCTATAGGTGGCAGATTTGGGTTTAACCCCACAGCCAAATTCCCACAGAATTAGTGTGTGATCACTACCTAGCCTAGGCGGATCTCTAATAGAAGCAAGGGAAAATTTTTGATCAATTTCTATATTACAGAAAACTCTGTCAATATTGGACATAATCAATTTTTCTCTATTATTTCCCAAGTGAATTTCCTATTATTAAGCTTGACTTTAAGTAGACTCCAAATATCAACCCATGCATTAAACTTGTCACGCCATTTGTGGTCAATGTTACCATTGCTCTGATCACATTGGAATCTAACAAGATTAAAGTCACCACCAATAATAGTGTGACCATTGCAGTTAACAAAAAGACTATGCAATTCAGAAATAAAGGCTTCCTTTTTGTCCTCATAAGAAGAGCCATAAACAGTGATAATCCTAACTACAACATCTTTGGCCTTCAGCCTAACAACAACTGAAATTGAAAAATCTTTAACTTGCCAACTAATCACATCAAAATAATCCAAGTCCACACCTGCCACTATGGCTCCAGCAGAGCCAACAGCAGGCATATCCTTCCACTCAAACATCCTATTGCCCACTAAAGAGTTCAAATAGTTGCTAGATATGGACTCTTTTTTTGTCTCTTGAAAACCAACACAATGAGCATGAGTCTTATTAAAGAGATCAATAAGGGCATTCTTACTACCAGGGGCTTGAATTCCCCTAGGATTCCAGAAAACACAATTCATTTAAAATTTTCTTTCTTGGGGGTGCTTGCCCGCCTATGTTTTCCAACAAGATACCGGCCTAATGCACCAGGAAAATATTTTTCATAAACCCCATCCACCAGATGGTTTTTAGGAGAAACATGCAGAGTGGGAACAGTAGTAGGTGGCACATCTAGATTGCTAGTAAAAGAAGCAACTGAAGAACAATCATCAAGACTAGGAAGGTCAACACCAACAATATTGGCCATCCTTATGAGATTACTAGTAGCTAGAACATTAAAAGGATTTTGTTGAATAATACCTTTCATATTTGTCGTAGTAGAAGTTGTTTTCTCAAGGTTTCTTTTCATAGTGATTTCTTGAGCTTTCTACAACATAGTCTTCCCTTCTTTGTCATTGAACATGGAGCTTTGTCTTGCACCAAGCACTGGCCCCCATTTGTTTTTGTGTGCATGATTCTTGACAGGTTCTCCATTCTCCATCTCATGACTTAGCAGCTCCTCCTGGCAGAGTTTTTTATCTGGGTCTTCATATAACAGGGTGTTTTCATTAGCTAGCTCCATCTCCTGTATCAAGTTGACACAGGTTTCATCTGAATGATAACTTTGCATCCAATCCATAACTTTGCTCTTTGCTAGAGATTCCTCATCTACACTAGGGATAAGTTTGCTGGAGCAACGAAAAGTTTCTTTACTGTCCATGTAACAGTAGGCAACCTCCTGAACTTTGTCAGCTACAGAAGCTAGAGACTTCTGTTTGGAGGCACTTTTTTCATTACTCTTCTGTTGAGCAGGAGCAGGAGTACTAGTACTTTTTCCACGTCCAGTACTAGTGTCAATTTCCATTTTGTCTGAGTTTTTCTTGGCTTCATGTGGCTGATCTTCCTGTTGATCACTTTGCTCATTAGGATTGGGAGGATGCATATTGTCAGGATCCTCATCCTCCACATTGACCACATTTGCAGGGCCCTCACCAGCAAAGTGTATCTGAAATAGCACTCCACCAACCTTAAAGATTCTAGTACCAGGGATTTAAGTGTGGTATCTGCAGTTAATATTCACTCCGACAGTTTCATAAAAGGACCTAAACATTCCATACCAGTCCATGTCCTTCATGATACCAAAAGCAGTCACAAACTGCATAAGAGTTGGCCACTTACACCAAGCTTGATTCAAGCCTTTTATCTAAAGCCAGACATCTTGGAGCTCAGCATAGTAGTCCAAAGCACCATTCCACACATGAACCTTAACAAAAACATCTTCCTTGGGAAGGCCAAAGCTAGGATATCCAGCTATTTCATCTACCTTGAGGTGAGGTGGGAATTTCACCAGATAAGACCATTCATCAAGACATTTAATCTGCCAAGGCCAGTTGGTTCTATAAACAGAAGCCAGATTCTGGTATAGCTCTTCTTTTGTGATGCTTCCTTGATCCACATAAACCAAGCCCACATTTTTTGGAGGTATCTCAGAAATCTGATAGGGGAGCTCAATGTGATAGAATCATAGACCTGATGCAGCACTACCAACAAACTTAGCAATCTGTTGTGGTTGTTTCTTGACTGGACAGGCATTCACTTCATGTTCCAAGGAGCTGCAGATAAAGCAAGTTTTTGGGGAAACACAGGCAACTTTATGGTGCCCTGGCTCACCACAGTTGTAACAGATTACCTCAGCATATATTTCACTTTTTTAGCAGCATAGCTTGAATCAGCCGAAGCAACTAAATGAGGGGCACTATCCCAGGACTTGGAGTCATCTCCTTTACCTGCATCCTGATTCTTATGCTTCTGATTCTTCCCAGGCCGCAAGCTATGACTGCTCCCCTGGCTTTTCTACTGAGGAGGCTGCAACATTTAATGTGGCATCTATTGCCTAGTAAAACCTAGGGGTGGCTGCTGCCATGGCACTGGAAATTTCCCCTGAAAAGCAGGATTCGGGGGCTGTCCATACTGCCAAGGAGGGAAACATAGGGAGGGAAAGAACCATACCGAGGGGGCATCATCTGGACTTGCTGATTTGGTGGAGGTTGCTGGAAACCATACCCAAACGGCGCCTGTAGATTTTAATGTGGAGTCGTCTGCTGCCATTGCTCTCCTCTATTGTTTCCACCTCTCCCTTTTCCTCTACGCCGTCCGTTCTCTGCCATGATGCAAGCTTCAAAGATCTGCGCGAACAAAGGCTTGGGCCTTTGCTTCCAACTCTCAACACTCAGGAGTATATTGGATCCTGGGGCGAGTTCGTCCCCAGGGGAAGGGGAAAGCAGTCCGCCGCCACGAAGGAGCGACTTTGGACAAGCTATTTTTGGATCCAAACAAGGAGGGTGGGTGGGGTAGTTGTAGGTGCCCAAACCCTAGGAGGGGTATCTTCGTCTTGCCAGATTTTCCCGAAGAAAAATCCCCATGCTCTGTCAGCACGTGAGCTCCAGGCCATGTGGATCGCTTTCTACCAGCACAGATTTTCTAGGCCTTCTCTTGCATCAAGGTGGTTGCACACGACCACACCCATGTTGACCGAGCCTTGTCGGAGGGCCAGTAAAGTCGTCGCCGCCATCGCATCTCGGAAGGAGAACTTCCCCTGTTTTGGCTGCAGAGGGAGCGAAAACATGGGCTGATCCCCTACCACCGACGATGATGGAGCCGACTTTGAAGCCATCTTCCTAGTTGTAGAGCCTCTAGGGCGACCACACTTCCTCTTCTCCGTCACCGCTGGGATCTAGGCTCCTGCAGCTCGCAACAGAACTTGTTGCAGATTGTCGAAGCAGTCACCAAGATTGCGGGAGCGCCGTGCATTTCGCAGGGCGGCACATGGGATCCTCCCCAATCCCTCTGTCCTCGCCGGAGAAATCGAAGGAGTCAATGTTCCACTCCCATCGCCAGAGCCTCGCAATTTCCTCTTGCCAGACAAACTCGTCGAGACCCTTTCCTCCCCCAATCGATCGATTGGTGAAGGATTGCGCCCCTCGCTGACAAAACACCTTCCACTCCACCTTCTTCTTCGCGAAGCAGGGCCTGACACTCCTCCGCGATAGCAGTTGAGCTGCAACCCGGCTCATCCGCCTCTCCATAGGTTGGGATCGCCAGCGTCAAGCGCCGCGCAGTAGATCTCTTTGCCAGGCGGGCTAGCAGTAGCGAAGCCGGAGTCGAGGTCGGAGAAGGCGATGAAGCAGTCAGAGTTGAGCGGGTGGCTGAAGCAGTAGCGTCGGCTACGGAGAAATCCGCACATGGCGAAAACGTATACCGCACACCACCACCCGCGGGTGGGGTCGCAGCGCTGTGCTCGCCACGCACCTGTGGAACAGGGATGGGAGTCGGGACAGTGGAGGTCAGAAACGGGGCCCGCCGTGAGACCCTGACGCATGGCTTAATAGGATTGATAGTATACCCATACGAACGAGTTGCAACTTCTTTTTCGGAAGCTCATTTAAAAAGAACCTCCAGGTTAAGCGTGCTTGGCCTGGAGCAATTTGAGAATGGGTGACCGACCAAAAAGTGATACCGGGTGCGCGCACGAGTGAGAACAAAATACGCAGAAAAGACTAGTTCGCAGGGGTACGGGGGAAATCGCCATGGGAGCCCCTCGAGCTCCGCCCTACACGTGTCACCATCGCCCCTTCTCCGGCCTTTCACTAGTGGAAACGAGGTCTTTTGTTGATCCCGAAAATGGGCTTTAACACCGGTTCTTCTACGAACCGGTGTTAAAGGGGGGGCCGTACCAGCGTGGCCCCTGCGGCAAAAAAGGAGCCCCCCCTTTAACACCGGTTCGTGCCACGAACCGGTGTTAAAGGTCCCTGCAGCAGTGGCCCGCGCACCCCCCTCTTTAACACCGGTTCGTGGCATGAACCGGTGTTAAAGGGGGGGGCTATATAAGACACCACCCCAGCCCACACACACCCCACTCTTCCATTCTTTCACATTTTGGAGCCTAGCAAGAGGGTGTGAAGAGTGCTAGTTTGTGTTTTTTTCATATGCACTAGAGGTGTTCGGTGAAATGCCCGAGAGCTCAAAATAAGCTTTCTTGTTGCTCTTTCCGTCTCGGTCGAGGTCGGTAACTATAGTTTCATGTGTCATTGATGTACTATATATATAAATGGTCATCTCCCTATTATTTTTTGATATATACTACATATTAATGCAGATGAATCGGCAATGGATGTACGGTGACCGCCGCACTTCCGAGTACATTACGGGCCTCCAAAATTTCATCATTGTGGCTAATGCAAACCGTGGTCACAATGGTTTTATGTGCTGTCCGTGTGTTCACTGTCAGAACAAGAAAGACTACTCAAATACCAGAACCATTCACGCCCACCTGCTTCGATCTGGTTTCATGCCCAGCTATAATTGTTGGACCAAGCACGGAGATAAAGGGGTTATGATGGAAGACAACGAAGAAGAAGAGGATGATGAAAACTATCATAATATGTATCCTGAATATGATGATAATGCAACGGAGGTAGATAATGAAGATCAAGAGGGAGCAGATGGGCCCGCTGATGACGATCTTGGTCGGGCCATTACTGATGCAAAGGAAGAATGTGAAACTGAAAAGGAGAAGGAGAAGCTGGAGCAGATGTTAAAGGATCACAAAACATTGTTGTATCCAACTTGCGAAGATGGCCACAAAAAGCTAGGTGCCACACTGGATTTGCTGCAATGGAAGGCAGAGAATGGTGTGACTGACAGCGCATTTTCAAAGTTGTTGGTAAAAATGAAGAATCTTCTTCCAAGAAATAATGAGTTGCCCGACAGTACATACCAAGCAAAGAAGGTTGTCTGCCCTCTAGGATTAGACGTGCAGAAGATACATGCCTGCATTAATGACTGCATCCTCTACCGCGGTGAGAAGTACGAGAATTTGGATGCATGCCCGGTATGCACTGCACTGCGGTATAAGATCAGACGAGACGATCCTGGCGATGTTGAGGGCGAGGCCCCTAGGAAGAAGGTTCCCGCCAAGGTTATGTGGTATGCTCCTATAATACCACGGTTAAAACGTCTCTTCAGAAATAAAGAGCATGCCAAGTTGTTGCGATGGCACATGGAAGACCGTAAGAAAGACGCGATGTTGAGACACCCCGCTGATGGGTCACAGTGGAGAAAAGTCGAGCGAGAGTACCCGGACTTCGCACGTGACGCAAGGAACTTAAGGTTTGGTCTAAGTACAGATGGCATGAATCCTTTTGGTGAGCAGAGCTGCAGTCACAGCACCTGGCCTGTGACCCTATGTATCTATAACCTTCCTCCTTGGTTGTGTATGAAGAGGAAGTTCATTATGATGCCAGTGCTCATCTAAGGCCCGAGGCAACCCGGCAACGACATTGATGTGTACCTAAGGCCATTAGTTGAAGAACTTTTACAGCTGTGGGCCAAACCAGGTGTACGTATGTGGGATGAGCACAAAGGGGAGCCATTTGACCTACGAGCATTGCTTTTCGTAACCATCAATGATTGGCCTGCTCTTAGTAACATTTCAGGGCAGACAAACAAGGGATACAATGCATGCACACACTGTTTAGATGATACTGAAAGTGTATATTTGGATAAATGTAAGAAGGTTGTGTACCTAGGGTATCGCCGATTTCTTCCGAACCTGCATCCAGTAAAAAAGAAAGGCAAGCATTTCAAACGTCTGGCAGAACCCCGGAGGAAGCCTGTCCTCCGTACCGGTGAGGAGGTATTTGGTATGGTCAAGGACCTCGAAGTAATCTTTGGAAAAGGTCCTGGAAGTCTATCTGTTCCAATGATGATGCCGGACACGCGCCCATGTGGAAGAAGCAATCTATATTTTGGGACCTACCCTATTGGAAAGTCTTAGAGGTCCGCTCTTCAATCGACGTGATGCACGTGACGAAGAATGTTTGCGTGAACTTGCTAGGCTTTCTAGGAGTGTATGGGAAGACAAAAGATACACCGGAAGCACGACAGGACCAGCAACGTCTGAAGGCCCCTGAAGAGCCTATGCATCCTGAGAACGAGAAGGGTAAACGATGCCACTTAACTCCTGCCAGCTACGCTCTTACCAAAGCAGAGAAGGAAATCTTTTTTGAATGTCTGAGCAGTATCAAGGTCCCGTCTGGCTTCTCGTCGAATATAAAGGGAATAATAAATATGGCAGAGAAAAAATTCCAAAACCTGAAGTCTCATGACTGCCACGTGATTATGACACAATTGCTTCCGATTGCATTGAGCGGGCTTCTACCTGAAAATGTTCGAGTACCCATTGTGAAGCTATGTGCATTCCTCAATGCAATATCTCAGAAGGTAATCGATCCAGAAAGCCTACCAGGGTTACAAACAGATGTGACCCAATGTCTTGTCAGCTTTGAGTTGGTGTTCCCACCATCCTTCTTCAATATTATGACGCATCTCCTGGTTCACCTAGTAGAAGAGATTGCCATTCTCGGTCCTGTATTTCTACACAATATGTTCCCCTTTGAGAGGTACATGGGAGTCTTAAAGAAATATGTTCATAACCGTGCTAGGCCAGAAGGAAGCATCTCCAAGGGCTATGTAACAGAGGAGGTCATTGAGTTCTGTGTTGATTTTATTCCTGACCTTAAGGCGATTGGTGTTCCAGAATCACGACATGAGGGGAGACTGCGTGGAAAAGGCACCCTAGGATGTAAAGCAATGATATGTAGGGACGGGCATTCTCTCAATCAAGCACACTACACGGTTTTACAAAGATCTATCTTGGTTGCCCCGTATATCAATGAACACAAGAATTTAATACGCCTCAAACACCCGGAGCAGTCTGATGAATGGATTATAAGTGAACATATGGCGAGTTTTGGCGGCTGGCTGCAAAGACTTCTCACGAATAACACCACTGTTGGGGATCAGCTGTACTTGTTGGCCAGGACACCATCTTCGACTGTATGTACTTTCCAAGGGTACGAGATAAATGGGAATACATTTTACACGATAGGCCAAGATAAAAAGAGCACCAACCAAAACAGTGGTGTCCGCTTCGATGCAGCAGAAGACAATGGGCAAAAGACCACGTATTATGGGTTCATAGAGGAGATATGGGAACTTGACTATGGACCTAATTTTAAGGTCCCCTTGTTTCGATGCAAATGGGTCAAGCTAACAGGAGGAGGGGTTGAGGTAGACAAGAAGTACGGAATGACAACGGTGGATCTCAACAATCTTATGAAGAACTTAGACGAACCATTCGTCCTAGCCAATGATGTGGCTCAGGTTTTCTATGTGAAGGACATGTCCTCCAGACCAAAAAAAAGAAAAAATATGCAAACGAATACATCATATGATGAGCCAAAGCGTCACATAGTTCTTTCAGGGAAAAGAAACATCGTGGGAATCGAGGACAAGACAGACATGTCAGAAGATTATAATAAGTTTGATGAAATTCCGCCCTTCACAGTGAAAACTGACCCAAGCATTCCGTTAAGTAAAGAAGATGCTCCATGGTTACGTCTGAAGCGATCATAAGGAAGGACATATGCCAAGAAGTTCATGCTCATATTATGTAACTCTAGTTCATGTTTTTAATGGCCGCACGAAATAATGTCGACACTCACCCCTATTATTAGTGTTGACTCAGTGTTTTGTCCCGGTTGGTGTCTCCAACCGGGACTAAAGGTTCATCTTTAGTCCCGGTTGGTGTCTCCAACCGGGACTAAAGGTTCATCTCGCCATTTTTTCCTGCCATTTTTCTTCCCGCCATTTTTCTTCCCGCTAGTTCTTCCCTCCAGTTCTTCCCGCTAGTTCACTATATATATATGTAGGGGGTTGGCCTCCATTGTCATTGCACATCTCTAGACTCATATCTGCAACCTCATCACTCTTTCCCATGGCTTCCACCGTAGCACTAACCCCCAGGGAGGCGGAGGCGCTTTGCGCCTCGAACTACCCCTGCCCGCCGGGCTACTGTGTCCCCGTCGGCTGGATGCTGAGCGTCGGAGGCGTGCCGGTTCCTCCTGTCCCTCTAGGTGTCGTGCGCCGGATGGCCATCACGAACCACTACTACTTCGAGCTCACGCCAGAGCAGCGGAGGAATCCCAGATGGCATCCCGACTATTTCCCTACTTGGGAAGCCTTCTTCGTGGATCGGCATGAGAGGGCGCTCGCCAGGCACGAGGAGGACGGCCCACCTCCTCCTAACTTCAACGAGGCCGGCCGTCGGCTATGGTGGCGCGGTCGGACTCTCCAGAGCGTCATGGCCTATGACACTGCCACCGACTCTAACCCCCGTCTGCGCTACCCTCAAGTCCAGCCCACGCGCTACCCTCAAGTCCAGCCCACGCGTACTCTCCAGAGGTTCAATTACGGCAACCCCGACGACGACAGCGATGACGTCGGCGACGAGTACGACGACTACAATGGCGAGTATTACAGGTGTAGGCAGGAGCATGACTGAATCACTCCAATATTCCGAAACAAATTCGGCCGATTGTTACTTAATCTGGCCATGTATCTTAAATTTCAGTTCTTTTATGTATCTTAATTTTCAGTTCCAGTTCGGCCGATTGTTACTTAATCTGGCCATGTATCTTAATTTTCAGTTCTTTTATGTACCAACAGGGGGATCTGAAACCTTTCCATCCACCTCTGGTGAAAAAGACAAATTCCTACCGAATCGGCAGGAAGTGGGTCAGATATGAACTACAAGTACATGATACGATGCTCATGATTTTTTACAAAAATCATTTTTAGGTTCACAATATGCTATTTTATCAAAAAACAATGCAAGTTGAGCGAGGCTTGGTGAGATTCAAGTGTATACAAAAGATGCGACATTTAAATATCCAATCAATTCAAAAATGTTAATACAAAAGATGCGGCATTAAAATATGATTTGATCTAATAAAAATCATTTTTTAGATGCTTAATATTTCTTATGTTCAAAGTTTTAGGATTTAACAATTTATTTTTGTTTGAATTGAATAATCAAAATTTATATGTAAGTGTTTTAATTATTTTGAAAATTTTCATGTAAAGTAAATATAAAATGATTTACATGAATGGATAGATATTATTTTTCTGAAAATTATGATATATTATTCATATTTTTCTGAGTTGAAATGAAAAAGATATGAATTTTCTAAATTCATATCATATTTTTTGAATTAAAAATGCCCCTTTAATGCATGAAATAAATGCCCCCCCCCTTTAACACCGGTTCCAGCCAGGAACCGGTGTTAAAGGGTGGGGGCATTTATTTCGTTTCCCGCGCGCACCCCCCTTTAACACCGGTTCGTGGCTGGAACCGGTGTTAAAGGGGGGGGGTAATAAATGCGCGCGGGAAACGGATCCCCCCCCTTTAACACCGATTCGTGGCTGGAACCGGTGTTAAAGGGGGGGGTATTAAATGCCCGCCTTCTCCCCTTCCTCTCTCTTCCCCCACGAACCGGTTCGAAGCAGAGGAGCTCGCGCGTGCGCCGTCGCCTCCGTCGCCGCCTTGTGTCCATCGCCGCCCTATGCGCTGTCCGCCGCCGCCGCACGCCGCCGTCCCCCGCACCGGTTCTGCGCGCCGCCCGCGCCCCGCGCTTCCCCAGCCGCGCCAGCCGCCTCTCGCGCCTCCACCATACCGGCGCCCCGCCACCGGCCCGCGCTGCCAGCTGCCCCGCCACCGCCCGCCCGTAGAGGTAATTAGTACTAGCTAGTTTTTATTAGTATTTTATTTTGTTAGTTTTTGTGTTAGTTTAGTGTTAATTAGTTAGTATTAGTTATTTATTAGCAGTTTAGTGTATTAGTTAGTATCTTTTTTAGTAGTTAATTATTAGTAGTTAATTAGTTAGTATTACTTTAGTATCTTTTTTTGGGTTAGTTTAGTGTTAATTATTAGTAGTATTAGTTAGTATTTTATTTAGTTAATTAGTTAGTATTAGTTTAGGGTTATTTAGTGTAGTTTAGTGTACGGGGACGACCTCCCCTCTCGGCTGCAGGGGCGGCCTAGGTGGTGCGAGCTCCGGTGGTGGCCATGGCGGTATAGTATGCCATCGATGTCGGGGTATTAATTCACCTTCCCCTCCTTTCTTCCCCCTAGAGCAGCCAGATCGATCGAACACCGCCAGCCACGCGCAGAGAGAAGCGCCGCCGCCGCCCGCGAGCGTCTCGCCACCGCCACCGCCACCGCGCGCGCCGCGCGCAGAGAGCAGCCGCGCCGGCGCCGCGTCCTCGCCCTCGCCGCCACCGCCACCGCGCGCCAAGACCGCCACCGCAACCGCCACCGCCACCGCGCGCGCTGCGCGCGCAGAGAGCAGCCGCGCCGGAGCCCTCGCCCTCGCCGGAGCCGCCGCGATACGAAGTAGTTCCCCCATGTCGTCAGTCCAACAGGAGCAACCATTTCCCCACCAGTCTTGCTTGTCTTTTTTAATATAGTGTATCATTGCACATCTCACTAACATCGGGAAACTCGAAACTAAGATGGCATGTAATTATGGAGGGAGTAGTAGTATAGATAGGGTGTCAAGCGGGGCGGGTTCGCGGGCAACATAGTTTCATCCTGATTAGGGTTTCGACCCCTCGGAACTCGTTTAAAATGATCAAGCATCCTTAGGGTTTTAATGCACAACAGAGCCATCAAGCTACCGGCCCATCTCAGCGGCACGAAGAGCCTGCATTGGAAGCTGCCCGCGGCCCAGACTCTGCGCGGAAAAGCAGTGTGGCTTCCACGGAGAACGTGCAGCCCACGCTTGAAATGACGGGTCCTTGATACCCCGTGGATGAGATCACGGAGAGCGAACACGCTGAGCTGCATGTGAGATTAATGGGCTTATCCATTAAGGTGGCTGTCGGCTATGCCTTACCTCCTGTAGCTGGTGGAACTTACCACTGCCGACCGATTCCAGATGGCTATGCTATTGTCGGGGTGGATAAGGTTGTGAAGGAATATGAGGAAGCACAGCTTGACCATGCTACAGGTGAAGGGGAAACTCAACTCAAATTTGCAGTGAAAACAACCATTCTTTGGAAGAAGGAACACATTGTGCTTCCAAATTGGAGGTCACTGGCACCCCCGCCGTCTCCGCAGCGTCAGCAGTCTGAGCCGCTTCAGCTATCTCCTGCGCGGCAGCCATCTCCGGCGCGGCAGCCATCTCCGGCCCGTCAGCCATCTCCTGCGCGGCAGCCATCTTCGGCCCGTCAGCCATCTCCGGTGCTTCAGCCATCTCCTCAGCGTAAGCGGAAGAGCACTGCCACGAGGAGCATCAGTAGCACTGCCACAAAGAAATCCGCAGGAAACCGTACGCCAAAGAGTTCAAAAAACTACGTCCCGCAGCCTTCCGCCAAGCCATTGCCGGTTTTACCGTGGAATCGCAGTGACGAGGAGACCAATAGGATCTCGGAAGAACAGGTCAAGAAATTCTTTGCACCTAGACGGGCCGAGCCAAAGGAGAAAATAGATCCGGCGGTGGTGGAGAAGTTTTACAAAAATCTTTCGAAACCTGAAACCCCACTTGTGCCGGACTACGAGCGCCAGATTTTGAAGGCGGATGCAAGGCGCCGTAGGGAGACTGAAAGTAGCAGTCGTGAGGCACCCCAGAAAACAGTTCCCATGCTCGGAGAGCAGGAAAACCAATCATGTGCCCCGCTCCAAATGTTCGACACACGGGACGCTCCTCCCGTAAATGATTACGAGGCAGAGCTACAAAGAAAGGCCAATGAGATGGGGATGACTTACATTGCATACTTGAACGTCATGGGAGACAACTTGCCCAAATGTGATGCCAACCCCATACAGCCATGGAAGTATGGGAAGAATCTCGTCAAGAAAGAGGAACTCAAGACTCTACCAACAAAGATGCGAAAATTGCACAAGTGGTACCTTCATTTCTGCAAGACGAGAAAGTTAGAATGGATCACGGCGCATATAAGAGATGATATTTTCTTCTGCGGAGATGACGCGATCGACTTCAACATTCAAGACTTGCATTTTCTATTCAATCAGAAGGAACTCGACAAAGCTGCCATCAGCCTTTATTGTGTGTAAGTACTATTTCTATAATTTATATCTCATCTCATTCACTTTATTAATTGCATGTATATATATGCTCACCATATATGTATATACTATTATGCAGGAAAAAGGTTATGGAATGCATGAAAGGAGGTCCTTTTGACATTGGGTTCGTTGACCCAAATAGAGTTCATGAAGAAGTGGTAGAAACCAAACCCGGGCAAACAGAAGATTACTTGCTAACGTCTTTACTGAGACAACAAACCAAAAGGGAAATACTATTGTCTTACAACTTCTCGTGAGTACTGTTACCCTCTCTCTTGTACACATTCTATTTCAGCTTACTCGATGTTAAGTGTAACTGATGATGAGTTATGCGTGCGTAGGTTCCACTTTATTCTGCTAGTCATTCAACCCGACTCAGGAAAAGTCCTTGTCATGGACTCGTTACGAAAAGAAAAAGAGATATGGGCAAACTTTAGAGAGATGCTCCAGAGGTAATTTCAATCATATTATCGCACTAGATCGGCAACTTTCGTGACAATAAGTAATTAATTACTCCTTTATCCATTTTCTTTGTCGGACAGGGTTTGGAAAAGGTTCACGGGCAGGGCCGTGGGTGAATGGTCAGAAGAACTAAAATTTGTAGACCAAAATGTAAGTAATACTAGCTAGCTTCCAATTCCATTATATCATGCTTTATTGATTATTATTTTGATTGAACTCTCTATTCTCGTAAAGTGCGCGCATCAGGGACACGGCAATAACTTATGTGGGTACTATGTTTGCGAATTCATTCGCAACACGATATGTGCGACGGGCCAAGCCGCACTAGAACAACTTAGAGTAAGTAAACAAAGTCCACAACATTATTTTATTACCATCAATTGTGTTGAGTTTTATTCTTATATATATATTGACGGCCCATTCTTCATATATATTCAGATCGAACGGATGCGGGAACAACTCCTACCATTTGAACGCATACGAGCCATTCAAGAGGAATTGGCGGGGTTCATACTTGATGAGGTCGTCACGCCTGGCGGAGAACTCTTTAGATATCCACCAAAATGAACGATGACGATGTATGTGCCGATGACGATGTTTGTGTATAATAATAGTTGCTTAATTATTCATGTACTCGTATGTACCGATGACGATTTATGTGTATACCGCTCCCGATCGATTCCCCCTCGCTCCTCCCCCCCTCCCGCAGAAATACGCCCAGAACGGGGCAGAGGCAGAAGTCTGCCGCGGCAGAGATTTAGGTCGTTTTCCTGCCGCGGCAGGAAAACGGCCTAAATCTCTGCCGCGGCAGAAGAACCTTTAACACCGGTTCCGGATACGAACCGGTGTTAAAGCGGGGGGGGGGGGGGGGGGGGGGGGCTGAGGCCTGCGGCAGCCCCACGTGCGCCACCCTTTAACACCGGTTCGTATAAGAACCGGTGTTAAAGGGCCCCCCCTCTAGCACCGAACCCTCAACAGCGGTTGGGGAACCGCTGTTAGAGGGCCCTCCCAACCGGAGTTAAAGGGGGGGGGGGGGCTGCACTAGTGTTTGCATCAACTATGGATGCACATAACCGTTAAGCATGAGTACTAAGATTTTTAATATTGGTGAAACACCAATCCTGGTCCTCAGCTGCCATATGCAGTCACTATTCATCAAGGTCATTTCTAGACTTATTCCTCTCCGATATTGAAGCACGGTTTGATTAACAACGTGCTCTTTGAGGGCAACTCGTAGCTTAAGGAGGATGCCATGCCAGGTTCTTTACTGAATCTGCCAAAGAAGAAGAGTTTGGCTACAAGTGGAAAATATTCTAAAGTAAATATTAGAACAAACAGAGGCAATGCCAGGTTCCTTACTGAATCTGCCAAAGAAGAAGAATTTGGCTACAAGTGGAAAATATTCTTCTGAAGTAAATATTAGTAGAACAAACAATTATACTTGTATATATCATGGCTCCTCCGTATATGATTCCGAGTTGAATTTGTGATCTTTTGTACGATTTCGTTGTCGATCCGTAGTGGGATGTGACAAGAGTAGACACTCACCGCCACTGGCTCGGAGTAGGGCCGTTGTACTTAGCGTCAGGAGCCGGTGCTAATAAGACTATAAGAGGGAGAGGAGAGGCGGATCGGAGGAAGGACGACGTGGTGCGAGCGAGACGATCGAGTCCTCCAACAGGGTGAACACGATCTGCGCCGCTGACACCGCAGCCAAGGAGGGCAAGATCGGCGTCGCAGCGAAGGATAGTCGATCGTCACCGCGTCGGACTCGGAACAGCGTCGACATGGTGAGCAGGACGGGCGCCGCCGACGCCGCCGGAAAGGCCGGAGGAGAGACTCATCGCCTGATTGGACCCAGACCATTGAGTTCGTACCCCGTGGTGCCATTCGATGAGGACGAGAAGGAGACGGAGGCAAGGAGGAGGGCGTGGTGTTGGGGGTGGCTGCCGCGCGCCTCCTCGCTCTTCCCCCGGCCGGAACCTGAGCCCATCCGCGTCGGCGTGCCGCTGGACTACCTACAGCTACAGAGGCTTGAGGACAGGTTCGTTCGTGTGATCCAATTCGATTGATTGATTACGCACAATTTCAATATTTGCCGTCTCTTATTTTACTGATGATGATCCGTCTGTATGTTTTTGTTTTTGGTTAGCTTTCCGCATGTGCTGGGGCGCTTGGAACGCTTAGCTCGCCATCAAAAGATTGTGGAGGAATGCCTTGGGTGGTACAACACCATGCATCCGGTGATTTGTTCTTCCTTACTCGACTTTCCTGCCTCTGCCTGGCAATCTGGTCTTGAAATTTGGGCCTATATTTATTTTCGCCGCTCTGAATTAGACTCGCCGAAATGTGCTACTATACTAGTAGATAAAATCATTCGTTACTCCTTCAGACCATCAAATAGACTCGTTTTATTTTACTTCTCAGAACAATCTTTACTGCTTTCTGTTTTCGCTTCTGGCTACGGGCACCATCTTCAGACTTGATGCACTGCACCAACAATGTGATTCTGAATTTCGCTAGGTGCAATCAAACC
The DNA here is from genome assembly GCA_916181665.1 of Avena sativa. Lineage (NCBI taxonomy): Eukaryota > Viridiplantae > Streptophyta > Magnoliopsida > Poales > Poaceae > Avena > Avena sativa. The sequence continues at coordinate 355,881,489 of OV702295.1, forward strand.
TTAAGACTTCAGTCCGTAATGCATAAAGCTTTTTGGATTTGATGGTTGAAGTTTTCTTACTGCTAGTATTTGACCGTAAAATTATGCAAGTGGATTTTCATAAAAATAATATACTTCAGGTAATATGTTTAACTGATTTTGCTAAGCAATAATGATTATATTAAGTGTGGTTAAATTTGTGTTGAAGACTGTCGATATCTTCCAAAAATCACCAGTAAAATGTCAGGACGTAGCAACCACTAATTTAATTCAGTCGCTGGTGCCTTTTGGTTTTGTTTTACCTTGCTCCCTGTACCAATTTGTTTTACCTTACTGCTACCTGTACCGATTACTTCTTTTTCCTGATTAATTGATTGGATATTAGGATGATGAGTACGAACCTGCTCCTGGCGCCGTGACTGAAGGAAGCAGATTAGGCAGGGGCAAGTGCTGGACTCATGGCAACTTTGTGGCACGTCGGAAGCGCTCTGGCTGCTTCTCCTTCCTGCCCGCTCCTCGCACTCTCTTCTTTTTTGAGCAAACTAGAGGAAATAATAACAATGAAGTTGTCACATGCATGCCTCTAGGTATGTATCTACTTGACCCGATCCTTCTTTTGTCAGTGCAAGAGAACTCTGAACATCAAAGTGACAAATTCCTGTGTTTTCAGATGAACCAGTTACTGAAGCCTACGATTTCCATGGCCTCCGTTTCGGGTGGGGTACTCGTCGTGTTGGCAAGTGTACGTCCCTCTGCTCTTATCTCGTTTGCATCATGCACTGCACATTTGTTCTCCTACATAGTCTCTGACCTTGCATTTTTATTTTCTCCAGCGGACTGCATTTGCAAGACGTGCTACCGTCGACATCCTTACGCGATGAGCACATGCGTGTGTGAAGATAGCAAGGTGGAGCCAGTATGTGACATGTGCTATCCTCGCTGCTGTGTGATTCATCCACTCCAAGGAGGGTTCGCGATGGGATATAACACAAAACCTTTGCACGACTCTTTTCGCCCTGATCACCGTGGAAAGACTTGTTAATCCAGTACCAATGATGTTTAGGCCAGACAGCCTAGTGTTAAAGTGTATAAGTGGATTGCACTAGCCCTTTCCATCAGTCCGGACTTTGGTTGCGTTGACTAGTGCATGAAGCTTGACATGGTATCAGAGCCTAAGGTCTCGAGTTCGAGTCCTGACTTTCGCAATTTATCCTAAAATTGCTGTAGACCCCTCTGTGTCCACGTATAGGCCTCTTGAGTCATACGTGAGTTTCGCGCGCCGTCGCTCTCTTCCGATTGCACGTGCTGACTTCTCCCCGTCACATGTGAGAGGGGGTGTTGAAGTGTATAAGTGGATTGCACTAGTCCTTTCCATCAGTTCGGACTTTTGGTTGCGTTGGCTAGTGCATGGAGGTTAACACCTAGTAGTAGAATTGTACTATGTGCTTTGCCCGTTCGGGTTTGAATTTGAGAACTTGGCCAGCCATACATGTAGTTATTCTGTATCAAGTATGTTATCAAATGAAATAACACCGAAAATTCGCTCAGAAGGGAGGCAGAGGCAGCACATGAAGAAATCGCTGTACGATACTAGGATGTTCTTCATCGAAGACTGCACTTGATGGCAGTTTTACTTCACTTCAGAATTGAAACTAATGCGGAATTAATCATCAACTAAACGATAAGTTCAGTGTTGCCAAACACACGCAAAACGAGCCATCGGATCAGACTCCATCAGCTGTCGAGATGTCTTCTCCAATCTTCACACAGCTAGCTCCGCCGGGCCATCAACTCGTCCATCAGCCTTCCAACGTCACTGTAGGAAGACCCACCCTTCTCTAACGCGCTCCTCGCCTCCACACCCAGATCTCTGGCCTTCTTCTGTATCGCGACGCCTTCCTCGCTGCTGCCCATCAATCTCCCGATGGATTCAGCGATGACCTCGCCGGCGACCACCTCGTGGGCCTCGACGCCCGATGCGTAGTCCTTGGCGCCGATGCTGACACCCACCTTGAGCACCTCCACGACGAGCTTCTCGTTGAAGAACTGGTCTGCGTACCGTGGCCACGTGGCCATCGGAACACCGGCGCTCACGGCCTCCAGGGTCGAGTTCCATCCACAGTGCGTGACGAACCCGCCGATGGCCGGGTGGTTCAGGATGAGCATCTGCGGCGCCCAGCCTCGGATGATGAAGCCGCGGTCGCCGCGCGCCATCAGCTCAGCGAATCCCTCGGGCATCCACTCTGAAGATTCTGGGTCTGCGCGGCCAACCACCCACACGAAATTCTTGCCACAGAGTTCGAGGCCGCGAGCGAGCTCACGCAGCTCCGCCGGCGAGAAGCTGGTCAGCGTGCCGAAGGAGACGTACACCACCGAGCCAGGCTGCTTGGCGTCCATCCACCGGAGGCAACTGTCCGCTTCCGGCGAGGGCGCGCTGGTGCCTCTTCCGGACATGTCCATGCTGCCGAGCGCGACCGGCCCGACGAGCCACGCGCGGCGACCGAGCGTGGTCTTGTAGTGCTCGACGTAGTCTGGCTCCAGCTCGTGGAAGCTATTGATCACCTCGCCGAAGCTCCTCTGGTCATCGGCGTTGATGCTCTGGAACAGTTTCCAGTGGTCCGGCCTCTTCCTGGGATCCATCATCTGGCGCCGCTTCAGCACGACACGGTGCGGCAGCCCTGGCAGGGAAACGGGGGCGTCGGGGTCGTCGGAGGCGGTCTCCAACGGGTCGTTCCGCAGCATGCTGTCGCTGCAGGACCGCGCGAACATGCTGCTACCGTGGAACGCCAGGCGCGGGACGCCGTGCTCCGCGGCGGCGTCATTGGCCCAGTAGAAGAAACTGTCCGACACGACCGCGTCGGGGCGGTCGTCGGCCAAGAACCGGTCGAAGGGCTCTCGGAGCTGCGTCACCGCGTGATAGAACTTGTCCCGGTCGTCTTGGGAGGTAAGGGCCATGCCGTTCTCGACACCCGGCGGCAGGCCGACGTCAGGGAAAGGCACGACGGAGATATCGATCGCCGGGCAGTCGGTGCTGTGGCGGAGGGCGTCGTTGGCACGGTCGACGGCCGAGCGGATGATGGCGGCGTTGACGGGCGTGGTGAGTATGGTGCACCTGACGCCGCGGGAGGCGAAGAGCGCGGCCATGTCGGCTATCGGAATCAGGTGGCCGGGGGCTAGGAACGGGAAGAAGAGGATGTGCAACGGTGACTGCTGCTCATCTTCGACAGCCATGGCTAGCTGCGTGCCGAAGCTGGTCGTCTACGGCCTGGAGGAGAGTCAGGAATCAGGGGAGTACAAACCAGACCCGCAAGAGAGCCGTGGTTTGTTCCAAATCAGTTTGCCCCACTTACGACTCCACAAATCTCCACCTCAGTCCGTAGCAAATTTCAGTAAGAAGTTGACTGTAAGTGTAGCGTTGTTGGTGTATGTGTTTATATAAGTATGAAAGTTTGGGGCTCACGTTATCCAATCGAACCACGTTAAGTTGTTCATTTTTTTTAAAGATTATTAGGTGAAGTTGTTCCTGACTTTGTGATCTCCAACTTGATTGGGTTGCCGTCAAGACTTCGATACCTTCAAATGCAAGATTCCAAGCACAAATTACCTCATTTGTTTGACCGTCCAGTTAGAATATGCTAATGTCACAGGTCTGATGTGGCAACAAATCACAAAGATACGTCTGATGACCTCTGGCGATGAGTGGGACTAAGTGCGCGGAGGATCTCGATCGTGTCGAATAAGGGTTTGTCGAGGTCGTGTCTAATCATCTCCAATGCTGGATGGATTCACCGCGAGGATAGAACAACTCAGAGGGTGCCTATGACACTAACGTCAGTGGACAACTTCTAGGTTTGGATCTCTAGAAGCGACGTGAGTTGCCCCTTCAAAAAATCAAGCCGAGACCCAAGGGGAAGGGCGTCGGGGATCTCGCACCTCATGTCTGCATATGATACAATGCTTTGTCTTAAAGCAAACGGGGTACAATCTCATAATATACGAAACATTATTATCACTTATGAAACGGCTACAAGACAACTCATCAACCGAGCCATGTGTCCTACCTAGAAGGTGTTCAGGAGGCGGTGAAAGGAGTGATAAAGGTGCAGGCTAATGCATATGAAGAGAAGTGCCTAGGGCTTTCCAACCCGAAGGTGAATGCATAAAGGAAAGTTCCAAGGCATGCAAAAAAATTCTGAAATGCCTCATGGTTTGGGGTGACGCATTACTATCTCAAGGTAAAAAGGTGATTGCGCAAGCCATTCCAAGGGTGTTTTAAGTTGTTGTTTTATGTTTGTGATGATCTAACATGTATGGTGAGGAACTACTGTTGTGGTGTGGTTCAAGGCAACTAAAGAGGAAGACACATTGGCAGGCCCGAGAAAACAATACATGCTTCAAGGCTCACGAGGACTAGGATTCACAGACTTCTGTGTTTTTGACCGAGCATTCCTTGCTCAGCAAGCATGATGGTTGGTGACGAACCTAGAGAGCCTTTTGTGCGCATACTAAAGGAAAAATAGTACTCTAATGGCGAGTTGTAGGACACGGTCTTCACGGCAAATGCATCAGCACCGCAGCAGCGGATTCAACATGGGTTGGAGCTCCTCAAGAAGAGGATAAATATACGTAGGAAACGGTGAAAATATACGTATCGGCGATCTTGGGTGTCTCGGCTTCACTCCTACCGGCTGATACCGTGACAGTATAACTACATGTGCCGACGGGTCTCACAACTAATCGTCGAGGATGGTGTATCGATTGAAACCTTGTTGAGTTGTTATTTTGTGCGAGCTAGCACTCATGCTATAATGAAGATCAAGCCAATGACAAGAGGACAAGAAGATATTCTGGTGTGGGAACTATTCCGCTAAAACAGGTTCCAGTTTTTACGCTCGCACATGTTGATGTGTACCTTCAGCGCCAAGGTGATGCACCTAAACTCACGTTCGAGGAGGCCTTCTCGAAGCGTGATACACAAGAGATTCTAGCCGGAGCTTTTGAGACTCGAAGCTCGGTTCCTCACGGCAGAACCTATAGAGGTTCTAGCAACTATGAGTTGAACCGGGTTTGGCCACTCTTACCTCGGTTCGGCAAACTATTTATGTGCAAAGTAGCTGAGAAAACACAGAGCAGGGACAAGGGTTTAGGAGACAAAAGTTAAGATATTGATTTTGTTGATTGTTTGCATCTAATTTCAATCGATCATCACCTCTCACACATATACGAGGCGGCTGGTTTTCCCTTGTAAGGTAGGGTATCTCATACACGTTTATGATATCTACGCACTTCTATTCTTGTAGACATTTGTTGGGACTCCAAGTGCAGAGGTTTGTAGAAGAGCAACAAGTTTCCCTTAAGTGGATTACCCAAGGTTTATCAAACTCAGGGAGGAAGTGGTCAAAGGTATCCCTCTCAAGCAACCCTGCAATCAAGATACAAGAAGTCTCTTGTGTCCCCAACACACCCAATACACTTGTCAGGTGTATAGGTGCACTAGTTCGGCGAAGATATAGTGAAATACAAGCGGTAACGGTGCCAGAAAATAGCTTGACGGTGAGGTAAAGACTAAAGGAAAAAAGAAGGAAGAAAGCAAACATGCAACATATCTAGATGCAAACGGTGTTTCAGTGTTTAGAAACAAGGCCTAGGGATCATACTTTCACTAGTGAACACTCTCTCATATAAATATCTTCTCTTAACTATAATACTCTTAACTACTCTCCGGTTGGACACTCTAATCCAGGGAAGGGCCTTCCCCAATCTAGATAACTCCACACTGTCACCTTGAGCGCTAAATGGTTCCAATAAACACTACAATTTCATAAAGACATTCAACTCCAAATATAACTCATGCTAAATATGTATGTAGTCTAGCTTAAGTGCCACACACGGCGTGCACGTTGTCACTTTCACACACGTGGAGAAAAGCATAGATCTATTAAAGCACAATGAGTATTTATGTAGACTCTAGCCTAAGTGCCACCATGGCGTGCACGCTGTCACTTTCACACACATGGGGAGAGCAGAGATATATTGAAGAACTTGAGTAGCAAGGTAGATCTACTTGATTACAAAGCTCATGACCACAACAAGATCATGCATAGAGAGAGAGAGATGAACACATAGCTACCGGTAGAGCCCTTAGCCTTGAGGAAGAACTACTCCTTCCTCATCATGGGAATCGGCAACGGTGATGGAGATCGATGGAGATGGCTCCGGAGGCACTTCCCCGTCCCGGCAGGGTGCCGGAACAGAGACTTTTTGTCCCTCGAATCTCCCCTTCTGTGGTGGCGGTGCTGTGGAGGTTTTCGTGGATTTCCGCCAGATGATCTAGGGTTTTTCGGTCAGAGGCTTCTTATAGGCGGAGGAGGCGAGGTCGGTGGAGGGCTAGGGGGCCACACACCCTGTGGGCGCCACCAGGGCTTGCCCGCGCCTAGGAGGGTGCGGCCACCCTGGTGTCCTCCTCCACCTCTGCTTCGTGGTTCTGTGTTGCTCTGGGAAAAATAGGAAGATTGGCTTTTGTCCCGTCCAATTCCGAGAATATTGATTTTCTTCCTTTTCTGGAACCAAAAACAGAAGAAAACAGGCAACTGGCACTGTGGCATATTATTAATAGGTTAGTCCAGAAAAACATATAAAAACTCCTCAAAGTAAAGACAAAGCAAAGCAAAGTAGATACTAAACAAGCATGGAGCATCAAAAATTATAGATACGTTTCCGACGTATCAAGCATTCCCAAGCTTAACTCCTGCTCGTCCCGAGTAGGTAAGTGATAAAAAGAATAATATTTGAGGTGACATGCACCATCGCAATCAAGATGAAACCATTGTAAAGCATTGAAAGCTGGGATCAAAGAACTCTAAACATGAGCATGAAAGATGGAGTTCTAACAATAAGACAAAGAAACTATGCATGTAACATGAAAGGTTAAAAACAAAGATCATGAATAACATGCATTGAAAAACGTTTGTTTGTTTCACATACATAAAACATAGCATAGTGTCATTTAGCTTATCCCTCATGGAGTAGCAAATAGATGCATAGGACACCTTCAAAGATCATAAGAGTGACTATATACAAATAGCACAAGAACAATTAATAACAACAATATGCATCAATCCATAAGTTTTGGGACAATGCGCTGATACTTCAGAAATGTATCTATAATTTTTTATGCTTCATGCTTGTTTAGTATCTACTTTGCTTTGCTTTGTCTACACTTTGAGGTGTTTTTATATCTTTTCTGGAACTAACCTATTAACAAGTTGCCATAGTGCCAGTTGCCTGTTTTCTTCTGTTTTGGTTCCAGAAAGGCAGAAAATCAATATTCTCGGAATTGGACGGGACAAAAGCCAAAGTCAATATTTTACCGTGGGGGACACAAAGACAGAAGATGAGACGGAGGGATCCACAGGGCGGCCAGACCCCCCTAGGTGCGGGTGGGCCCACCCCGTGCCTGGGTAGGGTGTGGCCCCTTGGCTCGCCCCTTCGCCTATAAGAAGCCCCCGATGCAGAAACCTTAGGCACTCAATCAAAACTCCATGAAACCTTCTGTAGCCGCCGCCACCATCGTCCCTAGATCGGGGGATATGAAGTTCTTCACGGCACACTGCCCGAGAGGAGATCATCCCGGAGGCCTTCTTCTCCGGTAAGAAGCGTGAGTAGTTTCACCTTGGACTACGGGTCCATGTAGTAGCTAGATGGTTGTATATCCTCCTTGTTCTTTTATGTATAGATCTTGTGAGCTCCGTTCATGACCAAGATCTAATCTATTTATAATCATGCATGTTGTGTTTGCAGGGATCCGATGGATATTGAGATTACTATGTCATATTGATTAATGGTTTTGTCTTATGATTCTATCATGTCTGTGTTGTTTGTGATCTTGCATGCTCTCCGTTGTTAGTAGCTATCTTGGCCAAGTAGTTGCTAGTGACTCCAAGAGGGGGTATTTATGCTCGATAGTGGTTTCATTCCTCTAGTTTCCAAGGGAAGTGACAGAAATCTCTTCGGTTGTAGATGTGCTATTGCCACTAGGGACAAAACAAGAGTCTCTTGTTCACGGAACAAGTGTATTGTTTACCTTACACACTTTGCTTAAAGCAGTTGTCTGTTGCTTGCAACTTAATACTGGAGGGGGTTCGGATGATAACCTGAAGGTGGACTTCTAGTCATAGATGCAGTTGGATGGCGGTCTATGTATATTGTTGTATTGCCCAATCAAATCTCATAGGATCTTTTTGTCTAGTATTGCATTCTTATGCCATGCTCAGTTCCTGTCAATTGCCGTGCTGTAATTTGTTTATCCTTTATGCCATGTTGTTTATCTAAGGAGAGCCTAGTGAACTATGGACCCCCGGTCCAATCTTTACTATTGATACATCTTTCACTGTTACCTGTTTACTTGCTGCAAACCATTATCTTTCACACCATACGTTTAATCCTTTGTTACAACAAACCAGTGAGCTTGACAACCTCACTGATTCGTTGGGGCAAAATCTTGAGTTTGTGTTGTGCAGGTTTCCACGTTGCTTGCAATACCTTTGAGACCTTTTCTTCCTCCTACTGGTTCGATAACCTCGGTTTCTTACTGAGGTAAAACTTGCTGTTGTGCTCATCACACATTGCTCTTGGGGTTTCCAACGAAGCGTCCCACGGCAGTGCTGGGCGCCATCAAGCTCTTTCTGGCGCCGTTGCCGGGGAGGCTAAGGACGTCTTCACAAGGGGAGTCCTCCTCAACCTTTCTCTTTTCTTTGTTTTTAGTTTGCTTAGGCCTAGTTCTTTTGGCAGCTTAAAAAATAAGCTGCCCCTTCCCTAGCTTCTCTCATAAGCCGCTCAGCTTATCGGTTGGGGCTTCCAAACTAATTATCTCATAACTAATTGAGAAGCTTTGGCTAATAAGCCATGTGGCTTATGAGAGAAGTTGGGGAGGGGGCAGCTTATTTTTTATGCTGGCAAAATAACTGGCCCTTAGTTTCTCTTGTTTGCTTTTGTTTGCCTCTTTTTATAAAAAAATCCAAAAAAAATAGTTTAGTTTGGTTTGATTTTTCTTATAAAAAACACACAAAAAATTAGTTCCTACTCTAGTTTCCACCTTGTTCTAGCTCACCATGTTGCTCCCCAAGTTCACCCTGAAGGACCTTTCTATAGGTAGTGGCTCCATAATTGGGAAAGACAATATTGAAGAATTCTTTAATCATGTTAGCAAGCACGAGGATATTGAGGATAAATCTATAGCAGAATTTTCTCCTAATTATGAAATTGCTGCAGCTTCTTTAGTTCATATGTTGGAGGCTAGGTTTGTTAGCCTTAATCCCATGATGTAAATTATGTTCCTAAAACTAAAAGAAGAAAAGAATGCTGACAAGAGAGAGTTTATTCTTGAGACTTTACTCAAAGAGTTCCATGATGTTGCCAAGGAAGCCAAAAAGGTCTTTGAGCGTTTTAATATGCTAGGCTCATGTGTAGATGTTGTGGGTACTTTAGATAAAACCAAGCCTAAAGATGAATTTAAGATACACATACCCTTTAAGCTTGTTGGGATGCATGAGGCCTTTGAAAAGAATTTTGATTGGATTGTTCCTAAAAATCCTTTTGATGAAAGTAGTAAACCAAAGAGAAATGAGAAGGGATCCTGCAAGACTCATTTGGATGAGATACCTCTCATAGTTGAAGATTTTGCAAGTATTGATCTCAATTCCTCATTTGAAAATACTTGATTTCTTGCTTCTTGTGCCTAACTTAAAGGCGTTAAAGAAAAGTACTTATTGGGAGATAACCCAAGAGTTTTCTTGAGTCTTGTAAGTTATTACTTCAGTATTGACCTCTCCTTATCCTTTTTGTTTGCTTTTTGTGCCAAGAATGACCTCTAATGAGAGAGAAGTAAGATTTGGTGAGTTGTTGTCCCAAAACAGATTCCTGTCCTCCACCATAAACATTTGTGAGGAGTCTCTGTAAGTCGGATTGATCTGAAAATTTACTAATAAATCCCCCAGTATGTTAGCTAACTTTAGTTAGTTCAATACTTTTTGATTTGAGCAATAGAAGATTCTCGAAAAAATCGATTTCTACCTGTTGGTCTGTTTTGACAGATTTCTGCCATTATTTGCATTTGCTTCCTATTGATTTCTTTTGGAGTTCTATTTTGGGGAATTGAGCTTTTTTAAGGAGTTGCTACAGTATCTTGTGTTTTTAGTGAAAAGTTTTGCTGTTCAAAAGCTAAACCCAAAGGTCTATTATCTTTTTAATACACTAATGTTGCTAATGAAGATTGTGTGAAGTTTTGTATGAAGGAGAAATTTCAGGTGTAGAGAGATAATGATGTAATAAGATGAAGAATGGACAAAAAATCAAGCTCGGGGATGCCACCCCGGTGTCACCCCAAGAAATATCCAAGAGGTACAAGCATCAAAGCTTGGGGATGCCCAAGGCATCCCCTTCTTCATCAATAAAAAGCTCAGGTCTATCTAGACACTTCGTTTTCATTGTTTCATGCACTGTTGTGTTGTTCATGGAGTGTCTTAGTTTTCGTTTGATTTGCTTAGTTTGTTTAGTTTGCTTTAATAAAGTAGTTTGGGTACCCATTATCGCTGTGTTATTTCAAATAAGTTGCTTGGTGTTGGAAAGGAGTAGAAAGTTCTTGCTTGATAAGTGCAAGAGGAGCTTGCATTGACTGTGACTTAGACTTTAGCATGACATGCTAGGTGTTGTTCTGACCTTATGCTTAGTGATTATTTCTGTAGCAATTCTTGCTCCAAACAATTGGGATTGCTTAGTGTGCCTTGAAGGAATTATGCATTGTTTTAGCATACAAAAGCATAGTATTATGGTATTCTCCTTTGATGCTTTGTTTGGGTTGACTTGACACATGCTCACACCATGTTATGACTATAAACAAGTCACCATAGCTTCTATGATCATTTAGTCCTTGACTTGTAGTACCACTCTATGCTTTGATTAGTAATGTTTTGTTGCTCTACATGATTATGACCATTATTGCTCTCTTAGTTGGTTGCTCCCAGTCTTTTGCTAGCCTCCACTTGTATGAGTAAGCTCTACTCATGCTTCCAATTCCCAAGAAACCAAGTTTTTCCAAAGTGTCCACTATAAATTCCTATGCATGGTGTGTTACACCATTCCAAGTATATTCTTGTTTTCAGCTATCTTCCAATTAAAAAAGTATTTTGTTATGTGAAAACTTAGTGATTAAAGCCCTCACAAACTTGATGGCACACTTTATATTCTTTTCCCCTAATAAACTTGAACCATTGTGTCTTCTATGTTGTATATGATTGCACTTATACGTTGGAATTAGCAGAACCGTCCTGTCACGGGGAACGTTTTCAACATTGCACTTGTACTTTGTACACCGTTGATATCATGCTCTTTTTTCTATGGATGTCACCGGTGTGAAATAAAGAGGGAGCTTGTAAGTCCATGGAGTTATGAATTTTGTGTTATAGAAACGCCTGGGCCGCTAGCCTAAGCCATGCCTAATCATGGTGGAAACTTGCAGCATCACCATAATGAGCATTCTATGAAGCATCCTCAATAAAATTCTATGCACATCGTAAATAAAAATATCACTCAGATGCACATTGTCTGCTTGCCTTGTCATTTTGGTTATGGGATAGCTCATGTACCATGTGCAAGGGGTACCCCGTTGGCGGTTCTCTATGATACGCATGTACTTACTATGACAAGAACTTACATGTGACTGAAGTTGAGAAGAATGAGGTGTGGCCCTCATATTCAAGGGACTTGAGATTTCCAACTTATACTTTGTCAAGCATATGCTCCATAGTTTTTTCACTTTAACCTTAATCACTTCAAGATGCTTATGATAGGGGCAATGAGGGTTGAAAGCTAACAAGTACCATAATTTTTGGAAGCTCTTTTTGAAACTTGAAATCCCCGCTTCCCTTTATGAAGGGCCTTTCTTCCACCATTATTTGAGTCTCCACCTTCTACCTTTAGGCACCATTGAGAGAGCATAGCTGTCATTCTTAGTTCTATGTGTAGTATCCCAAAACTTATTGATTGATGCATAGTGTGATATTACTTGTTCTTGTGCTTTTTGTATCTAGTCACTCTTATGAACTTTGAAGGTGTCCTTTGCATCTATTTGCTACTCTTTAGGGACAAGATGAATGCCACTATGCCAAATTGTTTTGTATATGAAACAAACAAACATTTTTCAATGCATGTTATTCATGATCTTTGTTTGTAGCCTTTCATGTTGCATGCATAGTTACTTTGTCTTATTGTTATAACTCCATCTTTCATGCACATGTTTAGAGTTCTTTGATCCCAGCTTTCAATGCTTGCAAATGGTTTGATCTTGGTTTTGATGGTGCATGTCACCTCAAAAATTATTCTTTTATCACTTACCTACTCGAGGACGAGCAGGAGTTAAGCTTGGGGATGCTTGATATGTCGGAAACGTATCTATAATTTTTGATGCTCTATCCTTGTTTAGTATCTACTTTGCTTTGCTTTGTCTACACTTTGAGGTGTTTTTACATATTTTCTGGAACTAACCTATTAACAAGTTGCAATAGTGCCAGTTGCCTGTTTTCTTCTGTTTTTGGTTCTAGAAAGGCAGAAAATCAATTTTCTCGGAATTGGACGGGACAAAAGCCAAAGTCAATATTTTACCGTGGGGGACACGAAGCCAGAAGACGAGACGGAGGGGCGTCACAGGGCGGCCAGACCCCCTAGGCATGGGTGGGCCCACCCCGCGCCTGGGTAGGGTGTGGCCTCCCTGGATCGCCCCATCGCCTATAAGAAGCCCCTGATGCAGAAACACTAGGCATCCGATCAAAACTCCACGAAACCTTCTATAGCCGCCGCCACCATCGTCCCTAGATCGAGGGGATCTGAAGTTCTTCCCGACACCCTGCCAGAGGGGAGATCATCCTGGAGGCCTTCTTCTCCGGTATGAAGCGTGAGTAGTTCCACCTTGGACTACGGGTCCATGTAGTAGCTAGATGGTTGTATCTCCTCATTGTGCTTTCATGTATAGATCTTGTGGGCTCCGTTCATGATCAAGATCTAATCTATTTGTAATCATGCATGTCGTGTTTGCGGGGATCCGATGGATATTGAGATTACTATGTCAGATTGATTAATGGTTTTGTCTTATGATTCTATCATGTCTATGTTGTTTGTGATCTTGCATGCTCTCCGTTGTTAGTAGCTATCTTGGCCAAGTTGTTGCTAGTGACTCCAAGAGGGGGTATTTATGCTCGATAGTGGTTTCATTCCTCTAGTTTCCAAGGAAAGTGACAGAAATCTCTTCGGTTGTAGATGTGATGTTGCCACTAGGGAGAAAACAACGGTCTCTTGTTCATGGAACAAGTGGATTGTTTACCTTACACACTTTGCTTAAAGCAGTTGTATGTTGCTTGCAACTTAATACTAGAGGGGGTTCGGATGATAACCTGAAGGTGGACTTCTAGTCATAGATGTTGTTGGATGACGGTCTATGTATATTGTTGTATTGCCCAATCGAATCTCATAGGATCTTTTTTTCTAGTATTGCATTGTTATGCCATGCTCAGTTCCTGTCAATTGCCCTGCTGTAATTTGTTTACCCTTCATGCAATGTTGTTTATATAAGGAGAGGACCTCTAGTGAACTATGGACCCCGGTCCAATCTTTACCATTGATACATATTCCACTGTTACCTGTTTACTTGCTGCAAACCATTATCTTCCACACCATACGTTTAATCCTTTGTTACAGCAAACCGGTGATGTTGACAACCTCACTGATTCATTGAGGCAAAGTCTTGAGTTTGTGTTGTGCAGGTTTCCACGTTGCTTGCAACACCTTTGAGACGTTTCCTTCCTCCTACTGGTTCGATAACCTCGGTTTCTTACTGAGGGAAAACTTGGCGTTGTGCTCATCACACCTTGCTCTTGGGGTTTTCAACGAAGCGTCCCACGACAGTGTTGGGCGCCATCATGCACACAGAACTAAGAATGACAACTATGCTCTCTTAATTGGTGCCTAACGGTAGAAGGTGGAGACTCAATATAATGGTGGAATAAAGGCCCTTCATAAAGGGAAGCAGGGATTTCAAGTGTCATAAAGAGCTTCGAAAAATTATGGTACTTTTTAGCTTTCAGCTCTCATTGCCCCTATCATAAGCATCTTGAAGTGATTAAGGTTAAAGTGAACAAACTATGGGGTATATGCTTGGCAAAGTATAAGTTGGCAATCTCATGTCCCTTGAATACGAGGTCCGCTCCTCATGCTACTCAACTTTAGTTACCTGTAAGTTCTTGTCATAGTAAGTACATGTGTATCATAGAGAACCGCCAATGGGGTACCCCTTGCACATGATACAAGAGCTATCCCATAATCAAAATGACAAGGCAAGCAGACAATGAGCATCTCAGCAATCTTCTTATTTACCATGAGAATATGGTGCTTTTTTCTCTCTTTCCTCTTTTCAATATGTATCTTTTTTGTAAGAAGAAAGCTTCATAGATGTCATTATGGTGATATTTCAAGTTACCACCATGATTAGGGATGGCTTAGGCTAGCGGCTCAGTCGTTTCTCTAACACACGTACATAAATCCATGGACTTACAAGCTCCCCTTTCATTTTACATCGACGACATCCATAGACAAAAGAGCATGATATCAACTGTGTACAAAGTACAAGTGCAATGTTGAAATCGTTCCTCATGACAGCACGGTTCTGCTAATTCCAACGTATAAGTGCAAGCATATACAACATAGATGACACAATGGTTCAAGTTTATTAGGGGCAAGAAAAATAAAGTGCGCCGTCAAGTTTGTGAGAGCTTTAATCACTAAGTTTTCATATAACAAAAAGACTTTTTAATTGGAAGATAGATTAAAAAAAGAATATACTTGGAATGGTGTAACACACCATGCATAGGAATTTATAGTTGACACTTTGGAATAACTTGGTTTCTTGGGAGTTGGATGCATGAGTATAGCTTACTCATACAAGTGGAGGCTAGCAAAAGACTGGGAGCGACCAACTAAGAGAGCAATAATGGTCATAATCATGCAAAGCGACAAAACATTACTAATCAAAGCATAAAGTGGTACCACAAGTCAAAAAATAAATTACCATTGAGGCTAAGGAGACTTTTTCATAGTCATAACATGGTGTGAGCATGTGTCAAGTCAACCCAAATAAAGCATCAAAGGAGAATACCACAATACTATACTTTTGTATGCTAAAACAACGCATGATTCCTTCAAGGCACATTAAGCAATCCTAATTGTTTGGAACAAGTCATGCTACAACAATAATCACTAAGCATAAGGTCAAAACAACATATAGCATGACATGATAAAGTCTAAGTCACATTCAAAACAAGCTCCCTTTTGTACCACTATAAGCATGAAGCTTTCTACTCTTTCCAACACCAAACAACTTATTTGAAACAACTCACAAAGATAATAATCAGTAAAGATCAGTGAGCTTGTCTCACAAATCCACAAATAAGAACTAAAAAGTTCTAAGCTGAAAGCACAAGAAAACTAAGGCTAAACATAGTGCTAGCAAAAGAGAACACTCACAGAACAATAAGAATGAAAACTAGAGTGTTTTTGGCAATGAAAACAGAGTGTGTCTCTATCCAAAAGAAGTGTGTTGTGATCCAACCAACTTTAATCAAGCAAACTAAGCAAACAAAAACCAAAAACGAAGAAGCACCCTCGACCCGTCCCTGACCCCCGCGTCGCCCGTCCTAGGCGACACGGGGGGGGGGGGGGGAGAACCCCGTCGTCGTCCCAGCGCCTCCTCCCTCTCTCCCCCACCTCCCTGCCGCCGCCAGAGGTCCCGCCGGCAAATCCCGGGCGGTGACGGCGGCGGCGGGGCTCTCTCCGTGCGCGCGGGCAGCTCCGGTTCTGGCGGCGGCGGCGCGTGCTCCGACACGGAGGCGGCAGCGAGGTGTCGTGGTTCCTGGCGGCGGACACGAGTCCGACGGTGGCTGAGCTGTGCGGCCTCCCCGGCGGCGGAGGCGCCCCTGCTGCAGCAGGTGGCAGCTGTGGGCTCGTCCGGGCCTAGATGGGCTTGGGCGGGCCTGCAGTTTGGGGCCCTGCAGTAGGCAAGCGTGGTGGAGCCTGGTGGCGCTGGCTTCTAGGTACCGTGGCGGTGCCGGCGGCCGGCCAGGCGCCGGTGGGTTGGATCCCCTCCGTCCAGCCCCCGTTCTTCGGGTGAACGAGGTGGGACGATGACAATCACATCCTGCCCCGCCATTGGCATCTCCGGCTCGCCTCTTGTCGGTGTTGGTTCCAAAAGACGGCTCCTTGCTGCACGTGCTTTGGGGTTGGAGTCGACGGCAGGGCCGGGAGAAATCCTCGCGTGATGCTGACGACGGCGATGCCCGTGGGCGCCGTCACCTTCTTGGAGGCGTCGTCATGGTGCTGCTTGTGCCTCCCCACGTCGATCACCGGGGGAAACCTTGATTCGGTCTATAGATTGCACGGCGGCGATGCATCTGTGTCGTTCCCTTGTTGGAGGCACTACTCAGGTGATTTGATTAGTCCTCGGTGCGCTAGCTAGAGTTTGGCCTTGGATGCCGCCTAGAGCTTGGGCTTCCGGGGTGCTATGTACGCCGTTGTTGGTTCTCCCTTGTCGACGCCTCCTACAGTCGGGCTCGGTCCCGCCGTTTCGCTCGCCAACTTGGGCGCTATGGGCGACGGTGCATTGGCTTGTGTCTTCCTGAGTTAAATCGGTCTTGTGTGGTTCCTTCCTTCGGTTGTGACGCAGCCTAGAAGCTCGGTGTGTCATCCCCTTGCCATGCTTGGTTGGAGGTGGCTCAAGGAGAGTCTTTGTTGTGTGATTGGTGTAGTTGTGTTGTTTCCGTGTGGCGTTGTGTTTGTATCTTGTAGCCTTTTGGCGTGATTTCGACCATCTTGGTCTCTTCTTCTATGAAACCGATACACCTCCCAGGGTGTATCCTTGAAAAAACCAAAAACGAAAACTAAGACGCTCCAAGAACAACACAACTATGCATAAAACAATAAAAACGAAGTGTCTAGACATACATGAGCTTTTTATTGATGAAGAAGGGGATGCCTTGGGCATCCCCAAGATTTGACGCTTGTACCTATTGAATATTTCTTGGGGTGACATGGGGTGGCATCCCCAAGCTTGATCTTTTGTCCATCTCATTACATCATTCTTTCTCTACACCTGAAAATTTTCCTTCATACAAAACTTCACACAATCTTCATTAGCAACATTAGTGTGTTCAAAAGATAATAGACCCTTGGGTTTTAGTTTTAGAACAGCAAAACTTTCACTAAAAACACAATCTACTGTATCAATTCCCTCAGAAAGCTCAATTTCCCAAAAAGAACCCAAAAAAGGAATCAATAAGTAGCGAATGCAAATAATGATAGAAATCTATCAAAATAGACCAGTAGGTAGAAACCGATTTTTCGAAGACCTTCTGTTGCTCAAATCAAAAAGTGTTGAACTAAGGAAAGTTAGTTAACATATTGGGGGATTTATTCACAAAATATCAGCTCAATCCGACTTACAGAGATTCCTCACGAATTTTTACGCTGGAGCTCAAAAATCTGTTTCGGGACAGCAACTCTCCAAATCTTACTTCCATCTCATTAGAGGTTATTCTTGGCACAAAAAGCAAACAAAAATGATAAGGAGAGGTCATTACTGAAGTAATAACTTTCAAGACTCAAGAAAAGTCTTGGGTTATCTCCCAACAAGTTCTTTTTTTAACGCCTTTAAGTTAGGCATGATAGTTTGAGAAGATGCTCACATAAGAAATATGAATTGAAGTAAAAGAGAGCATCAATAAGCAAATTCAAAACACATTTAAGTCTAACCCACTTCCTATGCATAGGAATCTTGTAAAGAAACAAGTCATTAAAGAACAAAGCAACAAGCATAGGAAAGCAAAACAAGTGCAACTTCAAAATTTTCAACATAAAGAGGGGAAACTTAATATTTTTGAGATGCATAAGACCATGTTTCCCTCTCTCATAATAACTTTCAGTAGCAACATGAATAAAATTAACAATATAACCATCACATAAAACTTTATTATCATGATCCACATGCATAAAATAATTATTACTCTCCACATAAGCTCATTCTTATTAGTTGTAGTGGGAGCAAATTCAACAAAATAGCTATCATTACTATTCTCATCACCATAGTCATCAAATATAGGAGGCATATTGTAATCACAATCAATTTTTTCCTCAATAGTAGGTGGACTGAAAATATCATACTCATCATTGTAGTCATCATATATTGGAGGTTTGGTATCATCATAAGCAATAGAATAACTATCTTCCAAAGCTGGGGGACTAAAAAGATCATTTTCATAAAAACTAGCTTCCCCAAGCTTAGAATTTTCCATAGAATTTGCAATAATGGTGTCCAAATAATTCATACTAATAACATTGCAATTAGCATGCAAATAAAGTTCCATAGGTTTTTAAATTTTCTCTTCAAACACTTCATGTCCTAACTCAAGATAGATACTATAAAGTTCTCTAATTCTTTTATTGTTTTCCATTAATCCTAACTAGTGAAAACAAGAAACAGAAAGACAAAATTGTAGAATCTAAAGGAAATAACTTCGAGCACTCACACCGGAGGATGTGAATACCTTTTACCTTACCTCCCTGGCAACGACGCCAGAAAATAGCTTTCTGGCTTGTTGTTGCCGTGGGGTAACATTTGTGAGTGCCTTTTACCTTTCCTCCCCGGCAACGGCGCCAGAAAAAACTTTGATGGAGCTTGACGTGGAGGAAAGGTAAAAGCCCCAAAACCTCCCCGGCAACGGCGCCAGAAAACAGCTTGATGTCTACGCACTTCTATTCTTCTAGACAGTTGTTGGGCCTCCAAGTCCAGAGGTTTGTAGAAGAGCAGCAAGTTTCCCTTAAGTGGATTACCCAAGGTTTATTGAACTCAGGGAGGAAGTGGTCAAAGGTATACCTCTCAAGCAACCCTGCAATCAAGATACAAGAAGTCTCTTGTGTCCCCAACACACCCAATACACTTGTCAGGTGTATAGGTGCACTAGTTCAGCGAAGAGATAGTGAAATGCAAGCGGTAACGGTGCCAGAAAATAGCTTGACGGTGAGGTAAAGACTAAAGGAAAAAATAAGGAAGCAAGCAAACATGCAACATATCTAGATGAAAACAGTGTTTGAAAGTTTAGAAACAAGGCCTAGGAATCATACTTTCACTAGTAAACACTCTGTCATATAAATATCTTCTCTTAACGATACTACTCTTAAATACTCTCCGGTTGGACACTCTAATCCACGGTAGGGCCTTCCCCAATCTAGATAACCCCACACTGTCACCTTGGGCGCTAAATGGTTCCAACAAACACCATAATTTCATAAAGACATCCAACTCCAAATATAGCTCATGATAAATATGTATGTAGTCTAGCTTAAGTGCCACACACGAAGTGCACGCTGTCACTTTCACACACGTGGGGAAAAGCATAGATCTATTAAAGCACAATGAGTATTTATGTAGACTCTAGCCTAAGTTCCACCATGGCGTGCATGCTGTCACTTTCACACACATGGGGAGAGCATATATCTATTGAAGCACTTGAGTATCAAGGTAGATCTACTTGATTACAAAGCTCATGACCACAGCAAGATCATGCATAAAGAGAGATGAACACATAACTACCGGTAGAGCCCTTAGCCTTGAGGAAGAACTACTCCCTCCTCATCATGGAAATCAGCAACGGTGATGGAGATGGCGATGGAGATCGATGGAGATGGCTCCGGGGGCACTTCCCCATCCCGGCAAGGTGCCGGAACAGAGACTTTCTGTCCCTCGAATCTCCCCTTTGGTGGCGGCTGCGCTGCGAAGGTTTTCGTGGATTTCCGCCAGATGATCTAGGGGTTTTGGGTCGAAGGCTTCTTATAGGCGGAGGAGGCAAGGTCGATGGAGGGCCAGGGGCCCACACCCCCTGTGGGCGCCACCAGGGCTTGCCCGCGCCTAGGAGGGTGCGGCCACCCTGGTGTCCTCCTCCACCTCTGCTTCGTGGTTCCGTGTTGCTTCGGGAAAAATAGGAAGATTGGCTTTTGTCCCGTCCAATTCCGACAATATTAATTTTCTGCCTTTTTTGAACTAAAAACAGAAGAAAACATGCAACTTGCACTATGGCATCTTATTAATAGGTTAGTCCAGAAAAACATATAAAAAATACCTGAAAGTAAAGACAAAGCAAAGCAAAGTAGATACTAAACAAGCATGGAGCATCAAAAATTATAGATACCTTTCTGATGTATCAGTTTACAAGTAGGAATCAAACTCCTATCTCTAGACCTAAACTAGGTAACTTCGCCTCTGGCTTCATATTGGAACCGTACCCAAGTGTTCGTCTGTCGTCTCCTGCGTCGATCCCCATTGACTCTTCTGTGTTGGGGCAAATCTTTCCTTCGTCTTCTGGACATCATAGGTGCACCTCCCTGGGTTTGTAGGTATAAACCGGTACTAACTAGGACTTCATGAAGTTTTTCCCGTGTCACGGACCATTATTTTCATATCTAAACTAACAAGCAGCCGATCCGGCTTTCATATGGCGGTATAGTATCACCTCCCATTGCGTGTCCTAGAAAAACTTCTAGATCTTCTAGCTCCCTCCCTTGCTGCTGGTTGACCTGCTCACTGACTCGATCATGATTCGGCCTTAAGGCTAAACGCGTCTACTAAGCCCATCTTCGAAAACATGCCTTCATCATCTTTGGAACCTAGTTCTTATGTGAGAGACTATGTTTTTAAAGTTTGTGTCAATCATGGTGTTCATCTATAATATTTTCTTATCACCCATTTTCTCGCATAGATGTGAAGGATATACATGCTTGATATCATTTCTAGTTTCTATCTTATTAGTTAATTATATTGCGCACTTGTATGCAAAGATATGTTTTGTTGTGTATATCTTGTTTCCTTTGTATACTACCGGATTCTAGGAATATAGGGGGAGCTCCATGTCCAAATGTTGTGTATTTGCATTTGAAAGCAAAGTCTAAATAATGCACAAATTTAGGGGGAGACCCTTGTATCTCTATAGAACTCATTGCATTTATTTGATTTATGTACCCTCTTGTAAGCTCTAGTCATTATGTCATCAACCACCAAAAACGGGGAGACAACTCCATCCCTAAGTAAGTTTTGGTGTTGATGACATGTGATTATGGAACTAATATTTTTATTAAGTTCCATGCTAGGTTTTGTACAAGAGGGGAAGGTTCTAGATGGTTGTCGACCCCCTCGCCCTAATTATAAAAAGGGAAAAAAGAAGCTTAAAGGTTTATTTTTCGGTTTCTCTTATGCTTCTTGCGTCGTAGAAAAATCTGCACTATTAAGAGGGGACTCTCTTTGAACTCTTTGGGGATGATACTTCTTCATATACCTTGTTTTGCACCTATCTCATGTTCAAAGTTTTGCCATACAATCACATCTTTAGCCTTCTTTGTCTTCAACCCTGTTTTTGCCTTTTTGTCTGGCAAATCCATGCTAAGTCTGGGTGAGCATTGTTTTGAGCATGACCTTTGCGCATCCAGTCTGGGCTCTCGCAAATCTGAGTCGTAGAGATTGGATTTTGGGACACTATAATCTCTTGTTCTTCCTCAAACCAACCAACGCTCCTATTGACTTTGTTCCACCATTGCTACACCTCCAAAGCTTGATTCCTCTAGTAAAATCCACATATCTTTGTGGGAATCAAAATAGAAGCTCTAAATCTACACTTTCACCTGAACAGATCAACAACTCGAACTGTAACTTAGATAGGTTCAGGTCCTCACGATGTACTCGCTCACTGTCTACATGAGGCCTCTCGTGTAGTTTAATTAATATATTTTATTCATAATTTTTTATTATTAAGATTATACATATGTGATATTATAAATGTTGATATTTTTCTTAAAACATGATTAAAATTTACTTTGTTTTACTTTAAATAATGTTTGTACTATTATTTTATTTGCGAAAGTGAGGGAGTATCAGTGAGACGACTACGCCAAGCGAGAACATATCCCCTGCACCAACTGCAACCATGTGTCTTGGGCCATCCCATGCACAATATATGGTCAAGATGGGTTGACTGATATCATATTTATAAAAAGAACCTCATGTTTCGTAAAAATTGATCGACACTCTACTTTATCGGGATTTGACTATAAAATTATGTTTCTATATAAAACTGTGTCCCATAGAATTAGAGATATGAACTCATCTAGTTTAAACAATTTTCTTATGACCTGAACTTTGGGTAGATTTTCTGAACTTTAGCTTAACCAAAACCGAATAAAACCATGAGAAACTTGACAAAACAATGTGAAACTCAGATGAGAAGGACTGCGGGTTGATAATGACAAAACTATAGGACCGTTTTAGAAATCTTGCAGCACACAGAAGTCCACCGAATCAGACTACGGGTTGATTTATGTAGACAACAAGGTTGTGTGTGCAAAGATGCTACTACCCAGCTTGTGTCCGTCTTTTGCCGTTGCAGTTTCATCAATCACATGTGCAGCCGGTGCATAGACTCAGCTGGTGCAAGGGATATGTTCTGTGTGCGGCGAGCCGACCACTACCCCTGGGTGCTATTCTCGTCCTCACGAGAGCGATGGACAACTGATTATGCGTGCCATGTGTTACAATCGCGACAAGAAGATAACGAAGAACGAAAACGAAAAACACAGCAAGGAGACACAGATTTAACGTGGAAAACCTCTCCAACAAAGAGAGGAAAAAACTACGGGCGCCAGCCAGCGAAACTTCACTATATCGAGGAGTGTTTACAAACGCCGGGGATTTCACAGATGCAACTATCCCAACCGGCGGCTTACAAGGGGTTTATATATCGGTGGAAACCTAGGTCTTCGACGATCCGTACCGTACCGCGGGGGGCTGTCGCCCCCCGCACCCCCCACAGGCGTCCCCGTTGGGCACGGTGTGGGCCAACTTCAGACTCGTTACACTCGGCCCAAGCCTCCCGGCGACGGGCCTCGCTCCACTCGTCAGAAGTTGGCCTATACTTTGTAGAATTTGGATCAACATATAACACCATGAACAGGAAAACGGCAGATTTCCCGCAGGCTTTGCTTAGAATCTTTTTTTTTTTGCGGGTCGCTTTGCTTAGAATCTGAAACAGGGTTTTCGTCCAAGGGTCAAACGAAATAGATACTGGAAAAACTACATACCGGAAGTCGCCGGCCAGTATAAAGCGCCATCGTTCCCATCGGGCACAGTCACGCAAAAACCATTTTACCAGAAACGCCTCCAGCGATGGCCAGCTCCATCGCCTACCATGAACTGATATCTTTACCGTGTGACCGCGTACCGCCCCGCCCGGCGCCAGCCAGAACACACGCGTCTAATCTACCACATGTACCGTGCTGCTTTGTTTGTATCCCGCGGCCTGCCGGTTCGCCCGAGCCCATAATAAATACCGTCCCGGCTTCACGCGTTCCGCCCCTTCATCTTTCGTCTCCGCCGATCTCGGTCTCCAAGAAATGGCGGCCGCGCCCAATCTCCTCCCACTCCTGATGCTCCTCCTCCTCCTCCTCGCGGCGGCGGCGCCGGCCCCCTCTGCGGCGACGAAGTTCGTCGTCGGCGACAAGCAGAACTGGGCCCCCAACGTCAACTACACCGCCTGGCCCGACAAGTACCACTTCCATGTCAACGACTGGCTCCGTACGCATCTCACTCTCACTCTCCTCCTGTCCTCCCCACTGTCTAGCATAATCGCCACTATTCTCGATCGATCCACCGCCTAATCGGGGTTAATTAACCTGCTTGCACACGCAGAGTTCAACTACGCGAGGGACATGTACGACGTGGTGCAGGTGCGCGACGAGGAGGCGTTCGAGAAGTGCGACCCGACCAACCCCGTCGTCAGCTACAGCCGGGGCCGCAACTTCGTGATCCAGCTCACCCAACCGGGCCGCTACTACTTCATCTGCAGCCGCGGCTACTGCTGGGGCGGCATGAAGGTCACCGTGCTCGTCGAGCCAAGCCCCGCTCCGCCGCCGGCCGCCGTGGCCCTGCCTCCGTCCACCAACGGCGCCTCATCCTACGGCGCCGCCGGGGTCTCGTCGTGGGTTCTTGCCGCTGCCGCTTTGCTGTGCGCGGCGGTTTTGGGTTTGCCGTTTGCGGCGTGATGAAGACGACGAATGCCGCGCGCAGTCGGGCTTATTTCTGGGTACGCGCCATCCAGGCTTTTAACGCCGTTGTCTGGCCATGCATGTATGGAAGGTACTAATTGATTTGGAAAGCGTGCTTTGATGAGCTGCGATTCGCGTGGGTTGGACATTTGCGCGATTTCCGCGTTTCTCTTCCACCGTTTTGGTGTGCATGATGCCGCGTACACGCAATTTTGTAAAGAAACAAGATAGCGCATGCAAGTGTTGGGACAAAAATAGTACTCCCTCTGTTCGGGATTATAGATCCTACGCGCATACTTAGGTTGTTAATTTGACTAATAAAATATAACTTATACTTCACAAAAATTATACCATTAAAAAATATAACCTCTAAAGTATCTAACGATATAATTTTTATTCTATAATATTTATATTATCTTGTTTAAATTGGCAACCTAGTTATTCGTGCGAGACTTATAATCCCAAACGGAGGTAGTAGTACAGGCTGCAGGTGCAAGAAGAGGAAAAAAAAACAAGGGATACAGGAATCAACTACTAGTACAAAACAGAAAATGAATGACAAAAGATATGAGGCGCTACTACAAGATGAGAGAATCCTCTTTGGATTAATCATTATATATGTACATTGGGCATATTAATTTCACAACTTGAGGACAGGAAAATCTTCAGGTTTACAACCTCGGCGTACAAGGGCCAGTTTGCCGGTAGCGCACTTTCCATCGTATCGTCGGCCGTGATGAAAAATTGGGCACCGCCAAAACACAAATTCTTAGGAGGTTGGCTTATGAACAAAGCAAGTGGGAGGAAAAGTAAAAATAGAATCCTGCAATTGCATAATGGCGATGAAATAATTGAAGGAGATAACATGCCACGGAGTTCTATAAGAGCTTATTTGGGCCATCTGAGAAAACTTCTATCACCTTAGAGCAAGGGCAATAGTAGAGCCAATTGCTGGCTATAAGCCATATCCATATCATCAAGAGTCAATTTAATAGTCAACGTGTACAATAGATAGACATAAAAATATACTAATTTATTAATGTATGTCCCACTTTACACTCTCACATAGTGTCTAGGAGCACGTGTTGCAGCTGACTCTTAACTAAGAGCTCACTTCTCTTCTCTCTTATCCAACTAAGCAAAAATATACTAGTTTAAGTCTTATAGTCTGCTGACCGGACGTTATTGTACTTGCTCTTAGATATAGACTTCCCTCAGACTAGCTTCAACGGGGTATAATAGGTGGTATCATGTATTACATGTATGCAAAATATTTATGTGTCACTATAATTAATGATGAAAGAGATTGTGTTGTTATCATAGATAGGTACCATATCATATAAGAATGGCAATGGACAGGGTATGGGCAGGATAGAGCAATATCATACACATACCCGTATAGTCAATGGGTAGAAAATGTTATCCATACATGTATCCGCGGGTATAAATCTTTACCCATGGCCATATCCGATGGGTACCCGTACCCATTGGGTACCCGACGGGTAGATCTAATAGTAAACAAGTTATTCACAATTTTATATTAATCAATATCATAATTGACAAAAAAAATCTCTACTCAATAATAGGTAGACGAGTACATGATAACTATCAACGTTTAGAAATCGTAATCTCATACTTCCCCCTAGGCTACTCGGCTGCATAGGTTGAAACTTTACACGTAAGTTTTACAAGTTAGTCTAAATGGACAGGGTATGGGTATACCCACGGGTACAACCCTATATTCGTGCCCGTACCCGTGACTTAACGGGCAGGATATAGTTATTACCCATGGGTATAAAAGTATACCTATACCCTACCCATGCGGGTACGGTATCCACAGGTACTCATTGGTAAAATTGACATCCTTACTATCATAGCATATAGAACTAAAAAATCTATTCTTAAATAAATTTTGTACATAATTTACATTGAAATTCTATAAAACAATAAATATACTAAGACTATGTCACTACTACATGATACTATGCATTATGGAGATGGTATCATATATGGGTATCATATACATGATACTACTATATGATACTCCCCACTATGACTAGTCTCATGTGATTGGCTCGGAAGAATGATTGAATAACAAGAGAATCCTTGATGGAAAAAATCAAAGGATTTTTTTTAAAATCTAGCCCATAATAAGAGCTCTGGTCCTGATGGTTTTCCTAGAGAATTTTATCATTTCTTCTGGGACAAAATTAAGAGTCCCCTGAAAAACCTTTTGATGAATTTATTAAAGGGAGTTTGGATATTGATAGGTTGAATTATGGTACTATTACTCTTATCCCTAAGTGTGATGAAGCCAGGGTGATTCAAAGTTTTAGACCCATTTGCTTGATGAATGACAATCTAAAAGTGATCACTAAAGGGCCGGATGAACAGCAGATTGGCTTATGACATAATTGATAAAACTCAGACTGCATTTATGAAAAATATATCCATATTGGAAGGGGTGGTTATTTTGCATGAGGTTAAAATAAAAAACTATATGGGGTCCTTTTCAAAGTAGATTTTGACAAGTCCTATGACAATGTCAGTTGGGCTTATTTATACAATGTGATGGTCAAAAAAGGTTTTTCTAATAAGCTAAATAATTTGATTTTACTATAATATCAAGTGGAAAAGTAAATGGTAAAATTAATGAGACTTTAGGTCCCTCTTTTAGTACTCATAGAGGTGTGATAGAATGGGGTCCTATGTGTCCCATTCTATTTAACATGTATGTTGATTCTATGAGAACTATGGATAAAAATGCTCAAAATGCTAGTTTGATAACTAGGATGGTTCCTCATCTGCAGGAGAATGGTATTGTTATTCTCTAATATGCAGATGGTACCATCTTCCATTTGGAAGAAGGTTTTGGAAATGCAAGAAAATTAAAGTTTTTGTTATGTTTGTTTGAACATATATCTGGTCTTAAAATATATTTTTTGAAGAGTGAGGTTTTCTGTTTATGATCTTATATTGAACATAGCATTATTTATGAGGAATTTTTTACTTGCAAAGTAGGTGACCTTCCTCTCAAATATCTAGGTATACCAATAGATAAGGAAAAACTTCTTAACATTCATTGGAAACCCGTGGAAGAGAAGATGGAGAAGAAACTAGGTTGCTGGCAAGGGAAACTATTGGATGTTGGATCTAGGGTCCCTTTTGAACTCATGTCTTTCTTCTATTATTTTCTATATGATGTCCTTTTATAAACTTCCTGTGGGGGTAAGGAAGAAATGTGACAGTTATAGAAGTAGAATGCTCTAGCAGGAACCCTCGGAATTGGCCCTATACAAGTTTCAGCGATTCCCGCCAAACCCGCATAGAAACAATTCGAAGGTGCCCACCAGGAAATTTCGTGCGGGTGGAAAACGAAGTAATACCATTACACAATAGTCCACGATAGAACCCCCAGAACAGATATATACAACAATGACTCCAAGAGTCAAGAATACAGATATACAATACAAAGATGCAAATCGCCTTGAAAACGATACAGCGTCCGACTACGGACAAGATGCAAATTAGGCTAAGAGCCCTGAAGAATAACCAATGGCGTCCATAACCCTGCCCAGGCCAAGCCGGAAGGGTAAACCCGCTAATGACGTCGATCTCAAGACCTGCTTAAACAAAACGGGTGCCGACAAAGGCCAAAGGAAAAAGAGAGCGGTCAGTACTGAGGACGGTACACTACGAGAATAGAATTCGGCGGTCCTCGCCTACATAGGTATGGTGGACTGAAGCGGCAGCGCAGCATGCACTAAACAACCTATAGAGACTCAATACAACTGGCGGCTATCGGATAGGGATAAGAAAGACCTATTCGGATCCAACCTGAAACTATCACCAAGCATACCCATCTTGGTATTCCCCCCTCGAGACCAAACGAGGAAGTCAACTGAGGAACTCACACAGTTGGCAGTTTTATTCATTCCATTATAGTTGCAGCAATTACTAGTCAGATATAGATATCATGAGTCATCCTGATATTACAAACAGTGGGCAGTTTTAGTTAACCATTCCGTTGTAGTTGTAGTACTTACTAGTCAGATACATATGGCATGAGGCATCCCAAAACCCAACAGTTGTTGGTACTTTTATTTAGCCATTCTGTTGTAGTGAAGTTGATTACTAGTCATTATAAAGTCAAATTTATAGCACTACTTTAGTTATAGTTGTCTATGATCGAGATACTGTGCTCCAAGTCGTCCATAACCGCGGACACGGCTTTCAGAAAGTTTTACCCTGCAGGGGTGCACAAATAGCAACACACGCACGATCAACCTCGGGAAAAACCAAATGAAACCCCAACGAGGCATCACGACAGAACAATCGCAAGATTCATATTTGATTTCAGGGGGTCACCCCACTAAGCTACCCGTGACGAAGTTGGCCGGCTCTGAGATGGACCCAGAGGTTTATGATAATGGCTGTAAACGACTGGGAACCCGAAAGTATGACTGGGCTTGTCGATACCGCAAAAACATTCCACGTTAGTTCCAAAACAGTACAGGCGCTCCACGCGCAATCGTAAATAAAGCAGTAAAGCATGACATAAGTACAGGATAGTAATAAAACCCCAAACTACTTTGTGGCCCCAAGGAATTAAATATGACTCAAGCTAGGGTTAGGGGGATTCATGGTCCCACATGCGGATAGTGCGAATATTCAAAGAACAGGTATCAAGTACTCGGGGTCCTACGGGACACAAGTGGACAGTTAAAAACCAAATAACATCTATTGCCCACCTATGCCTCTACACTATTTACCTACTTCAATTTTAGTTATTAAACGGTAATTAAAGCCATGTTCATCTCCAACATTAAACATGCGGCATTAATCCAACAACTGTGGAAGATCGACGCCGCGATGCATCACCTACGCAAGCAACTACGACTCGCAAGACCGACTATCTACCAAACAACAGGTAATAGGATGTGGACATGGCAATATAAGGGCTACAGGGAAGTACAACGGGGTACGGAATCTATAGCATCGCAACACAGATAGCAATAGA
This sequence comes from Avena sativa, assembly GCA_916181665.1. NCBI lineage: Eukaryota > Viridiplantae > Streptophyta > Magnoliopsida > Poales > Poaceae > Avena > Avena sativa. The sequence continues at coordinate 355,910,665 of OV702295.1, forward strand.
TCAACAGGAGGAAGTAAAAACTAGAAATGTAAAATAGTTAGAAAGGGGGAGAATGTTCGCCTAGAAAACTGCCGAAGTTTCATCCAAAGATCGGGTCGACACTCGCATCAACTCATCGGCCTAATCCGTGAAAAAGCAAAGCACTAGCAGAAACACCAGATACAATATGTAATACTACGGTAGAAGATCGGGCATGATGCATGCATGATATATGACATGGCAAAGATGTGATTCAACTAGGCCATATTAAGCGGAACCGGGGCCCCGACAATTAAGTAATAGGTTCATGTTGTTTAGGTACCCCGTAATTTAAAGGTTGTCTTAACAGGTCAAAACATGGCATCGGTTCGCTATATAAATTTAAATGGAGCTAATATTAGACTAGATTCGCCCGCATATGGCCTCGATATTTAATTATAAGGTGAATCGGCATAAGGCCCCTAAACCACATGACAATATATATGCAAGCATGGCAATTTTATATGCAACAAGTATGTGTAATATTATAAAATAGGGGCTCGGAAAAAAGTCACACATCGAGGGGTCTCGGCGATCTTGGGGTCACCAAGGGTTCGACGGGTTCAGGGTCTCGGACATCGGATCCATGACGAAGGGCTTGATGGTCTTTGGATCTGGGAGGGAGTACTTGGTGCTCCGTGAGGAAGTCCTTGAAGTCCGGGAAGGAGGGTTACTTGGGGGAGGGGTTGGCAGCCTCGATTGTTCGGTGGCGACCTTTGCGATCCACACAGCACCTGGCGCTTGGCATCAAAGACGGACACCCGCACTTGTATACATCCACCTGAAATCATGGTGGTTCAAGGCAGCAACAACTTCCAACATCGAGCATACATCACAGTCCTGAGGCACTGGATGTACAACGTGTAATATCCTTCAACGTGTAGCATACCTTGGCAACGAATAAATACTGACAAAAGCAGGGCAGTGACACGCCTACTCTTGGCTGCAGAACATGGACGCGGGGGTCGCAGGAAGACAGCGCGGCGTTAGCCGCGGTGCCGGAGACGAACTGCAACGGTTCATCTAGGTGATGGGTTGCAGGGATGGAGGCCGGAGGGGCGTTGTTCTCGCGGGGGTAGACGCGGAACTTGGTGGTTGTGGCCGGCGACACGGCTCAGCAGTGATCTCCCGAGGTAGGGTGCAGCGGCCCAGCTCGCGAGCAGAGGCGGGCCAGCGAGATGCGACCGCGAGCAGGTGCTTGGGGAGGAGAGCACCGGGCGAGGAGACAGACGGGGACGACGAGGAACAAGCAGCGATGGCAGGTGATTGGTCAGGATGGAGAAGGCAGCCACGGACGCGAGGACCGACACGGAGATGGGCGGACACGGGAGACGGCGGGGTACGGGCGGTATAGGCAGACGGGAGGGGAGCCTTGCTCGTGGCGGCGAATTCGGCGACCAAGGAGGTAGAGCTCGGCATGGAGACGCGGCCGAGGAAGAGAGAGGTGAGCAGCAGCGGCGGTGGCCAAAGGGGAGGAAGGGCGCGTGGGCGAGGGGTATCGTGGCCAGGAAGGAGTCGCGGGGTGCGCGGCTTGTGCATCAAACGCGGGATGGTGGGCCAGGGTGGAAACAACAAGGAGGGAGCGGGGATGAGGGAGGTGGGGCCAGGAACGAGGCCAGGGGAGCGGGCGAGTGGCGGGGGAAGCATGCGTGTGGGCGGTTTCGTGCGGGGGTAGCGATGCACGCGTCGTGTGGGTGGCGGCGGGAGATGGGAGTAGATAGGGAATAGGGTTTGGGTAGGGTTGGGATTAGGGTTAGGGTTTTTAGTGGGGTGGTAGGTGGCTGCCGGTTGGGCCTTTTAGGTCTGGCCGGTGGCTTCCTCCCCCACTAAAATATTTAAAGTTTATTTATATTTTATTTTAAAAGGCTTTTGTAATTTTTTTTTATACAAACAGAGATATCCAGAAACACCAGCGTTTGATTTGAAATGAAAGTGAGGGGATTAATATAGAAAAAAATAGGGTTTTTAGCAAAATAGTTTTAAACATATAGATGCATGATGATGTTATGATGATGCACGAAGATAAGACACATGATTTTTTAGTAGTGGTTTTATCCGGATACTATAGATTAGGAAGTAACATTTGATGAATTGGGAAACTGTTTGCTCACCAAAGGATTTGGATGGACTTGGGTTGTTGATATTTTGATATTGTGGACATTAGTCTATTATGTAAAAGACGTTGGAGATTGGAGAGTGAAGATTTTAAGGAAAAAATCTTCAGAGAGAAACTCTATCTCAATTTGAGAAAAAACAGGGGGTGCCACAATTTAGTCAGGTCCGATGAGTGTGAAAAACGTTTTTTACAATTTTTGTGATAGATTGTGGTGTCAGGAAGTAAAATAAGGTTTCTAGGAAGATGTTTGGCATAAAGGAGGAAGCATATAAAAGAAATTTCTAGGACTTTTTTGTTGGGAATATGCCCTAGAGGCAATCATGTATGATATAATTCCCATTGTATTCATAAAGTTATTAAGTTATGCTTGCATAAACATCTGATGTATATCATTGAATGTGTGATTTAGTTGTGGAACTATATATTCATGTTGTTCATACTAAATATCCTTAGTCATTGAGGTTGTGCTAGACAAATAACTTAGGCCAATGTGAAAGTCGGCTGATGACTTGGTTCAACTTGTCATGGGTATGGTGATACCATTCAGACATACACAGATTTGGATAAATAGTTTAGCGAGTTGGATTGACCCATATTGAGATACAACAAACAAGTTGTCATTTGTATGTCTTAATTAATGTAATCCTTAGACCTGAGGTTGTTGCCTAATCCGAGTTGAGTATCACCGACTTAGGTTCTGTCAAACGCTGATCTGTAACATGGCAGTTATAAAGGCAGAGTTCGGGTCTGATACGTCGGAAACGTATCTATAATTTTTGATGCTTCATGCTTGTTTACTATCTACTTTGATTTGATTTGTCTACACTTTGAGGTGTTTTTATATGTTTTCTGGAACTAACCTACTAACAAGTTACCACAGCGCCAGTTGCCTGTTTTCTTCTGTTTTTGGTTCCAGAAAGACAGAAAATCGATATTCTCGGAATTGGACGGGACAAGAGCCAAAGTCAATATTTTACCGTGGGAAACACGAAGCCAGAATACGAGACAGAGGAGGATCACCAGGGGGCCACACCCCCTGGCCACGCGGGTAGGCCCACCCCTCGCTTGGGGGGTGCAACCGCCCTGGTGGCCCCCTGCCTCGCCTCTTCGCCTTAAGAAGCCCCTGATGCAGAAACCCTAGGCACCCGATCAACACTCCACAAAACCGTCTGTAGTCGCCGCCACCATCGTCCCTAAATCGGGGGGATCTGAAGCTCTTCCCGGCACCCTGCCGGAGGGGAGATCATCCCGGAGGCCTTCTTCTTCATCATGCCAACGTCCGGTATGAAGTGTGAGTAGTTCCACCTTGGACTACGGGTCCATGTAGTAGCTGGATGGTTGTATCTCCTCCTTTGTGCTTTCATGTATAGATCTTGTGAGCTCCATTCATGATCAAGATATCATCTATTTGTAATCATGCATGTTGTGTTTGCGGGGATCCGATGGATATTAAGATTACTATGTCAGATTGATTAATGGTTTTGTCTATTTGATTCTATCATGTCTGTGTTGTTTGTGATCTTGGCCAAGTAGTTGCTAGTGACTCCAGAAGGGGCTATTTATGCTCGATAGTGGGTTCATGCCTCTAGTTTCCAAGGGAAGTGACAGAAATCTCTTCGGTTGTAGATGTGTTGTTGCCACTAGGAAGAAAACAACGGTCTCTTGTTCATGGAACAAGTGGATTGTTTACCTTACACACCTTGCTTAAAGCAGTTGTCTGTTTCTTGCAACTTAATACTGGAGGGGGTTTGGATGATAACCTGAAGGTGGACTTCTAGTCATAGATGCAGTTGGATGGCGGTCTATGTATATTGTTGTATTGCCCAATCGAATCTCATAGGATCTTTTTGTCTAGTATTGCATCGTTATGCCTTGCTCAGTCATGTCAATTGCCCTGTTGTAATTTGTTTACCCAGCATATCATGTTTGTTTATCTAAGGAGAACACCTCTAGTGAACTATGGACCCTGATCCAATCTTTACCATTGATACATCTTCCACTGTTACTATTTACTTGCTGCAAACCATCATCACCTTCCACACCATACAGTTAATCCTTTGTTACAGCAACCGGTGAGATTGACAACCTCACTGTTAGTTGCGGCAAAGTCTTGAGTTTGTGTTGTGCAGGTTTCCATGTTCCTCCTACTGGTTCGATAACCTCAGTTTCTTACTGAGGGAAAACTTGTTGTTGTGCTGCATCATACCTTGCTCTTCGGGTTTCCCAACGGGGCGTTCAACACGCATCAAGACTTTCTGGCGTCGTTGTCGGGGAGGCTAAGGACGTCTTCACAAGGGGAGTCCTCGTCAACCTTTCTCGTTACTTTGTTTTTAGTTTGCGTAGTTTCTTTTGCTTGGTTTTGTTTGCCTCTTTTTATTAAAAACTCCAAAAAAAATAGTTTAGTTTGGTTTGCTTTCTCTTATAAAAAACACAAAAAAATTAGTTCCTACTCTAGTTGTTGGTCTGTCATTGCCTTGCTATGTCATGCTTTCTATGAATGGATGGTTTCTTTGAAACTAGTTCTTATTGGCAAGGTGGGTTCACGGAAGAACAAAAGAATTATTATAAGGAACACCGTTTGTCACAAAAAGGGAAACACCTATGGGAACAAATTGATAAATTGAATATTATTGCTAGAGAGGTGTGCTCTACTTATAATGTTACTTATTGCTTTGATAAAGCTTGTTGTTGTAGGAGGTATAAACACCTTCCTTTTCAATGTGAGTATAATGATAATGTTACCATATCCTCTTATGTTAAAGGAAATTATGACTTTTATGATGTGGAACAAATTGAAGAATTTATTGCCTTCAAGGGTGCATTTGAACTTGCCAGTTTGCTTGAAAATACTGATGATGCACCTTATGAATATGAGGTTTATGAGATGCTTCAATTTTACTTTGATAATTACAAGGAAGAAAATGGCTATATTATTGAATATTTTAATAGATGCTTTCCAAAAATGGAAGAGACTAATGCCTTGCAGGAACCTATGGAAGAAGAAATTGTTGAAACTGGAAGCTCATTAGATGAAAAAGAGGAAGAGGGTGATGAACAAAAGGAGGAAGAATGGATTATCTACCCATGTCTACCTTATAATGAGAGTAACTCTTTATCACTTACATTATTTGATTGTACCCCATGCTTACCAAAGGAGGATGAATGTTATGTTCCTATGGATCCTTTTGAAATATCTACTTTAGGTAAAACCTGTGAAGGTTTTAATCCCACTATTTTTGAGCTTGATAAAAATTATGTGTTTGTAGATCATGAAAAGCATGCTTTATGTGATAGCTATATTGTTGAGTTTATTCGCGAGGCTACTTAAAATTATTATGAGAGAGGAAAATATGGTTGTAGAAGTTTTCATGGTACTGAAATACCTCTCTATGTGCTGAAAGCTTTGAAGTTACTCTTGTTTCATCTTCCTATGCATGTCACTTTGTTCTTTGTGAATTTATTTGCATACAAGACTCCTATGCATAGGAAGTGGGTTAGACTTAAATGTGTTTTGAATTTGCTTCTTGATGCTCTTTCACTTCAATTCATATTTCTTATGTGAGCATCTTCTCAAACTATCAAGCCTAACTTAAAGGCGTTAAAGAAAAGTACTTGTTAGGAGATAACCCAAGAGTTATGTTGAGTCTTGGAAGTTATTACTTCAGTAATGACCTCTCCTTATCCTTTTTGTTTGCTTTTTGTGCCAAGAATGACCTCTAATGAGAGGGAGGTAAGATTTTGGGGAGTTGTTATCCCGAAATAGATTTTTGTCCTCCACCATAAAAATTCGTGATGAGTCTCTGTAAGTCGGATTGAGCTGAAATTTACGAATAAATCTCCTAGTATGTTATATAACTTTCGTTAGTTCAACTCTTTTTGATTTGAGCAACATAAGGTCTTCGCAAAATTGTACCTAATGGTCTGTTTTGACAGATTTCTGCCATTATTTGCATTTGCTTCTTATTGATTCCTTTTTGGGTTCTTTTTAGGAAATTGAGCTTTTTGAAGGAGTTTCTACAGTATCTTGTGTTTTTAGTGAAAGTTTTGCTGTTCTAAAGCTAAACCCAGAGGTCTATTATCTTTTGAATACACTAATGTTGCTAATAAAGATTGTGTGAAGTTGTGTATGAAGGAAAAAATTTCAGGTGTAGAGAGAGAATGATGTAATAAGATGAAGAATAGACAAAATCTCAAGATTGGGGATGCCACCCCGGTGTCACCCCAAGAAATATCCAAGAGGTACAAGCATCAAAGCTTGGGGATGCCCAAGGCATCCCCTACTTCATAAATAAAAAGCTCAGGTCTTCCTAGACACTTCATTTTTATTGTTTCATGCACTGTTGTGTTGTTCTTGGAGCGTCTTAGTTTTCTTTGCTTTGCTTAGTTTGTTTAGTTTGCTTAAATAAATTAGTTTTGACCCCTGTTCTCGCTGTGTTGTTTCAAATAAGTTGATTGGTGTTGGAAAGGAGTAAAAAGTTCTTGCTTGAAAGTGCAAGAGGATCTTGCATTGGCTGTGACTTAGACTTTAGCATGACATTTTAGGTGTTGTTTTGACCTTATGCTTAGTGATTATTGCTATAGCATGTCTTGTTCCAAACAATTGGGATTGCTTAGTGTGCCTTGAAAGAATCATGTGTTGTTTTAGCATACAAAAGCATAGTATTGTGGTATTCTCCTCTGATGCTTTGTTTGGGTTCACTTGACACATGCTCACACCATGTTATGACTATGAACAAGTCACCATAGCCTTTATGATCATTTAGTCCTTGACTTGTAGTATCATTCTATGCTTTGATTAGTAATGTTTTGTCGCTCTGCATGATTATGGCCATTATTGCTCTCTTAGTTAGTTGCTTCCAGTCTTTTGCTAGCCTCCACTTGTATGAGAAAGCTCTACTCATGCTTCCAACTTCCAAGAAGCCAAGTTATTCCAAAGTGTCCACTATAAACTCCTATGCATGGTGTGTTACACCATTCCAAGTATATTCTTGTTTTTAGATATCTTCCTATTAAAAAGTATTTTGTTATGTGAAAACTTAGTGATTAAAGCCCTCACGAACTTGATGACACACTTTATATTCTTCGCCCCTAATAAACTTGAACCATTGTGTCATCTATGTTGTATATGATTGCACTTATACGTTGGAATTAGCAGAACCATGCTGTCACGAGGAACGTTTTCAACATTGCACTTGTACTTTGTACACAGTTGATATCATGCTCTTTTGTCTATGGATGTCACCGGTGTGAAATAAAGAGGGATCTTGTAAGTCCATGGAGTTAGGTATTTTGTGTTAGAGAAACGCCTGGGCCACTAGCCTAAGCCATGCCTAATCATGGTGGAAACTTGCAGCATCACCATAATGAGCATTCTGTGAAGCATCCTCAATAAAAAGCTATGCACATAGTAAATAAAAAGATCGCTGAGATGCTCATTGTCTGCTTGCCTTGTCATTTTGGTTATGGGATAGCTCTTGTACCATGTGAATGGGGTACCCCTTTGGCGGTTCTCTATGATACACATGTACTTACTATGACAAGAACTTACAGGTGAGTAAAGTTGAGTAGCATGCGATGGGGCCCTCGTATTCAAGGGACATGAGATTGCCAACTTATACTTTGTCAAGCATATACTCCATAGTTTGTTCATTTTAACCTTAATCACTTCAAGATGCTTATGATAGGGGCAATGAGGGCTGAAAGCTAAAAAGTACCATAATTTTTGGAAGCTCTTTTTGAAACTTGAAATCCCTGCTTCCCTTTATGAAGATCATTCTTCCACTATTATATCGAGTCTCCACCTTCTACCTTTATGCACCATTAAGAGAGCATAGTTACCATTCTTAGTTCTATGTGAAGTGTCCCAAAACTTATTGATTAATGCATATTGTTGATATTGCTTGTTCTTGTGCTACTTGTATCTAGTCATTCTTATGAACTTTGAAGGTGTCCTATGCATCTATTTGCTACTCCATGAGGGACAAGCTGAATGCCACTATGCCATGTTTTCTGTATGTGAAACAAACAAACGTTTTTCAATGCATGTTATTCATGATCTTTGTTTGTAGACTTTCATGTTGCATGCATAGTTACTTTGTCTTATTGTTAGAACTCCATCTTTCATGCACATATTTAGAGTTATTTGATCTCAGCTTTCAATGCTTGCAAATGGTTTGATCTTGGTTTTGATGGTGCATGTCACCTAAAAAATTATTCTTTTATCACTTACCTACTCGAGGACGGGTAGGAGTTAAGCTTGGGGATGCTTGATACGTCGGAAACGTATCTATATTTTTTGATGCTCCATGCTTGTTTACTATCTACTTTGCTTTGCTTTGTCTACACTTTGAGGTGTTTTTATATGTTTTCTAGAACTAACCTATTAACAAGTTGCCATAGTGCTAGTTGCATGTTTTCTTCTGTTTTTGGTTCCAGAAAGGCAGAAAATTGATATTTTTGGAATCGGACGGGACAAAATCCGAAGTCAATATTTTACCGTGGGAAACACGAAGCCAGAATACGAGACGGAGGAGGCTCATCAGGGGGCCACACCCCCTGGCCACGCGGGTGGGCACACCCCGCGCCTGGGGGTGCAACCGCCCTGGTGGCCCCTCTGCCTCGCCTCTTCGCCTATAATAAGCCCCTGATGCAGAAACCCTAGGCACCCAATCAAAACTCCACGAAACCGTCTGTAGTCGCTGCCACCATCGTCCTTAGATCGGGGGGATCTGAAGCTCTTCCCGGCACCCTGCCAGAGGGGAGATCATCCCGGAGGCCTTCTTCTTCATCATGCCAGCCTCCGGTATGAAGCGTGAGTAGTTCCACCTTGGACTACGGTTCCATGTAGTAGCTAGATGGTTGTATCTCCTCCTTTATGCTTTCATGTATAGATCTTGTGAGCTCCGTTCATGATCAAGATCTAATCTATTTGTAATCATGCATGTTGTGTTTGCGGGGATCCTATGGATATTGAGATTATTATGTCAGATTGATTAATGGTTTTGTCTTTATGATTCTATCATGTCTGTGTTGTTTGTGATATTGCATGCTCTCCGTTGTTAGTAGCTATCTTGGCCAAGTAGTTGCTAGTGGCTCCAAGAGAGGGTATTTATGCTCGATAATGGGTTAATGTCTCTAGTTTCCAAGGGAAGTGACAGAAATCTCTTCGGTTGTAGATGTGATGTTGCTACTAGGGAGAAAACAGTGGTCTCTTGTTCATGGAACATGTGGACTATTTACCTTACACACTTTTCTTAAAGCGGTTGTATGTTGCTTGCAACTTAATACTGGAGGGGGTTCGGATGATAACCTGAAGGTGGACTTCTAGTCATAGATGCAGTTGGATGGCGGTCTATGTATATTGTTGTATTGCCCAATCGAATCTCATAGGATCTTTTTGACTAGTATTGCATTATTATGCCTTGCTTAGTTCCTGTCAATTGTCGTGCTGTAATTTGTTTACCCTTCATGCCATGTTGTTTATCTAAGGAGAGCACCTCTAGTGAACTATGAACCCCAGTCCAATCTTTACCATTGATACACCTTCCACTGTTACTTGTTTACTTGATGTAAACCATTACCTTCCACACCATTGATAACCCACAAGTATAGGGGGGTGTATCATAGTACTTTCGATAAATAGGAGTGTCGATCCCAACAAGGAGCAGAAGGTGCTGAACAGTGGTATGGAGCAGGAAATCCCTGTGAATACTTAGCAAACGGATTTTTAGTGGTTTTTTGATAAGTGAACAAAACAAAGAGCAAGCAATAAAGAACAAACGCAGCAAGTGGCCCAATCCTTTCTTAGCAAAGGCCAAGCCGGTGGAAATACTTATAAAGACCAAACGTTCTCGAGGACACATGGGAATTCTGTCAAGTGCTTTCGCTTCAAATAGCTGAGTACTCTTCTTTGGTGTTGTAAGTGTTGTGTGGGTGAACCTGTGCTAATGTAACGACCTTACTTGGACTAATACATACTTGTGATTAAACCCCCTACAAAAATCCGTAACTACAGGAAAGTAATTAAGATATAAATCTAACCACAGCCTTAAACTTTGAGATCCTACGCTCCCTTGTACAAAGGTGTCCTAACGGGGTTCAGGTTTCTGTCACTCCGGCAACCCCACAATTAGAAGCCAAATACACAATGCATTCCCCTAGGCCCATAAATGGTGAAGTACATGTAGTCGATGTTCACATGACACCACTAGAAGAATAGCACCACAACTTAAATACTAAACCATTGAATAATAACTCAACACAGATCCACTAATAACAACATGACTTCTCCCATGTCCTCAAGAACTAAACGAACTACTCACAAGACATCATATGGATCAAGATCAAAGATGATATGATAATGGATAACAATCTGAACATAAACAATGATCCAATGGTTCCACTCACAAGCATCAACTACAATAGTAATTAACACCGGGAAAGTTTCCCCTAAGAACTAAAGCAATATCCAACACAATTGTTACAGCGGGACGGAGTGGTGATGATGTGCTGGTGGAGATGATGGTGTGGATGATGCTGATGATCCTGATGAAGCCTAGCTTGACGATGGTGTTGATGGCGACGATCTCCCCTCTCCGGGAAGGAATTCCCCCGACAGAAATCTGTCAGCCGGAGAGATCTTTCTCTCTCGGTGTTTTCCGCCCCCTAGAGGCGGCGGAAATCTATCTGTGGTCGCTCCCCGAGCCTTAGGGTTCCATAGGGAAGATATAGGCGAAGGGGCGGAGTCGGGAGCCGGGCAGGTGGGCCACACCTGCCCTAGGCACGGGGTCAGGTGGGCCCGTGCCTAGGGGGTGTGGGCCCCCTACGGACCTTCTTCATCCCTCCTTCTGGCTTCCTCAATCTTCTGGAAAAATAATATTTTCCCATATTTTCTGGTATTTTTCTGATCTTCGTGAAATTGCATCAAAACGCCCTCTTTTCCATCATATCGCGGTCGCGGCGCTGCCACGACTGTGCTGGGCGTCCTCCATCGCGGAAGTTTCCTCCGCGGTATCCTCCGCTATTGCGGTTGGCGTCGTTGCGGCGATCGGCGTAGCCGGCCGCCACCATGTCGGGTCCATCGCGATCATCGTAGACGCGCAATCTTCTCTTGCTACGGCGCTATCGTCGTCGGCCGTAGTCGTCCTCTTCTTCCGATTGTGCTCGGTGGATGGAATCTTCGCCGTCAGCCCACCTGTTGGCGATGTCCATGAGGTGGTCGAGTGTTTTGGGCTTGACACGCCCGAGTTCCTCCTTGAAGTCTTGGCGCTTGACGCCGTCCCTGAAGGCATCCATGGCTATCTCTTCATAGATGTGCGCTGCGGAGTTCTTGGTGTTGGACCAGCGTAGTATGTACGAGCTAATGGATTTGCCCGTTCGTTGAGTGCAGGCCCGCAACTCTTCGATTGAGGCGGGCCTCTTGCTGGTGCCCTTGAAGTTTCTGATGAAGCTGTAAGCTAGCTCCTCCCAGCTTCGGATGGACCCTGAAGATAGGCTGCTAAGCCAGATCCGGGCTGCGCCTGTCAGCTGCAGCTGAAGGCATTGCATGGCGGTCTCTTTGTTTCCACCGTGCAGTTTGACGGATGACAAGTGGTCGCTGAGCCATGCCTTTGGGTCTTGTGTGCCGTCGAACTTTGGAGTATCCGAAGGAAGTTTGAAATTTTGCGGCATCTTTGTTCGTCAAACAGATCTGCTGAAGCATCGGGCCCCGCAGAGTTCTCCTTCGTCTTCGTCCATCTCGGATTTAGACGAGCATGCGCGCTTGGCTCGCGCTTTGTCGATTTTGCGCTGTGTGAGCGCGTCTCTGGCGTCGTAGTAGCGGTTGTGATGGCGCGAACTCTTCTTCCTTCGAGGAAGGTCATGTTCCTCTTCTTCGGATGAAGGGGTGGGGCTGCGGTCGAACCTGACCGGAGCTTTCTTCTTCGGCTCCGTGGGAGCTTCCTGGTGGAGCGCGGCTCCGACGAGTCCGAGTCCGGTAAGTGCGGACTTGTGCATGGCTCTTTTCGGGTCCCCCTCCAGAGGTGGGTGGGCCGCGAGGTACGCAGTGGCTGCCATGATCGCAGCCTGCGGCGTTTTCCGAATGACATTGCCATCGACGTCGGAGGGTTCGGGTCACCTCACGGCGCTCCTTGGGATCCATGTTCTCCATCCGAGAGCGGTGCTTGTTGCCTTGGTTGCCGTTCGAGCTAGAGCCGATGCCCATGGCGGAGAGCGTGGCTCGTCGCGCGCTAGACTCTGAGGCTGCTTGCTTGCATTTGTCAAGCACCTCCTGCATCTTGACCTGCTTCTTGTGCTCCTCGATCAGGAGCAGATGGTAGGCCATCAGCAGATCCCGGGAGGAGTCTGCAGGCAGGACTATGTTGCCCTCCACGGCGTTGCGTGCCTGGGCCCATCCTTCTTTGCTAAGGCGGATGACATGGCCGTTGTTGTCCCCTTCGGGTGGGGGGGACTGGCTTCTTCTGTTCCCGCCGTTTCGATCTGGCAGGTTAGGTGTCGGGTTGGGCGGCAGGTTGGGTGTTTGCTGATCCACGTCACTCTGGATGACTACGGCGCATTGGTAGCGCTCGTAGATTGGTCCGCTGCTACCGTAGCTTTCAGATCCGGAACCGTAGGTCCCTTCATCCGATGGTGGATCACACAGATCGGAGTTGCAGCAGCTGCTGTTGTAGGAATCATCTATTGATGATGTTGTGCGTAGCACAGGGTGTGGGGTCCATGAAGCGGGCCTTATTGATGGTAGGGGCACCCGCTCAGGGAGGCGGAGGGTGCCAGTTTGCCCCACCTGGAAGCAGAAGCTCCCGAACAGGATCTCGAGTCCGTCGCCTACGGGCTCGAAGTCCTTCATGGTGGCCGGTGAGTGGGCGGTGAAGTCGAAAGCACCGAAGAGGAGGTGACTCTCCGTCGCCGTAGAGTTGTAGATCGATCGGGTTGGGACCGTCACGATCGCACAATCAGCGTCCCAGTTCCCACAGACGGTGCCAATTGACGAGGTTTGATCTCATCAATGCCCATTGTTATGGACTTGGGTTTTGGAGAAGATGGGGATGCTGGAGATCGCGGAACGGTTAGCAAACAAGCAACACGGGGACACAAGGTTTTACCCAGGTTCAGGCCCCCGGAGGGAAAACCCTACTCCTGCTTGTCTGCTCTTGATTACGGCGGAACCGAAGGTTACAGGGGTGCGCAGATGCAATCTGGCGTGGAGGTGTGTATGCGAAAGTATGAGGAAGAGATCTAGGTCGTGCCCTCCTAGCCATTATATAGACTCAGGCAGGTCCCGGGCATAGACCTAGTCGGTTACAGGTTCTAGGGTTTTACCCCTTTGAATTTCCTATCTACTCTAGTCTTGCTCTCCAAGGATCCGAAAGCGTCATGGACCTTGGCCACCCGAAAATCTTCATGGGCCGGCGTATAATTGTCGTGGGCCTTCCTTGGGCTGGACCAGGTATGCTGAGATCATGTACCCATGGGGTATAACCATGTCATCTAGACTCCGGCAGTCCATTCTCCAAGAATCATCCAACATGCATAAACAGTGGAAAAGACATAAGCAATACCTCATAATAAGACAAATATCAATGAATAGAGGTGGATTATGATATAGAATGGTGATGCAAATTGGGCGTATCAACTCCCCCAAGCTTAGACCTTCGCTTGTCCCCAAGCGAAAACTGAGCTCAGTAAACATGTCCACAGGTTTATGGAGTGAAGTGTCGATAAACGAATACGAACAAGAAGCATCACACTTACCATTACACAACTCATAGAAGAAAGCAACTCACCATTATATTACTTAGCTTGCAACCAAGTGCAGCAATCACAATAGATATGCATAAAGATAAATCATAATTGGAATTGTCAAACTTGTTCTTGGTCAGAGAACACCTGGCAAACAGTTTCACAGAAAGCTTTTTGTAGAAGTTTTACAATAGGAGCACTCTTTTCTCAAAAAGGTTTTTCACAAGTGAAGGCTTTCAAAGTAATACTCAATAGATAAGAGTCTTGTGCAAACAAGGAAGATAAAGAACATGATTGAATAAATCACCATATGAATGCTTAAAACACAACAACTCAAATGCTTGCTGGATATAGAGAGGAAGTAGGTTTACTGACTCAAACTGGTAAATAGGAGAAAGGTCCCTTTATAGAGGGTAGCAGGGATTATAAGTCATAAAGAGCTTCCAAAAGATTATGGTACTTACTAGCTTTGAGCCCTCATTGCCCCTATCATAGGCATCTTGAGTTAAAGTGCACAAAGATGGAGTGTATGCTTGAAGAAATATAAGTTGGCAATCCCATGTCCCTTGAATATGAGGGCCACTCCTCATGCTACTCAACTTTGGTCACCGGTAAGTTCTTGTCATTGTAAGTATTTGCATATCATAGAGAACCACCAACGGGGTACCCCTTGCACATGGTACAGGAGCTATCCCATAACCAAAATGACAAGGCAAGCAGACAATGAGCATCTCATCGATCTTTTTATTTACTATGTGCATAGCTTTTTATTGAGGATGCTTCATAGATAGCTCACTATGGTGATGCTGCAAGTTTCCACCATGATTAGGCATGGCTTAGGCTAGCGTCCCAGGCGTTTCTCTAACACAAAATACAAACTCTATGGACTTACAAGTTCCCTCTTTATTTCACACCATTGACATCCATAGACAAAAGAGCATGATATCAACTGAGTACAAAGTACAGGTGCAATGTTGAAAACGTTCCCCGTGACAGCACGGTTCTGCTAATTCCAACGTATAGATGCAACCATATACAACTTCGATGGCACAATGGTTCAGGTATATTAGGGGCAAGAAAATAAGGTGTGCCATCAAGTTCGTGATAGCTTTACTAACTAGTTTTCACATAACAAAATACTTCTTTAATTAGAAAGTTAGATGAAACTTGAGAATTTTCTTGGAATAGCAAAAGCTACTAGGTAGATATGGTGGACACAAGTGGCAAAGGTTTTGGTTCAAAGGGATTGGAAACATGAGAAGTATGCCTTCTCAAAACAAGTTTTTGGCTAGCAAGGCTGGGTAGCAAGCAAGAGAGTTGAAAGAAACAAGCAAACATACAAGTAATAAAGCCAAACATGCAATATTCCTTAAAGACAGAAAAGATCTTAAATAAAGAATACTAAGCTTATGAGCCAACAAGAAAGAAAGTAAATGATACAAAATACCTGTAAGATTTTTCTCTCTTTTTCTTTCAAATCTCAGAAAGTATTGCTACTGACTAGAACTCGGTTTGCCAAAACCAATTTAGATCCACTTGATGCTACCAAAGTGATGCCCATACTGATCAACAAGATCCATCATATAATAGAGATTGCAAACTAAAATAAGAAGTGCAAAAAGTAAAAGATGAAACTTCTCATTAATATTCCAATAAAGGCACTCACACCAAGGGATACATAGATAACCAACCAAAGGAGAGATACTTCCACATGCAAACCAAACTATAAGATAACCTCTCTACCAAAGATACGAATCCACTAAAAAGGTAAAAGATAAAAGATAATGGTGGTGATACCGCGGCACTCCCCCAAGCTTGGAACAAGCCAAGGGGATGCCAAACCTGATGACGAATTACTCCTTTGGTGGTGGTGGTGTTCTCTTGATAAGCTCTTCAATAAGTTTCTTCAAATCCTTAATATCGAAGGTCAGAGTACGAATCAACTCCGAATTATGCTCAATGAAGCTCATTATCAATTCGGACCGAGGATCCCAGTCCTTATTATTCTTCCTCCACTCTTCCTTCTTAGAGTTTTCCTTCCCTTTAAGGTTAGAATGAGTGGTACAAGGAGGAAGTGTCCGTGGAGAGAGAATATGACGTGGTGGTTTCCCTTCTGTGGACATCTGTGTTGTCCTCTTGAGCTTGATAGGTTTTGCCACCACTCCAATGCTTGCGACGGTAGCGCGGGTGTCCGGTTGCTTGTCCTCCTCCATGTCTCCTTCATAACCCACCAAAATCTCTTCCTCCTTGGGTTTGCGAGGATCGTCTTCCTCAGGTTTCTTGCCTTTGTCATTGGCGGAGACCATGGTGCTCTAAACTTGATTTCCTGACAAAAACAGATCGAAACGAAAACACAACGAGAACACGATGCATGAACCTCGGGGGATCCGTGGGGTTATATATTACGAGTTTCAATGCATAAGGAAGATTTTGATATGAAAACGAGGCGGAGTCGGAGCTCGGGGGTGGCACACCCCCTCCAGGCGCGGCCAAGCAGGGGCCCGCGCCTAGGGTGGGTTTGTCCACCCCAGACTCCGTATCCTCCTCTGTTCCGTCTTGTAACTTCCCTTATGTATTAAAAATATGAAAAATATAAAAAGATTGGGGTTTCACGAACCTTCTGTTTTCACCACTTTTACCTATTCATAGACGAACTCTGCTGACTCCTTTTCTCCTTCTCATAGAAATTTCATTTCCTCACAAAGAAATACACAAGCTTGAATGGCAACATTAGTGCAAGCAAAACAACAAACCTTTAGGTCCACGCTTGAACTGAAATCTATCAAAACTAAGGCTTCTATAAGAGGCAAATACAAATGATAACAGAAATCTGTCAAAACGGACCAGCGGGTAAAGATTGATTTTTTCAAAAACCTTCTGTTGCTCAAATCAAAAAATTCAGAACTAATGAAAGTTGGGTAGCAACTTGGAGAAAAAGCTCAGAAAAATACAGCCCCATCCGATGTACTTATCTCCCTCACGAATTTTTACGGTGAAGCACAAAAATCTATCCCAGGACAGCCACTTTTCACAACTCCTCTACTTCGCAAAAGCAGTTGAACTCGACACAAAAACCAAAAAAAGGATAAGGAGCGGTTATTACAGAGGTAATAACTTCCAAGGCTCGAAAAAACTCTTGGGTTATCTCCCAACAAGTACTTTTCTTTTATGCCTTTAATTTAGGCATGAGAGTTTCAAAGATGCTCACAAAGGAGATATAAATCTGGAGTGAAAAAGAGCATCAAGAAGCAAATAACCAACACACTTGAGTCTAACTCACTTCCTATGCATGGGAGTAGCATGAGAAAACGAATTGTTGAAACAAAAATCCACTAGCATAGGAAGACAAAACAAATGCGACTTCAAAGCTTTCAACATAAAATGGGGAAACTTAACATTATTGAGATGCATAAAATCATGTTTCCCTCTCTTATAATAACTTTCAGTAGGACTTTGAATAAAGTTGACAATATAACTATCACTGGCAACAACTTTATCATCTGATTAAGCATACTTACAGTCACCAAAAAGAGGTCCAAGGTTATAAACCAGATTAATAGAAGCAAGTTGTTCCATCCTGAAATCTTTATTAGGCAAGCTGTTTTCACAAGGAGCTTTAGCAAAATTGGAAAATTTAAACTCATAAGAATCTCCACCAAACTTAGTTAAAACTTTTTCCTTCTTACAATCAATAATAGCACCACAAGTGTTCAAGAAAGGTCTACCAAAAATGATAGGACAAGTTTTGCTAGCTGCTGAATTAAGCACTAGAAAATCAGCAGGATATTTAATCTTACCACAAAGAACCTCCACATCTCTTACAATACCAATAGGGCAAATGGTTTCCTTATTTGCAAGGTGAATAACCACATCAATGTCCTCAAGCTCACAAGGACCAATTTCATGCATAATTTCCCTGTAAAGCTCATAAGGAATAGCACTAGAACTAGCACCAATATCACATAAACCATAGTAGCAATGATCACCAATTTTAACAGAAAGAACGGGAACACTAGCTTTTCTAGCTTTACTAGGAAGAGAAATAATATTAGTAGCGTCTTCACAGAAGACAATATGCTCATCGTCTATATTTCTAGTGACAGGGTCTTTCACAATAGCTACCACAGGTTCAATATTCAATTGCTCAACAGGCTCCATGGTTTTCATTGTACCTTTATTATTTGCACTAATAATCATAGAATACTCCTTTACCTTAGCTAGGAAAGGTATTTTCTCAACACAAGGTTCAGGCACAATATGATTAGTAGTACAAACTTGAGTACTTCTAACAGGAACATGACTAACAACATCTATATAAGGTGCATGGTACTTGTTCCACTTCTTCTTGGGAATTTCTATGTAAGAGGCAAAGGCCTTAAAACAGTTGGCAATACTTTGGGAATCAAGACCAAACTCATTACTAATATCATGGAAGTCATCAGTTCCCATAAAAGATTTAATACATTCATAATCATACTTTATACCTGACTTTCTTCCTTTGTCATTCTCCCAAGATTCAGTGTTCTCTTGAATACGGTCTAGTAGATCCCATTTAGCTTCTTCCTTCATACGTGTGAATGATCCAGCACAAGAAGCATCTAGTAAATCTTTATCATGAAGAGAGAGCCTAGCATAAAAGTTATTGATAATAATATTGTTAGAGAGTTCATGAATAGGACATTTAAGCATCAGTAACTTCAATCTCCCCCAAGCTTGAGTTGTACTCTCTCCATCACGAGGCCAAAATTTATATAACAGATTTCTATCCTTATGAATCTCACTGGGAGGATAAAATTTAGAATAAAAGAGATATGCCATTTCCTCCCATTCCATGGATTGTCCATTTTTCAGCAGCTTGTACCATTCTTCAGTTCTCCCTTTCAAGGATATGGAGAGTAACTTCTTCTTCACCTGTTCAGTTGTGATACCTGCACACTTAAACAACCCGCATAATTCATGGATAAAAATCAAGTGGTCACCAGGATGGACAGTTCCATCCCCTAAATTATAATTATCCATAACACGATCAACAATACTTGTAGGTATCTTAAAAGGATCTATCTCAACAGGTGGTGTTTCATCTACTACCCTAGCAGCGGTAGTAGTTTTCCCAAACAGAAAACCAAGTGCGTTATCCATATTGGAAACAAAGTAACAAGCAGTAACAAAAACAATACTCACAGTAGAAGTTTCCTTTACCAGTTCCACTCTTCAATAGCACTTCACTCCCCGGCAACGGCGCCAGAAAATAGTCTTGATGACCCAAAAGTATAGGGGTGTATCGTAGTACTTTCGATAAATAGGAGTGTCGATCCCAACGAGGAGCAGAAGGTGTTGAACAGTGGTATGGAGCAGGAAATCCTTGTGAATACTTAGCAAACGTATTTTTAGTGGTTTTTTGATAAGGCAACAAAACAAAGAGCAAGCAATAAAGAACAAACACAGCAAGTGGCCCAATCCTTTCTTAGCAAAGGACAAGCCGGTGGAAATACTTATAAAGACCAAACGTTCTCGAGGACACATGGGAATTCTGTCAAGTGCTTTTGCTTCAAATAGTTGAGTACTCTTCTTTGGTGTTGTAAGTGTTGTGTGGGTGAACCTATGCTAATGTACCGACTGACGAGGTTTCGACTCGTCAATGCCCATTGTTATGGACTTGGGTTTTGGAGAAGATGGGGATGCTGGAGATCGTGGAACGGTTAACAGACAAGCAACCAGGGGACACGAGATTTACCCAGGTTCAGGCCCCCGGAGGGAAAACCCTACTCCTGCTTGTCTGCTCTTGATTACGGCGGAACCGAAGGTTACAGGGGTGCGCAGATTCGATCTGGCATGAAGGTGCGTATGCGAAAGTATGAGTCGAGAGATCTAGGTCGTGCCCTCCTGGCCTTTATATAGACTTAGGCAGGTCCCGGGCATAGTCCTAGTTGGTTACAGGTTCTAGGGTTTTACCCCTTTGAATTTCCTATCTACCCTAGTCTTGCTCTCCAAGGATCCGAAGGCGTCATGGGCCTGGGCCACCCGAAAGTCTTCATGGGCCAATGTACTTTTGCCGTGGGCCTTCCTTGGGCTGGACTAGGTATGCTGAGATCACGTACCCGTAGGGTATAACCATGGACGCCGCAGATGCCCTCGTGGATGTCTTGGAGGATGGCTTTCCCGTCACCGATGGTGACGCACCTTTGTAGTACACCCGTAATACTACGCTTGTACAGCTCGCCATTGATGATGGTGAAGGCTTTTGACCGACGAGATATGCGCCGGGCATCTGTCGGGCTGTCAGGCAGTTCTCCGTTTATCAAGAACTGGAGGTATGGTCGCTTCCAAGTTTCTTCGACTGCCATGACCTGCATTAGGTTGACCATGGCTACCTCTATGTCCAGTTTCTCGGGTCCTTCATGTCCTTCGGGTAGCGTGGCCTCCGAGTGTTCTGCTTCTTGGGTGATCCCTTGGGGAATTTCCGCTTGATGGATGGCACGCAGATCTGTTCGAGGAACACACCCGGTGGCACCTTTGCGCAGGTGGAGCCGATGTTGGCGAGTCTGTCGGCCTCCTCGTTGCTTTCTCTTCCGACGTGTCGAAGCTCGCAGCCGTCGAATTCTCCTTCGAGTGCGTTGTAGAGTGCGCGGTACGCAATCATGTTTTCGGCGTGTGCGTCCTACTCGTTCATCGTCTGCTGGACGACGAGGTTGGAGTCACCGTAGATGACCAGGCGCGTTGCGCCGCAGATTTTTGCCATCCTCATGCCGTGTATGAGGGCTTCGTATTCGGCCTCATTATTAGAAGCTCGGAATTTCATCCGAAGGACGTACTTCATCTTGTCGCCTTGCGGGGAGGTCAGTATGACCCCTGCTCCTGCTCCAGCTTCACGCTTGGAGCCGTCGAAGTGCATCATCCATGACTGCGACATGTCTGGGGTGTCTGGCAGCTGCAGCTCCATCCAATGTACCAGGAAGTCCGGAAGGACTTGAGATTTGATTGCGAGTCACTTCTCGTAGACGATGTCTAAGGGTGATAGTTCGATGCCCCACAGGGCCACGCGTCCTGTGGCCTCTGGATTATTCAGGATGCTGTTCAGGGGTGCCTCGTTGACGACCATCACCTGGTGCTCCTGGAAGTAATGGCTCAGCCGCCGAGCCATCATGAACACGTCGTAGGCGAGTTTCTGGTAGTGAGGGTACCTCTGTTTTGTTGGCGTGAGTACTTCGCTGAGGTAGTAGATTGGGCGTTGGACCCCGTGGGTCTTGCCCTCTTCGGGTCGTTCGACCACTAGCACGGTGCTGACCACCTGGTGTGTGGCTGATATGTACAGCAGCAGAGGCTCGTGCTCTTTTGGCGTGACCAAGACGGGCGAGGTGGAGAGTAGCCGCTTGAGGCTTTTGAATGCGTCGTTGGCTTTCGGCGTCCACTCAAATTTATCTGCTTTGCGTAGCAGCTGGTAGAATGGTAAGGCCTTCTCGCCCATGCAGCTGATGAATCTGCTTAGTGCCGCTATTCGTCCTGCGAGCTGCTGGACGCCTTTGAGGTTTTTCGGCTTCTCCATCGCCATGATGGCTCTGATTTTCTTCGGGTTCGCCTAGATCCCTCGCTGAGAGATGAAGTACCCAAGCAGCTGACCCGATGGGACGCCGAAGGCGCATTTTTCGGGGTTGAGCTTGATCCTGTAGCGATCGAGGTTGTCGAACATCTCGCGTAGATCGTCGATAAGTGTTCTTGCCTCCTTGGTTTTTATCACTATGTCGTCAACATAGACTTGGACGTTGCAACCGATCTGGTCCTTGAGGCAGGCCTACATGCATCCCTGGTATGTGGCACCTGCGTTCTTTAGCCCGAAAGGCATTGTGTTGTAGCAGAATACTCCGAACGGTGTGATAAACGCTGTTTTCTCCTGATCTTCGACCTTGAGTCGAATCTAGTTATAGCCTGAGTAGGCGTCGAGGAAGGAGAGTTTCTTACAACCTGCAGTCGAATCGATGATCTGATCGATCCGAGGAAGAGGGAAATGGTCCTTTGGGCAATGCTTGTTTAGTGACGTGAAATCCACGCACATCCGCAGGATGTCCGTGTCCTTCTTTGGGACCATGACTGTGTTTGCGAGCCACTCGCTTTCTTTGATTTCCCTGATGAAGTCTGCAGCGAGTAGTCTGTTGATTTCCTTGCCGATAGCTTCGACTCGTGGCTCGGACAGTCTCCGGATGGACTGCTTGACTGGCTTGATGTCTGGAAAGACGTTGAGTGCGTGCTCGGTGAATTCCCTGGGAACTCCTGGCATGTCCGCAGGACACCAGGCGAAGATTTCCCAGCGCTCACGGAGGAATTCGACGAGCGCGTCTTCCTATGCGGGGCTGAGATCGTTGGCAATCAGGGCCGTCTTGGAGGCATCCGTCGGATGGACCTGCACCTTCTTTGTGTTGACGGTGGAGTCGAAAGACATGTCAGGTGCGTTTTGCCTTGTGACTGGGGGTGCCCCATTGTCCGTCACCTCACGGAGCCTTACGAGCTCGTCTTGCATGCCGAAAGACTAGAAGATTTTGTTGAAATCCCTGTCGCATTGATTCGATCGGGTGAAGCTCCCGTGGACTGTGATGACGCCCTTCGGCCCTGGCATCTTGAGTAGCAGGTATGCGTAGTGTGGGACAGCCAGGAACCTTGCGAATGCTACACGCCCAAGGATGGCGTGGTATTGTGACGTCCAGTCCACCACTTCAAATTCGAGTCGCTCCTGCCGGAAGTTGTCCGGCTTCCCGAAGATGACGCCGAGCCCTATTTTGCCCAGGGGGAATATGCCCTTCCCTGGAACGATGCCGTGGAACGTTGTGTCTGACTGTTCTAGGCTACATTGCGGGATCCGCATTGCTGCTAGAGTGCTTGCGAACATTAGGTTGATGCCGCTGCCGCCGTCCATGAAGACGCGACTCATCTCGAAACCTCCGATCTGCGCCTCCAGCACCAGGGCAGCATGACCTGGGCGGGGGATCTGGCAAGGGTGATCCGCACGAGTGAATGTGATGCAGGACTCCGATCCGCTGAGGTACTTAGGGATGGCAGGTGGAGTTGCCACGGCCAGGTTGATTTGTCGGGTGATTTTCTTCTGCACCCTATTCGTGGGGCGTCCCTTCTGGATCATCATTAGTGCTCCTTTCGGTGGGGGGTACCCGTTCCCAGCGTTGTTCTGTGCGGGTGCGACTGGTTGGTTTGGGCCTCCGATAGGCAGCGGTCGAGGAGCTCCATGTGCTATTTCACCTGGCGCAGGTGCGTTTCCGAACGCAGGGATTGGGGCTTGTTGCCTCATATGCACCATGCTTTCGCTGAGTTTCTGGAACTCACGGCAATCCTTGAGCATGTGGCTAGCTTTCTTTTTGCCATCCTGCTTGTCGATGTAGAAGTGGATGGTGCATGGACCCGAAAGTTTGTCGTATGCTAAGGGTCCGTTGTCGCGGTCGCGGCGTTGCCACGACTGTGCTGGGCGTCCGCCGTAGCGGAAGTTTCCTCCGCGGTATCCTCCGCTGTTGCGGCTGTTGTCGTTGCGACGGCGGCGTAGCCGGCCGCGACCATGTCGGGTCCATCGCGATCATCGTAGACGCACGATCTCCTCTTGCTGCGGTGTTCCCGTCTTCGGCCGTAGTCGTCCTCTTCATTTGATTGTGCTCGGTGAATGCAATCTTCGCCGTCGGCCCACCTATTGGCGATGTCCATGAGGTGGTCTAGTGTTTTGGGCTTGACGCGCCCAAGTTCCTCCTTGAAGTCTGGGCGTTTGACGCCGTCCCTGAAGGCGTCGATGGCCCTCTCTTCGGAGATGTGTGCTGCGGAGTTCTTGGTGTTAGACCAACGTAGTATATACGAGCGAATAGATTCGCCCGTTCTCTGAGTGCAGGCTTGCAACTCTTCGATTGAGGCGGGCCTCTTGCTGGTGCCCTTGAAATTTCGGATGAAGCTGTAAGCTAGCTCCTCCCAGCTTCGAATGGACCCTGATGATAGGCTGCTGAGCCAGACCCGTGCCGCGCCTGTCAGCTGCAGCTGAAGGCATTGCATGGCGGTTTCTTTGTTACCGTCGTGCAGCTTGACGGATGACAGATGGTCACTAAGCCAGGCTTTTGGATCTTGAGTGTCGTTGAACTTCGGAGTATCCGAAGGAAGCTTGAAATTTCATGGCATCTGTGTTCGCCGAACAGATCTGCTGAAGCATCGGGCTCCACAGAGTTCTCCTTCGCCTTCGTCTATCTCGGATTCAGACGAGCATGCGCGTTTAGCTCGCGCTTTGTCGATTTTGCGCTGTGTAAGCGCGTCTCTAGCGTCGTAGTCGCGTTTATGGTGACGCGAGCTCTTCTTCCTTCGAGGAAGGTCGTGTTCCTCTTCCTCTTCGGATGAAGGGGTGGGACTCTGGTTGTGCCTGGCCGGAGCTTTCTTCTTCGGCTCCGCGGGAGCGTCTTAGTGGAGCGCAGCTCCGACAAGTCCGAGTCCGGTGAGTGCGTACTTATGCATGGCTCTTTTCGGGTCCCCCTCCGGAGGTGGGTGGGCCGCGAGATACGCAGTGGTTGCCATGATCGCAGCTTGCGGCGTCTTCGGGATGACGTTGTCGTCGGCGTCCATCTCCATGAACGATGTGTGGAGAGTTCGGGTCACATCACGGCGCTCCTTGGGATCCATGTTCTCCACCCGAGAGCGGTGCTTGTTTCCTTGGTTTCTGTTCGTGCTAGAGCCGGGGGCCATGGCGGAGAGCGCAGCTCGTCGCGCGCTGGACTCAGAGGCTGCTTGCTTGCGTTTGTCAAGTGTTTCCTGCATCTTGACTTGCTTCTTGTGCTCCTCGATGAGGAGGAAGTGGTATGCCATCAGTAGTTCACGTGAGGCGTCTGCAGGCAGGACTATGTCGCCTGCTACGGCGCGGCGTGCCTGGACCCATCCTTCTTTGCTAAGTTGGATGACATGGCCGTTGTTTTCCTCGTCGGGTGGGGGGGACTGGCTTCTTCTGTTCCCGCCGTTTCCGCCGTTTCTGTCCTGCGGGTTGGGGTTCGGGTTGGGCGGCGGG
This sequence comes from Avena sativa, assembly GCA_916181665.1. Taxonomy (NCBI): domain Eukaryota; kingdom Viridiplantae; phylum Streptophyta; class Magnoliopsida; order Poales; family Poaceae; genus Avena; species Avena sativa. The sequence goes on from OV702295.1 coordinate 355,935,561, forward strand.
TAAGGCGTTTGCTGTTCCTGGATGACTGTGGCGCAATGGTAGCGCTTGTAGATCGGTCCGCTGCTGCCGCGGCTTTCAGATCCGGAACCGTAGGTCCCTTCATCCGAAGGTGGATCACACAGATCGGAGTTGCAGCTGTTGTTGTCGTAGGACTCATCTGTTAATGACGATGTGCGTAGCACAGGGTGTGGAGCCCATGAAGCGGGCCTGATTGATGGTAGGGGCACCCGCTCAGGAAGGCGAAGGGTGCCAGTCTGACCCACCTGGAAGCAGAAGCTCCCGAATAGGATCTAGAGTCCGTCGCCTACGGGCTCGAAATCTTTCATGGTGGTCGGCGAGTGGGCGGTGAAGTCGAAAGCGCCGAAGAGGAGGTGACTCTCCATCGCCGCAGAGTTGTAGATCGATCAGGTCGGGACCGTCACGACCACACAATCAGCAGCCCCAGTTCCCACAGACGGCGCCAATTGACGAGGTTTCGACTCGTCAATGCCCATTGTTATGGACTTGGGTTTTGGAGAAGATGGGGATGCTGGAGATCGTGGAACGGTTAACAGACAAGCAACCAGGGGACACGAGATTTACCCAGGTTCAGGCCCCCGGAGGGAAAACCCTACTCCTGCTTATCTGCTCTTGATTACGGCGGAACCGAAGGTTACAGGGGTGCGCAGATTCGATCTGGCGTGAAGGTGCGTATGCGAAAGTATGAGTCGAGAGATCTAGGTCGTGCCCTCCTGGCATTTATATAGACTTAGGCAGGTCTCGGGCATAGTCCTAGTCGGTTACAAGTTCTAGGGTTTTACCCCTTTGAATTTCCTATCTACCCTAGTCTTGCTCTCCAAGGATCCGAAGGCGTCATGGGCCTGGGCCACCCGAAAGTCTTCATGGGCCAATGTACTTTTGCCGTGGGCCTTCCTTGGGCTGGACTAGGTATGCTGAGATCACGTACCCGTAGGGTATAACCATGTCACCGACCTTACTTGGACAAATACATACTTGTGATTAAACCCCCTGCAAACATCCGTAACTACAGGAAAGTAATTAAGATATAAATCTAACCACAGCCTTAAACTCTGAGATCCTACGCTCCCTTGTGCAAAGGTATCCTAACGGGGGTTCAGGGAAACCCCACAATTAGTAGCCAAATACACAATGCATTCCTCTAGGCCCATAAATGGTTAAGTATCATGTATCCGATGTTCACATGACACCACTAGAAGAATAGCACCACAACTTAAATACTAAACCATTGAATAAAAACTCAACACAAATCCACTAATAACAACATGACTTCTCCCATGTCCTCAAGAACTAAACGAACTACTCACAAGACATCATATGGATCAAGATCAAAGAAGATATGATAATGGATAACAATCTGAACATAAACAATGATCCAATGGTTCCACTCACAAGCATCAACTACAATAGTAATTAACACCGGGAAAGTTTCCCCTAAGAACTAAAGCAATATCCAACACAATTGTTACAGCGGGACGGAGTGGTGATGATGGTGCTGGTGGAGATGATGGTGTGGATGATGATGATGATACCGATGAATCCTAGCTTGATGATGGTGTTGATGGCGACAATCTCCCCTCTCCGGGAAGGAATTCCCCCGGCAGAAATCTGTCTACCGGAGAGATCTTTCTCTCTTGGTGTTTTCTGCCCCCCAGAGGTGGCGGAAATCTATCTATGGTTACTCCATGAGCCTTAGGGTTCCGTAGGGAAGATATAGGTGAAGGGGCAGAGTTGGGAGCCGGGCAGGTGGGCCACACCTGCCCTAGGCGCGGGGTCAGGTGGGCCCGTGCCTAGGGGAGTGTGGGCCCCCTGCGGCCCTTCTTCGTCCCTCCTTCTGGCTTCTTCAATCTTCTGGAAAAATAACATTTTCCCATATTTTTCTGGTATTTTTCTAATCTTCACGAAATTGCATCAAAACGCCCTCTTTTCCATCAGAATCCAGACTCCGGCAGTCCATCCTCCAAGAATCATCCAACATGCATAAACAGTGGAAAAGACATAAGCAATACCTCATAATAAGACAAATATCAATGAATAGAGGTAGATTATGATATAAAATGGTGATGCAAATTGGGCGTATCAACCATACGTTTAATCCTTTGTTACAGCAAACCGGTGAGCTTGACAACCTCACTGTTCGTTGGGGCAAAGTCTTGAGTTTGTGTTGTACAGGTCTCTGCGTTTCTTGCAACACCTGTGTGACGTTTCCTTCCTCCTACTGGTTCGATAACCTCGGTTTCTTACTGAGGGAAAACTTGCTGCTGTACTGCTTCACACCATGCTCTTGGGGTTCCCAACAGACTTGCCATTAAGGAGTCATCATCAGCAGGTTTCCACGTGCTTGCAACACCTTTGAGGCGTTTACTTCCTCCTAATGGTTCGATAACCTCGGTTTCTTACTGAGGGAAAACTTGCTGATGTGTTGCATCATACCTTGCTCTTGGGGTTTCCTAATGGGGCGTTCAACACGCATCAGGGTCGACTGAGAATCAAGCAGCGTGATGTGAATAACCAATATGGGATTTTGCCCCTCCACTAGGATAGATATTCTCTGGTCCCTCTCGGATGATATGATTCGGCAAGCATGGCCATGCACGACTCGGTTAAGTGTTAACCGAGGTGACCGACTAAGAGTTAGTCGGATGAATCATTTATCTTGGATCGAGAAGAGAGTCAGACAATTTAAGGGATGACAATTATTCACCTATAGTCCGACAAGGTATATCGTGAGGCAAAAGGGACTCGGACATAAGTCGCATTGGAAAGGCATGTCATCATGACTCTTTGGTACTTGGGAGTCGGCACATTCTGCTAGGAGCCGCTATCGATTGTTCGATTGATAGTCGGACTCCAATCGTGTCCAAGTTGCCATGATCCTGCGGGGTCACACACTTAAGAGCGCGAGCAAGTTTGGATTGGATCTGAACCAAAAATCTGGTCGGGTTAGACCCGAGCCGGATTTGGACTGGGTCAGTGAGTCAGACTCACAGTGACTAATATAATATGCGCTTTAGTGAATGGGCCACAAGCGAATTACATGGGCTTCAGTTCATATCGAACTACCACATGCAGATTATGGATAAGAAGCTCATTGAATTACATGGGATGCTCAAGCAGGCAGAGGCGGATCTCAAGAAAGGCGTCAGTCAAGTGTTGATGGTGCAGAATAAGGCTAAGTTCAAGAAAAGTTCTTGGACTAAGAAGAAGGCTAAGTCAGGAGGCAAGGCTCATGACCTAGTTCCAAGCGCTTCCTCAGGGACTAAGCCATCTCCTTCAGCCAGATCCACTTGCTTCTACTGCAAGGCGGATGTACACTGGAAGAGGAACTGCATCAAGTATTTGGTCGACAAAGCCAAGAGCGGAGGTGTGACTTCCGGCTCAGGTACGCTTGTTTGCAATGTTATAGACATTTATCTTGCTGATGCACCTAATAGTTCTTGGGTATATGATACCGGGTCAGTTATTCATATCTGTAACTCGTTGTAGGGACTGGTAAGAACTAGGAGCGTGGCAAGAGGCAAGGTTGATATCCCAGTCGGTAATAAATCAAGAGTCGCTTCATTGGAAGTCGGCACAATGCAACTTTATTTATCTTCCGGATTCATTATAGAACTGAATAATTGTTATTATGTTTCATTGCTTAGTCAAAACATTATTTCTGCCTCATATTTGATAATATAATGCTATGAGTCGAATATTAAGAATAATGGTTGTTCTTTATATTTGAATGATATGTTTCATGGCTTTGCACCCGTCTAGGACGGGTTATTTATTTTGAATCTTGATGGTGAATTAATTTATAACATAAATGTTAAAAGGTTGAAACCAAATGATCTGAATATGACTTACATTTGGCACTATCGGCTTGGTCATATAAGTTGGAAACGCATGAAGAAGCTTGGTACGTCGGAAACGTATCTATAATTTTTATGATCCATGCTTGTTTAGTATCTACTTTGCTTTACTTTATCTACACTTTGAGGTGCTTTTTACATGTTTTCTGGTACTAACCTATTAACAAGTTGCCACAATGATAGTTGCCTATTTTCTGCTGTTAGTAAAGAAATATTCTCGGAATTGGACAGGACAAACGTCAAAGTCAATAACGTTCCGTGGGGAACAAGAAGTCCAGAGGGGAGACGGAGAGGCGTGCCAGGGCGCCCAAACACCCCTAGGCGCGGGTGGGCCCTGCCTCGCGCCTAGGCAGGGTGTGGGGACCCTGGCCACCGCCTCGGCCTCCCCCTTCGCCTATAAGAATCCCCCGATGCAGAAACCCTAAGTACCCGATCAAATCTCCACGAAACCTTCTCTAGCCATTGCCACCGTCGTCCCTAGATCGGAGGGGATCTGAAATTCTTTCCGGCACCCTGCCGAAGAGGAGATCATCCCGGAGGCCTTCTCTCTGGTATGATGCGTGAGTAGTTCCACCTTGGACTATGAGTCCATGTAGTAGCTAGATGGTTGAATCTCCTCCTTGTGCTTTCATGTATAGATCTTGTGAGCTCCGTTCATGATCAAGATCTAATCTATTTTTAATCATGCATGTTGTGTTTGCGGGGATCCGATGGATATTGAGATTATTATGTTGGTTTGATTAATGGTTTTGTCTTTATGATTCTATCAGGTCTGTGTTGTTTGTGATCTTGCATGCTCTCCGTTGTTAGCAGCTATCTTGGCCAAGTAGTTGCTAATGACTCCAAGAGGGGGTATTTATACTCGATAGTGGGTTCATGCCTCTAGTTTCCAAGGGAAGTGACAATAATCTCTTCGGTTGTAGATGTGATGTTGCTACTAGGGAGAAAACAACGGTCGGTTGTTCATGGAATGATGGGGGAATACCAATCGGGGTATACCCGTGAAGCCCGCGTCCTGCCTCAAGCCCGCGTCGAATCGACAACGCGCTCGGGGACTACTGATGGGGGAATACCAATCAGGGTATATCCACGAAGCGGATTCGCCATCTGATCGAGCCGACTGGAACCTAGCCCTGAGCGGGTCGACTCGCCCAATACGGCGACTGGCGCATGCTGCACCCAGGCGAATGGAGCCGACTGGAGGCCCAAGACGACGACTCGTATACAAAGCCCACCAACACACTTGTAAACCCTAACTGGTTGCATATATAAAGTCACCAGGAGCACCCCCACGGGGCATCCTTCCTCACGTCATATTGCATCTTCTCCCACATTAGACTAGATCTAGTCTCTCCCTACGCCTACGGCGGCTCCCATGTAAACCAATCTATGATCATATACTGAATTGATAGCAGGACGTAGCGATCCTCCGTCGAGGGGACGTGAACCTGGGTACATCGTGTACCAATCTCGCTCCCGGATTCTCCTACTGCCTTGCTCCCTCTACGTAAGCTACCCCAGTAGCATCTGCCGTGCAATACCACGACAGTTGGCGCCCACCGTGGGGCAAGCGACGCTTGGAGGGTGATAATCCGGGCGGGATCCCTCGCCATCAACAGGATCATCTGCATCAGCACACTGGATTTCTTCATTGACATCATGCGACGGTCGATTTTTCTTCTCAGACCGGTTTTGATTCAGCCGCCAAGCACACGCACGTAGATCGATCTGGTTTGGCTGCCAGCCAATGCGTCGAAGGCATCTCCACATGCGATCATGCACAATCGATTCTATACGGCAGCTAAGTTTTTAATTCAATCCCTTCTCTCGGTTGATTTCATAGCACTTGATTAGTTTATTTCGATTTAACCTTGTACGTATTGAGCTAGATGGAATCGTCTGATGGAAATATTCTATACGGCATCCGGCAATCAATGACTGTGCCAGATAATTATTGGGTTCCTGTACCCAGAGCAAGGTGGACACGATCGTGCCGCCGCCGGCCTCGGCAACATGCTTGAAATCAGGGCGGCTTTGCTTGCTCTGCATTAGATTGATTCCTGACGAGTCAAGCTCTTTATAGAGTGATATTTGTTGTCGTTTATTTAGCATCTAATCCTGATTTCTTGATCTGTTGTTACATGTGCACAAAGACGATGAAGAAGGCATGTTTACGCCGTTTTGGATGGACAAAAAGCTGATCGATTCCGTTCACACGTCGACCCGCGACTCGGTCCACACGGCAATACTCAGTTGATTTCAGATCAGCTCGGTTCAGCTTAGTTTGCAGGTCTCAACTCGCAAAAAACAAGGCCACCAATGTCAGCTGACCCCAAATCGGTTTTTGATCAGAGGAACAACGGCAGGAGTGATGCAATCACACGCATCCGATTAGCATAACCAAATCTCTCTGTCCACTCCAGCATATTCTGCTTATAATATTCAGCCATGTCCACTAATCGATTCTTATGTGCAGCCACAAGAAAAATCAAGTCAGCTTAATAGCGGCGATGCACTATTCGCATGTGAGAGGCACTTCTCTGGAAATTCCGGATGCATGCGAATATACATGATCAGAATATATAACAGCTGAGTTTTTAATTCACACTCGTATTGATTACTTGCCAATTAATAATTTTATTTGTATCTAATCTTCTGCGTGGTATAAATTGGTGCAAGTCAAATCGGACTATGTCTTTCTTTTACAATCAGTTTGTGTAGCCACACGAGCCGCCTTTTTGTGCTATTTCTGTGGAGTTCGCCGACTACGATGGCTCCGGCGTCTCGACCACGACTATTCCAACACTCGACGGCAATCACGACATCACGAATGATAGATAGTGCACAAGCCACAATAAATTAATTTCTGATGAGTCCATCTTTTTTCTGACATTAATTTCTTTGTTATTCGATTATTTTATCTAATCTAATCTGCATGCATACTGGCTGTATGAATCTTTTGGGAATTAATCCATGAATGCAGAATTGGATCAAAACAGCCTTTATCGCTCATCGCAGACTTTCCACCGTCGCGGACACGCCACCTTCGGTGACTCGCCCGCCGCGAGCTCGCCATGGAAGTGTCCTAGCCATGTTCGACAACTCGCCATGTTCGGCGACCCGCAAATCGCCGACTCTCCATGCTACCGGCTAAACGCCGCACGCCTCCGCCAAAGTAGCTCCATCCGACCAATGGTCGGATCGAGCTCGCTACCACTACTCGCCAAAGCGCGACACTCGTCTGCCGCGTCGACCCCGTGTCAGCCGCGTCGACATCGGCATAGCGCGATCTCCGTCCGCCGCGTCGACCCCGTGTCCGTCGCGTCGACTTCGCCATAGTGCGATCCTCGTCTGTCGCGTCGATCCGTGTCCGCCACGTCGACATCGCCATAGCGCGATCCCCTTCCGCCGCGTCGACCCCGTGTCCGCCGCGTCGACTTCGCCATAGTGCGATCCCCGTCCGCCGCGTCGACCCCATGTCCGCCACGTCGACTTCGCCATAGTGCGATCACCGTCCGCCGCGTCGACTCCTTGTTCGCCGCGTCGACTCCTTGTCCGCCGTGTCGACTTTTTCCGGTTAAACGCCGTGCGACCCCGTCCGCTACGTCGAATGCGTACGCCACGCCTACTAAGGGACCTTCATCGTCCGAGTCGCCAGAAAGGGTCGCATGCCATGCTGCATGGACTCGCCATTGGCCTTCTCTTCCCTCCAGGAAAAATCAATTTGCCTTTGTCAACCTTTGAAAGAGCGACTCGCAATGGCCAAGTAGTGCGGACGAGGACTCGCAAACCGAGCCTCGGTTCGTCCACGAAAAACGCTAACCGAGAGCCATCATTGGAGTCGCCTTGCTCGACTGGCCTTCCGGGCCAAGACAAATGGCAGTGCTACACAAACAGCACCATGTCATCCTCAACCTTAGATAGCGCGACTCGCACGGCCAAGTACTGCGGACGAGGACTCGCAAACCGAGCCTCGGATCGTCCAGGAAGAACGCCAAGTCGAGAGCCATCTTTGGAGTCGCCATGCGACTGGCCCTCCGGGCCAAGACGAGAGACTCGCTAACAAAAACAGCGCAATCAACATCATCGCGGACTCGCCACACTCGGGGACTCTCCCCTCGCGGACTCGACTCTCCCCTCGCGGACTCGCAGTCATCACGGACTCGCCACACTTAGGGACTCTCCCCTCGCGGACTCGTAGTCATCGCGGACTCGCCACACTCAAGGACTCTCCCCTCGCGGACTCGCAGTCATCGCGGACTCGCCACACTCGGGGACTCTCCCCTCGCGGACTCGCAATCATCGCGGACTCGCCACACTCGGGGACTCTCCCCTCGCGTACTCGCAGTCATCGCGGACTCGCCACACACGGGGACTCTCCCCTCGCGGACTCGTAGTCATCGCGGACTCGCCACACTCGGGGACTCTCACGATCGGTGACTCGCCCAACCTCACCACTCGGCGCGCTCGGGGACTCGGCGCTCGCCGGTCCCTCGACCTCGCCACTCGCCGCCCTTGGGGGCTCGGCGCTCACCGGTCGCTCGACCTCGCCACTCGCCACGCTCGAGGGCTCGGCGCTCGCTGGTCGCTCGACCTCGCCACTCGCCACGCTCGGGGACTCGGCGCTCGCCGGTCGCTCGACCTCGCCACTCGCCATGCTCGGCAGCAACCACTACTATTTTTAGAATATGCATCTCTAAAGAGCCTCAAGTCGCCTCTACAAGCCAACTCGAGCCTCGGGGACTACTCCTAGGCATACCGCGTGTACGCGTGGTTCCGCGACAACGACTCGCTAACCTCTCGCACTCTCCACGCTCGGGGACTCGTCCTCGCGTACTCAACACACTCGGGGACTCGCCACCGCGGACTCGCCCTCGCGTACTCAACACGCTCGAGGACTTACCCTCGCGTACTCAACATGCTCGGGCACTCACCACCGTGGACTCGCCCTCGCGTACTCAACGTGCTCGGGGACTCGGCGCGCTACAGACAGCGCCACTCGCCGGTCGCCCAACCTCGCCACTCGGAGCGCTCGAGGACTCGGCACTCGCTGGTTGCTCGACCTCGCCACTCGCCGCTCTCGGGGACTCGGCACGCTCCACGTTCGGGGACTCGCCGCAAATGGCGGCTTCTCCGACACCCTGCGTCTTTCGCCAACTGGCCATCACCGACTGGCTCACGCCGACCGCCACCCGCTTCACGGTTATTTTCTTTGTTCAGGAGCTCGTCGCCGATTCGCCACGACCCATCGTCAAGACTCTCCGCATCCTGCCTCAAGCCCGCGTCGAATCGACAACGCGCTCGGGGACTACTGATGGGGGAATACCAATCAAGGTATACCCACGAAGCAGATTCGCCATCTGATCGAGCCGACTGGAACCTAGACCTGAGCGGGTCGACTCGCCCAATATGGCGACTGGCGCATGCTGCACCCAGGCGACTGGAGCCGACTGGAGGCCCAAGACGGCGACTCGTATACAAAGCCCACCAACACACTTGTAAACCCTAACTCGTTGCATATATAAAGCCACCAGGGGCACCCCCACGGGGCATCCTCCCTCACGTCATATTGCATCTTCTCCCATATTAGACTAGATCTAGTCTCTCCCTACGCCTACGGCGGCTCCCATGTAAACCAATCTATGATTATATACTGGATTGATAGCAGGACGTAGCGATCCTCCGTCGAGGGGACGTGAACCTGGGTACATCGTGTGCCAATCTCGCTCCCGGATTCTCCTACGTCGCCTTGCTCCCTCTACGTAAGCTACCCCAGTAGCATCTGCCGTGCAACACCACGACATGGAACATGTGGACTGTTTACCTTACACACTTTGCTTAAATGTCACATCCCAAGATTTTTCAAATCTTGTAATGTGAAAAATAAATGAATAAAATAAAACTTTGTTTGATTTTCAGGGCCAGAAGAAACTTTTTGAATTCAATTGGAACTTCAAACCAAGTTGGATCAAATAAAATCCTAAAGGGATTTAAAAAGTTAAAACATTTATTAAAGGAAAATAAAATATTTAAAATTACTATTTGGATCTTTTAAATAAAAGGATTTGGTTTACAAATGAAATAGAAGTTTTATTAATAAAGATTATTTTTATAGAGAGCCAAATTAAACCTTGGCCAAGCTTTTGAAATAAAACCTTTTGTTTTGATAAAATTAGTAAAGTTTTATTTAATTAAAATAATAAGGATTTAAATATCCAAGTTTTTATTAATAAAGGTTTTATTATTTCCAAAACATCAAAACTTATTTATTTATTTAAAATAAGTTTTCCAAGTATTTTATATTCCCAAATAAAACCTACTGATTTGGTTTTGAAAATATTTAGATTTCAAAAGGAATATTTAAATAAAACAAAATCTATTTTGGTTTATAAACAAGGTCTATTTATTTAATTAATAATGGACCCTAAAATAAAATTATTATTTTGATTTTGGAATTCTAGTTTATGTTGCTAAACAGAACCAAATCAAAAATTGCAAAGTTTGGTGATTGTTTGAATTGATTTGAACATTGTTTGTTTGTTTGAATTTTCAAAACAGAAATTGGAATTAGAAAAAGAAAAAGGATTCAGGAAGGAAAAAAAATAGAAGTCGGACTCAGCCCAACTGGCCAAGCCCAAGAAGCCAACAAACCAGCCCAGCTCCCCTCTCCCGCAACGAAGCGTTTTCCACTTACTCCCAGACCCGCAAAGAGACTGACCGGTGGACCCTTTCCTCACTTCTTTTTCTCACTGACGACTGGACCCCACCTCTCCTGTTCATCCTCCTCACCCGCGCAACATCTCCTCCCTTCCCCTCGTCGCCGTTTCCTGCAGTGATTCCGCGGCCTTAATTCGTCTTAACGCAGCCACCATTACTCGCCTTGACCATGCACGTTAAAACGCCAGCGTCTTATCCTCCCTTCCCCTCTGTCGCCACTCCCTCTCTGCCCCCAGGCTGCCACGAATCGAGCTGGTACTCCCTCTGTTCCGACCACCGTCTCCGACCAATTTCGGCCGTGTCCTACCACCCCGTGCCTCCCCGACCTAGATCACACCTTCCCCACTCCCTGGCGCATCTGTCCGTGCCCCTCGTTTGACCGCGGGCGTCCCTGAGCGTCGACTCCGACCAAGCTCTGAGCGTCGCCGTCTGTCTTCAACTCCGTCGAGCTCCTCCGGTAAGTCCAGACCGCCCCTTCACCTCTCGTTCACGCACACAGCTTTGCCTTGATCCTGCGCATCTAACCGCGCTTTCGATTTGTCTCGGGGTGAACCACAGCATCGTCCCCGACCACGTCCAGAGCCGTCTGTCGCTGTAGCAAACTCCGGCGAGGAATTGCAGCAGGCCCCGTGCGCCCCTTGCCACGTCGACCACACGTCTAGCGCCATCTCGTCCTCGCGAACACGGTGAGCACCCCCTCTGTCTCCCTTGCTTCCTAGAACAGCCGCTAGCCCGCTGCCTAACCGTCGCCGCCGTCCACCGCCGCGCAGCGCCGCCCGTTAGTGGTCTGTTGTTTGCATCCGTTAGATCTAGATCGTATGGCTGTGATAGAATGTAAGCGAACAGGTATCTTATGCCTCTGTGCCGCTCGATCTAAGTTAGATCCTACGGTCTGCAACGCGTGATCCACCCAAACCGGTACCGTCCAATTAGAAAGCGACGCGTGGCCAGTTCTAGTTTAAAACAGAAATTTGAAAACAGATTTGTTTGTGATTTTCAAACCTTTGTAACTCTTGATCCACACGTCCAAATTTCACAAATTTGATATCGTTGGAATCAGTGGAACAAGCCCTAGCCAACCATGCCCTTGGTTTAGCAAATAGTATCCATTAGAGTGTTTGTTTTTTCAGAAACATTTGTATGCTTGTTTAGAGTAGAAAAATGATTCAAAAATGTTTTTAGGGTTAAAACCTTTGCAAAATGGTTTGCTGTGAACTCACTGACCCTAGGAACCAACCCATGGTTTTGGAAATGAAATTGGTAAAGTTTAGGATGGATTATTTGACTTAGCCCATTTTTAGCCAAATGAAAATAATGGTTTTTGTTATGAAAATGATTTTGAGTAAAAAACTTTGGAAAATGTTTTGGATCAAACCTACTAACCCTAAACACCAATTCTTGAGAAATAACAACTTATTTGGTGAACCACTTAAAGTTGTTGCTTGATAAAAATATTTTCTCACCACATAAAATGATGAATGGGTTTAAAAATAGTTTTTGGGCAAAACCTTTTTGCAAATGACTTTTCCATTTTGGTAAATGACCACTTTGGACCTTACAAAGTTTAGAAGCCTAGTGGAGACCATCTTTTCAAATAGAACCATCCCTTGCATGCTTACATGCATGACTTAGATCCCATTGTTTTATGTGTGTGAAATTGTTTGAATGATTATTGGTTTGGAATGCTAGTTGATTTTGTGCCTACTTGATTGACTTGTAGTGAAGTTAGAAAGTGTGAGACTAGCAAGATCAAGGAGTGAACCAACATTCCCTACCAAAAAGGCAAGTTACACTATCATCTAAAAGTCCTACTATTTTCATTATACTTAGTGGATTTTTGAAACATGCATGAAAACAATTTTATACTTATGCTATGCTAAATCCTAATAGGATTCCCTATATATTCCTTAGTGAAAACAATATAGTTGTACATGATTAGCCATGCTTTATTTTGAAAAGAGTTACATGTTGAGATTTTATGAAGTTGAGAAAAGGACTTGTGATTTTATATAATAAAACAAGGACTCAATGAACCACCTGGGTGGCCAAGGTTACTTTGAGTTTTGGAGAAGGTGGCAACAAAAGGAACCATGTCTATGGCAATCTCTTTGTGTTGTGCTCCAAAAGAAACCACCCAGGAAACTTAGAGATTGAACATGTTTCTCCAATTGTGGCTTCCGTGTGCAACCACATGCTATTATGGCTCTGGCTTAGTCAACTACATTAGGAAGACCCATGCATTGTCTTTAGTTTACTAGACATGGGGACCTGGAATCCTTCATGGGTGCTGAAGACAAGCTAGCAAAGGTGTATGGGAGGACCTTTTGGAAAGACTTTGTCACATTCTCAATCTGCCAGTGCTCCATCTTGGTGAGCACTAATCCAGTGGCCACTGGTGGCAAAAGGATGGGATTGTGACATGTGGGTAAAGTGTACTCCTTCTGCAGAAGATAATAAAATCTAAGTACTTAGCCGTGTCCCCGGTTATGGACAATACTGAGCAACTAAAGTTTGAACTATGGGAGATCTCGACATTCCAACTTCTAAAACAAAAACCTGATGCACTTGGGGGTACCAAGGAGCTCAGGAGATTTGAGAAAACTTGATGCACTTGGGGTTACCAAGTAGCTCAAGAGATTTGGTTAAAACTTGATGTACTTGGGGTTACCAAGGAACTCAAGAGATTTTGTTGAAAGACTTGAACACTTGGGGTTACCAAGGAGTTCAAGGAGATTTTGATAATAACTTAAACACCTAGGCTTTACCAAGGAGTTTTCAAAGATTTAACAAAGGACCAAAACCATTTTGAAAAGACAGGATAAAATATTGCTTTATGCAAATAAGCCTAAAACTCTACTTAGCCAAATATGCATGTAATGATAGGATCCACTTATATTCAACATAGTAGTGAAACTTGCCAATACAATTCAAATGTATTGACCCTTGTGGCTGTAACTTGTAATGTTGCAGGTTTGATTGATTTTTAGTGAAGATTGATTGATTAGGATTACAAAGTCTACAACCAACATCTGCCTGTGGTACTTTGAAGATGAAGGACTCCATGCTTATAGTTATTCCGCTGCAATGTAATGTAATAGCCAAATGAGCTATGTATTGATGTAATAAAATTATGTTATTCCTGGTTATAAAGTTATATTATGACCTTTGTTTCTTGATATTACATCTAAACTATGGATGCTAGCTATTGATCCAGGGACTAGCATTGTAAACACAGGGGACACCACCTTATGTTATTTAAAGGTTGGGCCACTCCCTCTTACAGATGGTATCAGAGCATTGTGTTGCCTGTAGGATTTATAAACCTAGGATTGGACAAAAACCCTTAGAAAAATAGGAGTTGTATTTGTTCCAAAACTTATTTACAAACAACCTTGTAAACTCTTTCCTCAACCATTTTGGTTTCAACTCTACATCTCTTCTATTCAACTTGATGGAAAAACCTATCCCATGGCCCAAGACTACACCATGTGCAAAGGACTTCCTCAACACTTTCAACTCTAATGACTTCAACTTCTTCAACTCTAATGACTTCAACATCTTCAGCATGATCACCAAGGACTTCCAACTTGGATGTCACTAAGGACTACATGTGAGACAAGGAAATCTTGCTCAAGATTTAGAGACTGAGGGAATGCAAAATTTAGAAGGAATTCACTTGACTAGAAGTCAAGGTAACCAAGAGTTTTTCACAAGGAAACCATGATCTCATGTAAAGAAGAATCAACCAAGAAGGATGGAAATATCACAAGTGAACCATATAGATGGACCACCATATTTTAGTTAAGTCAAACCCACCAACTTATGTGGTATAACAAAAATATTTGTTGCCTAAGTATGTGCTTGAACTTTGTGTTTGAGTGAAATGTTTGTTTGTGATTGCATGCACATTGCTTGAGTGAATTGTGATGTGTGTAATTAGAACTGATTCCTTAGAAATATCTTGCCTATTCTAATCCTGATTCAACCCAAAACAGATGACTACTCCAAGAGACTCCAACATCAAGGTTGATGACACCAACACCAACCAAGAGGACAGCATGAAAGAGCTCATAGCAACTCAACACTAGTTGAACCAAGTGACAGCTCAATTCATAGCTAACACTAGTGGAGCAGATCCAGCCCTGCAAGGATTTTTGGAAACTCAAGGCCAACTGATGCTTAAGGTGACTAATCAAATGATCAAAATGGAAGAAAACTATCCCAAGAAAGTTTGTGACAACAAGGATGACAGAAATATTATTCTAGATGGAGCCCCAACTTGCATTATTTGTGGAGACAAGGATCATACTTCCAAGGAGCATGGAGATCAATGCCCCAACTGTGAAGAGAAACATCCTGTTGGACAATGTCCCACTTCTCAAGCTACTTGCTACCTATGTGAAGGAAATAACCATGTCCCTATCCAATGCCTCATCTACTCCATTGTAGAACAAAGGAAACAAGAAGGATCCAAGTCTACCAAGAAGGTTGATGACAAAGGAAAAGGACCACTTATACCTCCGAACAAGACAACCCAGTTCAAAGGATCAAAGAAACCCAAGAAGCAAAAGAAGGACAAGAGCCATGTGCAATGTCATAAATGTAAGGAAGTGGGACACTATTCTGGTGAATGCCCAGAGAACCCTAAGAACAAGGAGATTGGCCAAGTAGTGTGCAACAACTACAAAGAGCTAGGCCATTATGTAGCAACTTGTCCACAAGAGCCACGTAAAGAACTCAAGGATATTCACTGTTTCAATTGCAAGAACCCAGGACATTATGCAAGCAACTGTCCAGAAAAGATGAAGAACAAGTTGAACAAACCTATGGAGAAACTCAACCTTGGCCCATGAGTCAAGTGTGGAAACCAAGGACACAATGCAAGTGTTTGCCTAAAGAAGCCTTCCCAGGATTCCAAGAAGGACACTATGTAATATTTGTTTGAAATTTTTTAAGGGTGGTAGTACCCTAGTTGTTTGAGCCTATTTGTAACCCTAGCCTTCCCAAATCTTGGGACAAGATTTATTTTAAGGGTGGTAGCCTGTCACATCCCAAGATTTTTCAAATCTTGTAATGTGAAAAATAAATGAATAAAATAAAACTTTGTTTGATTTTCAGGGCCAGAAGAAACTTTTTGAATTCAATTGGAACTTCAAACCAAGTTGGATCAAATAAAATCCTAAAGGGATTTAAAAAGTTAAAACATTTATTAAAGGAAAATAAAATAATTAAAATTACTATTTGGATCTTTTAAATAAAAGGATTTGGTTTACAAATGAAATAGAAGTTTTATTAATAAAGATTATTTTTATAGAGAGCCAAATTAAACATTGGCCAAGCTTTTGAAATAAAACCTTTTGTTTTGATAAAATTAGTAAAGTTTTATTTAATTAAAATAATAAGGATTGAAATATCCAAGTTTTTATTAATAAAGGTTTTATTATTTCCAAAACATCAAAACTTATTTATTTATTTAAAATAAGTTTTCCAAGTATTTTATATTCCCAAATAAAACCTACTGATTTGGTTTTGAAAATATTTAGATTTCAAAAGGAATATTTAAATAAAACAAAATCTATTTTGGTTTATAAACAAGGTCTATTTATTTAATTAATAATGGACCCTAAAATAAAATTATTATTTTGATTTTGGAATTCTGGTTTATGTTGCTAAACAGAACCAAATCAAAAATTGCAAAGTTTGGTGATTGTTTGAATTGATTTGAACATTGTTTGTTTGAATTTTCAAAACAGAAATTGGAATTAGAAAAAGAAAAGGGATTCAGGAAGGAAAAAAAATAGAAGTCGGACTCAGCCCAACTGGCCAAGCCCAAGAAGCCAACAAACCAGCCCATCTCCCCTCTCCCGCAATGAAGCGTTTTCCACTTACTCCCAGACCCGCAAAGAGACTGACCGGTGGACCCTTCCCTCACTTCTTTTTCTCACTGACGACTGGACCCCACCTCTCCTGTTCATCCTCCTCACCCGCGCGACATCTCCTCCCTTCCCCTCGTCGCTGTTTCCTGCAGTGATTCCGCGGCCTTAATTCGTCTTAACGCAGCCACCATTACTCGCCTTGACCATGCACGTTAAAACGCCAGCGTCTTCTCCTCCCTTCCCCTCTGTCGCCACTCCCTCTCTGCCCCCAGGCTGCCACGAATCGAGCTGGTACTCCCTCTGTTCCGACCACCGTCTCCGACCAATTCCGGCCGCGTCCTACCACCCCGTGCCTCCCCGACCTAGCTCACACCTTCCCCACTCCCTGGCGCATCTGTCCGTGCCCCTCGTTTGACCGCGGGCGTCCTTGAGCGTCGACTCCGACCAAGCTCTGAGCGCCGCCGTCTGTCTTCAACTCCGTCGAGCTCCTCCGGTAAGTCCAGACCGCCCCTTCACCTCTCGTTCACGCACACAGCTTTGCCTTGATCCTGCGCATCTAACCGCGCTTTCGATTTGTCTCGGGGTGAACCACAGCACCGTCCCCGACCACGTCCAGAGCCGTCTGTCGCTGTAGCAAACTCCGGCGAGGAATTGCAGCAGACCCCGTGCGCCCCTTGCCACGTCGACCACACGTAGAGCTCCATCTCGTCCTCGCGAACACGGTGAGCACCCCCTATGTCTCCCTTGCTTCCTAGAACAGCCGCTAGCCCGCTGCCTGACCGTCGCCGCCGTCCACCGCCGCGCAGCGCCGCCCGTTAGTGGTCTGTTGTTTGCATCCGTTAGATCTAGATCATATGGATGTGATAGAATGTAAGCGAACAGGTATCGTATGCCTCTGCGCCGCTCGATCTAAGTTAGATCCTACGGTCTGCAACGCGTGATCCACCCGAACCGGTACCGTCCAATTAGAAAGCGACACGTGGCCAGTTCTAGTTTAAAACAGAAATTTGAAAACAGATTTGTTTGTGATTTTCAAACCTTTGTAACTCTTGATCCACACGTCCAAATTTCACAAATTTGATATCGTTGGAATCAGTGGAACAAGCCCTAGCCAACCATGCCCTTGGTTTAGCAAATAGTATCCATTAGAGTGTTTGTTTTTGCAGAAACATTTGTATGCTTGTTTAGAGTAGAAAAATGATTCAAAAATGTTTTTAGGGCTAAAACCTTTGCAAAATGGTTTGCTGTGAACTCACTGACCCTAGGAACCAACCCATGGTTTTGAAAATGAAATTGGTAAAGTTTAGGATGGATTATTTGACTTAGCCCATTTTTAGCCAAATGAAAATAATGGTTTTTGTTATGAAAATGATTTTGAGTAAAAAACTTTGGGAAAATGTTTTGGATCAAACCTACTGACCCTAAACACCAATTCTTGAGAAATAACAACTTATTTGGTGAACCACTTAAAGTTGTTGCTTGATAAAAATATTTTTTCACCACATAAAATGATGATTGGATTTAAAAATAGTTTTTGGGCAAAACCTTTTTGCAAATGACTTTGCCATTTTGGTAAATGATCACTTTGGACCTTACAAAGTTTAGAATCCTAGTGGAGACCATCTTTGCAAAGAGAACCATCCCTTGCATGCTTACATGCATGACTTAGATCCCATTGTTTTATGTGTGTGAAATTGTTTGAATGATTATTGGTTTGGAATGCTAGTTGATTTTGTGCCTACTTGATTGACTTGTAGTGAAGTTAGAAAGTGTGAGACTAGCAAGATCAAGGAGTGAACCAACATTCCCTACCAAAAAGGCAAGTTACACTATCATCTAAAAGTCCTACTATTTTCATTATACTTAGTGGATTTTTGAAACATGCATGAAAACAATTTTATACTTATGCTATGCTAAATCCTAATAGGATTCCCTATATATTCCTTAGTGAAAACAATATAGTTGTACATGCTTAGCCATGCTTTATTTTGAAAAGAGTTACATGTTGAGATTTTATGAAGTTGAGAAAAGGACTTGTGATTTTATATAATAAAACAAGGACTCAATGAACCACCTGGGTGGCCAATGTTACTTTGAGTTTTGGAGAAGGTGGCAACAAAAGGAACCATGTCTATGGCAATCTCTTTGTGTTGTGCTCCAAAAGAAACCACCCAGGAAACTTAGAGATTGAACATGTTTCTCCAATTGTGGCTTCCGTGTGCAACCACATGCTATTATGGCTCTGGCTTAGTCAACTACATTAGGAAGACCCATGCATTGTCTTTAGTTTACTGGACATGGGGACCTGGAATCCTTCATGGGTGCTGAAGACAAGCTAGCAAAGGTGTATGGGAGGACCTTTTGGAAAGACTTCGTCACATTCTCAATCTGCCAGTGCTCCATCTTGGTGAGCACTAATCCAGTGGCCACTGGTGGCAAAAGGATGGGATTGTGACATGTGGGTAAAGTGTACTCCTTCTGCAGAAGATAATAAAATCTAAGTACTTAGCCGTGTCCCCGGTTATGGACAATACTGAGCAACTAAAGTTTGAACTATGGGAGATCTCGACATTCCAACTTCTAAAACAAAAACCTGATGCACTTGGGGGTACCAAGGAGCTCAGGAGATTTGAGAAAACTTGATGCACTTGGGGTTACCAAGTAGCTCAAGAGATTTGGTTAAAACTTGATGTACTTGGGGTTACCAAGGAACTCAAGAGATTTTGTTGAAAGACTTGAACACTTGGGGTTACCAAGGAGTTCAAGGAGATTTTGATAATAACTTAAACACCTAGGCTTTACCAAGGAGTTTTCAAAGATTTGACAAAGGACCAAAACCATTTTGAAAAGACAGGATAAAATATTGCTTTATGCAAATAAGCCTAAAACTCTACTTAGCCAAATATGCATGTAATGATAGGATCCACTTATATTCAACATAGTAGTGAAACTTGCCAATACAATTCAAATGTATTGACCCTTGTGGCTGTAACTTGTAATGTTGCAGGTTTGATTGATTTTTAGTGAAGATTGATTGATTAGGATTACAAAGTCTACAACCAACATCTGCCTGTGGTACTTTGAAGATGAAGGACTCCATGCTTATAGTTATTCCGCTGCAATGTAATGTAATAGCCAAATGATCTATGTATTGATGTAATAAAATTATGTTATTCCTGGTTATAAAGTTATATTATGACCTTTGTTTCTTGATATTACATCTAAACTGTGGATGCTAGCTATTGATCCAGGGACTAGCATTGTAAACACAGGGGACACCACCTTATGTTATTTAAAGGTTGGGCCACTCCCTCTTACATTAAAGCAGTTGTCTGTTGCTTGCAACTCTATACTGGAGGGGGTTCAGATGATAACCTGAAGGTGGACTTCTAGTGATAGATGCAATTGGATGGCGGTCTCTTTATCTTGTTGTATTGCCCAATCGGATATCATAGGATCTTTCTGACTAGTAATTGCATTGTTATGCCTTGCTCAGTTCCTGTCAATTGCCCTGCTGTAATTTGTTTACCCTTCATGCCATGTTGTTTATCTAAGGAGAGCACCTCTAGTGAACTATGGACCCGGTCCAATCTTTACCACTAATACATCTTCCACTGTTACTTGTTTGCTTGATGCAAACCATTACCTTCCACACCATACGTTTAATCCTTTGTTACAGCAAACCGGTGAGCTTGAAAACCTCACTAATTCGTTGGGGCAAAGTCTTGAGTTTGTGTTGTGCAGGTCTCCGCGTTGCTTGCAACACCTATGTGACATTTCCTTCCTCCTACTGGTTCGATAACCTCGGTTTCTTACTGAGGGAAGACTTGCTCCTGTACTGCATCACACCTTGCTCTTGGGGTTCCCAACAGGATCCACATCAACAAGTTTTCTGGCGCCGTTGCCGGGGAGGCTAAGGACGTCTTCACAAGGGGAGTCCTCCTCAACCTTTCTCTTTACTTTGTTTTTAGTTTGCTTAGTTTCTTTTGCTTGGTTTTGTTTGCCTCTTTTTATCAAAAACTCCAAAAAAATAGTCTAGTTTGGTTTGCTTGCTTTATTCAAAAACACAAAAAAATTAGTTCCTACCCTAGTTGCTACCATGTCTGGTTTTGGACCAATCTTTATTTCACCTATGGAAGAGATCTTGTGAGACCCTGGCGCATGGCTCAATAGGATTGATAGGAAACCCATACCAAAAAGTTGCAACTTATTTTCTGGAAGCTCATCGAAAAGAACTCTAAGGTTAAGCGTGCTTGTACTAGAGCAATTCTAGGATGGGTGACCGACCGGGAAGTGGGTACCGGGTGCACATGAGTGAGGACAAAGTGCGCAGAAAAGACTAGTGTTGGTATGTGGGGTTAGTATAGAGATGCTATTGAGCTGCCATAAGTGATAGCCGTTGGTACGGAGTGACCGGGGGTGTTACAGATCTCCACTTTTAAGCAAAAGAGTGAAGAAAGTTTTAAAGAAGCTTGGTATAGAATCTCCGCTTTACAGAGGGAAACCGAGCCTAAGATGAGTCTTGGCCTGGTTATCGATAGTCTCTACCGCGGTATTGCTCTTCGATATAGATATGCTTTGGATGTTGTGAATGAGAATGATATTTTGCTATGTACTGAGCATGAAGCTTTTGATGCCATAAAAAAATTTATTATAATCTATGGTACACCTGGCAAGTCTAATTCCTCTTTCACAAATATTTTTGCTAGGTTGAACACTCTTGAGACTAGTATTGCTGCTATGAATAGCTGCTATCACACGCTTAAGGCTTGCCATGATTATGTCCCCATAAATTCCGAGCCTTCAAAGTGGTTTCCCACAATCAAAGTCTCTATAAATACTACACTTTTTGATGCTCGTTGTGATATCATGTCTGAATTTTGTCTCATGCCTAAAGATATTTATGATTCTTTGAGTCTTTGGGGGCTTTCTAAAGGAGGAGACGAAATCTCTCTTACTAATAATGCCACCTTATTGCCCATTGGAATAGTTGAAGTTGTGTTTATAAAAATCTCAGGGAAAATGGTGTCTACTGATTATCTTGTTATTGAATGTGTAGGCAAAGGACAGATTACACTTGGAAGATCCCTACTGAAACACCTTGGAGCGGTAATAAATGTGGGAAAAGGCATTATGCAATTTGCTCCTTAGGTAAGCAATCATATCTTCCCTAAAGAGAAGAAGAAAGATAAGAAAGGAAAGAACAAGAGGAGTAATTCTTCATTTGAAAATACTTGATTCTTCTTGCTTCTTGTGCCTAACTTAAAGGCGTTAAAGAAAAGTACTTGTTGGGAGATAACCCAAGAGTTTCCTCGAGTCTTGGAAGTTATTACTTCAGTAATGACCTCTCCTTATCCTTTTTGTTTGCTTTTTGTGCCAAGAATGACCTCTAATGAGAGGGAAGTAAGATTTGGGGAGTTGCTGTCCCGAAACAGATTTCGGTCCTCCACCAAAAAACTTCATGAGGAGTCTCTGTAACTTGGATTGAGCTCACAATTTACGAATAAATCCCCCAGTATGTTATCTAACTTTCTTTAGTTCAACACTTTTGATTTGAGCAACATAATATGTTCAAAAAAATCGGTTTCTACCTGCTGGTCTGTTTTGATAGATTTCTGCCATTATTTGCATTTGCTTCTTATTGATTTCTTTTTGAGTTCTCTTTAGGTGAATTGAGCTTTTTGAAGGAGTTACTACAGTAGCTTGTGTTTTTAGTGAAAAGCCTTGTTGTTCCAAAGCTTTGCCAGAGGTCTAATATCTTTTGAACACACTAATGTTGCTAATGAAGATTGTGTGAAGTTTTGTATGAAGGAAAAATATCAGGAGTAGAGAGAGAATGATGCAATGATATGAAGAATGGATAAAAGCTCAAGCTTGGGATGCCACCATGGTGTCACCCCAAGAAATATCCAAGAGGTACAAGCGTCAAAGCTTGGGGATGCCCAATGCATCCCCTTCTTCATCAATAAAAATCTCAGGTCTGTTTAGACACTTTGTTTTTATTGTTTCATGCATAGTTGTGTTGTTCTTGGAGTGTCTTAGTTTTTGTTTGCTTTGCTTAGGTTGTTTAGTTTGCTTGAATAAAGTAGTTTGGACCCCCGTTCTCGCTGTGTTGTTTTGCAAATAAGTTGCTTGGTGTTGGAAAAGAGTAGTAAGTTCTTGCTTGTAAGTGCAAGAGGAGCTTGCATTGACTGTGACGTAGAATTTAGCATGACATGATAGGTGTTGTTTTGACCTTATTCTTAGTGATTATTGTTGTAGCATGTCTTGTTCCAACCAATTGGGATTGCTTAGTGTGCCTTGAAGAAATTATGCGTTGTTTTAGCATGCAAAAGCATAGTATTGTGGTATTCTCCTTTGATGCTTTGCTTGGGTTGACTTGGCACATGCTCACACCATGTTATGACTATGACAAGTCACCATAGCCTCTATAATCATTTAGTCCTTGACTTGTAGTACACTCTTTGCTTTGATTAGTAATTCTTTGTTTCACTGCATGATTATGGCCATTATTGCTCTCTTATTTGGTTGCTCCTAGTTCTTTGCTAGCCTCCACTTGTGTGAGTAAGCTCTACTCATGCTTCCAACTCCCAAGAAACCAAGTTATTCCAAGTGTCCACCATAAACTCCTATGCATGGTGTGTTACACCATTCCTAGTATATTCTTGTTTTTAACTATCTTCCAATTTAAAACTATTTTGTTATGTGAAAACTTAGTGATTAAAGCCCTCAAAAACTTGATGGCACACTTTATATTCTTTGCCCCTAATAAACTTGAACCATTGTGTCATCTTTGTTGTATATGCTTGCACTTATACGTTGGAATTAGCAGAACCATGCTGTCACGGGGAACGTTTTCAACATTGCACTTGTACTTTGTACTCAGTTGGTATCATGCTCTTTTGTCTATGGATGTCACCGGTGTGAAATAAAGAGGGAACTTGTAAGTCCATGGAGTTTGTATCCTGTGTTAGAGAAACGCCTAGGCCGCTAGCCTAATCCATGCCTAATCATGGTGGAAACTTGTAGCATCACCATAATGATCTATCTATGAAGCATCCTCAATAAAAAGCTATGCATATGGTAAATAAAAAGATTGTTGAGATGCTCATTGTCTACTTGCCTTGTCATTTTGGTAATGGGAAAGCTCCTGTACCATGTGCAAGGGTTACCCCGTTGGCGGTTCTCAATGATATGCAAATACTTTACCTGGACCCAAAGTTGAGTATGCATGAGGTGTGGCCCTCGTATTCAAGGGACATGAGATTGCCAACTTATACTTCGTCAAGCATATACTCCAGCTTTGCCACTTTAACCTTAACCACTTCAAGATGCTTATGATAGGGGCAATGAGGGCTGAAAGCTAACAAGTACCATAATTTTTGGAAGCTCTTTTTGAAACTTGTAATCACTGCTTCCTTTACAAAAAAAGGTATTTCTTCCACCACTATTGAGTCTCCACCTTCTACCTTTAGGCACCATTAAGAGAGCATAGTTGTCATTCTATGTGCAGTGTTCCAAAGCTTATTAATTGATGCATATTGTGATATTACTTGTTCTTGTGCTACTTGTTTCTAGTCACCCTTGTGAACTTTGCGGGTGTCCTATGCATCTATTTGCTACTCTATGAGGGACAAACTGATTGCCACTATGCTATGTTTTATGTATGTGAAACAAACAAACGTTTTTCAATGCATGTTATTCATGATCTTTGTTTGTAGCTTATCATGTTGCATGCATAGTTACTATGTCCTATTGTTAGAACTCCATCTTTAATGCACATGTTTAGATCTCTTTGATCCTAGCTTTCAATGCTTGCAAATGGTTGGATCTTTATTGTGAGGGTGCATGTCACCTCAAAAATTATTCTTTTATAACTTACCTACTCGAGGACGAGTAGGAGTTAAGCTTGGGAATGTTGATACGTTGGAAACGTATCTATAATTTTTGATGCTACATGCTTGTTTTGTATCTATTTTGCTTTGCTTGTCTACACTTTGAGGTGCTTTTTACATGTTTTCTGGTACTAAACTATTAACAAGTTGCAACAGTGCTAGATGCCTGTTTTCTGTTGTTTTTGGTTTGAGAAAAGTTAGTAAAGAAATATTCTCGGAATTGGATGGGACAAAACGTCAAAGTCATTACTTTTCGTGGGGAACAAGAAGTCTAGAGGAGAGCCGGAGGGGCCAGCCAGGGGGCCAGACCCACCCCAGGCATGTGTGGGCCCAGCCCTGCGCCTGGCTAGGGTTTGGCTACCCTGGCCGCCTCCTCGGTCTCCCCCTTCGCCTATAAGAATCCCCCGATGCAGAAACCCTAAGCACCCGATCAAATATCCACGAAACCGTCTGTAGCCGCCACCACCATCTCCCCTAGATCGGGGGGATCTGAAGTTCTTCTCGGCACCTTGCCAGAGGGGATATCATCCCGGAGACCTTCTCTCCGGTATGATGCGTGAGTAGTTACACCTTGGACTATGGGTCCATGTAGTAGCTAGATGGTTGTATCTCCTCCTTTGTGCTTTCATGTATAGATCTTGTGAGCTCCATTCATGATCAAGATCTAATCTATTTGTAATCATGCATGTTGTGTTTGCGGGGATCCGATGGATATTGAGATTATTATGTTGGTTTAATTAATGGTTTTGTCTTTATGATTCTATCATGTCTGTGTTGTTTGTGATTTTGCATGCTCTCCGTTGTTAGTAGCTATCTTGGCCAAGTAGTTGCTAGTGACTCCAAGAGGGGGTATTTATGCTCGACAGTGGGTTCATGCCTCTAGTTTCCAAGGGAAGTGACAATAATATCTTCGGTTGTAGATGTGTTGTTGCTACTTGGGAGAAAACAACGGTCTCTTATTCATGGAACATGTGGACTGTTTACCTTACACACTTTGCTTAAAGCAGTTGTCTGTTGCTTGCAACTTAATACTGGAGGGGGTTCGGATGATAACCTGAAGGTGGACTTCTAATCATAGATGCAGTTGGATGGCGGTCTATGTATCTTGTTGTATTGCCCAAACGAATATCATAGAATATTTCTGACTAGTAATTGCATTGTTATGCCTAGCTCAGTTCCTGTCAATTGCCCCGTTGTAATTTGTTTACCCTTCATGCCATGTTGTTTATCTGAGAAGAGCACCTCTAGTGAACTATGGACCCCGGTCTAATCTTTACCATTGATACATCTTCCACGGTTACTTGTTTACTTGCTACAAACCATTACCTTCCACATCATATGTTTAATCCTTTGTTACAGCAAATCGGTGAGCTTGACAACCTCACTGTTCGTTGGGGCAAAGTCTTGAGTTTGTGTTGTGCAGGTCTCCGCGTTGTTTGCAACACCTGTGTGACGTTTCCTTCCTCCTTCTGGTTCGATAACCTCGGTCTCAACTGAGGGAAAACTTGTTGCTTACTGCTTCACACCTTGCTCTTGGGGTTCCCAACAGGCTGTGCGTAGACAGTCGTCGGTGTGCAAACTTCGGAAATCCATTTATGGGTTGAAGCAAGCATCTCAGAGTTGAAACATTCACTTTGATGAGGTAGTCAAATCGTTTGGCTTCATTAAGGGTGATCATGATTCTTTTTTATACAAGAAGTTTAGTGGGAGCAAAATAAACTTTCTGATCTTATATGTGGATGACATATTACTGATTGGAAATGATGTCCAGGTGTTAAAAGAAATCAAGGAATCATTGGAAAGGAGTTTCTCAATGAAAGACTTGGGTGAGGCAACATACATTCTAGGAATCCGGATCTATAGAGATAGATCAAGGAGGCTCATTGGATTGAGTCATAGTACATACTTGGACAAAGTGTTGAAGAGGTTCAACATGGAATTGTCTAAGAAAGGGTTCTTACCGATGTCCCATGGTGTAAAACTTAGCAAGACTCAGTGTCCTTCGATGACCGATGAGAGAAGTCGGATGAGTGTGATTCCATATGCTTCGGCAATCGGATCCATCATGTATGTCATGATTTGTACTAGGTCGGATGTTTCCTATGATCTAAGTGTTGTGAGAAGATACCAGGCTGATCCTGGAGAAATCCATTGGACGGCGGCTAAAAATATCCTTAAGTACTTGAGAAGGACTAAGGTTTTTTTTGTTTATGAAGGTGAAGATGAACTCAGTATAAAGGGTTACATGGATGCGAGTTATCTTACTGACTCTGATGATTCTCGTTCGCAATTCGGATATGTGTTTGTAATAAATGGAGGAGATGTGAGCTATAAGAGTTCCAAGCAAGAGACTGTGTCCGCATCTACACAAAGGCTGAGTATATTGCCGCCTCGGAGGTTGCAAAGGAAGCTCCTTAGATGAGGAATTTCGTCATGGATCTTGGTGTGGTTCAGGGATCGTCCAATCCGTTAGACATGTATTGTGACAACAATGGTGCTATTGCACAAGCCAAGGAACCTAGACAACACCAGAAGAAAAAGCACATACTCATGTGGTACCACCTGATTCACCAGTTCGTGGATCAAGGTGATATCAAGTTATGAAAGGTACACACACATGCAAATATTGCGGATCCGTTGACAAAGCCGCTACCAGCCGAAGCATGAGGCGCACCTAAGAGCTATAGGCATTAGATGCTTAGACATGTGATATGGGAAGATTGAATCTAGTGCAAGTGGGGGACTATTGGGAATATGACCTAGAGTAAATCATGTATGATATAATTCCCATTGTATTCATAAAGTTATTAAGTTGTCCTTGCATGGACATCTGATGTATATTACTGAATATGTGATTCAGTTGTGAAACTATATATTCATATTGTTCATACTAAATATTCTTGGTCATTGAGGTTGTGCTAGACACATAACTTAGACCAATGTGAAAGTCGGTTGATGACTCGGTTCCACTTGTAATGGGCATGGTGATGCCGTTCCGACTTATACAGATTCAGCTAAAGAGTTTAGCGAGTCGGATTGACCCATATTGAGATACAACGAACAAGTTGTCATTTGTATGTCTCAATCAATGTAATCCTTATACCCAAGGTTGTTGCATAATCCGAGTTGAGGATCACCGACTTAGGTTCTGTTAAACGCTGATCCGTAACAAGGCAGTTATAAAGGCAGAGTTCAGGTCGACTAAGAATTAAGCTGCGTGACGTGAATAACTAAGATGGAATTTTGCCTTTCCACTAGGAGAGATATACTCTAGGCCCTCTCAGATGATATGATTCAGAAAGCATGGCCATGCATGACTCGGTTAATGGTTAACCGAGGCGATCGACTAAGAGTTAGTCAGATGAATCACTTATCTCAGATCGAGAAGATAGTTGGACTATTTAAGGGATGATAATTATTCGTCTATAGTCCGACAAGGTATATCATGAGTCAAAAGGGATCGGACATAAGTCGTATTGGAAATGCATGTCATCATAACTCTTTGGTACTTGGGAGTCGGCACATTCTGCTAGGAGCCCCTAATGACTGATCGATTGAGAGTCAGACTACAATTGTATCCAAGTTGTCATGAACCTACGGGGTCACATACTTAAGAGCGGTAGCATGTTTGGATTGGATCTGAACCGTAAATTTGGTTGGTTTAGACCCGAGCCGGATTTAGACTGAGTCAGTGAGTCAGACTCATAGTGACTAATATAATATGGGCTTTAGTGAATGGACCATAAGTGAGTGGAGCTCACTTCACTCCCTATATATAGCGGGGCGTAGATACCCAGGTGGGTTGGCGATTAGATCATTCCATGCGTTGTCCACAGCAGTCCTGCCGCCATACTGGACCTAGCAGTCCACCACTGACGCTCCTCCTTGTACGTGTGGATATCAACATCGGTGTTGTACTATCAGCACCACGACGATCGTGATCGGATTAGATCGTGAGGACTGCACTGCATTCAACAGACGTGTTTCATCAATTTCGCAACTGCGTGTCTAGTGGTAATCCTCGTGGTCTTCTATCCCAGCTAGATCTTGGGATTACCATGTTAGAAGAAAAAAAATTATTTTATCTACGTGGCCCAACATTTTTGACCTTTCTTTTAATAAGAATACTATCCGGATAAGGTGGTTCGATATAGTGGTGCTTGTATGTTTTCTAGGAGGTGTCTCTCGAGTGAACTGGCTGGGGAATTGTCCAAAATGTTGGATATAATTCACCTGGTGGTGCTCAAGGATGGAGAGGATAAGGTGAGCTGGAAAATTGGGAAAAAGGTTTTAAACAGTTGTGGAATATGTGGTTGGTTCTGTGTGTGTGGGTGGGGGGGTGGGGGGTGGGGGGGGGGGGGGATGGGGATGGGGATGGGGATGTGAAGTGCATTCGATGAGAGCATAGATCATTTTGTTTTGATGTCCTATGGCAAGGTTTGTATGGTCTATTTTCCAATGCTCTTTTGCTTCCCCAGCTCAACCTAATTCCATCCATGGATTGGAGGTCTGGGTACTTAAATTTGCTGGTTCTGAAAAAATTGCAACTAAAATTGGTTTGACTACGATTTGGTCTAGGTACTTAAACATGTGTTGTATTTTGAATACTTTGAATTGGTGCCATAAAAGGTGTCAAAACCCTCAAATAGCAGTCTGCTGCTATATGTCTTAGCCCGCTATTTAAAACTTCGCACAATTCATTTCAAAATATTTCTGCTAAGACACGACAATAAAACAAGAGAAACACTGGTTTAACGTGGTTGATAAGGCCATTGAGTAATGGTGCAAAAACTGAGCCTAACACAAGTCCTGAAATGATAATTAAACCCTAGCAGCAGCGTTGCTGAAAAGATAGGATATAGTAACATATAAGTCTATCCCTGCATGTTGCTGTTTATTGGTGAATGAACGAATATTTCTGACTTTGTCAGCTGTAAAATTTAGTTGGAACAAAAGGGCAAGCAAACCCCAAAAGACATTTCTAGGCAATACCAGAGCAATCAGGTAAGTCCACTGCAAAAAGAAGCAAGCAGGAAAGTGCTTGGAGGGAACATAGACCCAAGTCAACTTGCTTTTCACGGAGGTTAGATATCAGTAGGGAACTGATACAGAAGGGGGAGGAGCCTGTAATTAGTAGCCTAGGACATCATGCGGTGTGCCAATGAGTAGCAGTAGCTGATGACTGATGATCTGTGGGCCAACGAGGGATAGTGCTCTCAAGACATCATGCTGGAGTCCTTAATAATTTCGTATAGTGAGATCACAATCTCAATAGTCAGTAGTATTATGACACCCCACTCCAGCAAATCTGATCGTCTATTTTGAAGCACTTCTTGAAGAAAATGAACGTTGTGCTGTTACAATTATAAATATAAGTAAATGAGAACTTGCAGAAGGAAAAAAATCAGCTATTGCACTCAAGAATAACAAGCACATTACCTCCACGAATTTCAGTTTGAAGTCAAGGCTTCCAAAACGTTGATTCAGTTCATATTCTTCCCTAAGATACTCCAAAATTTGCGCATAGTTTGCATTTTTCCAAGCAATTTCTGACCTGTGAAAAAGTCGTGTGGCTTACAATTACGACGATAAACATGGAGATACTATCATTGATGTTATGCAACTCAGTAAGATTAAGTGTAAAGTCTGTTTTTTCATAATTGTCTTGGCTAATCCTGAGAATAATAGTCCTCACAGTGCATTTTTGCATTCTTTGAACCTCGATGCAGCACACAAGGTTAATACAACAGAAATAACCATGGCATTGTGTAGTTTCTAAGTTCTGGTACAAAAAGCGTCAACCTTTTTTGGAAGCACGGGAAAGTTTTCAATGAACATCATAAATAATACTATTAGCTATTTTTTCCCCAAAAATGTGCCATGAGTATCACACTGGTCTATAGATATGATATACTCCTACCTGAGTAGCATCTCAAGTTACAAGTCTTCTTATTTATTAGACAGAGTTACATGTTTTACATCCACGGAACAATACAGCACATCATATTTGTACATAATGAAATTCCTTCCAGAAAATAATAGCACATTACATTGTGCTAAAACATATGGTACATGCGATAGAATACGCAGGAGAATGAGGGAGTGTGACACTTCGAGCATAGATGGCATACCTGTCAAAAAGGCCAAGTCTGATGATAACATCTGCAAGATTTGAATTAGCCTTGCCCACAAGTTGAAAGAGCTTCTTTCTTTTCATTGTGAAGTCCCCAGTCTTCTCCATGACACGATTGATTTCAGTAAATTCCTCAACCATATCATCGACCTATTAAAGTAGCATCTTAAAACTTTAAGAATGACATTTAAACCTTGCAACCACAAAAAAAGTAGTTTGTTCCCTATGCTACATCTAAATACCTGCCGTATGTAATGATCAAGAGCGATACTTTGACCGAGAACACTTGAAATGATGCGAATTCCGTCAGTGTCTAAACTTTTAAGAGCTATATAATCAAGCCCTCCTTTCATCCATGTTGTCAGGGATGGCTTCTCAACTACTGCATAATCTGGTCATTGTTGTGAAACAAATGTCATCAAGTGTGAATATAGTGCAGGTTCAGTATTACAAAAGTGGATTAAGCGCTAAGACCTTTAGCCACCATTATTCTGTCTGAATTTTTGCTCTCTTAACAACTATCAAAATAATAGGCCAGACAGTGAATAGCATGGACATACCATCTTTTCTCATCTCTGGAAGCCATCCCGAAGCATGATTTCTGATCATATCAAGATATTGCTCAGCTTCATGATCAGCAATATTAAAAAGCACGGCAGAACCATATTGGAAGACAACCACATAGCGATAGCAAAACCTGTTATCCCTCACTCCAATGTCCTACAAAAACGATAGGTAAAGGAGGCTGTCTTATCTCTTATGTACATTGCAGCAACACGTTCAGCAAATGATCAAACACGAATAAGATTCTTGGCCCTCAAAATATGCAGTGCTAAGTTGGACCCACTAACCATGATCTCTGGAGGGAATTCAGAGTACCGGAGGGCAATGTAATTTAGTGATCGGGTCGATGGAGGTACAACGTTGCTGCCATGTTCCGCCTGCATGCTCTTCAAATCAATGCTGTCACAGAGGTGGGGAAACAGAGTCAAACAATCGGTTTACTCCTCCGCACCAAATCACCGTTACAGCTCATGACAATGTTACATGAGAAAACTGAAAGAACACAGTAGCATGCAAGGTCCTCCTCTCGGAGAAATCATCAAACACGTAGTGTGCAGCAAGTCCGCGTGCTCTGTCTTACCTGGTGGAGAGAAAGTAGGCCTTGACGGGGATGTAGCGCGAGAGGCCCTCCTCCTCTTCGTCCTGAGGAGGTGCGGGAGCCGGGGCCGCCTCCGCCGCCGCCCGGATCCAGGCCCAGTAGGCCGAGCTCCCGAGGCCAGAGTCGCGGGCGTCATGGGGTGCGGCGGCCGCGACCGCCACGGCCGACGAGAAAGGCGACGTGCGGGCGGAGAGGTGCGGCACGCGCGCCGGAGAGGGGCTCGATGGTGGCGGCCTCGTCTCGAGGAGGCGGCGGAGACGGAAGCACGCGCGGAGCCGCCCCATCGGTTCCAGCAACTTGGTGCCGCGCCACGACGCGAGCAGCCAAGCTCCGGTCGTTTTGCTCTACCCGTAAATCACTCGTTTTGTTCTTGCGGAGAAAGGAATGAACGGCAGGTATGGGCTTTAGATAACCTAGATTCGGGCCGCGACATGTCATACCGTGTGTGCGTTGCGTTAGGGCCACAACGCCTCAAGATTCTTGACAAAGCCCACATCTGGCGTGGCCCGTTAACAGGACTAGTTTTATCATACTTTTTTTTTATAGAAATGAATGGGCTTATCTAAAGGCTTCTTGATGATGAATGGTACACCGCTTGACGGTTTTCGTCCTTCCGGGGGTTCTTGACAAAGCCCGCATCTAGCACGGCCCGTTAATAGGACTAGTTTTATTTTACTTTTTTTTATAGAAATGAATGGGCTTATGGCACTTCTTGATGATGGATGGTACACCGCTTGAGGGTTTTCGTCCTTCCAGGGATCGCCGCAAAGGTGATCCAATTTCTCTTCACCTCTTTGTACTTGTAGCAAAGGGTGTCTCCTAAAACAAAGACGTCAATCATCGCATCACCAAGGGATCAAGGTAGCTCTCATAGCTCCTATCGTGAACCATCTCCTTTTTACTGATGATAGCCTCCTGTGCATAAGAGAGAGTGTTGAGGGTGCCACAGAAGTCAATGACATTTTGGAGAAGTATTGCAATGCTTCAGGATAGTGTGTAAATCTGGACAAGTCCTCTGTTTTCTTCGGTTAAGGGCTGCCCAGAAGCTACAAGACGGTCAATGAAGAATGTCTTGAATGTATCCAACAAGACTTTGAATAAAAAATACCTCCGGATGCCTTCTGATGTGGTTAGGTAAAAAAGGTGGGGCTTTTAAATACCTCAAAGGACCGTATCTGGAAGAAAATCCAAAGCTGGCTTGAGCAACTGTTCGTGTCTAGAGGGAAAGAGGTTTTAGTCAAGGTGGTGAATGGGTGGTGACCATGGTGATTCCTGCTCTCTCTATGTCGTGTTTCTGTTAAAACTGCCTTAGGATTATCTAGGCTAGATCAATACGATAGCTGCTTTGCCTATGCATAATCTCGTCCAAAAACTTGAGAGAGAGAGAGAGGAGAGATCGGTGAAGAGGGAGAGACAGTACCTGCACCGGTGGAGCTCGAGGATCCCGAGCCGGTTTCCATGGGGAGGGCGACGGCATGAGCGTGGGCAATGGTGGTGGCGTCGGTGGCGCTTCCCATCACTCTGCGCGAGCCCTCGATCGGAAGGGCGTGGGGAATGGCACACGATGAACCTCGTGTCTTGTGCCAATGACCCCACCTCTTTATATACGCGCATGTGACAGGGGCCCACCAACCGGGAGGTTGGGCGTCCCCGATCAGGACGCGGTCAAGGGGTGTGATCGAGCCGTTGGGCTCGGTCACGATTGAGATCAATCTAACATTCTCCCCCTTGATCTCAACTTTATTTTTAACTTTGTACTTTACTCGTTTCATCACAGATTGATACATAGAGCATGTTTCATCGTCTCAGCTCAATTGCAGATAGAATCAGACAACCACTATATACCTTCATGTTTTGAAACAAATCCTGTTACTTTAGAGCCTCTATAGTCCAGGAATCATAGGCTTCCCGTTAAACCCATGCCGGCTATGTGCTCCTTGAACACATTGGGTGGTAAGCCTTTCGTTAGCGGATCCGCAAGCATATCCTTTGTCCTCATATGCTCGAGACTTATAGTTTGATCCTGGACTTTGTCCTTCACAACATAATACTTTATATCTATAGACTTTGAAGCATTGCTCGACTTGTTGTTGTGAGCATAGAATACTGCGGGCTCGTTGTCACAGTACATCTTTAGTGGCCTGCTGATGCAGTCAACCACTTTCAAGTCGGGTAAGAATTTCTTTAACCATAACGCCTGTCCCATGGCCTCATAGCATGCTATGAATTCTGCATACATCGTAGATGATGCAACTATCGACTGTTTGGCGCTTCTCCACGAAATAGCACCTCCTGCGAGAGTAAAGACATACCCTGTCGTGGACTTTCGGTCGTCTGTATCTCCCGCAAAATCAGCATTTGAATACCCTTTTATCTCTAGGGAATCAGATCTTCTGTATGTTAGCATGAGGCCTTTTGTGCCTTGCACATAACGCAAAGCTTTCTTTACCATCTTCCAGTGCTCTATGCCTGGATTCTCTTGATATCTACCGAGTACCCCGGTGATAAATGCTAAGTCAGGGCGAGTGCACACTTGTGCATACTGTAAGCTTCCAACAGCCGAAGCATATGGTACTGACTTCATTTGATCGATCTCATATTGATTCTTTGGACATTGGGATTTCCCAAAACTATCGCCCTTGACTATGGGAACAGGTGTTGAATTACTCGCATGCATATTGTATTTCTTTAAAATCTTTTCACAATACGCTTTCTGCGATAGTCCTAACACTCCATTCTTTCTGTCTCGGTGAATTTCTATGCCCAAAACATAAGAGGCTTCACCAAGGTCTTTCATGTCAAAGTTTGATGACAAGAACTTCTTTGTTTCTAGTAGTAGACTAACATCACTGCTAGCAAGCAGAATGTCATCCACATATAGAATTAGGAAAATATATTTCCCACTTTTGAACTTTGCATAAATGCAGTTGTCCTCAACATTTTCTTTGAATCCAAGTCTTTTAATGGTATCATTAAACTTTAAATACCACTGCCTAGAGGCTTGCTTTAACCCATAAATGGATTTCTTTAGGCGGCATCCCATATGTTCCTTCCCCTCCATGAAAAAACCCTTGGGTTGTTTCATGTAAACATTTTCTTCTAAATCTCCATTTAGAAATGCCGTCTTGACATCCATTTGATGTAACTCTAAATCAAAATGTGCAACTAGTGCCATGATGATTCTGAAGGAGTCCTTACATGAGACCGGAGAAAAAGTCTCATTGTAGTCTACGTCTTCTCTTTGCGTAAAGTCTTTTGCCACGAGTCTAGCTTTGTACTTTTCTACATTCCCATTGGAGTCATACTTTGTTTTGTAAACCCATTTGCATCCTACTGTTTTGGCTCCTTTGGGAATTTCCTCTAAGTCCCAAACATTGTTGAAACTCATCGATTTCATTTCGTCTTCCATTGCCTCCACCCACTTGGCTGAGTGAGGGCTACTCATGGCTTCTTCATATGAGGTAGGATCGCCCTCCATATGAACTACATTGTAGACTTTGTAAATTTCTTTGGAAATGGCTGGTCTTCGTTCTCTTTTAGACCGTCTGAGTTCATCATACTCTTGCTCATTTCTTGCCTTGGTTTCAGGCACATTTTCAGTAGGTGGCTGTTTTGGATCCCTTTCGTGCTCAACAGTGGGTTCAGGTGGCTCCTGATGGACAGGTTCCGAACTTTCGCCCATTGTTGTCACGTGTGGAGTCACAACAGGTGCCGGCACCACAACCTTAGGGGTTGTAGATGGTGGCACAACAGGTAGCGAGAAAAATGGCTCCTGAGTCATCGGATTAGGTGCATGCGCCCTCTTCTCCTCAAGATCAATTTTCCTAGCTACCGTGCTCCCCCTCATCAATTCGTCCTCCAAGAAGACTGCATGTCTCGTTTCTACAAACTTTGTGTATCTGTCGGGACAGTAGAAACGATAGCCTTTGGACTTATCTGGATAGCCAATAAAATGGCAAGATACTGTTTTGGGGTCTAACTTTGCAATGTTTGGATTGAAAACTTTTGCCTCAGCTGGGCTCCCCCAAACCCTCAAGTGGTGCAGAGAGGGGACTCTGCCTGTCCACAATTTATACGGTGTTTTGGGCACCGACTTACTTGGTACTCTGTTGAGAATGTGAATGGCGGTTTTAAGCGCCTCCATCCACAATCCCAATGGGAGGGTGGAATAGCTCATCATGCTGCGCACCATATCCATAAGGGTACGGTTGCGCC
Source organism: Avena sativa (assembly GCA_916181665.1). Lineage (NCBI taxonomy): Eukaryota > Viridiplantae > Streptophyta > Magnoliopsida > Poales > Poaceae > Avena > Avena sativa. Next base: position 355,971,431 of record OV702295.1, read on the forward strand.
TTTCAGCTACTCCGTTTTGCTGAGGTTCGCCCGGCATAGAATACTGGGCGACTATTCCATTTTCTTGCTGGAACCTTGCAAAGGGTCCTGGTACTTGACCATATGGAGTATGCCGACCGTAGTACTCCCCCCCACGATCGGACCGAACTATTTAAATTCTTTTATCATGCTGATTTTCTACTTCAGCTTTGAAAATTTTAAATTTATCCAATGCTTCAGATCTTTCTTTAATTGGATAAATATAACCATACCGGGAGTGATCATCCGTGAATGTTATGAATGAATCATAGCCATCGACACTTTTCACCGGAAACAGTCCACAAATATCCGGGTGGATTATTTCTAGTGTAGCTATGCTTCGGTTTGCACCATTTTTAATTTGTTTGACATACTTTCCTTTAATGCAATCTATGCATTGTTCTATGTCGGAGAACTCTAACGGAGGAAGAATGTCATTTTTAACGAGGCTTTCTATTCTTCTCCTCGAAATATGGCCTAGTCTATAGTGCCATAACTTCGATGAGTCAAGAGTTCGCTTTCTTTTATTTTGTTCTTTGTTTGACAAGGGAACTTGTTTGCTCACATCACACACAGAAAACACTTTCTCATGCAAGGATAATAAAATAAAGCTTGTCATGTAGTGAAGAAACACCCACACAAGTATCTTTAAAACATATGGCACACTTGCCATGTCCGCACGGGATACACTTATCAAGTTTCTGTGTAATGAAGGCTTTTAGTCTTTTCTATGTCCCATTTTCTGGGGACATGCTATAATTGACAACAAAAAAGGTGTCAAACTGTTGAGGCAGTGAAGCCATCATCAAGTGAACAAGAAGTGCAGCCTTTAGCTCCAAATCAGCATCCATGGATTTAAGATTAGTTGCCATGTTGCTCATCCGGAGTTTCTTATGCCATGTGCACCTCCATTGTACCTTTTTATCACCAGTTGTTTCAGCAGGTGGGGCATATGTCTTTTGAAGAACTAGTGAACTAGCTCTTTATCTTTTCTATAAACTACCATGCGGAAGCACACTTTGCAATTGAGCCTGCATTAGCGTTCTCAATCGTATTCTTTATAAAAATAATGCAACTTTTGTTGGTATTAAAACATCTTTTGGTTCTCTAAGGTATATGCCATCTCGATAGAGCATGGTCCTTTTTCTTTTCCTGCCATGCAATATCATCATCTTTTCTTCTTTAAAACACAATGATGTGTAACCATAACAACAATTGCATGCAATTAATCCAACGTTGGTATAAATTAAAACATACAACTGTTTATGCAATTAAATCTATATCACCGTTGGGCAGATAATAGAGATAAATGCACATATTATTGCAACAAAACATGATCATGTTATTAATAACGTTGGTCATATAATAACAGAACCATAATTGTTTCAATAATTACTTTAACATAAAATAACAAATCATGATCATGCTATTAATAACGTTGGTTATATAATAACACAATCATAATCACATTTTAATATCACTTTATCACATCTTTTGAAAATTTAATTATCACTTTATTGCATTTAAGCAATTGCCTTTAACTATTTGCAGCGGAATATGAATACAAAATTCATCAACTTTAATACTTTGTAGAAAAATTTCTGTCACTTTAATATTCTCTAAACAAAATTTCTTTGGAATGTTTTGAATAGAAAAATCTGTATGAAATTTGCTCAAAAAACTAAACAAAAAACATTAAAACTTTGCTCTGGAAAAAATAAAACAGAAAAAACTGTGTTGGGTCGCCCTTCTAGGCCTATTCTGTAAACAGCCCACAAGGTGACGCGCGCGCGGAGTGCTAAAAACCGCTCACCCCAGCGCCCTTGTCGCGCAGCGCGCGGCCCGCGCCGGCCCACAGCCAGCCGCGGCCTCCCCGCGTGGCCCGCTTGGCCCGGCGCCGCCAGCAGCCTCTACGCCGCCGAATCGCGACCGTCGGATGCAGCCCGACCTAAATCTAACGGCCGAGCGTTGGTTTCGCCAGAACAAAACCGGCCAGAGGCCCTCTCCTGAAACCCTAACCCTCATTTGCACCCTCCCGTCCCCGAGCCCCCACCCCACTCCTCTCTCTGGCGGCGCTCTTGGCGAGAGAGGCGAGGGGCCGCCCCGCCCGGCGACGGTGCCGGCGGCGAGCCCCTCCCCCTCTCACCCTGACGCGAGCCCCTTCCCCTCTCTGTCCCATCCACCTCACCTAGCCTCGCTGGTCCTGTCGGTGTGGAGGAACCCGGAGCACCCGCTCGATGCGGTGACGCAGAGGTGTTGGCGCCGTTGCCGTTCCCTTCGCCGGCGTGTGCGTTCCCCTTGTGGGTGAGCGCTCCGCCGTCGAAAGGGTCTGGTCGTGGTGCCCTTTACCCCGGGAAGGAGCTGCTGTTTCGATTCGGGGTAGGGTCTGGGGAAGGGTTTTCTCTGTTCGGGATTTGTGGAAACAGGGAGATGGGGATCTTTTCTTTCTCTGTAGATCGGTTTGATTCATGGAAAACGGGGTACGACGGCGGCTGGGTGGCTCGCCCTTTGCCCCCGAAAAGGATCTTTCCTTTGGCAGTGGCGGAGGCGCGTCCCCCTCCTCTGCCAGTGCTCTTCGTCCAGTCCCTCGGCTTGCCGATGCGGAATTGGATCGAGAGGAGCGGCGCGGCCAGAACGGCGGCGCACTTTGCCGGCGGGCACGGGGCTGCCGGGTAAGGTCTTTGCCCTTCCCCTTTCTCTCTGTTAGGATTAGGCTTTGGGGATTTTTCTTTTGCGATTTTCTTTTCGGGATTTGCTTTTGGGGATGAACTAGGGATTCTTTTGATTCTCTTCTACCGAAAAGATCTAGAACTAGCAGGCTCTGATACCAATGTTAGATCTAGCCTAAACTTGGTAGATGCACTGCAGTGGTCGAACACGTAGATCCGAGAGGGAGAGAGAGAGATGCACTACCTGCGCCCTGGCTTGACAAGCAAGAGCCAGAGGGGATTCCGGAGCTAGTGCCGGAGCTGGACCCGCCGTCGTTGGCCATGGGAAAGGGGGGCGACGGCGTGAGCGTGGGTGGCTGAGAGTGGTGGCGGCGGAGCTTCCCGTCGGCCTAGCGCGAACCCTAATCGGTGGGTGTGTCGGTGGGAGGCTGCGGCGCACGGTGAACCTCGTGTCTTGTGCCAATGACCCCACCTCTTTATATACGCGCATGTGACATGGGCCCACCAACCGGGAGGTTGGACGTCCCCGATCAGGACGCGGTCAAGGGGTGTGATCGAGCCCTAACAGTTTCAAGTTACCTAGAGGTTCATGTTTGGCGAGCAATGCAATGTTGCGCAACTTCTGGCGGGGTAGTAATAAGGATGGGGAATGCAAGATATGCTAGGTGTCATGGAAGACTATGTGATCATCTAAATTTTCTGGAGGCATGGGCTTCCGGGATATTGAGCTCTTCAATATGGCAATGTTGGCTCATCAGGCATGGCGTATACTTTAAAATCCTAAGGCGCTAAGTTGCAGGGTTTTGAAAGTTGTTTATTTCCTGCTTTCGGATTTCCTCAAGGCTAAATTGGGCTCGTCCTCTTCGTGTGTATGGAGAGAAATCATGGAGGACAGAGAGGCAACGAGACAATGTCTCATCAGACGCATAGGGACAGGACAGGGTACGCACGTGTAGAACCAAATTGGGTTACCACGTGATCACATGTTGCGGCCTCTAGCCTGCATAAAAGAAGAACCACCAATGATGGAATCTGATTTCATCGACCCCACTATGGCAGCATGGCGAAGTGAGCTACTGCAAGAGTGGTTCTTGCCCATGCATATCGAGATCATCAGGTCGATTTCTTTGAGTATACGCAGGTTCATCACGTTTCAACACTAGCCGGCGTCATGGTTAAGAGCAATATGTCATCCGGACGATGGCGTATCAACGAAGGCCGATGCCGCCGACGCCTGCGCACGCCGAAAACCGAGTCCTCAAGATGGCGATGGAGCGGTCCTTTAACGACGTGTTACCGATGCCGAAGCCGGTAGTTTTTTTTTTAAAATAGCCTAATGTAGTTAAAATTTGGTGTTGTACGGATTTGACATAATATATAGAACCCATCCGAATTTTAATGAAATCGGTCCAAATTTTGCCGAGTTTAAATTGAAATTTAACCAAAACCGGAAACTCGGTCTAGAAACACAAGTGGAAAAATTGGACGTTCCTAGATCAAAAGTTACATCCATCCGACGCTAAATAGAGCCGGATTTCAGTCTGGAAACGCCGAACGAGTGGAGGTGCTCTACATAACGCTACGCCTGTTTTTTTAACTGTAGTCATTCTTCATTAATCAATCGCCACGCCTAGCTGCTCTCTGTCCAGGTTTGGTCGATAGAAAAAGGCCTAACCGTCTAACTAGGACAAAAAATATTAGGGGTATCCAAACAAAATTCTAGAAATCTGGGTGGGCCAAGGCCACCTGGTCCTACCCCTCTATACGCCCATGTTCGGTTCCCAACGGGTACCCGCCAGCTCGTGAGATGGAAGAAACACCGACGCATGCGGGAAGAAAACGATAGAATATTAGGATGGTGTTGATAAAAATGTACGCGTACGTGTGTTGTCTCTAGGACTCCATATTCTTTTGAATCATGTGATGTGTTATGTGTGTGTGTGCGTGGTCGGGTCGTAGGTTAGACATAGGATTATTACAGATAGGATTAAGACTTAGAGGGTAGACAGACATCACCGCTCTGAAAACTGCTCCTCTCCTCTCCTCTCCTCCCCCCGTGTCTTGCTTTGAGAGTCGTGCTCAGTAGGTCGGGGCCCTTCCGCTCCCTTCTTGCCGGAGTAGCCGGTGGGAGGTGGCGGCGGAGGGTCGCCGAGGTAGTTGTAGGATGTAGTTTCTTTGGCTTCTTGCCGGTTGTGGGCACTCTGCCCGGTAGGTGGAGCGGAGCTCCAGATCTCGGCGACCAGATCTGGGGATTTTTAGGGTTCTTCCTCCTATTTCTTCTGGCCCGATGGTCGGTGCCGGAGACGAAGAGAAGAACAACCGCCTCCGTCAATAAATCAAGAGTCGCGGGCGTTCCTTCGAGTGGTGGCTGCATGCTGTGGCTTTTCCTGGCCGGCCGTGGAGGCGAGGAGGAAGAGCATGGTGTTGCAGCTTGCAGGGATGCGGATCCTCTCCCGGCCGGCCGTGGTGGCGAGGAGGAGTGGAGAAGCTCGGTTGCGACCTCCTCGAGAGGGTCGTCCTGTTCTCCTGTCAAGGGGACAATTTTGGTGGAGCTCTTGGAGTGGGTGGACCGTCTCCCTCCTCTTCCAGGTCGCTATGGTTGCGGCTCAGCGGAGGATGGTGGGATGGTTCTTCTTCTTCCTCGAGATCTGCAGGTATCTGAAGCTGCGACCTGTGGAGTTGCCAAGCAAAGGCGACGACGCTGGAGCTATTCCTGGCTAGAGAAGCCACTCCACGCTCGAAGATCTTCGAGCCTTCCGCTGCGCCAAGTTGGCGCACGCTCAAACCTCCGGTGTGGAGGCCCTGTATGAAGCACCTCGAAGGATTCCCCCCCAAGTGCCGCCAAGTGGTCTCGTACCCGGCGCCGCTCTGAGGGCCGACGAGAAGTGCTCGCTGTCGTCGGCGGTGGAGAAGAAGCCTGTGGACCTGATTGCTTTTCCTCTTTTAGTTTTGAGGGCTTCTTTGCATATGTTGTGGTACTGCTTTTGTTGTTTCCCTCTTTTAGGGGTTATTCTGTAATTTGTACCCACCGACAAGTTTAATGCAGCTTCTGGGGTCTTCGGACCCTATTCCCGTTCAAAAAAAAAATTAAGACTTAGAGTGGGTCTGGGGGTATAGGTTTGCCACCCCAGACCCGTCCGTTAGACTTGACGGGTCTAACTTTTTATCAAATTTTCCCCATTTAAGACGGATACTCATCGGATTTGCCGGTTTCAAGGCCTATTGCCATCCCTATGTGGAGATCATCAGGTCGATTTCTTTGAGTACACGCAGGCTGGTTAGAATCCATGATGGGATGCAAATGAGCCCGCAAATGAGAGGGCTGCCCAACTTGAGAGAGATCTGAACCCTGGAGGAGCCCCATTAAATCTGATATGTAAGCATGGTTGGGTTAGTGTCTACTACGATGCAGAACACACATCGCTCCTGTTAAAGTTTTGCGACGTCTACGTTGCAGATCAGGTTGCAAGCGGGGCGGGCCTCCCCGCTATGTCGCTACGCCGCCCCGCAAAAGTGGCTGGCGTAGTGCCGCTGGGCCGACCGCGTCGCAGTGAGTGGGTCAAAGCGGCGAGCCCGCGTTGCCACCTCCTATTTTGCAAACCCGCATACCCGCATAGCCCTAGAGAGCAGTCCACGGAGGTGGAGCGGTGAGTACGATGCTGGGGTCGACGGCGGCGGCGCCGCCTCCATCCCCACGGCCGCCCCCTCCCCATGCTGGAGTTCCTCCGTCCATTCCCTCGCCGTCAATCGCCGTCACCGCTCTAGCTCCGCCCCCCGCCCATGCCCCTGTCCCGGCTCCTGCTCCATGTCTGCTCCCTGCCCGTGCCCCTGTTCCGGCTGGTGCTCCATGTCTGGCCCCCGCGCGTGCCCCTGTCCCGGTTGCTGCTCCAACTCCGGCCGCATCCTCTGCCCCTGTCCTGGCCGCTGAAGGTAATCACTCCCCCCTCTCTGAACGAAACTTCTTGGTTATTTGTATCTGACAGAAGATGAACTCCAAGAAGGCAAGAACCAGCTTCGGTTGGTACTAGACCACTAGAGCACCTGTATTTGATATAGAAACAGATCAATCATTGAAGAGGTTGAAGTCACCGGTACTAGACTACTAGAGCACTTGTATTTAACAATATTTTGTGGTTCTGACTATTATCTTTGTTTAGGAGAAAATATAAGACCTCCAAAAGCTCCGTCAAAGAAGAGGTTGAAGTCACCGGTAGTTCCTGTTGTGAGATCCCCAGGGGTTAATATCATGTTATCTCAGTCAATGGGCGTAAAACGATCATCGCCAACATCGTCTCAGACTCCTCGTAAGTTATCATGTCTACCCTGGATATAATTTTTAATATCAATTGTGTGTATCTTAAATAGAAAATGTCTTGGCATAAATTGTTTGTTCATAGGTCTTACACGTAGATCAAAGAGAAGGAAGCTTAAATCTGAAATGTGGAATGATTTTGATCCTTTATATGAGGGCAACAAACTTATGGAAGCCAAATGTAAACACTGTAAGAGGGTTTTTGCTGCTGCAAGAGAAGTTGGCACCAGTTCTTGCCTTAGGCATATGCTAGTTTGTGAGGAAAGAGCAAAGACAAATGAATTTCTTGACTCCATGAAATCAACTATGTCACAATCTGACCCAAACAGTTCAGAGAAATGGATGTATGATCCTGATAGAGCTCACTTTGAATTGGTGAGGATGATAGTCTTACATGAGTTGCCATTCAGAATAGTAGAGTACCAAGGATTTAGGAAATTTGTGCATAGTCTGAATCCTGCATTCCAGTTGGTCTCTAGGACAACAATCAGACTTGATTGCATCGATATGTTTGATCAACATAAGATACATCTTAAAGAGGTTCTGCAGCAACTAGACTCCTGTGTCTCTTTAACTGCAGATATGTGGACTTCGCGTCAAGTTATGAGCTATATGTGTATAACTTGCCATTTTCTTGATGATAAATGGAAATTGCAGAAAAAAGTGATTTGGTTTTCTGAGGCTGATACGCCACATGATGGAACAAATTTATTTAATATCATGTTGGATTGCATGGAAGATTGGGGTTTGCAAAAAAAGATTTTCTCCATTACGCTAGACAATGCATCAAATAACAACTTGTGTGTGAGCTATATGCAAGCAAATCTGCTAGGAAATAATTTGCTGCCTTGCAAAGGAGATCTTCTACATCGTCGATGTGGATGTCATGTGATCAACCTCACTGTTCAAGAAGGCTTGACGATTCCTTGCGTGGGAGTGGTGAATATCCGTGAAAGCATAAAGTTTGTTAGAAGCTCCCCACCTCGGAAAAAGAAGTTCAAAGACATAGTTAAACAAGAGGGAATCACTTGCACGCTAAAAGTATGTTTGGATGTTCCTACACGTTGGAATTCCACACATTTAATGATCAAAACAGCTCTAGAGTATAGAAGGGCGTTCGCTGCTTTAAAGCTGCAAGATACGTCATACACATGTCAACCAACAGATGATGAGTGGGAAACAGCGGAATCTGTTTGTAAATTGCTAGAGGTTTTCTTTGATGCCACTATGGTAGTGTCCGGTACGTTATATCCAACATCCCATTTGTATTTCCACGAGCTTTGGAAAATTTATCTAACATTAGAAAGAGAGGCTAACCATAAAGAAATGACCATTAAATCTATGGTTGAAGTGATGAAGAAAAAGTTCATGAAATATTGGAAGCTATCATATTTGACCATTTGTCTTCCGGTTATACTTGACCCAAGGTACAAGTTCAAATTCTTGGACTTGTGTTTGAAATCTGGTTTTCAAAGTGAAGCGAGTAAATATCTTGGCAGAGTGAAGAAAACATTCAAGGATCTTTTTGTTGAATATTCCTCGCATGATGATAAATCAATGATGGTGAATGATCAAGGAAGCAGCAATGTTGGAACAAGTATTGATAACCCGTGGGACCAATGGAATAAGCAAGTTCAAGAAGAACAAAAAAAGCGAGCAAAGTTGAGTGAACTTCAGATTTATTTAAATGATGATGTCCACCCGCAAGAAGATGCTTTCGATATACTCCTCTGGTGGTCCGTAAATGGGCACAAATACCCCATCATATCTCGCATAGCAAAGGATGTGCTGGCTGCACCTGTATCAACCGTAGCATCCGAGTCGGCATTCTCTACCGGAGGAAGAATACTAAGTGACTATAGGAGCACTATGATACCCAGCACTGTAGAGGCACTAATCTGTCTACAAGATTGGCTACGGCCTCTCGGTATAACTCTCTCTTCTCATTTTATTGTCATTGTAGGAACTACCCATGTAGGAAGTTCTAACATTTTATTGTCATTGTAGGAACTACTCATGTCAGCACAATAACTGACGATGTTATTTATGGAACACGTGCTGATATTTATGGAACAAATGCTGATATTTATTGATTCTTGAGTGTGGCATTAGGTATTCCTTGTTCTTGTTATCCTACATACTGAATACTATGTTGGCATTGTATAATACTTGCTTGCTTTGGTTATCCTACATACTAAATACTGTTTTGGCATTGTACAAATGAATATTTGCTTGCTTGCTTGTTCTAGTTACAAATGAATACTGTTTTTACTAAGATACTCTTGTGAATTACTAGAGTACCACAGTCCATAGTACCCTTCTTACATTTTGACTGAATGCAATATTGGTACTATCAATCTACTGAATCTATGTTCTTGACTAAATGCAATATTGGTACTATCAATCTACTGAATCTATGTTCTTGACTAAATGCAATATTGGTACTATCAATCTACTGAATCAAGTATGTCACAATCTGATCTAGATAACGTTCACAGAAATAGTAAAGAATCTGCTTGTTGGTTTTGCCTAGTTACATTAAACATGTTACATCAGTTATTAAGTCACTTGTAGTTGTAACAATAATTTCTCTGCTGATCCTAGTGTCTTTGTCTTCAGATTGCCGTGAAAGAACTCCTAGAAGCATCAACTCGGAAATCAAGTTGGTGTAGTTGATAGCTACCTTAGTTGATATCGTTGTTGATTTCCTAGCCTGCACAGGTGCCCAGGTGATGGTGTATGTGTGACATGCATTTGCGATGTCTGGAAGCTACTGCAATTGACCGCCTCAACACCAGATTTCACTTGATCGACGGATTACATTGCCCAATTTTAGCAGTTTGTCAATTCTAGACTGAATTTGTTCTGCCATGTTGTTTGAACAACACACAAGCTTAGTTGATATGTACAAGTTCTGTCGTGTTGAATTTGTTCTGTCATATTGAATTTGTTTTGTCGTGTTGAATTTTTTCTGCATATTTTAAATCCGCAGACACATCTGGGATCATATTCATTCAGTCATTCTGGAATTTGTTCTGTCATATTTTGTCCACAAGTCTGAATGTCTGCCAGTATTGAGTTACTAGCCTGACTTGTGTTAAAAGTTGCATGTAAATAAGAGTAGCTGAACGACCATATTTATCCGGCTATTGACTGGATAACTGTCGCAGTAACGGTTTGTCCGACTACTTGTTTGTGTTTGTGTTAAAGTCACGGTCTGAGCAAATGCGGGCTAATGCGGGTTGACGCAAGCTGCAACAGTGGCCGCATTAATTCTAGCTGTTTGAAGCGGCAAACCGCGAGCATCCGCGTTAACAGGAGTGTCCGCTTTTCTTGGTAGCGACAAGCCACAAACCGCCCCGCTTGCAACCTGAGCCGCAGAGCTCTGTTCATGAAAAAGTTTCTTATAACGACGTCTGCATCCATTTATTACGATTGAACCGACGGACTTTCGCGACATCTACACCATGGTCGTTGTCATACTATGATTGATAATTACAGCGCACGATCTTTTTTCTCCTTTTTGCGAGTATTTTGGGGGATTATTGTCTGAATCGTCAACTGCTGCAGTGGAGTATTTTTTTCCCGGAAGATTTGACGCCGAGCTAGCTTCTCTTGCCTGCGTGGCTGATTGTGCTTGGTGAATGGCGACCGTTGACAAGTCGAGCCACACTCAAGCACACACTGGTCACTGCTGACACGCATAAAGCGTTGCATCATTGCTGAGATGGTTAATTATCCAGGATCCTCTGCGCAAATCGCCCCCAATGTAACGAACCAAAACGTTGCATCTGCTAGTGCTATCCGTCATCCATGACCGTGCAAGTTCTGGACTCATTATAGTTAGGTTTTTACTCACTCTGTTTTATAATATAAATTGTTTTATAGCTTTATAAAAAAATGTACCTACACCTCCAAAGTCACTCCGTTCCAACAAAAATATTGCGGGGGGCGGCAGCCATTGCCCACCTACTCCAAAGTCACGATTGTAGAGCAGTCGACACAGCACCTGTCCGGCTGTTCCCCTCCAACCCGTCGCCTATTTAACCGGGACCCGGAGCATGGTCCTCTCCATCCCATGATTCGGTTTCTGAGAGAGTTTCACAAGAGATCAGCGATGGCTCCCGTGAAGCTGTACGGCGCCACCATGTCGTGGAACGTGACCAGGTGCGTGGCGGCCCTGGAGGAGGCCGGCGTCGAGTACGAGCTCGTGCCCGTTGACTTCGGCACCGGCGAGCACAAGGGCCCCGAGCACCTCGCCAGGAACGTAAGTTCAACCTCCACACACCGTCCCGCCCCAATAAAAATGTTACTTCCGATTCATATTACTTGTTACTAAAATAAATGTATCTACACATATTTTAGTGATAGATATGTCAAGTTCAACGACAAGTGATATTAATCGAAGGGAGTAAACTTTTTTACTATAACATCTCCTAATAAACCATTTTTTTGCGGGTTTCTAATAAACCTTGTAAGCACAAAAAATCGGAATAAATGTTGGAAACTCGGTCCTTTAGTCCTCTGCTAGCTAAAAGATTTTAGAAATTATTAAAAAAGGGAGTCTTTTTGCTATTATGTGCCTTAAAAAGGTATATCTACAACTACAAGTACCCTATTATGTACCTTTAAAAAGATGAGTCTTTTGTAGCATGTATCACGGTTTTTGCACTGACAAGATGATGTGTAAATGAAGTCAATCAAAATGTGTTTTTTGAGTAACCAATCTCAATGTGAATTTTCCAATAATTATGGCATATAATTCATGTTTTTAGAAGTATTTTTTGGAAAAGCGGAGTATAACCCTGGACCGGCATCTGCAGACTTATTTGTTACCGAGTTTAAAAATCAAAGTGTATACGTTCATGGATTACACTGAGTCTTTATATGATCAAGTCATCAAAACAAAACTAGCAAGAAACATCTATCCATTCTGCACTTTACTAGTATCCCACCATCTAGCCTGGGTATAAAATTCATAGACGACCGTCAGGAGCCGGTTGTATCCGTAACCGTGAGTTCCCGTTGGTCTGACGGGAGAAGGAAGGATCAAAGCTAGATCCAGTAAGTATCCATATGGATAACCTACAAAATATTAGATGTTCTGGTCTTGTTAACATAATATTGTTTCTACAATTTCACGACTAACATACGGATAAAACTCCAATACATATTTTAGATTTAAATTTTTTATCAATTACATTCAGCTAATTCCTAAACATATTAGTGATATTGGTTCGTATACACAACATGGCAAACAATATGAGCAAAAGAACATGAGAGAAATAAATGATAAAGGGTCTCCTCAGAATTATAAAAACAATATTTTACACCCATGCCAGTTTATTTTCGGTAGGTTATTCTTGGTGAGAAAAACCTTTCTATTTAGGGACCACAAAGTATTTTTTTTCTCTTTAGTGGGATTTTTAATTTTTACAAGTACTTTCGGGAAAATTCGATGACCATTCATGAGGTCAGCATAGATTGAGTTCACGGATAAAATCTAAACAAAACTACCGGGCTCGTCATTCAAATGCAACATCATTAGTCTGTGGCATATATTTAATCATGTGTTCCACTTAGTGCCGACCAAAGCCCTTTTAAAACCAATATTATCCAGCGGGGCTTGTGATAACACAAAGTAAACAAAAGCATCTTTTCTTTGTACAATGTTGTAGAGAGATAGGTATTGTTATCATCTTTATGTTTTTAGAGGTAACATCTGATTGCTAAAACTCGTTGTCCTTATATTGTTCTCTACAGCCCTTTGGTCAGGTGCCGGCTTTGCAGGATGGTGACATGTACATCTTTGGTACGATGCTATCTCTTCGAGCCATTTTTCATATCTATTATTCATAAAAAACCCATAAAAAGTCATGGGTGATTGATTATGATGCTGCCTCATTTAGCATTTCCAGATTGGCTAAATTGGTATCTAAGATCTTACAAGAAGTGCAAGACAAGCGTTATTTGGATTATTACTAGGATTAAGTTTTTTTATAAGGATGTCATGAATAAAGGCAAATTATGTGTAGTTTTTAGTTGTCATCATATTATAAGGAGTATAGTCTAAGGGGTATATTATGAGGTATATATCTCTTGGTGTACCATTTTACAAACCAAAATAATTGGGAAGCAGCAAAGCATTGAGCACTACACTTGAAAATTTCGTGCTCATCAAACCACTAGTTGATAAGAATGAAATATGGTTGTCATTTGTGACACTTTGCGAGATGTAAATGAGTTTTCATCAACCTGCTCTCGAACGGCGAAGTAATACAATCACCGAACATGAGTTTCAGTCTTTCGGAAAGAAGAAACATGAGTTTTAGTAAAATTATATTTTTTGCATGCAAGAACATATGCTCTTGGGAGCCGAATTGCATTTCTAGAGTTTTGGCTCCTGGGAGCAGCTCCCGGATGAACATTAAGTTTAAATATAAAATATAAAATTTTGTGTACTTATTTTGCTACTATGGTCCATTTTTGTGCAAGCTATCATGCAAAAATTCAACATGTATGTTTTTCCAATAAGAAGACAAAAATTCGGTGCTCTAAACAAGCAGTAATTTGGCACTCAACTTGTATTCTTAGCACATATCACAATATTTGTGTTTTATCTGTAAAAATTAACGAGCAACTTACATGAACATATACATATTTTTTTTGTAATTCTTTGACATTTATAAAATAATTTTTCCGCATGTAAAATTGTATGCTCTTGGGAGCCAGATTGCATTTCCATTGTATAAGCTATGTTAGGTATTTGAATTCTCATCATATGAGTAGTTAACATTTGAAATATAACCAAATTTAGATTCCTCGTGCATTTTCATGCATTGTTGATCATAACACTGGTCATGTTTCCTCTTCTATTTCGGTTAGAATCACGTGCTATTTGCAAGTATGCATGCCGCAAGAACAAACCAGAGTTGTTAAAGGAGGGCAACCTCAAGGAGTCAGCCATGGTGGATGTGTGGATTGAGGTGGAGTCCAATCAGTACACCCCTGCTCTTAGACCCATTCTCTTTGAGTGCATAATTCATCCTATGATGGGTGGAGCCACCGACAAGAAAGTCGTGGAGGACAACCTTGTGAAACTAAAGACGGTACTAGATGTGTACGAGACACGCCTAACCGAGTCCAAGTACCTGGCTGGAGACTTCCTCAGTCTTGCGGACCTTAACCATGTGTCTACTACCCTATGTCTGGGTGCTACGCCACACGCATCTTTGTTCGAGGCATACCCTCATGTGAAGGCCTGGTGGACTGACCTACTGGCGAGGCCCTCTGTCCAAAAGGTTTATTCACTAATAAAGCCATCATCTTAGAGTTGTCTCTGGCGCTCTGGTTTGTCCACAAAATAAGCCTAGGGGTGCCCCCCCTTTGTGTGCTCGTTGTGTGCGTATGTGGTGTGTTGTTGTAATATGCCCTTGATGCTGAATGTTCAGGCTTGCGCTGTTATGATGCTTGGTTTCCTATAATTATGTACTAAAATTAGCATTCATGTATTTCATCTTGAATAATATTATTACATATATATATTGCTTCAATTATCTATGAATTAGCGCTTTTGTGTTCTGAATGGAAGTTAGAAGGGAGTGTTTAAGGAATTCGCGGTGAAACTGTCAAGGTGACCCCATAGGGTTTGAGCGGGGGCATTAATGAAGTATGTTGTACTTCTGGACAAAGAGCTTCTCTCTCTAGCAGAAGAAGGTGAGCGTTGGTAGTGCTTGGAGATCATTGTGCTTCCACACCTCTCCAACAGAGATTAAACATTTTCTTAGAAGTAAACTTCGGATGCATCACTATCTCTATGTGCCTCGGTTATCTCTATACCGAGTTTTCTACTTATGCATTTACCTTGTTAGTCATCAGGCTTGAAGTTTATCTTGTTATCTATTGCTATCTCATAGTTATGCTTAACTTGTTTAGCATAAGGTGTTGGTGTAAATAGTTGAACCTAGCGTATTCAGGTTCTGTACTTGAGAAACTTTCGCATCTATTCATCCCCAAGCGAAATCTAGGTCCTTTCAATAAGGGAATCATTAAGAAAGATAATAAATACATGAGGCATTGTTTAAGAAGAAATGAGAAATTTCCCAAAAACTATACTACCCTGGCCGCATGGCATTTAGCCTATAAACCAAAGGATAGAGAGAAATTTTGGGCATCATTAATCTGCAATTTTAGAATGAATGTATTTTATTGAAATTTTAGTTTTTTTTCTAACAAAGCAGACTTGCATGGGATGCATTTGGTTTGGAAAACATACTAGAATCATGCATTGCCTCCAGCAAAAATGGTAGATTGATCTTTCTACTGGAGAGATTACCTCAAATTCTTACCCAAATACTAAAATATGGTTATGTGTCAAATACATAATGGATCTATAGTGCTTCTTTGGAGGGATATTTGATACACTCAAAATTATTTGCCCTCACATGGCATCTCTTCGTTCTTTTTGGATATATCTTACAACTCAGCTCTACAAAGTGACTCTACTATACCAATTTGGATATATCTTACAACTCGGCTCCAGAGAGTGACTCTACTATACCAGAGAGTGACTCCAGGTGCTTGGGTTTGCTTTGTTTTGTTGCTGCTTCGCCGGCCAGGAGGGCGCGCGGTCTCGGGACCGGTGTGGTTGGCTGTGTGACGGCTCTGTTGCCGTTGTGCAGGTGTCAGTCGGTGGTGCTTCGGACCTAGTCGAGCTAGGTTGTGTGGTATCGTCTTGGTTTTTCCGGTTTTTCCTGAAAACTATGTCGCTTGGAATATTTTTTTGGTCCGGTTCCCCTTTTAACTAGACCCGTGTGTATATATTTTTGTATCGGATTTTGGCCGGTTTTTCTTCCAAATCGTTCAATTCTCTTCTTCTAATGGAAAAGGCAGTGCTCATGTTGTTTGCTCTAAAAAAAACTAT
Organism: Avena sativa; assembly: GCA_916181665.1. NCBI lineage: Eukaryota > Viridiplantae > Streptophyta > Magnoliopsida > Poales > Poaceae > Avena > Avena sativa. The sequence goes on from OV702295.1 coordinate 355,987,353, forward strand.
ATCAATTTCATTAACCTCTCATAGAGTTTGTTATGAGGATTTTATTAGCCTTAATGATCTCATTACCTCTGCTCCTGCTGATAAGGAGAATGATTGATGGGTTAATGCTTGGGCTACTGAATATTCAATTTTCAAAGCTTATGCTCATTTTTGTTGCGGAATGCACTATGTAGAACAAAAAAATCTAACACATAACCAAAATCATTTACGAAGAGACGCAATGGATCATACTCTCGTAGATTATACTAGCGGAACTTTTGTCGATGATGAGGTTTACATAGACACAAGTCGATCCCCATAGAGGGACTTGTCTAATCGCGAGGAGATGTGTTATCCCTCGAAGTGCTCTCACGATCAAGTATCGCATGTGCAACACCTCTATGGTATCCACCACGTACGAGATCAGCAACACCACGTCGAAATGTGATCAAACATATTGTCGAAGCGGAAATGTGTCGATGAAGATCCGGCAGTGCTTCCGTGGTCACCGATTAGATTGGATCTAATCGAATGATAGAGATCCGTCAGCACTTCTGTGTCGATGATGAAGTAGATTTCCGTGTGACGATGACGAGGGCGATGTCATGAGGAGAGGAGGTGGCGGTGATTTTTTTCTACAAATCTCTTATACTTTTGCAACATATACCCAAAGAATCAATAAAATACCTAGTTGAGTCCCACTGTTTCCCGTAAAGAAAAATCATCTGGAAAAAGAAACACTTCTAAAATTTCAAAGTGCATATATTCCTAAAATTGTAATATACTCGTATTTATGTGGAATCATCATTACTCAACAGCACACTTCATCTTTCAAGCACCTACTAGTATTATTCTAGCTCATCGGCTTATGCTTCAAGCATAAGTTTTCCTAACATTATTTTAATCAAGGGGACATTATATTGTTGGTGTGTGCTTTCGGAGACAAACTCTAGTGCTATACTAAAGCTGTCCTTAGTAGCAGAGAGACGTATTTGTGATCAAACATCATGGAATCCTTGATAGGGCTTCCCAACTTGAAAGAGAAGCTGTTAGAGCAAGTACAATACATTCTACTCAGCGGGTTGTAGGCAAATACAAGTCAGCAAAATTCTAGTAAGAGAGAGAAAGGAGCAGGCACTCCATCTATCGCCGGCTTCAGCATGAACCAAGACCGTACAACCCACATGCAATGAATGTGTGTCCCTATGTGTCTTGCATGCAACACAACAACCCAAAAGTTAATTAGTTAAATATTTAATGAAGCCAATCTTGTAGCCGACCTATTATACAAGTGCTTATTTACAATGACTCTAAGTGGCATGGCATGAGTATAGAGCCAGTAGCCGACGGTACTACTTACTACCTCCGTTCCGATTTACAAGGCAAATACGTAATTTGAAAAAATAGTTTGATCGTAAATTTGTTTACAATATATGAATCATATGTCACAAAAATTATACCATTGGAAGCGTATTTTAAATATAAATCTAATGGTATAATTTTTGTTAAATATAGTGTATATTTTGTTGATCAAATTTATGGTCAAACTATTTTCTCGAAGTACGTATTTGGCTTATAAACCGGAATGAAGGTAGTAGTATTGTTCTTACTCTTGCAGTGAATCCATAGATAATTTGAACCTGCCAGGAACCGCATTAAATCTCATGGTTAGACAGATGGAGTCAAGTTTGTAAGTCTAGTCATAGTAAAAATAACTAAGATAGTAACATAAAGCTAGATGCATTATCACCTAAGCGTTTAGACGGCATGACATGCAGTTAAATGACGAGAGAAGGATTTGTTATAACTAGCTATATTCTATACATCACACATTTCAAGACAAAATAAGTCTATATTAAAATAATGAGACTTTGCATGATACTCATGTTATTTTCCACTATAGAGGAATGTGTTAGGCCTTTTTCTTCTTAGCACGGTATCATAGACAAATTGCTTATATAAAACTATACTTAATAAAGAGAGAATGTGGGGTTTTATCTTAGCTAGCTACAAGCCTTGTACCGTATCGTATGCAAAATATATGGTTAGTTCAATCATATAAATACATGTACTCAAAATTATTAAATTTAGATGCAACACTTAAAATACAATCCATTGTACTACTCCTACATCACTGCCTAGAATAATGAGTAGTTGTCTCTTAGCTACAAGCCTTGCACGGTGTAATGCAAAATACATGGTTAATCCAATCATAAGTATGTATGTATACAAAATTATTAAATTTAGATACAACTTTTAAAATACAATTCATTGTACTACTCTATACACCATTGCCTAGGATAACGAGTAGTTGTCTCTTAAGATACACTACTGTCTAGGATGAGTTAAGATATACTCTATTATAAAAGGTCTTACTAGTTTAAGTTACTTCCCAGTGTGACTGACATAAGTGCCCTCTCTAAGCATACTCTATTATAGAAGATCTTACTAGTTTAAGTTACTCTCCACTCCAACATTAGTTTAAGGCTTTAAGCAGTTTTGTCGAACCACGAGGACTCAACCAACAAGCAGCACACGTGTCCTCTCTAGGCATGGTGTGCTAAAGTCACCGTACCTCGTCTATGTTCTCCATTAGTCCATTAGAGACGTTGATTGATTGATAGGAAAAACAAACATGCTTGGTGCAGAGCGCACATCATCGGTCCTGTTCGTGAAAACGTTTCTTATAAGGACGTCCGCATCGGCCACAACGGCACAACTAGGGTCACAAACATTTACCCGCACGATTCTAGAGGCAGCTCGCCGCTTTGAGAGTCGTCTGTCCGTTCACGGCTCCTCTCCCGTGTCTTGTCGGTGGCCTCGTTGGCCGGCGAAGATGGTGGAGGGGACGCCGTGCAGTGCAGAGTAGTTTTAGGAGTAGTCGTAGTTGGCCATGTGCTGTGGTCTGGCGCTATGCCGAGAGGATCTCACCGGTTTCTTGGAGCTGGAATCGGTGTCTGCTGCTGATGCTACTGCTTGTCGTTGTGCTCCAGAGGGTGGAGCCTCATGCGGCGAGTGGTGGTGTCTTGAGCTCCTCCACAAATAAAGCTTCTGGCCACGCTGGGCTTCTTGCTGTGCAGTCGTTGTCTCCTTCTTCTTCGGCCGGCCGTGGCGGCGAGGGAAGAAGAAGAGACCGCGTGCTGGAGGCGGTAGCCTGGCGGTGGTGGGGATGTGTTGTCTTGGCGCTGTGGCGTGGAGCCAGGCAGTCGTTGCCTGGTACCTCCGGCGAGCTTCCGAGGTGGAAGACAAAGGAGCTCTGCGATTCGACCATCCCCTTCAATAAGCGCCCATGTAGGAGCTATCTTTGAAAGCAGAGAATGGAAGCTGTGATGTATCTCCTGGCCGGCCGAGGTGGCGAGGAGGAGATGCGTCGCTGCGTGGCGTGTGGTGTGGTGAAGTTTCTCCCGGCCGGCCGTGGAGGCGAGGGGAAGAGGCTTCACAATGCGACCTCTGCTTTCTGGAGATGGTGCTGTAGATTTTGGATTTGTTGCCGCTGCACCATATTCAGCTCCTCCTCCTCATCTCGGGCAGGAGCTCTGAGGAGGGAGCTTGGTTTAATTGAGCAGCGTCGACTCGGTCCTGTGCGTTCGTGAACCCAGACTTTGCAACGTGTTTGTTCGTTTTGTGTCGTCGATATCTGCTATTGATCACTACTGCGCACGATCTTTTTTCGAGTATTTTGGGGAGTAATTTATGAACCGTTAAACTGTAGTGCGTGTATCGTTTTTCCCGAAGATTTGACACCGAGCTAAATTCCCGGGTTACTGCTGACACACAAAGCGTTGCATCACTGCTGAGTGGGTTATCCAGGACCCCTCTACGCAAATCCTCCAACCTAATTGAGGGAAACGTCGCCATCACGGTTCCAAACATTTTCTACACCTTGCTGGTGCTACTTCCTTACACTAGTGATGTTTCACCTAGCATCTTAATTTTTCGGAAAAGGGGGAAATAGATGGTCCACATATGGCCGTGCTAAGTTCTAGACTCTTTTCTTCCGTGGATTCGCAGATAGCCTAAGGGCGGATTAGAAGTTTTTTGTAGAATTCTAATTCTCAGGGTTTTCATTCATATGGATTGCCTTTTGGATCAAATGAATTGTGCTACCCAAATTCTATTGATCGGACTCTTATGCAAGTAAGTACGTACTCCCTCCGTGTCAAAATATAAGACGTTTTAGCATTTTCAGACAATACCCAAATCCAACGAATTGTACCAAAATACCCCTATCACCTGTCGGAAACCAGGCTATCGCTAATTTGAATTTCAAATGGAGCAGCTGAGATTGTTGCCCACGTCTCCACCTCGGAATCGATTCATCAAGCTCGCGGCAGGAATCAAGCCACGCGTGGGAGGGATAGGATCCACGCGCGTCGCCGGTCCAGCTCGCCAATCGATCCCTCCACGCGCGCGCAATCGATCCAAGCAAGCGCCCAGCTCGTAGCTGCCGGCGCGTCCAGATCGTAGCTGCCGGCGCGTCCAGCTCGTAGGCATCCTCGGAATCGATCCAGGTGCGTCCAGCTCGTAGGCGTGCTCGTCCTTGGAATCAATCCGTGCTAGACGCCCAGCTCGCGGGAATCCATCCGCGCGAGACGTCCAGCTCATTAGGATCCATCCACGCCGCCTCGCCGGCGAGCACGTCGCCCAGCAGCTCCGGGAAGCCGTTGGCCGGCCCCAAATCCATCCACGCTGCCTCGCCGGCGAGCACATTGCCCAGCAGCAGCTCCAGGAAGCCGCTGGCCGGCCCCAAATCCATCCACGCCTGCATCGCCAGCGTCTAGCTCGCCGGCGAGCACGTCGCCCAGCAGCACCTCCTCCGGGAAGCCGTTGGCCGGCCCCAAATCCATCCACGCCCGCGTCACCAGCGCCTAGCTCGCCGGCAGGTCCACATTGCCCAGCAGCACCTCCGGGAAGCCGCCGGCCAGCTCCAAATCCATCCACGCCTGCGTCGCCAGTGCCCATCTCGCCGGCAGGTGCACGTCGCCCAGCAAAACCTCTGGAAGCCGCCGGCCGGCCCCAAGCAGCTGCAGCATGCTGGCTCATACCCAGTAGCACGTTGGCGTCCAGCGCGCCTAGTTCCCACCAGTCGCCTCCTCCAGCCCTACAACAAGTGGCGGCCCACATCGGTATGGTACTCCCGGACCTTAACTGTACTCCACCTGATGAACAAGATGTTGGAGTAGATCAAGAAATGGAAGAAGAAGATGCTCGAGGTGGTGAGCAAGATGATGAACAAGATGCTAGAGGTATAAATACTGAACAACCTTAATATCTTGTTTAATGTATCTTGCAATTACTCCTGAAATACTCATTTCCTTTGATGTACCATCTCTGAAATATTTTTTTACAGTAATTAGCATGTGCATGTAATCATACAGAGAGCATGAAGTAAAGACTAACTGAACATTTCTACTCGTATAGAGAGGGATACTCAAATTCTAGTACAAAAACATGCAAGTCAACTAGAAACTGCATATTACTCCTTTTTGCACTTGGTACTTGGAGTACATAGACATGCATTATCAACTTGTTCACTAAATACTCCATATAAAAAACAAAAATATTGACAGTGCTATGGGTGTTGGCAGTGCTATGGGTATTGCCACAGAAATTCAGTGCAACAAAATTTTAGCAATTCATCTAAATCTCATAAGTCAAGCATTAAAAACATGTCTCAGCATAGAGCCTTTCTACATATGCAGAATTATCCAAAGTCTAACAATAGTAAGCATGGAAGGAAGTCAGCACTAGCAGGCTATCTATCATGTGTTATAACTTTGATCATTCACTATATGTTGCCATGTTACCTTTGCTTGCATATCTTTTGTACCCCATGGAGTAGTAATGCAACATGATATCTGCAAGGACAAAATATTCCATTATTAAAATATGCATAGTAATTTAGTGTTGCTCATTTAAACTAACATATTTTTGCACTAACAGATGCAGAAATGGATGAACAAGATGCAGAAATGGATGAACAAGATGCAAGTGGTCAACAGGTAGTGAGACAGAGAAAATCACTCAATGACCAGCAGAGATATGCTGCTTATGTAGCAATGCACGCACTGTGTATGCGAAATGGTGGCAAGTTCAAAAAACATGACAAGAAAGACATAGCAGCATTTTTTCAAGTAGATATCCAGCAAATACAAAGAATATGGAAAACTGCGATGAGACAAATCGCTGAGGGTTTGGAGGTGGACGTTTCTAGCAAAAAGAAAGGAAGATGTGGAAGAAAACCAATACATGTTGATCTATCCATGATGCCCACTATCGCGCTAAACAAAAGATCAACTATTAGGTGCCTTGCTTGGCAGTTGGGAGTAAACCCTAGCACATTATACCGAAGATTTAAGATGAATCACATAAGAAGGCATTCAAATTCCTTGAAGCCATTACTAAAAGAAAAGAATATGAAGGACAGGATAAAGTTTTGCATGTCGATGATTGATGAAGCAACCACAACACATGCAACTCCAAAATTCATCAATATGCACAATATTGTGCATATTGATGAGAAGTGGTTCTACATGACCAAGAAAAACAGGAATTACTACTTGCTACCAGATGAACCAGACCCTACAAGAGCTGTGCAAAGCAAAAACTGCATAGGAAAAGTCATGTTCCTAACCGCTGTTACTAGGCCAAGGTTCGACCATGCACACAATGTCACATTTTCGGGGAAAATAGGCATTTGGCCATTTGTTAAGGACATACCAGCAGCAAGAAGAAGCGACAACAGACCAAAAGGGACATTAGAGATAAAGTCAATCAAAGTCAACAGGGAGGTGATGAGGGAGTTCCTAATTGAGAAGGTACTTCCTGCTATCATAGCTGCTTGGCCTGCAGAAGATGTTGGGCAGACAATTCTGATCCAACAAGACAATGCAACGCCCCATATTCTCCCAAGTGACCAAGCATTCAAAGAAGTAGTGGCAGAAATTGCAGCCAAAACTGGACTGACCATGAAGCTGATTCAACAACCAGCAAACAGCCCAGATTTAAATGTGCTTGATCTTGGGTTTTTCAGGTCTCTACAGTCTCGTACTGATACCCTAAGCACTAAAACTCTACAAGATTTCATTCAAGGTGTGGAGCAAGAGTTTGATGAATACGAGGCTGATATTCTTAATAAGATATTCCTAAGTCTACAAACCTGCATGATAGAAGTCATGAACCATGGAGGAGGAAATGGGTACAAGCCCCCTCATGTGAACAAAGATAGATTGATAAAGTTGGATCTCCTACCTAAAAGGCTTAAAGTTCCAGCAGAAGTTTATGCAAATGCCAAACAAATCCTACAAGAAGCAATTGAACAAGAAGCAAAGGATCAAGCAACAAGTGAGAAGAAGCAAGTGAACAAGAGGCAAACAAAAAAGAAGCCATCAGCAGCGGAACGAGAAGCAAGCAAACAAGAAACAAGTGAACAAGTAAAGGACCAAGCAACAAGTGAGAAAAAGCAAGCGAACAAGAGGAAAAGGGGGAAAAAGATAGCAAGAACTGAACAAGAAGCAAGCAAACAAGCAACGATTGATAAGAAGCAAGTAAACAGGAGGCAAAGGAAAGAGAAGCAAGCATCAACTGAACAAGAAGCAAGCAAACAAGTGATTAACGAGAAGCAAGCAACAACTGAACAAGAAGCAAACAAACAAATGATTAACGAAAAGCAAGCAACAACTAAACAAGAAGCAAGCAAACAAGTGATAAGTGAAGAAACAAGTTAGAAGAAGTTACACAAAAAACAATTGTTATGTATGTTTCTATGTTTGTGCAAATGTTAGATGATGTGTGATTGATATAAAAGATTTTGGACAAGCCTACTGTTATGTAAATTACACTGAAACAGTTATAGACTTTTTAAAGCATTAATTGTTAAATGTCTTGCAAGCTAAGTGTTGAATGGCTTTCTTTTGGTAAACCATTGAAAATGTTGCTACAAGCTTCAGGTTATCTGTCTATGATGAAGCAACATATAAAATAAACTAGAGACGACCGTGACTATTGTTATTAGTCAGTGTGCTACTGCAGTAGTAACAATGATGATAAAAATGTTCAAGGAAAACTTAGAACTACTCCAAAACTTAGAACTAACATTGCTACTCCAAAATTTAGAAAATTCAGCATATTATGTGTACTAGCAGTACATGGCTAGACGACAATGATGATGATAAGAGTAGAAGACATGGATTACAGAATAATGAAGCAGCAGACGAAACAGGTTTCTGTAGAGGTGAACAGGTTGCGACGTTTTTTGTCAGTTTTATGCTTATGATTGAAGCGCTGATGGTTAACTAGTGTGCACCCGTAGTTGATTGCTAACCAGAGGATAGTGACAGCCAATATTCCTATTCCTGCTTGTGTGCTTGTTTGCACAGTAACATGAACATGAAAGCCAGGTGCCAACGCCTATGATTAAACAGCAAGCACACAGTAAAATTTGAAGCCCTACTGACTGACAGTGATCATAGAGCAACATGGACAAGAAGTCGAAGGACTAGAGGAGATGGCAACTTGGCCTGATAAAAGAAAGCCTAGGTTTTCCAGCAAACTAAAAGAAGAGATAATGATGCAATCAGAATAAATCACACATGAGTGAGAGATGTACACACAATTCTAGAAAATCGACGAACAAGAAGCAGCCAAAAAAATTGTGAAACAATAACGAAGAACCTACTCCAAGCAGCTCGTAGGCTATCAACAATAACGGAGTAACTAACGCCACCCTGCCTCAATACCGGAGAGAAGATATCCATGCAATTCGTGAACCAGGTAATTTGATTTGCGCAGCCAGGACAGACAGCAGGTAGCTGCAGCCGAATCGAGACGGGGAATTTGGGAACAAAGAATTTATTTTTTACAGAGGGGAGCAGAGTAAATTTGGGAGGGATGGGATAGGAGGGCTCACCGCCGCGGGTGATGAGGAGGCCGGACTCGAGGATGGTGCGGCAGAGGTCGCGGCCGGCCTGGTCGGTTCAGTTCACGGTGATGACGTTGTCCTCCTCGTCCCCCGCCGCCAGCTCCATCACCACGACGTCCAACGCGCCGACCCCCGGCCCAGGGCCGCCTCCACCCAGCACCATCCTCCCTGCTCCTCCTCCGCGCCCCCCTCCGTCGACAGGCATCTCCCGGCCGCCGAGATCCCTGATCCTTCCCGGTCTCTCCTCCCTGCCCCTGCCCCTGCCCGTCCCTCGTGCGTGGCTGCGATGGGTCGGGTTGGAAACATGGAACTGTGGAGCTATGGGAACTAGCCGGCGCACGCAGATCTGGCGCCCTTCGCCCAACAACATGTCGCCGGAGCACGCAGATCTGGCGCCTCCTCGCCCAACGGCACGTCACCGGCGCATAAAAATCTGAATTTTGACCTCCAAATGTATAGGGTGGGTGGGGCGCAAGAGGAATATGGTTTTGGGAGGAATCGGGGTGTTGGGAGGAAGGCACGATGGGGAGCAGTGAGGAAGACGGGAGAGGGAGCATGTGCCGTGGGGCGAGAGAGGGGCGGTGTCGGCGCGGTCGAGCGACATTGAGGGGCGGCGACGGGAGCGAGGGGAACGCAGGGAACGCGGGCGAGAGGATTGAGCGTGCGAGACGCGACGCGGACGAGGGGTAGAATTGGAAACTCGGAAAATTTCGGAACGTGCCAAAATTTGACCGTGAAATGCTAAAACGTCTTATATTTTGACACGAAGGGAGTATGACCGAGACACATCTCATATGTTTTTTTTGTGTTTTATCCAAACAATTATTACTATAGGTTCCCTATGTTTTAAGTACAATCTTTTATTTTGCACAAGCAAACAAGTAAATTTTTTGCATGTTTTCCCATTTCTGCATTTTTCGATCCTGCGATCAATAGAACAACTATGTTCTGCCCAACAATAACCGGCGTCCATGAACAACTATGTTCTGCCCAACAATGTGGATCAGTGGATAACAGATCCTCAACAGCTTGCTCCACTCCGTTGGCACAAAAGTATCGCATGAAGTATCATTTCAAGCGATACCCTGCATCAATAAAATACAGATAAAGCTGGCGGTGATGGTTCGAAACAAATTTAAATATCGGCACTATAGTAAAGCTTTGCTAATTAAGAAGCTGCAAAGGAATTGATCGAATCAAAGGTGGTTGAGAAAGGGGATTATACGAATCTCCAGACGTCACCACTTGCGTCTGTCGCTGCCTCCAAGAGAAAAAATAAGCGTACTATTTTTTGAGGGAAGAAGTGAGCCTTTTTTTTAGATGGAAGTACTCGATGGAAGGTCTAAAGAAACGGAAGCATCGAGACGCTCGGGGCGCGGGGCCGCACAGCCATTGACCTACCACACCGACCGGCAGGTCCGGCACCCACCCGCTCGCACTCCCACTCCTCCACGGCCACAGCCGCACCTGCTCCCTTTCCGATCCGTCGCCGCCTATTAAACCGGGACCCAGAGCGTCGTCCTCTCCATCCCACCCATCCATCCATCACGCATCCACCTTTTTTTGTTTGCCTACCGAGGAAGAGGAAAGTGCGAGGGTTTTGGAGAGAGTTCCAGAAGAGAGATCAGCGATGGCTCCCGTGAAGCTGTACGGCGCCACCATGTCGTGGAACGTGACCAGGTGCGTCACCGCCCTGGAGGAGGCCGGCGTCGAGTACGAGCTCGTCCCCATCAACTTCGGCACCGGCGAGCACAAGAGCCCCGAGCACCTCGCCAGGAACGTAAGTCCACAGTCCACACACCGTCCGTGTCAGATTAGTCTCTAATCAATCTTACGCCGTTTACCTCTAATTTCACGAAATAATGGTCTGTCGATTCGTATCAGAAAGGGCTGCCTAGCCTAGAGGGGCCGTCTTCTTCCATGTATCTTTTTCACTGTTTATTTATAGCTAGCGCGAGAGATGTTGCTGTCGTCCGGAATCTCTCGCGATTTGACGGGGATTGCTAGGGTTCCCGTCACAGATTTAAGAATATCTAAATTTGTTTAGAAAGCTCCACCTTGCATATACGGTGTGGATTATTGTCTCAGATTGGCCAACCATTTGGGCGTCGTAACTTTAATTAACACCTCCGCTACGCTCCAATCTTTATTAGTCACTTGACTTCAGCCTAGTTACACTATACAAAAACATACGTTCCCCACTTCCACTCACAACGCTTCCTGCACCCACCCCACCTACTCTAGTCTCTGAACCCATGTAACTACTTAGTACAAAGTTTTGCATTAACTGCTGGGAATTAGGCCCTTAGAGTCCCCTGCTAGTTTAATGCAGAGAAGTTGTTTATTTTCTCTGTTTAAGCATCCACGTATGTAGAGGCTCTTCTGACTAAGTTAGTCACCCAATTTTTTTAGTTTTTACGAGTAAGTACCTTTTTTCTCTCAGTAAAAACTATATATGCGATACACCACTGACATCCATTAGATTTGCTTGGTGATAAGGGAGATGTGTGGCAGTAATAAGGTGGGTCTGGAGGTTTCTAAGAAGCATGTTCTCTCCCTACACTTGGCAAGCTCGGTGTTGCTCACCGTACAAACAAAAACAATCCTCTGTCCAGGCAATAATCTTACAACATAAGCGCTGGCAACCTATTAATTTAAGAAAGTTGGCAGCAAAACATAAACAAAACAAAATGTAGCAAACATTCAGATTAACATCTATTACCGCACAGTTATCTCTTTGCTGCACATCAGCATCTCAGCATCATTTCCGCCAGTTATCGTGGGCATACACATTGGCGCATTGCCCACCGTTGTGCAACGATCACCTGGCGATTGTTCACACAATGCTTCAGTCTGCACGATACAAGTTCAAGCACCCAGCACAATGAACTGTTTGTTGTCCTGCTTGTGAAGCCCTGGCAATAATTATATGATCTCGGTTGGAGACCTAATCTACTTGTTATCAAAACGAGCCTCGGTTCTGAAAGTCCAGAGAGCCCAGCAGCCAACTGCTAGACTAACTGCATGAATAGTTGGCCAGTATGATTTAGGAATATCTTTTTCACACACCACCATTTTTTACCAAAGGAAGTGAGTCCGCAATTAGCATTGACTTGATAGCCTCTTCGTTGCTAGTTTGCTGTTTCAAAGTTGAAAATATTCTATACATCAGAACTAGCAAACATATTTGAAGGCATTTATTGCCTTTTTAAGAAGCCTCTTTCCACACTCTGCTTTGTTCAGCTCTATAGCAGCTGCAGATTTGTTGAATTTGAAAATGAGCCATGCATTTTAAACGCCAAATTGCCAAAGTACATATTTATTGAGTAACCAATCTCGATGTGAATTTTACAGTAGCTGTGCCCTATGGTTTGTGTTTTTAGACGTTAACATCTGGTTGCAAAAACTCACTATCTTCATATGTTTCTCTGCAGCCCTTTGGTCAGGTGCCTGCTTTGCAAGATGGTGACATGTACATCTTTGGTATGATGCTATCTCTTAAATATATTTTCTCTTTTCCACCCTTTATAAATAAAACTATAATGTGCCATGATACTCTACTATATTATTTTTGGGATTGTTTCTGCTGTTGCCTTATTTAGCATTTTCAGACTAGCTAAAATGGTACCTAAGCATTGCTACAAATGCAAGACCAGCTTTACTTGGATGAGTATTATTTTTGGGACCGTGTCGACCATGTCATCCAGTATTTCCACTAGGTCAATAATGTTGTTTTTTCTCATTATACCGTTTAAGGAAACCAATGACTAAAGCATTGAGAAGTGCACTTGAAATTTTCACAGTTGGCAAACCACTAATAGATAAGAAAATATCCTTGCCATGCATGACACTTTGCAAGATTGTATTTGAATTTTCATCAACCTGCTCTCAAACTCTGAAGTAATACAATTATCAAACATGAGCTTTAGTCTTTCTTGGAAAAACATGGGTAATTGTTGCAACTACGTACTCATAAGCTATGTTTGCTATTCGAATTCTCATCATATGTATAGTTTTCATTTGAAATCTAATCAAGCTTAAAACAGTTATGGGTTTTCTTATTATTTTGCTATGTTAAGACCAATTTATTGAAATGGGATAAACAGTACCGTACTCTTTCAGAATCCTCGTGGGTATTTACCAACGTAGTTGATCATAACTCTGGTTCTATTTTTCCTGTCTTTCAGAATCCCGTGCTATTTGCAAGTATGCGTGCCGCAAGAACAAGCCAGAGCTGTTGAAGGAGGGCGACCTCAAGGAGTCAGCTATGGTTGATGTGTGGCTTGAGGTTGAGGCCAATCAGTACATGGCCAAACTGGGCCCCATTCTCTTCGAGTGCCTTGTCCACCCTATGCTCGGGGGAGCCACCGACCAGAAAGTCGTAGAGGATAACCTTGGGAAGATTAAGACTGTGCTGGAGGTTTACGAGGCGCGCCTGACCAAGTGCAAGTACCTGGCTGGGGATTACCTCAGTCTCGCGGACCTTAACCACGTGTCTGCCACCCTATGCTTGGCGGCCACACCCTATGCGAATTTGTTCGATGAATATCCACATGTGAAGGCCTGGTGGACCGACCTGTTGGCAAGGCCGTCCGTCCAGAAGGTCGCTTCGCTGATGAAGCCATCATCTTAGAGTTGTTTCTGAGCATTGTCCACGAATAAGCCGAGGTGTGTCCTGATGTCTTTTCTAGTACGTGTGTGTTGTTGTGATGTGTCCTTGATGTTGGATATTCAGGTTTCTGCTGGTATGCTGCTTGTAATCCTCAAATCTTGTACTGAAATGAGCATTCCCGTGCTCTGCTTTTTAATAAATTCTTCCTTCAGGTATCCAAGCTTTAATATTCTTGCATCTGTTGCTTGGATGATCTGTAGATCAGCTACCTTGGTGTCCTGAATGAAAGTGAGAAAGGAGTTTTTTTCTGGAAGCCACAGTGAAAAATCTGATGCTTGGATGATCTGTCTATTAACAACCTTTGTATCCTGAATGTAAGGAGTGGACATTTGGTGCACATGGGCATTAGTGCTCCCTAAGTTTTGAATAAATTAGAAATAGTACTTTTGAGTTTCAAAGAAGCTGAAAAAAATCTCGGGAATAGGGTGCTTATGTATTTGTGCAACATTTCAGTAAAAAATCGTTTTATTTTACTAAAGGTAAAAAACAAATTTCTTCTAGATAGGGTATTAGGTGGGAACCCACCAAAATTCCACTTGTAGTTCATTTGTCAAATTCTAGTGTAAATTTCTGCTCAAAATTTACACTAGATTTTGGCAAATGAACTAGAAGTTGGACTTTGGCGGGCTCCCACCTGACACCCTACTTCTAGAAATAGGTATACTTTATCAGAAATTTGTCTTTTTTGTGTAGCCCAAAATACAACATATTCTTTAACAAAATTTCTGCGGTACATTCTAGATGTATGTATCTAGTTATATATTTACTTTAACAATTTTTGGGGACATAAAAGTACAAGTTTCGAATTGTTTTACTGGTGCCATGTGTCAAAGACACTTTCCGGAATGAAAGTAGAAACTGAGAAGAGGTTTTTGTTCTGGAGGCCACAGCGAAAATGTGATGGTGATGCCATATATGGGTTGAGCAGGTGCACAATGAAGGATGCCATGTTTGATGATTCCAACGGCCGGACAAAGAGCGCATCTAAGGATGACAATGGAGCGGGTTTGAACGGATATACCAAAACCAAATCCAGATCCAAATCCATAAACCTCACTCTAGCCTGTCCATAAAGATATCCATGGGCATAGATGTCGCCCCAAAATCCAAACCCATTGGATATCCGGGTATCCATGGATATCCATTGGTTATATGCTATATACATAAACATAACAACAACCAACATAACAACGACACTACAACAATATTTCGGCAGTATTTCAGCAATAGTTTGACAATACTTCAGCAATTATTATATAGATGGCCACCATTGGGTCGCCACGTGGCAGGAGGACTCGAGGAGGAAGATGAGTGGTAGGGATAGCAGCGGTGCCGCACCGGTGATGTTGCTAGGTTTTTGCCTACAAGTATCCGAGGAAGGAGACGTCAATGGCGCATGACGGCTACCTGTTTAGTGTGTGCGAAGCTGCCAAGGATAGGTGGGCCTTTGGGTGGTTCGGTCTTGAAAGTGGGAGATTGGACCTTTTAATGAGTATGAAATATGTAATAGTTATTGGTTAGAAAATAATATCTCGCACTCGTGGGTTTCGCGTGTCAAAGCGAGACCTCTATCCATGTCCGCTCCATGAGTTAGTGAATATCCGCCCCATGAAATCCATGAACGTAAGTAGCCCTCCATATCCTTACCCACCGGGCTGGATATCCGTGAATATTCGGATTCATGGATAAAATTGTCATCCTTAAACGCATCCAGCATGCGTCGTGATACTTGTTCCAGAAACTGTTTGTCCGATGCTTCACTATGTTGTCATTGTCAGTCGAGAGGATGTTTAAGCACTCCTGCCTGATTAGCCTAGGACCGTAAGCGGTGAGGAGCAAGGAGATAACGGGTGTCTCTGCTTTATTTCTGGCATACACCCCTTTTGGAGTCGATACTCTCTCCTCTCCTGTTCCCATTCATGAATTTTTTAACATCTCATAGGATTGATCTCAGCTTCTCAGTGAAACCCCTAGCAGCCAGGGCTTGTACGGACACTGCCAACAAACTTTTAAAGGCCTTCAGCTTACATCTCCAACAGGCGCGGCAAAAGGCGCGTGTGGTAAATAAATCGCTGATTTGGCGCCGCGCGAACCACTAGTGGACATGCGAAAAAACCATGCACGCTAAAAGTTTTGCCGCGTGTGTTTTTGCGCATCCCACGCGCCAAACTTTCTGCGTCAACTGCCGCGCGCTATAAGACGTCACGCGAGCGCGTACCCAACCGCTCGAAAGTTTCACATCCCTGCGTGTCGCTTTGCCGCCCCGTCTCGCTCCGCCTCCCACCTCGCTCCGCGCCGTCGCTCCGCCTCCCGACGAGACGTCGTCCTGCCGCCGCTCGACCTCCGGCTACCGCGGCGTCCGCGCGCGGCCGAGCGGCATGTTCTAGGCCGAGATCCGCATCGGCGACGAGCGCATCGGGCTTGGCACATTCGATACGGTGCATGACGCGGCGCGCGCCTACGACGCGGTCGCCTGGCGCCTCGGCCGATTCCACCGGACAATGAACTTCCACGACGTGTGGACACGGAAACAGGCAGAAGCGCTCGCGCCGCCGCCTCGGGCCGTCACGCGCGAGCAGCAACAGCGCCAGCGCGAGCTCGAGCAGCGGCTCGTCAACGTGGAGCGCGACGAGCGCCTCTGCCTCGAGTGGGCGCGTCAGTTTTTGGAGGACGTCGCTGCGATGGAGACATTCTATGAGAAGAAGAAAGATGAGAAGGCGTCAGCGAAGAAGGCGGATCGCGAGGAGCGGAGGGCGAAGTCGGCGGCGAGGAAGAAGGAGAGGAAGGAGAAGGCCGCGAGGAAGGCGGAGGAGAAGAAAAACGGTGCCGGCCCGTCGACGATCGTCCTCTCCTCCTCCTCCTCCTTCGAGTGGACATCCACTCCAGTGTCGCTGACGACTCTGGGCTCGTCGGATTTCAACTGGGATTCCGAGTAGTTTAGGGTAGTTTCAAAATAAGTGGTTGTAGGATCGAAGTTTGCAATATATTTCGTATTTTCAGTTAATTTTTCATGTTTTGTTTGATCTATTCCGTGTGCAAAATATGATTAAAATGTTGTTTGCGTCGCGCCGCGCTGCATAATGGAGCGCCCGACAAAGAAACCTTTTTAGCGTCGAGCACGCGCTACATAATAAAGCGTTCGGCGGGAAAAAATTAAGCGCAATGCGCTATAAATGTTTACCGCGCGGCCACAGCGAGATATAACGCGTCGAATTTGTTTTTTTGCACAACGGAACGTCCCAGAAGGGGCTGGAGCCTTTCATTAATTATCTCAGAGGGTGTACAAGGAAAATACAGAAGACCCCATCAAAACAACAAATAACGCATGGGTCCCTGACATTTATAGATAGGACCTTGCTAAAAAATCGATCCTTGCAATCTAGTCCTATCTCTTCCCTGCTGTGGAGCAGAGGAAGCCGAGCGCTGCAGCCGTGGTCGGAGGCGGGGACGAGACCACTTGTCTCCGGCCCAGCGAAATCCTCAGCGCCCAACTCCGAAGGGGGCCTCCGAGTGGAGGTTGACTTAGTGCCGGAGCTCACCGGCTTCGAATAGGCCGCATCGGCCAAGAGGATCGTCGTCTTCATGGGCGCCGATGAAGTGCTCCAGAGAGGATAGGCTTCTGCGCTCCTATGCCGACCTGGCCAGAAGCTGGCTCCACTCCCTTGTTCCCCCATCCCCACCGCGGAGATCAGAGAGAAGAGGGGAAGCAGAGCAAGCAGCGAATCCAGAGCGGCAGTGGCGCGCCAACACCGAAGCAGAGAAAACGGCTCACCTTCGAACCCTAGGAACCTGCCACGGACCAGGGGGAGTGGGCGTAGATGATGGCGGTGACGACGAGCCGGGGCAAAGCACCGCTTATTGAAAGAGGCTCCACCAGATCTGCCTTCAAAGCCGAGCTTCCACCATGGGAGCTTCTTTGTCAGCAGTGGTGGTGACCGTCTGGCACCGCGGCGGAGCACCAGACCAGCAGGCCTCTGAAGGAAGGGGAGGACGGCCTTATTGTCGAAGATGCCATACTCTAGCCTTCTCCCAAGCCACTGCTTCTGCCACCAAAGCAGGGCAGCGAGGACAGCGGGGCCATGGACGCACCGAGCTCGGCCGATGGAGCTCGGCGACCTACTCCCAGACGGCACTAGGGCACAATATCTACAAAAACTAAACCTAGATCCTACTCTACTGAAGCCGGCGCCTCTCTTCAGCCTCCACCGGCCGGCATCGCCGCCGGAGGGATCTTCAGATCGGCCCGGAGGCGGTGGGTCAACTCTCAAGGGGAAGGGTGTGGAAGACACGAGAGAGGGGGTCTCAAAGGCGCTGTATTTACGCGTCGAATTTTAGTACGTCTGTTGGAGATGCTCTGAGCACAAACATAGGTTCTGAAACACGGTCGTGGAAAGTTTTCTTCTTGGCACACTCAGAGGCCTCTGCTAAAACCGGGTGGATGAAGCTCTAAAATCTTGCACGGGTCCTCGGATAGTCAAGATCGGCTGCCCTGTGTGACATAATTGAATGGAAGCATGGGGGCGGGCGGCACGGGGGGCGGCCATTGACCGAATCTCACTGCAAGTCGACCACCCACTGCACTGACACAGCCGACCACACAGCGCCTACTGAGAAGAAGATAAAAGGAGAGGAGAGACGAGGGGAATTGGAGTGCGACTCCATACGAGATCAGCGATGGCTCCGGTGAAGCTGTACGGCATGACCCTGTCGTGGAATGTCACGAGGTGCGTGGCGGCCCTGGAGGAGGCCGGCGTCGAGTACGAGATCGTGCCCATCGACTTCGCCGCCGGCGAGCACAAGGGCCCCGACCACCTCGCCCGGAACGTACGTATACCCTCACCGTCAATTTGCCCTCCAAATGCTTCTAATTCAAGACTGGTAGTACGAAATTGTTGTTCGCTCTTGTGTTGCCTGCCAATGCCAATGCCATGTCCCCATCTATGTTCAGTTAGCGGGACAGACGTTGCTGTGGTGTCCGTAGTCTCTCGCGATTCAGAAGTCAGAACTAGGGTTCAACGGGGGGGATTGGAGTATTTAGGCGGGCAGGACCGCCAATCTTTAGTCACTTGACTTGAGCTTGCACTACAGAAATACGACATCCACATTTCTGCACCCAGCAACGACGCCATCTTCTCCCAAGTCCTAAACCTTATAGTATCTACAAGTATTTGGATGTGGAAAGCTCGATCTAGATATGCCTTTAGTACAGTATATAGATTCGTCCAATTTTTGACAAACCTACGACATCTATTATGAGACGGAGGGAGTACTATATATTTTGTTTGCTTTTCTCTTTGTAAGCATGCAGGTGCTTTCAAGTTAGTAGCCCCTATATATTTACTTTTTTGTTCAGTTAGTGTATCTAGCTTATACACCGATTACATCCGTAGGGGAGAATGATGTGGTGGGCCTTTTTTTCCGAAAAGGGGAATAAAAATGTGGTAGACCCTCTCGGTGTTTCCTGACTGAACAAACATCAGTTCAGCAAACCAATCTTACACCACTAACCCAAGAGCCCCAAGCAACATTCTTTTTTGCATTAAGCCCTAAGCAACCTATTAATATTCAGAAAGTTGTCAGGAAAACATAAAACAAAACACCAACATTCAGAGTAACATCTACCACCTAGTATTACTGTCCAAATGCACTTCTTTGCTGCACAGCAGCTACAGCCTACAACATCATCTCATGGAGGCAGTTTGATCGGCGCCCGGTCATCATTGTTTCCATGAACCATCCTATATCCTGAGTTTATGTGTTGCCATTGCCTCATGTCCACCAGACATCTGGGAAGCACATGACTGAAACGCTTGCCTGATTGCTGTCCTTATGAAGCACTGCCTAATCAACCTTATGGTATCATCAGGAGACCTAATCAACCTGTTATCAAAACAAGTCTTTTTGCAAGGGTCCAAAGATCTTAACAAGAGACTGCTAGACTAACTACTCCCTCCGTTCTAAATTATAAGATTTTTAACCTTTTTCTGAAACACATGTATCTAGACGCCTTTTAGTGTGTAGGTTCGGAGCAAAATGAGTGAATCTACACACTAAAAGGCTTCTAGATACATATGTTTCAAAAAAAGGCTAAAACATCTTATATGTTTGGAATGGAGGGAGTATATGAATAAACTAGCCATGAGGATTTAGGAGTACTACATTTTTTGCCACAACTAATATTGAGGAAAACAACTGGGTATGCAAGTAGCACCAGCCACCAAGAACCTGACCAACTATCACCATACAAACTATGCACTTGATAACCTTTTCCTTGCTATTTTAACTATCCATTTGAAGGTTGATAGTAAATTTTCCGACCTGGTAAACATATTTCTGAGCATTTATTGGCTGTTTGAGCAGATCTTTGCAGGTTCTCTGCTTTGTCCACCTGTATGGTAGCTACAATTTTTTTAATGTGCAATTAGCCAATCATTTGACTTTCGAAGTATTTATTTGTACAGTTAATCTGCCACCACCAGATATGTTGAATGTATATATATATATGCTCAACTGTTTTACTGTGTAGCACCTTGTCTGTCTGCCAGCAATTGTCAACTAAAAGAAGCATGTATACAACTGTAAAGGTTATACTAGTCATATTTTGTTTGAAAAACCTGTCATAGTGTCTGTGACATGTAATTCCTATGTTTTAGAGGTGTGACATCTGATTGCTGAAAGTTACTGTCTTCGTATGGTTCTGTGCAGCCCTTTGGTCAGATGCCAGCTTTGCAGGATGGTGACTTCTATGTCTGGGGTATGAACATGACGCTAACTCTTTTGAGTTGTTTCTCTTTTCCTCCCCTCATGAATAAAACCATAAAAGGATCATGATGCTCTTATAATATTATTGTTTTGCCTTTTTATTTTGCTGTTGATGTTGTTGCTTGCTTTCCCAATATATGAGAAGCTAAGCTTTTCAAGTGGTCTAAAATGTTAGCTACACTTAAACTGAAAGCGCATGATCAGCTTCACTTGGATTAATTTTTAATCTTTATCCACAGACCAGTATGTAATGACATGATAAAATAACAATTACGTGTAATTGTTAGCTGTTTTTTGTTTTTGTTGTTTCAATGTTCTCATTGATGCTGTAGTCGCTTGGCAAGAAATGGCAGCTTTCCTACCGTTTCTTCAAAAAGAAATGAGGTAAATTTTGGTACTTGGTTGCCATGTGATTCAATATTTCTAGTAGGCCAATAATTGGGGAGGGACAAATCATAGAGAGAACTCCACCTCCCACCTCCACCTAGCCTAGCCGCCGCCGTCGAACTCCTCGCCGGTAGCCCTCCCCACTCCCCCGCCCAGCCCTCCCCCTCACTGTCCCCTCCCCCCTCCCCCTGAGCGCCATGTCCTCCGGCGACGACCTTGGCGTCGACCGCTGGCTCGCCTCCGATGACAGCTCCGGCCACGGTTCGCGCAGCTACAGCGACGTCGCGCGTTCATCACCCCCGCCACCTCCTCGCGCACCTCAGGCGCCCTCCCCGCCCCAGCATGCTCCGGCCGCGGCGGCCCCTGTCCCACCTGGCCGTGCGCCGGCCGCTACCCGCCTCGGCCCCCGCTCGGAGGTCCATCGCCTCGACAATGTGGTACCCCGCGGTGCAGATGCCGACGGCTGGCAGCAGCCAAGGCGCAACCACCATCAGCGCCGCCGCCCTCGCCGCGCTGGCGACAGGCAGCAGCCACAGCCGCGCCGCCGCAGCCCAACGCCGGAGATGGAGGCCGGCCTCTGCTTCAGATGCTTGGAAGCTGGCCATCCCGTGCGTGACTGCATCGGTGAGGTGAGGTGCCGCCGCTGCCTTCTCTCTGGCCACGGCTCCAGGCAGTGCACGCCGGAGCAGCGGGAGTTCGACCGCGCCAGAGCCTGCCTCCCGCCGGAGTCGCGTGGTCCTCCTCGACTCCAATCGACGTCCGCCGCCGCACCGAGGCCGCCCCCACCCCCTCCTCAACAGAGAGCTGCCTCCACCGCCGCGCCACCCCCAGCCCCGCAGCAGAACGCTGCCGCAGCAACCCCCGCGCCACCACGCTCTCGGGTGCCACCCCCCGCCCCAACCACGTCGCGCGCCCCTCCTCCTCAAGATGCGCCAGCTGCGACGCCTGCGCCGGCCGTCGATTCTCTGAGTCCGGCCCGCGTCATCATCCTGCGCTGTGCTGAGATGGAGGAGGCCGAGAACGTGCTGCGCCGCGCGATGGTGGTCACCATCACCGGCACGAGGCCGTCGGTCTCGCCTGAAGCGGTGGTGAACCTCCTGTGCGACGAATTCGAGCTCGACCATGACGATTTCTCCATCCACTTGCATCACCCCGAGGATTTCTTGCTCATTGCGGCTCCCAGCGAATCAAAGATAAAATCTCAGGAGACCATATCATCGGCGGCACCTCCGCCGGCTTCACCCTGTCGCTCCGCCCCTGGTGCAAGCTCGCCCACGCTGGAGTTGGCTCGCTGGATTTCCGCGTCGAGCTGGAGCTCCGCGGTATTCCGGCCAACTACTGGCTCCTCTCGACGGCGGAATCCCTGCTGCGTGGCAGCGCCTGGGTGGAGAAGCTTGATCTACGTACTCGCACCCGCACCGACCTGGCCACCTTCCGGCTCACCGCGCGCACGCCAGACCCCGCCTCCATCCGCCGCCAGGCCGTGCTGGAAGTCGTGGACCTAGTTCCTGCGCGGGATCCGTCATCGACGCCGACGGTGCGCACCCTCACGTACCAAATCTCGATCCGCGTGGCGCGCTGCGAGCCTGTCGATGCTGCGCCTCGCCAAGACGCCGCCTTTGACAAAGATGGCCGCGACCAGGACGGGGATGGGCTGCACGACAGCGAGCCGGACGACCAAGGGCAACACCGCAACACTCGACGACGCAACCGCAAACGCCGGCGCCCGAACAGCGTGGCGGCCCCACCTCGCGGACGCGCCGACGACATGGAGATGGACGCCGCGGCTTGGCCCACGGACGCCCGTGGTCACCGTGCTGATGGCCTCGCCATGGACCCTCGCTGGCTGGACTGTCGCCAACCCGTGCCGCCGCCGTCGTCCAACCCTAACGGCGTAGCCACCGCCAACCGTACGATCGACCCGTGGCCCACCCCTGGTGGGGCCCCCTGTCCACGCCGCCGCCAGGACCGGAGAAGATTTGTCTGGGTGCGCAAGGACAGACAGCCTGTCGCTGCAACCGTCACGCCAGACGTGGCCACGACCGCCACCTCCCCAGCTCCTGATCCCATGCACAACGATCCCTCCAGAAGGGCAGCTGGCGCTCACCCATTGGCCCCTCCCCTCGCAGAGCCCACCACGGTCCAACCCCCCTTGTCTCCTTCTGAGCGGGAGCATGAAAGCGCAGAAGACGCCACGACTGGTTCCTCGCCATGTTCAAACGATGCGGCGCCCAGCATGCAAGGCGATAAAGGGGCCGTGGCCCTTCCTGCCATGGACAGCCCTCCTCGTCGGGACCCAGACGCTTTATCCTCAGAGACGATGGTCCCTGACTCGCAACCTCCTGCCATGGACAGACGCGACGATCTCCTGTCGAGGCAAACCAATGCCATTGCTTGTCCTGACGCTGGCAAGGAGCCTGAAGCTGCCACGCCGAGCCCAACTCCCAACAGCTGCCACGACCAGCCTGCGGCTGGCCAAGGACCTGCCCCGGAGCCCACCCCCGAGCAGGCCGGGCCCACTGCTCAGCCATCAGCTGTTCCGCGCATGCCCGTATCTCGCCTTCGCGTCGCGCCGCACCGTTACTCCACACCGCCAAAAACCTACCAGCTCTACGGCGCCCGCACTAGCACCACAAAGCCATGGACGCTGGGTGACTTCCTCAAGGCGGCGACCAAGCACATTGATGCGGTTCTCCCCACGCCAAGGAAGAAGACGCGGCGCCAGCCGCTCAACTTCTCGCCCAGACGTGGTCGATCTGCCACAGCGACCAAGCAAGCTAGCGCGCCGCCAACAGCCGAACGTCGAGCCCAAGTCCAAATTCTGCGCATGCTGGGGCTGATCGAGCTGGACCAGAAGATCACTGACGTCGAGATGAAGGCCTATGACTGCATGTTCGCGATGCCGATCCCTCGCACAGTCTTGGCCGCCATCGCCGCTCTCGTGGACAGAGACCTGGCAGATACTCCAGCCGCACCCGCTGTCGCAGTCGAGGTCGCCGGCGAGGCGTAGCCCCCGAGCACCTCCCCGCCCGTCGATCCTGTCCTTATGGATCACGGCCTTAAAATTGTGGTTTGGAATGTACGTGGGTTGAACGCGCGTGCTAGACGTCTCGCCATTCGGTCGCTGATTGTCACCACGGGCGCGAGCATTGTATGCATTCAGGAAACAAAAGTTAACTTGCTCTGCTCGTCGATTGTCCTAGAGACGCTCGGGCCTGAATTTGATGATTATACCTACCTCCCGGCCGACGGCACTCGTGGCGGCATTTTGCTAGCCTGGAAGAGCAGGGCTGTATCGATTACAGACCCAATGTTCACCAGGAATACTATCACGGCTAAGGTTGCCACCGAGTCTGGCTCGCCTTGGTGGATCTCGATTGTGTACGGGCCACAGGGCGACAGAGAGAAAGTTGAGTTCCTGCAAGAGCTGCGGGATGTGCGCGCTGACTGCCAGGGCCCCTGGATGCTATGCGGCGATTTCAACCTAATATACCAGGCCCAGGACAAGAACAATAACAATCTCGATAGGCGGCTAATGGGCAAATTCCGCAGATTGCTTAACGACCTCGCGCTCAAGGAGATATACTTGAATGGGCGTCGGTACACCTGGTCCAACGAGCAGTCCCCCCCTACCCTGGTGCACCTCGATCGGGTGCTCTGTACTTCTGATTGGGAGGATCTTCATGGGGAGAGCCACCTTAGATGCCTCTCTTCGGTGGTCTCGGACCATTGCCCCCTACTGCTGGACTGCTCCCCCATGCCGACGCTGCACAGGCGATTCCATTTCGAGGATTTTTGGCTGCGCATGGATGGATTCCAGGAGGTTGTGGCAAAGGCTTGGAGCTCCACTTGGCACGATGACCCGTTCCACAGGCTTATGCTACGACTCCAGACGACCGCTCGCAAACTCACTAGCTGGAGTGCTCGATCGGTCGGCAACGTCAAGAACAAGATGGCCATCTCACGGGAGCTCATCGCCAGATTCGACAAGGCCCAGGAAGACCGGGTGCTTACACCAGACGAGAACCAGCTGCGCAAGCAACTAAAAGTGTCATACCTAGGCTTCGCTTCCCTGGAGCGCACGATCGCGAGGCAGCGGGCTCGGCTCGCCAACCTGAAGGATGGTGATGCCAACACGTCCTTCTTCCACCGCCAGTGCATGTATCGCAGACAGAAAAAGCGCATCTTCAACATCGCCACGGACACTCAGGTGCTTACCGACCATGCTGAGATGGCTGAGGCTGCCTTCTCACATTTTGATGGGCTGCTTGGCACGACCTGTGATCGAGACCACACTATGGACCTCTCGCAGCTGATCAAGGAGCACGACCTACGGGACCTCGACGCACCTTTCGGCACTGAGGAGATCTGGAACGCTGTGAAGAGCATGCCCGCACGCAAAGCGCCCGGGCCCGATGGGTTCACCGCCGAGTTCCTACGTTCCTGCTGGAACATCATCAGGCATGACATTACAGCGGTCTTCCAGCAACTATACGACATGCGTGGACGCGGCTTCAGCAAGCTAAACCAGGCGCTCATGACACTACTACCGAAGAGAGCCGACGCGGCCAGCTTGGGCGACTATCGCCCCATCAGTCTGATCCACCTTGCCGCGAAACTATTTGCCAAGGTGCTATCTCTCCGGCTCGCCCCCAAGCTAAACAACATTGTGAGCAGCAGCCAGAACGCCTTCATCAAAGGACGAAGCCTCCACGACAACTTCGTCCTAGTCAAGCAATCCACCAAGCTGCTGTACCACCTCGGAGCCCCGGCCGTGCTCCTCAAGCTCGATCTCACGAAGGCATTCGACTCCATCGCTTGGCCCTTCCTCTTTGAGGTCCTTAAGCAATATGGATTTGGGGACCGATTTCTCGAGTGGCTTGCCATCCTCCTGACATCTGCAAGCACGCGCATCCTCCTCAACGGAGAGCCTGGGCCGCCTATTTGGCACCGACGAGGGCTCCGGCAAGGAGACCCCTTATCACCGCAGCTCTTCGTGCTTGCCGTGGACGTCCTGAGCCGGCTAATCCGGCGCGCCATCGACCTTGGCATTCTGCAGCGGCTTCACCCGAGACGGGAGATCCCCCCCATCTCCCTCTACGCTGACGATGTCGTCTTGTTCTGCCGCCCGCAAGCCAGTGACATCGCCGCGGTTAAAGGAATCCTGCAACTATTTGGTGCTGCCTCAGGCCTCAAAGTAAACTTTGCTAAGAGCTCGGCCACGCTCCTGCGCTGCAACACCGAAGACGCCACTCCATTGATCCAGCCACTCGGCTGTCCTATCGTGGACCTGCCTATTACCTACCTGGGGATACCTCTCACCATCAGGCGACCGACAGCCGCCCAGCTGCAACCACTGGTGGACAAGATCGCAGGCAGATTGCCGACTTGGATGGCAGGGCTTATGACCAAGACTGGCCGCCTCGCCATGGTTAAAGCAGTCCTGAGCGCAATCCCCATTCATCAGCTCCTCGTCATTACACCACCCAAGAAAACCCTCAAGCAGATTGCGAAGATTCAGCGGGGTTTCTTTTGGGCTGGCCGCGCTGATGCCAATGGTGGACATTGCCACGTCAACTGGCAACATGCCAGCAGGCCCATCGAGCTGGGCGGCCTAGGCATCCGCGACCTGGAACGCACTGGACTCTCTCTCAAACTGCGCTGGCTTTGGCTCGCTCGCACCGACGATAACAGGGCCTGGAGCCGCCTTGATTTACACTTCTCTTCCGAGGAGCGCCAGCTATTCTTCGCGTCAACCTCGATGACCCTTGGCAATGGCCAAAAAGCCCTGTTCTGGGAGGACCGATGGATTGGTGGACAAGCCATTTGCGAGATCGCACCCCTGCTCTACAATTGCATACCAAATAGACGCCGCAAAACCAGGACAGTGGCCGCTGCATTACATGGTAATAACTGGGCACAAGATATCCGCGGCGTCGTTGGAATACCCGAGATTGGCCAATACCTGAAGGTCTGGAATCTGGTTCAGAACACCATCCTCACCGCAGAGCCAGACACACTCCAATGGTCATGGACAGCAGATGGAGCTTACACTGCCAGCTCATGCTACCTCGCCACCTTCCATGGGTCGACATCTTGTCACTCCTGGAAGCTGATCTGGAGGACATGGGCGCCTCCCCGCGTCAAATTTTTTCACTGGCTGGCCAACCAGGACAGGTGCTGGACTGCGGAGCGCTTAGCCAGACATGGCCTCCAACACCACCCACGATGCTTGCTATGTGACCAGGAACCTGAAACCATCCAACACCTGCTGCTCACCTGCCCCTTTGTCAGGCAGACTTGGCATGAGATTCTGGCCTGGCTTCGCATGACGGCCACCGCACCGCACCAGGAGGCTTCACTCATGGAATGGTGGTGCAAGGCAAAACTGGACACACCCAAGCTTCTGCAGAGTGCTCTTGCTTCCACGGCCCTCCTGATTCCCTGGATGGTATGGAAGCACCGGAACGACTGCGTCTTCAATGGCGCCCAACCCTCAATGACCTCCCTGACTGCGAGCATTAAGGAGGAGCTTAGACTATGGGCGAGGGCAGGTGCCAAAGGGCTTAGGGTAGTGCTGCCATCCTCTTGGGATGTGCACTGATATCATGATTGTAATACTGTAAATTTGCCTCCGCGGGAGGCTGTAACTCATACCCTACCTTTTCAATGAAATGAAACGCAAAGCTTTTGCGTTTTCTCAAAAAAAAAAAAAAAATCATAGAGAAGTATCACGGAATCATTTCTATGAAGGTGATGTGTTCGTTCTTGGCCAAAGCATCACCGGAAATGTTAATAAATATCAAAGCACTAGAGTATAGGAGTGAAATGCCGTTGTCAAACATGACACAGCATAAGCCAAGACATACTTGAATTTCCATCAACCTGCTCTCATATGCCTTGATTTCAGAACAATTGAGTAATATGATAACCAAAAATCAACTTGGATGGAAAAAGAAGGAAAAGACTCGAGTTCATATATGGTTATTTAGGAACATATACGCTATGTTTGGTATCAGAATTTTCATCATATATAGTTTTCGTTTGGATCTAATCAATTTTAGAAATGTTATGGGATTTGTTATTATTTGCTAGTTTTAGAACAATTTATTGAAATATGTTGAAACAGTTCCTCAAGTATTCACTGACTTTGTTTATTATCATAACTCTGGTTCGATCTGTTTTTTTTCTATTCCTACTAGAATCCCGTGCTATTTGCAAGTATGTATGCCGTAAGAACAAACCGGAGCTGTTGAAGGAGGACAACCTCAAGGAGTCAGCAATGGTGGATGTGTGGCTTGAGGTGGAGGCTAACCAGTACACGGCAGTACACGGCTGCACTGGAGCCCATTATCCTCGAGTACCTCATCCGTCCAATGTTCGGGAGAGCCACTGACCATAAAATCGTGGAGGATAACCTTGTGAAACTGAAGAAGGTGCTGGAGGTCTACGAGGCACGCCTGAGCAAGTGCAAGTACCTGGCTGGAGACTTCCTCAGTCTTGCGGACCTTACCCATGTCTCTGCCACCGCGTGCTTGGCGGCTACATCCCAGGCGTCTTTGTTCGACGCGTATCCGCATGTGAAAGCCTGGTGGTCTTGCCTGATGACGAGGCCGTCCGTGCAGAAGGTCGCTGCACTGAAGAAGCCATATTTTGAAAGTAGCGCCTAGTGCAGTTTTCTCCATGTTCCACGGGAATAAGAGCAGTTTGCGTGTCTCGATGGTTGCATGTCCAGTCCAAGTATGAGTTGTGATGTGTCCTAGATGTTGGTCTTGTGTTGTTGTGATGCTTGTGATCTTGTCTAATCTTGTAGAGAAATGAGAATGCACGTGCTCTGGTTTCTAATAAGCTCTACAATGAAAAAGATTCCTAGGGTGATGTTTGATCACAACCCCTTGGTGGTTGATACATGTGAGAAAGTTGAGATCAAAAGTAATGACTTCAGGTTTGAGAAAACTTGGATATCTCATCCTGAGTTTCAGGATAGGGTTAAGTTGGCTTGGCATTCCTTTGGAAATGTCTTTGACAACATTATTCAGCAGAAACTGAAAAATGTGAAAAAAAATCTAAAAGGATGGGGGATTAATATTAGAGGACAATCTATTAAGGAAAAGAGAGACCTTTCTTTGGAATTGGAAAATTTGGAGCTTCTGGAAGAAGATAATTTGTTAACTGGGGAGCAATTTCAGAGAAAAGGAAATATACAATTTGAACTAATGCGAATTTATGAAGAAGAGGAGAAGTTTTGGTTTAACATATCTAGTGCCAAGTGGCTCTTGCAAGGTGATAATAATACTGCTTATTTGTATAGGATTGCTAATGGTAGGAGAAGGAAGAATGTTATGTATTCTCTTAAGTGTAATAATTTGTTGATTCGGGGGACCTCTGATCTCCTTTCTCATTCTACTGAGTACTATAAACTCCTGTTTGGAAGAGGGGAGGGTAATCAAGTAGGACTAGACTCATCTGTTTGGTCTGAAGAGGAAAAGTTGAGTAGCTTGATAATGAGGTGCTAGATAGACCATTTACTGAGGAAGAAGTTTTAAATGCTTTAGATCTTATGATTAGAAATAAGGGCCCTAGTCATGATGGTATTCATGTTGAATTTTTTCAATCTTGTTGGTCTACTTTTTTTTTTTTTGGAAAGAAGCATATATTAATATCACAAGATACCAATTACATTCAACCTCCGCAACAACGCATTTTCCTAGCGGCCATACGGATGCACACAACCAAAAAAAAGAAGAATTATAAAAAAGAAAACCTTGATTTGTTTATAATCTACTATTAAGTTTGATGTTCTGGCTTTGTTTAGTGTTCTGCATTCTAGAAACCTTGAATTGTTTAGGATTAATTTTGGCATGATTATTCTTCTCCAAAAAACTCCTGATGCTGATATTATCTCCAAATATAGATATAATTGCTTGCTACGGGTCTAAAATTATTACTAAGGCTGGTCATAGTGCATAATAACTTAGGCTAGTCTAGATTACTACCTCTATAGTGGAAAATAACTTAAGTGTGATAACATGCATGTCACATTGATTAGTTTGTAGATTCACTTTGCCTTGATATGTATGATGTTACACTAACATAGTTAGTTACTCTATTTATCTATTTAACTCATTGTCACATAAGCAAAAGTGCGGAGTTGACTTTTAGTTACTAGTGAAGTTACTCCCACCATGACCAGTCTAAGGTAATTACTGTCAGGTTAGACCCTTTCATGGATAAAATTATTTCTAGTTGCCAGACTGCTTTTATTAAGGGTAGGAATATAATGGATGGTGTGATGTCTCTGCATGAAATTTTGCATGAATCCAGGAGGCAGAAATGCGAGGGTGTTATTTTAAAAATTGATTTTGAAAAAGCTTATGATAAGGTGGACTAGGACTACCTTCTAAAATGTGTGGCTCAGAAAGGTTTTAGTGAATTTTGTGGTGAGAAATGGGACCTTGTATGTGAAAAGTAATAATAAAAGAGGCAAAGACTTTGGTAGTTATAGAGGGGTGAGACATGGGACCCTTTCTCTCCCTTCCTCTTTAATCTTGCTGCTGAAGGGTTGGCTAAGATGATTTTTCAAGATCAGAGCAATGGTCTTGTGATTGGTTTGATATATCATTTGATTGATAATGATGTGGCTATTTTATAATATGCTGATATACTATTTTTTAATCCAAGATGATATTGAGCAGTTAATTTATTTTAAACTAAGTCTGTATATGTTTGAGGCTATGTCTAGGTTAAAAATTAACTTTAGCAAAAGTGAACTCATTATGGTTTTGGAGGATGGAGAGAAAGGGTTGAGATATGCTAATTTGTTTGGATATCAACTTAGCAATTGGCCTATTAAATATCTTGGTGTCCCTGTTTATGGCACTAGGCTGCATGTTGCCGGCTTGCAACCTTTGTATGATAATCTTAAGAAAAAATCTGATGCTTGGGTTGGTAACTCCTATTCGATTGGGGGGAGGTATGCTCTTTTTAAATCCTCTCTAAGCCGTTTGTTAATCATATGTTAATGTATCTCATGGATGATACGAACCTGGAAAAAATTACTAAAATCATCAGGAAGTTCTTTTGGAAAGGGGCTAATAATAATAAAAAATATGGTTAAGTGGTCTTTGATTTGTAGGCCAAGGAAAAAAGGTGGTTAAGGGATTAAAAACCTGAATCTGTTCGATATTTGCCTTCTATGTAAATGGTGGTGAAAGTTGGAATCTGAAGAGGGTTTTTGGCAGAAAATTGTTAAGGCAAAATATGGTATAACTCATGGTATTTGGAGGGTAAAAGTGAAACAAGGGGAGTTAGGTGATGGTAGAGAAACTGACTTTTGGCATGATCAGTGGATTGGAGATTCCTCCCTCTGTGAGAAATTTTCAGATCTCTATGAAATCGGCAATCAGAAGATTGGTACTGTTAGAGAAATATTAGACTTGGGGTGGTTTTTTACTTTTAGGAGATGGTTGTCACCTGGCTTGTCCTCTCAGTGGCATAAATTGGAAATATGCTAGCTTATGTTATCTTGAGCGATGGTAAAGATAAGCCTAAATGGGAACTTGCTAAGTCTTGTATCTTCTTTGTCAAATCTCTTTATAATAAACTTACTGATGAGGGCCTAGATAGATCATTTAGGCATTTGTGAAAGCATGTCTCTTAAGTTTAAAATTTGGCTCAGACTAATTTGGTATGATGCTATTGCTACCAAGGAAAAATATGAAGTAAAGGAAATGGGTGGATAGTTATATCTGTCAGTTTTGTCCTGGGGAGGTGACAATCAATCATTTGTTTCTTGCTTGTCCCGCAGCTATTTATATGTGAAGTACTATTGCATCTATTTTAGGTGCTAATACTAGGCTTTACTCAGTATTTTTGGTGGATTGCGAAATTTCTTCCTTTTGGTTATATATAATGTCCATATTATTTGTGTTGCTGCTCTCTGTTGGGCTCTTTGGAAAACCTAAGTAAGCACTGTAAAGCATCACCGGTCTGAGATTCAGGTGTTACCGAGCATGTGTGCAGGGCCCCTTTTCTTTTCTACAAAAGAATGGATCTGGTATCTACCACTCTCTGCCTTATCATCGGATGATTGATTGATATAGCTTTGCCTTCCAAAAGAGCAAGCACTAGCTCTAGGAAGAAGAGCGCAGCACATGCCAGTCCACAGAGCACACAAACACCTTTGCAACTTCGGCGCCTTTGCTTTTGGACGACCGTACGTGGTTCACGCACATAAACGGGCTAGAACAGCCCGAAGAAACTTATACGTGTCCCCCGTGTGTGACATGGATCGCGAACGCAAACTTCGCGCCTAAGAAACATGTCAGCTCGGCCCAAAGGCGACACCATATGCGGAATGGTCGGAAAGCTACTAGGAAGAGAGGAAAAAGACGTGGCCGACTGCGCCAATATAAAGCGGACCCAAAGTAAAGCTCACCCCGCACTACCATACCATACCACCGCAACGCATACCAGCGCGGCTAGCATCGAGCACTCGAGCGCGCGCTAGCACCATCGGCTGAGAAAAACTTCCACGGACACTTCGCTGCGCCGGATCGACATGATGCCGAGCCCGGTGCTCTTGCTGCTCCTGCTGGCCGTGTGGATCAGGGGGTCAGGCGCGGCGTGGTGCGTGTGCAGGTCGGACGCGAACGAGACGGCGCTGCAGGAGACGCTGGACTACGCGTGCGGGCAGGGCGCCGACTGCACGCCGGTGGCCACGGGCGGGAGCTGCCACAGCCCCGACTCCGTCGTGGCGCACTGCTCCTACGCCGCCAACAGCTACTACCAGAGGACCAGCCAGACCAAGGGCGCCACCTGCGACTTCGGCGGCACCGCAACCCTCACCACCACAGACCCCAGTACGCACCTACACCTCCTCAGCGGCAGCGCAGTTTCAATGATCATTCTCTCCCTATCGATCGTCTCACCGTGCAACTGTAACTTACGCAGGTACCGGATCCTGCAAGTACCCTGCAACTGCGGGTGCCGCGGGCACGATCACCGGGAACGGCACGGCTACAGGCACCGGCTCTTCTTCCCCGGGCGGCGCGACCAACCCGGCCGCGCCCGGCATGGGTGGCACCTTCTCCACACCGATCGGCGGCGCGTCATCAGGCCCTGCGGCGAGCATCATAGGCCCCGAGAGCAGCGACGCTGCTGCTGCTGCTGTGTGTGCTGGCCTCCCTGTTTTCCTCGGCGCTGCCTCCGTCCTTGCTTTCTTTGCGCAGTGATGTGGGCATAAAGCAGCGTCGAGTAGTGCATCTTTTAGGAGGGATGTCACAATTCTGGTCCAATCAGTGCCTTGTTGCTTTGGTGGAGGGACGTGGCCGTAGTGTTCCGCCATGCCATTGTCACCCCCTTGTCTGTGTACGTCTTCCATATCTTCTTAATTTAGCTCATGTAATGTATGTAGCTCGATTTCTTTGCCTCGAGGTCTCCCGTGTTTTTTCATATGTTGTACTTGTACAAGTGTTCAGTGAACTGGCTGTTTGCATCATTCATCCGATGGTGCTGTGCTATTTTTTTTTTTTGTGTGTGAGAGCAAACACACTTCAACTTCATTGCTCAAAGATGTTTACAGGTATATAGGGGAGAACAGGAGGGTGAATAAGCCAGGCATGGCGCCCCTTAGATAAACCTAAACTGTGTTTTGCGAGGCTATGTGTGCCTCCATATTCGACAATCTGCCTTCGTGTATGAAGAAAGAACACGAAACTTGATCTTTGGCTGTCATCCAAATCTCCCAGCTGATGCTCGCACAAAGACTCCATATTAATATCTTCAACTACACCTTTGCAACCAGAAGCAATCACCACTTTGTTGCATAAGGATGCAAGTGGGTAACCTTTGACGGCGAGAGAGATACGTGCGGGACCAAAAAAGAAACCCGAGGCTCCTGCTCCCCCCCCCCCCCCCCCCCCGCGCAGGTGACGCAGGGGCGAAACCCTAGAAGCGTGCATCGGCCCCCTCCCCCTCTCTCTGCCGCCGCCGGGCAAAGCCCAGGCGGTGCCACGACAGCGGCTTTCTTCTACCCGCAAGCGCAGCGGACTGTGCAGGGTAGTTTCGGTTGGCGGCGGTGTGCTGCTGTGAGGAGGCGAGCTCGGCCCGACGGCTAGTTGCGAGGCGCGGCGGAGGTATCGTCTTCCAGAGCCGGTGGTGGTGAGGTGGTGCGTGACACGGGGTGGAGGAGGGCGAGGGTGAGCCACGACGGCGAGGAGGCTCCGCCCAGATCCAGGCCAGATTGGGCCCAATCTAGGTTGGCCAGGCCATTGCCATCACACCTAGTTCCAGGGCCCGATGATGACGTCCTCGGCCAGGACTCCACCCCCTGGCTCCTTTGTCCAGAGCACCAGAGCTAGGCCAGGCGGGCCTAACACCGATGGTCACCAGGCATACCTCAAGTGGAATCTAAGGTCTTGCGTGCTCTCTCAGCCCTGCCCCCGTGTGTCGTATGGGTCTAGGCCAGGTGGACATAGACCTTGCATCGGCCTATCTTCGTTTTCTCCGAGGGACTTGCCATGGTGGTGCCTGTAGCTCTGCTGGGTGAGCTCGTGGATGCCGTGGCGACGACCCTGGAAGGGGGACTGCATGGTTGGCTGTCATGCTAGAAACACGACAATGGTGGTGGCTTGTCTCCTTGTCCATGGGGGTTGGCGAGGAGCAGCGATGAGCATCTTGGCAGACGTCAGTTCGGCTCGGTGGCATGAGCTCCAACGAGCGTGGGTGGTTCTCCGAAGCGGCAGCGCACCTGTTGGCTGGGGGCCATGGTGGCAGCTCCCTAGGTGGACGAGAAGTAGGGACTGGTGATTGGGATGGCGACATCGAC
Organism: Avena sativa; assembly: GCA_916181665.1. Lineage (NCBI taxonomy): Eukaryota > Viridiplantae > Streptophyta > Magnoliopsida > Poales > Poaceae > Avena > Avena sativa. The sequence continues at coordinate 356,021,901 of OV702295.1, forward strand.
GGTGCCCATGCGGCAGTGTGGCTTCAGGACTTCACGAGCCCACTCGAACTTGGTCGGGCTAGTGAGGGCCTGGTTTGTCCTGCTGCTGCATCCGTTCGACTACCGCCTCCCGATGGTGGAGGCAGTTCCTATGGTGACCTAGTGCTCCACTGCATGCATGTTGGGCATAACACTCATGAAAAAGTCCTTTCCCGTAAGTATTACACCCTTAGAGTGGTACAACAGAACTATTGCGGGTCCAACTAAAACTTTATTTCTTGCTCACAACACAAGAGCAATACAAGATGCAAGGTCCTCCTTGGTCTAGTGAGGATTATTCACTTTTACTAAGAAATTCAAAAGCACTATCTTGAGGAACAATGGTACTTCTAGGATAATAAGCATCATTGGAGCATTGCAACTTTATTGGTTACGATCTATATTTCTCATCTCAACTATCCTATGTGTGCGAATTCCTCTAGGCCTACACTATCCTCTCCTAATCCAAATTCTATTCCACAGTCTACGCCTTCAGTTCCACAGAGATCAGATTCATCATAATAAACCTCCTCCTTAGTGGTATCTTCTGAAGCTGTCGTGTCTTCGGTCTTCGTGGTACCTAAGCAAGGGTTTTAAGAAGTATAGATTAAGTACGAGCGTACTCAACAAATCATATAGTTCTTGTCTGATGCTCTATCTAACGCCATGGATAAGAATCCTGAGCTTATTCTAAGTATTCGAAATCGGTTTTTAGAAAAGGTTTGTTTTAGTCTTTGAAAAACTATGTTCGTTAGCCTTCACGGGTTGTACAGGATTTCACGGAATCATTTTTCCACTACGTTCACAATTCTTTCCCAGGATAGGGAGTAACATGTCATGGTTCATACACTCTCAAGAGGGGCACTACTTTTCCCACAAATGATCTAAATCTTGATAACATAAATGGGTATGCCTTCCCATTCAAACTTTCTTGGTTAGAGGATCAGTCAAGATCCAAGACAACCCTTTGCCATGACCTCGTAGTCCACCCATTGTAAAGAGTTTTGGTTAAGATACCCACGTTCAATTACACTCCCTTATAATACGCTAAGTCGTTACCCTATAGCACATGATAGGGACGTCATAGGCTCCCACCTGCTGATCTCCTCTCTAGATCCCAGCCCGACTTAGGGTACGAGGACATACGAAAGTAAAAGGGTATATATAACTTCTTTGTCCCATTTCAGAACTTGTGGATAGCATGTTATTGTACAACGCGAGAAGACTACATCGTTTTTGGGGGGGGGGGGGCTACATTGGTTGTTAATCCTAGGTGTATACCTGGTACAGTGATATCTACACCATATGGTTTTCCATATCTTAACCATGATTCCATCGCCCACCAATTTATATTATCCGGGTACCCTGAGATGGTAATCCATATTTCATATTTATTATAAAAATAATTTTTGCTTTTAAGTGCAGGTGATAAGGTTTTGAGAACACTTTCTAAAATATGTTAATGGACATGTAAGAATTCCCTTGCAATGAAAATTTCAAGTTTGGTCTTACAAGGTATGGAAGAGTGAACCTCCATGTGGTTTTCGAATTTAGGCAATTCGAAGGTTCTATACTATTCTGGACCTCAGTTTCTGCAAAGAAGCATCATTGTCTGGTAAGGACAATGTATAAAATCCGAATGCATGCTTAAGGGTACTAGATAACTATTCTATTTTTGGTTGGTTGTTCTCTTCCCCCTAATTTAGGTGTTTTAGGTTTTATTAAGGTGTTTCTTGTGGTGAATTTTATTTCACTAAGAAATTTTTATATATTCTTCAAGATTTTCTTTTGTCAAATCTTAGTTATAATATTTTTTTTGGAAATTATTCCACACTCAAAAGTTATAACCAATTATTTTTTCTATTTTTAATGGGTTGAATTGTTATTTGGGGGGTATTTATTCCTATTTTTAATATTTAACTTTCATTTGAGGGTTTTATTAGAGAATTATATATTATTTGATTAAATAATTCTAGAAAAATAGGAATTCTCATTCCTTATATTTTTTCCTATTTGGAACTATTTTTATTTTATTATTTGTATTTGCACTTTTCTTTAGGATTTTAATTCTTTATTTAATGGTTGGTATTTTTATCACTTCATAACTATTTTTAAAAATCCTCAAAATTACTTTTTGTAATCTACTCATTTTTCTTAGTTCAGTGGTATTTTTATTTTATTTTTCAAAAAATGTCTAGAGTTGTTTTTGGTTAAATGGGTATTTAGGAAATTGTGAAAAGACTAAAATACCCTTGGGCCCACCGGTCAGTCCATTCACTTAACCCACTGGGTCCATACGTCAGCCCCCTCCTCTCTCTCTACCTCTCTCTCTCTCACGCTCTCTCTATCTCCCTCTCAAGAGGCGATGGCGTTGGCGCCGCAACCGCTCTACCCCGCTATTCTGGCCGCCTCCATCCTTCCTCTCCATTGTGCCTAGGCCTAAATTGTACCCCTCCTCATAGTACACCTTTCTACCGAACAGATTTGCCTCTCTCTATCCTCCTATCGCCCACTCGCAACTCTCAACCCGATCTAGGGTTTTGGTGATGGCATCGTGGTGGTTCACTAGCACAATTCTGGTGTTCTCCCCACCGTATAGATGGTTCCTAGCGGTGGCTACACTGCCTCCTGTGGATGCTATGGCATGAGCAGGTCAAGATGCCCCTATAGGGTACTCCATATGCCGCCCTTCGGCCGCCATTTCTACTCTACTTCCTCTTCACAATTAGTGTTGAGTAGGGCTCCCACTCTTTGAATGTAAATCTCTCTCCTCCCACCTTTTCTACAACTAATTCTGCTGCTCGCTCACCTAGGATATTTCCCCCAATTTCTAGGGTTCTTCCCCTTCGGTTCTATCTAAGATTTCTATTTTAGGGTTCATGGTAGTTTCTAGGTTGTTCTATATGTTTCTAGGGTTCTCTATCTTGTTAATCTCTGTTTAGACGCTTGGCGGGGTTTAATTTATAGGTTTCTTGTTAGTGTTTCTTGATCTAGTGTTACTGTTTTGAGGTTTTATGGTCTAGGCAAAATTTTCGATTGATGGACTTGATTAGTGTAAGATGGTTATAACTAATGGTGTACTGATCCTTTCAATTGCATGATCAATACTGTGATTATTCTAGTAATCTGGTTTCTCTATTTATTAGTTGGTAATTGTCTATCTGTTTATAGTTAAAATCTATAACCCAAGTGAGTTGCACGGTTCTTAGTTGTTCTTTATTACTTCCTTTGTTTAGATTAGAATCTAAAATTAAATTAGGTTTCATAGTTGGTTTATGCTCTGAATTAGTGGTTGTTTCTCAATACAGACACATTGTAATGTGTTGTCATTAACAATGTCTTCTTCGTCCTCTGGATTTACAATTCCAAGGGGATGAAGTAGATGCTATTTATGATTCATATCATGACTTCCTAGATAAATAGCATTGCTACTTTTATCTGATGTATGTTACTATTTAGTTAATTATTGTTTCCTTTCTTTTTCGTTCTTTATAATCTCACTCAATTCTTATTTAGTCTATCAATTATTCAATTAAGGTTTAATGATTGTGCATAGGGTGTAGTCACTTTCTTATGATTTGTGATGCCTGTTAGTTGAGTGTACACATATGATAATCTAGTGTTTGTGCTTATGCTTGCTTCCTAGCAACAAGATCATTATTATAGATGATCTGTTGGTTCTAGCTATTAGTACTAATGCTAATATTCTACCCTTTTCCCTAATGATTATTCTACCCATACTAAAAGTTACTAGGATAAAACCTTTATGGTTCCCTAAGCTTGCTTGATGAAGATCTGTAGTAGCTTCTCCTTCTTATTCCTCTAGCTCTTGAAGTGTTCTCAAGTTCCTCTAGCATGTGGGCCCCCATGTGTGGTTTTGGTAATTAATGCAATCTTTATGGACTAATGTTTGCATTGAATTACACTTGTAGTAATTGTCCATTGGCATGGCTTGGACCATGTGTTGGCTTCAAGGTAGAAGAAATGAAGAAGAAGAATTATCCAAGGGCTTTGGGCTTATTGGAATCATGTAGAAGAAGAATAAAGAAAAGAAGATCAAGAGTGTCTTGAAGAAGAAGATGGAATTTCTCATGTGTATCTTCAAGACATCATCCTAATGGAGTTAGAAGAAATGAAGTGCAAGGTCAAGATGCGCCATCTCTAGAAGATCTCATGATTGAAGCTTATCGTCCTAAGTGTTCATGGATCGATGAAGACAAGCTCAAAGAAGAGGTTTCTCCATGGTGTATGGGGGAGAAATTTGCAAGTCTTCATCAAGCAAGCATGGCAAGTGCAATCAAGAAAGGTGTTCCATCTTGATGAGGACAAGATCGTCTACATCAATCTCAAGTGGATTGCTCAAGGCAAAGGTATAATATTGATGGGTTTTCCCTTTTGCCGGTCTCCTATTGGTAGTTTGAAGACCGGGTTTAGGATAGATAACTATACTATCAAGAGGGGCTCTCGAGTGAGAAACTTGATCATATCTTTCGGAGAGAGCTCAAACCTTTGCATACTTGGCATTATCTTTCTTGATTCTTATTTGGTTCTTATCCATGAGAGGATTTTGAGCTTGTGTTAATCTCCATGACAAGATCAAGTTCATCGAAAATGTATTTCATATGCTTCTCTATTGCGTTTTTAATGTTGGAGGTTTTACCGATTTATCTTTTATAGATAGGTTAAACCTTTATTAATTTGGTTATATCCTCCCTTTATGTACTATAATGGTTATCTATATGATGTTGTAGATCTCGTTACTATCTTTGAAACGAGCCTAAGACCATCAAAATCAAATCCCGGATGCAAAAGTTATGGCTGTTTTCGTATTGGTTTTTCAATAAGTTTTTGACGGGGAGACTCCGGTCTTGCATCCCGGAGACTCCGGCCCAAATTCCGGCCCAGACTCCAAGGGGTGTATAGGGAGCATCTAGAGGCTGCCCGGAGTCCTGTCCGGAGTCTTGACCCCGGAGACTTCAGTCCTGAAGGCCGAAAACTCTGGGATAAGTGGTCTCCAATGGCTAGTTGTCATGGGGGGGATATAAAAGGCCCCCCTTCTTCCCCAAGTAGCTGGTGACTTGCATCCTCTCTCTCCTCCATTGTTTCTACCTTATAGAGCTTGCAAATACTCTCAATCCCTCCAATATGTCTTGAATCTTTTTGGGGGATTTGAAAGAGGAGATCTAGATCTACAACTCCACCAATCCATCTCTCCTCCATATGAGGATAACATCTTGGGATCTATATCTTAGGGTTTATTTTGTGGAGTTCCTCTTGTTATCTTTCTCTCTTATTCCCCCAATAGTTTTTGTAGCTTTGGTGGAATTTGAGAGTGAAGGACTTCCCATTAGGTGCATCGATTTGAGTTCTCCTCAAAGGATTTGGTTAGTGAAATCAAGAATCTTGTTACTCTTGGGTTCTTGGAACCCTAGATAGTTGTGTGGCCTTTGTGGTGAGTTCTTGGGGCCTCCAATTAAGTTGTGGAGATCTCCTCAAGTTAGTGGCCTTGGTGGTGATTATTGAGAGCCTCCAATTAAGCTGTGGAGATTGCCCCAATCTTGTGCGGGTTTGGTGACCGCCCTTAAGTGTCCCATAGTGGATCGGGTGCTTGCCGTGCGGTGGGTGCTCAGGAGAATAGGGTGAGTCCTCTTGTGGCGTTGGTGGTCTTAGTACCTCCCACCTCTCCAACGAGATGTACTCCCTTGTAGGGAGTAACTCGGTAAAATATCGTCATCCCCGCATGCCTTGGTTATCTCTATACCCAAGCTCTTTACTTATGCACTTTACATTGTGATAGCCTTCGTGCTTGAAGTAATCCATCTTGCTATCACTTTGTTGCTTGTCTTTCTTAGCATAAGTTGTTGGTGCACATAGGTGAACCTTGGTATATATAGGCTTTTTACTTGTCAAAATAAAATGCTAGTTTTATTCTGCCTGTGTTAATCCCATCTCATAATATTTTTTAACATCCTATTCACCCCCCTCTAGGCAGCATCCATCACCTTTCACTATTCCTTCTTATTTCCTATTCTACCTCACAGATCTCTCTCTAAACTAGTGTGTGTGTGTGTGTGTGTGTTTAGTCTGAGCAAGACTAGTGAGTTGTGAGCTATGGGGTCTCAGATGGTCCTCTATTTTTAGTGTTCCTAAATGGTTGTGGCATTGATACCTATGTCATGCAATTAGGTGATTCGCCTGCTTGTGCATGTGTGAAACCGCCTATGTTAGCTAACTTATTCATAAGTGGCATGTAACTTTTGGTGGTTAAGCCTATGCTGGCTTTAACCTATGTGTGTATGCCAAAATTGGCATGTAAGTTATTTGTTTTCATATGCAGGGGTAAGTATCTACATATGCCTAAATAAGCATGTCGGTTTGGCCTTTGTCTTGTTCTAGTTTTGGAACTTGACAAGTGTTTATTAATTACTTTTTGATGCATTTGATTTTGTTTTCATCCATGACCCCTTGCAGTTCTATTTGGATGAATGTTCATAGATTCCATTAATATGAAGTTTGATTGGTTTATAATTTTAATTTATTATGATTTAAATTCTAGGAGTTCTAGGGTTCTTGGCAGAATTCAATGCCTTGATAAACCCTTTTGGTGATTGTTCTTGCCTAGTGGTAACTAGAGTTTCTCTTGGTTTATAATTTTGATTTAGGATGTTTTAGTTTTCCAAATTTCTACCAATTCTTGATAGAATCATGAGCCTGGGTTTTCCTTTGGTTGAATGTCTTACATGGTGATCTCTAACATCCCTATTGGTTTGGTTTTCCTATATAATCTAGTTGAGATTCTTGGTAGATGACTATCAGATTACTATTTGTTCTCAGCTGATGTGGTGGCAATTCTTAGGTACTGTTGGTGATCTATCCTACAGGTTTCTAATTTTGTAAAGGGTTGGTCTACTAGCATTCCTACTAGTGTGTTGGGATGCAATTGTACTCTATGAAAGGGCATGTGTGTCCCCATGTGTGGTTTTGGTAATTAATGACAATCCCTATGGACTAATGTTTGCATTGAGTTACACTTGTAGGAATTGTTCATTGGCATCGTTTGGACCATGTGTTGGCTTCAAGGTAGAATAAATGAAGAAGAAGCAGTATCCAAGGGCTTTGGGACTATTGGAATCATGTAAAAGTAGAAGAATAAAGAAAAGAAGATCAAGAGTGTCTTGAAGAAGAAGATGGAATCTCTCATGTTTATCTTCAAGACATCATCCAAATGAAGTTAGGAGAATTGTTGTGCAAGCTCAAGATGCGCCATCTCTAGAAGATCCCATCCTTGAAGCTTGCCCTCACTGCAATTGTCACTAACATAACCATAGTTTTCCTCCCTTGACACCACTCCATCCACTTTAACTTCAAAGTCATTAGGAGGAGAGACCCAGAAGATGACCAGGGCAGCAACCTTACTATGCACAAAATGTTGAGAGGTACTACAGGTTTTTGCCTCACCAATATCGTGTATAAACCTCTAGACAAAAAATGAGTTGTGAGGGGTGTCGAATACTCCTCTTCATTAATTGCCTTCTAACAAGCATACCAAATAGCCCATAATATTACAACTAATCCTATAAATAGTCTTGTGCCCAACTATATAAATATATCAACCTGTTGGGCTAAACAGCATAATGCCCAAAAGAAAAACAAAGAAGAAGAAAAGAAGAGAAAATAAAGACGACAATAGTGGCTTGATCAAAATGAGGATGGCCCGCAACCGTTGCGTCCTTTGAAGAATTCCACCACGCTCCTAGCACTTTGAAGCGTCGCATACCAAGCAACACCTCCATGAAGGAAAGCGACGACAACGACGCTGCTACTCGGAATGGTACTAGGGTTTACCTCGATACACTACGGGAGGTGGGGACGAGATACACCCGACGCCCTTCAGGAAGGACGGCGACACCTGCAGGCATCACCATGTCGGTGTATATACGACAAGGATTTATCCTTTTTTTCGAGAGTACGCGAAAGCGTACCTTAATTTCATAGAAGGCAGAATGTATGTTACAAGAAAGGGGTCTCAGATGCGAACAACCGGACCTCAGCGCTCCAAAAAAGAAGAAGAAAAAGACTACTCTCTCTCTCCCTAGGGTGAACTCCTACTCGGACTCTCGCATCGCTCGAAAGGGCCAACCTAAGCAGGGTCAGCTCCTCCACGATGTTGCCTGTCAGGTAGCTGGCCAACAATTGCTTGCTTACATTGTTATACATCCAGGCGTTTCTGTTTTTCCATAGAGCATGTGCCGCTGCACATACCAGGCCATCAAACCACCTTATTTCCTTATCTTCAGTGCCACTCCTCTATCATAGCCACCATTCTTAGAGGACTTCCTCTGTCGTGGGAGGCGCTAAAGTCACACGTAGAGCCTGGCCACACCGGGGTGTCCTTGCTTCTCCAGATTGCCTCCGCAAGCGGGTGACAGACCTGCCCCTACGAGAGCATATTATATGTAGACTTGGCCGAGTAGGTCCCAGTGGTCGACCATGGCCAAGAGAAATCATTAGGGCTGTGCACATCCTGATCCACTCCATTGATAGCTATCCATAGAGCCAGACATTCCCTCCCTCCCCGAGGGGCCAGCGAGCCCGAGATATCAGTGATCCATCGGTTGTCCGTCAGTGCTTGCTCAACCGTTCTCAAGTTTTGCGCCCTCGTACTAACAGTTAAAATCAGTCCTGGCGTGAAATCGGTGGCTGATTTGCCTGCTATCCATCGATCCCGCCAAAAAAGGGTGCTTCTCCCGTCTCCAACTCGGATGTGTACCAGACTATCAAACACACTCCTGGCCTCGTCATCCCTTGGCATTGGAAGGCCCTGCCATGGCCTCTGCCGGTCCTTCCTCCGTAACCATTCCCAGTGATTCCGAAGAGCTAATCCTTGCTTTCTGAGGTTTTTGACTCCCAGACCACCAAACTCCGTCAGGTTGCAGACTTGATCCCATGCAACCAAGCATTAACCACCATTTGCACGATCTTTGCCGGTCCAGAAAAAACCTCTACATCTCTTGTCCACCTCTTCTAGGAACCAAATCGGGGCCTCCGCAACGATCAGGTCATGTATTGGCCGAGCTGCCATCAGCGACTTAACCAATTAAAAAACCACACTAAAAAAACCACACTCATAAATGCTTTGAATTGCTCCACCAAGCTCGCCGCTCACCAACACATGCTCCCATAGGCGTGCACTCACAACCATTGTCTCACTATGACCTATGATGTGAGGCTGGTATGACCGAAAAGAAGAAACTTCGGCGGGGGTCGGTGGTATAGTAACACACGAGAAGGAACTACCTCCACCGCCGAAGGGCGATGGCTGACCAAATGTACCAGCATGGGAAAACCAGGCCCTCCCTGGCCTGACCAAGCCCAAATGGACTTGTGAAGCCCCGCCACCACACTTCGGCAAGGGTGTAACCTTCGCCGCCAACCCTGGCGCTAGTTCCTACTCCTCCATACACCAGTGGATTCGCCTCCACTGTCGTGATGTGGAACATGAAAGTACCATCGGGGATGGTTTAAGGGGGACACTTAGGATGCAATCGGTGTCTCACGCAACGGATTGGATACAGGAATAGCAAACACATCGATGTACCCAGGTTCGAGGCCCTCTCGACGAGGTAACACCCCTACTCTTGCAAGATCTACTATATCAGGGGCGTATGCCCAATACAAGTGCTCCTTGAGTTGTTGCCTTAGCTATTATCGAGATCTAGAGGAAGAAGATGAACTAGAGAGTACTCAACTGATCTACCTAGAACCTTAGCTCTACCCTCCCTTATATACTGGCCAGGAGAGGTATGTTACAATGTGGGATCTAGGGTTTACTGTTTGGGCTTTGGGTTTAAAAGCGGGTCGCCTGCAGGGTCCAGACGGTGGACCAGGACCTAGTCAACCTCTCAGTACAAGGGGGACAACGCTACAGAGTCCCGACGCCACTCTTTAGGCGTGATCGTCTGCTTTAATGGTCAGCTGGCTCTTTAGCGGCCAACCGACAACGCTACACTTAGCTTCCCGCTTTATCTTGGGTGGTGTAGTTGTCTCGTAGCACCGGCATGGCGGTGTGCCAGTCTGTCTAGTGATGTGAGGAGCCAGAGGCGTGCTCTGCAAGGAGCATCACCCCTCCGTATCTCACCACCGAATGAGGCGAGCCGGGTGGAAGCATCCACCCAGACAGTTCTTCTGGTCATCCGGCTAGACGGTCTAGTCAGGAAATATTGATTGGAGTGTTCCACTCGGCCGGGGATCCTTTATCTTGCGACCATCTGGCTAGCTTCTTCTAGAGCCAGCCAGCTTTGGCCTGGCTTAATCAACCCGGGGGTCATCCCCTTGATATTAGTCGCCGAGTGTGTTAGGGCTTTGCCTACATAGAAGTCCTTGCGTGCTCATTGGTTGAGTTGAAGTGTTCTACGATGAAAAATCCGGCCGCAGCTCTTGCTTGATGTCCTTGTTGCTTTCCGGCTGGATTTGACCGGCTACGGAGTCGGTGGCCACCCACTTGTGTAAACAACAAAGGCAGCAGTCGGCTAGCGCAACAAGAGCGTAGGACATGAAACGTCTAGCCGCTGAGGTCATTGTTTACATCATCCACGACCAACGGTTCTGGTGCATGTCGCGTCAGTTTTACTGTTTGTGTTGGAGTGCTAGTTTTTGGTAATCATGCACACATCTTGCCGCTACAGTTTCTTGGGAAGTGCGCGCACGCCTGTCTCCTGCAGTAACGCCTGCGAGATCTCCTGCGCAGCAAATCTGCAGTCGAACCATCACGGGGCACCTTGGTAGTTGTTTTCCACGTGGTAGAGGGTAGAGGAGAATGCGTGCCCGGACCATGCTGATAAATAGGGCCGTGGGGGCTAGATCTTCTCCCACTTTGTTTTCCTCCTTGCTCTCGCCCTTCTCGTCCTTGCACTCTTCTGCTCTTGTGCCCTTTGGTTGCACCACCAAATTTTGGTCACCGGCGCTGCTGAAAGCCTTTGCGATAACGAGGCCTCGCTTCTCCGCCACAGCCGCCACTTTCGATGACATGGTCCTGAAGCAGCGTGGAGGGTGGTGCAGCTCCTTCATTACAGAGTATCTCATCTACAAGTACCAGCAGGGGAAGTTCCTCCTGCCGGAACGGTTGGTGAATCATCAGCTTGCGCCAAAGGGGGAGCGTGTACCACACCCCACCGGTGAGGCCGACGTCTTCCTCTCGCACTTCTCATGTGTCTTCGGCTTTCGATGGGCGACTTCATCCTCGAGCTCTTCCTCATGTTCGACCTCCAGCTTCACCATCTGGGGGCGAGCGCCATCGCGCAGCTGTACCATCATGCGGCTTGCCACGAATCGTACTTGGGAGTTCACCCTAACTCGGCAAACTTCCTTAAGTTCTTCAACTTCAAGGCGCAGACGGTGCACCAGGGTGGCTCACTAGACCATTTGCTGCGCCGTCTACCCGCGGGGCACCTCGCCGATGCCATGCTTCGACCTCCCCGACATAGTCAAGCTCCGGCAGGGCACGTATTTTTACGTGATCAACAACACCGACGTCGAATGGATCCGGCTCCTAGTCTTTGCCAACCTTCCCTCTACCCGAAAGGGCTAGACCGCAAAGGGGTTGGGTGCCTGGGCGGCCATCGACCGGATGGCCATGCGGGTGAAGGCAATGGTGGAGACGGAGCGGATCACCGCCCGGGACATTACCCTGTCCTAGATGGCTCGCCGGGTGCTTCCGCTGCAGCGGCGGTCACACAAGATGTGTCATTTGTCGACCGTGGACGAATCGACTCGGACCTCCGAGATGGACATGTCGTATGAGGTCCTCCGAGACTGGCTCGCCATGATCTCGAAGATGCATCTGGAGAACGGCTGGCACTACACCTGCCCGCCCTACCATCAGGGCCGCCTACCGCCTAAGGTTAGTTAACTTCTTCTCGCCAGATGGATTGTTCCGGAAGGATTTCTTCGTGCTTCTTATCTGCCCCCTTTTGAGTAGCTTTTTATGGCGTAGCTAGCGGAGGACAGCATGGGCGACCAGCTTCCCTCCTTCTCTACTGACTGGCTGCTGCTGAAGTTCCCGCATATGGAGCCGGAGCGATTCCTCGTCCGGCTCGATGACGGCACGGCGGACCCACACGGTAAGGGTTTTCTATTGTCGCTTGTTTAGCCGACTAGTTGTTTTAGTCGTGTCTTGATGTTTTGCGTGAATTCTTGCATATCCATGTATGGTGACGAGGGCCCTCCTGTTACCAGCGCCACGACGAAGGCAAAGGGAAAGAGGGTGGTGCCTAGCACCGCTCCAGCTGGCGGAGGTAGGAAGAAGCCGCGTCGGGTCAGGCCGGTGACCGCCATGTCGACTATTGCCGGGTATGTGCTTTACCCATCTTCTTTAGCCTTTTGTTTTGTTGACTTGCCCTTTTCGCTGAGCCTTGCTTGCTCCTCTAGCGAGGCGAGGTCGTTGGACGGACTTGGCGCTGCATCGCCACGCCCGCCCTGACTTTGTTTGGGGATCCGGCTGAGCCTACTCCGACCGCGCTGACTAGGGGCGCACCGACCGCGCCGACCGCCTCTCCACCACCAGCGCTGGCGCCTCTGCACCGCTTCCCGTCTGCTTCAAGCATTGTTCAACTCTTTGCGGCTGGGCTTGGCGCCGCCACTCCTCCGGCCCATCAGACAGCAGGCATGAATCCGGATTAGTGTGATGCTCTGGAGGCTCTGTTCCCTTTGTGAAGGAGCTGGAGGAGCAGGTGTCGGATTCCTTGGCACGGGTGGATGTGGCCTGCAGCGATAGGTTGGTGGCCTCCGGCTCCGGTGAAGCTGAGCTGGTCGTGGAGGGGGCTTCCGAGGCCATCGCCGATGATGAAGAGGAGGTGCTGGTGACTAGCAACAAGCCAGCTCCGGCTGCGCTGACACCGAGCGACATCCTCGCCTAGCTCTACGGCTCGGCACCCGTATCCCTCCACCAGCCGCGGCACCTAGTAGAGGTGATGGAGCAGGTGCTCGGCGAGGCAAAGACGCTGAGTGTTGCATTGGAGGTAAATTTCTCTCCGTGTCTTTGTTGGTTTTCGCAGTCAGTTCTGCTCGCTGCTCTTCTCACTTTCTTCTTTCTACAGAAAGCTTTTTTTGAGGTGGCTAAGAACATGCAAGACTTGGGGCATAAGATTGTTACCTCAGACATGTCCTAGCGATTGCCCCATTTTCCCGGTTTTTGTTGACTATCGGGTATAATCCTGCAACCATGATAGTGGACAAGGAGAGGGAGGTGGATAGGATGAAGGCGAAGGTGACCCAGTTGCAGTCCAACAACATGCACCACGGTCAAATTAACAACCTGGTGGTGCAGAAGGATAAACTGGAGAGCTCAGTCGAGAAGTCCAAGAAGCTCACAGAGACTCGCGCCGAGGCTTTCAAGAACTTGGAGGAGGCCTACTCCAAGCAGGAGGAGCTTTTGACGTGGGTCCAAACTCATGAGAAGGAGGTGGCAGTGCAGTTGCAACGCATCGCCGAGCTGGTCGTCAGTAAGTTCCCTTTTTTCCTTTGCTGGATCCTTTCTGTTTGCTTTGACCAGTTGTAACATTGCGCTCGTGCCGCCTGCAGCTCATTATCCTGAGTCGACCGACCAGGATGACGCCTGCTTGCCCGCGAAGGAGGCTGGGCGTGATCTGAGCCCCAAGAACCTAGTGACTATTGTCAGTGAGGAGGCCGACTAGCTGCGAGGTGTTGCCTTGGAGATCTTTACATATATTTGGCCCCTCGACCCCGTGCTTGGAAGCATCGATGCCCTGGCTGCTCGACATGGGGGAGCTCTTGATATCATTGACACGGGGCGTGAGTGGGCTGCACGTGAAGGCATCGAGATGGCTCTTGTGCTGGTCAAGTCTTGGTACCCGAGTGTAGATCGTTGGAGCCTAACCTAGGGATTGAGGCAGGGGACTAGCTATGATAGCCTTTGTCGGGAGATTCCTGACATTCGCTCCTGCAGTGTCAAGATCGAGAGTTATGTCCAGTTGGACCTAGACTTCAGCGATCCGGCTAGAGCAGAGTCATACGACTGGACCGACAGTGCCGATCTACCGGGATCTTTTGCTCCGCCTCCGCTGGCCTCCGACCCGGCAGCCACCAACATCGCCTCCTCCAGCTAGACTGCCATAGACGCCTCTGACCCTTCTGCTAAGCCCCAAGCTTGATTCCTCGGGATGCCGAGAGTAAATGTATCGCCTGAAACTTGTCCTCTACTTGCTTGTGAACAAATTGTGGGATGCCCAACTATGATGGAAGATTCGCCTTCCTTTTATGATATTTCCCCTTAGTGTTTGCATCTGGAATTTGTTATTTTATAATTTTCCTTTTATGCTTGCATGTCTTTGTGTGGGGGCGCGGGAGCGCACCTACTGGGTGTAGTCCCAGAGGTTCAGGCCGGCTGGAGTATCCAGCCGGGTCGAAGCTCCTTTCTTCCTGATGCTCTGCCGGTTGTGACCAGCGTCCGGCTCGGGCACTTGGTGAAGTTTTGACTCATGCAAAAGATAAACTCAAGCAATAGTTTCTGCGTTAGATATGTATAGGTACGACATAGCTTGCATATATTTAAAATGTTAGGATGTTTGCCATTTCACACTAAGCCGAAAACTTTGTCCTTTTCTCAGTGAGCATTGGTTGTTTAAGCTTTGTCCTTGCCGGTTGCTAGCCGGGTTGCGGTCTGTAGCTGGAACCAAAGGGGTACCTAGCAAGCGTACTGCACGATACTTCATATTTCTATTACCGGTGTTGGGCAAGCGAGTGCAGCTGGAATGTCCAGACGTTTTGTCTTCCTTGCGATTTTTTGTGTATGGGTCCTCAGTCTTTTGCTCTTGTCAGGCTGGCAGCCGGGTTGCGGTCTGCAGCCGAAACCAAAGAGTGGGCCCTTGGAGCCATGTACAGTACTTGGCCATTTGGAGGATGCAGGCGTCTAGGCCAGCCGGCGAGTCCCTAGGAGATTATGCCGGAGCCAGTGTACAAATGGTGTAACGAGAAGTGCCAAATGACGACGGAGTCCCCCGAGACTTTGTCGAGGCTCCTCAACTTGTTCATTCATGATACATAAAATTAAGATACATACACTTCTTATTCAAGTGTAAAATGGACGAAGTAGATTCGCATTCCAGGGGCGCTTAGTTTCTTCATCAGATCGGTTTGCCTTGTTCTTTGCCGACTACTGGGCATCGATGAGGTAGTACGAGTTGTTGTGCAGCACCCGGCTGATGATGAATGACCCTTCCCAAGGGGGAGACATCTTGTGCATCCCCTTGGTGCTCTATACCAGTCGCATCACGAGGTCGCCCTCTCGGAATGAGACGGGTCAAATCTGGCTAGCATGGTAGCGATGCAGGTTTTGCTGGTGGATGGCGGATCTAGACAAGGCCAGCTTGCGTGCCTCTTCGAGTAGATCAACGATGTCTTCGCGTGCCTCTTTGGCTCCTTCTTCTATGTATAGTAGATTGTGGGGTGTGTCGAACTGAATGTCAGTCGGTAGGATCGCCTCTGCACAATAGATGAGGAAGAACGGAGTTTAGCTGGTTGACCGGTTGGGCGTGGTGCGGAGGCTCCATAACATAGCTGGAAGTTCCTCTATCCAACATCCGAGAGATCTCATCAGTGGCTCGATCATCCAGGGTTTTATTCTGGCTAGGACCAAGCCGTTGGATCGTTCGCATTTCCCATTTGACTAGGGGTGTGCGATGGAGGCAAGGTCCAGGCAGATGCCCTTTTCCCCCACAAAAGCAAGCGAAGGCCCCTTTGGCAAAGTTTGTGCTGTTTGCCGGTGACGATGTTGTGGGGGTAGCTGAATCGTGTGATGATGTCCATGAAGAACTTGATTATTGTTTCTTCATCTAGCTTCTTGATAGGATTTGCCTTGATCCTTTTGGTGAACTTGTCCACCACCACCAGCAGATGCGTCATGCCGGATCATCGTCTTGAAGGGGCCGACCATGTCCAGCCCCTAGATGGCAAACAACCAGGTGATGGGGATCGTCTTGAGTGCTGCAGCCAGAGTGTGCTTCTATTGGCTGAAACACTAGCAACCATTGCATGCTTTCACCATTTGCTTAGCGTCCTCTAGCGTAGTTGGCCAGTAGAAGCCATGGCGAAATGCCTTAGCTATGGCCCTTGATGATGCGTGGTGGCCACACTCGCCTTGGTGGATTTCCACTAGGAGCTGGATGCTTTCGTCTTGGCTTACACAACGTTGGAAAATGCCTCCGACGCTTCTCTTATACAACCTGTTCTTGATGATGGTGTATGCACTTGCTCTATGCTTGACTTGCTGTGCCGCCAGTTCTTTGTCGGGGAGCTCACCCTTGGCCAGGTAATCCATGAAAGGCTTGGCCCAAGCAGGAGTTTCCCAGATGGCATACACGGTTTGCATGATCAACTTGATTTCCTTGCGGACGACTGAATCTAGTTCGTCGTGTGGCCTACCATGTGGAAGCTCATAGCCAACAGTCCTTGGGCTACTGGAGCCGGTTTGGGGTGTCGTGGCCTTTGACCCGATAGTCCTCGGGACTAATTTGGCAGTCCCCGGGTCCTTCCTGGTGACCTCCGGGTGGACGAATCTGACAGTTCCTGGGTCCAAGTCTAGGACGATGGAGTCGGATTCCAGAGAAGGCATGATGGATGGTTTGTGCAAGTGCTCGAGAGAGACTACAAGTAGGATTGCTAGTCTTGGTGAGCCGACTCGAGCGATTGCGTCGGCGGCCTCATTATTGGCTCGGGGTACATGGTGGAACTCGCACCCTTCAAATCAAACACATAGTTGCTGCACGGAGAAGTGGTACAGGGCCATATTTGTTAGTGTCCCAATCGCCTGAAACTTGCTGCACCACCAGGTCCAAGTCGCCAAAGCAGAGGATCCTTTAGATGCTGATTTCTTTTGCCATCTTGAGTCCATGGATGAGCGCTTCATATTCGGTGATGTTATTTGACGCCTTGAACTGGATCTGTAGCACGTACTCCAACCGGTCTCCTTTTGGAGAGGTGATGACGATGCCAGCTCTGAGTCCTCCATGCATCTTGGAGTCGTCGAACTGTAATTTCTAGTGGGTGGAGTCGGGAACTGGTGGCATGTACTATGTTTCTGCCCAATCGACGAGGAAGTCGGCCAGCGCTTGAGACTTGATCACAGTTCTTGGATCATACTATATGTTGTGAGCGGCAAGACCTATTGCCGATGATCTCCAAAAGCAGTGCCAATGCCACCACCCGGATAGAGTTCTCTTGGAAGTAATGCTTGAGCTTATTGGCGGCCATGTATATGGCATACACCAGCTTCTAGTACTAAGGGTAGTTCTACTTCGAGAGCAAGAGTATCTCACTCAAGTAGTACAACGGGCATTGAACCGGCTGTGCCTTTCCTTCTTATGGCCTCTCCACCACGAGCATGACACTGACGACCCGGTCGGTGGCTGCAATTTACATTAACATGGATTCTTTTGCAGCTGGGGTCGGCAGCATGGGTGGGGAGGAGAGCATGCACTTCAGGTCGTGGAAGGCTTCATCCACTTGGGCCATCCAGACGAACTTGTTTGTTTTCTTCATGAGCTGGTACAGAGGGAGTGCCTTATCGCCCAGCCGGCTGACGAATCGTCAGAGGGAGGCCAGGAACCCGGTGAACTTCTACATGTCGTGCAAGTTTTGCGGTAGCTGCATGCATTCGATTGCGCCTATCTTCCCTGGGTTGGCCTCAATTCCTCGTTTTGAGACGAGAAAACCGAGGAGTTATCCGGCTGGAACACCGAAGATGCACTTCTCTAGGTTCAACTTCATCTGGAACCGACGGAGGTTAGCGAATGTTTCCTTCAGGTCCTCGAGGAGCGTGCGGTGCTCTTTTGTCTTCACCACCATGTCATCGACATACGCGTGTACATTTATACCAATTTGCGATTGCAAGCATTTCTTCATGCAACACTAGTATGTTGCTCCTGCATTTTTCAATCCAAATGGCATGGTGGTATAGCAGTAAACCCCATGCAGGATTATGAACGATGTCTTTATTTGATCGGTTACATTCAGCTTGATCTTGTGGTAGCCCGAGTAGGCATCAAAAAAGACCTAGGTCGCAGCCGGCCGTGGAATCGATCACTTGATCTATCCGCGGCAGGGCAAATAGATCTTTGGGGCAGGCCTTGTTGAGGCTGGTGTATTCCACGCACATGTGCCACGTCTTGTTTTTCTTCAGTACCAACACCGAGTTTGCCAGCCATTATGGGTGGTAGACTTCCATGATGAAACCGGCTGCAAGGAGCCGGATGATTTCATCACCAATTGTTTTCCTTTTCTCCTCTGCAAGTCGACATAGAGACTGCTTGACTGGCTTTGCATCTAGTCGAACATGAAGAGAGTGCTTGGTGATCTCCCTCGGGACACATGGCATGTCTTTGGGGCACCATGCAAAGATATCCCAATTCTTACCAAGGAAGTCGACAAGCGTGCTTTCCTATTTGCTGTCAAGGCCATCCCCAACCAAGATGAACTTGCTTGGGTCGGCCTCGTTGAGCAGGATCTTTTTTGTGCCCTTGGATGGCTTGAACTATGCCTCTTCGGCTGGCTTTGGCTCGCCAGACGGCATGTCTTCCTGCAGGGAAGCCATGTTCTACATTATGATGCGCTTATCTTCCGCGATGATCATGGCCTCGGCTAGCTTGGAGCCGTTAGTGGCGCATTCCATTGACCACTTGTAACGGCCGGCCACGGTGATCACTTCCTTGGGCCCGGGGAGCTTCATCTTGAGGTATGCGTAGTGTGGCACCACCATGAACTTGGTGATCGCCGGCCGCCCGAGGATGGCATGGTATGTGCTGGAGAGGTTCGCCACCTCGAACCAGATGGGATCGCGACGGAATTTGCCCTCTGTGCCGAAGATGACGTCCATCTGGATCTTGCCAATTGGCGAGTGTGATGGACCTAGGACAACTCCATGGAAAGAGGTGCCGGAGGGCTGAAGATGAGACTCGTTGATGCCAAGCTGGTCGAGCATGCTGCGGTACAGGGGGTTGATGCTGCTGCCTCCATCGACAAGGATGCGCGAAAACCTGCAGGTATGCTTCTTGGAGAAAATGATCGGATCTAGAACCATCGTGTAGATGCCAAGGTTAGGTATCACAGCCGGATGGTCCTCCCTACTCCATGTGATCTCTTGCTT
The DNA here is from genome assembly GCA_916181665.1 of Avena sativa. Taxonomy (NCBI): domain Eukaryota; kingdom Viridiplantae; phylum Streptophyta; class Magnoliopsida; order Poales; family Poaceae; genus Avena; species Avena sativa. Next base: position 356,041,075 of record OV702295.1, read on the forward strand.
GGACCAGTGCAAGTACTGAGGGACAGGGGGAACGCTAGCGTTCACCTCTACTTTGCGGCGCCTCTTACTATGATTTGTTTCTGGCTCGGTGAGGAAGATGTGATAGTTGCCCACTTGGTGATGGTACTCACCATCATCATTGTCCCGGTGGTTCTAGAGCTCGCGGTTATCCGGTGGCCCACCGGCTAGCAGAGGCAGGGGTGGTGGTGATAATCCACTGGTTTCATCCATCCTCTTCATCCAGATGCATTAGCGTGTTGTGTGGTTGGCCGGCTTGTTGCTGCCGTAGTGGAACTTTCATGGCCCATCTAGCATTGACTCAATGGTGTACTTGGGCCGTGGGGGCCTATCATCCGGCTTCTGCCTACTGCTGCCTGCTGCAGCCGAATCTTCGTGGACTGCTGCCACTTGCTTGGTACCGTACCGGTTATTCGGATGGTCATCCTTCCTCTTGTTGTAACAATTTTCATGACCATGTCGTCTGGAGTGGTGGTGTTCACCCGGATGGCATTGCTCTGCCGAGTCGTCCGTGACTATTTGACCTTGGTCATACACCACTATGAGATTCTTCATTGCCGCGTCGGCAGTGGCGTACTTGTCCGTGATTGCCATGGCCTAGGCCATGGTCGGGGGATATGCCCGACCGAGCTTATGCTTTAGCATGGTGCCGTGTTGGAAGCCGTTGGTGAAGAAGTCAATCGCCTAATGCTCATGCACCCCCTCGCAGGAGTTGTGCATGCTTATCCACCGAGTGAGATAGGCATGGTCGGACTCGTCCTTGCCTTGGATGCAAAGGGTGAGATCACGAGGCCAGCCTGGCCGCTTGTAGGTGCTCGTGAAGATGCGGACGAATGCCTCCTAAAATTCTAGCCAGACATTGATGCTGTTGCCGGGAAGGTTGTTGAGCCATGTTCTTGCCTTGTCGAGGAGCATGCGCAGGATGTAGCGCATGGCCACGCGGCGGTTGCCGTTCGCGATGCCTACCGCAGTGACATAGTCTAGCAGCCAGTCCTCTTGTTTGACGATGCCGCTGTATTTTGGCGTGTCTCTAGGGACCGAAAATCCCTTTGGAAACGGTTTGTTCCGGATGCGCAGACTGAAACACTTCGGCCAACCGGACTTTCTTCCTCCACCGCGCGCGACTAGACCAGGAGGTCTATGGGCGTGCGTGCATTTGTAGTCGGCTCCCTAGGGCCGAGCCGTCCCGAGAGGCGAGACACATGAGGATCTTGGCTCCCACCGGATTAACATTGTGCGTGCATTTTCGCCTTCATTGCTTGGCTCTGTCAGCCGGAGCACGGTTCCAGCTAGTGACCGTGGCCTCATGGTGGTGCTGGCTACAGCTACCTGATCTGCCACGTGGGCGGCTGTTTTTCCTCGTGCCATTTGGTGAAGAGGCTTATTGCTTATTGCTCCCTCCTAGACGCGCCGGATTCACCACTCAGTGGGGAACTATGTCCCTACTATTTCCCCCTTGGCTTGGGGATCCCTCGGCCTGATGCTTGTTGGCCATGGCGACGAGGAGCTGGCCGTTTTCTTGCTGGCGACGAAGTTCTTCACCCTCTAGGTGCCTCAGCTCCACGGCGATTGCTTCTGCCGCCCTCATTTTCTTGGCGGGAATGTTGTAAACCGGCTGAACTACGGGGGTTTTTGTACCTTGACGATTGCTTCACCCTCTAGAAGACATAGTTACAGATGTACCTTGAAGCCGCTGGAGGCTAGCCTCCAAGGCCAGATGCTGCTTCACCAGCTGGTTGACGCCTTGCACAAAAGGCTGCAAGAAGACGCAACTTATCAGGAAAAAGGCTCGGGGGCTGCGTCCAAGAAACGAGCAAAACAAAATCAAGCACACAAAAAGTGCTCGGGGGCTCCCCCCGAGACACGCACAAAACAGAAGCAATGATCAGCAGATCATACAAAAAGAGCTCGGGGGCTCCCCCCACGGCAAGAATAAAAACACTTACGTGATTAGATAGAGACTCCGAAGGTCTGGCTGTAGTCTTCTGGGGGACGACCACCCGAGCCTCCTGCGGAGAAGGGTTTGGAGCAATGTCCCCAGAGGCGGCCACCGTCTGATAAGGAGGAGGCGCAATCTTCGACTCCCCCACCATCTCCCGGGTGCCATCACTAAACGAGCCATCAGAGGAGTGGTTACAAAAGAAAACATCAGTCAAATACAAGCCAGCAACAATGAAAGATAGCAAAAGGCAATTGAAGGTACTTACGAGTCCATATCGCTCAAGTTGAAGACAGGCAAGGCCCTTTTGCCCTTCTTCTCTTCCTTCTTCTCTTCCTTCTTCCGCTTCGCCGGCGGCTGCGGCGCTACAGCCCGCACAGGCACAACCGGAATAGGAGAGGAAGAGCCACCATCACCTCCCCTGTGACGCACAAGGCATGGCGGGTTCCTAGGTGTCGGCGGAGTCGAGGCATCCGACGATTCGCTCGAGCTCCGTGTCCGCTTTCAAGTCTGCTCCTTGCTCGACTCAAAGGTTTCTTCAGCCGGTGACCGCGCCAAGGGAAGCTCAGACATGGAGTCCACTACCTCATTGTCCGGTGCATCCGTAAAATGTTCGGGTAGTGGAGGCACCATGCCCGGTATCTTGAACTCCTGCACAAAAGAAACAAACTTTCAGAACAAAATAAGTACAAGAAAATGCAATCGGAAAAAGCGCTACGCGCACGTCCCAGATCTACACCTGTGACACCGGTCGAGAGGCCCTGAACGGAAGGGTCAGCGAGCTACCCGGAAGGTCCTCTTCAGCTTTGAACTTCAGCAGCGGCCGAAGGATTCTATCGAGATCCCCCCTAGAGAGATCCTCAGTCGAAACCCTAGTCAGATCGTGGCAGCCAGAATAAAGGAACATCGGGTGCGCCCTAGCCTGGAGCGGCTGCACCCGACGTTTGAGGAAGGTGCGGATAATATCCACACCATTCACCTCCTTATGTGGAATCACCTGGAGGTCCTCCACCCGACGATAGAGCTCCTCTATCTCCGCCACCTCGCCATCCAAGATTTGGTTCTTCTAGGACCTCTTCGGCTGGATTATCTGGGCGGAGTCGAAGGGAGCAAGGCCAAAATTTTGCCCGTCCACTATGGAGTCGCGGATGTAAAACCAATGCCTCCGCCAGTATTGGACAGACTCAAACATATAAAAAGAGAAGAAGAGAAAATTGGATTTAAGGGAAATGGTACAGCCGCCGATTAGATAAACTCTGTCGGAGCCAGATTGCCTCTTCACGGAATAAAGTTTCTGGAAAAGGCCAAAGTGTGGCTCGATATCGAGCCAGCACTCGCAGAAGGTGATGAAACAGGCGATGTGGAGAAGGGAATTTGGCGAAATATGATGGAGTTGGATGCCATAGAAGAAAAGCAATCCACGGAGAAAATAAAGGACTCGAAGAGAGAGGCCCCGAAGGACAAAAGCAACAAACATGACCCGAAACCCAGAGGGTGGACGGGGAATTACCTCGTCGCCGGGAATCTTGACGGCCTCCTTGTACTGCGGGATCAGACCCTGCTCACGAAGCTTGCGCAGGTCGCCCTCGCGTGTCTGCGACCGCCGCCAGCCACTGTCGGTAACGCGAGTGGCCGCGGTACCCTTCTTGCCGCCGGCAGCAGCACTGGTGCCTACTGTGGCGAGGGTCTTCTTTGTTTTCCCCATTGCAATACGACGATGGCGGCGGCGTGAGCGCAGAAAAGAAGATGGGAAGGATCAAAGAACTTCCAGGGCACGGCAAGAAAAGCTCAAGAAAGTGGAGCAGTGAAACGCGAATGGCTGCGGTGAAAACAAACATAGTTTTCCCCACAAAATTATAAGGACGAAGACGATAAACAAGGACCGTTCATCGGGAAGACCTAGAGCTAGCATCCAAATCCAACCATCCACGTGTCAGCACAGCAACAAACCGTCGCCCGCACGCCGTCCACTATGCACGGAAACCGAGGTGACACCATAATTATCTCCACATTGCGCGTTACCAGTCAATTCAAAGTCAGAAGGTGGGACCCACGTTCGCCTAGTCACGTCACCTCTGGCGCCGCAAATGCTTGAGGTCACCGATCGTCAGCACTGACGTCATCAAAGCTATACTAGCAACGGTTACAAATCTTCGACTACACAGCTAAAGTACTCACTCGAATCTATGATTCGAGTAACTACTTGGGGGCTTCTCCTATCAGGAGTGCTGGCCGCGCACCCTAGGTATGACTAAGGTACTACACCGCTGAACTATTCTTCGAGTCCTACGTCGAGTCTACGACTCCACTACGGACTCAGGGGCTACTACCATAGGGAGGATGGATTCAAGCATCCGAAAAATTTGTGTCCTACAGACTTAAAGTCAATAATGAATGAATTAAAAGTCTCTGCTCGGGTCTACGACCCGAACAGACACTCGGGGGCTACTCTCATATGGAGCGCTGGTCGTGCACCCTATGAATTCTTCGACTGCGATCCTTCAGATCGGCATGCAAAAACTTTTCGGCAACTCTGCCCCAACGAACACTAAGTGAGTAAACATCCTCCTTGGCCACCCGAAACGCCTCCGCGGTGATAAAATTTCTGATGCTGCGTCTGCAACGCAAAGATAAGACCTACAAATACCATCTGATAGCCTGGCAACGCACACGACTGCGCTCTGCTAGTAATAATCCGTGCTAGCAGGCGCGATGAAAATCCCGACGGACGCATTGGGTACATCATTCGAAAATTACTGGAATTCTACTCCTGTAAGTCCTCAATGGCCTGAGTTGAATTACGCCAGCATTTGTTCCGGGTTCGAGTCGAGGGACTCGAATCTGAAGAAGATCGTGTTGTTTTGTCCTAAGACAGTTAACTGGCCCTGATCCGTCGGGAGAGTCAGGCACGCGCATCAACAATCCCTACACACTAAAATCATTCTCTGATGAACAAAAAACAGATGCACCCGAAAGATTGAAGAGTCCTCAGCCGAATCTACGATTCGACTGAACACTCGGGGGCTACTGACATGGTTATACTCCATGGGTACACGACCTTAGCATACCTGGTCCAGCCCAAGGAAGGCCCATGATAATATACACGGCCCATGAAGACTTCCGGGTGGCCCAAGCCCATGACATCTTCGGATCCTTGGAGAGCAAGACTAGATTAGATAGAATATTCAAAGGGGCAAACCCTAAATCTGTAATCGACTCGATCTGTGCCCGGGACCTGCCTACCTCTATATAAAGGCTAGGAGGGCGCAACGAGGAGGGCACCTCACATACCACCGCATACACACCTCCACGCCAGATTTGCATCTGCGCACCCCTATAACTTTCGGTTCCGCCGTAATCAAGAGCAGACAAGCAGGAGTAGGGTTTTTCCTCCGGGGGCTTGAATCTGGGTAAACCTCGTGTCCCCATGTTGCTTGTTTGCTAACTGTTCCGCGATATCCAGCATCCCCATCTTCTCCAAAACCCAAGCTCATAACAATGGGCATTGACGAGATTAAACCTCGTCATCACCCCCTCCGTATCTCACCACCAAATCCGAGGCGATCCGGGTGGAAGCGGACATCCAGCCGGTTCTTTTGGTCATCCGGTTAGACAGGCCAGCTGGGAAAGCTTGAACTCCATCCGGTTGGAGCGTTCCACCCATCTGGGGATCCTTTATCTTGCGTCCATCCGGCCAGTTGCTTCTGGAGCCAGCCAGCTTAGGACTGGCTTACTCCACTCGGGGGTTGTTGGGGATATGCTATATGGGTATCCCTATAGCATGTCTCTTATCCGGCTAACCCGGGTGGCCCACAGTTGGTAGCATGGCCTATGGCCTGCTGGGCGGCCCAGTTAGATGGATCCAGAAGGGAGGCCCATGCCGGATAAAGGAAGGCTACGGTTGGAGTCACCGACGTACCCGGAGCCTTGGAGCGCAAGATACACAAGACTAGTAATAGACGGTGTAGGACTCTGTAACCTGTCCGGCTAGGACTTTTCCCTGTAACCCTAGGACCTGGCGACTATATAAGTCGAGCCTATGGGAGCCTTTAGGGCACGATCATAGACAACTTCACACAACCTCACACAGCGAACATATCCCTGTAACTCGGCGTATTGCCCTTATAGTGATTTATAGAAGGAGTAGGATTCCGTCACCGTCGTGGGATCTGAACCTGGGTAAGCTGTGTTACCTCATACCCGTCAACCGTCCGCCTTCCCCCACGTCTCTAAACACGCACTGTGAGGACCCCTCCATGGCGTACTCGTCGGCAATACCACGACAGTTGGCGCCCACCGTGGGGCATGAGGCGCTTCAGGCTCTTCAGCGGGCGAGGACCAAGATCTTCACGGGAATCGGGAAACTGTAGCCATCGGTTGCATTCTCTTCTCCGGCAACATTCCGATCGTCGCTCCCGATGAGTTCTGGATCCCGGCGAATACGAACCCCACACGGTGTTCGATCGTTCCTATCAGAGACATCCACCTCTTCATCGGTGAAATCGACTCGGGCACTAGTTGCATGGGAGTCGGAGGAGCATAAAGGCCCGCACGGACCGCCTACGGGCAGGATACGTTTGCGGAAGGATCGATGTCGGATATCTCTTCGGAGTTTGCCGGCAAAGATCGGAAAAATTCAAGGCCCGCACGGACCGCCTACGGGCAGGATACGTTCGCGGAAGGATCAATGCCGGATCTCTCTTTGAAGTTTGCCGGCAAAGATCAGAAAAATTCAAGGCCCACCCAAACTGCCCTTGTGCAGGATATAAAGGTGGAAGATCACTGCAAATCCGCCGGCTTCGCCTGTGCGTCTGGAAAGCAGAGATCCAAGTTCGTCGGCGTGGTCACCATATTTGATCTGGCACGTTGTGTTCCGAGAGAAGGCGAAAACCCCCACGATTACCTAGCCAGATGGCTCCGTATACGAGCCGACCTGGCCCACTACCCCGATGATAACGCTCGGTATCACTTCGTGGAAGGACTGGACCGTGGCACGCTTCTCCGGCATTCTTTAAGACGACATCAAGCAACAGGATGCCTCACCCTTGAACAGATGGTGAGCACCGTCAACAACTATGCGGAGGCTGATGCGGAGGCCTAGAAAGCACTCGCACTCATCGACGGAGAACCTCCGATTCAGCCACCACTACCACCGCCTCTGGCCACCATCGCCGCAGCAGCACCACCACCTCCAGCCATCATGGCTGCCATTGCACCTCCACCGCCCGTCATCGAGGAAGTCCTAGCACCCTCCGACTCTGTCATTGACGCGCTTTATGCTGATTTCAGTGCAGATTCACAGGAGATAGATTTCAGTGCAGAAGAGCTAGACTCCACTATGCAGGAGATGGAGTACTCGCGCGACGAGCAAGCTAACAACACCGTCGCATCTCGAGGGGTGTTTTTCACCATTGGGATGGCGATGGAAGAAGATCAACCCAGCCGGACAAGCTTCGCCTGCAGCACTGGAAAAGGGGAAGGGCCCACTTATTGCTGCTAACGATGATCGCGCAAAGGTCATGCCTCCTCCACCTAATCCAGTGCAGCAGCCGCAGGAACTCGGTACCGGCCCGAGCAACAACAAACCACAAACTTGCCGCCTCCAGCATCCACGTCTGCAGCAGCCCAAGTTACTCCAGATGATAGAGTAATGTGGCAATCTCCTCGTCGAGCCACTGACCGTTGCTCATATCTGGAACGTGACAAGGCGCCAAGCTAGATCAAGATCTGGTTAACACGCAGAAATCTATAGAGAAGGCTAGAGCGATGGAGGCTGAGTACAAGACTTTGCTGCATTAGCAGAAGGCTAAGAAAGCTCCGGCTCGCGTCATGAACGATCCTGGTGTACGGCGCAACCTAGGATGGGCTCCCCCTAAGCCGGCATAAGCCAAGCCATACATTGACAGTGAAGGCAAGTAGGTGATGCCCACCCCACTCCTCAACCTCGCCGTCGCCAAGACCCTCCTGGAGCAGGATAGATCGCCCAAGGTTGTGGAACATGTCTATGACCTAGTGGCCAAGGCGGTGAAGCAGCAGGAAAAGGCCACCTCTCAGAGGCTCGAGTCCGACCCAGCGCTTTGCCGAACTAGTCAGTACAAACCGCCAAGGGACAGATCTCCTCTTGATGTCGGGTCCCAGACGGGTTCATCAGAACGAAGACGGAGGGATGCGCGCAACAGGAAGGATGCTATCCCCATATCCTCCAACCATGGGGAAAAGGCCCGACCTCGTCGCCCGTCGCCACCGCCCCAATCTCCCCGACACTGCGACGATCACAAGGCTCACTATCATACGGATCACAAGGCTCACCATCGTACGGATAACACGGAGCAGACCCGTCATGACGGAGAGTGCAACCAAGGGCACAGGAGCAGGTCGCACCATGACCCTCCGTGTCCGACAAGCAACCGTGACAGGCGTGAGAAGTCGCAGGAGGGTAACAGCAAGAAGGCTAACCCACCGCCACCTCCGCCTCCGTCACCACCAAGAAGTCACAATGGCAGAAGAGGCCCGCATCGTTCACGTAGCCCATCCCCTGTTGACAAGAAAAAGAAGAGACCGGAGCCATACCATGCACGTTCAAGGATCGATAAGATCCACGAGGCCCGGGAAGGACCATACCTGGGACCACGTTGCTTTGGACCTGCAATATGATCTGCAACTTACCCCAAAAGTTTCCGGATTGAAAAGACCATCAAGCCCTACGACGACACCGCCAAGCCAGCCACATGGTTGCAGGACTACGGCAACACGGTGGAGATTGCTGGTGGCAACCCCAACGCCGTTGTCAAGTACCTCCCGTTAATGCTGGCGGGCACGGCCCGTCAATGGATCGACGACTTGCCGGAGAAATCTATCTACAACTGGTTGGACATGCAAGAAGCGTTCACCAAGAACTTTGAGGGTACATACAAGTGTCCCTGTACTATGGGCGATCTACAGCAGTGCGTGCAAGAGAAAGACGAGACATATCGCGCCTACCTCTCTCGCTGGCTGGACATGAAAAATTCCTGCGTAGGAGTGCATGATCAGACCGCCATGGCCGCCTTCATCGACGGATTGGAAAGAGGCACGTTGCTCCGGCATAAGCTGAAGCGCTTGCAGGATAATCGCCAGCTTGACTTGAACCAGATGATTCAGTTGGCTAGTGAGTTCGCAGCTGCCGACGACGATGCTCGCGGCTCCTTGCCAGCATCAGCCGCTCCAAGTCAAGCTCGGAGGAACAGCAGTACAAAGCGGAAAACCACCCCATAAGAAAAGCAATCTACCGACATGGTCGCTATGGCTTTTGCAGGACGAGGCGAAGGAGGACAACGTGGCAGAGGAAGAGGAGCTAGTCGTGGGCAGCAATGAGGAAATGAAACCACCTCGGCGCCGCTCCGCATTCCCCAAACCTACGAGGAGTACCGCGATATGCCGTGCCTCGTACACCTTGATGCCAATGGTAAAGACACCCATACCAATCGACACTGCAAGTTCGTCAACGACCTTAAGGAGACCCGGAGTCCGGCTACAAGCGAAGTCGGATGAACAGACCATGAGGCAAGGGCAAGGGGAAGAAGAAGGAGGAGGAGTCCAAGGATTCAAGTGACATGGACGAAGACGTTGACCCCAAGCACGCCGCCAAGAGTGACGACAAGGGCAAGAACCCCTTGGCGAAAAAGGCTCCAGTCTACCACACTTTCCTTGGCACCCCCACCGTCCGACAACAGAAGACCTCTTTGAGGATCCTGATGGCCACTCTCCCCCCAGTTCCCCAGTACCTGCGCTGGTCGGATGTTCCAATAACTTGGGACAGGACGGACCACCCTGACCTTATACCTATGGAGAACCAGTACGCCATGGTCATCAACCCCTTGATTGACGGCATGGAGTTCACTAAGTGTATGGTGGATAGTGGAAGCAGCATCAACATCATGTACCTGGATACACTGCAGAAGTTGAACTTGGCGGAGGCAAACCTAAGGCGGACCAACACCATCTTCCACAGCGTAGTCCCTGGTCGGGAGGCTCGGTCCCTTGGGTGCATTACACTTCAGGTTGCCTTTGGCGATGTTAACAATTACCGCCAAGAGCGCATGACCTTCGAGGTGGTCCCCTTCAAGAGCGTGTACCACGTCATATTCGGCCGCGACATATTCCACACCTTCATGTACAAGCCATGCTTCATCTACAACAAACTCAAGATACCTGGACCAAACGGTGTCATCATCGTATCCGGAAGCTTTACCAAGGCAAGGGACTGCGAGATTAATGAAGCAGCCGTTGCAGAAGTTGTCCTCTACAGCGAAGAATTCAAGAAGATCCAGAGCAAGGTCGATGACTCAGAGATGCCCGCGTCGAAGAAGCAGATCTCCGACTCCGCTCCTGCGTTCAAGGCCGCCATCGAGACCAAGCCGGTGGAACTTGTGGTAGGCGATGCCTCCAAGACCGTCGTCATCGGGACGAACCTGGATCCCAAATAGGAAAGCGCACTCGTCGAGTTCCTCCGTGAGAATAGGGACATCTTTGCCTGGCAACATGTCGACATGAAAGGTGTACCTAGGGAACTTGCCGAGCACAGCTTAAACAACGATCCAAAATGCAAACCAGTGAAACAACCTCTACGACGCTTCAGAGATGAGAAGAGATGCGCCATTAGCAAAGAGATAGCTAGGTTATTTAAAGGTGGATTTATCCGAGAAGTCCTTCACACCCAGTGGGTGGCCAATCCTGTACTTGTCCCCAAAAAGGGAACCAATGAATTAAGAATGTGCGTTGATTACACCGGCTTGAACAAAGCATGTCCCAAAGATTCGTTTGCTTTGCCTCGCATTGACCAAGTCATTGACTCGACGGCTGGCTCGGAGATTTTGTCTTTTCTCGATGCATACTCAGGATACCACCAGATCAAGATGAGGAAGTCGGACCAATTGGCCACTTCATTCACTACACCATACAACACGTTTTGCTATGTTACAATTTCCTTTGGGCTGAAAAACGCAGGTGCTATGTACCAGCGGACAATGCAACGATGCCTCCACGACCAAATTGGTCAAAACGTTCACGCCTATGTGGACAATATCGCGGTGATGTTGAAAAAAATCAAATGACTTAATCTCCGACTTAAAAGAAACCTTTGATAATCTCCGGAAATACAACATGATGCTTAACCATAAGAAGTGCGTCTTCGGGGTTCCAGCTGGCAAATTGTTGGGTTTCATCATTTCCAAACGCGGAATCGAGGTCAACCCGGAGAAAATCAAGGCCATCTTAAACATAAACTGTCCGACATGCCTAAAGGACATTCGACGACTAACAGGTTGCATTGCAGCAGTTAGTCGGTTCGTCAGCCGACTTGGAGAGAAGGCTTTGCCACTGTACAAGTTGCTGAAGAAGGCGGACAAATTCACATGGACAGACGAAGCAGATGCAGCATTGAAGCAGCTCAAGGAGATTCTTTCCTCAGCGCCCATCCTTGCAGCACCCGAGCCTGGAGAGCCCCTGTTAGTCTACATGGCGGCAACCAACCGGGTAATCAGCATCGTTGTCGTGGTAGAGCGGAAGGAACCAGGCTATGAGCACGGAGTTCAACGACCAGTTTAATATGTAAGCGAGGTCTTGACGGAGTGCAAGCAGCGTTACCCGCACTACCAGAAGATAGCTTATGGAGTATTCCTTGCTTCACGGAAGCTAAGGCATTACTTTCAGGAGCACCCAATCACAGTGGTGAGCAAGAATCTAGTGTCCGACATTATCAACAACAGCGATGCTACAGGAAGGGTCGCGAAGTGGGGCATTGAACTTGCTGCCTTCGAGATCACCTACAAAAGGTGCGACGCTATCAAATCACAAGCCTTGGCGGATTTTGTTGCAGATTGGACGGAGATGCCAGATGCTACTCCGTTGCCGGAACCAGAATACTGGGTGATGCACTTTGACGGAACAAAGCTGCTCAATGGATCGGGGGCTGGTGTATTGCTACAGTCACCAACAGGAGACAAGCTACACTACGTTCTGCAGATCCACTTCGAGGCTACAAACAACATGGCGGAGTATGAAGCACTCATTCATGGACTATGTGTAGCCAAGGATATTGGCATCAAGCGCATAGTTTGCTGTGGAGATTCCGACTTGGTTGCCCAGCAGGTGGCTAGAACCTGGAATGCGCGGAACCCTATGATGGCGGCATATCGAGACGAAGTGGACGAGATAGCCAAGAGCTCCTTGGGCTACGAAGTCAAGTATGTACCTAGGGAGCAAAACGAGGCGGCTTATCTGCTGTCTAAGCTTGGATCAGGGCGCAAGGAAATTCCGCCAGGAGTGTTCCTAGAGCATCTGCGCACACCATCTGTGAAGGGGGCCGACATCGACAACCCGGATAGAGCTGACTCTTTCGTCAACATGGTGACTAAGGTCCCTCCGGCTTGGACAAAACCGTTCATGGAATATCTCGAACACGGAACATTGCCTGGCGACAAAGTCGAAAGACGGCAAATAGTACGACGAGCAAAGGGTTATACCATAATCAATGGGCAACTCTACAAAAGGAGCACTACTGGTGTATACCTAAAGTGTGTTTCCCAGCTAGAAGGTATGGAAATCCTACGCGAAATCCATCTCGGAGATTGCGGGCATCACTTCGCTTCTCGATCGTTGATCGTGAAAGCCTTCCGGCAAGGATTCTACTGGCTGACCGCGAAGGCGGACGCCGACAAGCTGGTTGAGACATGCATGGGATGCCAGTATTACGCCCGACAACCACATGTTCCTGCTGAAGAACTACGAACAATACCAATAACTTGGCCGTTTGCAGTCTGGGGGCTAGACATGGTGGTACCGTTACAGAAGGCACCTTGTGGGTTTACACATCTGCTTGTAGTAGTTGATAAATTCACTAAATTGATAGAAGCTAAACCCATTAGAAAGCGTGATGGGGCAACTGCCCTCAGGTTTGTCCGAGATCTAGTGGTGAGATTTGGTCTCCCACACAGCATTATCACCGACAATGGCAGCAATTTATCACTCGGCGAAGTGGAGGCTTATTGTTGGGAGAAAGGCATCTGACTTGACCTTGCTTCTGTGGCACACCCACAATCTAACGGTCAGGTTGAATGAGCCAATGGATTGGAATCAAGCCACGTCTTGAGGCACCGCTACATAGAGCAGCTGGAGCCTGGGCGGAAGAACTGCCATATGTGCTGTGGAGTTTACGAACTACAACCAACAGATCCACCGGCTACACCCCTTACTTCATGGTATATGGAGCAGAAGCCATCCTACCTTCCGACATACTTCACGATGCACCAAGAGTTGCCGCCTAACGAAGATGATGCTGAAGAATCCAGACGCCTAGATGTGGACCTTCTCGAGGAGGAGCGCGTTTTGGCATGCCAAAGATCCGCCATCTACCAGCAGAAGCTACGCAGCTACCATAGTCGCCGCGTCCGGCATCGCTTGTTTAAAGAGGGGGATTTGGTGCTCCAACTTAAGCAGAAGAAGTCACACAAGTTATCCCCACCATGGGAAGGACCGTTCATCATAAGCAAGGCGCTACTCAATGGGTCTTACTACCTCGTTGACAATCGTGAACTGAAGGATAGACCCAACGAGGATCATAAGCGTAAGCGACGTGACCCGGATGATGACTACCGGAGCTTGATCGGCCATGGAACATAGCATAGCTATGTCCTTTTTACACTTAGCATTTTTTATCTAATTGTGTACCTCTTATATGATCAATGAAATAAAGCTCTCTGGTTCACTCATATTTCTGAGTCTTTTACCTCCTTTAGTGTTTATTTTTTGGATCATGTAAAACCTCTATGCACAAGTTTCGCGATTGCACTTGTGAAAATTCCGCCCAAGGGCGTTAGCTTAAGTTTTCTGGTCTACACGTTCTTTGTCGTTTTTATGTGGATTCTGGAGTAGTGACTTTTGGCACTTATTGTCGGCGATTTTGTGCTTAGGTTATTGACGGTGCCATTGGGCATCATCACCTGAGCGCATGGTTCCGACAACGAGTCTTCTGACTCACGAAAGGTCAAGCATAAGAACCATAGTAATGGATAAGCCAACACTTGCTTAAAAAATATATATACATGCTGGAAACTGATTCTTAAGTAGCAGGACATACAACATTGTTTTCCGCCTTAAGTTAAATACATAGTTTTTTCCACATACGCACCAAAGGAGAAACAAATATTACAAAGTTGTTTTATCATTCCTTTGGCGCAGGCGACTTGGAAGCTGTATCATCACCAGCTGGAGAGACACCCTCGAATTCGGCGGTGTGAAGAGACTCGGAAGAGATTTGGTTGCCGCCATCAATGGTGTTCATCGGCACGAAGACATTGACGTCCACCAAATCGGCAACCCTGGTGTCATAACCCGCGAGCGATGACAAGATGGCTTCATGATTAATCTCTTTGCCATCATTGTCTGCGTCGGGAATGCCAGAGGTCACCGTGTCGATGTTGGCCTCTTCATAGTGTGCCTTCACCATCGACAGCGCCATCCTTGCGCCAGCCCGTGCACAAGAAGCTTTCCAGCACGTGATACGCTCGGGGGCTCGGCGGAGAATCTCCGAGTACTTCACCATAGAGTCTAATGCCTTGATGTTTATCTGGAGGGGCTTGGCGATCTCCTTGGCCTGCGTGATGGAGGTGTTGATAAAGTTTCTGACAAGAACCATGCATTCCTTGGCCGGAGGAGGTGAACGGTTCAAACCCATAGGAGCTGAAAATTCCGACAAGGAGTGCATGAGTTCAACAATTCAAAGTATCCGGACTACAGAAATCCAAGACAGAGAAAACTTACTGAAGATGTCGGCTTCAGCTTGCCAGAGGATGTCCGCCAAGGATTCTTTCTCTTGTTGGAGGAGCTTATACGCCTCGCTATGGTGTTGATTTTGCTCATCGGCAACTTGCTTCTGATCTTTTAAGATCGCAAGCTCCTCCTTCAAGCGATTGATTTCCGCGGTGGCGGAGTCCTACAGGGCCTTCATTGAATCCTCATGCATTTTCAACATGTCTTTCCTCTGCTCCTTAAGGATCTTGTTCTCGCTGTCCAGCTGCTGGATATGCTTGGACTGCTCGACAATGTCCTTGGCCTTGGCAACATGTTCTGCAAAGTCGGAGAAAACAAAGTACACAGTGAGTACTCGGAGAATGTAGGCACAAAATCAAGACGGAATGCGCAAAAAGAAAACAGACTCCTGTTTTTGATGATCTGTTCCTTCAAGATGGCAGTTTTACCCTTTTCGGCTTCAAGATCTGCGCGCATCTTCTGGTACTTGTCATTGGCCATGCCCCTCCGAGCATTCTCGTTCTGTGGAAAAAAGGACAAAGTTAAAACGTTGCTTAGTCTGCTTGGAGCATCTAGCCGGAAATCCTCCACCTAGACGCTCGGGGGCTACAGCGAGATTTTTTAACCTAGCAACATGCTTAGCTTTTCTTTGAGCATCTAGTCGGAACTAGTTTAGTTTTCGATTAGAGGCTTGGGGGCTACAGTATAAAGTTTTTAACTCAGCTATATGCTTAGCTTTCTTTAAGCGTCTAGTCGGAACTAACTCAATTACAACTAGAAGCTTGGGGGCTAAAGTGCTGAAATTTATAAACACTGCATATGCTACTCTTAAAGCATCTAGTCGGAACATTTCATTCCATCTAAATGCTTGGGGGCTACAGTGAGAAGTTTTCTAGCTTAGTCACTATTAGAGCATCTAGACTCAAAAGCTTATGGTTTTTCGTCTACATCCTTGGGGGCTACAGTGGGATACTCATATGAAATGCAAAAAGGCAAATAAAACTTACCAGTGCAATGATCTTGAGATTGGTAGCGCTCTCGGCTAGCAGCTTGCCAAAAGAGATACTGTTTCCTTGCAAGATGTCTACTTGTCGGAGGAGCTCCTCAAGACCGCACATCAAAGATGTCGGCGCTTCTCCAGGAACCACAGATGTGCTACTCGGTGTAAGCGTTGGGTAGACTATCTTTGGGAACTCAAAGGGTTTCTGGGGAGCAAGGGCGCCGCCTTTGGCAGAAGTACTAGCTTCCACCACCGCCTTACCGCCACCGATGGCATCCTTAGCCGGAGCTTCAGCCATTTGATGGGTGGTACTCTCCTGCGTCGCCTGCTCGCCGACAACAGCAAGCTCAGTAGAGGCGCCAGAGTCCACTTCCATGGCGGAAGGGCCTGATGCCTCCTTAGACTGAGAGCTTGTCGGGGCAGACGAGGGCTTGACAGCAGGAGTGGCAGGGGCGATGGCGGGAGAGCCGTCGCTATGCAGCATGTCCTTGATATTTTAAGAAGCCCCCGATGTTTTGGAGGTCTTCTTGAGGCTGTTCGTGTCTTTCTTCCTGAAACGGGCAAAATGCATAAGTACAGGATCAAGACAGAAAAATAGACAATGTCGGAAGAAAAGAAGCTTACACAAGTGGGGGTGCTTTAGCAAAAGGGATCCCAATGGCTTTTCTTTTCTCTGCCTCCAGGGCGGAGGTAGTCTTTTTGGAGGCTCCACCCTCCGTCTTCTTCTTCTTGCCTCCATCGGCAGCGTCAGAGGTGGAGCTCTTCCGCTTCCGCGCCAATGGAACTTCGTCGTCGGACACGACCGTGACTTCCTTCATCTTTGGATCATAGATTTGGGCAGCCAGGTTGCCCTCCTCTAGATCGCTAAGCTGTTAAGTAAGAAATCACCGTGTTAGATGAGATGACATTTACAAGACGGAAGAACTGGAGTATATGTCGTACACGGAAAATAAATACCTACCTTTGGGAACTTGCCATCTACGTACATGTCGTAGGTGATGGTGAAGCCACGCTTCTTATCCTTCACCTTGACGATGTCCTTAAGGCAGATCTTGACAGAGTCGCTCGAGAAGTTGTCCACGGAGATGCGGAGACTATCCCTTCTGTCGCTGGTATACTCGTGCATGAACTTCGCGTGGTGCTGCAGAGGTTGGATTTGCCTGATGAACCAGCACATGGCTAGGTCCAAGCCGGTCAAACCCGTCTCTACAAACCATTCGATTCGCCTTATGGCACGAGAAGCGTCGAGGTCGGAGGGAAGGGAGGCTTGGGATCTCCATGTGGAAACTTCAGCGGCGGCTCCGTCCATGAAGTCCAGGTACGTTACTTCTCGGCCAACCAGAGGAATGTCTGGGCCGTAAAAGTACGCCCGCTACCAATTTTTGCAGGACTCGTGACCGACGATGTCGGGGAACCGCCGGCCAGGTCGAATCTTGAAGCTTATGGTGCCGCAGTTTCTAAGTTCTTCCTTGCTATGTCCGGCTTCACGTTTGACAGTGAAGAAGTACACAAAGAGGTCTAACCTAGGCCTTATCCCTAAGTATCCCTCGTAGAGCGCCGCGTAGTTGCTAAGCACTAAGATACTGTTGGGGGAAAGGTTCTGGGGCTGGACCTTATAGTGATTCAAGACGGAGAGGAAGAAGTTGGAGATAGGCAGAGAGACGCCATGTACCAGCTGAGCTTTGAGGTACACCTTTTCTTCGGCTTGAGGATAAGGTGTCACCTCGCCGGCCGGCGCCGCCCGCCAGGCGAGCCCCTCCGTCGAGGGGAGGTAGCCTTCGGCGATCATCTCTTGGATATCACGGTCTGTGATATCCGAGCCGCGCCAGTCGCCCTTGTGCGAATCTGGTTCCTCCTTCAACGGCTCCAGTGCCGCCAGATTAAGGTCACCGCTGGTGGACTCGATAACCGCCGATGCGGGGATGGCTAGCCCCTCTGGAGGCACGATGATGGAGCTCACCGGCTTCGCCGCGGCTTCGCTCGACGCCGCCATGGAAGGAGAAGTGCTGCTGCTGCTGGCCATGGAGTGAGGCTGTGTCGTGGGAATAGTCACTGCAGATGCTGCAATCGGCAGCGAGTAGTAGAACGAGGGGCAAGGGAGGCCAGCCATCTGCGGTGCGAGATGAGGGCAGAGACACAAGGATTTACCCAGGTTCGCCCCCCCAGAGGGTAAAGACCTACTCCTGCTAGATTGTATTATGAAGGTGGTACAATGGGCGAGCTCGGCGGCTAGGCGGCGAGTCGCTTGGGTGTATGATGGAACATATCTCTACACGCCCCGCAGGGAGATTTATATAGGCTCACCTCCCCTAGGGTTTACATATCTCAACCGAATCAGTTAAGGCTTCGGTACTCGTTTAACCTAATCCGACTGGGCCTATCTACTCGACTGGGCCTTCAGCTTCCAGTCGCTTGGATCCACACCGGGCCTTGATCCAGTCGCCGTCTCGCAGGCCCACTCGCCAGTTCCTGGGCCAGTCGGAAATGTCCTGCTGGGTATACCCCGGTAGGCACATCCCCATCAGTAGTCCCCGAGGTCGTCGTCGATTGGGCGTAGGTGGCTGCTGGCAGTCGGAGTATACGGCTTCAGAGTAGATATCCAGTCGAATCGTCGGCGGGCTCCTGTATAAAGGAGAAAACTAGTCATTCTGATCGCAGCTCTTGGCGAGTCGAGTCGGCGAAATACTCAGTCACTGTCGTAGTGATCGGGTCGGCGAGCCGAGTGGATGAAGTTGGACCGTTAAACGTGGTCAAACTAGCCGTTGGGGTAATCCAACGGTAACTTTTGGCGTAATCACCGCGTAGTAACGGCTCCCTGATTTGGCGGGTAACAACCGCTATATAAGGGGAATGGCAGGCGATCAGAGAACCATCTTCTCGCTATTTCCTCTGAGTGCACGAACTTTCGCCTTCCTTCGCATCGCGATCCAGCCGACCCGAAATCCTTTGACCCCCCACAAATCCTTCCGCCATGGCCCTCTCCACCGAGCCTTGGGGCAGATCTAAGTGTACGGGGGCGCAACTGGCGTCCTTCGAGGAGGCCGGGATTCTGCGCGCCAGCTGTTGGCGCATCCCCGCGGCTGGAGAAGTGACTCCGAACCCGCGCGAGGGAGAGTTCATCTGTTTCACTAGCCACCTAGAACGGGGGCTGGGATTCCCTACGTCCCTGTTCTTCCGGCGCTTCTGCGCCTACTACGGGATCCAACCGTCGGATCTAGGTCCGCACAGCATCGAGCAGCTCGCCATCTTCGTGGCGTTCTGCGAGTGCTACCTGGGCTACCGGCCCTACTTCCCTCTATGGAAAGATCTGTTCCACGGACGGATCAACCGCGAGGAAGCGGGCGGCCCAATGCTTGCCGCGGGCGGCCTGACGTTCCAGCTGAAGTCGAAGGCATCGTTCTTTGACTTGATGCTGCCCGCCAAGGCGGTGAGCGACTGGAAGAAATCTTGGTTCTACGTTGCCGAGGCGACCCCGGAGGGCGAGACGGCGATCCCACGATACTCTGCCAACCGGTCCGAACCGCGCCGACTTCAAGTCGGAAAGATCCCAGCGACCAGCGGATGGTCGTGGACGAAATGCTTCAAACCATCCGCGGTCTGAAGAAGAAGGGCCTCCAGACGATCAACTTATACAACTGCTGGCTTGGGCGGCAGCTCGTCCCTCTGGCTCGGCGCGACCACTACATGTACCAATACACGGGCCAGGAGGACTCGACGAAGTCCTGCCTAGCCGAGTGGAAGCTCGAGGACTACACCCCAGCACTGAAGAAGATCACCCAGGCGGTGTACCTGGACGCAAAGGCTGGGGTCGCCCCCTACACCACAAAGCATCCATCCCCAACGGTAAGTCACCTCGCATCATTCGCAGTCGCAGTTTTTGCAGTCGCGGTCATTCTAATTTCATTTTGTGTTCATTGCAGCTATTCCAAGTGGTGGAAGGATGGATCCCGCCTTCAGACGACGAGAACTCGAGCTCGTCCGTCCGGGACATGGGCGAGTCACCTCCCGCCAAGGGCGACACCGAAAGCGACGAGAGCAACGGCGATGACGAATCCGAAGAGGAGGTCGCCCCGTTGGTCCGTAAGACCCACGGGCAGCGTCAGCGTGAGCTTGAGGCGAGTAAAATCCTCGAGCATCATGACGACGATGACGAACTTCCGGAGACCACATCGTGCCGCCAAGCTACTCCGTCGAAGAAGAAGAAGAAGAAGAAGAAGGAGAAGGAGGCGAAGGCCCCTCCGAAGAAGAAGACGAAGCCGATGAGGCCGGCCTCGCCACCGCACTCGGCGAGCAGCTCTGACGCCCCCAGCCCGACCAAGGACGAGGCGCCGCCGACGGCAGCCGCGCTGGACACGGCCACTATCGAGGTGCCACTGGCCTCGATGCCTCCGCCATTCGCCCCAGTCTCTGGGCTAGGGGCCGCTCCGGCTGCGGCGGCTTCACCTCGCAAGGAAGCTCCTGCTGAAGATGTCCCAGAGGCTCCCGTTGCAGCCTCGATGACGAAGAAGCCGTCCGTGTCTTGGGCACGTGACGTCCTGGAAATGGGCCTCAGCCGCCGACTGGGCCCCGAACTGAAGAAGCCGGCCGGCATCCGCACGGGGCTACACTTCATTCCAGTCGCCAAGTGAGTTCGCTCACCTACCCTTGTCTTTCATAGCAGCTTGAATTATCTTGCTCACACGATCGATTTACAGGACCGGAGCAAAGAAGATAGGCCACCCGACCGTGGCTAAGGTGCCCCCCGTCGTCAGCGAAGAGGATCCCTCCCGGAAGAGGAAGGCGGACGAAGTCGTCGTCCCTGGCGATGGTGCCAAGAAGGCCAAGGGTGACGATGTCGTCACGATCTCCGACGACACGGCGGTCGCGCCGAATGAACCCGCAATGGAGGCGGCCGTACCCACGAAGGAGGGTGCTCCCTCACCTGGGGTGACCGAGCCGGCCTCCTTTGGTGCCGGTGCCTCCATCGCCATGTTCCCACGCTTCATGACCAGATCGCCTACAGCGAGTGGGACCTCGCCCTCGATCCGTGCACCTGGGGTCGCCGACGAAGAGGTCGAGCAGCGTCGTGGGCACACGCCGGCTCTCCTCGCATCCGTGGATGCGATACAACTTCACGGCATGCTTGGCGCAACCATCCAGGTATGTCCAGTCCCCGAGGATCAGGCCGGTGAGTTGCAGCGGTCTGATTCTTTTAGTGTATTGTGTTTTATTTTCCGCATCCAGTCCCCGAGTGCGCACTCGCTGAATTTCAGCGGGTGGGCACTTAGGATTTCTTGATTGCCAGTCCCCGCGTGCGCACTCGCTGAATTTCAGCGGGTGGGCACTTAGGATTTCTTGATTACCAGTCCCCGAGTGCACACTCGCTGAATTTCAGCGGGTGGGCACTTAGGATTTTGCTTTGGTTAACTGTTTGAATTGTGTGCAGGGTCTGCAACGTGAGTCGGCTGACCAATTGGCAGCGAAACACCGCGCGGAGAAGGAACTAGCCATCGTCCAAGAGGCGAATAAGGGGCTTCAGGAAGTTGCCGCGAAGGCAGAGGAGGCTCGCCAGGGACTTGTCCCCACGGGTGAGTTGGTGGCAGCGCAATCGGCGTTGAGCTCGGCTAAGAAGCGGATCGCCGATCTCGAGCGCGAGCTGAGGGAGGCGAAGGAGGAAGCGAGCTCGGCGGATGGGCGAGCCAAGGCCGCCGTTACGGCCGCCGTAGAGGAACGTAAAGTGTCCGACGCCCTTGTTGCTGGGCTTCAGGACGACTATACTTCGCTTCAACGCTTCATCACGGATCTCTCCCGCCCCTTGATTGGTGAGTGTATCTGCCCCTTCATGTGCCTTTTTGTGATATCCGACGTACTCACTGTTATCTTCTATTCGCAGGTCGCATCCTTGATAGCGCGGAAGAGGCGAGCTCGTTCGACGCGCGGCAATGTGTGGCCACGCTCGTCGACTCGGCGACACTGTCGGCGACATGCATCCGAGCCTACCTCCAGGAGATATCGCCCATGGAAGTAATTCCTAGCGACCTCATCGAGGTGTGGAAGTACTTGGAGAAGGCGCCCTCGGTCGTTGAGTTCATGATGCGATCGGCGTTCCGGCGCGGAGCGGCGACGACGCTTAGCCTTGGGCTTGCTCACTTCCCGGAGGACTTCGACCTCGACGACGTGACGAGTGGCTACCCGTCGTCGACTGGCGCGGTGGAGCTCTCCGAGGTTCTCAAGTTGACGGACCACGCCGCGATGTACTCCGAGCGTGTCTGGGCAATGGGCGACCTCCTTCCGTACCAAGAGACGATCGTCGCACCCAACGACCCCGAGCCGCAGCACCGGGACTTCAAGGTCGAGCAGCCCTTCCGCGCGGCGATGGCGGGTGAGCTGACGACGTACCCATCAAACCCGTACACGCCGTTCATCCGCAATCGCAAGGGTGCTGGCGAGTCGTCGTCGAAGCCTGCGGAATAGAATAGTTTGCCCTGGGGCGTTAGTAGCAGATCTGCCGTTTGGGCATATTTTGTATTCTGAGAAGATTGCAGCATGCTATTAATGTGATATCGCGTTTGTTTTGTGACTTGTCATGTGTATTCCGATTGAGGTTTGAACGAGTCCCGAGCGCGTCCACCCTTTTGTGGGGTTTACCTCGTGTGTGATGTGTTTGTGGTTTTTGAATGTTTTGTTATTGTGGTCGACTCGCCCGGACTCGAAGAGCCAGTCGCAAGGCGACTCCCTTGAGCGCTCTGTACTTCACCGTTTTCCCTTGCGCGAACGAGGTCGGGTGGCCGAGTCCCCGAGCGTGGTACTTGGTTGTTCTAGGCGCGACTCAAGGGTGGGTGAGGACTTGGCGCGTTAGTTGGAGCGCATCACTCCTGCCTAGCCCGTTGGGTCAGTCGCGTGGCGAGTCCTGGGCATGCTCTCATACTTGGCGTTTTCCCGAGCCGCTCGCGCTGACCTGGTCGTCAGTCCCCGAGCGTGGTACTTCGCTGTTCGAGTCGCTATGTCGAGGATGCGGAGGATCATGGTCGCTGTAAGAAGCGAAGGCAGTTGTCTTGGCTCGTAGAGCCAGTCGGGCTGGGCGACTCCAATGGGGCTTCGGGTAGGCGTTTTTCGTGGACGATGCAAGACCTGAGGTGACCCAGTGCTCTTGCACCGCACTACTTAGCCGTGCCAATCGCTGTACCAGAGGTTGACTTCTGCGGTTAGCTTGACGCTGTTAATACGAGTGCGAGTGGCACAAGACACGGAGAGTAGGCGCAATTTGCGGTAACCAATTCCTTTTATTTCATAGCGACTGGAGAGTACATATGTGGGGTTCTAGGTGTAGAACTTCCGTAGGAGGTTTACATTCCATGGTCGCTTGACGTCGAGTTCACCGTCCCCGCGGACGTCGATGAGGTAGTAGGCGTCGTTGCCGAGTACTCGCCCGATGGCGAATGGTCCCTCCCACGGAGGGGAAAGCTTGTGCATGCCCTTCTTGTCCTGGATGAGGCGCAACACCAGGTCGCCTTCTTGGAAGGTGCGAGTTTTCACCCGCCGGCTGTGGTAGCGGCGGAGTCCCTGCTGGTAGATGGCGGTGCGTGACCGAGCGAGGTCACGTGCCTCGTCGAGTTGATCGACTCCATCCTGGCGGGCGAGTTCGTTTGCAGTCTCCGTGTAGTGGACGACCCGCGGCGAGTCGTGCTCGAGGTTGGTGGGCATGACTGCCTCGGCGCCGTACACCATGAAGAAGGGGGTGAATCCTGTCGACCTGTTGACCGAGGTGCGGATCCCCCAGATGACGGAGGGTAGCTCCTCGACCCAGCACCCGGCGGTGCGCTCGAGTGGTACTTGGAGTCGCGGCTTCAGGCCGTGGAGGATGCTTTGATTGGCCCGTTCCGCCTGGCCGTTGGATTCCGGGTGGGCGACTGACGCGAGGTCGAGCCGGATGTGGTGTTCTTCGCAGAATTCGGCCATGGCTCCTTTGGCGAAGTTGGTGCCGTTGTCCGTGATGATGCTGTTTGGGAATCCGTAGCGATATATGAGCTCGCGTAGGAATTTAGTGGTGGTCTTCCCGTCGCATTTCCGGACTGGCTTGGCCTCCACCCACTTTGTGAATTTGTCGACCGTGACCAGGAGGTGGGTGTAGCCGGAGGGAGCCTTTTTGAAGGGGCCTACCATGTCCATGCCCCACACGGCAAATGGCCAGGTGATGGGGATTGTCTTGAGCGCTGAGCTCGGCACGTGCGTCTGGTTGGCGTACTTCTGGCACCCGGCGCACCGCTGGACAATGTCGACGGCATCAGCGTGTGCGGTGGGCTAGTAAAAGCCATGCCGCATAGCCTTGGCGACCAGAGAGCGGGCGCCGGCGTGGTGGCCGCAGTCGCCGGAGTGGATGTCGTGGAGGATCTTGCGTCCTTCGGCGGGTTGGACGCAGCGTTGGAACACGCCGGTGACGCTGCGCTTGTGGAGCTCGCCGTCGATGATGGTGTAGGACTTGTATCAGCGTGCGATCATCCGAGCGTCTGTCTCGTCTGCCGGCAAGGTGCCAGCCTCCAGGTAGGCGACGTAGGGCTTGGTCCAGTTGTCTGGCTCGGCGACGAGTGCGACCAGGGCTGCCTCCGGTTGTAACGGGACTCCGATGTCGATCTCATTCGGGGGAGAGACTGATGGCTTGGTGATCGTGTCGAGGAAGACGCCGGCGGGTGGTGCGAGTCGGGCCGACCCAATGCGAGAGAGTGCGTCGGCCTCCTCGTTCTTCCGCCTATCGATCCATTCGACGGAGTAGCCTGCGAAGTGTCCGCCCAGCTTGTCCACTGCTTGGCGGTATGCCGCCATGGTGGGGGAGACGGTGTCGCAGGTGCCAGCGACTTGCCCAGCGACGAGGTCGGAGTCGCCGTAGCAGCGTAGGCGGTTGACGTTCATCTCCCTGGCAGATCGCATGCCGTGGAGTAAGGCCTCGTACTCGGCCATGTTGTTGGTGCAGGGGGTGAAGTCAAGGCAGAGGACGTAGTGGAGCTTGTCTCCCTTCGGTGAAGTTAGCACGATCCCTGCTCCTGCGCCGTCCGCGTTCTTGGAGCCGTCGAAGTGCAGGCTCCAGTAATGGAGGTATGGCAGCTTCTCTCGCTCCTGGGCCTCTTCCCAGTCAGCGATGAAGTCCGCTAGGGCCTGCAACTTGATCGCCTTCCGTGGCTCGTATTTGATGTTGTGGACACCGATCTCGACGGCCCACTTGGCGACCCGCCCGGTCGCCTCGCGGTTGCGGATGATGTCCTGCAACGGTGCTGAGGAGACGACCGTGATCGGGTGCTCCTGGAAGTAGTGCGGCAGGCGCCGCTGTGCTCTTAAGACCGCGTATACCAGTTTCTGGTACTGCGGGTATCGCTGGCGCGACTCGGTGAGGACCTCGCTGATGTAGTACACCGGTCGCTGTACTGGGCGCTCCTTTCCTTCCTCCGGCCGTTCGACGACCATGACAGCGCTGACGACGCTCTTGGAGGCCGCGACGTAGACCAGCATGGGTTCTTTGTCGGCGGGGGCGACGAGTATTGGTGTGGCGAGTAGCACCTTCTTGAGGTCGCGGAGCGCGTCGTCCTCCTCCTTGTCCCACTGGAAGGTGGGGTTCTTGCGCATCAGGCGGTATAGGGGCATCGCCTTTTCGCCCAGGCGGGGGATGAAGCGACTGAGAGCCGATACTCGCCCGGCCAGCTTTTGGACGTCGCGCAGGCACTCAGGTTTGCTGAGTCGAGCGATCGTGTCGATTTTGGTGGGGTTCGCCTCGATCCCGCGCTTGGAGACGACGTAGCCCAGTAGTTGCCCTGCTGGTACACCGAAGGTGCATTTGCCTGGGTTTAGCTTTATCTTGTATTTTCGCAGGTTGGCGAATGTTTCCGCCAGGTCGGCGAGTAGGTCGCTCTGGCAAGCGGACTTCACTACCACGTCGTCGATGTAGACGTGGATATTGCGGCCAATTTGGCTCGCAAGGCATTCCTGCATGCACCGCTGGTAGGTCGCCCCAGCGTTCTTGAGGCCGAAGGTCACGGCGGTGTAGCAGAAAGCTCCGAATGGCGTGATGAACGCCTTCTTCTCCTCGTCCTCGACAGCCATTTTGATCTGGTTGTATCCAGAGTAGGCGTCGAGGAAACATAGCTATTCCGAGCCCGCGGTGGAGTCGATTATTTGGTCGATCCGCGGGAGGACGAAGTGCTCCTTTGGGCAGGCGTTGTTCAAGTTTGTGTAGTCGATACACATCCTCCAGGTCCCGTTCTTTTTCTCGACCAGGACTGGGTTTGCCAGCCACTTGGAGTACTTGATTGGCCGGATGAAGCCTTCAGCGAGTAGACGCTGCACCTCCTCGGCGATGGCTCGGCGGCGCTCTTCATTGAAGGGCCGCAGCGACTGTTTGACAGGTCGCACTTTGGGGTCGGCGTTTAGTTTGTGCTCAGCGAGCTCCCTAGGGACACCAGGCATGTCAGATGGCTTCCATGCGAAGATGTCCTTGTTCTCACGGAGGAACTCGATGAGCACGCCTTCCTAGGCTGGGCTCATGCCTGTCCCGATCGTCACCGTTTGGCTGGAGTCTCCTGGGACCAGCTCGACGGTGCGGGTGTGCGTCGTTGCCTCGAAGGTTGAGGTGTTTGCGCCCTCTGAATTGGGCTTCTTGAGTATGGTGGGGTCGTCGTTGTTGACCCCGCTCGCGTACTTGGCGAGCTCGTCGGCGTGGTTGGTTTCTGCCGCGATGACGGCATCGGCGAGTTCTGCTCCTTTGGCCTCGCACTCGGCAGCCATGTCTGGGTCGCCGTTGATGGTGATGACGCCGCACGGCCCAGGGAGCTTCATCGCGTTGTACGCGTAGTGTGGCGCTGCCATGAACTTGGCGAACGCCTAGCGCCCCAGGACGCAGTGGTAGGGGCTATCGAAGGGCAGCAGCTCGAAGACGATCCGCTCAGTGCGGAAGTTTGCTGGTGTGCCGAAGGTGACTGGCAGATTGACCTTGCCGATCGGGTACGCCTTCCGACCGGGGACGATGCCGTGGAACGTGGTGTGGGTTGTCTCGATCATCGACTGCGGGAGCTGCAGCCGCCTGAAGGTGTCCAGGTACAGGATGTTGATGGAGCTGCCGCCGTCCATCAATGTCTTGGGGAGCCAGTAGTCGCCCACCTTTGGCTTGACCACCAGGGCGACTCGGCCTGGGTACTCGATGCGCGGCGAGTGGTCCTGGCGGCTCCAGGTGATGGGCTGCTCCGACCAGTTGAGGAACTGGGGAACGTCCACCTGGGCCACCGCGTTGACGGCGACGGCGCGGGTGATGACCTTCTCCTCGCGCTTCGTGTTGAAGCCCGTGAAGGTATGGAGCGAGCCGGCCACGTTGCCAAACTTTTCGCCGTTTGGCGGGTTGTTGTCGGGGTCCTCCCTTGCTCGCCGTGCCTTCTCAATCTCCCTGAGGGTGTGGCAGTCGGTAGTCGTGTGTGTTGCGGGTTTGCCTTCCCTGCTATGAAACGCACAAGGTTGGTTAAGGAGGGCCGCAGGGTCGAACCTTGGCTTGGCCTTGTAGTTGCCGCCGTCGCGGCGTTGTCCTCCGTCGCGACGGAAGCTTTTGGGCTCGCGTTGTGTGTGCCCGGCGTTTGCGACGAAGTCGACTCGCCCGTCATTGCGGCGCTTGCCGGTGAGGCGAGTGTTGCTGTAGCGTAGGTCGGACCATCGTCCGCTGTCGTTGCCGCTCGTGCAACGTTGACCTCCCGACTCGTCGTCGGTTTCCTGGTTTGGATCTTCCTCCGCGTACCGTTTGGCGATCTCGAGGAGGTCCGGTATGTTGTCGAGTGTGCGAGAGTGTCGCTTGAGCTTGGCGACCAAAGGCTCGTAGAGGCACGAGGTTTTGAAGAAATGGATCGCGGTGTCCGGGTGGATGCCGACCGTGTTGTACCAGAGTTCTTGCCACCGCTGGACCCAGTTGCGGGTCGACTCGCGGGGTCCCTGGACGCATCGCTCCAGGTCCTCGATGGTGGTGGCACGGGTGTAGGAGCACTCGAAGTGCCTGACGAAGGCATCGCGCATCTCCTCCCAGGAGTCGATACTATCCTGGGGGAGGGTGTTGATCCACTGCCTGCACGTCCCCTCCATCATCAGGGGGAGGTAACGGGCGGCTAGCAGGTCGGTGTGGCCTGCGATCCCCATTGCCATGAGGTATGTATCGAGCCAGACGGCGGGGTCGTACGAGGGGTCGTACTTTTCTATCTCTTTTGGCGCCTTGAAGTTCGGCGGGTACTTCTTGAAGGGTTTCGCAGCATAGTAAATCAAAATTTTCTACGGAAGCGAACAGAGGGAAAGCCAAGATCTAATCTAGGAGATGCAAACAACGAGAGAGATTGGATTAGATCTTCATACCCTTGAAGATTCGCACAGCGGAACGTTCGTCGGAACGTGGGTGATGTAGTCGTACTCGCTTCTCCTCCTCGCGATCCGATCCGATCTAGCACCACAAGTGGCGGTGCCTCCGTGAGATGCACACGTGCAGCACCTCGACGTCTCCTCCTTCCTTGGACCAGCAAGTATGGTGGAGAGATGGATTGGATCTACAACACGACGGCGTGGTGTATATGGTGGAGAATTTCTGCAGCAGGGCTTCGCCTACAAACAGTCGGGAGGGAGAGAGGAGGGCAGCAGGGCAACTAGGGTTTGGAGGAAGGTGTAGGTTGGGGGGAGGGGGCGCACCAGCCCTCTATATATAGAGGGGGGGTGCGGCCAGCCCTTGCCCATCCTCCAAGCCTATCTCTAGTTTAAACGATTTAAACTTATCCCTTATCTAGAAACCCTATCTCTAGTTTAAACGAGTTTAAACTTATCTAGGATCGGCTGGGCCCTATGGGGCCTTGTGCCCCTGGCCCAATGCGGCCAGGACACTCCCTCATAGGCCCATTCCCCCTCCCGGAAGGTGGGACCACGTTGGCCCCCTTCCGGAAGGTTCTAGAAGCTTCCGGTACAATACCGATTAATCCGGAACAATTCCGAACTCCAAAAACCGCACTGCCTTATATGAATCTTATTCTCCGGACCATTCCGGAACCTCTCGTGATGTCCCGGATCCCATCCGAGACTCCGAACAAAAAATTCATAAACCAATTATCCAATCTATCCTAGCGTCGAGACACGTTAAGTGTGTGACCCTGCGGGTTCGAGAATATGCAGACATGATCTTCTATCAATAATCAACAGCGGGGTCTGGGCACCCATATTGACTCCCACACATTCATCGATGATCATATCGTATGAACCACGATGCCAGGATTCAATCAATCCCATATATATATTCCCTTCGTCTCGCGATATTTTACTTGCCCGAGATTCGATCGTCGGTATCGTCATACCTAGTTCAATCTCGTTCACAGCAAGTACTTTACTCGTTCCGTAATCCGATATCACTTTGTGATTAACTCCTTAACCACATGCTTGCAAGCGGCGTTGATATCGATTACCGGGTGGGCCCGAAGTATATCTCTCCAACTTGGGAGGGACAAATCCCATCTCGATACATACAACCCAACAGATACTTTCCGATCACCTGAGAGACACCTTTATGATCACCCTCTCATAGGATGACGTTTGATGACCTCAAAGCTTTCTTCCGATACCAGGGAGTTGCATTATCTCATGGTCTAAGGAATACAATATTTGACATAGGAAAAGCTTCGCAAAGATGAACACAATGACACGATCTAATTGCTTCGCTTAGTTTGGGTCTGTCCATCATATCATTCTCTCAATGATATGATCTCATTATCAATTGACAACTCATGTCTATGGTTAGGAAACCTTAACCATCAATGATCAATGAGCTAGTCCATAGAGGCGTACTAGGGACACGGTGTTGTTCACAAACCACACAAGTATTAATGTTTCCGCTTAATACAATTCTAGCATGGAATATAAACTTTATCATGAACAAGAATTATAATAATAACATCTTTATTATTGCCTCTAGGGCATAATTCCAACAGTCTCCCACTTGCACTAGAGTCAATAATCTAGTTTACATTTGGCAACAATCTTACACCCATGGCACTGAGGTGCTGATCATGTTTTACACGTGGAAGAGGTTTAGTCAATGGATCTGCGACATTCAGATCTGTATGTACTTTGCTGATCTTCAGATCTCCATCTGCTATATAATCTCGGATTATATGAAACTTGCGGTTGATATGCTTGGTCTTTGGATGATATCTTGGTTCCTTAGCGAGTGCTATGGCGCCAGTGTTGTCACACAATATCTCCAGTGGGTCCAATGCACTTGGAACCACGCCAAGCTCAGTGATGAAGTTTCTGATCCAAACTCCTTCACTTGACGCTTCTGCAGCAGCCATGTATTCCGCTTCTACTGTAGATCCTGCGACCACGCTTTGCTTGCAGCTTCTCCAGCTCACAGCTCCTCCATTCAAAATATACACGTATTCTGTCTGAGATTTAGCATCATCCTTGTCGGTGTCGAAACTAGCATCGATGTAACCTTTTACGACGAGCTGTTCATCACCCCCATAGACTAAGAACATTTCTTTAGTCCTATTTAGGTACCTTAGGATGTTCTTCACGGCTGTCCAGTGTTCCACTCCTGGATCACTTTGATATCTGCTCGTCAAACTAAGAGCATTGGACACATCCGGTCTAGTACACAGCATGGCATACATGATGGAACCTATGGCCGAGGCATAAGGCACTTTGCTCATAGCTTCCCTATCATTTACCGTAGCTGGACACTGATCCTTGCTCAATATCTTACCTGACAACATAGGCACTGAACCTTTCAATGCCTTATCCATTCTGAACCTTTTCAGAACTTTGTCTAGGTATGTACTCTGGTTTAAAGCTATCAGGCGTCTTTGTCTATCTCTATAGATTTTGATGCCCAATATATAAGCAGCTTCACCTAGGTCTTTCATTGAAAAACACTTGTTCAAATAACTCTTCACATCGTTAAGCATGTTGATGTCATTTCCAATGATCAATATGTCATCCACATATAGTACCAGAAACGTCACCGAGCTCCCACTCACTTTCTTGTAGATGCAAGCTTCGTAGCAATTTGGAACAAATCCAAAGCTCTTGATCACTTGATCAAAACGAAGGTTCCAACTCCGAGACGCTTGCTTCAGTCCATAAATGGAACGCTGAAGTTTGCATACTTTATCAGCATCCTTAGGATCGACAAAACCTTCGGGTTGCATCATATACAACTCTTCATCAATGTTGCCATTGAGGAAAGCAGTCTTGACATCCATTTGCCATATTTCATAATCATGAAACGCAGCAATTGCTAATAAAATCTGAATGGACTTAAACATCGCTACGGGAGAGAAAGTCTCATCGTAGTCAACACCTTGAACTTGTCAAAAACCTTTCGCAACAAGCCGTGCTTTATAGACGGTAACATTACCATCTGCGTCTGTTTTCTTCTTGAAGATCCATTTGCACTCAACGGCCTTTCGGTCGCTAGGAGGGTCCACCAAAGTCCATACTTGGTTTTCGCTCATGGATCCCAATTCGGATTTCATGGCTTCTAGCCATTTCTCAGAGTCTGGGCTCATCATCGCTTCCTCATAGTTCGTAGGTTCACTGTCTTCTACTAACAAGACAGTCAAGACAGGGTTGCCGTATCACTCAGGAGGGGCACGCGACCTTGTCGACCTGCGACGTTCAGTAGCAGCATCGTCCGAAGCTTCACGATCCTTGTCATTAGCTTCCTCTATTGTTGGTGCAGGCGGCACTGGAACAATTTCAGGTGCTGCGCTACTCTCCAATTCAAGAGAAGGTTCAATAACCTCGTCTAGCTCTACTTTCCTCCCACTCACTTCTTTCGAGAGAAACTCCTTCTCAAGAAAGGAACCGTTCTTTGCGACAAACACTTTGCCTTCGGTTCTGTGATAGAAGGTATACCCAATAGTTTCCTTAGGGTATCCTATGAAGACGCATTTCTCCGCTTTGGGTTCGAGCTTGTCCGGCATCAACTTCTTGACGTAAGCTTCGCATCCCCAAACTTTAAGAAACGACAACTTAGGTTTAGCACCAAACCATAGTTCATATGGTGTCGTCTCAACGGATTTAGATGGAGCCCTATTTAAAGTGAATGCAGCGGTTTCTAATGCATAACCCCAAAATGATAACGGCAAATCAGTAAGAGACATCATCGATCGGACCATATCTAATAGGGTTCGATTCCGGCGTTCAGACACACCATTGCGCTGTGGTGTTCCGGGTGGCGTGAGTTGTGAAACGATTCCACTTGCTTTGAGATGCGTGAGAAAATCATAACTCAAATATTCGCCCCCACGATCGGATCGTAGAAACTTAATCTTTCTGTTACGATGGTTCTCCACTTCATTCTGAAATTCTATGAACTTTTCAAACGTTTCAGATTTATGTTTCATTAAATAGATATACCCATATCTACTTAAGTCATCGGTAAAAGTGAGAAAATAGCGATATCCACCGCGCGTCGAAACACTCATCGGTTCGCATACATCGGTATGTATGATTTCCAACAAGTCTGTTGCTCGCTCCATCATACCGGAGAACGGGGTTTTGATCATCTTGCCCATGAAGCATGGTTCGCATGTGTCAAATGATTCAAAATCAAGAGACTCCAAAAGTCCATCAGAATGGAGTTTCTTCATGCGCTTTACACCAATATGACCTAGACGACAGTGCCACAAATAAGTAGTATTATCACTATCTACTTTGCATCTCTTAGCCTCAATGTTATGGATGTGTGTTTCATCCCTTTCGAGATTTAGAAGAAATAAACCACTCACAAGAGGTGCATGACCATAAAAGATGTTACTCATATAAATAGAACAACCATTATTCTCCGATTTAAATGAATAACCGTCTTGCAATAAACACGATCCAGAAATAATGTTCATGCTCAACGCAGGCACATAATAACATTTATTAAGGTTTAAAACTAATCCCGAAGGTAAAACTAAGGAGAGCGTGCCGACGGCCATCACATCAACTCTTGATCCGTTGCCAACGCGCATCGTCACCTCATCCCTTGCAAGCCGCCGTCTATTCCGCAGCTCCTGTTTCGAGTTACAAATATTAGCAACTGAACCGGTATCAAATACCCAGGCACTACAACGAGGGCTAGTAAGGAAAACATCAATAACATGTATATCAAATATACCTTTGATGGTGCCAGCCTTCTTGTCCGCTAAGTACTTCGGACAGTTGCGCTTCCAGTGACCCTTGTCCTTGCAATAGAAGCACTCAGTGTCCGGCTTAGGACCAGACTTGAGCTTCTTCTCAGCAGGGGCAACGCGCTTGCCGCCGCCTTTCTTGAAGGGCTTCTTTGCACCTTTACCTTTCTTGAAGGAGGGCTTGTTGACCATCAACACATGATTATCCTTCTTGATGTCCACCTCCGCAGCCTTCAGCTTTGCGAAGAGCTCGGTGATCGTATCAGTGGAACCAATCTGATTATGAGTCACTACAAAACTTTTGTAGCTGGGAGGGAGTGATTGCTGAACCCTGTCAATCTTGAGCTCCTCTGGAATCTTGCAGTCCAGTTGCTCAAGGCGTTGAGTGTAGCCTGACATCTTAATGGCGTGCTCACTAACGGAACTCCCTTCCTCCATCTTGCAGTTAAAGAACTTCTCAGAGATCTCATATCTCTCAGAACGGGCCTGAGTCTGAAACATGGTTTTAAGCTCCTCGAGAATCTCAAAGGGCCCGGGATAGTTTTCAAAACGATTTTGAAGTTCCGGTTCCATAGCAAACAACATGGTGCTCTTAATCACACCATAATCATCTTTGCGCGACTGATAGACAGCTTTCTCATCAGCCGGCGCAGTTGCGGCAAGGGGGTTACCTAACGCTTTCTCAAGGACATAGTCCTTTTGTCCGCCAGACAGAATGATTCTTAGATTGCGGAACTAGTTGGTGAAGTTAGACCCATTGTTTCTAAGCTTTTCTTTCTCAGCAAAAACGTTGAAGTTGAAGTTGGACTTGGCCATGTGATCTACAGTATTTGCAAGTACAATTTAGACTATGTTCATGATAAATAGTTCAACTTAATCAAATTACTAGATGAACTCCCACTGAATTCAACATCCCTCGAGTTGTTTAGTGAACACGATCCAAATTCACCACACCTAATCCGATCATCACGAGAAGAGATGTGGTTTCAATGGTGGACAACAAAGTGTCGATCATATCATTCATATGACTCATGCTTAACCTTTCGGTTCTTGTGTTCCGAGGCCATGTCTGTACATGCTAGGCTCGTCAAGTTAGACCCAAGTATTTCCGCGTGTGCAAAACTGGCTTGCACCCGTTGTATGTGAGCGTAGAGTCTATAGCACCCGATCATCACGTGATGCTTGGACACGACGAACTTTCGCAACGGTGCATACTTGGGGAGAACACAGTTTTTATCTTGATCTTTAAGTGAGGAATCATCTTATAATGCTACCGTCGCGATCTAAGCATAATAAGATACATAAAAGGATAAACATCACATGCATATAACTTTATGTGACATGGTATAGCCAATCTTCGCGCAATGATCTCCATATTGTGCGTTCCGGCATGATCTCCATCACTCCACCATGATTGCCTCCACCACGAATAGCAACTACAACTATTGCTAACTACTTAGCGATAAAGTAAAGCTATTACATGGCGTATAAGAAGTTGACTCGCAGGTCATACACAATTATAAAGACAACCATATGGCTCCTTCCGGTTGTGTACTCATCGACATGCAAGTCGTGAAACATTACAAAACATGATCATCGCATACAATATACACATCACATCTTGGGCCATACCATATCATAGAAAACACTCCCTGCAAAAACAAGTTAGACGCCTCTACTTTGTTGTTGCATGTTTTACGTGGCTTATGGGAGTAGATGCTAAGAACGATTCTTACCTACGGAAAGCCACAACGGTGATATTATGGTTGCCAAACACCAGTGTTAATCCCATGACAACTATAGTGAGAGAAACTGACATCCACCAGCCGCATGTGTGGTACAAGCCACACGTCAAGTGCGGACCGGTCTCGCGAGCGACGTCGCGTAAGGTTGGCCTGGACCGCTTCAATCTCACTATCCCGCGTCATAAGAAGAACACAAACAAGAGGCTTGCAACAGAAAACATCAACGCCCGCAACAACCATGTTGCGTTCTACTCGTGAAACACATCTACGCATAGATCTAGCTCTGATACCACTGAAGGGTTTCGCAGCATAGTAAATCAAAATTTTCTACGGAAGCGAACAGAGGGAAAGCCAAGATCTAATATAGGAGATGCAAACAACGAGAGAGATTGGATTAGATCTTCATACCCTTGAAGATTCGCACAGCGGAACGTTCGTCGGAACGTGGGTGATGTAGTCGTACTCGCTTCTCCTCCTCGCGATCCGATCCGATCTAGCACCACAAGTGGCGGTGCCTCCGTGAGATGCACACGTGCAGCACCTCGACGTCTCCTCCTTCCTTGGACCAGCAAGTATGGTGGAGAGATGGATTGGATCTACAACACGACGGCATGGTGTATATGGTGGAGAATTTCTGCAGCAGGGCTTCGCCTACAAACAGTCGGGAGGGAGAGAGGAGGGCAGCAGGGCAACTAGGGTTTGGAGGAAGGTGTAGGTTGGGGGGAGGGGCGCACCAGCCCTCTATATATAGAGGGGGGGTGCGTCCAGCCCTTGCCCATCCTCCAAGCCTATCTCTAGTTTAAACGATTTAAACTTATCCCTTATCTAGAAACCCTATCTCTAGTTTAAACGAGTTTAAACTTATCTAGGATCGGCTGGGCCCTATGGGGCCTTGTGCCCCTGGCCCAATGCGGCCAGGACACTCCCTCATAGGCCCATTCCCCCTCCCGGAAGGTGGGACCACGTTGGCCCCCTTCCGGAAGGTTCTAGAAGCTTCCGGTACAATACCGATTAATCCGGAACAATTCCGAACTCCAAAAACTGCACTGCCTTATATGAATCTTATTCTCCGGACCATTCCGGAACCTCTCGTGATGTCCCGGATCCCATCCGAGACTCCGAACAAAAAATTCATAAACCAATTATCCAATCTATCCTAGCGCCGAGACACGTTAAGTGTGTGACCCTGCGGGTTCGAGAATATGCAGACATGATCTTCTATCAATAATCAACAGCGGTGTCTGGGCACCCATATTGACTCCCACACATTCATCGATGATCATATCGGATGAACCACGATGCCAGGATTCAATCAATCCCATATATATATTCCCTTCGTCTCGCGATATTTTACTTGCCCGAGATTCGATCGTCGGTATCGTCATACCTAGTTCAATCTCGTTCACAGCAAGTACTTTACTCGTTCCGTAATCCGATATCACTTTGTGATTAACTCCTTAACCACATGCTTGCAAGCGGTGTTGATATCGATTACCGAGTGGGCCCGAAGTATATCTCTCCGACTTGGGAGGGACAAATCCCATCTCGATACATACAACCCAACAGATACTTTCCGATCACCTGAGAGACACCTTTATGATCACCCTCTCATAGGATGACGTTTGATGACCTCAAAGCTTTCTTCCGATACCAGGGAGTTGCATTATCTCATGGTCTAAGGAATACAATATTTGACATAGGAAAAGCTTCGCAAAGATGAACACAATGACACGATCTAATTGCTTCGCTTAGTTTGGGTCTGTCCATCATATCATTCTCTCAATGATATGATCTCATTATCAATTGACAACTCATGTCTATGGTTAGGAAACCTTAACCATCAATGATCAATGAGCTAGTCCATAGAGGCGTACTAGGGACACGGTGTTGTTCACAAACCACACAAGTATTAATGTTTCCGCTTAATACAATTCTAGCATGGAATATAAACTTTATCATGAACAAGAATTATAATAATAACATCTTTATTATTGCCTCTAGGGCATAATTCCAACACTTCTCGCCTCGGATCATCGGTCCGAAGCACTTGGGGCCGAGTCGACTGAGCGACCCCATTGGCTCGCCTTCGCGGCGATTGGTTAGGGTGTGTCACAGGTCGTCGGGCTGGCGTGCGCGCCAGCTCTGGTTGTTGATGATGTGGGTGCGGGCGTCGATGGGTTGACCGTTGGCGGCGACGAAGTTGGTCGCTGGCATGGGGTCGTTGGTAGAGAGTGTCGCGTTCGCGGGTCGATGTTGGAGCTGCAGTGGCTCTGGTGGCAGGCAGTTGAGGGTGTTTGCCGCCATTGGGCGGCCGCTCGAGGCCGCTCTGCTTCCCGAAGAACGCGAGTACACTCGACCCTGCGAGTCGGCGCCTGCGTTTTGCTGCTCGACGACCTTTGCGAGCAAGGCCCTGACGTACTGGATCTGTAGGGCGCCGTCGCCAGTGGCCGTGATGTTGTCGGCTGCTGCTCGGCCCGCCATGAGGTTGTCCATCAGGGTGGAGAACAGTGGGAGGCCGTTCGCGTCCCGCTCCCGTGAGGAGACTACTATCCGCGGCTGATCACTGGGGGGTGTGCGGTTGGGTGGAGGTGGGGCGCCCATCGCCGTCGACCCTGGCGGGGGCCGGGCGCTTCCTCCTGGTGGCACGTTCTCGCAGATCGCACGCTCGGCCACGCGGGCTGGGTCGTTTTCGTCGTCGAAGTTCAGGGCGCGCCCCTGGACGGTGGGGTTCAGGCGCGACCTGATTCGCTGCTGGTGGTAGCGTGATAGCTCCTGCGCTGTCACCTGCTCGAGGCAAAAAAATTCGCGCTCGGCTTGCTCCTTGCGCACTGCCTCCGCCAGCTTCAGGCGGAGTTCCTCGACCTCCGTTGCCGTGGCGTTAGGAGGGATCGGGGTGGAGAAGGGGTCCTCCGGCAGTTCGGTGCCGGTCGCCATGTAGGTCGTGGCATGGCGACCGGTCCCGTCGCGGAGGTCGCCGGAATTTTCCGACCCAGAGTCGAAGTCGAAGATCCCAAGGATGGAAGGGTCCTCGAAGTCTCCCATGTTGGAGACCTGGGTGATGGAGCCCGCGGGTGAAGCCGCGGTGATGGATCCGGCGAATGGCGCCGGGGTCGCCGAGTCGGCGTCGTCGTTGAGGGCCGCGTCTTCTGCGGCCGCTGAGTTTTCGGCCACGTTGCTGTGGGCCGAGTTGTACTCGGAGGCGAGGCGATGGATCGTGCGGATCTGGCTCTCGGAGAGCCGATCGCGTGGCGGTGACTCACGGATGCGAGCCGAGTCCTCCGAGACGATGACGTCGGTGAGGCCGACGAAGAGGCTGATCGTGCCGACCGGCAGGATCACGCTGTGCGTGACGGGTTGCGCCGCTGGGACGTAGCTGCTCGGCAAGATTTGGAGCATCTCGCCGATCGCTATCATGCGACCGGTGGCGACCGTCTCATTGATGGGCAGATTGGATCTCGCCGCAGAACACCGGCCAGACCGGCCAGGCCCCACGGTGGGCGCCACTGTCGTGGGAATGGTCTCGGCAGATGCTGCAATCGGCAGCGAGTAGTAGAACGAGGGGCAAGGGCGGCCAGCCATCTGCGGTGCGAGATGAGGGCGGAGACACAAGGATTTACCCAGGTTCGGCCCCCCGGAGGGTAAAGACCTACTCCTGCTAGATTGTATTATGAAGGTGGTACAATGGGCGAGCTCGGCGGCTAGGCGGCGAGTCGCTTGGGTGTATGATGGAACGTATCTCTACACGCCCCGCAGGGAGGTTTATATAGGCTCACCTCCCCTAGGGTTTACATATCTCAACTGAATCAGTTAAGGCTTCGGTACTCGTTTAACCTAATCCGACTGGGCCTATCTACTCGCCTAGGCCTTCAGCTTCCAGTCGCTTAGATCCACACCGGGCCTTGATCCAGTTGTCGTCTCACAGGCCCACTCGCCAGTTCCTGGGCCAGTCAGAAACGTCCTGCTGGGTATACCCCGGTAGGCACATCCCCATCAGGCTGGGCGCGACTGGTGCAGATTGGAAGCTAGGGTTTTTTCGCGAGTCAGGCGCGGAGAGCTCGAAGGGGCGTGCGCTGGAGGAAGAAGATGACGCGAGGGGAATGATGTAAAAAGTGGAAAATTCCACCGCGGTTACTATTTATCATCTCCAGCGTCAAGATTCGTCCAGCTTAATCAGACGGTTGCCGCGTAGACAACGTGTTCGCGAACGTGCGCGGAAATTTCGCCACGTCTCCGACCGTCGCCGCCAACAGTTCGTATTGCTCGCGCGGGAAAATCGGACATGATTACGTTCTCTGCATGTGTGAGTTATGAGGCGTCGCTGACCTAAGCCTACATCGTCCTAGCTGACATGGGTAGATGAGCCGTCACATCGAAGATTCCGACATGGACGGATCCAATCCGACTATGGAAGAGTACGATGGAAGATTCAGCATTTTCTCCGGCTAACAAGTTGAAGACGGAGAAAGCTTTGCAGGGTTAT
The DNA here is from genome assembly GCA_916181665.1 of Avena sativa. Lineage (NCBI taxonomy): Eukaryota > Viridiplantae > Streptophyta > Magnoliopsida > Poales > Poaceae > Avena > Avena sativa. The sequence goes on from OV702295.1 coordinate 356,080,190, forward strand.
TTGGGAGGACTACAAGATATTGCTTGACGATTTGCCGACATCCATCTAGACGGAGCATTCCACGTGAAAAGGCAAGACGGAGCAAGATCTCGGAGTTCTCCGGGGGCTACTGTTGGGGATATGCTATATGGGTATCCCTATAGCATGTCTCTTATCCGGCTAACCCGGGTGGCCCACAGTTGGTAGCATGGACTATGGCCTGCTGGGCGGCCCAGTTAGATGGATCCAGAAGGGAGGCCCATGCCAGATAAAGGAAGGCTACGGTTGGAGTCACCGACGTACCCGGAGCCTTGGAGCGCAAGATACACAAGACTAGTAATAGACGGTGTAGGACTCTGTAACCTGTCCGGCTAGGACTTTTCCCTGTAACCCTAGGACCTGGCGACTATATAAGTCGGGCCTATGGGATCCTTTAGGGCACGATCATAGACAACTTCACACAACCTCGCACAGCGAACCAATCCCTATAACTCGGTGTATTGCCCTTATAGTGATTTATAGCAGGAGTAGGATTCTGCCACCGTCTTGGGATCTGAACCTGGGTAAGCTGTGTTACCTCGTACCCGTCAACCGTTCGCCTTCTCCCACGTCTCTAAACACACACTGTGAGGACCCCTCCATGGTGTACTCGTCGGCAATACCATGACAGGGGTCATCCCCCTGATGTCTATGCACACTTCTATTCTTGTATACAGTGTTGGGCCTCCAAGTGCGGAGGTTTGTAGAATAGCAGCAAGTTTCCCTTAAGTGGATTACCCAAGGTTTATCGAACTCAGGGAGATAGTGGTCAAAGGTATCCCTCTCAAGAAACCCTGCAATCAAGATACAAGAAGTCTCTTGTGTCCCCAACACAACCAATACACTTGTCAGGTGTATAGGTGCACTAGTTCGGCGAAGAGATAGTGAAATACAAGTAATATGGATGATTATAAGTGGTAATTGCAATCTGAAATAAAAGTGGCAGTAAGCAAACATGTAACATGTCTAGATGTAAACAGTGTTTCCATGCTTAGAAACAAGGCCTAGGAATCATACTTTCACTAGTGGACACTCTCATATAAATATCTTCTCTTCATTATGCTACTCTGAACTACTCTCCGGTTGGACAACTCCAATCCATGGTAGGGATACAAAAGCTCTCCTTAAAGTTCGCATTCCCCATCTAGGTAACCCCACAATGTCACCTTGAGTGCTAGATGGTTCCAACAAACACCACAATTTCATAGAGACATCCAACTCAAAATATAACTCATGATAAGTATTTCTATAATATTTAGCCTAAGTGCCACACGGTGTGCACACTGTCAACTTCACACACGTGGGGATAACCGAAGATTACAATTAAAGCACTTGAGTAGCAGAGTAGATATACTTGATTACAAAGCTCATGATCACAATAAGATCACGCATAGATATAGAGATGAACACATAGATACCGTTAGAACCCTTAGCCTCGAGGGAGAAATACTCCCTCCTCATCATGGGAATCAGCAACGACGATGGAGATGGTGGTGGAGATCGATGGAGATGGCTCCAGGGGCAATTCCCCGTCCTAGCAGGGTGCCGGAACAGAGACTTCTATCCCCCGGATCTCCTCTTCGGTGGCGGAGGAAATACCTTTGATGGAGCTTGACATGGAGGAAGGTAAAAGGACCAAAACATCCCCGGCAACAGCGCCAGAAAAGAGCTTGATGTCTACGCACTTCTATTCTTGTAGACAGTTGTTGGGCCTCCAAGTGCAGAGGTTTGTATAACAAAAGCCAGTTTCCCTTAAGTGGATTACCTAAGGTTTATCGAACTCAGGGAGGAAGTGGTCAAAGGTATTCCCTCTCAAGCAACCGTGCAATCAAGATACAAGAAGTCTCTTGTGTCCCCAACACACCCAATACACTTTTCAGGTGTATAGGTGCACTAGTTCGGCAAAGAGATAGTGAAATACAAGCGGTAACGACGCTAGAAAATATCTTCTGACTTGTTTTTTATGTGGGGTAACGTGTGGCAAACTGAAACAAATATGGAATCAAGCAAACATGCAACATATCAAGATGCAAACGGTGTTTTAACTTTAGAAACAAGGCCTACGGATCATACTTTCACTAGTGAACACTCTCTCATATAAATATCCTCTATTCATGATACTACTCTTAAATACTCTCCGGTTGGACACTCTAATCATCGGTAGGGCTATAACAGCACTCCTCAAAGTCCGCCTTCCCCAATCTAGATAACCCCACACTGTCACCTTGAGCGCTAGATGGTTCCAACAAACACCACAATTTCATAGACATCCAACTCCAAATATAACTCATAACAAATATTCAATCTAGCCAAAGTGCCAGAAACGGTATGCACGCTGTCACTTTCACACACGTGGGGAAAAGCATAGATCTATTAAATCACAAAGAGTATTTATGTAGACTCAAACCTAAGTACCACCATGGCGTGCATGCTGTCACTTTCACACACATGGGGAGAGCAAAGATCTGTTGAAGCACTTGAGTAGCAATGTAGATCTACTAGATTACAAAGCTCATGACCACAACAAGATCATGCATAGAGAGAGAGATGAACACATAGCTACCAGTAGAGCCCTTAGCCTCGAGGAAGAATTACTCCCTTCTCATCATGGAAATCAGCAACGGTGATGAAGCTGGCAATGGAGACCGATGGAGTCGGCTCCGGGGGCCCTTCCCTGTCCCGGCAGGGTGCCGGAACAGAGACTTTCTGTCCCTCGAATCCCCCTTTCAGTGGTGGCGGGGCTACAGAGGTTTTTCTGGAAGTATGATGGATTATTTAGGGTTTTCTCCCCGGGGGCTTCTTATAGGCGCATAGAGGCAAGGTCGATGGAGTGCCAGGGGTCCCACACCCCCTGTGGGCGCGGCCTAGGGTGGGCCCGCGCCCACCCAGGGTGTGGCCACCCTGGTTTCCTCCTCCATGACGTCTTCGATTTTCTGTATCGCTCCTGAAAAAATATGAACTTTGGCTTTTGTCCCGTCCAATTCTGAGAATATTCATTTTTTAGCTTTCTAAAACCAAAAACAGAAGAAAACAGGCAAATGGCACTATGGCATCTTGTTAATAGGTTAGTTCCAGAAAAGATATAAAAACACCTCAAAGTGTAGACAAAGCAAAGCAAAGTAGATACTAAACAAGCATTGAGTATAAAAAATTATAGATACGTTTCTGACGTATCAAGCATCCCCAAGTTTAACTCCACTACAAGGAATCTGGCTATATATGACCCTCCATTTTCGTCACAAAATCGTCATAGTAGTCTGTTTATGACGATTCTATGACGATTTTGAGATCGTCAAAAGCTGGGCGTCGCAAATAAACTATAACGACGATTTTGATGAAATCGTCATAACTGTCTATGACGATATTGGATCGTCATAACCGTTATGACGATCCAATATCGTCACGGGCAAATTGGCCTCGCCAGGTCAGATCCTATGTGGCCAATCCGACGTGGCAAAGAATCAGCCCGGTCCATTTTGAAGGTCTATATGGGCCAAGCCCAATAATTTTAGCCTTTTATTAACTGGGCCTTAGCCTTTTCGATGCTCTTTTTCTTTTAGGCCTAGGACTTTTATAATTCGTTTAATTATTCGGTTTGGCCATTTTCGGTCCTTTTAAGATTTGGGCTTCGACCTGTACACGGTCCATTTATTTTTCCTTTTTTAGCCTTTATTTTCTGAAATTGTACACTGTTCAGAATTAGAATATTTATGGTCAAGGCCTGTTTAGAGCCCAAATATGATCTAGTTCACTAGTACATCGGACAAGCAAAACAAATAATCCAAAACGAATTCAAATTACAATCATAACATTTAATCAAATATAAGTCTCATCTATCGATAATCAACACGTATAAGATGCATTTCAAACACCAAGCATATACATATAGCAGAGAGGACACGCTCCGACTAAGAAGGTACAAATGGATCACTCAGTGAGATAGCGGCTAGCTGATGAGTTGGGGTATTAGCCTGCTGCTAGGCACAACTAAGAAGTGCTACATAGCTTCTATCACCTTGGCCTTCGGAGCATCAAGCGACTCGATAAGATGAAGAACCTGTCTAGTCCGTATCAAGAAGAATTCGAGTAAAACCTTAGCAGCACGATCATTCTCCAGCTGATCAAAACGTGGTTACAAGCTCTCACCAAGCATCTGCACAAATTATGCAAGTTATGTGTTGTCTCTTGAACATAGTCATCAGTAATGAATGAAACTGTAATGAACGAAACTCTACTGTCAGCATGGACGAACCCAATTTCTATAGTAAAGTGAAGTTCTTTTAGCCTAAATGTTCACACTGTCCAAGAGCAAAAGGCAATACCATGCATATACTTAGACATCACAATCACTCGATGGACCATAAATTGAGGGCATGGTGCACAGGTAAACAATATTTATAATTATCAGGATATACAGCTAGAAAACAAATGGTGGTTCCTAATTTTATAATTATTTGGACATCCAACTCAAGTTAGGTACATCCAGCATGAACCCACTATAAGTATGGCACAACTCAGGCATATTAAGTTTGGCACTACCATCAATTAAAATCAACATAGTATAGATGGTTCTCTATTTTGGACATATTGCACTAACAATGCTCTTGGTTTCTCAGTACAGAAGCATCCTGAATCTAGAAATGAAACTTCCTAGAAATCACAGCAGCAGCAACCACATACCCGAACAAAGAGGAGCAACAGAAATTAGATCAGTATGGTGCTACCAGACTTGAATTTTACCCCACCTGAAGAAGATGATGTCCATATAGTACAAGGAGAAGATGTAGGTGCATAAGGCCTGCTGTGGGTAGGTCCTGGAGGAGCCAAAGTCATCCTTGGAAAGTGGCAACCACCAGTGTACGGCATCACTGATGATTCTAGAGTCCTGCCACAACAAAGATCCAAAACAAACAAGTCAAGGACAGAATGACTATTCAAAGTCCAGTGGATTCTTCCGTAGATCTGTACTGTCATGATATAGAATAAGTTGAGGATTTGGGATACCAAATTGATCATAGAAATGGAAATTATTATACATGGCCTAACCCTATATTACTATCTATACATAAACTAGTAGCACTACTGCTACTAGAGGAAAATATGCTGCATAGTAATCTATTGCCTTCTATTAGAAAAAGAAGGGAATACTATATCAAACACACAAACGTGCATGGTCATGTACCCAGCCCAGGTCAGATCAGATCATATCGAAAATAGGAGCTACCAATCATCATCAATTGATTATCAAACTATAACTTTGAGCTAGCAACTCACTTGGGTGAATTAACAAGGACTATAAGGGAGTGGGAGAGACCGAATACTTATCTGAACCAAACCACGACGGTGGAGACGGTGAGGGTGGGGGATGCGACAGTAATGATAATGGGTGGCTTCATTATCTTATGCTACCGACATTTTCTGAGAAGCATATCCTGATTTGAGGGTATGAAAACCAATATAATGTTATGCCAATATGGTTTCAACTCAAGGAAAATTAGTAGTACAAATAAAACCAACTAGGATATTACATGTTAACTCATCCGTAAACAAGCATAGTCCTAGGAAGTTTTAGAAGAACATTAGCTATCCTTTTCATACTTAGCAGAAATCATAATTCAAGACATGGACAGAAAAGGTTTGCTGCACAGCTATATTGTTAATGTGTGCAATATGTGACTTGAGAGAAAGGAATAACTAGTTTCTTAATGCACATGAATAATGATAACATGATCCTAACATGTACAAGCCAAGGAACAACTAATGTTCTGGCACATGCATTGCTAGTAAAGATCAACTAGCATGGTCACATAACATGTATACTAATTGGACGTCAGGGAATCTGCAGTGACGTCGGGGAAGCCACAGTCCAATAAGACCATTAGGCATCGACAGAAATAAAACCATAGACATCACAGCAAAGCCACTCTCCAATAAGATTCAAGAAAGTAATCAGGCGGTATCATCAGTAGGTAGGAAAAGAGGGGGAATGGCTACCTCGAGAAGTCCTCAATAGTGGAGAAAGTGTGGATGGGGTGGATGGTGCTCCACGAGTCCTGCAACCTGTACTTGCCAATAGTGCAGGATAACAGAACAAGCAATACATGAGTCACACTAATAATATAGGTGAGGCAACTACCATTAGAGATAAGAAGCTGGCCATGAAAATATATATATTGTTAATGAGGCATTTATACTACTCCCTCCGATCCTAAATAAGTGTCGCCATTTTGAACTAGAGTTAGTTCAAAACCGTGACACTTATTTAGGATCGGAGGGAGTACTACTATTTAGTAATAGAAAAATCTAATTCAATTCAAAACAGCAGCAACTTCTAAAGTGATGATGAATCAACAATTCCACTACTCTCCTATTAAGCCGAATAAATGCTTATCCCAGATCTAGTAAATGTACTTAAGAGCTCAAGTGTACTAGCCTGATGTGCTATATTCTACTCACTTAAGAACAAATGACCTGTACTTAAGAACTCGGCGTACTAGCCTGATATGCTCTTTTCTTATCACTTAAGACCAAACTGACGATCAATAGTTCTCAGAAATGTACTTAAGCAGAAATGCATAACCACAAAAACATGTGACTATCAAACTGAAAAGAATAAAGAGTATGTTTGCACTCTTGCTGATAAATGTATAAACAACTTCAAACCTATGTCAAAACTGATTGCTCAACAAATCTGATGGTGCACCACCTTATAGGTATTTGTCTTGTATGTATCAAGAATGCGTATAAGATCGATAGCTAACCGTAGAAATATGTGAAAAAATTAACCTCATGCAATATTGCAATGCCATTATTAAATTTGTAGCCATAAAAAGGAGCAGGCAACAGATGAAAATCAATAATAGTAGAACCAAATTTAGTATAGACTTGTACTTGATTCAGGCATGCCTAAGTGTACACATCATCCATTAGGTGAGAAACAATAGTCAGTATTGGTACAGCTAGGCATGCATTCAGCAGCATGTATCATGTACCAGGGCAGTTTCGATATGGAAATAATAGTCTCAAAAAATATTGAAACAACACTGCAAGTATACAATTCTGAAACTAAAAACAGACAACATTTTGATTCGTAACGCAACTCTGATCGTAATAATTTCACAAGTAGTACATCATTTTGATACTTACTGTTATTACTAAATTCATTACTACCAAATAGGCAAGAACCAGATATCAAAACTTGCAGAACAACCCTACACAAACTCACATAGACCAGAAGCATTACAGACCCAACCAACAGAGACATATATGAGAGTGTACTAGTGCCTTTCCTGTATATATGTGGAGTTATTTTTGTTTATTTAGGACCATAAGTCTAAACTTGTGCATACAACCCTGGTGACTGGTGCCTTTCTTCATAACTACATAATCAATTATGATGCCTAGAAATTACATGCCCAATGAAAACTAATTAGGAGCTCACTAGCAGAACAATTACATGTCCAACTAACTAGGAACTCAAATAGAACATAATTTCTATACTGCATAAATAATAACCATCCAAAAATCTTAGCTAAAGCTAGCAGTACAAGAGTGCTAGAATCGAGGTCATCGGCCATTCCTACAAATTATGGTACTAATAGCTCCTAAATATACCAATTGCTAGCTGCCAGGCATAAATTGGCAATCATATGAGTTTTTTTTGCAATCACAAATCCACAAATAGTAATAACAGGAACATGATTGCTTGTATCCCTCTCTAAAAATCACAAGTGCTGATCTATATGATACAAGCACCTTCCAGTACCTTGCGTACTGTACCTGGGCAATGACCTGGGCAATAACAAAGTTCAACTGGCATGTCCGAGTGTTTGTATAACAGAGGTATTTTTTATTAGCTCAGCAAACATCAAATCTGGCATGGTAAAGTTCAGTGTAGGACAGGACTCTCCGTGGGAAGAGAGGTTAGTAGGCAGGACAGAATTACTCACCGTAGATCCCTTGTTCTAGGGGTCGAGGAAGACGGCACGCGCTCGACGACGGGCTTGAAGCGGATGAGCACGATCTTTCTAGCGCGTCGCGCTGGCGATGGTGGTGGACCTAGGGCGCCACCGCCTCCTTCTCCCCATCCACTCCTTGGGCGACGCCACGGCGCCGCCAGCTCGTCCTTCGCATGCGTGGTCGCGGATGGTGAGGGAAGAGAAGCAAGCCATGGAAACATCAGCGTCGGTGAAGGACGGGGCATGTGGGCCAACCGCATCTGCTCCACACGATGAAGACGGAAGCTGACCTTGGTCACCACCACCCGCCGCTGGGGTGCCGACATCGCCATGGAGAGCATGCTCCTCTCTATACAGCCGAGATCCAGGGCTAGGGTTTCTGTTGTAGGGGCGGTTTGCTGGTACCACGAGGTGGAATAAAGAGGGAGGGAGGAGGGTCCCGGGGAGATGGTCTGCGGGGCAGTGAGTGGCCGGAGTTGGCTGGGATCTAGGCTGCCACCGGTGGAGGAGGACATGGGAGGAGGGAGAAGGCGTTGAGAGGTGAATCGAACTTGTGGATCCAGGGAGTACGCGGAGGAACCACCGTCTCCGCAGGCGGGCGAAGGCAGATGAATGGGCGAGGCGAGAGGGCGGCCGCGGGTCACGAGGGCAGATGGATGGGCGCTGCCGTGAATTTGTGGTGGTGGCGGCGACGGATGGGAGGATGGAGAAGGGAGATGAGCACTGCAGGGTGGGAGGGGATTAGGGTATGGGTGATGTTCCTCTCGATCTTGGCCGAGGCAGGGGGATCCAGGGGATGTTGTTGCCGAGGCAGGGGTGGATGGAACTGGCCGGGATCTTGGCTGGCGGCGGAGAGGTGGAGAGGAACCATGGAGGAGGGAGTTCGGCGCTGGGAGGCCAGGACGATATTTTTTTTACAGGGGTGGGGTTGGTGGTTTTGGGTTCTTATCCCGCCTGTTGGGCCCAAATTTTGCTAGCTCTACGTGCGTATGGTGTGCCAGGTCATCGATCCAGTGCAAGTTCCCACCGAACACCATCTCAGTCGTCCATCCTGTTTACATCCAATGGCCGATATTGCCCTCCTCTTGTATCTTGTCCTTCCTAGCACTATGACGATTTTGCCTTATAAAATTACGACATTTTTGTACAAAAATCGTCATAAGTTTTCTAGGCTTGAACCCTCCCAAATAGTCCATGACCATGTGATGCATAATTGTCATAAATCTATGACGATTTTGTCGACGGTCACTACCAAAAGGTCATAGGCTGACACATTTCTTGTAGTGCTCTTGCTCGTCCTCGAGTAGGTAAGTGATAAAAAGAATAATTTTTTAGGTGACATGCACCATCAAAACCAAGATCAAACCATTTGCAAGCATTGAAAGCTAGGAACAAAGAACTCTAAACATGTGCATGAAAGTTGGATTTCTAACAGTAAGACAAAGTAACTATGCATGCAACATGAAAGGCTACAAACAAAGATCATGAATAACAATGCATTGAAAAATGTTTGTTTGTTTCACATACAGAAAACATGGCATAGTGGCACTCTGCTTGTCCCTCATGGAGTAGCAAATAGATGCATAGTACACCTTCAAAGTTCATAAGAGTGACTAGATATAAATAGCACAAGAACAAGTAATATCAACAATATGCAGCAATCAATAAGTTTTGGGACACTGCACACAGAATGACAACTATGATCTCTTAATGGTGCCTAAAAGTTAGAAGGTGGAGACTCGATAATGGTGGAAGAAAGGCCCTTCACAAAGGGAAGCAGGGATTTCAATTTTCAAAAAGAGCTTCCAAAAATTATGGTACTTGCTAGCTTTTAGCCCTCATTGCCCCTATCATAAGCATCTTGAAGTGGTTAAGGTTAAAGTGAACAAAGTATGGAGTATATGCTTGACAAAGTATAAGTTGGCAATCTCAAGTCCCTTGAATACGAGGGCCACGCCTCATTCTACTCAACTTCAGTCACCTGTAAGTTCTTGTCATTGTAAGTACATGCGTATCATAGAGAACCGCCAACGGGGTACCCCTTGCACATGGTACATGAGCTATCCCATAACCAAAATGACAAGGCAAGCAGACAATGAGCATATCAGCGATCTTTTTATTTACTATATGCATAGCTTTTTATTGAGGATGCTTCATAGATAGATCACTATGGTGATGCTGAAAGTTTCCACCATGATTAGGCATGGCTTAGGCTAGCGGCCCAGGCATTTTTCTAACACAAAATACATACTCCATGGACTTACAAGTTCCCCCTTTATTTCACAATGGTGACATCCATAGACAAAAGAGCATGATATCAACTGTGTACAAAGTACAAGTGCAATGTTGAAAACGTTCCCCATGACAGCATGGTTCTGCTAATTCCAACGTATAAGTGCAAGCATATACAACATAGATGACACAATGGTTCAAGTTTATTAGGGGCAATATAAATAAAGTGTGCCATCAAGTTTGTGAGAGATTTAATCAATAAGTTTCACATAACAAAAAGACTTTTTAATTGGAAGATATATGAAAACAAGAATATACTTGGAATGGTGTAACACACCATGCATAGGAATTTATAGTGGACACTTTGGAATAACTTGGTTTCTTGGGAGTTGGATGCATGAGTAGAGCTTACTCAATACAAGTGGAGGCTAGCAAAAGACTGGGAGCGACCAACTTTTTAGAGAGCAATAATGGTCATAATCATGCATAGCGACAAAACATTATCAATCAAAGCATAAAGTGGTATCACAAGTCAAAAAATAAATGATCATGGAGGTTAAGGTGACTGGTTCATAGTCATGACATGGTGTGAGCATCTACCAAGTCAACCCAAACAAAGCATCAAAGGAGAATACCACAATATTATGCTTTTGTATGCTAAAACAACGCATGATTCCTTCAAGGCACATTAAGCAATCCTAATTGTTTGGAACAAGTCATACTACAGAAATAATCACTAAGCATAAGGTCAAAACAATATCTAGCATGACATGATAAAGTCTAAGCCACAGTCAAAACAAGCTCTCTTTTGTACCACTATAAGCATGAAACTTTCTACTCTTTTCCAACACCAAACAACTTATTTGAAACAACTCACAAAGATAATAATCAATAAAGATCCGTGATAATGTCTCACAAATCCAAAAAGAAGAACTAAAAAGTTCTAAGCTGAAAGCACAAGAAAACTAAGGCTGTGAACACAGTGCTAGCAAAAGTGAACACTCACAAAACAATAAGAGTGAAAACTAGAGTGTTCTAGGCAATGGAAACAAAGTGTGTCTCTCTACAAAAGAAGTGTGGTGTAACCAACCAACTTACTCAAGCAAACTAATCAAACGAAAACCAAAAACAAAAACTAAGACGCTCCAAGAACAATACAACAATGCATGAAACAATAAAAGCGAAGTGTCTAGAAAGACCTGAGATTTTTATTGATGAAGAAGGGGATGCCTTGGGCATCCCCAAGCTTTGACGCTTGTACCTCTTGAATATTTCTTGGGGTGAAACCGGGGTGGCATCCCCAAGCTTGAGCTTTTTTCCATTCTTCATCTTATTACATCATTCTTTTTCTACACCTGCAAATTTTCCTTCATACAAAACTTCACACAATCTTCATTAGCAACATTAGTGTATTCAAAAGATAATAGACCTTTGGGTTTAGTTTCAAAATAGAAAATTTTTCACTAAAGACACAAGATACTGTAGCAACTTCTTCAAAAAACTCAATTTCCCAGAAAGAACCCAAAAAGGAATCAATAAGAAGCAAATGCAAATAATGGTAGAAATCTGTCAAAACAGACCAGTAGATAGAAACCGATTTTTTCGAAGACCTTTGGTTGCTCAAATAAAAAAGTGTTGAACTAATGAAAGTTACATAACATACTGGAGGATTTATTCGTAAATTTTCAGCTCAATCCGAGTTATAGAGACTCCTCACGAAACTTTTTGGTGGAGGACAGAAATCTGTTTCAGGACAGCAACTCCCCAAATCTTACTTTCCTCTCATTAGAGGTCATTCTTGGCACAAAAATTAAACAAAAAGGATAAGGAGAGGTTATTACAGAAGCAATAACTTCCAATACTCAAAAAAAACTCTTGGGTTATCTTCCAACAAGTACTTTTCTTTAACGCCTTTAAGTTAGGCATGATAATTTGAGATGATGCTCACATAAGAAATATGAATTGAAGTAAAAAAGAGCATCAAGAACCGAATTCAAAACACATTTAAGTTTAACCCACTTCCTATGCATAGGAATATTGTAAACAAACAAGTCATGAAAGCACAAAGCACCAAGCATAGGAAAGCAAAACAAGTGCAACTTCAAGACTTTCAACATAAAGAGGGGAAACTTAATATTATTAAGATGCATAAAACCATGTTTCCCTCTCTCATAATAACTTTCAGTAGCATCATGAATAAAATTAACAATATAACTATCACATAAAACATTATTATTATGAGCCACACGCATAAAATGATTAAGACTCTCCACATAAGCATAGTCATTCTTATTAATTGTAGTGGGAGCAAATCCAACAAAATATCTATCATTACTATTCTCATCACTATAATCATCAAATATAGGAGGCATATTGTAATCACAATTAATTTTCTCCTCAATAGTAGGTGGACTGAAAATATCATATTCATCATTGTAATCATCATATATTGGAGGTTTGGTATCATCATAAGCAATAGAATAGCTATCTTCCAAAGCCAGGGGAATAAAAAGATCATTTTCATAAAAACTAGCTTCCCCAAGCTTAGACGTTTCCATAGCATTAGCAATAATGGTGTTCAAAGAATTCATACTAATAACATTGCTATTAGCATGCAAATAAAGTTCCATAGGTTTTTTAATCTTCTCTTCAAACACTTCATGTCTTAACTCAAGATAAATACTATAAATCTCTATTTTTTTTGTTTTCCATTAAGCCTAATTAGTGAAAACAAGAAACAAAAAGACAAAATTGTAGAATCTAAAGGAAATAACTTCGAGCACTCACACCGGAGGATGTGAGTACCTTTTACCTTACCTCCCCGGCAACGGCGCCAGAAAATACCTTTGATGGAGCTTGACGTGGAAGAGACTAAAGGCATTATGGTCCCCAGCAACGGCGCTAGAAAAGAGCTTGATGTCTACGCACTTCTATTCTTGTAGACAGTTGTTGGGCCTTCAAGTGCAGAGGTTTGTAGAACAGCAGCAAGTTTCCCTTAAGTGGATTACCCAAGGTTTATCGAACTCAGGGAGGAAGTGGTCAAAGGTATTCCGTCTCAAGCAACCCTGTAATCAAGATACAAGAAGTCTCTTGTGTCCCCAACACACCCAATACACTTGTCAGGTGTATAGGTGCACTAGTTCAGCGAAGAGATAGTGAAATACAAGCGGTAACAGTGCCAGAAAATAGCTTCTAACTTGTTGTTGACGTGGGGTAACGTGTGGCAAACTGAAACAAAGATGGAAGCAAGCAAACATGCAACAGATCTAGATGCACATGGTGTTTCAGTGTTTAGAAACAAGGCCTAGGGATCATACTTTCACTAGTGAACACTCTCTCATATAAATATACTCTCTTCATGATATTACTCTTAACTACTCTCCGGTTGGACACTCTAATCATTGGTAGGGCTATAACAGCACTCCTAAAAGTCCGCATTCCCCAATCTAGATAACCCCACACTATCACCTTGAGTGCTAGATGGTTCCAACAAACACCACAATTTCATAGAGACATCTAACTCCAAATATAACTCATAACAAATATTCAATCTAGCCAGAGTACCACACACGGTATGCACGCTGTCACTTTCACACACGTGGGGAAAAGCATAGATCTATTTGAAACAATCGACTTATTTGAAACAACTCACAAAGATAATAATCAGTAAAGACCAGTGAGCTTGTCTCACAAATCTACAAAGAAGAACTAAAAATTTCTAAGCACAAGGCAGAATAAAACTAAAGCTAAACGCAGTGCTAGCAAAAGTGAACACTCACAGAATAATAAGAGTGAAAACTAAAGTGTTCTAAGCAATGAGCGTGTATCTCTCCCAAAATAAGTGTGCTGGGATCCAACCAACTTATTGCATCAAACAAAGCAAAAGAAAACTAAAAACAAAGACAAAGACGTTCCAAGAACAACACAATAGTGCATGAAGCAATAAAAATAAAGTGTCTTGAAAGAAGACCTGGGATTATTATTGATGAAGAAAGGGATTTCTTGGGCATCCCCAAGCTTTGACGCTTGTACCTATTTAATATTTCTTGGAGTGAAACGGGTGGCATCCCCAAGCTTGAGCTTTTATCCATTCTTCATCTCATCATATCATTCTTCCCCTACACTTGAAAATTTCCTTCATACAAAACTTCACACAATCTTCATTAGCAACATTAGTGTATTCAAGATAATAAGCCTTTGGGTTTAGTTTCAACACAAGTAAAATTTCCATTAAAACACAAGACACTGTAGCAATTCCTTTTAAAAACTCAAGTGATCAAAGAGAACTCAAAAGAAACCGATTAAGAGGCAAATGCAAATAATGGCAGAAATCTGTCAGAATAGACCAGCAGGTAAAAACCGATTTTTTAGAATACCTTTTGTTGCTCAAATAGAAAAGTGTTGAACTAACTAAAGTTATATCATAACCTGGGCATATGCTCAAAAATTAAAGCTCAATACGACATACTGGAATTTTTCACGAATTTTTATAGTGAAGCACAAAAATCTTTTTCGGGACAGCAACTTCCCCAAATCTTACTTCTCTCTCATTAGAAGTTATTATTGGCACAAAAACCACACAAAAAGGATAAGGAGAGGTTATTACAGAGGCAATAACTTCCAAGACTCAACAAAACAAAAAAAATCTGAAAGCAAAAAATATAATGGGTTGTCTCCCAAAAGCTCTTTCTTTATAGCCATTAAGATATGCATGATAATTTCGATGATGCTCACATAAGAAATATGAATTGAAGTAAAAGAGAGCATCAAGAATCAAATTCAAAACACATTTAAGTCTAACCCACTTCCTATGAAAAATAATCTTGTAAAGAAACAAGTCATGAAAGCAGAAAGCAACAAGCATAGGAAAGCAAAACAAATGCAACTTCAAAATTTTCAACATAAAGAGGGGAAACTTAATATTATTGAGGTGCATAAAACCATGTTTCCTTCTCTCATAATAATTTTCAGTAGCATCATGAATAAAATTAACAGTATAACTATCACATAAAACATTCTTATCATGAGCCACATGCATATAATAATTATTACTCTCCACATAAGCATAGTCATTCTTATTAATTGTAGTGGGATCAAATTCAACAAAGTAGCTATCATTATTATTCTCATCACCATAATCATCAAATATAGGAGACATATTGTAATCATAATTAATTTTCTCCTCAATAGTAGGTGGACTGAAAATATCATATTCATCATTGTAATCATCATATATTGGAGGTATAGTATCATCATAACAAATTTTCTCCTCTAAAGTTGGGGAACTAAAAAGATCATTTTCATAAAAACTAGCTTCCCCAAGCTTAGATGTTTCCATAGAATTAGCAATAATGGTGTTCAAAGAATTCATACTAATAACATTGCTATTGGCATGCAAATAAAGTTACATAGGGTTTTTAATTTTCTGTTCAAACACTTCATGTCCTAACTCAAGATAAATACTATAAATATCTCTAATTTTTTTGTTGTTTTCCATTAAACCTAACTAGTGAAAATAAAAACAAGAAACAAAAAGATATAATTGCAGAATCTAAAGGAAAAAACTTCAAGCACTCACACACCAGCAAATAGTACTAGAAGATAGCTTAGCAGCCAGAGGATGTGAGTACCTTTTACCTTACCTCCCCGGCAACGGTGCCAAAAAAAGAGCTTGATAGGGAGGAAGAGACTAAAGGCATTATGGTCCCCGGCAACGGCGCCAGAAAAGAGTTTGATGTCTACGCATGCTTCTATTCTTGTAGATAGTGTTGGGTCTCCAAGTGTAGAGGTTTGTAGAACAGCAACAAGTTTCCCTTAAGTGGATTACCCAAGGTTTATCGAACTCAGGGAGGAAGTGGTAAAAGGTATCCCTCTCAAGCAACCCTGAAATTAAGATACAAGAAGTCTCTTGTGTCCCCAACACACCCAATACACTTGTCAGGTGTATAGGTGCACTAGTTCGGCAAAGAGATAGTTAAATACAAGTAATATGGATGATTATAAGTGGTAATTGTAATCTGAAATAAAAGTGGCAGCAAGCAAACATGTAACAGGTGTAGTTGTAAATGGTGTTTCAATGCTTAGAAACTAGGCCTAGGGATCATACTTTGACTAGTGGACACTCTCATATAAATATCTTCTCTCCATTATGCTACTCTGAACTACTCTCTGGTTGGACAACTCCAATCCATGGCAGGGCTACAAAAGTTCTCCTTAAAGTTCGCATTCCCCATCTAGGTAACCCCACACTATCACCTTGAGCGCTAGATGGTTCCAACAAACACCACAATTTCATAGAGACATCCAACTCAAAATATAACTCATGATAAGTATTTATGTAATCTTTAGCCTAAGTGCCACACGGTGTGCACACTGTCAACTTCACACACATGGCACTAGTAGAAAACAGGCCTTTCGTCCAGGCCATTAGTCCCGGCTGTGTCTGGGGCCGGGACTAATGGCCCTGGCTGGATGGCCCGAGCCACCCAGAACCATATGTCCTGGCCCGTTAGACCCCATTAGTCCCGGTTTGAGGATCAAACCGGGATTAAAGGGCCCTGGCCCTGCCGCTCGCTGGGGGCACCCCCTTTAGTCCCGGTTTGTTTCTCCAATCAGGACTAGTGGTCTGGCCCTATATATACGTGCAGCCCCCTCCCCCTCTCAACTGTTTTTTTCCTGGTGGGAGAGAGTGTTGTTGTGCTATTTTTTTTCTTGTTCATACATATGCACTAGAGGTGTTCGGTGAAATGTCCATTAGAGCAATGCAAGTTTAGGTCACACAAGACAGACATGATATGAGGTGCCCGAGCCACACTTAAGTTTTCTCATCTTTGTTTCCAAGTGTAATAAAAGGTTAGCAACTATTTTCTCGTTAAGACCGTCGTGTGGTACTAATTTTAGCATAGTGATTGCGTTTGACATATATTTGTATGATACAGATGATCCATCCATGGATGTACGGTGACCGACGCTCTGCCACTTTCAGAGAAGGTGTGCATTCTTTTTGAGTTATGGCCGAGGAGAACAAGCGACGGGATGGTTTTATGTGTTGTCCATGTGTTGACTGTAGGAATGGGAAGGCTCACACTTCCGCAAGAGTCATTCAGAGCCACCTGCTTCGGTCTGGTTTTATGTCCGGCTATAATGTTTGGACCAAACACGGAGAAAGAGGGGTTGTGATGGAAGACGGCGATGAAGAAGAGAATGATGATGACAACTACCGATCTATGTTCCCTGAATACGCTGATACCACAATGGAAGACAATGAAGGAGGTGAAGAACGGGAACCAGACCGGCCCGCTAATGATCTTGGTCGGGTCATTTCTAATGCAAAGCGAGACTGCGACACAGAAAAGGAGAGGTTGCAGTTTGAGTAGATGTTACAGGACCACAACAAATTGTTGTACCCAACTTGTGAAGATGGCCAGAAGAAGCTGGGTAGCACACTGGAATTGCTGAAGTAGAAGGCATAGACCGGTGTGACTGACTCGGGATTTGAGAAGTTGCTGGTACTCATGAAGAGGTTGCTTCCAAGAAATAACGAATTTCCCGCCAGTACATACGAAGCAAAGAAGCTCGTCTGCCCTCTAGGATTAGATGTGCAGAAGATACATGCGTGCCCTAATGACTGCATCCTCTACCGCCGTGAGAAGTACGAGAATTTGGATAAATGCCCGGTATGCACTGCATTGCGGTATAAGATCAAAAAAGATGACCCTGGTGATGTTGATGGCGAGCCACCCAGGAAGAGGGTTCCAGCCAAGGTGACGTGGTATGCTCCTATAATACCACGATTGAAATGCTTGTTCAGAAACAAAGAGCATGCCAAGTTGTTGCGATGGCACATGGAAGAACGTAAGAAAGACGGGATGTTGAGGCACCCCGCTGATGGTCGACAGTGGAGAAAAATCGAGGGAGACTTCCCGGACTTTGCTGGTGAAGCAAGAAACTTATGGTTTGGTCTAAGTACAGATGGCTTGAATCCTTTTGGGGAGCAGAGCTGCAGTCACAACACCTGGCCCGTCACTCTATGTATCTACAACCTTCCTCCTTGGTTGTGCATGAAGTGGAAGTTCATTATGATGCCAGTGCTCATCCAAGGCCCGAAACAACCCGGCAACGACATTGATGTGTACCTAAGTCCATTAATTGATGAACTTTTACAGTTGTGGGCCGAACCAGGTTTACGTGTGTGGGATGAGCACAAACAGGAGCCATTCGACCTACGAGTGTTGTTGTTCGTAATCATCAATGATTGGCCTGCTCTTAGTAACATCTCAGGACAGACGAACAAGGGATATAATGCATGCACACACTATTTACATGAGGCTGAAAGTATATATCTGGATAAATCTAGGAAGAATGTGTACCCGTACAATCGTCGTTTTCTTCCTCCCACACACCCCTTAAGGAAAAAAGGCAAGCATTTTGATGGCGAGGCAGATCACCAGAAGAAGCCTGCCCCCCGTACTGGTGCTGATGTATTTGGTATGGTCAAGGGTTTAAATGTAATATTTGGAAAGGGTCCCGGAGGACAACCTGTTCCAAAAGACGCCGACGGACGCGCACCCATGTGGAAGAAGAAATCTATATTTTGGGAGATACCCTATTGGGAAGTCCATGAGGTCTGCTCTGCAATCGATGTGATGCACCTGATGAAGAATCTTTGTGTGAATATTCTAGGCTTCTTGGGCTTGTATGGGAAGTCAAAAGATACACCGGAAGCACGGGAGGACCAGCAACGTCATAAAGGATGAGACGGGAAGCATTCAGGGCAGTTTCAAGGGCCTGCCAGCTACGCTCTTACCAAGGAAGAGAAGGAAATATTTCCTTTTCAGTATCAAGGTCCCGTCTGGATTCTCGTCTAACATAAAGGGAATAGTAAATATGAAAGAGAAAAAATTCCAAAACCTAAAGTCCCATGACTTCCACGTGCTTATGACGCAATTGCTTCCGGTTGCATTGAGAGGGATTCTACCGGAAAATGTTCGGCTGGCCATTGTGAAGGTATGTGCATTCCTCAATGCAATTTCTCAGAAGGTAATCGATCTAGAAAGTCTATCAGGGTTACAGATTGATGTGGTCCAATGTTTGGTCAGCTTCGAGTTGTTTGTACCCTCCATCTTTCTTCAATATTATGACACACCTCCTAGTTCACCTAGTCGAAGAGATTATAATTCTTGGTCCTGTGTTTCTACACAATATGTTCCCCTTCGAAAGGTTCATGGGAGTCTTAAAGAAATATGTTCATAACCGTGCTAGGCCAGAAGGAAGCATCTCCAAGGGCTATGGAACAGAGGAGGTCATTGAGTTTTGTGTTGACTTTCTTCCTGACCTTAAGCCGATTGGTGTTCCTGAATCTCGGTATGAGAGGAGGCTGACTGGAAAAGGCACACTAGGAAGTAAAACAATGGTATGTATGGACAAAGATTCTTTCAATAAAGCACACTACACAGTTCTACACAATTCCACCTTGGTGGCTCCGTATATCAAGAAACACAAGATTATTGTACGCTCGGAAAACCCGGGGATGCCTGACTCCTCGATTAAAGTGGAACACGAGGACACTTGCGGCAGTTGGTTGCAGAAGCATCTCATGAATAACAACACTGTTGAAGATCAGCTGTACTTTTTGGCACGGTTACCATCTTCGACTATATGTACTTTCCAAGGGTACGAGATAAATGGTAATACATTTTACACGATCGCCCAAGATAAAAAGAGCACCAACCAAAACAGTGGTTTCCGCTTTGATGCAATAGATGACAATGGGCAGAAGGAGACATATTATGGGTACATAGAGGAGATATGGGAACTTGAGTATGGACCTACTTTTAAGGTCCCTTTGTTTCGGTGCAAATGGGTCAAGATGACAGGAGGAGGGGTACATGTAGACGAAAAGTATGGCATGACAACAGTGGATCTCAACAATCTTGCGTACATGGACGAACCATTCTTCCTAGCCAACAATGTGGCTCAGGTTTTCTATGTGAAGGACATGTCTATGAAACCGAGAAAAAGAAATCAACAAAAGAATACATCATCCGATGAGCCAAAGCGCCACATAGTTCTTTCAGGGAAAAGAAACATCGTGGGAGTGGATGACAAGACAGATATGTCAGAAGATTATAATAAGTTTCATGAAATCCCGCCCTTCAAAGTGAAAACTGACCCAAGCCTCCTGTTAAATGATGAAGATTCTCCATGGCTACGGTGCAGAAGAAAACAACAACACTAGATAGGGATGTTGGTGTAATATATTAAACCTTTTATGTAATCATATTGTTAAATGATGAAGATTCTCCATGGCCATTATGGCCGCACTATAAATAGAGGGAAAGGGCAGGGCAGGCTAGGCCAGGCAGCACCAATAATAGGGGTTGAACCTTTAGTCCCGGTTGGAGAAACCAACCGCGACTAAAGGGATTGCGGCAGGTTGGTCCAGGTAGCACTAATAATAGGGGTTGAACCTTTAGTCCCGGTTGGATGAACCTTTAGTCCCAGTTGGAGACAGCAACCGGGACAAAACACGAGTGAGCGCTAATAATAGGGGTGAGTGTCGACATTATGTCGTGAGTTTCGACACTATGCTGAGTTGCTTGTACTATAAATAGGCCAGTCCTCCAGCCAGTTTGAGGCATCTCCAAGATCGATGGTTTTCGAGAGCAGGGACACACTACAGCCAGTTTCAGGGAGATGCCGCCAGAGCCCAGTCCTTCGGCATCTCCAAGAAACTGGTCATAGAGGCACTCCCTAATATGTGAAATTAGGTTATATCCCAGGCATATTGATCTAGTTAGAGAAGTTACAAGCTGCAAGATGGTCTTCGAGAGTAGGGACACCACTATGGCCAGTTTCAGGGAGATGTCATCGGAGCCCAGTCCTCCGGCATCTCCAAGAAACTTGTCATAGAGGCACTCCCTAATATGTGAAATTAGGTTAGCTCCCAGGCATATTGATCTAGTTAGAGAAGTTACAAGCTGTAAGATGGTCTTCGAGAGCAGGGACACCACTACAGCCAGTTTCAGGGAGATGCCGCCGGAGCCCAATCCTCCGGCATCTCCAAGAAACTGGTCATAGAGGCACTCCCTAATATGTGACTGCACGTGTTTGGAGATCAGATCTTCATGGTAAGTACGAATCGGAACTAAAGGTCCCCCTTTAGTCCTGGCCCAACCATAAAACAAGACTAACACTCAAGACATTTATTAATATTTAAAAACCGAGACTACGAAATCGGGACTAAAGGCCCCCTTTAGTCCCGGTCCAGCCAGTAACCGGGACTAACACTCAATACATTTATTAATATTAAAAACCGAGAAAAACCGGGACTAGCTAACACTCAGGACTAAAGCCGCCCCATTTAGTCATAATCATGCCTAGTCCTATAGTACACAGCTTAAGGGTCTTCTTCGTCATCGTCATCATCATTGTCATCGTCACCTGCCACTCCGAGGATCTTGAGCTCAGCCATGGCATATACTGGGGGCACCTGCCACTCCGGCCTCGGATTCACGGCGGGCGGGTGGACTTGTGGGCACCGCAGGCAAGGATGGTCTCCCCCGGCGATGTAGCGCATCACGCCTATGATAGTACAGTTCGCCCACCACAGACGGCGGCCGACTTCATTGTGGTTCACCGGGGGCGGCCCATCACCATCGTACCTGGAGAGCTCCCTTTCCCGGTAAGTGAAGAAGGCATTCCAGGTGTCGTAGTAGTCGGGATCCCACTGGGGATCCATCCGCTGCTCCGGTTCATGATGGCCGCCTGTCGGGCGGAGCCTCGAGGCACGGGAGGGACAGGAACACCTCCAACACTCAGCATCCATCCGGCGGGTGGCTGGTAGCCTAGTGGGCAAGGGTAGCTTGAGGTGCACAACGCCTCCGTCTCCTCGAGCGTCAGAATGGCCCAGTAGGCGTTGTCCATTTCTGTGAGAGAGGAAGGTGTGGATGTGTGCATAACCATGGCGCGGTCGGCCTATATAAAGATGGAAAGGCCGGGAAAATATGGCGGGATGCGGTGGGAAATGGCGGGAAATATCTTTAGTCCCTGTCAGTGGCTACAACGGGGACTAAAAGCTCGGTTCACAGGAAAGGGCGGAAAAACTTGGCGGGAAGAGGTGAGAAATGGCGGGAAAAATCTTTAGTCCCTGTTAGTGGATACAACCGGTACTAAAGCTTATTCAGAAAATGGATTTGGATTAATTATTCAAATTCAAGAACTTTTCATGTTGAAAGTTTAGTGAGATTCAAAAATATGCAAAAAATAATAGTTAATGCATTTTTAAATTGATAATGGCAAAATGGTTAATAATTTGACTATTTAAATTAATTATTTGATCAAATAGAAAATGTATTTGGATTAATTATTCAAATTCAAGAATTTTTCATGTTGAAAGTTTTGTCAAATTCAAAAATATGCAAAAAATAATAGTTAATGCATTTTTAAATTGATAATGGCAAAATGGTTAATAATTTGACTATTTAAAATAATTATTTGATAAAACATAAAATGGATTTGGATTAAATATTCAAATTCAAGATTTTTTCATGTTGAAAGTTTTGTCAAATTCACAAGTATGCAAAAAAGTATAATTTAAATGTTTTAAATGATATTTTTGAAAATTTGAAAAAAAAAGCACACGCGCGCTGGGTTTTTTGGCCCAGCGCGCGGAAATTTGGGCCTTTAGTCCCGGCCCAGTTTACCAGCCGGTACTAAAGGTCTGGCCCCAGCGCGGGACGAAATGCCCCCCTCCCCCCCCCTCTAGTCCCGGTCCGTGGCACCAGCCGGGACTAGAGACCCCCATTAGTCTCGGTTGGTGCCACGGACCAGGACTAGAGGCGGGTATAAATGTAGCCCTTCTCCCCCGGTGCGTTCCATGCACCAGGAGAAGAGGAGGCCAGCAGACGAGCACGACGCCGCCAGGCTGCTGCCCCGCGAGAATCGACGAGGAACCGCAGGCCTGCCGCCCACCTCCGAGCCTTCCGCCCACCGCCGAGCCTGCCAAGCCCCGCTCCCATGCCCTTTCCACTGTTACCGCGTGCCCCCTGAGCTCGAACGGCCGCGCGCACCACCGCTGCGCCGCCACTCTGACGAAGCAACGGTGCCAAGCGAGGCTCTGCCCGCCGCCACCTCCCGCGCGCCCGCGCCTGCCGCCAGCGCCACCGCCGGCTGTCGCCACGCCACTGCCGTGAGTTAGGGTTAGGTTAGGATTAGGATTATAGTTAGGATTTTTAATTTAATTAGGATTATATGTATAATTAGGTTAGGTTAGGTTAGGATTAGGGTTAGGTTATAATGAGGATTAGTTTTAATTTAACCATTAAAATTATATGTATTTAGTGTATTTAGTTTATTTTTAATTATAATTATAGGATTAGTTTTAATTTAACCATTAGGATTATATGTATATAGTGTATTTAGTTTTTTAATTATAATTAGGATTAATTTTAATTTAACCATTAGGATTATATGTATATAGTGTATGTATATAGCTCCACCGCCGGCCGCCGCCACCGCACCTTCGGGTTTAGGGTTTAGGGTGGTGACCGGAGTTAGGGTTAGGGTGGTGGTTCTCGAGGAAGCCGCTTAGTCGCCCGCCTCTCCCGCGGCCACCATCACCAGCCACCGCCACCGCACCTCCGGGTTTAGGGTTTAGGGTGGTGACCGGAGTAAGGGTTAGGGTGGTGGTTCTCAGGGGAAGCCGCTTAGTCGCCCGCCTCTCCCGCGGACACCATCACTGGCCACCGCCACCGCACCTCCGGGTTTAGAGTTTAGGGTGGTGACCGGAGTTAGGTTAGGGTGGTAGTTCTCGCGGAAAGCCGCTTAGTCGCCCGCCTCTCCCGCGTCCACCATCAACAGCTACCGCCATCGTACCTCCGAGTTTAGGGTTTAGGGTGGTGACCAGAGTTAGGGTTAGGGTGGCGGTTCTCGCGGGAAGCCGCTTAGTCGCCCGCCTCTCCGGGTTTTATTTGTTAAGTTCAAATAAATATTGTGTGCATTTTGCAGGAACTATGGATCCACCTAGTCTAGTCCGCAGAGACCTAGATTCAAAACACTTGCTCGAGGATATGATTCATGATGCCGATGAGGGATCTCCCTCGAGGTATCTGAACTCATCCGGTGAGGGAGAGGAGACCAACAGACAAGAGGAAGAAGCCCATGGACGCGTAACGCAGACCGGCGAGGTATATATATATATGATGTCCGATGATCGTCACTAGATGTACCTAGTTGTATATATATAATGTTGACGGATGTTTCTTCTCTTAGGCCTCTACATCGAGCAAGAAAACCAAGCGCGACCCAGCCAAAAAGTTTCCCCTGGGTACTGTTTATGAGATTACAGAGGTTTCAGGAGACGGCGAACCATTGGAACCAAAGAAAACAAAACAACTATTTGTACAATAATGCGGACTTGTTGCTAGAGATCGCACCCCGATCACTGTTCGGGAGTGGAATAAGCCCAAAGAGGCGGAATGGAGTGATGTGTATATTGACGATAGGTTCAAAGATGAACTTTTTAATGACCTAATGGGACATTTCAAGCTGCCAGAATGTGACACTAAGGACGAGACTGCTGAAATGAGAAAGAAAGTCAAGCAGTTCGCACTAAAGAAGATGGCCGAACTATTCAAGAGCTGGAAGAAGTTATTATGGCAACAATATCAGAAGGACAAGAAAACCCCATTATTCGAAGGCTATCTAGCGAAGCAGCAGCCTTACTGGGATGCATTTGTGCTGTATAGGAGGTCAGGAGTTGCAGAGGAAAAGTCAGAAAAAAACAAGATAAATGCTGCGAAGAAGAAATATCACCATAATTTGGGGCCAGGGGGCTACGCGGCTACCATGCCTAAGTGGGATGCAAAAGAGAAAGAGGTTCATAATAAAGGGATCGTTCCAGAACCAATTCGCGAAGAATGGGATTTGAGGGCAAGAAATTGGTTCCTTGGGCATGGGAGTACATATGACGAACTTGCAGGGGACCTTGTTTGCAGTGACGGGATAAAGGTACCCAGGACTGCATGGCTAAAAGTGGTCGAAAATATTAAAGATGGAATAAAACAGTTTCATCCCGATAGAGAGAATGACTTGCTGACCTTGGTCCTCGGGAATCGCGAACATACAGGACAAGTCCGAGGCCTTGACAGGAGTTTCACGTGGGAGACTGGGTTTCCTAAGGACCAAGGTACCTATAGAAGACAAGCAATAGCAAGGCAACGACGGGAGGAGGAGGAGGCAGACAAGTTCAAACAGCTGCTAGGAAGACTTGACAAGCAGTAGCAGCAGATCGACGAACTTAGAGGAATAGCGCGCTTGCAGCAAGATCATCCACTCGATATTACCGCCAACCCATCTCAGTGGATAAGCAGCGTCGCTGAATCGCAGGTCCTGTCTAATGATGCATCCTATATTATAGATGGCGGTCCCGGCTACCCCGTGGATGGAATTAAGGAGCAGATACCTTGTGAGCTCCATAAAAAATTGAAGAACGTATCTGTGAAGGTGGCGGTCGGATCGGCTTTGCCTTGTCCGCCTGACGCACGTTGCCATGGCCGTGAGATTCCACCTGGCCATGCTAAAGTTAGGGTGGATCAAATCGTAAAGGAGTGGGAGTCAATGGAGCTTGATATCCCTGGACCTGAAGGTGAGATCACACTGGGAGAAGTACTTGGTGGGATCATTCTCTGGGAAAAGAAGAACACACGGTTTCCAGGCTCGGCTCCAAGGATAACACTACCGCCTCCGAGTCTTCGCAGGTCTCCTACACCTCCACCTCCACCTCCATCACCTCCAAGAAGCCCACCCCATGATGACTACGACCACCACATCCCGAGTCCATCTTGATCTCCGCCGCAGGCTCAGCAGTCTTCGTTGCCCGCTAAGGACAATAAGCGGAAGCGTGCTTCGTTAGTGAGTACTAAAGGACGCGGCAGCCCAAAACGGAAAATGTCGCCCCTCCCAACAGTGCCTCATCAGAATCTTCCCATCATACCTTACGATTGTACTGATGTGGAATCTGCAGCGATATCAAAGGCCGAAGTGGCGGCGCATTTTGAGAAGAAGAAACCCGAGCCCGCTCCGGTATACACCGAGAAGCAAAAGGCATATGCACTTGATTTTCTGAACACACCATCGCAATATGAGTTGCACCATAAGCCAGATGACTATCTACGCACACTTCAGAAAGAAGTGGCAAAGAGCAAATCAAGTAAATCAAGCAAATCAAGTGCAAGCGGTAAAAAATCAGCAAGCACAGGTGCAAGCAGGACCAAAAATGCAATCAGTAAAAAATCAGATGTTCCCCTTCTCAGACAACAAGCAAAACAAACGATCGCAACCCTCAAGGTGGTTTCACAAAACGTTCCACTCCTCGCACAACAGCCACTTGATATGTCAATAGCTACGGAGTTGGCGGCCAACATGGAAATTACACTTGATGAACTGTTAGGCCCCCAACTCAACCATCTACCCAAGATGCCACTAG
Organism: Avena sativa; assembly: GCA_916181665.1. Taxonomy (NCBI): domain Eukaryota; kingdom Viridiplantae; phylum Streptophyta; class Magnoliopsida; order Poales; family Poaceae; genus Avena; species Avena sativa. The sequence goes on from OV702295.1 coordinate 356,106,884, forward strand.
CCCCTAAATATGTCGCAGGTGAGGATTTGGTCAGCAAAGAGAGGCTGAGAGAACTGCCAACACAAATGCGGAATATCCATCAATGGTACTCGGTGGTCATGAAGTAGGGGAGAATAATGATCGTAGCCAAAGTCCCACGTGAGTACTACTTCAGACCTGAAGAGGTACATATTGAGTTTCCAGAACTGTTCCAGTTATACCGTCTCGACACCCTGGACAAATCCATCCCCAGCTGCTATTGTCTGTAAGTTGTTGAATTCATTGTCTATATGTTCAATTTTCAGTTGTTAAGTTCGGAACATGTGATTATCCTTATTATGCAGAATGAAGATCCTGGAATGTAAAAGAAAAAGAATCTACAATATTGGGTTCATTGACCCAGATAAAGTGCATATAGCCACGCTAACGAATAACCCCGAGGAGACGGAGGAAAACCTTCTAAGGTTTCTAATAGAGCAAAATGTCTCTGACCACATACTGTTTCCTTACAATTTCAGGTGAGGGTCTTACTCTGTTGTACACATTCACTTTTGATTAGTCGATGATAATAAGTGTAACTGATGTATATATAAATGTTTGCAGCTTCCACTGGGTTCTGCTAGACATTCAACTTGATAAGGGAAGAGTTGATGTCATGGACCCATCAAAGAGAAACCTGGAAGATTTCTGCAGCATGCAGGACATGCTCCAGAAGTAAGTTCCGCGCTATATCGGTATCTTTCGTTGATTTACCGAGATATCAGGTAATGAATAACTCATCATTCATTTTCTTCGTCGGGCAGGGTTTGGATCCGGTTCAAGCGCGAGGTTACGGGTGTATTTAATGAGAAGCTGACGTTTAAGGCGGTCTCGGTAAGTAGCACGTGATATGTCCGCGCATCTCTTTACTTCTAGTTTCAATACAATAATGATGCTCTAGATTATTATTTTGATTGAATTCTATTCTCAAGTGCGCGAGGCAGCCACGGGGGTCGAATCTATGTGGATTCTATGTTTGCGAGTTCATTCGCACGTTTACCACCGAACACAATGATTATAGAGTCGACGTAAGAAATGCATTCACACCATCATTTTATTGTTGTCACCTTTTGTTATCATGATTGATACATATTGATCTCCTTTTTCTTATATATAGTTCGAGAGAATGTGAGATCAACTAATACTAGAGCAACGCGTACTAGCAATTGCAGATGAGCTGGCGGGATTTATTTTCAAAGAGATCGTAGACGATGCCAGAGAATTTAGTGTGAATAGGTGCTACTGATCTCCATGTAATCGAACTATTTTGTGCTCTAGTCCCGGTATTCTGTGATCTCCATGTAACTATGTAAATTGTATATATTTGTATGCTCGATTTTGTAATACAAGTTATCTTATATGTATGCAAGAACGTGTACGATATGTGGTGGCGTACAAATATTCAAAAACCATTTTGAAATCAAAAATAAATAAATAAAACAATACAAAATGAATTCTCTGCCGCGACAGAGAAAGGGCCCAAAATGCTGCCGCGGCAGAGAAATCACTAGTCCAAGGTAATGCTCTGTCGTGGCAGATAAAAGGCGCAAAATGCTGCCACGGCAGAGACCCACTAGTCCCGGCCTGTGGCACCAACCGGGACTAGTGGGGGTGCACCCTGAGCGTGCAGGGGCAGCCACGTGGGCACCCACTAGTCCCGGCTGGTAATTGGGTCGGTACTAGTGTTGGGCCTCTAGTCCCGCTTGATTAGTCCCGGTTCAAAAACCGGGACTAGAGGCCCTTACGGCCCAGGACTAGAGGCCCTATCTCCACTAGTGTGGGGATAGCCGGAGATTACAATTAAAGCACTTGAGTAGCAGAGTAGATCTACTTGATTACAAAGCTCATGATCACAATAAGATCACGCATAGAGAGAGAGAGAGAGGTGAACACATAGCTACCGGTAGAGCCCTTAGCCTCGAGGGAGAACTACTCCCTCCTCATCATGGAAATCGGAAAAGGTGATGGAGATGGTGGTGGATATCGATGGAGATGGCTCCGGGGGCAATTCCACGTCCCAGCAGGGTGCTGGAAAAGAGACTTCTGTCCCCCGAATCTCCTCTTCGGTGGCGGCGGTGCTGCAGAACTTTTCGGTGAGACGTATATATAGGCGAAAGGGCAAGGTCGGTGGAGCCTCGAGGGGCCCACACCATGGGCTGGCACAGCCAAGGGTGGGCCCGCGCCACCCTATGGTGTGGCCGCCTCATGGCTCTCCTTCGTCTCTCCTTCGGGCTCCGTGTTGCGTCTGTAAAAATAGGCACTTCGGCTTTTGTTTCGTCCAATTCCGAGAATATTTCCTTACTAGATTTTCTGAAACCAAAAACAACAGAAAACAGGCAACTGGCACTGTGACATCTTGTCAAAGGTTAGTTCCAGAAAATGTATAAAAATGCCTCAAAGTGTAGACAAAACATAAGGAAGTTGATACAAAAGAAGCATGGAGCATCAAAAATTATAGTTACGTTTATGACGTATCACCCCCGTACGGCCACCTCAGATCCGCGCTGCCAAGCAGCAGCGCCGTCACCACCGTGCTCACCCGGGCCTATCGAACCACCGCCGGTCTGAGAAGCACTAGCTATAGGGCGATAGCCACCAACATGAAGAGACTAACAACGTAGACACGATAATATGACCTAAGCCCATACTCAACAATAGAGATGAGACAGATAGGAAAGCCACGGCACCTCCGGGCTGCCAGTCATCGCGCCCTCAGACCCTAGTTGGATCCGGCAGTCCAACACCAAATCGAGACCCACCTGGCTTGGATCTGGCCCCCAGACACCGCTAGGAAGTAAGGGACAACCTCCTGGATGAAGCTCAAGACATGGTAGTCATGGCCCTCAAGGCCCTGATCGGGCCCTCACTAGCCCTCATTTGGCCTGCCTGGCCCGACCGCTGTTGTGCGAACTGCCATATGCCGCTGCTTCGTGGAGCGTCAGGCCGGTCCTCCATCAACGCCGCTAGTCTGCCATATCCGTTGCAACCCAACACCGCCGCCATGTCGAGGAACTACCTCCGCCAGTGCTCGGGCCCATAGGGCCAAGATCTGGGCCACGCTCCCGCTCCGCTGAGCCCCACGCTGCTCGATGATTCCTGCCAGCAGATCCGTGCTGCTCCTAGCCGCAACCACCACTGGCAGACGATCCCGGGACCGCCATGCCATCATCGCACCACTACCAGGCCGAGCCACCCCGCGAGACCCCCCAGCACACGGGTATAAACAGACCCGCTACCGCCGACACTACGCGATCTTTGCCTGGTGGCGCTCGCTGACAGTGGTGGGGGAGGAGGGAGGCATGAGTGCAGGCTTGTCCCCTCAGTCGCCCTGCCATATTACAGCTAATTATGAACAGAGAGTGAGGAACCATATAAATTATTATAAATAACCATCTCTTTGCATCTCGCTCAGTAGTATTTTTCATGTGCTCCACCCTCTCTTCATTGGAAAGTGCCCAAACAGATCGTGACGTGTTATAATCTAGCAAAGCATGCCTCCATGAGTCCTCCCTATCGCATAACTTATAGGTGTTGGTCGTAGACATATTCCTGTGTTAAAAAAGATCATCGGATGGAAGAGATTGTTGAGCCAATCACCATAATAAGGTCTTAATCTTGGATGGCAGCTTGATGGACCACACATTCAACCAATTTTTCTTTGCCCGAGTATCCTCCTTCACTCCCCTCCAGCCAGGCCTCCCTACAATATTTGGTCTCTACAAGCATTCAATATGAAGATCTGTGGAGAAAATTGTTGGAGATATGCCCAAGAGGCAATAATAAAAGTATTTATTGTTATATCTTTATGTTTATGATAAATATTTACATTCATGCTATAACTGTATTAACCGGAAACATTAATACTTGTGTGATTTGTAAACTGGTTAGAGTCCCTAGTAAAGCCTCTTTGTAATACTAGCTTGTTGGTTAATAGATGATCATGGTTTCCTGATCGTGAACATTGAGATGTTATTAACAAGAAGATCATATCATTAGGAGAATGGTGTGATGGACATACTCCTATAGATAAGTGTACCATAAAGATCAAGTCATTTCAATAGTTCGTTTGCTATAAGCTTTCAGATACATAGTAACCTAAATCCTTCGACCATGAGATCATGTTAATCACCATCACCGGATGGATGCTTTGATGACATCAAACACCACTTCATAACTGGGTGGTTATAAAGGTGGCATTGAGAGTTCGGAAAGTATGTGTTGAGGCACATGGATCAAGAGTGGGATTTGTCCATCCATATGATAGATATATATACTCTGGCCCATCTCGATGGAATGTCATCAAATTATCTTGCAAGCATGTCACTGGATCACAAGGGATAACATATCACAGGAATGAGTAAAGCGTACTTATCGGTAACAAGGTTGAACTAGGTATGCCGAGATACCGACGATCAGACCTCGGATAAGTAAAATATCACGAGACAAAGGGAAATTGGTATCGTATGTAAATGGTTCATTCAATCATGAAGTAATCATAGAAATATGTGGGAGCCATATGAATTTCTAGATTCCTCTATTGGTTATTGATCGGAGAAGAGTCTCGGTCATGTCTGCATAATTCACGAACCGTAGGGAGACACACTTAAGGATTTGATGTAGTTTAGTAGATATGGAAAGTGAGTAAAGAGACTGAATGTAGTTCAGAGTCTCGGATGGGACCAGGGATATCACGACGAGATCTGGAATGCTCCGGAGAATAATATTCATTTAAGGAAAGTCCAATTCCGGAGTTTAGGAATGGTTTCGATGTTTTCACTAGAATGTTCTAGAAGGTCCACTGATCCAGAAGGGGAAGGATACATGGATGTGCCATGACAAAGTGGAATGGTTGCATCATGTCCTAGGTCACTTGGCTGGACACTTGGAAGACAGAAATCAAACTCTGGTTTGAAAGGCAAAAAGCCAGCTTGAAAAAGTCAAACTGGGACAATGGTTTCCAAGTGGAGGGAGGGAAGGAATCCTACCTAAGGGAGGATACCTCCCTCTCCCTTGTGTCGTCCACATGAATTGGAGTTGGGGGAGGACTCCCTCCCCCTTGGTGCCTCCCCACCTATAAAAGGAGGGGTAGGGCGCCCCTACCCCACACAACAAACCCTAGCCAAGGTACCTACCCTCTCTAATTGCCGCCGCCAGGGGATCCTTCCAAGTCGCCGACTAGGGCTAAGCCCTAGCCCTAGCCGCCGGCCACACCACTCCTTGGTCCTCTAAACCCTAGATCGCCAAGGACCTCTTATACTCCACCATACCCGCTCTATCTTAGGCGAAGCCCTACGGGATTTCCCCTCTAAACTTCAACACCACGCCATCGTGCTGCCGGAATCGCGAGGAGAGATCTACAACCTATGCTGCCTGCTGGAACAAGGGAGAGGAAGGTCTTCATCGAGTACCGAACGAGTGACCGACTGTGGGAGCACTGCCTGAACGCGGCGCCGGAAGGATCGTCTACACGATCTTGAGATTGGCAAGTGAACGACTACATCACCCACGAGAATCCGCTCTCATTAACTGTTTTGGAATCTTCAAGGGTGAGTACTCTATCGACTCATTTCTACAATCTAGTAGATAGATCTTGGCTTGTATGTGTTCATGCGTTTGATTTTTTTTGTTTTCCATGCTACTAACCCCTACAATGGTATCAGAGCCGTGTCTATAAGTCGATCTGTTGCATGAGTAGAACACAATGGTCATTATGGGCGGTGGTGCTTTTATTATCAATTGCTTCTTGTGTACTTTCCATCTTGCGAGATGGTGGGATGAAGTGGACTGGGCAAACCTTACATGACATTGTTCATGAGACTTGCTCCACATGCAACTTGTATTGCATAAGTGGCTTTGCGGGTGTTTGTCTCTCCCATCATAGTGAAGATTCAATTTACAACGAGCACTTGATAGTTCATGCATCAATGTTGTGGTTCTTGTTTGTAAGTTAGAACGGTACTTATTGAAAGCCCCAAACCACGTAAAATATGCAAAGAAAATTAGAGGCATCTAACTTTTTTTGCAGAGGTGTGTTGTGATGTGATATGGCCATGATTGTGATTATATATGATCTATGCAATGATCCTTATTGTAAGTCGGCAACCGGCAGGAGCCTTATGGTTGTATTTTAATTTCGTTAAGACCTATATGTCTATTATTCAAAGTAGTTGTAACAGTTGATGCTGGTGGACGACAACCATGGAGCGGTGCCATTGACCTTGATGCCACGCCGGTGATGATGATCATGTTCGTGCTTGAATATGGAGATCGGAATCACAAGAAGAAAGGCCATATCATATCACATATTATGAATTACATGTGATGTTAATCCTTTTATGCATATTGTATTGCTTAGATCGTGATGGTAGCATTATAAGATCATCCCTCTCATAAAATATCAAGTAATAAAGTGTTCGTCCTTAGTTAGCACCATTGCCAAGACTCGTTGTTTTGAAGCACCATGTGATGATCGGGTGTATTCGATTCAATGTGTGCATACAATGGGAACAAGCCAGATTTGCTCATGCGGAAACTAAGGTTAATATTGACGAGACTATAATGTACAAACATGGTCTCGGAACACGGATCACCTAAAGGTAAATCATGAGTCATATAGTAGATATGATGAACATGTTGATTGTTTGCCTTTGAAACTACATCATCTCTTGTGATGATCGGACTTGATGTAGTGGATTTGGTTCGTGTGATCACTAAAACAGTGTGAGGGATATTGTTTTGAGTGGGAGTTCACCTAGATTAATTTAAGTATTAATTAGAGCTCAATTTGTCATAAACTTAGTCTAAAATATTGCAAATATGTTGTAGATCATGGCGGCCGCTACCATCAATTTTAATGCGTTCCTAGAGAAAGAAAAGTTGAAAAAAAATGGAAGCAACTTCATGGATTGGTTCCGCAATTTGAGGATTGTCCTCAATTTTGGTCAATTGACCTATGTGTTGGCTGCACCGCTGGGTGACCCACCTACAGATGATGCTACCGATGAGGTGAAGAATGTTTTCCTCGCTCAGAAGAATCAGTACTCCACAGTTTAGTGTGCTATCTTGTATGGTTTGGAATAGGAGCTTCAAAATAGGTTTGAAAACTTTGACCCACATGATATTGTCCGTAACTCAAAAAGATATTTGAGGCTCACGCGACAATTGAGAGTTATGAAGCTTCTAAAAAGTTCTTTAACTGCAAGATGGAAGAGGGCAGCTCCGTCAGTGAGCATGTGCTTAAGATGTCTGGGCACGCCAATAAGGTCCAGAGCTTGGGCATAATAATTCCTAATGCTTTGGGGATTCACCGTGTCCTCCAATCACTACCACCAAGTTACAAGAACTTTGTGATAAACTACAACATGCAGCGCATGGATAAGTTGTTACCAGAACTCTTCTCTATGTTGAAGTCTACGAAAGTGGAGATCAAGAAAGAGCACCAAGTGTTGATGGTCAATAAGACCACCAATTTCAAGAAGCAAGACAAGACTAAGAAAAATGGAAACTTCAAGAAGGGCAGTAAGAAAGCTACCGCGCCGGCGAAGAAGACCAAGGCTAGGACTAAGCATGATACTGAGTGCTTTTACTGCAAGGGAGAAGGTCACTGGAAGTGGAATTGCCCCAAGTACTTGGCGGATCTAAAGAACGGAAACATCAAGAAGAAAGGTATATCCGATATACATGTTATTGATGTGTATCTTATTAGTAATCGTAGTAGTGCCTGGGTATTTGATACTGGTTCGGTTGCTCATATTTATAACTCGAAACAGGTGCTGCATAATAAACGGAGACTAGCGAAGAATGAGGTGACGATGCGTGTAGGAAATGGATCAAAGGTTGATGTGATCGCGATCGGCACGCGACCTCTTCATCTACCATCAGGATTATTTTTATACTTAAATAATTGTTATTTGGTGCCTTCGTTGAGAATGAACATCATATCCGGATCATGTTTATTGCGAGACGGTTACTTATTTAAGTCCGAGAATAATGGTTGTTCGATTTATATGAGTAATATCTTTTATGGTCTTGCACCGTTGATAGATGGTCTATTCTTATTGAATCTCGATAGTAATGATACACATGCTCATAATATAGATGCTAAACATTTGAAATTGAATGATAATTCTACATACATGTGGCACTGTCGTCTTGGTCACATTGGAGTGAAGCGTATGAAGAAACTCCATTCCGATGGACTTCTTGAATCACTTGATTTCAAATCACTTGAAAGATGTGAAGCATGTCTGATGGGTAAAATGACTAAGACTCCATTTCTGGTATGATGGAGCGAGCTACGGACATATTGGAAATCATACATACCAATGTGTATGGCCCGATGAGTGTAGCATCGCGCGATGGTTATCGTTATGTTCTTACTTTCACAGGTGACTTGAGTAGATATGGGTATATCTATTTCATGAAACATAAATCCGAAACATTTGAGAAGTTTAAGGAATTTCAAAGTGAAGTAGAGAATCAACGTAACAAGAAGATTAAATTTTTACAATCTAATCGTGGAGGTGAATATCTAAGTTACGAGTTTGGCGAGCATTTGAAGAAATGCGGAATACTTTCACAATTGACACCGCCAGGAACACCACAGCGTAATGGTGTGTCCGAACATCGTAATCGAACTCTCTTAGATATGGTTCGTTCTATGATGTCACTTACAGATTTACTGTTATCATTTTGCGGTTATTCATTAGAAACAACCGCATTCACTTTAAATAGGGCACCATCTAAATCCGTTGAAACGACACCGTATGAATTACGGTTTGGGAAGAAACCTAAATTGTCATTCCTTAAAGTTTGGGGTTGTGAAGCTTATGTAAAGAAGTTACAGCCTGACAAGCTTGAACCCAAAGCAGATAATTGCGTCTTCATAGGATACCCGAAGGAAACTATTGGGTGTACCTTCTATCATAGATCCGAAGGCAAAATCTTTGTTGCCAAGAATGAATCCATTTTAGATAAGGAGTTTATCTTGAAAGAAGTGACTGGAAGGAAAGCAGAACTTGACGAGGTTGTCGAACCTTATCTCGGATTTGAGAGTAGCGCAGCACCGGAAGAAGTTCTTGTGGCGCCTATACCAATGGGATAGGAAGCTAATGATGGTGATCATGAAACTTCGGTCGAACTTACTACAGAACCTCGCAGGTCGACAAGGACTCGTACCACTCCTGATTGGTATTATCCCGTTGAGTGTCATGTTGGTGGACAACACCGACGACCCTATGACATATGAGGAAGCGATGATGAGCCCAGATTCCAATAAATGGCAAGAAGCCATGAAATCTGAGATTGGATCCATGTACGAAAACCAAGTATGGACTTTGGTGGACTTACCGGATGGCCGGAAGGCTATCGAGAACAAATGGATTTTCAAGAAGAAAACAGATGTTGATGGTAATGTAACCTTCTATAAAGCTCGACTTGTCGCAAAAGGGTTTCGACAAATTCAAGGAGTTGACTACGATGAGACTTTCTCACCGGTAGCAAAGCTAAAGTCTGTGAGGATTTTGTTAGCAATCGCTGCATATTATGATTATGAGATATGGCAGATGGATGTTAAAATGGCGTTCCTCAATGGAGACATTGATGAAGAGCTGTATATGGTACAACCCAAAGGTTTTGTCGATCCTAAAGATGCTAACAAGGTATGCAAACTTCAACGGTCCATTTATGGTTTGAAGCAAGCATCCCAAAGTTGGAATCAACATTTTGATAAGGTGATCAAAAGTTTTGGATTTATAAAAACTTATGGAGAAGCTTGTATTTACAAGAAAGTGAGTGGGAGCTCTGTAGCATTCCTAGTACTATATGTGGACGACATATTGTTGATTGGGAATGATGTAGACCTTCTTAAAAGTGTCAAATATTATTTGAATAATAATTTTTCAATGAAGGATCTTGCTGAAGCCGCTTACATATTATGCATAAAGATTTATATAGATAGATCAAGACGCCTAATATCGCTTTCATAGAGTACATATTTGGACAAATTTCTAAAGAGGTTTGGAATGGAAGATAGCAAGAAAGGGTTCTTTCCCATGTTGCCCAATATGACCTTGAGTAAAACTCAAAGTCCTGCTACGGCAGAAGATAGAGAGAGGATGAGGAATACTCCCTATGCCTCAGCCATAGGATCTATCATGTATGCCATGCTATGTACTAGATCCAACATTGCATATGCTGTTAGTTTGACTAGCATATATCAAAGTGATCTAGGAGTAGATCATTGGACAGCGGTCAAAAACATCCTTAAGTACTTGAGAAGAACTAAGGATATAGTTCTTTCTTATGGAGGTGATGAACAACTCGTTGTTAACGGTTACACCGATGCTAGTTGGAAAACCGATCCAAATGATTCTAAATCTCAATCTAGATATGTATTTACATTGAATGGTGTAGTAGTGAGCTGGAGGAGTGCAAAGCAAAGCGTTGTGGCGAGATCTTCAACTGAATCGGAATACATAGCTGCTTCGGAGGCTTCACAAGAGGCGATATGGATGAAGGAGTTCATTATAGATCTTGGTGTGGTTGCCAGTGCGCTGGACCCAATGTCTATATACTGCGATAACATCGGTGCCATAGCCAATGAGTAGGAGCCAAGGTCACACAAGAAGCTGAAGCATATCAAGCTACATTTTCACGCTATTCAAGAGCATGTCCAAGATGGTGACATAAAGATTTGCAAAGTACACACAGATCTGAATATGGTGGATTCATTGACTAAACCTCTCCCGAGGGCAAAACATGACCAACACCAAACCACCATGGGTGTTTGGTATATTACCATGTAATCTAGATTATTGACTCTAGTGCAAGTGGGAGACTGTTGGAGATATGCCCAAGAGGCAATAATAAAAGTAGTTATTATTATATCTTTGTGTTTATGATAAATGTTTACATTCATGCTATAACTATATTAACCGAAAATATTAATACTTGTGTGATTTGTAAACTTGTTAGAGTCCATAGTAAAGCCTCTTTGTAATACTAGCTTGTTGGTTAATAGATGATCATGGTTTCCTGATCATGAACATTGAGATGTTATTAACAACAAGATCATATCATTAGGATAATGGTGTGATGGACATACTCCTATAGATAAGCATAGCATAAAGATTAAGTCATTTCAATAGTTCGTTTGCTATAAGCTTTTAGATACATAGTAACCTAAATCCTTCAGCCATGAGATCATGTTAATCACCATCACCGGATGGATGCTTTGATGACATCAAACACCACTTTGTAACTGGGTGGTTATAAAGGTGGCATTGAGTGTTTGGAAAGTATGTGTTGAGGCACATGGATCAAGAGTGGAATTTGTCCATCCATATGACAGATAGGTATACTATAGCCCCTCTCGGTGGAATGTTATCCAATTATATTGCAAGCATGTCACTGGATCACAAGGGATCACATATCACAGGAACGAGTAAAGAGTACTTATCGGTAACGAGGTTGAACTAGGTATGCCGAGATACCGACGATCAGACCTCGGATAAGTAAAATATCACGAGACAAAGGGAAATTGGTATCGTATGTAAATGGTTCATTCAATAATGAAGTAATCATAGAAATATGTGGGAGCCATTTGAATTTCTAGATTCCTCTATTGATTACTGATCGGAGAAGAGTCTCGGTCATGTCTGCATTATTCACGAACCGTAGGGAGACACACTTAAGGATTTGATGTAGTTTAGTAGATATGGAAAGTGAGTAAAGAGACCGAATATAGTTCTGAGTCTCGGATGGGATCCGAGGTATCACGAGGAGATCTGGAATGGTCGGGATAATAATATTCATATAAGGAAGTCCAATTCCGGAGTTCGGGAATGGTTTCGGTGTTTTCACCGGAATGTTCTAGAAGGGTCTACAAGGTACACCGATCTGGAAGGGGAAGGGTACATGGATGTGTCATGACAAAGTGGAATGGTTGCATCATGTCCTAGGTCACTTGGATGGACACTTGGAAGTGATAAATCAAACTCTAGTTTGAAAGACAAAAAGCCAGCTTGAAAAAGTCAAACTGGGAAAATGGTTTCCAAGTGGAGGGAGGGAAGGAATCCTCAGGATTCCTCCCTCTCCCTTGCGTCGGCCACATGAAGTGGAGTTTGGGGAGGACTCCCTCCCCGTTGGCGCCTCCCCACCTATAAAAGCAGTAGGGCGCCCCCTACCCCACACAACAAACCCTAGCCAAGGCGCCTACCCTCTCTAGTCGCCACCACTGCCAGGGGATCCTCCCAAGTCGCCGACTAGGGCTAAGCCCTATCCCTAGCCGCCGGTCACACCACCCCTTGGCCCTCTAAACCCTAGATCTCTAAGGCCCTCTTCTACTCCACCATACCCGCTCCGGCTTAGGCGAATCCTTGCGGGATTTCCCCTCTAAACTCTGACACCACGCCGTCGTGTTGCCGGAATCACGAGGAGAGATCTATAACCTCCACTGCCTACTGGAACAAGGGAGAGGAAGGTCTTTATCGAGTACCGAACGTGTGATCGACTGCGGGAGCCTGAACACGGCGCCTGAAGGATCGTCTACGCGATCTTGAGATCGGCAAGTGAACGACTACATCACTCACGAGAAACCGCTCTCGTTAACCGCTTTGGAATCTTCGAGGGTGAGTACTCTATCGACTCGTTGCTACAATCTAGTAGATAGATCTTGTCTTGTATGTGTTCATGCGGTAGAATTTTTTATTTTCCATGCTACGAACCCCTACAAAAGTGCCATGCTTCCCATAGTTCCACGACCAGAAATACTCCATCTGTCATGTACACGCATGTTTTTTTCGAAATGGGAAGCTCTTCCCCGACCTCTGCATCAACTGATGCACACATGTACACACATGTATTGAGACAATAGCAGAAACGTCCTTGGGAAAAAGAATCGTTGGAGCTTCTAACGGTTCCAACTGGTGGTAGTAAAATAAATAATCTCACTAACCCATAAAAGGAGGGCCGTCAATACATGGAATAGGCCGCATATTAAAGTCCCTCGGAATCCAATTGCAGTTTCAATTTCAGTACTCTTCCCATCCTAAATAAGATTAAGCCTTGTTTAAGAACCTCTCACCCATCTAAAATTGATCTCCATATATCAGACAGCACATTGCCCAATTGAGCTGGCAGAAAATCACATGATGGGAAGTATTTGGCTTTGAGAACCCTGTCAATTAGGGAATTTGGTTTCATTAAGATCATCCATGCTTGCCTGGCTAGAGAGAAAGATTGAATACTTAGATATATCCCTAAATCCCAGACCGCCCATGTATTTTGGCTAGAAGAAACTCAACAAGTTTTCCTCTCTCATTGCTTACTTCCCTACCAGAATAGATGAGCAAGTTTATGTGATCACAAAGATTTCGAGGGGATTTGAAACATGCCATTAAATATACTGGAACTTCTTGGGCCACCGATTTTATCGACGCCTCCTTTCCAATAGCTAAAAGCAATTTTCAATCCATTCCCTCATTTTCCGAGTTCCTTTTTTTTAAGAACTTGAAGGCTCCATTTTTAGAATTTACAACATCCGAGGGCATGCCTAGATACTTCTACGAAATGGATTGAATTGGAACATTCAAAAATTGTTTAACTTCTTGTCTTATCAGATTGGGACAACCTTTACTGAAAAAGACCAACGATTTAGCATGGTTTATCTCATGTTCAGAAGCTTGACATTAAGAATTCAAAACAAAAGAAATCTACCTTGTGTCATCACCATTATACTTGATATACAAATATAAAATGGCTAATTGGTGGAGCCATTTGTGCCACTGTGATTACATTTAGGTTTGATGACAGACTTTTACTTTTTAACAGGCACGAAATGCTCTTTGCTGCAAGCAAGAAAAGGTAGGAAGAAATTGAATACCAATGTCGAATACCTCTGGTTGGTTTAAATTCCTCAAGTCTTATCCCATTTAGAAGAATAGAGAACTCATAACTCACCAACCCCATCACCAAATTGATCCATGCTGGTGCAAAGCCCAATTTGGTCATTATAGCACTCAAATAGTCCCACTCCACTATATCATACAACTTCATCATATCCAGTTTCATTGCACAAAATAATTTTTCTTTGCTTTGTTACGCTTTATAAAATGGAGACACTCGTACCTACAAATTATATTATCAGTAATCAGGTGGCCTGAAACAAAGGCATATTGTTCCCCCAAAATAATATCTAGTAAAATCTGCTTCAATCTATTAGATACCATATTCAATGCCACCTTATGCAGCACATTACAATGACTAATGGGACCAAACTGAGCAAGATGAGTAGGATCATTTACTTTGGTATTAAAACCAAATTTACTTAAAATAAAATAGCACCCTCCTCTCCTTGCAATATTTAAGGGACAATACATGTAGATTCCTTTCCACATATGTCCCAATGACTTATGTAGGGTACCATCCGGGACAAGGGCTTTAATGAAATCATTTGAAATAAGACCTCCTTAACCTCCTCTTGGGCATATGGAGCAAGTAGTCTCTCATTCATTATAGCATCCACCTTTACCAGGTCGTATCAATTACCTCGTTAATGCCACTAGTTCCCTCCGATGTGAATGGATTATGATAAAACTCCACCGCTAACTTCTCCATCTCTCTCGTATCCTCATTGACAGAACCATCTTCCCTAGCTACTTTCTTGAACTTGTTTTTCTTTGGCTCATACTCGCTCTTTGATGAAAAAAAATTATGTATTCATGTGCCCTTTTGAGAGATACTAGATACGTGATCTCTGCACCACATAACTTCTTCCACATGGTATAGCTCCACCAACCTATCATTTTTCTTGAACTCTACATGTGAAGGTATGACACGATGGGGATCATTATGTAATATTTCCAATTCCCTTTGCACTTTACGAATTTGTATGCATGTTACCAATATTCTCCCCACTCCAAGAAGTTAGAGAGTTGGACAGGTTCCTCAGCTTCATTGACAAAGCACCTGCTGACTGCGCCTTGGGAATTCCTACCCATTGAGTCTTGATATTTTCACGAAAAATCTCATGGGACTCCCACATAAGCATGTACTGAAAGCTAGAGAAGGATTGGACAATGGTTTGGTGTTGTTGCGGTTTTGTGGATAAGAGTAGTCGATGGGAACATAGTACTCTAGTTCCAATGCTAGGTTTATATGTACCATACACTGAGTACCAACCGTGACCCTTTTCTCAAAATTCCAGATCTTCCCCCACATAACTAAGACCAACCAGTCCACATGTGTCAACCACATCCCGAGAACCCTTAACTTGAGCCATACTTCTATGTCCAACACCAGTGTGTTCATCAAGATGAAACACCTCATTAAAATCACCTAGATAGACCCATGGTAATGGATTGTGGGATCTTAGTGATTTTATTAAATACCATGTCAACCCATAGTCACAAGTTCTAGCCTCTCCATAGACACATGTCGTCCGCCAGTCCTCCCTGCCTCACATCAAAATAGTTGTATCTATATGGTATCGAGAATAACCAATAACATCTAAATGTTTCCATTATTCCAAAGAAATACCAATCCATTCACTCCTCCCAAAGCTACTAGAAGCATTCGAGAAATCAAAACCTAACGCACCAACAAGATTTTCAAGACGTGCTTTAGAGATTTGCGTTTCAAAAATACAAAGAATCTTCAGGGAAAACTACATCGCAAGATCGCGAAGATCTCAAATTGTCATGACATTACCCGCTTTGTGACAATTGAGGCTTAGTAGACTCACTGTAATGGGCTATGCCGTGTCATGGAGCCCACCGAAGAGTTTTGTATCATTGTTCATCTCCATAGCAACGCTTTCCCCCTTCCTTTTCCTCTTGGGATCTTTGACTAGGTTAGGACTCGGTGGATTCAGATTTGTATTGCTAACCAAAAATTGTTTCAACATTGCACCAACCCTACTTGGATTCTCAGACACAACCATCATCCCGTCCATGATTTCATCATGCAATAGCGGCGGTGCACTACCATCTTCAAAAGAACCGAGTACCCCTCTTCCTTGACAAGTCAACCACATCCCCTTTCCTTATCCAAATCCTTAGCATCACCATCAGCATATTCATACATATCATGATTTGAGCCTCCACGTCCATCTCTACCTCTGTTCCTTCCAGCTCCACGACCCCCCTCCGATCCCCTTCCAAAGTTTGGACATCCTCCAGCATGAATACTCCAAGTTGCACGCATATATTTGAAGATTGGGGAGAAGAAGCGTGAACACTATCACCATGTTATTTATGTTCGTGTCCCATGTGTCCACACACCTGACACTAGTGGGGGTGGGGGGTCGTTTGTATTTGACAAGGAATAACTCACGTTTACCTTCACACAACAACAAAACAAAACTTTTGAGGGGCTTGTTTATATCGAATATGTAAAAATTTCCCTCATACCCAAAAGTATGACTCTCAGATAATTTGAATTTACCGACCTTGGAAGCTAGAGCTTTAATCTCAGGAGTATAACCAATAGGGAGGTTATGAATTTGGATCCAGATATCCATATGAGAAAGTTTAGTGGGAGAAAGTTCAGGGGGAGGGGTGCTGCTCCTCAAACACCACATCATTCAGATCGTTCTCACTAATCCCAAGATGCTTCATCATTGCCTCAATGTTCCCACCGCCTCGTGACGACAATCCTAAGGTTTCTTCTGACATGGCCGAACAACCACGCCAAAATCCGATCTAACCCTAGACACCTCCAAAAACCTACTGCAAGGATGTCAAAGCCGGTGGTGATGCACGATCACGTGAAATGCCGAGCACAACCTGTGGCAAGGAGAAGAGAAACCCTATAGCGAGGGAAAAACGCTATGCCTGGAACCTACTTGCACTGGTATGGGCCCAATTAGTATTGGGTCAGGCCCTTGGCAATCATTTTGTAGCCGCGAAATTCCAAGTGTTTATTATCTACTTGGGGAAAAAAATGATGTGTTGCAGCGCTTGCAGAGGAAACTCTGTTTCGTGACTACTACTACATTGGTACATGCATGCATGTAGCTCCTCCTCCGGGCTCCGCGGGATCCACGAATTCCTCGGTTCCAATGCATGGCGCCTGCTTCCTACATGTCCCCGACCTTCTTCACCTCTCGTTCCTTCCCCTGTTTCTCTCTTTCGCTCTCCTCCTCTCTGCCTCTCCTGCTGCACAACGCCTAGGGTGTGGCCTACCGACGTTTGATGCGGCGGTGTGATGAGGAAGCTGTGCCCGAACGCGGACCGCGACGACACCCTGGACACGGTGCTTGAGGTGCCCATTCCCGATGAGATGCTCGCCGGCATCCCCGGCGCCGACAAGCGCCGCGGCCCGGGCGGCGCCAACCTGCGCGCCTGGCTCAAGAGCCAGGCCTTCGACCACGCCACCGTCGACGGCCCCGCCGCCGCCAGCGCCGAGCTCCAGCTCTTCCTCAATGTCGTCGGCTCGCCGCTCATCCCCTGCCCCGTCCCCCACGACCGCGCCTTCAGCCGCTCCATCCGCGACCCCTCCATCGTACGTCTTTGCCAATGCCATGCACGCACGGGCGTACACGACAACAAAAATTGATTGACTGATTGATTGATTGCGTGTGTGTGTGTGTGTGTGTGATTCGTGCATGAACGAAACGAAAGCAAGCGTCGACGGCCAAGTACATCATGCATCAGTACATCGCGGCGACGGGCGGGCAGGCGGCGCTGCAGGGCGTGCAGAGCATGTACGCGGTGGGGAAGGTGCGGATGTGCGCCTCCGAGTTCCACCTGGGCGACCAGAACGTGAGCGCCGCCCAGGGCCGCGCCGAGGTCGGCGGCTTCGTGCTCTGGCAAAAGTGCCCCGAGGTCTGGTACTTCGAGCTCATCATGGCCGGCCACAAGATGAGCGCCGGCAGCGACGGCAAGGTCGCCTGGCGCCAGTCCGCCGCCGAGAACTCGCACGCCTCCCGCGGCCCTCCCCGCCCACTCCGCCGTTCCCTCCAGGCACAC
The DNA here is from genome assembly GCA_916181665.1 of Avena sativa. Classification (NCBI taxonomy): domain Eukaryota; kingdom Viridiplantae; phylum Streptophyta; class Magnoliopsida; order Poales; family Poaceae; genus Avena; species Avena sativa. Next base: position 356,124,871 of record OV702295.1, read on the forward strand.
ATCCATACATTATCCAGCAGGTAGATAGACGACTGACATGCATCATCGATCAAGCCTTGCTGATGCATACGTACGTACGTGCAGGGCCTTGACCCGCGGTCGATCGCGAACCTCTTCTCGGACGCGGTGTGCATCGGCGAGAAGGTCATCAACGGCGAGGAGTGCTTCATCCTCAAGCTGGAGGCGAGCGCGGCGACGCTACGGGCGCGGAGCGCGGCGGCGTTCGACATCATCCACCACACGGTGTGGGGGTACTTCAGCCAGCGCACGGGCCTGCTCATCCAGCTGGAGGACTCGCACCTGCTCCGCATGAAGTCCGGCAAGGGCGCGCGCCGCAGCGAGAACATCTTCTGGGAGACCGGCATGGAGTCCGTCATCAACGACTACCGCCACATCGACGGCGTCAACATCGCGCACGGCGGACGCACCACCGTCACGCTCTTCCGCTACGGCGAGGGATCAGTCAACCACAAGAGGAAGCTGGAGGAGACGTGGACGCTGGAGGAGGCCGACTTCCATGTCTACGGACTCCACTCCGACAACTTCCTGCCGCCGTCGGGACTCAAGAAGGAGGGAGACGACCAGCACGCCGGATGACCACACACTGCCAATAATTAAGTGCGCGCGCTAGTGCTAATTAATTTGATCGAATGTTGATCCAAGGACATCGACGCAGATTCGTTCAGGCTAATTTTAATTTTCCTTTTTTTTCTGTAGAGGTGGACATAGATGTACGGTTGTACGAGTGCGTTGATTTTTTTTTTTTTGAATAGAACTGTACTTATAGTTCCCCTCTCTTTTATTTTACGACAAAGCATGGCTGTAAACTACTTGAACCCCAAAATGTCTTATAAGTACTATTTAGGAACATAGTCACAGTAGTACACAAAGGAGAGCTTTGTCGTAGATACTTTCTTTTTGAGAAAAAAATGTTTTGATCATTTCTTTTCTAAACTTCATTGGCTTTACTAGTATCCTTTTTTTGTTAGGACTCGCCACTTTGAACCTTGTAAATATTCAGTTGTGGGCTTCTTCTGCAAATTCAACCAAGGATACAATGGAGAACCAGGCATATCCTTCTATCGGGCGTGAAAACTGGATCTATCCAGAAACAGAAACTATACATGATTTTTCTTAGGAATGTTCTGGCAAATATCTTACTGCTGCCTACACCTAAACATCACCCGCACTTCAGCTACATATGATTATGAAGCACCTTAAGCACCATGGCTGCCATCAATGAAGCACCTTAAGCACCTAAACTATAAACTGATGCAGTCTCCGCAGAACAAGGCATCGACATACATATTCTTTTGAGCATGGACATCAATACAATAAATAAGCAAAACCATTAATTTCCTGTTACAAAACTAAAATTACAACCACTCTGACATCTCTTGAAGAATAACTTTGCTTTAAGCTTCAAGCTCGGCAGACATGCTGCAATGTTTTTTGAGTTCCTTCAAACAGATCCAGCAGAAGTTCCTCCAAATCCTCAGGCCTGTACTTTATGTAACGGTCTTTCTGCTTCGTGCCATCAAGGAAGGAAGAGTATCTTCCCAAGAATGTTCTGTAAGCCTGTATAACTTTCAGTGATATGGAAATCCTGACATCTTCGCGGAGCTGGTCATCTGGGACAGACCATGCTGTCTGAACTCGATAAACGTCTTCAAAGGACAGGTTGAAATTTTTGAACTTCTCCCTAATGGTTTTACGAGAAGCCGAATCTCCAGCAGCACATAAGCCATCGTCACTCAGGCAAGAAAGGACATGACTCCACGATGCCCGCTCATAGTTCGTCGCTTGATGCTGAAACATTCGATTGTGCATCCGGATCCAATCATCACCAAGAAAGCTTTTGAGATCCGAGTTCTTCACTTTCTGGACCATGTAGCAGATATTGTTCATCATAAATATGTTCCGCAATCGACCATCTCTGTACAATCTAGACCCAGCTTCAAGATTTGCTTCCAGAACTGCAGCAACAGACTGCAGATGTAATGCTGTAACTGTGAAATGAGGGCTTGAACTTTGTGTGGACTGAACGTCAGCAGAAAAATGAAGATATCCTTGATCTGTGTCCTTGAGAAGTGAATCAAGAGTTTTGCTGTAAACAGTGACAGCCTTTATGTAATTCATAACATATTTTGTAAGGGGATGCACTGCACCACTAGGAACTGCACTAGATGACGTGTAGGATTGGATGGCATACTTGAACTCTGCAAATGTTTTCCTCGCTGCTTCTCCCAGTTGGAGCAGGACTTCGTTATATTCTGTTAAAACCATATCGCTGCCCCCTGCCTGAAACAAGAATTCTGCTTCAGGGAGCAGATCATCTAGGACTTCATACATGTCAAGAATACGGAAAAGCTTTTCTGGTTTAGGATCTCCAATTGCTACAGATTCATAAAAGCTCAGGAGCTGCATGACCGGGCTAAATGAGATCTCATAGAAGCACAAGTCTACAGTTGATTCTGAAAGCTCGCTAAAGACGAGACTGCAAAGGCGCCTCTCGCTTGCAAGGTAGAATCGGAAAAAAGACTTCATTGCCCGGTTCCACCTCCTTATTGCTGAGCTCAGTTTGTTCCATCTAGTGCTCAGAAGTTCTTCTATACAATGCTTGTCGATATGAAGAGAGCAAATGAAATCATCTATTGCACCCTGTCGTGCATTTATATACGCCTGGCAGCACTCGTTACTGTAGTCACTCAGGAACATGAAGTTAGCAATGGACTTGACAGCAGAGAGTGCACCAGGTTGAATCAAATCAGCCACACAATATTCAGAACCCCCGCTTCTAGCAGTTTGTATTGATTTGCCTTCACTTTGTTCCTCATTGAATGAGCTGCATGAAAATTCATCTGTGCTGCCGTCCTCTGTAGAACGGAAGGAGAGAAGCTCCTGTTCTAATGGTTGTTTGTAGCATGTAAGAAGGTAAACAAACTCCTCTTCAAGCCTCACCATTGCCATTTCGAAAAGGTCATTGGCATATACAGTGAGTTCCTTGTGCTCTTTGGCTTGTCCACCCGGGTCCAAATTCCCTAACCTTTCAGAAAGTTGCCGTAATTTGTACAGCACTTCCAAGTAGTCAAACGAGTTCTGTGGATCATGAACATGCAAGGAGTTCTGAAAATCCAAACTAAGGATCTTCTTTCGCAGTACCTTGAGAGCAAGTCTGAAATCACATATCTCTATTTCTTCTCCCAGGCTGATGTTTGTATACTGCTTAACTAACTCAGGAGCCATCATTTTGTAGATTCTTTATTTCCCTGACTACAGAGAACGTGCCAGGGGGGGCTTTTTCCTTTCCCTGTTTCACATGTTTATAACAAAGATCAGATCCAACTCCAAATTTAGAAAAGCTTCAGATAAAAACACTTAAGGTAGTGAAGATTTGTATCATAAAAAGTATCGGGAGACATGGACAATGCTAAATGTGCAATAAAGGGCCTCATGCATCGATTGATGCAGAGGCTGGGGCTTCCCCTTTTCGAAAAAAATGGACAACGCTAAATTAGAGATCGAGAGCTAAGTTAACTAAACAGATTTCCTTAGAGTACCTCGAGAGCCTGATATACAGTAAAAAAGATAACTTGCAAAGGAAGCAAGAGAATAGGCAAACCTCTAGGTTAAAGGTGATAAAGCAAATTAACAAAACCAATTTCTCCTATCTTGTTGTTAACCACTCTATTCTCTTTACTTCCTTTTGACTTTGCCAACAAATGATGAGGTACAAAAAGGTTTCGTTTTCTATACACAGATTATAACATAATCGAAAATGTTACAGAAGTTCTCCTAATATATTTGTTTGGGTCATCACAGAAGTTCTTCTATATTTACCACTTATCAGGCTTTAGTTCTTCCGCTAGTTGCCACTTTACTTAGTACATCTGCTGGAAGTATTTTCCCCACCCGAAGAAAAAAATCTAGCACCAAGCACATAGGATGCATCCAGATAACCAGTTCAGATGCCCCGCAGCTATATCCGGAAACCAACCCAGGTTTCTAAATCGGAAGAAATCAACTAACTAAAGCAAAAAAAAAAAAAAAAAAAAAAAAAAAAAAAAAAAAAAAAACTGGCTGCAGCAACCGCTTACAGAACCCCTGCAGTGCAAGAGAAGGATAAGAAGGACGACTCACCGCCGGCACTCGCGAGCCGCTGCAGTTGCTTGCCCCGGCGGCCGTGCTCCTATCCGTCGGCGCAACCCAAGATTGCTGAATCGGTTGAGAGAGAATGTTGAGCGAGAGAGAGAAAGCGAGCCAGCCAGAGAGAGAGAGCAAAGAAGAGGGAAGACAGACTTGGAGTGGGCAGGGGAGGAAGGGAGGAGGCGAAGCGAGGGTGTGGTTGAAGGGGGAGTCAAGTCAACCAGAGAACCAGAGGGGAGGGGGACGGCGACGGGGAGAGCGACGGGGGCGAGACAGACAGACAGACTGCGGAAGAATGGTCTCCGTGGAATGGAACTGGAACACGATTGCCGTGGCGCCGGGGTCTCTCTGTCCCTCTCCCTCCTCGGAAGGGCCATTCATTTCATGACTCATCCATGCCGTCCCGTTCTGACGGCAAAAAACACACCGGTTTTCTTTTCTTTCTTTATTAACCCTATATGGAAATTAAATCTTTCGCACTTGGAAAGTGCCTTGGCTCCCGATCACAAGTACCCCTTCATTTAAAAATAAATTGAAAATCATATTTATAAGTTAAAAGAATCAAAATTAATTCTGGACATAGTCAATGTTGTAACCCACAAGCAGCAAAATCGTAACACCAAATTCTTAGTATTGTAGGATATATAAAAATTGACAAAATCTAACAAAGTTTAGTGATTTGATTGAAAAAAATGCATGTATAGATCCACACTTTTATCATTTTTGTGTAGCTCAAAATATAAATCATTTGAAATTGATATTTTACACGTTTGTGAGAAAAATCATTGGCTACATCCTGATATTATTTTCAAATTAGAGCTTATACAAATATAATTTTGATTTTTTTAAATAGCAGGAGCACCGGTGCTCGGGGCCCAAAATTCTCGAAATTGTCTTTGGCTCCCGAGCACCAAGACACTCTTCATTTAAAAAACAAAAAATCATATCTTACTGGTTTCAAAAATATTTGAAAATAAGTCTGGACATAATCAATGTTGCATCTCACAAGTATGCAAAATTGTGACGTGATTTTTTTTATATTTTAGCCTACACAAAAATGACAAATCTGGTAAAAAATTGGAGATTTGAGAACATAATTGCACACATCTATACTTTTTTCATTTTTGTAAATTAATATTTTCCATGTTTGTGGGATAAATCATGGGCTACATCCGGATTTTTTTAATATCTTCTGAAACTAGCAAATGTGATTTTGAATTTCTTAAAGTAACAAGAGCAGCTCGAGAGCCAAAAAAATCCCTGCTCTGGGCTATAAAAAAAATATCTTTCGCACTAGAGTAGTATGATTAGGAGTAGTGGACTGGACTCTGCGTTCCGCTGACCTTGTCGCCAGTGCCACCGGTAGGTTTGTAGCCTATCCTCGTTTATTCGTGAGCGCCCAGGGCCGTCAGCATCGACAGCAATGTTTCTCGATGGCAAAAAAGAACGATTTTGTTTCTCCATGGCCGTCGGCTCCGTGACCGCGAATTCTTTGCACGCCACCGGCCGTAGCAAACGATTATCTAGGACCAGTTTCAAACACGGCGCAGTTTCTCCGAAAATTCGCGTCGTATTTTCCATCATTCACGGGAGGGTGGGCAACAAACTACCCAAATGATGACGATATATTTCGGCCAAAACTTTCCGTCCCTTGGAAGTTGGAACTACGTACTCACGCACACCTGCAGTACATACAGTACCAGAGGGCAAAGGTAGGCAGCTACTCGAGCTGGACCTGGTACCACTGCACGGAGCCGACCTCGCCGTCGATCTCCAGCTCGCACACGGAGCGGACGAGGTAGGAGACGGCGTCGTCGAGGGTGTCGAACCTGGCGAGGTCCGGCGGCAGCGCGCCGCCCGGCCACCGCTCGAGCCAGCCCATGAGCCGCTCCTCCAGCTCCTCCTTGGACACGAACTCCTCGTCCATCGCGGGCTCCAGCAGCACGTACGTGTCCGACTGGATGTCCGCCCGCCTCCTCCCTGCCAAGCACTGCCCGAACACACACACACGAGAAAAACAATGTTATCAGATGCACACAACGTAGAAACTTTTGGCCACGACTGACGCTGATCATTTGACTGGCTGGCTGAGAATAATGTAGTACTGTAATACCGACGATACATTGTATCTTGGACCGTTCCACGATGGTTGGGGGGGACTCTGACCTTTGTTCCGGCCGGGCGTCGCCGAATTCTCGTCGTGGGAGGCGCGGCGGCGAGGCTCGTGGCTCCGGCGAGCGACGGCGAGGCAGCGAACGCCGCTGTTGCCTCGCGCGGTCGCCCGTGGCGTAACCGCCATCTTTTGCCTGCGACGGAAGCGAGCGTGAGAAAATTCAGAGAGACGCATGGAAGCTGCAGAACAGCACTATCTGACTAACGGTGGAAATTCAGGGGTCATTTGACTTGACGTGGGGAAGATTTGCTGCCATGATTGGCTGCGTGATCCAAGAAAGTTGCACTCGATCTCCTCTTTTTCCCTGTTGGAAAAGTTGTTCAATTCAAAGGTGGGCTGGTTGCCGGCTCTAGAATTCTCCCTACACAAAGTAGGAAGGTACAGCAAGATTTCTCCGAGATATTATTCCCTCCTTGGCTGAAGACTAGACACAGGTGTGCGCTTCCGTGATATTTCTCGTCTCGGCAGAGTTGGGAGCGAGCTGCTAGTCAAGCTCAACTGAAGTTAAAGAAAAGAAGGGAGCTGGACTTGTTTAGGGAAGCTGCAGGTCCTGGTCAAAAGGGTTGCGGCCGAAATAAATACGACTAGTCAAACTCTGCAGATATCATCCCATGAGATTGTACTGTACTGTAAGAATACAGTACCCATCGTTCTCGTCCAAGCGGTGCAATCCTGTCCTAGCATGCACAAACTTTCTACAGATTGGCTATAAAAATTAGGGCGAATGGGTTGGATTAGCTATCATATGACCAAGCGGGTTACATAATCAATCAGTAGAAAATATACACGGTGGCTGGTGACCACAAGACATGCCTACCATACTTGCTCGAAAAGCACCGGTTGGGTTGGGTTAGAAGTTGGCCAAAAGACTTACTCCAGATGCCTATGAGAATCTCTAAATTCCTACTACACCTAACCTTGAGTCAAGGATGAAGGATGTAATGGCATTCAACAAAACCCTTGCCAGTGAACTGTAGAATTTGGTAGTTTTATACTTTGATGCGCAGTGCAACTAGAACGAGGAGAGGAATCTTTCAGCAGCTCACCTGACGTTGAGCCCTGAGTAGCCTGGTACAGAGTATGATTTACCGCCCTCTCTCTTTCCTGGACAATTACCTCGTTGAACTTTGAAACCTCAACGGCAAGGAACCGCTGTTTTTGCATTGCGAACTGGGATGCGACCTCAAGCAAAGGGTACAGTTTTCCTACTCTTCAGCAAATGATTATAGAGTGAGCACGGAGAAGAGTTTCTGTTACCAGTTTGAAGACCGCTGGCAGAGGCATACTCCGGCAGCCGAACCATAGCCGCCGCTGCCGCCTCCATCCTTCCTCTGCTTAAGCTGTGTGGCCTGAAAATCTTTATCCTTCAAAGGCTGGCCTGGCCTGAAACATTTCGTTTGGTCATCATCTTCAGCTTATCCTTCCCCCTGCATCAAGATTGGTGAGGAAACACCTATCCAAAAGCGAGAGAAGAAGACCGGTTCCTTGCCAGTGGGAAGTGATAGGGACCATGCAACCACCAACAAACACACACAGTGGTCGCCAGATCAAGTGATCACTGATCAGTGACCACCGGCCACAAGTTGCAGAATGGCGGCACCTATTTAGTCGAATGGCAGGTCAGCTGCGCACACTGCTTTTTAAATAAATGCATTCCAATACCAATTCCACTTGTATACATATAAACATGCCAACTTGGCAGATTGTCCGACGGCTATGTATCCCATCGGATAAGCAGTGAACTAACTGTTACAGGTCGTAATATACCTTCTTTCTAATACGCCTTCCAAAAAAATGATTATTTGCGACAATAGAATTTTTCCCTCAAGATTCAGGGATTCAATGGGGAGGTATATATAAAAATCGTGTTAACTCCAAAACCACCAGAAAAGAATCTACTTGTGACTCATTTTGGTCTTGCGCAACAATCACTGGAAAAGCGAGTGATTATCAGCATTGCAAACTTATTCAGAGGCCTTCATATGCTGCGATCATCTGAGCAATTTTTGCCAGGAGGTTGTTCGCCGTTGCGTCCTTCGGATGAGGAGATGTCAGTTCTTGGTACTGGTGTACGCTTCCAGTGAAATCTGTGAATAATCCATCAACCCCCACCGTGTTTATCCAGAAATTGTACTCTGAATACGGATCCTGATGAAAGTTGAAGTGCAGGAACTGATTCTCATTTCTGTATGTGTAAGGGTGTACCTGCAGAAACAACAGGGTGCACTTTAATACCTGTCCAGGTACGAACTACCTGGCATGGAAAATGTAGGTCACAACGTATTAGGGTAGAAATTTGGTCTTTCAGGAATCAAGAGCATTTATAGCAGTCCTAATGATAGGTAAAGTTGAGCATCCGACACTCGATTGCAATGATTAGTTCTATCCGAATTTAGTAACATGACAAGGTGAGGATCATGACACTGAAGAGAGTTCCTGATGGAGATGCCAGCAGCTAGGTCATGTGTTTTGTTCCAATGCATTTAGTTACTGATTAGTAGATTCTCATGAGATACAAAAATAGAAGACAACCATGAGGTTTCATTGGGTTCTTCTGCTGATTCAGACTTTCAGACTGACCAAGACATTTAAACAAAACAGGTGTTAAAGGTGGTCCGAATTTGTGTTGGCTTCACAAGAATAACAGTGAACGAATAAAAAATCAGCACAGCTTGTATGTATTAGTGTATTATTACTTTATAAGTCTTCATGCAAGTAGTAACTCCAGACATCTGTAAGGAATACAAACAAATATCATACCTGGAGATTATGAGCATGTGCTCTTGCAACAAGATCAGATGGTGCCATCAAATAGTTATTTGCAACTGGAACAATAGTATCTTTCCATGGACCAAGGCCGACAACATAGTTACTAATATATGCAAGGTAATCATCTGAAGTGATTTCCCAGTATGACTGCAAGCAAAAAAGTAACATCAGTAATATCCAACAGTAAGATGGTTCTGCTGAAGTTACACAAGACGAACACCAAAAGCTCCGATGTATTTCATCCAAACATAAAATTTATTTTCTTTTGATACAATTCAAATTGATGTATAAGATACATTCACTACACAAGATTTTTACCTGATTTGTGTCTTGTGTTCTGATTGTGAAATCATCAATCAGAAAGATCTTAGGAGAGTCTGTCAATTTTGATACATGTACAAGGGAGCTGGGAGCAAAGGATTGTATAAACAATGGCTGTTTTAGCCAATTCTCAGACATATATTGACCTTTATATCCATACTTTAGTAAGGTGTCCACAAATTTGTCCTCAAACGTCTTTCCATCTGCCCACTTTACCTGTCAAGAGTAGACTATAAGGTTATTACTTACATCACTTAAGAAATTATAAAATTCGCCTAAGGTTGTACTGAACAAATTCTAAGCTCTCGCATTGTTCGGTTCATCAAAGTCACCGTGAAGTGCTTTTAGGTAAAATATATCAGATGCTGCATTATTGTCTACACCTATGTATCAAAAGACCCTTTGCAAAAGCTAAGTCATACCCTACAATAATCAACTTGCAGCAAACCGTCCAAAACTATTTCTTGCCAGAAAGCATTTAGTTAGAGAATTATCAGAATCCTTAGTGTACCTAGTGCTTCCTGAGAACAGTGGGACTTACATGCTTGTTGATATGAACTGGATCTTTAATCTCTGGATATATTCCAACGGTTCTGCTTGCATCTAAGGCAATTGAAATAAATTCTTCAAATGTGATGATTGAATACTTTCCTGCACATCAATAAAACAAAAATAATGATTCTTAACTCGCAAATAAGCCATCAGATTGCATCTTTCAGATTAGTTGATCTTAACAATTGATCTAAAAACAATTAGTTCATACATTTTGTTAGATTAGATAAGAGAAAAATTCTCTACTAACTCTAAGTAGGATCTTGGTACTCATGAAAAAAGTAAACATAGTTTTGGAGAAAACTAAAACGGGTAAGGCAATAAAGGAATAAAATCATTGCAATGTATTAGTTGGTGACAACTGGAAGGCAGGTTATTGAACAGACAATGAAGGAATTGCACCTGATACACATCTCTTTTAATGAGGCTCTAAATTGATCCATTTTACAAGGTCATAAACTGATCTTTGAAAGTACAACATAATATTAGAGAGGATGATGAATATACTCTGCAGTGATCAAGGAAAAAGAAATAAAAGAAAATGCTCAAAGACACATCCACATACCATTGTATTGTTGATCTCTGAATGGGTATCGCTGCTTCAATTTCAGTGTTTTAAGTTCCTCGAGTGTGAAGTCCACTGCATTCATAAGAACAACTATTTATTAGTTTGACAAATCAAGAACCTATAGTTTCACAGGTTTACCATCCACGTTTAGTTCCATCATAACAATATGTAGATAAGTCAGTTCTGTAGCAGGCATGGATCAACAAATAGGATCTTTGTCATGCTTTACCAATGACAGAGATTTATGATTACTATGCTGCTGGGCCATGGCCAGTATTGCTACTGGATGCTCATTAGCTCATGGTATTCCATAAAATACCACAATAGCAATTACTAATGCTGGCAGAATGCACCAGATGACGGTTTTAGGAAATCATGCACAAACTAGTTTAAATTGTGGAAGCTTCCAAATTTTGATTCAAGGGAGATGCTTTGATGCATCCTATTGCTTAACTACCATACTTACAAGAACGGATGAGGAAATCAGTGTTGACTATAATAAGCGTACCTACAAACCAGCCTGTAACATTTACCCATTCCACCTCATAGGTCCTCCTTCGATTGGCAAACTCCTTACGGCTGGAAACATCAGTTAATTCATCAAGTGTTACATCATGAAAGCAGATCAGTGCCCCATCTTTGCTAGCGAGGATGTCAGTCTCTATGAAATCTGCACCTTCTTCAATAGCCCTCTGCAAAAGGATTATTTTAGTAGAACTCGTTAACCTTCCAATGGTGAAATCTGTCAGAATTGACTTTAGTAGCATTTGCAATGGTCAATGTAATAAATCTAACCATCAAATGGCGTGTCCTCTTAACAAAGGTATCACATTCCATATAATTAAAAAAACTAATTTCTGTTATAGCAATACTCTCAGCTGTACCAGGTAAGCAGCAGTTGTTTCCTCAGGGATTTCCCCATTTGACCCACGGTGAGCAATGTTATATGGTCGAAATGTTTGTATGGGCTTCTTGTCTTCATTACTAGTCTTGCTTGGTAGTGGAAACAATGGTCTAGCAATGACCACATGTAACAGTAGCAGCAGAAGAAAAGGAATATGACCTGCCAAGAATGACAACAGAAACAATATAAAATATCTTAACGTGTGAAAAAAGTTAATATTTATCGTGACCTTTTCCCGACAGTTTAGAAATATGCAATCAACATTCCTTTAAATCTCTAATATACACTTGATACATATTATTAAACACTGTTATCAGTACCTCCTATCCTATCATATCCAAATGGAAGATTTCATAAATATTCCAACAGTGAAAAGTATAACTACAACCATACCACGTAGAGCCTTCTGAATAATTTTACAAAAACCATGTGAGCATGTAATGCTAAGAAAGTTACACAGGCTTAAATACGGGTAGAGTCGGAACAACAACAGGGAATAAGTTTAAGACAAATAGTTCCACAATATAAATTTTAAGACAAAGCCTATACAGATTTAGTTTGGATTATATGGATAGATCATAGAATACGTAAAGGCCGGATGCTATATGCATAAGACATGAGTAACCATGAAACATGGGACGAGAGAAGAAACTAATCTAGCTGCTCTCCTCCCTTTATTTTCTACTTTTGCACATGATGAAAGAATAGGCAAGTTTGGCTGTGGATACAGCTAGTCAATGAAAGATTCCTTGTGAATTATTGCTGAAAGAATTGAATTCCTCATCCTTTAATTGCTGTATTTTTCTAGGTTTTGTTGTTGTTGCACTGTATACTGTAATTCACTAAAGGCCATAATTCAGAGGATCGAGTTTGAGAACTCAATCAGTGATTTGTACATAGCAGAACATGTCAAATCAAATGAAGAAAAGGCCGGAGACCAAACTTGTCTCTTTATGTTAGCTTCACCCAGAAATAAGCATCTCGGCCCAATTTGTGCAACCAAGACGCTATTTCCACAGTTCCTTACAAATAGTATATACTAGCAGCATCGTAGAAAAAACACAAAACGGTCATAGCTTACTAAAAATAGCAAATCACCTAACAAAGAACTACTACTAGTACCAATAATTCCATCAACCGCAAAAAGAGAACTACCCCTAACACGGGAGATATTGTGCAGAATCGCGCAGACGAGCTATAGATAGGCAACCCCAGAGCGAGTGTATCGGATACTGGCCATCGACCCCAATTCAAGTACTACAGCCATAAACTGCACAAGTTAGCAGTCATTGCCTAATTGCTGTATCAAGAATCGCCTCAACTCATCCCTGAACATCGGCCACTCCACAGTTATCGGTGGTCAACCGAGGGTAGTGGATCAGAAAAAATAAATCAAAATCGTACATGAGGGGAAAAGCGGAGTCCAGCAAAACATCCACTGCAGTCTATGGAAATAACTCGATGGGTCTGACAGATCGGCGCGACGGGAGAGCATTGGGGGAAGAACCAACGAATCGAAGTAGACGAGGGTGGACTTACAGTGAGAAGGGCTCATAGTGCTGCTTCTTCCTCCGCTGCGCCTCCCCGGGGCAGTGGGGAGCGAGGTAAAGATTGGCTCTGATGGAGCAGAGAGGAGAGGGAAGAGGTGACGGCGCCGTCCCTGTCTCTCTGTCTGTCTATTCGCTCCCGCTTTTTCTTTCCGTCAGAGTTCGTGACCGGAACGGATGCACCCACCAATAAATATCCTCCCGCGAGACGAGGGTACCCCTTGACCTTCACTTCACCGCCATGTGGGCTACCACGTCATTTTATAGGGCCCACGTGCCTGTGACGTTGGGTAACTGCACGTGCGGCGATACAGCGTGAGTTGACGGAATATTCCGAGAATAGCTCTTCTCGGGCCGAACAGCTCGAAAGTCCAATTGATTTGTATTACCTCGCTTACATGTGGGGCCTCTAATATAACCGCCCGGCGTTGGATTGCGGTATGAGCTGTGCCGGCCTTTTCTCGGGAATATGCTGCTCCTTCTCCGGTGTGGGCGGAGGCCCGACGGGGGCCGTGTGCTGCTTCCGACATTCAAAACGGTGCAGTAGCATCTTTCTTTCTGCCCGTTCTTTCTTTCTCGGTGCACACACTGACAGCAAGTTGGACGACTGTTCCAAAGTGGAATGGTTGCTTAGGACAAGGGATCGTCTTTTGGTCTTTTGTTGCCGATTATATTCATATATAATCCTCAATAACAGTACAAAAAAACTGAATAATAATAGTAGAAATTATAAGCGGATCCTTGTACCATCTAGCAACGACTACGAGCACTTAAACAAGCCGAATGTGTGGCGCCTTTCTTGTCCATGCATCACTGAAGTCGAGCACCTAAAGGACTAACACACGAGAGGAACAATCATCGCTAATGAAGAAAATTGTAGATGCACCGACCAAATCTGGGAGATCCGTCTAAAACACACATCCACATGTCCTCCGGCGATGCTAGATGCACCACTAGGACGGGGGCTGGACACGGAGGATTTGATGTGATTTTTTAGCCCCGGTGCTCAAGTTTGCTATCACACAGAAATTATGTGCTACTCCTAGAATCTAATAGAAATGTTTCATCCATTATGTAATGAAAACTCGTTCATTATAGACATTTAGTGGTTTTGAGATATAAAGTTCATATGATCAATACGAGAGAAACATAAGTTTAACAGAGGGATTAGGCATATGAGCCAAGGGTCTAATGACTTGTAGTAGAAGGTCGAAATTAGAAGGAAATTGCTCTATGGAGAGAACACCTCCGTCCTTATTAATCATAACATGGGGAGGCAGGGGAAACCATGGTCCTTCGTTCTCGTGGGGAGTCTTAGTCTAGTTTGTTAGGGTTCGTGTTCTAGAGGCGGCGACACGGTAAAGTACCTCCAGCCTCGTCCCCTCGCCGCGGCACTGGCTTGGGCATTTCCGCTATGAATCATAATAAGATTGGTTGTCCCATATCTTATGCATCCACCTTGGTTTGCGCGGTAGTGGCGGTCATGTCGACAACATCTTGCAATGACACTTTCTAGATTATATGTTGTGTTGACTCTTCTCGTACGACCTTTTTCTTCTTCTCCATATATACGTTCCATGCTTTGTATCATTCGACCGATGACTTCCTAGCCATAGTTATATTGACTTTCTGATTTGGTCGATATGGAGCATGCCGCGTCAAGCTTGCGTCATGGTCTTTCGCATGCCGAAGAGGAGATATGCTCGGGACCATTTATAAGACCCAGGCTTAGGCTAATACTAGATGGACCCAGCGCTCTCTGATGCGCCGTCTGTAGGGGTTCGTAGCATGGAAAACAAAAAAATTCTACCGCATGAACACACAATCAAGATCTAATCTATGATCAAGTCAAGATCTATCTACTAGATTGTAGCAACGAGTCGATGAAATACTAACCCTCGAAGATCCAGAGCGGTTAACGAGAGCAGATTCTCGTGGGTGATGTAGTCGTACACTTGCCGATCTCAAGATCGCGTAGACGATCCTTCCGGCGCCGCGTTCCGGCAGCGCTCCCGCAGTCGGTCACACGTTCGGTACTCGATGAAGACCTTCCTCTCCCTTGTTCCAGCAGGCAACGGAGGTTGTAGCACTCTCCTCGCGATTCCGGCAGCACGACGGCGTGGTACCGGAAGTAGAGGGGAGATCTCGCAGGGCTTCGCCTTAAGCCGGAGCGAGTATGGTGGAGTATGAGAGAGGGCCTTGGCGATCTAGGGTTTAGAGGCACCAAGGGGAGAGCTTGTCCGGCGGCTAGGGTTTGGGGAATCCCTAACTCTCCGAGCTAGAGGAGGCCCTAGGCGGCGGCGACTTGGAGGAGGCCGGCGGCTAGGAGATTAGGGTTTGGGTGTAGAGAGGTGTAGGGAAGAGGGGCACCCCTGCCCCTCCTTTTATAGGTGGGAGGGAGGCGCGGTTGGGAGGAGGGAGTCCTCCTCCAACTCCTCCTCCTTGGCCGGTGGGTGGAGGGAGTAGGACTTCCTTCCTAAGTAGGTTTCCTACTCTCCCTCCACCAAGCAAACTTGCCGTTTGACTTTTCAAATTGGTGTTTGGCTTTCAAACTAGGATTTGAATTCTTTCTTTATTTTGCCCAGCCAAGTGACCTAGTACATGAAGCAACCATTCCACATTGTCATGACACATTCATGTACCCTTCCCCTCCAGAGTGCCGGACCTTCTGGACCCTTCTAGAACATTCCCGATGAAAACACCGGAATCATTTCCCAACTCCAAAACAGGACTTTCCTTATATGAATCTTATTCTCCGGACCATTCCGGATATCCTCGTGATATTCCGGATCCCGTCCGAGACTCCGAACAACATTCGGTCTCTTACTCATCATTCCATAACTACTCAACAACATCGAATCCTTAAGTGTGTCTCCCTACGGTTCGTGAATTATGCGGACATGATCGAGACACTTCTCCGATCAATAACCAATAGAGGAATCTGGAAATTCATATGGCTCCCACATATTTCTACGATTACTTTGCGATCGAATGAACCACTTACATACGATACCAATTTCCCTTTGTCTCACGATAGTTTACTTATATGAGGTTTTGATCGTCGGTATCTCTGCATACCTAGTTCAACCTCGTTACTGATAAGTACTCTTTTCTCGTTCCCGTGGTATGTGATCCCTTGTGAGCCAGTCACATGCTTGCAAGCTAATTGGATGACATTCCACCGAGAGGGCCCAGAGTATATCTATCCGTCATATGGATGGACAAATC
The DNA here is from genome assembly GCA_916181665.1 of Avena sativa. Taxonomy (NCBI): domain Eukaryota; kingdom Viridiplantae; phylum Streptophyta; class Magnoliopsida; order Poales; family Poaceae; genus Avena; species Avena sativa. The sequence goes on from OV702295.1 coordinate 356,141,079, forward strand.
CCATTCTTGATCCATGTGTCTCAACCCATACTTTCCGAACACTCAATGCCATCTTTATAGACACCCAGTTACGGTGTGGTGTTTGATGTCATCAAAGCATCCTTCCGGTGATGGTGATAAGCATGATCTCATGGTCGAAGGAATTAGGTTACTATGTATCAGAAAGCTTATAGCAAATGAACTATATTAAATGACTTGATATTTATGCTACGCTTAACTATAGGAGTATGTCCATCACATTATTCTCCTAATGATATGACCCTGTTGTTAATAACATCTCTATATTCATGATCAGGAAACCATGATCATATATTAACCAACAAGCTAGTTTAACAAGAGGCTTTACTAGGGACTCTTTTATGTTTACAAATTACACAAGTATTAATGTTTCCTGTTAATACAATTATAGCATGGTATGTAAACATTTATCATAAGTATGAAGATATGATAATAACCACTTTATTATTGCCTCTTGGGCATATCTCCAACAGTCTCCCACTTGCACTAGAGTCAATAATCTAGTTTCAAACCTTTGTGTATTCAACACCTATGGCTTTCTGGTGTCGTATGTACATGATTGCTAGTGGTCAACTGATCTTCGGATCTGACACTTCCAGATCCGTGTGTAATTGCATGTCTTTGCGTCTCTACGCATCACTCATTCTCTAATGAGATGGCTTTGTACAAATTTGGTCCTTTGGTGTGACCTTTAGTTCTTTGGGGTTAAAACATGTTTATAATATTGTCGTACAATATATCTTTATAGTATTATCCCTGCTGTGAACTACACTTAGTTTGATAACAAACTACTTGACACAAATGCCCTCTTTTGCTGTTATAACAGCAGTTATATACTTAGCCTTTTGTTGTAGTATCTGTCACAATGTCTCAACTTTGGAACTCATCCAAATCCATTATGGAACTTACTTTCCATCATATTGTGCCACCCTTAGTTTAGATTGAGATAAACTTAATTTGTACTTTGTGACAAAACTAGTATCAATGTAATTCATTTGCAATGAACTAACCATCTATTTGTCACTTCTACAAAATAATATATTCTTATTTCTTTTACAAGATCATAAGAATATCTTTACTATCGTCCAATAATCATCTTATGAATCATTCTGGTATACGCTCATAACATTTAGAGCATAGGACATATCTGGTTTGTACACATCACGGCATGATTGATAAAATACTCTTTGTGATTTTATACATCAAGTATCAATTTATACTTGAATCTTTGTTTCACTTACCAAGTGTCAATACACTTGAATATATCATCAATATTGAACTCATTCAATCCTTTCTGCGCGACAAGAACCTTTCTTGTAGTTTCTATATTGAACTCATTCAATATATCATCTATGTACTTTCGGCACAACCATATTAGCGTCTATTGATGCCAAATATTTGGGTTTTTCCTAAGTCTTTCATCGAGATGAAATTCTTATCCTGTGTTAATAAAATATACATTATTTCCAATCAACAATATGTCTTCCACATAATGTATTAGAAACATGTCTTAGCGCTCCCACTTAATTTCTTGCAAATGCAAGCTTCTTCATCGTCTCCGATGAAATTAAACTCTTTTAACAGTTTCATCATAGTGAAGATTCCAACTCCGCGATGCTTACTTCAACCATTGAAGTTTGCATATGCTTTTAGCATCCTTTGAATTAACAAAACCCTTTGGACCGTGTCATGCGCACGTCCTTTGGTAACCATTCTATTAGAAGAACTTGTTTTGTTTATTCAACACATAAGAAAATTATATGTCGTGGTTGCTACATTAATCCGTCTAGACTAAATATCGCTTAATGAAAGATCAGATCTTGTCATAGTCAACTCTTTGAACATTGTCGTGAACTATTTCCCGACATGTCGATAATTTCATAGATGTGAAACATCCATGTCTATTTCTTTATAAATCCAAATACGACTGTAAGGTCTTGTACCTTTCCAGAGGGTCTTTCAAGTTCAAAGCTTGATCTCTCGTATATGGAACTATCACGGATTTTATGGCTTCAAGCCATTTGACGGAGTCAGGGCCCATCATCGCTTCTTTGCATGCAGTCGGATCATTATTGTCAAATAATGATTTAACTCTCAAATCTTGGTATTTGATTGTTTACCCGACCTGCTTGTTTCAATAGGAACTTTAGATCTCTGTGGCCACAACCTTTGAGGCACGTGATGTTGGAGATATGCCCTAGAGGCAATAATAAATATAGTTATTATTATATCTTTGTGTTTATGATAAATGTTTATATTCATGCTATAATAGTATTAACAAGGAAACATTAATACTTGTGTGAATTGTAAACCTAAATTGAAGTCCCTAGTATAGCCTCTATACTTCTCTAGCTTGTTGGTTAATAGATGATTGTGGTTTCCCTATCATGAACATTGAGATGTTATTAACAACAAGATCATATCGTTAGGAGAATGATATGGTGGACATACTCCTATAGATAAGCGTAGCATAAAGATCAAGTCATTTCAATAGTTCAATTGCTATATGCTTTCTGATACATAGTTATCTAATTCCTTCGACCATGAGATCATGCATATCACCTTTACCAGATGGATGCTTTGATATCATCAAACACCACACCGTAACAGGGTGGCTATAAAGGTGGCATTGAGTGTTCGGAAGGTATTGGTTGAAACACATGGATCAAGAGTGGGATTTGTCCATCCATATGACGGATAGATATTCTCTGGGCCCTCTCGGTGAAATGTCATCCAATTAGCTTGCAAGCATGTGACTTGGTCACAAGGGATCACATATCACGGGAACGAGAAAAGAGTACTTATCAGTAACGAGGTTGAACTAGGTATGCAGAGATACCGATGATCATAACCTCGGATAAGTAACATATCGTGAGACAAAGGGAAATTGGTATCGTATGTAAGTGGTTCATTCGATCGCAAAGTAATCGTAGAAATATGTGGGAGCCATATGAATTTCCAGATTCCTCTATTGGTTATTGTTCGAAGAAGTGTCTCGATCATGTCCGCATAATTCACGAACCGTAGGGAGACACACTTAAGGATTCGACGTTGTTTGAGTAGTTATGGTATTATGAGAAAGAGACCGAATGTTGTTCGGAGTCTCGGATGGGATCCGGGATATCACGAGGTGATCCGGAATGGTCCGGAGAATAAGATTCATATAAGGAAAGTCCCGTTTCGGAGTTGGGGAATGGTTCCGGTGTTTTCATCGGGAACATTCTAGAAGGTCCCGGATTGTCCGGCACTCCGGAGGGGGAAGGGTATATGAATGTGTCATTGCATATTGGAATGATTGCATCATGTACTAGGTGTTCTTGCTGTCCAAAATAAAGGGTTTATTTAAATCCTAAATTGAAAAGTCAAACGGCTAGTTTGAAAGTCAAACGGCGAGTTTTGGAAGTGGGAAAGGAGGAAGAGGTGGAGGCCGAGTTGGGGAGGGATTCCTCCCCTTGGCCGGCGCGCCTCCCAAGGCCGACTTGGGGAGGGACTCCCCTCCCCTTGGCCGCACCCTCCACCTATAAGAGGAGGGGCAGGGCCTCCTCCTCTAGACACACAAGTTCCTATCCTCTAAACTAAACCCTAGATCTAAACCCCGGTTTAGAGCTATTTCAGTTTAGAGCCTTCTAATTGGTTTAGAGCCCTCTAATTGGTGTGTCTAATTACTAGACCACTAATAGCCTCTCTCATAAGCTCCACCATACTCGCACCGGCTTAAGGCGAAGCCCTGCGGGATCTCCCCTCTACTTCCGGTACCACGCCGTTGTGCTGCCGGAATCGCGAGGAGAGTACTACAACCTCCGCTGCCTGCTGGAACAAGGGAGAGGAAGGTCTTCGTCGAGTACCGAACGTGTGACCGACTGCGGGAGCGCTGCCGGAACGTGGCGCTGGAAGGATCGTCTACGCGATCTTGAGATCGGAAAGAGTACGACTACATCACCCACGAGAATCTGCTCTCGTTAAACACTTTGGAATCTTCGAGGGTGAGTTATTCCATCGACTCGTTGCTACAATCTAGTAGATAGATCTTGGCTTGTTTGTTTGTATGCGATAGAAAATTTTTGTTTTCCATGCTGCGAAACCCTACACGTGAGCCATGAGCATTGTTGCTGCCTCCGGAACACTTTTTGGCGCTGCGCAACTTTGCACATATAGCTAAGGTTCTTTTAACCTTATCAAAGTTCTATTGTCCTCCCACTTAACTTTTCATGAAAAATTCCTTCTCTAAGAAACTTGACGTTTTAAGCGACAAACATTTTTGTCTCCGATGTTATGGAGGAATAGTTATTCGAAATAACATACAAAGACAGGTTCATCCGACTTTGGTTGCAGACATCTTTCTTATGCATAGCATACCAATGTTTAAGAAAGGACAACTTGGGTTTTATCCCAAACCATAACTTTTTATGGTGTCAATTCAACGGATTATGATGGAGCTCTTTTCAGTGGAAAAACGGTAGTCTCTAAAGCTTTTAATCTTTAAAATATAATGACAGTATTATGAATTACACCTTTGATCTTACCATGTCAAACAAGGTTTAATTACATATCTCGAACGCTCCATACTCTTATGGTGTTTCGGGAAATGCAAATCCACAGAACGATTCCTTAAATCTTAGGTATTATGCTAAACTCGTAACTCAAATATCTTCCTTTATGATCTTATCATTGAAGGGTTTCGCAGCATAGTAAATCAAAATTTTCTACGGAAGCGAACAGAGGGAAAGCCAAGATCTAATCTAGGAGATGCAAAAAACGAGAGAGATTGGATTAGATCTTCATACCCTTGAAGATTCGCACAGCGGAACGTTCGTCGGAACGTGGGTGATGTAGTCGTACTCGCTTCTCCTCCTCGCGATCCGATCCGATCTAGCACCACAAGTGGCGGTGCCTCCGTGAGATGCACACGTGCAGCACCTCGACGTCTCCTCCTTCCTCGGACCAGCAAGTATGGTGGAGAGATGGATTGGATCTACAGCACGACGGCGTGGTGTATATGGTGGAGAATTTCTGCCGCAGGGCTTCGCCTACAAACAGTCGGGAGGGAGAGTGGAAGGGCAGCAGGGCAACTAGGGTTGGAGGAAGGTGTGTGTAGGGAGGGGGGCGCACCAGCCCTCTATTTATAGAGGGGGGGCGGCCAGCCCTAGCCTCTCCTCCAAGCCTATCTCTAGTTTAAACAATTTAAACTCTCCCTTATGTAGAAATCCTATCTTATCTTATCTCTAGTTTAAACGATTTAAACTCTCTAGGATCGGCTGGGCCCTATGGGGCCTTGTGCCCCTGGCCCAATGCGGCCAGTACACTCCCTCATAGGCCCATGCCCCCTCCCGGAAGGTGGGACCACGTTGGGCCCCTTCCGGAAGGTTCTAGAAGCTTCCGGTACAATACCGATTAATCCGGAACAATTCCGAACTCCAAAAATTGCACTGCCTTATATGAATCTTATTCTCCGGACCATTCCGGAACCTCTGGTGATATCCCGGATCCCATCCAAGACTCCGAACAAAAAATTCATAAACCAATTATCCAATCTATCCTAGCGTCGAGACACGTTAAGTGTGTGACCCTGCGGGTTCGAGAATATGCAGACATGATCTTCTATCAATAATCAACAGCGGGGTCTGGGCACCCATATTGACTCCCACACATTCATAGATGACCATATCGGATGAACCACGATGCCAGGATTCAATCAATCCCATATATATATTCCCTTCGTCTCGCGATATTTTACTTGCCCGAGATTCGATCGTCGGTATCGTCATACCTAGTTCAATCTCGTTCACAGCAAGTACTTTACTCGTTCCGTAATCCGATATCACTTTGTGATTAACTCCTTAACCACATGCTTGCAAGCGGTGTTGATATCGATTACTGAGTGGGCCCGAAGTATATCTCTCCGACTTGGGAGGGACAAATTCCATCTCGATACATACAACCCAACAGATACTTTCCAATCACCTGAGAGACACCTTTATGATCACCCTCTCATAGGATGACGTTTGATGACCTCAAAGCTTTCTTCCGATACCAGGGAGTTGCATTATCTCATGGTCTAAGGAATACAATATTTGACATAAGAAAAGCTTCGCAAAGACGAACACGATGACACGATCTAATTGCTTCGCTTAGTTTGGGTCTGTCCACCATATCATTCTCCCAATGATATGATCTCATTATCAATTGACAACTCATGTCTATGGTTAGGAAACCTTAACCATCATTGATCAATGAGCTAGTCCATAGAGGCGTACTAGGGACACGGTGTTGTTCACAAACCACACAAGTATTAATGTTTCCGCTTAATACAATTCTAGCATGGAATATAAACTTTATCATGAACAAGAATTATAATAATAACATCTTTATTATTGCCTCTAGGGCATAATTCCAACAGTCTCCCACTTGCACTAGAGTCAATAATCTAGTTTACATTTGGCAACAATCTCACACCCATGGCACTGAGGTGCTGATCATGTTTTACACGTGGAAGAGGTTTAGTCAATGGATCTGCGACATTCAGATCTGTATGTACTTTGCTGATCTTCAGATCTCCATCTGCTATATAATCTCGTATTATATGAAACTTGCGGTTGATATGCTTGGTCTTTGGATGATATCTTGGTTCCTTAGCGAGTGCTATGGCGCCAGTGTTGTCACACAATATCTCCAGTGGGTCCAATGCACTTGGAACCACGCCAAGCTCAGTGATGAAGTTTCTGATCCAAACTCCTTCACTTGACGCTTCTGCAGCAGCCATGTATTCCGCTTCTACTGTAGATCCCGCGATCACGCTTTGCTTGCAGCTTCTCCAGCTCACAGCTCCTCCATTCAAAATATACACGTATCCTGTCTGAGATTTAGAATCACCCTTGTCGGTGTCGAAACTAGCATCGACGTAACCTTTTACGACGAGTTGTTCATCACCCCCATAGACTAAGAACATTTCTTTAGTCCTATTTAGGTACCTCAGGATGTTCTTCACGGCTGTCCAGTGTTCCACTCCTGGATCACTTTGATATCTGCTCGTCAAACTAAGAGCATTGGACACATCCGGTCTAGTACACAGCATGGCATACATGATGGAACCTATGGCCGAGGCATAAGGCACTTTGCTCATAGCTTCCCTATCATTTACCGTAGATGGACACTGAGCCTTGCTCAATATCTTACCTGACAACATAGGTACTGAACCTTTCAATGCCTTATCCATTCTGAACCTTTTTAGAACTTTGTCTAGGTATGTACTCTGGCTTAAAGCTATCAGGCGTCTTTGTCTATCTCTATAGATTTTGATGCCCAATATATAAGCAGCTTCACCTAGGTCTTTCATTGAAAAACACTTGTTCAAATAACTCTTCACATTGTTAAGCATGTTGATGTCATTTCCAATAATCAATATGTCATCCACATATAGTACCAGAAACGTCACCGAGCTCCCACTCACTTTCTTGTAGATGCAAGCTTCGTAGCAATTTGGAACAAATCCAAAGCTCTTGATCACTTGATCAAAACGAAGGTTCCAACTCCGAGATGCTTGCTTCAGTCCATAAATGGAACGCTGAAGTTTGCATACTTTATCAGCATCCTTAGGATCGACAAAACCTTCGGGTTGCATCATATACAACTCTTCATCAATGTTGCCATTGAGGAAAGCAGTCTTGACATCCATTTGCCATATTTCATAATCATGAAACGCAGCAATTGCTAATAAAATCCGAATGGACTTAAACATCGCTACGGGAGAGAAAGTCTCATCGTAGTCAACATCTTGAACTTGTCGAAAACCTTTCGCAACAAGCCGTGCTTTATAGACGGTAACATTACCATCCGCGTCTGTTTTCTTCTTGAAGATCCATTTGCACTCAATGGCCTTTCGGTCGCTAGGAGGGTCCACCAAAGTCCATACTTGGTTTTCGCTCATGGATCCCAATTCGGATTTCATGGCTTCTAGCCATTTCTCAGAGTCTGGGCTCATCATCGCTTCCTCATAGTTCGTAGGTTCACTGTCTTCTACTAACAAGACAGTCAAGACAGGGTTGCCGTACCACTCAGGAGGGCCACGCGACCTTGTCGACCTGCGACGTTCAGTAGCAGCATCGTCCGAAGCTTCATGATCCTTGTCATTAGCTTCCTCTATTGTTGGTGCAGGCGGCACTGGAACAATTTCAGGTGCTGCACTACTCTCCAATTCAAGAGAAGGTTCAATAACCTCGTCTAGCTCTACTTTCCTCCCACTCACTTCTTTCGAGAGAAACTCCTTCTCAAGAAAGGAACCGTTCTTTGCGACAAACACTTTGCCTTCGGTTCTGTGATAGAAGGTATACCCAATAGTTTCCTTAGGGTATCCTATGAAGACGCATTTCTCCGCTTTGGGTTCGAGCTTGTCCGGCATCAACTTCTTGACGTAAGCTTCGCATCCCCAAACTTTAAGAAACGACAACTTAGGTTTAGCACCAAACCATAGTTCATACGGTGTCGTCTCAACGGATTTAGATGGAGCCCTATTTAAAGTGAATGCAGCGGTTTCTAATGCATAACCCCAAAATGATAACGGCAAATCAGTAAGAGACATCATCGATCGGACCATATCTAATAGGGTTCGATTCCGGCGTTCAGACACACCATTGCGCTGTGGTGTTCCGGGTGGCGTGAGTTGTGAAACGATTCCACTTGCTTTGAGATGCGTGAGAAAATCATAACTCAAATATTCGCCCCCACGATCGGATCGTAGAAACTTAATCTTTCTGTTACGATGGTTCTCCACTTCATTCTGAAATTCTTTGAACTTTTCAAACGTTTCAGATTTATGTTTCATTAAATAGATATACCCATATCTACTTAAGTCATCGGTAAAAGTGAGAAAATAGCGATATACACCGCGCGTCGAAACACTCATCGGTCCGCATACATCGGTATGCATGATTTCCAACAAGTCCGTTGCTCGCTCCATCATACCGGAGAACGGGGTTTTGATCATCTTGCCCATGAGGCATGGTTCGCATGTGTCAAATGATTCAAAATCAAGAGACTCCAAAAGTCCATCAGAATGGAGTTTCTTCATGCGCTTTACACCAATATGACCTAGACGACAGTGCCACAAATAAGTAGTATTATCACTATCTACTTTGCATCTCTTAGCCTCAATGTTATGGATGTGTGTTTCATCCCTTTCGAGATTTAGAAGAAATAAACCATTCACAAGGGGTGCATGACCATAAAAGATGTTACTCATATAAATAGAACAACCATTATTCTCCGATTTAAATGAATAACCGTCTTGCAATAAACACGATCCAGAAATAATGTTCATGCTCAACGCAGGCACATAATAACATTTATTAAGGTTTAAAACTAATCCCGAAGGTAAAACTAAGGAGAGCGTGCCGACGGCCATCACATCAACTCTTGATCCGTTGCCAACGCGCATCGTCACCTCATCCCTCGCAAGCCGCCGTCTATTCCGTAGCTCCTGTTTCGAGTTACATATATTAGCAACTGAACCGGTATCAAATACCCAGGCACTACAACGAGGGCTAGTAAGGAAAACATCAATAACATGTATATCAAATATACCTTTGATGGTGCCAGCCTTCTTGTCTGCTAGGTACTTCGGACAGTTGCGCTTCCAGTGACCCTTGTCCTTGCAATAGAAGCACTCAGTGTCCGGCTTAGGACCAGACTTGAGCTTCTTCTCAGCAGGGGCATTGCGCTTGCCGCCGCCCTTCTTGAAGGGCTTCTTTGCACCTTTACCTTTCTTAAAGGAGGGCTTGTTGACCATCAACACATGATTATCCTTCTTGATGTCCACCTCCGCAGCCTTCAGCTTTGCGAAGAGCTCGGTGATCGTATCAGTGGAACCAATCTGATTATGAGTCACTACAAAACTTTTGTAGCTGGGAGGGAGTGATTGTAGAACCCTGTCAATCTTGAGCTCCTCTGGAATCTTGCAGTCCAGTTGCTCAAGGCGTTGAGTGTAGCCCGACATCTTAATGGCGTGCTCACTAACGGAACTCCCTTCCTCCATCTTGCAGTTAAAGAACTTCTCGGAGATCTCATATCTCTCAGAACGGGCCTGAGTCTGAAACATGGTTTTCAGCTCCTCGAGAATCTCAAAGGGCCCGGGATAGTTTTCAAAACGATTTTGAAGTTCCGGTTCCATAGCAAACAACATGGTGCTCTTAATCACACCATAATCATCTTTGCGCGACTGATAGATAGCTTTCTCATCAGCCGGCGCAGTTGCAGCAGGGGGGTCACCTAACGCTTTCCCAAGGACATAGTCCTTTTGTCCTCCAGATAGAATGATTCTTAGATTGCGGAACCAGTTGGTGAAGTTAGACCCATTGTTTCTAAGCTTTTCTTTCTCAGCAAAAACGTTGAAGTTGAAGTTGGACTTGGCCATGGGATCTACAGTATTTGCAAGTACAATTTAGACTATGTTCATGATAAATAGTTCAACTTAATCAAATTACTAGATGAACTCCCACTAAATTCAACATCCCTCAAGTTGTTTAGTGAACACGATCCAAATTCACCACACCTAATCCGATCATCACGAGAAGAGATGTGGTTTCAATGGTGGACAACGAAGTGTCGATCATATCATTCATATGACTCATGCTTAACCTTTCGGTTCTTGTGTTCCGAGGCCATGTATGTACATGCTAGGCTCGTCAAGCTAGACCCAAGTATTTCCGCGTGTGCAAAACTGGCTTGCACCCGTTGTATGTGAGCGTAGAGTCTATAGCACCCGATCATCACGTGATGCTTGGACACGAAGAACTTTCGCAACGGTGCATACTTTGGGGAGAACACAGTTTTTATCTTGATCTTTAAGTGAGGAATCATCTTATAATGCTACCGTCGCGATCTAAGCATAATAAGATACATAAAAGGATAAACATCACATGCATATAACTTTATGTGACATGGTATAGCCAATCTTCGTGCAATGATCTCCATCTTGTGCGTTCCGGCATGATCTCCATCACTTCACCATGATTGCCTCCACCACGAATAGCAACTACAACTATTTCTAACTACTTAGCGATAAAGTAAAGCTATTACATGGCGTATAAGAAGTTGACTCGCAGGTCATACACAATTATAAAGACAACCATATGGCTCCTGCCGGTTGTGTACTCATCGACATGCAAGTCGTGAAACATTACAAAACATGATCATCGCATACAATATACACATCACATCTTGGGCCATACCATATCACAGAAAACACTCCCTGCAAAAACAAGTTAGACGCCTCTACTTTGTTGTTGCATGTTTTACGTGGCTTATGGGAGTAGATGCTAAGAACGATTCTTACCTACGGAAAGCCACAACGGTGATATTATGGTTGCCAAACTCCGGTGTTAATCCCATGACAACTATAGTGAGAGAAACTGACATCCACCAGCCGCATGTGTGGTACAAGCCACAAGTCAAGTGCGGAGCCGGTCTCGCGAACGACGTCGCGTAAGGTTGGCCTGGACCGCTTTAATCTCACTATCCCGCGTCATAAGAAGAACACAAACAAGAGGCTTGCAACAGAAAACATCAACGCCCGCAACAACCATGCTGCGTTCTACTCGTGAATCACATCTACGCATAGATCTAGCTCTGATACCACTGAAGGGTTTCGCAGCATAGTAAATCAAAATTTTCTACGGAAGCGAACAGAGGGAAAGACAAGATCTAATATAGGAGATGCAAACAACGAGAGAGATTGGATTAGATCTTCATACCCTTGAAGATTCGCACAGCGGAACGTTCGTCGGAACGTGGGTGATGTAGTCGTACTCGCTTCTCCTCCTTGCGATCCGATCCGATCTAGCACCACAAGTGGCGGTGTCTCCGTGAGATGCACACGTGCAGCACCTCGACGTCTCCTCCTTCCTCGGACCAGCAAGTATGGTGGAGAGATGGATTGGATCTACAGCACGACGGCGTGGTGTATATGGTGGAGAATTTCTGCCGCAGGGCTTCGCCTACAAACAGTCGGGAGGGAGAGTGGAAGGGCAGCAGGGCAACTAGGGTTGGAGGAAGGTGTGTGTAGGGAGGGGGGCGCACCAGCCCTCTATTTATAGAGGGGGGGCGGCCAGCCCTAGCCTCTCCTCCAAGCCTATCTCTAGTTTAAACAATTTAAACTCTCCCTTATCTAGAAATCCTATCTTATCTTATCTCTAGTTTAAACGATTTAAACTCTCTAGGATCGGCTGGGCCCTATGGGGCCTTGTGCCCCTGGCCCAATGCGGCCAGGACACTCCCTCATAGGCCCATGCCCCCTCCCAGAAGGTGGGACCACGTTGGCCCCCTTCCGGAAGGTTCTAGAAGCTTCCGGTACAATACCGATTAATCCGGAACAATTCTGAACTCCAAAAACTGCACTGCCTTATATGAATCTTATTCTCCGGACCATTCCGGAACCTCTCGTGATATCCCGGATCCCATCCGAGACTCCGAACAAAAAATTCATAAACCAATTATCCAATCTATCCTAGCGTCGAGACACGTTAAGTGTGTGACCCTGCGGGTTCGAGAATATGCAGACATGATCTTCTATCAATAATCAACAGCGGGGTCTGGGCACCCATATTGACTCCCACACATTCATCGATGACCATATCGGATGAACCACGATGCCAGGATTCAATCAATCCCATATATATATTCCCTTCGTCTCGCGATATTTTACTTGCCCGAGATTCGATCGTCGGTATCGTCATACCTAGTTCAATCTCGTTCACAGCAAGTACTTTACTCGTTCCGTAATCCGATATCACTTTGTGATTAACTCCTTAACCACATGCTTGCAAGCGGTGTTGATATCGATTACCGAGTGGGCCCGAAGTATATCTCTCTGACTTGGGAGGGACAAATTCCATCTCGATACATACAACCCAACAGATACTTTCCGATCACATGAGAGACACCTTTATGATCACCCTCTCATAGGATGACGTTTGATGACCTCAAAGCTTTCTTCCGATACCAGGGAGTTGCATTATCTCATGGTCTAAGGAATACAATATTTGACATAAGAAAAGCTTCGCAAAGACGAACACGATGACACGATCTAATTGCTTCGCTTAGTTTGGGTCTGTCCACCATATCATTCTCCCAATGATATGATCTCATTATCAATTGACAACTCATGTCTATGGTTAGGAAACCTTAACCATCATTGATCAATGAGCTAGTCCATAGAGGCGTACTAGGGACACGGTGTTGTTCACAAACCACACAAGTATTAATGTTTCCGCTTAATACAATTCTAGCATGGAATATAAACTTTATCATGAACAAGAATTATAATAATAACATCTTTATTATTGCCTCTAGGGCATAATTCCAACAATCATAAACTATTTATATTCTTGTTACAGTGATTTTGCACTTCATCTTGAAAATCTTTGAACTTTTCAAATGTTTCATACTTCATCCTTATTAAGTAAATATTCATATATTCACTCAAATTTTCAGAGAAAGCATATGAAGTTGAAATCCATCGCTCTTGACTACACATAATGGACTTCATACAACAATATGTACAAGTTCCAATAAGCTAGCCATTCGTTCCCTTTTGGCCTATGAACGAAGTTTTAATTATCTCTAGGAAAGTTTAACAAGTGTCATTTGATCAAAAACCAAAAGACTCCAAAATTCCATCCATATGGAGTTTCTTCATGTTTTCTTTCCAATATAATTTAAACGGTGATGTCACTTACTAAGTGATCTTTTAATCAATTTGTCTTTCGACATATTTAGCACTAGTTTTATGGATGTGATTTCTCCAACGAGATTTGTAAATCATCCATCTTTTATGGATTACGGCAATTAATTGAACAACCCTTTTGTTCTCATAATACCTGATAAAACAAATCTTGAAGGCAAACTTTGATGTTTAACGAGCAACACAATAACCCTTTATTTGTTCTCGATGAACATCATCACATATTCTTTTGCTAGTTACTTAGGCCATTGTAGTTCATGAATTGTGTTGTTTCGTATGACAATTCACACCAACAAATTCAGTATCAAATACTTAAGAACCACATTGTTTAATAAGCAAAGAATATATCCATAACATGTATATCCTCTATATACCCAAGCTGAACAATTCTAGTCTTTTTTTTCTTCCATATATTTCTGAGATTCTCTTTCAGTATTTCCTTTTCTGTTTGAAAGAATCTATCAACATCAATAGTGGAGCCATACACATGACACATAGTCCAAAGCGTGTATAGTTAAATACCAATGTCTTTGGACTTGCACTTTGAAGTAGATTACCATCATCAAATGTTTGGTGTTCTTTCAAATTCCTTTCTTTAGTAATCTCTTGGTGTAGTAAACATTTTACCTACATTAAATATTCACACTTCTCATGGAATTATCCATGATCAAGCTACTTTTAGCTTGTAACGGTGAATCGCGAGTATAATGTTGCTCTCCAAAACCTTTTGGAGGATTAGGACAACTAGTGTCTCCAACCTTTTGCAAATTCTCATCAAATATGAGAACATGACTTTTGCCATATTATACTCTATCATGTTGCAACCAAAACTTCGTTTCAGATATCACAATATCTTCCACACATCATGGTTTCTGAAACAACTCTTTCAGATCCTAGATAACCTTGATATTAAGACAATCCTTTGAATATCAAGAATCATGGAGACAAACATGATACTCATACACTAACACTTGGAGTTGTCACTCTTGATTTAATACCAATTATTAAACTTCATGGAGTAACCGGAACTTACTGAAAGTTTGTAATAGGACTTTTAAACTTTAGATTAACACTTCAAAACAATACGATACCAGTTCGTAAAGTAACTAACCAGAATTCTATAGTTCTATCATCTCAATTAAAACTAAGCGCAAGGTGGTAAACGGATGCCAATGACTACAACAACTATGCAAATTCACTTTGATTTAATTTATGATAAATAGTGTTCAACTTTTAATCATATTGTCGTTGAACTCCCACTCAAAACAATATCCCTCACATTGTTTTAGTGATCACACGAACCAAATCCACCACATCAAAACCGATCATCACGAGAGTTGATGTAGCTTTAATGGCGAACAATCAACATGTTCATCATATCTACTATATGACTCATGCTTTACCTTTCGGTGATCCGTGTTCCAAGACCATGTCTGTACATGCTAGGCTCGTCAAGATCAAACCTTAGCTTCCGCATGAGAAAATATGGCTTGCTCATGTTGTATACACTCGCAGAATCTAACACACCCGATCATCACGTGGTGCTTCGAAACAACGATCTTTAGCAACGGTGCTTACTAAGGATGAACACTTTAAAACTTGAAATTGTGTGCTTGAGGGATCATCTTATAATGCTACCGTCGTGAACTAAGCAATACAAGATGCAAAAAAGGATTAACATCACATGCAATTCATAATATGTGATATGATATGGCCTTTCTTCTTTGTGCTTCCGATCTCCATCTTCAAGCACGAACATGATCTCCATCATCACCAGCATTGCATCAAGGTCAATGACACCGCTCCATGGTTATCGTCCACCAGCTTCAACTATTACAACTACTTTGAATAGACACGCGGGTCTTAACAGAATTTAAAGACAACCATATGGCTCCTGTCGGTTGCCAACTTACAATAAGGAACATTGCATACATCAAATATAATCACAATCATGGCCATATCACATCACAGCACACCCCTTCAAAACAAAGTTAGACGCCTCTAATTTTCTTTGCATATTTTACGTGGTTTGGGGCTTTCAATAAGTTTTGCTCTAACTTACAAACAGGAACCACAACGTTGATGCTTGAACTATCAAGTGCCCGTTGTAAATTGGATCTATACTATGACGGGAGAGACAGACACCCGCAAATCCACTTATGCAATACAAGTTGCATGTTGAGCGTGGAGCAAGTCTCATGAACGATGTCATGGAAGGTTAGCCCGGGCCGCTTCATCCCATCATACCGCAAGATGCAAAGTACACAAGAAGCAATTGATAATAAAAGCACCACCGCCCACAATGACCATTGTGTTCTACTCGTGCAACAGATCTACATATAGACACGGCTCTGATACCACTGTAGGGGTTCGTAGCATGGAAAACAAAAATTTTCTACCGCATGAACACACAATCAAGATCTAATCTATGATCAAGCCAAGATCTATCTACTAGATTGTAGCAACGAGTCGATGGAATACTAACCCTCGAAGATCCAAAGCGGTTAACGAGAGCAGATTCTCGTGGGTGATGTAGTCGTACACTTGCCGATCTCAAGATCGCGTAGACGATCCTTCCGGCGCCGCGTTCCGGCAGCGCTCCCGCAGTCGGTCACACGTTCGGTACTCGATGAAGACCTTCCTCTCCCTTGTTCCAGCAGGCAGCGGAGGTTGTAGCACTCTCCTCGCGATTCCGGCAGCACGACGGCGTGGTACCGGAAGTAGAGGGGAGATCTCGCAGGGCTTCGCCTTAAGCCGGAGCGAGTATGGTGGAGTATGAGAGAGGGCCTTGGTGATCTAGGGTTTAGAGGCACCAAGGGGAGAGCTTGGCCGGCGGCTAGGGTTTGGGGAATCCCTAACTCGCCGAGCTAGAGGAGGCCCTAGGCGGCGACGACTTGGAGGAGGCCGGCGGCTAGGAGATTAGGGTTTGGGTGTAGAGAGGTGTAGGGAAGAGGGGCACCCCTGCCCCTCATTTTATATGTGGGAGGGAGGCGTGGTTGGGAGGAGGCAGTCCTCCTCCAACTCCTCCTCCTTGGCCGGTGGGTGGAGGGAGTAGGACTTCCTTCCTAAGTAGGTTTCCTACTCTCCCTCGACCAAGCAAACTTGCCGTTTGACTTTTCAAATTGGCGTTTGACTTTCAAACTAGGATTTGAATTCTTCCTTTATTTTGCCCAGACAAGTGACCTAGTACATGAATCAACCATTCCACATTGTCATGACACATTCATGTACCCTTCCCCTCCGGAGTGCCAGACCTTCCGGACCCTTCTAGAACATTCCCGATGAAAACACCGGAATCATTTCCCAACTCCAAAACAGGACTTTCCTTATATGAATCTTATTCTCCGGACCATTCCGGATATCCTCGTGATATTCCGGATCCCGTCCGAGACTCCGAACAACATTCGGTCTCTTACTCATCATTCCATAACTACTCAACAACATCGAATCCTTAAGTGTGTCTCCCTACGGTTCGTGAATTATGCGGACATGATCGAGACACTTCTCCGATCAATAACCAATAGAGGAATATGGAAATTCATATGGCTCCCACATATTTCTACGATTACTTTGCGATCGAATGAACCACTTACATACGATACCAATTTCCCTTTGTCTCACGATAGTTTACTTATATGAGGTTTTGATCGTCGGTATCTCTGCATACCTAGTTCAACCTCGTTACTAATAAGTACTCTTTTCTTGTTCCCGTGGTATGTGATCCCTTGTGAGCCAGTCACATGCTTGCAAGCTAATTGGATGACATTCCACCGAGAGGGCCCAGAGTATATCTATCCGTCATATGGATGGACAAATCCCATTCTTGATCCATGTGTCTCAACCCATACTTTCCGAACACTCAATGCCATCTTTATAGACACCCAGTTACGGTGTGGTGTTTGATCAAAGCATCCTTTCGGTGATGGTGATAAGCATGATCTCATGGTCAAAGGAATTAGGTTACTATGTATCAGAAAGCTTATAGCAAATGAACTATATCAAATGACTTGATCTTTATGCTACGCTTAACTATAGGAGTATGTCCATCACATCATTCTCCTAATGATATGACCCTGTTGTTAATAACATCTCTATGTTCATGATCAGGAAACCATGATCATATATTAACCAACAAGCTAGTTTAACAAGAGGATTTACTAGCGACTCTTTTATGTTTACAAATCACACAAGTATTAATGTTTCCTGTTAATACAATTATAGCATGGTATATAAACATTTATCATAAGTATGAAGATATGATAATAACCACTTTATTATTGCCTCTTGGGCATATCTCCAACACCGTCCTCTACTAATGTCGTTTAAATTCTATGGTAGGATTGATGTTTACTGGAGTATTTATGGTTTTGTTTCTAGTTCTTTGTGCCTTGGGGTTTGTTTCTGGTTCTTTGTGCTCTGGGGTCGTACACGGTACGCTGCACAAAATTAAGCCACCGGCTGGTACGGTGAACCCTAGGCCCACATACTGATGTGGACATCCCTTCTATTCAGGGGCGGAGCGTCTTAGAGGCCAACCTGGGTGGTGGCCCAGTCTTAGCAATCCGAAATTCATTTTTATTAGCCTATTTAACCAACCAGTTTTGGTAAATAGTGTATCATCAAAAAGATTTGGCATGATTGGCCCATACTATCTTCATGGTTGACAATTTGGCCCATACTTATATTTCAGTCACGCTCCGCCACTGCTTCTATTGATACAACTGTTGTACCTACAGCTACACACATACAAGGACCCATCACAAGATCTCGTGCCAAACAACTTAACTATCAGGTACTTTCGTTTCTTGGAACTATTCCTCACATACATGAGAATATGATGCTGCCTAAATCAGATGTATTTCTTACTCTTAGGAATGATGGACCAAGCATGGATGAGAGGGACAAGCATTGGAGCATGGCCATGCATGGAGATGGCAGCAAGCGTGTGATGATCCAAGAGAAGGCCACGGATGAAGATTTTAGAACTTTGAGGCCACCATAATGAAGAAAGAAGGCTTGGACGGAATATTCAAGATCAATACTTCACGAATTCGTCCATAGCTTAATATGGTGCTGCGACACCTTTTACTTTGGGCCAGGCCCATGTAATTTTCGCAGGATTTTAATTAGCCACTTTTTAGAATCCGTATTTGAGGGGAAAAGGACTTCTAGGGTTGGATTCGGCCACCACTTCCATGGCTGGCCGAAACCCCACCTTTTCTCCTTTAAATACTCCCCATAGCCGTCCCCCTAGACTCGGATTTTGTTTAGACATTAAGTTAGCCATCATAGCAACTTCGCCAAGGCTCGAGCGTCGCAAAGGCCTCTTGTACTTCGCACCTATACAGGATCCCACCTTTTCAATAAAGCTTTCCTCTTAATCCGTAATATCTTGATTGCAATATTGGTTCTTACTTGTTCTCGATTTCAGGTAGGAATTAAGACCCTCGCTGGTCAGGCTGATCGTGTTCCCGCAGGATCGGTCACCTCCAGGAGATTGGCCTAGCGATTGCATTGGCGCTCGTGCTCGCACATGTAGTCGGATCGTCAAGCCCGAACTCCACCAAATCGATTATCGCCATCTCATCGAAAGATCAGACACCTTGGCCCTATCAAGTGGTATCAGATTTCAGGTTGCTCGGTGAGATTTTACTGTTTTCGTAGATTAGATCTGTTTTTACCTATAACCCACGAAAAAGCCAAAAACACAGTTAGAGTTTAGATCCATCCCATAACCAATCTACGCCTCGCATTATCTTTTCAGTTTTTGCATTGTTGAATTTGTGTCTACATCGTCGCGTCGAGTTGCTGGTCTTAGTGTCTCGTCCCTTAGAGTTTCGAGTTCTGATCATAGTAGTCACCGCCACACTCGCCGATCACCGCCACCATATTCCTCCA
Source organism: Avena sativa (assembly GCA_916181665.1). Classification (NCBI taxonomy): domain Eukaryota; kingdom Viridiplantae; phylum Streptophyta; class Magnoliopsida; order Poales; family Poaceae; genus Avena; species Avena sativa. The sequence continues at coordinate 356,160,727 of OV702295.1, forward strand.
CCATATTCCGCCGCCATATACCCAGCCACCATAAACCCTAATACTCCGCCACCGCCTTCCTACCGCGACACAGATCCGATCAGTTTTCCTGCCGCGGTACGAGTCCGAGTAGAGTTATTGTTTCCTAGTTATTTCTTTTTAGTTTCCTTCTTTGTTGTTTCCGTGTTAAGCTAAAGTCCGTGTCGAGCTAAGAGTCCGGTCGTAAGTCCAGAAGGAGAGCAAAAAAAAGTCTGGAACCGCCTTCGAATTTTTTTCTGGCTATATTGTTTTTCGACCCCGGGGATCACTTTTCTCCATCGGCCGTTATAGAGATATTTTTTTGGCGCCTGCGCGCTTTCCGGAGCAAAATAAAAAAAATTCAAATTTTTTTGGGGCTAACCTATTTTTAGACCCTGTAGATCAGTTCTAGACACTCGCCATCATAGTGATTTTCCACCTCTCGGTTCGCTTTTCAGGGTGCCATATCATCATACATTGCTTGTTGTGTCGCGTTGTGACATCGTTGGTGATCTAGGCTCGTGTCTCTAGTACGGTCTAGCCTAGGACCAGCATAGTACCGTCGTTGAGCATTCTTTCAACTTTTGCATTGCTGTTTTGATAATTGCTAACCCCCTTTGCTAAGCCTTCCCAGAGCTCCACAGATATTCTCCACGTGCGGTGTCTCGACTCCTGGTAATCGCTTGGTTCAATCTCTGAACCCACTGATCCTCGCAGTTGCACATCGCCTTTTCCTGCTGTTTGGTAAGAACTTGTAAGAGCTTCGTATATTGCTTGACGGATTACGCGTGACTTCCACCATATTCCCGTAGTATATACCTGTGCTTTTTAAGGACTAACCATGACAGATACTTCGCGGAACCCTGCCACCATGACGAACGAAGAACTACATGCTCACTTCTCCGAGCTCTTGGTCAGTCGCGCTGAAGACGTGGATACACGCCTAGGGGAGTTTGACACCAAGCTCACCAACGCCGTGGACAAGATCGATGGACTCGAGAAATCCTTCAACGCCAAGCTTGACGCTCGGTTCAAGGAGATTTTGAACAGATTGCCCGCACCCGCACCCGTACCTGGCGCACGGCGCATTCCGATCACGGGTCGGACTGCTGGTTCGGCTGCCGCCGCACCCCCGGCGGCTACCGCTGCAGCTGACGCACCTCAGACTTTCGCCGCGGCCGCTGCAGCGACATTGGGGACAGACGACAGGTACTACTACGACCCCGACGACGACGATCTGTTCGATGAGGAGGTTGAACAACCTCCACAGGTACCTGCTGGCCGTCCCCGACATTACTACCGCAACGCTCGACCACCGGTACGTGATGATGATCATGTTGCAAAGCTTAAATTAAATATTCCATCTTTTGAGGGTAAATATAATCCTGATGCATATCTTACATGGGAGATGGAAGTAGAACAACGTTTTTCATGCTTAAAATATCCTGAGAATATGCGTGTTAGTGCTGCTACATGTGAATTTACAAAATTTGCTTCCCTTTGGTGGTCTGAGTATTGTCGTTTAAATCCTACTACTATTCCTAGTACTTGGACTGCTTTAAAAACTGCTATGCGTGTTCGTTTTGTACCTCCCACTTATCAACGTGATTTACTAAAGAATCTAACACGTTTAGAGCAAGGGAAAAATTCTGTAGAAGAGTATTATCAGGAATTGCAAACGGGGATGGTTCGGTGTGGTCTTGTTGAATCTAATGAACAAATGCTTGCACGTTTCTTTGGTGGATTAAACAAGGACATTCAGCACATATTAGATTATAAGGAATATAATTCTATCACTCGTTTGTTTCATCTTGCTTGCAAAGCTGAACATGAAGTGCAGGATCGCCAACCACCATGGAGGAGGACTAATAATTCTGCAGGTCGCACATCCACTTGGACATCCCGACAATCATCGCCTCCTCGTGATTCGCCACCAGCTACTATCACATCCAAGGCCACCACAAGATTTCCAGCTGCTCCTCCACCATCATCCAATGCTCCTGCTCGTAGTGCCTCTTCTATGGCTTCCACGGGTAAGACAAAGGATATACAATGCCGCAAGTGCTGGGGTTTTGGTCATATTGAGAGACAGTGCACAACACAACGTGTGATGATGGTGCGGGAAGATGGTCAATACGATTCAGCGAGTGACTTTAATGAAGATACACTAGCCCTTATTTCTGCTCGAGATGGAGACAATTCTGATGCTGATGAAGAGACAGAGGTAATGGGAGCTGAAGCTGCTGATCAATACAAGAGCTTAATTACACAACATGTGTTGAGTGTGCAATTGAGCAAATCTGAGCAAGATCAACGCCACAACCTGTTCCAAACACGTGGTGTTGTCAAGGAAAGAGCTATACGGATCATCATTGATGGAGGGAGTTGTAATAATCTGGCCAGTGTTGACATGGTAGAGAAGCTTGCGCTTCCAACCAGACAACGCCCACATTCATATTACATCCAATGGTTTGAGAGTTCTCGCAAGATCAATGTAACAAGAACGGTACGCGTGCATTTTATTATTGGTACATATTCTGATTTTGTTGATTGTGATGTTGTACCTATGCAAGCTTGTTCTTTGTTACTTGGTAGAACATGGCAATTTGATAGAGAATCTGTTCATAATGGCAAAACTAATCACTATTCTCTTATGCATGATGGAAAGAAAATTGGTCTAAAACCTATGACTCCCGAACAGATTTTAAAAGATGATCTTGCTAGAGCTAGTAGAGCTAAAACTGAGGAGAAAAATAAAAGTGAGAATCAGATTGTTGCTGCAGATTTTATACCACCAAAGAACACTAAATCTGATTCTACACATGCTACTGAAATTCGTTTGAAGAGTCCATGTATGCTTGCAAATAAAATTGATATTGCTAAACTAGATGTAAACAATACTCAATGTTATGCAATTGTCTGCAAAGAGGTTTTGTTTTCATTTGAGGATATGCCTCCTTCTTTGTCACCCACTATTGCTAACCTTTTGCAGGAATATGAGGACGTCTTTCCCGCTGAGCTGCCACCAGGACTACCTCCTATTAGAGGAATTGAGCACCAAATTGATCTAATTCCTGGTGCCACGTTGCCCAACCACGCGCCATATAGAACCAATCCAGAGGAGACAAAGGAGATACAACACCAAATTCAGGAACTACTCGACAGAGATCATATTCGTGAGTCCCTTAGCCCCTGTGTTGTTCTTATTATTTTGGTACCTAAGAAAGATGGTTCTCCGCGCATGTGTACTGATTGTAGAGCTATCAATAATATTACTATTCGATATCGTCATCCTATTCCACGTTTAGATGACATGTTTGATAAAATGAGTGGCTCTACCATGTTTTCTAAAGTTGATTTGCGTAGTGGTTACCACCAGATTCGTATGAAATTAGGAGATGAATGGAAAACAGCATTTAAAACTAAGTTAGGTTTATATGAGTGGTTAGTAATGCCGTTTGGTTTAACTAATGCACCTAGCACTTTCATGAGATTAATGAACAAAGTTTTACGTGCTTTCATTGGACGTTTTATGGTAGTCTACTTTGATGATATTCTGATTTATAGCAAATCTTTAGAGGATCATTTGGACCATTTACGTGCTGTTTTCAATGCTTTACGTGATGCACGTTTGTTTGGTAACCTTGAGAAGTGCACCTTTTGCACCAATCGAGTTGCGTTTCTTGGCTATGTTGTTACATCACAGGGTATTGAAGTGGATCCAGCCAAGATTGAAGCTATTGAGAATTGGCCGCAGCCCAAGACGGTCACACAAGTGAGGAGTTTTCTTGGCCTCGCTGATTTTTATAGGCGCTTTGTCAAAGACTTTGGATCAATTGCCGCGCCGCTGAATGAGCTTACCAAGAAGGATGTGCCCTTTGTTTGGGGCGATGCACAACAACAGGCCTTCGTCATATTGAAAGATAAGCTAACATATGCTCCCTTACTCCAACTTCCTGATTTTACTAAGACTTTTGAGCTTGAATGTGATGCTAGTGGAATTGGTTTGGGAGGGGTGTTATTACAAGAGGGAAAACCTGTTGCATATTTTATTGAGAAATTGAGTGGGGCTAGTCTAAACTATTCTACTTATGATAAAGAATTATATGCATTGGTTCGGACATTAGAAACTTGGCAACATTATCTATGGCCTAAAGAATTTGTTATACATTCTGATCATGAATCTTTGAAGCATATTCGTAGTCAAGCTAAGTTGAATCGTCGTCATGCAAAGTGGGTTGAATTTATTAAGTCTTTTCCTTATGTTATTAAACACAAAAAGGATAAAGATAATATTATTGCTGCTGCTTTGTCGCGCCGTTATACTTTGTTATCTCAACTTGACTTCAAAATATTTGGATTAGAAACTATTAAGGAACAATATGTGCATGATGCTGAATTTAAAGATATGTTGCAGAATTGTAGAGATGGTAGGACATGGAACAAGTTCGTCTTCAATGATGGATTTGTGTTCCGTGCTAACAAACTATGCATTCCGGATAGTTCTGTTCGTCTTTTGTTGATACAGGAGACGCATGGAGGAGGATTGATAGGACACTTTGGTGTCAAGAAGACGGAGGATGTTCTTGCTGCACACTTCTTTTGGCCACGTATGCGTCGAGATGTTGAGCGATTTGTGGCACGCTGCACTACTTGTCAAAAAGCTAAGTTTCGCCTTAATCCACATGGTTTATATATGCCTCTTCCTGTTCCTAGTGTTCCGTGGGAGGATATTTCTATGGACTTTGTTTTGGGATTGCCATGAACACAGAAGGGGAGGGATAGTATTTTTGTTGTTGTGGATCGGTTTTCTAAGATGGCACACTTTATTCCTTGTCATAAAACGGATGATGCTGCGCATATTGCTGTTTTGTTCTTTCGTGAAATTGTTCGTTTGCATGGTGTGCCAAATACTATTGTTTCTGATTGTGGTACTAAATTTCTTAGCCACTTTTGGAGATGTTTATGGGCTAAGTTGGGGACTAAATTGCTGTTTAGTACTACATGTCATCCCCAAACTGATGGACAAACTGAAGTAGTAAATAGAACTTTGTCTACTATGTTGCGGGCTGTTTTAAAGAAGAACTTAAAATTGTGGGAAGAGTGTTTACCTCATATAGAATTTGCTTATAATCATTCGCTGCATTCTACCACAAAGATGTGCCCGTTTGAGATCGTCTATGGTTTTGTTCCTTGTGCACCTATTGATTTATTGCCTTTACCTACTTCGGTGCAACATAATTTGGATGCTACACAACGCGCTGAAATGATATTAAACTTGCATAAGACTACTAAAGATAACATCGAACATATGAATGCTAAGTATAAACTTGCTGGGGATAAAGGGAGAAAGCATGTTGTGTTTGATGTTGGAGATCTTGTTTAGTTACATTTGCGTAAGGATCGTTTTCCTGATTTACGCAAGTCTAAGTTAATGCCGCGTGCTGCTGGTCCCTTTAAGGTGTTAGAGAAAATAAATGATAATGCATATAAACTTGAGTTGCCTGCAGACTTTGGTACGGTTAGTCCTACGTTTAACATTGCAGATTTGAAGCCTTACTTTGGTGAGGAAGATGAGATTGCGTCGAGGACGACTTCAATTCAAGAAGGGGAGCATGATGTGGACATCCCTTCTATTGATACAACCATTGTACCTACAGCTACACACATACAAGGACCCATCACAAGATCTCGTGCCAAACAACTTAACTATCAGGTACTTTCGTTTCTTGAAACTATTCCTCACATACATGAGAATATGATGCTGCCTAAATCAGATGTATTTCTTACTCTTAGGAATGATGGACCAAGCATGGATGAGAGGGACAAGCATTGGAGCATGGCCATGCATGGAGATGGCAGCAAGCGTGTGATGATCCAAGAGAAGGCCACGGATAAAGATTTTAGAACTTTGAGGCCACCATAATGAAGAAAGAAGGCTTGGACGAAATATTCAAGATCAATACTTCACAAATTTGTCCATAGCTTAATACGGTGCTGCGACACCTTTTACTTTGGGCCAGGCCCATGTAATTTTCGCAAGATTTTAATTAGCCACTTTTTAGAGTCCGTATTTGAGGGGAAAAGGACTTCTAGGGTTGGATTCGGCCACCACTTCCATGGCTGGCCGAAACCCCACCTTTTCGCCCTTAAATACTCCCCATAGCCGTCCCCCTAGACTCGGATTTTGTTTAGACATTAAGTTAGCCATCATAGCAACTTCGCCAAGGCTCGAGCGTCGCAAAGGCCTCTTGTACTTCGCACCTATACAGGATCCCACCTTTTCAATAAAGCTTTCCTCTTAATCCGCAATATCTTGATTGCAATATTGGTTCTTACTTGTTCTCGATTTCAGGTAGGAATTAAGACCCTCGCTGGTCAGGCTGATCGTGTTCCCGCAGGACCGGTCACCTCCAGGAGATTGGCCTAGCGATTGCATTGGCGCTCGTGCTCGCACGTGTAGTCGGATCGTCAAGCCCGAACTCCACCAAATAGATTATCGCCATCTCATTGAAAGATTGGACACCTTGGCCCTATCACATACAAAGCAAACCGTCACCCCAGTTCACCGACAGCGAACCGGCAAAATACTATCTGCCAGTTTGACAAGCAGCGAAGAAGAGGTATCACACTGACGGTTCCCCATACAACTGAAAACGGTTGAGCAAACACATGCTCTTAGAAACAGGGAGCTTGCGGCGAAGAGGTATCACACTAATGGTTTTGGGCGCCATCCAACTGAAACGGTCGAGCAAACACATGCTCTTAAAAATAGGGAGCTTAGAGTCCACAAGCAGCGAATGGTTATCACACCGATAGGTGGGCCCCATCCATTGAGAAACGGTCGAGCAACCACGGTCTCTTTAAACCAGGGACCTTATAGCTCTTTAGATATATTTTAGTATTCAGCCTTTAGAAGCATGAGAATACTTCTAAAAAAAGCATGAGAATACATTGCGAGGTGCACTAAAATCTAAATAGAGCTGAGGCTTATTATCAAATGCTGAAGTCATGTTACATGCCGCCTTGTTGGTAATCCTCTATCTTGACATGGCCAAGACAACAGAGCTCTCGCAACAAATGAGATTGATCTTCGAGCTAGGTTGAAGAAAAAAGTAGTGGCCTCAGTCGTGGTGGAAAGATCGAGGAAGAAGAATGTGTCTGGATAAATAATTTAAAAGAAGGTGATGCAAATTCTAAATTCTTCCATATGAGGGTCAATTCGCGAAGGAGGAAAAATCACATCCACGACCTCAAGCATAACAAGGATGGGTCACCGACCATGAAGAAAAGAGATAATCCAAAACCACTTCACCAAGGGCATTGGTCGTGGAGCGGCAAGATCTAAAGACCTTAATTGGGATGAGGTCCATTTTGAGCCCGGGATTTGCATGGTATTTGTGAGCCTTTCACCGAAAAGGAGGTTTGGTGCACAATCAAGCAAATGTTGAGTGATAGAGACCGATGGCTTCACGGGGGATTTTTTTTAAGTGTTGGTCTATCATCAAGGTTGAGGTTATGAGGGTGATTCATCTATTTGGGGACCTCCACGCCGGAAATTTTCATTGGTTAAATTCCCCCAATTACTTGATGTGGGCAATAACAGAATGACTAAAAAATCAAATATCTTGCCAAGAGGAGAAACAATCTTTTCAATAGGAACAACAAAAAGAGAACAAAAGATAAAGCTATTTCCTGAACTGATCAGAAACTACTTCATGTTAAAACACATAAATCATAAATAGTTGCCTTAAACTACCTTGATTCCGAGTACTGTTTCACAAACTCAATGACTTGAGTGATATCTGTGAAGTGTGTCGATTAGGCAACCTTATAATAAACTAGTACGAAATCAGTAAACTTATATTGCCAGATGTCAAACCCTAATACACTATTTCAAATCAGAACAATTGTTTAAGCCTTTAGCCGTTCATAGTATATTTTTATAAATTAAAGGGGTTGGCAAAAAAAGAATTAGCCGTGTGTCACCGTGACCTTCCACTAATAATATACACACAAGGGAACAAAGAAATCACATTGTGCAGGATAACTTCAGATCTAAGTAAAAACAAAAGTCTTTGGAAGATTAACTCTGAAAATAGTCTGTGTAAGATTGACCTTGAACACAGTTTGTGCAAGGTTCTCTTTACCTAACAAAACATACAAATCAATAAAAAGATTATGAAGAATAGTTCTCTTGATATCATATAAGCCCCTCAGTCGCCAATGCTTACCCTGATGAACTATTTCATCGCACGATCTTGAACCAAATCCCTATCATAAGGCATGTAAAAGCTAATTTCAGTAGGATTCAATTTTACTATGTGTCAACTCTAGTACTCTGTAGAAGAAAAAGGCATAAAATGAGATGTATTAACAAAGGGTGTTCATTAAAAAAACAAAAAATCTTCATAAGAACCGAAAGAGAGAAAAGTGGCCTTGTATATTATATAGATCTAAATTTTATTGGTGTCCTACATAACTGAACAATTAGATGTATTGAAGATCCGAATCCCTCTCATTAATCTTCTTGTCTAATTAGTCAAGCTTACTTTGGAGAAGATGATGTAGTATTTCTATCACAAACTATCCGTGATTCAGAATTTAGTTTCAATATTCTTAAATGGACATTTTCCATGCTTATATTTATAGAAGTTCCATTAGCAAACTGATGATTTTTTTCAACCAATGTAGAGAGCTCATGATTCATAATTTAGTTTCCATAATCTTACAAATATTTTCCAAGCTTCTATTTATAGAACTTTCATTAGCAGAGTGACGATGTACTATATTAAGATGAGAGAAAGAACCAACAAAATCCAGATTAGACCCTTGTAAACCATAAGGTAAGGGTCTCCCCTACCTTCTTTAATCTTCGAAAAAAATCAGAGTACAAACGACTACAAATAAAAAGGAGTTGTTAGAACAAACAACTCCCAAAGTACCTGAACGGCCAGAATCAAGGAACTGAAATTAACTACAGCTACAACAAGCCACTACTCTAGACGCTCAACTCAGTGAAACCAGAACTGACCCTACGACACCTTGAAAGGAAGGATGGAACTACCTCCGCTTGTAGCTGCCCACATGGTGCCACATCTTTTTTAATCTGTTCGATCATGCTTTGGGTCGGCTTGTGTATGTTGTCAAAAACTGTTATGCTCCTCTCTCACAAAATCAACCAGACGACCAATATGAAGATGGAACTGTGAAGCTTTTCTTGTCATTCTTATGCAGTCTTATTTCTGCTCATAACCTCCAGAAGTATCTGACTATTCATATTACGTAACCATAAAATCAATAGAGGAATACATCCTAACAATCTGATGATTTACTGAACATAGCTAATGGCGTCCTAGTACGAATTGAGGTTATGTATGTGTGCATTCAAGCAGAACAGGGAGCATCAACGGGCCAACCATAGAAACATATATTTTCAGCAAGTTGCCCCTACGATTTCTCAATAGGGACAGAGGTTCAGTAACAGGGGAAAACCATACCGCCCCCCAAGTCGTAATCTGTCAGCTCTAGTGCTGGGAAGCGCTTTCCTCTATCTATACTTGCTTGCTGCTACCATGAGAGAGAGTGATATTTGGGACTCACCAATGGAGATTGTGCGCAAATCGTTCCCGTCAGGGACTCAGGGTGCTGCTCTGCTGCCATGCGCAATGAAGAGGGCAGAGCTGGAGGACCAGAGCTCTATCGGCCAGCGTACACGACGAAGATGGCCAGAGATAGAAAGTGGAGCAAACTGTCGCCGGCGTGGCCATCCTGTGGTGTCACCCGAAGTACAATCACCGCCGCAAGACGCTGGAAACCCTAGCACGACAGGGCAGGGGATCCATGTTGGAGGAGCTCCCTGTGGGGTGGGCGGCGACCGGCCAGGCGAGCAGAGACGCGGCATCAGGCGCTTGGGATTGGGGCAAGAGGGGATAGGAGGATGATGATATGGGGATTGAGCGGCGAATCACGATAATTTGGTTGGAGCTTCCTTTTGGCCGATTGACTTAGCTATGGGAACCGCCTTAGGCATGAACGGTCGTGGACACACCGACGCACGAGTTTTTTTTTTTTTTTTGAAAAAGGAACAAAGACGATGGCAGGTAGGGATAACAGTTGGAGCAACCACAACTCCTTATTCCTAGGGAGCTTAGAGCTCTTAGAGGATATGTGTTGTCCTCTTCTAGCCTTCGAAAACAGAAACCTCATCGAAGAGCATACGAGTATAGAAGGGTGCATGAGACGATGAAAACAACTCTGAACTTTGGTTTGCTATATTCTTCACAAATTCATCTTTTTACCTGTTCGTTGCTAAACCAACCAGTCGGACATGTTTATCCGGCTCATTTGCTTGACGATCTTCTAGTCTAGCTGACCAAAAAGGCGAGGGGCGGTTTATGTTTTCTCCGGTCGAACCGCCGGTGCGATTCGGTTTTACTGTGATCAGACGGTCCAGCTGTGCACAACCCATCGCGAACTCGACGTTCTTCACTTTCGCGAATCAGCCATTCCCCGCATCTGCTCGGTCTCCCCCGTTCCCCACCTGCCACATCGCCCCCTATGGCCGCCTCCGCCGCCGGCGCCGGCAAGTCGCTGCTCCAGACCTTCCGCAAATTCTTCAAGAAGCCGTGGGAGATCACCGGCCCGTGCTCCTCGCCGGAGTACCGCAGCGCGGTCCCGGGCGCTCTCGAGTACCGCCAAATCTGCCCAGCCACCCTTCTCGAGAATTCCCCCAGGGCCGTCATCCCCACCTCCGACCCGGAGACCGTGTACGACATCAAGTACTTCCCGCGCGACGGTCGCCGCAACCGCCCGCCCGTCCGCCGCACCCTCCTCCGCAAGCCCGACCTCGAGCGCTACATGGCCGCCAAGCAGTTCGACCCCGCCACGAGCTTCCCTCCCCCCTACGTTCAGACCGCCGTCGAGGAGGACTACAGCGCCGTCGGCGGTGGCTACACCATGTGATCCAGGTGAGGGGTGCTGCCTTCAGATCTGGGGTCGGAACTAGGGTTTCGTGTCGTACATGCCTAGTCTTCCTTTGAGCCTGTTTGTTTATCTGTGCGGTAGAAACTGCAATTTAGATTTGATTTGGGGCGTCGATAATCCAACCATATACTATGTAAAATACTGAAATGGTATTGCTTCTTGCTGCAAGCCTGCAACTCGTGAAACATTTAACATACTATGATGATCAGTCGAACAATAACCCAGCTTCATCACCATAGTATACTCCCATGCAAGAAGCTTTGGATTATCTTCTTAAGGGAAATGCATCATGCCGTGCCCATTGCATATGTTTCCAGATATGGCAAGCTTAAGGTTGTCTTGGATCTCTTGCTTGTCATGCCAACCCAGACATGAAGTGTTCCAGCTATAGCCTTATGGGCACAATAGTAGGTTGTAAACCACAGATATTGACCAGACAATAGTAGTTAGTGCCAATTGCTTTGCAGCAGTTGAGGCAGTCAGATGCTGAGCAAAACAAATGCATATCCTAGCTAAGTAAAGCCATAAATATACCTGCTTGCGATCCAGACGCTCCCTAAGTATATCATTGGGAGTTCCTGAGTCTGCAGTTTCTGAGTGTTATCAAAGATATGGTTTGTTGGCTTCTAAATTGCAACGTAAAATGAGGATGTTGTTTAAAAATCAAACAAATGCCGTGAACATTGACATGACCAAGTATCTGTATACTTAAATGTTCTACTCAAGAGGTGATAGATTAGATGACCTTGCAGTATCAGAGATGGAACAAGTTACCGACCAGTTAATTGCTTGTTCAATCTAAATGCAACATTTCTATGAGATTTACACTTTCTTCAGTGGGATATCTAATGGATAATCACAGTCTGTTCATGTTTAGAAATATATTTCTCGTGAATTCCTAAGTGACCGGTTCCAGGTACATTGTTTTTCAGACCAAATGTTTCATCATAGTGTGAAAATCGTAGCTTCTGATTGTATTTTGCAGTGGATTTGGTGAATATAAACCATGATTCATTTTCAATGCATGTAAATATGACCTCGTTTTAGTTGTGACACACATCTGCAATATTTTGAGTCAAATCATAATGGCAGACATGTGACTATTATGAAGATCAGTCACAGAACAAAGATGCTTTCAGTATTTGAGTTTGACATTCTAGGTTTCAGAGGTTCAGGAGCTTGCTACTAGTTGTTAGTTGGTGTGTTGAAATTAGCTGGAAATAAAAAGGATTATTTCCTAAGGTTATGAAGTCAGTTCTGTTCTACACTAGCTCTGTTATTGGGGTCAATAGATGGTTACACTTGAACCGACTAAGTTGATGCATTTACCAGCCAAACTATAAGCATTTTTACCCTCTTTGGGCTACATTGGTCAAGATGGGTACCAAGATGTTTCTGGTCGGCAATGGTTGAGCTACACTATTGTGTTACGTAGGCAAGCAAAACGGAGTGTGGTTAGCTTTGCATACATTTACTATGTCAGATTGCTGATCTCCCTCTATCCGAGCAAACCATTTTTTGAACCGAAATGGAAGTGAGCCTTCACCTGATGAAGGATTGAAGGTCAATATATATGCCAAGTAATCAGTTAGTTTATTTTTGTGATTCGGTAAATAAATAGTTGTTAACAATGACCTATCCTATGCGAAAAGTAGAATTCTGCTATATGTTGTCGTTTCGGGACCTTATTCTGCAACTATAAACACTTAAAACAGGCATGTTCTCAGTTCTGCATGGAAACCTATTATTTTTGAACTGAATATAACTGATTACTTGCGTATCAGTGTCATCCTATTTGTTTTGTCAGTATGAGATTTCACTTCTGTTCAGAAGCTCTAGTTCTTTCCTCTTTTGATGTCTCGCTTCATTATCTGGGTCATATTCATTTAATTAGTTTCTTTCACGAATATCATCCTGCCAATGCCTGACTTGTAGCACCCTTAATAACTGCATCAGGACAACTGTTACCAGCATCTATTTTCAACCTTTCATACATTTCATTGTCAACATCTGCATTGTAGTACTACACTGTTACTCACTTTATTATTGGGTGGTACAGTCAGTCTGTATGGCTGTATCTGGAATCGCACATGCTGATCTTTTCTCTAGATCTGTTACCTTCCTAGTTCACAATGAGAGAGGAGACTTGAAGCTACTAGCTAGAGTTTGGGCCTCTGCCTATCTATAATTCTAGACCTGAAGTCCAAGTCATGTCTACTTATCTCTTCATTTAGTATCATCATCATAGCGTGGGTTGCTGACTCGACACTGCTTAATTTGTCAGGTCATGTGGTGGTCACATTCCAGCAGAGGATGCAATGTCTGCATTTCTGCTCTCCCTCCGAAGTGCATTTATCTTTTGTTTCAGAGAAAGTTTTCTGGTTGTAAAAGATGATGGCGGCAATAATATCACACTTGCTAAGTAAACCGGACACGCCTACCTTGTAAGTTGTTGTCCAGAAGTCAACCGGCCCAATGCTGATCTGTGATTTTAATGAAGTTGTGGAAAACTTAAATCTTCCATTGGAATGTGCACATCATCTAGTACTTTATATAATTGCAAAAAGCATAATGGTTCGGCAGAACAATGGAATGATTTCTTTGCACCATGTAGAACATGGTCTATACATGGCTTGCAGTTGTAACTCTCATTCCTGTATCCTGTAATAAGTTTTTATTTTTGAAATACATGGGGTATTAAACAGTTGGCAAACATGGCTGGGAGTATGTGCTATTGAACACTTGCTTATCCTGTCTGGGAACACGCAAGCCGCCACTTGTCAGGCCATGGTAAATGATGTTGCACCATCAGACTTTTGTGTATACTACTGACAGCAATCGACTGTGCGCAGTGGTTGCATCCAGTTAGAATTTATCTACAGTAAATAAACCCTACTGGGGGACCCTATAAATTGTTCTAGGTTTTCATTTGGCCAGGGCAGTTGAGCGTGTCCAATGAAATTTGCTCTTTGGAGGTAGCATTGCACCTCTCTGCTCTTTGGCTTTACTACCACGGTACCTTTTTGGTGGTGACAAATCAATCACCCTGTTGCATGTGGACAATGGCTTGCAAGGCGAGGTGAGCCAATCTCACCGACGGAGCAGCCAGGTCGCGGCCTTGTGTAAAAAAAACATTCTGTAGATTGTGACGCATTACTCGCGGTCAGAAGTCCTGCAGAAGATGCAGACATATATGAGGGGGACCTGGATAACTTTGTCACGTTGTTTCCGGAAACAGTGCTAGCCGTTGCCCATGTGACGATTCGAGTACCAAGTTTGCATAGGGAAGCAGAGATGTAGTAGTAGTACGTTCGCTAGTACATGTCCTCGTTTAAGGAACGGCGATCGATCGTGGAAGCTGGCAGCTAGGTCGCGTGAAAGTCGAAAGGAACAGCGACGGTGCACCAGCAGCAGAACCTCAGTACGCACGTCACTCGCAGCATCCCAGGACTAGGAGTCTAGGACACGTCCAAGTCCAAATAGAGAGGTCAGTATACCGTCTTCCTGCAGCGTTTTCAGGAGAGCGTGACGCCGAAACAGGATCAGAGATCGGACATGTAACTCAAATGCATGATTTAAGCAGCAACGTTGAGGGAAGGGTGACAGCGAAACAGTATTGGATCTGGTACGTAGCTGGGTATAGGTAAGGACACAATGCAAGGGGGCAGCACTATGGTGATGATGCGCAGCATGTTTTGTCCAGACACACACACGGGACGGGAGAGTAACCTGCTGGCCCCGGCCCCGGCCCCGGCCCTGCACCTGCGGATCACGGGTACGTTCCTCTGTCAGCAAATGAGTGTATATACTACTCCGTTTGGAAATATAAAATGTTTTAGCTTAGTGAAGCTAATTTATTTAGATATATTTTAGTGTATAGGTTTAAATAAATTTACATGCTAAAAAATGTTTAGATGCATTTACTTCACAAATCTAAAACATCTTTTTTTTTTGCATAGTACATCTTATATTTCTAAACAGAGAAAGTAAACTATGTCTATTGTATAACGAACCCGAGTTACTTATTTAATTAAGGGAGTACGTGTGTAACTGTGCGATGTGGATGTGACATGGGCGTGTCCGGTTGTCTGTGCCGACCGCAACGGCCGATCGTCCCTGCATTAGCATACCCCATATATATGCCGCCTTCGGGAATAACCGTGCAAAGTGCGTGGCGACAAGCGGCAGAGAACATGCGTACATGACATGCACGATCTAGCCGCGGGTACTCTGGCCATTGGTGCGCGGGCGTGTTTGGATCGGTCTCTCCAGGTCGCTGGCTCCGCCGTCCGCCCGTCCAGTCCATTCCGGTGGGCCGGGGACAGAATGCTTCAGCGCGATCGATCGGGTGGGTAGGGCCGAGGATCCATGTCGCGCTTTTGCGCGCGTCGCCTCTTGCTTCTTCCTGCGTGCTGCCGACTGTCCGGTCGTGTCTGATGAGAGAGCAAGCGAATATCTGCCCGGTGGCACGCCGGCCGCGGTTTACTAACTTCGGAATCATATGCATCTTGGCCGGAATCCGCTATCGTTCCTCCTCCCACTCTCTTTACTGTATGCTTGTAATACATGGTATCTGCTAGACATGCTCTTTGTCGCATGTACGCGCATTACACATGAAAACAATCTCGCGTTAGAGTTATAGAGGCATGAATAACAAATAGTAGTCCCTCTCTAGGAAAAGAACACTGATATTATCCTATTATCATAGTTTGGTGGAGAAAGTTTGTGTTGTGATCCCATTGTGCATAATCTTGTATCATCATGCCTCTGTTTTTTAAGGAATAAGGTAGGGGAAGCCTCTTGAAGAATATACCTTTATATAAGGTAGGGGAATGCTTCATTTGTATGATTTACATGTTGCTCAAATCTAGGTTCGTGAGGACTTGAACCTAAGTGGCAGAGCTGTACATCCACTTCTCTAATCAAGTGAGCTAGACTCACTTCTTTCATCATGCCTCTGTGGATGGTAAAATCCTTCCTTCCCTCCCTATCTCTCTCTCACTACGTGCCAATACTACCCACTATTACCGCGAGCCTTCTCAAGTTAACTCCTCTCCTAGTAGCTCCCTCCTGGGCCTATCCTTCTTCAATGTCACACAAATCCCTTCGGCGTCGCCATCGTCCCTGCGTGTCTCCAGAGGCTCCCCAACCATTTGGTCCATAGCCTCTCATGCCACCTAGCTATCACGCCTCCATTCATGCTCGTGATTTGACGAGCTTTCGCTGTTCTAAGCCATGGAGAAGGGTGAGGGAAAAAAATGTAAGCAAAGTTTTAACCGTTGGCATATACAAAAACAATCAACAATACATTGGCACACTTCTATAATCACCAAATATTTGTAGCTGCAATGGAAATTAGTTGCCAAAATAACATATTTTTCTAGAACCCGTAGACGCAATGTCGTATTAAGCTTAAGGAAGTAGGTATAAGGTTCTCAAATAACATTTTAAAGACCGCATCAACGTTTCAAACGCCATATTATGTTTCATGGCCCTATGGAATGGGTATTAGCTGTTTTTCTTCAGTGTCGTATAGAACGGCACGTACGCGTAGAGTAACTCCATATAAATATTCACTAGACCCGGTAGAAAAAGAAAATCCGGGAGTACACAAGTTTCCTATTAGCCGGATCAACGAATTGAAGAGATAGATCCTATTCCGGTGCAGAGATATTCCAGGCTGATCTGAATTATCATCGACGCACATTAATTGATAAATATGATCCATCCATTAATACGGATCGACCGTGCGTGGTGGTTCACAATAGGAGCAGAAATGAATCAATGGTGGATTGGCACTAGCAGCATAAGTCAAGGTACACGGCGACAGAATGAGTGCGTGGTCACACAGATCATCGATCGGAGTACTGGCTAGTCACAAATTAAACTCCTCTCTCTTGACGCTGCCCTGATGATGGTAGCAGCTAGCTAGCCTGTATGCATCCCTGATGACAAGCGACAAGCTGACAAGCACATATGATTAAGATCACAAGCTAGCGACGGCATCATAGAGCGATCGATCGGAGTGAGGCAGTCACTGCAGTGCAGTCCTGCAGCATGCATATGCATGCATGCAGTGCTAACGGCCAAAAGGACCCGTCCGTCCGGTGGGTAGTGAGATCTATCCACATGCATGCCAGATTCACGGTGGACGAACAGCAATCAATACTTACTGTCGAAGAGTCAATATATGGACCGCCCTACCTTACCTCTATCTGCATCACCGACCGATCGATCGATCGATGCTTACTGTCCACGAGTCAATATATGGACCGGCCTACCTTACCTCTATCTGCGTCACCAATCGATCGATCGACCGATCTTAGAGCCGTCCCCAAACGACGTCCGGCACCGGTCTCAAATGTCCTATTGGAAGGGCACGAGTTCCTAGCCGCATCCCAGCGTCCCTATGACAATGTGTAAATAGTATTTTTGAATGTTCAATTTTTTGCTACTCCTTCCAATCCATATTAGTTGACATGTTTTAGTGCTAGATACATCCAAATCTAAACAAATCCAAGTCAAGTAATATGAGTCGGAGGGAGTACCAATAAAGGGCGCGAGTTCATCACAACCTCGCCTAAAGCGCCGCAAATTCACAGCCTTGGCAAACAAAATAGCCATAAATCTGGCCACATATCACATAGTGCGAGAATCAAATGGTAGGATCTTCTTCCGTCGGGGTAGAAAGCGCCTCCAGTATCGCCGTCCGTGTAGAACTTGGCAGTGATGTATAAGCTGCCTTTGGTGTTCTCGTTTCTCGTAAGATGAGGTCGTGTTGCTTCTTGTACCACGTCTTCACCTCACCATCCATCATGGATGTGTTGGCATCCCAAGAGAAACGCCAAGTCCTTCTTCCTCTTCTTGGCCACTACATTGGTGAGGCACTCGTCCTCCTTGGACTTCCACTTGATCCCTCGGCTGCCTGCGTCGGGTTTGCATGGTTTTTCCACCTTCTTCTTCTTCTTCTTCTTCTTCTTCTTCCGGTTGGACGCTACGGGTGCCTCCTCCTCCACTTCATCATCCTCTTCTCACTCCACCTCTTGTTCATCCTTGGTGTAGGCATCGCCTTCTTGTGTAAAGATCTCGCCACTAGCGACGGAAGAGGCGGCTTGGTTTTCCTCTTGTGTGAAGAACCTGTAGGGGTTCGTAGCATGGAAAACAAAAAAATTCTACCGCATGAACACACAATCAAGATCTAATCTATGATCAAGCCAAGATCTATCTACTAGATCGGTGCAACAAGTTGATAGAGTACTAACCCTCGAAGATCCAAAGCGGTTAACGAGAGCAGATTCTCGTGGGTGATGTAGTCATTCACTTGTCGATCTCAAGATCGCGTAGACGATCCTTCCGGCACCGTGTTCCGGCAGCGCTCCCGCAGTCGGTCACACGTATGGTACTCGATGAAGACCTTCCTCTCCCTTGTTCCAGCAGGCATCAGAGGTTGTAGCTCTCTCCTCGTGATTCCGACAGCACGACGGCGTGGTGTCGGAAGTAGAGGGGAGATCTCGCAGGGCTTCGCCTAAGCCGGAGCAAGTATGGTGGAGCAGAGGGAGCCCCAGCAATCTAGGGTTTAGAGGGCCGAGGTTTAGAGGTAGCAAGCAACTAGAGTTTAGCTACTCGGTAGCGGTTTAGAGGAGATCTAGATTGGTCGCAACTAGAGAGGGGGGCGGCGGCCAACCTAGGGTTTCTTGGGCGCCTAGGGCAAGGGGATACCTTGGGGTGCGCCCCTACCCCTCCTTATATAGGTGGGGAGGGGGGGCGTCCAAGGGTGTTCCCAACCCAGGTGGAAACCCTCCCTAACTCGGAAACCATGTTGGGATTTAACTTTTTCAAACTGCCTTTTTGACTTTCAAATTAGAGTTTGATTTCTCTCTTTCAAGTGTCCAGCCAAGTGACCTAGGACATGATGCAACCATTACACTTTGTCATGACACATCCATGTACCCTTACCCTTCCGGATCGGTGAACCTTCTAGACTCTTCTAGAACATTTCGGTGAAAACACCGGAATTATTCCCGAACTCCGAAATTGGACTTTCCTTATATGAATCTTATTCTCCGGACCATTCCGGATCTCCTCGTGATATCTCGGATCCCATCCGAGACTCCGAACAACATTCGATCTCTTTACTCACATTCCATATCTACTAAACAACATCGAATCCTTAAGTGTGTCTCCCTATGGTTCGTGAATTATGCAGACATGATCGAGACTCTTCTCCGATCAATAACCAATAGAGGAATCTGGAAATTCATATGGATCCCACATATTTCTATGATTACTTCGTGATCGAATGAACCATTTACATACGATACCAATTTCCCTTTGTTTCACGATACTTTACTTATCTGAGGTTTGATCGTCGGTATCTCTGCATACCTAGTTCAACATCGTTACCAATAAGTACTATTTTCTCGTTCCCATGATATGTGATCCCTTGTGAGCCAGTCACATGCTTGCAAGCTAATTGGATGACATTCCACTGAGAGGGCCCAGAGTATATCTATCCGTCATATGGATGGACAAATCCCAATCTTGATCCATGTGCCTCAACACATACTTTCTGAACACTCAATGCCACCTTTATAGCCACCCAATTATGGTGTGGTGTTTGATGTCATCAAAGCATACTTCCGGTGATGGTGATTAGCATGATCTCATGGTCGAAGGAATTAGGTTACTATGTATCAGAAAGCTTATAGCAAGTGAACTATATTAAATGACTTGATCTTTATGCTACGCTTAACTATAGGAGTATGTCTATCACATCATTCTCCTAATGATATGACCCTGTTGTTAATAACATCTCTATGTTCATGATCAGGAAACCATGATCATATATTAACCAACAAGCTAGTTTAACAAGAGGCTTTACTAGGGACTCTTTTATGTTTACAAATCACACAAGTATTAATGTTTCCGGTTAATAAATTATAGCATGGTATGTAAACATTTATCATAAGCATGAAGATATGATAATAACCACTTTATTATTGCCTCTTGGGCATATCTCCAACAGAACCCAGCGTCAGCGGCAGACTGGGATCCGGATTGAATGAGGTCTTACATGACAGAGTTGCCTTGTGTCATTCCGCCGAACACACTCCAGGCGTTTTGGTTGCCACCGCCATTCTGCTGCGAGAATCCAGCTCCTTGAACACCTTCGACCAGGCTGAATGGGAGAGGCATGTGCCACATGGCCATCGAGCCAGCGTAGGCGAGGTTGAGGTTGGTGTTGAACCCAACAACGCGAGGAGAATGATCGGCGATGCCCTCGTGCGGGAAGGCGAGGTTGGGGTTGAATCCATTGAGTGGATCACCATCGGCGTAATCAGGCGAGGGCAAGAACCTCGACAGCGGCGTCGCATGCCCATGACTCTCGTGGAACATTACCCGATAGGATTGCGAGAGGCTTATCGGCGACACGACACTCCCTATGCTTCCCCAAACACCGGGACAATACTGGCCGATGTGAGGTGGATGCCTCTCCAAAGTTGACTCCGCTGCAATCACCACCTTAGCTTTAGCCTTGACCTCCTCGTCCTGCGATCGGATGAGAGCACCGCTTGTTGCATGACGTCCCTTGCCCACTCGACATTGGTTATGTTTGCTAGTTTCTTCTCAGCTTGCCTTGATTTCCTTGTTGCCCTCGCCGGGTTATCCGTCGAACGAGGGATGACAGACTTCTTCGACAGCATGGTGGTGTGGAGGTGTGTAACATCCCAGCATTAGAGCCTAGAAATAAGTTGAACCCAGATGTGTGCATTGCATTCATGCATAGAAAATCCGAATAATTTTCACGCTTTTAAACAAAACTTGTCAAAGTGATTGAAGCTTCTCTTAGCTTGATGGAATTGAAGTAGATCATTAAGTTGACTGCGATAAGTTTCAATAAGACCTTTGTTAAAATCTCATGTTTGGGTAAGAGAGATTTGATCTAAGGGTAGATCAAATGTACTATAATTTAAACCTTAATACAAGGTGAAATATATTTGATCATTAGGTGATCATATTATAGTATTCGTTATAATCACTCATAAGCACCAAGTTAAGGATATAACACAAATAATAAGAATGTAGCAACTATATCCTAATCTCATCTGCATATACCATGAGTATCAAGGTGATACCTAATCCTACTTCTTATGGTCTAAGAAAGGAACCAAGCTTAGTTAATTCACCATATATCTTAAATTCCAATCAATAAGATAGTTGATGGAGCTAAATCCTTCCTTGATAGAAAAGGAGATTGCAAGGATGAAGTCTGGAGATAGCTTCTAGGAGTAGTCCTATTGGATCAAGTAGGTATAGATAATGAATTATATCTCTTAATCCAATAGAGCTAAACAGAATATAATTTCAATACAACTACAAGGTTGTATTGATAATAGGCCTTGATTAGCCAGCTGGAAACCTAAGCTATAATGATCAAAGGATTCTAATGATCATGTTTTTGTCACCAAGATGGAATATGTTTATACTCTGTATAAGAGACATTGGTGGATAAAACATAATAAAACCCTAGTCTAGATAATTATTCTAGATTAGCTATGACAAGTCATACTAACATAATGTGGGGTTGGAGTATGGGATATTGGAGTTAGGTAGAGACAAGATAGTATGATCAACATAATGCCATAGAGTTATAGAAGTAGTGTTATTCATCTTAAAAGATAGTCAACCTTAGAGAAAGATCAGTGATGAAGTATTAAGGAAGATTGTGAGTGAGGTTGAAGGAACTACTAGTTGGATGGAAGTTTATCAATAGTAGAATGGTAAATACAACCAAGACAAAATATGAGAAAATTATGAAATATCCTTGTATCGAACTCGTTGGATTCATCCATGAGTTTAGAAGAATGATATATGAATAAGAAGATTTAAATGAGTAAAGCTCATCATGTTAATCATGATGATGAATAGGAAGAAGTATTATATCTAGGAAAGGAATTCCTTATTTAACAATCTAGAATTATGAATTAGGGAAAATAGACATTATTGGTAACAACCAACCCTAAATCCCATATCAACATAATATCCATCTCATACTATTGATCCATCATCTAATGGCCATATCACTTCATAGGAATATTTTCCTGTAGCAAATCCTATAAGCATATTTTTACCAATTACTTTCTATAATACATTATAATTATAACTTTCTATTATAAAGGTAATGCTATGAAACATCACAAACAGAAGACAATATGCTTAGTTAATAATTCTTTACTCATATCCATAAAGGAATCTAAGTATATTAAAAACCCTAAACCCTAGGGTAAATATTCATAACTCAAAATCTTAAACTTCTTTGTTGATCACCATAGAATATATACATTTCCATTTTCCAAATTAATGGGAGTAGTAATAATTATATAAATGTCTTTCATATTTCATGCATCAAATAATGGTTTAGGATCATTACACATATAAGAGTTCTATTCAAAATATGAGCCAACTAAAATTAAGTTGATAAGCAAATAAGAATATATCATTCAAGAAATCCATAACTAAAGGAGGAAAATAAAATAGTAGGGAGAGCTTTTACAAATATTAAAAAAAGGGTTCATATATTAAGAAAATACAAAGAATATAATAAGATATATATAATAAAGAAATTCACAAATAATACTAACTATGTTTTAGTGTTATTGAAATAGTCCAACAAATAAATCCTGCAAAGAAAAGATTCAAAATCTAAATCAAATTCAAATCTGAATAAGAAAACAGAAAATAGAAAAAGAATAAAACAAATAAAAACTAAACCTGGTCGCAGCCCAACACACTTATACTTACCTAACGCCCTGTGCAGCCCACAACAGCCCAGTAACCAGCCCATGTCCTTTTCCATCTGTGACTGACAAGTGGGTTCAGGTGAGGACCGCGGGTTGAGCTAAGGAAATCATCAGGGGGTTATTGAAGGGAATATGCCCGA
The DNA here is from genome assembly GCA_916181665.1 of Avena sativa. Lineage (NCBI taxonomy): Eukaryota > Viridiplantae > Streptophyta > Magnoliopsida > Poales > Poaceae > Avena > Avena sativa. The sequence continues at coordinate 356,183,651 of OV702295.1, forward strand.
GAGGCAATAATAAAGTGGTTATTATCGTATTCCTTGTTTATGATAAATGTTTATTTTGCATGCTATAATTGTATTAATACGAAATGGTTAATACATGTGTGTTTAATAAACAAACAGAAAGTTCGTAGTTATGCCTCTCTTATAAACTAGCTCGTTGATTAACAAGATGATCAAAGTTTCCTGATCATGGACATTGGATGTTGTTAATAACGAGGTCACAACATTAGTGTAATGATGTGATGAACATTCATCCGAAGTATAGCATTACGATCAAAGTCATTGAGTTTATATTGCTATAACAACTTACGAAGTGATCCTAATCCTTAGACCATGAGATCATGTCAATCACTAACACCGGAAGAGTTTCTTGATAACATCAAACGTCACACCATAACAGGGTGATTATAAAGATGGATTCAGAACTAATAAAGTGTTATGTTGAGGCCCATGGATCGAGAGTGGAATTTGTTCATCTCGATGATGGATAGATATACTCTGGGCCCTCTCGGTGATATCACATTGATTAGCTTGCAAGCAAGTGATTTGATCACTAGAATGTTATATCACGGGAACGAGAAAAGAGTACATGTTAGTAACGAGATCAAACTAGGTATGGAGATACCGATGATCGAATCTCGGACATGTAATATATCGCGAAACAAAAGGATTAAGATACTAGCGTAAAAGGTTCCGACGATCGCAAGAAATTCATCGTTGAATGTGTGGGAGTCAGTATGGGTCTCCAGATCCCGCTTCTGATTATTGATCCGAGAGGGGTCTCGATCATGTCCGCATTATTCATGAACCACAGGGTGACACACTTAAGAGACACCGACATCCAATTGGAGCAAAAGTTTCATGCCAAAAGAAAAGGAAAGCGCAGGAATTTATTTCACTATACACAGAAACTGTTCCGGGTGAAATTGCAGAAAGTGTTTCTGCATGTGAAATGAAATACTAGCAAGGGGTTATATGTGAATGTTTGTCATTAAAGTAATTGACAAAATTCTGAATAAATAAAAGGATTTTTATTTAATGAGAGTTTGCATTAAATTTGGTGGAAATTTAATGGGAATTTCAGTGGGTTTTTGAGTGGAGGGAATTGAAAGGCATTTGAGTGAGTGGAGTGTCCACCCACATGAATGTGGAAGAGGTGGGGGCATCCCCATGGCTGGGCGCATGGCCCCTTGGGTGCCCCCCTCTCCCTATAAAAGGAGCCCCTCCCTCTCTCTCACTCACACCTCCTCGTGAAGGATCTCTCTCCCCCTCTAGAATTTATTCCCCATGGTCTCGGACTAGCGAGATACATGTTCCCGGTGGCTTTTCGGCAAGAAAGAGTTGTGCTTCCACTGCATCGCTGGAGCGAGGAGGCGGAGGTTGCTCGGTGCCTCGAACGTGTGTGCGAGCACGGATGCGCTGCTGTTTTGCGGCGCTAGGACTTCCTCTCGATCTTGAGATCGGCAAGAGATCGTCTACATCAACCACGAGTTTGGACTCGTTAAGCTTTGTCGGTCTTCAAGGGTATGTTCTCTACGGATATACATCCGCCCGTTGTTTGTATCTAATAGATAGATCTTGGTACATAGTTGTTCCCATCGTAGGAAATTTTTTGTTTTCTATGCTGCGCACCCTACAGTGGTATCAGAGCCGGATCTATGCATAGATGCTTTGCACGGGTAGTACACATATGAGTATGTGGGCGATGATGATCATTTTATTGCTTCTTAGTTGTACTTTGGATATTGGTGGCATAGTGGGATGAAGCGGCCCGGACAAACTTTACATGTCCTCGCACATGAGACCTGTTCCACGCTTGACATGCAACTAGTTTTGCATAAGTGGCTAGCAGGTGTCTGTCTCTCCTTCTATAGTCAATATCTAATTTTCAACGAGTTGTCAACAATTTGGTTATCCTCGTTGTGGTTCATGTTCGTAGGTAAGAACGGTTCTATCTTCGAAAGCCCTAAGCCACGTAAAACTTACAATGGATAAATTAGAGGCGTCTAGTTTAGATTGTTGCTGGGCTAGTGTTATGATATGGTGATGTTGTAAGTAGAAGTATGAGATAATACTCTTACAACACACATAACGTGTAATCTCCATAGACCTTGGACTTACACATAAAGGTATGATAGAGATCATACCACGATGCACATGATGGAGATCATATGCGGGAACCATATCATTTCACTTATAAACATCTGATGTTTTGATTGCATCTTATATTGCTTGTTTGGCGTTTTATTAGCATAATAAGATGATCCCCCATTTAAATATCATAAGAATGTGTTCTTCCTTTAGTATGCACCGATCATGTTCTCGTCGCTCCAAGACATCACGTGATGATCGGGTGTTTTTGGATCCACGACCATATTTTGGGTGTAAGACAGTTACACACGCGAATACTAAGGTTCTTACTTGGCGAGCCTAGCATGTACAGACATGGCCTCGGAACACGGACCGAAAGGTTAAGCATGAGTCATATAGTAGATATGATGCCCATTTGATGCTCGCCTTTGAAGCTACACCGACTCACGTGATGATCGGACTTGGTGTAGTGGATTTGGTTCATGTAATCACCAAAAAGATACGAGGGATGTCGTTTTTGAGTGGGAGTTCATTTCTAATTTGGATTAGTAGAACTCAATTTATCATAAATTAAATCAAAGTGAATTTGCATAATTTGTTGTAGTCATTGGCATTCGTTCACCACCTTATGCATAGTCGTAATTGAGATAATAGAACTATAGAATTCTAGATATATACTTTACGAACTGGTATCGTATTGTATTGAGTGTCAATCTAAAGTTTAAAGTCCTATTGCAAACTTTCAGCAAACTCTATTTACTCCGTGAAATTTAATAATTGGTATTAAATCGAGAGTAACAATTCCAGTGTTAGTATCTTAAGTATCATGTTTGCCTCCATGATTCTTGATTGTTTTAATATCAAGTTTATCTAGGAGCTGAAAAAATTGTTTCAGAAACCATCATGTGTGGCGGATATAACGATATCTGAAACAATGTTTTGGTTGCAATATGATAGAGTATAATATATGTTCTCATATTGGATGAGAATTTACGAAGGTTGGAGATGCTAGACATCCTAATCATCCAAAAGGGTTTTGGAAAGTAATGTTATACTCACGATTCGCCTTTATAAGCTACAATAGCTTGATCATGAAAGTCGTCATGATAAGGATGAATATAAGATGTATGTAAAGTGTTTACTACACTAAAAGATTACTAAAGAATGGATTTTGAAAGAATACCGATCATTTTGATGATGGTGATCTACTTCAAAGTGCAAATCCAAAGGTATTATTATTTGAATATACACGCTTTGGACTATGTGTCATGTATATGGCGCCACTTTTGATGTTGATAGATTCTTTTTAAAAGAAAAGATTGTAAATATCCAATTTAGGTATATAGATGATATACAGGTTATGGTTGTATTCTTTGCTTGTTAAACAATGTGGTTCTTGGGTATTGGATACCGAATTGGTTGGTATGAAATTTCATACAGAACGACGCAATTCATGAACCACAATGTCCTAAGTAACTAGCAAGAGAATATGTGATGATGTTCATCGAAAACAAACAAACCGTTGTTTGTATTTCTCGTTGACATCAAAGCTTGACTTCAAGATTTGTTTTAATAATTGTTATTTGAATCAGGTATTATGAGAACAAAGGTTGTTCAAATAATTACCGTATTCCATATAAGATGGATGATTTACAAATCTAGTTGGAGAAATCACATCCATAAAACCTAATGCTAAAATGTCGCAAGACAAATGATTGAAAGATCACTTACGAAGTGACATCGCCGTTTAAATTATATTGGAAAGAAAACATGAAGAATCTCCATATTCATGGATTTTTGGAGTCTTTGATTTGATCAAGTGACGCTTGTGAGACTTTCCTCGGGATAATTAAAACTTCGTTCAAAGGCCAAAGAAGAATGAACGACTAAAATATTGAAATTTATACATATCGATGTATGTAGTCCATTATGTATAGTCGTAAGCGATGGATTTCATCTTCATATGCTTTCTCCGAAAATTTGAGTGAATGTTCACTTAATGAGAAAGAAGTATGAAATATTTGAAAATGTTCAAAGACTTTCAAGATGAAGTGGAAAATCATTGTAACAAGAAAATAAATGGTTTATGATTTTATCATATGGGATTTATTTGAGTTACAAGTGTAACAAGAAAATAAATAAATTATGATTTTATCATAAAGGGATTTATTTGAGTTGCAAGTTTAGCAAAAACACCTAGATTTACATCTCCCGAAACACCATAGGAGTATGGAGTGTTTGAGATTTGTAATGAAACCTTGTTTGACATGGTTGGATCAAAGGTGTTATTTATAAAACTGCCATTATGTTTTAAAAGATTAAAGCTTTAGATACTTCCGCTTTTACACTGAAAAGATCTCCATCTTGATCCGTTGAAATGACACCATGGAAGTTATGGTTTGGGGTAAAACCCAAGTTGTCATTTCTTAAATTTTGGTATGCTAAACATAAGTAAGATGTTTACAACCAAAGTCGGATGAGCATGCCTTTGTAGGTTATTTCGAATAACAATTGGTTATTCCTCCATAACACCAAGGACAAAAGGGTTTGTCTCTTGAAACGTGAAGTTTCTTGAAGAAGGAATTTTTCATAAATGTTAAGTGGGAGGACAATAGAACTTTGATAAGGTTAACGAACCTTAGCTATATGTGCTGAGTTGCGCAGCGCCGGAAAATGTTTCGGAGGCAGCCAGAATGCTCATGGATTACGTGCCTCAAAGGTTGCGGTCACGGAGGTCTAAAGTTCCTATTGAACCAAGAAGGTCGGATAAACAATCAAATGATTAAGATTTGAGAGTAAATCATTATTGTTTGACAATGATGAACCGACTATATGCAAAGAAGCGATGATGGGACCTGACTCTGTCAAATGACTTGAAGCCATAAAATCCGTGATAGTTCCATACACGAGAAATCAAGTTTTGAACTTGGAAGATCCTCCGGAAAGGTGTAATAACCTATCGGTCGTATTTGGATCTCTAAAGAAACAGACATGGATGTTTCACATCTATGAAATAGTCGACATGTCGTAAAGTATTTTATGACAATGTTCAAGGAGTTGACTATGACAAGATTTGATCTTTCATAGCGATATTTAGTATGGACGGATTAAAGTAGCAACCACTACATATAATTTTTTATATGGTAGATGAATAAACAAAACAAAGTTCTTCTAATAGAATGGTTACCTAGGATGTGTACATGACACGATCCAAAGGGTTTGTTAATTCAAAGTATGCTAAAAAGGGCATGCAAACTTCAATAGTTGAAGTATGCATCGCGGAGTTGGAATCTTCACCGTGATGAAAAAGGAGTTTTTGATCTGGAGACGATGAAGATGCTTGCATTTGCAACAAATTAAGTGGGAGCGCTGAGACATATTTCTAATACATTATGTGGAGGACATCTTGTTGATTAGAAATGATGTATCTTTTATTGACAAAGGTTAAGAATTTCATTTTGATGAAATACTTAGGCAAAACCCGAATATTTAGCATGAAAGTCTATAGTGGATAGACCGTGACGCTAATATGGTTATGCCAAACGTACATATATGAGATATTGAAGGAGTTCAATATAGAAACAACAAGAAACGGTTCTTGTCACATGGAAAGGAATTGAATCAAGATTCAAGTGTATCGACATTTGATAAGTGAAACAAGATTCAAGTGCTTTGACACTTGATGAGTGAAATCACAAGGATGTTTTGATCAATCATACCATGATATGTACACATCCAGATATGTCCTATGCTCTAAGTGTTATGAGCATATACCAGAGTGAATCATAAAATGATCATTGGACGATAGTGAGGATATTCTTATGATCTTTTGGAAGAACTAAGAATATATTTGTGTAGAGGTGACAAACAATTAAAAATAGTTTATTGTAAAGCGTTACATTGATACTAGTTTTTTCACAAGATACAAATTAAATTTATCTCAATTTAAACTATGGGTGGCATAATGAAATGGAAATAAAGTTTCCATGATGGATTTGGAAGAGTTCCAAAGTTAAGACATTGTGACGGATACTACAACAAAAGGCTAAGTATATGACTGCTATAGTAGCAGCAAAGGAGGGAATTTGTGTCAAGTAGTTTGTTATCAAACTAAGGTGTGGTTCAGAACGGGCTAACACTAAAGGTATATTGTATGACAATAGTATCGACATGTTTTAACCCCAAGGAACTAAGGGTCTCACCAAAAGACCAAATTTATATAATGCCATCTCATTGGAGAATGAGTGATGCGTGGAGACGCAAAGACATGCAAATACACACGGACCTGAAGCGTCAGATCCGTATATTAGGTTAACCACTTGCAATTGCGTATATGGAACACCAGAAAGCCATAGGTGTTCAATACGCAAAGTTTTCAAACTAGATTATTGTCTCTAGTGCAAGTGGGAGACTGAAGGGAATATGCCCGAGAGGCAATAATAAAGTGGTTATTATCGTATTCCTTGTTTATGATAAATGTTTATTTTGCATGCTATAATTGTATTAATACAGAAACGTTAATACATGTGTGTTTAATAAACAAACAGAAAGTTCCTAGTTATGCCTCTCTTATAAACTAGCTCGTTGATTAACAAGATGATCAAAGTTTCCTGATCATGGACATTGGATGTTGTTAATAACGAGGTCACAACATTAGTGTAATGATGTGATGAACATTCATCCGAAGTATAGAATTACGATCAAAGTCATTGAGTTTATATTGCTATAACAACTTACGAAGTGATCCTAATCCTTAGACCATGAGATCATGTCAATCACTAACACGGGAAGAGTTTCTTGATAACATCAAACGTCACACCTTAACAGGGTGATTATAAAGATGGATTTAGAACTAATAAAGTGTTATGTTGAGGCCCATGGATCGAGAGTGGAATTTGTTCATCCCGATGACAGATAGATATACTCTGGGCCCTCTCGGTGATATCACATTGATTAGCTTGCAAGCAAGTGATTTGATCACTAGAATGTTATATCACGGGAACGAGAAAAGAGTACATGTTAGTAACGAGATCAAACTAGGTATGGAGATACCGATGACCGAATCTCGGACATGTAATATATCGCGAAACAAAAGGATTAAGATACTAGCGTAAAAGGTTCCGACGATCGCAAGAAATTCATCGTTGAATGTGTGGGAGTCAGTATGGGTCTCCAGATCCCGCTTCTGATTATTGATCCGAGAGGGGTTTCGATCATGTCCGCATTATTCACGAACCGTAGGGTGACACACTTAAGAGACACCGACATCCAATTGGAGCAAAAGTTTCATGCCAAAAGAAAAGGAAAGCGCAGGAATTTATTTCACTAGACACCGAAACTGTTTCGGGTGAAATTGCAGAAAGTGTTTCTGCATGTGAAATGAAATACTAGCAAGGGGTTATATGTGAATGTTGTCATTAAAGTAATTGACAAAATTCTGAATAAATAAAAGGATTTTTATTTAATGAGAGTTTGCATTAAATTTGGTTGAAATTTAATGGGAATTTGAGTGGGTTTTTGAGTGGAGGGAATTGAAAGGCATTTGAGTGAGTGGAGTGTCCACCCACATGAATGTGGAAGAGGTGGGGGCAGCCCCATGGCTGGGCGCATGGCCCCTTCGGTGCCCCCCTCTCCCTATAAAAGGAGCCCCCTCCCTCTCTCTCACTCACACCTCCTCGTGAAGGATCTCTCTCCCCCTCTAGAATTTATTCCCCATGGTCTCGGACTAGCGAGATACATGTTCCCGGTGGCTTTTCGGCAAGAAAGAGTTGTGCTTCCACTGCATCGCTGGAGCGAGGAGGCGGAGGTTGCTTGGTGCCTCGAACGTGTGTGCGAGCACGGATGCGCTGCTGTTTTGCGGCGCTAGGACTTCCTCTCGATCTTGAGATCGGCAAGAGATCGTCTACATCAACCACGAGTTTGGACTCGTTAAGCTTTGTCGGTCTTCAAGGGTATGTTCTCTACGGATATACATCCGCCTGTTGTTTGTATCTAATAGATAGATCTTGGTACATAGTTGTTCCCATCGTAGGAAATTTTTTGTTTTCTATGCTGCGAACCCTACAGTTATCCGCAAAACGACCATCGTCGTCACCGTCACGCACACATGCAGCTCGCTGGCCGAGCTCGCGGCCGCCCGATGCCGTCATCGTCGTTGTTGTGCCAAGATCAACGCCGCCGTTGCCAGGAGAGGATAAGAAGGCCACCGCAACACCCTTGCTCGTCCTCATCCACAATCTCGCTTCCCCGAATCACGTCCTTCCTTCACCCGAAAACCTAGCTCGTCAGAGTTCATCGTCCCGGCCAACTCCGACCACCCCTTGCTTCGTGGTAGCCACCATTCGACGCGCCGTCGTGGACTGAACCATCTAGGACCAAGCACGGAGGCCTGCTCGCCAGGAATCATGTGAAATCGAGCTTCCCTTTCCTCGGCCGCCGTGGCCATTACCGTCGATTCGCCGTCATCACGCCTCCCCAAGCCTCCTCGACCACTCTATCATCATCAGGGTGAGTTCCGGAACCCCCTTGTAACATTCATTCACCGGATCTCAATCTAAATTGCCGTTTCACCATGTGCCACCATCGGCCGCCGTCGGAGCTCGTCGGAGCTAAAGCTCCGATGACCATTTCTGAGCGGCGCTACCACTATTAGGTTCCGTAGGCCGCGCTGATTCAAACTAGATCCATCTTGTTTGCTAGGGCGCCGTGGATCGTCGCCGGTGACCACTCACCGACGGCGGTGGTGGTGCTTATGTCATGCTCACCTCATGATCGATCCACGTCAGTTCGTTTGACCAGTCTTTGCCTTGCGTGGTGGATGACATGGATCAGGGCCCCCATGTCATCGACAATGAGTAGAAGGGGGGTCAGTAGCAAAAGCATTTCTTTGACCTGAGAGCTGAGGTGGACAATGGCCCACTAGTCAGTGACTAGGGCTATCTTTGGGTGCGGTATAAAACGTATTTTCTGTTAAGAATTAAATAAAATGTTATAATCCAATTAATATTATTCCATAAATTTAATAGTGATTAAATCTTGTTTAATTAATAACTTTTGATTTATAATTTAGAAAAATGTGTATAATATATGAAAATTTTCAGAAAAATAAAATCTACAACTTAAACTTATTATCAAATATTATTATGATGATTATTTAAATAAATATTATTTAATCAAAGTTTTATAAGTAATAAAACTTTAATAATTCATATTCCTATAATGATAAATGTTTATAATATAAGAAAAATACCAAAAGTCTTAGAAAAATAAGAATTCCAATTTAAAACTATAATCATGTATTATTATTTCAGTTAATTAAATATTTATTATTTATTAAATAATTATAAAGTAATAAGCATTATAAAAATCATATCTTATTATTTATAGATCACAAAAATAAATATGATATACCAAATTGATCACAAAAATATTATTTACATGTTAAAAATCTAATAATCCCCTTGTGAGTTAAATAAAAAAATTAAATATTTTAATAACCCAAATTTAAACTTATTAATAATTCATATAAAAATAAATAAAAATTACCAATATTCCTAAAATGAGTTAAATAAGTCTAATAAATAGTATTAGTCTTAAATATTAATAATCTAATGCCATAATGGTTTAAAAACATTATAAATGCTCTTATTTTAAAAAGAATCCACCACCTTAAATAAAAATTATCTCTAAAAAGAATTCCATTAATAATAAAATCCTTAAAGAACAACTTGTAAACAATCAAACCTTTTCTAAACCATATTAATCACCAAATTACAAAAAGCTACTACAACACTATATAAATTCAAAGTAGTTAAGTAACCTTATGTTGGGTTCATAAACTATATCCACTTATTAAGAAAAGATAAATAATATTACTCCATACTCACATCAAGAAACCATTACTCAAGTAACAGAATAAACATTCTTAAGTAACTTAAAGGAAACATTTCATATATACAAGATACCAATGTATAAGTACTATACTTTCAAAACTATCTATATTTTAAAGTTAACTTTAGTCTCCAAGAATCTAAATATAATACCATACACATTACTACCTATTTTATAGTTAACTTTGGTCCGAAGTAGTTAATCTATAAATCAACTCAAGCCAAACCATTTGATCAAAACAAATAACATCAACCACCACTAACTAACCACAAAGTTTGTTTAGACCTTAGTAGAGAAACCTTTTCTTCGAAGGTATCCTTTTTGCCACTTCAAATAAGAACTCTTGTATAAGTAATTCTAACGAGTATGTCATAAGTATGAATACTTTACTCCTACATATGTGTTGTATACAACCACTCATAAACTCTAATAAAAGTGCAATTATGAAACTTATCTAAAAGGACCACACATTCCAAAGTAACCACTTTCGGAATCCAAAGCCTAGAACCACGTTATCCCCGAGATTTGCGTTTAGAACGTGCATCACATTACTTATGCATAAAATCATATTGCTTCTTTAAACATTAGTCCTTGCCGTACCAATGATGCTGATTTCAGATTTTGGATCTTATACTGACTCGAAGACCGTGTGTGCATAATCTTGCAATCGCAAAAGGCAAGTTCACACTTGCTCATGTCCTTTGTTTATTTTCTGTAAAGTATTTTACAAATCCAGTGTTGTCTTCACCTGCATTTGAAAAAGGCCAGAAAACACTATTTTCAATAGTAATGAGGACTATTGATTACTGATCCAGGGTGATCAGCTAATCTATTAAATCTGACAGTTGGAATATCACTGTTTAGAATTATATCACCTAGGACTTAACAACCAATGTCGCCAGTGATTCTTGCGTCGTATATTACGCGTTGACCATGAGATTTGGAATGGGATGGAGAAGTCAGCTGTATCTTCTTCCTCTCGCATGAAGCCAGATGTGCAGGTCATGGCTGTTATCCTCGTAGCGTGCATATTAATTGGTAATTCGTGGAGAATGTGCAACATATGGGTGGGAACCCTCATCGTCCCACGATAGTTCTGGCATCTAACGGTTTGTACAAACCATTGTCGTAATTCTTTATGTGGGCATGGTGTACACCAAGGAGGCATGCGAGGTCGTGACGGGGCGGTGATTGGCTTGGGTCATCTTCTGGGCCCCACATCATGGAATTATGGACGGGAATAAGCTGCCCGGTTATGCAATAAAGAGTTGATCTCTCATGGGTAAAGTAACGCACCTCTGCAGAGTGTAAGAACTGTAACTTGTTACTCCCTGTTCCGGGAAGGAGCTGCGAACGCGGTGGGAAAGGAACCCCATGAAGGTTCCGGTAAACCCGTGAAGGCTGACGGACATAGCTTTTCAGAATAAAAGAAACCTTTTAAGAAATGTTTATGAAAACTTGCATTGCCTACGACCTACGGTCTGTGGCTATAGATATAGTGCATCAAACACTCCTTTTCTAGTGAAATTGCTGAGTATGGTCGTACTCAAAGTATCTTCTTAACCCTTGCTAGATTCTGAAGCCATTAAAACAAAGACTACAACAAGATATGCTCCAGGACTTATCAAGACCAGCTAAATCTCTTAAATGAAGAAAAGGAAGTCAACATATACCTCAACTCTAGTGAAGAGGAAAGTTACCGATTAGACAGGAATATTATTTCTAGCCAAAGAACCTATTTCTGTAGAGCGTTGCAATAGCAGCAATGCCAACCTCTTGGTCCGAATATTAGACTTAATAGTATAATCGTTCTGGCGTTGTTTAACTTTGATTCTTCTTCGTAAGAAGTTCTTTCTCTCTCTTTAACCTAGAGTGTTCTCTGGATATTATGTAAAAAGTGAGTTGTAACCTTTAGCCATGTATTGGACCTGGTGTTTCATTGGTGTTATGTCAACAACTATAGTATATTACATCATGCAGTGGTATGCTGGGTCACCGCAGTTGGTATCAGAGCATATGCTTGGACCTTAGGTTGGAAACCTAGTAAATGGGTAGAACCTGTAGGACACATCCTAGCAATAATGAAGATTTCTCTAGTGATATGAGGGATATTCACTTAAGAATAATCCTATTATGTTACTAGTGCGATAACTCTTTTATATGATTGCAATTTCCAGTCATTACCCAAGAGTTTTAACTCTATGTGACTGATGATAATTTCTTATCCACAGTTCCACATGGCACCTCGATATCCACCCCGGAATGTTCAAGTGATGAACAGGACGTTGGATGACTACGGAGGGGACTGGACAGACAATCTCCGACAACTTCTATGGAGTTTAGAATGTGAATCAAGACTTTTGGTCAAGATTTACACTTTCTATGATGGGCATGTATTAGCTAAATACCGTGTCATGATCATGTTACCCAAGAAGTTAGGACTTAAGGGAGAAATGCCATCAGGAGAGGCAAGGTGCATGGCATCTGCATATCAGATTGCCGTAGCAGCAGCCATAACCATGATCCGAGAGCATAAATCCCAAGCTCTAGAAGGTAGTACTCACACCATTATACCACACGAAACCTCAAACTCAAAACCTGAGTTAGATCACTCTACCTTAGTCCAAGCTGAACCTACTCTAGCTATGGAGTATATGGATCGTTATCGGTCCTTGCTAAACACTTATCATAATACTCACCAAGTCTTATTTCAGGAGCTAGATACGGTCATTGAGGATTTTACTGATCCTGATAAAGCAATGGCTCGTAGGAAGAAGCTAGATAAAGAAGCTAGGCATCCCAAATACATACCTTCAGGAGAGGTGTTTGAAGAAACTGAGTTTGATGACCCAAACTCAGAAAATTATGCCTATTACCAGTATGACCTCAAGCCACCTGAAGACCTATGGACCAAGTACAATTCCAAACAACAGGAATGGAATAAAGTCATTCCAAATAAACCCGAGCCTAACAAATATGGATGGGAAATGGAATCTCAAGGTAAAACTGTAGGGAATCCTATACCTTGTGATGCAGGTATTGAAGAAGAGACCAATTATAACCATAGAGAGCCTTATGGACCATATGGGGGTAATACGAATCCAATCAACTTAGAAGAGTACTCCAATAGCTACTATACCAATATATATGACTGGATCCAAGAAAAAGCTAAGGAACCAACTTACTATGAGGAAGCGTTGCCGGAAAACCCGAACTATTCGGTGGAAGATTACGCCAACTCTAGTCATTTTTCAATGACTAATCTCAGTCTCGGTACTTCTAACCAGGAATACACACCTCCTGGTTGCTCCTATGCTCCAGAAGGCAGCCGTAGGACTTCACGTCATCATGCATGGAACTTCAGGAAGCACTAGAGGAAGATGAAAGTGAGAGACAAACAACATCCCAAGGGATGCGTGCTTGAATAATGTATATAGAGGGTAATGCGTATTGTAGTTTGAAGAGTTTGCCGAAATAAGTGAGGATATATCCACAAGAACAAGAGGTTCTTGTAAGATAGTTGTGTAAATAGGTTTTGAGCAAACCGTGGGAACATATAGTACATTTGTAAATTATTTGAACCTATGTATAATACATGGTATATGTTTTGTTGTTTATCGACTTTTGGATCTTTTTGATTCTTCTTGATTGACTAGATCTGAACATGAAGTGTAATTAGGTGTGCAAATGCATGATGTAACACCAGTTATTACTTGATGTTATAGACCTAGATAGAAACGGGAATTCGTGTAAGGGAGTGACGAGTTTCAAAGGTCACAAGGAAGATTAACTTGAATGATGTAGCATGATAGAAGGGGTGTTTACACCATTTGGAAAGTAGATAGAACATAAGTCACATTCTTGGCCAGTTTAGGAAGAAAGCATGGTGTAGGAGATGTAAGGGGTAACAAGATAAGATAAATTGAAAGTTCATCCAAAATAGGTAAGATGCTAAGAAGTCAATGGAGAGTTGTATCAAGTTCATGGAAGTATCATGAAATAGTACCAAGAAGATTTCTTAGAACCAAAATGGTAATCTAGCTCTGACAATTCAGAGAGAATATAACTCGTAGGTCGGAAACTGTAAGATAATACCTAACACCCATAATGTTTCGCCTTGGATACCTAATCCCTTGCCGGCATTCTAATCCGCAGTCGGTATTCAGTCCACAGTCGGTATTTAGTTGACATAGTTAATCAAATTATCATAAAGGTTGCATAAATAGCATTAAATTTGGCCTAAGTTAAGTAAAACCTCAGGAAGTATAAATTTTTTAAGGTGATCGTCTCTCAAGAGGCTTCGTAAAGTTAGACCTACCCAGCAAAAATATTCAATGATAAGTACGATATATAGTGCTGAAAGATTTGTCTCAGAGATCCACAATTGTGTGGATACACCGTACAATCTTTCATCAGACCTTAATTAGGTAAAGTATAAACTGAATCGAGACCAACATTTTAGGTATTAAGCCAATAAATGCTACACTGCCAATTTAAAAGACTATTAGTAAACCCTAAGGGGGAGAGCAAACACTATAAATGAAAGTTAAAGAAGTACTATAAGTAATATTGGGAGATTATCTAAAACTTAATAAGGTAAAGGTTTGAAAGTGATAAAGAGTACATTTAACCGATCAATTCTAAAAGAAACAACTCTTAAGTAAACCTTCATAAATAATAGAGAACTTCCAATTGGGCATAGGAAAAGAATAAGAATTCTAATGGGTATGGGATAAATGAGTTCAAATCCAATATTGGAAGGAAAATCAGTAACAAAGTTTGATGTTTAGATAAAAATAATTGGATTAGAATATCTAATCAGGTTGTGTAATACTCCAATCAATTCCATTTAAGGTCATCATGAAGGGAAGAATGTAGCAACCACTACAAAATAATTCCTTACTCCGAAACGTGAGAGTTTGTGAACTTCGAGGACAAAGTTTATTTTAAGGGGGAGAGTCTGTAACATCCCAACATTAGAGCCTAGAAATAAGTTGAACCTAGATGTGTGCATTGCATTCATGCATAGAAAATCCGAATAATTTTCGCGCTTTTAAACAAAACTTGTCAAAGTGATTGAAGCTTCTCTTAGCTTGATGGAATTGAAGTAGATCATTAAGTTGACTGCGATAAGTTTCAATAAGACCTTTGTTAAAATCTCATGTTTGGGTAAGAGAGATTTGGTCTAAGGGTAGATCAAATGTACTATAAGTTAAACCTTAATACAAGGTGAAATATATTTGATCATTAGGTGATCATATCATAGTATTCGTTATAATCACTCATAAGCACCAAGTTAAGGATATAACACAAATAATAAGAATGTAGCAACTATATCCTAATCTCATCTACATATACCATGAGTATCAAGGTGATACCTAATCCTACTTCTTATGGTCTAAGAAAGGAACCAAGCTTAGATAATTCACCATATATCTTAAATTCCAATCAATAAGATAGTTGATGGAGCTAAATCCTTCCTTGATAGAAAAGGAGATTGCAAGGATGAAGTCTGGAGATAGCTTCTAGGAGTATTCCTATTGGATCAAGTAGGTATAGATAATGAATTATATCTCTTAATCCAATAGAGCTAAACAGAAGATAATTTCAATACAACTACAAGGTTGTATTGATAATAGGCCTTGATTAGCCAACTGGAAACCTAAGCTATAATGATCAAAGGATTCTAATGATCATGTTTTTGTCACCAAGATGGAATATGTTTATACTCTGTATAAGAGACATTGGTGGATAAAACATAATAAAACCCTAGTCTAGATAATTATTCTAGATTAGCTATGACAAGTCATACTAACATAATGTGGGGTTGGAGTATGGGATATTGGAGTTAGGTAGAGACAAGGTAGTATGATCAACATAATGCCATAGAGTTATAGAAGTAGTGTTATTCATCTTAAAAGATAGTCAACCTTAGAGAAATATCAGTGATGAAGTATTAAGGAAGATTGTGAGTGAGGTTAAAGGAACTACTAGTTGGATGGAAGTTGTAGGATCCCTCCTTTATAAAGGAAAAAGGATCCCTGTGATTGCAATGCTAGTCCCTGGATCAATAGCTAGCATCCACAGTTAAGATGTAATATCAAGAAACAAAGGTCATAATACAACTTTATAACCAGGAATAAAATAATTCATTACATCTTACATAGCTCATTTGGCTATCACATTACATTGCAGCAGAATATCTATAAGCATGGGGTCCTTCATCTTCAAAGTGCCACAGGCAAACATGTTGGTTGTAGACTTGTAATCCTAATCAATAAACTTCACTAACACCAAACCAACCTGCAACATTACAAGTTACAGCCACAAGGGTCAATACATTTGAATTGTATTGGCAAGTTTCACTACTATGTAGAAATAAGTGGATCCTAACATTACATGCATATTTGGCTAAGTAGGGTTTTAGGCTCATTTGCAGAAAGCAGTATAATTTATCCTATCTTTTCAAAATAGTTTTGATCTTTTGTCAAATCTTTCTGAACTCCTTGGAAACCTCCAAGTGCTTCAAGTCTCTTGTTGTCACTTACAAGTTTTACTTTTAGAAATTGGAATGTCGAGATCTTCCATAGCTTCAGGCCTTAGTTGCTCAGTATTGTCCATAACCGGGGACACGGCTAAGTACTTAGATTTTTATCTTCTGCAGAAGTTGTACACTTTACCCACATGACACATTCTCATCTTGATGCCACCAGTGGCCGCTGGATAAGTACTCACCAAGATAGAGTACTGGCAGATTGAGAATGTGACGAAGTCTTTCCATAGGAGTCCTCCCAATACACAATGCTATCTTGTCTACCAGGCACCAATGTAGGGTTTCAAGTTCCCTCATTCTAGTTAACCTGAAGAGGCCAATGCATGGGTCTTCCACTATGTAGTTGACTAAGCCAGTGCCCATTTAGCATGTGGCTGTACACGGAAGCCACTGTACGAGAAACATGTTCAATCTCTAATTACCTGGGTGGTTTTCTTCTAGTGCACATACAAAAGAGATTGCCATATAAACATGGTTCCTTTTGTTGCCACCTTGTCCAAAAATTGAGTATCCTTGTCCACCCAGGTGGTTCATTGAGTACTTGTTTTATTATATAAAACACAAGTCTTTTCAATACTTTATATAATCTCAACATGTATCCCTTCTCAATATATATAGCAGGGCTAAGCATATTACAACTACATTGTTTTCACTAAGGAATATATAAGGGTATCCTAATAGGATTTAGCATAGCCAAATATAGTAGTCCTTATCATGCATGTTTCAAAAATCCACTAAGTGTAATGAAAAATAGTAGGACTTGGATGATAGTGTTACTTGACTTTTTGGTAGAGGATGTTGGTTCACTTCTTGATCTTGCTAATATCACACTCTTCTAACTTCACTACAAATCAATCAAGCAAACATAGATTCAACTAGCATTCCAACCAATATTCAAACAATTCATCACACATAAAATAATAGAAACAAAGTCATGCATGCAAGCATGCAAAAGATAATTTCATTTGCAAAAGTGGTTTCTACTAGGCTCTAAACATTGTAAGGTTCAAAGTGGACATTTTCTAAAGTGAAAAGTCATTCGCAAAAGGTTTTTATCTATAAACCATTTTTAAATCAATCACTATTTTATGTGGTTGAAAATGCTTTTAGCAAAGCAATATTCTTTTAAAGGGTTCACCAATTACATTTTAATTTTCAAAACTTGGTGTTTAGGGTCAGTAGGTTTGAATCTAATCATTTCCCAAAGGTTTTACTCAAAAATCATTTCCATATCAAAATCAGTGTTTTTATTTGACTAGAAATGGGCTAATTCAAGTATTTATTCCTAAACTTCACAAAATTCATTTTTAAATCCATGAGTTGGTTCCTAGGGTCAGTAGGTTCACAAAAAACCATTTTGCAAAGATTTCATCTTTAAATCATAACTAGAACAATTTTTATATTCATAACAAGCCTACACAAGTTTCTGCAAAAACAAACATTTTACCAGAAGCTTTTTACGAAACAAAGTGCATGGTTCGCTAGGGATTGTTTTTCTGAATCCATTGATATAAAATTTGCAAATTTTGGACGTGTAGATTTAAAGTTATGCAATTTACAAGTTTGCAATTAAATCAGATTCTAAATTCTGTTTTAAACAGAACCAGTGCCACGCGGCGTGTTTCTACTGGCCGGTACCGTTTCGTGCGGATCGGCCTCTGCGAACCGTAGGAGCTAACTTAAAACGAACGACGCTGATCAACTCGTACCTCTTGATCTAGTTCTAATCTCAGCCATCAGATCGTGATCTAACGGACACAGACACGTGGTTAAACTCTGGCGGCGCTGCGCAGTGGCAGACAGCGGCGCACGCTCTGGCGGCGAGCTTGCTGACGATGCAGGGAGCGGGGAAGAGGGGGAAGGGCTCACCGTGCTTGCAGGGAGATGGTGAAGCTCAACGCGTGGTCGGATTGGAAAGGGGCGCACCAGAGAGGCGATGATTGCTCGCCGGAGTTGGTGACGGCGTCAGGCGGCTCTGGAGGTCGTCGAGGGTGATGCTGCAGTTCACCCCAAGGTCAAATAAGGACACAGTCAGATGAGTAGTGATCTGGGGAAGGTGGGAGCATCAATATGAGGGCTCGGGGTGGTCTGGCTTACCAGGAAGACTCCGCTGGAGCGATGGCAGACGGCGGTGGCGAGTCGAGGTCGACGAAGCCGAGCTTCTAGAGTGCGCGGGAGCTAGCTGAGACTATGGGAAGACGCGCAAGGGGCTGGAGAGAATGCTAGGGTGCAGTGGGGGGGGGGGGGGGGCGAGGGGCGGCGAGGTGTGGACGGAATCGTTCGGAGACGCTCGCCGGAGCAGTGGCGGTGCAAGGGGAATTCGGGGCAGCCTATGGGCAGAGGGAAGGAGCTGTCTGGGGGGAAAGAGAGGGAAGGCACGGGCGATTAAATTGGCGTGGTTACTGGGAGGAGTCAAGGCCGCTATCAACGCGTAATCAACGCCGGAGTTACTCGACTGCAATGGCAGGGGCGACGGGGTCGTGGTGGAGACGATGAACAGGAGAGTGGGGCTGTGCTGTCAGCGAAGGAGAGAGATAGGGAGAGGGGGGCACCTGTATGTGACTCTGCGGGTGGGTTTGCGTGTAGAAAAACGTTTCGCTGAGGGCGAGCTGGTGGGCTGCATTGCTGGGCTGTTGGGCCAGATGGGTTGGGCTGTGTTCGATTCATTTTTTTCTTATACTGATTGCCTTTTTCTTTTTCTATTTGATTTTCTGTTTTGAAATTCAATCAAACAATTCAAACAACAAATGGAATCAAACTACCACCAAACTTTGCGTTATTTTTAGTTCTGTTTAACAACATAATTCAAAGTCCAAAATAAAATAATATTTTTATTCTTTTTTGGATCCATTAATAATTAAATAACTAAACCTTAGTCATTAATTCAAATAGGATTTGTTTTATTTAAAATCTCCATTTGAAATCTAAATAATATCAAAACCATTTCAGTAGGTTTTATTTGAAAATACAAAACACTTGGAAATCTTGTTTAAAATATTATATCAAGTTTTAGTGTTTATTTAAAATGGAAAAGCCTTTACTTTAAAATTGGGTATTAATAAATCCTCATTATTTTATTTAAATAGACCTTTATTCTTTTAATCAAAACAAAATATTTTATTTTCAAAAGCTTGGCCAAGATTTAATTTGGCTCTAATAAAATAATCCTTATTATTAATTTCTACCTTTTCATTTGAAAACTAAATCTTTTTATTAAAAGATCCAAAAATAGTAATTTCACTTATTTAAAATTTTCTTTATTAATTGTTTATCTTTTCAAAACCCTTTAGGATTTGTTTAATCAAAAATAGGTTTGAAGGTTTCCAATTGGAATCAAAAGTTTCTTCTCACCCTGAAAATCAACAAAATTTTATTTTATTCATTTAGTTTTCACATAACTAGATTTGGAAAATCTTGGGATGTGACAGAAGTTTATCAACAGTAGAATGGTAAATACAACCAAGACAGAATATGAGAAAATTATGAAATATCCTTGTATCAAACTCATTGGATTCATCCATGAGTTTAGAAGAATGATATATGAATAAGAAGATTTAAATGAGTAAAGCTCATCATGTTAATCATGATGATGAATCGGAAGAAGTATTATATCTAGGAAAGGAATTCCTTATTTAACAATCCAGAATTATGAATTAGGGAAAATATACATTATTGGTAACAACCAACTCTAAATCCCAGATCAACATAATATCCATCTCATACTATTGATCCATCATCTAATGGCCATATCACTTCATAGTAATATTTTCCTGAAGCAAATCCTATAAGCATATTTTTACCAATTCCTTTCTATAATACATTCTAATTATAACTTTCTATTAAAAAGGTAATGTTATCAAACATCACAAATAGAAGACAATATGCTTAGTTAATAATTCTTTACGCATATCCATAAAGGAATCTAAGTATATTAAAAACCCTAAACCCTAGGGTAAATATTCATAACTCAAAATCTTAAACTTCTTTGTTGATCACCATAGAATATATACATTGCCATTTTCCAAATTAATGGGAGTAGTAATAATTATATAAATGTCTTTCATATTTCATGCATCAAATAATGGTTTAGGATCATTACACATATAAGAGTTCTATTCAAAATATGAGCCAACTAAAATTAAGTTGATAAGCAAATAAGAATATATCATTCAAGAAATCCATAACTAAAGGAGGAAAATAAAATAGTAGGGAGAGCTTTTACAAATATTAAAAAAAGGGCTTCATATATTAAGAAAATACAAAGAATATAATAAGATATATATAATAAAGAAATTCACAAATAATACTAACTATGTTTTAGTGTTATTGAAATAGTCTAGCAAATAAATCCTGCAAAGAAAAGATTCAAAATCTAAATCAAATTTGAATAAGAAAAGAGAAAATAGAAAAAGAATAAAACAAATAAAAACTAAACCTGGTCGCAGCCCAACACACTTATACTTACCTAACGCCCTGTGCAGCCCACAACGGCCTAGTAACCAGCCCAGGTCCTTTTCCATCTGTGACTGACAAGTGGGGTCAGGTGAGGACCGCGGGTTGAGCTAAAGAAATTGTCAGGGGCTTATCCGCCAAACGACCATCATCGTCACCGTCACGCACATAGGCAACTCGCCGGCGGAGCTCGCCGCCGCCCGATGCTGTCATCGTCGTCGTTGCGCCAAGATCAACGCCGCCGCTGCCAGGAGAGGATAAGAAGGCCACCACAACACCCCTGCTCATCCTCATCCACAATCTCGCTTCCCCGGATCACCTCCTTCCTTCACCCGAAAACCTAGCTCGTCGGAGTTCATCGTCCCAGCCAACTCCGACCACCCCTTGCTTTGTGGTAGCCACCATTCGACGCGCCGTCGTGGACTAAACCATCTAGGTCCAAGCACGGAGGCCCACTCGCCAGGAATCATGTGAAATCAAGCGTTCCCTTTCCTCAGCCGCCGTGGCCATTACCGTTGATTCGCCGTCGTCATGCCTCCCCAAGCCTCCTCGACCACTCTATCATCATGAGGGTGAGTTCCTGAACCCCCTTGTAACATTCATTCGCCGGATCTCAATATAAATTGCCTTTTCACCATGTGCCACCGTTGGCCACCGTCGGAGCTTGTCGGAGCTAAAGCTCCGATGACCATTTCCGAGCGGCGCTGCCAATATTAGGTTCCATAGGCCGCGCTGATTCAAACTAGATCCATCTCGTTTGCTAGGGCGTCGTGGATCGTCGCCGGTGACCACTCACCGACGGCGGTGGTGGTGCTGACGTCATGCTCACCTCATGATCGAGCCACGTCAGTTCGTTTGACCAGTCTTTGCCTTGCATGGTGGATGACATGGCTCAGGGCCCACATGTCATCGACAGTGAGTAGAAGGGGGGTCAGTAGCAAAATCATTTCTTTGACCTGAGAGCTGAGGTGGACAATGGCCCACTAGTCAGTGACTGGGGCTAGCTTTGGGTGCAGTATAAAAAGTATTTTCTGTTAAGAATTAAATAAAATGTTATAATCCAATTAATATTATTCCATAAATTTAATAAATGATTAAATCTTGTTTAATTAATAACTTTTGATTTATAATTTAGAAAAATGTGTATAATATATAAAAAATTTCAAAAAAATAAAATCTACAACTTAAACTTATTATCAAATATTATTATGTTGATTATTTAAATAAATATTATTTAATAAAAGTTTTATAAGTAATAAAACTTTAATAATTCATATTCCTATAATGATAAATGTTTATAATATAAGAAAAATACCAAAAGTCTTAGAAAAATAATAATTCCAATTTAAAACTATAATCAGGTATTATTATTTTAATTAATTAAATATTTATTATTTATTAAATAATTATAAAGTAATAAGCATTATAAAAATCATATCTTATTATTTATAGATCACAAAAATAAATATGATATACCAAAATGATCACAAAAATATTATTTACATGTTAAAAATCTAATAATCCCCTTGTGAGTTAAATAAAAATTTTAAATATTTTAATAACCCAAATTTAAACTTATTAATAATTCATATAAAAATAAATAAAAATTAACAATATTCCTAAAATGAGTTAAATAAGTTTAATAAATAGTATTAGTCTTAAATATTAATAATATAATGCCATAATGGTTTAAAAACATTATAAATGCTCTTATTTTAAAAAGAATCCACCACCTTAAATAAAAATTATCTCTAAAAAGAATTCCATTAATAATAAAATCCTTAAAGAACAACTTGTAAACAATCAAACCTTTTATAAACCATATTAATCACCAAATTACAAAAAGCTACTACAACACTATATAAATTCATAAGTAGTTAAGTAACCTTATGTTGGGTTCATAAACTATATCCACTTATTAAGAAAAGATAAATAATATTACTCCATACTCACTACAAGAAACCATTACTCAAGTAACAGAATAAACATTCTTAAGTAACTTAAAGGAAACATGTCAGATATACAAGATACCAATGTATAAGTACTATACTTTCAAAACTATCTATATTTTAAAGTTAACTTTAGTCTCCAAGAATATAAATATAATACCATACACATTACTACCTGTTTTATAGTTAACTTTGGTCTGAAGTAGTTAATCTATAAAGCAACTCAAGCCAAACCACTTGATCAAAACAAATAACATCAACCACCACTAACTAACCACAAAGTTTGTTTAGACCTTAGTAGAGAAACCTTTTCTTCGAAGGTTATCGTTTTTGACACTTCAAATAAGAACTCTTGTATAAGTAATTCTAACGAGTATGTCATAAGTATGAATACTTTACTCCTACATATGTGTTGTATACAACCACTCATAAACTCTAATAAAAGTACAATTATGAAACTTATCTAAAAGGACCACACATTCCAAAGTAACCACTTTCGGAATCCAAACCCTAGAACCACGTTATCCCCGGGATTTGCGTTTAGAACATGCATCACATTACTTATGCATAAAAGCATATTGCTTCTTTAAACATTAGTCCTTACTGGACCAATGATGTTGATTTCAAATTTTGGATCTTATACTGACTCGAAGACCATGAGTGCATAATCTTGCAATCACAAAAGGCAAGTTCACACTTGCTCATGTCCTTTGTTTATTTTCTGTAAAGTATTTTACAAATCCAGTGTTGTCTTCACCTGCATTTGAAAAAGGCCAGAAAACACTATTTTCAATAATAATGAGGACTATTGATTACTGATCCAGGGTGATCAGCTAATCTATTAAATCTGACAGTTGGAATATCACTGTTCAGAATTATATCACCTAGGACTTAACAACCAATGTCGCCAGTGATTCTTGTGCCGTATATTACACATTGACCATGAGATTTGGAATGGGACGGAGAAGTCAGCTGTATCTTCTTCCTCTCGCATGAAACCGGATGTGCAGGTCGTGGCTATTATCCTCGTAGCGTGCATATTAATTGGTAATTCGTAGAGGATATGCAACATATGGGTGGGAACCCTCATCGTCCCACGATAGTTCTGGCATCTAACGGTTTGTACAAACCATTGCCGTAATTCTTTATGTGGGCATGGTGTACACCAAGGAGGCATGCGAGGTCGCGAATGGGGCAGTGATTGGTTGGGTTATCTTCTAGGCCCCACATCATGGAATTATGGACGGGAATAAGCTGCCCGGTTGTGCAACAAAGAGTTGATCTCTCATGGGTAAAGTAACGCACCTCTGCAGAGTGTAAGAACTGTAACTTGTTACTCCCTGTTCCGGGAAGCAGCTGCGAACGCGGCGGGAAAGGAACCCCATGAAGGTTCTGGTAAACCCGTGAAGGCTGACGGACATAGCTTTTCAGAATAAAAGCAACATTTCAAGAAATGTTTATGAAAACTTGCATTGCCTACGACCTACGGTCTGTGGCTTTAGATATAGTGCATCAAACACTCCTTTTCTAGTGAAATTGCTGAGTACGCTCGTACTCAAAGTATCTTCTTAACCCTTGCTAGATTCCGAAGCCATTAAAACAAAGACTACAACAAGATATGCTCCAGGACTTATCAAGACCAGCTAAAGCTCTTAAATGAAGAAAAGGAAGTCAACATATACCTCAACTCCAGTGAAGACGAGTTACCGATTAGACAGGAATGTTATTTCTAGCCAAAGAACCTATTTCTGTAGAGCGTTGCAATAGCAGCAATGCCAACCTCTTGGTCTGAATATTAGACTTAATAGTATAATCGTTCTGGCGTTGTTTAACTTTGATTCTTCTCCGTAAGAAGTTCTTTCTCTCTCTTTAACCTAGAGTGTTCTCTGGATCTTATGTAAAAAGTGAGTTGTAACCTTTAGCCATGTATTGGACCCGCTGTGTTTCTGTTGTGCCATTCTGAGGGATGTAATACTAGTGAATAGTGTTTCATTGGTGTTATGTCAATGACTATAGTATACTACATCATGCAGTGGTATGCTGGGTCACCGCAAGGTGTGGCATGTGAGGGAAATGATGGGAGTGATGTCGGGGCAGAGGGGAGGAGGCTATGGGAAAAAGGGATGAAAAATAAAAATGAAAGAAACTATTTTTTGTCTCGTCGACAGAGCTGGCCCAAATGCCTTTTTTCTCCATCGGGCGCTCCGCTCGTTGGATTCGGCCAGGAAGTGCCAAATGTAAAATTGGCCTGTGCCGAATGAAATCGGAATAGGATGACCGACTAGGCGACATTTTCTTCGCCCGTGTTGTATATCCCCTTTGGGGAGGGTGTTTTGTTTGTGGGGGGAGGGGGAATGCTCTTACTGCATGCTATGGCTGTGACTCATCATCTAGCGGCAATTTGGACGAAAATAACCCATAAAAATAACAAATTCACGAAATGAACTCTGGCCAAAAGAAATTTACTCCACTAACCCTTTTTGCAACACCGTAGACGATGGCGCCGCACTCTGAAGTGCAGCGCCATGAGGCATGGCGCCGCGCACCTGCCAGCGTGGCTCGCCCGTGGCGTCGTGGGGCCCGGTCCTGCTAGTGAGGTGCCTTGCCGTGTGGTGCCGCACATTAGGTCTTATGCCAGCGCGGTGCCAGCCCTCCCCAGACCCATCTCATTCTTCTCAGGCACACAGGAGTGCATGGCAGCTAGGGTTTGTCGGCCCCGGTGATTCCCCTCTCCAAAAATGCAAGATTTGCTAAATTTGTCCAAGGATCTTGCTCTCAATCCCTCCCCCAGGTATCTCCTCTCAAATCCCTTGCTATTTGTCCAAAAAATTCTTGCTAATTTCCCCTTTTGTTCAAATTTCGGTGAAACCCTAGGTTCAATTAGATTTAGAGATTGATATGAATCATTGCAATGCTTATTTGATATTTAGGTTTAGATATGGCATAGTACTCTTTGGTAGAACTCTAGTTGGTTGATTTATCTTTGAAGTATATGTTAGGTGCTTTTTCATATTTGCAATTCCATATGGCTAGAGTAAGATGGAGATATGGTAGAACTCTAGTTGGTGTTTTGATTTATCTTACAATTATATGGTAGAACTATAGTTGGTTGATTTAGCTTGCAATTCTAGATGCTAGAACTATAGGTAGAGTAGGATGAATATGTAGGATGTCTCTATAAGATGGACAAAAGCTAGAACTATATGCTAGAACTATAAGATGGTTGATTTAGCTTGAAATTCTAGATGCTAGAACTATAAGATGGACATTTTGTAATTGTTCTTATTCTCTCTATTGTTTTGAATATGTAGGATGTCTCTAAACCCCCTTCTAAACAATGCTCACTATGATGTTCAACACCATTCCTACAAGATGTCGGAGAAGAGACAGGTACAAAAAACTTCCATGCAAGTCAAACAAGATGCCATGTTTGTTTAGATGGAAATCTAACATTTTCCATTGTATGTTTGCAGGAGCTTCAACCCCTTCGACTTAGGTACCACGAGGTATCGTCCGGCAAGATGCCTTATGATGAGCGGTACACTCCGTACATCCAACATCTAGGACTCCTCCCCTTTATCCACATGGTCACTCGGTCCACACCGGCCTTCAACCCTACTGCGATCACTGCGCTTGTGGACCGGTGGAGGCCGGAGACACACACCTTTCACCTTAGGACCGGTGAGACTACGGTCACTTTGCATGACATGAGCATGATCCTGGCACTCCCAATCGAGGGAAACCCTATGTGCATAAGCTCGGATTCAGACGGGTGGCGTGAGCAGATGGTCGACCTTATATGGAAGGATCCACCCGAGGCTATAAACTCGAAGGGGGAAAACCGAGGGTCGCTATCGGGGCTAATTTTACTTGGATCATCCAGAATTTCAAGATTTGCCCCGAGGATGCCGACGAGGAGACGATCAAGACATACACTCGTATGTATGTGTGGTACATCATCACGAGGACTCTGTTTCCTGACAGCAGTGGGGATCATGCTCAGTGGCATTGGCTCAAGTTGCTCCTTACTTTTGACTCTATCTTCATTTGGGGTTCTGCGGTGTTGGCCTGGTTGTACCGCCAGGTAATCAGATCTTTACAAATGTTGTTGTATATTTCTGCATTACCTCAAAAAAAATTGTTCTTACCAAATGGTTGTTCACTTCATCTGCAGCTGGATGATGCTTGTCTTAGGAGCGCCGCCAATTCAGGGATTGGTGGTTGTTTGCTCCTTCTTTCGGTGTGGAGCTGGGAACACTTCCCCATTGGACGGCCGAAATTGTTGACATTCAATCCTTATATTGATAACGACAAAGACTACCTTCTCCCCACGTGGGCTTACAAGTGGGATGTGGTCTCCGAACCTCCAACAGACCCAGTGGAGGAGTACAAGAGGTACACCAACGAGTTTGACACGGTTAGCATTGGCCATGCCCGGGCAACTCGCATGATTTTTCCGTTTACAATCCCTGTCTTGTTCCCATAAGGTTCAACCACATGAACCATGCCCGGGTTAGCATTGGCCATCGCTAACAACAACGTTGGGATTCGGTTATAAGATTTCTCCCAATCACCGTACAACATCTTGAATGCAACTTGCTTAGCCTTCCATGCTAAAAGAGCATATGGGCCCCCATGTGTGGTTTTGGTAATTAATGACAATCTTTATGGACTAATGCTTGTATCAAGTTGTACTTGTAGGAATTTTCCATAGGCAATGCTTGAACCATATGTTGGCTTCAAGGTTGGGAGAAGAAGAAAGTGAAGAAGATCAAGTGTTGACCAAGGTGTTCAAGGAGTGATCCAAAGATTGGTCATGTGAGCGTTGAGCCTACAGCAAGTGTGTCTTGAAGAATATATGGAGTGATACCTCTTGTGTACCTTCAAGGCACCAACATAATAAAGAAAGACGAAATGAAGGAGAAGAATAAAGAAAATAAGATTAAGGGTGTCTTGAAGAAAAAGATAGAGTTCCTCATGTGTATCTTCAAGACATCATACAAATGGAGTTAGAAAAAATGTCGTGCAAGCTGAAGATGTGCCATATCTAGAAGATCTCATGCTTGAAGCTTGCCATCCTCGGTGATCATGGATCGATGAAGACAAGGTCAAAGTAAAGGATTCCCCATGTTGTATGGGGGAGCAACTTGCAAGTCTTTATCAAGCGAGTGCATGCAAGAGCAATCAAGAAAGGTGTTCCATCTTGAGAAGGAGAAGATCGTCTACATCAAGATAAAGTGGAATATGCGCAATGCAAAGGTATTATCTTGATAGGGTTTCTTTCTTACCGGTCTCGTGATGTTAGTTGGGGAGACCGGTTTATAGGATAGATAACCGTACTATCAAGAGGGGCTCTCAAGTGAGTAACTCGATCATATCTTTCGAAGAGAGCTCAAACCTTTGCATACTTAGCATCATACTTTCTTGGTTGTTATTTGGATCTGATCCATGTGAGGTTCTATAGCTTATGGTAATATTCATAACAAGCTCTAGTGCATCAAAAACGGATTTTGCTTTTATATCTTATTGCGTTTTTGATCTTGGAGGTTTTACCGGTTTGTCTTTTAGAGATAGGTAAAACCTTCCATTATTTGGTTCTTACTCATGTGAGGATTTAGAGATTGTTTTAATCTCCATGACAAGATCTAGTTCATCGAAAACGGATATCATATGCATTCTCTACTACGTTTTCGATGTTGGAGGTTTTACTGGTTTGTCTTTTTGAGAGAGGTTAAACCTTTCATCATTTGGTTCTATCCTCCCTTGCTGGACTATTATGTTTTTATGTATTATCTTGTAGAGATTATTTTCCTCTTTAAAACGAGCCCAAGATCATCAAAATCGGAGTCCGGATGCAAAAGTTATGGCTCTTTTCGTATTGGTCTTTCTGACAGTTTTTGTAAGATCGGAGACTCCAGACTAAATCTTCCGTCTATCTCCGGACCGCGTCCAGTACGTCCTCTAGATTGTCCCTGTTTGGCCTGGGTACACCAGAGACTCCGGTCCCCGTCCGGAGACTCCGGACCGAGCGATTCCTGGGCCTAACGGTTGGATTTCTAGGGACCTATTTAAGGGGCCCTTCTTCCCCAATGATTCCCCAGCTCTCTTGCAAGTTTTCCCCCACCATTGTTGACCTCTTTAAGCTTGATATTTCTCAATCCCTCCATTTATTCTTGCATATACTTTAGGGATTTGAAAGAGGAGATCTAGATCTACAATCCCACCAATCCATCTCTCCTCTAAGTGAGGGGAACATCTTGGGATCTAGATCTTGGAGTCTTTTGTGGATTTCCTCCATTGTTCTTGCTCTCTTATTCCCCCACAAGCTTTTGTATCTTTGGTGGAATTTGGGAGAGAAGGATTTGAGCACTACTTGTGTTCTTGCCATTGCATTTGGTGCATAGGTTTGAGTTCTCGGTGAGAATTTGATTGAGTGAAAGGTGAGAAGCTTTTTACTCTTGGGTTCTTGGAACCCTAGATGGTTTGGTGGTTTTGCAGGCACTTGGATTACTTGGGGCCTCCAATTAGGTTGTGGAGATTTCCCCAAGCTTGTTTGTTGGAAGCCTCCAATTAAGTTGTGGAGAAGTGTCCCAACCTTGTGAGAGGTTCCGGTTGCCACCGACAAGTGCACCGATAGTGGAAGCGTGGATCGATCCCGTTGGGGTGAGATTCACCGGAGAATAAGGGAGTCCTTTTGTGGCGTAGGTGGTTATATACCACCCCCTCTCCAAATGAGACGTACTCCATGTTGGGAGGAACTCGGTAAAATATCGTCATCCCCGCGTGCCTCGGTTATCTCTATACCCGAGCTCTTACTTATGCACTTTACTTTGTGATAGCCTTCATGATTGAAGTATATATCTTGCTATCACATAGTTGTTTGTCTTGCTTAGCATAAGTTGTTGGTGCACATAGGTGAACCCTAGATTGTTCTAGGTTTTGTGCTTCACAAAGTAAACGTTAGTTTTATTTTGCCTTTCCCGAGCCATTCTCGGAAAAGTTTTAATCGCCTATTCATCCCCTCTAGGCGGCATCTGTATCCTTTCACATGCCTTCCCGTACTTCACCTCGTAGTGAAAGAGGGCTTTCACAAGCTCCATGACCATCTTGATGCTCATTATTGGAAATGACGCGATGTCATTGGATAGCCTATAAGCGAGGAACTCGGAGGTGAGTTGCCGGTGTTCGTGCTCTGCATCCTTTCCATCCACCACCGGGCCTCGGCACATGTGAGTTGATACGCAACAAGATATGTGCCAATCGGGACCTCCCTTGAATGGCCTTGCACGCGCAATCCAAGGAAATCCTTCCTCCTCACACTTCACCATGTAACGCTTCTTGATGTCCGAGTGAATGACCGTGTAAGGACGATGATGCTTCACCGAGAAGTCCTTTATCCATTGCTTAAATTCCAACAAGGTCTTGAACCTTGATCCTTTGCAAAAGCCACTATTCACTTCATTGCCATCCTGGTAAGAACTTGTCCTTGGTCCAAGCACTATGCCCTTGCCACCATCAACCGTGGCTTCATCCACGAGACTAAGATCACGAAACAAAGGCACCAGATGGTCCCGGCCCAATACGGTATCGTGGATTTCGGCCTCTCTAGCCGTGAACCCCTCCTCGTCAACTTCTTCTTCGGGACCATCATCATCTGAGTCCGATGCATAGAGTCAAGAATATGGGAGGTCATGGTCCATGTCATCTTGCGTGATATATTTGTCCAAATATCCAACATTGTTGTCGTGGAGTTCAACATCATCATCTTCACCCCCACAATCATCATTGTACTCTTCCAACACTTCGTCTTGGTGTCTTGAAATCGGGCTCAATGTTTGGGTCAAGGGAGGTTCACAGCTTAGCTCTTGGTCTACGGGTGGAGGACTCATAGTACGCAATGGGGATGCCATATGATTCAAGTCCAAAGACAATGGACTACCAACTTTCTTGGTGGCAAATAGCTCAAGAGCCTTGTCTAGTGATTCGGCCACCACCTCCTTGTATG
The DNA here is from genome assembly GCA_916181665.1 of Avena sativa. Classification (NCBI taxonomy): domain Eukaryota; kingdom Viridiplantae; phylum Streptophyta; class Magnoliopsida; order Poales; family Poaceae; genus Avena; species Avena sativa. The sequence continues at coordinate 356,214,588 of OV702295.1, forward strand.
CAAGCCAACGGGTCTCGGAGAAGATACGCATGGTCTTCCAACGAGACATACATTCCCAAGCCAACATTATGTCTTTGCTCCAACTCAACAACACCATTTGGGTCCATCCATTTCAATTCAATCCTCAATTGCTCCAAGACCTCGGCATAGGTTGGAGTACGCTCAAACACCAAATCGAGCTCGTCCGGGTCCGGTTCTATGTTACCTCTCAAAAAAGCATCCTTGTCTACATGGTGAACATCCACAATTCTTGCCATTTCTAAGATAATCACAACAAGAATACCATGGTCAACATACTCAATAGATACCCATGCTAACATTAACACAATACCCAACCCCTATGCCAATGCAACAACATTCTACCATGCATCTTACAAAACAACCTAGGGTTTGCAAGATAAGGACCAAAACAAGAAATTAATGGGCGAAATCACAGAAGAAGGGGAAGAATACCTCAAGGCACTTGGGGTGATCGAACTCCACGGAAAGAGGCTTCCGATTTGGGCACTAGGAGGGAGGAGGTGGAGGAGGGAGCAGAGCCGCCGCCGCCCCTGCAGCTTCGTGTGGGTGAGAAAGAATGAGGCTGGGTCGGGGAGGGGTGGCGCCGCGCTGGTACAAGACCTAATGTGTGGCGCCACACGGCAAGGCGCCGCACTAGTGGGACCGGGCCCCACGAGGCCACGGGCGAGCCACGCTGGCAGGTGCGCGGCGCCACGCCTCATGGCGCTGCACTTCAGAGTGCGGCGCCACCGTCTACGGCGTTGCAAAAAGGGTTAGTGGAGTAAATTACTTTTAGCCAGAGTTCATTTCGTGAATTTGTTATTTTTATAGGTTATTTTTGTCTAAATTGCCTCATCTAGCTGAGCTGTGAGCAGGTTTGCAGGACGTGCAAATGGAGGGAAGAGGAACCAGCTAGACGTGTGTCAGTCCCCCGGCAGGAGCGGGAATAGGAATGGGATCCATGTCCGTCCTCCCTGCCTGCCTGCCTGCCTGCCATCTGTGCGCTGCATGCATTCCGTTCCACGGCAGGAGCTAGCAGATGGCACTGCACGCTGCACACTTAAAGCAGCTCACCTGGCTCTAATTATTCATTGCTCTCAGTCTCAGCTCGCTAGTGGCCGGTGACCCCAGAGCTGCACTACGCAGACGCACTTCAGGACCACGCTTCTTCGGGCTACTACCTCTTTTTTCAGCGACACATCTTGCTCTCAAAACCTCTCGGGTCTCGGCAGTGCTGAAGCATGCGATTACTGGGCTGGTACTGCTGCTTCTGCTGGGTGAGACGAGCTAGCTCTGAAGGAAAGGGGCATATATATGATGACCGACCGATCAATCGTCGTGCATGTAGCAGGGACACAGTCACAGTCATGCATATGTAGCTGCAGGACACAGTCACGGCAGCTCTGATTGCATGTGTTTTAGTGTCCATGGCTCCGTGCCCATGGAGCAGGTGGCGGGGGAGATACTTGCTCATTAGGGGATTGGTCCTAGAAGAAGAAGAAGAACGACCCCAACTCCAAGCATGGGCTTGCTTTGCACTCATGTGCGAGTAAAGCTGGCACACGTCCAGTTCATAAAATTCCCTCTCCACATTTCTCTGCAGGTGTAAGTTTTAGGCCTGACCAATCTCTCTCCCTCCTCTCTCTCCTATATTTGCTTACTTAATTAGGGGCAAGGTACTTAGTTTGGTCCCTTCGAATGAGTTGTCCCAAGGAACTTATCTACATATCTCTCATGATGTTCTGATGACCGCAGAGGTTTGTCACTTAATTGATGTGTTGCACTCTTGCTCACACTATCAGCTACTCCGTTTTAAAATATAAGATATTTTAGTCTTGTGAAATAATGTATCTAAACTTTTTTTAGTGTGTGGGTTCACTTTAAACCTAAGTAAACCGGCACGCTAAAAAAGTCTAGATACATTTGTTTCACAAAGCTAAAACATCTTAATCTAAGTAAATCTATACATTAAAAAAATTACAAAGCTAAAACATATTATATTCTAAAACAGAGGAAGTAGTTGGGAGGTGTTGGGAACATGATCAATCATGGTATCGTTCGTGGTCGTTCGAACCTGCAAGGTAGGCATCAAGAATATATGAGAAGATGCTCTGCGTGCACAGATTTATCCAACGTTCATATGTTGCATGCATGGCATGGCTTTGTTGTGATGTCAGATCAACAGATCGATATGATAGAGGTCGTCCCTTCGATCTGGGTATTATGTTGCAGTGATTCAGCATATGCATGCATGCACACAGCCCGGTGAAAAGATTGCTGCAGAGTGCAGAGTATTCTTGGTCGTTTTGACATATTATATAGTACTTACTCCGTTTTATAATATAAAGATATTTTAGCTTTGTGAAGAAAATTGTATCTAGACTATTTTAGTGTGTAGGTTCGGAGTGAATCTCTATGAACCTACACAAAAAATAGTCTATATACATTTTTTCATAAAGCAAACGGAGGCTGTACTAATTAACAAGTAGATGTTGCTAAGAGCAAGGGTAATGGCTATATCGTATTGCCATGCACGACTCCATAGCCGGACCCGTATCTAGTTATTAGATACTCAAATTTTCGTGAAACTCGTGCTGTATTTGGCTGTTCTGTACTTCAACTCAGTAAAAGTATAATATTTAAGTTTTTATAGCCTGTTTGTATCAATTTTTTGCGGGTCTATTTATATCATTTTATTATGCTTGCTCTAAGAAGTAGTACTAAAAGTGAGAAATTTTTTAAAGAAAATTGTAACATCCCATAGTTCAAGAGACTTGAAATGGGTACAACAAAGATACGTTCATTGTATCCATGCATGTAAAATCTGGGAAAATTAAAAACTTATCAAAGTGATTGAAATTTCACTTAAGTTGTCATCAAGTTGATGAGTTTGACTTAGGTCATTAAGTTGAGCATTAATATGATCTTTGCTAAAACATTATCTTAGGAAGGTAGAAGTAGCACTCATGCATAAAAAGTGAACTATAAAGAAACCCACACCTTAAGAAAATAACCAAAGATCCATTTTATCTTATCTTGTGTGATCATCCTAAATCTGTCATCACATGTGCTAGATAAATTCTCTAGTACCAATGCAATCATCAAAGATTGGAAACCAAATCTTGATCTATCAACATCTTGATCTTTTTGGAAAAAAAATATCTAGATCTATTCTATTCTTCTCTGTTGCATCCACTCAATCCTAATAAGCAAAAGGAAAAGATCTAGATATGATAAAAGTTTGACCACCATACTTAGGATGCAAGCCTAGTAGATAGTTAGGGTATCGAGCCAATAGAGAAGCTAACTAAACCAGAAGTAGACCTTTAGTAGCCATCTGGAATCAACCTAAGATGTATCACTTAATAGATTCGTTCTCATCCAGAATGAGTTTCATACTAGATACTAAGCCATACATAGTAACTTATGGATAAACCTTTAGTGACTAACTATGAATAACTAGTATTCATCATAAAATTCTATACCCAAGTTTGATAAATTAACAAGACAAACCTATTAGATCATCCATTCACTTTTGTTGATAGTCTTCACCATGTACAATGAACACTAGTATGCACAAACCTCAAAACACACTTCACTGCATAGTTTTAGGGACCTTGTGCTAAGTGCATGGACATGGATGTAATTTGCTTTTTTATGAGGTCCTTGATGTAACTTGTACTTTCATCGACCGTGTTAACTGAACCACCTCGCACCTACGGGACCTACCACAGTTAGAAGAAAATGAAACTGGTCCAATTATCACACAAATAAGTGGACCATGGTTTCTTATATTTCCATTTTTCAAGCTTCCCAGCTAACTTCGCACACTTCACTGATTTCTTGCTGATTTAACGAAATTAGGTCAAACTTGAGCTAAAAGTAAGAGCACTAGATTGCCCTTGAATTAAATGTCTTTTTTGAGGTAGATGGGTGCATCTTCTTGTAGTAAACTATCACATCCCAAAATTATCCTAATTTTGGAATGTGAAAATAAATAAATAAGATTGATTAATTGTTTGACTATGTTGAAAATTCTCAAAGAGAAGAAACTTTTTGAATAGAAAATCCTCTCAACCTTGAATTCAAAATCTTATATTCTTTTGTTATGACCTAAGTAGCCATATAGGCAAAAGGGCATGGATTGATTATGGATTGTCGAATTGGTGTGCAAGATTTCAAAATGAAAATCATGAAGCATTCATAAGCATTTCATTACATCCATGCAAAGATCTCACAAACTGAATCCAAATCCTGGTATCTAAATCCTATAGTTGATTCGCCCAAATGTTCCTAAAGGTAATTAAATTGACTTTATAAAACCCACTATTGTAAGGCATAAATTATTGATAATTATAGCCTAAAAAGATCCAATTAATATTACAAAATTTTAGAAACAAAATTGAGCTCATTTGGAGCTAGTATGAAAAAGTTATGGAACAAATACAAACACATAAAGATATAAATATAAGAATTTATAAACCCACTACTTCCAAACTAGTAAAAAGATTAAAATTTTGATCCTATAATGATCTATTCGATTTTAGAAAAATTTAGAAACAAGAATCATATCATTTGGAGTTCGTATGCAAAAGAGATGAGGGAAACAAGTATAAAAAAAAAGAAACTAGGCGGGCCGCCGGCCCACCTGACCGAGCCAGCGAGCTGGAGCAGCCACGCGCGCATGTAAGTGCCCAAATTGCTCCAAAAAGCGTGCAAAATCTGTTCTGTTAAATCTATCTCTACTCAAACTGCTATAACTTTTTATCTACAACTCCGAATCAACTTCCGTTTGTTTCTACTTGTTACCTACTCCAATACCTATCTCTAAACCATCCTAAACCTCCATATAAACTCGTGGAGCCACAACTGTACGAGTTTTTCTTCTCGAAATCCCGAATCTTATTTCGCTTTTTAACCCATCTAGACTTCGTCGTTTTCCTTTGGTCAAAAAACGAAAGTTGAAGATCGCGTCGAAATCTTTCAATCCCGACAAACCTCACCTCTTTTCATCCACCACAGCCGGAGAATTTCGTATCGCAATATTTCAGATCTTACGGTGTAAATCCAAGATCTACTCGCGCTCGTTTCTTCAAATCCAAATTCCTTTGGTGAGAAGGTAGGAATAATGATTCCCCATAACTTTCATGTTCTGAGTTTTTCGATTTGACCTACGGATTTGTCTCTCTAACACAGATCTATTTCTTGTCTATTCTGAGCCAAAATCGGGTCAATCTCTTCTTCTAGCCACCGGATCCTATCCAGACGGTCGAGATCCATCAAACCAGTGCGTGCCATGTCGTCATCCCGGTCATCTTCCTCATCAACGCCACATCAACATAAGGTCAACATCTAGTCCCAGTTAGCATGCAAAGTCAACCTGTCCAGTCAGCGGAATATTCCCTGGAATATTCCGTTCGAATTTAAAATTGTATATTATAGATCTAACTTGTAAAATTCATTAGAAATTCATACCACGTCCAAAAATTGCGTATAATATATCAAATTGAAGATAATTTCACGTAGAATCATCTTATCAGAATAGATCTAACTTTTACTGTACGTGGTTACTGCAGTAATTTAATTAGTTTTAATGGTCTTTTAGGTTAATAAATTCATAGAATATTATCTGTAACTCCGAAAAATATGAACAATATATAAAACTGAAGCTGCTGTAATGTACTTTAATAATATCTGGTCGGATCTAGCCTTTTCCGATTATTTAACCTGTAGCAATTTAATTAGTTTTAATGGCTTTATAAATCATTAAATTCATATTAAATTAATTGCTTGTCACAAAAATATAAATGATATACCGTTGGAAAGCTGGTTCCATGTAGATCATCAATATGCAATTAGTTCAGCCTTTGACTATAAGGTTTTGCCGTGAAGATTTAAATAGTTTAATGGCCTATTTAGAGTAATAAATTCATAAGAAAATAAATATTATTCAGAAAATTACAAATAATATGTCCCTGAAATCACAATTCCGTGGAGATTACAGATATAATTTTAGTTTGATTTTTAGACAACATAAACTATAGGAATCATTTAAAACCATTAAACACTATTTAAATCATACAAAAAGATCTATAACTCCGATTAGGGTGAATCCAAGTGCTAAGGTTTTGTATTGACAATATCTATACAGAGAAATTGCGTGACAAACTATTTGGTACTGTTAAAACATAAATTCATACAGAAATATTTAAACCCATTGAAATAGTGTTTTAATCATAAGAAAATATCTATAACTCCTTTTTAGGTGATTCAAATTGCCACTGTCTCTAAATTGCATTACCTCTATCCAGTGGCATCTAGTTCACAATTTAATACAACATAAACATCTTTAGTTCAATTAAAGTGGTATACGCCATATTAAATCGATACAACTTTAGTAATAAAAGCTTTAGTGCATTAAATGACTTTCCACATGCATCATGTAATCTAACTATGTTCAGAACACTAAATGCAACCATTGTGACTCGTTAAATCGTCATGCATGCATTTGTTCATCATTGTTTTCTTGTAATGTTGCACTGTTGTATGTTTGCAACGTTTTGAATGGTGTTTGTTGTGTTTGCTTCAAACGTTAGATTGCAAGGAGTGCAACTACTGTGATTGCAACTACTATGATTGCAAGTATTATGGTTATTACGAAAGAGGCCATTATAATTGTGAGGATTATCTAATCCACTATATCTACAACAAAGGCAAGTGGTGCTATCTTGGTCATAAATGTCCTATTGTTTTCCTATGCATTGTAGATGCTTTTGTAGAATTGCATATGTAGGAATTGATGTGTATATGCTATGCTATATCCCATATTATTCCCTAGTATTCCTTGTTTATGAGCCATCGTATTGGTAGATTGCTTAGCTATGCTATTTAGACGAGGAAGGGAATCACATCATGAAAAGTTATATGTTTTGAAAGGCTTATGTTTTGCTAAATGACAAACCAACATGTTTTAATGAACCACCTGGGCGGAATGGCATTGATTGGGTCATCGAGTGTGGATTTTGGTGGGGAATGCCGCCCAGGACACTGAGAAATGATTGGTTTCTTTGTTTGGTAGCTTTCGTGTGCAACCATGTGCCAATAATTAAATGGGCGGTTGGTTGAACTCAGTAGGTTGTGGTAACTCGAACCCGCGTATCCAGAGATGTAGATAGTGTAGGTTGGACCGGTGCGCGTCGGGATTGGGGAGCTACTTCCTGAACGGTTCCTTCTTGGACTTCTCCCTATCATCACCCAATATGAGAGTGGTGGTACGAGCTGGGCTGGCCAAGTCACATGGGTAAAGTGTACTAACCCCTGCAGGGTGTATAAACTAAGTGCTTAGCCGTGTCCCCGGTTATGGACAATTTGAGCGACCTGATACTGATGCTATGATATTTCTCACTCATCCTTATTTCTTAATTACTTAAAACTTGTTGGGTGACATAATTGGGTAGGAGCACCTGGGAGTGAACCAGAGTGTCCTATTTATCGTATTGGAAAACTACTTTGTTACAAATGTTAGGATAAAACTGTTGCTTTATGCAAATGAGCCTGAACTCCACTTGGCCAAATAAGCATGTAGTTGATAGATCTGTTGTTAACCACTTTAGCCTACTTGCCATACATTCAATGTATTGACCATTCGTGGCTGCAACGTTTCATGTTGCAGGTTATATCATATCTGAGTGATCGTTCATAGGTTGCGAGACTCCACTCAACAATTGTTCGCCTGTGGCACATTTGAAGGATGGAGATCTACCTTGTATTCGTTTTCCGCTGTGTACTTGAATAAATAATGTAAATTCTGGATCATATTCGTTGTATTTATGATGCACAGTTATATTTGGTATCATTTTGTACTGTGTGTGCCAGTGAACCGATCTAGGGATTGGCACTATACACATGAACTCAGCCTTATCAGGCGAGGGTGTTACATAAACGATGCCGTCTGTATGAGTTTCCAATTATCTAAAAAGAACATTCTCAATTTCCTGAGTGGTGACGAGATCGTTCTTTTCCGTAAAGAAGGTTCGAAGATTATGGATTTGAATGCCACAAGCCAAGCTTCCTCACATACTAAGTGGACCAACATGTTTTACTTATGATTACCATGTTTAATGTTATGATTTTTAAAAATTCGTCCTAGAAAACTCTACCCACTTGAATGACGTTATGCCGATTTATCGAAATTACGTCAAATTTGAACTAAAAGTAAATTGTAGGTTGCTTTGAAGGTTTTGTGATTTTTTTGGAGCTAACCATCGGGGGGTCATTTAATATATCACATACCACAACCAAGAATTTTGACAATAGGTTCAACTTTTTGCTAAGATTATTCATCTTGACAACTTAACGAAATTAGGTCAAACTTGAGCAACAAGTAAGCGCGACAGATTGCTCTTGAATTAATTGTGTTTTCGTAGGTAGATGAGTGCATCTTAATTCTGTAAACGATTCCCTCGGTGTGAGTTTTCAACTATCAGGAAAGAACATTCTCAATTTCCTGAGTGATGACAAGGATTGTTCCTTTCCGAAAAGAAAGTCTAGAGAATATGGATCTGAATGCCAATGCCAAGATTTCTCACATATATATAGTGGACCGACATATTATACTTACAATTGACATGTTTTATGAGTTTTTAAACTCTGACCTAGCTGACTCTGTAAGATCCCTCCTTTATAAAGGAAAAGGATCTCTGTGATTGCAATGCTAGTCCCTGGATCATTGCTAGCATCCACAGTTTAAGATGAAGTACATAGATACAAAGGTCATTTATTACATCCATTCCAGAGATAAACATAGTCTTTACAACTCCAAGGCCACAGGCCTAATACAAGAGTTTGAATAAGTAAATAACTAAAGTCTTCATCTCCATGTGCCACAGGCAAACATGTTGAGTGTAGACTCATGACACCTAATTCTCATCAGAGTAACCTGCAACATCACAAGTTACATCCACAGTGGGTCAATACTTTGGAATAGTATTGGCAAGTGATACCTTAGTAAAATTTTAAGTGGTCTAGATACTATATGCAATTTGGCTAAGTGTAGCTTGGCTTGCTTTGCTCAAAATAGGTTTTTCCTATTAGTTGAAATCACTGAGTTTTTCTTTGTCAAAACTTTCCCAAGGAACCACCAATAGACATTGAGGTCCTTCACCCTTGTTCACCCACAAGTTTTTACTTAGAAATTGGTATGAGGAGATTCTTGATAGCTTCCATGTCTTGATGCTCATGTTGACCATTGCCATGGACTTGGCTAAGTACTTAGATTTTTCCATCTGTAGAGGTTGTGCACTTTCCCCCACCAGACTTGGTTTCACCAAGACAGGACCTTTCAGAAGCCTTTCCTTAGACCAAATGGACGCGTTCCAACCTATCATCCCACTACCACCAACTGTCCAAATGGCTAAGTTCTAGCAACCTATGTGATCCAGGCAGAGCCCATATTGCCAAGTGGTTGCACTATAAGCTTCTCAACACTTGGCCTCTAAAATCTCTTTGTTCCTGGGTGGCTTTCCACAAGTGAGATACACAAGGTTCACAAGTCCCCTGGCCTTGTGTAACCACTCAACACAAACCATTCCTTCCATTCCACCCAGGTGATTCATTAACTTAGTTGTTTTTATTAGACAAAACTCAAGTCCAAAGACTTAGAAATATTTTCAACATAGCATGTATATTTCACCAACCCTTGTTTGCTACTAGATAGGCTAAGCATGGCATAGATAGTAACTTAACTTAGAAATTCCCTAGCAATTCTACAACTACTAGGATTTCCCTTCATGGCATAAGCAAAATATTAACATGCAAGACTTAGCAAAATATTTCTAATGCTTTAGTATAAAACATAGGGATAGAAATATTCATGAAGTACCACTTGCCTTGGTAGTTTGGAGAGTAGATACACTCCTCACAATCACCATCACTAGCACCAAAATCTACACATAGAATTATAGCCACAATCACATACAAAACATATACAATCAAAAATATATGCATGCATGCAAAATGCTAAGTGATGATTTTTATAACTCAACAAAGCAAGTAAACAGTACTGACTCATAAACAAGTTGAAAACTTGCCAAACAATATTGATTTAACCCCTAAAACAATTCCTAAATATTTCATATAATCAAAATAGCCCTACACAAGTTTCTGCAAAAGAAACCATTTTAACAGATGCAAAACATTAAACACATTGCATATTCTGAAAGAGCTTGCTCTCTTGATTCCAACGGTATAAATTTGTCAAAATCTAACGTGGGAATCAAAAGTTACAATCAAAACAAATTTGAACATCTAATAGATCTAATTCAAATTTTAAAACGAACTCTGTGCCACGCGGCGTGTTTCTACTGGCCGATACCGCTTCGCGTCGGATCGTGCTTCCGCGCCGTAGGATCAACTTAGATCCAACGCGCCAGATCTAAAGAAAACGGTTCAGATCTAACGGCGGCTGTTCTAATCTAATCCCTATGATGCAGATCTAAAGAAAACGGTTCAGATCTAACGTCCCCGTTCTAATCTAATCCCTACGATGCAGATCTAACGGCGGCTGTTGCTTTGACCAAAGTCGAGCGGCGCTAGCGGCGGCGACTGGTGGCGGCGCCTCTGTCAGAACTACTACCGGCGTTCTAGGTCACGCGGGAGAGGGGGGAGGGGCTTACCGAGCTCGCCGTGCAATGCTGATGCTCAAGGTGGCGATGGCTGGTCAAGGGGCACGCTGTAGTGGCTGAGGGAGCTCGTCGGAGTTGCGGGTGGCGTTGGGTTTGAGTGGACGACGACATTGGCGACGTTCCTGGTCTCCCTAGCACAAACCAATGGCTTCAGATGATGCACAAGATAGTGGCGAACAACCTCGTGTGAGTCAGAGGTGAAGGGGAACAAGGGACTCACCGAATTTGGTCGCTGGAGTTGAGGGTGTCGTCAGGAGCTTGCAGCGTTGGATGAAGTCAACGACCTGGGCCAGTACAAGACGAACTAGAGGTGTCAGTAGGAGCGCAAGGATGTTGCGAAGCTGTTCGTATGAACCAGAGAGGAAGGGGCGCACAAAGTTTACCAGGATTGGTCGCCGGAGTAGGTTCTGTCTGCGGCGGTGCAAGGGCGAATACTGGCAGCCTGGTGGCGCTTCTGTCTGGCTTTGTTGGGGGAAATGGCCGCGAGGGGGAGAGGTTTATGTAGCCGGAGCTGGGCGTGGAGTTACTCGCGGAATCAATGGGAATCAACGCGGCAGTGACTGCGGCAAGTAACGGCGGAGTGAGCGTCGCAGGCGCGCGTGATTGACGAAGACGACGACGTGGTCACGGGTCCACTTGTCAGCGAATAAAACAGAGAGGGGGGCGGGGTCCTGGCGTCAGCGACTCTGTGGGTGCGTCTGCGAGTGAAAGAGAGAGAGGGGACCCGAGTGCGTTAAATGGGCTGGTTTCTCTGTTGGGCTAGAATAGTAGCGCCGACCCTTTTCCTTTTCTTTATTCCTTTTCTATTTCTGTTTTGATTTTCTGGAATGATTTTCAAATGATTTCAAACTCTATTTGAATTCAAATCTTTTCAGAATTTTTGCAGTGTGTAACATTCATATTTCTAGGCATAAAATCATGTGGTCTCTTTGTATTAGCTTGGTCCCTTTGTTCAAACAAAATAAGCAGTGCTATAGCACATGATTTGATTAAGTTTTGGAAATGGTTTCTAAATCATATTTGTTTTGTAAAAATTACACCAAACTTCAACAATCAAACAATAACAAGAGAGCAAGCAAGGCTTGGTTTAAAACAAATAACTCTTCAATTGAGAGTGGCATTAGACTAATAGCTGTTCACATAAAATAATGAGCTCATATGCTCCTGTTTTTGAAGTGTTTTGTTTGAAATGAAAAACATATGATCATGGGTGCATGGATGATATGCATAAGTTTGAAACATGATTTTAGGGATGTTACAAATCTAACCCCCTTAAGGTGAATCTCGCCCTCGAGATTCGGATTGGCTAGCAAATAGGTGAGGGTGGTCTTTCCGAAGATCATCTTCTCTTTCCCATGTTGCTTCCTCTTCGGAATGATGATTCCACTGCACTTTGCAGAACTTGATAGTCTTAATCCGTGTGACTCTTTCTGCAGTCTCAAGAATCTTGATAGGTTTCTCTTCATAAGTGAGATCACTTTCCAGTTGAACCTCCTCCAAAGGTATAGTATCCTTCAAAGAAGTTTCTTCCATTTCTGGATGACATTTCTTAAGTTGACTCACATGAAACACATTATGGACAGCTGACAGAGATTCTGGCAGTTCTATTTCATAGGCAACTTCTCCTTTACGACTCAGAATCTTGAATGGTCCAACATATCTTGGTGCCAATTTTCCTTTGACTCCGAATCTCTTCACTCCACGAAGTGGTGACACTCTAAGATAAGCTCTATCACCAACTTCGTAGGTGACTTCTCTATGCTTAGGATCTGCGTAGCTTTTCTGTCGGGACTGTGCTATCTTCAACCTGTCCTTAACCAACTTGACCTTCTCTTCGGCTTCTTTGATAAGATCTGGCCCGAATAAACTTCTTTCTCCCACACCATTCCATAACAATGGGGTGGTACATTTTCTTCCGTAGAGAAACTCAAATGGTGCCATCTCAATGCTGGATTGATAGCTGTTGTTATAAGAAAATTCCGCGTAAGGCAGACTTTCATCCCAACTGGCTCCATAGTCTAGGGCACATGCCCTCAACATGTCTTCAAGAATCTGATTAGTCCTTTCCGTTTGTCCATCGGTTTGAGGATGAAAAGCAGTACTGAATTCCAACCTCGTTCCCAATGACTCATGTAACTGTCTCCAAAAATGGGAAGTGAATTGAGTTCCCCTATCAGACACAATACTCTTGGGCACTCCATGCAGACAAACAATTCTACTCATGTAGATTTTGGCTAACTTAGCACTTGTATAGGTTGTCTTCACGGGTATGAAATGAGCCACTTTAGTTAGGCGATCCACTACTACCCAAATAGAATCGTATCCTGACCGGGTCCTTGGTAATCCGGTAATGAAATCCATACCAATCTTGTCCCACTTCCAATCAGGAATAGGTAGTGGTTGTAGCAAACCTGCTGGTTTCTGATGTTCCGCTTTCACTCTACTACACACATCACACAAAGCAATATGTTCGGCGATGTCCTTCTTGAGATTATTCCACCAAAATCTTTCCTTCATGTCCATGTACATTTTGGTGTTGCCCGGATGAATGGAATATGGAGAGTTGTGTGCTTCCTGCAAAATCAGTTTCTGCAGCTCCGGATCTTGTGGAACACAGATACGTTTCCCATGCCGTAAAGTACCCTGTTCGTCTTCATGGAACCCTTTGGCTTTTCCTTTGCCAATCTTTTCTTTAATCTCTTCAATTTCCTTATCAATCTTCTGGGCTTCTTTGATCTTGTCCAACAAAGTGGGTTGAACATCCAAAGTCATGAGATGTCCTTCAGGCACAATCTCCAATCTGAGTTTTCCAAATTGGGTACACAGATCATCTAGCAATTCTCCTTTGGTAAGGCCATTCACAAAAACCTTACGACTTAGAGCATCTGCTACAACATTTGCTTTACCGGGGTGGTATTGCAAACTTAAGTCGTAGTCCTTGATGAGTTCTAGGCATCTTCTTTGCCTCATATTAATTTCCTTCTGGGTGAATATATACTTCAAACTTTTGTGATCTGTGAATACTTCACAACGTTTTCCCAAAGATAGTGTCTCCATGTTTTTAGTGCATGGACAACAGAGGCTAACTCTAAATCATGAGTAGGATAGTTCACTTCATGAGTTTTGAGTTGTCTCGAGGCATACGCCACAACTTTTCCTTCTTGCATAAGTACTGCACCCAAACCCTGATGAGATGCATCACAATATACTTGGAAATCTTTTTCTAAATTTGGCAGACACAAGACTGGTGCTGTCACAAGTCTCTTCTTCAATTCCTGAAAGCTGAGTTCACAACCTTCAGACCAAGCAAACTTCTTGTCTTTCTTTAGCAATTCCGTCATGGGCTTAGCTACCTTTGAGAAATTTTTAATGAACCTTCTGTAGTAACCTGCTAAGCCAAGGAAATTATGAACTTCTTTCACGGACTTGGGAGATTCCCATTCAGTTACAGCTGAAACTTTAGCAGGATCAACTGCCACACCATCCTTTGTCATAACATGTCCAAGAAATCCAACTTCATTCAACCAGAATTCACACTTGCTGAATTTGGCATAAAATTTATGTTCTCTTAATTTTTCAAGTATTAAACGTAAATGCCCTTCATGCTCTTCTTTGCTCTTGGAGTAGACTAAGATGTCGTCGATGAAAACGACAACAAACTTGTCAAGGAATTCCATGAACACCTTGTTCATCATATTCATGAAGTATGCTGGAGCATTGGTCAAACCAAAAGGCATTACGGTATACTCATACAATCCATACCTTGTAGTGAACGCTGTCTTAGGTATGTCTTGTTCCCTTATCTTTGAGTTGAAAATAGCCTGACCAGAGATCAATTTTTGAGAACACACAAGCTCCTTCTAGCTGATCAAACAAGTCATTTATTATAGGCAAAGGGTATTTGTTCTTGATAGTTACCTCGTTGAGTGAATGGTAATCTATGCATAACCTTTGACTTCTATCTTTCTTCTCCACGAACAAAACTGGGGCTCCCCAAGATGAAGAACTTGGTTGAATAAATCCTTTCTGCAACTGTTCTCCAAGTTGTTTCTTGAGTTCTTTCAGTTCATCAACTGACATTTTATAAGGTCTCTTTGCTATTGGTCCAGATCCTGGTACCAAATCTATAAGAAACTCCACATATCTATCTAGTGGCATTCCCGGCAATTCTTCCGGAAACACATCCGGATATTCACTCACAATTGGCACACTGTCTATGCTAACCCCCTTAAGAGAATTTAGCTTACTCCCTTTTGATTCAAAGTTGGTCTTGAATCTGATCCTTTTATTTTCTAGAGTTGTGAGTGTGACAGTATGGTTGGCACAATCTATCACTCCTTTGTACTTAGTCATCCAGTCCATTCCCAAAATGACATCCAATCCTTGGGAGTTTAGAATTATCAAGTTAACGGGAAACTTGTACTTCCCAAATTCTATGACTAGATCATGACATCCTGAATTCACTATCATTTCTCCACCAGGAGAACTTACTTTTATTGGACACCCAATCGTTTCTACTGGCAGTTCATTTCTTTCAACAAATGCTCTTGATATGAATGAATGAGATGCACCAGTATCAAAGAGAACAAATGCTGGAACAGAATTGAGTTTGAACTTACCAGCAACAGCATCCGGCTCCTCATAGATTTCCTCCACATTGATGTGGTTCACCAGTCCCTTCTGGAAAGGGTTGGGCTTGTTGGGTCCTTCAACTTTCTTTTCTGGGCATTCATTTGCATAATGCCCCATCTTCTTGCACTTGAAGCATTCAACCTGACTAATGTCTTTCTTGACAGGCTGGCTTCCACTTCCACTTCCATTACCACTGTGGTGGCTCTTGTATCCACCCTTGTGGTTCTTGTACTTGTCATTGTCATGACTACGGTGATGCTTGTTGTCATGACGGTTGTGGTTATGGTGCTTGTTGAATTTCCCATGCTTGTGGGATCCTGAGCTTCCACTGTCATCATAATGGGAACGTTTGTGTGACGATCCCGAGCTGTGCTTGTCTGAGTGCTTTCTCTTTCTGCTTTCAACTTGTTTTATTTTGTTCTCCAAAATAGCAGCCTTGTCACAGAGAGACTGATAAGTGGGAACATAGGCCACCGCCAACTGCAGATTCAGTTCATCATTTAACCCTTCGAGGAACTTTTCTTTCCTCTTAGCATCAGTGTCAACTTCATCCGGTGCATATCGCGCCAGATTGTTGAACTCCTCAATATATTCAGCCACGCTGCGGTGGCGCTGCTTCAGGTTATGGAACTCCTTCTTTTTCAGACTCATCACTCCAGATGAGATATGAGCAGTACGAAAGCCATCCTCAAAGATAGCCCATGTCACATCTTCGATGGGAGTGGTGATCTGGAAGTTGTCCCACCAAGTGGCGGCTGGTCCTTCCAGCAAGTGTGCTACAAATCTGACCTTTTCAGCATCAGTACAGCCCACAGTTACCAAGTCCTTGTTCACAGAGCGTAGCCAATCATTGGCCACCATGGGATCAGTCGTCCCTGAGAACTTCGCTGGCCTCAATCTCAAGAATCTGGTAAGCATATCAAAACCCGGTGGGTTGTTGTTGTTATTGTTGTTGTTTTGGTTCTGGATGAACGTCGTCATCATCTGCATCAGCTGAGTTTGAGCGGTCATCATTTGCTGCATTTCTGGAGTGATGTTGTTGTTGTTGGGGTTGGGGTTTGCACGACGGGGAGGCATCTATGGTTTGTTCAATAGAGATAAGAATGAGATACCCATAGATGCTTTCATGCACATTACATCACATAAGTAAACACAAAGCATGCAACAAAAAGATAAAGGTTCAACAACAAGATAACAAGTTCACAAAGTAAAACACACAAGTAGCAAGCCATCCACATGTCGGATGGTCAAATAACAAGTCCTCAAGCAACAAGTATGATAATAAATGATAAATGAGTAGTCAAATCTACTCCTAGGCATCAACCTCCTCCTCGACGAAGGTAAGACCTGCGTTCTCCATCGCGGTCTTGTATTCCTCAACACTAGTGGTCAAGGTCTCTATCTTGGCTTTGAGAGCCCTCTTCTGGGAACGAAGCCTCTCAATCACCGTCTGCTGTTGCTCGAGCTCGAAATCCTTGGACTGCAGTTCTTCAGTCATGTCCCGGATCTTCTTGTTCCTATCCTGGACTCGCTTCTCCTGACTCTTGAACTTTCTGTCCTGGCTCTCGAACTTCGCCTCCATCTCCTTGACTATCTCATCTTGCTCCACGAAGAGCTTGTCCTTCTCGTGAAGCTACGCCTGGAGTTCGTCATTGTTGAGCATGACGTTGGTCCTGTCGGTGTCCATGTGCCTAATGAGAGACTCTAAGTCCTGGAGGTATAGACGAATCGGCTCTGCTGTGTCCCTCGAATCGTCCTCGAAGTCGATGGACTCTCCATCCTCATCACCTCTACCGAAGACGTGGAAGTGAGTACCTCTAACCTGTCGGGAGTGTCTCCCTAGCAGACGTCCTATCAGATCCTACATAACTACCTCAAGGCCTCTCTCCTTGTCATCGTGCATGAGCTTGAGGACAATGGCCTCCATGGTAGGCTCAGTCTAGCGTCCGGGCTGGTTGACCTTGAAGCCCGAGAGGTCCTTCCTCTCAAACTTGGTGAGGGGAAGCACCATGATGGTAGGAAGAGGGAGATTGAGCAAAGTAGTAAGCTCAACGATACGAGGACCAAAACGGGTAACCTGGAACTCCTCAACAATGCTGATGGTAACAGTAGGCATCTATTTATAAGATAGAAAAGTTAGAACAACACAATTCAAGATAAAACAAAAGACAAAACATCACATACATATCCTTGGAAATCAAAACACACAAGTCATGGCATACATGGATCCATTACAACAACCAAGGTTCAACTTATTTTAAAGCAACATTTTGGAAAATAAGGTGATAAGTGGTGGTCCAACTAACGAAGTACGTTTACAATCCTATCTCACTGGATCGGTTGGCTAACACAATGTTTCTAGAAGCAATCAGCCTATATTGCTCACATGACTCCATCACTAAGTCTATAATGTCTCCTCTTAAGGTTTGGTTGGTAGCTTCCAACTCTTGGGTATGTTCCTTCTCTTTCTTTAGATCATTTTGGAGGTTGAGCATTCTGCACTTGACTCTATCACCAAGTTCTTTGATGGTCTTCCAAGCTGCATCCCTTGCTGATTCAAAGAATGTAGTGTGCACCACTGAATTGGTGAACATGCAGAATCCTTTTTCCTGATGGTTGTCTTCCTTGTTTTTATACAAGTGAAGTTGCACCCACCAATATTCCACTCCTTCATCCATCACAGGAAAACCCTTATACACAGCTGCACCTTGTATCTCTAATGCAACCATGAGGTCCTTGAGAGCCTTGGGAAATTCTGTCTCACACTCCAAAGTCATTGTCATGAGTGGTCCCTTCCTTACGGCTTCGTTGATGGAGTTCATCTACAAATAGAGATGAGAAAGAAGATTAGAAAATTTTACGAGAAGATTAGAAAAGTGTAGAAGTTGAAAATTTTTCCTTAGTGGTTTCCAATCCTAGGGTCATAATCCTACAGGCAACACAGTGCTCTGATACCATCTGTAAGATCCCTCCTTTATAAAGGAAAAGGACCCCTGTGGTTGCAATGCTAGTCCCTGGATCATTGCTAGCATCCACAGTTTAAGATGAAGTACACAGATACAAAGGTCATTTATTACATCCATTCCAGAGATAAACATAGTATTTACAACTCCAAGGCCACAGGCTTAATACAAAAATTTGAATAAGTAAATAAATAAAAGTCTTCATCTCCATGTGCCACAGGCAAACATGTTGAGTGTAGACTCATGACACCTAATTCTCATCAGAGTAACCTGCAACATCACAAGTTACAGCCACAGTGGGTCAATACTTTGGAATAGTATTGTAAAGTGATACCTTAGTAAAATTTTAAGTGGTCTAGATACTATATGCAATTTGGCTAAGTGTAGCTTGGCTTGCTTTGCTCAAAATAGGTTTTTCCTATTAGTTGAAATCACTGAGTTTTTCTTTGTCAAAACTTTTCCAAGGAACCACCAATAGACATTGAGGTCCTTCACCCTTGTTCACCCACAAGTTTTTACTTAGAAATTGGGATGAGGAGATTCTTGATAGCTTCCATGTCTTGATGCTCATGTTGACCATTGCCATGGACTTGGCTAAGTACTTAGATTTTTCCATCTGCAGAGGTTGTGCACTTTCCCCACCAGACTTGGTTTCACCAAGACAGGACCTTTCAGAAGCCTTTCCTTAGACCAAATGGACGCGTTCCAACCTATCATCCCACTACCACCAACTGTCCAAATGGCTAAGTTCTAGCAACCTATGTGATCCAGGCAGAGCCCATATTGCCAAGTGGTTGCACTATAAGCTTCTCAACACTTGGCCTCTAAAATCTCTTTGTTCCTGGGTGGCTTTCCACAAGTGAGATACACAAGGTTCACCAGTCCCCTGGCCTTGTGTAACCACTCAACACAAACCATTCCTTCCATTCCACCCAGGTGATTCATTAACTTAGTTGTTTTTATTAGACAAAACTCAAGTCCAAAGACTTAGAAATATTTTCAACATAGCATGTATATTTCACCAACCCTTGTTTGCTACTAGCTAGGCTAAGCATGGCATAGATAGTAACTTAACTTAGAAATTCCCTAGCAATTCTACAACTACTAGGATTTCCCTTCATGGCATAAGCAAAATATTAACATGCAAGACTTAGCAAAATATTTCTAATGCTTTAGTATAAAACATAGGGATAGAAATATTCATGAAGTACCACTTGCCTTGGTAGTTTGGAGAGTAGCTACACTCCTCACAATCACAATCACTAGCACCAAAATCTACACATAGAATTATAGCCACAATAACATACAAAACATATACAATCAAAAATATATGCATGCATGCAAAATGCTAAGTGATGATTTTTAAAACTCAACAAAGCAAGTAAACAGTACTGACTCATAAACGTTGAAAACTTGCCAAACAATATTGATTTAACCCCTAAAACAATTCCTAAATATTTCATATAATCAAAATAGCCCTACACAAGTTTCTGCAAAAGAAACCATTTTAACAGATGCAAAACATTAAACACATTGCATATTCTGAAAGAGCTTGCTCTCTTGATTCCAACGGTATAAAATTTGTCAAAATCTAACGTGGGAATCAAAAGTTACAATCAAAACAAATTTGAACATCTAATAGATCTAATTCAAATTTTAAAACGAACTCTGTACCACGCGGCGTGTTTCTACTGGCCGATACCGCTTCGCGTCGGATCGTGCTTCCGCGCCGTAGGATCAACTTAGATCCAACGCGCCAGATCTAAAGAAAACGGTTCGTCCCCGTTCTAATCTAATCCCTACGATGCAGATCTAACGGCGGCTGTTGCTTTGACCAAAGTCGAGCGGCGCTAGCGGCGACGCCTCTGTCAGAACTGCTACCGGCGTTCTAGGTCGCGCGGGAGAGGGGGAAGGGGCTTACCGAGCTCGCCGTGCGATGCTGATGCTCAAGGTGGCGATGGCTGGTCAAGGGGCGCGCTGTAGTGGCTGAGGGAGCTCGTCGGAGTTGCGGGCGGCGTCGGGTTTGAGTGGACGGTGACATTGGCGACGTTCCTGGTCTCCCTAGCACAAACCAATGGCTTCAGATGATGCACAAGATAGTGGCGAACAACCTCGTGTGAGTCAGAGGTGAAGGGGAACAAGGGACTCACCGAATTTGGTCGCCGGAGTTGAGGGTGTCGTCAGGAGCTTGCAGCGTTGGATGAAGTCGACGACCTGGGCCAGTACAGGACGAACTAGAGGTGTCAGTAGGAGCGCAAGGAGGTTGCGAAGCTGTTCGTATGAACCAGAGAGGAAGGGGCGCACAAAGTTTACCAGGATTGGTCGCCGGAGTAGGTTCTGTCTGCGGCGGTGCAAGGGCGAATACTGGCAGCCTGGTGGCGCTTCTGTGTGGCTTTGTTGGGGGAAATGGCCGCGAGGGGGAGAGGTTTATGTAGCCGGAGCTGGGCGTGGAGTTACTCGCGGAATCAATGGGAATCAACGCGGCAGTGACTGCGGCGAGTAACAGCGGAGTGAGCATCGCAGGCGCGCGTGATTGACGAAGACGACGACGTGGTCACGGGTCCACTTGTCAGCGAATAAAATAGAGAGGGGGGTGGGGTACTGGCGTCAGCGACTCTGTGGGTGCGTCTGTGAGTGAAAGAGAGAGAGAGAGGGGACCCGGGTGGGCTAAATGGGCTGGTTTCTCTGTTGGGCTAGAATAGTAGCGCCGGCCCTTTTCCTTTTCTTTATTCCTTTTCTATTTCTGTTTTGATTTTTTGGAATGATTTTCAAATGATTTCAAACTCTATTTGAGTTCAAATCTTTTCAGGATTTTTGCAGTGTGTAACATTCATATTTCTGGGCATAAAATCATGTGGTCTCTTTGTATTAGCTTGGTCCCTTTGTTCAAACAAAATAAGCAGTGCTATAGCACATGATTTGATTAAGTTTTGGAAATGGTTTCTGAATCATATTTGTTTTGTAAAAATTTCACCAAACTTCAACAATCAAACACAATAACAAGAGAGCAAGCAAGGCTTGGTTTAAAACAAATAACTCTTCAATTGAGAGTGGCATTAGACTAATAGCTGTTCACATAAAATAATGAGCTCATATGCTCCTGTTTTTGAAGTGTTTTGTTTGAAATGAAAAACATATGATCATGGGTGCATGGATGATATGCATAAGTTTGAAACATGATTTTAGGGATGTTACATACTCTGTCCGCTTGAATGGTTTATGTCGATTTATCGAAATTAGGTCAAATTTGAACTACGAGTAAGTTGTGTTGTCAGTTTTGCGGATTTTTGGAGGTAACCATCGGGGGGGGGGGGGGGGGGGTCATTTAATATATCACAAACCACCATCGAGAATTTTGACAACAGGTTCAACTTCTTGCTAAGATTTCGCATCTTGACAACTTAACAAAATTAGGTCAGATTAGGGTACTAGTAAGCGAGATAGATTTCTCTTGAATTAATTATCTTTTCGAAGGCAGATGGGTGCATCTTATTTTAGTAAACAATACTGTCGGTAAAAGTTTCCAACTATCATGAAAGAACATTATCAATTTTCCAAGTGATGACGAGATTGCTCCTTTCCGCAAAGAAAGACTGAAGAATATGGATCTGAATGTCACGAGCCAAGCTTTTCACACATATATAGTGGACCGACATGTTGTATACTACTTATATGATTCCCATATTTCTCGAGTTGTGAAACTTCGACCTAGCTAACTCTATCCACTTGAATGGATTTATGTCGTTTTACCAAAATTAGGGCAAATTAAATTTGAACTACGAGTAAGTTGTAGGCTGCATTGATAGTTTTGCGATTTTTTTGGAGTTAACCATCGGGGGGTCATTTAATATTTCACAAACCACCATCAAGAGTTTTGACAATAGGTTCAAATTCTTGCTAAGATTTTGCATCTTGACAACTTAATTAACTTAATTAGGTCAAACTTGAGCTACAAGTAAACGTGATAGACTGCTCTTGAATTAATTGTATTTTGGAAGGTAGATGGGTGCATCATCTTTTAGTAAATGATGATGCCAGTTTGAGTTTCCAACTATAAGGAAAGAACATTCCCAATTTCCCCATGTTTTGCAAATTTTAAAACTTCTTAGCTAACTCTGCCGACTTGAATAAGACTTTGTGCCGATTTATCGAAATTAGTTCAAATTTAAACTATAAGTAAATTATATGTTGCTTTGAAAGTTTTATGAAAAAGCTTTTCGATGGTTTCTGATATATTGAATTTCTGGTTGGCTTCAAAAGATTTTTTGAAAATTTTAAGAGCATACTTGTAGTTAAAACTCGACATGGTCAGTGGGAGTACGATTTGAAGGGTTTCGTAGCATGGAAAACCAAAATTTTCCATCGCATACAAAACAAACAAGCCAAGATCTATCTACTAGATTGTAGCAACGAGTCGATGGAATAACTCACCCTCGAAGATTCCAAAGTGTTTAACGAGAGCAGATTCTCGTGGGTGATGTAGTCGTACTCTTGCCGATCTCAAGATCGCGTAGACGATCCTTCCGGCGCTGCGATCCGGCAGCACTTCCGCAGTCGGTCACACGTTCGGTACTCGACGAAGACCTTTCTCTCCCTTGTTCCAGCAGGCAGCGAAGGTTGTAGCACTCTCCTCGCGATTCCGGCAGCACAACGGCGTGGTACCGGAAGTAGAGGGGAGATCTCGCAGGGCTTCGCCTTAAGCCGGAGCGAGTATGGTGGACTATGAGAGAGAGCCTCGGCGATCTAGGGTTTAGACGCACCAAGGAGGAGCAAGGCCGGCGGCTAGGGTTTGCCTAGGCGGCGGCGGTTTTTCCTAGGCGGCGGCAGCAGGAGGTGGCGGCGCCGGGGCTAGGGTTTGCGGGGCGTGGTGTTGTGTGCTTGGAGGGGCAGCCCTGCCCCTCCTTATATAGGTGGAGGGGGCGCGCCAGGGGAGGGGAGTCCCTCCCCAACTCGGCTTCCAAAGCCGGCGGTGGAGGGAGGGAACTCCTCCCCAAGTAGGTTTCCTACTCTCCCTCCACCTCACAAAATAGCCGTTTGACTTTTCAAATTGGCGTTTGACTTTTCAAACTAGGATTTGATTTATCCCTTTATTTTATTCAGCGATGATACCTAGTACATGATGCAATCATTCCAACTTGTTATGACACATTCATGTACCCTTCCCCTCCGGAGTGCCGGACATTCCGGAACCTTCTAGAACATTCTCGATGAAAACACCGGAACCATTCTCCAACCCCGAAACATGACTTTCCTTATATGAATCTTATTCTCTGGACCATTCCGGATCTCCTCGTGATATCCCGGATCCCATCCGAGACTCCGAACAACATTCGGTATCTTAGTCATCATTCCATAACTACTCAAACAACGTCGAATCCTTAAGTGTGTCTCCCTACGGTTCATGAATTATGCGGACATGATCGAGACACTTCTCCGATCAATAACCAATAGAGGAATCTGGAAATTCATATGGCTCCCACATATTTCTACGATTACTTTGCGATCGAATGAACCACTTACATACGATACCAATTTCCCTTTGTCTCACGATAGTTTACTTATCCGAGGTTTTGATCGTCGGTATCTCTGCATACCTAGTTCAACCTTGTTACTGATAAGTACTCTTTTCTCGTTCCCGTGATATGTGATCCCTTGTGAGCCAGTCACATGCTTGCAAGCTAATTGGATGACATTCCACAGGGCCCAGAGTATATCTATCCGTCATATGGATGGACAAATCCCACTCTTGATCCATGTGTCTCAACCAATACTTTCCGAACACTCAATGCCACCTTTATAGCCACCCAGTTGCGGTGTGGTGTTTGATGTCATCAAAGCATCCTTCCGGTGAAGGTGATATGCATGATCTCATGGTCGAAGGAATTAGGTTACTATGTATCAGAAAGCATATAGCAATTGAACTATTAAAATGACTTGATCTTTATGCTACGCTTATCTATAGGAGTATGTCCACCATATCATTCTCCTAACGATATGATCTTGTTGTTAATAACATCTCAATGTTCATGATAGGGAAACCACAATCATTTATTAACCAACAAGCTAGTATTATAAAGAGGCTTTACTAGGGACTCTATTTTAGTTTACAAATCACACAAGTATTAATGTTTCCTTGTTAATACTATTATAGCATGAATGTAAACATTTATCATAAACACAAAGATATAATAATAACTACATTTATTATTGCCTCTAGGGCATATCTCCAACAGTCTCCCACTTGCACTAGAGTCATCTAATCTAGATTACATGGTAATATACCGAACACCCATGGCAGTTTGGTGCTGGTCATGTTTTGCCCTCGGGAGAGGTTTAGTCAAAGGATCCGCCATATTCAGATCTATGTGTACTTTGCAAATCTTTATGTCCCCATCTTGGACATGTTCTCGAATAGCGTGAAAACGTAGCTTGATGTGCTTCAGCTTCTTGTGTGACCTTGGTTCTTGCGCATTGGCTATGGCGCCCATGTTATCACAGTAGATAGACATTGGGTCCAGCGCACTAGGAACCACACCCAGCTCTGTAATGAACTCTTTCATCCATATCGCTTCTTGTGAAGCCTCCGAAGCAGCCATGTATTCCGATTCAGTAGAAGATCTTGCCACAACGCTTTGCTTTGCACTCCTCCAGCTAACTGCTGCACCATTCAAAGTAAATACGTATCCAGATTGTGATTTAGAATCATCCGGATCGGTGTTCCAACTAGCATCGGTGTAACCATTAACAACGAGCTGTTCATCACCTCCATAAGAAAGAACCATATCCTTAGTTCTTCTCAAGTACTTAAGGATGTTTTCGACCGCTGTCCAATGATCTACTCCTGGATCACTTTGATATCTACTAGTTAAACTAACAGCATATTCAATGCCGGGTCTAGTACATAGCATGGCATAGATCAGAGATCCTATGGCTGAGGCATAGGGAGTCTTACTCATCCTTTCTCTATCTTCTGCCATTGTCGGACTTTGAGTTTTACTCAAGGTCGTATTGGGCAACATGGGCAAGAACCCTTTCTTGCTATCTTCCATTCCAAACCTCTTTAGAACTTTGTCCAAATATGTACTTTGTGACAATGATATTAGGCGTCTCGATCTATCTCTATAAATCTTTATGCCTAATATGTAAGCTGCTTCGCCAAGATCCTTCATTGAAAAACTATTATTCAAATATTCCTTGACACTATTAAGAAGGTCTACATCATTCCCAATCAACAATATGTCATCTACATATAGTATTAAGAATGCTACAGAGCTCCCACTCACTTTCTTGTAAATACAAGCTTCTCCATAAGTGTGTATAAAACCAAAACTTTTGATTACCTTATCAAAACGTTGATTCCAACTTCGGGATGCTTGCTTCAATCCATAGATGGACCGTTGAAGTTTGCATACCTTGTTAGCATCTTTAGGATCGACAAAACCTTTGGGTTGCATCATATACAACTCTTCATCAATGTCTCCATTGAGGAATGCTATTTTGACATCCATCTGCCATATCTCATAATCATAATATGCAGCGATTGCTAACATACTCCTCACAGACTTTAGCTTCGCTACAGGTGAGAAAGTCTCATCATAGTCAACTCCTTGAATTTGTCGAAACCCTTTTGCGACAAGTCGAGCTTTATAGACAGTAACATTACCATCAGCATCTGTTTTCTTCTTGAAAATCCATTTGTTCTCGACAGCCTTCCAGCCATCCGGTAAGTCCACCAAAGTCCATACTTGGTTTTCGTACATGGATCCAATCTCGGATTTCATGGCTTCTTGCCATTTATTGGAATCTGGGCTCATCATTGCTTCCTCATATGTCGCAGGGTCATCGGTGTTGTCCACCAATATGACATTCATAACGGGATCATACCAATCAGGAGTGGTACGAGTTCTTGTTGACCTGCGAGGCTCTGTAGCAACTACAACCGAAGTTTCATGATCATCATCACTAACTTCCTCTCTTATTGGTGCAGGCACCACAGGAACTTCTTCCGGTGCTGCGCTACTCGCAAGTTCGAGAGAAGGTTCAACAACCTCGTCGAGTTCTACTTTCCTTCCAGTCACTTCTTTCGAGAGAAATTCCTTCTCTAGAAAGGATCCATTCTTGGCAACGAAGATTTTGCCCTCAGATATATGATAGAAGGTATACCCGATAGTTTCCTTCGGGTATCCTATGAAGATGTATTTTTCCGCTTTGGGTTCAAGCTTGTCCGGCTGTAACTTCTTTACATAGGATTCGCAACCCCAAACTTTAAAGAACGACAATTTAGGTTTCTTCCCAAACCATAATTCATACGGTGTCGTTTCAACGGATTTAGATGGTGCCCTATTTAAAGTGAATGCGGCTGTTTCTAATGCATAACCCCAAAATGATAGCGGTAAATCTGTAAGTGACATCATAGAACGAACCATATCTAAGAGAGTTCGATTACGATGTTCGGACACACCATTACGCTGTGGTGTTCCTGGCGGTGTCAATTGTGAAAGTATTCCGCATTTCTTCAAATGCTCGCCAAACTCGTAACTTATATATTCACCTCCACGATCAGAACGTAGAAATTTAATCTTCTTGTTACGTTGATTCTCAACCTCACTTTGAAATTCCTTAAACTTCTCGAAAGTCTCGGACTTATGTTTCATGAAATAGATATAACCATATCTACTCAAGTCATCCGTGAAGGTAAGAACGTAACGATAACCACCGCGTGATGCTACACTCATTGGAACACACACATCGGTATGTATGGTTTCCAATAAGTTCGTAGCTCGCTCCATCATACCAGAAAATGGAGTCTTAGTCATTTTTCCCATAAGACATGCTTCACATCTTTCAAGTGATTCGAAATCAAGTGATTCAAGAAGTCCATCAGAATGGAGTTTCTTCATACGCTTCACTCCAATGTGACCAAGACGACAGTGCCACATATAGGTCGAGTTATCGCTCGATTTCAAACGTTTAGCCTCAATGTTATTAATATGTGTATTTCCACTATCGAGATTCAATAAGAATAGACCATCTATCAAAGGTGCATGTGCATAAAACATATTACTCATATAAATCGAATAACCATTATTCTCGGACTTAAACAAGTAACCGTCTCGCAATAAACAAGATCCCGATATAATGTTCATGCTTAATGCAGGCACCAAATAACAATTATTTAAGTATAAAACTAATACCGATGGTAGATGAAGAGGTAGCGTGCCGACCGCGATCACATCAACCTTTGATCCATTTCCCACGCGCATCGTCACCTCGTTCTTCGCTAGCTTCCGTTTATTCTGCAGCACCTTTGTCGAGTTACAAATATGAGCAACCGAACCAGTATCAAATACCCAGGCACTACTATGAGTACTAGTGAGATACACATCAATAACATGTATATCGGATATACCTTTCTTCTTGATGTTGCCGTTCTTCAAATCCGCCAAGTACTTTGGGCAATTCCGCTTCCAGTGACCTTCTCCCTTGCAGTAAAAGCACTCAGTATCAGGCTTAGGTCTAGCCTTGGTCTTCTTTGTCGGCGCGGTAACTTTCTTACCACCCTTCTTGAAGTGTACCTTTTGCTTAGACTTGCCTTTCTTGAATTTGGTGGTCTTATTGACCATCAACACTTGGTTCTCTTTCTTGATCTCCACTTCTGCAGATTTTAACATGGCGAAGAGTTCTGGCAACTGCTTGTTCATGTTTTGCATATTGTAGTTCATCACAAAGTTCTTGTAACTTGGTGGTAGTGATTGGAGGACACGATAAATCCCCAAAGCATTAGGAATCACTATACCCAAGCTTTGAAGTTTGTTTGCGTGCCCAGACATCTTAAGCACATGCTCACTGACGGAGCTGCCCTCTTCCATCTTGCAGTTAAAGAACTTTTCAGAAGCCTCATAGCTCTCAATTGCCGCGTGAGTCTCAAAGATCAATTTGAGATCACGGACAATATCATGTGGGTCTGAATTCTCAAACCTTTTCTGAAGCTCCGATTCTAAACCATACAAGATAGCACACTGAACTGTGGAGTACTGAGTCTTCCGAGCGAGGTAAACATTCTTTACTTCGTCGGTAGCAGTAGCTGTAGGTGGGTCACCCAGCGGTGCATCCAGCACATAGGTCAAATTACCAGCAGTGAGGACAATCCTCAAATTGCGGAACCAATCCGCGAAGTTGCTTCCATTGTTTTTCAACTTTTCTTTCTCTAGGAACGCATTAAAATTGATGGTAGGGGCCGCCATTGATCTACAACATATTTGCAATAGTTTAGACTAAGTTTATGACAAATTGAGTTCTAATTAATAGTTAAATTAATCTAGGTGAACTCCCACTCAAAGCAATATCCCTCACATTGTTTTAGTGATCACATGAACCAAATCCACCACATCAAAACCGATCATCACGAGAGTTGATGTAGTTTCAATGGCAAACAATCGACATGTCCATCATATCTACTATATGATTCATGCTTTACCTTTCGGTGATCCGTGTTCCGAGACCATGTCTATACATGCTAGGCTCGTCAAGATCAAACCTTAGCTTCCGTATGAGCAAATCTGGCTTGCTCACATTGTATACACTTGCGGAATCTAACACACCCGATCATCACGTGGTGCTTCGAAACAACAAGCTTTAGCAACGG
Organism: Avena sativa; assembly: GCA_916181665.1. Lineage (NCBI taxonomy): Eukaryota > Viridiplantae > Streptophyta > Magnoliopsida > Poales > Poaceae > Avena > Avena sativa. The sequence goes on from OV702295.1 coordinate 356,243,510, forward strand.
TGCTTACTAAGGGTGAACACTTTAGGACTTGAAATTCATGTGCATGAGGGATCATCTTATAATGCTACCGTCGTTAACTAAGCAATACAAGATGCATAAAGGATTAACATCACATGCAATTCATAATATGTGATATGATATGGCCTTTCTTCTTTGTGCTTCCGATCTCCATCTTCAAGCACGAACATGATCTCCATCATCACCGGCATTGCATCAAGGTCAATGATGCCGCTCCATGGTTGTCGTCCACCAGCTTCAACTATTACAACTACTTTGAATAGACACGCGGGTCTTAACAGAATTTAAAGACAACCATATGGCTCCTGCCGGTTGCCAACTTACAATAAGGAACATTGCATACATCAAATATAATCACAATCATGGCCATAACACATCACAGCACACCCCTGCAAAACAAAGTTAGACGCCTCTACTTTCTTTGCATGTTTTACGTGGTTTGGGGCTTTCAATAAGTGTCGTTCTAACGTACGAACAAGAACCACAACATTGATACTAGTATTGTCAATCACCCATTGTAAATTGAATCTTAACTATGTTGGGAGAAACAGGCACCCGCAAAGCCACTTATGCAATACAAGTTGCATGTCAAGCGTGGAGCAAGTCTCATGAACGATGTCATGTAAGGTTAGCCCAGGCCGTTTCATCCCACCATCCCGCAAGATGCAAAGTTCACAAGAAGCAATCGACAACAAAAGCATCGACGCCCACAATGACCATTGTGTTCTACTCGTGCAATAGATCTACATATAGACATGGCTCTGATACCACTGAAGGGTTTCGTAGCATGGAAAACAAAATTTTCTATCGCATACAAACAAACAAGCCAAGATCTATCTACTAGATTGTAGCAACGAGTCGATGGAATAACTCACCCTCGAAGATTCCAAAGTGTTTAACGAGAGCGGATTCTCGTGGGTGATGTAGTCGTACTCTTGCCGATCTCAAGATCGCGTAGACGATCCTTCCGGCGCTGCGTTCCGGCAGCGCTTCCGCAGTCGGTCACACATTCGGTACTCGACGAAGACCTTCCTCTCCCTTGTTCCAGCAGGCCGCGGAGGTTGTAGCACTCTCCTCGCGATTCCGGTAGCACAACGGCGTGGTACCAGAAGTAGAGGGGAGATCTCGCAGGGCTTCGCCTTAAGCCGGAGCGAGTATGGTGGACTATGAGAGAGAGCCTCGGCGATCTAGGGTTTAGATGCACCAAGGAGGAGCAAGGCCGGCGGCTAGGGTTTGCCTAGGCGGCGGCGACGGTTTGCCCTAGGCGGCGGCAGCAGGAGGAGGTGGCGGCGCCGGGGCTAGGGTTTGCGGGGCGTGGTGTTGTGTGCTTGGAGGGGCAGCCGTGCCCTTCCTTATATAGGTGGAGGGGGCGCGCCAGGGGAGGGGAGTCCCTCCCCAACTCGGCTTCCAAGGCCGGCGGTGGAGGGAGGGAACTCCTCCCCAAGTAGGTTTCCTACTCTCCCTCCACCTCACAAAATAGCCGTTTGACTTTTCAAATTGGCGTTTGACTTTTCAAACTAGGATTTGATTTATCCCTTTATTTTGTTCAGCGATGACACCTAGTACATGATGCAATAATTCCAACTTGTTATGACACATTCATGTACCCTTCCCCTCCGGAGTTCCGGACATTCCAGAACCTTCTAGAACATTCTCGATGAAAACACCGGAACCATTCTCCAACCCCGAAACAGGACTTTCCTTATATGAATCTTATTCTCCGGACCATTCCGGATCTCCTCGTGATATCCCAGATCCCATCCGAGACTCCGAACAACATTCGGTCTCTTACTCATCATTCCATAACTACTCAAACAACGTTGAATCCTTAAGTGTGTCTCCCTACGGTTCGTGAATTATGCGGACATGATCGAGACACTTCTCCGATCAATAACCAATAGAGGAATCTAGAAATTCATATGGCTTCCACATATTTCTACGATTACTTTGTGATCGAATGAACCACTTACATACGATACCAATTTCCCTTTGTCTCACGATAGTTTACTTATCCGAGGTTTTGATCGTCGGTATCTCTGCATACCTAGTTCAACCTCGTTACTGATAAGTACTCTTTTCTCTTTCCCGTGATATGTGATCCCTTGTGAGCCAGTCACATGATTGCAAGCTAATTGGATGACATTCCACCGAGAGGGCCCAGAGTATATCTATCCGTCATATGGATGGACAAATCCCACTCTTGATCCATGTGTCTCAATCAATACTTTCCGAACACTCAATGCCACCTTTATAGCCACCCAGTTACGGTGTGGTGTTTGATGTCATCAAAGCATCCTTCCGGTGAAGGTGATATGCATGATCTCATGGTCGAAGGAATTAGGTTACTATGTATCAGAAAGCATATAGCAATTAAACTATTAAAATGACTTGATCTTTATGCTACGCTTATCTATAGGAGTATGTCCACCATATCATTCTCTTAACGATATGATCTTGTTGTTAATAACATCTCAATGTTCATGATAGGGAAACCACAATCATTTATTAACCAACAAGCTAGTATTATAAAGAGGCTTTACTAGGGACTCTATTTTAGTTTACAAATCACACAAGTATTAATGTTTCCTTGTTAATACTATTATATCATGAATGTAAACATTTATCATAAACACAAAGATATAATAATAACTATATTTATTATTGCCTCTAGGGCATATCTCCAACACGATTTACATCGAAGACGTTAAAAAGACAAAATTATATAGAGGTCCCTGAATTTAGCACAAAGGGCGCTAAAGTTGAGCAAGGAAAAGCGGTCGGGTCCTTCTCGAGTGAGCAGGTGAGCCATGCCCTTTGTACTACTATACTTGCTTCGCGCGCACACACACACAAAATCTCCTCACTTTCGAACCAGTGTGCTGCTGGTCACAGATTGTGAAATGGAACGATAAGGCTAGTCGACGCACGTGCGCCACCAAGAGTTTGGACAAAGAGTTTAACTTTTGCTAAGATATGATTTTGCATCTTGACAATTTAACGAAATTTGGTCAAAATTGAGATACACAAGTAAAGAGAACAAAAGGCAGCGCGAGCCTTTAAAAAAAGAGGCAACACGCGAGAAGCGAAGAGGAGTGGAAGGCGGTTCGATGTTAGTGCATAGTTATGATGGATTAATGACACGAGGTACTCCCGCCGCCTTACAGTGCACACTCTATTATTATTAGTAGTAAATTTCGGGACCTATGCATCCCAAAAAATGTGTGTTTTCTCTCTCCTTCGCTGCCTCTCATCTCTCCCCCCCCTCTCCCCTCGCGCATCGGCCCGACTGATCTCTCCGTCATCCACAGCGTGGCGCTGCACACGTCTGCCTCAGTACGGCGACTCTTTTTTTGAGAGGGAGGCTCTGTTTCTCTGGCGTGTTCGGCAGCCGCGTTGGTGTGGAGTAGACGGAGTAGTGGAGTACATAGGAAGGAAACCACTTTTTTCCTTGGCAGCCAAAAAAATTCAAAGCTTTCAGTTTCAAAATTTTCAGTCTTCCCAAATATCGGGAGGGAAATGCTATTCAAAAGACCGGCCATTCGCAGTAGTACTTATTATCTTATATTTATCTTGTCTTATCTCTTCCAATACCATACCACCATAGTATAGTGTACTGATAACTTTAAACATTGACCGTTGGATCAACACTGGCAACTCCAAACATTGATCTTCTTTTTCATTCTTAGCATCTAGAAGATTATATTGATAATCTTTGGCACAACGAACGCTAGTATGCGCGAACCTCAAAACACACTCCATTGCTTAGTTTTAGGGAACTTTTGCTAAATGCATGGACTTGGATGTAATTTTCATTTTTATGAGGTCCTTGATGTAACTTGTACTTCCATCGACCGTGTTAACTCAAGCACTTCTCTCCTAGGGGACCTTCCATAGTTAGAATAAAATGCAACCTCCCCAATTACCACACAAAGTGGACCACGATTTATTATATAATTCCATTTTTCAAGGTTCCTAGCTAACGTCGCACAATTCACAGTAGTACCTCTTGTCGATTTAACAAAACTAGGTCAAATCTGAGCTACAAGTAAGCGCGGTAGATTGATCTTGAATGTAATTTCGGATGTAGATGGGTGCATCTTATTTTAGCAAACAATTTTGTCGGTGTGAGTTCCCACTTTGGTCCTTGGCAGCAAAAAAATTCAAACTTTTCCGGTTTCAAAATTTCCACTTGCTTTCCAAACAACGGGAGGGAAGGTTATTGAAAAGATCGGCCATTCACACTAGTACTTCTTATTTTAACTCTTGTCTTATTTCTTACAATACCATAATACTATATAGTGTACGGATAACTTTGAACTTCGACCATTGGATCAAGACTGGCAAATCAAAACATTGCGAACCATTGGATCTTTTTTCCATTCTTAGCATCTAGAAGATTCTGTTGATAGTATTTACCATGTACAATGAACGCTAGTATGCACAAACCTCAAAACACACTTCAGTTCATAGTTTCAGGGACCTTGTGCTAAGTGCATGGACATGGATGCAATTTGCATTTTTTATGAGGTCCTTGATGTAACTTGTAGTTTCACCGACCGTGTTAACTTAACCACCTCCCACCTACGAGACCTACCACAGTTATAAGAAAATTCAACTGCCCCAATTATCACACAAATAAGTGGACCACGGTTTCTTATAGTTCCATTTTTCAAGCTTCCTACCTAACTTCGCACACTTCACTAACTTCTTGCCGATTTAACGAAATTAGGTCAAACTTGAGCTAAAAGTAAGAGAACTATATTGCCCTTGAATTAAATTTCTTTTTTTAGGAAGGTGGGTGCATATTATTTTAGTAAACAATTCCCCGGATGTGAGTTTCCAATTATCTGGACAAGAACATTCTCAATTTCCCGAGTGATGACGAGATTGTTCTTTTCCGTATAGAAGGTCCGAAGAATATGGATTTGAATGCGACAAGCCAAGATTCCTGACATTCTAAGTGGACCAACGTGTTCTACTTATGATTCTCATGTTTAATGCTATGAGTTTTCGAACTTCGTCCTAGCAAACTCTACCCACTTGAATGACTTTATGCTGATTATCGAAATTAGGTCAAATTTGAACTAAAAGTAAATTGTAGATTGCTTTGAATTTTTTGTGTTTTTTGAGGTAACCATCGGGGGATCATTTGATATATCACAGACCGCCACAAAGAATTTTGACAACAGGTTCAACTTCTTGCTAAGATTATTCATCTTGACAACTTAACAAAATTAGCTAGGTCAAACTTGAGCAACAAGTAAGCCTGATAGATTGGTCTTGAATTAATTGTCGTTTCGAAGGTAGATGCGTGCATCTTCTTTTGTAAACGATTCCCTCAATGTGAGTTTCCAACTATCAGGAAAGAACATTCTCAATTTCCCAAGTGATGACGAGATTTGTTCCTTTCCGAAAAGAAAGTCTAGAGAATATGGATCTGAATGCAACAAACCAAGCTTTCTCAAATATATATAGTGGACCGGCATGTTGTACTTATGATTCCCATGTTTTTTGAGTTTTCAAACTTCGTCCTAGCTAACTCTGTCCACTTCATGGCTTTATGTCGATTTATGGAAATTAGATCAAATTTCAAATGCATGTAAATTGCATATTGCGTTTAAAGTTTTACTATTTTTTTTGGAGGTAACCATAGGGGGTGGGTCAATTAATATATCACAAACCACCACCGAGAATTTTGAGAACAAGTTCAACTCTTGCTAAGATTTTGCATCTTCACAACTTAATGAAATTAGGTCAAACTTGAGGTACGAATAAGCGCGATAGATTTCTCTATTAGTAAACTTAGGTCAAATTAGGTCAAACTTGTATTTTTTGAGGTAGATGGGCGCATCTTATTTTAGTAAACAATAATGCTGTCGTTGTGAGTTTCCAACTATCAGGAAAGAACATTCTCAATTTTTCGAGTGATGACGAGATTGTTCCTTTCCGTAAAGAAGGTCTCAAGTATATGGATCTATGCCAAAGGCAGAGCTTTTGAGATATATATATAGTGGACATACATGATGTACTTATTATTCCCATGTTTATGAGTTTTCAAACTTCGTGCTAGCTAACTCTGTCCACTTGAATGACTTTATGTCGATTTATTTAAATTAGGTCAAATTTAAAATGTAAGTAAATTGTAGATTGCGTTTAAAGTTTTACGATTTTTTGGAGGTAACCATCGGGGGTCATTTAATAAATCACAAACCACCATTAAGAATTTTGACAATAGGTTCAAATTCTTGCTAAGATTTTGCGTCTTCACAACTTAACGAAATTAGGTCAAACTTGAGCTACCAGTAAGCATGGTAGACTGCTCTTGAATTAATTGTCTTTTTAGAGGTAGATGGGTGCATCTTCTTTTAGTAAATAATAATGCCGTCGGTGTGAGTTTCCAACTATCAATAAAGAACATTCTCAATTTTCCGAGTGATAACCAGATTGTTCCTTTCCGTAAAGGTCTCAAGAATACGGATCTGAATGCCACAAGCAGGGATTTATATATATATATATATATATAGTGGAACAACATGTTGTGTACTACTTATATGATTCCCATGTTTCACGAGTTTTCAAAGTTCGACCTAGGTAAGTCTGCCCACTTGAATGGATGTATGTCGATTTATCGAAATTAGGTCAAATTTGAACTACGAGTAAGTTGTAGGTTGTGTTGAAAGTTTTCTGATTTTTTTGAGCCATCGAGGGGTCATTTAATATATCACAAACCACAAGGAGAGTTTTGACTATTCATCTCAATAATTTAACGAAATTAGGTTAAACTTGAACTACCAATAAGCGTGATAGAATGCTCTTGAATTAAATGTATTTTTGAAGGTAAATGGGTGCATCTTGTTTTAATAAACAATGTCGCCGGTGTGAGTTTCCAACTAGTAGGAAATAACATTCTAAATTTTCCAAGTGATGACGAGATTGTTCTTTTTTGTAAAGGAAGTCCGAAGAATATGGATCTGAATGCCACAACCAAGCTTTCAAACATATATAGTGGACCGCCAGTTTGTACTTTCGATTCCCATGTCTTATGAGTTTTCAAACTTCCTAGCTAATTCTACCTACTTGAATGATTTTATGTCGATTAATCGAAATTACGTCAAACTTGAACTACAATTAAATCATCGGTTTCTTTGAAAGTTTTATGAAAAAGCTTTTGGAGGTACCCATTGGGGGTCAGTTAGTAGTATATCGGTAACCACCGAGAGTTATCCTCTCCTTATTATTCGCAAAAACAAAAGAAAAGAAAGTCACCACCCTCACAAACGTACTAGACTCATCCACCTTTCTTCACAAGCTGCACACGCCACCGTCCAAACGCATTCGATGCATGTTGCATTTCGAGCCTTCCTTTTAATATTTCTATTACTCGGGAGGTGAGACAAGCGCGAGTCAGCACTAAATTTTGGTGTGATATAGGCGGGATCTTATTCTAGTTCAAAATTTTAGTGGAATACTGACGGGGCCTCTAGCTTGTTCTATCTCCATCCATCCCGCTATCCCCACATCCTCCTCTATCACATCCCTTAGCCGACTTCCACCTCGCTGGAGTCTTCTCAGCGACGCTGTCATCCACCCCGCCGGAGTCTGCTTCGTCGTATCTGTTTCCCCCGCTGCACGATAGAGTGTCTACTTTCCCATAGCCGCAACCGAGAGATGCGTAATCCACTCGGACCCCTCACCAGGGCGACTGTTAAAACTCCCTACTACCGAGACGAAGGTTGCTGCACACTTCCTATGCCCTCTTTCCTTGCATTTTACTTTTGAATGTAGTTCATCTCTTATTCCTTGCAGTGCCTTATTATATTTTATAATGCATGCTAGTTGTTGTACTGCAGGATCGGTTCTAAGATAAAATAAGGCAACTACGAGTCGTGAAGCCAAATTGGTTATATTGAAGTAGTACAAGACCTTGCCAACCCAATGATAACACCCAAAAATCCTCCCTAGACAAAGGTTTGCTTCCACTTTGCATATATGTATTTTCGAGAGTAGTTCATCGTTTGCTTGCCCTTCCTTCTCATGTACTAGTATTTTTTTTGCAAGGCATGGAATATGATGTACTGACCAATGAGAATCGATGCCAATGAAACCTGAGGAGTTTTGGACATCCAGATGTTGCCCCGCTCGGCACAGCAGAACTGATAAAGAAACATGGCTATTTGTTACATCTTGCTTGTGTGTTATTTGCTGATTGATTTGTTGGACTACAATTTGTAGAAGCAAGTGCATGATCATGTCCCTTCCAAGGAGGATCGCAACACAGATATTCAGCAACATGCAAGTGATGCAGCCATTTCTAGGAACCAAACAGAAGTATGGTGCATGGCCAAAGCTAAGATTAGGCTGCTCCAAAAGGATTTGGACATGGTCACTTGGTAGATTAGAGAAATGAACTGGGGCTGGATTTCTAGAAGATGGCCTTGATGTTGCCGATGATCTTCAGAAGTTAGTGGCTGAAAATCGTGTTCCCAATCCGGCTGATGCACATGTCAATGAGATCAATTGGACGGTCTTGGAATAGGTGAAAGAACAAGCAGAGATTCTCCGAGCATCTTTGTAGGCAGATGATTTTTGAAGGGTGATGCAAGAGACACCATGCGAATAGATTGTTATCTTTCTTACCACTATATAGTGTACGCATAACTTTGGATACTGACCGTTAGATCAAGACTCGCGAATCCCAACATTGCTAGCCGTCAGATCTTCTTTTCCATTCTATTAGCATCTAATGCTAGAAGATACTATGGATAATCTTTAGCATAATAAACACTATGCACAAACCTCAAAACACACCTTTCCATCGTTCTAGAGTCATCTCTATCATTTTTCTAGACCATGTTACCAAAATTGACATGTTTTTAGTAAACTGCCATATTGTCAATTTATCGCAAAAATCTAGCCAGTAAGATTGATAGGGTTTATCCATTAAACATGGTACTTTGTGTGACAATTGGAACGATATCATACTGAGCCATAATATTTGAAGTTGCTTCACAGCCAAAAACAATGTTGTCACTTGGAAAAATAAAATTGGATTTTCCCTTTGTAAGCAAAGCTTGATTGACCAAGATGCATCCAATGTACGGAGTACAAGAAATGGACACGGTACCAGCAACTATGGCTTGCATGTCAAAAAAAGTAACTATGGCCGTGACCTTGGTCATCTTGTTTCCAATAATGAGGATGACTTTCCTTGGCTTGTCGGCATGTACTTTTCTGTTATTATGTGCTGGCAGTACTTTACGATGTGCTCAGCACAAAAATCCTGCGCCCGAACCTGACACAGCGTGTTGATAGCCAAATATGACAAGATGCAGGATTTGGCATCGGAGAGAAATATGGCAATAGCTTCACACTATCGCCATAGCCAAATACCTGTCCCGTGGGTCCAAACACAAAATAAAATAGCATAGAAAAATTCCCACCTCTCTCCCCTCCTTAGAATATTCTCGCGAGTTCATGGCTGTTCCCAGCCACACCCCGTCCATGGATCTTTCTCTCCCTTTCTTCCCCTTTTCACCTACTTTTAGATCCGAGAAGATTGACCCAGCAGAAGTGGTGGGCGCCTGGAAGACGACTCTGCGGTGGTGAGAGCAACACGAGAGGCGGCTCTGCGGTGGCGGGCTAGTCAAGCGATGACGAGCAATAGATCAACGGCCGACTCGCCTACTCCAACGACATACACTGGCACGCTCGCATTGATGGGGGTTGACTAGCTGCAGGCGTGGAGTACGCATCCCAGACCCCTGCATCACGAGGCGGCCAACATCATGTGAAACCTATAGCCAAGCTCTCTTCTTTCTACTGCATGTCCAGTTCTCATCTAGCTCAGTTTTGTTAATCCATTCCCATAGATGTGTGTGTGAATTTTGTGAGTGATCGATACATGCTTCCGAGTGTGCTGTTGTGTATCATTTGTATATAATTTTGCTGAAGCACAATCGTTCTGAAATTTAATCATGTAATCGAAAGTGCCTAGTGGTTGGAATCTGAGAGCTCTAGCTGCTGGTAGTTTGAAGAGATATATTATTCTATTGTAAGTGTAGAATTTGGGAAGCATGTAGTTGCTCCGGTTCCCAGTTTTGTTTGTTTTGGAACCATCTCCATAACATAGAGAATCGGTTCCAAAAGCCAAATAGAAGTTTTGGAACCACAGTTGGCCATACGTTGTGGCTGCCCTTAAGCCATGAATTCATGAACCTCACAAATGTTTTTTATTCTTTGGACAAACCGCCAAATTCAAAATCTCAGTCTATCGACAAAACATACTGCCTACCCTGTTTGAATCGAAGATTTTGTCCAATTTTGTTTGCCAATATGGTAAGTGTTTGATGAGCATTCTTCAATTCGTAGGAAGCAGTACCATTAGTATTATTCCCTGGACGCTTCCAAAATTCAAAAATCTTAGTTGAGCGGCAAAACATTCCTCCAACCCTGTTTGAATTAGAGGTATCCAATTTTGATTATGGATGATGATCAGTTGATGTCAAACTCGACATTCAATTCCTGAAGAGAGAGATACCCTTTTTTTCTATTATTGCTTGGACGCTAGCCAAATTAAAAATATTAGTCTGCGCATTAATTATGGTAATGGTTGATCAGTTGATGTAAGTCTAGGACTTGAATTCCTGGATAGATACGTACAATCTACTAGCTTTTTTCTATTATTACTTGGACGCTAGCAACAAATTCAAAATCGTAATCGAGCGGCAAATTCCCCACTGACTTAGATGCATTTCGCGTGCCTCTGTTTTAAATTTTTTGAGGAAAAATCTCCCACTATTGGAGTACCATTTTTCTAGTACTATCATTATTAGATGGACGCTAGAAAATTTCAAAATCTTAATCGATCGACAAAACCACCCACTGACCTTCCTGTCCCCCTCACCCCGTTTCAAAAAAATTGAGGCAAAATCTCCCACCGGGTAGTACCATTTTATTAGAATAGAATATGGGCGCTAGTAAAATTCAAAATATCAATCGAGCGGCAATATTATACATCGACCTTGAAGCATTTCAGGCTCCTCTATTTCAAAAACTTTTGGCTGTAAAATTGCCATTCTTGTCCAGACGACAAATGGGCATGCTAAAGTCAGTATCTTGTGGGCACGATCGTAATTTGTATCATGTTCACCTCTATGGTACCTATTCGCGCAGTTTTTCCCGCCATCCCTTCCAAAAATCCCAATCTCCTTTGTCCCCTCCACGCCCACCATGCGCATCGGCCGACAGAAATTCCACGGCGGCCTGAGCCGCTTGAGTTGCGGTCTCGTGCACCGCTGCGGAGCTGCTACACCAGCACCCACCCCATCAGATCTAGTTTATCGGGCTTCTATGCCATGGCAACGGAGTTATGGTCTTGTTCATCATGCCAATGGCGTCATCGACCGCCCAAGCTCTACTTCCCCGCTGCCGAATGCTACCAAATCGTACTGGAGCCGCCTCACCGGTGTCTAGCGTATGGAATCTAGTTTAACGAGTTCCATGTCCACTGCTCCAGACCAGCTGCACGGGCGTTGCCGTTCACTGCACCGGATCTTCCTTAGTGATGCTCTCGTCCACCACGCCCGATCTACCTCAGCGTCTCTCTCGTCCGCTGCGCTCAAGCCAACATCGACCGCCCAAGATCTGCTTCCCCGACCTCCAAAGATCTACTTAGCCACAATGTTGCACCCTCGGTGACCTGCACGTCACACGCACGGTACTGATGATGCTTAGACGCCTCTTTGACCGAGGTAACCTAATCTCCAATCCCTTTTTATTTTCTCAGCAATATAGCAGGTTAAAGCCTGTCGCGGTGAAGTTCATTTTTGTAATCGTGCTAGTACATATAAGTCATTGGGCATGCTCATTCTTTGTGCTACATATAAGGTCACTAGACATGTTTGTTTGCATTCGCTGCTCTACAAATTTCAAGCAATGCACTTGTTTGTTATTTTTTCATGTGCATGTTCTTAGCTACTCCCTACAACAGTAATTGCCTGCTATTGTGCAGTTTTTGCAAAATGTAAAGTCAGTGAAAAATATTAGTGTGGATTCCCTGCTCCACGGTTACTGAATCTATCTGGTTCATCCTGAGCTAAGTTCCTGCGATTATTTCCTCCCTGGCATCGTTTTGCTATCCTGTAGTACCTGTTTAAACTCATCGTACTAGTTTGATAATCATTTTGTTGTTGCTAGCTGGATCTTTAAAAGATGCAACACTGACTATTTGTTTTTTTTGCATAGATCTCAAAAGGGAACACTGAACATGTTGGTTTGCACAATCTCTTCTACAGGTTCACAAGAGCGATGTCACTGTTTCCTTATCTGTTGATGGTTCATCCTAAGCAATGACATAACTACCCTGTACTGTGTCGTTCATTCGTGGTTTGTGTTCCTGCTCTGCAAGTTCTGGCATGATGTCATTATAATTTATGTCTCGTTCATTCTAAGTTACTCCTACGAAAGTAACTGCATGCCCATTGTGTAGCTTACCAAAAATTCTGAGTCATCCAACGTCGCTTGCATTCCAGAATATACTACTACTTCCATATATATTTGTCGAAATAACCTGGCTAGTTTATATTTGCTAAAATTTTAGGAAACACTCTGTTCGATTGCTCAATTCATCTATATGCACACTTGTGTAATGCTTGGTTGTCCTGTTCTACAGGCTCACAAGAAATTCCATTATATTTCATGTCTAATGGTTCGTCCTAAGCAGGAAAATAGTTGTCCTCTACTGTATATATTGTTCATTCGTAGTTTGCATTCTTGCTCTACAAGGTCTCTTATGATGCCTTTATAATTTCTATTTGGTTCCTTGCTACGACAGTAACTGCATGCCCATTGTGTAGCTCACCACGAATTCTGGGTCACCCAACGTCTCTTGCATTCCAGGATAAACAACTTCTTCCATATATATTTGTTGAAATGACCTGGCCAGATTATTTTTGCTAAAATTTTAAGAAATAGTTTGATTGATTGCTCATTTCATTGTATGCACACTTGTCTAATGCTTTCATGTACTCTTCTACAGGTTCATAGAGACGCCATTATATTTCTAATCTAGTGCTGGTTCATCCTAAGCAACGACATAACTATCCTCTACTGTGTAGTTCATTCATGGTTTGCATTCCTGCTTTGCAAGTTCTCACATGATGCCATTATAATTTCTGTCTCGTTCATTCTTATCTACGAAAGTAACTGCATGCCCATTGCGTAGCTCACCGCAAATTCCGAGTCACCCAACATCTCTTGCATTCCAGGATATACTACTGCTTCCATATTTTTTTTTGAAATGACCTAGCTAGTTTATATTTTCTAAAATTCTAGGAAACACTCTATTCGATTGCTCAATTCATTTACAGGCACACTTGTGTAATGCTTACTTGTCCTGTTCTACAGGTTTACAATCAATGCCATTATATTTCATATACAATGGTTCCTTCTAAGCAGCGACATAGCTATCCTCTACTATATATATATAGTTCATTCATAGTTTGCATTCTTGCTCTACAAGTTCTCTTATGATGTCTTTATAATTTCTATGCGGTTCCTAGCTACAATAGTAACTGCATGCCCATTGTGTAGCTCACCGTAAATTCTGGGTCACCCAACGTCTCTTGCATTTCAGGATAAAGGACTGCTTCCATATATATTTGTTGAAATGACCTGGCCAATTTATATTTGCTGAAATTCTAAGAAACACTTTGATTGATTGGTCATCTCATTGTAGGCACACTTGTCTAATGCTTGCTTGTCCTCTTCTACAGGTTTGCAAGAGACGTCATTATATTTCTAATCTGGTGCTGGTTCATCATAAGCAATGATATAGCTATCCTCTAATGTGTAGTTCATTCATGGTTTGCGTTCCTGCTCTAAAAATACTTGCATGATGCCATTATAATTTCTGTCTCGTTTATTCTTATCTACAAAAGTAACTGCATGCCCATTGTGTAGCTCACCGTAAATTGTGAGTCGCCCAATGTCGCTTGTATTTCACGATATACTACTGCTTCCATATATATTTGTTGAAATGATCTGGCTAGTTTATATTTGCTGAAATTCTAGGAAACACTCTGTTCGATTTCTCAATTTATTTGTAGGCACACTTGTGTAATGCTTTCTTGTTCTGTTCTACAGGTTCACAAGCAATGCCATTATATTTCATATCTAATGGTTCGTCCTAAGCAGTGACATAGCTATCCACTATATATAGTTCATTCGTGGTTTGCATTATTGCTCTATAAGTTCTCATATGATGCCATTATAATTTCTGTTCGGTTCCTAGATACGACACTAACTACATGCCCATTGTGTAGCTCACCGAAAATTCTGGGTCACCCAACGTCTCTTGCATTTCAGGATAAACGACTACTCTCATATATATTTGTTGAAATGACCTGGCTAGTTTATATTTGCTAAAATTATTAGAAACACTTTGATTGATTAGTCATTGCATTATAGGCACAATTGTCTAATGCTTGCTTGTCCTCTTCTACAGGTTCGCCAGAGACGCCATTATAGTTTTAATCTAGTGCTGGTTCGTCCTTAAGCAACGACATAACTATCCTATATTGTGTAGTTCATTCGTGGTTTGTGTTCCCGCTCTGCAAGTTCTGCTATGATGCTATTATAATTTCTATCCGGTTCAAGGTATGACAGTAACTACATGCCATTGTGTAGCTCACCATAAATTCTGAGTCAACCAACATCTCTTGCTTTCCAGTATATACAACTACTTCCATATATATTTGTTGAAACAACATGGCTAGTTTATATTTGCTGAAATTCTAAGAAACATTTTGTTTGACTACTCATTTCATTATAGGCAGACTTGTCTAATTCTTGCATGTCCTGGTCTACAGGTTCACAAGCGACACCATTATATTTCATATCTGGTTCTGGTTCGTCCTAAGAAATGACCTAACTATCCTCTATTGTATAGTTCATTTGTGGTTTGCATTCCTACTCTACAAGTTCTCGCATGATGCCATTATAATTTCTGTCTTATTCATTCTTAGCTACGACAGTAACTGCATGCAATTGTCTGGTTTATTCTTCTATATATATATTTGTTGAAATGACCTGGCTAGTTTATATTTGCTAAAATTCTAAGCCACAGAGAGTGTTACATTTCTCGTTTCATGGTAGGCACACTTGTTTAATGCTTGCTTGTCCTGTTTCTTTGACGTGATGGTCAATATATTTGAACCATTGACCAATAGTAAACTCTAGTTCATAGCTCCTGTCGTATCAGTTAAATGAGTAGTTTGACTTGTTTGATGTATTAACTTGTTATTGCTTAGTTTCAGACTGCAATTATTGCTATCACCACCAAAGAGGGGGATGCAAGATCATGTCTCAAGTTTGTTTTCCAATGTACATGTCACACTCAAAAGGGAGATGCAGGTGATGGAGAAATCAAATTGAGGACTAGTAGCAACTCGATTGTCAATTGAAATGCTGATTTTTCTTTCCCTTGAGTTGATAATATGTAATAATTTTAAGTAGATATCTAGACTAGGCCGTGTAGGAATTTAGTTGATGCTGTCCACACATAGCGGTAGGCGGTAACGTACCTGCGCTAGCCAGGTCAATTAGGGTACAATATCATGCTCTCTATTTGCCCGTCTTATATTAGGCCGACGATGAACAGTAAAAATGCTCACAAGCTGTATACCTTTATGATATCAAAGTGGGCTCCAGAAATGCAGAAACTATAAAAGACCGTAAAAGTAATGGGGCGGACCCACATGCGAGATTAGTAACAGTAATGGTTCGTAACAGCGGCATGCCATAACAGTGGCATGCCGAAACAGTAACAGGCCAAAATAGTAATAGCTCTAAATAGTAACAGGCAGGAACAGAAACATGACGAAACAGTAACATGCCTAAACAGTAACTCTCGAAACAGTATTAGACCTTAACAGTAACTCTCGAAACAATTAAGGACCTAGAAAAGTAAAGGGCCAGAACCTTAAATGGCCAAAATAGTAACAATCTAGAATAGTAGGAGGCCTGGCCAGAAAAAAGGCCAGGATCGTAGCAGGCCAGAACAGTAACGCGCCGAGTTTGCACCAGACCGGAACAGTAACATGTCGAGGAACTTACCAGGTTATAACAATAACGGGCCATAACATGGGTCGGTCATTTACGGGCCTGAACAATAACATGCCCAAAGTATATGTGCCCGGTTCGAACAGTGAGTAGCTATACAATAACGTGCCAGAAAGGTTACAAGCCAAAGCGGGGTGGCCAAACGGGCCCATTTCGAGCAGTGCAAGGCAGGACACTAACGGTCCCGAAAGTATATGGGCCGTGCAAATGGGCCAATTTCAAACAGTGTATGTGGAAATAGTAACGCGCCAGAATGTTTACGACCGCCTACGACGACAATAGTGGGCCCATTTGTAACAATGCAACGTGAAACAATAACGAGCCATGGTTCTATTGGGCTCTCTTAATGGGACGACCCACTTAATAATAATCAGGCCTTGGCTGGGCCTGACTTCTACTATGGTTTCATTGATAGTTAACGGTGCTAACTGACCATTAATGATGTTTGCCACGTGGCAGTTTGCATGGCGTCAGCAGTCAATGCGGATGGCGAACAGATCTACGACGGAACGACTTTTCATGGCTGAAGGGTGCGATCCGCCACGTCGAAAAAAACCATGGTAGAATCATTTGTGATGGGGCTTCTACCATGATGGTCATCCATCATAGAAGCCTTTTCAACTACGAAAAACAGACCTTCAACCACGAAAATCGTCTGTTGTAACAAGACATTTTTCTTGTAGTGATTACAACAAGATCTAATGTATGGAAGATGGGAGTAGTGACGGTGATGGAGATGCAGCAGTTGATGATGAATGGGATGATGCAATGTTCTCCAATGATCCTTGAAGCAACAAGGATTTTCCCTTCTCCAAGTTTCTCCTCAAGATCCCTCTCTGGCATGGTGTTTTGAGGCTGGAAGTTTCTGTGAATGTCGGATTGCATACCTGTCTTCGCGAGGTGAGAGTATTTGATGAGGCGGACATGCTGCCACATGGTACGGGTGGGTAGTACAGGCATGCCCTGCCCGTACCAATGGTCATTAAGCTCCCTGGAGCCTCCTCTGTGTTTTCCAATCTCTTAGGTGCGAGGAAAAATCAATTAAATTACTTTTATCACTTAGAAATATCATATTTCAACATAATATGACAGTCCCAATTGATATGTTCATACGATACTTAGTAATTCAGGATCCTATTGAAACAAGGAAAAAAGGTGCGCGCATGCGTAGTAACATACCAAAAACCCTACTAGACTTGTGCAGAAACAAGAGGTAAATATGCTTCAATTTTGGACTCATCAGCCACCGTCCACCTTGCCGATCATGCACTAGCACCGGGAAGGTTTCTTCTGCCAATGCCAGAGGGTTGGATTCCATTGGGAGATGGCGAGGCAGATCGAGGGAGAGGGTGGCGAGGCCTTCGACGGGGTCGTCGCTTGGAGATGGATCATTCCCCCGTAGTGATAGATCCTCAAGACTCGTGGCCGGATTTGTCTAGCTTCGAGTTCTATGTGAGGGTGCACCGAGAGAGTGCGAGAACGATGCGCCTTCCTGACGTCTTTGCCTGGTCCTTTGGCAGCCTCCGCCGCTATCGCAGGCTGATGCTTCAGCCTAGCGGGTGCTGCAACACCATCTGGTGGACTCGTGTCTTCTCCGAAGAGGGCGAGAGCATGTGTCTTGGGAGGGCGTGGACCCGTTTCTCCGAGACCCACTCCCTCCAGCAGGGAGACATCCTCGTAGTCACATTTGATGGAGTGGAGACACTGTCTGTCAAGGTGTTTGGAAGTAACCAGCGCCACATTGACTACTTCCACGAGGAGGGTCTCTGATCCTACAGAGGTCCCTGCCTGGATGCTTACCCGAGACCCCTCATCGAGCGAGTAGGTTGGATCTGCGTAGGCTTTGGTAAGGAATAAGACATGTAAGGTGTTAGGAGATGTATCCTGATTTATCTCTCTCGGCTATTATTCTGCATTTATTATCCTAAGAATAAAAGAGGGGACTTATCTGGAATTGCTTCCTTCTTGTCTCCCGAGCTTTTCCCGTTGCCGGTGCTCTAGTGGTGATAAGGGTCACTCTTTGATCACCCTCGGAGCGCTTCTTGGTGCACTTCCTGGTTGGCTGTCATCCCCCAGTGGGTGGGGGCGCAAGAGACCACTTTATCTTCATTCATCAACTAGGATGATCCTTAGGCATCACTTTACGGTGCTCGAGGTTATCCCCCGAGCGTTTTTGCTCTTCAGGTGACTCAATCACCGTTAGAGACCAACCACGGGCAAGATCGGCTATGCTAACTGCTTTGATGGCGCGTCCACCATCACAGCGAGCGAGACACGCGGGGTGATCCCGCCTAGACTCACGTGCTACATGAGCAGCACGCGGCCTTATCCAACCATGCTCACTACACCGATAGCGTGTCCATCGTTATAGTTGGTGAGAAGCGTGGGGTGATCCCGCCTGGACTCACGTGCTGCGCAAACAACACACAACCATATCTAACTGTGCCAACTGCTCTGATGGCACGTTCCATCGTAGCAGTGGGCGAGACGTGTGTGGTGAACCTGCCCGGACTCACGCACTTCCTAAGCAACACACAACCTTATTTCTGGATCACCTTATGGGTAGAATTTGTGAAGATGGTATTTGTGTAAGTGATCGATATTCCACAAGTTCTCCACGGGACTGACATCTTTGATCTACAAGCAGACCACTCCGGGCCTAGAGACTTGTACTACCAGGTAAGGGCCCTCCCACATTGGTTGTAACATGTTACTTCCCTTCCCATGTTGAGCCCGACGAAGGACCAAGTCACCTTCTTGAATAGTACGAGGTCAGACCAAGCGACTGCGATATGGCCATAGGGTCTGCTGATAGTGAGCTGCGCGCACAGCCGCTAGGTTACAAGCCTCTTCGAGGAAGTTGATGTCGTCGGTGTGGTGTTCCCCCTGGGCGGCCTCTTGATAAGCTCGTACCCTGGGGGACCCATACTGCAGCTCAGTGGGTGATACGTTGCAAACATATCTATAATTTTTGATGCTCCATGCTTGTTTTGCACCAACTATCTTATGTTTTGTCTACACTTTGTGGCATTTTTATGAATTTTCTGGAACTAACATATTAACAAGTGCCATAGAGCCAGTTTCCTGTTTTCTGTTGTTTTTGGTTTTAGAAAAACTAGTAAAGAAATATTATCTGAATTGGACGAAACAAAAGCAGAAGTTCCTATTTTTTCCGACATGACATGAAGTCCAGAGGAGAGGGGGAGACGCACCCCAGGGCGTCCACACCTGGGCCAGGCACGGCCAGGGGGTGCCGCCCTAGGGCGTGGCCCCCCTGGTGCTCCACCGACCTCGCATCTTTGCCTATATAATCCCCTCGAGAAGAAAACCCTAAGTACCCGATGAGAATCCCACGAAAAAGTCTATAGCCGCCGCCACCGTCGTCCCTAGACCGGGAGGAATATGAAGATCTTCTCGGCACCCTGCCGGAGAGGGGAGATCATCTCGGATGCCTTCTTCATCACCATGACTGCCTCCGGAGTGATGTGTGAGTAGTTCATCCTTGGACTACGGGTCCATAGCAGTAGCTAGATGGTTGTTTGTCCTATTTGTGCCACCATGTTTAGATCTTGTGATCTGCCTATCATGATCAAGATCATCTTATTATAATGCTACATGTTGTGTTTGCGGGGATCCGATGGATATTGAGTATTATGTCAGATTTATTATTGTTCTATCATGTCTATGTTATTTGTGATCTTGCATGATCTTCGTTGCTAGTAGTTACTCTGACCAAGTATTTTCTTATGACTCCAAGAGGGAGTATTTATGCTCGATAGTAGGTTCATGCCTCTAGTAATATGGGAGAGTGACAGAAACTTCTAAGATTGTAGATGTGATGTTGCTACTAGGGAGAAAAAATCCATTGTCCAAGGGTAATTGTATTGTTTACATTACACACTTTGCTTAATGGGATTATCTGTTTCTTGCAACTTCATACCCGAGGGTTATTCGGATGATATCCTGGAAGTGGATTATTAGTCATAAATGCAATTGGATTACAATCTATGTATCATGTTGTAATGCCCAAGTGAATCTCATAGTGATCATCATGTCATGTACATGCATTGTTATGCATTCTCTATTTGTCAATTTCCCCGCTATAATTTGTTCACCCAACATGTTATTTATCTTATGGAGAAAACACCTCTAGCGAACTATGCACCCCGGTCCATTCCTTTCCATTGATATTCCATCTACTATTTATTGTTTACTTTCTGCAATTACTACAAGTATTTACTTTCTTCCATACTATACGTATAATCCTTTGTTTTTCAGCAAAACCAGTGAGCTTGACAACCTCACAAGTTGGGGCAAAGTATTTTGGTTGTGTTGTGTGCAGGTTCCATGTTGCTAGCAACACCTTCGGAAGTGGTTTCTTTCTCCTACTGGTTCGATAACCTTGGTTCCATAACTAAGGGAAAACTTGTTGTTGTGCTCATCATACCTTGCTCTTGGGGTTCCCAACAGGCTCTACATCAACCGAGCCATCACATCAAGCTTTTCCTGGCGCCGTTGCTGGGGAGAAAGAAGATTTCTGCAAGGGGAGTCTCTCACTACCAATCTCTTTACTTTCTTTTTGTTTTGCTTTCTTTGGTTTGCTTCTTATTATCAAAAACACACAAAAAATAGTTCCTTCTTTAGTTGTTTTTTTGTTACCTTGTTCTTAACTTATTTTGTTGATCCCTAAGTTCGCCCTGAAAGACCTATCAATAGGTAGTGGTTCTATAATTCTGACAGATAATATTGAAGAATTCTTTAATCATGTTAGTAAGCATAAAGATATTAAGGATAGATCCTTAGCGGAACATGCTCCAAATTATGAAACCACCGCGGCTTATTTAGATCACATGTTGGAGGCTAGGTTTGTTAACCTTAACCCCATCATGTAGCTAATGTTTCTTAAACTTCATGATATTGATGACACTGAAAAGAGAGATTTTATCGTGGAAACTTTGATTAAAGAATTTAATTATGTTGCTATAGAAGATAGAAAGGTATTTGATCGTTTTAATATGCTAGGATCATGTGTAGATGTTATTGGTACACTAGAAAAGTTGGACAAAACCAAACCCAAAAATGGGGAGGAAATTAAAATACCAATACCTTTTAAACTTGTAGGAGTGCATGAAGCCTTGGAAAAGAATTTTGATTGGATTATTCCTGAAAACCCATTTGATGAAAGTAGTGAACCCAAGAGTATTGAGAGAGGATCCTCTAGAACTTATTTGGATAAGATACCTTTCCTTGTTGAAGATATTTCTGGTATTGATCTTAATGCTTCTTCATTCGAAAAATACTTGATTTTTGCTTTCTGTGCCTAGCTGAAAGGCGTTAAAGAAAAGCACTCTTGGGAGATAACCCAATTTTTATTTTAGTAAGTTTTTCTTTTGTTGAGCCTTGGAAGTTATTGCCTCTGTAATAACCTCTCCTTATCCTTTTTTTGGTTTTTGTGCTAAGAATAGCCTCTAATGAGAGGAAAGTGAGATTTGGGGAAGTTGCTGTCCTGAAACAGATTTCTGTGCTTCGCCGTAAAAAATCGTGAAAATCCCAGAACATCGTATTGATCTGCAATTTTTTGTGCGCATGACCCTTGTATTTACCCAACTTTCATTAGTTTTGCACTTTTTGAGTTGAGCAACAGAAGATTTTCGAAAAAAATTGGTCTTTACCTGCAGGTCTGTTTTGATAGATTTCCGCCATTATTTGCATTTGCCTCATAATCGATTTCTTTTGAGTTCTTTTTGATCACCTGAGCTTTTAAAAGGAGTTAACACAGTCGCTTATGTTTTAATGGAAGTTTTACTTGAGTTGAAACTCAACCCAAAGGTTTATTATCTTGCATACACTAATGTTGCTAATGAAGATTGTGTGAAGTTTTGTATGAAGGGAGTTTTCAAGTGTAGGAAGATAATGATGTGATGAGATGAAGTATGGACAAAAGATCAAGCTTGGGGGTACCACCCGTGTCACCCCAATAAATATTCTAGAGGTACAAGAGTCAAAGCTTGGGGATGCCCAAGGCATCCCCTTCTTCATCAACAAAAATCTCAGGTGTTCTTTCAAGATACTATACTTTTATTGTTTCATGCACTATGTGTTGTTCTTGGAGCGTCTTTGTTTTTGTCTTTAGTTTTATTTTGTTTTGTTTTCTGAAATAAGTTGGTTGGATCCTAGCACACTTCTTTTGGAGAAGTCACACCCCGTTCTTCATTGCCTAGAACACTCCAGTTTTCACTCTTATTATTCTGTGAGCGTTCTCTTCTGCCAGCACTGCGTTTAGCTTTAGTTTTATTCTTCTTCTTGCTTAGAACTTTTTAGTTCTTCTTTGTAGTTAGGCTGGTCTTTATTGATTATTATGTTTGGGAGTTGTTTCAAATAAGTTGATTGGTGTTGAAAAAGAGTAGAAAGTTTCATGCTTATGTTGGTACAAAAAGAAGCTTGTTTTGACTGTGACTTAGACTTTATCATGTCATGTTAGATGTTGCTTTGACCATATGCTTAGTGATTATTGTTGTAGCATGGCTTGTTTCAAACAATTGAAATTGCTTAATGTTCCATGAAAGAATCATGCGTTGGTTTAGCATACAAAATCATAATATTATGGTATTCTCCTTTGATGCTTTATTTGGGTTGACTTGGCACATGCTTACACCATGTTATGACTATGAACCAGTCACCTTAGCCTCTATGAGCATTTAGTTTTTTACTTGTGATATCACGTTATGCTTTGATTAATAATGTTTTGTCGCTCTGCATGATTATGGCAATTATTACTCTCTTAGTTAGTCGCTCCTAGCCTTTTGCTAGCCTCCACCCGTACTGAGTATGAGCTCTACTCGTGCATCCAACTCCCAAGAAACCAAGTTATTCCAAATATTCCACTATAAACTCCTATGCATGGTGTGTTACACCATTTCAAGTATATTCATATTTTTATCCATCTTCCAAATTAAATTTTTTGTTATGTGAAAATTAGTGATTAAAGCTCTCACGAACTTGAAGGCACATTTTATTTCTGGCACTTAATAAACCTGAACCATTGTGACTATCTTATGATGCTTATATTCTTGCAAATTGTAAGTTGTGAATTAGCAAAACCATGCTTTCATGGGGCACACTTTCAACATTGCACTTATTTATTTAGTTGATATCATGTTCTTTTGTTTATGGATCCCGTCGGTGTGAAATAAGATGGGAGTTTGTATATGTGTTATAGAAATTCCTGGGCAGCTATCCTAATCCATGCCTAATCATGGTGGAAACTTGCAGCAAAACCATACTGGCATTCTATAAAGCATCTTGAATAAAAAACTATGCAAATAGTAAATAAAAAGATCGCTGAGATGCTAATTGTCTGTTGCCTTATCATTTTGATATGGGATAGCTCCTGTGTCATGGGGCAAGGGGTACCCCGTTGGCGGTTCTCTATGATACACATATACTTACAATGACAAGAACCTGTCCGGGACCAAAGTTGAGTAGCATGAGGTCTCGGTTCTCGTACTCAAGGGGCATGAGATTTTCAACTTGTGATTTGTCAAGCATATAACTCATATTTCACTCACTTTAACCTTAATCACTTCAAGATGCTTATGATAGGGGCAATGAGAGCTCAAAGCTAATAAGTACCATAAATTTTGGAATCTTTATAAAACCATTTAATCCCTAGTTCCCTCTACGAAGGGCCTTTATTTTTTACTTTTTGTTGAGTCTCCGTATTCTATATTTATGCACCAACTAAGAGAGCATAGTTGTCATTCTGAGTTCAATGTACATTTTCCCAAAACTTGTTTATTGATTCATAATTCTGGTATTACTTGTTCTTAAATTATTTGTATCTAGTCACCCTTATGAATTCTAAAGGTGTCCTATGTATTTACGTTTTGTTATTCCATAAAGGACAAGCTCAATATCACTCTTGCTATGTTTTCTATATGTGAAACAAAAAATGTCTTTCAAAGCATTATTCATCATCTTTTATTTGTGTAGCCTTTCATGTTGCAACATAGTTGCTATGTCTTATTGTTAGAAATAGATCTTTCATGCTTATGTTTAGAGTACTTTGATCCCAGCTATCAATGCTTTGCAATACTTTGATCAAGATTGTGACGGTGCATGTCACCTCAAAAATCATTCTTTTTATCACTTACTACTCGAGGACGAGCAGGATTTAAGCTTGGGGATGCTGATACGTTGCAAATGTATCTACTATTTTTTATGCTCCATGCTTGTTTTGCACCAACTATATTGTGTTTTATCTATACTTTGTGGCATTTTTATGAATTTTCTGGAACTAACATATTAACAAGTGCCATAGAGCCAGTTTCCTATTTTCTACTGTTTTTGGTTTTTAGAAAAACTAGTAAAGAAATATTCTTAGAATTGGACAAACAAAATCCAAAGTTCCTATTTTTTCCGACACGACACGGAGTCCAGAGGAGAGGAAGAGACACACCCCAGGGCGGCCACACTTGGGCCAGGTGCAGCCAGGGGCCGCCGCCCTAGGGTGTGGGCCCCCTGGTGCTCCACCGTCCTCGCCTCTTCGCCTATATAAACCTCCCGAGACAAAAACCCTATGTACCCGATGAGAATTCCATGAAAAAGTCCATAGCCGCCACCACCTTCATCACTAGATCGGGAGGGATCTGAAGCTCTTCCCGGCACCCTGCTAGAGAGGGGAGATCATCCCGGAGGCCTTCTTCATCACCATCACTGCCTATGGAGTGATGTGTGAGTAGTTCATCCTTGGACTACGGGTCCATAGCAGTAGCTAGATGGTTGTTTCTCCTATTTGTGCCACCATGTTTAGATCTTGTGAGATGCCTATCATGATCAAGATCATCTTATTGTAATGCTACATGTTGTGTTTGTGGGGATCCGATGGATATTGAGTATTATGTTATATTGATTATTGTTCTATCATGTTTATGTTATTTGTGATCTTGCATGCTCTCCGTTGCTAGTAGTTACTCTGGCCAAGTATTTGCTTGTGACTCCAAGAGGGAGTATTATGCTCGATAGTAGGTTCATGCCTCTAGTAATTTGGGAGAGTGACAAAAACTTCTAAGATTGTAGATGTGCTATTGCTAATAGGTAGAAAACAACAATTCTTTGTCCAAGGGCAATTGTATTGTTTACATTACACACTTTGCTTAATGCGATTATCTGTTGCTTGCAACTTAATACCTGAGGGTTGGTCGGATGATATCCCGAAGGTGGATTATTAGTCATAGATGCAGTTGGATTACGGTCTATGTATCATGTTTTAATACCCAAGTGAATATCATAGTGATAATCATGTCATGTACATGCATTGTTATGCATTCTCTATTTGTCAATTTCCCCGCTGTAATTTGTTCACCCAGCATGTTATATATCTTATGGAGAAAACACCTCTAGTGAACTGTGGACCCTGGTCTAGTCCTTTCCATTGATATTCCATCTACTGTTTACTGTTTGCAATTACTACAAGCAATTACTTTCTTCCACACTATACGTTTAATACTTTGTTTTCAGCAAAACTAGTGAACTTGACAACCTCACTGATAATTTGGGGCTAAGTATTTTGGTTGTGTTGTGTGCAGGTTCCACGTTGCTAGCAACACCTTTAGAAGTGGTTTCTTTCTCCTACTGGTTCGATAACCTTGGTTCCATAACTGAGGTAAAACTTCTTTATGTGCTCATCATACCTTGCTCTAGGGGTTCCCAACAGGCTTACATCAACCGAGCCATTAGTGGGAAGCACGGCCTCGGCACCATATACGAAAGAGAAACGGTATTTCCTAGGGCCCTGCTCGGGGTGGTCCGGATCGACCAGACGACGGATATGATCAGTTCGATCTAGTACCGCCCACTGACTTTGAATCGATAGAAGGTCCGGGTCTTGATCCCACATAGCACCTCCACGTTTAGGCGCTCCGCTAGCCCATTGCTCTGGTGGTGGTCCACCGAGGAGAAATAGACCTTGGCGTCGAGGGTGTCACAATAGGTGAGGAAGGTGCCACTTGTGAACTATGATCCGTTATCGGTGATGATGCGGTGAGGTACGCCGAAGCGGCATACGATGCCTCGGATGAACTTTATGGTGGCTTGAGTGGTGATGGGCCACACGGGCTCCACTTCAGGCCACTTGGTGAATTTGTCGATGGCGACGAACTAGTACTGGTATCCCCACACCGCCCGTGGTAGGGGCCCCACAATGTCTAGCCCCATACGGCAAAAGGCCATGATAGGGGTATAGTATGAAGATCTTGAGCTGGTTGGTGTATCTTTTTGGCATGGAACTAGCAGGCATCGCATCTTTTAACCAAGTACTCAGCGTCTGATAGTGCCGTTGGCCAGTAGAACCCTTGATGGAACACTTTCCCTGCCAAGGTCCGGGAGGCGAGGTGACTCAAGCACTCTCCCTCATAGATCTCATCAAGGAATTTGCATCATTCTTTTTGGGAGATGCAGCAAAGTAGAACAAAAAATTTGTGCTTCCGATATAGGTGTCTGTCCATCAGGGTATACATATTGGCTTGTCGGATATCTTTTAGGCATCAATGCGGTGGGCAGGGAGCTCCCGGGTCCAGAGGTACCTTAGTATGTCTGAGGCCCAGGATATCCCAGGAATATCCTCCGCATGTATGACACTTTTGCCAGAAAGGATTCCCGAGTCCTCGTCCATGAGGGCACACAACTCCACACCCAGCGATTCGCATACGAGGGGTTTGGCCGAGGGCTCTCCCGAGGCTTCTTATAGGTTTGCTTGCTTTCCGCGTCTTTATTTCTGGGGTCACATAGGTCCGCACCCATTGCTTCACATATGATAGGTGTGGCAGAGGGTCTCTACGGAAAATTCTGCAGCATTGGTGAATTCTAGTGTTTTGTTTCCTGGGGGCACACAACTCCGCAACCATCGGTTTGCATCGATGGGTGTAGCCGAGGTCTCACCCTAGGATCTTGTTTTGCATGTAGTATCTTTGCTGCCGGGGCACACAGCTCTACATCCATCATTTCACATACGATGGATGTGGCCGACGGCTCACCCCGGTGTATGGTTCTTGCTATGGTATCTTTCCTCCCGAGCGCACATAGCTCTAAACCCATCGCTTTGAATATGATGGGTGTGGCCGAGGGCTCGCCCCGGGGGGTTTTGTCGACTTGATCTCGACGGATTTTGACGAAGGGTTTGAGCAGCCGCTCCACCATGACTTTTGAGGGTATGCATCCCCTAGAAGACACGAGCATTGAGAGATCATCGACGGCGGTGTTAGACCCGCGCAGGATGTGCTCCGTCTGAAGTCCATCAAAGTGATACTCCAGCTTTCTTCCTTCCTCCACATAGGGTGCCATTTACGGGGAGTCGTAATGTTTGTTGATTTCATTAACGACTAGCTAAGAGTCTTCGCGTACGATCAGACGCTTGATCCCTAGAACTTTCGATATCCGGAGGCCTGTGAGTAGGCCTTCGTACTCGGCGGTATTGTTGGTAGAATGTGCTCCATGGTAGAGCATTTGTACCACGTACTTTATCTGGTATCTCGCTAGCGAAACAAGGAGCATGCCAGCCTCCGTGCCACCGAGGGAGTACAAGTTGTCAAAATACATGATCCAGTCATGCTCGTCGTGTTCCCCGGCGGGAAGGATAAGGGTTCCTCCTCGTCCTCCAAAGTCGGGGTCCACTCGGCGAAGAACTTGTCCAGACCCAAACTTTTGATAGTCTGGGTGTGGTAAAAGTGGAGGTCAAAGCCGGATAGCTCTATATCCCACTCCGCCACCCGCCCAGTGGCCTCTCTATTGCGCAGCATGCGCTCCAGCGAGTGCTTGGTAACTATTGCGATCTGGTGGGCCTCAAAGTAGTGATGAAGCTTCCTCGATGCGATGAGGATACCGAGCATGAGCTTCTGTAAGGTAGGGTAGTGCACCAGGGCATCGTGCAACATGTTGCTGATGAAATACACGGGGCACTGTACCGTACGCTTTTTCAAGGGATCCCATCGGTCTTCATAATATGAGTTGCTGGGCCCGAGACGAGGCTCTTTTGGGCATCCATGGACGCTTCCCAACTCCGAGAGTTCAGGAGGTGTGCTTGGCTCGGTCCTAAAACTGGGGCCCTTAGCGATGACTTTCGAGTCATCTCCCTCCATGGGATCCGCCTCACCGGGATTAGGAACATGAGCTTCTGGGCATCCAGGGGTTGCTTCCTGGCTCAGAGAGTCTGGGAAGTGTGCCTGTCTTGGTCCGTTGACCGGGGCCCTTGGCGATGACATGCGCGTCATCTTATTCCCTTTCCACGACGAGCATTGCACTAACCACCTAGGTAGTGGCAGTGACGTATACCAGTAATGGCTCCCTAGGTTTAGGAGCCATGAGGACTTGAGGGGAGGAGAGGTAGCATTTCAAATCCTAGAACGCAGTCTCCGCATATAGTGTCCATTCTATTGGCCCAACCTTCTTCAATAGTTTGAAGAAGGGGAGGGCTCTCTCTCGTAGCCAGGATATGAAGCATCCGAGGGAAATGTTGCTCCCGTTTAGACACTGGACATCCTTGATCTAGTTAGGAGCTTCCATCTGGTTGATGGCCTTGATCTTACTGGGGGTAGCCTCAATTCCCCGATGTGAAACTAGGAATCCGAGTAACTTCCCTGAGGAGACTTCAAAAACGCACTTCTCAGGGTTGATATTGAGGTTGATCTTGCGCAAGTTATTGAACGTTTCGTACAAATCCCCAAGCAAGGTTCGATCATGCTTGGTTTTCACTATGACATCATCGATGTAGGCTTCTGTGTTGCGGCCGATCTGATCCCCGAGACATGCCTACATGGCACGCTGGAACATGGCCCCGACGTTCTTTAGCCCGAAGGACATACAACTTCTTTCACATGACCAAAGCACCCAACGTGTTGAGGTCCCATGATCCCTAGGAAATTGGTCTCCTGGTATGACTGCTCCATGCAAAAGACCACGTCCCGGGGGTCGGCCTTGACAGTAATGACCCCCTTCTTAGCCAGGATCTTCATGGTGCTTTAGGCATAGTGGGTGACCGCCAGCTAGCCGTCCCAATATACCATTGTATTGTAGAAGGATATCCGCGACATCGAACGTGATGTTCTCCGTGTGAAAGTTCTCGGGCGTCCTGAACGTAACGGGCAGGCTATCCTGCCCCAATGGTATGGTCGCCCCTGGGTTAATTCCTTGGAAATCCCCTGTCGGGGAGAGGCGTTCCACGAGGATCTGGAGCTGCTTCATGAGATAGGCGGACAGGAGGTTTAAGACTGCGCCCCCATCCACCAGCATCTTGGTGACCCCGACGTTGCTGATGGTCGGGGAGACCACCAATGGTAAGATCCCAACGCCTGCACACCGGTCTTGTTGATCATTAGCGTCGAAGGTAACCGATATGGCTGACCACTTTAGGGGGCGCTGAGCATCCACACTCGGGTGCATAGCGCACACCTCCCGAGAAATCTATTTGATGTCACTATGCGAGGGGAACTCCGAGGCACCCCTATGTAGGCAAAGGACATCCCGTGGTCGAAGATTTGTCTGAGCATTCCCACGCGACACCTCGCGATGGGTATTTTTTCGGGATTTGTCCAGGAAATGAGCAAGGTGCAAGTTTCCTTGCATGAAAGTCCTAGATCGCTTCCTCTCTTTTTCCACAATTGCTAGGGGAATGATCCCGGCGGGGCGAGTTCCTATTGAATGGTGAAGCCACAGGACGTACCCCACGAGGTCTACGATTCGAAAAAGCTAGGATCCCACCTAGGGCTATATCCGATTTCCTCGGGCGGGAAACGAAGAAGAGTGTCGGCCGCTACTTGTGCGGCCCACGGCACGAGAAAATCCATCGGAGGTGGTGGAAGCTCTCTACTACCGCTGTTTGCTTCGCCACCCGGGGCTCCTCCTAGGTCAGCCGGTTCCACCCCATCGTAGGGGCGGCGAGGAACATAGGGCGAATCCCACTGCACCTGGTCCGATGGAGGATGTGTGTGATCCTTATTTCCCATTCGGCCTCACTGACCTACCCATCCGGTGCCTCCTCTTACATCGTGTCGTCATGTGCAAAGGAAGGGCTAAGCTGCCAGCGAAGGTTTCTCGCAGAAGTGTGCCCCTGCCTGCGTGCCAGATGTCGTGTCGCGGTTTTTGACATCGGGGTATGTCCCCTTTGATTTTTTGCCATGAGCACAATGTCTTGCGAGCGGGGTCAATGAACTAGGTGAATGCAATCACACTAAGAGAGGCGCGATGTTTTTAACCCAAGTTCAGGTCCGATGTGATCGAATCCCTATGTCCTACAACTATCTAGTATCTGATTGTCACAAAACTTTACACTTGTTTCCTCCCTCTTTCACATTCGACCTGGGCCTCCTTTTATATGGGTTGTAGGGTTAATTGCATGGAAAACAAGAAAATCTATCGCAAGAACACATAAAACCAAGATCCAATCTATGTCAAAGCCATGATCTGATCCACGAGATTGAAGAGAACTAATCATCATACATCCAAAGCGTTTAACGAGATCATATTCTCCTGGTTGATGTAGTTGATCACTTGCCGATCTTAGGATCGTGTAGACTATCCTTCTGGCACTGCGTTCCGGCAGCGCTTTCGCACTCGGTCACACGTACGAAGTCGATGAAGACCTTCCTCTCCCTGTTCCAGCGGGTAGCAGAGGTAGTAGATCCCCTCGGAATCCTAGCAGCACGACAGCGTGTTGGTGGTGGTAGAGGAGAATCCCAGCAGGACTTCGCCTAAGCCAGAGCAGGGAAATGGATGAGGGAAGCGCCTAGGGTTAGGTGGCTCCAGGGTTTAGAGGTGAAGGGGCAACGGACTAGAGGGGGGTGCGTCCCCACCCCTCCTTATATGGAGGGGGTGGTGCAGCCAAGAGGTTCCCAGACTTTGGCTAAAACCTTCCCCAACTTGGCCAAGAGGGAGAGTTGGAAACTTCCCCCAAAGCTTTCCCTTCCTTTCCAAACTACGGTTTGGCTTTTAAAACTAGGGTTTGACCCCAATTCTTTGGTAGCTGGATTTCCCCCTTTTTTGGCTTTGGTGCGGCTAGACCTAGTGTTCCCCCGCATCATGCCTCATCCCATGTGTCCCCTCCCGGGGTGGTGGACCCACTGGTGGTTCCTCTAGAACATTCTAGAAGTTTCCAGTTAAAATACCGAAAACATTTCTGAACCCCGGAAATTGACTGGCAGCAGAAGAGTTAAAATACCGAAAACATTCTAGAAGTTTCCAGTTAGAAGAACTGGCAGCAGACGTATTTCTACGACCCAGATATCCCTCTGGTTGGCCAAGAATAGTCATACCCGGACTTTGTTGATGGGGCCGCCACTGAAGCCCCAACATGGAGATCACAAGCCCTCCTTACCTCCAACGATGAAGCCTCTCGCGCAGTAAGGCGGATTGACTGGCTCATAGAGACGGGTCTGACCGGCTTGGACCTAGCCATGTGCTGGTTCGTTAGGCGGATCCAACCTTTGCAACACCGCGAGAAGCTCATGTACCAATACACCAAAGATACAAAAGATAGCCTCCGGATTTTCGAGGAAAATTTCTCCATTGACTCCATCAAGCTTCGCCTCAAGGACATAGTCAAGGTGAAGGATCGAAAGCGTGGATTCACCATCACCTATGACATGTTCGAGGGTGGCAAGTTCCCAAAGGTATTCATTTATTTCATGTACATTGCTTTATGACATACACCCTAGTTCTTCCGTCTTGCACATACCTTTGCATCTAACACTTAGGATTCACTTAACATCTAGGGGACTTGGAGGAGACCTGCATGGCTCCTCAAGTCTACGACCCCAAGATGAAGGAAGTCATTGTCGTGTCCGACGATGAAGTTTTGTTGGCGCGAAAGCGGAAGGGCTCCACCTCTGACGCTGCTGACGGAGGCAAGAAAAAGAATATGGAGGGTGGAGCCTCCAAAAGATCCACCGCCTCCCTAGAGGTGAAGAAAAGAAGATTAACCAGTATCCCTTTGAACAAGGCACCAAATGTTGTGTAAGCCTCTGACATCGTCGCTTTTCTCATCTTATTCCTGTACTTATAATTTTGTACGTTTTAGGAAGAAGGCTAGGTTGAGTTTGAAGAAGACCTCCAAGACATTGGGGGCTTCCAAAAACATTAGATATATGCTTGTACAAGCTTCTCCCCCCATCGTTCCTCCCACTCCTGCCGTTCAACCCTCCGCCACACCCATTGGATCTCCGACAACGGTAACATCTGAACCTTCTGCCATGGAAGTGGACAATACTTCTGCTCAGGAGGTCCCAGATGCTACTGCGGTGATCCACGTTTCGGGCAAACAGGCAACACAGGAGAGAACCTCTTCCAAAGTGGCTGAAGCTTCGGCTAAGGATGCCACTAGAAGCGATAAGGAATTGATGGTGGAACGCAGAACTGCTGTGGAAGGCGGAACAAATGCACCCACGAACCAGACTGAGCTTCCGAATATTATATTCCTAGTGATCACTCTGAGCAGCTCTGCCTTGGCTCATGGTGGTGCACCGACTTCCCCTTCATGCTATCTTGAGGAGCTGCTCAAGCAGGCGGAAATTCTCCGGGTTAACACAGTTGCCTTTGGCAAATTGTTTGCTGAGAGCACCATCAACCTCAAGATAATTGCACTTGTAAGTTTTATATGCCTTTTGTATTTCATACATAATATCCCACTGTAGCCCCCAAGGATTTAGACGGAAAGCCCTTGGTCTTTTTGTCTGAATGCTCTAAGAATGACTAAGTAAGAAACTTTGTACTGTAGCCCCCAAGTATGTAGTTTGAATGAACCATTCCGACTAGATACTTTTAGAGTACCATACGTAGTGTTTGTAAATTTAAATACTATAGCCCCAAGCCTCTAGTTGAAACATATTAAGTTCCGACTAGATGCTTAAAGAAAGACTAAACATAGCTTTTGAGTTTAAAAAACTCATACTGTAGCCCCCGAGCCTCTAGGTGGAACCACATAATTCTGGCTAGATGCTTCAAGTAGACTAAGTAACCTTTTTGTTTTCTGCAGAATGAGAATGCTCGGAGGATGTCCGCCAACGACAAGTTTGATACGTTGGAAACGTTTCTATAATTTTTTATGCTCCATGCTTGTTTAGTACCTACTTTGCTTTACTTGTCTACACTTTGAGGCGCTTTTTACATTTTTTCTGGTACTAACCTATTAACAAGTTGCAATAGTGCCAGATGCCTGTTTTCTGCTGTTTTTGGTTTCAGAAAAGCTAGTAAAGAAATATTCTCGGAATTGGACGGGACAAACGTCAAAGCCAATTACTTTCCGTGGGGAACAAGAAGTCCAGAGGGGAGACGAGGAGGCATGGCAGGGAGGCTAAACCCCCTAGGCGCGGGTGGGCCCTACCCCACGCCTGGGTAGGGTTTGCCCCCTCTGGCCGCCGCCTCGGTCTCCCCTTCGCCTATAAGAAGCCCCCGATGCATAAACCCTAAGTACCCGATCAAATATCCACAAAACCTTCTGTAGCCGCCGCCACCATCGTCCCTAGATCGGGGGGATCTGAAGTTCTTCCCGGCACCCTGCCGGAGGGGAGATCATCCCGGAGGCCTTCTCTCTGGTATGATGCGTGAGTAGTTCCACCTTGGACTATGGGTCCATGTATTAGCTAGATGGTTGTATCTCCTCCTTTGTGCTTTCATGTATAGATCTTGTGAGCTCCGTTCATGATCAAGATCTAATCTATTTGTAATCATGCATGTTGTGTTTGCGGGGATCCGATGGATATTGAGATTATTATGTTGGTTTGATTAATGGTTTTGTCTTTATGATTCTATCATGACTGTGTTGTTTGTGATCTTGCATGATCTCCGTTGTTAGTAGCTATCTTGGCCAAGTAGTTGCTAGTGACTCCAAGAGGGGGTATTTATGCTCGATAGTGGGTTCATGCCTCTAGTTTCCAAGGGAAGTGACAATAATCTCTTCGATTGTAGATGTGTTGTTGCTACTAGGGAGAAAACAACGGTCTCTTGTTCATGAAACATGTGGACTGTTTACCTTACACACTTTTCTTAAAGCAGTTGTCTGTTGCTTGCAACTTAATACTGGAGGGGTTCGGATGATAACCTGAAGGTGGACTTCTAGTCATAGATGCAGTTGGATGGCGGTGTATGTATCTTGTTGTATTGCCCAATCGAATCTCATAGGATCTTTCTGACTAGTAATTGCATTGTTATGCCTTGCTCAGTTCCTGTCAATTGCTCTGCTGTAATTTGTTTACCCTTCATGCCATGTTGTTTATCTAAGGAGAGCACCTCTAGTGAACTATGGACCCCGGTCCAATCTTTACCATCAATACATCTTCCACTGTTACTTGTTTACTAGCTGCAAACCATTACCTTCCACACCATACGTTTAATCCTTTGTTACAGCAAACCGGTGAGCTTGACAAGCTCACTGATTCGTTGGGCAAAGTCTTGAGTTTGTGTTGTGCGGGTCTCCGTGTTGCTTGCAACACCTGTGTGACGTTTCCTTCCTCCTACTGGTTCGATAACCTCGGTTTCTTACTGAGGGAAAACTTGCTGCCGTGCTGCTTCACACCTTGCTCTTGGGGTTCCCAATGAAGCACTCCTACATCAACTCAGCGCGGCATCAAGCTTTTCTAGCGTCGTTGCCGGGGAGTCTAAGGACGTCTTCACTAGGGGAGTCCTTCACTTCCTTTCTCTTTACTTTGTTTTTAGTTTGCTTTGTTTCTTTTGCTTGGTTTTGTTTGCCTCTTTTCAAAAAACCCAAAAAAATAGTCTAGCATGGTTTGCTTGCTTTATTCAAAAACACACAAAAATTAGTTCCTGCTCTAGTTGCTGCTGTTGTTTTTGGCTTGCCCACCTTTGCCAAAATGAACTCTGATGAGAACACCAAGTTGTGTGACTTCACTAGCACCAACAACAATGATTTCCTAAGCACTCCTATTGCTCCACCTGCTCCGAATGCTACCTTTTAT
Source organism: Avena sativa (assembly GCA_916181665.1). Taxonomy (NCBI): domain Eukaryota; kingdom Viridiplantae; phylum Streptophyta; class Magnoliopsida; order Poales; family Poaceae; genus Avena; species Avena sativa. Next base: position 356,278,606 of record OV702295.1, read on the forward strand.
GAAATTAAGCCTGCTTTGTTGAATCTTGTGATGAGAGAGCAATTTTCTGGTGTTGGTTCTGATGATCCTGCTGCTCATCTCAATAGCTTTGTTGAACTTTGTGAGATGCAAAAGTATAAGTATGTAGATGGAGATATTATTAAGCTCAAGCTTTTTACTTTCTCCTTGAGGGGAAAAGCTAAAGAATGGTTGCTTTCTTTGCCTAAAAATAGTATTGATTCTTGGACTAAGTGCAAATATGCTTTTATTGTAAAATACTATCCTCCTGCTAAGATTATATCTATGAGAAGTGACATTATGAAATTTAAACAGCTTGATAGTGAACATGTTGCTCCAGCTTGGGAAAGAATGAAATCTTTGGTTAAAAAACTGCCCTACTCATGGACTCACTTCTTGGATGATTATCCAAACTTTTTATGCAGGTTTGAACTTCTCCTTAAGAAACCTGTTGGATTCAGCTGCTGGAGGTACCTTTATGGGCCTCACTTTGGGGGCTGCAACAAGGCTCCTTGACAATATGATGGTTAACTACTCTGAATGGCATGTTGAAAGAGCTCCACATGGTAAGAAGGTAAATTATGTTGAGGAAACTTCCTCTTTGAGTGAAAAGATCGATGTTATTATGGCTATGCTTGCTAATGGGAAAGCTCCTTTAGATCCTAATAGTGTTCCCTTAGCCTCTTTGGTTGCTCAAGAAGAGCAAGTTGATGTGAACTTCATTAGAAACAACAATTTTAACAACAATGCCTATAGGAACAACTTTGGTAGCAACAACAATTATAGGCCTTATCCTCCTAGTGGAAATGCTTATCATGGTAGACCTAGAATGCCTAGTGAAGAAAGGATTCTAGAAGTAGAGAGATCCACTAAGAATTTTATGCAAATGCAATATGAGCAAAATAAGATTGTCACTAAAACTATGGAGGAACAATCTATCATCTTGAAAAACATTAGCCATCAGCTTGAGAATCTGAATAGAGAAATTCCTAGTTTACAGTCAAAAATTTTGAGTGTTGAGAAAAATATATCCTCCTTGTGTGATGCTCAGTCCTCCTTGATTAATAAAATGGCTGCTAAACCTGAAACTATGGAAAACACCTTTGCTACTGCTCATGCCATACAAGTTACTATTGATGAAAATGTTAGGCTGTTAGCTCAACTTCATGCTAGGTTGGAAAGGGAATCTGAAATTGATAGAAACAAAAGTGTGTGCACTATCACCACTAAACCACAAGTAGTCCCTGTTCCTACTCCTACTATTCCTAAGCCTATTGAGCCTACTACTAGTGATGCTAAGTTTGATTTTGATATTGATGGTTGCAATATCTCTGAAGTGATTATGTTCTTGCAAAAGCTTGCTAGAAGTCCTGATGCTAGTGATATGCATGTTGCTTTCACTAAACACATTACAAATGCTCTTGTTAAGATTAAGGAAGAGAAGCTAAAACACAAAGCTTCTATTACTAGGAAAGTAGAAGATAGTTGGGAACCCATTATTAATATGCAATTGAATGACTTTGATCTCAAAGCTTCATGTGATCTTGGTTCTAGTGTCTCTATTATGCCTAGGAAGATTTATGAAATGCTTGATTTGCCACCTTTGGAAGATTTTTATTTGGATGTTCCACTCAATGATAATGCTAAGAAGAAACTCATGGGGAATATTAATGATGTTCTCATCATGGTTAACAATGCTTATGTCCATGTTGATTTCTATGTTTTGGATGTTGAATAGAATGCTTCTTGTCCTATTACTTTGGGAAGACCTTTTCTTAGAACATTTGGTGCCATCATTGATATGAAAGAAGACACCATTAAATATCATTTTCCATTCAAGAAAGGTATTGAACAATTCCCTATGAGAAGAGAGAAGTTGCTTTTTGCTCCTCCTTTGAAAGCAAGATTTGATGTTAATGCTTCTTCATTTGAAAATACTTGATTCTTCTTGCTTCTTGTGTCTAACTTAAAGGCGTTAAAGAAAAGTACTTGTTGGGAGATAACCCAAGAGTTTCCTTGAGTCTTGGAAGTTATTACTTCGGTAATAACCTCTCCTTATCATTTTTGTTTGCTTTTTGTGCCAAGAATGACCTCTAATGAGAGGGAAGTAAGATTTGGGGAGTTGCTGTCCCGAAACAGATTTCTGTCCTCCACCAAAAAAATTCATGAGGAGGCTCTGTAACTCGGATTGAGCTGAAAATTAACTAATAAATCCCCCAATATGTCATATAACTTTATTTAGTTCAACACTTTTTTATTTGAGAAACATAAGATGTTCGAAAAAATCATTTTCTGCCTGCTGGTCTGTTTTAACAGATTTCTGCCATTATTTGCATTTGCTTCTTATTGATTCCTTTTTGAGTTTTCTTTAGGTGAATTGACCTTTTTTAAGGAGTTACTATAGTAGCTTGTGTTTTTAGTGAAAAACCTTGCTGTTCCAAAGCTTTTTCAGTGGTCTAATATCTTTTGAACACACTAATGTTGCTAATGAAGATTGTGTGAAGTTTTGTATGAAGGAAAAATTTCAGGTGTAGAGAGAGAATGATGCAATGCGATGAAGAATGGACAAAAACTCAAGCTTGGGTATGCCACCATGGTGTCACTCCAAGAAATATCCGAGAGGTACAAGCGTCAAAGCTTGGGGATGCCCAAGGCATCCCCTTCTTCATCAATAAAAAGCTCAGGTCTGTCTAGACACTTTGTTTTTATTGTTTCATTCATAGTTGTGTTGTTCTTGGAGCGTCTTAGTTTCGTTTGCTTTGCTTGGGTTGTTTAGTTTGCTTAAATTAAGTAGTTTGGACCCCCGTTCTCACTGTGTTGTTTTTCAAATAAGTTTGCTTGGTGTTTGGAAAGGAGTAGTAAGTTCTTGCTTGAAGTGCAAGGGGAGCTTGCATTGACTGAGACTTAGACCTTAGAATGACATGCTAGGTGTTGTTTTAGCATTATGCTTAGTGATTATTGTTGTAGCATGTCTTGTTCCAAACAATTGGAATTGCTTAGTGTGCCTTGAAGAAATTATGCGTTGTTTTAGCATGAAAAAGCATAGTATGTGGTATTCTCCTTTGATGCTTTGCTCGGGTTGACTTGGCACATGCTCACACCATGTTATGACTATGACAAGTCACCATAGCCTCTATGATCATTTAGTCCTTGACTTGTAGTACCACTCTTTGCTTTGATTAGTATGCTTTGTTGCATTGCATGATTATGGCCATTATGCTCTCTTAGTTGGTTGCTCCCAGTCTTTTGCTAGCCTCCACTTGTATGAGTAAGTTCTACTCATGCTTCCAACTCCTAAGAAACCAAGTTATTCCAAAGTGTCCACTATGAACTCCTATGCATGGTGTGTTACACTATTCCAAGTATATTCTTGTTTTCATTTATCTTCCAATTTAAAACTATTTTGTTATGTGAAAACTTAGTGATTAAAGCCCTCATGAACTTGATGGCACACTTGATTCTTTGCCCCTAATAAACTTGAACCATTGTGACAACTTTGTTGTATATGCTTGCACTTATAAGTTGGAATTAGCAGAACCGTGATGTCACGGGGAATGTTTTCAACATTGCACTTGTACTCTGTACTCAGTTGATATCATGCTCTTTTGTCTATGGATATCACCAGTGTGAAATAAAGAGGGAACTTGTAAGTCCATGGAGTTTGTATCCAGTGTTAGAGAAACGCTTGGGCCGCTAGCCTAAGCCATGACTAATCATGGTGGAAACTTGCAGCATCACCATAATGAGCTGTCTATGAAGCATCCTCAATAAAAAGCTATGCATATGGTAAATAAAAAGATTGTTGAGATGCTCATTGTCTGCTTGCCTTGTCATTTTGGTTATGGGAACGCTCCTGTACCATGTGCAAGGGGCACCCCATTGGCGGTTCTCAATGATATGCAAATACTTACAATGACAAGAACTTACCTGTACCCAAAATTGAGTATGCATGAGGTGTGGCCGTCGTATTCAAGGGACTTGAGATTGCCAACTTATACTTCGTCAAGCATATACTCTAGCTTTGCCACTTTAAACTTAACCACTTCAAGATGCTTATGATAGGGGCATTGAGGGCTGAAAGCTAACAAGTACCATAAATTTTGGAAGCTCTTTTTGAAACATGTAATCCCTACTTCCTTTACAAAAAAGCCTTTCTTCCACCATTATTGAGTCTCCACCTTCTACCTTTAGGCACCATTAAGAGAGCATAATTGTCATTATGTGTGAAGTGTTCCAAAGCTTATTAATTGATGCATATTGTGATATTACTTGTTCTTGTGCTACTTGTTTCTAGTCACCCTTGTGAACTTTGTAGCTGTCCTATGCATCTATATTGCTACTCTATGAGGGGCAAGCTGATTGCCACTATGCTATGTTTTCTGCATGTGAAACAAACAAACATTTTTCAATGCATGTTATTCATGATCTTTGTTTGTAGCCTTTCATGTTGCATGCATAGTTACTATGTCCTATTGTTAGAACTCCATTTTTCATGCACATATAAACCTTTCTGACTAGTAATTGCATTGTTATGCCTTGCTCAGTTCCTGTCAATTGCCATGCTGTAATTTGTTTACCCTTCATGCCATGTTGTTTATCTAAGGAGAGCATCTCTAGTGAACTATTGACCCCGGTCCAATCTTTACCATCAACACATCTTCCACTGTTACTTGTTTACTTGCTGTAAACCAGTACCTTCCACACCATACGTTTAATCCTTTGTTACAGCAAACCGGTGAGCTTGACAACCTCAATGATTCGTTGGGGCAAAGTCTTGAATTTGTGGTGTGCAGGTCTTCGCGTTTCTTGCAACAGTTGTGTGACGTTTCCTTCCTCCTACTGGTTCGATAACCTCGGTTTCTTACTGAGGGAAAACTTGCTGATGTGCTACTTCACTCCTTGTTGATATGCCGACCGGGGTATACCCAGCAGGACGTTTCCTATTGGCCCAAGATGCCAGCGAGTGGGCCTGTAGGACGACGACTGGATCGAGACTTGGCAAGGACCCAGGCGACTGGAAGCTGGAGGCCCAGAAGCGTAGCTAAGCCTAGTCGGATTAGGTCAATAACCTTCCGAATCCTTAACTAATTCGGTTGTAGATCTGTAAACCCTAACGAGGTGAGCCTATATAAACCTCCCTAGGGTACGCATAGAGGACACATTCCATCATACACCCTAGCGACTCGCCGCCTAGTCGTCGAGCTTGCCCTTGTACTCTCTCCATAATACAATCTAGCAAGAGTAGGTCTTTACCCTCCGGGGGGACGAACCTGGGTAAATCCTTGTGTCTCCGCCCTCATCTCGCACCGCAGATGGCTGGCCACCCTCGCCCCTTGTTCTACTACTCGCTGCCGATTGCAGCATCTGCCGTGGCCATTCCCACGACAGTGGCGCCCACCATGGGGCCTGGCCGGTCAGGCCGGTGTTCTACGGCGAGATCCAATCTGCCCATCAACGAGACGATCGCCACCGGCCTCATGATTGCGATCGGCGAGATCCTCCAGATCTTGCCGAGCAACTATGTCCCGGCGGCGCGCCCCATCACGCACAGCGTGATCATGCCGGTCGGAACGATCAGCCCCTTCGTCGGCTTCACCGACGCCATCATCTCAGAGGAATCGACGCGCGTCCGCGAGTTGCCACTAGGCGACCGACTCTGTCAGAGTCAGGTCCGCGCCATCCAGCGCCTCCCCTCCGAGTACGACTCGGCCAACAGCAACACGGCCGAAACCACTGCGGTCGCGAATGACGTGGCCCTCCACGCCGACGACGACTCGGCGACCCCGACATCGGCCACCGGATCCATCATCACTGCGTCATCCGCGGGTTCCATCACCCAGGTCTCCAACGTGGGAGACTTCGAGGATCCCTCCATTCTTGGGATCTTCGACTTCGACTTTGACTCCGGGTCAGAGAACTCTGGCGACCTCCACATCGGATCTGGTCGCAACATCGCAACCTACATGGTGAATGGCGCTGACCCCCGCCAGACCCCTTCTCCACGCCGATCCTTCCCACCACGACGGCGATGGAGGTCGAGGAACTCCGCCTACGGTTGGAGGAGGTGGTCCGCAAGGAATAAGCCGAGCGCGAAAAATTTCGCCTCGAGCAGGTGACGGCGTAGGAGCTCTCGCGCTACCACCAACTCCGCATCAGGTCGCGCCTGAACCCCACCGTTCAGGGCCGCGCCCTGAACATCGACGACGAAAATGGCCGGCCCGTATAGCCGAGCGTGCGATCTGCGATAACGCGCCGCCAGGAGGGAGCTCCCGGCCACCACCAGGAGCAACGGCCAACGGTGCTCCCCCCACCACCCGGCCGCACGCCCTCCCGGAATCAGCCAAGGATCCTGGTCTCCTCGCGGGAGCGGGACGCGAACGGCCTCCGACTATTCTCCACCCCGATGGACAACGTCGTCGTGAGCCGAGCCATGATCGACAACATCACCGTGACCGGGGAAGGAGCCCTACAGATCTAGTAGGCCAAGGCTGTCGAGCAACAAAATGCGGGAGCCGACTCACAGGGTCGCATGTACTCGCGTTCGTTAAGCAGTAGGGCGGCCTCGAGCGGCCGCCCAATGGTGGCAAACACCCTCAACTGCCCACCACCCGAGCCCCTGCAGCTCCAAAACCGACCTGCACACGTGGCACTCTCCATCAATGACCCGCGACCGGCGAACAACTTCGTCGCCGCCAACGGGCAGCCCGTCGACGCGCGCACCCACATCATCAACAATCAGAGCTGGCGCGCACGCCAACCCGATGACTTGAGGCATACCCTCACCAACCGTCGTGACGGCGAACCAAGGGGATCGCTGAGTCGAGTCGGACCCCAGTGCTTCGAACCGATGATCCGAGGCAAAAGATACCCGGTGAACTTTAAGGTGCCGAAGGAGATTGAGAAGTACGACCCCTCGTACGACCCGTCCGTGTGGCTGGACACGTACCTCATGGCGATGGGAATCGCCGGCCACACCGACCTTCTCGCCGCTCGCTACCTCCCCTGATGATGGAGGGAGCGTGCCGGCAATGGATCAACACCCTCCCCGCAGACAACATCGACTCCTGGGAAGAAATGCACGACGCCTTCGTCAGGCACTTCGAGGGCTCCTACACCCGAGCCACCACCATCGAGGACCTGGAGCGATGCATCCAGGGACCCCGCAAGTCGAACCGCAGCTGGGTCCAACGGTGGCAAGACCTGTGGTACAATGCTGGCGGAATCCACCTAGACACCGCGATCCACTGCTTCAAGACCTCGTGCCGCTACGAGCCCCTGGTCGCCAAACTCAAGCGGGTGTAAAAACACTCAACAACATACCGTACCTCCTCGAGATCGCCAAGTGGAACACGGAGGAGGACCCAAACCAAGAAACCGACGATGAGTCGGGAGGGAATCGCCGCACGAGCGTCCACGACAATGGGAGACGTCCCGAGCTACTGTACAGCAACACTCGCCTCACCGACAAGCGCCACGGTTACGGGTGAGTCGACTTCGTCGCCAACGCCGGGTACGCTCCATGCGAGCCCAAGAGCTTTCGCTGCGACGGAGGTCAACGCCGCGACGGCGGCAATTACAAGGCGAAGCCAAGGTTCGATCCCGCGGATCTCCTCAACCAGCCATGTGTGTTCCACAGCAGGGAGGGGAAACCCGCCACGCACACGACCGCCGACTGCCACTCCCTGAGGGAGATCGAGAAAGCACGGCGAGCGAGGGAAGACCTCGACAACCACCCGCCAAATGACGGAAAATTCGGCAATGACGCCGACTCGCTTCACACCTTCATCGGCTTCAACACGAAGCGCGAGAAGAAGGTCATCGCCCGCGTCGTCGCTGTCAACGGAGTGTCCCAGGTCGACATCCCTCAGTTCCTCAACTGGTCCAAGCAACAAATCACCTGGAACCGCGAATACCACTCGCCACAGATCGAATATCTAGGTCGAGTCGCCCTGGTGGTCAAACCTAAGGTGGGAGACTACTGGCTCCCCAAAACGCTGATGGATGGCGGCAGCTCCATCAACAGCATGTACCTGGACATGTTCAGGTGACTACGGCTCCTGTAGTCAATGATCGAGACGACCTACACCACCTTCCACGGCATCGTCCCTGGTCGGAAGGCGTACCCGATCGGCAAGGTGATGCTGCCAGTCACCTTCGCCACTCCGGCAAACTTCCGCACCGAGCGGATCGTCTTTGAGATGGTGTCGTTTAACATCCCCTACCACTGCGTCCTGGGCTTCATGCGTTCGCCAAATTCATGGCAGCGCCCCACTACGCGTACAACGCGATGAAGCTCCCCGGGCTATGCGGCATCATCACTGTCCATAGCGACCCTGACATGGCCACAGAGTGCAAGGCCAAAGGCGTCGAGCTTGCCGACGCTGTCATAGCGGCAGAAGCCAACCACACAGAGGAGCTCGCCAAGTACGCGAGTGGGGTGAACAATGACAACCCCACCATACTCAAGAAACCCAACTCGGAGGGTGGCAACTCCACCGCCTTCGTGGCAACGACGCACACTCGCACCGTCGAGCTGGTCCCAGGCGACCCCAGCCAGACGGTGATGATCGGAACGGGCATGAGCCCAGCATAGGAAGGCGTGCTCATCGAGTTCCTACATTAGAATCGCGACATCTTCGCATGGAAGCCATCCGACATGCCTAGTGTCCTGAGGGAACTCGCTGAGCACAAACTCAACACCGACCCCAAAGCGCGACCCGTCAAGCAGTCGTTGCGGCCCTTCAATGAAGAGCGCCGCCGAGCAATCGCCAAGGAGGTGTAGGGTCTACTCACTACATGCTTCAAACGGCCAATCAAATACTCCAAGTGGCTGGCAAACCTAGTCCTGGTCGAGAATAAAAACGGGACCTGGAGAATGTGTATCGATTACACAAACCTCAACAGCGCCTGCCCAAAGGAGCAGTTCGTCTTCCCGCGGATTGACCAAATCATCGATTCAACCGTGGGTTCGGAGTCGCTATGCTTCCTTGACGCCTACTCTGTGTACAACCAGATCAAAATGGTAGTCGAGGATGAGGAGAAGACGGCGTTCATCACACCATTCGGATCCTTCTGCTACACCGCCATGACCTTCGGCCTCAAGAACGCCGGGGCGACCTACCAGAGGTGCATGTAGGAGTGCCTTGCGAGCCAGATCGGCCGCAACATCCACGTCTACATCGATGACGTGGTGGTAAAATCCACTCGCCAGGGCGATCTACTCGCCGACCTGGCGGAAACCTTCGCTAACCCGCGGAGGTACCAGATAAAGCTAAACCCAGGGAAGTGCACCTTCGGTGTACCTACTGGACAGCTGCTGTGGTACAACGTCTCCAAGCGCGGGATCAAGGCGAACCCTGCCAAGATCAACACGATCGCCCGGCTCGGTAGACCCGAGTGCCTGCGCGATATCCAGAAGTTGGCCGGGCGAGTCGCGGCTCTCAGTCGCTTCATCCCCCGGCTAGGCGAGAAGGTGATGCCCCTCTACCACCTAATGAGCAAGAACCCCACCTTCCACTGGGACAAGGTGGTAGACGATGCGCTCGACGCTCTCGAGGAGGTGCTACTCACGGCACCGCTACTCGCCTCCCCTGTCGACAAGGAGCCCATGCTCATCTACGTCGCGGCCTCCGAGCGAGTCGTCAGCACCGTCATGGTCGTCGAACGACCAGAAGAAGGCAAAGAGCGCCCGGTATAGTGACATGTATACTACATCAGTGAAGTACTCACCGAGTCGCGCCAGCGCTACCCGCAGTACCAAAAATTGGTATATGCGGTCTTCAGAGCCCAGCGGCGACTGACGCACTACTTCCAGGAGCACCCAATAACGGTCATCTCCTCAGCACCGTTGCAGGACATCATAACCATGAGGCGACCGGACGAGTCGCCAAATGGGCCATCGAGATCAGAGTCCACAACATTAGGTACGAGCCACGTAAGGCGATCAAGTCGCAGGCTCTCACAGATTTTCTCGCTGACTGGGAGGAGGCCCAGCAGCCAGAGAAATTACCATACCTCCACTACAGGAGCCTACACTTCGACGGCTCCAAGAATGCAGATGGTGCAGGAGCAGGGATCGTGCTCACGTCTCCAAAGGGCGACAAGTTACGCTACGTCCTGTACCTCGACTTCACCCCCTGCACCAACAACATGGCCGAGTACGAGGTGCTACTCCACGGCATGCGAGCAGCCAAGGAGATGAACATCAATCGCCTGCGCTGCTACGGCGACTCCGAACTCGTCACCGGGAAAGTCACCGGCACCTGTGATGCAATATCCCCCACCATGGCGGCATACCGCCAAGAAGTGGACCAGCTGGGAGGCCACTTCGCGGGTTACTCCGTCGAGTGGATTGACATGCGGAAGAACGAGGAGGCCGATGCACTCTCTCGCATTGGATCGGCTCGACTCGCACCCCCCGCCGGCGTCTTCCTCGACACCATCACCAAACCTTCCGTATCTCCCCCGAGGGAGATCGACATCGGAATTCTGCTGCAGCCAGACATCGCCCTGGTCACAATGATTGTCGAACCAAGCGACTGGATGGCACCATACGTCGCCTACATGGAGGGAGGCACCCTACCGGCTGACAAGACGGAGGCCCGGATGATAGCACGTCGTTGCAAATCCTTCGTCATCATTAACGGCGAGCTCCACAAGCGCAGCGTGACCGGCGTGTTCCAACGCTGCGTCCAACCCGCAGAAGGACGCAAGATCCTCCATGACATACACGCTGGCGACTGTGGCCACCACGCCGGCGCCCGATATCTAGTCGCTAAGGCCGTGCGACATGGCTTCTATTGGCTCACCGCGCACGCCGACGCGGTCGACATCGTCCAACGCTGCGTCGGGATCCATAAGTATGCCAACCAGACCCACGTACCAAGTTCGGCGCTCAAGACGACCCCCATCACCTGGCCATTTGCCGTGTGGGGCATGGACATGGTAGGCCCCTTCAAGAAGGCCCCCTCTGGCTTCACCCACCTCCTAGTTGCGATCGACAAATTCACAAAATAGGTGGAGGCCAAGCCAGTCCGCAAGTGCGACGGGAAAACCGCCACCAAGTTCCTCCGTGAGCCCATATATCGCTACGGGTTCCCGCACAGCATCATCACGGACAACCGCACCAATTTTTCCAAAGGAGCCATGGTGGAGTTCTGCGAGGAGCACAACATACGACTCGACCTCGCCTCAGTCGCCCACCCGGAGTCCAACGGCCAGGCGGAACGCGCCAACCAAAGCATCCTCCATGGCCTGAAGCCATGACTACAAGTTCCACTCGAGCGAACTCCTGGGTGCTGGGTCGAAGAGCTCCCCTCCGTCATCTGGGGCATCCGCACCTCCGTCAACAGGTTGACGGGGGCGCCGAGGCCGTCATGCCAACCGACCTCGAGCACGACTCGCCTCGAGTGGTCAACTACGCGGAGGCCGACAACGAGCTCGCACGTCAAGACAGAGTCGACCAGCTCGACGAAGCACGCGACCTAGCTCGCTCCTGCACCGCTATCTACTAGCAAGGGCTCCGCCGCTACCACAGTCGGCGAGTACGGACCCGCACCTTCCAGGAAGGCAACCTGGTACTGCGCCTGATCCAGGACAAGAAGGGCATGCACAAACTCTCCCCCCTTGGGAGGGACCATTCGCCATTGGGTGAGTCCTGGGCAACGATGCCTATTACCTCATCGACGTCCGAGGCGACGGAAAACTCGACGTCAAGCGGCCATGGAATGTAAACCTCCTACGGAAGTTCTACACCTAGAACTCCGGACATGTACCTCCTACCCGCTATGAAATAAAGGTGATCGATCCGCACAAATTGTGTCCACTCTCCGTAGCTTGTGCCACTCACACTTGTAATAACAGTGCTATGCTACTCGCGGAGGTCAACCCTTGGTAACGCGACCGGCACGGCCAAGTAGTGCGACCCGATGGCATAGAAAAATTTTGGGCCTCGGTCATCCACGAACAAAGCCAACCCGAAGCCCCATTGGAGTCGCCTCGCTCGACTTGCTTTCCGAGCCAAGACAACCGCATTCGCTTCCCACATCGACCCAGTCCTCCACATCCTTGGCGCAGCGACTCGAACGACAAAGTACCACGCTCGGGGACTGCCGCCAGTCCAAACCGGAGCGACCAGGGAAAAACGCCAAGTATGAGAGCACGTCCTGGACTTGCCACGCAACTGGTCCTACGGATCAGGTGGAGCGACGCGCCTAATACAACGTGCCCCGTCCTCACCTACCTCGGGCATGCGACTAGAACAACCAAGTACCACGCTCGGGGACTCGGCCACCCAATCCCGTTCACGCCCGGGAAAACGGCTAAGTACGGAGCACCCCCTGGAGTCGCCATGCGACTGGCTTTCCAAGCCATGGCGAGTCGACCGCAACTTACTAACAGTTTAAACAACACGCATATACATAAAAATGAGGTAAACCCTATAGACGGGCGGACGCCCTCGGGGACTCGCACAACCAACAATAAAAACACAAAACATCATCAAAAGCACGCTTACATTCCTTCAAGCAGCAAAATTTGTTCGCTTACAAGGACAGTTACATTCTTACTCTAATCAACGCCGATCGGCAAATTATTCTATTCCACAGGCTTCGACGACGAGGTGCCACCACTCTTGCGACCGAGGATAAAAGGGACCCAAGGGTGCGATGGGTACGTCGTGAGCTCACCCGCCATGGCCGCATGGAACGGCTGCTCCACCTTGAAGTCATGGTGCGCCGGCTTGGGGTCGTTTGGGGCGACGACTGTTTCCTGGTAACAAATGAGGTCGCCCATCGCCCACACCCGGTCGGTGTACACCGCAGATCGATCGGTCAACTTCAGCACTTCGGCGATTTTGACCGCGCCCGTCGATAAAGGATACCCGCTCGTGACGTCGTCAAGGTCAAAGTCGTCCAGAAAGTGCGCAAGACCAAGACTCAGCGCCGTCGCGGCACCTCGACGGAAGGCCGACCGCGTCATGAACTCCACAACCGCAGGGGCCTTTTCTAGATAGCGCCAAACCTCGACGAGGTCGCTGGGAATCACCTCCGTGGGCGAGATCACCTGCAAATACGCCCGGATGCAGGTCGCTAATAGTGCGGCAGAATCAACCAGAGTGGTGACACATTGCCGCGCGTCGTACGACTGCGCTTCCTCGGCATTATTAGTAATCAGGCCTACACCACACAAGCAAATAATAAGGTAGGCTACAGCAAAATAATGCGAACAACACGCTCGGGGACTCGCCAAAGAAAAATTTACCAATCAACGAGCGACAGCGCTCCGTGATGAAATCCTAAAGACCAGAAATGTCATCCTATAGCCCGGCAACGAGCGCGCCTGACATCTTCCGCTCCTCGGCAGCAGAAGCAATGGCTGCCTTGGCCCGCCCATCCGCCGAGGTCGCCTCCGCCTTCACCTCCTTGAGCTCACGCTCCAGGTCGGCGATTCGCTTCTCTGCGGCGCTCAAGGACGACTATGCAGCCGTCAATTCACTCGCTGGAACAAGGACTTGACGAGCCTTCTCCACCGCGACTGCGCTATCCTCTGCATCAACAACACCATGATTACGAGAAGCACAAGTTTATGACCAGCATCAAGCACGTCAAACACTCACCCGCAGTCGCTCGAAGCTGATCGTTCGCGTCCCGAACAACAAGGAGTTCCCCCTCCACACGCTCCTTGGCAGCAAGCCGCTCCGCTGACTCGCGCTGCAGGCCCTACGCAACCATGGAAGCATCAGCAACGAAAAAAATCCTAAGTGCCTAGCCACTGAAATTCAGCGACTAGCCACTCGGGGACTGGATAGCGAAAAAATTCGTAAGTGCCTAGCCGCTGAAATTCAGCGACTAGCCACTCGGGGACTAGATAGCGAAGAAATTTCTAAAGTGCATAGCCGCTGAAATTCAGCAACTAGCCACTCAGGGACTGGACTCGAAAAGCAATAAGAATCTGACCACTGAAATTCAGTGGCCCGATCCTCGGGGACTGGACATACCTGGATGGCGGCGTCGAGCATGCCGTGAAGCTCCATTGCATCCACAGATGGGAGCACGAATGGAGTGCGCTCGCGATGCTGCTCGACCTCCGTTCCGACGGCCTCGGGCAAGTGGCTCGACGGCACCGATGCACTCGCCGCGGAGGCCCTCGCTACAAAGCGAGGGAACGTCACCACTGCGGCTCCTACACCGCTCGAAGGTGGGCCTATCGCCCCAACCGAGGCCACGGGCTCCTCCTGCTGCGACTCTGTGTCCACTATGGCCCTCGGGGATGCATCCACCGCAATTGGAGCCTCGCTCGGGGCGACCGCCGGCTCGTCCGAAATCGTGACGACCTCGTCGCCCTTTGCTCTCTTCGCGCCCTTAGCAAGCGCCTCGACCTCGTCGCCCTTCCTCTTCCTCGAAGGGTCGACTGGTGCCTCTGTGGCACCCGATGGAACCTTGGCCACTAAAGGGTGACCTATCTTCTTCACTCCAGTCCTACGGAACAACTCCGTTAGTGAACTCGCCAGTCGGACATAAATAAAGCAGATAAACAAAAAGAGTGAGAAACACTCACTTGGCGACTGGGAGGAAACGCAGGCCAGTGCGAATGCTGGCCGGCTGCTTCAAATTCTGGCCCCAGTTTCCGACTGAGGCCTGTCTTGAACACACTCTGCACCCAAGACACCAACGGTTTCTTCAAGGACGAGGCTACTGCGGGAGCTTCAGTGGCGATTGCCTGGGAACTCCCCTCGGTGGCGAGGTCCCCACGGCTGGAGCGGCCACGAGCCCAAGGACTGGGACGAAGGGCGGTGGCAGCAATGCCAGCGGCATCTCGTCTTCCACCACGGCCACACCGGTCGCTGCGGCTGCATGCGTCGGTGCGTCGGCTGTAGCTTCATCAGCTGTGCTGGTAGCATCGGAGCTACTCGCAGTCCGAGGTGGTGATACTGGCTTAGCCGGTTTCTTCTTCTTCTTTGGTGGCGGTGGCTTATTCTTTGATTGTGTAGCTTCGCGATGCGAGGTGTGCTCGGGGAGCTCATCATCGTCGGCATCGTGGGCCTCGAGGCTTTTGCTGGCCTCGAGCTCGCGTTGGTGTTGCCCACGGGTCTTGCGGACCGAGGGTGCAGCGACTTCTACGGCCTCGTCGCCATCGTCATCGTCATCGTCGTCGTTGCCCCCATCACTTCTGACACCGTCCTGGTCGGGTAAAGATTCGCTATCATCGTCAGTGGACGAGGTCAAGTTTTCGTCGTCCGCGGGCAGGAGCCAACCTTCCACCACCTGGAACAACTGCAATGACAAAACAAGTTAGCACGACCGCGAATGCAAAACTGTGACTATGAGTGCAGAGGAAATAAAATAACTCACCGTTGGGGCTTGACGCTTTGTTGTGTAAGGAGCGACCCCGGCCTTTGCGTCAAGGTACACCACCAAGGTGATCTTCTTTAGGGCCAGGGTGTAATCTTTGAGTCTCCACTCATCGTGGCAGGACTTCGTCGGGTCGTCCTTGCCCATGTACTCGTACATATAGTGGGCGCGGCTAGCCAAGGGCACGAGCCGTCGTCCGAGCCAGCAATTGTAAAGGTTGATGGTTTGGAGGCCCTTTTTCTTCAGATTGCAGATGGTTTGCAGCATCTCATCGACGACCATCCGCTGGTCCATCGGATGTTTGGTGACTTGGAGCCGACGCGGCTCGTGCCGGTTGGCGGAGTACGTCGGAAGCGCCACCTCATCGCCCGGCGGTGACTCGGTCACGTAAAACCAGTTCTTCTTCCACTCATTCGCTGCTTTAGCGGGCAGCATCAGATCAAAAAAGGACGCCTTCGACTTCAGCTGAAAGGTCAGGCTGCCCGCGGCCAGCATCGGGCCGCCTTCTTCTTCGCAACTGACTCTCCCGTGGAACAGATCTTGCCATAGGGGGAAATATGGTCGGCAGCCCAGATAGCATTCGCAGAACGCCACAAAAATGGTGAGCTGCTCGATGCTATGTGGCCCTAGATCTGACGGTTGGATGTCGTAATAGGCACAGAAGTGACCGAAGAAGAGGGAAGTGGGAAATCCGAGTCCCCACTCCAGATGACTGGTGAAGCAGATAAATTCTCCCTCACGCGGATTTAGGGTCACCTTCCCGGCCGCGGGGATGCGCCATCTCCCGACATGGAGGAACCCTGCCTCCTCGAATGACTTCAACAGTGCTTTCGTGCACTTGGATCTGCCCCATGGTTCCGCTGGAGGGGCCATCGATTGAGGGATCTAGGGCTACGAGTCGCTCTGGGTCGCTCTAGTCGCTGCGCAGAATGGAGGATTAGGAAGGCGCAAGATCGGAGGAAGTGTGGGAAGTGTTTCCCCCTCGCCCGTCACTCTCCTTAAATAGCGGTTGCTACCCGCCATCTTTGGGGAGCCATTATCGCGCGGTAATTACGCCGATATTACCATTGGATTACCCAATGGCTACTTTGACCAGCGTTGACGGTCCAACTTCATTCACTCGACTCGCTGTCTTCGATGACTTGACGATTCGCTGACTTAATCACTATAACAGTGACTTGATTATTCGCCGACCTATTCGCCAAGCTGCGATTTGACTAAGTCGCCGTTATTGCGACTAGAATAACCAGTTCTTTCCTTTGTTCAAGGAGTCCACCGCCGATTCGACTGGGCGTCCAAATTGTACCCGCATGCTCCGACTGCCAACGAACACCTCTGACGAATCAACAACGGCCTCGGGGACTACTGATGGGGATATGCCGACCGGGGTATACCCAGCAGGACGTTTCCTATTGTCCCAAGCTGCCAGCGAGTGGGCCTGGAGGACGGCGACTGGATCGATACTTGGCAAGGACCCAGGCGACTGGAAGCTAGAGTCCAGAAGCGTAGCTAAGCCCAGTCGGATTAGGTCAATAACCTTCCGAATCCTTAACTAATTTGGTTGTAGATCTGTAAACCCTAATAAGGTGAGCCTATATAAACCTCCCTAGGGTACGCATAAAGGACACGTTCCATCATACACCCTAGCGACTCGCCGCCTAGTCGTCGAGCTCGCCCTTGTACACTCTCCATAATACAATCTAGCAGGAGTAGGTCTTTACCCTCCGGGGGGCCGAACCTGGGTAAATCCTTGTGTCTCCGCCCTCATCTCGCACCGTAGATGGCTGGGCGCCCTTGCCCCTCGTTCTACTACTCACTTCCGATCGCAGCATCTGTCGTGGCCATTTCCACGACATGTTTCCCAACAAAGCGCTCCTACATCAACTCAGCGCTGCATCAAAGTTCCACAAGATGCGCAAGGATCTTGAAGCTAAAAAGGATAAAACCGCCTTGTTGAAGGAACAGATCGCCAAGGGCAAGAGTCTGTTATCTTTTAAGTTTCATTCTCAACTTCGTCTTATGTTGTTATCTTTCGACTACTCATTGTGCTCTGTCATTTCTCTGACTTGCAGAATCTATTGCCAAGGCCAAAGATATTGTTGAGCAATCCAAGCACATCCAAGAGCTGGATAGCAAGAACAAAATCTTGAATTAGGAGAGGGCTGATTCACTAAAGATGCACTAGCTACTGTGCAAGAATCTGCAAACAGGGAGATCAACCGCCTTAAGGAAGAGATTATGATCATCAAGGAGCAGAAAAAAGCTGTCGGAGAGCAAAATGCTCGGAACCTTGAGGCGTACAAGAACCTTTGAAAGGAACGGGACTCCATGGCGGAGGTTCTCCAACAAGCTGAGAGAAGTGTCTTTGGTAAGCGTTCTCCGTCTTGTACTTCTGTAAATCAGGTACTTTGATCTTATTGTGTTGAACTCATGTACTCAAACATCTTGGCTGCAAATGCAGCTCCTATTGGCCTGGCCAATAATGCTCCTCCGCCAAAAGAATGCATGGTTCTTGCTGGCAACTTCATCAATACCGCAATCACCGAGGCCAAAGAGATTGCCAAGCCCTTGGACATCAACATCAAGGCAGTAGACTCCATCATGAAGTACTCAGAGATCCTTCGCTGAGCCCCCGAGCGTATCGTAAGCTAGAAAGATTCATGTACCTGAGTTGGCGCTAGGATGGCCCTAGCCATGGTCAAGGCCCATTATGATGAAGCTGACATCAACAAGGTGACCTCTGGTCTTCCCGATATGGAAGAAGACGGATAGCAAATCGACCATGATGCAATCTGGTATTCGCTCACCTGCTATGACACCAGGGTCGCCAAATTGGTCAAGCCGGATGCCTTTTGCCCCTTGAGGTGCTTGATGCTGACCAGGCTAGCTCCGAGGCCCTGAGGACCGCCGACTTCATCAATGAACAAGATGGCTCTCCTACCACTAATGATGGAGCATCGAAGTCACCTCCACCAGAGAAGTGAAAACACTTTGTAATATTTATCACCCCTAGTTGGTTTATGTGTGCATAAAAACAATGTTGTTATCTTAAGGCGGAAAACTCTTGCTATAAGTTTCCAGCTACTTAAGAACAAATTCTAGCATGTATATATTTTTTAAGCAAGTGCTGGCTTATCCATTACTCTAGTTCTTATGCTTGACTTTTCGTGAGTCAGGAGACCCTTAGTCAGAACCATTCGCTCAGGCGATGATACCCAATGGCACCGTCAAAAACACAAGCACAAAATCGCCGACTTCGAGTGCCCAAAGTCACTACTCTAGAATCCACATAAAATCAACAAAGAATGTGTAGACCAGAAAACTTAAGCTAATGCCCATAGGCGGAATTTTCACAAGTGCAAATGCAAAGCTTGCGCATAAAGGTTTTATATGCTCCAAAAATGAACACTAAAGGAGGTAAAAGACTCAAGCATATGAGTGAACCAAAGAGCTTTATCTCATTGATCATATAAGAAATACACAATAGATAATAAAATATGATAAGTGTAGAAAGGACATAGCTGTGCTATGTTCCATGGCCGATCAAGCTCCCACTAGTCATCAACCGGGTCACGTCGCTTACGCTTATGATCCTCGTTTGGCTTATCCTCTAATTCACGATTGTCAATGAGGTAATAGGAACCATTGAGCAGCGCCTTTCTTATGATGAACGGTCCTTCCCATGGCGGGGATAATTTGTGTGACTTCTTTTGCTTAAGTCGGAGCACCAGATCCATCTCTTTAAACGAGTGATGCCAGACACGGAGACTATGGTAGCTGTGTAGCTTCTGCAGGTAGATGGCGGACCTCTGGCATGCCAACACACGTTCCTCCTCAAGAAGGTCTACATCTAGGTGTCTGGATTCTTCAGCGTCATCTTTGTCGTAGGCGGAAATCCTTGGTGAATCGTGGAGGATGTTGGAGGGTAGAACTGCTTCTGCTCCATATACCATGAAGAAAGGGGTGTAGCCAGTCGATCTGTTGGGAGTAGTTTGTAAACTCCATAAAACAGATAGCAACTCCTCCACCCATGCTCCAGCTACTCTATGTACCGGTGCTTCTAGACGTGGTTTATCCCTGCAGAATTAATCCATTAGCTCGCTAAACTTGACATTGGATTCTAGATGTGCCACGGATGCTAGGTCAATTCGGATGCCCTTCTCCCAACAATAAGCATCTACTTCTCTGAGTGATACGTTGTTGCCATTGTCGGTGATGATGCTATGTGGGAGACCAAATCTCACCACTTGATCCTGGACAAACCTAAGGGCAGTTGCCCCATCAATCTTTCTAATGGGTTTAGCTTCTATCCTTTTTGTGAATTTATCAACTGCTACGAGCAGATGTGTAAACCCACAAGGTGTCGTTTGTAAATGTCCAACCATGTCAAGCCCCCAGACTGCAAACGACCAAGTTATTGGTATTGTTCGCAATTCTTGAGCTGGTACATGTGGTTGTCGGGCATAATATTGGCATCCTATGCATGTTTCAACCAGCTTTTCGGCGTCCTCCTTCGCAGCCAGCCAATAGAATCCTTGCCGGAAGGCTTTGGAGACCAAAAATCGAGGAGCAGCGTGATGCCTGCAATCTCCGAGATGGATCTCATGAAGGATATCAATACCTTCTTGTTGGGAAACACACTCTAGGTATACACCAGTGGTGCTTCTTTTGTAGAGCTATCCATTAATTATGATATATCCCTTTGCTAGACGTACTATTTGCCGACTTTCAACCTTGTCGATCGGCAAAGTTACTTGTACGAGATACTTCATGAACGGGTTTTTCAAAGCCGGAGGGACTATTGTTACTATATTAACAAATGAGTCAACTCTATCCTGGTTCTCGGGGTCCGCTACCTTCACGGATGGGGTCCATAGATGCTCTAGAAAAATGCCAGGCGGAATTGGTTTGGGCCCCAATCCAAGCTTTGACAGCAGATCAACCGCCTCATTTTCTTCCCTCTTGACATACTTGACTTTGTAGCCTTCGAAGCACTTGGCTATCTCGTCTACTTCGTCTCGATATGCGGCCATCATAGGGTTCCACGCATTCCAGGTTCTAGCCACCTGTCGGGCAACCAAGTCGGAATCTCCACATCAAACTATGTGCTTGATGCCAACATCCTTGGCTACGCGAAGTCCGTGAATGAGTGCTTCATATTCTGCCATGTTATTTGTAGCCTCAAAGTGGATTTGCAGGACATAGTACAATTTTTCTCATATTGGTGACTGTAGTAGCACAGCATCCCCCGAGCCATTGAGTAGCTTTGATCCATCAAAGTGCATCACCCAATATTCTAGCTCTGGTACAGGAGTAGCATCTGGAATCTCCGTCCAAACTGCAATCAAATCCGCCAATATTTGTGACTTGATAATGTTGCGTCTATTGTAGGTGATCTCGAAGGCAGCAAGCTCGATTCCCCACTTGGCGACCTGTCCTGTAGCGTTGTTGTTGTTGATGATGTCTAACAGTGGAGCCTTGCTCATTACCGTGATAGGGTGCTCCTGGAAGTAGTGCCTTAGCTTCCGAGAAGCAAGGAACACTCCATAAGCTAGCTTTTGGTAGTGCGGGTAACACTGCTTGGACTCCCTCAAGACCTCGATTACATAGTAAACTAGTCGTTGTACTCCGTACTCATGCGTTGGTTCCTTTCGCTCCACCACGATGACGATGTTGATAACCCGGTTGGTGGCCGCCATGTAGATCAACATTGGCTCCATTAGCTCTGGTGCCGCAAGCACAGGGGCTAAAGAAAGTATTCTCTTTAGCTCCTTAAGCGCATCGTCTGCCTCGTCTATCCATACAAACTTGTCTGCCTTCTTCAGCAACATGTATAATGTCAAGGCCTTCTCTCCAAGTCGACTAACGAACCGTCTTACCGCTGCAACGCAGCCTGTGAGTCGTTGGATGTCCTTCAGGCATGTCAGACGGTTGATGTTGAGGATAGCCTTGATCTTCTCTGGGTTGACCTCGATTCCACGCTGAGAAACGATGAAGCTCAACAATTTGTCGGCTGGAACCCCGAAGACACACTTCTTGGGGTTAAGCATCATTTTGTATTTCCGGAGATTATCAAAGGTTTCCTTTAAGTCATAGATTAAGTCGTTTGATTTTTTAGACATCATCGCGATATTTTCCACATAGTCTTGAATGTTTCGACCAATTTGGTCGTGTAGGCAATGCTGCATAGTCCGCCGGTACGTAGCACTTGCGTTTTTCAGCCCAAAGGGCATCATGACATAGCAAAACATGGCATAATGTGTGGTGAACGAAGTGGCCAATTGGTTCGACTTCCTCATCTTGATCTGGTGGTATCCTGAGTATGCATCTAGAAAATACAGAAGTTCCAAGCCGGCCGTCGAGTCAATGGCTTGGTCAATGCGAGGCAAAGCAAACGGATTCTTAGGACATGCTTTGTTCAAGCCGGTGTAATCAACGCACGTTCTTAATTCTTTGGTTCCCTTTTTGGGGATAAGTGCAGGATTGACCACAAGTATAGGGTGTGTATCATATTACTTTCGATAAATAGGAGTGTTGATCCAACGAGGAGCAGAAGGTGTTGACTAGTGGTATGGAGCAGGAAATCTCTGTAAATACTTAGCAAACGGATTTTTAGGGGTTTTCTGATAAAGCAAAGAAATAAAGTGCAAGTAATAAAGACAGCAAAAAAATGCAGCAAGTGGCCCAATCCTTTCTTAGCAAAGGACAAGCCGGTGGAAATACTTATGAGGACCAAACGTTCTCAAGGACACATGTGAATTCTGTCAAGTGCTTTCGCTTCAAATAGCTGAGTAGTCTTCTTTGGTTTTGTAAGTGTTGTGTGGGTGAACCTGTGCTAATGTACCGACCTTACTTGGACTAATACATACTTGTGATTAAACCCCTTGCAAGCATCCGCAACTACAAGAAAGCAATTAAGGTATAAACCTAACCACAGCCTTAAACTCTGAGATCCTACACTCCCTTGTGCAATGGTTTCCTAACAGGGGTTCAGGTTTCTGTCACTCCGGCAACCCCACAATTAGCATCCAAATACACAATGCATTCCCCTAGGCCCATAAATGGTGAAGTATCATGTAGTCGACGTTCACATGACACCACTAGAAGAATAGCACCACAACTTAAATACTAAACCATTGAATAATATCTCAACACAAATCCACTACTAACAACATGACTTCTCACATGCCCTCAAGAACTAGACGAACTACTCACAAGACATCATATGGATCAAGATCAAAGATGATATGGTGATGAATAAAAATCTGAACATAAATAATAATTCAATGGTTCCACTCACAAGCATCAACTATAATAGTAATCAACACCGGGAAAGTTTCCCCTAAGAACTATGCAAGATTCAACACAACTGTTACAGCGGGATGGAGTGGTGATGATGGTGCTGGTGGAGATGATGGTGTGGATGATGATGATGATGATCCCGATGAAGTCTAGCTTGATGATGGTGTTGATGGCGATGATCTCCCCTCTCCGGGAAGGAATTTCCCTTGCAGAAATCTGTTTGCCGGAGAGCTCGTTCTCTCTCGGTGTTTTCCGCCCCGTAGAGGCGGCAGAATCTTTGTATGGTCGCTCCCCATGTATTAGGGTTCCGAGGAGAAGATATAGGCGAGAGGGAGGAGCCAGACGTGGGCTAGGTGGGCCACACCCCTGTAGGTGCGGCCTAGGGGTGGCCTGCGCCTAGGGGGTGGGCCCCCTGTGGCCCATCTCCGCCTCCCCTTCTGGCATTCTTCGTCTTCTGGGAAAATAGGATTTTCCGTAGTTTTTCTGGTATTTTTATGATCTTCGTGAAATTGCATCAAAATACCGCTTTTTCCATCAGAATCCTGACTCTGGCAGTTCATCCTCCAAGAATCATCCAACATGCAAAAACAGATGAAAAGACATAAGTAACACCTCTTAATAAGAAATATATCAATGAATAGAGGCAAATTATGATATAGAATGGTGATGAAAATTGGACGTATCAACTCCCCCCCAAGCTTAGAACTTCGCTTGTCCCCAAGCAAAAACTGAGCTTAGTAAACATGTCCACATGTTTATTGAGTGAAGTATCGATAAAAGAATACGAACAAGAAGCATCACACTTACAATTACACAGCTCATAGAAGAAAGCAACTCACCATTATATAACTTAGCTTGCAACTGTAAGATCCCTCCTTTGTAAAGGAAAAGGATCCCTGTGATTGCAATGCTAGTCCCTGGATCATTGCTAGCATCCACAGTTTAAGATGAAGTACACAGATACAAAGGTCATTTATTACATCCATTCCAGAGATAAAACATAGTCTTTTACAACTCATGGCCACAGGCCTAATACAAGAGTTTTGGAATAAGTAAATAAACATAAGTCTTCATCTTCATGTGCCACAGGCAAGCATGTTGAGTGTAGACTCATGACACCTAATCATCATCGGAGTAACCTGCAACATCACAAGTTACAGCCACAGTGGGTCAATACTTTGGAATAGTATTGGCAAGTGATACCTTAGTAAATTATAAGTGGACTATATTACTATATGCATTTTGGCTAAGTGTAGTTTGGCTTGCTTTGCTACAAAATAGGTTTTTCCTATTAGTTGAAAACACTAAGTTTTTCTTTGTCAAAAACTTTCCCAAGAAACCATCAATAGACATTGAGGTCCTTCACCCTTGTTCACCCACAAATTTTTACTTAGAAGTTGGAGTGATGAGATTTTTGATAGCTTCCATGTCTTGATGCTCAAGTTGTCCATTGCCATGGACTTGGCTAAGTACTTAGATTTTCCATCTGCAGAGGTTGTGCACTTTCCCCACCAGACTTGGTTTCCCAAGACAGGACCTTTCAGAAGCCTTTCCTTAGACCAAATGGACGCGCTCCAACCTATCATTCCCACTACCACCAACTGTCCAAATGGCTAAGTTCTAGCAACTTATGTGATCCAGGCAGAGCCCATATTGCCAAGTGGCTGCACTATAAGCTTCTCAACACTTTGCCTCTAAAATCCCTTTGTGCCTGGGTGGCATACCACAAGTGAGATACACAAGGTAAACCATGTCCATGGGCCTTGTGTAACCACTCAACCAAAAACCACCATTCAAGTCCCATTCCACCCAGGAGGTTCATTGACTTAGTTGTTTTATTAAGAAAAACATAAGTCCAAAGACTTAGAAATATTTTCATCATAGCATGTATATACTTTACCAACCCTTGTTTGCTACTAGCTAGGCTAAGCATGGCATGGTAACTTATCTTAGGAAATTTCCTAGCAATTCTACAACTACTTAGGATTTCCCAACATAGTATTTGGCAAAATAGTAACATGTAAGACTTAGCAAAATTTCTAATGCTTGTACAAAATATAGGGATGGAAATACTCATGAAGTACCACTTGCCTTGGTAGTGGGGAGAGTAGCACTCTTCACAATCACAGTCACTAGCAAAGTCTACACAAAAATGGTAGCACAAAATTACACACAATTCATATACAAACATAAACATATATGCATGCAATGCAAAAATGCTAAGTGATGATTTTTTAAACTCCACCAAGCAAGTGTATGATACTGAAACATAACCAAGTCAAAAACTTGCTAAACCAAACTTATTTAGCACTAAAACAAATTACTAAACAAATTCTATACTCAAAATAGTCCTAAACAAGTTTCTGCATAAAAAGTCATTTTAACAGAAACTTGTCACTAAACACATTGCAAAAACAGAAAGGGCTTGTCTCCCTGATTCCAATGATATAAAATTTGCAAAAATCTAACGTGGAAATCAAAAGTTATAGCCATTTCAATTTTGGATCTAAATCTGAATTCAAATCTGTTTTTGAATCAAACTCTAGCCACGCGTCATGTTCCTACTGGCGCGTACCGCTTCGCTCTGGATCGCGTTTGCTAGCCGTAGGATCTAACTAACGATGCACGGTTCAGATCTAATCATACCGCTTCGCTAAGTGGACTAATCCTACGCGCTGGATCTGGATCTGACGGCTACAATTCATCTAACCAAACTCGAGCGGCGCTAGCGGCGGCGACTGGTGGCGGCGAGCTCTGTCTGTGGCGGCGCGGTGCTACAGGTCATCCGGAGGGGCAGGAGGATGCTCACCAGGTTCGCAGCATCGAGGAGAAGCTCAACTTGGCGGTGGCTTGACGAGGGGCGCACGGGCACGGTCGCTGGGGCTCGTCGGAGTTGCGGCGGTGTCTGTCGCTTGCAGTCGAGGTCGCTGGCGAGGCTCCGCGTCGTCCTAGTACAAGGCAGAGGGTTCAGAAGATGCGCAAGTGACTGGCGAACCAGTTGGTATCAAAGGGAAGGCAAGGGGTGCTCGGAACTTACCGCTATTGCTCGCCGGAGTCGAGCGACGGCGCAGGTGGTTGCGGGCGTGAACGGAAACGACGACCTAGGTCACGAGCAAGCAAACCAGAGGCGTCAGAAGATGCACAAGATCATGCTGAACGAGATAGTTTGAACCAGAGAGAGGGGGGCGGTCGAGGCTCACCGGAATTAGTCGCCGGAGTCGTCGGTACTGCGGGGTTTCAAGGTCAAATGCGCGCAGCCTGGTGGCGGAGTGAGCGAGGAGAGTGGGGGAAATGACCGCGGTGCAGAGGGGATTATGTAGGCGAGAGGGGAGCGGCGATTAAGCACGGAATCAAGGCAATTAAACGAAGAATCAATCGCGGTAGTGATGGGCGGAGGAAACGGCCGGCGACGGGGTCGGGCGCGATTTGGGGAAGACGAGGCTGAGCTGGCGAGGTCCACCAGTCAGCGAGTGGGACGGAGAGGAGGTGGGGTCCGAGTGTCAGCGTCTGTGTGGGTGTGTCTGCGCGTGCGAGTGATCGAGAGAGTGGCCGGGTGGGCTAGTTGGGCCGGTTCTGCTGCTGGGCTAGATTAGGAGCGCCTGACCTTTTTCTTTTGTTTAATCCTTTTCTTTTTCTGTTTTGATTTTTAGGAATGGTTTTTAAATGAATTCAAACTCCTTTTGAATTCAAATCTTTCTGGGGTTTTTGTAGTGTGCAACAGTCTCAAATCTAGGCATAAAACCATATGGTTGCTTTGTAAAGGCTTGGTCTTTTTTGGAGAAACAAAATAACAGGAGTTTTGCACTTGATTTGCAAATGTTTGAAAAATGGTTTTTGAACTATTTCCATTTTGTAAAAATTGGTTCAAATTTCCACACTCAATCCATTCAACAAAGGAGACAAACAATCTAGGTTTAAAACATTCAAACTCTCAAATGGGGATGGCCATTTGATTTAAGTTTGCTCACATGAAATGATAGCACTATGTGCTTCTGTTTTCTGAAATGAGTTTTGAAATTGATCTCAATTCTATATGCATGCATGAATGATATGCAAACTTTGAAATCATGATTTTAGGGATGTTACAAATCTAACCCCCTTAAGGTGAATCTCGCCCTCGAGATTCGGATTGGCTAGCAAATAGGTGAGGGTGGTCTTTCCGAAGATCATCTTCTCTTTCCCATGTTGCTTCCTCTTCGGAATGATGATTCCATTGCACTTTGCAAAACTTGATTGTCTTTGTCCTTGTGACTCTTTCTACAGTCTCAAGAATCTTGATAGGTTTCTCCTCATATGTGAGGTCACTTTCTAGTTGCACTTCCTCCAAAGGTATGGTATCCTTCAAAGAAGTTTCTTCTATTTCTGGGTGACATTTCTTAAGCTGACTCACATGAAACACATTATGGACAGCTGATAGATATTCTAGCAGTTCAATTTCATAAGCGACTTCTCCTTTGCGACTCAGAATCTTGAATGGCCCAATATATCTTGGTGCCAACTTTCCTTTGACTCCAAATCTTTTCACTCCACGAAGTGGTGATACTCTAAGATAGGCTCTATCACCAACTTCGTAGGTGACTTCCCTACGCTTAGGATCTGCATAGCTTTTCTGTCGGGACTGTGCTATCTTCAACCTGTCCTTAACCAATTTGACCTTCTCTTCGGCTTCTTTGATAAGATCTGGCCCGAATAAACTTCTTTCTCCCACACCATTCCATAACAATGGGGTGGTACACTTTCTTCCGTAGAGAAACTCAAATGGTGCCATCTCAATGCTGGCTTGATAGCTGTTGTTATAAGAAAATTCTGCGTAAGGCAGACTTTCATCCCAACTGGCTCCATAGTCTAGGGCACATGCCCTTAACATGTCTTCCAGAATTTGATTAGTCCTTTCTGTTTGTCCATCGGTTTGAGGATGAAAAGAAGTACTGAATTCCAACCTTGTTCCCAATGACTCATGTAGCTGTCTCCAAAAATGGGAAGTGAATTGAGTTCCCCTATCAGATACAATACTCTTGGGCACACCATGTAGACATACAATTCTACTCATGTAGATTTTAGCTAGCTTAGCACTTGTATAAGTTGTCTTCACGGGTATGAAATGTGCCACTTTAGTTAGGCGATCCACTACTACCCATATGGAATCATATCCTGATCTGGTCCTTGGTAATCCGATAATGAAATCCATACCAATCTTGTCCCACTTCCAATCTGGAATAGGTAGTGGTTGAAGCAAACCTGCTGGTTTCTGATGCTCCGCTTTTACTCTACTACACACATCACACAAAGCAATATGTTCGGCGATGTCCCTCTTGAGATTGTTCCACCAAAATCTTTCTTTCATGTCCATGTACATTTTGGTGTTACCCGGGTGGATAGAATACGGAGAGTTGTGTGCTTCCTGCAATATCAGTTTCCGCAACTCCGGATCTTGTGGAACACAGATACGTTTCCCATTCCATAAGGTACCCTGTTCGTCTTCATGGAGATTTTTAGCTTTCCCTTGGCCAATCTTTTCCTTAATCTCTTCAATTTCCTTATCAGTCTTTTGAGCTTCTCGAATCTTGTCCAACAAAGTGGATTGAACATCTAAAGTCATGAGATGTCCTTCAGGCACGATCTCCAATCTGAGTTCTCTGAATTGAGTACACAAATCATCTGGCAATTCTCCTTTGGTAAGTCCATTCACAAATACCTTACGACTTAGAGCATCTGCTACAACATTTGCTTTACCGGGGTGGTATTGCAAACTTAAGTCATAGTCCTTGATAAGCTCTAACCATCTTCTTTGTCTCATATTGATTTCCTTTTGGGTGAAGATATACTTCAAACTTTTGTGATCAGTGAACACTTCACAATGCTTTCCCAAAAGGTAATGTCTCCATGTTTTGAGTGCATGGACGACAGAGCCTAACTCTAAATCATGAGTAGGATAGTTCACCTCATGAGTTTTGAGTTGTCTCGAGGCATAGGCCACAACTTTACCGTCTTGCATAAGTACGGCACCCAAACCTTGATGAGATGCATCACAATAAACTTGGAAATCCTTTTCCAAATCTGGCAGACATAAAACTGGTGCTGTCACAAGCCTCTTCTTCAACTCCTGAAAGCTGAGTTCACAACCTTCAGACCAAGCAAACTTCTTGTCTTTCTTTAACAATTCAGTCATTGGCTTAGCAACCTTTGAGAAATTCTCAATAATCCTTCTGTAATAACCTGCTAAGCCAAGGAAACTACGAACTTCTTTCACGGATTTGGGAGATTCCCATTCTGTCACAGCTGAAACCTTAGCAGGATCAACTGCTACACCATCCTTTGTCATAACATGGCCAAGAAAACCAACTTCCTCTAACCAGAACTCACACTTGCTGAATTTGGCATACAGTTTATGCTCTCTTAATTTCTCAAGTATCAAACGCAAGTGTCCTTCATGCTCTTCTTTGCTCTTGGAGTAGACTAAGATGTCATCGATGAAAACGACAACAAACTTGTCAAGGAATTCCATGAACACTTTGTTCATCATATTCATGAAGTATGCTGGAGCATTGGTTAAGCCAAAAGGCATCACGGTATACTCATACAATCCATACCTTGTGGTGAATGTTGTTTTAGGTATGTCTTGCTCCCTTATCTTGAGTTGGAAATAGCCTGACCGGAGATCAATCTTTGAGAACACACATGCTCCTTCTAGCTGATCAAACAAGTCATTGATTCTAGGCAAAGGATACTTGTTCTTGATAGTTACCTCGTTGAGTGAATGGTAATCTATGCATAACCTTTGGCTTCTATCTTTCTTCTCTACGAACAAAACTGGGGCTCCCCAAGATGAAGAGCTTGGTTGAATAAATCCTTTCTGCAACTGTTCTCCTAGTTGTTTCTTGAGTTCTTTCAGTTCATCAACTGACATTTTATATGGTCTCTTTGCTATCGGTCCAGAACCTGGTACCAAATCTATCAGAAACTCCACATCTCTATCCGGTGGCATTCCTAGCAATTCTTCCGGAAATACATCCGGATACTCACACACAATTGGTACACTATCCATGCTAACCCCCTTAAGAGAATTTAGCTTACTTCCTTTGGATTCAAAGTTGGACTTGAATTTAATTCTTTTATTTCCGGGGTTATGAGTGCAACAGTACGATTAGCACAATCTAGTACTCCTTCATACCTAGCCATACAATCCATTCCCAATATTACGTCCAGTCCTTGGGAATCTAGGATTATTAGACTTACTGGAAACTTATGTTTTCCAAATTCTATTACTAGATCCCGGCATCCAAGACTTACTATCATTTCTCCACCCGGAGAACTAACTTTTATTGGACACCCAATGTTTTCAGTTGGGAACCCATTTCTATCAACAAATTCTTTTGATATGAATGAATGCGATGCTCCAGTATCAAAAAGAACAAATGCTGGAATAGAATTGAGTCTGAACTTACCAGCAACAGCGTCAGGTTCCTCATAGACCTCCTCCACACTGATGTGGTTCACCTGTCCTTTCTGGAAAGGATTGGGCTTGACAGGTCCTTCAACTTTCTTTTCGGGGCACTCATTTGCATAGTGTCCCATCTTCTTGCATTTGAAGCATTCAACCTGACTGATGTCTCTCTTAGCAGGCTGACTTCCACCTCCACTACCATTGCCACTGTGGTGGCTCTTATGTCCACTCTTGTGGTTCTTGTATTTGTCATTGTCATGACTACGATGATGCTTGTTGTCATGACGGTTGTGGTTGTGGTGCTTATTGAATTTCCCATGCTTGTGGGATCCTGAGCTTCCACTGTCATCATAGTGAGATCGTTTGTGAGACGATCCCGAGCTATGCTTGTCGGAGTGCTTTCTATTTCTACTCTCGACTTGCTTCATTTTGTTCTCCAATATAGCAGCCTTGTCACAGAGCGACTGATAAGTGGGAACATATGCCACAGCCAGCTGCAGATTTAGCTCATCATTCAAGCCTTCCAGAAATTTTTCCTTTCTTTTGGCATCTGTGTCAACCTCATCCGGTGCATAACACGCCAGATTGTTGAACTCTTCAATGTACTCAGCCACGCTGCGGTGGCGCTGCTTTAGATTGTGGAACTCTTTCTTTTTCAGGCTCATTATTCCTGATGAGATATGAGCAGTGCGAAAGCCATCCTCAAAGATAGCCCAAGTCACCTCATCTATAGGAGTGGTGATTTGGAAATTGTCCCACCAAGTGGCGGCTGGCCCTTCTAGCAGATGTGCTGCAAATCTGAGTTTTTCAGCATCTGTGCAGCCCACAGTCACTAAGTCCTTGTTTACAGAACATAGCCAATCGTTGGCCACCATGGGATCAGTCGTCCCTGAGAACTTAGCTGGCCTCAATCTCAGAAATCTGGTGAGCATATCAAAGCCCGGAGGGTTGTTGTTGTTGTTATTGTTGTTATTGGGGTTGTTGTTGTTGTTGTTGTTGTTATTATTCTGGTTCTGGATGAATTTTGTCATCATCTGCATAAGCTGTGTTTGAGCAGTCATCATTTGCTGCATTTCTGGAGTGATGTTGTTGTTGTTGTTGTTGGGGTTGGGGTTTGCGCGACGGGGAGGCATATGTGGTTTGTTCAAATAGAGATAAGAATGAGATACCCATAGATGTTTTTATGCACATTACATCACATAAGCAAACACATAGCATGCAACACAAAGATAAAGATTCAACAACAAGATAACAAGTTCTCAAAGTAAAACACACAAGTAGCAAGCCATCCACATGTCGGATGGTCCAATAACAAGTATGATAATAAAAGATAAACGAGTAGTCAAGTCTACTCATCAGCATCAATCTCCTCCTCGACAAAGGTAAGACCTGCGTTCTCCATCGCGGTCTTGTTCTCCTCAATGGTAGTGTTCAAGGACTCAATCTTGGCTTTGAGAGCCCTCTTCTGGGAACGAAGCCTCTCTATCACCGTCTGCTGCTGCTCTAGCTCGAAGTCCTTGGATTGCAGTTCTTCAGTCATGTCCCGGATCTTCTTGTTCCTATCCTGGACACGCTTCTCCTGACTCTTGAACTTCCTGTCCTAGGTCTCGAACTTCGCCTCCATTTCCTTGACTATCTCGTCCTGCTGTGCAAAGAGCTTGTCCTTCTCGCGAAGCTGCACCTGGAGCTCGTCATTACTGAGCATGACATTGGTCCTGTCCGTGTCCACGTGCCTAATGAGAGACTCTAAGTCCTAGAGGTACAGACATATCGGCTCTGCTGCGTCCCTAGAGTCGTCCTCGAAGTCGATGGACTCTCCGTCCTCATCATGTCTTCCGAAGACGTGGAAGTGGGTGCCTCTAACCTGTCGGGAGTGTCGTCCTAGCAGACATCCTATCAGGTCCTGCATAACTACCTCCATGCCTCTCTCCCTGTCATCGTGCATAAGCTTGAAGACGATGGCCTCCGTAGTAGGCTCTGTCTGGCGTCCGGGCTGGTTCACCTTGAAGCCCCAGAGGTCCTTCCTCTCGAACTTGGTGAGTGGATGCACCATGATGGTGGGAAGAGGGAGATTAAGCAAAGTGGTAAGCTCAACGATACGAGGACCAAAGCGGGTAACCTGGAACTCCTCAACGGTGCTGATGGTAATAGGCATCTATTTATAAGATAGAAAAGTTAGAACAACACAATTTAAGATAACAAAAAGTCATAACACACATACACATCCTTGGAAAGCAAAATCACACAAGTCATGCATACATGAATCCATTACATCAACCAAGGTCCAAACTCATTTTAAGATAACAATTTGGAAAATAAGGTGATAGGTGGTGGTCCAACTAACGAAGTATGTTTACAATCCTATCTCACTGGATCTGTTGGCTAACACAATGTTCCTAGAAGCAATCAACCTATCTTGCTCACATGATTCCATTACTAAGTCTATAATATCTCCTCTTAATGTTTGGTTGGTATCTTCCAACTCTTGGGTATGTTCCTTCTCTTTCTCTAAGTCTTTTTGGAGGTTGAGCATTCTGCATTTGACTCTAGCACTAAGTTCTTTGATAGTCCTCCAAGCTGCTTCTCTTGCTGACTCAAAGAATGTGGTGTGTACCACAGTGTTGGTGTACATGCAGAATCCTTTTTCTTTGTGGTTGTCTTCCTTGTTTTTGTACAAGTGAAGTTGCACCCACCAGTACTCAACTCCTTCATCCATCACTGGAAAGCCTTTGTACACAGCTGCACCATGTATTTCCATTGCCACCATGAGGTCCTTGAGAATTTTGGGAAACTCAGTCTCACACTCCAAGGTCATGGTCATGAGTGGTCCTTTCTTTACGGCTTCGTTGATGGAGTTCATCTACAAATAGAGATGAGAAGAGAAGATTAGAAAAGTTTACGAGAAGAATAGACAAGTGTACAAGTAGTTAAAAAAAAATTTCCTTAGTGGTTTCCAATCCTAGGGTCATAATCCTACAGGCAACACAGTGCTCTGATACTGTAGAGGGAGTGACCCAACCTTTATTAACATAAGGTGGTGTCCCCTGTGTTTACAATGCTAGTCCCTGGATCAATAGCTAGCATCCACAGTTAAGATGTAATATCAAGAAACAAAGGTCATAATACAACTTTATAACCAGGAATAACATAATTTTATTACATCTTACATAGCTCATTTGGCTATTACAATACATTGCAGCGGATTAACTATAAGCATGGGGTCCTTCATCTTCAAAGTGCCACAGGTAGACATGTTGGTTGTAGACTTTGTAATCCTAATCAACACACTTCACTAAATCAATCGAACCTGCAACATACAAGTTACAGCCACAAGGGTCAATACATTTGAATTGTATTGGCAAGTGACACTATGGTAGTATAGTGGAGTCTATCATCTATATGCATTTGGCTAAGTGGAGTTGAGGCTTGCATTGCTCAAAATAGATTTTTCCTTAACATTTGAAAACACTAAGTTTTTGTTTTGTCAAAATCTTTTTCCAAGGCACCTCTCAATCAAAGATTGAAGATTTCAAAAACCCTTGTTCAATCCACAAGATTTTAACTTAGAAATTTGAATGATGAGCTTGATTGCTTCCATGTCTTGATGCTCAAATTGTCCTTTACCAGGGACATGGCTAAGTACTTAGATTTTACACTCTGCAGAGGTGGTGCACTTTCCCCACAAGACTTGGTTTCCCAAGACAAGATCTTTTAGAAGCCTTCCCTTAGACCAAAATGGACGCGCTCCAACCTATCAAACACTACCACCAACTGTCCATATGGCTAAGTTCTTGCAACCTATATGATCAAGGCAGAGCCCATAATGCCAAGTGGTTGCACTTGAAGCTTCTCAACATTTGACATCTCAAATCTCTTTGTTCCTGGGTGGCCATCCACAAGTGAGATACACAAGGTAAACCA
The DNA here is from genome assembly GCA_916181665.1 of Avena sativa. Taxonomy (NCBI): domain Eukaryota; kingdom Viridiplantae; phylum Streptophyta; class Magnoliopsida; order Poales; family Poaceae; genus Avena; species Avena sativa. The sequence goes on from OV702295.1 coordinate 356,312,620, forward strand.
TATACATGGGCCTTGTGAACCACTCAACCAAAATCCACCAAGCAAGTCCCATTCCACCCAGGTGATTCATTAACTTAGTTGTTTTATTAAACAAAACATAAGTCCTCAGACTTAGAATATTTTTCCATAGTGTGAATATATATTCCACCCATGTTTTCTATTAGCTAGGCTAAGCTTGATAGTAATAGGAATCTTAACTTAGGAATATTTCCACTAAGGTTTCATCTACTAGGTTTTTCTATAGCAAGGTTTATACTTAGCAAAATTCCATGCAAGGTTTACTTAGCAAAATCACTAATGCATAGTGAAAGTAATGGGACAAAAAGTATGAAGCATCACTTGCCTTTTTGATAGAGGGTATAGGTTCACTTCCTTGTCCTTGCAACAATCACACTCTTCAAGTCACTACAAATCAATCAAACAAGGCACAAACTCAATCTACCAATCAAGCAAAACAACACATAAAATCATAAAGTCAAAGTAATGCATGCAAGCATGCCAAGCTTTGTTTTTGTTTGAAAAGTGGTTCCTAATGGGTCATAAACATTTGAAAACATCTATTGGTCATTTTGTAAAGTGGCAAAGTCATTTGCTAAAGGTTTCACCTCAAAAACCATTTTCAAAACAAAGTATCATTTTATGTGGTGTAGAAATATTTTTTTACTAGGGCATTAATCTATAGGGTTCACCAAATAAGTTTTCAAACCATAAAACTTGGTGTTTGGGGTCAGAGAGTTTAAAACAAAACATTTTCCAAAGGTTTCCTTCCAAAACCATTTTTAATAAATAAACCACATTTCTATTTGACTAGAAATGGTTTTTAAATCAAAGAATCATTATTTTGTTTCACCAAATACATTTTTGAGTCCACAAAGTGTTTCCTATGGTTAGTAGGTTCAAATCAATCCAATTTCCAAAGATTTTATCCCCAAATTCATTTTTAAACAATTTTCACATCCTTAACAAGCATACAAATGTTTCTGCAAAAACTACCATTTTTCTAGAAGCTTTTTACTAAACAAAAGGCATGGTTGGATAGGGCTTGTCTTGCTGATTCCATTGGTATAAAATTTGTAATTTTTGGACGTGTGGATCAAAAGTTATAGTGGTTTCAAAATGGCATTTAAATCTGATTTCAAAATCTGTTTTAAACAGAAACTGGCCACGCGTCGCGCCGTGATTGGTCGGTACCGCTTTGTGCGGATTGCACAGCTGCAGCCGTTGGATCTAAACAGATCGCATGGCCCAGAACGCGTACCCCTTCGCTATTAAGTGATTCTATCCTATCCACCAGATCAGGATCGGACGGCTGCTGTGAGCTCGACCCTAAACGAGCGGCGCTGCGGCGGTGGCTGGCGGCGGAGCGGCCAGACGGTGGCGGCGCCGGCGATACAGGAAGCGAGGGTGGCTGGGAAGGTACTCACAACGTTCGCAGAGGCCTGGGGAAGCTCAAGGCGGTGCCGTTCTGTCGAGGGGCGCACTAGAGCAGGCTTGATTGCTCGCCGGAGTTCCTTCTGGCGTCGGGTTCGCTCGGGCGTCGTCGAAGACGGGGCTACGATGCACGCTAGGACAAAAGGGAGACAGGGTCAGACGCGCAAAGCTATGGCAATGATGTGTGCGTGAAGGAGGGGGCGCGGGGTGGTCGGAAACTACCTGTAGGGCTCGTCGGAGATGAACCAGACACGGCGGCGGTGGTTGTTGTCGCTGTCGACGCTCAGGGGCGCGCGCGAGTGAGATGTGGCTGCAGAAAGGTCCGCTGGGGGATGCTGATCACAGCTGCGTGCTCGAGGAGGCAAGAGGTGGCGTGTGCTGGCCGGAATTCTCGGCAGAGCATCGTCGGACAGTGGCGGTGTTTGAGCAGAATTTGGCAGCCTGGGGGCGTGTCGAGGTGGGGCGACAGAGGAGAAGTGGAGAGGAGGGGAAGGCGCTTTATCTTGCTTGGTCAAGGGGCTGATTAACGGCGTGGTTAACGCGTATTACGCCGGGTTTAATTCGCCTGCAACGGCCAGCGAGGGGGAGGGCGTAGTCCGCGGGTGGGGAAGAAGGGGGACGTGTCGGTGGGGTCGGCTGGTCAGTGAGAAAGGGAGAGGGAACGGGGTCCACTTGTCATCGTCTGCGTGGGTCAGTAAGTTGGTGCCAACCGTTTTCTTTGGAAGGGAGAGAAACTGGGCTCCGAGTGGGCTTATTGGGCTGGCTCAGTTGGGTCAGGTCCGATTCACACATTTTTTTCTGTCTGATTGTTTTATCCTTTTCTATTTGTATTTTTCTGTTTTGAAAATCAAACAAACAAATCAAACATTCAAACAATTCAAACAATCACTAAACTTTGTAATGAGTTTTTGGTTCTGTTTATCAACATAAACCAAAATAAAATAATATAATTTTATTCTTTTTAGGATCTATTCTTTCATTAAATAAAATGGACCTTTAGTTATTTAATCAAATAGGGTTTGATTTATTTAATAAAATCTCCATTTGAAATCCAATATTTTCAAAACCAAATCAGTAGGTTTTATTTGAAAATAGAGAATACTTGGAAACTTGTTTAAAGTAAATCACCTTTTACTTTAGGGTCCATTAATAATTAAATAAAATGGCCTTAGTTATTAAATCAAATAGGTTTTGTTTTATTAAAAACTTTATTTTGAAATCTAAAATAAAACCAAAACATTTCAGTAGGTTTTATTTGAGAATACAAAATACTTGGAAAACTTATTTAAAATAAAATAAAATAAATAAGTTTTGGTGTTTATTTAAAATGGGAAAAGCCTTTACTTAAATAAAATTGGATATTAAATCCTTATTATTTTATTTAAATAAACCTTTGCCCTTTTAATCAAAGCAAACCATTTTAATTCAAAAGATTGGCCAAGGTTTAATTTGGCTCTATAAAATAATCTTTATTTATAAATCCCTTTTCTTTTGAAAACCAAATCCTTTTATTAAAAGATCAGAAATAGTAATTCCAAAATATTTTATTTTCCATTAATAAATGTTTTATCTTTTTAAATTCCTTTAGGATTTTATTTGATCCAACTTGGTTTGAAGTTCCAATTGAATTCAAAAAGTTTCTTCTGGCCCTGAAAATCAAACAAAGTTTTATTTTATTCATTTATTTTTCACATTACAAGATTTGGAAAATCTTGGGATGTGACAGGCTACCACCCTTAAAATAAATCTCGTCCCGAGATTTGGGGAGGCTAGGGTTACAAGTTGGCTCAAAACATCTAGGGTACTACCACCCTTAAAATTTTTCCAACTAAATTACATCCTGGCTTGCTTGGGATCCTAGGGAAACTTCTCTGGGCAACCTTCTGCGTAGTGTCCTTTGTTTCCACACTTGACTCATGGGCCAAGGTTGAGATCCTTCATAGGCTTGTTTAACTTGTTCTTCATCTTTTCTGGACAATTGTTTACATAGTGGCCTAGTTCCTTGCATTTGAAACACATTACTTGGCTGATATCTTTCTTTTCCTTTGGTATCATTGTCTCTTGTTTGTTTCTTTGGTTCTTCTTCTTTTCTGGGCATTCATTGGCATAGTGTCCCATCTCTTTGCAATTGTAACATTGCACTTGAGTAATATCCTCCTTGTTAGGGTTGGGGCATTTCTTCTTCTTCTTTTTGGGTCTCTCCAAAGCTAGGAGTTCTTCTAGTTCATGTTCTTCATAGGTGGAAGATCTTTCTCTCTTCTTGGGGCATTGGTCTTCATGCTCCTTGTCTCCACAAGTATTGCTAGCTTGGGTTCCTTCTAGATTAACATCTTTGTCATCCTTGTTGTCATTAGCTCTTTGGGAAAAGTTTTCTCCCATGTTGATCATTTGAGTAACCAATCCTTGCAACAATTGGGATTGAAGTTTCAAAATCCTTTGTATGGCTGGGTCTAGTCCATTGTTGTTGGCTAATAGCTGAGTTGTCTCTTGGCTCAACTGGTTTTGGGTTGCTATAAGTTCTCTCATGTTGTCCTCTTGGTTGTTGTTGTCATCAACTTTGATGTTGGAGTCTCTTGGAGAAGTCATCTGTTTGGTTTGGATTGGGATTAGAATAGGCAAAATATTTCTAAGGGAATATTTCTAATCACACACATCACAATTCACACAAACAATGTGCAAGCAATCACAAACAAATATTCCACTCAAACAACAAGTTTCAAGCATATTTTTAGGCAATCAAAAATATTTTTTTGTTACACCACATAAGTTGGTGTGTTTGACTTAACTAATATATGGTGGTCAATTTATATGGTTCACTTGTGATCTTTCCTTTCCTCATGATTCTTCTTGTATGAGATCATGGTTTCTTTGAGAAAAACTCTTGGTCACAAAACTTCAATGATGTGGGCTCCTTCTAACTTTTGCATTCCCTTAGTCTCCAAATCTTGAGCAAGATTTCCTTGCCTCACTTGTAGTCCTTAGTGGTATCCAAGTTGGAAGTCCTTGGTGAACATCCTGAAGATGTTGAAGTCATTAGAGTTGAAGAAGTTGAAATCTTTAGAGTTGAAAGTGCTGAAGAAGTCCTTTGCACATGGTGAAGTCTTGGGCCATGGGATAGGTTTTTCCATCAAGTTTGAAATAGATGAGAGGTAGTGTCAAAAACCAAAAATGGTTGAGGAAAGAGTTTACAAGATTGTTTTGTAGATAAGTTTTTGGAACAAATACAACTCCTATTTTTCTAAGGGGTTTTTGTCCAATCCTAGGTTTACAAATCCTACAGGCAACACAATGCTCTGATACCATCTGTAGAGGGAGTGACCCAACCTTTATTAACATAAGGTGGTGTCCCCTGTGTTTACAATGCTAGTCCCTGGATCAATAACTAGCATCCACAGTTAAGATGTAATATCAAGAAACAAAGGTCATAATACAACTTTATAACCAGGAATAACATAATTTTATTACATCTTACATAGCTCATTTGGCTATTACAATACATTGCAGCGGATTAACTATAAGCATGGGGTCCTTCATCTTCAAAGTGCCACAGGTAGACATGTTGGTTGTAGACTTTGTTATCCTAATCAACACACTTCACTAAATCAATCGAACCTGCAACATACAAGTTACAGCCACAAGGGTCAATACATTTGAATTGTATTGGCAAGTGATACTATGGTAGTATAGTGGAGTCTATCATCTATATGCATTTGGCTAAGTGGAGTTGAGGCTTGCATTGCTCAAAATAGATTTTTCCTTAACATTTGAAAACACTAAGTTTTTGTTTTGTCAAAATCTTTTTCCAAGGCACCTCTCAATCAAAGATTGAAGATTTCAAAAACCCTTGTTCAATCCACAAGATTTTAACTTAGAAATTTGAATGATGAGATTCTTGATTGCTTCCATGTCTTGATGCTCAAATTGTCCTTTACCAGGGACATGGCTAAGTACTTAGATTTTACACTCTGCAGAGGTGGTGCACTTTCCCCACAAGACTTGGTTTCCCAAGACAAGATCTTTCAGAAGCCTTCCCTTAGACCAAAATGGACGCGCTCCAACCTATCAAACACTACCACCAACTGTCCATATGGCTAAGTTCTTGCAACCTATATGATCAAGGCAGAGCCCATAATGCCAAGTGGCTGCACTTGAAGCTTCTCAACATTTGACATCTCAAATCTCTTTGTTCCTGGGTGGCCATCCACAAGTGAGATACACAAGGTAAACCATAGACATGGGCCTTGTGAACCACTCAACCAAAATCCACCAAGCAAGTCCCATTCCACCCAGGTGATTCATTAACTTAGTTGTTTTATTAAACAAAACACAAGTCCTCAGACTTAGAATATTTTTCCATAGTGTGAATATATATTCCACCCATGTTTTCTATTAGCTAGGCTAAGCTTGATAGTAATAGGAATCTTAACTTAGGAATATTTCCACTAAGGTTTCATCTACTAGGTTTTTCTATAGCAAGGTTTATACTTAGCAAAATTCCATGCAAGGTTTACTTAGCAAAATCACTAATGCATAGTGAAAGTAATGGGACAAAAAGTATGAAGCATCACTTGCCTTTTTGGTAGAGGGTATAGGTTCACTTCCTTGTCCTTGCAACAATCACACTCTTCAAGTCACTACAAATCAATCAAACAAGGCACAAACTCAATCTACCAATCAAGCAAAACAACACATAAAATCATAAAGTCAAAGTAATGCATGCAAGCATGCCAAGCTTTGTTTTTGTTTGAAAAGTGGTTCCTAATGGGTCATAAACATTTGAAAACATCTATTGGTCATTTTGTAAAGTGGCAAAGTCATTTGCTAAAGGTTTCACCTCAAAAACCATTTTCAAAACAAAGTATCATTTTATGTGGTGTAGAAATATTTTTTTACTAGGGAATTAATCTATAGGGTTCACCAAATAAGTTTTCAAACCATAAAACTTGGTGTTTGGGGTCAGAGAGTTTAAAACAAAACATTTTCCAAAGATTTCCTTCCAAAACCATTTTTAATAAATAAACCACATTTCTATTTTACTAGAAATGGTTTTTAAATCAAAGAATCATTATTTTGTTTCACCAAATACATTTTTGAGTCCACAAAGTGTTTCCTATGGTCAGTAGGTTCAAATCAATCCAATTGCCAAAGATTTTATCCCCAAATTCATTTTTAAACAATTTTCACATCCTTAACAAGCATACAAATGTTTCTGCAAAAACAACCATTTTTCCAGAAGCTTTTTACTAAACAAAAGGCATGGTTGGCTAGGGCTTGTCTTGCTGATTCCATTGGTATAAAATTTGTAATTTTTGGACGTGTGGTTCAAAAGTTACAGTGGTTTCAAAATGGCATTTAAATCTGATTTCAAAATCTGTTTTAAACAGAAACTGGCCACAGTCGCGCCGTGATTGGTCGGTACCGCTTTGTGCGGATCACATAGCTGCAGCCGCTGGATCTAAGCAGATCGCGTGGCCCAGAACACGTACCCCTTCGCTATTAAGTGATTCTATCCTATCCACCAGATCGGGATCGGACGGCTGCTGTGAGCTCGACCCTAAACGAGCGGCGCTGCGGCGGTGGATGGCGGCGGAGCGGCCAGACGGTGGCGGCGCCGGCGATACAGGAAGCGAGGGTGGCTGGGAAGGTACTCACAGCGTTCGCAGAGGCCTGGGGAAGCTCAAGGCGGTGCCGTTCTGTCGAGGGGCACACTGGAGCGGGCTTGATTGCTCGCCGGAGTTCCTTCTGGCGTCGGGTTCGCTCGGGCGTCGTCGGAGACGGGGCTACGATGCACGCTAGGACAAAAGAGAGACAGGGTCAGACGCGCAAAGCTATGGCAATGATGTGTGCGTGAAGGAGGGGGTGCGGGGTGGTCGGAAACTACCTGTGGGGCTCGTCGGAGATGAACCAGACACGGCGGCGGTGGTTGTTGTCGCTGTCAATGCTCAGGGGCGCGCGCGAGTGAGATGCGGCTGCAGAAAGGTCCGCTGGGGGATGCTGATCACAGCTGCGTGCTCGAGGAGGCAAGAGGTGGCGTGTGCTGGCCGGAATTCTCGCCGGAGCATCGTCGGACAGTGGCGGTGTTTGAGCAGAATTTGGCAGCCTGGGGGCGTGTCGAGGTGGGGCGACAGAGGGGAAGTGGAGAGGAGGGGCAGGCGCTTTATCTTGCTTGGTCAAGGGGCTGATTAACGGCGTGGTTAACGCGTATTACGCCGGGTTTAATTCGCCTGCAACGGCCGGCGAGGGGGAGGGCGTAGTCCGCGGGTGGGGAAGAAGGGGGACGTGTCGGTGGGGTCGGCTGGTCAGTGAGAAAGGGAGAGGGAACAGGGTCCACTTGTCATCGTCTGCGTGGGTCAGTAAGTTGGTGCCAACCGTTTTCTTCGGAAGGGAGAGAAACTGGGCTCCGAGTGGGCTTATTGGGCTGGCTCAGTTGGGTCAGGTCCGATTCACACATTTTTTTTCTGTCTGATTGTTTTATCCTTTTCTATTTCTATTTTTCTGTTTTGAAAATCAAACAAACAAATCAAACATTCAAACAATTCAAACAATCACTAAACTTTGTAATGAGTTTTTGGTTCTGTTTATCAACATAAACCAAATCCCATAATAAAATAATATAATTTTATTCTTTTTAGGATCTATTCTTTCATTAAATAAAATGGACCTTTAGTTATTTAATCAAATAGGGTTTGATTTATTTAATAAAATCTCCATTTGAAATCCAATATTTTCAAAACCAAATCAGTAGGTTTTATTTGAAAATAGAGAATACTTGGAAACTTGTTTAAAGTAAAATCACCTTTTATTTTAGGGTCCATTAATAATTAAATAAAATGGCCTTAGTTATTAAATCAAATAGGTTTTGTTTTATTAAAAACTTTATTTTGAAATCTAAAATAAAACCAAAACATTTCAGTAGGTTTTATTTGAGAATACAAAATACTTGGAAAACTTATTTAAAATAAAATAAATAAGTTTTGGTGTTTATTTAAAATGGGAAAAGCCTTTACTTAAATAAAATTGGATATTAAATCCTTATTATTTTATTTAAATAAACCTTTGCGCTTTTAATCAAAGCAAACCATTTTAATTCAAATGATTGGCCAAGGTTTAATTTGGCTCTATAAAATAATCTTTATTTATAAATCCCTTTTCTTTTGAAAACCAAATCCTTTTATTAAAAGATCAGAAATAGTAATTCCAAAATATTTTATTTTCCTTTAATAAATGTTTTATCTTTTTAAATCACTTTAGGATTTTATTTGATCCAACTTGGTTTGAAGTTCCAATTGAATTCAAAAAGTTTCTTCTGGCCCTGAAAATCAAACAAAGTTTTATTTTATTCATTTATTTTTCACATTACAAGATTTGGAAAATCTTGGGATGTGACAGATACCATCTGTAAGATCCCTCCTTTGTAAAGGAAAAGGATCCCTGTGATTGCAATGCTAGTCCCTGGATCATTGCTAGCATCCACAGTTTAAGATGAAGTACACAGATACAAAGGTCATTTATTACATCCATTCGAGAGATAAAACATAGTCTTTTACAACTCATGGCCACAGGCCTAATACAAGAGTTTTGGAATAAGTAAATAAATATAAGTCTTCATCTTCATGTGCCACAGGCAAGCATGTTGAGTGTAGACTCATGACACCTAATCATCATCGGAATAACCTGCAACATCACAAGTTACAACCACAGTGGGTCAATACTTTGGAATAGTATTGGCAAGTGATACCTTAGTAAATTATAAGTGGACTATATTACTATATGCATTTTGGCTAAGTGTAGTTTGGCTTGCTTTGCTCAAAATAGGTTTTTCCTATTAGTTGAAAACACTAAGTTTTTCTTTGTCAAAAACTTTCCCAAGAAACCATCAATAGACATTGAGGTCCTTCACCCTTGTTCACCCACAAATTTTTACTTAGAAGTTGGAGTGATGAGATTTTTGATAGCTTCCATGTCTTGATGCTCAAGTTGTCCATTGCCATGGACTTGGCTAAGTACTTAGATTTTCCATCTGCAGAGGTTGTGCACTTTCCCCACCAGACTTGGTTTCCCAAGACAGGACCTTTCAGAAGCCTTTCCTTAGACCAAATGGACGCGCTCCAACCTATCATTCCCACTACCACCAACTGTCCAAATGGCTAAGTTCTAGCAACTTATGTGATCCAGGCAGAGCCCATATTGCCAAGTGGTTGCACTATAAGCTTCTCAACACTTTGCCTCTAAAATCCCTTTGTGCCTGGGTGGCATACCACAAGTGAGATACACAAGGTAAACCATGTCCATGGGCCTTGTGTAACCACTCAACCAAAAACCACCATTCAAGTCCCATTCCACCCAGGAGGTTCATTGACTTAGTTGTTTTATTAAGAAAAACATAAGTCCAAAGACTTAGAAATATTTTCATCATAGCATGTATATACTTTACCAACCCTTGTTTGCTACTAGCTAGGCTAAGCATGGCATAGTAACTTATCTTAGGAAATTTCCTAGCAATTCTACAACTACTTAGGATTTCCCAACATAGTATTTGGAAAAATAGTAACATGTAAGACTTAGCAAAATTTCTAATGCTTGTACAAAATATAGGGATGGAAATACTCATGAAGTACCACTTGCCTTGGTAGTGGGGAGAGTAGCACTCTTCACAATCACAGTCACTAGCAAAGTCTACACAAAAATGGTAGCACAAAATTACACACAATTCATATACAAACATAAACATATATGCATGCAATGCAAAAATGCTAAGTGATGATTTTTTAAACTCCACCAAGCAAGTGTATGATACTGAAACATAACCAAGTCAAAAACTTGCTAAACCAAACTTATTTAGCACTAAAACAAATTACTAAACAAATTCTATACTCAAAATAGTCCTAAACAAGTTTCTGCATAAAAAGTCATTTTAACAGAAACTTGTCACTTAACACATTGCAAAAACAGAAAGGGCTTGTCTCCCTGATTCCAACGATATAAAATTTGCAAAAATCTAACGTGGAAATCAAAAGTTATAGCCATTTCAATTTTGGATCTAAATCTGAATTCAAATCTGTTTTTGAATCAAACTCTAGCCACGCGTCATGTTCCTACTGGCGCGTACCGCTTCGCTCCGGATCGCGTTTGCTAGCCGTAGGATCTAACTAACGATGCACGGTTCAGATCTAATCATACCGCTTCGCTAAGTGGACTAATCCTACGCGCTGGATCTGGATCTGACGGCTACAATTCATCTAACCAAACTCGAGCGGCGCTAGCGGCGACGACTGGCGGCGGCGAGCTCTGTCTACGGTGGCGCGGCGCTACAGGTCATCCGGAGGGGCAGGAGGATGCTCACCAGGTTCGCAGCGTCGAGGAGAAGCTCAACTTGGTGGTGGCTTGACGAGGGGCGCACGGGCACGGTCGCTGGGGCTCGTCGGAGTTGCGGCGGCGTCTGTCGCTTGCAGTCGAGGTCGCTGGCGAGGCTCCGCGTTGTCCTAGTACAAGGCAGAGGGTTCAGAAGATGCGCAAGTGACTGGAGAACCAGTTGGTATCAAAGGGAAGGCAAGGGGTGCTCGGAACTTACCGCTATTGCTCGCCGGAGTCGAGCGACGGCGCGGGTGGTTGCGGGCGTGAACGGAAACGACGACCTGGGTCACGAGCAAGCAAACCAGAGGCGTCAGCAGATGCAAAAGATCATGCTGAACGAGATAGTTTGAACCAGAGAGAGGGGGCGGTCGAGGCTCACCGGAATTAGTCGCCGGAGTCGTCGGTACTGCAGGGTTTCGAGGTCAAATGCGCGCAGCCTGGTGGCGGAGTGAGCGAGGAGAGTGGGGGAAAATGACCGCGGTGCAGAAGGGATTATGTAGGCGAGAGGGGAGCAGCGATTAAGCGCGGAATCAAGGCAATTAAACGAAGAATCAATCGCGGCAGTGATGGGCGGAGGAAACGGCCGGCGACGGGGTCGGGCGCGATTTGGGGAAGACGAGGCTGAGCTGGCGAGGTCCACCAGTCAGCGAGTGAGACGGAGAGGAGGTGGGGTCCGAGTGTCAGCGTCTGTGTGGGTGTGTCTGCGCGTGCGAGTGAGCGAGAGAGTGGCCGGGTGGGCTAGTTGGGCCGGTTCTGCTGCTGGGCTAGATTAGGAGCGCCTGGCCTTTTTCTTTTGTTTAATCCTTTTCTTTTTCTGTTTTGATTTTTAGGAATGGTTTTTAAATGAATTCAAAATCCTTTTGAATTCAAATCTTTCTGGGGTTTTTGTAGTGTGCAATAGTCTCAAATCTAGGCATAAAACCATATGGTTGCTTTGTAAAGGCTTGGTCTTTTTTGGAGAAACAAAATAACAGGAGTTTTGTACTTGATTTGCAAATGTTTGAAAAATGGTTTTTGAACTATTTCCATTTTGTAAAACTTGTTTCAAATTTCCACACTCAATCCATTCAACAAAGGAGACAAACAATCTAGGTTTAAAACATTCAAACTCTCAAATGGGGATGGCCATTTGATTTAAGTTTGCTCACATGAAATGATAGCACTATGTGCTTCTGTTTTTCTGAAATGAGTTTTGAAATTGATCTCAATTCTATATGCATGCATGAATGATATGCAAACTTTGAAATCATGATTTTAGGGATGTTACAGCAACAAGTATAGGAGTCACAATGGAGATGCATAAAGATAAATCATAATTGGAATTGGCAAACTTTGTTCTTGGTCAGAGAACATCTGGCAAACAGTTTCACAAATAAATATTTTGTAGAAGTTTTACAACAAGAGTACTCTTTGCTCAAACATAAAAGGTTTTTCACAATGATGGCTTTCAAAGTAATACTCAATAGATAAGATTCTTGTGCAAACAAAGGAGATAAAGAACATGATTGAATAAATCATCATATGAATGCTTCAAACACAACAACTCAAATGCTTGCTGGAGATAGAGAGGAAGTAGGTTTACTGACTCAACTTAGAAGTAGAAGAAAGGCCCTTCATAGAGGGAAGCAGGGATTTCATGTTCATAAAGAGCTTCCAAAATATTATGGTACTTACTAGCTTTGAGCTCTCATTGCCCCTATCATAAGCATCTTGAGGTGATTAAGGTTAAAGTGAACAAGGATGGAGTATATGCTTGACGAAATATAAGTTGGAAATCTCATGTCCCTTGAGTAAGAGGGTCGCTCCTCATGCTACTCAACTTTAGTTACCGGTAAGTTCTTGTCATTGTAAGTACATGTGTATCATAAAGAACCGCCAACGGGGTACCCCTTGCACATGATATAAGAGCTATCCCATAATCAAAATGACAAGGCAAGTAGACAGTGAGCATCTCAGCAATCTCTTATTTACCATGGGAAAATGGCGGTTTTTTCTCTCTTTCCTCTTTTCAATATGTATCTTCTTCTTTTTTTATATAAGAGGAAAGCTTCATAGATTGCTCACTATGGTGATGCTTCAAGTTTCCACCATGATTAGGCATGGCTTAGTCTAGCGGCCCAGGCGTTTCTCTAACACACATAAATAACTCCATGGACTTACAAGCTCCCCTTTTATTTCACACCGACGACATCCGCAAACAAAAGAGCATGCTATCAAGTAGGTATGTATTTACAGGTGTTGAAAGCGTTCCCCATGACAGCACGGTTCTGCTAATCCCAACGTATAGATGCAAGCATATACAACTTTGATGATACAATGGTTCAAGTTTATTATGGGCAAGAAAATAAGGTGTGCCATCAAGTTCGTGAGAGCTTTACTAACTAGTTTTCACATAACAAAATATTTTTTAATTCGAAAGGTAGATGAAACTTGAGAATTTGCTTGGAATAGAAATAATGCTAATAGGTAGATATGGTGGACACAAATGGCACGGGTTTTTGTTCAAAGGGATTGGATGTATGAGAAGTATCCCCTCTCAAAACATGTTTTTGGCTAGCAAGGCTGGGTAGCAAGCAAAGGAGTTGAAAGAAACAAGCAAACATACAAGTAATAAAGCCAAACATTAAATCTTCCTCGAAGACACAAGAAATCTTAAATAACGAATACTAAGCTTATGAGCCAATAAAGAAAGAAAATAAATTATACAAAATACCTGTAAGATTTTTCTCTTTTCCTTTCAAACCTCAAAAAGTGTTGCTACTGACCAGAGCTCGGTTTGCCAAAACCAATTTAGATCTACTTGATGCTCCCAAAGTGATTCCCATACTGATCAACAAGATCAATCATATAATAGAGATTGCAAACTAAAATAAGAAGTGCAAGGAGTAAAAGATGAGACTTCTCATTAATATTCCATAAAGGCACTCACACCAAGGGATACATAGATAACCAACTAAAGGAGAGATACTTCCACAATGCAAACCAACCTATAAGATAACTTCTCTACCAAAGATATGAATCTACTAAAAGGTAAAAAGATAAAAGATAGTGATGTGATACCACGGCACTCCCCCAAGATTGGAACAAGCCAAGGGGATGCCAAACCTGATGAAGAATTACTACTTCGGTGGTGGTGTCCCCTTGTTTAGGGTGAGAAAACCCTCCAGCATCTTACGAAGCCTGTTATTCTCCTCTTGAGGTATATCCACTTTCATCCTTAGAGCATGGTACTTATCACAAAAATCGTCAGTGGTTCGAAGGGCTTCCACTGCCTCAGGGAAGGATCTAAAGTATGGAACGGAGGCCATAATCCCCTGCATGTTACGAGAAAAAGCACGTCCAGTGTTAATTTCTCCTACAAAAGTAGGTTTCCTTGCCCTTGCGGCGGTTTCTTCCTCCATCCTTGCTGACATGTTCTTTACTTCCTCCTCGATGCTCCAATCCATGTTTTCGCGCCTAGCAACGATCCTTTCTTCTTCCATGGGCTTCTTGCCTTTGTCATTGGCGGAGACCATGGTGCTCTAAACTTGAGAAGATTTCCTAATAGAAACAGATCGAAACGAAAACATGACGAGAACACGATATATGAACCTCAGGGGATCCGAGGGGTTATATATTAAAAAGTTTCAATGCATAAGGAAGGTTCTATGCGAAAATAAGGCGGAGACGGAGTTCAGGGGGCTCACACCCCCTCCAGGCATAGCCAGCTGGGGCCCACGCCTAGGGTGGGTGTGGCCACCCTGGCCTATGTTTCCTCCTCTATTTCGTCTCATAACCTTCCGTATACAGTAAAAACATCAAAAATATAAAAAGATAAGGTTTTCACGAACCTTCTATATTCACCACTTTTTACCTATTCAAAGACGGATTCTGCAGATTCCTTTTCTCCATATTTTGAAAATTCCTTTCATACAAGGCCTTACACAAACTTCATTAGCAACATTAGTGTATGCAAAAACAATAAACCTTTAGGTTCAAACTTCAACCAAAATCCATCAAACCAAAATTTACTGTAGCACATCCTTTCCAAAAACCCAAAAAGAATCTGAAAGGGAATCAATATCAGAGGCAAATGCAAATGATGGCAGAAATCTGTCAAAACAAACAAGCAGGTAAAGATTGATTTTTTTGAAAAACTTCTGTTGCTCAAATCAAAAAGTGCAAAACTAATAAAAGTTGAGTAACAACTTGGAGAACAAGCACAACAAATTACAGCTCCATCCATTGTACTGAGCTCCTTCACGAATTTACACAATGCAACACAAAAATCTGTCCCAAGACAGCCACCTTTCACAACTCCTCTACTTCTCAAAAGTAGTTGATCTTGACACAAAAACCAAAACAAAAAGGATAAGGAGTGGTTATTACTGAGGTAATAACTTCCAAGACTCAACAAAACTATTGGGTTATCTCCCAAGAAGTACTTTTCTTTATTGCCTTTAAGTTAGGCTTGATAAATTCAAATATGCTCACATAGGAGATATAGATTTGAAGTGAAAGAGAGCATCAAGAAGCAAATATCCAACACATTTGAGTCTAACCCACTTCCTATGCAAAGGAGTATCATGAGAAAACGAATTATTGAAGCAAAAGGCCTCTAGCATAGGAAGACAAAACAAATGCAACTTCAAAGCTTTCAACATAAAACTAGGAAACTTAATATTATTGAGATGTAAAAACCATGTTTCCCTCTCTCATAATAACTTTCAGTAGCACTTTGAATAAAGTTGACAATATAACTGTCACAGGAAACAACTTTATCATCAGAATGAGCATACTTACAATCATCAAAAAGAGGTCCAAGGTCATAAACTGGATCAATAGAAGCAAGTTGTTCCATCCTAAAACCTTCATTAGGCAAGCTATTTTCACAAAGAGCTTTAGAAAATTTGGAAAAGTTAAACTCATAAGAATCTCCATCAAACTTAGTTAAAAAAATTCCTTCTTACAATCTATAAAAGCTCCACAAGTATTCAAGAAAGGTCTACCAAAAATGATAGGACAAGTTTTACTAGCTGTAGAATTAAGCACTAGAAAATCAGCATGATACTTACTCTTACCGCAGAGAACCTCCACATCTCTTACAATACCAATAGGGCAAATGGTTTCCTTATTAGCAAGGTGAATAACCACATAAATGTCCTCAAGCTCACAAGGACCAATTTCATGCATAATTTCCCTGTAAAGCTCATAAGGAATAGCACTAGAACTAGCACCAATATCACATAAACCATAATAGCAATGATCACCAATTCTAATAGAAGGCACAAGGACACTAGCTATGTGCTCATCCTCTATATTTATAGTGACACGATCTTTCACAATAGCTACCACAGGTTCAATATTTATTTGCTCATCAAGTTCCACAATTTTCTTTGTACCTTTGTTATTCTCACTAGTTATCATAAAATACTCCTTTACGTTAGCTAGGAAAGGTGTTTTATCAACATAAGGTTCAGGCAGAATATGATTAGTAGTAAAAACTTTGGTATTTCTAACAGGAACATGATTAACAACATCTTTATAAGGTGCATGGTACTTTTTCCACTTCTTCATAGGAATTTCTATATAAGAGGCAAAGGCCTTAAAACAGTTGGCAATACTTTGAGAATCAAGACCATACTCAGTACTAATATCACGGAAGTCATCAGTTCCCATAAAGTATTTAATGCATTCATAATCATAGTTTATACCTGAATTTCTTCCTTTTTCATTCTCCCATGCTTCAATGTTCTCTTGAATCCGGTCTAGGAGATCCCATTTAGCTTCTTCCTTCATACGTGCGAATGATCTAGCACAGGAAGCATCTATTAAATCTTTATCATGAAGATAAAGCCTAGCATAAAAGTTATTGATAATAATATTGTTAGGGAGTTCATGAATAGGACATTTAAGCATTAGTAACTTCAGTCTCCCCAAGCTTGAGCTGTACTCTCTCCATCACGAGGCCAAAAGTTATATATCAGATTCCTATCCTTATGAATCTCACTAGGAGGATAGAATTTAGAATAAAAGAGAGGTACTAATTCCTCCCATTCCATGGATTGTCCATTCTTCAGCAGCTTATACCATTCTTCAGCTCTTCCTTTCAAGGATATAGAGAGTAACTTCTTCTTCACCTGTTCAGTTGTGATACATGCACACTTAAACAACCCGCATAATTCATGGATAAAAAGCAAATGATCACCAGTATGGATAGTTCCATCCCCTAAATAATAATTATCCATAACACGATCAACAATACTTGTAGGTATCTTAAAAGGATCTATCTCAACAGGTGGTGGTTCATCTACTATCCTAACAGTGGTAGTAGTTTTCCCAAACAGAAAACCAAGTGGGTTATCCATATTGGAAACAAAGTAACAAAAAGAAATAAAAAGCAATACTCATAGTAGAAGTTTCCTTTACCAGTTCCACTCTTCAATAGCGCTTCACTCCCTGGCAACGACGCCAGAAAATAGTCTTGATGACCCACAAGTATAGGGGGTGTATCATAGTACTTTGGATAAATATGAGTGTAGATCCCAACGAGGAGCAGAAGGTGTTGACTAGTGGTATGGAGCAGGAAATCTCTGTAAATACTTAGCAAACGGTTTTTTAGGGGTTTTCTGATAAAGAAAAGAAATAAAGCGCGAGTAATAAATACAACAAACAATTGCAGCAAGTGGCCCAATCCTTTCTTAGCAAAGGACAAGCCGGTGGAAATACTTATGAGGACCAAACGTTATCGAGGACACATGGGAATTCTGTCAAGTGCTTTCGCTTCAAATAGCTGAGTAGTCTTCTTTGGTTTTGTAAGTGTTGTGTGGGTGAACCTGTGCTAATGTACCAACCTTACTTGGACTAATACATACTTGTGATTAAACCCCTTGCAAGCATCCGCAACTACAAGAAAGAAATTAAGGTATAAACCTAACCACAGACTTAAACTCTGAGATCCTACACTCCCTTGTGCAATGGTGTCCTAACAGGGATTCAGGTTTTTGTCACTCCGGCAACTCCATAATTAGTAGCCAAATACACAATGCATTGCCCTAGGCCCATAAATGGTGAAGTATCATGTAGTGACGTTCACATGACACCACTAGAAGAATAGCACCACAAGTTAAATACTAAACCATTGAATAATATCTCAACACAAATTCACTACTAACAACATGACTTATCCCATGTCCTCAAGAACTAGACGAACTACTCACAAGACATCATATGGATCAAGATCAAAGATGATATGGTGATGAATAACAATCTGAACATAAACAATAATTCAATAGTTCCACTCACAAGCATTAACTACAATAGTAATCAACACCAGGAAAGTTTCCCTTAAGAACTATGCAAGATTCAACACAATTATTACAGTGGGATGGAGTGGTGATGATGGTCCTGGTGGAGATGATGATGTGGATGATGATGATGATGATCCCGATGAAGTATAGCTTGATGATGGCGTTGATGGAGACGATCTCCCCTCTCCGGGAAGGAATTTCCCCGGCAGAAATCTGTCTGTCGGAGAGCTCTTTCTCTCTCGGTGTTTTCCGCCCCGCAGAGGCGGCGGAATCTTTCTGTGGTTGCTCCCCGTGTATTAGGGTTCCGAGGAGAAGATATAGGCAAGAGGGTGGAGCCAGAGGTGGGCCAGGTGGGCCACACCCCCTATAGGCGCGGCCCAGGGTGGCCCGCACCTGGGGGTGTGTTCCCCCCTGTGGCCCATCTCCGCCTCCCCTTCTGGCATTCTTCGTCTTATAGGAAAATAGGATTTTCCATAGTTTTTCTGGTATTTTTCTTATCTTTGCGAAATTGCATCAAAACACCGCTTTTTCCATCAGAATCCTGACTCCGGCAGTTCATCCTCCAAGAATCATCTAACATGCAAAAATAGATGAAAAGACATAAGTAACACCTCTTAATAAGAAATATATCAATGAATAGAGGCAAACTATGATATAGAATGGTGATGCAAATTGGACGTATCACCACCCATTGGGTGTGAAGGACTTCTCGGATAAAGCTAGCCCTAAGTAACCTAGCTATCTCCTTGCCTATGGCGCGTCTCTTGTCCCTGAAGCGTCGTAGGGGTTGTTTCACCGGTTTGCATTTTGGAATAAATATTCAAGCTGTGCTCGGCAAGTTCCCTAGGTACACCTTTCATGTCGGTAGGTTGCCAGGCGAAGATGTCCCTATTCTCACAGAGGAACTCGACGAGCGCGCTTTCCTATTTAGGGTCCAGGTTCGTCCTAATGGCGGTGGTCTTGGAGGCTTCACCTACCACAAGTTCCATCGACTTGGTTTCGATGGCGGCCTTGAAGGCGAGATCGGAGTGAGAAATCTAGTTCTTCGATGCCGGCATCTCCGAGTCTTTGACCTTGCTCTGGATCTCCTTGAATTCTTCGTTGTAGAGGACAGCTCTGCAAAGGCTGATTATCCAATCTCACAATCTCTTGCCTTTGAAAAGATTCTAGATACAGTGATTACACCGTTTGGTCCGGGTATCTTGAGCTTGTTGTATACAAAGCATTTCTTGTACATGAAGGAGTGGAATATGTCGCGTCCGAATATGACGTGGTACACGCTCTTGAAGGGGACCACCTCAAAGGTCATGTGTTCTTGGCAGTAATTGTTGACATCGCCAAAAGCGACCGGGAGCGTGATGCACCCAAGGGACCGATCCTCCCGTCCAGGAACTACGACATGGAACACAGTGCTAGTCCGCCTTAGGTTGGTCTCCATCAAGTTCATCTTGTGCAGTGTATCCAAGTACATAATGTTGATGCTGCTTCCCTATCCACCATGCACTTGCTGAACTCATTGCCATCAATCAAGGGGTTGATGACCATGGCATATTGCTTCTCTGTTGGAACAAGATCGGGGTGATCCTTCCTGTCCCATGTGATTGGAAGTTCCGACTAGTGTAGGAACTAGGGAACTGGGGGTAGGGTGGTCATCAGAATCCTTAGAGAGGTCTTCTATGCCCAAACAGTTGGGGTGCCAAGGAAAGAGTGGTAGACGGGGGCCTTCTTCTTGAAGGGGTTCTTGCCTTTGCCACCTCCCTTGTCGGCGTGCTTGGGTTCAACGTCCTCGTCCATGTCACTTGAATCCTTGGACTCCTCTTCCTTCTTCTTCCCTTTGCCCTTGCCTCGTGGTCGGTTCTTCCGGCTTTGCTTGTAGCCGGACTCCGGGTCTTCTTTGAGATCATTGACAAACTTGCAATGGCGGTTGGTGTGGGTATCTTTTACATTGGTGTAGATGTGTATGAGCCACGACATATCGCGGTACTCCTCGTACGTTTGGGGAACATGGGGCGCTGCCGAGATAGTTTCACTACCGCGCTACTGCCCACGACCAGCCCCCGGCCTTAGTCACGCTGTCCGCCATCACCTCTTCCTGCAAACTTCATTGTGACCATGTCGTAGGTTGGCTTTTCTTCTGGCGAACTCTTCCGTTTAGTGGTGTTGTTCCTCTTAGATTGGGTTGGAATGGAAATTGCCGGCAAAGAGCCACGAGCATCATCGTTGGCAGTCACGAACTCACTAGCCAGGGAGATCATATGATTGAGACCTAGCCTATGATTGTCCTGGAGGCGCTTCAACTTATGTCAGAGCAAGGTGCCATTTTCCAAACCATCAATGTTGGCGGTCATAGCGGTCTGATCGTGCACTCCTGTGCAGGAATTTTTCATATCCAGCCAGCGGAAGAGATAGGCTCGAGATGTCTCATCCTTCTACTGGACACACCGCTAGCTATAGATCACCGACAGTGCAGGGACGTTTGTATGTACCCTCGAAATTCTTGGTGCATGCTTCTTGCATGTCCAACCAATTGCATATGGACTTCTCCGGCAAGTCGTCGATCCATTGGTGGGTCATGCCTGTCAGCATTAGCAGGAGGTACTTGACGACAATGTTGGGGTTTCCCCTGGCGATCTCGACTGCATTGTCGTAATCCTACAACCATGTAGCTGGCTTGGCTGTGCCGTCATAGGGATTGATCATCTTGTCAATCCGGAAACCCTTAGGGTAAGTTGCGGTCCGTATCACAGGTCCAAAGCAACATGGTCCCAGGTATTGTCCTTCCCAGGCCTCCTGAATCTTATCCAAACGTGAACATGCGTCGTATGGGTCCGGGTTTGCTTTCTTCTTATTCTTGCCATCAGGGGAAGGGATGCGTGAGCGACACGGTCCTCCTCCGTCATGATGGCTGCTAGGGGCGATGGAAGCGGAGGTGGAGGTGGGTTAGCCTTCTTGTTGTTCCCTTCCTGCGACTCCTCACGCCTGTCGTGATTTCTTGTCGGTCGTGGAGGGTCATGGTGCGACCTGCTCTTGTGTCCATGATTGCCACTGCGATCCCTGCCATGACGAGGTTTCTCCATGTTGTCGCGAATGATGATGCCGCCCTGGGGGTGTCTAGGCAGAGGCATGCTCGTACGGTGGTGAGTTTTTGGTTCTTCGTGATGTCGGGGGGATTGGGGCGATGGAGACGGGCAGCGAGGGTGAGCCCTGCCTCTGTGGTCAGAGGATATGGGGATAGCATCCTCCCAGTTGCGTGTGTCCCTCCGTCTTTGTTCTGATGAACCCGTCTGGGACCCGACATCGTGAGGAGATCTTGCCCTTGGCCGTTTGGGATTGCTAGACATGCAATATGCTGGATCAGACTCAAGCCTCTGAGACATGGCCTTTTCCTATTGTTTGACAGCCTTGGCGACAAGGTCATAGACATGTTCCACAGCTACGGGTGATCTATCCTGCTCCAGTAGAGTCTTGGCGATGACCAAATTGAGGATGGGTGTGGGCATGACTTGCCTTCCTTCACTGTCAATGTATGCCTTAGCTTGTGCCGACTTCGAAGGAGCCCACCCCAAGTTGTGACGTACACCAGGGTCGTTGACAATGTGAGCCAGAGCTTTCTTAGCCTTTTGTTGCTTGAGGAGAGTCTTGTATTTGGCCTCCAGTGCTCTAGTCGTCTCAATCGATTTCTGCACCTTGGCCAGATCTCGATCTAACTTTGCGCCTTGCTCTGTGATGGCCTGCGCTTCCACTAGTAGCTATTGGCACTTCACATCAAGCTGGACTACATTCCGTATGTGGGCCACAGTCATAGGCTCGACAAGCAAATTGTCGTACATCACTCTATCAGCTGGAGTGATTTGGGCGGTCGCAGACGTAGATGCTAGTGGCAGCGGATTTGCATAGTTAGCGTTACTCAGACAGGTAGGAAGTTCCTGCGGCTGCTACGCTGGGTTAGCCAGAGGGGGCATGACCTTCACATGATCATTTTTAGCATCATCGGTTGGTCCCTTCCCGTTATCCCGTGTCTTAGGCGGAGCTTGTCCAGTTTGGTATTCTTCCATCACACTCCCAATTTCGACAAACACCTGTCAGGATGTGACGGACTTGTCGGCCTTCTCCTCACCATTGATCTCCTCATCCATCTCTTTCATGGCTGAGTCGAGTTCCTCCGGGTTGATATCCATCTCCAAGTCCACGCTGATGTCGGCATCGAGCGCATCTAAAACAGAGTCGGAGGGTACGGGGGCTTCCTAGACGAGAGAGGACGATGCTGAGGCAGCGGGGTTGTTGGCTAGAGGCGGTGGCGGCGGTAGGCCGGGTACATCGATGAGCGGTGCCACGATGACTCCGTCAGCAGCAGCGAAACTGTTGACAGTGCCGATCATTCCCTCGAAATTGAGGAGACCCACGTCATGTTGCCGCCTTAGCGTATGCCGGAGAAGTGTGCCGTGATCCAGCCCTTCGACGAAGTGGTAAATAGCATCATCATAAGCGTAGTTTTCCAGATCGGCTCGTATCCGGAGCCATCTGGCCAGATAATCGTGGGGGATTTCACCCTCTCTCTGGATGCAACGCGCCAGATCGAAGATAGTCACCATGCTGATGAAGTGCGTGAAATGGATCGTATGGGCACCTAGAGGGGGTGAATAGGTGCTACCCAATTTTTAGTTCTTCAATTTTAGGCTTGGAATAAAGTAAATTCTCTAGATATGCAACTACGAGAATTTCCCTATATGCAACCCTAGCTACTAAGAACGTAAAGAGAGGATCGAGGGAACCGTAGTGGAGAACGCAGTGACATAGGGATTTGTTTTACCGCAGTTCCTTCCTTGTTAAGGGAAGTACATCTGCGTTGGAGGGGTGGGCGGTTCTAAGACCACCACGCCACAATAGGCCTCACCCTATTCTCCGATGGATCTCGCCACGAAAGGCCTGATCCACCTTCTCCATTATTGGTACCCTTTGAGGCGGGAACCAGTGCCTTTACAACTCTACTGGGGCACACACCCACAACTGAATTGGGGGATCCCGAAATGACAACAAGCTGTCACAAGAACAAGGATTATCACTATAATCAAAAGCAAGGATCTAGATATTCGTAAGAAATATTAGATCGGAGATTCTCCAAACGAATGGAGAGGAGATGAAGCGCTTGATTGCAGTTGTTAAAAATCGAGTCCTCCTCCTTAGATTCCCAAAGGGATGGGGCCTTTGGGTGGATCTAGGTGGAGCTCTCTTGCATGAAGGTTGCAGATCAGATCTTGACTTTTTTGAATGAACCAAGGAATCTGGCAGGAGGGGGAAGGCAGGCTTAAATACCCCCTGCCAAGACCTGGCCGTTGAAGAATTTTAGGGGCGGATTATCCGCCCCCCACTAGGGGCGGACTATCCGCCCCGGGGAAAACTCCACCCCCAGGGCGGATACTCCAGGGAGAAAATCCGCCCTCTCTCTAGGGATGGCGCCTTGACAAACTTGATGAAGATCTTGGGGGCGGATTATCCGGCGGGGCCAGAAAATCCGGCCAAAACTCCATCCCCCTCTGGGGCTTGCGCCTTGATGAACTCCAAGCTGAGCAAGAGGGGCGGATTATCTGCCCCCCCCCCCCCCCCCGAGGGGCGAATTATCCGGCATGGCTGGAAAATCCGGCCAAAACTCTGCCCCATCTCTGGGGCTTGAGCCCATCTGGAAAAGGGGTGGGGCGGATTATCCGCCCCCCAAGGGCAGTTTCATTTTCCTTTCTTCAATAGAGAGATCTGTAGCACTTCAACACACATTAAATAATCCTTGATATTGTTATCTAACACACAAAACACTAGGGATTATGAAACCTCCCCCTTTTTGGTGTTAGATGACAATACTAGGATTTGCAAAGAGACCTACTAACTACACCTTAAATTAAATGAAAGAGGCTCCCCCTAAATGTGTGCATATTTAAAATTTGCATTTGAATACAAATGCACACACTAGAGCGAACGCAACTTTCATAGAAAAGACAATAAAACAAGGTGAGTTAGGAAACAAGGTCATACCACCGGGATGTGAATATAGCCAAATGAAATAATGAGATTGTCAGGCTCCAAGCACATCCCATAATATTGATGCATACACTAGATAATCCCATGATTCCATATGCCATCAAATAGACTTCATAGATAAATCCAGATTTCCATGAGAGTAGATCCACAATATAAATCCAGAATTCCAGAAAACCATACAGAGTAAAGCACGACAGAGTCTTACATAAAGCAAGCACAAATAACAAGTAAGTTCACGCTAAAAGGGCACAAACAAGCAAATAAACAATTGAAAAAGAGACAAGTGCTTGCGCCCGACCCATGCAAATCCGTGAGACCTAATAGAACTACTTCTCCCCCTTTGGCATCGAAACACCAAAAAGGAAGAAGAGCGATGCTAATGCCCCAGAAGATCACGCCTCCTCATCCTCGTCGTAGTCATCCCCGTCCCCTTCCTCTTCATCATACTCTTCATCATCGTCATCAGCTGGAGGAGTAGGAGCCCTCGGAGGTGGAGGAAACAGGCAACTCTCGAGCTCTCCATAGTTGATCCCTGAAGTGTTCCACTGAGCATATGGTTCCAGAGCAAAAGGAGGAGGTGGAGCGCCAGTGGCACCAGACACGTGATGAAGGATGAGCTGCTGAGTGTGTGCCATCTCATGCCTCCTCCGGTATTCCTCATACTGGCCCTTGTGTGTATCTATGCCCATGCAAAGGATGTTCCGCTGGAACCAATTGAGCTGCTTGACCTTGCGTGCCATTGGAGACACCGCGGAACGATGACCACTAGCCCTTGCATCACGCATGAAGGACTCAGGAGCATAGGATGGGTGATAGGTCTTCTGAGCTTTGTTGTAGATTTTCTTGGGCCTGTGAACACCATCCAAAACAGTGCCAAAGTCCTCAAGGGGCAACATATGCTTGATGAGCATCATAATGAAAGGAGCATATGGGATAGAGATTCCATATGCTATGATCAACAATGAGTGGAGATATGATGTCCCTAAAAAGAACATTGAAAGGAGCATCTTTGCCCCCACTGGGAGATATGTTGTCCCTAAAAAGACCAACGAGGGAGGCATACAATGGAGAGAGTCCAGAGAAAGTTCCAGCAATACCATCAGATGTCAGACATGGTGCAAGCACAGTGTCCTTGGATGGCTTGAGTGGAGAAATGATGCGGTGGCCAGAAGGTGTGTCACAGCCATGTAAAGCATACCCAAGAACATGCCCAAAAATACGGAAGTTTGACTGAATCATTGTTGTTCCGGTCATCCACTTCATGGTACGACGCTCATCACCGCAAATCACAAGTGTAGAGAAAAACTGCCTCACCACGGAGGAATCATAGTTGCATTGGAGAGTCATAAGGTGGTGAAGCCCCATCTTGTTAGTCACATCCAATGCTTCAAGAAGCCTTGACTTGGATTGGGCCTCAGTCATATTGATGGGGTGCATTAGGCGAAGCTTGAGAGTGGTATACACATCATCATGAATAGCCCAAAAATGTGCATTCCAAAACATTGAGTCCTCTGGAGGACCATCATTGTTAGCCTCATCATAGTAATCAGATTGGTGAATGGAGGCATACTAAATACTGTCCATAGCCTTGTAGTTGGGCCGCTAGTGTTTTCCCTTGCGAGACGCAGTCCTCTTGGTTTTCTTTGCTGCCTCTACCATCCGTTCAGCCTCTCTTGCTGGTCTGCTAACTTCTGTTTCATCAATGAACGTCCCTTCTGCAGTGGGCCTAAGATAACGGGCACGGGGACGATGAGTGAAGGTCTTAGTAGCCTTGGAACCACCTGTGAAAAGCATGAGAGGGATAGCATGGAGATAAGCGCACACACAAGTCCAAGAGAAAATGTTAGAAATAGTAGAAAAGCAATCCATGAGCCAAAGGTGAGAATTTCAGAAATTAGAGCCAAACCAGACCACTTGTTAATCTCTAGGCCAGATTATCCGTCCCTGGCAGGGGAGGATAATCCGCCCCCCGCAGAAAAATTCTGGAATGGCCCAGATTCACCAAGGCAAAACAGATCGGGCACTAGGATTGCAATACTACTAATTCTAACAAGCAAGGGAAACACACAGTATCTTCTACAACGAGATTTCCACCAAAAATAATGAATCCCATACAAAAGGAGAGAGATGAGGGAGTTACCCTCACTCATTGGAGGAAAATCGCGGAGGATAAGGTACCTGTAGGCGAGGTGGAGAAGATCCGGGGAGGACCCGGAGAATCTGGTGGTCAAATCGACTCCGGGGAGGGGCGGAAGCTCCGGCGGCGGCTGGGGGCAGGGCTAGGGTTGGGGGAGGGCTGGCTGCTCTGTTTGAGCCTGGCCTCCCCGACCCAGCCCTTAAGAGGCAGAATTCGCCCGGGGCGGATAATCCGCCCCCCAATTGGGGCGGATAGTCCGCCCCCCCCCCTCTGAATTTTCTGTAAAGACAGATTCAGGCCGGAGCATCCTAGCAAAACCCCTCTATGGTGTATAGAGGACTTGTGTGCAAGAATAGATGGTTCAAGGAGGGAAAGAAGGCTTGGGTTTAGAGCAACAAATTGTGATGGTACTACACACCCAAAGTTGCAAGAACAAATCAAACAAAAGCCAAATTTGGGTGTGTTTTCCATAAGAACAGGAGATATGCAAGAAAAGCCAAAAAGAGACATGAGAAACCAACTCTTCTCAAGAAAGAGAGCGGCGGCCGAAGTCACCATGTTGGAGCGCATGGCATGACACCGCGAAGATGTATCTTGAGTTCAAAACCACTGCTCATCAATAACCCACATATGACAAAATGATATTAAGGGAAATGATTTTGTCTTGCCTTCAGCATTATGGGGGAGGGTTAGCCCAATCAATTAGGACCACACTCCCCCTATGTCCATTCCCGCATCTAAACCAAATACATGAATAAGAGCAAGTGAGTGTGCAAGGGTAGTCAAGCCAAGCTCCTTGAATCTATGATATTTAGCTCATTCCTCAAATAACAAAATCTTGCTTCATCAAGAGGCTTCGTGAAAATATCAGCAAGCTGGTTCTTCGCTCTCACAAAGGATAGTGCAATATCGCCACGAGCAACATGATCCCGAATGAAATGGTTGTGAATCTCAATATGTTTTGTTCTTGTATGCTACTATGGATTGTAAGCAATTTTGGTAGAACTTTCATTGTCACATAAAAGAGGCACTTTGTCACAATTGACACCATATTCCTTTAAAGTTTGCCTCATCCATAATAACTGTGTACAAGCACTTGCAGCAACAACATATTCAGCTTTGGCGGTTGAGAGTGAAATGCAATTCTGTTTCTTTGAAGACCAACACACTAGAGACCTGCCCAAGGATTGACATGCACCAGAAGTTGATTTTCGATCATCTTTGTCACCAGCCCAATCTGAATTAGTGTAACCACATAGAGAGAAACTTGAACCTTTGGGATACCATAACCCAAAATTTGGGGAATGAACCAAATATCTGAAGATTCGTTTGACCGCCACTAAGTGGCTTTCTTTAGGAGCGGCTTGGTACCTTGCACACACTCCTACACTTAACATGATATCGGGCCTAGATGCGCAAAGGTAAAGCAGAGAGCCAATCATGGATCGGTATACCTTTTGGTCCACGTCTTTACCCTTGGGATTAAGCTCAAGATGACACTTTGTTTGCATTGGAGTAGCAATGCCATTGAGATCCGTCATCTTGAACCTCTTGAGCATGTCTTGGATGTACTTAGCTTGATTAATAAAAGTTCCCTCTCTAAGTTGTTTGATCTCGAATCCAAGAAAGAACCTCAATTCACCCATCATAGACATCTCAAACCTGTCAGTCATAAGGTTTGAAAATTCATCGTTAAAAGCTTGGTTAGTAGAGCCAAAAATAATGTCGTATACATATAGTTGGCATACAAAAAGCTCCCCATTAACCTTCTTAGTAAAAAGAGTGGATCAATTTTCCCAATTTCGAATCCACGGTCTAACAAAAACTCTTTAAGGTGTTCATACCACGCACGTGGGGCTTGTTTAAGGCCATAGAGCGCCTTATCGAGTTTGTAGACATGGTTCGGAAATTTGGGGTCCTCAAAACCCGGGGGTTGCTTGGCGTATACCAACTCATGTAGTGGACCATTAAGAAATGCACTCTTAACATCCATTTGTTGTAATTTAAAATTATGATGAGCGGCATATGCAAGAAGGATACAGATGGACTCAAGACGTGCCAGAGGAGAATAAGTCTCGCCAAAATCAATTCCTTCCACTTGAGGGAAACCTTGAGCCACGATTCTCGCTTTGTTCCTTACAACAATGACATTTTCATCTTGTTTGTTCTTGAAAATCCACTTGGTGCCGATAACATTGCGGCATTATTTTGGTTTCTCAACAAGCTTCCAAACTTTGTTGCGCTCGAAGTTATTTAATTCTTCATGCATTGCAACTACCCAATCGGGATCTTCAAGGGCATCAAAGACCTTCTTTGGTTCAACCATAGAAATGTGAGCTTGATGATCACAGAAGCTTGCAAGTTCTCTTCTAGTAGACACCCTTCTTCGTAGATCACCGACAACCTTGTCAAGAGTGTGACCCCTTAGCTCAAGGTTCCGATCAGCACGAGCCTTGCGACGAGCCTCAATGTCCTTATTATTTCTAGAAGGAGTTGATTCAACATTTGTATCCTTGTCTTGTCCACTACCTTGCCCTTGATTTTGATCTGAGTTGACAACAGGATCTTGTTGCTAAACATGTTCTTCAGGGCCGGATAATCCGCCCCTTGGTGGGGCCGGACTATCCGGCCTGGGAGATGTGGCTACAACTTCCTCTTCCTGAGAATGCCTGACAGAGCTGAGATATCCAGGGCCGGATAATCCGCCCTCGGGGGCCGGAGAATCCGGCCTAGGGTCTTCTTGGTTGTTCTCTTCTTCTTCTGATCCCCTGGGACGAGTTGGAGTGCCAGGGGCAGACTGTCCGCCCCTTGGAGGGGCGGATAGTCCGGCCTGGGACTACCATTGTGTCCAGGAGACTGATGAGCTTCAGAAAGTTGTGGTGTTGGTGCAGAGTTTTCTCCAGCAGTAGGAGCTTGTTGATCTTGTGTAGATGAGGGCTCCACTTGAGTGGAGCATTGTCCTTCCTGATCCGCCACAAGGGGTTCCTCAATGGGGCGGAAAAATCCCACGCCCATTCTTCTTATGGCATCTTGGGGTTTTCAACATCTGCATCACAAACATCAACTTGCCCCACATAGGAGCCGTTATTTTCATCGAACTCCACACTACAATATTCTACAACAGTCCCGGTGAGTTTGTTGTAGACTCTATAAGTGTGGGATTCGGCACCGTAACCAACAAAAATACCTTCTAAATCCTTGGAATCAAATTTAGACAAGCGGACACCTTTGATAAGAAAGAAACACTTACACCCAAATACTCTGAAGTATGAGATGTTGGGCTTGCTACCTGTAAGTATTTCATACGGAGTCTTGTCCAAGATTTTTTGGAGGTAGAGCCGGTTAGATGAGTGACAAGCGGTGGATATGGCTTCAGCCCAAAAATTGTAAGGAGACTTGAATTCAGCCAACATTGATCATGCCATATCCATCAAGTGCGGTTCTTCCTCTCGGCTACACCATTTTGTTGAGGGGTGTACGCAGCGGAATATTGATGTCTTATCCCCTCTTCACTTAGAAACCCATTCAAAGTGTAGTTCTTGAATTCGGAGCCGTTGTCACTTCTTATTTCCAAGATAGGAACATTGTGTTGACGTTGAACTTCATTGGCAAAGTCAATGACCGTTTGTTGAGTCTCACTCTTTAGCTTGAAGAAATAGACCCATGTATATCTTGAGTAATCACAACAATGACCAAGCAATATTTCTTCCCACCGAGACTGGCATGAGATGGAGGACCAAATAAATCCACATGAAGTAATTCCAAAATTCTCTTTGAAGACACAATAGTCTTCCTCTTGTGGGGAGAGTCATGCATTTTGCCTTCAACATAAGCCCTGCAAACACGATCTTTGGCAAAGGAGACATTGTCTTTTAGTCCAAGGATGTGGCCACCCTTGTGGAGACTTTGCAAAGTTCTCATGTTGACATGGGCTAAACGGCGATGCCATAACCATCCCACGTCGGCCTTTCCGAATAGGCACATCGGACCCGAAGTGGTTTTCCCCGAAAATTCCACCACATACAGGTCATTTTCGACGTACCCAATGAAAGCGACCTTTAGAGACTTGCTCCACAAGAGTACCACCAAATCATCATCAATAAAAATAGCAAAACCCATCTTGCCAAGGGCACAAACAGAAACAAGGTTGTAACCGAGGGTCTCAACAAGCATGACATCCACAAGAGATATATCGTGGGCAACCACAACCTTGCCAAGACCCAATACCTGAGATTTAGACTTATCACCATAGGAGACTGTAATAATATCATAATTGGGACGCATCTCCGTGATGATCTCCTTGCTTCTGGTCATATGACTAGTGAATCCACTATCAAGCACCCATTTCGACCCACCGGAAGCATATCCCTGCAAGAGGATTACTTCTTGGTTTTAGGTACCCATTTTTCAATGGGTCCTCTCATGTTAGTAACAAGGGTCTTTGGAACCCAAATAGACCAAGCAACATATTCATCAAAAGGACCAACATAATAAGGATAAACATCGCCATAATAATCACAAAAGAGTTCATAATTTGGATTGTGAGACCCTGCAAAACCATTATTGTTAGTTTTGTCTTTTGTGACATTCTTCTCAGTGGTGCTTGTCTTTAATTGTAAATTCTTGGTCTTGTTCTTCTTCTTCTTGGACTTGGTGACATACCCAAGTCCCTCTTTACCAAGATTTGACTTTTGCTTGCCAAGAACCTCATCAAGAACACCCTTATCTTTGGGAGTGATGTCCTTGACAAATCCTTCTTCCACACTAGCATTTTCTTTGTGAATATATGTTGACTTAGATGTGCTAGAAACATCATACTTGGCCAATCGAATTTGGAGCAGATCATGTGACTCATTGAGAATGGAGAAATCACTTTTAAATGCCTTGTGAGCGATGCCAAGTTTCTCCAATTCCTCGGAGAGTCTATCATGAGCAGCCCCAAAGTCAATATTTTCCTTCTTTAACTTCTTTGCTTTGGCGACTGCATTGTCATGTTCCTTAACAAGCTTAGCCACTATTTCTTCATGTCACTCCTCAATGGACTCAAGCCTCTCTTCAAGAGAAACCCGAGCCTCTTCTTCTAGCGCATTTTTAAGGATGCAATTTCCATTGCATCCTCCCTTTCAATTCTGCCCTTTTCTTCGAGGAGAACTTCATTTTGGGCCAGCTGGTCCATAAGATCCTCAAAACGTATTTTGTGCTCACCTTGCAAGTTAGTGAAGAAATAGTCCAAAGCAATAATCTCTTCTTTAACCTTAAGACTAGTAGGGTTATCCATGTCAATCATAGCCTTAGGAAAAGAAGAGTTAGAAGTAGTTACCTCGGAACTTCTTGCCATGAGACAAGTAGCATTCTTGTTGATGACGTTTTTGTTCGGGGAGTCGAAGAGTGATGTTGATGTATATGTGGTGACTATAGCAGCCACCTCTTGAGAGCTATCATCCTCGTCCTCATCTTCACTTCCCGAAGAATATTCTTCTCGAGCCACTAGAACAATCTTTGGTTGCTTCTTGAAAGGAGCATTCTTCTTTACAAATTGTTTCTTGCGTAGAGCCTTTGACTTGTCCTTGAAAATAAGTCTTCCTCCATTATCTTCCCTACTTTGATATGGACACTCAGCTACAAAGTGCAGCGGGTCTCCACAGTTGAAACATGTTCTTAGCTTGGGACCATTTTCCTTTCTTCCATAAGCTCCACTCTTGTGTTCTAGTTCAGCTTTAGCCTTGGTCGGGTCTTTCCAAAAGTTTCTAGCATAAAGGGCTAGGTATTGTCCGTGGATCCTTTTTATATCCTCGAGACAGACCATACCTTCTATGACATCTTCATCATGATCAATCACACTAGTCTTCAAGTCCATGTTGACCCC
Source organism: Avena sativa (assembly GCA_916181665.1). Classification (NCBI taxonomy): domain Eukaryota; kingdom Viridiplantae; phylum Streptophyta; class Magnoliopsida; order Poales; family Poaceae; genus Avena; species Avena sativa. Next base: position 356,344,727 of record OV702295.1, read on the forward strand.
CTTTTGCATCCCAATAGCTCGTGCACGAGCATCTTTGGCATTCTTGGCAGCCACTTTGAAAGCGGACATTTCTTGCATTACCTCATTGGATGTCATAAGATGGTAGTTATGCCTACCTTGGAGACTTTTCAAATCTGTGGGCTCAAATGGCATAAGAGCACTGACATACTTGCGCTTGATCCATGCAGCATCAACATGAGAGGCACCATGATTCCTAAAAGTGGTGGCTATTGCCTTGAGCCTCCTATAGATGTCCTCGTGGTTTTCTCCATCCAACATATAAAATCCTTCATCTTCATTGCTCAAAGCATCATATCTATTCCTTCTCATACTTTCATTTCCGATGAAGAGCTCGGTGAGAGCATCCCAAGCTTCCATAGCAGTACTAAGATGCTGAATGTGTGGCATGTCTTTGTCACCCACACCAAGTTGTATCATGTGTAGAGCTGTAGCATTGAGTTGACTATCAACAACCTCTCTTCTTGTTAGATTGTTGGGATCTCTAACATGGAGACCATTCTCGATGATTTTCCACAACTCAATGGAGGAACTGCATACATGAGACTTCATCAAAAATTGCCATTGAATGAAAGTAGATGCTGAAAGTTTGGGTGGATCACCCCTATTGTGTATATGTGGGTGAGGGATAGGTGGATCAGGAGAATACACATGGGAAACCTCATTGTATCCTTTCTTACCACTATCCTTTTTCGAGGAGGAGCTCTTGCTAGTGTCATCACCAACCACTTTGTTATCTTTGGAATCGGTTTTACCCATTTCCTTGGATTGTGGAGTGGTAGCCTCAAAGTTAGATGGAGGTGATGCTGCGGATGTGGAGAGATGCATTATAAATTGACGCATCTCTTCCATCTTACCCTCCATTGAACTCACCAAGGTTGTTTTCCAACGTCTTGAGATCGTTCATGGTGACTACCTCCGGAGCATCACTCCCATCTCCCTTGGAACCCATACTTCTCTTAGGCGGTTAAGCCCGAATTAAGAGTTGTGGCTCTGATACCAATTGAAATGGATCGTATGGGCACCTAGAGGGAGGGTGAATAGGTGCTACCCAATTTTTAGTTCTTTTTCAATTTTAGGCTTGGCATAAAGTAAATTCTCTAGATATGCAACTACGAGAATTTCCCTATATGCAACCCTAGCTACTAAGCACGTAAAGAGAGGATCGAGGGAACCGTAGTGGAGCATGCGGAGACATGGGGATTTGTTTTACCGCAGTTCATTCCTTGTTAAGGGAAGTACATTTGCGTTGGAGGGGTGGACGGTTCTAAGACCACCACGCCACAATAGGCCTCACCTTATTCTTTGATGGATATCACCACGAAAGGCCTAATCCACCTTCTCCACTATTGGTACCCTTCGAGGCGGGAACCGGTGCCTTTACAACTCTATCGGGGCACACACCCACAACTGAATTGGGGGCTCCTGAAATGACAACAAGCTGTCACAAGAACAAGGATTATCAATATAATCAAAAGCAAGGATCTAGATATTTGTAAGAAATACTAGATCGGAGATTCTCCAAACGAATGGAGAGGAAATGAAGCGCTTGATTGCAGTTGTTGACGAGTCCTCCTCCTTAGATTCCCAAAGGGACGGGACCTTTGGGTGGATCTAGGTGGAGCTCTCTTGGATGAAGGTTGCAGATAAGATCTTGACTTTTTCGAACGAACCAAGGAATCTGGCAGGAGGGGGAAGGCAGGCTTAAATACCCCCTTCCTAGATTTGGCTGTTGAAGAATTTTAGGGGCGGATTATCCGGCCCCCACTAGGGGCGGACTATCCGGCCCGGGGAAAACTCCGCCCCCAGGGCGAATACTCCAGGGAGAAAATCCGCCCCCTCTCTAGGGATGGTGCCTTAACAAACTTGATGAAGATCTTGGGGTTGGATTATCTGGCCCCCTCCAGGGGCAGATTATCCGGCAGGGCCGGAAAATCCGGCCAAAACTCCGCCCCCCCTCTAGGGCTTGCGCCTTGATAAACTCCAAGCTGAGCAAGAGGGGCGGATTATCCGCCCCCCCCCCCGAGGGGCGGATTATCCGGCATGGCCGGAAAATCCGGCCGAAACTCTGCCCCATCTCTGGGGCTTGCGCCCATCTGGAAAAGGGGTGGGGCGGATTATCTGCCCCCCAAGGGCAGTTTCATTTTCCTTTCTTCAATAGAGAGATCTGCAGCACTTCAACACACATTAAATAATCCTTGATATTGTTATCTAACACACAAAACACTAGGGACTATGAAATGTTTTTTCAGTGTGATCGCTGCTTTCCAAACGTACGGGCGAAGCCGGCGGATTTGCAGTGATCTTCCACCATTATCTCCTGCACAGGGGCGGTTTGGGTGGGCCTTGAATTTTTCCGATCTAAGCCGGCAAACTCCAAAGAGAGATTCGAATTTGATCCTTCCGCGAATGTATCCTTCTCTTAGGCGGTCCGTGTGGACCTTGACAATCCTCCGACTTCCGAGGAACTAGTGCCCGAGTCGGTTTCGCCGATGAAGAGGTGGATGTCCCTGATTGGTACAATCGAGAAGCGGGTGGGGTTCGTCTTCGCAGGGATCCAGAAATCATCGAGAGGTACGATCATAATGTTGCCAGAGAAGAGAACACAACCAATGGCTATGGTTTTGCTGATTCCCGCAAAGATCTTGGACCTCGCCCGTTGTAGAGCTTGAAGCGCCTCTTGCCCCACGGTGGGCGCCAACTGTCGTGGTATTGTCGACGAGTATGCCATGGAGGGGTCCTCATAGAGCATGTTTAGAGACGTGGGGGTAAGGCGGCAAGTTGGCACGTACGAGGTGACATAGCTTACCCAGGTTCAGATCCCACAATGGTGGCAGAATCCTATTCCTGCTATAAATCACTATAATGGCAATACACCGAGTTACAGGGATCGGTTCGCTATGCGCGATATGAGTTATGTCATATGAGTCGTGCACTAAAGACTCCTCTGGGTCCGGCTTATATACTCTCCAGACCCTAGGGTTATAGGGAAAGTCCTAGCCGGACAGGTCATAGAGTCCTACACGAGTACTAACTAGTCTATCATGTCTTGCATTCTAAGGCTCCGGGTATGTCGGTGACTCCATCGTAGCCTTCCTTTATCCGGCATGGGCCTCCCTTCTGTATCCTTCTAACTAGGCCGCCCAGCAGGCCATGGGCCTTGCTACCAACTATGGGCCACCCGGGTTATCCGGATTAGGGACATGCAATGGTGACACCCATTTAGCATATCCCCAACACTTAACAAGAGGCTTACTAGGGACTCTTTTATGTTTACAAAACACACAAGTATTAATGTTTCCTGTTAATACAATTATAGCATGGGATGTACACATTTATCATAAACACAAATATATAATAATAACCAATTTATTATTACCTCTTGGGCCTATCGCCGACAGTCTCCCACTTGCACCAAGTCAATAATCTAGTTTGAAAAAACTTTGTGCACTCAACACCTATGGCTTTCCGGTGGTGTATATACACGATTTCTAGTGGTAAACTTTAATCTTCGGATCTGACACTTTCAGGTCCGTGTGTATTTGCATGTATTTGCATCTCTACGCATCACTCATTCTCCAATGAGATGGCATTGTATAACTTTGATCCTTTGGTGAAACCTTTAGTTCTTTGGGGTTAAATCATCTCGATACAACTGTCGTACAATATATCTTCATGATACTATCCCTCTGTGAACCACACCTAGTTTGATAACAAACTACTTGACACAAATGCCCTATTTTGCTGCTACAATAGCAATCATATACTTAGCCTTTTGTTGTAGTATCCATCACAATGTCTTAACTTTGGAACTCATCCAAATATGTTATGGAAATTTCTTTCCATTACATTATGCGACCCATAGTTTAAATTGAGATAAACTTAATTTGTATCTTGTGACAAAACTAGTATCAATGTATCACTTTACAATAAACTAACAATCTATTTGTCACCTCTACATAAATAACATATTCCTAGTTATTCCAAAGATCATAAGAATATCCTAACTGTTGTCCAATGATTATCTTATGAATCATTCTGGTATATGCATAGGACATATCTGGATGTGTACATATCATAATATGACTGATCAAAATATTCGTGTGATTTCACTCACCAAGCGTCAAAACACTTGAATCTCGTTTCACTCACCAAGTGTCAATACACTTGAATATTGATTCAATCCTTCATGTGCGACAAGTACCTTTGTTGTCGTTTCCATATTGAACTCATTCAATATCTCATATATGCACTTCCAACACAACCATATTAGCATGTCAATCTATTCATATAGACTTTGATTCTTAATATTCGGGTTCTGCCTAAGTCTTTCATCAAAATGAAATTCTTAACCTGTGTCAATAAAACATACATAATTTCCAATCAACAATATGTCTTTCACATAATGTATTAGAAATATGTCTTAGCGCTCCCACTTAATTTCTTGCAAATGCAAGCATCTTCATCTTCTCCGATGAAATTAAACTCTTCTAATAGTTTCATCACGACTACACAGTGCTTACTTTAACCGTTGAAGTTTGCATAGACTTTTAGCATCCTTTGAATTAAAAAAACCTTTGTTTCATGTCATGTACACGTCCTAGGTAACCATTCTATTAGAATAACCTTGTTTTGTTTATTCAACCACCATATACCAAAATTATATGTAGTGGTTGCTACATAAATCCGTCCAGACTAAATATCGCTATGAAAGATTAAATCTTGTCATAAACAACTCCTTGAACATTATCGTAAACTATTTCCCGACATGTCGACTATTTCATAGATGTGAAACATCCATGTCTATTTCTTTATAGATACAAATATGACCGTAAGGTCTTACACCTTTCTAGAGGGTCTTCCAAGTTCAAAAACTTGATTTCTCGTGTATGAAACTATCACGGATTCTATGGCTTCAAGCCATATGACGGAGTCAGGGCCCATTATCGCTTCTTTGTACATAGTCGGTTCATCATTGTCAAACAACAATAATTTACTCTCAAATCTTAGTATTTGATTGTTTACCCGACCTACTTGGTTCAATAGGAACTTAAACCTCTGTGACCACAAGCTTTGAGACAAGTGAGTCATGAGTATTGTTGCTGCCTTCGGAACACTTTCTGACGCTGCGCAACTCAGCACATATTGCTAAGGTTCAATAACCTTATAAAAGTTCTATTGTCCTCCCCCTTAACTTTTCAAGAAAAATCCTTCTAAATAAACTTGACGTTCCAAGCGACAAACACTTTTGTCTTTGGTGTCATGGAGGAATACCCAATGGTTATTCAAAATAACCTATAAAGACATGCTCATCCGACTTTTGTTGTAAACATTTTACTTATGCCTAGCATACCAATGTTTAAGAAAGGACAACTTGGGTTTTATCCCAAACCATAACTTTATATGGTGTAATTTCAATGGATCATGATGGATCTCTTTTCATTGTAACATCGGTAGTCACTAAATCTTTAAAATACAATGGAAGTTTTATAACTAACACCTTTGATCTCACCATGTCAAACAAGGTTTCATTACATATCTCGAACACTCCATATTCCTATGGAGTTTCGGGAAATGCAAATCCATGAAACGATTCCTCAAATCTTAGGTGTTATGCTAAACTTGCAGCTCAAATATCTTTCTTTATGATCTAATCATAAATTATTTATTTTATTGTTACAATGATTTTCCACTTCATCTTGAAAGTCTTTGAACATTTTTCAAATATTTCACACTTCTTCCTCGTTAAGTAAATATGCACATATATTCACTCAAATTTCCAGAGAAAGCATATGAAGTTGAAATGCATCGCTCACGACTACACATAATGGACTACATACATCAATATGTACAAATTCCAATAAGTTAGTAGTTCGTTCTTCTTTGGCCTTTGAATGAAGTTTCAATTATCTTCAGGAAAGTCTCACAAGCATCATTTGATCAAAAATCAAAAGACTCCAAAATTCCATCAACATGGAGTTTCTACATGTTTTATTTTCAATATAATTTAAACGGCGATGTCACTTCTTATGTGATCTTTCAATCATTTGTCTTTCGACATTTTTAGCATTAGCTCTTATGGACGTGATTTCTCCAACTATATTTGTAAATCATCCATCTTATATGGAATACAGTAATTATTTGAACCATTTATTCTCAATATACCTGATCAAACTAAAAATTATGAAACAAATCTTGAAGGAAATATTTGATGTCAATGAGAAACAAAACAACACTTTGTTTGTTTTCGATGAACATCATCACATATTCTCTTGCTGGTTACTTAGGCCATTACAGTTCATTAATTGTATTTTTTAATACCCAAGAACCACATTGTTTAATAAGCAAAGAATACAACCATAATATGTATATAATTTATATACTTAAGCTGGACATTTCCAATCTTTTATTTTTTTGCCAAATAATTTTGAGATTCTCTTTCAGCATTTCCTTTCCCTTTTAAAAGAATCTATCAACATCAATAGTGGCGCCATACACATGACACATAGTACAAAGCGTGTATAGTTAAATACTAATACCTTTGGACTTGCACTTTGAAGTAGATCACCATCATCAAATGTTTGGCGTTCTTTTAGAATCCATTGTTTAGTAATATTTTAGTGTAGTAAACATTTTACCTACATCTTCTATTCATCCTTATCATGACAACTTTCATGATTTAGCTACTATAGCTTACAAAGGTGAATCACGAGTATAAAGTTGCTTTCCAAAACCTTTTGGAGGATTAGGATGTCTAGCATCTCCAACCTTCGCAAATTCTCATCAAATATGAGAACATATATTTTGCCAAATTATACTCTATCATGTTGCAACCAAAATATTGTTTCAGATATTGCAATATCTTCCACACATGATGGTTTCTAAAACAATTCTTTCAGCTCCTAGATAACCTTGATATTAAAACAATCTTTTGAATATCAAGAATCATGGAGGCAAACATGATACTTTTAGATACTACCACTAGAATTGTTACTCTTGATTTAATACTAATTATTAAACTTCATGGAGTAAACGGAGTTTGCTGAAAGTTTGCAATAGGACTTTTAAACTTTTAGATTGACACTCAAAACAAAACGATACCAGTTTGTAAAGTAACTATCCAGAATTCTATAGTTCTATTTTCTCAATTATAACTAAGTATAATGTGGTGAACGGATGCCAATGACTACATACTTTTATTTAATTTATGATAAATTGTATTCAACTTTAATCATATTACTATTTGAACTCCCACTCAAAACAACATCCCTCGAGTTGTTTTGGTGATTTCACGAACCAAATCCACTACACCAAGTCCGATCATCACGAGAGATGATGTAGCTTCAAAGGCGAACAATAAACATGTTCATCATATCATCCATATGACTCATGCTTTACCTTTTGGTATTCCGTGCTTCGAGGTCATGTCTGTACATGCTAGGATCGTCAAGGTTAACCTTAGTATCCGCATGTGTAAATCCGGCTTGCACCCGTTGTATGCACACGTAGAATCTATCACACCTGATCATCACGTGATGCTTCGAAACAACGAGTCTTAGCAACGGTGCCTACTAAGGACAAACACTTTATTACTTGATATTTAGTGAGTGGGATCATCTTATAGTGCTACCATCATGCTCTAAGCAATACGAGATGCATAAAAAGGATTAACATCACATACAATTCATAATATGTGATATGATATGGCCTTTATTCTTGTGCCTTTGATCCCCATCTCCAAAGCACGGACATGATGTCCATCATCACCAGCGTGGCGTCAAGGTCAATGGTGCCACTTCATGGTTGTCCATCACTAACAACAACTATTAGAACTACTTGAAATAAAGCTATTACATGATGAATAGACACACATGTCTTAACAAATTTAAAGACAACCATTAGGCTCCTGCCGGTTGCCAACTTACAATAAGGATCATTGCATACATCAAATATAATCACAATCACATCATGGCCATATCACATCACATGCCCCTGCAAAAACAAGTAAGACGCCTCTAATTTTCTTTGCATGTTTTACGTGCCTTGGGCTTTCGAATAAGAACCGTTCTTACCTATGAACATGAACCACAACTATGATACACTTGTTGTCAAGTGCCCAATGTAAATTGAATCTTAACTATGGTGGGAGAGACAGACACCCGCAAAGCCACTTGTACAATACAAGTTACACGTTGAGCGTCGAGCAAGTCTCATGTGCGACGACATGTAATGTTAGCCCGGGCCGCTTCATCCCACCATCCCGCAAGGTGCAAAGTACACGAAAAGAAAGCGACATCAAAAGCATCAACGCCCATAAAACCATTGTGTTCTACTCATGAAATAGATCTACGCATAGATTCGGCTCTCTGATACCACTGTAGGGTTCGTTGCATGGAAAACAAAAAATTTATATCGCAAGAACACATAAAACCAAGATCCAATCTATGGCAAAGCCAAGATCTAATCCATGAGATCGGTGCAACGAGATTGAAGAGAATAAACCCTCGTAGATCCAAAGCGTTTAACGAGATCAGATTCTCGTGGTTGATGTAGTCGATCACTCGTCAATCTCAAGATCACGTAGACTATCCTTCCGGCGCTGCGTTCCGGCAGCGCTTCCGCACTCGATCACACGTACGGAGTCGATGAAGACCTTCCTCTCCCTGTTCCAGCGGGCAGTGGAGGTATTAGATCCCCTCGGAATCCCAGCAACACGACAGCATGGTGGTGGTGGTGGAGGAAAATCCTCATAGTGCTTCGCCTAATCCAGAACGGGGCGATGGAGGAGGGAGGCTTCTAGGGTTAGGTGGCGCCAGGGTTTAGAGGTGAAGGGGAAAGGGACTAGAGGGGGGTGCGCTCCCACCCCTCTTTATATGGAGGGGGTGGTACGTCCAAGAGGTTCCAAGCCTTTCGCTAAAACCTTACCCAACTCGGCCAAGAGGGAGAGTTTGAAACTTCTCCCAAAGCTTTCCCTTCCTTTCCAAACTAGGGTTTGACCCCAATTCTTTGGTAGCCGTATTTTACCCTTTTTTGGCTTTGGTGCGGCTGGACCTAGTGTTCCCCCGCGGCATGCCTCATCCCAAGTATCCCCTCTCAGGGTGGTGGACCCACTGGTGGTCCCTCTAGAACATTCTAGAAGCTTCTGGTTAAAATACCAAAAATATTTCCAAACCCAGAAATTGACTTTCCTTAAATGAATATTATTCTTCGGACCATTTCGGATCTCCTTGTATGTCCTAGATCCAATATGAGACTCCAAACAACATTCGGTCTCCAACTCATATTCCATATCTACTCAAACAACATTGAACCTTAAGTGTGTCACCCTATGGTTCGCGAACTATGTAGACATGATCGAGACACCTCTCTGATCAATAACCAATAGCGGGACCTGGAGATCCATAATGGCTCCCACATATTCAAAGATGACTTCGTGATTGAATGAACCATTCACATACGATACTGATTCCCTTTGTCATGCGATACTTTACTTATCCGAGGTTTGATCGTCGGTATCTCCATACCTAGTTCAACCTTGTTACCAGTAAGTACTCTTTACTCGTTCCGTGATATGACATCCCTTGTGACCTAGTCACATGCTTGCAAGCCAATTGGATGACATTCCACCGAGAGGGACTAGAGTATATCTATACGTCATATGGATGGACAAATCCCACTCTCGATCCATGCGCTTCAACACATACTTTCAGAATACCCAATGCCACCTTTATAACCACCCAGTTACGGAAGTGGTGTTTGATGTTATCAAAGTACTCATCTAGTGACGGTGATATTAACATGATCTCGTGGTTGAAGGATTATGCTACTATGTATCTGAAAGCTTGTAGCAAATGAACTTTAATGACTTGATCTTATGCTATGCTTACTATGGGTTTGTGTCCATCACATTATTCTCCTAATGATATGATCTTGTTATTAATAACATACAATGTCCATGATCAGGAAACCATGATCATCTATTAATCAACAATCTAGTATAACAAGAGGCGTACTAGGGACTCTTTTATGTTTACAAAGCACACAAGTATTAATGTTTCCTGTTAATGAAATTATAGCATGGGATGTAAACATTTATCATAAACACAAAGATATAATAATAACCACTTTATTATTGCCTCTTGGGAATATCTCCAACACGGGGTAAGGGTACACCATAGGGTTCGGAGAACACACGGCGACAAGGTCTCAGCCACGCATCACTATTGACTTGCAACGTGGCCTAGCAGCCCTGCCTTGGGGTCGTGTGTCTCTTACTGGGCGATGGCAGACTCGCGTCGGTCTTGACTTAACCAGACCCTTGTCTTCGGGCGGTTTACCCCGGACTGGGTTATCGGCAGGGGTGCAGGCGGGACCCAGTAGGCGTCCTGGCTGAGTCATCAAGTGGCCACACGGAGGAACCTTGTGTGCATGTCGGCCACGCGTTGGGTGAGTGCTATCGTGGGGCGATGCGTGGTATTGACTCTTTTGTTGTATCAGTGCGCAGTTTACAGCAGGTCATGCGTCGCATGCCAACTGTCTGTATTTGTCTCTGAGAGCCCTTGTGATCCAGGAGGAGTACCCTCCGATCTGACTGGGGAGACCTCCCCGGGAATCCTGGTTAGACAGGCCGCAGGGTGCCCAGCCCGGAGCCCATGGTTACGCGACTCGTGGAGATCATGGAACCGACTATGGTATCTTTTCTGGAAGTCAAATGTTATATGGTCTACATTCACATAACATCAAGAGAGTGAACTAATACAGATTCATAAACAAAGTTATAAATCATCTTTATTTCAATTTTTAATAATTCTATGGTTTCACCATCTCTGCCCAATAACAAAGGGAACTAATCGCATATGAAGACAATCAACATCATCTCAATAATATGAATGGAATATGAAGGTATGGATGAATGCAAGTGCAAACCACACTAGGGTTTGGAACAGGAAGGGCATGTATGCCCACATATGTGGTTTTGGTAATTAATGACAATCTCTATGGACTAATGTGTAAATTGAGTTTCACTTGTAGGTTTGTACATTGGCATCGCTTGGGCCATGTGTTGGTCTCAAGGTTGCAAGTTGAAGAAATGAATAAGGAGAAGAAGAAATGTCCAAGAGCTTTGTGCCCCATATGTGGTTTTGGTAATTAATGACAATCTCTATGGACTAATGTGTAAATTGAGTTTCACTTGTAGGTTTGTCCATTGGCATCGCTTGGTCCAGTGTTGGTCTCAAGGTTTAAAGTTGAAGAAATGAAGAAGGATAAGAAGAAATGTCCAAGAGCTTTGTGCCCATTGGAATCATGAAGAAAGAAAATGCTTGAAGGTTGATCAAGACAAGTGAAAAGAGTTGCATCAAGATGGATCAACCTCAAGAAGGGATGAAGAAGGGAAATCTCAAGACGTGCCATCTCTAGAAGATCTCATGCTTGAAGCTTCCCATCCTTGGTGATCATGGAGTGATGAAGACAAGTTCAAAGAAGAGGTTTCCCCATGGAGTATGGGGGATCAATTTGCAAGTCTTCATCAAGCAAGAGGGAGCAAGAGCAATCAATAAAGGTGTTCCATCTTGAGAAGGTAAAGACTGTGTACATCAAGCTCAAGTGGATTGATCAAGGCAAAGGTATGATATTGATAGGGTTTCTCTTTTACCGGTCTCGTGTTGTTGGTTGGGATATCGGATTTATGATAGATAGTCGTACTATCAGGAGGGGCTCTCAAGAGGGTGTCTCGATTGCATCGTTCGGAGATAGCTTAAACCTTTGCATACATAGCATCATCTATCTTGGTTGTTAGTTGGTTCTTGTCCATAGAGGATCTAGAGCTTATGGTTATCATCATAACAAGCTCTGGTTTAAGGATTTCCTTTGCATATCTTATTGTGGTTGTTGATCTTGCGAGTTTTACGGCTACACACCTTGGGAGATCATCACATATATATTCATGGTATTTTCTCCCTTGGTGATACCCAATATTTCTATTCTATTTTTCATTATGTTTCCAACAAAATTGGTTTCATCTCGTTTGGAGTTCGGATGCAAAAGTTGTTGTAGTTCTGGCTTCTGAAATTTCCCTGACCGGATGTTTCGGCTTGACACCGGTAGTACCGCTAGTGCAATTTTCCGTCGGTAGTACCGGTGGAAATTCTGTCTCCACTTCCGCTCACATACTGTAACCTCTCTGTTTTATGTGCTCTATTTGTCGGATCTTCGGTCGGAATCGCTGGCAGTAGTATCGACCTCAACGGAAGTTCCGGTGGACCGGCGGAAGTTCCGTCCAGGCTCATTTTTCTTTCTTTTAGATCGATGTTTTCTGACCGTTGGCTGGGTGCCGCCGAAAGTTCCGGCCTCCCACCGGAAGTTTTGGCCAGGGTCAAAAATTCCCAAACGGTCAGATCTGGGATCCCTTTAAAAGGGGCTCCTCTTCCCCTTCGTGGGGACCAGCTCTTCTCTTGGTTCTTGGCTTTCTCTCTCTCCTCCATTATTGATTGAAGAGCTTTCCCTCTCCCCTTTCTCTTCCTATGATTCTTGCATCTTTTTAGGGATTTTAGAGAGGAGATCTAGATCTACAATCCTCCCATGCCAAATCCCTTCTTTGTGAAGGAATCATTGGGATCTAGATCTTGGAGAGCTTTGTGTTATCCTCTTGTGTTCTTCCTCCCTTATTATCCCAATAGATTTTGTAGCTTTGTTAGAATTTGGGAGAGAAGGACTTGCCCTTGCATTTGTTGCATAGGTTTGAGTTCTCCTTGGAGATTCGGCGAGTACAAGCTTGTGGGCTTGTTTCTCTTGGGTTCTTGGAATCCTAGACGGTTGTGGTTGGTGTGTTGACTTCTTGTGGACTCCATTGTGGAGTGGCCTCAAGATTGTGGCATGTTATGACCTTGTTGCCTGTTGTGGTTTTGTTGCCTTTTGTGGCTTTGTTGTTGGGAGCCTCCAATTGAGTTGTGGAAATAACCCCAACCTTATACGGGTTTTGGTGACCGCCCACAAGTGTCCCTTAGTGGATCATGAGTAGGCCTTTGTGGCGAGCTCACGGGAAAATAGGGTGAGCCTTTTGTGGCACTGGTGAGTTGTGTGCCTTCGCATCCGAGGTGAGGCCTTGTGTGCGTTGGGTGAGCATTGATCCACCACACCCTGAGGTGAGCCATTTGTGGCGTTCGGAGAGCATTGCTCCATCACACCTCTCCAACGGAGACATGGCTTTTTGGAAGTGAAATTCGGGATAAAAATCTTCGTCTCCATGTCCATCAGTTATCTCTCAACCAAGACCTTTACTTATGCACTTTACTGATAGCCATCGTGCTTTAAGTATTTCATGTTGCTATCACCTTGTTGCTTGTATTGATTAGCATAGGTTGTTGATGCACTTAGGTGAACCTAGTGTTTAGGTTTTTGCTCAATAAATTAAACGTTAGTTTTATCTCGCATTTATTTAAGCCTAAACCATAATATTTTTAAAACCCTATTCACCCCCCCTCTAGGCGACATCCATTACACTTTTAGGAACTACATTGAAGTAAGCAATGGGATTTGTGATGGATATGTCGTTAATGATGATGACGATGTAGATTGGTGTTGTGGCCTTCAAGATCCAAGTATCTTCTCCTTGTATGGTGATGATGGTGGAATCTAGTTGAGGAGGTGATGGAGGCCACACGACAGCTATGGAGACAGCGGTGGCATGGCGGGGCTTCACTATAGTGTATATAGGATGGATGCCTTCTTCCTTGGCTCCTACATCTCTTATATAGGCCTAATAGGGTCCCCTATAGCCCCTCCTATAGGAGATATGCCATAGAGGAAAATGATAAAGATGTTTTATTGTCATATCTCAAATCGTTCATAATAAGTTTTATATCATGCTATAATTGTATTAAGCAAAAATATTAGTACATGTGTGGTACGTAAAAAAAACCAAGTCCCTCGTATGCTCTAGTCAACTATCTCATTGGTCAACCAATGATCGAGGTTTCCTGATCATTGACATTGATGTCAATTGATAATTGGGTCATGTCATTGTATGAATGATGTGATGGACACACACCCAACCATATAGTATTGCAATGAGATCTAATCACAGAGTTCAACATTGCGATATCTAGTAAAACGTAGTAACCCATTCCTCTGACCGTGAGATCATATCTAATCACTATCACCTGAGGCTGCTTTGACTGCATCAACCATCACACCATAATAGGGTGATCATAAAGGTGTCTCTCAGGTATTCAAAATGGATAGGTGAGGTGTATGTATCGAGATCGAGATTTTCCCATACGCATGATGGATGGATACCCTGGGCACACTCGGTGGGACTGCATCTATAAGTTTTGCAAACATGTAACTTGGTCACAGAGATGTAATATCACGGGAATGAGTAAATGTGTTTGTCGGTAACAATAACTAACTAGGTATAGAGATACCAAATATTAGGTCTTGGACAAACCAAGTTTTGTGTAGCAAAGGGAATGAGACTCGACGTTCAAGGTTCAAGCGATAAAGTTAATTCATGGGATGCATGGGTGCCGGCATGGTTTTCCAGATCCCACTATTGGTCATTGACCGGAGAACATTCTTGATCATGTTTACGCATTCCCAAGCTATAGTGTGGCACTGTTAAGGGTAGATGATGCTTAGGGATTGATCTGAAATCGTAGGAGAAAAGGGAGAACTCTGGAATAGTTCCGGGGTGGTACCGAAAAGGTTCCGGGAATATCTAATGATGACCGGAGGGTTCCGAAAGATGTTTTGAAGTAAGAGGAATTAAATAATATTATTTAATATTGATTAAATAAATTGATATTAAAGATATTTTTTAAATTGGATTTTAGGGGCATCCCACCTATATGGGCCTCACCCGTAGGGGAGGCCCATGTGGTGGCGAGCCACCCAAGGCGGCCAAGGGGAACCCTACGTGTGGCCCACATGTGTTCGGTAGGTGGGATTAGTCCCACGCGCCCTCTTTCTCCTTGTGGTGCTCCCTCTCCTCCTATATAAAGAGGGGAATTCCTCCTGTCAAACCAAACTAATCAATTGGCTTTTGCCCTTCTCTCTCACATGTGGTTCCCAAGTTGGAACATGCAGACAGGGATTGGGGTTTCTCCACCATACGCACACCATCGTGCTGCTAGAATCTCGGTCTGGATCAATCTTCTTCCGTTGCTACGCTAGACTGGAGCCCGGGGGACGTCGTCTACACCGGATGCGTGTAGAACTTCGGAGGTGCTACGAGTTGGGGCACTCATCGCTTGTACACCTGCACAACCTTGAGGTTGGCGTTGCCGTACGACTACATCATCAACTTTCATAGGAAGTAAGCTTTTTGGTCTTTAAGGGTATAAAACACCTAATCACTTTGTTACCCTACATATGCATAGAATGATCTTGGCTATGTCGTGTTTCTTGTTAGGATTTTTTGTCTTCTATTGCAGAACCCTTCACCTCCTACGTTCCATGTGACCTACGGAAGGTATATGAACAAAAGGGGGAGAAATCGATGAAGAAACGTGTTAGTTCTGATGGTTTCTGTGGCCCAAAACCCGCAGTACGAACAGGCCGTATAGGCACACGCGTCCGTACTAACGGTTGTTTGACAGTGTGACTCATTTAGTATTTTTTTCCGCCACTTCTTCATACGAACTCTGATTTGTGTATTCTTCAGCTCGTTTGATTCAAATATACGAGAGCTACAACACCGTGGCTTTGGATCTTTTTTAGTTGATAGAAAAATATCACCGTTTACACTCCTCATATGGCTAAGTTGGGTGGATGTACCTCCTCCATATTGCCCTCTCTTTGCTCCCTTTGCGTTGCTTTATCCATAATTGTCCATAACACCTACAAACATGTCAAAGGCAAGGAAAATTAATAAAATTCTAATAAAACTATTAGTTATGAAACACTCATATGAATACGAATAAAAAATTGTAATCATGCATATTAGGCATAGTAATAACTAGAAGGAGTATGAGATAAGTGGTTTTATGCACATTCTACATGCTTAAAAATGTACATATTTTCCATTCATCAACATCTCATAGGATTCAAGTAGGCATGACATCCCAATCCAATGTTGTTCCTAGGATATGAAAACTTCATGAATAAGAGAAGGTTATATGATATGAATGTCATATCTAGTTGAATCCTATTGGAAGAGCATTTCTCTTATTGATAGGGAAGGAATTATCCAGGAGGTATAACATCATTTTTCTTCATATTAAAAATTGCAAGATTTCTATAGGATATTTTCCTATGGGACATGATCCTATGAATCAGATGGAGCCCTCAGAATGCAAACCTCCTATTTTGAAGAAATTAGACCAAGAATTGTAACAATTTGTCGTCATAACAATCTCATATTGTAGGAATGACTTGATTTAGCATACATAATGATGAATGTGATTACAAATAATGTATGTTCAATAAAAATCCCTTTCACCATTTTACCAATGTGTTTACTACAAAAATCTTAAAGAAAATTCAAAACTTGCCATAACTAGTTTCCATCTGCATGGATTCATGTTTGGGTATATCTTCTTATGATAAGTTGAGCAATACACAAAATAAAAGTTCTATTTACTTCACAAACTATTTCAGGCCATATTTTGGAAGTTACAAATCACTAACCACATATGTGAAATAATAGTAATGGTCAGCATCAGTGACCCTCACTATATGTATTACTATATTAATAGTGATGGTAGCATTGTGCAACTTGCGGCTTTTAGTGGGACGGGGACTTAAGCGGATATGTTTTTTCCATCTATTCCGCCCTTCATGCCCAAAATCCATTCCCCCCTTCGTCAAAATCCTAGTAGTGCCCCCTCGAGCAGCCGGCATGCCCTCACCCTCACAACGCCCTCTTCCGGCGAGCACATTCCACCATGCCCTAGACATACACTATGCAGGTGACTTCGTCATGCCATCCGCATCCATATATCTGGCCATCTTAATTCTTATCCCCTTGTCTATCCGCCTAGTACCTCCATCATCCCTGCGTGCGAACCCCAATCCGCAAATTCTGTCTAAATCCACCCATAAACCTTAAATCCTCCATATGGTTTGGTCATACCTGATTGAGATCCCCCATAAATCCTAACTCCCATGTACTCCCTAAATCCCCTATAAATCCTAATTTCACCATACGATTATTTTTTTAGCTAGTTCAGATTCGTAGCTTCTATTACTTATTTCTATTTTGCTTGAGTTGATCTTTACGATGATCATAGCAATGTCGCCTTGTAGTTGTAGATCGAGTGGTTGTAGGTTGTATAATATCCTCCAACTATTGCTTCCCCAACTGTAGAATAACGTTGTTAGTGTATATATGAGGCACACATTATTTAGTTACTCATTTCATTATGTATGAAAAATAAGTCCAATTTTTTTGCTGCATTGTAAATATCTAAAATAAATATTTTAAAGATAAACTTATTTATTTTAAAATGC
The DNA here is from genome assembly GCA_916181665.1 of Avena sativa. Lineage (NCBI taxonomy): Eukaryota > Viridiplantae > Streptophyta > Magnoliopsida > Poales > Poaceae > Avena > Avena sativa. The sequence goes on from OV702295.1 coordinate 356,362,193, forward strand.
TATTTTATAGAAAAAAACTGAATTTATGTTTCAAACAATGTAGTTCAGATATATTGTTGACCTTCAAAGTTTCAAGTTTGTACTTTCTTTCGTTTGGAAGAAAAAATGGTGGAAGTTTGCTCACAGACCTCAACAAAAAAAATGAATGGTGTGCATAGGGGTGTGTACCTACCATAGTGTTCCAAAACCTACTGTTTGGACATGTATAATGGGATGATGTTAGTCTTCCATGAGAGTCGCCACATCGGATTTTTTACTTAGTTTAAAAGAGAGAATAAAAAAGGCATGATTGTCTTTCCTTAGCTAAGAGATGACCTCTTGTCTATTCCATTGTACCACATCAGTCTTCCCTTAGCAATATAATTTTCTGCTAAAATTATGCTAGCATGACAATAAGAGATAATGTATTGTAAAACTTATATCTATTATTGCATTGTCTAGATGATGTGAATGCTAAGAGAAGACGTGTCTTCTCTAGCATTGTACACATGGCACCCTTCATACAGAGGGCACATTAATCATGCATTGAAATGTTTATATGAATAGGTGAAGATAACATAATACTCCCTTCGATCTGTTATGTAGTGCCTATAGTTTATGGTACGAAAATTAAAGAATACACCTAGAGGTAAAATTACACTAGTTTTGGATGGGATTGCCGCTCGCTAATTAACGTGATAAAATAGAGTTTGCATTAGATAAGGAAACAAAGTCAAATCCAAAAAATAAGTTGTCCATTTGAGTGTTAGAACGCAATATATATCATTTCGTATTTTTCTAGAAAAACTATAAGCACTATAGTAGTACAAAGCAACGGAGGGAGTATGATTTAATTCCTTAATTCCTCTCTCTCTCTTTACATGGAAATAATGATTCTGTCTGATTATTTCCATCCTTTTTTTGGTCAGGAATTTATGTCTTTACTGTGGATAAAAGCTGGAGTGGTCCTGCTCTAGTTGATGCTCAAAAGAAGAATGGTCCCTAGCCTAAACTAGCCTCCTAGATTTTGATGTTGAAAGGTTTGTAAAGGTGCGCGCGGTAGTGTATCCGGTCCAAAATTCGGAAATCCAGATATGCAAGCAATCTAACAACATATTTCAAAGTTGTGCACTCGCCATGCTTCAGTCTTAAGGTGCTGGCATGACACTTGACACCATTAGTTCACAACTTGCTCTTGCAAAACTTCCGACTTGCTTCTAGTTGATCTTACACTCACCGGACTACTACTAGCTAGTACTAGCAGCTGGCATGCTAGGCTACTAGCTAGGCTAGCATGCTAGGCACTACTTATGTCAGTGTCAACACAGCTCGCTTCTTGCAACTGCGCAGGTAAGTGTTAGGTCAAGCGTATTTTATCTTATCATTTCATGCAAAATAATACTATGTCGTGTTTTGCCGTGTCGCCCTATACCTCGATGTCCACTGAGAGACACGACGAGCAGGTGTACTACGTAGTCGATCGGTATACGTATGTACGCTCAGGTTTGTATATGGCATTTATACATGCCCGCTTAGCGCGCTTAGCCTGTCAGCCGGCCGGTTATGGCCAGGTCAGCGCGGCCGCTGCGTACGTACGGGTGGGTGGAGGGGAGACAGTGAAGCAGCTAGTGAGGCGGGCGGAGCAGCACAGAGAGCTGGCTAGCACAGGCACAGCGCCATGGTGGTAAAAGGACAGGGACACCCGACAGTGACGCTGCTGTTCGATGGATCCCATCATTTATTCATGAGACGGCAGCCTAAATACCCACCACAAGCTTCACTGCCTGCCGGTCGGCTTCCACATCCCAATTCTCTACTACCTCGCTCTCGCTATAGCTACCTCGATCCCACTGCCGCTCTCTACCTGACAGCTCGCTCGCTACCTAGCTAGCTAGGGTTCGCTTAGGAAGCTGACCGCGAGCTGCCTGGCCGGACAATCCCAGCGCGCGAGCTCCACGGCGGCGGGATCTGCTTGCTCGCCGGCCGGGAGCTAGCTAGCTAGGGAATTGGACGAAGGTGGTTAATTGAATGATTGAATCAGACTCAGCCTAGCTTGGTGAGTGCCCTTCCTTAATTCCGCTCATGGGTGTGGTTGCTTGATTTGTTGGTTCTTGAAGGTTATTATTCTATATGGATTTAGAGATCACGAAGGTACTGTGATAGGATTTGGGGGAGTTTTTAATCTTGGCACCTTTTCGCTCGTGGTCCTTGATTAGGATTTCATGCGGCGGATCTGAGCTAGATTTGTTAATTCATCTCACTTTGTATGAGAATTCTTTGGAATTGTTGAGTCCTCATGGAATTCTTTTCCTTCCACCGGGGAGGGTTCTTGTATCAAAACCAAAGTTGCACCTGGATCCCCCAGCTATAGCAGATGGCCCTTTTCTCTTTCTCCCTTTCTCTCTCTCTCTTTTTTTTTTTTGAGCGCCCGATCTGAAATTCTGAAATAGTATATAGTTTCAACTTTCAATTACTCATCTTCTCCATTCCATATAGTCAATCCTAACACCACACCATTTTCTCTGTAATTAAGTTTGGTTCCAGGGAATTTCCCAGTTGATCGAACCAAATATCATAATATCCACATATATATATAGAAGTCTTCGATCTTCAGATGATTTCCTCTTTTGTCCATCAATGTAATTTCCGAAGAGCAACAATTAATAAACACTCTAACTAGCTTAGCTAGTGATTTTGGCAGGGGTGCCTGGCCTGACCCTGCAGGATTATCATCAAAAGCTAGCCAGCCCCAGCACTCAATACAAACCCCTTGTCATGCTTGTCCCTCATTTCAGAGCGGTTTCAGAGAGGCGCGTAACAGTGACAGAGCTTGTTACACCAGCCGCTAGCTACTTGCACGACCCAATTCATAACTCTTGGCTGCAAAACAATCAAAGATGGCGGGCCGGGCTGCCACCCCGTTCATATTCAACTTCGGAATCATTCTATCGGGCAACGCATGCAACTCGTGCCGCTGCTGGTGCTGCACATCCCACAGCGTCCATGGCCGCGCGCTGCTGCTGTTCCATCTCTCCTGCAGCAGTTGCACGCAGCGAATAAAGCTGCCGCGCTCGCCCTCCCCACTCCCCAATGGAACAGTGGCGCACGTTAGTCCGTACACCCTGCGGCGCCGCTCGGTCACAGTGGTGCTTGATTGGTGCCCGGCCGGCGCATAGCACCTGCCATGATTTAATCTGTCTGCTAGCTGCATGCATGCATGCGATGTTAATTAACAGATCGAGCTAACAATGGTGTATGCCAGGCGATCCATCGACGATGCGCGTCGTCGCCGGAGACCACCTGAGATGATGAGCGGCAGTAACCAGCAGCAGCAGCAGTCGACGACGGAGGAGCAGCAGGAGCTAGCTCGGAAGCACGCGGCCGCGGTAGCGACGTCGCGGCAATGGTCGTCCCAGACGGAGTCGCGGATCGTGCGCGTGTCCCGGGTCTTCGGCGGCAAGGACCGCCACAGCAAGGTGAAGACCGTCAAGGGCCTCCGCGACCGGCGGGTGCGGCTGTCCGTGCCCACGGCGATCCAGCTCTACGACCTGCAGGACCGCCTGGGCCTTAACCAGCCCAGCAAGGTCGTCGACTGGCTGCTCAACGCTGCCCGCCACGAGATCGACAAGCTGCCGCCGCTCCAGTTCCCGCCGCACCAGGTCGACCTCATGGACCACATGATGACCTCCTCCTCCATGCCGCTCATGCCGCACATCGACGACAAGTTCTGCCACTTCGCCGCGGCCGCCGGCGAGGGCGTCAAGGCCGGGGCCGACGAGATGGCAAGGTTCGGATACCACCGGTTCATGGGACTCAACAGCAACTCACTGGGGCTTGTGAACGGGGGGATGCCATACAACTTCACCGGCGCCGAGTCATGGAATAACAGCAGTGTGCAAGAGAGCGGCGGCGCCGGCTCGCCGCAGGCCGTCTCGATCGCTGCCGCCGCACACCATTCGACGTTCCCGTCGTTACTCTCCTTGGCTCCGAGGTCGCATCAGCTGGTTTACTATTCTTCGGAGGCCGATCAGTTCCCAGTTAATGACCTGGGCTCCCAAAGCTTGTCCTTGAACTCGGCCAGAGCTTTCCACGATCAGACAGAAAGCTAGCTCGAATGCTAGATCGATAACCTACAGAAGATCGAAGGTGCCGGTGCTCATCAATCGCTGGTATAGTTTGCAGCTCTTCCATACACAAGAGTAGGACCTAATAATGCTCTCCCGAAGCCCAAGGTAGGGACTAAGTGTGTGCATTGGTTTTTCAAGTATACTCTTTTCCATGGGACAAAGCTTATAACTGCTGGTTCAGAAAATGCTTTATGCTTGAAAAAAATGTGCTTAATTTGGCTTTGAAAGTAGAGCAATGCTAGATGGGCTTGATGCGTGTGTGCAAAACGAATTCGTTACTTCTTTATATATACAGGGAAGTAATTAATTGGTGTAATGGCTTTTTCTGTAATAATATTTTAAAATTTCCGAACAGTATTTAGGCCTTTGTTTGATGCAACACTATGCATATCTGGGTATTTAGTCGACTATTTCCTCAAGTTCCCTTTTCATTCTTTTTACACGTTACGTCACAGTATATATTACTGCATATGAATCCTTGGATAATTTATGGTCTGGTGTATGAATTTTCCTTCGTGTAAGGTACTAAATGCATGCTCCAAAAAATTTAAGGATAAACACAAGGGGTATGAGATGCAATTTAGATCACAAGCTCAATCGGCAACATTATTTTAAAACCTTGAAAAGTTATGAATTTCGTTTAACATGCACATATAGATGTGAAATATAAGAATACAAAATTGTATCAAAATATCCTTTTAATTTGTGGGCTACATAAAAGGATCATTATGTGAATAAAGAATGGATCTACTATTTGTTATTGTGTCCACAAATTTACCTTTTTGTGCACCTTACAATATCATAAAAAACATTTCACAAATACTACATGTACATGTGGAAACAATTCAGATTTTTTCGAACATATAAATGTGAATTTTGCATTGGAAACAAATAATGGTGCTCTTCACCGTTCCCCCCCCCCCCCATACCATACATGCTACTTAAATATTATTCAAATATTTAAAGAATATACTATCTAAAATAACTTTGTGTATGTGCTAAATCTTTAATCAGAAATAGTTCTAGATCATCTGCATTGAAATGTTTGTGTCAGGTATGGTATAAGTACACAAGAAAGCTGCCCAAATAACTAGAGAAAAGGGGGATAGGACCATAAGACAACATAGCTAAACGAGACCTAGAGTTTCTCTATCTTTCCATGCCAGAACTCAGGTTCCTACATATATTAAATCACTAAAAATATAGAATAAAAGATGCAAATACTAAACACCACTAAAATTTATCCCAAACTAATTATCATAGATATACACCTAATAACCTTTCTGAATGGGAAGATTTGGTGCTTCGTATATTTAGCATGCTCATAATCTCAATTTCGGGTCATACTAACACACATATGTACTCAAAGGGGGTTAACCCAATTTTCCATGAGGCTTATATTGTCTATGAATCAACCCATGCGTTAATTCCTAAAGTTGATGTCGTGACATATTTTCATCATTGTGGTAGCTTATCCGTTGACTGCAAATGAAAAATGAAAGGCGAGGCTTATATTTGTTGGCCAACATAAGTTGGTATAGAATTATCCTTTAGGCAAGGGGATGTCAACACAACATTAGTAAATAGCTAGAGGTAGCGCAGAGGCTCAACAACCCCATAAGTAAAAACTAAACAAGGTGAGACAGTAAAAACATAAAGCAGACTACATACAAACAGAAAATGTAGACAAAATGCATACAAGAGTGCATCTCATAGAAATAAGAGAATAAAAACACACCAAGGTTACACAAGGACTATTGTATTATAGCTTCCCAAACAGCAATGTGCACAACGTATGGTGAAAACCTGCAGCTAGCATATATGTCTAGATCATTGTCATTCGCCATTTCCATGCATCTAGGTATAACCAAAATCACTTGTACGATCAAAGCAAAACTTGATGAGTAATATTTCAAAAATACCTAAGGTGCCATGCCTCCAAATGATAAAACCCGGTCATTGTGTTGTACAAAATGGAGGAAACGCTAGTAAACCCCCATCTGCCTAATTTGACATTTATATATGAATTTCGAGCAATCGGCAATGATATTATGATGATTGTAGCATGCATAAAGGACATCATCATGTTGATCGACTAAATAATGACACAAGCAATATTATCCAATATCTTGTTGATATGTCGACAAATCGACTTGAATCCTAGTAGGGACACGTGGGTTTGTAAGCCATTGTCAAATGGCATTGATGGTATTTATAGGATATGGTTCCTAATCCTAGTTTCTTCGCGTGGGGTGGCCTGAGGCGAGGTTGAGGTATAGGGAGTTCCATGCAGAGATTACATGCAGCTAGTAATGTGAGACTAAACTACTAATAAGTGTGCAATCACTATAACATGTACCTCCAAACTTATTTATATAGTATATAAAAAATGGGGTATAAAATACGAGATGAACTTGGTTGCTTGTTCTTGATATACAACATGAGAAATGACTTATTAATTATGGCGCTTTTTATAAATCTATTTGGCTAGTTTTGGTAAGAATTAGGTGAGGATGGGAGGCCGAGAGTGTAATCACTCAACCATCTCCATGGAAATTCTATTAAGAAACTCAGAAACAGTCTAATTTGTAGTAGTATAACCTAACACCATATGATTGCCCTAGCCCATGTCTGGTTTCCAAATCCATTCTAACCGTAACTAGATGAATTTGTCTTTGTGTTATCTCCCAAAACTAGAAGGACTGGACCAAACATGTTAAATTATTAGATCGAACTATATTTATAGAAGGACATTTTATGAACTCAAAAATACTCATCAAGATGATACAAACAAAGAGTTACATCCGTCATCTACATAACATGATGCACACAGCCTAATACTACTTATAATTAAAAACTCAGAATCATGGTCCAAATATGGTAAAGTAACCGCCCACAAGGCTAAGATTACCAGGGGTCTCTCTCTCTCCTCTGTGTGATGTCATCCCACGTCACCCCACCACGACCACTGACCCGAGGCACTGACACACCAAATAAAACAACAAAATAAGACACGATGAACGCATCGCCGGAGGGAGACCCACAGCGACGCCTGCACTGCTAGCTAACAACATGCACGCTGTAGTGTTTGTCACTTTTACAAATAGTAACATGCCTACGGCAGCCATAGATGTTCAGAAAAAGGCACGCGAGATCTGCTGTTAGCTACCCATGCCATGCACGCGCGTATGATTTAATTACTTAGCCGTACGATCGATCGACGCCCGAATCAGTAGTAATATGTATAGCTGTACCCCAACCAGCGCACTGTTTAATACAGTGAAATTAGTGCATGCGTTAAGACGTACTCAGTGTGTGTGTGTGTGTCATCCAGTTTATTCGACCGGGAAGGAAGGAGACAGGGTATTATTCATGCTCATGCAGGTCGCCATGCATCGATCTCATCTCATGTGGCCGATCGAGCAAATCCAGCCAGCTTTTCCCCTCTCTCCAACTTTGGCAAATATCGATCCTAAAGCGACGTTTCTTTTGTTCTTCTGGTATAGATACTCATGAATATGTCATATGCTTCACTGCTATAGGCTGCTTGTATGTATGGGAAAAACATACCGGGCCAGAGCTACCTAGGGAAAACATCTCCTGCTGAGATATATATGCCTTCCAAGCAGCATCTTCTCCATCTGTCCAACATCGACATGACATGTAGGAGTAGTAGTACGTCTGCAAAGACAAAGCACATTCAGCCACGCAAGCACACTCACACACGAACAGATCTTGGACATTTGCATTGATGGCCATGGTTACGGGCGGCCAAGAGGGAGCCAGAGAGAGCAAAAGCATCCAGCTGCCAAGAGGGAGGCAGTGGGGTTGATGAGTAGTAAAAGACCAGTGGGGCTGGCTAGCTAGCGTCGCAGCTGGGTTGGGGTTGGGCCTTTGGAGGAGGAGCAGGGGAGCCCCCCAGGATTAAAGCGACCTGCATAGGCCTGTAGCTAGCTAGCTAGCTAGCTAGGGTTTTGCATGCATGCAGTGTAGTGCAGGCAGCAGATGTACCGTCCATATCTTTTGCCATGGACCAATATATACCCTCTCACATGACACGAATTCAATGGTCCCCTTGACGCTACAGATCCGTGCAGTGCATACTAGTATGCTGTCCTCCCTGTTCCCATTATGCTAAGCTAAGCTAAGCTAGCTGCTACACTATGGTACCTTTCTCATCAGCTCGTATCTTTGCCCTATCTCTACCTTTCCCATAACTTAACTTGGAGTAGCATCAAGCTACTCCTATATGTGCAACTTAGGTTTTCCATGCTGCAAAAGTGCCGTGCCTATGCGAGTTCCATCGACAGATCCATGATACTACTAGCAAGTATACTGGCCATAGCAGCTAACTGCTAACTTATGTAGTGCGCATATGGTTACAGATGTAGTAGCAGCTAGCACACAGGTTCATTATATATCTAAAAGTGTGTCACAGTACTTTGCAGTAGAGGATGCTTTTCATTTTAGAGGGACTTCGGTAGCCAGGGGAGTGGCCTGGCCTAGCCAGCCAGCTACACGTACGGGTATGTGCGCATAGCGGCTGTACTATTTCCTTCATTATGCGCTGGATCATTCTTCGTTTATTTCACGTTTAATCTCTAGTAGCAGGAGCGGTACGAGACGTCCGCATGTGGCTAGTTCTAGGCCGTTTGCTAGCGACGTCACAGACAACTAGAGCCGGTACATGCGTGGCAGAAGTACCTGTAGCTCTATCTAGCGACTGTAGCTCAAGGACGCACCTACGTGCGCCTAGCTCGTACTGTGGTGATTGGACTCTTCAGTTAACCTAGACATACATCGTCCTGTGGGATGTACGATATATGTACAGATATTTGTACGTACAGGACTATTAAGTACTGTGTTCTGCTATGGTGAAATAATGGTACTACAATCGGTTGGCTCTGTTTTTACAGTTGTATGGGGAAAACAATATGCATGCACAGGAATGCAGGTGCACCCACGTACCTAGCGGAATTTTTGAAAGCAAGGTATTTCCCTCATGGCAGATTCCTCGATACAGTTTTCACATCAGATGCCTCTCCAACATGGAGAGGGATAGAACATGGTTTGGAGCTCCTAAAGTAAGGAATCATCTGGATAATTGGAGATGGCTCTAAGGTGGACATCCAAAGATGTAATTGGATTCCTCTAAGGATGCCAATGTCGATCATATACTTTCAGCAAAATACAAGAAGCCGAAAGGTAAAAGACCTGTTCCAAACGGGAACTATGGAATGGAACGAGGGCAAAGTTAGGGAAATTTTTCTACCCCAAATGCGAATGACATTTTGTGCCTGAAAACAATGCATCATGGTGAGGATATACCTGCGTGGCATTTCGAGAAGTGATGTCTACGCACTTCTATTCTTGTAGACAGTTGTTGGGCCTCCAAGTGCAGAGGTTTGTAGAACAGCAGCAAGTTTCCCTTAAGTGGATCACCCAAGGTTTATCGAACCTAGGAAGGAAGTGGTCAAAGTTATTCTCTCTCAAGCAACCCTGCAATCAAGATACAAGAAGTCTCTTGTGTCCCCAACACACCCAATACACTTGTCAGGTGTATAGTTGCACTAGTTCGGTGAAGAGATAGTGAAATACAAGTGGTAACGGTGCCAGAAAATAGCTTCTGACTTGTTGACGTGGGGTAACGATGCCAGAAAAGAGCTGATGGCGCGGAGGAACAGATTAAAGGCAAACTGATGGAAGCAAGCAAACATGCAACAGATCTAGTAGCAAACGGTGTTTCAATGCTTAGAAACAAGGCCTAGGATCATACTTTAAATAGTGAACACTCTCTCATATAAATATCCTCTCTTCATGATACTACTCTTAACTACCCTCCGGTTAGACACTCTAATCCATGGTAGGGCTATAACAGCACACCTCAAAGTTTGCCTTCCCCAATCTAGATAACCCCACACTGTCACCTTGAGCGCTAGATGGTTCCAACAAACACCACAATTTCATAGAGACATCCAACTCCAAATATAACTCATAACAAATATTCAATCTAGCCAAAGTGCCACACACGGTATGCACGCTGTCACTTTCACACACGTGGGAAAAGCATAGATCTATTAAAGCACAAAGAGTATTTATGTAGACTCAAACCTAAGTGCCACCATGGCGTGCACGCTGTCACTTTCACACACATGGGGAGATCAGAGATCTAATGAAGCACTTGAGTAGCAAGGTAGATCTACTTGATTACAAAGCTCATGACCACAAGATCATACATAGAGAGAGAGATGAACACATAGCTACCGATAGAGCCCTTAGCCCCGAGGAAGAACTACTCCCTCCTCATCATGGGAATCAGCAATGGTGATGAAGATGGCGATGGAGATCGATGGAGATGGCTCCGGGAGGACTTCCCCATCCCGGCAGGGTGTCGGAACAGAGACTTTCTGACCCCCGAATCTCCCCTTCGGTGGCGGCGGCGCTATAGAGGTTTTCGGGGATTTCTTCTGGATTATTTAAGGTTTTCTCCCCGGGGGCTTCTTATAGGCGCAGGAGGCAAGGTCGGTGGGGAGCCAGGGGCCCACACCCCCTATGGGCGGCCCTAGGGCTTGTCGCGCCTAGGGGGATGCGTCCACCTTGTGGCCCCCCTCCGGCTCTGCTTCGTGGTTCCGTGTTGCTCCGGGAAAATAATAACTTTGGCTTTTGTCTCGTCCAATTCTGAGAATATTGATTTTCTCCCTTTCTGGAACCAAAAACAGAAGAAAACAGGCAACTAGCACTGTGGCATCTTGTCAATAGGTTAGTTCCAGAAAGTGTATAAAAATACCTCAAAGTGTAGACAAAACATAAGACAAATGATACAAAACAAGCATGGAGGATCAAAAATTATAGATACGTCTCCAACGTATCAAGCATCCTCAAGCTTAACTCCTGCTCGTCCTCGAGTAGGTAAGTGATAAAAAGAATAATTTTTTAGGTGACATGCACCATCAAAATCAAGATCAAACCATTTGCAAGCATTGAAAGATGGGATCAAAGAACTCTAAACATGTGCATAAAAGATGGAGTTCTAACAATAGGACATAGTAACTATGCATGCAACATGAAAGGGTACAAACAAAGATCGTGAATAACATGCATTGAAAAACGTTTGTTTGTTTCACATACAGAAGACATAGCATAGTGGCAATCAGCTTGTCCCTCATAGAGTAGCAAATAGATGCATAGGACACCTTCAAATCTCACAAGGGTGACTAGAAACAAATAGCACAAGAACAAGTAATATCACAATATGCATCAATCAATAAACTTTGGAACACTGCACACAGAATGACAACTTTGCTCTCTTAATGGTGCCTAAAGGTAGAAGGTGGAGACTCAATAATGGTGGAAGAAAGGCCTTTTATAAAGGAAGCAGGGATTTCAATTTTCAAAAAGAGCTTCCAAAAATTATGGTACTTGTTAGCTTTCAGCCCTCATTGCCCCTATCATAAGCATCTTGAAGTGGTTAAGGTTAAAGTGAACAAAGATGGAGTATATGCTTGACGAAGTATAAGTTGGCAATCTCAAGTCCCTTGAATACGAGGGCCACACCTCATGCTACTCAACTTTAGTCACCTGTAAGTTCTTGTCATTGTAAGTATTTGCATATCATTGAGAACCGCCAACGGGGTACCCCTTGCACATGGTGCAGGAGCTTTTCCATAACCAAAATGACAAGGCAAGCAGACAATGAGCATCTCGGCAATCTTCTTATTTACCATGGGAATATGGTGCTTTTTCTCTCTTTCCTATTTTCTCAATGTGTCTCTCTTTTTTTATAAGAAGAATGCTTCATAGATGTCACTATGGTGATGCTGCAAGTTTCCACCATGATTAGGCATGGCTTAGGCTAGCGGCCCAAGCGTTTATCTAACACAGGATATAAACTCCATGGACTTACAAGTTCCCTCTTTATTTCACACCGGTGATATCCATAGACAAAAGAGCATGATATCAACTAAGTACAAAGTACAAGTGCAATGTTGAAAACGTTCCCTGTGATAGCACGGTTCTGCTAATTCCAACGTATAAGTGCAAGCATATACAACATAGATGACACAATGGTTCAAGTTTATTAGGGGCAAAGAATATAAAGTGTGCCATCAAGTTTGTGAGGGCTTTAATCACTAGGTTTTCACATAAAAAATAGTTTTTAATTGGAAGATAACTGAAAAAAAGAATATACTTGGAATGGTGTAACACACCATGCATAGGAGTTTATAGTGGACACTTTGGAATAAATTGGTTTCTTGGAAGTTGGAAGCATGAGTATAACTTACTCATACAAGTGGAGGCTAGCAAAAGACTGGGAGCAACCAACTAAGAGAGCAATAATGGCCATAATCATGCAGAGCAACAAAACATTACTAATCAAAGCATAGAGTGGTACTACAAGTAAAGGACTAAATGATCATAGAGGCTAATGGTGACTTATCATAGTCATAACATGGTGTGAGCATGTGCCAAGTCAACCCAAACAAAGCATCAAAGAAGAATACCACAATACTATGCTTTTTTGCATGCTAAAACAACGCATAATTTCTTCAAGGCACACTAAGCAATCCCAATTGTTTGGAACAAGACATGCTACAACAATAATCACTAAGCATAAGGTCAAAAAAACACCTAGCATGTCATGCTAAGTCTAAGTCACAGTCAATGCAAGCTCCTCTTGCACTTACAAGCAAGAAATTACTACTCTTTTCCAACACCAATCAACCTATTTGAAACAACTCACAAAGATAATAATCAATAAAGACCAGCGAGATTATCTCACAAATCCGTAAAGAAGAACTAAAAAGTTCTAAGCTGAAAGCACAATAAAACTAAGGCTTAACACAGTGCTAGCAAAAGAGAACACTCACAAAACAATAAGAGTGAAAACTAGAGTGTTCTAGGCAATGAAAACAGAGTGAGTCTCTCTTCAAAAGAAGTGTGGTGTAACCAACCAACTTACTCAAGCAAACTAGGCAAACGAAAACCAAAAACTAAAACTAAGACGCTCCAAGAACAACACAACAATGCATGAAACAATAAAAACGAAATGTCTAGAAAGACCTGAGATTTGTATTGATGAAGAAGGGGATGCCTTGGGCATCCCCAAGCTTTGACGCTTGTACCTCTTGAATATTTCTTGGGGTGACATGGTGTGGCATCCCCAATCTTGAGCCTTTGTCCATTCTTCATCTCATTACATCATTCTTTCTCTACACCTGCAAATTTTCCTTCATACAAAACTTCACACAATCTTCATTAGCAACATTAGTGTATTAAAAAAAGATATTAGACCTCTGGAAAAGCTTTGGAACAAAAAAACTTTTCACTAAAATCACAAGATACTGTAGCAACTCCTTCAAAAAGCTCAATTTCCCAAAAATAACCAAAAAAGGAATCAATAAGAAGCAAATGCAAATAATGGCAGAAATCTGTCAAAACATACCAGCAGGTAGAAACCGATTTTTTCGAAGACCTTATGTTGCTCAAATCAAAATTGTTGAACTAACTAAAGTTATATAACATACTGGGGTATTTATTCATAAATTTTGAGCTCAATCCGAGTTACAGAGACTCCTCACGAATATTTATGGTGGAGGACAGAAATCTGTTTCGGAACAGCAACTCCCCAAATCTTACTTCCCTCTCATTAGAGGTCATTCTTGGCACAAAAAGCAAACAAAAAGTATAAAGAGAGGTCATTACTAGAATAATAACTTCCAAGACTCAAGGAAACTCTTGGGTTATCTCCCAACAAGTACATTTCTTTAATGCCTTTAAGTTAGGCTTGATAGCTTGAGAAGATGCTCACATAAGAAATATGAATTGAAGTAAAAGAGAGCATCAAGAAGCAAATTCAAAACACATTTAAGTCTAACCCACTTCCTATGCATAGGAATCTTGTAAAGAAACAAGTCATGAAAGCAAAAAGCACCAAGCATAGGAAAGCAAAACAAGTGCAACTTCAAGACATTCAACATAAAGATGGGAAACTTAATATTATTGAGATGCATAAAACCATGTTTCCCTCTCTCTCATAATAACTTTCAGTAGCAACATGAACAAAATTAACAATATAACTATCACATAAAACATTCTTATCATGAGCCACATGCATAAAATGATTATTGCTCTCCACATAAGCAAAGGCATTCTTATTAATTATAGTGGGAGCAAATTCAACAAAATAGCTATCACTATGATTCTCATCACCATAATCATCAAATATAGGAGGCATATTGTAATCAAAATTAATGTTCTCCTCAATAGTAGGTGGACTGAAAATATCATACTCATCATTCTAATCATCATAAATTGGAGGTTTGGTATCATCATAAGCAATAGAATAGCTATCTTCCAAAGCTGGGGGACTAAAAAGATCATTTTTATCAAAACTAGCTTCCCCAAGCTTAGAATTTTCCATAGCATTAGCAACAATGGTGTCCAAAGAATTAATACTAATAACATTGCTATTAGCATGCAAATAAAGTTCTATAGGTTTTTTAATTTTCTCTTCAAACACTTCATGTCCTAACTCAAGATAAACACTATAAAGCTCTCTATTTTGTTGTTGTTTTCCATTAAGCCTAACTAGTGAAAACAAGAAACAAAAAGACAAAATTGCAGAATCTAAAGGAAATAACTTTGAGCACTCACACCGGAGGATGTGAGTACCTTTTACCTTACCTCCCCGGCAACAGCGCCAGAAAAGAGCTTGATGTCTACGCACTTCTATTCTTATAGACAGTTGTTGGGCCTCTAAGTGCAGAGGTTTGTAGAACAGAAGCAAGTTTCCCTTAAGTGGATCACCCAAGGTTTATCGAACCTAGGCAGGAAGTGGTCAAAGATATTTCCTCTCAAGCAACCCTGCAATCAAGATACAAGAAGTCTCTTGTGTCCCTAACACACCCAATACACTTGTCAGGTGTATAGGTGCACTAGTTCGACGAAGAGATAGTGAAATACAAGTGGTAATGGTGCCATAAAATAGCTTCTGACTTGTTGTTGACATGGGGTAATGGTGCCAGAAAAGAGTTGATGGCGCGGAGGAACAGACTAAAGGCAAACTGATGGAAGCAAGCAATTCGTCTTCGGTAAATCCGGGTACTTTGCCTGTATTGATACGATGCTTGATTCCGTCGATACTAGCATTCCCTTTCTGCGCCTCTTTGATCTGGTTGATCAAAGTGGGTTGAAGTTCTATGCTAGCCAAAAATCCTTCACTCACTAATTCCATTCGGAAATCTTCCATCTCCTTGTGGAAACTTGGTTGATCCTTCAAAATCATGGAGTTCAAGTGGCAGGGCAATCTGCTAAGGGCATCTGCTACCACATTGGCTTTACCGGGGTGATAGTGAATATTCAGGTCGTAATCCTTGATTAGCTCAATCCATCTTCTCTGTCTCATACTCAGATCCTTCTGAGTGAAGATATACTTCAGGCTCTTGTGATCCGAATAAATCTCACAACGGTTTCCCATAAGGTAATGCCTCCATTTCTTCAGGGCTAGAACTACGGCTGCGAGCTCGAGGTCATGGGTTGGGTAATTCTGTTCATGTTGTTTTAGTTGTCGAGATAAATAGGATATAACTTTTCCTTCTTGCATTAGCACACATCCGCGACCGATCTTGGATGCGTCACAATACACGTCAAAGGGTTTCGTGATATCCGGCATGATTAAGATTGAGGCTGAAATCAGTATTCTCTTGAGTTCTTGAAAACTCGCTTCACATTTGTCCGTCCATTGTCCTTCTTCAGCAATTGGGTCATGGGTCTAGCGATACTCGAGAATCCTTCTACGAACTTGCGGTAGTATCCCGCCAATCCAAGAAATGCATGAACTTGGGTTTGAGTGGTTGGGGCTTGCCAATCTTCGACATCTTTCACCTTTGCAGGGTCAACAGCAATTCCTCCGGCTGATACGATATGTCCGAGGAATCCTACCTCCTGTAACCAGAATTCACATTTGCTAAACTTGGCATACAACTGATGCTCTCTAAGGGTTCCAAGAATGGTCCTTAGGTGTACATCATGTTCTTCTTCTGATTTGGAATAAATCAGAATGTCATCGATGAAAACAACGACAAACTTATCCAGGAAGTCCATAAAAATCTTATTCATGAGATTCATGAAATAAGCGGGGGCATTGGTTAATCCAAAAGACATGACAGTATACTCGTATAATCCATATCTGGTGGTAAAGGCAGTCTTGGGAATATCCTCTGTGTGAATCTTGAGTTCATGATAGCTAGTTCTAAGATCAATCTTAGAAAACACCTTGGCACTAGTCAACTGATCAAACAAATCTTCTATCTTGGGCAACGGGTATTTGTTTTTGATAGTGACATAATTCAACTTCCGGTAATCTATACACAAACGGTTACCTCCGTCCTTCTTGTCCACAAACAAGACAGGTGATCTCCATGGTGACGCACTTGGTTGAATCAATCCAATTTCCAGCATGGCATCCAGTTGCTTCTTCAGTTCTGCTAGTTCAGACGGGTTCATACTATATGGTCTCTGGGCTATGGGTCCTGTTCCAGGGATTAGTTCAATGATAAACTCGATATCCCGATCTGGGGGCATACCGGGCAAAACATCTGGAAATACATCAGGGTATTCACAGACTATCCGGACTTTGTCAATGGTAGGTTGGGCTATACTCTTGTTGCACTTGAATTGACGAGGTAAGGTTTCAGATACATGCTCGACTGATATTCCGGTTGTACTGGTCATGGTTATGGCTTTCTTGGCACAGTCAATTAATCCTTTATGTTTGGACATCCAATCCATTCCTAGTACTACTTCCAAACCTTTAGTTCCGGATAGGGACGACTTTGCAAATTTGCCTAGCTTTGGTGGTTGAACCGGGGATTTGAACAATCATAACATGCTTCAGTTTGCTTGGTTGAATCTTACTAGTGCATGCAAATTCTTTGGTGACAAATGAGTGCGATGCACCAGAATAAAACAACACTCTAGCAAGTACTGAATTAATACAAAACATACCCAGCACGACATCTGGCGCTTCCTGGGCTTCTTCAGCATGCATGAGAAAAAGACGACAGTTGCGGTTGAGCGAGTTCCCTGGGGCAAACCTTCTTCCGGGCTGAACACGACGATGTTGCTGAGCTGGGGCATTTGCATTGGGGGTTGTGGCATTCTTCTTGGGGCACTCATTGGAGTAGTGACCCTTATTTCCACAGTCATAACAAGTCACTTGCGACTTGTCCTTTGCTGCAACAGGCACAACATTGCTTCCAGTCCTCAGGGCAGTGTTGGTGTTGGTGGTGGCATTGTTGTTGTTGAACTTGGGTGGTGCACGGTTGAAATTGCCAGAGTTGCCGGGGTTGTTGTGATTTCCTCCGGGCCTTGGGTTTCCACGGTTGGGATAGGTCAGACTGTTCGTCGGGGGTATGTTGGTTCTCGGGGCAAATTCTGGAGATGGGTTGGACGATACTTTGGTGTATGATGGGTTCTTGGCTGATGCATCATGCGGCGTTTGCGGTTCTCATTGGCTTGGTTGATCTTTCCTTCCATCTGAATGGCAGAGTCGACGAGGGCTTCAATATCAGCAAAGGGGATATTGACCAACACCGTCTGCATCTCATCGTGCAGACCATTCAAGAATCTTTCTTTCTTCTTGGCTTCAGTGTCGATCTCATCCGGGGCATACCTAGATAATGAAAAGAATTTGTCACGGTATTCCACTACGGTCATCCTTCCTTGCTTCAGTTCTATGAATTCATCTCTCATCCTCTTGATAAAACCCGGTGGCACATGGGTTCTGCTGAACTTGACCTTGAATTCCTCCCAGGTCATCATCTGTCCTCCGGTCATTGCACGAGCGCTGTTCCACCATGCTCTTGCATCTCCGGCTAGATAGTGGGTGGCAAACAGAACTTTCTCGTTAGCTTCCACTCCGGCGACTTCCAGATTGTTCTCCATAGTCTACAGCCAATCATCTGCATCTAGGGGCTCTTCCGACTTAGTGAAAATAGGTGGATTGGTGTTCTGGAAATTCTTGAGCTTAGATCCATGGTTGTCCTGATTTCCTTGGACTTGATTGTTGTTGGCCATCTGAGCTATGTGTTGAAGAGTGGCTAGGTTGGCTTGACGTTCGGCTCTTTCAGCTTCGCGGTTAGAAACCAACATTCGTAGGATCTGCAACATCGGGTCTAGGGATGAACCACTTCCTCCGGGAGGCATCTGAAGATTGAGATAGATCATGAGAAAAGAGGGAAATTTCTAAGGTTTAGGGAATTTGAAAAGTTTTTAAAGTTTGACTCTGATTTTCTAGCAACTTGTTTTTCATTCATTCATAGCACACGACACAACACACACCACAACAAAGGAAAACAGATGGTTTTAAGAACCATTCTGGAAACTACGATACAGTGGGACCGAATACAATTCACTACGCTAGTGCTCAAGTGCTACTACTCCTCGGAGTCGGTGTACTCATCATCCTCATCATCGTCATCGATGAAGGCGAAATCCTTCTCATCGGTGAAGAAGTCCATGGCCTGATCCTCCAGAAAGCCATCATCATCGTTGAGATAGGAGTAGGGATCTCCACGAAGGTCTTCTCCAGCATTCTCCTTTTCCTCCAACTGCATGTCTCTCTCGTGGATGGTCTCCTCCGAATCTGTGATACGGTGGCGAAGACGGGCAATGATGCGCTCCTTCTTGTCAAGCTGACGACGACGAGACTTGCGATCCTTCACTAGCATGGCGATGGTCTGATCCTTCGTCTTGATGATGGCGGACTTGTGGTTGGAGTAGTCACGGACATTGTCCAGTTCCTGCTGACGATCATACATCATGAAGCTAAGGTGGTCCAACTGAGTCTTCAGCTCGGAGTGATGTCGGGCTTCCAGTGGCTGTCCCATAGCATCACGCCTTGGATAAAACTCAAAGCAGGTACCCTTGATTTGATTGATACTCTGCCCACATAGACGGGCAAGAGCTTCATGCATGGCCCTGGCAAGTCCATCGAGCCAGTTGTTCTCTCTTAAGGTGAACTGAATTCCCTCTCCAGTGGGAGGTTCAATCTTTCCTCTGAGACTTGCAACAACTAGCCACTGCAGATCTTATCCTCCTTGGTCATTGAGCTGAGCTCAAAAGAACTTGTGGTGCGGACGCTCCAGAAGTTCCGAAAGCTGGTCCAGGTCACGCTCAAAGATGAGTTCTCCTCCATTCCCCAACTGATAAAACTTGATGTACTTTACGTCCATCTATAAGAATATAGGATGAGTAAGTTAGTAGAGTGATCAAGTGTGTCAAATTTTATGTATTTTGCAAGAGTTTTTGAGGAACATGAATTTTCATGAAAGAATCAAAGTGATAAGAATGGGAATAAGTTTTTGTAAATACTCACTTCCTTGGGTTTTGAAACTAAGTTTTTGATTCAACGTCCAGTCTAACTAGGGTCTCATATGGTCAGGATGGCTTTGATACTAACTTGTCAACACCCGGATTTTTATTCCCAGATGCCTGTTATGCCATACATCGCAATCCTAGGATTACCATTTTTGCGAGACATAACAGATTTGGATATCACAGTACATCATCCATTACAAACCATACATAAGGTCTTAACGTAATAATAAAGATAGCGTAGGTGAAGCTCCATCTTCGGGGTCACAGGCAATGCTGACGATGGGAGATGATCCTAGTTATCGTAACCTTCCTGCGGTCCATCATCCTGATACTCCTCTTCATAGTCTAGCCACGGGAATAGCTAGGGACAAAGCCATGAGTACTCTTTAAGTACTCGCAATCTAATACTAACAATTTAAGGGGGGTTTTGCAGTTAGGACACTAGGCTCTAGGGTTGTTTTGCAAAAATCCAGATTTACCTCTACTAAGTTCAGAAGCAAAGAAAACTAGTTAAAAGTTTGATAACACCTAAGTGGGAACTTGAATTTCATATCACAACCCTGTTGTGGTCAAGTCAAAGTCTCAATTCATTTCACAAGTCCTTTTGAAAACATCTGACGGGGGAACAGTATGGCCACTCCAACTGTCCATAACCGCGGACGCGGCTATTCGAATA
Source organism: Avena sativa (assembly GCA_916181665.1). NCBI lineage: Eukaryota > Viridiplantae > Streptophyta > Magnoliopsida > Poales > Poaceae > Avena > Avena sativa. The sequence goes on from OV702295.1 coordinate 356,382,353, forward strand.
GTTTGACACTCTGCAGAGACTGTACACTTTCACCACAACATTCAATACATCCGTTAGGAACAAATCCTGAATTCACCATACTTAGTATGCGGATAATCAATCCTAACCTTTCCATTACACGCCCTAGTATAGGCACCTCTCCTGTGAGTTTGGTCTTCCAACCATGACCAACTGTCATCTTGGGTATTGCACAGGTGGACAATCTTCACAAGGTAGCCTCAACTCAGACCTTGGCCGCGAGGGAACCCATACTAAGGTATATAAGTTTCCAGTCAAGCCCTACCCAATTTTCGATATTGTGGTTGTACGGTAAAATTGGAATGGTATCGCATCCAGACAACCATCAGTTTTATCAAGGGCTAAGGCTCATGCCTCAACATTTTCATCATCAAAATCATCTAGTGTTCGAGAACACATGTCAAAACATTTCAGTAGAATGACTCATAATTCTAAGGTTTTCACAACCATTTTTCACCAAGTATTCCCAGCTAAAATTGATCAAGTTTTATGCTTAGCACTAGCATCTACTAGTGGGGCAAGTACTAATGAGGGGTGGTAAGCAAGTGGAGCTTAGTTAAGTTGAATCTCATGCCTTAGGATGACATCAAGATTATCTACTTAGGCCAAATTTAATGCTCTTTATGCAACCTTCAATTTTCTTTCTAGAATCTACAAGTCACTTAAGTAAACTCTAAGAGAAAGCTTTGATAAAGAAATAAAGTATAATGCTGGTAAGTAAAACTAGGATTGGGTTGTCAAGTGGGTATGATCACATATGCTTAAGGCATATATTTGGCATGGTAACAAGCAAGTAGTAGCTTGCATAATTGCAAGTATAAGCTTGCTACAGTAGGGTACCGTGCAAGTGTTAGCTTGCCTTGTGCAGAGCAGTGGTTGAAGTTCTCCTCGGCTTCTTCCTCGTAGTATCCTCCTTCCTCCTCGTATCCTTGGTCGGTACTAGCGTCTATAAATAAATACGAGGTACACAATCACCAAACAATACTTAACTATTTTCAATCATCACACAAAGATGCACTATAGATGATCTAGCATCACAAGGATTAAAGCATTTGTCTTATTTGTTTTAATTTGAGAAAAGTAATTTCTACTAATTGAAAATCTACTTAAGATTTAATATTCTCCAACTCAAACATGGGATCATGTTGACACATGTCATCACCACATATTTCAGTACATGGGAATGTGATTTAAAGTGGTGTCACAATTTAATAAGGTTTAACCTTTTTATTTTAAATAAATAAAGTGACTAGAAATGCCTATGTGGCCTTATTTTATTACTTGAACATTATTTCTGTAAGTAAACCCATATGTTTTTAAAGGTATGATCAAATGTGATTTTTGAGAGTTGGAATCAACTCAAAAGCTCTTATGGTTGAAATTTGAAAAATGTTTGAATGCAGAAAAGCTTCTGACTTGTTATTTTTACCAAGGGTTCTCTTCAGATCCAAATGATTTGAATCCAACGGGATTGGATTAAGCATTTCAATACCTTTATAAAAAAATTGGTTTCATGCATTTTGGTTCACTGAATCGAGCTGGGTTGAATTTTGAATCTATGTACAAAACTGTGTTTGAAATAAATGGAAAAATCTAAATTCAAACGGTTGGGTTGCGCGGGAGATGCTAATGGGCCGGCCCAGTGTCACTCCATAGCGCGGGGCTCAGCTGACAGGGGGTCTACCAGTCATCGACTCATAATGCGCGAAGCGGTACGGGGCTATGTGGGTCGTTGGATTAGAAGGGAGATCGACGGCTGGGGATCGTCATCGACGAAGAACCTATCACCGACGAGCTCGAACCCTAGCGGCTCAGTGGGGGTGCATAGGGGGCATACCAGGGCTCCAGCGACGACGGTGAGGCGGGAAAACGAACGAGTGGTCGACGGCGAGCTCAGGGACGGTCGAGGCAGCTCCGGGGGTGGTCGAAATCAGCGACGCCCTTCTCCTCCAGAGGCGGCCTGCTCCGGTGCAATTCCGGCGAGTTGCTGCTCTTCGTGCTCTGGCTAGAGGGTGGAACGATTAGTGAGGTGAGGGGAGTGGGATGGTGTGCTTCAAACGGCTGGGGGTGGCCTCCTTTTATACGCTCGACGGCGAGACCGAGAGGGATGGGCAGGCGATGCTGGCGACATGGCTACGGGCTGCTAGCGGCATGGCTGAGGGTGACGATCGACACGCAGTCTCCTGGCGATGCTCTAGAACTTAAATGCGGGCTTAGGGGAGGTGGTAAACGGTCGGGCGAGGCTGGCGCTCTGAGCGACAGAGGCGGCGTCTTTGACGGAGAGCGGTGGCTATGAGGCATTGGGCGGCGAACGGGGATGTCTGGCGTGTTCCTTGGGTCATGGCGAAGCTGTGGGCACGGGCTGCGGTCGAGGGGCGGCGTGTGCGCGCGTGCCGGGTGTGGCGCTCTGGGGCGTGCTCGGCATGTCGCACTGGCACTGGGAGCGGGGCGTGCTTGATGGTCCATGGCTTGCCTTGGCTCGGGGAGGGGACAGTGGGTGGCGGTGAAGTGCTGGCTATCTCCCAGACATGGCGAGAGAGGGGGAGGCGGTCTGCTGCGGCGGCGACCAAGTTGGCCGGCGAGGTGGCTCGGCTTGTTCAACATTGATGACAATGGCCAGTTTAAAGTGAGGCTAAAGGTTTCCAACTAAGCTAGATGATCTACTAGATGGTTGCTATGAGATATAGAGGGAACAAGTTAGGCCAAAACACTATTAAAAACAGTGAATTTGATTTGGTTTAAATTTGCCTGCCAAGTGTTTGATGAAATGGCCGCAAGAAACTTCTTTTTAAATTTTGAAAAGATTTTTGGTGGGTGTGCTAGGAATGTGCTGGAGACTCTGTGGTTGCTTGGGTTTTGAAAATTGAGCTTGTTTAAGTGGTTTTTGAAATAGTGGGATCTTCCCATATGAGATAGATTCAATTTTAAACTGTCATTTAAACTTAGCATTTGAATGTTTTTGGAAGATCACAAAGTGGTCCTTGGTACCTCACTATGAGTACTAACAAGGGGTGCAAAGATCCACAAATGTTTCTGTTAGGTTTTGAGTGCTTGGAATAGCCAAAGTAGGCATGAGAGTTAATTTGGCAAAAATGACCATTCACATCATTTGTTCATTTTGAGTTGTTTGTCTTTGGGAAAAGTTTGGGAATGATTTAGATGATTTTTATTTCACCTAAGAATCATTTTACAAGCAAAGAAACACAGAACCATGGCAATTCAAAAGAATCCTAATTTTAAATACACATACATATGAATGCTCTCATATTTTTAGATAGGAACGTTTTTTTGTTAACCCTAATCTTGTTGATTAATATTTTTGAAAAGGTTGATTATGACAAGATTTGATCTTTCATAGCGATATTTAGTCTAGACGGATTAATGTAGCAACCACTACATATAATTTTGTTATGTGGTAGTTGAATAAATAAAACAAGTTCTTCCAATAGAATTATTACCTAGGACGTGTGCACAACACAGTCCAAAGGGTTTTGTTATTTCAAAGGATGCTAAAAGCATATGCAAACTTCAATGGTTGAAGTGAGCATCGCGGAGTTGGAATCTTCACTATGATGAAACTGTTAAAAGAGTTTAATTTCATCGGAGACAATGAAGATGCTTGCATTTGCAAGAAATTAAGTGGGAGCGCTAAGACATGTTTCTAATACATTATGTGGAAGACATATTGTTGATTGGAAATGATGTATCTTTTATTAACACATATTAAGAATTTCATCCCGATGAAAGACTTAGGCAAAACCCAAATAATTGGCATCAATAGACGCTAATATGGTTGTGCCGAAAGTACATAGATGATGTATTGAATGAGTTCAATATAGTGTCACATCCCAAGATTTTCCAAATCTTGTAATGTGAAAAATAAATGAATAAAATAAAACCTTGTTGATTTTCAGGGTAAGAAGAAACTTTTTGAATCCAATTGGAAAACTTTCAAACCTATTTTGATCTTGGATCCAATAAAAATCCTAAAGGGATTTAGAAAGTTAAATAAGCAATAAAGCTAAAAATATTTGGAATTACTATTTTGGATCTTTTAATAAAAGATTTGGTTTTCAAAAGAAAAGGTGGAATTATAAATAAAGATTATATTATAGAGCCAAATTAAACCTTGGCCAAGCTTTTGAAATAAAACATTTTGTTTTGATAAAAATAGTAAAAGTTTGTTTAAATAAAATAATAAGGATTTAATATCCAATTTTATTTAAGTAAAGGCGTTTCCCATTTTAAATAAACACCAAAGCTTATTTATTTTATTTTAAATAAGTTTTCCAAGTATTTTATATTCTCAAATAAAACCTACTGAAGTGTTTTTGGTTTTATTTTAGATTTCAAAATAAATATTTTAATAAAACAAATCCTATTTGATTTAATAACTAAGGCCCATTTTACTTACTGATTAATGGACCCTAAAGTAAAAAATGTTATTTTGTTTTAAACAAATTTTCCAAGTATCTTTTATTTTCAAATAAAACCTACTGATTTGGTTTTAAAAGTATTTGGATTTCAAATGGAGATTTTATTAAATAAATCAAACTCTATTTGATTAAATAACTAAAGGTCCATTTTATTTAATTAATGAATGGATCCTAAAATGAATAAAAATAATATTTTATTTTGGAATTTTGGATTATGTTACTGAACAGAACAAAGTTCAAAGTTGTGAAGTGTGGTGTTTGTTTGAATTGATTGGTTGATTGAATTGTTTGTTTGAATTTCAAATTAGTAAATGGAAAAAGAAAAAGGATAAAACAAACAGACAGAAAAAAATATGAAATGGACCTGACCCAACTGAGCCAGCCCAATAAGCCCACTCGCAGCCCACCTCCTCTTTTTCCCTGAAACGTTTTCCCTCACTCGCGAAACGACCCGCACAGTCACTGAACACTGGACCCCACCTCCACTCCCTTTCTTTCACTGCCAAGCGGACCCCACCCTCTCCTGTTCATCGTCCTCACCATAGCGACCAGTTCATCCCCGTTTTCTGCTTTGATTTCGCGGATTCAATTCGTCATAATGCAGCCACCATCACTCGCAGTAACCATGCCCCTTTAAACGCCAACGACTCTCCTCCGTTTCCCCTCTGTCTCCTCCCCAAGCACGCCCCCAGGCCGCCCCAATTTCTCCCCGAGCAGCTCTGTTCCGACGATACTCCGGCAAGGATTCCGGCCAGCACACGCCACCTCTTGCCTCCTCGAGCACGCAGCTGTGCTCAGCATTCCCCAGCGGACCTTTCTGCAGTCGCATCTCGCTCGCGCGCGTCCCTGAGTGTCGGCAACATCTACCCCGAGCCAGCGCCGCCGTCTGCCCAACTACGACGACGTTCCCCAGTAAACCAGACCTCCCCTCTCTTCCCCGTGGACACGATGATGATCGCCATGCCTTTGCGAACCTAACTGTGCCTCCTGTTTGTCCTAGGGTGCCCCCTATCCTCGCCCTCGATGACCTCCGGAGCCGCCCGAGGCCCAACTCATCTCCGGCGAGCAATCAAGGACAGCCCCGTGCGCCCCTTCACCAACCAGTACCACGTTGAGCATCAGCAAGCCTCAACGATTCCGGTGAGCATCTTCCCCTCCTCCCTCGCTTCCTGTATCACCGGCGCCGCCACCGTCTGGCCGCTCCGCCGCCAGCCACCGCCGCAGCACCGCTCGTTTAGGGTCGAGCACCCCACAGCCGTCCGATCCCGATCTGATGGATAGGATAGAATAACTTAACAGCGAAGGGGTACGTGTTCTGGGCCACGCGATCTGTTTAGATCCAACGGTCTGCAGCGTGATCCACACTGAACCGGTATCGACCAATGAAATAACGACGCGTGGCCAGGTTTCTGATTTAAAAACAGATTGAAACCAGATTTGAATTGCAATTTGAAACTCATGTAACTTTTGAACCACACGTCCAAAAATTGCAAATTTGGTATCATTGGAATCAGTGGAACAAGCCCTAGCCAACCATGCCCTTGGTTTAGCAAATAGTATCTGTTAGAGTGTTTGTTTTTACAGAAACATTTGTATGCTTGTTAAGGATGTGAAAATTGTTTAAAAATGAATTTGGGGATAAGATCTTTGGCAATTGGTGAGATTTGAACCTACTAACATTAGGAAACACTTTGTGGACTCAAAAATGTATTTGGTGAAACAAAATAATGATTCTTTGATTTAAAACCATTTCTAGTCAAATAGAAATGTGGTTTATTTATTAAAAATGGTTTTGGAAGAAAACCTTTGGAAAATGTTTTGTTTTAAACTCTCTGACCCCAAACACCAAGTTTTATGGTTTGGAAACTTATTTGGTGAACCCTATAGATTAATGCCCTAGTAAAAAATATTGCTACACCACATAAAATGATACTTTGTTTTGAAATGGTTTTTGAGGTGAAACCTTTAGCAAATAACTTTGCCACTTTACAAAATGACCATTAGGTGTTTTCAAATGTTTATGACCCATTAGGAACCACTTTTTCAAATAAAACAAAGCTTGGCATGCTTGCATGCATTTCCTAGACTTTATGATTTTATGTGATGTTTTGCTTGATTGGTAGATTGAGTTTGTGTCTTGCTTGATTGAATTGTAGTGACTTGAAGAGTGTGATTGTTGCAAGGACAAGGAGTGAACCTATACTCTACCAAGAAGGCAAGTGATGCTTCATACTTTGTCCCATTACTTTCGCTATGCATTAGTGATCTTTTCTAAGTAAAACTTGCATGGATTTTATTTTGCTAAGTATAAACCTTGCTATAAGAAAACCTAGTAGATGGAGCCTTAGTAGAAAATCCCTAAGTTAAGATTCCTATTACTATCAAGCTTAGCCTAGCTAATAGAAAACATGGGTGGAATATATATTCACACTATGGAAAAATATTCTAAGTCTGAGGACTTGTGTTTTGTTTAATAAAACAACTAAGTTAATGAATCACCTGGGTGGAATGGGACTTGCTTGGTGGATTTTGGTTGAGTGGTTCATAAGGCCCATGTCTATGGTTTACCTTGTGTATCTCACTTGTGGATTGCCACCTAGGAACAAAGAGATTTGAGATGTCAAATGTTGAGAAGCTTCAAGTGCAACCACTTGGCAATATGGGCTCTGCCATGATCATATAGGTTGCAAGAACTTAGCCATATGGATAGTGGGTGGTAGTTTTTGATAGGTTGGAGCGCGTCCATCTTGGTCTAAGGGAAGGCTTCTGAAAGATCTTGTCTTGGGAAACCAAGTCTTGTGGGGAAAGTGCACCACCTCTGCAGAGTGTAGAATCTAAGTACTTAGCCATGTCCCTGGTAAAGGACAATTTGAGCATCAAGACATGGAAGCAATCAAGGATCTCATCATTCATATTTCTAAGATAAAAACTTGTGGTTTGAACAAGGGTTATTTGAAATCTTCAATCTTTGATTGAGAGATGCCTTGGTTAAAGGATCTACAATCTTTGATTGAGAAAAATGATTTTGCCAAAACAAAAACTTAGTATTTTTCAAAATGATAAGGAAAATCTATTTTGAGCAATGCAAGCCTCAACTCCACTTAGCCAAATGCATGTAGACGTTAGACTCCACTATACTACCATAGTATCACTTGCCAATACAATTCAAATGTATTGACCCTTGTGGCTGTAACTTGTAATGTTGCAGGTTTGATTGTTTTTAGTGAAGATTGAATGTTTAGGATTACAAAGTCTACAACCAACATCTGCCTGTGGCACTTTTGAAGATGAAGGACCCATGACTATAAATATTCCGCTGCAATGTAATGTAATAGCCAAATGAGCTATGTATGATGTAATAAAATTATGTTATTCCTGGTTATAAAACTATATTATGACCTTTGTTTCTTGATATTACATCTAAACTGTGGATGCTAGCTATTGATCCAGGGACTAGCATTGTAAACACAGGGGACACCACCTTATGCTATTTAAAGGTTGGGACACTCCCTCTACAGATGGTATCAGAGCATTGTGTTGCCTGTAGGATTTGTAAACCTAGGATTGGACAAAAACCCTTAGAAAATAGGTGTTGTACTCATTCCAAAAACTTATTTATAAAAACACTTGTAAACCCTTTCCTCAACCATTTTGGTTTCAACTCTACATCTCATCTATTTTCAACTTGATGGAAAAACCTACCCATGGCCAAAGACTACACCATGTGCAAAGGACTTCTTCAACACTTTCAACCCTAATGACTTCAACTTCTTCAACTCTAATGACTTCAACATCTTCAGCATATTCACCAAGGACTTCCAACTTGGATATCACTAAGGACTACAAGTGAGACAAGGAAATCTTGCTCAAGATTTAGAGACTGAGGGAATGCAAAAGTTAGAAGGAGCCTACATTACTTGAAGTTTTATAACCAAGGAGTTTTTCCCAAGGAAACCATGATCTCATGTAAAAAGAATCAACCAAAGAGGGATGGAAAGATCACAAGTAAACCCTATAGATGGACCACCATATTCTAGTTAAGTCAAACACACCAACTTATGTGGTGTAACAAAAATATTTTGTTGCCTAAAATTGTGATTGAACTTTGTTGTTTGAGTGAAATGTTGTTTGTGATTGCTTGCACATTGTTTGTGTGAATTGTGATGTGTGTGACTAGAAATATTTCCTTAGAAATATCTTGCCTACTCTAATCCCAATCCAACCCAAACAGATGACTACTCCAAGAGACTCCAACATCAAGGTTGATGACAACAACAACAACAACCAAGTGGACAACATGAGAGAACTTATAGCAACCCAAAACCAGTTGAGCCAAGAGACAACTCAGCTTTTAGCCAACAACAATGGACTAGACCCAGCCATACAAAGGATTTTGAAACTTCAATCCCAATTGTTGCAAGGAATGGTTACTCAAATGATCAACATGGGAGAAAACTTTTCCCAGAGAGCTAATGACAACAAGGATGACAAAGATGTTATTCTAGAAGGAACCCAAGTTAGCAATACTTGTGAAGTCAAGGATCATGCATCCAAGGAACATGAAGATCAATGCCCCAAGAAGAGAGAAAGATCTCCCACCTATGAAGAACATGAACTAGAAGAACTCCTAGCTTTGGAGAGACCCAAAAAGAAGAAGAAGAAGAAATGCCCCAACCCTAACAAGGAGGATATTACTCAAGTGCAATGTTTCAATTGCAAAGAGATGGGACACTATGCCAATGAATTCCCAGAAAATAAGAAGAACCAAAGAAACAAACAAGAGGCAATGATACCAAAGGAAAAGAAAGATATAAGCCAAGTGATGTGTTTCAAATGCAAGGAACTAGGCCACTATGTAAACAATTGTCCAAAAAAGATGAAGAACAAGTTAAACAAGTCTATGAAGGATCTCAACCTTGGCCCATGAGTCAAGTATAGAAACAAAGGACACTATGCAGATGTTTGCCCAGAGAAGATTTCCCCAGGACCCCAAGAAAGCCAATATGTAAACTAGTTAGAAAATTTTTAAGGGTGGTAGTACCCTAGTTGTTTTGAGCCTACTTGTAACCCTAGCCTCCCCAAATCTCGGGACGACATTTATTTTAAGGGTGGTAGCCTGTCACATCCCAAGATTTTCCAAATCTTGTAATGTGAAAAATAAATGAATAAAATAAAACCTTGTTGATTTTCAGGGTAAGAAGAAACTTTTTGAATCCAATTGGAAAACTTTCAAGCCTATTTTGATCTTGGATCCAATAAAAATCCTAAAGGGATTTAGAAAGTTAAATAAGCAATAAAGCTAAAAATATTTGGAATTACTATTTTGGATCTTTTAATAAAAGATTTGGTTTTCAAAAGAAAAGGTGGAATTATAAATAAAGATTATATTATAGAGCCAAATTAAACCTTGGCCAAGCTTTTGAAATAAAACATTTTGTTTTGATAAAAATAGTAAAAGTTTGTTTAAATAAAATAATAAGGATTTAATATCCAATTTTATTTAATTAAAGGCTTTTCCCATTTTAAATAAACACCAAAGCTTATTTATTTTATTTTAAATAAGTTTTCCAAGTATTTTATATTCTCAAATAAAACCTACTGAAGTGTTTTTGGTTTTATTTTAGATTTCAAAATAAATATTTTAATAAAACAAATCCTATTTGATTTAATAACTAAGGCCCATTTTACTTACTGATTAATGGACCCTAAAGTAAAAAATGTTATTTTGTTTTAAACAAATTTTCCAAGTATCTTTTATTTTCAAATAAAACCTACTGATTTGGTTTTAAAAGTATTTGGATTTCAAATGGAGATTTTATTAAATAAATCAAACTCTATTTGATTAAATAACTAAAGGTCCATTTTATTTAATTAATGAATGGATCCTAAAATGAATAAAAATAATATTTTATTTTGGAATTTTGGATTATGTTACTGAACAGAACAAAGTTCAAAGTTGTGAAGTGTGGTGTTTGTTTGAATTGATTGGTTGATTGAATTGTTTGTTTGAATTTCAAATCAGTAAATGGAAAAAGAAAAAGGATAAAACAAACAGACAGAAAAAAATATGAAATGGACCTGACCCAACTGAGCCAGCCCAATAAGCCCACTCGCAGCCCACCTCCTCTTTTTCCCTGAAACGTTTTCCCTCACTCGCGAAACGACCCGCACAGTCACTGAACACTGGACCCCACCTCCACTCCCTTTATTTCACTGCCAAGCGGACCCCACCCTCTCCTGTTCATCGTCCTCACCACAGCGACCAGTTCATCCCCGTTTTCTGCTTTGATTTCGTGGCTTGAATTCGTCATAACGCAGCCACCATCACTCGCAGTAACCATGCCCCTTTAAACGCCAACGACTCTCCTCCGTTTCCCCTCTGTCTCCTCCCCCAAGCACGCCCCCAGGCCGCCCCAATTTCTCCCCGAGCAGCTCTGTTCCGACGATACTCCGGCGAGGATTTCGGCCAGCACACGCCACCTCTTGCCTCCTCGAGCACGCAGCTGTGTTAAGCATTCCCCAGCGGACCTTTCTGCAGTCGCATCTTGCTCGCGCGCGTCCCTGAGCGTCGGCAACATCTACCCCGAGCCAGCGCCGCCGTCTGCCCAACTACGGCGACGTTCCCCGGTAAACCAGACCTCCCCTCTCTTCCCCGTGGACACGATGATGATCGCCATGCCTTTGCGAACCTAACTGTGCCTCCCGTTTGTCCTAGGGTGCCCCTATCCTCGCCCTCGACGACCTCTGGAGCCGCCCGAGGCCCAACTCATCTCCGGCGAGCAATCAAGGACAGCCCCGTGCCCCCCTTCACCAACCAGTACCACGTTGAGCATCAGCAAGCGTCAACGATTCCGGTGAGCACCTTCCCCTCCTCCCTCGCTTCCTGTATCACCGACGCCGCCACCATCTGGCCGCTCCATCGCCAGCCACCGCCGCAGCGCCGCTCGTTTAGGGTCGAGCACCCCACAGCCGTCCGATCCCGATCTGATGGATAGGATAGAATAACTTAACAGCGAAGGGGTACGTGTTCTAGGCCACGCGATCTGTTTAGATCCAACGGTCTGCAGCGTGATCCACACTGAACCGGTATCGACCAATGAAATAACGACGCGTGGCCAGGTTTCTGATTTAAAAACAGATTGAAACCAGATTTGAATTGCAATTTGAAACTCATGTAACTTTTGAACCACACGTCCAAAAATTGCAAATTTGGTATCATTGGAATCAGTGGAACAAGCCCTAGCCAACCATGCCCTTGGTTTAGCAAATAGTATCTGTTAGAGTGTTTGTTTTTACAGAAACATTTGTATGCTTGGTAAGGATGTGAAAATTGTTTAAAAATGAATTTGGGGATAAGATCTTTGGCAATTGGTGAGATTTGAACCTACTAACATTAGGAAACACTTTGTGGACTCAAAAATGTATTTGGTGAAACAAAATAATGATTCTTTGATTTAAAACCATTTCTAGTCAAATAGAAATGTGGTTTATTTATTAAAAATGGTTTTGGAAGAAAACCTTTGGAAAATGTTTTGTTTTAAACTCTCTGACCCCAAACACCAAGTTTTATGGTTTGGAAACTTATTTGGTGAACCCTATAGATTAATGCCCTAGTAAAAAATATTGCTACACCACATAAAATGATACTTTGTTTTGAAAATGGTTTTTGAGGTGAAACCTTTAGCAAATAACTTTGCCACTTTACAAAATGACCATTAGGTGTTTTCAAATATTTATGACCCATTGGGAACCACTTTTTCAAATAAAACAAAGCTTGGCATGCTTGCATGCATTTCCTAGACTTTATGATTTTATGTGATGTTTTGCTTGATTGGTAGATTGAGTTTGTGCCTTGCTTGATTGAATTGTAGTGACTTGAAGAGTGTGATTGTTGCAAGGACAAGGAGTGAACCTATACTCTACCAAGAAGGCAAGTGATGCTTCATACTTTGTCCCATTACTTTCACTATGCATTAGTGATCTTTTCTAAGTAAAACTTGCATGGATTTTATTTTGCTAAGTATAAACCTTGCTATAAGAAAACCTAGTAGATGGAGCCTTAGTAGAAAATCCCTAAGTTAAGATTCCTATTACTATCAAGCTTAGCCTAGCTAATAGAAAACATGGGTGGAATATATATTCACACTATGGAAAAATATTCTAAGTCTGAGGACTTGTGTTTTGTTTAATAAAACAACTAAGTTAATGAATCACCTGGGTGGAATGGGACTTGCTTGGTGGATTTTGGTTGAGTGGTTCACAAGGCCCATGTCTATGGTTTACCTTGTGTATCTCACTTGTGGATTGCCACCCAGGAACAAAGAGATTTGAGATGTCAAATGTTGAGAAGCTTCAAGTGCAACCACTTGGCAATATGGTCTCTGCCATGATCATATAGGTTGCAAGAACTTAGCCATATGGATAGTGGGTGGTAGTTTTTGATAGGTTGGAGCGCGTCCATCTTGGTCTAAGGGAAGGCTTCTGAAAGATCTTGTCTTGGGAAACCAAGTCTTGTGGGGAAAGTGCACCACCTCTGCAGAGTGTAGAATCTAAGTACTTAGCCATGTCCCTGGTAAAGGACAATTTGAGCATCAAGACATGGAAGCAATCAAGGATCTCATCATTCAAATTTCTAAGATAAAAACTTGTGGTTTGAACAAGGGTTATTTGAAATCTTCAATCTTTGATTGAGAGATGCCTTGGTTAAAGGATCTACAATCTTTGATTGAGAAAAATGATTTTGTCAAAACAAAAAGTTAGTATTTTTCAAAATGATAAGGAAAATCTATTTTGAGCAATGCAAGCCTCAACTCCACTTAGCCAAATGCATGTAGACGTTAGACTCCACTATACTACCATAGTATCACATGCCAATATAATTCAAATGTATTGACCCTTGTGACTGTAACTTGTAATGTTGCAGGTTTGATTGTTTTTAGTGAAGATTGAATGTTTAGGATTACAAAGTCTACAACCAACATCTGCCTGTGGCACTTTTGAAGATGAAGGACCCATGACTATAAATATTCCGCTGCAATGTAATGTAATAGCCAAATGAGCTATGTATGATGTAATAAAATTATGTTATTCCTGGTTATAAAACTATATTATGACCTTTGTTTCTTGATATTACATCTAAACTGTGGATGCTAGCTATTGATCCAGGGACTAGCATTGTAAACACAGGGGACACCACCTTATGCTATTTAAAGGTTGGGACACTCCCTCTACATATAGAAACTACAAGAAAGGTTCTTGTCGCACAGAAAGGATTGAATGAGTTCAATATTGATGATATATTCAAGTGTATTGACACTTGGTAAGTGAAACAAAGATTCAAGTATAGATTGATACTTGATGTATGAAATCACAAAGAGTATTTATATCAATCATACTGTGATATGTACAAATCCAGATATGTCCTATGCTCTAAATGTTATGAGCATATACCAGAATAATTCATAAGATAATCATTGGACGATATTAAGGATATTCTTAGGATCCTTTGGAAGAACTAAGAGTATATTATTTTGTAGAAGTGGCAAATAGATGGTTAGTTCATTGTAAAAGTACTACATTGATACTAGTTTTTGTCACAAAGTACAAATTAAGTTTATCTCAATCTAAACTAAGGGTGGCACAATATAATGGAAAGTAAGTTCCATAATGGATTTGGATGAGTTCCAAAGTTAAGACATTGTGACAGATACTACAACAAAAGGCTAAGTATATGACTGCTATAATAGCAGCTAAAGAGGGCATTTGTGTCAAGTAGTTTGTTATCAAACTAGGTGTAGTTCACATTGGGATAATACTATAAAGATATATTGTACGATAATATTATCAACATGTTTTAACCCCAAAGAACTAAAGGTCTCACCAAAGGACCAAATTTATACAAAGCCATCTCATTAGAGAATGAGTGATGCGTAGAGACGCAAAGACATGCAATTACACACGGACCTAGAAGTGTCAGATCCGGAGATCAGTTGACCACTAGCAATCGTGTACATACAACACCGGAAAGCCATATGTGTTGAATACACAAAGGTTTGAAACTAGATTATTGACTCTAGTGCAAGTGGGAGACTGTTGGAGATATGCCCAAGAGGCAATAATAAAGTGGTTATTATCATATCTTCATGCTTATGATAAATGTTTACATACCATGCAATAATTGTATTAATCGGAAACATTAATACTTGTGTGATTTGTAAACATAAAAGAGTCCCTAGTAAAGCCTCTTGCTAAACTAGCTGGTTGGTCAATAAATGATCATGGTTTCCTGATCATGAACATAGAGATGTTATTAACAACAGGGTCATATCATTAGGAGAATGATGTGATGGACATACTCCTATAGTTAAGCGTAGCATAAAGATCAAGTCATTTAATATAGTTCATTTGCTATAAGCTTTCTGATACATAGTAACCTAATTCCTTCGACCATGAGATCATGTTAATCACCATCACCGGAAGAATGCTTTGATGATATCAAACACCACACCGTAACTGGGTGGCTATAAAGGTGGCATTCAGTGTTTGGAAAGTATGGGTTGAGGCACATGGATCAAGAGTGGGATTTGTCCATCCATATGACGGATAGATATACTCTGGGCCCTCTCGGTGGAATGTCATCCAATTATCTTGCAAGCATGTGACTGGCTCACAAGGGATCACATATCACGGGAACGAGAAAATAGTACTTATCGGTAACGAGGTTGAACTAGGTATGCAGAGATACCGACGATCAAAACCTCGGATAAGTAATCTATTGTGAGACAAAAGGGAAATTGGTATCGTATGTAAGTGGTTCATTCGATCGCAAAGTAATCGTAGAAATATGTGGGAGCCATATGAATTTCCAGATTCCTCTATTGGTTATTGATCGGAGAAGTGTCTCAGTCATGTCCGCATAATTCACGAACCGTAGGGAGACACACTTAAGGATTCGATGTTGTTGAGTAGTTATGGAATGATGAGTAAGAGACCGAATGTTGTTCGGAGTCTCGGATGGGATCCGGGATATCATGAGGATATCCGGAATGGTCCGGAGAATAAGATTCATATAAGGAAAGTCCTGTTTCGGAGTTCGGGAATGATTCCGGTGTTTTCACCAGGAATGTTCTAGAAGGGTCTGGAAGGTCTGGCACTCCGGAGGGGAAGGGTACATGGATGTGTCATGACAATGTGGAATGGTTGCATTATGTACTTGGTCACATGGCTGGGCAAAATAAAGATAAGAAATCAAATCGAAGTTTGAAAGTCAAACGCCAATTTGAAAAAGTCAAATCTCAAGTTTGCTTGGTGGAG
Organism: Avena sativa; assembly: GCA_916181665.1. Taxonomy (NCBI): domain Eukaryota; kingdom Viridiplantae; phylum Streptophyta; class Magnoliopsida; order Poales; family Poaceae; genus Avena; species Avena sativa. The sequence goes on from OV702295.1 coordinate 356,398,120, forward strand.
GGAGAGTAGGAAACCTACTTGGTGAGGAAGTCCCACTCCCTCCCACCCGCCGGCCATGAGGAGGAGTTGGAGGAGGACTCCCTCCTCCCCAAACCGCCTCTCCCCTCCTATATAAGGAGGGGTAGGGGCGCCCCCTCTCCCTACACCTCAAACCCTAGCCCCAAGCCGCCAGCCTCCTCCAAGTCGCCGCCGCCTAGGGCCTCCTCTAACTCGGAGAGTTAGGGTTTCCCTAAAACCTAGCCGCCGGCCAAGCCCCCCCTTGGTGCCCTCTAAACCCTAGATCACCAAGGCCTCTCTCATAGTCCACCATACTCGCTCTGACTTAAGGCGAAGCCCTGCGAGATCTCCCCTCTACTTCCGGTACCACGCCGTCGTGCTGCCAGAATCGCGAGGAGAGTGCTACAACCTCCACTGCCTGCTGGAACAAGAGAGAGGAAGGTCTTCATCAAGTACCGAATGTGTGACCGACTGCGGAAGCGCTGCCGGAACGCAACGCCGGAAGGATCGTCTACGCAATCTTGAGATCGGCAAGAGTACGACTACATCACCCACGAGAATCTGGTCTCGTTAACCGCTTTGGAATCTTCGAGGGTGAGTTCCTATATCGACTCATTGCTACAATCCAGTAGATAGATCTTGGCTTGTTTGTTTGCATACGGTAGAATTTTTTTGTTTTCCATGCTACGAACCCCTACATGAAGGACCCAACTCAAGGTACTGTTAAACTGAATACTGATGCTTCCTTTTGCCATGATTCTGGTAAAGCCACAATGGGTGGAGTTGTAAGGGATTCAGAAGGATCAGTCATTTGCGTGATGGATGCCTTACTCCCAAACTGTTCTAATGCTGAGGAAGCTGAAGCTCTTATGTTTCTTAGAGGTTTGCAAATCTGTAGTGAGCTCCACCTCCAACCTGGAAACTAATTCGCAACTGTGGTCAAGGCAGTGGTCAATGGCAAACATGATTTATCAAAGTTGTGCTACATTTATAGAGAGATTGAATAGCGGAGGAGAGAAAACTGTTTCTTTTCTGTTCCTTAGTTAAAAGAGAATGTAATAGTGTTGCCCATGATCTGGCAAAACAATTTCGGATAGAGGGTACTGGAGGTATATGGCAACATTATGTTCCTGATATGTCAGACCCTCTGTACAAAACGATTGTAACCAGATGATAAAGCAATGAAGATCTTTTTAACGTAAAAAAGACATGCTACCGGTAACTTACTAATGACGTGCACGATTGTATGCCGTAATGGCATGCATCGTCGTACGCCGGTACTATTTGGTCTACCAAATTCTAATTGCGACATCAGCAAGAACTGTTGTCGTCCATTTTGCTGAACATTTGAAAATATCGATCAAATACTAATCAATATATACAAAAAAATATAGGTTCAAACATGCACTTGTTCTAACATGTCTAAAAGTATAACCTTATGGATGATTGACGAGTAGGAAACCTACCTAGTGGATCTCAATCTTGGACAACTCAATCTTATCCAAGTTATTGGAATAACCTTTGAATATCTATATAGTTCCATTAGGATAATCATCATCTATCTAAAAGTAGGGGAAGAAAACAACTGTAGCAACTTATATAGTTAGAGTATAATTGGTTGTGTGCATCCTTAATGTCTCGACTAGTTCTTGACATTATGTTGGTCCAGGGGCTGGGTGTAACTAATATCCTCCTAATATTAATATATTACTTGTATCAAAAACAACTTTCAAGCATAAATCTACACTATATTTTCTTTACACCTACTCGTATGACTATATTTTCTTTGCATCAACTCGTATGACCATTCAATCTTTTTGATCAGTTATAGGAATCAGTCCTATGGTTGTAGGGAACTTTTATTTTAACTTAAAACCCTAAAAAAGTATTGTGCTGAGATGATAAATGACTTACACCTTCTGACCCAATTTAATAGAAGTTTCTATGGAACATACCCTGGTCCAATTTCTTCTTCCAACACTAAATCTGAGTGTTATGTGGATTAGACCAATACTCAATAATTAGGTGAATCAAAATTAAAGATAATCAAGCTAATCTATCTTATGACAAATTGGATTTCTCCATGTGTAAAATAAAATCCAACATCCATTCACACATATATTTGCACACTAATAAGTGTATCCAATCCATGGAAACTACTTAGAATTCCAAATGATAGAATTTGTCTTATGGATATTTATTTAGAATAAAGAACTTAAAAAATTCTAAGTTATTAAAAACAAAGTAAAACTAAAATTATCCAAAACTTTGGAAAATATTCCAAATATCAACTTGAGGTTTATCTCAAAGAGGGAATTCAAAGTAATGTTTTCACCTATTTATAAAAAGGCACTCAAATTCCATTCCAAAATATCCAAAAAAATCCTTAATCTGTAGAAATTTATGGAGTTCATAATATATATTTTGAACAAAATTTCAATTAATGGTTTAAAAGATATTTTAAACTATACAAAAAAATTCATATACAAAATAATTAAGCATATAAAAACCTACAACCTTGGTCAATAATATAGCCAGAGGCCATTCTTCTAAGTATTTCAAATAATAAAATTCTCCAAGATAATTTACAATTTTTTTAAAATAAAACAATAATTCAAAATAGTATTCAAATTAAATATACAAACAAAAATAAAAAACAGAAAAAATTGACATAGAAACGAAATGTGTTGACTAGTTGTTTAATGCCGCAATTCCTTCCTCTCCTCCTTCGTCCCCATTCCTTCCGGTCCTCTCTCACACTGCGCGACTTCTATGTCTCTATGACATCGCCAGGTCAGCCAGGATTCCACACATGAAGCACCATTTTTCACTGCCAAAGATTCATGATGCTAATATAGTATCCTAGAATATAGACCATGGGACTTCGCCACACCTTCTTCACATGAATCCCCACATGACGCCACCATCGCTACTTAACCTGCTACCTCTCCATGTCCCTCCGCTCCCCGCATGCCACAACGACGTCGTCGTTTGTCCTACTCCGACACTAACGATGCTATCATGTTGGATCTTGCACATGCTCCTTGAAGAAAGCCAGTTGGTCGCTTTTGACTCCAACATAGCGCTCGAGGGTTCACATCTCTTCACGACTTCTCTAACACATGAACAATTTTTATACCTGTAACATTTTTAATCTGTAAAACATACCTTTTCATACCCTCGGTCTTTTAATACCCGATTAAAAAGAACAAAAACAGGAAACGAAAGAACTAACAATGAGAAAGTAGAAAATAAAATAATAGTAATAAGAAAGAAAATAGAAAACAACTCAAAATTCCGCACAAAAACCCATGACAAACCATGCAGAAAAAAGCTAGCCACGGGGTGCATGGCACATAAATTGGTGCCACCTAGAGCAGTATTAGGATTTTTCATGCCACCTTGAGGTTCATGCACAAAGTCGAGGATTGGGGCAATCCATATTTGTCGCCCGTTGCGGGGCGGATTGCGCTCCACTCACGTGGGCGCAAGCGTCAGACCGACCTATTAGTGATGGGTATGAATAGTTTCATCACATATTTTGTCCTTTTGTTGGTTTTTTCGGTTGTCTTGTGGTTTTCCTGTGTGGTATTTCGTTGATTTTCTTAGTGGTCTTTGTTGGCATTTTTGGTGTTCTTTGTTGGTTTTGGGAGTTTTACTTGTTTCTTTGGTTTTAAAGTTTTATATTTTTTACCTTTGTTTTACTTTCTATTTCTTTTCTTTTATTTTATTTTTATCTTTTGTTTTACATTTGAAAACAAATGTTGTGAATTTTTCTATTAGGTTTTTGTTGAAATAAATGGCATATTCAAAAAATTGATCAAGAATGTAATGTTTATTTGAAAAAAACGTTCTTCTGTTGTTATTATTAGTCTTTCTTGTTCAAATAAGATTTTTTTAAAATCGTAAAAATTAGCATAAATGTTCGTACGAAAAGACCATTTAAATGAGAATAATTTTCTTCTTGTAAAAATGTTACAATAATATGAATGCTCACATTAAAGCATCATTCAAATGAGAAAAATATTTCTTCTAAATCATTCACATAACATAAATATTAATGATACAAATTATTCTAGTGGGAGAAATGTTGTTTTTGAAAAAATCACATAATAAATTTTCATATGGAAAAATAAAATATAATATAAAAATATATTGTTGGGAGGCAATCATGTATGATGACATTTCCCATTGTATTCATAAAGTTATTAAGTTGTCCTTTTATAAACATCTGATGTGTATCATTGAATATGTGATTCGGTTGTGAAACTATACATTCATGTTGTTTGTACTAAATATCCTTGATCATTGAGGCTGTGCTGGACACACAACTTAGACCAATGTGAAAGTTGGCTTGATGACTCGGTTCCACTTGTCATGAGCATGGAGATGCTATTCCAACTTACACAGATTTGGCTAAAAAGTTTAATGAGTCGGATTGACCCATATTGAGGTACAACGAACAAGTTGTCATTTATATATCTCAATCAATGTAATCCTTAGACCTGAGGTTGTTGCATAGTCCGAGTTAAGGATCACCGACTTAGGTTCTGTCAAACGCTGATCCGTAACTGGGCAGTTATAAAGGCAGGGTTCGGGTCGATTGACAATCAAGCTGCATGATGTGGATAACCAAGATGGGATTTTGCCCCTCCACTCAGAGAGATATTCTCTAGGCCCTCTCGGATGATATGATTCAGAAAGCATGGCCATGCACGACTCGGTTAAGTGTTAACCGAGGCGATCGACTAAGAGTTAGTCAGGTGAATCACTTATCTCGGATCGAGAAGAGAGTCAGACTATTTAAGGGATGACAATTATTCGCCTATAGTCTGACAAGGCATATCGTGAGGCAAAAGGGACTCGGACGCAAGTCGCATTGGAAAGGCAAGTCGTCATGACTCTTTGGTACTTGGGAGTCGGCATGTTCTGCTAGGAGCCGCTACCGACTGATCGATTGAGAGTCTGACTCTAATCATGTCCAAGTAGCCAAGAGCCTGCGGGGTCACACACTTAAGAGCGGGAGCAAGTTCGGATTGGATCTGAACCGGTAATCTGGTTGGGTTGGACCCAAGCCGGATTAGGACTGAGTTAGTGAGTTAGACTCACGGTGACTAGTGTTATATGGGCTTTAGTGAATGGACCATGAGAGTGGAGCCCACGTTCACTCCCTATATATAGTGGAGCACCGCAACCCAGAAGGGTTAATCGTTGTTCGTTTAGGTCATTCCATGTGTTGGAAACCCTAGCTCTACAACAGTCATGTCGTCGCAACGAACCTGAAAGTTCGCCGTCGGTGCTACTCCTTGTACGTTGGATACCAGCAGAGTTGTTGTACGATCAGCACCAGGACGATCGGATTGTGAGGACTGCACTGCATCAACTGACGCGTTTTATCAGTAATCTACAACTGCGCGTCTAGTGATAAACCCCGTGGCCTTCTACCTCAGCTAGATCTTGAAATCACCACGTTAGAGGGAATTTTTTTTATTTTATCTCTATGTGGCCCAACATATATTGCCTCTGTCTTGAAATAGATATCAGAGATATCTAGATTTATATTAACCTATACACACCTAAATACATACATACGAATCTTGACATGTTTCCGACATTTATTTAAAGATGGAGGGAGTACTTGTTATTGGGCCGTATTAGGAGTGGACGTGAAGGAAGCCGCTGCTGGCGGGATGCAAATCCATCCTGCGTTCAGCGGTGTATAAGCGCTCCCGAGGATTGGTGTCCCAAGCGCTCGTTTACATGGGCCGCATGACCTTTCGTGAAGGGCACTTTGTGCTAGTGGTACCCGCTCTTGATACCATGTTGCACTTCTGATGATGTACAAGAAACGGCCCATTTCAACCAACTATGTTGCCCCATGTATGATGTTTCGCTTAATATATACATTTTGTATTTTAAATACTACTCCCTCCTTTCTAAAAAAATATCGTAAGTTTGTTTAAATTAGAATGTATCTAAACATTGTTTAGTATATAGATATGTACATTTAAATTTAGACAAATTTATGACATCCTTCTTACGACCAAGGAGTACCATAATTTGAATTTGAAACAATCTAAAATCTTTTTACAAAGCAACATGCTGCGCTGAGTTTGAAAATCCAGAGTCCCGAGTCCAAGAAATACTTCACGTCTGTCGACTTGGATAAATCAAAACCAGCTGGACGATGGCATGGAAATATACAATGGCAGCGGCCACAAGATCGTTTGTCTAGACCAAACAAGCACGTGCGGCCGCGTGTCCATCCTTCTGCCATTTCAATTCCACCTCCGGCCGTCGACGCTTGACTAAAACCGGAAAAGACCTTGACTTGCTCGCCGTCGCCACCACCACCATGCATCGCATATCTCCTCCTCCTCTTAAGATCAGTGCTGCGTACATGAAGCAACCATCTTCGTGTTCTGGCTGCACAGTTGTCCTGTTGTCGACATGGCTCACTCCATCCACTATGGCAGCCTTCTCGTAGCTGCCGCTGTGGCCGCCCTATTCGCTGCCGGCGAGGTCGATGGTATCGGTTTGAATCTTCACCACCGCTTCTCGCCGGTTGTCCAGCGCCAGCGGTGGGCGGAGGCACGAGGGCACGCCCCGGGCTCGTGGTGGCGCGAGGCAGCAGCAGAGGGCACGCCGGAGTACTACTCTGCTCTGTCCCGCAACGATCGTGCTCTCTTCGCCCGCCGTGACTCGCTTCCGGTAACGATCAGGGTGAGCTGGCCTTCGCCGATGGAAACGCCACCATCCAGCTTGAAGGAACCGGCACGGCGTCACGTATACGAGTTGTATACGAACTTGTGTCCTGCCCGTGCATGCATGTAACCGTGTAGGTCTAGGAGTCCTTATCCGAGTCGGTCAGCTAGTTCGATCCGGTCCAGCTGAATCCTAGTATATATGCATGTATCTAGGTGCTTGTACCAGACCACACCGTGACCGTGAGTTGAGAAGCAATACAAGAGAGAAAGCAAGGCTCGACAAGAGCCTTTGGCGATAAAGTTGTTTTGCGTGTGCGTGCGTGAGTGTACTAGTTAGATCAAAAGAATCGATCGGCTAGCAGCACGTGCATCTCGGCGGAAGTTATTGGGTATGTGCGTGTCGTCTCGTCGGAATTTCCTCGTCGGTGTCGTCGGAAAGTACTCGGCGGCAGGGGTTGTGCTAACAATTGGTATCAGAGCCTCGTGAAGGATCTCCTAGTAACGGGAGGTCATGACGAAGGAGGTGGGCGAGTATTCTCGTGCAGCTACGGGTGCGCCAGTGTCGATGCAGTATCCGCGGTACAGCCGCGACAACTACACGGTCTGGGCGGTCCAGATGGAGTGGGCGTTAGAAGGCGCCAGACTCTGGGAGGCTGTCGATCAAGGCGGCGACGAGTTCAAGAAGGGCGCGTTGAAGTACCACCTAGACCGACTAGCACTCACGGCCATCTGCTCGGTGGTGCCAACGGATTTGATGCAACACCTGATCTCGAAGAAATCTGCAAAGGAGGTGTGAGATACGCTCAAGACGCTAAATCTTGGGCACGAGCGCGTCCGCGAGGCGACCCTGCAGACCTTGCAAAAGAAGTACGAGAATCTGGAGATGGGAGAAGATGAGACGCTAGATGTCTTTGCTTCAAGGGTCGCTACACTGGTCAATGGGATTCGCGGACTTGGCGAGAAGCTGGATGAGATCTCTATTGTGAGGCGTTTCCTCCGCGTGGCGCCGCCGCGTTACTCACCCGTTGTCTCGGCGATCGAGCAATGCGTTGATCTCAAGACTCTCACGATGGATGATCTAGTTGGACGGTTCAAGGCGCATGATGAGCGGATGAAGATCACCTATGGCGACGCGAAAGTGGATGAGCATCTTATGCTTATGGCTCGAGCGTTGTTAGCCAAGGAGAAGAAGGGCGATAAAGCATCCGGCAGCAGGAGTGATAGAGAAGATTCTCACCCAGCGAAAAAGCATATCGCAGGGGAGGACGAGGATGAGGCTCCGCCGCGGAGGAAGTTTGACATCAAGAAAGTAAGATGTCATAAGTGCAGCGAGCTCGGTCACTTCAAGAAGGATTGCAAGAAATCGTCGAAGGAGAGGGCTCTCATCGCCCAGGAAGGAGATGATGATGGACCGATGATGCTGATGCTCGAAGTAACTGAGCTGAAGGATGAGGAGGATCCTCCATCACCGGGTACGGAGATTGTGGCGCAAGTGGATCACGATCTACCGTGTGTGGATCACGAGCAACGGAGTGCCCCGTTTCTGCGTGAAGCCACGTTTGAGGCAACTGAAGCTTCAGAATCTGATCATGGCGGTCTATGCGTTGAAATTTCGCCTGCAACTCCGTCCGGCAATAAGTCCTTCATGCTTGCGGTGGATGATCATAGTAAATACATGTGGATTGTGTTGCTGAAAAGTAAGTATCAAGCACAACAAGCATTCGAGAAGATCAAGGAAGCCGAAGAGTTTAAGGTGGAGGCAAATATAAGAGCTCTACGCATTGATCAGGAAGGCGAGCTGCATCAAACCGTGTTGACCATGGCATGGAGGATGATGAAGATTAAAGGTTTGCCAGGAAACTTCTGGGGTGAGGCAGTCAATACGGCTGTGTATTTGCTGAACATGGAGCCAACTGAGAGTGGAGTTGGTATGACTCCGTATGAAGCATGGTACGGACGGAAGTCCTCGGTTGATCATCTTCGTACTTTTGGATGTGTGGCGCATAAGGTGAATCAGAGTACTCCAATGATCATGACAGGCTATGAAGGCTCGAAAGGATACCGTTTGTGCAACCCCTATACCAATAAGGTGGTTTTCACGGACGACGTAGTCTTTGAGGAAGAGAAATCATGGAATTGGGCTCCAAGGAACCGGAATATTCATCTTTTCACATCACGTGGGATCTTGAGTATGAAGAAAATATGGATCAACCAAGCTTATCTTTGTCAGCAAATTCAGACTCAGAAGAGATTGAAGGCCTAGGGGGTGCTCCAGGCGTGGACACCAGGCCAGAAGCATTAGAGATACTCCCAGAAGAAAAAGTGTCCAGAGAAAAGGCTAGCCCGTGGTCAGAAAAAACAGAGCTAGAAGGTGTTACGTTTAGCTCATCATCTGCTAGTACAGGAGGTGATGATCCACGTGAAGAGCTTGGGGCAAAGGAGTGTCCAGAAGTGCAAGGGTCATGTGATGTGGTGGTGAGTCAAGAAATTAGCTCAGAAATAAGCATGCAGGATACGCTGCATGTAGAGCCGTTGGCTCCAGGAGCTCTACGTGGAGGCACACAAGGTTCAGAAACAAGCGTGTTGTCGGACGCAGAAGAGTATGTCGTGCCGACTCCGATAGAACTGGAGACAAGGCAACTACGACCGACACGAGCACGCATGCGAAGCGTGTTGGACTACTATCCGATAAAGAAACTTCGGACGGCTGATAATCTGGTGAAGATGAACTACGAAAATCAATGTTTGTTCATCAAGGAACCGGTGAAGATCGAAGGCACGGTCATGGATGACATCGACAAGGAGGACACGAAAAAGAAGGACGCGGATGAGAAGGGTTGACGTGAAGCCATGGAGAAGCCGGCGAAAGCAATGTCGGTGACATGGGTGCCACGGAAGGGGACGACAAAAGCAATTCCGAGGAAGAGGTCGGCGAGGAGCAATCGGCGCATTTGGGACCCTGGTCGAAGACGAAGAGAGCACGTCGTGCTTAGGGGGTGATTGTTAGGAATAAGCACTCCGGCTCTCCGGCACCGGCACGGCGTCACGTATACGAGTTGTATACGAACTTGTGTCCTGCCCGTGCATGCATGTAACCGTGTAGGTCTAGGAGTCCTTACCCGAGTCGGTCAGCTAGTTCGATCTGGTCCAGCTGAATCCTAGTATATATGCATGTATCTAGGTGCTTGTACCAGTCCACACCGTGATCGTGAGTTGAGAAGCAATACAAGAGAGAAAGCAAGGCTCGACAAGAGCATTTGGCGATAAAGTTGTTTTGCGTGTGCGTGCGTGAGTGTACTAGTTAGATCAAAAGAATCGATGGCTAGCAACACGTGCATCTCGGCGGAAGTTATTGGGTACGTGCGTGTCGTCTCGTCGAAATTTCCTCGTCGGTGTCGTCGGAAAGTACTCGGCGGCAGAGGCTGTGCTAACAAAGGATAGTACGTGCGCCCGCCCTCTCCCCTGCTCTTGCGTGCCGGCCGGCTTGATCCTTGTAAATTCATTTCGGCGTCGGTGTTTTGTTTGTCTTGTTGCAGCTTGCACTACGCGGAGGTAGCAGTAGGCACACCGAACGCGACGTTCCTGGTGGCGCTCGACACCGGCAGCGACCTCTTCTGGGTGCCCTGCGACAACGCCACGGCGCAGGGCGGCCACGCCTACAGCCCAAGCCGGTCATCGACGAGCAAGACAGTTTCATGCGAGCACCCTCTGTGCGACCAGCCCGAGTCCTGCGCCCTGCAGAACAGCAGCTGCCCCTACACCGTCAGGTACGTTCCGGCGAACGCCTCCTCCTCCGGGGTGCTCGTAGAGGACGTTCTCCACCTCTCCCGGGAGAACCAGCACGGCTCCGGCGCCGGCGAGGCGGTGCAGGCGCCCATCGTGTTCGGGTGCGGGCGGGAGCAGACAGGCACAGGCGCCTTCCCGGGCGGCCTGATGGGGCTCGGCATGGGCAAGGTCTCCGTGCCCAGCTTGCTCGCCAGCAGCGGCCACGTCGCGTCGAACAGCTTCTCCATGTGCTTCGGCGACGACGGGGCCGGCCGGATCAACTTCGGCGACGCCGTCGTCAGCCCGGGCCAGGCACAGACGCCCTTCATCCTCACAGACACGCCGTGAGTTGAGTCGCCGTTCTTCTGTCAGTCGGTTCTGTGGCGCCTAGATGTCTGTCTGTCAGTACAAGCAGTAATGATTGGTCGGCTACGTCTTTCATGATGTGCAGTCCAGCATACAAGATCGCCACGCGGGGCATGAACGTCGAGAACCTGGACGTGCCGCTGGAGTTCGACGCCGTCGTGGACTCCGGCGCCTCCTTCACCCACCTCGCCCAAGATCCATACACGGTGTTCGCCGGCGAAGTAAGTGCATATGTTACACTACACGGATCTAAATAATCCCACACAATTCCATTGGCTTCAGAAGTGATCTAGTATATCTTTTATGGGTGCATTGCAATTTGCAGTTGATGTCCAAGATTCAGGACCAAAGGGCCGACCTTAACGCCTCTGTTCCGTTCGAGTATTGCTACGGGTTGAGGTACCGAACAAAATCAGCTGCAGAGTCTGCTTCAGCTGGAACTAACTTACTACTATCACTTGAGCTAACTGTCAAGTAAAATACAGTCCCAACCAAACGGAGATCTACATACCAGATGTGAGCTTCTGGACCAAGGGAGGAGGCAAGTTCCCTGTCACGCGGCCTTTCTTCGTCGTCATGGCCGACAATCGCCACGGAAACGGCGCCGTCGTCGGCTACTGCTTGGCGATTCTCAAGAGCGAAACCGGCGTCAACGTCTTCGGCCGTATGCTCTCTTCTTCCATGCGCTCTTACTGCACTAGATTTCACTTTCTTCTTTTTTCTCCCAGTGTGTGTTAATGGTTTTACTAATGGCAAGAGCAATGCGCAGAGAACTTCATGGCTGGACTGAAAGTCGTGTTTGATAGGGAGATGCTCGTCCTGGGCTGGAGCAAGTTTGACTGTGAGTATACCGACGCACTTGATGAGTTATTATACACATGTACTAGAAGAAACATTGATCATGAGTTCAGGAGTGCTTACTGCAATTATATGAATTGTACTAGGTTATAGAGACGTGGAAATGGAGGATGTCGGGAGCGCAGCCCCTGCCCCTGCGCCGGCAACTGCACCAGGGCCAGCCAGGGCATATGGCAGAACGATTTAACTAAACGGGTCAAACTCTGCAGTGCTGCCAATGCCGAAGGCGGCCAAATCTGCTCATGCTCCCAGATTTTTATTCCTTGTGCCATCAGTGGCAGGAGAAATGGATCTAGATACATAGGTCAATAATAAGATGGATTTGGGTTATAAAGTTATATATCTGGACACACATATATTCTGACTATGAAGAATAAACTGCACTCATGACACCTGTTTTTACCAAACTCAATTGCAGTTGCAGCTCATAATTTCTGGGGAAGAACTGACCTCATGTCTCAAGAGTTACACTTAGCTTACCGCAACAGCAAACCAATCAACATCCCAAACTGTGTAAGTACTCTACATCCGTCCGTAAATAGGTGTATTTTTAAGTTGTCCTAAGTCAAACTTTTTTAAGTTCGATCAATTTACAGAAAATTGTAGTAGCAACATTTATAGGATGAGCCAGCTATCTTCAGGACGAAAGCCCATTCTGGCAAAGGCAACTAGGCAATTCAGTCACAGGTTGCTCAGTTTGAGCGACAAATGAAACAAGTAGGAAATTTATGCGCGCGCACAGCAAGAGTGGCTCATATATGAGCATCCCCTGATTTCATCAATGGCCTCTTTGGCAACAGCCACTGACAGACATCACACATCTTGGCATAAATACCATAAACCATTTTACTCTGAAACAAAGATGCTAGCAACTTCATGTTCTTGATGCGGACATTAAGCGGAAATCAGGGTCTCATTCATTCAGACTAACACAAGCAGAAAAGCTCACCAGTTGACACAGATATAGCTACATCTGTCGACCTTTGTAACCTCGACACCGTCCATTACACACCCTACCAGCATACTCGTTTATTAAACCTGCCATCGATCTAGCAGTCGTCGTTGTCCCCGCCCGCTCCTGGCACCTCAGGGCCTTTCAGGCGCGGATTGTTGGCGAAACTGCAGACCACGGGGAAAAAACAGAAACTTCGTTACATGAAGAAGTTGAATTTTCCAAACGGAGTATCTATTAATGGGTTCGACCTGTACCTGGTCAGCGGGATGTTCTGGAACGCACCAGATCTTGGGATTGTTCCACAGAGATCATTGTATGAGAGATTTCTGAAACACAAAGGAGGTAAGAAATGAACATCATTTTTGCAAAGATCTCTGCAACAGAAATGAGGGAGACTGAAAATATTTGAGGTTCAACTATACTTACAGAATCATTAAGTTTGACAGTCCAACCAATTCCCTTGGGATTGGCCCACTCAGTGTGTTGTTCTCCATTCGCCTACAAAAGCATCATCACGCAAACCACGAAGTACAACATGGTATCACTAACAGCTACCGTGAGCGACAAGGTAAAATATATGAAGAACATCAACTTACAAGTATTTCAAGGACTGCAGTTCCCCAAGTGATGCAGGGATACGCCCTGAAAGTTTGTTGTTGTACAAGTCTAAGGCAATCAGATTCTTCAAATTACCGAGCTCTGCTGGGACCGTCCCTTGAATATTGTTAGCATGAATCTCCCTGTTCATACGCCAAAAACAGTCAACAAAACTGCTCTTGGGCTTTTCTTTTCTTGCCAAAAGGGAGCTTCAGAGTCAAACTGCATATATTATATGTACATTTTTTTTCTGAAAATAACAATATGCTTACCTTCCTTACACACAAAAATGCTTACTGAGTTCATTACAGCAACCGCGTAAAAAGGTTATGTCATCGTGATACCAGAAGCTAGAATATAAAAGCGAGCAAATAGATGGGTTTTGGAGTGCTCACATGTACTCTAGCTGGTCCAGATTTCCAAGCTCGGGCGCAAGACGACCGGGTAAGTTTCGAAAACCAAGATCTCTGCAGATGACCGGAGGGTTAAGAAATTACGACATATATTCAGGGACGGATCTGCATAGGATCATGGGTGTAGAGATGTACAGCAAATTATTTGGCCAAAAAAAACATGTGTGCGATGCATAATATGTGTGTATCGTGGGTGTTCTAGTTTGAGCAAAACACGTACTCCTTTATACTTCCGAATTAGATGTCGTAAATTTGTTTAGATTCACATGTATCTATATATTAAAACGTGTCTACATACATGTGAATCTATACAAATCTGCGACAGTTAATTCAAGACAAAGAGAACAAATAACATCAAATCTTATAATTGTGTACTATTTCTTTTCTAACTTTTGCAGAAATTTTTATGATTCTAGGAAGAAAATATTGATTTTGCTCTGTTATAGATTAGCCAAAAAAAATTGAACACCAAGTTCAAAAACTCGTGGATTCCGTCCATACAAAACCTAAGCCATTTCACAAACAAAGAATTTGCATGCTCACGTTTCCAAACCCGAGCGCACACGCAAAACCTCAAACCCAAGCACATGAACCGAACGAAAACGTAATCACTCACAATCGGATGACGCGCTTGGTGTGATCGTCGCACTCGACATGGGTCCAGGCGCAGGGGTCGACGGAGGCCGTGCCCCAGTTGTTCAGTTCGCCGTTAGGGTCTTGCAGGCCGTTCTTCAGGGCGATGAGCGCGTCGCCGTCTTGGTTCGCCGCCACGGGTGCCAGGAGTGCGACTGCTGCTAGCAGGAGGATCGCGGTGGCGGCGGGCAACGACGGCAGGGTTCTGGGCGCCATGACGGTGGGCTGGCTGGTGGAACGATGATCTGATTGATTGATGATAACTGCAGCGGCGAACAAGGATGGCACGCTTCCGAGAGATTTTGCAATGCTAGCAAACTATCCTTGTAGAGGGTCGGAGTAAATCGTAACCTTCCAGTATGTCATCACGGTCATTAATTGGTAGAACATAGAAGGAAGGAAACAATACATAGAAGGAAGGAAACCCAGATTTCTTGCCATAAACCTCTCCGAGGCAATCAATTGCCCAGATTTCTGTCATCGTTTTAGTTTCGACCGGATCTGTCATGATTTTTCGACAAATATCGATTTATTTGGTAATTAAAGACTGAATCGCACTAATATGCATTGCAGTGCATGATTGAGCACGACTTGTCCCCCCCCTGAAGTTCTTGCAGAGGAACTATCTCGGTGCATGTTCACAAACAAACTTCATCGAACATCTCAAATAAAATGATAGTAGCAACTTAATGTGTAAGTCGGTGACATATTCAAGTCCATATTTTTAAAAGCTATATTCCGGATTTAAAGTCAGACGCTATTGCGAGATATTTTTTTATCACTTAAAATCATATCTTGCATATTTTGCAAACTATTTTTGTGTGTGTGGAAACTGTTTGATATCATTACAAAGATCTAGATGCACATGACTGACTTTTTAACTCGGTAATAGTATATGATTGTTGCTAGTTTTAGAGAGATGTGTGGCCGTTTAATGCATTAGTAATTATGATGTTAGTTACCTTATTAGCATCATTTGCTTCTGGACGACGGCAGCCCTCTTGTGATGATCTCCCTCATGGGGGCTTTGTTCAGAAGCAGCTCCTAGATGGAGGAGGCAAGAGGTGGTGCGATGTACATCTTTCGCGATGACAACCAGCCTCGGTAGTGTGGCACAGCAGGGTCTTGGTGACGACGGGGTTGGATGGACTTGCGCAGAGTGGACGCATTGTCTGGAGTCGATGGTAGGCTGGGAAGGGCTATGCAGATCTCTGCTCTAAATATGGATCAGCGGTTCGATGGCGAAGTGCTCACTGAGGGTCTACTGGTTTGGATGAGTGCTCTTGTTTCGCCATAGGGTGATTGGGTGATGCCCCCGATACCTACCTGCTGGGGTGTTGTTGGTATTTTTAGGGCATAAGACCCTGATGGCATTTTGTCGGGTTCGTAGGTGTTGTGTGGTTGCTTCGGGTTGTTTGATGTATACTCTTACCAGTTCTTTGTTGAATAAATGCAAATAAAGACTGTACATATCTCTTTGATGCAGAGGCTGAGGGTCTTAACCTCCTTTTCGGAAGAAAAAATCTACCTCTCACGAGGTAAGGAGGAGCGTTTAATAGTTTATAGACGGCTTGGAGCCGGGTAGATTGTCAGTTACCACTCCAATAGAAACACTATGAAAATAGTTGAGTACCAGGTGTAGCTGGTATTTGATCTCCACCTAACATGTTGATGAAGAGCCATATTATCTTGCATTTTCTTTTGACTGGTTCTTGTTGCGACATTAAGTGACCCATGATGCAATCTTTTGTAAAATATTTATTGAATAAATTAATAAATAGGCTGCATGTATCAATTGATAGAGAGGTCAAGCTACAGCCTCATTTCGAACAGAAGAGTTGGGCATGAAGTAAGATAATTACAATCTGTTTTGGATGGCATAATGTTATTCATCTTTCCAAGAATCCAAGTTTCCACTCTCGAACCAAGCACATTTATATGAGGTATCATTTGATTCGAGATGTTGTAAGTGCCAAGTTGCTGAAACTTGAGAAGATCCATACCAACAAGAATGACTCAGATATGATGACCAAGGTATTGCCAAGTGAGAAACCGCTTGTATGTTGCAAGGCAGCGCGCATGGCGGTGCACCCACATGAATCGGATGGGGAAGATTTGTTGGGTATCCTCTTCATGTGGGCTATGAGGAGATGACCTTATGACGTCTTTCAGCCGGCCCAAACAAGTGCAAGAGTCCACTATCCATTAGGGTTATGTCCAAGGGCATTTTGGACATTACACATGAGGAAAGCGAAAGGATAAGCTTCCCATCCATCCACCACTAGGTGTTGTAGCAAAAATCCTAGGTTAACCTCCATTGGAAAAGAAATAAGAAAAATTAAGAGAGAATGGAAGGGGAAAGACATTATCAACAAGGTTCTGAAGTTGAGATCCATTACCTTGTCTCCTTCAAGTAGTGGTTCTGCCATCTTTGATGAGATTGTTAAAATGCCCAGCTCTTGTGTCCTAAATCGTGTTGTTGGCATCCAAGGTCTGTGATATCTTGATGTATGAGATCTTCTCGTGCTCTGTAGAGAAGACCACATTGCATTCCCATTAGATTATAGTACTAAACAAGATTTGTGTGGTTTTCGTCCGTGGTTTTTTCCTCTCAAGTTGAGAGGTTTTTCACGAAAAACAAACTGGTGTCTTTATATGTTGATTTGGTTGTTGGTGCACCTATGTGCTGAGAGCACATCAGACTTTTACTACCTGCTTACAGAGATCAACTATCTGTGTACTGAGAGCACCCACAACTTGTCTTTGGTTGGGCAGAATTTTTTTCTCCATACATGTTTAATGTATATATGCTTTCTTCTGTGATCGAGTAACGATCTGTAGAGTTAGTACATGAGTGATGTTGAAAGTATACAACTTATCACGATGTGTATTTTCATATCACGGTTGAGTGCACTAATTTCCAACAATATGCACGCGGAGGCGATGGACTATCTGTGTAACTTAACTACTCAGAAGAATTTCTATCAAAGAAGGTTTTAATTATTTCATGGCGAGCTCAAACCAGGGTTTCCATCAAACGGGGGTAGGTGCATGCCGGTGATGATCGAGCTTGCGAACGTCCTGGTCATCCTTGGAGGGGTTATCGAAGATTCGGTCTTCTCTGAGTTCTCTCGTCCGAGATTGCCTCGTCTCTAATTGGCCATCCAGTGTTGAAGAGGAGCCACGCCATCCACATTTCTAATTGGCCGAGTACTGTGCGCAATACGCCTTAACGTCAAACTGGTCACCGGAGACCATCAAGCTAGTTCTAGTTTCGGGACATGACATTTAAACAGAGGATTCTTCATCAAGTTATTCCCTTCGATTCATATTAATAGCCACGTGACATTTCATTGAACCTATGGCGCTCGCTGACACCGGCATCGTAATATTGAGCGGCGGCGGGTCCCTTGGCCGTGGAGAAGAAATGAGATGGACCACCACGCGTCTCAAGCAAACAACATTTGCACCTCGTGAGCCACGTATACACAACCAAACAGCCACAACCTGAATCATCCAAAACAAGCTAGACACGGTCACAGTAGATAGAAATCGTGCAGAAGTCCACAGTTTATTAAAGATCCAGTAAGCAAGTACTACAGTATTAGGTTCAGATCGCCATTTAGCTCTCTGGACACCATGCCCAGTCCTCCTTGCACGTCCTGATTTTTCCTACTTCCTACTGGCACAGATTTCCCAATCATACCAGAGCTCAAATTTGGCCGGGCAAAGCAATAGCAGCTGATATTGCAATTCTAGTCGTGGCATGTTTAAGGATGGCTCCTGTCAGAATAGGTTTGGAAATTTTGGCCAAGCAGTAGGCAATATCTGCCTGATAGTACCTACAATTTGCTCGAGGACTTCTAGATCAGATACTTGGATGATAAGTAGCAGGGTCTTTCATCTACCCACACGAACAACTACGGATATTAACCGGAGATGCCAACAGCTGGGGGAAGGCGGCCGGATTTGCTCCATGAACAAGCTGCGTGATCAGATCCAGCGCTTCCTGATGCGAGCCCACGCAAGGGCAGCCACTAGGGTACCCCCAAACTGAAAAAAGCCCGATGCACGCCTTTCACCCTGAAATTAGTTGAACACAGGCATTAGTTAGCCTTGAGACAAGGTAAGCAGGACAAGCACAACTAGTTATAATCACACAAATTATATCTGAATAGAAGATCAGTATTTGAGAAATAAGAAACTGGAGGTTTCTCATTGTGTGAGATACACCTATGGAATGATATATGTGACGCAGCTTGACTGTCATGTTAAATGGATCAAATTGCCAGACCAGACATTACCTTGAAGATCAGGTGTTTCAGTACATAATAAAATGCAATAATTGGAAACAAAAATCCCAAAAATACAATACAAGCCAGGAAAAAATACAGCCCAAAAGATATAGATATCACATGGTTTATAATCAGCAATGCAAATTGTTCATCTAGACATTTAGTACTATATTCCAGTCACCGTAGAGGTGAATATCGATTCATATGTTTCAACGCCAGGTCGATTTAAGACCAGGGATTGTGCGTTCAGGAAACACAATGCACTTCACAAACTTCCAAGTAATGAATAAATGGAAGTAGAATGTCAACTCATGTCAGCAACTCATGATTGATGAGCATATGCAACAGAGTGGCATCAACAACAACCACTTAATATGTGAAGAATACCAAAATAAAAGTACAGTTATACATACCTCCCTGGCCCTCAATAAATCAAGACCAATCCAAGCAGCCCCCTGAAATGAATGAAGTCAAAGAAATCTCATTTTCGTTTCCTATCACCCACATGCTTAACAGAATTTTATGAAGAAAGAAAAAACGATTCTCACCACTAAGGCAGCTGGAACAGGAATGACGAAGTAAAGATAGATTCGTCCCTTTGGATTGAGAAAAATGTAAAGAAGCACAATGGCATTAACTGCAGCACTTGCACCCTGAGTGACATGAACAAAAAGGCCATATTTAGAGTACTAGCAAAAGTGCCCATGCGTTGCACCGGGAAGACTAATCCAATTCACACGGAAAAACTTTATCTTGCGCCAGGACACCGTTATCGAGCTAGATATTCAGAACCTATTCACACCGGTCACAGAATTATGTTGCAACTTAGAAATTATAGAAAACACGTCCGTGTGTTGCTACGGGATTGAAAATATGCACAAAGTAATTTCTCGTTGATAGGAATGTTGCAAAATAATTGACTCATTTTTTTTCAGATACATATGTATCTATACACTAAGATATGTTTTATATACAGATGACAAAGTTGAGTCACTTATTTAGAGACAAATGGAGTAGATATGCTATCCTACCGGCAGAGTATACGTGCTTCTTAGAAAATTTAGCGCGTGTACACAACGCCTTCTATGGCCCTTAGAAAAAGAAGATGACATCTACATGTGTGCATTGTAACTTCTCGGATATACAAATACTTATAAAGAATTAAGAGTAAGATCTGTAAATTAAATATTGGTTGTGAAAAAAGCATTAGGGAAACAGAACCTTGCAAGCTATCACTTAATCCTGTCGGTGCATTCTAAAGCAAGATAAACTACCATTGATATATGACACCAGCATACAAAAGAAATTTAAGAGTCCTTCAAGGTCGGACTGCTCTCAGGATTTCGATGTTCTCTTCTGATACTTTCAGTACTATAACAATGTTAGCTTGTCAAAAGAGGAGCATAGTTTGTAAGACAAATAAAAGAATCGCTCAGACTGAATGTAGAAGGAGCGTAACGCTCAGCTTTTGGAGGTCCAGTAAGCTGGACGGAGGCGGCATTGCCGAGTTGATCACGCATAAACAGAGTGGTTAAATCTGGGTGCGGATGGGTTGTTGTGGCATTGTCCGTCACTCGTCAGAATGGACTTCCGAGTAACAAACCTGTATCCAAATCAAACAGTCTGATGGTGATAGGGTTGTTCTCGTTGGTTCTGAAGCTGAGGTCGAAAACAGAGTCTCCGGGAGTCAGATTCACCTGCACAGAATGAAAGAAGCCCACAAATCGAATCGAGCCAGTGCCATCGCCCGAGCGGATCGAATTGAGGTCGCACCCGTTCTGGGCGAGATCTCCGTCACCTGAACCGCCTTCTTCTTGGATTTCGAACCAGCAGATCACCATGAAGGAGAGAAAAACACAAATCCAAGGGGGGAAATCACAGCTCTGGAGAAAACGCACAAATCAAAGGGGAAAATCAAGAAGTCGGGATGGATTGAGCACCCTCCCAAGCTGACGAGATCCTGCTCGCTGGATCCCAGCACCGAGGTCACCACGACCCTAAGGACGCCAGGCAGACAACGGTAGTTTTGTAGGAACCTACCGACTGTGGTTGTCGTCTAATCTGCCTGGGCACTGATGTGTTCTGCTCGTAGGAAGGAGATCCCCCTTGCCTCGACTCGTCATCTACAGGGTTCGTTCCGTGCGGGTCAGCACGGCTTCACGCAGGGAAGTGGACGGGCGCCGTCGGGGAAGAGAGAGAGGAGGAGCTCGTGGTCGGTGGAGAGGGAGGGATGGGGAGGACAGAGAAGACGACCGGATTGGGCAAAAAACAAACCTCCAGCTTTTGACTTCACGGTGGCACTATGCAAGTAATATTTCCAAACCACCAGGGGCGAAACCGTCCATAGTGAAAATCGGAACGAAAAATCCTGGAGCGGACTTTGATAGTTTTTCACTCACCGGTGGTATTGGTGGGTAATTTATTTTCTGCTCAAAGGGTAAAGCCGTCCAAAAAAGTATAGGTACTATAAGAAACACTCTTTCCTTTATTATTATTAGGTACTAGTTGAATGCCCGTGCGTTGCTACGGGCCGTTGGAATCATGAACCGTTTCTTCGGTATTATTAGCCGGCAAGAGGTAGTGATAGACCATATGCACATACTATGACAGATGTCATTTATTTCACATTATATTGATTCTTCATTTGAAAGCATCAGAAATTTTTATTTTTGTTCCATTCATGTGTAAAAGTTTTATAGAACAAAGTGTGGTAGTTTCTTTAATTGTGTAAAATCCGAGTTTTTCGTTCCTCTCAAACTTGACGACGTCGGACCTATTATTCTTAGAAACTGTTTTGTTCTTAAAAAGGAAACACATTTTAGAAGGTTAAAATTTTATATTACTGTATTTGTACCGTAGAATGAAGTCCGAAAAAATTAACAAAATTATGGACTGACATCGTATGTTGGATGTTATTATTTTGAATTTGACTCCGCTAGATGCATTAGCTAGTTTAGAAAAAATATTAGCTTTACATGTATAAATGTGTTTTATTTTTGAAATCTTCTAAAAATATGTATGCTTTTATTTTTATCACATATAAAAAAAATAAAAAAGCCATATACACGTAGAGGGACATCACATACGAGTCATTCTCCCCTGACTCGTCCCATCCTCACGGCCTAGCTAATTCTCTCGTCGTCTACTGATGTGGCCACCGCCTGCTCTCACCATCCACCATGGTGCCTGTAGAGGCTCTTGGCGTGCTGGGTTGCATTTGAGAGTTGCGGAGTGCCACTGGAGACGACTCGAGCTGGGTTCATGTCCAGTACGCCGGAAGTAGACGACGACGCCGGTGCTTGGCGGCTGTAGGTACGGAGGTGAGTTGGGCGGAGGCAACGCAGCAGGTCCTTTTCCTCCCACCGGGCGATGCGATCTGGGCGGCGGCTGTGCAGCAGTTCATGTTCCTCCCACCGGAGGATGGCGGCGAAGCGGGCAAGGAGGCGTTGATGTAAGAATCATCTATCTCTTATCTTGCTTTATTTCCTCCCCGATTTTGCAAACAGCTCGCTGCAAACTTGTTATTGGAAAAGCATGGCCCCGTCCACCTCCCCTGCTCCCCATGGCCCAACGCTGGAGACGAGGGGAGTGCCCCTGGGTTCAGTCTATGTTCACTGGTCCAGCGCCTCCACCTATTCCTTCGATTCCTGCAGAGCCGCGGACCAAAGGTAGCTGCATCTGGATCCCGGCCACCGGCGGCGCCCTATCCTCTGCCACGAGATTAGCCGGTGGCGCTTACCCCTGCCTCGAGATCAGCTGGCGGCTCCGTCCCCATCCCCTGAATTACGTGCAGACGATGGCGCTGCCTCCATCCCTTGCATCGCGCGATGGAATATATTGGTCTGATGGATGTGCTTAACAATCTTGTTCATCTACCTCTGCTTGCTAATGTAAACCCAAAAAAACCGGGCAGGCTAGGGTGTGATTGCTCTGTGAGAATATGGGCGAGGTCGTGGCTGCCACCGCAGAAAAAAAAGGCCCACATCAGTGATGCTTTTCAAGCAGAGTTGTGTGTTTTATCTGAAGCTGTTTGCCTAGCTTCTCAGTTGGGAGCGATCTGAGTGTGTTTTGAAACTGATTCCTAACTTCTGGTGATGGCTATGGACAGGCGCAAGGCTAATTCCTCCCTGTATGCAAGTGTCATTGAAGATGTGAAAATACAGCTGAGAGTTTGGTTCTCTGGTTGTGAGGTCAAGAAGTGCACGAGAATAGTGAATATGGTTGTTCATGAATTGTCTAAATTATCAGTCTGTGATGGTAGAACTGCAAGTATCCTCCAACGTAAATGCTTTAGCTAATATTTTTCAACATTGTACCTCCATTATCTATATCATCAAACTTGATGAAATTCCCAGCCAGGCAACTTCTGAATAACCTGTAATCCTACATCTATTTTTGATCTCGTAGATGAATCCACCCATTTGTTGATGATGCAACGGATGATAAGGTTTACGGATGGGATTTTGAAGCAAATCAGTACACCGCGGAGCGACGACGAACTACAACAAATGGTTGGTACTATCTGTTCATCTCTTTACATTGTTTTTTACGTAGGTTTGCATGGTATATTTGGATCCATTACATTTTAAAAGATATAATAATCATGATGGATTCTGCTCAAATCTGGTCCAGCGAGTTCAAGTGCTAAGTATTTCCTTGTAGACTATGTTTTGTGTGGTCGTGACTAATGACTCGGTTCTTTTCCGCTTCTTTGTATTCTTTGTCTTGTCATCCTTGATGGCGAGGATCTTGATGTTGCTTTTCGCGGTGGCTCGTGACAATGCGACATATAGTTGACCATGAGAGAATACCGGCTCCGGTAGGTATACGCCGACAATCGGGATGGTCTG
This sequence comes from Avena sativa, assembly GCA_916181665.1. Classification (NCBI taxonomy): domain Eukaryota; kingdom Viridiplantae; phylum Streptophyta; class Magnoliopsida; order Poales; family Poaceae; genus Avena; species Avena sativa. The sequence goes on from OV702295.1 coordinate 356,421,556, forward strand.
CCCTTGCGCCTTGTTGATTGTCATGGCAAAGCTTAGTCTGATCGGGAACTGCTTCCTTTTGAATTTGAACGGGAACATGTCATCGTCGGATGGGCATAAAGGTATCCGAGGAAGAAAAACCCTCTCTCCTGCATGCTGTCCCACGACAATCTCCGCGTCGATGGCGTTCCTCTGGAACTCACGGATCACAAGCCTTGTGCCGTTACACAACCCGTTAGCTGGGTCAATATTCCTTAGTAGTATGACGGGGCAATTTTTCTTCAGTTTAAGCACGTGTGGGGGCATCCCGTTAGGAGTTAGCGAGTTCAGAAACTCAGAAGGGTAGTATCCATGCGGATCGTCCTCCGCACTATCGAAGCTATAGTAGATTATCTCCTCGCCATGAAAACGCTCAATCATGTGCATGTTTATTCCATCTACATTGTCGTTCTTTGTGGATAGAATCGCTCTAGAAGTCATGTAATGTGGGTTGTCCATGTTATGGTCTAGCTGAGGAAACACATGGTTGATCAGCTTCATTATGTCGGCCACGTGGTCTCCCGTAGAGGACACACAGATATCTTCGGGAAGCTGGATGTTACCTTCCTCGTCGGTTTCCTCAATACCGTTACCTATCCTCAGTAGGTAATCTGCGAACCACCGGTCATTTTGTGCCCTCATGTTCTTGATGAGCCTTAGCTGGCGCATGCCCTTCCATAAGTTGGATCTCCGCAGACTTGCGTCGATTATCTGACCACGTGAACCTTTTCGCACTACTGGAAGCACCTGCCTGAAGTCCCCGCCGAACACTATAGTCTTGCCTCCGAAAGGTCGGTTCTGGCAGTCCATGATGTCACGCATGCTTCTATCTAGCGCTTCAACTGCCTGACGTTTTGTCATGGTTGCCTCGTCCCATAGTATTAGCGAAGCCATCCTCAGGAGCTTGGCTGTCCCACTCTGCTTAGTGAAGTTGCATGATGCCCCTTCTTCAAGGTTTAGTGGGATCTTGAACCTTGAGTGCGCTGTTCTTCCTCCTGGCATGATGGAAGCGGCGACACCCGACGTTGCTGTGGCCACCGCGATCTTTTTCTCTCCCCGAACCCTAGCGAGCAGTGCTCGGTAGAGGTATGTCTTCCCGGTTCCTCCCGGACCATCTACGAAGAATACGCCCCCATTGCTGCCATCAACCGCCTTAAGTATCTCATCATAGGCAAGTCGTTGCTCGAGGTTTAGAAATGATGCCAGTGATTCGTCTTCCTTGTCTACCGTGATATTCATTTCCTCAATGACCTCCCTAGCCTCTCCTTCTGTGTTGTCATACGTCTCGTTGATGTCTGGGAGAGGGAACGACTTTATGTCTTTGCCCATGGACTGCAGCATGCCCCTGATATCAATCAACACCTTCTGCTCCACAGCTTTTGGACACTTGTATTCCCGTCGGTAGTCATCAGACATCGCCTCTAGGTGCCTATCCCAAAGACCGCGCACGTCGCCAGGCTCACAGAATACCAAGATTGTTGCGAAGAGCCTCCTGAGTGAGGCTGGCATGGCGAATTGTTCTGACTCAGTAAGACACTCGTCGAGCGTGTTGTCGGCCTCGATGAGACCTCTTCTCTCCGCGGCCTCACGAAATGTAGCACATAGCACACCATCCACGGTTTTTAGATCTTCGAAGGACTTCGAGCCGGGTATGTGATTTAAAAGCACTCTTAGAAAGTACCGCTCGCCCTCGGCAGGATGGGCTGTCATGATTCGTCCTACTTGGTGTTCCCTAGTCCTTATCTTCCAGTATTTTCCTGTAATTTGCCACGTGAACCTTCCCGGAAAATCTCTATAAAGAATATCTCGAGCCCACGCGTACTTCTCATTAGCTTTGAAATATTCTATCAGCATGGATGTGCTCTCCCTGGCGGCAATGTCATTCAGGTTGTCTCCTGCTTTGAACGTGACCCTTTGCATATCTGGGAGATGAAGGGGGAGCTGTAAGACCGCCGGGTGGTTCTCACAGAGCTTGAAGCCGAATATCCTCCACATGGCCTCTGGTGGAGTAATCCACCTTGCTGTTGGAGATATGCCCTAGAGGTAATAATAAATGTAGTTATTATTATATATCTTTGTGTTTATGATAAATGTTTACATTCATGCTATAATAGTATTAACAAGGAAACCATTAATACTTGTGTGATTTGTAAACTTAATTTGAAGTCCCTAGTATGGCCTCTATACTTCACTAGCTTGTTGGTTGATTGATGATGTGGTTTCTTTGTCATGAACATTGAGATGTTATCAACAACAAGATCATATCGTTAGGAGAATGATATGGTGGACATACTCCTATAGACAAGCGTAGCATAAAGATCAAGTCATTTCAATAGTTCAATTGCTATATGCTTTCTGATACATAGTAACCTAATTCCTTCGACCATGAGATCATGCATATTGCCTTTACTGGATGGATGCTTTGATGTCATCAAACACCACACCGTAACAGGGTGGCTATAAAAGTGGCATTGGGTGTTCGGAAAGTATTGGTTGAAACACATGGATCAAGAGTGGGATTTGTCCATCCACATGACGGATAGATATTCTCTGGGCCCTCTCGGTGAAATGTCATCCAATTAGCTTGCAAGCATGTGACTTGGTCACAAGGGATCACATATCACGGGAACGAGAAAAGAGTACTTATCAGTAACGAGGTTGAACTAGGTATGCAGAGATACCGACGATCATGACCTCGGATAAGTAACATATCGTGAGACAAAGGGAAATTGGTATCGTATGTAAGTGGTTCATTCGATCGCAAAGTAATCGTAGAAATATGTGGGAGCCATATGAATTTCCAGATTCCTCTATTGGTTATTGTTCGGAGAAGTGTCTCGATCATGTCCGCATAATTCACGAACCGTAGGGAGACACACTTAAGGATTCGACGTTGTTTGAGTAGTTATGGTATTATGAGAAAGAGACCGAATGTTGTTCGGAGTCTCGGATGGGATCCGGGATATCACGAGGTGATCCGGAATGGTCCGGAGAATAAGATTCATATAAGGAAAGTCCCATTTCGGAGTTGGGGAATGGTTCCGGTGTTTTCATCGGGAACATTCTAGAAGGTCCCGGAATGTCCGGCACTCCGGGGGGGAAGGGGTACATGAATGTGTCATTGCAAGTTGGAATGATTGCATCATGTACTAGGTGTTCTCGCTGTCCAAAATAAAGGGTTTATTTAATTCCTAAATTGGAAAAGTCAAACGGCTAATTTGAAAGTCAAACTGCCAATTTTGGGAAGTGGGAAAAGAGGAGGATTGGTGGAGGCCGAATTGGGGGAGGACTCCTCCCTTGGCCGGCGCCCCACCAAGCCGACTTGGGGAGGGACTCTCCTCCCCATGGCGCAGCCAGCCCTCCCACCTATATAAGGAGGGGCAGGGCTCCCCTCCTAGTACACACAAGTTCCTATCCTCTAAACTAGAAACTAGACCTAGACCCCGGTTTAGAGCTGTTTCGGTTTAGAGCCTTCTAATTGGTTTAGAGCCCTCTAATTGGTGTGTCTAATTACTAGACCACTAATAGCCTCTCTCATAAACTCCACCATACTCGCACCGGCTTAAGGCGAAGCCCTGCGGGATCTCCCCTCTACCTCCGGTACCACGCCGTTGTGCTGCCGGAATCGCGAGGAGAGTGCTACAACCTCCGCTGCCTGCTGGAACAAGGGAGAGGAAGGTCTTCGTCGAGTACCGAACGTGTGACCGACTGCGGGAGCGCTGCGGGAACGTGGCGCCGGAAGGATCGTCTACACGATCTTGAGATCGGAAAGAGTACGACTACATCACCCACGAGAATCTGCTCTCGTTAAACACTTTGGAATCTTCGAGGGTGAGTTATTCCATCGACTCGTTGCTACAATCTAGTAGATAGATCTTGGCTTGTTTGTTTGTATGCGATAGAAAATTTTTGTTTTCCATGCTACGAACCCCTACAGTGGTATCAGAGCCGTGTCTATATGTAGATCTGTTGCACGAGTAGAACACAATGGTCATTGTGGGCGTTGATGCTTTTATTGTAGATTGCTTTTTGTGTACTTTGCATCTTGCGGTATGTTGGGATGAAGCGGCCCGGGCTAACCTTACATGACATCGTTCATGAGACTTGCTCCACGCTTGACATGCAACTCGTTTTGCATAAGTGGCTTTGCGGGTGCCTGTTTCTCCTAGCATAGTAAAGATCCAATTTACAACGGGTGATCAACAATGCTAGTATCAATGTTGTGGTTCTTGTTCGTAAGTTAGAACGACACTTATGGAAAGCCCCAAACCACGTAAAATATGCAAAGAAAGTAGAAGCGTCTAACTTTGTTTTGCAGGGGTGTGCAGTGATGTGATATGGCCATGATTGTGATTATATTTGATGTATGCAATGATCCTTATTGTAAGTTGGCAACCGGCAGGAGCCATATGGTTGTCTTTAATTTCTGTTAAGGCCTGCGTGTCTATTCAAAATAGTTGTAATAGTTGAAGTTGGCGGACGACAACCATGAAGAAGCGTCATTGACCTTGATGCTATGCCGGTGATGATGGAGATCATGTTCGTGCTTGAAGATGGAGATCGGAAGCACAAAGAAGAAAGGCCATATCATATCACATATTATGAATTGCATGTGATGTTAATCCTTTATGCATCTTGTATTGCTTAGTAGACGACGGTAGCATTATAAGATGATCCCTCATGCACATAAATTTCAAGTTCTAAAAGTGTTCACCCTTAGTATGCACCGTTGCCAAAGCTTGCTGCTTCGAAGCACCACGTGATGATCGGGTGTCTTTGATTCCGCGGGTGACTACAACGTAAGCAAGCCAGATTTGCTTATGCGGAAGCTAAGGTTTGTCTTGACGAGCCTAGCATGTACAGACATGGCCTCAGGAACACGGATCGCCGAAAGGTAAAGCATGAATCATATAGTAGATATGATGAACATGAAGATTGTTCGCCATTGAAACTATATCAACTCTCGTGATGATCGGTGTTGATGTAGTGGATTTGGTTCGTGTGATCACTAAAACAATGTGAGGGATGTTGTTTTGAGTGGGAGTTCACCTAGTTTAATTTCATTAATTAATTTGAGCTCAATTTGTCATAAACTTAGTCTAAACTATTGCAAATATGTTGTAGATCAATGGCAGCCCCTACCATCAATTTTAATGCGTTCCTAGAGAAAGAAAAGTTGAAAAACAATGGAAGCAACTTCGCGGATTGGTTCCGCAATTTGAGGATTGTCCTCACAGCTGGTAATTTGACCTATGTGCTGGATGCACCGCTAGGTGACCCACCTGCAGCTGATGCTACCGATGAAGTAAAGAATGTTTACCTCGCTCGGAAGAATCAGTACTCCATAGTTCAGTGTGCTATCTTGTATGGTTTAGAATCGGAGCTTCAGAAAAGGTTTGAAGAGTCAGATCCATATGATATTGTCGAGGATCTCAAATTAATCTTTGAGACTCATGCGGCAATTGAAAGTTATGAAGCTTCTGAAAAGTTCTTTAACTGCAAGATGGAAGAGGGTAGCTCCGTCAGTGAGCATGTGCTTAAAATGTCTGGGCACGCAAATAAACTTCAAAGTTTGGGTATAGTGATTCCTAATACTTTGGGAGTTTACCGCATCCTCCAATCACTACCACCAAGTTACAAGAACTTTGTGATGAACTACAACATGCAGAACATGAACAAAGAGTTGCCAGAACTATTTGCTATGTTAAAATCTGCAGAAGTGGAGATCAAGAAAGAGCACCAAGTGTTGATGGTCAATAAGACCACCAAATTCAAGAAAGGCAAGTCTAAGCAGAAGGGACACTTCAAGAAGGGTGGTAAGAAAGTTACCACGCCGACGAAGAGGACCAAGGCTGGACCCAAGCCTGATACTGAGTGCTTTTACTGCAAGGGAGAAGGTCACTGGAAGCGGAATTGCCCAAGGTACTTGGCGGATTTGAAGAACGGCAACATCAAGAAGAAAGGTATATCTGATATACATGTTATTGATGTGTATCTCACTAGTACTCGTAGTAGTGCCTGGGTATTTGATACTGGTTCGGTTGCTCATATTTGTAACTCGAAACAGGAGCTGCAGAATAAACGGAAGCTAGTGAAGAACGAGGTGACGATGCGCGTGGGAAACGGATCAAAGGTTGATGTGATCGCGGTCGGCACACTACCTCTTCATCTACCATCGGGATTAGTTTTATACTTAAATAATTGTTATTTGGTGCCTGCGTTGAGCATGAACATTATATCGGGATCTTGTTTATTGCGAGACGGTTACTTGTTTAAATCCGAGAATAATGGTTGTTCGATTTATATGAGTAATATGTTTTATGCACATGCACCTTTGATAGATGGTCTATTCATATTGAATCTCGATAGTAGAAATACACATATTAATAACATTGAGGCTAAACGTTTGAAATCAAGCGATAATTTGACCTATATGTGGCACTGTCGTCTTGGTCACATTGGAGTGAAGCGTATGAAGAAACTCCATTCCGATGGACTTCTTGAATCACTTGATTTTGAATCACTTGAAAGATGCGAAGCATGTCTGATGGGTAAAATGACTAAGACTCCATTTTCTGGTATGATGGAGCGAGCTACAGACTTATTGGAAATCATACATACCGATGTGTGTGGTCCAATGAGTGTAGCATCGCGCAGTGGTTATCGTTATGTTCTTACCTTCACGGATGACTTGAGTAGATATGGGTATATCTATTTTATGAAACATAAGTCCGAAACTTTCGAGAAGTTTAAGGAGTTTCAAAGTGAGGTAGAGAATCAACGTAACAAGAAGATTAAATTTCTACGTTCTGATCGTGGAGGTGAATATCTAAGTTACGAGTTTGGCGAGCATTTGAAGAAATGTGGAATACTTTCGCAGTTGACACCGCCGGGAACACCACAGCGTAATGGTGTGTCTGAACGTCGTAATCGAACTCTCTTAGATATGGTTCGTTCTATGATGTCACTTACAAATTTACCGCTATCATTTTTGGGTTTATGCATTAGAAACAGCCGCATTCACTTTAAATAGGGCACCGTCTAAATCCGTTGAAACGACACCGTATGAATTATGGTTTGGGAAGAAACCTAAATTGTCGTTCCTTAAAGTTTGGGGATGCGAAGCCTATGTAAAGAAGTTACAGCCGGACAAGCTTGAACCCAAAGCGGAAAAATGCGTCTTCATAGGATACCCGAAGGAAACTGTTGGGTATACCTTCTATCATAGATCCGAAGGCAAAATCTTCGTTGCTAAGAATGGATCCTTTCTAGAGAAGGAATTTCTCTCGAAAGAAGTGACTGGAAGGAAAGTAGAACTCGACGAGGTTGTCGAACCTTCTCTCGAAATTGCGAGTAGCGCAGCACCGGAAGAAGTTCCTGTGGTGCCTGCACCAATAAGAGAGGAAGCTAATGATGATGATCATGAAACTTCGGTTGAAGTTGCTACAGAGCCTCGGAGGTCAACGAGAACTCATACCACTCCAGATTGGTATGATTCCGTTATGAATGTCATGTTGGTGGACAACACCGATGACCCCGAGACATATGAGGAAGCGATGATGAGCCCAGATTCCAATAAATGGCAAGAAGCCATGAAATCCGAGATTGGATCCATGTACGAAAACCAAGTATGGACTTTGGTGGACTTACCGGATGGCCGGAAGGCTGTCGAGAACAAATGGATTTTCAAGAAGAAAACAGATGCTGATGGTAATGTTACTGTCTATAAAGCTCGACTTGTCGCAAAAGGGTTTCGACAAATTCAAGGAGTTGACTACGATGAGACTTTCTCACCAGTAGCGAAGCTAAAGTCTGTGAGGATTATGTTAGCAATCGCTGCATATTATGATTATGAGATATGGCAGATGGATGTCAAAACAGCATTCCTCAATGGAGACATTGATGAAGAGTTGTATATGATGCAACCCAAAGGTTTTGTCGATCCTAAAGATGCTAACAAGGTGTGCAAGCTTCAACGGTCCATCTATGGATTGAAGCAAGCATCCCGAAGTTGGAATCAACGTTTTGATAAGGTAATCAAAAGTTTTGGTTTTATACAAACTTATGGAGAAGCTTGTATTTACAAGAAAGTGAGTGGGAGCTCTGTAGCATTCTTAATACTGTATGTGGATGACATATTGTTGATTGGGAATGATGTAGACCTTCTTAATAGTGTCAAAGAGTATTTGAATAATAGTTTTTCAATGAAGGATCTTGGCGAAGCAGCTTACATATTAGGCATAAAGATTTATAGAGATAGATCGAAACGCCAAATATCATTGTCACAAAGTACATATTTGGACAAAGTTCTAAAGAGGTTTGGAATGGAAGATAGCAAGAAAGGGTTCTTGCCCATGTTGCCCAATATGACCTTGAGTAAAACTCAAAGTCCGACATCGGCAGAAGATAGAGAAAAGATGAGTAAGACTCCCTATGCCTCAGCCATAGGATCTCTAATGTATGCCATGCTATGTACTAGACCCGACATCGCATATGCTGTTAGTCTAACTAGCAGATATCAAAGTGATCCAGGAGTGGATCATTGGACAGCGGTCAAAAACATCCTTAAGTACTTGAGAAGAACTAAGGATATGGTTCTTTCTTATGGAGGTGATGAACAGCTCGTTGTTAATGGTTACACCGATGCTAGTTGGAACACCGATCCGGATGATTCTAAATCACAATCTGGATACGTATTTATTTTGAATGGTGCAGCAGTTAGCTGGAGGAGTGCAAAGCAAAGCGTTGTGGCGAGATCTTCAACTGAATCGGAATACATGGCTGCTTCGGAGGCTTCACAAGAAGCGATATGGATGAAAGAGTTCATTACAGAGCTGGGTGTGGTTCCTAGTGCGCTGGACCCAATGTCTATCTACTGTGATAACATGGGCGCCATAGCCAATGCGCAAGAACCAAGGTCACACAAGAAGCTGAAGCATATCAAGCTGCGTTTTCACGCTATTCGAGAACATATCCAGGATGGGGATATAAAGATTTGCAAAGTACACACAGATCTGAATGTGGCGGATCCGTTGACTAAACCTCTCCCGAGGGCAAAACATGACCAACACCAAACTGCCATGGGTGTTCGGTATATTACCATGTAATCTAGATTAGATGACTCTAGTGCAAGTGGGAGACTGTTGGAGATATGCCCTAGAGGTAATAATAAATGTAGTTATTATTATATATCTTTGTGTTTATGATAAATGTTTACATTCATGCTATAATAGTATTAACAAGGAAACCATTAATACTTGTGTGATTTGTAAACTTAATTTGAAGTCCCTAGTATGGCCTCTATACTTCACTAGCTTGTTGGTTGATTGATGATGTGGTTTCTTTGTCATGAACATTGAGATGTTATCAACAACAAGATCATATCGTTAGGAGAATGATATGGTGGACATACTCCTATAGACAAGCGTAGCATAAAGATCAAGTCATTTCAATAGTTCAATTGCTATATGCTTTCTGATACATAGTAACCTAATTCCTTCGACCATGAGATCATGCATATTGCCTTTACTGGATGGATGCTTTGATGTCATCAAACACCACACCGTAACAGGGTGGCTATAAAAGTGGCATTGGGTGTTCGGAAAGTATTGGTTGAAACACATGGATCAAGAGTGGGATTTGTCCATCCACATGACGGATAGATATTCTCTGGGCCCTCTCGGTGAAATGTCATCCAATTAGCTTGCAAGCATGTGACTTGGTCACAAGGGATCACATATCACGGGAACGAGAAAAGAGTACTTATCAGTAACGAGGTTGAACTAGGTATGCAGAGATACCGACGATCATGACCTCGGATAAGTAACATATCGTGAGACAAAGGGAAATTGGTATCGTATGTAAGTGGTTCATTCGATCGCAAAGTAATCGTAGAAATATGTGGGAGCCATATGAATTTCCAGATTCCTCTATTGGTTATTGTTCGGAGAAGTGTCTCGATCATGTCCGCATAATTCACGAACCGTAGGGAGACACACTTAAGGATTCGACGTTGTTTGAGTAGTTATGGTATTATGAGAAAGAGACCGAATGTTGTTCGGAGTCTCGGATGGGATCCGGGATATCACGAGGTGATCCGGAATGGTCCGGAGAATAAGATTCATATAAGGAAAGTCCCATTTCGGAGTTGGGGAATGGTTCCGGTGTTTTCATCGGGAACATTCTAGAAGGTCCCGGAATGTCCGGCACTCCGGGGGGGAAGGGGTACATGAATGTGTCATTGCAAGTTGGAATGATTGCATCATGTACTAGGTGTTCTCGCTGTCCAAAATAAAGGGTTTATTTAATTCCTAAATTGGAAAAGTCAAACGGCTAATTTGAAAGTCAAACTGCCAATTTTGGGAAGTGGGAAAAGAGGAGGATTGGTGGAGGCCGAATTGGGGGAGGACTCCTCCCTTGGCCGGCGCCCCACCAAGCCGACTTGGGGAGGGACTCTCCTCCCCATGGCGCAGCCAGCCCTCCCACCTATATAAGGAGGGGCAGGGCTCCCCTCCTAGTACACACAAGTTCCTATCCTCTAAACTAGAAACTAGACCTAGACCCCGGTTTAGAGCTGTTTCGGTTTAGAGCCTTCTAATTGGTTTAGAGCCCTCTAATTGGTGTGTCTAATTACTAGACCACTAATAGCCTCTCTCATAAACTCCACCATACTCGCACCGGCTTAAGGCGAAGCCCTGCGGGATCTCCCCTCTACCTCCGGTACCACGCCGTTGTGCTGCCGGAATCGCGAGGAGAGTGCTACAACCTCCGCTGCCTGCTGGAACAAGGGAGAGGAAGGTCTTCGTCGAGTACCGAACGTGTGACCGACTGCGGGAGCGCTGCGGGAACGTGGCGCCGGAAGGATCGTCTACACGATCTTGAGATCGGAAAGAGTACGACTACATCACCCACGAGAATCTGCTCTCGTTAAACACTTTGGAATCTTCGAGGGTGAGTTATTCCATCGACTCGTTGCTACAATCTAGTAGATAGATCTTGGCTTGTTTGTTTGTATGCGATAGAAAATTTTTGTTTTCCATGCTACGAACCCCTACACTTGCATCAACGTATCTCTTGATCTCATCTATGTTACCTTTGTCGTCAGGAGTGTCAATATTGAACGAAGTCTGATCGTGGCCCTTGTATATGTACTTATATAGGTACTTGACAGCTTTTATGCTAGAGCACACCTCCGCGTTGATGTGGCAGTCGAACATCCGCAAGAGGTAAGGGTTGTAAGGCACAACCCATCTATTGTCCAGCATCTGACCGCGGACCTTCACGCAACGGCCGTCCTTTCGTCTCCGATAGACTGGATATGAGTCCTTCCCCTGTACAGTGGTCTCGTTGAATGTTCGTGGGTACCTACACTTGCACGACCCGTCTTTCATGCACACGTTGTTTGGCTTGAGGACACCGCATGGGCCATGCATCATATGCTTCACGACCATTGTGTATAGTTCCGGGTACTTATTCTTGTCCGGAAGCTCGGCCGATATGACATGGTCATATTGCTCTGGCACAAGGAGCTTATATCTTGAATCCATGATCAACAGGAAATGGGCATGTGGGAGACCCCTTTTTTGGAACTCGACCACGTAGACATACGCCTTGACAACTCCTAGGATATTCTTCTTTGTTAGCATCTCTTTCATCGTCTCCAGCTTGGCCCTAAACACTCGGACCACAATGTCTGGTCGGTCTTGTGCGGTTTGTCCCGGAAGCAACGCATCTTGTATCTCCTGCCAGTTTGGGTTGCAGGTCATTGTCAGGAAGATGTCAGGCTTGCCGTATGTTTGCACCAACGCCATGGCATCCATATGCCTTTTTTTCATGTCTCGGAATCCCCCCTTGAACGTGGAGGGTAGAACAATCCTTGTTCCAACGGCGCTTGCTTCAGTCTCTCCGGCTATGATGCTATCCACAATTCCTTTATATAGATCGGCACGTATCTCCGGCTGGTGACTCCTGACCCAGTTCAACCTACAACCCTCGATCTTTATGTACATGTCGACCGCAAACTGTTGGAACAGACGACCTCCATGCAGTATGGGGTTGAATATAGCAGGGCGTGTCTGTAGTCGATAACAGTAGTAGTCCCTGACAGAGACGCATAAATTGCCACCTCCCTCTGCGTTAATGAAAGAAAGAAGAATGTTAGGAAACATCCGAAAAGGATAAATATAATAAATGCAGAAGTATCTTGAATAGGTTAACCTGGATCGTCGTTACGTCCCGCTCTTGGTTGTTGCGCAAGGTACCAATGAACATTATGTTTAGGGATATTTGGATGCCAACCGAGCTCCCCTTTTGGGAAGAATAGGGGGTATGATAGTGGGTCATAACATCCTTGTGTTGCCTGTATACTATGCCTCTCGTTGTTGTTACCGTAGAGGGTAATGCTGCGCTTAAACCTATTTGCTAGGTCGCTGCCCTCGACCCAGATAGCAGCCACTTCAGACGACACCGGTAGATTGAATGTCCGTTGGTCTTTCTTCTGGTCGGTGTTCAGTTCTATACGGCAGTTTTCGAGGTTGTCCTTGTGGGCGCCCAAACACCTAAACTGCTCGGAGTAGGGGTTTGCTCTCAATATGTCTGCAACCTTTTGGACGACCTCTTGGTCGAGACCTTTGGTGGCTTCCTTGCGATGGGTCATGTTTGGATCATCGTCGTAGAAGTATAGTTGTAGGTGTTCTGGCTTAGAGTTTGGTCCGAACGAATGCACGTTGTGGTACAATGATCCTTGCGCCCGGAATGTATACACTCCGGACCTCATGTTCGTGCAGTCGTTGTCGAGGCTGACACCAAGGGTCGTGAAGGAGAAGTGGCCATTGAAAAATCGGATGCTCTCTCGAAAATGACGTGAGTCCGTGTCCTGGCTAGACCATAGTCTCATCAGCTCCGGAATAGGTTCTGGTTGTTGATCAGCTAGCTCGATCTTTCCTTCTCGACAGCAGAATCCGCCGGTCTCACGCTCGAACTTCTTGGCATGACAGAATTCGCAGTCTGGTACTTGCTTTAGGATATTTGTACTGTCTGGTAGGTTCGAGTACACAAAGTCGAAAGGATCGATAGATTCCGGGCCTGATGAGTCTGTCGTTGTATTTGTGTCCATGTCATCTTCGTTGAAACCTACATGGATTGGTTGTCACATCAGTATGTTTGTATTAACTCGTAACAGAGAATGCCAATGGGAAGGATAGTATAATTACCTTCATGGGCATACATGTAGCATTCCTCATCCATGAGGTCGTCGGAATTGGCATTCTCGTCCATGATTTCGTTAATGAATGTCTCCATTTCTCCTACAGCATTCTTGCTCCAGTAAGTACAATCAGGATGTGCCATGACATAAATAAAGGGAGTAAAGATGGGTGTGTTACCATCGGTCCTAATGGTATACTCAGGCGTTCTCGTTGAAGGGGATGTGGGAGGTGAAGCAGTTTCTTCTCTGGTGGGTGTTCCCTGTGTGCTTGATGCCAGGTTTATTGTTGGCAAAGTTGGTGCAATTGGGCACGGCATTGCGATGGATTCTTTGCACGGGGTGTTCCTCCTAGCTGCAGCTTTTTCCCTACGTTGATCAAGCATTACTGCCCTCCTCTCTTGGGTTTTCCTTTGTGTTGATATTTGTTTGGCTGCTCTTCTACGTGCATTAGTGTCTTCCTTTTGATCATCCGTCAAAATATTCTGTTTAGCTCTATAATTGGCTCTTCTACGTGCATTATTCTCTTCCCTTTTCTTCTCCTTTTGGTTAGGGCTTCTCCTAGCACTATCAGGATCATGTCTTGCTTGATTTATATCTTCTGAGATAACTGAAGAGGGGTTCTCTGTCCAGAAAGATGGTTAGATGTTCATACTGTATACTATTTCTGGAAAGTAATGTTTATGAAATATAGGAGCATTGTATAAATTGTATGGTAGTACTGACGTACCGTTAATCATGACTTCTGGATTCTTTATAGTTCGTATGTCACCATCGCCGTTTTTCATCATTGATATTACTTGATCAATACCCTTGGCATGTTCATCATCATTGCAGAATGGTGGTGAATCTATGCCTTTGTTGGTTGGACGCAATGAATGCCAGATGCCTGTCCACAAAAGATGGCTAGCTTTACATATTGTATATTTTATTTGAAATGTCTTGGTATTTTATAAATTCAAGTATTACCATTAATGAGGACTTTTTTCTGCTTTAGATATTCTATGTGATCATTGCCGATGTTCATCTTGGATGTGCCTTCTTGTGATGATACTGAAACAGTTTTTCTCTGTTTTGTAGAAAACTCTTCGTTACGACGATGTATAAATAATTGTCTTTCTCCTGGCGTCATAGGCTTTCTTTGTCTTGCACTTAAGGTAGATGTACCAACTTCCTCTTCCATCCTTATTTCTGGCTCTAGTTCTGCATATTTCTTAGCCTCTTTCTTTGTTTTGTTTAGCTGATATTCTTCACGTTGCTTTTTTAGTCTTTCTTTCTTTTCTTCATCAGTCATCCGTGCATACCGCTTTCTATCTCTTTTTTGTTTTTCTTCCTTGGCATCCATTACTTGAGATTGCGAACAAAATGGTTTTTCTGCATTAGTATTTGTATATGCTGTAATTATCAAACTTGGATAGTATTAATTACATTGTAATAAATCAACTATTTTAAACATATCACTTTCATTTAATTCAAACATAGCATGTACTCTGCTATGCTACATGATGGAACAGCTACTAATGGAGATGTTGAGATTGAGCAGAAATCAAGTGTTCAGGTGGAGCATGTTATTGGTTCAGGTGATTTATCAGAAAAGGAAAATATTGCTGTTCATGATGCACCTATTGTAGAGGATTCTCACAGGCCTAGGAGTGATGGATAATATTAATTACATTGTAATAAATCAACTATTTTAAACATAACACTTTCATTTAAATCAAATATAGTATGTACTTTTGTATTGCCGCTGATAAATTTAATTTTTACATGGCAGTTTATAAGATTGTTGAAGAATGTCTGTTGAGGAAGATAATGAACGTACCTGATTGAGGCGACATGGAAAATTACTATGTTCAGAAGGTTAATTGAGCGAGAGGTATCGGAAGTACCAGATGTGATCGAGCGAGAGGTATCAGCACTTCCAGATGTGATTGATGCGGCAGCAGTCAACTTGAAACTTTATCTCGTCAGTGAAGGCAAGAACAATAGTAGTATCAAACTGATGCAATTAAAGGACGTCCTGTATGCGATGGATTTAGTGGTGCTTGGCGTGCTAGACAGCACGTCTTCATGTTTATTTATATTAGAATTTGCTCTAGACTGAGTCGGATTAGGATTCCGTAGCTCAGTAGTAATATTGCTTCTCTACTTGGTAGTATTCACCGCTTGTTTGAGTCGGATTAGGATTCCCTAAGTAAGTAGTATTAGGAGTCCTGAACTCAGTTGGACTTTTGATTAGCACTCTTTTTCACATATGAAAACTGTATTAAGATTTGTATAATTATGCCGGATGGAGTTCGCGCCGAGGCCGGCGTTGGCCAGGTATACGCACATGTCGATCAACTGGGTCGGAAGGTCCGACCTGCAGACGGTGGTCATAAAATTCTTGTTATTCAATGGCGGCTCGACTTGCAGAACTTGCTACGAGGTCGCGGATGTCATATAGCTGGCCGCGTGACGCCACGGACTAAGCCTAGCTAAGAGCATCCCCGTTCGTTGACTAAGCCCAGCTAAGAGCATTCCCGTTCGTTGACTAAGCCCAGCTAAGAGCATCCCTGTTCGTTGGGCGATCTCATGCTAAAATCCGGATTAATTTTGGGACTGATGAAACTCGTTTTCGGTATAAAAAGGCCGAATTTTTTACTCGTGTTCCTCGGCCGAGTTCCTGCGTTGTAAAATTTAACAAATTTCGACAAATTTAGAGGATTTCATTGATTATGGATAAATATAGGCGGATTACATCGAATTCGGGCGAACACCTGAATTTAGGCTAGATAATAAACTAAAAAACATAAAAAAGACCATCGCCGATGCCGTCGTCAAAGCCGCCTCCGCTTCTGCATGCCGAGGTTGCCGTAGAAGGAGGAACTGTATACACCGTGTAATAGTACGCGATTTATCCATGGCATCACTTCTCCTGAGCTGGCTAAAGCAATGGCCATCCGAAGAGCGCTGCATAGTACTGCTGACAATGGATTCAGAGATATCATTTTGGCTTCCGATTGTCTATCAGTAATTCAAGTCATCTGGTCTCCAGTGATGGATCACTCTGCTGTTGGCGCGGTGGTGGCTGACAACAGGACTCTACATGTTTCCATACCTGTCTATTCAAACATTATGGCACAAGATTAATATTGTTGCTCATATCTTAGGTCAAAATGACGAGGCTTCCGTTTGTAATCTATCTTTGAATGTTGTTCCGGAATACATCTTGGAAGTAATATGTAATGATGTTCCATATATAATCAATAAAATTCTTTAGTTCTCACAAAAAAAAGGTCAGTGACCATAGACTCCTATAGCCCAGTAACCATAGCGCACCGTAAACCTTAAGCATACAAAAACCTAGAAGACAGAATGGTCAGTAGAAGATCTTCACCAAAAATATACAGAACAGCTTGGTGTTTATAAAATAAACACATCAGTACATACGCCATGTGAATTCGTTCTGGCAGGTAAATCTATGTAATGACAAGATTAGCATCACTATTGTCTATGGCTAAACTTATGTAGTTCCTGAAAGATGCACAACCTAAGTTTGAGGAGCATCAGTTGTTGATAGAGTTGGATATGCAGCTTCTTTGTTGGTCTTCATTGCCTTTTGATCCTCATTTCTTCACTTTCATATTGTTTAATTTTTTCTTGATACAATTGATAAAATCAAGGACACCGGAAGGTATGTTGTCTTCACATTCGTTCTCCTTGAATGTTAATAGCTGTACCAAATTTTGTTTCCTGAGCTCATAACCATCCTATACATTGTATAAACAAATAAGATCAGCATCTCATTTGCAAAAAAGATAATGATTCAAATAATTATGATATATTGACCTTAAAAAATGGCGAATGAACTTGAAAATGATAATAATGCAGGATTGAAATTGATCGTGTGGAACGACAATCACTATTTTGTTAAAGTTGCAAATTTGTGGGCGAATCAGGTATCTTCCAACCCTCGGTTTTCTCTCACTCATTTCTCTACAATGAACGGTACAAGCAACAGCTGACCACCTTGTTGAGTAACTTGTCAACTAAATTTAGACGTTCTATTTAGAGGATGAAAACTTATGGCTTAATCTGCTGGAAGCATCAGAAGAGCTTTCTCTGCCAAAACTTTTCACCAGGTTGCCTTACAGTACAGCAGTATAAAATAAAATAATGCGATGACCTGTGCGACATAGCTGCTGCTTCTGTAAGTTTAATGGATGGAGGCTACATTCAATATTGGTCAAAGGCCATTCTTTTGTACAAGTTTTTTCACCATTCTTTACGTAGTGCCTGGTTGCAGCTTTAATTTTTCGTGTAAAGTGATGGGAAGTTGTAAGAAAATTGAAGTATCTTTGTCTCACAGAAAACTAATATAATAGTAAGGTAAATAACTAAAATGCTGGTGGTATTGTAACCTTTAAAAATGGCAACTGTAGTCTTTCGTCTTTCCATGTTGACATGAAGAGTGTAACAAGATATCCAGACAATTCCCTAGTATGACATATAAAAAACCAATAAATATAGGTAGTACATATGCAGCAAATCAAATACTCTGTATATAATATCTCTTAAAAATGTTACCTTTTCTGACCTGAAATATCAGGTACTATTTTTTGTTGCCATAGGAAAATGTTCTCGTTCCATATAGACCCAGGGCATGCCTTTGACATGGCTTTTGGTAAGTGTTCAGCAATCCATAGAAGTCTGTGAACATATTTTGCGTGTGGGTTGAGTTGGTACTTGGGCTCAACAGGAGTAGGGTCCAAAATATACAGTTCTGGTATCTTTGTCTAGTGTGAACAGAATAAAATCACTGCCAGATTGTTTTATTGGAATATGAATCTGAAAAATATGCTTGATATTAGATGTAGAAAAAATAATAGTTATAGTGACACATAAGGTGAAGTGGTCTTACCGTTTTGCATGATGCAACACTATATTTCATACCCGGCCAACTACTAACAGAATGTGCTAGTTTTTCAACATCTAACTTTTTCCGGAAGTCTGGATGTCGCCCAAAATCAGTAACCATCTAACATATAATAAAATAAGTGTTTAGATAGGTAATATAAAAGAAATAGTATATATATAGCAAAATGTAAGAACATACCCAAAATCGCATGTCAAGATAATGCTTTGATATCAACCCTCTGCTTTTTTTTATTGTTTGAATGTCGTCAGACACAATCTTCCGTACAACCAAATTGAAACAATCGCCGTCCATTGCCAACTTTTCATTTAGTATTTCTTGCAGTTTTTTGAGAGTTAAGCTAATGGGATATGGAATAGAGCTTTTTACCCACACTTTCCTACAAATCATTATCATAAGGAAAATAAGATAATATATGTCATCATTTGTATTAAATTAATAAATAAAATAAAACAATATGCAATAGATTACTGACTCTAAAGTTTCTACCGAATTGATTGATTTGATGTAGTTACAAAGTCCACCTACTAACTCTTGTAGGCTCAAGTTAGAAAGCACAGACATCAGTGATTGGTATTTGTTTTCAATAGATAACGAGTTAAGTTCTTCTGATTGAAGTTGATCAAATGGAATGTCCGACATTATAACATCACTTGGATTTTCCTGACGTTGATGATCACTTTCTTCAATCATTGTGGTCGCTGGAGCGGTGTTTGTTTTCCAACACAATAATATTGCGGCTAGCTTATATCGAAAGGAAGTAATAATTTCCTGCATGGTACCAACATATATTAGCATACATATAATAATTTAAAATACCACCAATCAACTATATATATGTTTTAACAAACAAAAGATATTAGTACCTGTGTAATCGGATGGATTAGTATATATCCAGTCCAATATTCCATGAATTTAAGCACAAATAGACCACAAGATGAACTGCATAATTTTTAAAAAAATAAGTACTCCACATGAACAACAAAATTGCTTATATGTCTATCATCAAGCATACATGCTCTATACCTGTCTTTTTGAATTGGCGTATGTAGTTGTTCTGTAATCGTCCATTTAGTAAGATCGATGTCTTTCCAATTATCACTAATCATGTTTTTTTGACTTTTAAGAATGTCCAGATGATACTGTAGTCCTTGTATCTGTAAAAATATTAGTGCAGAAATGATATACGTGATCAAAGTATAAATATTCAACAATTTCATGCAGGGATTATAAATTATAGATACAATAGTAACTTACCGTAGTAGTGAGGTCAGCTCGGTTGAACTTCCAACACAATGAATCGAGTACTTGTATTTCGGTCTTTTCAATATTTATGATAGCTAAATACCAATGTGAGTTCTTGATATTTATTGGAAGATAAATCTACAATCAAATAAGCAGTTACTTGTAATGTTGGACACATGTAAAAAATTCAATAAACCAATGTTGAAATTGGATATGTATGTTACCATGTTATGCTTCAGATAGTTTCTGACAATCTCCGTCATATAAGTAGCCCCATGTATTCCAATGTCACCATCCCGTTTTAACAGTCCGGTATAAAAAGGATTCTCAAAATACATTTTACAATTCGTATTTTGGTCTTTTATACAACATATATATGCGCCCAATACCTAGAATATAACAAAGAGAAAAAAATACATTATTAATGAATATTGGTAATCAGAAACTATTTTAGATGTAATTAGTAAGGATACTTACATCATCGTCTAGCCATTTGCTATGATCTAGTAGGCACACCAATTCACGTTGATGGACATGTATATCATCTATCTTGACCAACAATTCTTTCTCTGAAGCATCTTCTATTACTGAATGAGCACATTCATCTAGTTCTGTCAATGTGTAATCTACAACAAGTTTTAACAAGCAAATATATATGTTAAATTAATTTTATAATGAAAAGCATAAGTATATAAAAGTACACACAATAACTAAAATAATAACATGAAGAAAGTATATATTTAATTAATGCATGTTATATCTTGAATAAGGAAAAGCATAAGTTTAAAAGTGAATGAATATTTTACCTTGTGGGAGATAGTCATATGTTACATTATTTATCATATTGTTATATTTATCTGGTTGCTTATTATCATCTTCAGAAATTGTTTCTTCATCCACTGATTTAGAAAATGGAGATAACGTAGACTTGGTTGGTGATGGAGATGATGGCAATGATTCATCATTTATCTGATTGTCTGATTCTGAAGTAATTGATTCAAAAGATTTTGAAATCTGAGACGATGTCGAGATGAGAGGTGATGGCAATGAATCATCCATAATGCTTAATTCTGAACATTTTGGTCTTTTCAATGGACGGTTATCAAATTCCTCAACAGTGGTTGTGTCAACATTGAGATCCATATTCTGCAAGATCAGCAAATCAATAGTATAGTTAGCAAACTAAAACATTATTTAGTGTCTAGAAGCACAGCAACCGATGAAGCTATCTTGCTAATGATATATCTTATTACTACATTCAGTATTAGATTGTCTTGAAGCAGATCAAACGATCTAGCTATTCAGAGATGATGTATCTGATTGTGTAGAAGCAGATCAACCTGATCAAGTTAGCTTGATATTGCACAATTCAAGGATGATGTTCGATATTACTACATTCAGTATGCGATTGTCTAGAAGCAAAACATATTGTATATGGACATTCTCGATTTCAAGCTTGATTTTCCGACATCTTCCTCCGACTTTGGAAGAACATAGTATCTATCGTTTCGTGCTGATCTGACCAATATAGAAGGAACAGGTCAGTTAAGTGCTTTATCGAAGGAAATAAGAAAAAAGGGTATGTTGCTACTCTTTTGAAAGAAAAAAGAATAGGAATTCCCGAAGTAATGTCTAAACCCAAGGATTTCACAAATCAAAGATAAAGGATTCCAGAACAAGTAAACACAATTTTCAATTGTCTCAACAGCAGAATTGGATCAGAATAAGGAATAAAAGTCAATTCGTTCGAAATGAGACAACGAAAAGAGTTTAGAGACGACTCAAAAAATTTCGAAGGATTTCGCCAGCGGCCAAAATCTTGAGAAAATCTAAGTTAATGATCAATAGGTTTGGATAAAGAATTTAGGAAAAATATTCTCATACTGACACAATATAAGGACAAGTATATGTGAAATCTATCCTTTTTTAGTTAAAAGTTTTGTTCCAATCCAATCTTTCCCTTTAAAGTTAAAGGAGAAATTGGTTTCTGATTTCCGCCTTGTGAGATTGCAAGAAGGAAAGTAATAGTTTCGTTTTCAATAGGTTCATGTGTGTTGTTTTCTTATTTGAGTTTTGTTTCTAGTTGGGATTTTGGATTGGGTAAATTCTTGATACACCGGCTGTTTCTCTCTCGATGTTAGTGGAAAATATCGTACATAGGAATAAAGGAGAGAGATTCTCCACACGAACGAACGACTCGTCAGGTTCGAACTGACATAGGCGGATCGGATCAAACGAAATTCGCCTTTCTTCGCCTAAAAGGAATCGCTTTATTTACGCAGTTCAGTTGGTGAGTCCTCCTACATCTGCGAGTCGAGTCGACCTTTTTTTTTTTTTTTAGAAATCCTAATTATTCTTGATTATGGATTGAATGTGTAAAAGAAGCAGTATATTGATAAAGGGATTCCATTCCAAAGTCAAAAGAGCGATTGGCCTGCAAAAATAAAAAATTGATTCTGTTCTCTTTTGTAATTTAGAACAAACATAAACTAATTGTGTAGAAAAGGAGCGTAGTGGAAGTAGATCTGATGCGGTGGGAAAAGACATGGGAACCTGATTCCGCTCAACAATAGATGCTTTCTTTTAGGTGGATTTTTTCTCAGGAGACAGGACAACTTGCTAGTTTAGTTGGTGCTCGTGGAGTTTCCAACTGACTGAACGTACTATGTTAGTCGATTTTGCAGGGAAAAATGCAAGCCAGCGGGTCTTGGTGAATCAAAAAAGGCGTAGATAATGCGCATTGCTTTTGAGTTCGATTTGAACTAACTAGTTTCCATGGTTCCGGTTTAGGCTCTAGTAGTTATTTTCCATAATGGATATTACAAAAAGCTAGGCCTTTGCAACCGTCGTATCTGTTTATCAGTCAGGTAATATAAAGAGCTAACTTACACAAACGCTTAATGGTTCTAACTACAAAGGCTCTTATCAGTCGGTCATTATGCTCGGCAGTGTCAGTTGTACAGCAGCATTTTAACATGGGATAAAGAACATCATGGTGCTGGAACGTGGGTTCAATGGATGGGAGATTTCAGGTCAAAAACAGAACTACAAGCAGAAAACAACAGTGAAAAAAGGTTGACATTGGTATGAGTATGATATGAGAAAAATCTTTACTACCATAGCAGAAACAATTCGCAACATCACCTAACATTCTACATTGAAGTTGCTTTGGTTAATTAACTACGATATACTGGGACATAACAATGCTTGAAGAGAAGACAATTCAGGGCAGCTCATGATTACCGTATCTGGTATTTGATGAAGTGGTGAGGCGGCGGCAATGTCGAGCTGCAGCGGATCTTCGGCTGCGGCAATGTCCATCTTGGACGGAAATCTCAGCGGGTCTTCGATCTGGGTTGACGAAATTGGCGAGACGGCAGCAATGTTGATCTGAGACGAATCTTGCTGTGGTTTCGATGGAAAAAGGGATTAGCGGAATACCCTTGTTGAAAATAAGCTTGCTGCATTGTCGTTAGTTTGTTTTCTCTAATATAAAGTCAGCCAATACAAAAAATATATACAGACACAGAAACACCACATATGGACATTCTCTGTTTATCGGTCAGGTAATATAAAGAGCTAACTTCCACAAACGCTTAATGGTTCTAACTACACGGGCTCTTATCAGTCCTTTATTATCCTCGACAATGTCAGTTGTACAGCCGCAGCATGTTAACACGGGACGGGTTACATGGGTAGGATAAGAAATTAATCAAACCCTGCTACCACTTTTTCATAATTCTCTGTTTTTTACCGACATATATTTCTCTTGTAGTTTCATGTCAAAAATAGAACTACAAGCAGAAAAAAAACATTGAGAAAAATTTACATTGGTATGAGTATGGTAAGAGAAAAATCTTTACTACCATAGCAGAAACAAAAAAGAACACCATGGTGCTGGAACATGGATTCAATGGATGGGAGATTTCATGTCAAAAATAGAACTACAAGCAGAAAAAAACAGTGAGAAAAATTTACATTGGTATGAGTATGGTAAGAGAAAAATCTTTACTACCATAGCAGAAACAATTCGCAACATCACCTAACATTCTATAATTAACAAGATATATACTGGGACATAAACAATGCTTGAAGAGAAGACAATTCAGGGCAGCTCATGATTACCGTATCTGGTATTTGATGAAGTGGTGAGGCGGCGGCAATGTCGAGCTGCAGCGGATCTTCGGCTGCGGCAATGTCCATCTTGGGCGGAAATCTCAGCGGGTCTTCGATCTTGGTTGACGAAATTGGCGATACAGCAGCAATGTTGATCTGAGACGAATCTTGCTGTGGTTTCGATGGCGAGACAACGGCAATGAGGCGGATCTTGCTGTGGTTTCGATCGAGGGTGTCCAGTCGTTTTTATAGTGGCACCTCATGGACGCGTGATCGAGCAGAGTTTGTGTCGGAGAGCAGAGTTCGAGTAGGAGTTCCTCTCATATGCTTCCGGGTTCGATTCGATCCGGCGTGGCCAGGTGTGACGCACCGAGACCGGCGAACCCAGACCCGCAGCGCCTCCATTCCCAGAAGCCCGACGACCGGCATCTCCGTGACCCTGACGGCACTGCACTGCCAGCCACACCTCGATTCAGAGATGAGGGAAGGGGAGGGGAGGGGATGGGAGGGCGGGGTCAGCCATGGAGGAGGCGGAGGTGACGTACCGATACCGGCGAACCCAGACCCGCAACGCCTCCATTCCCAGAAGCCCGACGACCGGCATCTCCGTGGCCCTGACGGCACTGCACTGCGCAGCCACGCCTCGATTCAGAGATGAGGGGAGGGGAGGGGAGGGGATGGGAGGGCGGGGTCGGCCGTGGAGGAGGAGAGACGCGCCGGGTAGGGGACGTCCTGGACCGCCCGCAGCCAGACGTCGTCGCCATGGCCGGCCGCGGCAAGGGGGCGGAGGAGAGACCCACGCCTCGATTCAGAGATGAGGGGAGGGGACGGGAGGGGATGGGAGGGCGGGGTCGGCCGTGGAGGAGGAGAGACGCGCCGGGTAGGGGACGACCAGGCCGCCCGCAGCCAGACGTCGTCGCCATGGCCGGCCGCGGCAAGGGGGCGGAGGAGAGACACGCGGGCGAGTTGACTATCGGGAAGTTTTGGGCTTTTTTTCTTGCGGTGGCAGGGCAGTAATTTAGATAGAAAGCTAGGGGCAAAATCGGGAAAAAAAGGTGAACGGAAAAACTGGGACGACTAACCTACCTGGGAAGAAATTAGTAGATAGATAGATAACAACTAATTCCGCTACCAATGTATCATCTCTTAGTAATCTCTTCTATGAGAAGGTATACTCTTTACAGATAAACCACCCTAATGCATTGTATCTTAGATATGCTTGGTATTTAATTCAGATTGCGTAAGTCTAACTGGATGATGGTATAACAATTAATGATATATGCGTATGATAGCGTGTAGAGACCGTATCTAAATAAGAGATGGCTTCATCATTTCTCCTCATTAATTATGTGCCACATAGACAAAAATCTGATGTGGCAGGCTAAGAGGCGGCGCCAAGGTGAAGCATTGGGGGCATAACTGGGAACTTATTTAGAATATCACTGATAGGTGATGATGCTCATTTGGTGGTCCTATATTATGTTATGAGTAAATCACCATATCACCTCTGATAGCCACATCTACCTTCTACTAATTAATTATTCTTATTTATAAAATGATGAAAAAAGTTGGTTTATTGAGAGCACTCGCTGCTTATATGAGACATTATTCATCCATTGTCAAGACAAATAAAATATGAACTGTTAGAACAAGATAATCACATACAAGCACTGGAGTTCTTGAACTGCCCCCCTCTACATAACCCTGCAACAGAAGCATTACTTACTAAATCAGGAACATTAGAGTTTAAACAATATTTCAATTCGATGCAGGTTCTTAAACAGTCCCATCCTACATAAACATTGCACATTATGTTACCTGTTTCGATGGACCTGCAAAAGCCTTCTCTACCAAGAAGAATGTGGATCCAACAAGCGCGCCCGCTGTGTACAACTTCAATAGAAAAGCAGGACCAAACGTGCTGGAAATCTGATGTGAAAGGAAAATAACATCAATGCAATGGAATGTAATCAATGGACACAGCAAAAACACGGGGTAAGTATTCCCTGCTATCAGAGATTGATTCAAAGAAAAATATAATTCACTGGAAACCAGCAATATTCGTTAAAGGGGACAGTTAGGTGCAATTGCAGTCAACAACCCCTATCAAATACAAATGTACTGATAATGCTAGATACCGTTTCATACTGATTAGGTCTACTGCTTTACTGGACATGCAAAAATAGCATCTCTGCATTGGACCATTACTACAACTTATTGGGTTGAATTTTATATATACCCTCAAAAAGTTGAAACTACTAAATGCAGCAGCACAAGCTACATGTTATTAATAGAACATTGTGTGCGGATTCCAGTTTTAGTCAAATGATCCTAGTTTGAAATCATACATACAAAGCATTATTATATGTAAATTGCCTTCCTTTCTACCTTATAGGGGTAACCAGCGTCATGTTACATATAGTTCTCATAATGAACTAATTGGTGTATCAGTGTATGGACAAATGAGTGTGCATTGTGTAGCCCGTATATCAGTTTGCCTCGAGATACACAAGAATGACCTCGGAGGCATACAAGCAAACACAAGAATGTGCTTGAAATCAGTGGCAAACAAATGAACTTTTCACAGTCTGGGCATACCGCTTCGTGCAAGTCATCGTATAATTCAATTGCGTCACCCTGCCAGCAAGACCAGGGTCCAAGGATAAACTGTAGCTTCACGCAAGGACGATCACAGGAACATATCCAGTGAACCCGTGCACCCGTGAACTAATGTTTTCTAAACAGTTGGATGAAACGGGCGATATGCAAACCAAGTTTTTTTTCATAAAGAACCTTGTATTGCATAAAAATCAACGTGCAGTGTGTTTCGTATTTGTAACTTGAGAGAAACTTAGTGTAAAGTTAGGTTTACCATGGATGCATCACGTATATATTTTTTTGACGTGTCATCACGTACATTTAGAGTTGTATATAAATAGTTAGGATTTTTACTTTTCTTTATAGCTTATAAATCCTAAAAATATTTTGGCATCTTGATGTTACCGTTTGAAACATATTCCCCCTTTTTCAAATTATAAGATGTTTTAGCCTTTTTTTTTCTGAAATACGTGTATCTAGATACCTTTTAGTGTGTAAATTCGGAGCAGAATAAGTGAATCTACACAGTAAAAGACGTCTAGGTACATGTGTTTTAGAAAAAGGCTAAAATATCTTATATTTTAAACAGAGTGAGTACATACCATTTTACAAATTCTAAGCCACGTAAAATATCTTACAGAATACATTTAGTTAGAAGAAAAATACATAATACATTTAGTTAGAAGAAAAGGTAAGATAATTTTTTAAAACTTCAAACAATAACCTTAAAATAAAGTTACTAATTGGGGATTCAGGCTTGTAATATTTGCCGCTAAAGATTGCAAAAATACTAACACTATTTGACATGCATATCACTGGTGGACAAAAAAAGTATGTGTGCATACTTTGTTCCTAGATTATGTAGGGCTTAAAGATCTCATATACAAAATCCTACATTATCTGAAAAAAGATAGCAGCCCTCCATTTATTATTCTGTATGGCCTGGTAGATGTTAATGATAGAACAGTATGTGCGGATTCCAATTTTAGTCAAATAATTTTAGTTTGAAACTATACATACAAAGGATTCTTATATGTAAATCACCTTCCTTTAGTAAGCAGTCCAATGTTACGATAGTTCTAATAATGAACTAATTGGTAAAATATGATTCCTTTCTAGTCTGTGAGTATAACCAACGCGAACTCACAATTATATTTATGGATTTTTTTAGAGAATATATTTATGGATTTTCTTTCTATGTGCTGCTGAAAACTTCCATATTTATTCTTTAACAACAATATCTACCCCATTTATTGCACAGATTCCAGTATGTTAACACGTCCATCAATCAACAAAGAAAGAAAACATCTCCCAGGCCACTTGAACAAACATATATTTATGTATAGAATACGGTAAAATTGACCCGTGGAATCTTATGCCAGATAGACCACATAAGTGTCCAATTAAGACATAGTCATTGGGGTACTAATATGTTAAATGTTGCAGCACACGAATTTCCATAACATTACTTCCATGATCAGCCATCAGCGCACCACAATTTTGGTGAAACAATGCTTATTACTGTAATACAACTGGAAACCACACATATAGCTCTAGAGATTTGACGCAGTACACATGCTTCCTGCTCAAAGCTAACTAATCAACAAATAAAAAATAAATATAATCGTTTTAACCAATGGTTATCAACAAAGGATGACTACAGACTTCTCAACAATATTCTTTTAAAGGTGTTTGTAAGTTATTTAGTTTTATGTTTATAATTTCTACAAACTTTCATGCATAGTACAGTTAGTCCGAAAAATGAATTGTGGGTAACTTGGTTGTGAATTCTTTCTAAATCGGCTACACTGTGCACTGCTAGAGAAAACCTTATGCGAGGCGCACCTAAAAGCATATGCGAGGCGCATATCGTATGTGCCTCTAACTTTGAGCCTCGCCTATTTTTTATGCGAGGCACATATGATATGCGCCTCCTATACTTCACATATGCGAGGCGCATATCGATATACGCCTCCTATATGCGCCTCGCATATGTGAAGTATAGGAGCTCACATATGTTTCACAATGCGCCTCGTATATTTATAGTATATGCGCCTCCTATAGTGTTCTATATGCGTCTCCTATAATATTTTCGAAACTCAAGTTTTACAGATCACTATAAATAACAGTATACGTATATTCAAATATACAATACAGTCCAGAATACAGTGTACATCAATCGCATATTCGAGTATCTACCAACACGCGGGCCCACATAGATTATGTGAGGCGCATTCTGCCCATATGCGTCTCGCCTATCTGATATATAGAAGGCGCATATGACTAGAATGCGCCTCGCATAATCTGGGGCTGCTTGATTTCGTCCGTACAGGGATTATAGGAGGCGCATTCTTATCATATGCGCCTCGCCTATTTTTATACTAGAGGCGCATGGAGAAGGTGCGCCTCGCCTATTTTATAGGAGGCGCATATGGTCTAAATGTGTCTCCTATAAGCATGTCTCCTATAGTCTTTTCTCTAGCAGTGGTGCAGGCGCCGCATGGATTGTTTACTGGTATTTACAATCCAATGAAAAAGGTGCAGTTCAGAAAAGCATTTTATTAAACTACACTACTGCGACAATTGTTTACTCAGTCTAAGTTCAGTAAGAATGTAAGATGATGTTGATCAGATTTTCAGGAAACGAGGGTGAAACATGTTTTACCACGAGGTGGTTCGCTCAGGAGACACCGGGACTGTATCTGCATTATACTCGTAACACATACAGAGCACTGAAACACAAAGAGTGGACTTCTTACGGTTGAACCGAAGAAGAAGAGGCACATCATGTTGCTCAGCAGGTGGCGCGACTCTGCGTGGCTGAAGGCACTCGTGAGCAGTGTGTGCAACCTCCCGCTGCGGAGATTCTCCAGCGAAATCTGCTCATCGATCACGGCAGTCAGTAAAATCCCGATTCATCAGCCATTGGCGAAACCAAAGCAGAGGTCTTTCCATCGATCGATGACTAACCGTGAAATGGTCCCTCATGAAATTCGGATCAGCCTTCTGCCAGAGCATGTAGACGGCCACATTGGCCACCATGAGCGTCAGCACCACCCCGTCCGCTGATGGCACGAAGCGTGCCCTTTGGGATACACGGAGATTAATTAACCAGACAACAAACCAAAATGTCAGACTCTGCTTCCCCCCGATGGAAACGAGTAGCAGCGAGAACCTCACCAAAGACGGCGGAGGGGGGATGTGGACGACGAGGATCCCCCGCGCTGCAACGAGAAGAGCTGCAGCGACCCGGCGGCGCGCGCGGCCAGCCAGCGCTTGGCAGCGGTCCGGGCGGCCGTCGCAGCGCTCGCCAGAAGGGGCGGCGGCCCTGCGCTGCCTGAGCTGCGCGACAGGAAGTGGGATAGCGGGGAGCGGGATCCGGCTGCTGGCGGGGAGGGGCAGTGGAGGAACCGGATGTGGGGGTTGGGTAAGGTTCTGGGTTTAGGAATGGCGGTGCGGAGGGCTTGCTGCTGCGCGAGGAGAGCCTGGAACTGCGGCAGTAGCCTCCTCCCCATCGCCATTTCCGCTCGGTAAGGCTGTCGGTGGCTACCTCCGCCGCGGAGCAGGATCCTCTAACGTTGAGGAGGAAAGTCAGCACAAACTAAGAAGGAAAGTCAGGCTACTCTAGGTTAAATATCCCATTATGTGCTGTAATTAAACACTGTAGGTAACTACTGTAGATATACAAAAATTAAACTAAATTTTATTACACCATAATTTTGCTTGTACGTAATTAATCTAAATCCATGACATGATTTTGTGTTAGACAAATTAATTTAGGCCATTTTGCTCTTAATCATACCGGTTTGAAGAAGGAAAGTTAGAGAAATGTAGCTTCTCTAACTTTGCTTGTGTAAGTTAGAGGATCTGGTTCCCTCCGCCGCCGGTTCTTCCTCTTCGGGGGCAGCCGAGAGTGATGTTTCTGGTATTGTCCGATGGGGTTTTGCCGCTTTCGGTGATCAATCAGTTCACTTTCAGTTCCGATTCTTTTTTTTTTGGGCAGTGAGTAGGGATCGATTGGCAGGGTCGCCAATGCGAACGGCCGCAACGTCGCGTCGCGCAGTAGGAGCGTGTATGCGTGAATGCAGGAAGCAGCAACGGCCCGCAGAAAGCTAAAGTAAATACGGCCCGCAAACAACGGCCATGCCAGTTTTTCCTTTTTTTTTAGGGAAATCCATCATCACATAGCATCATGTTCATGTAAGGCTAGTTATAGTAGGATGTCATACCGTACCCATCCTCCTCATGTCTATCCATCATTTGTACCTATATCCGGCACCCGACAGGATTTGTGTACCCACATGCTAAAATTCCCTTATTTACGGCACATCAAATTAAGAAAAACATAAACATAAAAAACAACACATGACATAATTTATAAGCATTAACATAATACATGTGTATTTATTACTCGAGATCCATGGGTGTGATATTGTGATCATAATGTACACCGAATAACTACACATCATGTGCGTTTGAGCAGGGACATGGTCACATAGGCCATGGTACTTGTCAGCATTACGAAAACAAACCGTGTGCTTGGTGTCGAAGTTTAACTGAGTACGTTAAGTTAGATAAATTAATTCTAGAGATAATAGGCAGGAGTCACTGGTATGGACTGCGGCAATAGAGGGAAAAGATATACATACAATTAGCGATCATGGCCTTTGCCGTGCATGAAATCTGTGTTTAGTTTTGGC
Source organism: Avena sativa (assembly GCA_916181665.1). Classification (NCBI taxonomy): domain Eukaryota; kingdom Viridiplantae; phylum Streptophyta; class Magnoliopsida; order Poales; family Poaceae; genus Avena; species Avena sativa. The sequence goes on from OV702295.1 coordinate 356,452,352, forward strand.
CTATCAAGATTAATCGGAGAAAATAAATTATCTAAGTTAGAATTTTATATCTGAGGTCCACTTGTTAGACATGTAGATGGATACACGAGTACGTGGGGTGGGTCGTATGATCCTGTACCTATACCCATCACACCCGATGGGGTTATGGTTTACTCATTTATATACATATTTTTCTGTCTCAAACCTTTACCCTAATGGGATTTTTACCCACCGGGTACACGGGTGATGGGTATCCATTGCCTTCCCTAACTGGGAGTAACTTAGATAATAACATACATATCTATATAATGCCAACTAAATAATTGATGACATGACATGATAATTAATGAAAAATGGGAGATAGTAACTTAGCTAGTTACCATAACATCACACATACTAAAATCATACGAGTTTATAACCTAATTGATTAGGCTTTGCATAACATCACACACATGTTATTACCCACTACTTTCTTTGTTTTAAAATATAAGATGTTTTAGATTTGTAAAGAAAATGTATCTAAACTTCTTTTAGTGTGTAGATTCACTCCAAACCTGAGTGAACCTACATACTAAAAGAAGTCTAGTTACATTTTTTTTCACAAAGCTAAAACATCTTATATTTTGAAACGAAGGAAGTATAAAGGTAGTAACATGAACTAGTAATATGTGCATGTTGCTAACCTAAATTACTTAGCACTATGACTAGGCTAAGAGAGTTTGTAGTAAGAAGCTAGGCAGCTCGTCAGCCCAATTACAAGATGATCTTGAATTGAAACTCAACCTAGCTAAATCATGAGCTGCTCTATTAAACTCTCCCCTACAGTGACTGAAATCGACCTCAGAAAGCACTCTGCATAAACTGCCTTTGCGTCGTAGTTGTTCTTCCGATCTTATTCACTAAAAAAATGGAGCAATGCTCGCGATCTTTTTTCACTGAAAAAAAAAATCGACAGACCGATCTAGCGCATCACCCCTCAATCTGGGGAGAATTGGAGCAATGAGTTCCAGTTTATATTTTATCTTGGAAAAAAAGGTTCCAATTTATGGTAGTACTAGAATATGTTCATGCTACGAATAGGTCGATTCAATGTAAAAAGTCAGAATTAAAAGCTAACAGATTGTTCAATGGTGCATGACTAGCTCGCTAAATTCGTCGTTTTCCAGAATAGGCCCATGGTTCCGCCCTAGGCAAGGTAGCTTATGGCGTTCCAGCACACTCACGTATTTGCAAAACATAAAACGTGTCACCGACTTGGATTGTCATATTGGACCAATCAAGTGGTGACGACAGGAACAAAGGATGATCTTTGGTATCCATGAATATTAGCCATTACATCTTCATTCCCTGGACGTCCTGGTTTTTCCTACTTTCGGGTGGCACAATTTGCCTAGCCACATCTCCACTATCTCCACTCAAATTCGGCCTACTGAATTTCAGCCACTATAGCAACTGATATTGCTATTCTAGTTGTGCCATTTTTAAGGATGACCCCAGAAAGAATAAGTACAGTATGTAAATGTGAGCCAACAAGTTGGCAATTTCTCCCATGATGCTATCTAGAATTTGTTTGATGACTTTGAGATCAGAAACTTGGATGATAAGCGGCAGAGTTATCTCTCTACCAAGACGTAACTTCGTCAACCAATCTCAGCCGGATAGGCCACCAGCTGCTGGGGGAGGCCGGTCGGATTTGTTCCTCAGATCCAGCCCTTCCTAATTCGAGCCCACGCAAGGGCAGCCACTAGGGCACCTCCTAAATGAGTAGAAGCTGTTGTCTGACCCTGCCCCTGAAAATTTGAACAAACACCAGTTAGCCTTAAGACCAAGTATGCAATAATATTTCGAATAGAAGATCAACAACAATATTTGGAGAAACGGTAAGAAACTGAATATTTCTAGTGTAAGGTATTTATGGGAAGATATATGCAACATAGCTTGACTGCCACACTGAATACATCACAATGCCAGATCAGGCATTACCTTGAAGAAAATGTGTTTCAATACAGAATAAAATGCATTTTATCAGCCAAAAAGATACAACATAGAAGACAAGCCTGGAAAGACTACAGCCAATAGATATAGATATCACATGGTTTATAATCAGTAATGCACATTATTCATCTGGATATGTAGTACTATTTCAATCACACCCTAGACGACTCAACACCAGTTTGACTCAAGACCAGGAATTGTGTGTCTAGGAAAATACAAGCACACAGAAATTCAATTTGCAAACTTCCAACTAACGAAGATTTCTGATTGTGTGAGATATTTATGGGAAGATGTATGTGACATAGCTTGAGTGCTTAACTGCCATACTGAATGGTGAATACATCACAATGCCAGACCAGACATTACCTTGAAGTACATATTATCGGAACAAAAGGTACAAACATACTCCCTTAGTCTCATAACGTAAGATGTTATTACAACCAGTATACTCATATATTGGTTGTATTGGTTGTAATAGCATCTTATATTATGCGACAGAGGGAGTAGAAGACAAGCCAGGAAAGACTACAGCCAAAAGATATAGCCATATAGGTATCACATGGTTTATAATCAGCAATGCAAATTATTCAGCTGGACATTTAGTGCTAATCCAATCACCCAAGATGCGAATACTGACTCATATATGTTTCATCGACAGGTTGATTTAAGACCAGGAATTGTGCAGCTAGGAAAACACAAGCACACGGAAATTAAATTTCACAAACTTCCAAATTAATGAATAGATGAAAGTAGCAGTGCCCACATACCCCTGTCTAAAACTCATGGCCAATGAGCATGAGCAACATAGTGGCACATATAAAATTAACCTATTGTGTAAAGACAAAAGGAAAGTTAATAAAAGTTTTGTATACCTTGTTGATCCTCAACAAATCAAGACCAATCCAAGCAGCCCCCTGAAATGAATAAAGTCAGAAATTATGTTTCCATTTCCTATCACACACATCCTTCACTGAAATACTACAAAGAAAATGAGAAGGTTCTCACCACTAAGGCAGCTGGAACAGGAAGGACGAAGTAAAGATAGATCAGTCCCTTTGGATTGAGAAAAATCTGAAGAAGCATAATGGCATTAACTGCACCACTTGCACCCTGAGTGACATGAATAAAAAAGGTCATGTTTAGGGTATAACTAACTAGGAACTTACGTAAAATAACACCTATAGGTGATTAGGTCTATTTGGTGGTTTTATATTATGTTGTCATAAATCACCATATCACCTCTTATTGCCACATTTACCTTCTACTTAATTATTTGTAGGTGTAAAATGATGAATAGTTCGTTGGTTGGCAACATTCACTGGTTATATAGAGATATTATTGCTTGTTTCATTATCAATACAATAAAAAGTGAACTGTTTGAACACGAAATCACGTACAAGCCCGGACTGTCTTGAACTGTCCCACCCTACAAAAACCTGCAAAAGGAGCATTGCTTACTAAATTAGGAATAATATCATGGAACTTCAAACAACAATTCCAATTCGATGAATGATTCTTGAACTGTTCCATCCTACATAAACATGGCCACAGTATGTTACCTGTTTCCGTGGAGCTCTAAAAGCCTTTTCTATCAAGAAGAATGTGGATCCAACAAGCGCTCCAGCTACGTACAAATTCAACAGAAAAGAAGGACCAAACATGCTGGAAATCTGATGCAGAAAAATGAAAGCAATCAAAATATGCAATGGAAGATAATAAAATGGTCACAACAAAAACACAGGGTAACTATTCCCTGCTACTGAATAGTGATTCCAAGAAAAACACAGATCACTGAAAAACATGCAATACTCTTCGAAGGAAATAGTTACCTACTATGCTATCTTTTCATTGCAATGAACAAACCTACATGACATAGATGTACCGATAATGTATTAATGTTAGACAATATCTTATACTGAATCCGTTCTTGATTTAGGTCTAATGCTTTACTGGACCTGCAAAACCGGCATCCCACAACATTTCTGCATTCAGCCCTGATTAATGCTCAACTCTCAGGTTGAATTCTATTACCTCCGTTCCAATGAATAAGGCGCGCGCGCATTCCAAGACGAACTTTGACCGAATGAATTTAGCAACATCTTGAATATATAATACAGATTGATATTGTTAGATTCATATTGAAAAATAATTTACAATGATACTAACTTTGAAACAAATAATCCTTATTAGATGGATTAATTCTTGGTCAACGACAATTTTTAATACGTGCATGCCTTATTCACTTAAATGGAGGGAGTACAGACACTGAAAATAACAATTGTAGCATAACTAGCATGTTGTTAAGATAACTCGTGGGTGGAAGGGTGGGGGCAGACATATGGCAGTTCATGTAGGATCTGCACACAACTTTGTCGGTTCAGGCATGTCGAATGTTCATTAATGAACCAGAAGATTGGTGGTAAACTATCATTACATAAGAATGTAAGTGGAGCCGTTTGGTCTGGAGCAGTTGATAGAGGTGACAATGCAAATCCCTGGTGGTGGTGGTAATAGTCCCTGATGCTTGTGGTGCCTGTGCTAGTCAGACAAGTACCAGACTAATGGGTCAGCCTGCAGGAATGGAAGGTATCATTAAACTATTGGATCCAACATTAATCTGGGCCAAACCTTTTCCGTTCAAATTAGCCTCCTTGCATAAAAGCAAGGGAAAGGCTGCCTAGAAATTCCTTCCCCAGACTCCATCATGTGTGGGAGCTTTTGGCACTGGGTATGCCCTTTATATAACAGGACGGTTCAACAGGTGAATGGGTCAAACCAGACCACCTACATCCTGATCATCACTCTTCATGAGTCATCACATAACAGCTCACAATCTAGTGTGAAGTCCCAGAGAGTTAGTCTAATGGAGTATACGCTCCCAAATTTGGTATTCCAGCACCAGTTATAGACATGTGTTATATAATGCTTAGTTCACTTCCAAAAATAAGCATTACTTTATATAGAGGCTAAAATAAGTGCTTTTCTCAGGAGAAAATGATAATGGTACCCATTGCAAAAAGGCAAAATTCAACAGGATCTATTCTTCTGATATTTTTCAAGAATGAAACCACTCGGACTCAACTGCAATGCTTGAGCACTGCTTCCTAGGACCAACGTGTCTACCAATTCACCATGACAGCTAATTTCAATGATAGGTAGCTTCAAATTTGATAGATAACTGGAAAAGAGAGGAAATAAAATATGGTAGATCAAATTCACAACTGTCAAACATAATGCTGTCACTCAGTTCTACATGATCATGGGAATCCAACGCCTCAGAAATAAGTGGGTGATTCTGCACACTAGCTCGAAATATAGAGGATATCTTATATTTACTAAATTGGAGGCCCTATTCTAGCCTCCATGCATCCTACAAAAGAGAAACATCTTATCACTGATTTACTATATCTTTATTATCATTATCACAATATACATCCTTCTAATATAGTTGGACAGCTGTCCAAACTAACCATGAACATACAATCCATCAAGGAACAAGTATCGTGCAAGGAATGTTCAGCTGAAGAAAATGTATAAACAATGATATGATATTTCCATTGTGTTGTGGGCTGATTTATTGGACCGCACATGGCTTCCGTAGACGAGGGCAAGTGTAGCAGCTGCGCGTCGCAGTGCGGCTTCCGTAGATGAGGGCAAGTGTAGAAGCTGCTCGTCGCAGTGCATTGGCGCCCAAGGATCAACCCCCCAGACCATGCAGGTCTTCCCGAAGACTACGGCTCTTTAAAAAGCATAGTCTAAACTCAAGCGGCGCAAGGTCAGCCAAATTTCTTAACCCTTCTGAACCCCCAGTGCCTTCAAGTACGCATGTGCATGCACATTAGTTACATATTTCTGAGTACTTAAATGATGCATCACTCTAAATTCTCCATGGATCTATATCCTGAATCTAATGCTGAACTGAAAGCCTCATGCATATCCATGACATCAAATGCATTGGCTTATGACTATGTTAGAATAAGAATACGGGATAACTGGAAAGTATTTCAGAGATTCTCTGTTCTGTATAAAAAGGAAGTAAAAACTCTTTTACTAATCAGACAGAATTCAGCCATCAACTAGACTCTTCACTTCTGTATTTATGTTGGCTTGAACTATAAATTTTATTTTCACACAGGCATTGCACCACTACAAGCATGGGCGAATAAGTGTGCTGCATATATAGGATTTGCCTAGACATACAGATTCTGACAATGAGGGAGGCATATACGAGAATGTGTTGAAATCAGTACCGAACAAAGAAACTTTTCAAAGTCTGGGCATCCCAGAAGCCAAAATGTATAGAATGCAACAGTTCCGTGCAAGTCAACGTGAAATTTAACTTGTGTCATGCTGCCAGCAAGCCGAGAGTCCAAGGGCAAGTTTGTGACCTCACACAAGGATGATCACAGATTTTTTTCCAGACCAGGATATGCTCGCATATAAGGAGAGTTTTATATGCATGATTTAAATTTTATACTCGTATAATATTTATCCTAAAAATATTTTGTTACCACAGTATATATAGAAGAGTATTATAGTTTGAAGCATGCATACAATTGTATAAATTATAAGCCACAGAAAACATCATGTGGTATACATTTCCATACAAGTTAAGGTAAAATCAACTTTTTGCAAATTTAAACTCATAAATTTTGAACTAAAGTTATGAACTTAGCTATTCAGGCTAAATATTACAGATATACTTAAACTTATGTTATTCGAGATACCTATCTGCTGTGGGCAAAAAAGTACATGTGCATGCTATGTTGCTAGATGCAGAGATTAGAGATTTTATATAGAAGATCCTACATTATTTAAAAAGGGAGAAAGCAACAAGCCCTCTATTTGTCCTATATATGACTCGGTGAGTGTAACTGATAGAACATCTAGTGTGGATTCCAATTGGTTTGGTTAATATATGTGCACTCACCAATAAAAAGAGAAACCACTAATGTAATGTCGATGGAATGCACTACATGTGCATATGTTCTAATAAAGTATATCCTTGATATAAGTATATAACACATATCTCTGACTAAGACACGCCCATCAAAACAGTTATGTGATCCAATTCCAAACAATAGTACAATAAACCTATACATTCTTAGTGAAATGATTCTTACGATGGGCTGTAAAATTATATAGTTTTAAATCACACATACGAAGCCTGTTTATATGCAAATCGCCTTCATTTCTGCCATAGGGATAACCAGTGCAATGTTTTCATAGTAGTGTTTCATAGATTTATTGCGACATTTTACCTGTATTTCTAATAATGAACTTATTGGTAAATATGATTCCTTTCTGCTATGTGGGTATAACCAATGCAAAGCCACCCATGCATTTTTAGATTGTATTTCTAAGTATTATACAATACTTCCATATATGTTGCTAAAATATAATTCCTTTCTTCTATGTGAGTATAACCAATGTACGCATGTCATCTGTTGTATAATAACAATTGTTTCCCCATTGATTGCGCATATTCCAATATGTACATGCCTATGTGTCCACCAAAAAGAAAGAAAAGCATATCCCGTCACTTGATCAAACATTTATTTATGTATGGATTTTCGTTAAACTAATCTGTGCAATCTTATGGCAGATAGACCACATAGGTGTACGATTCAGCACTAGCCATTGGGATATGCTGCAGAATACGAATCTTCATAACATACTACCTCGATCAGGAACCAAACTGTGAGTGAAACAATGCTTATAACCGTAATACAACTGGAAAACTACAGGGTGAGTTGATGGTGTGTTACACGCCTTTTACATTGGATTTTCAGGAAGTGTGGGCGAGCATGGTTTACCACAGGGTGGTACACACAGGGGAAACTAGGATTTTGTTTCCATTATTATAACGTATAAAGCGTTTTCTAAAGTGCAAAAAAGACATAGGAGTGATCTTCTTACGCTTGAACCGAAGAAGTAGAGACCGATCATATTGCTGAAGAGGTGACCTGTGTCTGTGTGGCTGAAGCCACTCGTGAGCAACGTGTGCAACCGCCCGCTCTTGAAATTTTCCAGAGAAACCTGCTCACCACAAAAACCATCAAATCAGACCTCATCAACCACTTGTGAGATCACAGCCAAAGGCCCTTTGATTGGTCACTAACCATGAAATGCTTCTCCATGAAACTCGGATCGGCCAGTTGCCAGAGCATGTAAACGGCCACATTTGCCCCAATAAGCGTGAACACCACCCCGTCCGGTGATGGTAGCCAGCGCGCCCTTCAGGAGAAGGGACACCAAAAAGAGCAATCAGACAGAAAAAAATCATCCTGTAATGCAGTCGTACCAACCAGCCAAAGCCTCACCAAGGTGAGCCGAGGAGGAATGCGGAGGACGAAGAGAGCCAGCCCCGGGACCTCCTCCGCTGCAACGAGAAGAGATCGAGCGACCCGGCGGCGCTCGCGGTAAGCCACCGCTTGGCAGCGGTCCGGGCGGCCGCCGCAACGGCCGCTGCGCTCAGCGGAAGGAGCGTCCTGGCGCTGCCTGAGCTGCGCCACGGGAAGTGGGACAACGGGGAGCGGAGGGCGGCTGCTTGCGGGGAGGAGCAGTGGAGGAAGCGGCTGTGGGGAGTGGGTAGGGGTCTGGATTTTGGGATGGCGCTGCGGAGGGCTTGCTGAGCCAGGAGAGTCTGGAATTGCGTCAGTCTCCTCCCCAACGCCATTTTCTCCTTGGCCGCCTCCTCCGCCGCAGATTCTCACACCTCGGTAACCGCTGCCGCCGCCGGTGATTGTGGCGCGGCCCGGTGGTGTATTTTGCTAATCAATTCCAGCTGCCGTCTCGCCAGTCGGGAGTGGGGATCGATAGGCAGATCGATGGATCGCTCACATCAGGCTTGACACGATTATACAGGCCCATGTGTAAGTTCGTACTGGACTTATTGGGCCCATGTGTGTATTTCAGTTGCAGCATCCAACACGATTATACAGGCCCTAATCGGACGGGTGAGCGGCACGCCATCGGCCATCCACAACAGACACGCCGTGCAGCCGCCGCACCGAGGTTTTAAGGTTAACCGCGGAGAGAACCCCCGGCGGCGGCGCGAAGCGGAGAGACAGAGGAGAGATGTCGAAGCGGCAGGGTCCTCCGAAGCACCAGAACAGCTACGCTTGGAAGCCCAACCTCGGCCGGAAGATCAACGAGACCGTAAGCCCGTGACCCAATCTCCTTTGCCCGTATTTCTTCGGTTATTATTCAGACCTAACCGCGGGAATCATCGCCGCTCTGCTCGTTGCAGGAGCCCGGAGGCAGGTTCCGGCCTTTGTCGGAGATCACCGGCGTCTGCCAGCGCTGCCGGGACCAAATCGACTGGAAGCGCAAGTATGGACTTCTCCCCTCAGTTCGTTGGTTCATCAGTTCTTTAAGAGTGTACTAATGTTCCTCGGCCCGATCTGTTCGTCTCTTCTTTTGCAGATACGGCAAGTACAAGCCAATTGTTGAGCCCGCAAAATGGTAGCTTTCTTGCCCGCTCCGAGTTTACCGCATGTGTTGGAAAAACGAAAGAGGGGATAGTGAAGGATTTTGATGGTTTTCTTTAATTTTTGCAGTCAGAAGTGCAGTAAGCGGAACGTCCGGCAGGCGTACCACAACGTATGCACAGGTGAATTTCGGCTGTTCTGTGGTGTCTTCAATTACTGTTGTACCATTTGATTGTCGCTAATCTTTGTTGCCTCTGCTCAATGCAGGTTGCTCCAAGGAGCTTGGGATATGTGCCAAGTGCTGCACCTCTGTTAAGCAGCTTGTTGGAAGGTGATCCCCGCTATTTCATATTGTTGGTATACTAGTACCGGCGTAGCTACATCATATCTGGAATTCGAACCACGTTTTTTTTTTTTGAGAGGAACCGCGTGTTATGTAACAAACTAACGATTCGGTGTTGTCCTATAGGGATGCTGCGGAAGTGGACAGTGAGCGCAAAGAACTAGAGGAGGTTTGATTGTTCTATATTAGAAGGGGATTGTCATGAACCATGAGAAATCCATTAATTTTGTGCTGACCAGTGAATTATTTTGTAGGCCATGAGATTTGCTAGGGAGAGGGAGCGACGCACACTACTTCGCCTTGTGAGCACCTGCTATACATTTTTTCTTGCTGAATAAATTTAACTTTTATGCACTTGCATTGCTGTGTATGCTTCTCCTTGGTGCTAAAATGACACACAGGACCTGTATGTCCTGAATTGTGAAAGGAACAAGTCCATTTTTACCCCTATACTTTTCTTGAAATTTGGACTATAGGAAAAGTTGAGGAGGGGAGAAAACAGTACTTAATCTACCTCTGGGACCAAATAATAGAAGGCTCTGTCCGTCAAGTTTGAGCCTAGCAGAGCAGAAAACCCCATTTTAATTTTTCTTTTTCCTAGCAAGTCTAGGAGAGTCCTGCCACAAATTCTCTGATCTTTAGCTTCAGTGGTCGTGTTTTAACATAACTAGTCGCTTCACTTGAAAAGAAAAATTCCATCTATTCATTGTACCTGTTAAAGTAACTCTAGATTTTTTGTACTAAATGGCATCTCCTATTTCATAGTGTGACATTGTATCATTACTTCGGTAGTCACGTGGGACGATGGATTTCAAGGCAGGCTTATAAATACATGAATTATGAACTTGATGAGATTCTGTGCACTTAAGTTTAGAACAAACCCTATTGGCTATTGCACAGTAATCAGAACAGCCTGGTTTGCTCACAGTTATACTATTCACTCATCGTATGAGCATAATCTCAAGCATCCCTTATGTGCCCTTGATATGCCTTTCTATATCAGTTTGGGATGCATCGTGACTTTGATCAAGTGAGATAATTGACATTCTTAGATTTGGAATAGGTGCCTTGTCGTATTAGTGATGTTTCAACTAAATGAAAATAAACATGATGTCTTCTGTCTTTTGGATTCAACAAATCATGAGATCTTACTTGGACATTTTCCCCATTCCTGTGTTTTTAGAATTTACATCCTGATAGGCCTTAAGGTTTGAACATGTATCAAGAATTTTGAACTTAGTAGTTCACTATTACCAAACATGGAAATATAAAGAACTGGTGGAAGCTCAAAGTTCCAGCAGTATCTTCAAATTTGGCTGGTAATTATCTGTTAGAAGATGTCCTGGAGGCATATGCGTGTCTGCAACAAGAAAGAAAAGCTTAAGTCTAGCCAACAATCCCGCCTTTTTTAATCCTGTTGTAGGTAGATTTGCACTTTGAACCTCACACAAAACACGTGCTAGTATGTTTCATAATTCTTCCTTCGCCCCGTTCTCCTGGAGTTGCATAATTCTGCTGACATCCATTCTGTGTAAAGTCGCAATATAAGTAACCATCTTGATTCTTGATCATACATCAACATTGCTCCAAATTCACCTCTTTGTTCGTGGGGCCCAAGCAGGCAGGGTTCCATTCGCTGAAGTACTACTAATGCTAGAATGAACCAAATTTGTATCTGCTGTTGAAAATGAAAAAAATAAAGTGCACCATTTGGTGTCGCCTGTGAACTTTGACTGATTTACCCTTTTGGCGACAATCCTATCAGGTCCTAAGGTCAAATCATTTTTTACCTTAAGCTAATCGCTTCAAACAGTTACCTTACAGTGTCTATTAAACCGACCATTCCCTCCTTATGTCATTGTGTATAATGATTTAATCACTTCAAAGGGTATAATGATCTGATATCATTGTGTAGAAACTTTGATTATACCTATGCTCAGGTTTTTGTCATATGTAGCATTGCCAGATACAGTGTTCTAGTTGCATTGAAGAGTAGTATGATGTCCTGAATTTTGAGAAGGAGACACTGACGGAATATGCTATAAAATGGTCGGCATGAATGAAAATCCACCATACATGAGATGTGATATTCTTCTTTGAAATATCAATGCTTAAGAATTTGCAAGCGGAATAAGATTCTAGTTGGTCACGTTGAACTGATACTCTGGTTCAATATCTTATGGTTACCCAGTTAAATCTTTACAACATTTGGTCTTCTTCCGGTTTGATGATTCCACAAGTATTCATTAGGTTGATATTTGCTTGCAGATGAACAAAAGCAAGGACGAGGAGAGCGGGCCATCAGTCCCAAAGGTTGCAGACCGAGATCGAGAAGGCGACCTTTTCCCTGTCGCTTCTCTCGACGAATATGCTGAACAAGCTATACAGAAGGATGATTCTGATGAAGAAGATGCGGATTTTGTAGAAGGATAAGTTCACAGGGTTTGGCACTGTAAAAGGGATCTTAGTTTTGTGTGCAGACGCTCTTTCCTGGTGTTCTAAATTCACCAGGGAAGTACCAATACTGTCGTTTATCAGATGTACTGTCTTTTATCAGATCTTCCGTTGGTCAGGGCGTTATAGTCTTTACAAATCACAACGCCCTCACAACTATGCTTCTCCCAAGTGTAGGATTCAGAGGCTGTATTATATTGTGGTTGCTGGTGTACCTCGTCGCTTTGGGATAGTCGTTGTCTCCTGTTTAGCCGAGAAGTCCTTTTCTCATTTAAATCTTTTGGTTGCTCGCCTGGGTGATCATTTCTACTGTTTCCCCTCTTCTATAATGCACACTAGAGCTCCTGCCATTTGCGTTATTTTTTTGTTCACTCGCTAGAGATCTTGTTTTCTCGAAAGCGCCTTTTGTACAACTCTTCCTCCACCTTCCCCATGCGCCGAGCTTCCCACTCGCGAGTCCCAGGTTCGATGAAATTCAGTTAAACTTGGCGAAATATGGGCTAATATAGGCGGATTTTATTAAGTAGGGCAAGGGCGTACATATTACAGGCCGAATTTAATAACTAGGAAAAGGTCGCCGCCGCCGTGGTCAACGCCGGACGCCGCAACTACAGGCCGAGGCGAGGGTTGTTGCCGGCCTGGATGTGCGCCATGACCCAGCGAGAGTTCGCCTTGGAACGCTCCACCAGCGGCGGCGGAAAGCCACATTGTGACGCGGCGGCGGCGAGCCCAGCGGTCCGTCGTGTCGGGCGAGTTCCTCGAGGCGCCTGTCGGCGAAGAACTGCCTCCAGAAGACCAGGTTGCCAGGATCCTCGGCGAGATCCGGGTCTTGCATGTCGGCGATAGCCACCTGGATCTCTCCGGCGAGGTCCTCGTCGGCCGGCACCGGCGGAACAGGGATCCCGCCGGCGCTGAGTTGCCAGCCGAAGGGGAGAGGAGTGTCCGGCGGCGCCGTATAGCGCGCCTCGCGGAGCAGCCGGGCTTCCCACGGCGGCATCGTGCGTCGGCCGGGAAATCCCTCGGCCATGGCTTCTCGGCGGAGTTGAGAAGGAAGAAAGGTGCGAACGTCCGAAGTTCGCCGGAGTTGGGAGTGGTGTGAGAGACTGTGAAGAGAGACGGCGAGATGTACGCCTTTTATAGGTGGAGTTCGGCGGCGAGGGTGGGAGGGGTGTAGCGGCGAGGGCGGGAAAAGGAAAACGGTGGGAAGGATGGCGACGACTCGGCTTCTGTCGCTGACAGGCTGGTCCACTCGGCCAATTCACTGCGTCCGGCGTTCCCAGGGCGTACCCGGGATCCTGGGTTCGGCCTGGGTAGTCCGGACCAAAGTTGGCCCAAATCCGGACGAAAAGAGGTCCCTGGGTACGCGACTGGGCCGATTTTTGGTGTCCGGACGTAATTTCGGCGTCTAGATCGGCCTCCTGGGTAGGCGAGTGGAGATGCTCTAAGTCTGACACTTCTCTGATGCTGTCGAACCTTTGCACCCTCGGCGTCCCATTCTACTGCTTGTTCGGCTCGGCCTCACCTATTCCAGACTCCGTCTCAGGGTTGGCCAGGTGCAAGCAGTCCAAGTTGTCGTCCTCTAGCTCCAGCTTGGGCGCGAGCGCATGGGCAGGTGACTGCGACACATCTGGCGTGGCAGCGAGGTCGATGACGACGCCGATGTCCTCCATAGACCACCACTGTGTCTCCAGCTCCAGCTCCCCCATGCCTTCTCATTCTTCTACGACACTACTAGGAAAACCCCTATCTATGGCGCATGGGTATTGCCCTTCTCTAGCGTATATCAGATGTGCCACTGATACGTCGTCACTAAACTAAACTTCTGTGGCGCATTTCGAAATGCGCCATAGAAGTCAACAAACTTCTGTGGCATATATTGTCAATATGCGCCACAGAACTTTGTTTTCGAATTTTAAAAAAAAGGCAGGCTAGATCCCGCCCAAAATTTCAAATCGCGAACTCAATATGCGCCACAGATTTGTTTTCAAATCTCAAAAAAATTGGCCTAGATCTAGCCGAAGTAGGTGGGTGGAGGAGGAGGGTCGCCGGAGTAGGAGGCCGTCAGTGTAGGAGGAGTAGAAGGAGGGGTCACCGGAGTAGGAGGCCACCGGTGTAGGAGGAGTAGGAGGAGGGGTCACCGGCGGAGTAGGAGAAGGGGGAGGAGGAGGAGAAGGGGTCACCGGATGTTGGGGGGTGACCCCGGATAGGGTCAAGACAGGGGAAAGACGAAAGGAATTTCCCTCATCGTAAGCCGAATTACTGATTGTGTCCGCCGAATCATGTAAGATTCGGCCGAGATAAGCAGGGCCATGACAAATGTAGAACGAGTAACGCCTTATTCGGCCGACACGTGAGGTAAGTCGGCCGAATGGGTCTGACTAACTCGAATGCAGGTGAAGGCCGAGCCGAGTTATGCGAGACAAGGCCGAATAACGTGAAGCTTGCAGGAGAAGGAGGTGTCTATAGTCAAACCCTAGTCACTGGCTAAGAGGAATCTAGACAGAGCCAAGCGCAAAGGACAAGGAGCAGAGCAACAGAAGGGCAGACAAACGTCACGGAGGTGACAGTGAGGAAGCTCGAGGTACGCATGTGAAGGTTTCTAGAACATTGCCGCCGATAGGAGGGGGACACTGAAAGGAGGCCGCCGAGTTAACATATTGGGACAAGCATATTCCAAGGATATGCTTGCCACGTCAGCCCTAGAAGGAACCCCAAGAACCCCTTTATAAGGGGGGACGCGGGCTCCTGAGAGGGGATCGATTCATTCTACGCCGTAAGGCTCGTGTATTAGTTTTCTTCCTCTCTATGAGACAACTCTAGGAGCACTTGTATTTCTAGAGAAGAGGAATAAAGATCTACTTACAGGACACTTGAGTGTAGAAATCACTACATCTTTCCTCCCCGGATCCCTCTAGCATCTATTGGCCCCATACTTTAGCCTACCCATGGCATCTGTCGTGCCACCACCATGACAGTTGGTGCCCACCATGGGGCCAGCAGCGGTGTTAGCTGGAGTCAAGATCCGGACGGGAAACTTCATCCACACCGGCGAGCGGGTTGTCTCTGGTTTAGTCCAGAGATTTGATCTCTGGGACTATGTCAGCGATAACGCTGGTAGCTTCAGGAGGAAAGCACCTCCGCGCAACGGCGTCATCATCAATCTGGGCGCGCACAAGGTCTACGCCGGCATCGACACGTCCTGCATCTACCCTCACCGAGTCATTGAGGCAGGAGAGCCTCCCCTCCATGCTGCTAGCGGCACGCATGGCGCTTGTCCCGTTGGTAGCGTCGAGGTGATGGTGACGGCCGCAGCACTAGCAGCGGGAGCGGGCGCTGGACCAAGCAGGGACCCGGCGATAGGAGCACAGAAGGCCACGAAGCAAGCAGTTCCACAGCCCACCGAGGTGTATCCACCAGCAACCAAGTCAGCCGAGGTGTAGGAGGTGACCCCGAAGGCGGCAAGGGTAAGATGGCCACCTCTGGAGAGGCCAGAAAATATCCTTCAGGCAACTATAGACAATCTAACTATGCCTGTGGCGCCAATACTTGATCCGGCTAACGCACATGCGGAGTTAGAAGAAACTAGATAGAAAGTGCGGGTAGAGGCAAAAAAGGTGTCGGCCCTGCGGGAATCCTTAAACAGGACCCTGCGAGAATATGCTAGGGCAAACAAGCTAGATGTGGCTCCTGAGCGAGTAGATGAATTGAGGTTAAGAGGAAAGAACCTCATGAATGATATCAACAAAGAACATGAGGCCCCTCCAAATGATTCGGTCGATCCAGGCTTGCCGAGGTATAGTACTCTGGCAAAGAACCTGAGGGCGGCAAATGTCGCGGCCCTGGAGTTGGAAGGATTAAGCGGGGAAGCTCGGCAAAAACAACAAGAAAGAGTAAATGAGCTGGTGCGCATCGCAAACCAGCAGAATGAGGAAATGCTTAAGGTTGACCCGGCAAGGCCAGGAGCCTCGCGCATGGTTCATTCGGCAGGAGCAACCCCCGCACTTTCTGCGGCAGCAGCGTCCTCACCCGGAAACAATGCGCGAAGAGATAGGGAAGTGACTTCGGGAAAAAGAAATAAGCAAATTGTCCCATATGACCCGGCAGTAGCTGGGAAGGTGAATGAGAACAGGGGCAATGGTAGCCGAGGTAACAGTGGGGATAGAAACCTCGCCCGTGCAAACAGAGAGCATGGGAACCTCGGAAGGGGAAATCACGAAACCCATAACCCGGCAGAAGGAAGGAGGAACCTTCCACAAGATCCTTAGCCGAGGTATGAGCCTCGGCAAGAACGAGAAGCGAGACCAGCTCACCGTAATCAGGCAAATGATAGATACAATGATGGTTACTCGGATATCGAGCATGCAGAGCACGGTGGACATAACCTCTATGGAATGCAAGAGAGGGTCATTTATAGAAACTTGTCGTCAATTGCCGCAAGACTGAAACTGGACAGATTATATCGGTCCGAGCTATTGGAGGAACAAGGTCCGCCTGGTCCGGCGTGCTTCGGACCTCGGATCATGGGCGAACCGCCCGTGCCGAACTTTCAATTGGCAAGAGGCACGAAAACATACAATGGAAGCACCAAACCACAAGATTGGTTAATTGACTATGCCACGGCGGTGAAAATAGCAGGTGGAAACTTACGATGGGCGGTGAGATACGTCCCGCAGATGCTGGAAGGACCAGCCAGAGTTTTGCTAAACAATCTGCCAACAGGTAGTATCAACTGTTGGCTAGATTTTGAAGAAATGTTTGTCAGCAATTTCACCAGTATGTATAAGAGACCCAACAGGCCTCAACAGCTAGCAATGTGCAAGCAGAAGCCAAATGAAACAGATAGGGAGTTCTTGACTCGGTGGTATAACCTAAGAAACTCATGTGAAGGGGTCATAGAATCTCAAGCGATAGCTTGGTTTGCTCAGGGCTGCCGATATGGAAGTGTATTATGGCAGAGGTTGCAAAGAGATATGCCAACCACGTTGGCAGAAACCATCAGGATAGCAGATTCTTATGCTCTAGGGGATCCGACACAACCATAATTGATGTCGGCAGAGCATCGGGAGCATCAATATCAATATGCAAGAGATGCGGCCAGATCATCGAGGCGCAACGAATACCGAGGTAGAAGAAGGGAGGAGAGGCCAAATTACAGATATGCTTCCAATCAGGTGGCAGCGGTGGTACAAGATCAGCCGAGTCATGGAAACAGTCAGCGACCGAAGAATGGTCCTCAGCAGTGGACACCGAGGAATGAAGGGAAATGACAGTGGACACCAGAACATAAGAAGCAGTGGCTGGAAAGGCCGAAATACACGTTTGAATCCATGCTGGATCAACCGGGTAAGTTCCACACTCCAAATTCGGCCAAGACGGCAAATCATACAACTCGTCAATGTGCTTGGATGAAAAATGCAATGGGAAACCTGTTGGAGATATGCCCTAGAGGCAATAATAAATGTAGTTATTATTATATCTTTGTGTTTATGATAAATGTTTACATTCATGCTATAACAGTATTAACGAGGAAACATTAATACTTGTGTGAATTGTAAACTAAATTAGAGTCCCTAGTAAAGCCTCTTCATAATACTAGCTTGTTGGTTAATAGATGATTGTGGTTTCCCTATCATGAACATTGAGATGTTGTTAACAACAAGATCATATCATTAGGAGAATGGTATGATGGACATACTCCTATAGATAAGCGTACCATAAAGATCAAGTCATTTTAATAGTTCAATTGCTATAAGCTTTCTAATACATAGTAACCTAATTCCTTCGACCATGAGATCATGCTTATCACCATCACCGGAAGGATGCTTTGATGACATCAAACACCACACCGTAACTAGGTGGCTATAAAGGTGGCATTGAGTGTTCGGAAAGTATGGGTTGAGACACATGGATCAAGAGTGGGATTTGTCCATCCATATGACGGATAGATATACTCTGGGCCCTCTCGGTGGAATGTCATCCAATTAGCTTGCAAGCATGTGACTGGCTCACAAGGTATCACATACCACGGGAACAAGAAAAGATTACTTATCGGTAACGAGGTTGAACTAGGTATGCAGAGATACCGACGATCAAAACCTCGGATAAGTAAACTATCGTGAGACAAAGGGAAATTGGTATCGTATGTAAGTAGTTCATTCGATCGCAAAGTAATCGTAGAAATATGTGGGAGCCATATGAATTTCCAGATTCCTCTATTGGTTATTGATCGGATAAGTGTCTCGATCATGTCTACATAATTCAGGAACCGTAGGGAGACACACATAAGGATTCGATGTTGTTGAGTAGTTATGGAATGATGAGTAAGAGACCGAATGTTCTTCGGAGTCTCGGATGGGATCCGGGATATCACGAGGAGATCCGAAATGGTCTGGAGAATAAGATTCATATAAGGAAAGTCCTGTTTCGGAGTTGGGGAAAGATTCCGGTGTTTTCACCGGGAATGTTCTAGAAGGGTCCGGAAGGTCCGACACTCCGGAGGGGAAGGGTACATGAATGTTTCATGACAATATGGAATGGTTGCATCATGTACTAGATCACTTGGCTGGGCAAAATAAAGGGAGAAATCAAATCCTAGTTTGAAAGTCAAACGCCAATTTGAAAAGTCAAACGGCAAGTTTGCTTGGTGGAGGGAGAGTAGGAAACCTACTTGGGGAGGAGTTCCCCTCCCTCCACCCTCCGGCCAAGGAGGCCGAGTTGGGGAAGGACTCCCTCCTCCCAACCGGCCACCCTCCACCTATATAAGGAGGGGTAGGGCGCCCCCTACACCTCACACCCAAAACCCTTGCCCTCTCCTCCAAGTCGCCGGCGCCACCACCACCTTGTGTCGCCGCCTAGGGCACCTCCAACTCGGCGAGTTGGGGTGACACCCCAAACCCTAGCCGCCGGCTAAACTCTCCCCTTGGTGCCCTCTAAACCCTAGATCACCAAGGCCTCTCTCATACTCCACCATACTCGCTCCGGCTTAAGGCGAAGCCCTGCGAGATCTCCCCTCTACTTCCGGTACCACGCTGTCGTGCTGCCAGAATCGCGAGGAGAGTGCTACAACCTCCGCTGCCTGCTGGAACCAGGGAGAGGAAGGTCTTCATCGAGTACCGAACGTGTGACCGACTGCGGAAGCACTGTCGGAACACAGCGCCAGAAGGATCGTCTACGCGATCTTGAGATCGGCAAGAGTACGACTACATCACCCACGAGAATCTGCTCTCGTTAACCGCTTTGGAATCTTCGAGGGTGAGTTCCTCTATCGACTCGTTGCTACAATCTAGTAAATGGATCTTGGCTTGTTTGTTTGCATGCGGTAGAAATTTTTTGTTTTCCATGCTACGAACCCCTACAGTGGTATCAGAGCCGTGTCTATATGTAGATCTGTTGCACGAGTAGAACACAAGGTCATTGTGGGCGGTGGTGCTTTTATTATCAATTGCTTCTTGTGTACTTTGCATCTTGCGGTATGATGGGATGAAGCGGCCCGGGCTAACCTTACATGACATCGTTCATGAGACTTGCTCCACGCTCAATATGCAACTTGTATTGCATAAGTGGCTTTGCGGGTGACTGTCTCTCCCATCATAGTATAGATCCAATCTACAACGGGCACTTGATAGTTCAAGCATCAACGTTGTGGTTCTTAATCGTAAGTTAGAACGACACTTATTGAAAGCCCCAAACCACGTAAAATATGCAAAGAAAATTAGAGGCGTCTAACTTTGTTTTGCAGGGGTGTGCTGTGATGTGATATGGCCATGATTGCCATTATATTTGATGTATGCAATGTTCCTTATTGTAAGTTGGCAACCGACAGGAGCCATATGGTTGTCCTTAAATTCTGTTAAGACCCGCGTGTCTATTCAAAGTAGTTGTAATAGTTGAAGCTGGTGGACGACAACCATGAAACGGCGCCATTGACCTTGACGCTATGCCGGTGATGATGGAGATCATGTTCATGCTTGAAGATGGAGATCGGAAGCACAATAAGAAAGGCCATATCATATCACATATTATGAATTGCATGTGATGTTAATCCTTTATGCATCTTGTATTGCTTAGTTAACGACGGTAGCATTATAAGATGATCCCTCAAGCACACAAATTTCAAGTTTTAAAGTGTTCATCCTTAGTAAGCACCATTGCTAAAGCTCGTTGTTTCGAAGCACCACGTGATGATCGGGTGTGTTAGATTCTGCGAGTGTATACAACGTGAGCAAGCCAGATTTGCTCATGCAGAAGCTAAGGTTTGATCTTGATGAGCCTAGCATGTACAGACATGGTCTCGGAACATGGATCACCGAAAGGTAAAGCATGAGTCATATAGTAGATATGATGAACATGTTGATTGTTCGTCATTGAAGCTACATCAACTCTCGTGATGATCGGTTTTGATGTGGTGGATTTGGTTCGTGTGATCACTAAAACAATGAGAGGGATATTGTTTTGAGTGGGAGTTCACCTAGATTAATATAACTATTAATTAGAACTCAATTTGTCATAAACTTAGTCTAAACTATTGCAAATATGTTGTAGATCAATGGCGGCCCCTACCATCAATTTTAATGCGTTCCTAGAGAAAGAAAAGTTGAAAAACAATGGAAGAAACTTCGCGGATTGGTTCTGCAATTTGAGGATTGTCCTCAATGCTGGTAATTTAACCTATGTGCTGGATGCACCGCTGGGTGACCCGCCTGCAGCTACTGCTACCGATGAAGTAAAGAATGTTTACCTCACTCGGAAGAATCAGTACTCCACAGTTCAGTGTGCTATCTTGTATGGTTTGGAATCGGAGCTTCAGAAAAGGTTTGAGAACCATGACCCACATGATATTGTCCGTGAACTCAAAATGATATTTGAGGCTCACGCGGCAGTTGAGAGTTATGAGGCTTCTGAAAAGTTCTTTAACTGCAAGATGGAAGAGGGCAGCTCCGTCAGTGAGCATGTGCTTAAGATGTTTGGGCACGCAAACAAACTCCAAAGTTTGGGTATAGTGATTCCTAATTCTTTGGGGATTCACCGTGTCCTTCAATCACTACCACCAAGTTACAATAACTTTGTGATGAACTACAATATGCAAAACATGGACAAGACTTTGCCAGAACTCTTCTCCATGTTGAAATCTGCAGAAGTGGAGATCAAGAAAGAGCACCAATTGTTGTTGGTCAATAAGACCACCAAATTCAAGAAAGGCAAGTCTAAGAAAAAGGGAAACTTCAAGAAGGGCGGTAAGAAAGTTGCCGCACCGGCGAAGAAGACCAAGGCTGGGCCTAAGCCTGATACTGAGTGCTTTTACTACAAGGGAGAAGGTCACTGGAAGCGGAATTGCCCAAAGTACTTGGCAGATTTGAAGAACGACAACATCAAGAAGAAAGGTATATCTGATATACATGTTATTGATGTGTATCTCACTAGTACTCGTAGTAGTGCCTGGGTATTTGATACTGGTTCGGTTGCTCATATTTGTAACTCGAAACAGGTGCTGCAGAATAAACGGAAGCTAGCGAAGAACAAGGTGACGATGCGCGTTGGAAATGGATCAAAGGTTGATGTGATCGCGGTTGGCACGCTACCACTTTATCTACCATCGGGATTAGTTTTATACTTAAATAATTGTTATTTGGTGCCTGCGTTGAGCATGAACATTATATCTGGATCTTGTTTATTGCGAGACGGTTACTTGTTTAAGTCCGAGAATAATGGTTGTTCGATTTATATGAGTAATATGTTTTATGCACATGCACCTTTGATAGATGGTCTATTCTTATTGAATCTCGATTGTAGTAATACACACATAAATAACATTGAGGCTAAACGTTTGAAATTGATCGATAACTTGACCTATATGTGGCACTGTCGTCTTGGTCATATCGGAGTGAAGCGTATGAAGAAACTCCATTCCGATGGACTTCTTGAATCACTTGATTTTGAATCACTTGAAAGATGCGAAGCATGACTGATGGGTAAAATGACTAAGACTCCATTTTCTGGTATGATGGAGCGAGCTACGGACTTGTTGGAAATCATACATACCGATGTGTGTGGTCCAATGAGTGTAGCATCGCGCGGTGGTTATCGTTATGTTCTTACCTTCATGGATGACTTGAGTAGATATGGGTATATCTATTTCATGAAACATAAGTCCGAAACTTTCGAGAAGTTTAAGGAATTTCAAAGTGAGGTAGAGAATCAACGTAACAAGAAGGTTAAATTTCTACGTTCTGATCGTGGAGGTGAATATCTAAGTTACGAGTTTGGCGAGCATTTGAAGAAATGCGGAATACTTTCACAATTGACACCGCCGGGAACACCACAGCGTAATGGTGTGTCCGAACGTCGTAATCGAACTCTCTTGGATATAGTTCGTTCTATGATGTCACTTACAGATTTACCGCTATCATTTTGGGGTTATGCATTAGAAACAGCCGCATTCACTTTAAATAGGGCACCATCTAAATCTGTTGAAACGACACCGTATGAATTATGGTTTGGGAAGAAACCTAAATTGTCGTTCCTTAAAGTTTGGGGTTGCGAGGCCTATGTAAAGAAGTTACAGCCAGACAAGCTTGAACCCAAAGCGGAAAAATGCGTCTTCATAGGATACCCGAAGGAAACTATTGGGTATACCTTATATCATAGATCCAAAGGCAAAATTTTCGTTGCCAAGAATGGATCCTTTCTAGATAAGGAATTTCTCTCGAAAAAAGTGACTGGAAGGAAAGTAGAACTCGACGAGGTTGTTGAACCTTCTCTCGAACTTGCGAGTAGCGCAACACCGGAAGTAGTTCCTGTGGCGCCTATACCAATAAGAGAGGAAGCTAATGATGAAGATCATGAAACTTTGGTTGAAGTTGCTACAGAGCCTCGCAGGTCAACGAGAACTCGTACCACTCCTGATTGGTATTGTCCCGTTATGAGTGTCATGTTGGTGGAAAACACCGATGACCCTGTGACATATGAGGAAGCGATGATGAGCCCAGATTACAATAAATGGCAAGAAGCCATGAAATCCGAGATTGGATCCATGTATGAAAACCAAGTATGGACTTTGGTGGACTTACCGGATGGCCGGAAGGCTGTCGAGAACAAATGGATTTTCAAGAAGAAAACAGATGCTGATGGTAATGTTACTGTCTATAAAGCTCGACTTATCGCAAAAGGGTTTTAACAAATTCAAGGAGTTGACTACGATGAGACTTTCTCACCAGTAGCGAAGCTAAAGTCTGTGAGGATTATGTTAGCAATTGCTGCATATTATGATTATGAGATATGGCAGATGGATGTCAAAACGGCGTTCCTCAATGGAGACATTGATGAAGAGTTGTATATGGTGCAACCCAAAGGTTTTGTCGATCCTAAAGATGCTAACAAGGTGTGCAAACTTCAAAGGTCCATATATGGATTGAAGCAAGCATCCCGAAGTTGGAATCGACGTTTTGATAAGGTAATCAAAAGCTTTGGTTTTATACAAACTTATGGAGAAGCTTGTATTTACAAGAAAGTGAGTGGGAGCTCTGTAGCATTCTTAATACTATATGTAGATAACATATTGTTGATTGGGAATGATGTAGATCTTCTTAATAGTGTCAAGGATTATTTGAACAATAGTTTTTCAATGAAAGATCTTGGCGAAGCAGCTTACATATTAGGCATAAAGATTTATAGAGATAGATCGAGACGCCTAATATCATTGTCACAAAGTACATATTTCAACAAAGTTCTAAAGAGGTTTGGAATGGAAGATAGCAAGAAAGGGTTCTTGCCCATGTTTCCCAATACAACCTTGAGTAAAACTCAAAGTCCTACAACGACAGAAGATAGAGAAAGGATGAGTAAGACTCCCTATGCCTCAGCCATAGGATCTCTAATGTATGCCATGCTATGTACTAGACCCGACATTGCATATGCTATTAGTTTGACTAGCAGATATCAAAGTGATCCAGGAGTGGATCATTGGACAGTGGTCAAAAACATCCTTAAGTACTTGAGAAGAACTAAGGATATGGTTCTTTCTTATGGAGGTGATGAACAACTCGTTGTTAATGGTTACACCGATGCTAGTTGGAACACCGATACAGACAATTCTAAATCTCAATCTGGATACGTATTTACTTTGGATGGTGCAGCAGTTAGCTGGAGGAGTGCAAAGCAAAGCATTGTGGCGAGATCTTCAACTGAATTGGAATACATAGCTGCTTCGGAGGCTTCACAAGAAGCGATATGGATGAAGGAGTTCATTACAGAGCTCGGTGTGGTTCCGAGTGCGCTGGACCCCGTCTATCTACTGTGATAACATGGGCGCCATAGCCAATGCGCAAGAACCAAGGTCACACAAGAAGCTGAAGCACATCAAGCTACGTTTTCACGCTATTCGAGAACATGTCCAAGATGGTGACATAAAGATTTGCAAAGTACACACAGATCTGAATATGGCGGATCCGTTGACTAAACCTCTCCCGAGGGCAAAACATGACCAACAACAAACTGCCATGGGTGTTAGGTATATTACCATGTAATCTAGATTAGTTGACTCTAGTGCAAGTAGGAGACTGTTGGAGATATGCCCTAGAGGCAATAATAAATGTAGTTATTATTATATCTTTGTGTTTATGATAAATGTTTACATTCATGCTATAACAGTATTAACGAGGAAACATTAATACTTGTGTGAATTGTAAACTAAATTAGAGTCCCTAGTAAAGCCTCTTCATAATACTAGCTTGTTGGTTAATAGATGATTGTGGATTCCCTATCATGAACATTGATATGTTGTTAACAACAAGATCATATCATTAGGAGAATGGTATGATGGACATACTCCTATAGATAAGCGTACCATAAAGATCAAGTCATTTTAATAGTTCAATTGCTATAAGCTTTCTAATACATAGTAACCTAATTCCTTCGACCATGAGATCATGCTTATCACCATCACCAGAAGGATGCTTTGATGACATCAAACACCACACCGTAACTGGGTGGCTATAAAGGTGGCATTGAGTGTTCGGAAAGTATGGGTTGAGACAGATGGATCAAGAGTGCGATTTGTCCATCCATATGACGGATAGATATACTTTGGGCCCTCTCGGTGGAATGTCATCCAATTAGCTTGCAAGCATGTGACTGGCTCACAAGGTATCACATACCACGGGAACAAGAAAAGATTACTTATCGGTAACGAGGTTGAACTAGGTATGCAGAGATACCGACGATCAAAACCTCGGATAAGTAAACTATCGTGAGACAAAGGGAAATTGGTATCGTATGTAAGTAGTTCATTCGATCGCAAAGTAATCGTAGAAATATGTGGGAGCCATATGAATTTCTAGATTCCTCTATTGGTTATTGATCGGATAAGTGTCTCGATCATGTCTGCATAATTCACGAACCGTAGGGAGACACACATAAGGATTCGATGTTGTTGAGTAGTTATGGAATGATGAGTAAGAGACCGAATGTTGTTCGGAGTCTCAGATGGGATCCAGGATATCACGAGGATATCCGGAATGGTCCGGAGAATAAGATTCATATAAGGAAAGTCCTGTTTCGGAGTTGGGGAATGATTCCGGTGTTTTCACCGGGAATGTTCTAGAAGGGTCCGGAAGGTCCGGCACTCCGGAGGGGAAGGGTACATGAATGTGTCATGACAATATGGAATGGTTGCATCATGTACTAGATCACTTGGCTAGGCAAAATAAAGGGAGAAATCAAATCCTAGTTTGAAAGTCAAACGCTAATTTGAAAAGTCAAACGGCAAGTTTGCTTGGTGGAGGGAGAGTAGGAAACCTACTTGGGGAGGAGTTCCCCTCCCTCCACCCTCCGGACAAGGAGGCCGAGTTGGGGGAGGACTCCCTCCTCCCAACCGGCCACCCTCCACCTATATAAGGAGGGGTAGGGCGCCCCCTACACCTCACACCCAAAACCCTAGCCCTCTCCTCCAAGTCACCGACGCCACCACCACCTTGTGCCGCCGCCTAGGGCACCTCCAACTCGGCGAGTTGGGGTGACACCCCAAACCCTAGCCGCCGGCTACACTCTCCCCTTGGTTCCCTCTAAACCCTAGACACCAAGGCCTCTCTCATACTCCACCATACTCGCTCCGGCTTAAGGCGAAGCCTTGCGAGATCTCCCCTCTACTTCCGGTACCACGCCGTCGTGCTGCCGGAATCGCGAGGAGAGTGCTACAACCTCCGCTGCCTGCTAGAACAAGGGAGAGGAAGGTCTTCATCGAGTACCGAACGTGTGACCGACTGCGGAAGCACTGTCGGAACGTAGCGCCGGAAGGATCGTCTACGCGATCTTGAGATCGGCAAGAGTACGACTACATCACCCACGAGAATCTGCTCTCGTTAACCGCTTTGGAATCTTCGAGGGTGAGTTCCTCTATCGACTCGTTGCTACAATCTAGTAGATAGATCTTGGCTCGTTTGTTTGCATGCGGTAGAAATTTTTTGTTTTCCATGCTACGAACCCCTACAGTGGTATCAGAGCCGTGTCTATATGTAGATCTGTTGCACGAGTAGAACACAATGGTCATTGTGGGCGGTGGTGCTTTTATTATCAATTGCTTCTTGTGTACTTTGCATCTTGCGGTATGATGGGATGAAGCGGCCCGGGCTAACCTTACATGACATCGTTCATGAGACTTGCTCCACGCTCAATATACAACTTGTATTGCATAAGTGGCTTTGCGGGTGCCTGTCTCTCCCATCATAGTATAGATCCAATCTACAACGGGCACTTGATAGTTCAAGCATCAACGTTGTGGTTCTTAATCGTAAGTTAGAATGACACTTATTGAAAGCCCCAAACCACGTAAAATATGCAAAGAAAATTAGAGGCGTCTAACTTTGTTTTGCAGGGGTGTTGCTGTGATGTGATATGGCCATGATTGTGATTATATTTGATGTATGCAATGTTCCTTATTGTAAGTTGGCAACCGGCAAGAGCCATATGGTTGTCTTTAAATTCTGTTAAGACCCGCGTGTCTATTCAAAGTAGTTGTAATAGTTGAAGCTGGTGGACGACAACCATGAAACGGCGCCATTGACCTTGACGCTATGCCGGTGATGATGGAGATCTTGTTCATGCTTGAAGATGGAGATCGGAAGCACAAGAAGAAAGGCCATATCATATCACATATTATGAATTGCATGTGATGTTAATCCTTTATGCATCTTGTATTGCTTAGTTAACAACGGTAGCATTATAAGATGATCCCTCAAGCACACAAATTTCAAGTTTTAAAGTGTTCATCCTTAGTAAGCACCATTGCTAAAGCACATTGTTTCGAAGCACCACGTGATGATCGGGTGTGTTAGATTCTGCGAGTGTATACAACGTGAGCAAGCCAGATTTGCTCATGCAGAAGCTAAGGTTTGATCTTGACGAGCCTAGCATGTACAGACATGGTCTCGGAACACGGATCACCGAAAGGTAAAGCATGAGTCATATAGTAGATATGATGAGCATGTTTTATTGTTCGTCATTGAAGCTACATCAACTCTCGTGATGATCGGTTTTGATGTGGTGGATTTGGTTCGTGTGATCACTAAAACAATGAGAGGGATATTGTTTTGAGTGGGAGTTCACCTAGATTAATATAACTATTAATTAGAACTCAATTTGTCATAAACTTAGTCTAAACTATTGCAAATATGTTGTAGATCAATGGCGGCCCCTACCATCAATTTTAATGCGTTCCTAGAGAAAGAAAAGTTGAAAAACAATGGATGCAACTTCGCGGATTGGTTCCGCAATTTGAGGATTGTCCTCAATGCTGGTAATTTGACCTATGTGCTAGATGCACCACTGGGTGACCCGCCTGCAGCTACTGCTACCGATAAAGTAAAGAATGTTTACCTCACTCGGAGGAATCAGTACTCCACAGTTTAGTGTGCTATCTTGTATGGTTTGGAATCAGAGCTTCAGAAAAGGTTTGAGAACCATGACCCACATGATATTGTCCGTGAACTCAAAATGATATTTGAGGCTCACGCGGCAGTTGAGAGTTATGAGGCTTCTGAAAAGTTCTTTAACTGCAAGATGGAAGAGGGCAGCTCCGTCGGTGAGCATGTGCTTAAGATGTCTGGGCACGCAAACAAACTCCAAAGTTTGGGTATAGTGATTCCTAATTCTTTGGGGATTCACCGTGTCCTTCAATCACTACCACCAAGTTATAATAACTTTGTGATGAACTACAATATGCAAAACATGGACAAGACGTTGCCAGAACTCTTCTCCATGTTGAAATCTGCAGAAGTGGAGATCAAGAAAGAGCACCAATTGTTGTTTGTCAATAAGACCACCAAATTCAAGAAAGGCAAGTCTAAGAAAAAGGGAAACTTCAAGAAGGGCGATAAGAAAGTTGCCGCACCGGCGAAGAAGACCAAGGCTGGGCCTAAGCCTGATACTGAGTGCTTTTACTACAAGGGAGAAGGTCACTGGAAGCGGAATTGCCCAAAGTACTTGGCGGATTTGAAGAACGACAACATCAAGAAGATAGGTATATCTGATATACATGTTATTGATGTGTATCTCACTAGTACTCATAGTAGTGCCTGGGTATTTGATACTGGTTCGGTTGCTCATATTTGTAACTCGAAAAAGGTGTTGCAGATAAAATGGAAGCTAGCGAAGAACGAGGTGACGATGCACGTTGGAAATGGATCAAAGGTTGATGTGATCGCGGTTGGCACACTACCTCTTCATCTACCATCGGGATTAGCTTTATACTTAAATAATTGTTATTTGGTGCCTGCGTTGAGCATGAACATTATATCTGGATCTTGTTTATTGCGAGACGGTTACTTGTTTAAGTCCGAGAATAATGGTTGTTCGATTTATATGAGTAATATGTTTTATGCACATGCACCTTTGATAGATGGTCTATTCTTATTGAATCTCGATTGTAGTAATACACACATAAATAACATTGAGGCTAAACGTTTGAAATTGATCGATAACTCGACCTATATGTGGCACTGTCGTCTTGGTCATATCGGAGTGAAGCGTATGAAGAAACTCCATTCTGATGGACTTCTTGAATCACTTGATTTCGAATCACTTGAAAGATGCGAAGCATGTCTGATGGGTAAAATGACTAAGACTCCATTTTCTGGTATGATGGAGCGAGCTACGGACTTGTTGGAAATCGTACATACCGATGTGTGTGGTCCAATGAGTGTAGCATCGCGCGGTGGTTATTGTTATGTTCTTACCTTCATGGATGACTCTAGTAGATATGGGTATATCTATTTCATGAAACATAAGTCCGAAACTTTCGAGAAGTTTAAGGAATTTCAAAGTGAGGTAGAGAATCAACGTAACAAGAAGATTAAATTTCTACGTTCTGATCATGGAGGTGAATATCTAAGTTACGAGTTTGGCGAGCATTTGAAGAAATGCAGAATACTTTCACAATGGACACCGCCGGGAACACCACAGCGTAATGGTGTGTTCGAACATCGTAATCGAACTCTCTTAGATATGGTTCGTTCTATGATGTCACTTACAGATTTACCGCTATCATTTTGGGGTTATGCATTAGAAACAGCCGCATTCACTTTAAATAGGGCACCATCTAAATCCATTGAAACGACACCGTATGAATTATGGTTTGGGAAGAAACCTAAATTGTCGTTCCTTAAAGTTTGGGGTTGCGAGGCCTATGTAAAGAAGTTACAGCCAGACAAGCTTGAACCCAAAGCGGAAAAATGCGTCTTCATAGGATACCCGAAGGAAACTATTGGGTATACCTTATATCATATTTCCAAAGGCAAAATTTTCATTGCCAAGAATGGATCCTTTCTAGAGAAGGAATTTCTCTCGAAAGAAGTGACTGGAAGGAAAGTAGAACTCGACGAGGTTGTTGAACCTTCTCTCGAACTTGCGAGTAGCGCAACACCGGAAGTAGTTACTGTGGCGCCTATACCAATAAGAGAGGAAGCTAATGATGAATATCATGAAACTTCGGTTGAAGTTGCTATCCACTCCTGATTGGTATGATCCCGTTATGAGTGTCATGTTGGTGGACAACACCGATGACCCTGCGACATATGATGAAGCGATGATGAGCCCAGATTCCAATAAATGGCAAGAAGCCATGAAATCCGAGATTGGATCCATGTACGAAAACCAAGTATGGACTTCGGTGGACTTACGGGATGGCCGGAAGGCTGTCGAGAACAAATGGATTTTCAAGAAGAAAACAGATGCTGATGGTAATGTTACTGTCTATAAAGCTCGACTTGTCGCAAAAGGGTTTCAACAAATTCAAGGAGTTGACTACGATGAGACTTTCTCACCAGTAGCGAAGCTAAAGTCTGTGAGGATTATGTTAGCAATCGCTGCATATTATGATTATGAGATATGGCAGATGGATGTCAAAACGGCGTTCCTCAATGGAGACATTGATGAAGAGTTGTATATGATGCAACCCAAAGGTTTTGTCGATCCTAAAGATGCTAACAAGGTGTGCAAACTCCAAAGGTCCATATATGGATTGAAGCAAGCATCCCGAAGTTGGAATCAACGTTTTGATAAGGTAATCAAAAGCTGTGGTTTTATACAAACTTATGGAGAAGCTTGTATTTACAATAAAGTGAGTGGGAGCTCTGTAGCATTCTTAATACTATATGTAGATGACATATTGTTGATTGGGAATGATGTAGATCTTCTTAATAGTGTCAAGGATTATTTGAACAATAGTTTTTCAATGAAAGATCTTGGCGAAGCAGCTTACATATTAGGCATAAAGATTTATAGAGATAGATCGAGACGCCTAATATCATTGTCACAAAGTACATATTTGGACAAAGTTTTAAAGAGGTTTGGAATGGAAGATAGCAAGAAAGGGTTCTTGCCCATGTTTCCCAATACAACCTTGAGTAAAACTCAAAGTCCTGCTACGACAGAAGATAGAGAAAGGATGAGTAAGACTCCCTATGCCTCAGCCATAGGATCTCTAATGTATGCCATGCTATGTACTAGACCCGACATTGCATATGTTGTTAGTTTGACTAGCAGATATCAAAGTGATCCAGGAGTGGATCATTGGACAGTGGTCAAAAACATCCTTAAGTACTTGAGAAGAACTAAGGATATGGTTCTTTCTTATGGAGGTGATGAACAACTCGTTGTTAATGGTTACACCGATGCTAGTTGGAACACCGATACAGACGATTCTAAATCTCAATCTGGATACGTATTTACTTTGAATGGTGCAGCAGTTAGCTGGAGGAGTGCAAAGCAAAGCGTTGTGGTGAGATCTTCAACTGAATTGGAATACATAGCTGCTTCGGAGGCTTCACAAGAAGCGATATGGATGAAGGAGTTCATTACAGAGCTCGGTGTGGTTCCGAGTGCGCTGGACCCAATGTCTATCTACTGTGATAACATGGGCGCCATAGCCAATGCGCAAGAACCAAGGTCACACAAGAAGTTGAAGCACATCAAGCTACATTTTCACGCTATTCGAGAACATGTCCAAGATGGTGACATAAAGATTTGCAAAGTACACACAGATCTGAATATGGCGGATCCGTTGACTAAACCTCTCCCGAGGGCAAAACATGACCAACACCAAACTGCCATGGGTGTTAGGTATATTACCATGCAATCTAGATTAGTTGACTCTAGTGCAAGTGGGAGACTGTTGGAGATATGCCCTAGAGGCAATAATAAATGTAGTTATTATTATATCTTTGTGTTTTTGATAAATGTTTACATTCATGCTATAACAGTATTAACGAGGAAACATTAATACTTGTGTGAATTGTAAACTAAATTAGAGTCCCTAGTAAAGCCTCTTCATAATACTAGCTTGTTGGTTAATAGATGATTGTGGTTTCCCTATCATGAACATTGAGATGTTGTTAACAACAAGATCATATCATTAGGAGAATGGTATGATGGACATACTCCTATAGATAAGCGTAACATAAAGATCAAGTCATTTTAATAGTTCAATTGCTATAAGCTTTCTGATACATAGTAACCTAATTCCTTCGACCATGAGATCATGCTTATCACCATCACCGGAAGGATGCTTTGATGACATCAAACACCACACTGTAACTGGGTGGCTATAAAGGTGGCATTGAGTGTTCGAAAAGTATGGGTTGAGACACATGGATCAAGAATGGGATTTGTCCATCCATATGACGGATATATATACTCTGGGCCCTCTCGGTGGAATGTCATCCAATTAGCTTGCAAGCATGTGACTGGCTCACAAGGGATCACATACCACGGGAACGAGAAAAGAGTACTTATCGGTAATGAGGTTGAACTAGGTATGCAGAGATACCGACGATCAAAACCTCGGATAAGTAAACTATCGTGAGACAAAGGGAAATTGGTATCGTATGTAAGTGGTTCATTCGATCGCAAAGTAATCGTAAAAATATGTGGGAGCCATATGAATTTCCAGATTTCTCTATTGGTTATTGATCGGAGAAGTGTCTCGATCATGTCTGCATAATTCACGAACCGTAGGGAGACACACTTAAGGATTCAATGTTGTTGAGTAGTTATGGAATGATGAGTAAGAGACCGAATGTTGTTCGGAGTCTCGGATGGGATCCAGGATATCACGAGGAGATCCGGAATGGTCTGGAGAATAATATTCATATAAGGAAAGTCCTGTTCCGGAGTTGGGGAATGATTCCGGTGTTTTCACCGGGAATGTTCTAGAAGGGTCCGGAAGGTCCGGCACTCCGGAGGGGAAGGGTACATGAATGTGTCATGAAAATATAGAATGGTTGCATCATGTACTAGATCACTTGGCTGGGCAAAATAAAGGGAGAAATCAAATCCTAGTTTGAAAGTCAAACGCCAATTTGAAAAGTCAAACGACAAGTTTGCTTGATGGAGGGAGAGTAGGAAACCTACTTGGGGAGGAGTTCCCCTCCCTCCACCCGCCGGCCAAGGAGGCCGAGTTGGGGGAGGACTCCCTCCTCCCAACCGGCCACCCTCCACCTATATAAGGAGGGGTAGGGCGCCCCCTACACCTCACACCCAAAACCCTAGCCCTCTCATCCAAGTCGTCGGCGCCACCACCACCTTGTGCCGCCTAGGACACCTCCAACTCGGCGAGTTGGGGTGACACCCCAAACCCTAGCCGCCGGCTATACTCTCCCCTTGGTGACCTCTAAACCCTAGATCACCAAGGCCTCTCTCATACTCCACCATACTCGCTCCGGCTTAAGGCGAAGCCCTGCGAGATCTCCCCTCTACTTCCGGTACCACGTCGTCGTACTGCCGGAATCGCAAGGAGAGTGCTACAACCTCCGCTGCCTGCTGGAACAAGGGAGAGGAAGGTCTCCATCGAGTACCAAACGTGTGACCGGCTGCAGAAGCGCTGCAGGAACGCAGCGCCGGAAGGATCGTCTACGCGATCTTGAGATCAACAAGAGTACGACTACATCACCCACGAGAATCTACTCTCGTTAACCGCTTTGGAATCTTCGAGGGTGAGTTCCTCTATCGACTCGTTGCTACAATCTAGTAGATAGATCTTGGCTTGTTTGTTTGCATGCGGTAGATTTTTTCTGTTTTCCATGCTACGAACCCCTACAAAACCCGGCGGGCATGCAAGCGCTTCCTCATCAAGCGCATCAGCAACAGCAGACACAGCTAACTGGAGAAAATGCACAGCAGTTAATGTTACCACCGCCTCCTCCGAGGTATGATAACTCGGACCGGAGGGATGCAGTACATCAAGTGGTGAATCAAAATCAATATGGAAGGGCAAACCCCGGGAACAATGGGCATAATGATTACAGGGAGCATCATCAATCATATTGTGTGTTCACAACAGAATAGCAAGATAGACAGAGTGTACAAAACCGACATATGGAGGTGAATGCAGTCATGCCGGCGGTACCTAGGTACGTGCCTTGGTCTAATCAAGAAATAACCTGTAGCATAAAGGATCATCCGAAGATAATGCCAAACCCAGGGTCGTATGCACTCGTGCTAGATCCGACATTTGTCGGGCCCAGCATTAATGTGAAATTCTCAAAAGTACTCATTGATAATGGGAGTAGTATCAACATTATGTACAAAGACACAATGCACAAACTCGGAATTGCACAGAATATGCTACAATCCACAAGAACCACGTTCCACAGAATAGTGCCGGGTCTTTTGTGTGAACCCATTGGGAAAGTCCGAGTAGATGTATTGTTCGGCACAAGGGAGAATTGCAGAGCGGAGAATTTGGAGTTTGAGGTAGTGGACCTAGAAAGTTGCTATCTGGCTTTACTCGGACGACCAGCACTGGCTAAATTCATGAGCAACTGCCACATTACCTATTTGAAAATGAAGTTACCCGGGCCACGGGGGGTCATAACAGTAGCCGGAGATTACAGAAAATCAATGGAGTGTGCTTCAGCCGGATCAAACCTGGCCGAGTCATTGGTAATTGCAAGGGAAAAAAGAAGGATTCAGGAGGTAGCGGCTCTGGCTCAGTCGGCACAGCTGAATATGCCGACATTAGGCAACCCCCATGGAAGTGTTTCTTTCCAGCCGACTAAAGAGATGAAAAATATCCAGATAGATGAGCAGTTCCTAGAGCGCACCATCACGATTGGTGCTGGCCTTGATGCCAAATAGGAAAGCGAGCTCACCAACTTCCTCCGTGAGAATCGAGATATCTTTGCATGCTTGACTCAAGACCTAGGTGTGCCGAGGGAGTTGGCTGAGCACTCTTTACATGTAAGGCCAGGAGCAAGGCCGGTGAAGCAACCTCTCCGCCGCTTCGCCGAATACAGGAGAAAAATAATAGGGGAGGAGATAGCTCGGCTCCTTGCGGCCGGGTTCATCATGGAAGTGCTTCATCCGGATTGGCTATCAAATCCGGTGTTAGTAGAAAAGAAAAAGGATGACCCAAATGTAGCCGTCGTATGGCAAATGTGTATCGATTACACGAACCTAAACAAGGCGTGTCCCAAAGATCCTTTTCCTTTACCTAGGATAGACCAAGTCATTGATTCGACCGCTGGTTGTGAGCTGTTGTCGTTTGTAGATGCGTATTATGGTTTCCACCAGATACCATTAAATCCAGCCGATCAAATAAAGACTATGTTTATTACCCCGTACGGGGCTTATTATTATCGCACCATGTCATTCGTCCTGCGTAATGCAGGAGCAACATACCAAAGATGCATGCAAAAGTGTCTACATGATCAGATAGGAAAAAAATGTACAAGTATATGTAGACGATGTGGTTATAAAAACCAAAGAGAGCAAAACGCTCCTTGATGATATTCGGCAGACATTCGCAAACTTGAGAAGATTCCGAATGAAGCTTAACCCGGAAAAATGCACCTTCGGTGTGCCGGCTGGAAAATTACTCGGTTTCCTCGTGTCCAGCCGAGGTATAGAGGCAAATCCAACTAAAATCCGAGCAGTTGAAAAAATGGAACTGCCGAGGTGTCTGAACGATGTACAAAAATTCACGGGATGCCTGGCTTCGTTGAGTCGATTTGTATGTCGGCTAGGGGAAAAGGCCTTACCTCCATATCAACTGATGAAAAAATCTGATAAATTCATCTGGACACCACAGGCTGATAATGCATTTCATGAGTTAAAAAAGATGTTAGTCACAACATCGATTTTGGCTTCTCCATTGTCAAAAGAACCTATGTTACTTTATGTAGCCGCCACTAACAGATTGGTAAGTGCGCTGGTTGTCGTGGAGCGGAATGAAGGGGATAAGTCAATACAAAGGCTGGTATATTACCTAAGTGAGGTATTATCGGCCTCAAAGCAGAACTACCCGCACTACCAGAAGATGGCTTATGGAGTATACATGTCAGCGAAAAAACTCAAACACTACTTCGAAGAACATCCGATAAAATTAATTTGTGAAGCGCCCATAGCCGAGATATTGAGCAATAAAGATGCAAGTGACCGAATAGCAAAATGGGCAATCGAGTTATCACCTTATGCTCCGCAATTTTATAGGAGAGATGCAATCAAATCTCAGGCAGTGACCGACTTCTTCGTGGATTGGGCCGAGGTACAATATGAGCCCCCATTACCAGATCTGAATTATTGGACAATGCATTTTGACGGATCCAAGCTGAGAAATGGGTTAGGGGCAAGAATAGTATTAACTTCGCCTAAAAAAGATCAGCTGAAATATGTGCTGCAGATACATTTCGCCGCGTCAAACAATGTGGCCGAGTATGAAGCACTCGTACATGGGTTAAAAATGGCAAAAGAGATTGGTATACGTCGAATCCTATGCTATGGGGATTCAGACCTGGTAGTACAGCAAGTATCAGGCAATTGGGACGCACTAGATGGGAATATGTCCCTATATAGGTTTCATGTGCAAAAATCAGTGGTTATTTTGATGGGTGCGAGTTTCACCATATACCTCGGGCGGAAAATGACGCTGCAGATACACTGTCAAAACTCGGATCAACTAGGCAATCAATTCCCTCGGGCATTGCCCTAGAACACCTGAGAAAACCATCAATTACACCCTCACCAGAATCCGAGTCAATTTGTATCTCGGCAGAACTGATAGAAGGAAGTGTGCCAATGGAAACTGACAAAGAATGCGTCCCAAGCTCTATAAGGGTGAACCCGGCCAACACATGAGCAAACGCGGAGAAGTCCAAAGTTGTTATGTCGGTGGAAAATATGGAAATCGACAGTGAAACTATCCCAGAGAAAATCATGCCGATATGGGCACAACCCATATTCTCATTCCTTAAAGAGGCAATCTTGTCGAGCAATGAGGTATTGGCTAGACAGATAGTGAGAAGAGCAAAAGCCTACACAATCATAAACAATGAGCTGTATAAGAGAAGTGTCATGAGCGTACTGCAACGATGTGTTGACTCGGCAGAAGGGCGGGAAATACTCCTGGACATACATCAGGGAGAATGTGGGCATCATGCCTCATCCAGAGCCCTAGTGGCCAAAACATTTAGGCATGGATTTTATTGGCCGACTGCATTAAAAGAGGCAAAGGAATTAGTGGAAAAATGCAATGGTTGACAGAGATACGCCAGCAAGATACATTTGCCTTCGTCCGAATTAAA
Organism: Avena sativa; assembly: GCA_916181665.1. NCBI lineage: Eukaryota > Viridiplantae > Streptophyta > Magnoliopsida > Poales > Poaceae > Avena > Avena sativa. The sequence continues at coordinate 356,489,623 of OV702295.1, forward strand.
AACAATACCAATAACTTGGCCATTCTCTGTGTGGTGCTTGGATATGGTAGGTCCGTTCAAGCCGGCTCGAGGCGGAATGACTCACATTCTAGTCATGGTGGACAAATTCACAAAATGGATCGAAGTGAAACCAATAACAAAATGTGATGGACCCACATCGGTCAAATTCCTCAAAGATATTATCCTGAGATATGGATGTCCACACAGTGTTATCACGGATAATGGCACGAACTTCGCTGAAGGAGCCTTTGCTAGGTTCTGCCAAGAGAAACACATAAGACTAGATGTCGCCTCGGTGGCTCACCCGGCGTAGAATGGGCAAGTAGAAAGATCAAATGGACTGGTGTTGTCAGGAATAAAACCCCGGCTTATCGAACCACTACAAAGGTCGGCAGGATGCTGGATTGAGGAGCTCCCAGCAGTACTGTGGAGCCTCAGGACCACCCCAAACAGGTCGACAGGGTATACCCCATTATTTCTAGTATATGGGGCAGAAGCTGTGCTTCCAGCCGACATAATGCATGACTCGCCAAGAGTGATCCAGTACACAACTGCCGAGGTAAATGAAGTAGCTCAGCAGGACGATGTTGATCTGCTAGAAGAAGCAAGGGAATTGGCATTATCAAGATCAGCTATTTATCATCAAGACCTCAGACGATATCACAACAAGAAAGTCAATCCAAGAGTTTTTAAAGAAGGAGACTTGGTTCTTAGGCTAGTGCAACGCACAGCCGGCATGCACAAACTCTCACCCCCATTGGAAGGACCATTCATTGTGAATAAAGCATTGCACAATGATGCATTACTTAATCGACGCTCAGTCACCAGAAAAGAACAAGGCAAACAAAGCCGAGGACGAATAAAAAAGATCGTGGAACATAGCCTTACTTCGCCCGTTCTACACTTAGAAGCCATATATTGCACGTCACGATGTGATGCACCAAGTCAGAGTATTGAGCATGTATTAGACCTCGGCACCCCGAGCAGTGACTCGGGGACTGCCTCATGTTGTATCTTATTTTGAATTATGTATTAAACCTCGGCACCCCGAGCAGTAACTCGGGGACTGCCTCATGTTGTATCTTATTTTGAATTATGTATCAAACCTCGGCACCTCGAGCAGTAACTCGGGGACTGCCTCATGTTGTCTCTTATTTTTGAATTGCGTGTTAAACCTCGGAGCCACGAGCAGTGACTCGGGGACTCCCCCTAATGCTCCCTGCATTGAATTATGCATTATATTTTGACGACCCAAATAATAACTCGGGGACTGCTTCATGATTTTAGATATTTTTTGAGGACATGCAAGAAATCAGTAACCCGAGTGATAACTCGGGGACTGACTTATATTACCCGCTGTTGTTCGCCATACACATAAAAGTTCAGTAGCTCAAATAGTGTAATATCCCAGTATTTAGGACCTAACGAAGGGTATATTTTGGAATAGGTATTGTTGCATGCATTCATTTGTGAAAATGCGGGTAAATTTTTTGCCAAATAAAAACCTTGAGTGATCAATGTTTATTTCTTACTTTGAGAGTAGGTTTAGTCTTAAAGGAGGATTGCTATAAACTTTGAGATGATCTCAAAGGAATTATGGGTTTTTTGAAATGAGTTGAATTTTAAAACTTAAGTGTTTTATAATTTAAATAATTTTGATACAAGATTTGAATCTAAAATTAAATATGAGAAAGGTATGATAACTTAAATCTTATCTAAAAGCAATATGGTATATGAAGTACATTTCTTATTCAGAAAAAAACTACAAATAATAACTTACTGAAGTTATTCCAAACTTTACAATTCACACAAGAGAAAAGAATAAAATATTCTTTATTAATAAATATATAATATTCATTACAAAGAAAACAAATAAAGATTACAAGAATTATAAAAGGAAGATTACAAAAGATTAAGAAAAGTACATTGGTATGTCTCTACTAACTATCCTATATCTAAACTACACTAAATATTCATCTTGATCTTTGTACCTGCAAAACAAAGATTAAATAAGAAACAAAACAAGATTAGTGTTAATATATATTTCTCTCAGATATTTTAGTGAGGTGCACTTGACAATCTCATCACTGGTAAATGATAAAGGGGCAAGTTTCACCAATATGAAAGACTTCATCTTTCATAAATTCAAAGCCAGAATGCAAATGACAGCCAAAAGGGACCAATTCACCAGACAGTGTAAAAGTAATTTGGTAATGGTAAGTTCGCAAATTCTGAACCTATCCACATGTGCATAGCAGGCACACAAGCTGCACACACACAACATGCAAAAGGGTGAGCTGTCGACCTCACAAGCACAGCCAACATAACAAAACCACAACACAGCCGTGGAGATGCACCTCAGTGCATCACTCCACTACATCACACCACAGTACAGCCAGGGTGAACACCAGCCAAACCAAGAACAGCAACCAAACCAACCACCTAGATCAACCCAAACATCACCAGGATGGTGACATAAGGAGAGGGATGGAACTGGTGGATATCAAGGTCAAGCCCAGGAGCTAGGAGGAGCAGGCAAGCTCAAGAGCAAGCTCAGGAGCCAGCAAAAGCAGATCAAGATCAAGACCAAAATCAAGATCAAGATCATCATCAATATACTACATCAACATCAAATCTTGTGGTGAGTCTCATAAAACCATCACATGCTTTCATCAGAATATCTAAACAAAAGCATGTGTTGCTTTATGTAAGGATCTCTCAATAAGCACCCAAGAGGGGTGAATTTATCCTAGAGATTTCAGGTAAAAGGATAAGAAATCAAACTCCACCACAAGCACTAAACCCTCAGACCAGCATCACTGGGTTTAGTGTTATTTTTGCACTAAACTTAGATTATTTTCATTTGATCTTACAAGATCAGAGCACATCTCTCAAAGAGAGAGAGCACCTCTAAATCTATAAGATTCCAACAAACTATTGCATAACTAACTAGGAATCACATCCTAGGGCCTCAGACCCACATCATAGGCAGGAATAATAATAAAAGCTTCCATATCATCTTATCGGTTTTAATCAAGCTAAGCCTAGACATAAGACTCAATCACTTGTGTGCCAAATCATATTGGTATCACAAGGATAGGTTGTATATGAACTAAAACCAATCCTTGTTCAGAATCCACACATAAAAGGGACAACCAAATATATATCATTTTCCTAAAGCTAAGTGCCATGAATCAACATTTAAAATGAATCTATACATCCACCGAAAATCATTACATATAATGATTTGATTCAGGGTGTATCATCTCAAACAAACCCATATTATGATTGCAGTAAGCAACCATTGAGAGAAAACTACTGTCAGTATGAGTAATCTGACAGTAGAGTAAACTCTCAGACCAACAACATAAACCAATCAAGGATTTTATTGAAACAACTAGCATGAATCATGGTGGATTACCACTAGAACAAATCTAATAGTCAACTAGTATCATCAAAGCTACTATCAATCCTTAACCACAGTAATCAATCATTTCCCATGATCAAATATGATCAACGCTAGATCTAAAGCATCATAGATATGATCAACAGAGGGGTTATGAACCTTAATCCAGAGATGAACCAATCAGCACATAATCACTCAACATGAGAAGCCACTAGATACACACCAAAAAGAATCAAGGCAGTAGAATGGACAAACACCACAGAGACCACTTACCCGAGGTCCTCGCTGGTGAATCGAAGAGGAAGCAGAGGGGCCAACGAACCGCGGTGGCACAGGGAGCACCCAGGGGGGCGCTGCAACCTGCACCTGCCACGGCGGCAGCCGCAGCAGCGCACGAGACCAGCACACAACCGCAGGCGGGATCGCGGCGGCGGCGACAACAACTTTTCCGAACCCTAGGGTTCGGGAATGGGGTGGAACTGACCACAAGGAAGCCCCAAAGACAAATCCAAGTAGATAGAACGAAAGAGCATCATTGACAACCCCAACCTGCACCACGGCCGCGGCCAGGACGGCCGATGACGGCGAGAATCGACGGTGGCGGCATCGCCGGCCACGGGGGCGAGTCAGGGGAGGAGAAGATAAGGTCAAGAGAGAGAGGAGGCAGTGTGGGCTGGGTGGGCCAACACCCTTCGGGGTAGTTATTTGACCCTGCCCTATTGGGCCACCTTGGCCCAATAAGCCCAAGGGGCCAGCCCAAGTTATTTAAAAATTCTTTTGATCAATTAGAAAAAGACCAAAATACCCCTGATCTAAATAAAATTATAGAAAATAAAATAAAAATCCAAAAATTATAAATAAAATATTTTTGGATTCACAATAATCCACTCTAACCAAATAAAATAAGATATCAAATTTTGGACATTCAATTTTTTATAAGAATTTTGTAAATTAAATATTCCTTATGGAATTTTACAAAATTATTGAAAGGTGATAAAATAAATAAAAATCACTTTCATTATTTATTAATATTAGAGTATTTTAAAAAAAATACTAAATAAATATTTAGTAATAAAATTAATGTATAATTAATAATTCCTAAAAGAATTATTAAATCAAAAAAGGCAAATAAAGGGAAATAAAATAAAATAACTCAATATATTTTATAAATATTAAAAAGAAATATTTATAAATCCTTTATTACTCAAAAAGGGACTTTTGGGGTAAATGAATATAAATTGAAATAATGCATTACATTACTTGCATAATCATTTTGCTTCTTTAAATATTGTCCTTACCGGGCAATAATGATGTTTTTGTAGAACTAGAAGCTCAAGGTCCAGTGCAAGCATCAGACTTCACTACCTTGCCATCACAAGGCAAGTTCATCACTTGCTCATGTCCTTTGAAGAGTCTTTATCAAAGTATTTGCAAATTGTGTGTTATCATATATGCTATAAAAGAAAGAAAATATAATTTTCATAAATAAAGAAATCATAGATATCATCCTAAGTGGTGATATAATGGAGCAATAGAACTTAGAGTTCTAATTGCAATAGTGATGATCAAATAGGGACTTAATAACCCCTGACATCAATGATTCTAGTGCCATATATTACGCGTTAACCATGAGATTTGGAATGGGACAGAGAAGTCAGCTATATCTTCTTCCTCTCGCATGAAGCCGGATGTGCAGGTCGTGGCTGTTATCCTCGTAGCGTGCATATTAATTGGTAATTCGTAGAGGATATGCAACATATGGGTGGGAACCCTCATCGTCCCATGATAGTTCTGGCATCTAACGGTTTGTACAAACCATTGCCGTAATTCATTATGTGGGCATGGTGTACACCAAGGAGGCATGCGGGGTCGCGAAGATGGTAGTGATTGGCTTGGACCAACTACTGGGTCCACATCATGGAATTGTGGACAGGAAAGTACACCCGGTTGTGCAACAAGGAGTTGATCTCTCATGGGTAAAGTAACGCACCTCTGTAGAGTGTAAGAACTATAACTTGTTACTCCCTGTTCCGGGAAGGAGCTACGAACGCGGCAGGAAAGGAACTCCATGAAAGTTCTGGTCAACCTGTGAAGGCTGATTGTCATAGTTCTTTGGAATAAAATCAATCTTTGAAGAAAGATTTACAAAAACTGCATAGTGCCAAGGATTTATAATCCGAGGTGGTAGTTAGAGCATAAAACTTCCCACCTTGCATATAATGAACTTGTTGGGTAACGCTGTTACTCATTCTTTCCTTTGAACCCTTGCTTAGACTCTGAGGATCCCGAAGACGTGCCAATGTATGCAGCCGAATGCCAAGAAGACGTGTTCTCTGAGGAACCTGATCTATCCGGAGGAGTTGAAGGCGTGGACTACGAGATCCGCTATGGTGTCGATGAGAACGAGTCCACTTAAGTGTCTAGTTAGTAGTAACTAACGGAGCCGAGCAGCATGAACTCTATAGAATAAGCTGTTGAGCCCCCTCCTAGTCGGAGTTGTTACTCTTAAGTTTCCGCTGAACACTTTATATTTTGGTTTGTAAGTTGGATCTTTTGGAAGTCTTGAACTTCCGGTATTGTAATAATAATAATGTGTGTACTTTTGTAATATGGACCCGCAATGTTTCTGTTGTACCACTTTGAGGGATGTGATATTTACGGAATAGTGTTCTGTGAATGTCATGTCAACGACTATAGTGTACTACACTTGCAGTGGTATGCTGGGTCACCGCAAATAGAGACTCGAGGACTCCTCCGAGTTGTTGATCATAACTTGCAAGATATGATACAAACTTGCCTCGGTCATCAAAGGAACAATAAGGAGGAAACAAATAATGATTTCTAAGGATAATGGTAACAAGAATAACAACCTCAGCAAGTCGAAATATGATAAGGGATGCAACCTATTTATATCACTTTACCAGTGGATACCTCGGGGAGAATAATAAGCCAAGCTATGGGCTTAGACCATTGTACTTCAAGTAGAAGTTGCGAAAACAACAATTATACAACCGAGTTCACATAAGGCAAAGATAGATGCCGAATGAAAGTTAGTCATATGGGAGAATACGATCCGGCTCTACAAAGTTAAATATTCGACAAAGGAAAGATATGATTAGGATAGGTTCACTTAGATAAATTGACAACAGTTACCATTGCCAGTGCCTCAGAGGCACAAGGAAAAAGGATTCACAGTGTACCAAAAGGAGGTCGATTGTTTCAAACACATCATACACCCGGCATACCGGGGACTTAAAACAACTTGAAGTTTTTGAGCCTAAACAACAAAACAGGCCAAATCACCCTTAATGGGCAGTAGCATTGTCAGGAGCATCGGGCATGGGTATCTCGGACGCTGGCGGAGGGACCTCGATCTCCTTCAGAGGAGTATCTTTAGGAACAGGGCGCTCCGAGGTAGCTGGCACCTCAACAGAAGTTACCTCGGCTTCAACAGAAGCCATAGTAACCTCGGGGACAAGCCCTGGCTGCTGAGAGACATCAGCTCGGGCTCGAGAGGTTTCAGTCCCTTTAGAGGACGATTGCGCGTCACCATCCTCATCTGAGCTGTCATCCGAATCGCGGGAATTATCTGAATCACCCTCTGGTTCATCCTAATCGGCCGAGTCACCACCTGATACATCTTCAGCTTCGACATCATCCGCCGGGTTGGGAAGGAAACTCGAACCTTCGATCCAATTATGCACGTCAGTATACTCGATAAGCTGGAAGGCACGAGCTTGAAGGCGAGCAACAAACTCCGGATTTTCAACCCAAGGAGAGCCAGTGCGTAGATGCATCAGAGTATCGAGGGAGATATCCTCATACCAAGATAAAACGGCCGTAAGGGCCATGTCAGCACCAACCCTCCCAGCAGATTCCCTCCAGAGGTTAAGTTGGGTTTGATATGCCATCAGCCTCGCCACAAGCACTTCAACCTCCTTAATATCCGGCGAATTCGGCCAGAGAACATGGTAGGCTCAGATAGCTGCTTGCACCAGATCTTTTCCCATAATCTTCATTGGTCCAATAGCAGCACCAACGGCAATGAGGAAGTCTTCCATTTAATATTCTTGACTCGCTATAACGGGAACACCTTGGCACTCGCGAGCAGCAATCACAGCCTTAGAGCTCACTGGTTTCGCTTCTGGAAAATGATCTACACGAAAAGAAATCATATCAGTTAAAAATAAGAAAGGGAAGAAAATAACGCGGCCATGGGCGGAAACTTACGATGGATATAACTCAACATTTTCTGGAGATCCAGGCACCAATCGGCCCTACTCTTCGCAAAACGAGTGATTTCCTCGCTCATAGCCCGGTTCTTTAGCTCGGCAGCGTCAAGAAGTTCCTTATCTTTCTGCAACTGTAGGGTCAGTCGATTCTTCTCTTTAGAGAATTCCTGATCGACTTTTTCCAATTCAGACTTCTGGGAAAGCTTGAGAGACTCAACCTCGCACGTAACCGATTTATCTCATCGTACTTTTCTTTGAGTTGCGCCGAATGAGTGGCAGCTTGTTCTAAAAAATGCAGCATCATATCAGGCATAGGCATGCATTCTTGATGCAATGCTGCAAGTGTTTGTAACTCGGCTATACCAAAGCCGAAAGGTTGTAAGAAACCCAATATTTATCTCGGACAAGAATTAACAAATTAAAAACAAAAAAGGGGAACTAACCTTCAAGAGCGGCAACTTTCTTGGTTAGGTGAGTGTTCAGGTTATTGATATTAGCTGCGCGTTAGCAGAAAGTTAATTAGCACGAAAAACTAAAAATATTATGAAACCTAAGGAATAGTACACGGATTAGTTAAATTGCCAGTTTTCTTCACAACAGGAACAACCTTCTCATATTTTTCTTGCAATTTCTTGTGTGCGAAGAGCAACCTTTGAAATTCGGCTATCCGCCGATCATGGGCAACCTGAATACAAAATTAAGTTACAAGACTGGATATTCAAAGCTAAAATAGATCCGAATCAAGCAAGACTTGACCCAGATCTAAGTGGCTGGATATTCAGATCTAAAGCAGATCCGAATCATGTATAAATTGACTCGGATCTAGGTGGCTGGATATTCAGAGTTAAAGCAGATCCGAATCATGTATAAATTGACTCGGATCTAGGTGGCTGGATATTCAGAGTTAAAGCAGATCCAAATCATGTATAAATTGACTCGGATATAGGTGGCTGGATATTCAAAGTTAAAGCAAATCCGAATCAAGCAAAAACGTAACTCGGATCTATGTGGCTGGATATTCAGATCTAAAACAGACCCGAATCAAGCAAACTTGATTCCGATATGAATGGACCATGGTTAATCCGAGTCATGAAGGAAATTGACTTAGCAAGTAATGCATTTGAAGCCTGACTAAGCTTCCAAACGAACAACAAATTATTCGGTTGCAAGCTTTGGGGACTAGTGTGTATATAATATCATCTGAATAATAGACAAAGTATCAACGGGAGCGCTTACCTCATTCATTTTGTCGCTATCAAGGACAATCTTAGCAGCCATGTGCAAATGACTGCTGATGTCGGAAAGCTGAAATGGTTGGCTACTCGGATTGCCTTCAAATTGATCGGCGGCATTCCAATTATGGGCATACTCCACCAGAGAGCCGAGGCTGTTCCCGCTCTCAGTACGGGTCAGCACCTTACCTCGAGCCCGTTGCGTAACTACCGCTGTTGCCGGACTCTTGTGAAGAGTAAGTTGAGTGTCGGCAGTAGGGCGACACCAGGTTTAGCATAGGAAGCTCCTTTGCGAAGAGCTTCAGCAATGTCGGGCTGAGAAGAGCTTGTTGGCCCTTTTTGATATGCCGAAGGCTTAGTAACAACGAGTTTCTTGCCCTTACTAGGGACTTCGGCAGGGCAACACCTGCAGCATCAGGAACCACATCCTTGGCAGCAGGGGGAACTGTAGTTTCTGAAGGGATTGAAGTGGTGGTATCCTTGGTAGGAGTTGGAGTAGGAACTGGAACTGCAGTGGTCAAAGGGTCGATGGGAGAAACCTCGGCTGTCTCACGAGAGACAGCAGGTTGATCTAGCTGGTCCGACACATGTGTTATGTCGACAGAAACAGTGGGAGCTATAGGCTCGTCAGGTTGAGGCATTATGTTGGTTGGCACAGGAGGAGAATCAACGCGAGAGGGGCTGGGAACCCGAATATCCTCCGAAGGAGGGGGAGAACTCGGACGAGAAGTATGAGTCATCATGCTAGGACCACTCGGCTTTGCTGAAAGAGGGGCTCTGCGAGGTGATAAAAGCCGAATCAGAAACAGAAAGAGAGAAACAATAAATACAAGTAGAAATAAACTTACCCAGTAACTCCAGGCATGGTCTTGCGCTTTGGAATATGCTAGGCAGATTTCTTGGTTTGCTTCCTGGGCGCAGCACCAGAAGGGTCTGTTGAAGCGGGGCGCTTCTTCAGAGCAACAGGAGCCTTGGAAGCAAGGGGCTCGGCGTCGTGCACCTGACCAGCTTGGTTAGCTGGGAAAGAACGAGCCGGAAATGCGTAAGAGATGGGCACCGCGGCGACTACCTCAAGAATCTAGACGTCGTTCGAGTCACCTTCATCCGCGCGAGCCGAGGTCTTAGTTCGGATGCGAACGGGAGCAGCATCTGACTCAGGGACAAACTCCTCCGAGTCAGGCTTCCCAGTATCCGTAGTATTACGGTCAGCGGTCCAAGGAAGAGCCAAAACCTCGGCATCTTCCGTCTTCTGCTCCGTAAATCTCTGCGAGAAAAATAAGTTAAAATAAGTAAAAGAACGCTCAATAAAGCAGCATGGAAGAGTAACACTAATGTCTAAATTCACCTGAGGAGGGGGATTCTTGCGGGTAGAGGGATTCAATCCCCATGTCCATTCCTCCAGCATATCGGTCTTGAAGATTGCCCGGACGTGTTTGTATATGAGATAATCATCAAGCTCAACTATGGATACCCGGTTGGGATACAGAGGTCCGCTCATGTCACAAAGTTTGTGAGAGAGGAGCTGGAAGGGGCAGATTCGGCTGCTGATGAAAGCAGTCATCAAGTCCTCACCACGAAGCCTGGAACGAATCAGTTCCTTGAGCCGGATCTCGAAGGCCTCGGCAAGGGCGTTGGTCTTTCTTGGATTATAGCTCCAGTTCTTCTTGAAGGGGGGTCGATAGAAAGAGTTGGGAGCCGAATCTTGTCCTCCTTCCCAGTATTTTTGACATAGAAAAAGGATCTATGCCACTTCTTGCAAGATTCAAGGCCGGCGACACGGGGGAACTCGGAGTTTCTCCGAGGTGTTATGGACGCGGCCCCGCATTGAGTGAGAGATTTCTCGGAAGGGTGAAGGGATTTGTCCGGCACTACATTAGTTCGGATCTGGAAAAACTTGGACCAGACATGTACGGAAGGCCAGAGGCCGAATTACCCCTCTGAGGCCGAGATAAAAGCCGACAGAGAGGCAACAACATTAGCCGGCAGATGATGTGGCTGAAGGCCGAAGTAATCGAGGAAATCCTTGGCGAAGTCTCTAAGAGGGAGGCTGAATCCCCGAGCAAAATGAGACATAAAAACCATGTACTCGCCCTCGTTGAGTACGGGCGAGGATTCTTTGCCGGGTAAGCGACAACTTACCTCGGCAGGAATTCGGCGCGTCCTAATTAACCATTCTACCTCTCGACGGGTGACAGAAGAACCTTGCCAAGAACCGCACTCTGGGCCAGACGCAAAGTCATCCTCCCCGACGAGGGCGCCACTACCGGAACTAGACATAGGCTCGTCGGAGAAGTCGACGGAGGAGAAAATGGCGGCGGAGAAGGGCCTAGAGGTACAGGTCCCCGTCGTGGTGCTAACAAGCGCGGCAGTGGAACAGAAGAAGAACCGCCATGGGGAATCTAGAAAACAGAGGGATTCCTAGCACGGCGACCTAGCGGCGGTACAGTTGGAAAACTCACCAGTGAGAACACCGGAACGAGAGCACGGCGGCGAGGTCACAGGAGACGGAGAACGGCGGCGTGACCGTCGAGGAGGACGACCATGGCGAGAGCACCGGAACACGTAGAAGATCGGCGGCGCGAGGAAGAAGATGAGGGAGAGCGGAAGGGGAAAAGTGAACTGCCCAAACCCCTCTCCCCTCTTTATAACCGTGCCACGGTAACCGTGGTGAGATCGTGGCTATGCCACGATACCCACATAATCGCGTGTATTGCGAAACCGTGCGCAGCTAGTGGAGCCACACCTCAGGCCACACGGCACAAGAGGGGATCAGGCCTACTGACCGATGCGGTACTCGAGGCGTCACTGCGCCGACACGACAGGCGCAATAATCACTGTAGCTTGTCAGTGGACACTATAGAGGAACAAAAAACTAGAAGAGCAATGATGAGTGGGACACGTAGAAAGAGGCGTACCCAGGAAGCTACGCGGATGCCTCAAACAGAAAGAAATAACTTGGAAAGAAAGAGAGAAGAATGTGATGTGGCCCGACCGAGGTTTCCGGCAGGACCGCACCAGCTTCAGGGACTAATGTTGGGGGTGACCCCGGATAGGTTCAAGACATGGGAAAGACGAAAGGAATTTCCCTCATCGTAAGCCGAATTACTGATTGTGTCGGCCGAATCATGTAAGATTCGGTCGAGATAATCAGGGCCATGACAAATGTAGAACGAATAACACCTTATCCGGCCGACATGTGAGGTAAGTCGGCCGAATGGGTCTGACTAACTCGAATACAGGTGAAGGCCGAGCCGAGTTATGCGAGACAAGGCCAAATAACATGAAGCTTGCAGGAGAAGGAGGTGCATATAGTCAAACCCTAGTCACTGGCTAAGAGTAATCTAGACAGAGCCAAGGGCAAAGGACAAGGAGCAGAGCAGCAGAAGGGCAGAAAAACATCATGGAGGTGACAATGAGGAAGATCGAGGCACGCATGTGAAGGTTTATGGAACATTGCCGCCGATAGGAGGGGGGCACGAAAAGGAGGCCGCCGAGTTACCATATTGGGACAAGCATATTCCAAGGATATGCTTGCCACATCAGCCCTAGAAGGAACCCAAGAACCCCTTTATAAGGGGGGACGCGGGCTCCTGAGAAGGGATCGATTCATTCTACGCCGTAAGGCTCGTGTATTAGTGTTCTTCCTCTCTATGAGACAACTCTAGGAGCACTTGTATTTCTAGAGAAGAGGAATAAAGATCTACTTATAGGACACTTGAGTGTAGAAATCACTACATATTCCCTCCCCGGATCCCTATATCATCTATTGGCCTCATACTTTAGCCTACCCATGGCATCTGCCGTGCCACCACCACGACACCGGATTAGGAGGAGGGGTCGCCGGAGTAAGGAGTAGGAGGTCGTCGATGGAGGAGGGGTCGCCTGAGTAGGAGGAGGAGTAGGAGGAGGTGGTGGAGGAGGGGTCGCCGGATGGTGGAGGCCATGGCCGGAGTAGGAGGAGGAGTTGGCCGGAGAGTGGAGAAGGAGGAGGAGGAGAAGGGGAGGAGGAGGAGAAGGGGAGGAGGAGGAGAAGGGTAGGAAGAGAAGAAGTGGAGGAAAGAAGAAGAGGAGGAGAGGAGTAAAGGGGAGAAGGGTAAAAGAGAGAGAGGGTGCCTCGGGAATTCAAAATTTGAATCCCAACAATTTTGTGGCGCATATGGGTGATATGCGCCACAGAAGTTTATCCCCCTTTTTATTTTTTTACAGGAATAAATCTTATTTTTGTCATAACTTTTTACTTTTTTCGAATTTGGGGAATCTGCAAAATCCAGAACGACCTTTGGACGTTGAATTCAAGTAGGAAATTCTGAGACGATCGTTTTGATGGGTAAAACATTTTTTGCAACATAGTATGCAAAATTATGGCTGTTTATCGTGCCATGACCCTTTTTTTTGCAAAATACATAGAAATTCATGTTTTTCAATTTTCCCCACAACTATACCCTAAAATATAACTACATCTCAAACAATTTTTTTGAACTTTTTATCATTTTTGTTTATTTTTTACAAAGGTTAAAAGGCGATCAACGAGGGGTGGGATCTGTTTTCCACATTCTGCACATATAGACATATGCCCCACAGATGGTTGGTCAACAAGATTCTGCGGTGGGGCCTACTCTTACTTTCTGTAGCGCATATGGTCGTATGGGCCACAGAAGTTACATATGGTCATATGCGCCACAAAAAGTTGGTAGCCCAACCCCAGTGGCAGGTCCTACCATATTTTTGTGGCACACCGTTCCAGTGCATGTGCCACAGAAGAGTGAAGGACTCTATGGCGCATTTGGTGTAATGCTCCGCTATTGTTTTTCTGTGGCGCATGGCAGAACATATGCGCCGCAGAAGATCCATCTATCTATAGTTGTTTTCCTAATAGTGCGACAATGGCCTCTCCTGCTTCCGTCGCTAGAGATACATGCGGCCTAGTGGCAATGACAGCTACCTCTCTTGATTCGAGCGCTAGAAGGATAGGTGGACACGCGACAACGGCTGCTGTTTCTCCTCCTTCGGGTGAAGCAGCGCCGCCGACAAACTGCCACGCAAACCCATGTCGCGAATGACAATGCCGCTAGTGAAGTGAGGAGGAGAGTAAGGCATCGACTGAGGCGATAGCCGCAAATAGGATGAGCGTGAGGGCGTGCCTCACGGAGAAGAGAGGCGAACGTGGAATACGACGTGAAGGGGGCAGGCGATAGCCCTGCTGGCATGGCGTCTCATCAACATCACGCTTGTGCCACCACGTGTGCGGCTTCACACATTGAAGCGACCAGTGTAGGGGGCGAAGAGGCGGGTGAGATCCACCTCCCGCTCCTGCTGCACCAACATCAGCAGTGTGTGGAACATGGCGATGTATTCCGTGAACGCGTCCCCCTCTAAGATAGGGGACGACGTAGCCAGCGGCAGAGATATTCCACCCATACAACACGCGGTGGTTTGGCAGCACGAGGAGTTCGTTCTCGTACATCACCGCCACCTTCTCTAGGTTGAGGTTGCACCCGCGGGGGTCATCCTCCATGATATATTTGCCCTTACGGGATTCTCTAGCCTAGTGGTTGTGCGACATTATCGACGATGCAAGGTGGTGGTGAGGGAGGACGGAAAGATGCGGTGTGGGTGATGCGATGCGGTGTGAACGGTGGTGTGCGCGGGGTTAGGTGAGGGTTATTATCGACGGGCAAGACGATGGATTGGGCATTAGAGAATCTCCAATGACGATCCGCTAATCATAGCGAGAAACATTGTTGGCGCCGCGTTCGGGGAAGCGTCGACACACATCCCGCGTGTATGGGGAGGGGTTGCCTACACCAGTGCCCCCGCTATGTGATACGTCCAATTTGCATCACCATTCTATATCATAAATTGCCTCTATTCATTGATATATTTCATATTAAGAGGTGTTACTTATGTCTTTTCATCTATTTTTGCATGTTGGATGATTCTTGGAGGATGAACTGCCGGAGTTAGGATTTTGATGGAAAAAGCGGTGTTTTGATACAATTTCGCGAAGATCATAAATATACCAGAAAAACTACGGAAAATCCTATTTTCCTAGAAGACGAAGGATGCCAGAAGGGGAGGCAGAGTTGGGCCACAGGCCCCCCACCCCAGGAGCGGGCCACCCTAGGCCGCGCCTACAGGGGGTGTGTCCACCTTGGCCCACCTCTGGCTCCGCCTCTCGCCTATATCTTCTCCTCTAAACCCTAATACACGGGGAGCGACCATAGAAATATTCTGCCACCTCTACAGGGCGGAAAACACCGAGAGAGAAGGAGCTCTCCGGCAGACAGATTTCTATCGGGGAAATTCCTTCTCGGAGAGGGGAGATCGTCGCCATCAACACCATCATCAAGCTAGACTTCATCGGGATCATCATCATCCAGACCATCATCTCCACCAGAACCATCATCACCACTCCATCCCGATGTAACAATTGTGTTGAATCTTGCATAGTTCTTAGGGGAAACTTTCCCGGTGTTGATTACTATTATAGTTGATGCTTGTGAGTGGAATCATTCAATTATTGTTTATGTTCCGATTGTTATTCATCATCATATCATCTTTGATCTTGATCCATATGATGTCTCGTGAGTGGTTCGTTTAGTTCTTGAGGACATGGGAGAAGTCATGTTGTTAGTAGTGGAATTGTGTTGAGGTATTATTCAATGGTTTAATATTTAAGTTGTGGTGCTATTCTTCTAGTGGTGTCATGTGAACGTCGACTACATGATATTTCACAATTTATGGGCCTAGGGGAATGCATTGTGTATTTGGCTACTAATTGTGGGGTTGCCGGAGTGACAGAAACCTGAACCCCCGTTAGGAAATAATTGCACAAGGGAGCGTAGGATCTCAGAGTTTAAGGTTGTGTTTAGGTTTTTATCTTAATTGATTTATTATAGTTACGGATGCTTGCAAGGGGTTTAATCACAAGTATGTATTAGTCCAAGTAAGGTTTGTACATTAGCACATGTTCACCCACACAACACTTTTAGAACCAAAGAAGAGTACTTATCTATATGAAACGAAAGCACTTGACAATATTCCCATGTGTCCTCGAGAATGTTTGGTCCTCATTAGTATTTCCACCGGCTTGTCCTTTTCTAAGAAAGGATTGGGCCACTTGCTGCAATTGTTTGATGTTTTATTTACTTGCACTTTATTTCCTTGCTTTATCAGAAAACCCCTAAAAATCCGTTTGCTAAGTATTTACAGAGATTTCCTGCTCCATACCACTAGTTAACACCTTCTGCTCCTCGTTGGGATCGACACTCCTATTTATCGAAAGTACTACGATACACCTCCTATACTTGTGGGTCATCAAGACTATTTTCTGGCGCCGTTGCCGGGGAGTGAAGCGCTATTGAAGAGTGGAACTGGTAAAGGAAACTTCTACTGTGAGTATTTATTTTTATTTTTGTTTGTTACTTTGTTTCCAATATGGACAACCCACTTGGTTTTATGTTTGGGAAAACTACTAACATTGTTAGGGTAGTAGATGAGCCACCACCTGTTGAGATAGATCCTTTTAAGATACCTACAAGTATTGTTGATCGTGTTATGGATAATTATTATTTAGGGGATGAAACTGTCCACCCTGATCACTTGCTTTTTATCCATGAATTATGTGGGTTGTTTAAGTGTGCAAATATCACAACTGAAGAAGAAGTTACTCTCTATATCATTGAAAGGAAGAGATGAAGAATGGTCAATCCATGGAATGGGAGGAAATATTACCTCTCTTTTATTCTAAATTCTATCCTCCTAGTGAGATTCATAAGGATAGGAATCTAATATATAACTTTTGGCCTCGTGATGGAGAGAGTACAGCTCAAGCTTGGGGGAGATTGAAGTTACTAATGCTTAAATTTCCTATTCATGAACTCCCTAACAATATTATTGTCAATAACTTTTATGCAAGGCTTTCTCTTTATGGTAAAGATTTACTAGATGCTTCCTGTGCTGGATCATTCACACGTATGAAGGAAGAAGCTAAATGCGATCTCCTAGACCGTATTCAAGAGAACACTGAAGCATGGGAGAATAACAAAGGAAGAAAGTCAGGTATAAACTATGATTATGAATGCATTAAATCATTTATGGGAACTGATGACTTCCGTAATATTAGTACCGAGTATGGTCTTGATTCTCAAAGTATTGCCAATTGTTTTAAGGCTTTTGCCTCTTATATTGAAATTCCCCAAAAGGAGTGGGACAAGTACCATGCTCCTTATAAAGATATTGTTACCCATGTTCCCGATAGCATTGAAGTTTATACTATTGATCCTATCTTGCCTGAACCTTATGTTGACAAATCCCTTTTCCTGCTAAAGTAAAGGAACATTCTATCATAGCTAATATGGTTAGCAAAAGTGCAAAGAAAACTATGGAACCCTATGAGCAAATAAACATTAAACCCGTGGTAGCTATTGTGAAAGATCTTGTTACTAAAAATATAGAGGATGAGCACATTGTCTTCTGTGAATACACTTCTAATATTTTTTCTCATCCTAGTAAAGCTAGAAAAGCTAGTGTCCTTATGCTTTCTATTAGAATTGGTGACCATTGCTATTATGGTTTATGTGATATTGGTGCTAGTTCTAGTGTTATTCCTTATGAGCTTTACAGAGAAATTATTTATGAAATTGGTCCTTGTGAGCTTGAGGACATTGATGTGGTTATTCACCTTGCACAGTCTGTCCAATTGGCATTGTAAGAGATGTGGAGGTTCTTTGTAGTAAAACATGTCCTATTATCTTTGGTAGACATTTCTTGAATACTTTTGGGGCTATTATAGATTGTAGGAAGGAGAAAGCTTTGACTAAGTTTGATGGAGATTCTTATGAGTTCAACTTTTCCAAATTTGATAAAGCTCCTTATGAAAATAGTTTGCCTAATGAAGATTTCAGGGTTGAACAACCCGCTTCTTTTAATCCAGTTTATGACATTGGACCTCTTTTTGATGATTGTAAGTATGCTCATTCTAGTGGTAAAGTTGTTTCTTGTGACAGTTATATTGTCAACTTTATTAAAAGTGCTACGGAAAGTTACTATGAGAGACGGAAACATGGTTTTATGCATCTCAATAATATTAAGTTTCCCCGTTTTATGTTGAAAGATTTGAAGTTGCATTTGTTTTGTCTTCCTATGCTAGTAGCTTTTTATTTCAACAATTTGGTTTCTCATGATACACCCATGCATAGGAAGTGGTTTAGACTCAAATGTGTTGGATATTTGCTTCTTGATGCTCTCTTTCACTTCAAATATATATCTCCTATGTGAGAATCTTTGAAATTATCAAGCCTAACTTGAAAGAATAAGAAAAGTACTTCTTGGAAGATAACCCAATAGTTTTGTTGAGTCTTCGAAGTTATTACCTCAGTAATAACTCCTCCTTATCCTTTTTGTTTTGGTTTTTGTGTCAATATCAACTACTTTTGAGAAGTAGAGGAGTTGTGAAAATTGGCTGTCGTGGGATAGATTTCTGCGCTGCGTTGTAAAAATTTGTGAAGGAGCTCAATACTATGGATGGAGCTGTAATTTTCTGTGCTTATTCTCCAAGTTATTTTACAACTTTCATTAGTTTCGCACTTCTTGATTTGAGCAACAGAAGTTTTTTGAAAAAAATCAATCTTTACCTACTGGTCTGTTGATGCAACACGGAGTTGATGTAGGAGCGCTTCGTTGGGAACCCCAAGAGCAAGGTGTGAAGAAGCACAGCAGCAAGTTTTCCCTCAGTAACAAACCGAGGTTATCGAACCAGTAGGAGGAAGGAAACATCACACAGGTGGTGCAAGAAACGCGGAGACCTGCACAACACAAACTCAAGACTTTGCCCCAACTAACAGTGTGGCTGTCAATCTCACTGGTTGCTATAAGTATTAAATGTATGGTGTGGAAGGTAATGGTGGTTTGCAGCAAGTAAACAAGTAACAACGGAAGATGTATCAATGGTAAAGATTGGACCGGGGTCCAAAGTTCACTAGAGGTGCTCTCCTTAGATAAACAACATGGCATGAAGGGTAAAAAAATTACAACAGGGCAATTGACAGGAACTGAGCAAGGCATAACAATGCAATACCAGACAAAAAGATCCTATGAGATTTGATTGGGCAATACTACATAGACCGCCATCCAACTGCATCTATGACTAGAAGTCCACCTTTAGGTTATCATCCGAACCCCTTCCAGTATTAAGTTGCAAGCAACAGACAACTGCTTTAAGCAAAGTGTGTAAGGTAAACAATCCACTTGTTCTATGAACAAGAGACCGTTGTTTTCTCCCTAGTGGCAACATCACACCTACAATCGAAGAGATTTCTGTCACTTCCCTTAGAAACTAGAGGCATGAACCCACTATCGAGCATAAATACCTCCTCTTGGAGTCACTAGCAACTACTTGGCCAAGATAGCTACTAACAACGGAGAGCATGCAAGATCACAAATAACACAGACATGATAGTATCAAATAGACAAAACCATTAATCAATCTGACATAGTAATCTCAATATCCAACGGATTCCCGCAAACACAACATGCATGATTACAAATAGATTAGATCTTGATCATGAACGGAGCTCACAAGATCTATACATGAAAGCACAAGGAGGAGATACAACCATCTAGCTACTACATGGACCCATAGTCCAAGGTGGAACTACTCACGCTTCATACCGGAGAGAAGGCCTCCGGGATGAGTTCCCCTCCGGCAGGATGCCGGGAAGAACTTCAGACCCCCCCTCGATCTAGGGACGATGGTGGCGGAGGCTACAGAAGGTTTCGTGGAGTTTTGATCGGGTGCCTAGGGTTTCTGCATCGGGGGATTCTTATAGGCAAAGAGGCGAGGCTGGGAGGCGGCCAGGGCCCCCACACCCTACCCAGGCGTGGGGTGGGCCCACCCGCTCCTAGGGGGGTCTGGACGCCCTGGTTTGCTTCTCCGTCTCGTCTTCTGGCTTCATGTCCCCCACGGTAAAATATTGACTTCGGCTTTTGTCCCGTCCAATTTAGATAATATTGATTTTCTGCCTTTCTGGAACCAAAAACAGAATAAAACAGACAACTGGCACTGTGGCAACTTGTTAACAGGTTAGTTCCAGAAAAGATATAAAAACACCTCAAAGTGTAGACAAATCAAAACAAAGTAGATACTAAACAAGCATGGAGCATCAAAAATTATAGATACATTTCCGACATATCAAGCATCCCCAAGCTTAACTCCTGCTCGTCCTCGAGTAGGTAAGTGATAAAAAAATAATTTTTGAGGTGACATGCACCATCAAAACCAAGATCAAACCATTTGCAAGCATTGAAAGATGGGATCAAAGAACTCTAAACATGTGCATGAAAGATGGAGTTCTAACAATAGGACATAGTAACTATGCATGCAACATGAAGGGTTACAAACAAAGATCATGAATAACATGCATTGAAAAATGTTGGTTTGTTTCACATGCAGAAAACATGGCATAGTGGCATTCAGCTTGTCCCTCATAGAGTAGCAAATAGATGCATAGGATACCTTCAAAGTTCACAAAGGTGACTAGAAACAAGTAGCACAAGAACAAGTAATATCACAATATGCATCAATCAATAAGTTTTGGGACACTGCACATAGAATTACAATTATGCTCTCTTAATGGTGCCTAAAAGTAGAAGGTGGAGACTCTAATAATGGTGGAAGAAGAGCCTTTCATAAAGAAAGCAGGGATTTCGAGTTTCAAAAAGAGCTTCCAAAAATTATGGTACTTGTTAGCTTTCATCCCTCATTGCCCCTATCATAAGCATCTTGAAGTGGTTAAGGTTAAAGTGAACAAAGATGGAGTATATGCTTGACAAAGTATAAGTTGGCAATCTCAAGTCCCTTGAATACGAGGTCCACACCTCATGCTACTCAACTTCAATCACCTGCAAGTTCTTGTCATTGTAAGTACATGCGTATCATAGAGAACCGCCAATGGCGTACCCCTTACACATGGTACAGGAGCTATCCCATAACCAAAATGACAAGGCAAGCAGACAATGAGCATCTTGGCGATCTTTTTATTTACTATATGCATAGCTTTTTATTCAGGATGCTTCACAGATAGCTCATTATGGTGATGCTGCAAGTTTCCACCATGATTAGGCATGGCTTAGGCTAGCGGCCCAGGCGTTTCTCTAACACAAAATACATACTCCATGGCCTTACAAGTTCCCTCTTTATTTCACACCGGTGACATCCATAGACAAAAGAGCATGATATCAACTGAGTACAAAGTACAAGTGCAATGTTGAAAAAGTTCCCCATGACAGTATGGTTATGCTAATTACAACGTATAAGTGCAAGCATATACAACATAGATGACACAATGGTTCAAGTTTATTAGGGGCAAAGAATATAAAGTGTGCCATCAAGTTTGTAAGGGCTTTAATCACTAAGTTTTCACATAACAAAATAGTTTTTAATTGGAAGGTAATTGAAAACAAGAATATACTTGGAATGGTGTAACACACCATGCATAGGAATTTATAGTGGACACTTTGGAATAACTTGGTTTTTTGGGAGTTGGAAGCATGAGTAGATCTTACTCATACAAGTGGAGGCTAGCAAAAGACTGGGAGCAACCAACTAAGAGAGCAATAATGGCCATAATCATGCAGAGCAACAAAGCATTACTAATCAAAGCATAGAGTGGTACTGTAAGTCAAGGACTAAATGATCATAGAGGCTATGGTGACTTGTTATAGTCATAAAATGGTGTGAGCATGTGCCAAGTCAACCCAAACAAAGCATCAAAGGAGAATACCACAATACTATGCTTTTCCATGCTAAAACAACGCATAATTCTTTCAAGGAGCACTAAGCAATCCCAATTGTTTGGAACAAAACATGCTACAACAATAATCACTAAGCATAAGGTCAAAACAACACCTAGCATGTCATGCTAAAGTCTATGTCACAGTCAATGCAAGCTCCTCTTGCACTTATCAAGCAAGAACTTTCTACTCCTTTCCAACACCAAGCAATTTATTTGAAAACAACACAGAGAGAACGGGGGTCCAAACTACTTTATTCAAGCAAACTAAACAAACTAAGCAAAACAAACGAAAACTAAGACGCTCCAAGAATAACACAACAGTGCATGAAACAATAAAAGCGAAGTGTCTAGACAGACCTGAGCTTTTTATTGATGAAGAAGCGGATGCCTTGGGCATCCCCAAGCTTTGACGCTTGTACCTCTTGGATATTTCTTGGGGTGACACCGGGGTGGCATCTCCAAGCTTGTGATTTTGTCCATTCTTCATCTCATTACATCATTCTCTCTCTACACCTGAAATTTTTCCTTCATACAAAACTTCACACAATCTTCATTAGCAACATTAGTGTATTCAAAAGATAATAGACCTTTAGGCAAAGCTTTCGAACAGCAAGACTTTTCACTAAAAACACAAGCTATATTAGTAACTCCTTCAAAAAGCTCAATTCCCCAAAATATAACTCAAAAAGGAATCAATAAGAAGCAAATGCAAATAATGGCAGAAATCTGTCAAAACAGACCAGCGGGTAGAAACCGATATTTTCGAACATCTTATGTTGCTCAAATAAAAAAGTGTTGAACTAACGAAAGTTAGCTAACATACTGTGGGATTTATTCGTAAATTTTTATCTCAATCCGAGTTACAGATACTCCTCACTAATTTTTTTGGTGGAGGAAAGAAATCTGTTTCGGGACAACAACTCCCCAAATCTTACTTCCCTCTCATTAGAGGTCATTCTTGGCACAAAAAGCAAACAAAAAGGATAAGGATAGGTCATTACTGAAGTAATAACTTCCCAGACTCAAGGAAACTCTTGTGTTATCTCCAAACAAGTACTTTTCTTTAACGCCTTTAAGTTAGGCACAAGAAGCAAGAAATCAAGTATTTTCAAATGAGGAATTGAGATCAATACTTGCAAAGTCTTCAACTATGAGAGGTATCTCATCCAAATGAGTCTTGGAGGATCCCTTCTCATTTCTCTTTGGTTTACTACTTTCATCAAAAGGATTTTTAGGAACAATCCAATCAAAATTATTTTCAAAGGCCTCATGCATCCCAACAAGCTTAAAGGGCATGGTATCTTAAATTCATCTCTAGGCTTAGTTTTATCTGAAGTACCCACAACATCTACACATGAGCCTAGCATATTAAAACGCTCAAAGACCTTTTTGGCTTCCCTATGAACATCATGGAACTCTTTGAGTAAAGTTTCAAGAATAAACTCTCTCTTTTCAGCATTCTTTTCTTCTTTTAGTTTTAGGAACAAAATTTGCATCATGGGGTTAATGCTAACAAACCTAGCCTCCAACATATGAACTAAAGAAGTTTCGGCAATCTCATAATTAGGAGCAAGCTCTGCTATAGATTTATCCTCAATATCCTCATGCTTGCTAACATAATTAAAGAATTATTCAATATTATCTTTCCCAATTATGGAGCCACTACCTATTGAAAGGTTTTTCAGGGTGAACTTGGGGAGCAACATGGTGAGCTAGAACAAGGTGGCAACTAGAGTAGGAACTAATTTTTTTGTGTTTTTGAATAAAGGAAGCAAACCAAACTAGACTGATTTTTTTGGAGTTTTTTATAAGAGGCAAGAAAAACCAAGCAAAAAAACTAAGCAAACTAAAAACAAACTAAAGAGAAAGGAAGTGAAGGACTCCCCTTGTGAAGACGTCCTTAGCCTCCCCGGAAACGGTGCCAGAAAGCTTGATGCAGCACTGAGTTGATGTAGGAGCGCTTCATTGGGAACCCCAAGAGCAAGGTGTGAAGCCACATAGTAGCAAGTTTTCCCTCAGTAAGAAACCGAGGTTATCGAACCAGTAGGAGGAAGGAAACGTCATACAAGTGTTGCAAGCAACACGGATACCTGCACAACACAAACTCAAGACTTTGCCCCAACTAACAGTGAGGTTGTCAATCTCACCGGTTGCTGAAACAAAGGATTAAACGTATGGTGAGAAAGGTAATAGTGGTTTGTAGCAAGTAAACAAGTAACCGTGGAAGATGTATCATTGGTAAAGATTGGACCGGGGTCCATAGTTCACTAGAGGTGCTCTCCTTATATAAACAACATGGCCTGAAGGGTAAAAAACTTACAGCAGGGCAATTGACATGAACTGAGCAAGGCATAACAATGCAATACCAGACAAAAAGATCCTATGAGATTCGATTGGGCAATACAACAAGATACATAGACCGCCATCCAACTACATCTATGACTAGAAGTCCACCTTCAGGTTATCATCCGAACCCCCTCCGGTATTAAGTTGCAAGCAACAGACAACTGCTTTAAGCAAAGTGTGTAAGGTAAACAATTCACTTGTTCTATGAACAAGAGACCATTGTTTTCTCCCTAGTGGCAACAACACATCTACAACCGAAGAGATTTTTGTCACTTCCCTTGGAAACTAGAGGCATGACCCCACTATCGAGCATAAATACCCCCTCTTGGAGTCACTAGCAACTACTTGGCCAAGATAGCTACTAACAACGGAGAGCATGCAAGATCACAAACAACACAGACATGATAGTATCAAATAGACAAAACCATTAATCAATCTGACATAGTAATCTCAATATCCATCGGATCCCCGCAAACACAACATGCATGATTACAAATAGATTAGATCTTGATCATGAACGGAGCTCACAAGATCTATACATGAAAGCACAAGGAGGAGATACAACCATCTAGCTACAACATGTACCCATAGTACAAGGTGGAACTACTCACGCTTCATACCGGAGAGAAGGACTCCGGGATGATTTCCCCTTCGGCAGGGTGCCGGGAAGAACTTCAGATCCCCCCGATCTAGGGACGACGGTGGCAGCGGCTACAGAAGGTTTCGTGGAGTTTTGATCGGGTTCATAGGGTTTCTACATCGGGGGCTTCTTATAGGCGAAGAGGCGAGGCTGGGAGGCGGCCAGGGCCCCCACACCCTACCTAGGCACGGGGTGGGCCCACCCACACCTAGGGGGGGTCTGGCCGCCCTGGTTCGCTTCTCCGTCTCGTCTTCTCGCTTCGTTTCCCCCACGGTAAAATATTGACTTCGGCTTTTGTCCCGTCCAATTATGAGAATATTGATTTTCTGCCTTTTTGGAACCAAAAACAGAAGAAAACACGCAACGGGCACTGTGGCAACTTGTTAATAGGTTAGTTCTAGAAAAGATATAAAAACACCTCAAAGTGTAGACAAAGCAAAGCAAAGTAGATACTAAAGAAGCATGGAGCATCAAAAATTATAGATACATTTCCGACGTATCATCTGTTTTGACAGATTTCTGCCATCATTTGCATTTTCCTCTTATATTGATTACCTTTCAGATTATTTTTGGGCTTTTGGAAAGGAGTTGCTACAATAGCTTTTGTTTTGATGGATTTTAGTTGAAGTTTGAACCTAATGGTTTATTGTTTTTGCATACACTAATGTTGCCAATAAGGTTTGTGTAAGGCCTTGTATGAAAGGAATTTTCAGGAGATGGAGAAAAGGAATCTGCAGAGTTCGTCTTTGAGTAGGTAAAAGTGCTACAAACTGAAGGTTCGTGAAAACCTTATCTTTTTATATTGTTGATGATTTTATTACATAAGTAAGGTTACGAGACGAAATAGAGGAGGAAACGGAGGCCAGGTAGGCCACACCCACCCTAGGCGTGGGCCCCAGCTGGTCGCGCCTACATGGGGTGTGAGCCCCCTGGAGTCAGTTTCCGCCTCGTTTTTGCACAGTACCTTCCTTATGCATTGAAACTTCATAATATATAACCCCCCAGATCCCCCGTGGTTGGTGTATCGTGTTCTCGTCATGTTTTCATTTCGATCTGTTTTTGTCAGGCAGATTCTCAGTTTTGGAGCCACAATGTCTTCCTCTGGATCACCCATGGAGGATACCTCCACGGATGACATCAACCGATACATGTATGACTTGAAGATTCATCCCAAGGAGTTGATTCTCATGGATGGGAAGGTGCAGGTGAAAGAAGTTCAAAGCCCTAAAGGAGAAGGCAGTCTGGAAGACAGGATGGAAGCATTGGAGCAGGAAGTTTTCAGGTACAAGAAGATGGTGGAACGCGAAGTGGATGTCATCCATAAGATAAGTTCAGAACTCATCGCCAAGCACAAGTAGGAGGTTGCTGAGCTTCGAGAAGAAATCCTCTCACTTCATCAGACCACCAACCAATTACAAGCACAACTCTACGACATACAAAATCAAAACTATGAGTATGAGGCTAGATTTAAACGCATAAGCTCTGCTGTTAGTTTCAGGATTGTGGAAACCAAGACATCCTTTGTGGATGGGGAGCAGGGCCATCGATGGCCATGAGCGAGGTGCTCGACCGAACAGGGCCCCCAAATTCTTGGGGCCCCAAAATCTATAGGCCTAGCTCTAGTATCCATGAAAATCCGCCAAGTTGCTTCCTGATTTGCTCCTGAGAGTTGCGCCTCCTGCCGATCGCTAGCAGCCTTGACTGTGAAACCATCTCCCTCCGACCCTACTCATCCCAGTGGTCAGCTCCATCTCCTAGATTGATTTACGCCAGAAAAAAATTCTCGATCAATTCCAATTCCATCAATGGTTGGACTCACGCAAGAAAAGAAAAAAAGGTCCCAGATTGTTTGAATTCCATCCATGATCCATGACCTCGCAGATTGTAGTAGCAAATTTCCGTCACAATTATAAAATAAAAATACTCACTTGTCATTCATATGCAATTGGATTGTTTTAATTTATTTATATTAATACTTCTCTTGTGTATGTAACAGAAAGAATCATGAATTTCAGAAAAACCAAGTGTCAACCAAGTGCTGAAAAGTATATACTTTCTGAAATTTAGGCCCATATTTTGATTTTCGCACACGGGCCCCTTATTTCTGGAGACGGCCCTGATGGGGAGCCTTTACCTTGGAAGTCTTATGATGACAAGAGAACACCACCACCACCGAAGGAGTAATTCATCATCAGGTTTGGCATCCCCTTGGCTTGTTCCAAGCTTGGGGGAGTGCCACGGTATCACATCATTATCTTTTATCTTTTTACCTTTTTAGTAGTTTCATATCTTGGGTAGAGAAGTTATCTTATAGGTTGGTTTTCATTGTGGAAGTATCTCTCCTTTAGTTGGTTATCTATGTATCCCTTGGTGTGAGTGCTTTTATGGAATATTAATGAGAAGTCTCATCTCTTAATTTTAGCACTTCTTATTTTAGTTTGCAATCTCTATTACATGATTTATCTTGTTGATCAGTATTGGTATCACTTTGTGAGCATCAAGTAGATCTAAATTGGTTTTGGCAAACCGAGCTCTGGTTAGTAGCAACATTTTTGCGGTTTGAAAGGAAAGGAGAAAAGGCTTACAGGTATTTTGTATCATTTATTTTATTTCTTGATTGGCTCATAAGCTTAGTATTCTTTATTTAAGATCTTTTGTGTCTTCAAGGAAGATTGCATGTTTGGCTTTATCACTTGTATGTTTGCTTGTTTCCTTCAACTCTTTTCCTTGCTACCCAGCCTTGCTAGCCAAAAACCTGTATTGAGAGGGCATATTTCTCATGCATCCAATATTTTAAACCAAAACATATGCCATTTGTGTCCACCATATCTACCTATTAGCATTATTGCTATTCCAAGCAAATTCTCAAGCTTCATCTATCTTTCAAATTAAAAATTATTTTGTTATGCGAAAACTAGTTAGTAAATCTCTCACAAACTTGATGGCATACCTTATTTTCTTGCCCCTAATAAACTTGAACCATTGTGTCAGCGAAGTTGTATATGCTTGCATCTATACGTTGGGATTAGCAGAACCGTGCTGTCACGGGGAACGCTTTCAACACGTGTAAATACATACTCAGTTGATATCATACTCTTTTGTTTGCGGATGTCGTCAGTGTGAAATAAAAGGGGAGCTTGTAATTCCATGGAGTTATGTATGTGTGTTAGAGAAACGCCTGGGCCGCTAGCCTAAGCCATGCCTAATCATGGTGGAAACTTGCAACATCACCATAGTGAGCAATCTATGAAGCTTTCTTCTTATAAAAAAGAGACGTGCTGAAAAGGGGAAAGAGAGAAAAAAGCACAATTTTCCCATGGTAAATAAGAGATTGCTGAGATGCTCACTGTCTGCTTGCCTTGTCATTTTGATTATGGGATAAATCCTATATCATGTGCAAGGAGTACCCCGTTGGCGGTTCTCTATGATACGCATGTACTTACTATGACAAGAACTTACCGGTAACTAAAGTTGAGTAGCATGAGGAGCGGCCCTCGCACTCAAGGGACATGAGATTGCCAACTTATATTTCGTCAAGGATATACTCCATCTTTGTTCACTTTAACCTTAATGACCTCAAGATGATTATGATAGGGGCAATGAGAGCTCAAAGCTAGTAAGTACCATAATATTTTGGAAGCTCTTTATGAACTTGAAATACCTGCTTCCCTCTATGAAGGGCCTTTCTCCTACTTTTAAGTTGAGTCAGTAAACCTATTCCTCTCCATCTCCAGCAAGCATTTGAGTTGTTGTGTTTCAAGCATTCATATAATGATTTATTCAATCATGTTCTTATCTTCCTTGTTTGCCAAGACTCTTACCTAATGAGTATTATGTTGAAAGCCATCATTGTGAAAAGCCTTTTATGTTTGATCAATGAGTACTCCTGTTATAAAATTTCTTTACAAAAGCTTTACTTGAAAACTGTTTGCCAACTGTTCTTTGACCAAGAACAAAATTTGCCAATCCCAATTATGATTTATCTCTATGCATCTCTATTGTGACTCCTATACTTGTTGCAAGCTAAGTTATATAATGTTGAGTTGATTTCTTCTATGAGTTGTGTATTGGTAAGTGTGATGCTTCTTGTCCATATTCTTTTTATTGACACTTCACTCCATAAACCTGTGGACATGTTTACTGAGCTCAGTTTTCTCTCGGGGACAAGCGAGGTCTAAGCTTGGGGGGAGTTGATACGTCCAATTTGCATCACCATTCTATATCATAATTTGCCTCTATTCATTGATATATTTTATATTAAGAGGTGTTACTTATGTCTTTTCATCTGTTTTTGCATGTTGGATGATTCTTGGAGGATGAACTGTCGGAGTCAGGATTCTGATGGAAAAAGCGGTGTTTTGATGCAATTTCGCGAACATCAGAAAAATACCAGAAAAACTACGAAAAATCCTATTTTCCCAGAAGACGAAGGATGTCAGAAGGGGAGGCGGAGTTGGGCCATAGGGGGGCCACACCCCCAGGCGTGGGCCACCCTAGGCCACGCCTACAGGGGGTGTGGCCACTGATACGTCGTAAACGTATCTATAATTGTTGATGCTTCATCCTTGTTTTGTATCATTTGTTTTATGCCTTGTCTACACTTTGAGGCATTTTTATACACTTTCTGGAACTAACCTATTGACAATATGCCACAGTGCCAGTTGCCTTTTTCTGCTATTTTTGGTTTTAGAAAGCTAAAAATGAATATTCTCGGAATTGGATGGGACAAAAGCCAAAGTTCATTTTTTTCCTGAACGATACGAAAAATCGAAGACGAGACGGAGGAGGACACCAGGGTGGCCACACCCTAGGTGGGTGTGGGTCCCACCCTGTTCGTGCCCGTAGGGGGTGTGGGCCTCCTGGATCTCCATCGACCTTGCCTCCTTTGCCTATAAGAAGCCTTCGACCCAAAAACCCTAAATAATTGACCAAAAAGCCACGAAAAGTTTCGCAGCGCCACCGCCACCGAAGGGGAGATTCGGGGGATAGAAAGCCTCTGTTCCAACACTCTCTGGGATGGGGGAGTGCCCCTGGAGCCATCTCCATCCATCTCCACCACCATCTCCATCGATCTCCATCGCCATCTTCATCACCATTGCTGATTCTCATGATGAGGAGGGGGTAGTTCTTCCTCAAGGCTAAGGGCTCTACTGGTAGCTATTTGTTCATGTCTCTCTATGCATGATGTTGTTGTGGTCATGAGCTTTGTAATCTAGTAGATCTACCTTGCTACTCAAGTGCTTCGATAGATCTCTGCACTCCCCCACGTGTGTAAAAGTGACAGCGTGTACACCGTGGTGGCACTTAGGCTAGAGTTTATAAATACTTGCCATGAGTTATATTTGCAGTTGGATGTCTCTATGAAATTGTGGTGTTTGTTGGAACCATCTAGTGCTCAAGGTGACAGTGTGGGGTTATCTAGATGGGGAATGCAGAGTTTGAGGAGTGCTGTTAGAGACCTACCATGGATTAAAGTGTCCAACCGGAGAGTAGTTCAGGGTAGTATCATGAAGATGATATATTTATGAGAGAGTGTTCACTAGTGAAAGTATGATCCCTAGGCCTTGTTTCTAAACATTGAAACGTCGTTTCCATCTAGATCGGTTGCATGTTTGCTTGCTTCCATCCTTTTGCCTTTAGTCTTTACCTCACCGTCAAGCTATTTTCTGGCACCGTTATCACTTGTATTTTACTATCTCTTCACCGAAGTAGTGCACCTATACACCTTACAAGTGTATTGGGTGTGTTGGGGACACAAGAGACTTCTTGTATCTTGATTGTAGGGTTGCTTGAGAGAGATACCTTTGACCACTTCCTCCCTGAGTTCGATAAACCTTGTGTGATCCACTTAAGGGAAACTTGTTATTGTTCTACAAACCTCTGCACTTTGAGGCCCAACAACTTTCTACAAGAATAGAAGTGCGTAGACATCAAGCTAATTTCTGGCGCCGTTGCCGAGAGATAAGGTAAAAGGTACTCTCATCCTCCAATGTGAGTGCTCAAAGTTATTTCCTTTAGATTCTGCAATTTGGTCTTTTTATTTCTTATTTTCACTAGTTAGGCTTAATGGAAAACAACCAAAAAAATAGAGAGCTTTATAGTGTTTATCTTGAGTTAGGACATGAAGTGTTTGAAGAGAAAATTAAAAAAACTATGGAACTTTATTTGCATGCTAATAGCAATGTTATTAGTATGAATTCTTTGAACACCATTATTGCTAATTCTATGGAAAAGTCTAAGTTTGGGGAAGCTAGTTTTTATGAAAATGATCTTTTTAGTTCCCCAGCTTTGGAAGATAGCTATTCTATTGCTTTGATGATACCAAACCTCCAATATATGATGATTACAATGATGAAAATGATATTTTCAGTCCACCTACTATTGAGGAGAAAATTAATTATGATTACAATATGCCTCCTATATTTGATGACTATGGTGATGAGAATAACAACGATAGCTATTTTTTTGAATTTTCTCCCATTATAATTAATAAGAATGACTATGCTTATGTGGAAAGTAATAATCATTTTATGCATGTGGCTCATGATAAGAATGTTTTATGTGACAGTTATATTGTTAATTTTATTCATGTTGCTACTGAAAGTTATTATGAGAGAGGGAAACATGGTTTTATGCATCTCAATAATATTAAGTTTACTCTCTTTATGTTGAAAATCTTGAAGTTGCACTTGTTTTGCTTTCCTATGCTTGTTGCTTTGTGCTTTCATGATTTGTTTATTTACAAGATTACTATGCATAGGAAGTGGGTTAGACTTAAATGTGTTTTGAATTTGCTTCTTGATGCTCTCGTTTACTTCAATTCATATTTCTTATGTGAGCATCTTCTCAAACTATCATGCCTAACTTAAAGGCGTTAAAGAAAAGTACTTTTTGGGAGATAACCCAATATTTTTATTAAGTCTTGGAAGTTTTTACATCTGTAATAACCTCTCCTTATCCTTTTTGTTTGTTTTTTGTGCCAAGAATGACCTCTAATGAGAGGAAAGTAAGATTTGGGGAGTTGCTGTCCCGAAACAGATTTTTGTGCTCCACCGTAAAAATTCGTGAGGAATATCTGTAAGTCGTATTGAGCTTATATTTTGCGAATAAATCCCCCAGTATGTTATATAACTTTAGTTAGTTCAACACTTTTTGATTTGAGAAACAGAGGGTCTTCGAAAAAATCGGTTTCTACCTGCTGGTCTGTTTTGACAGATTTCTGCCATTATTTGCATTTGCTTCTTATTGATTCCTTTTTGGGTTCTTTTTGGGAAATTGAGATTTTTGAGGGAATTTCTACAGTAGCTTGTGTTTTTAGTGAAAGTTTTCCTGTTCTAAAACCAAAACCCAAAGGTCTATTATCTTTTGAATACACTAATGTTGCTAATGAAGATTGCGTGAAGTTTTGTATGAAGGAAAATTTTCAGGTGTAGAGAAAGAATGATATAATGAGATGAAGAATGGAAAAAAGCTCAAACTTGAGGATGCCACCCCGTGTCACCCCAAGAAATATTCAAGAGGTACAAGCGTCAAAGCTTGGGGATGCCCAAGGCATCCCCTTCTTCATCAATAAAAATCTCAGGTCTTTCTAGACACTTCGTTTTTATTGTTTCATGCATTGTTGTGTTGTTCTTGGAGCGTCTTAGTTTTCGTTTTTGGTTTTCGTTTGTTTAGTTTGCTTGAATAAGTTGGTTGATTACAACACACTTCTTTTGGAGAGAGACACACTCTATTTTCATTGCCTAGAACACTATAGTTTTCACTCTTATTGTTCTGTGAGTGTTCTCTTTTGCGAGCACTATGTTTAGCCTTAGTTTTCTTGTGCTTTCAGCTTAGAACTTTTTAGTTCTTCTTTGTGGATTTGTGAGACAATCTCACTGATCTTTATTGATGATTATCTTTGTGAGTTGTTTCAAATAAGTTGATTGGTGTTGGAAAAGAGTAGGAAGCTTCATGCTTAAGTGGTACAAAAGGGAGCTTGCTTTGACTGTGACTTAGACTTTAGAATGCCATGCTAGGTGTTGTTTTGACCTTATGCTTAGTTATTATTGTTGTAGCATGACTTATTCCAAACAATTTGGATTGCTTAGTGTGCCTTGAAAGAATCATGCATTGTTTTAGCATACAAAAGCATAGTATTGTGGTATTCTCCTTTGATGCTTTGTTTGGGTTGACTTGGCGTATGATCACACCATGTTATGACTATGAACAAGTCACCATAGCCTCTATGATCATTTAGTCCTTGACTTGTGGTACCACTTTATGCTTTGATTAGTAATATTTTGTCGCTCTGCATGATTATGGCCATTATTGCTCTCTTAGTTGGTCGCTCCCAGTCTTTTGCTAGCCTCCACTTGTATGAGTAAGCTATACTCATGCATCCAACTCCCAAGAAACCAAGTTATTCCAAAGTGTCCACTATAAATTTCTTTGCATGGTGTGTTACACCATTCCAAGTATATTCTTGTTTTCATCTATCTTCCAATTAAAAAGTATTTTGTTATGTGAAAAATTAGTGATTAAATATCTCACGAACTTGATGACACACTTTATTTTTCTTGCCCCTAATAAACTTGAACCATTGTGTCATCTATGTTGCATATGCTTGCACTTATACGTTGGAATTAGCAGAACCATGCTGTCACGAGGAACGCTTTCAACATTGCACTTGTACTTTGTACACAGTTGATATCATGCTCTTTTGTCTGTGGATGTCGTCAGTGTGAAATAAAAGGGGATCTTGTAAGTCCATGGAGTTATTTATGTGTGTTAGAGAAATGCCTGGGCCTCTAGCCTAAGCCATGCCTAATCATGGTGGAAACTTGCAGCATCACCGTAGTGACATCTATGAAGCATTCTTCTTATAAAAAAAGAGACATATTGAGAAAAGAGGAAAGAGAGAAAAAAAGCACCATATTCCCATGGTAAATAAGAAGATTGCTGAGATGCTCATTGTCTGCTTGCCTTGTCATTTTGGTTATGGGATAGCTCCTATACCATGTGCAAGGGGTACCCCGTGGCGGTTCTGTATGATACACATGTACTTACTATGACAAGAACTTACATGTGACTAAAGTTGAGTAGCATCAGGAGCGGCCCTCGTATTCAAGGGACATGAGATTGCCAACTTATACTTTGTCAAGCATATACTCCGTAGTTTGTTCACTTTAACCTTAATCACTTCAATATGCTTATGATAGGGGCAATGAGAGCTGAAAGCTAACAAGTACCATAATTTTTGGAAGCTCTTTTTGAAACTTGAAATCCCTGCTTCCCTTTATGAAGGGCCTTTCTTCCACCATTATATTGAGTCTCCACCTTCTATCCTTAGGCACTAGTTAATAGAGCATAGTTGCCATTCTTAATTCTATGTGCATTGTCCCAAAACTTATTGATTGATTCATATTGTTGATATTGCTTGCTCTTGAACTATTTGTATCTAGTCAATCTTATGAACTTTGAAGGTGTCATATGCATCTATTTGCTACTCCATGAGGGACAAGATGAATGCCACTATGCTATGTTTTCTATATGTGAAACAAACAAATGTCTTTCAATGCATTGTTATTCATGATGTTTGGTTGTAACCTTTCATGTTGCATACATAGTTACTTTGCCTTATTGTTAGAGCTCCATCTTTCATTCTCAAGTTTAGAGTTCTTTGATCCTAGTTTTCAATGCTTGCAATAACTTTGATCTTGATTTTGATGGTGCATGTCACCTCAAAAAATATTCTTTTTATCACATACCTACTCGAGGAAGAGCAGGAGTTAAGCTTGGGGATGCTTGATACATCGTAAACATATCTATAATTTTTGATGCTCCATGCTTGTTTTGTATCATTTGTCTTATGCTTTGTCTACACTTTGAGGTATTTTTATACACTTTCTGGAACTAACCTATTTACAAGATGCCACAGTGCCAGTTGTCTGTTTTCTGCTGGTTTTGGTTTCAGAAAGCTAAAAAAATAATATTCTCGGAATTGGACGGGACAAAAGCCAAAGTTCATATTTTTTTCCTGAACGATACGGAAAATCGAAGACGACACGGAGGAGGAAACTAGGGCGGCCACACCCTAGGTGGGCACGAGGCCCACCCTGGTCGCGCCCACAGGGGGTGTGGGCCCCCTGGCCTTCCATCGACCTTGCCTCCTTCGCCTATAAGAAGCCTCCAACCCCAAAACCCTAAATAATTGACCAAAAATCCACGAAAAGTTCCACAGCACCGCCACCACGGAAGGGGAGATTTGGGGGACAGAAAGTCTATGTTCCCGCACTCTACCGGGACGGGGAAATGCCCCCGGAGCCATCTCCATCGATCTCCACCACCATCTCCATCG
Source organism: Avena sativa (assembly GCA_916181665.1). NCBI lineage: Eukaryota > Viridiplantae > Streptophyta > Magnoliopsida > Poales > Poaceae > Avena > Avena sativa. The sequence continues at coordinate 356,524,612 of OV702295.1, forward strand.
CCATCTTCATCACCGTTGCTGATTCTCATGATGAGGAGGGAGTAGTTCTTCCTCGAGGCTAAGGGCTCTACCGGTAGCTATGTGTTCATCACTCTCTCTATGCATGATCTTTTTGTGGTCATGAGCTTTGTAATCTGGTAGATCTACCTGATACGTCCAATTTGCATCACCATTCTATATCATAATTTGCCTCTATTCATTGATATATGTCTTATTATGAGGTATTACTTATGTCTTTTCCACTGTTTTTGCATGTTGGATGATTCTTGGAGGATGGACTGCCGAAGTCTGGATTCTGATGGAAAAAGAGGTGTTTTTATGCAATTTCGCGAAGATCAGAAAAATACCAGAAGTTATTGGAAAATCATATTTTCCCAGAAGACGGAGGAAGCCGGAAGGGGAGGCGCAGCCGGGCCACAGGGGGCCCCACATCCCTAGGAGCGGGACCACATTGCCCCGCGCCTAGGGCAGGTGTGGCCCACCTGGCTGGCTCCCGACTTTGCCCTCTCACCTATATCTTCCTCACGGAACCCTAATACCAGGGGAGCGACCACAGAAATATTTCCGCCGCCTCTGCGGGGCGGAAAACACTGAGAGAGAAAGAGCTCTCTGGCAGATAAATTTCTGCCGGGGAAATCCCTTCCCGGAGAGGGGAGATTGTCGCCATCAACACCGTCATCAAGCTAGGCTTCATCGGGATCATCATCATCCATACCATCATCTCCACTAGCACCATCATCACCACTCCGTCCCGCTGTAACAATCGTGTTGGATCTTGCATTAGTTCTTAGGGGAAACTTTCCTGGTGTTAATTACTATTGTAGTTTATGCTTGTGAGTGGAACCATTGGATTATTGTTTATGTTCAAATTGTTATCCATTACCATATCATCTTTGATATTGATCCATATGATGTCTTGTGAGTAGTTCGTTTAGTTCTTGAGGACATGGGAGAAGTCATGTTGTTAGTAGTGGATTTGTGTTGAGTTATTATTCAATGGTTTAGTATTTAAGTTGTGGTGCTATTCTTCTAGTGGTGTCATGTGAACAGATTTGTGGCCCTAGGGGAATGAATTGTGTATTTGGCTACTAATTGTGGGGTTGCCGGAGTGACAGAAACCTGAACTCCCGTTAGGACACCATTGCATAAGGGAGCGTAGGATCTCAGAGATTAAGGCTGTGGTTAGATTTATATCTTAATTACTTTCCTATAGTTACGGATGTTTGCAGGGGTTTAATCTCAAGTATGTATTAGTCCAAGTAAGGTCAGTACATTAGCACAGGTTCACCCACACAACACTTACAACACCAAAGAAGCGTACTCAGCTATTTGAAGCGAAAGCACTTGACAGAATTCCCATGTGTCTTCGAGAACGTTTGGTCCTCATAAGTATTTCCACCGGCTTGTCCTTTGCTAAGAAAGGATTAGGCCACTTGCTGCGTTTGTTCGTTGTCTTTATTACTTGCACTTTGTTTTGTTGCTTTATCAGAAAACTCCTAAAATCCGTTTGCTAAGTATTTACAGAGATTTCCTGCTCCATACCACTAGTCAACACCTTCTGCTCCTCGTTGGGATCGATACTCCTATTTATCAAAAGTACTGCGATACACCCCCTATACTTGTGGGTCATCAATACTATTTTTTGGCACCATTGCCAGGGAGTGAAGCGCTATTGAAGAGTGGAACTAGTAAAGGAAACTTCTACTGTGAGTATTGCTTTTTGTTACTGCTTGTTACTTTGTTTCCAATATGGATAACCCACTTGGTTTTCTGTTTGGGAAAACTACTACCACTGCTAGGGTAGTAGATGAACCACCGCCTGTTGAGATAGATCCTTTTAAGATACCTACAAGTATTGTTGATCGTGTTATGGATAATTATTATTTTGGGGATGGAACTGTCCATCCTGGTGATCATTTGATCTTTATCCATGAATTATGCGGGTTGTTTAAGTGTGCAGGTATCACAACTAAACTGGTGAAGAAGAAGTTACTCTCTATATCCTTGAAAGGGAGAGCTGAAGAATGGTATAAGTTGCTGAAGAATGGACAATCCATGGAATGGGAGGAAATGTCTTCTCTCTTTATTCTAAATTCTATCCTCCCGGTGAGATTCAAAAGGATAGAAATCTAATATATAACTTTTGGCCTCGTGATGGAGAGAGTACAACTCAAGTTTGGGGGAGATTGAAGTTACTAATGCTTAAATGTCCTATTCATGAACTCCCTAACAATATTATTATCAATAACTTTTATGCTAGGCTTTATCTTCATGATAAATATTTACTAGATGCTTCTTGTGCTGGATCATTCACACGTATGAAGGAAGAAGCTAAATGGGATCTCCTAGACCGTATTCAAGAGAACACTGAAGCTTGGGAGAATGACAAAGGAAGAAAGTCAGGTATAAACTATGATTATGAATGCATTAAATCTTTTATGGGAATTGATGACTTCCGTGATATTAGTAATGAGTTTGGTCTTGATTCCCAAGTTCTTGAAAATGTTTTAATGCCTTTGCCTCTTATATTTAAATCCCCAAGAAAGACTGGGACAAGTACCATGCTCCTTATAAAGACATTCTTACCCATGTTCCTAGTAGCATAGAAGTTTGTACTATTGATCCTATTTTGCCTGAACCTTATGTTGAGAAAATTCCTTTTCCTGCTAAGGTAAGAGAACATTCCATTATAGCTAATGTGGTTAGCAAAAACGCAAACAAAGCTGTGGAGCCCAATGATCTTATTGATATTGAACCTGTGGTAGCTATTATGAAAGATCTTGTCACTAGGAATATAGAGGATGAGCACATTCCCTTCTGTGAAGACGCTACTAATATTGTTTCTCATCCTAAAAAAGCTAGAAAAGCTAGTGTTCCTGTGCTTTTTGTTAAAATTGGTGATCATTGCTATTATGGTTTATGTGATATTGGTGATAGTTCTAGTGCTATTCCTTATGATCTTTACAGGGAAATTATGTATGAAATTGGTCCTTGTGAGCTTGAGGACATTGATGTGGTTATTCATATCCTGCTGATTTTCTAGTACTTGGTAAGGAAGCTAGTAAAACTTATCCTATTATCTTTGGTAGACCCTTCCTGAATACTTGTGGGGCTATTATAGATTGTAGGAAGGAAAAAGTTTTGACTAAGTTTGATGGAGAGTCTTATGAGTTTAATTTTTCCAAATTTGCCAAAACTCCTTATGAAAATGAACTGCTTAATGATGATTTCAGGGTTGAACAACTTTCTGCTATTTCTCTTTCTCCTAACAATGCCTTGCAGCAGTTTATGGAAGATCATGAAAGTGATGTCTTCATGAAGGAAAGAAATGAAATTGACGAGGTTTTCCTTCGTCAGCCGGAGCAACTTAAGCATAATCTACCTGTGGAAGACTTGGGAACCACACTACCACCTAAAGGGGATCCTGTTTTCGAATTAAAACCTTTACCTGATGATCTTAAATATGCTTATCTTGATGATAAGAAAGTATATCCTGTTATTGTTAGTTCTAAACTTTCAGGAAAGGAAGAAGAGAGGTTACTGGAAATACTTAAGAAACACTAAGGAGCTATGGGATATACTCTTGATGATTTAAAAGGGATTTGTCCTACTATATGTCAGCATGCTATTAATATAGAACCTGATGCAAAACCAGTTGTTGAGCACTAGCGCCGTTTAAATCCCAAGATGAAGGATGTGGTAAGAAAAGAGGTATTAAAACTCCTTGATGCTGGTATTATTTACCCTATTGCTGATAGCCAATGGGTTAGCCCTGTTCACTGTGTCCCCAAGAAAGGGGGGATAACTGTTGTGCCCAACAAAGATAATGAGCTTATACCCCAAAGAGTAGTGGTTGGGTATAGAATGTGCATTGATTTTAGAAACATTAATAAAGTTACTAAGAAATATCATTATCCTTTGCCCTTTATTGATCAAATGCTTGAGAGGTTATCCAAAAAGACTCACTTTTGTTTCCTTGATGGTTATTCTGGTTTCTCTCAAATTTCTGTGAAAGCACAAGATCAAGAGAAAACCACTTTCACTTGTCCTTATGGTACTTATGCTTATAGGCGTATGCCTTTTGGTTTATGTAATGCTCCTGCTACCTTTTAGAGATGCATGTCTGTTATCTTTCATGGTTTTTGTGAAGAAATTGTGGAGGTTTTCATGGACGATTTCTCTGTCTATGGAACTTCTTTTGATAACTGTTTGCACAACCTTGATAAAATTTTGCAGAGATGTGAAGAAACCAACCTTGTTCTTAATTGGGAGAAATGTCATTTCATGGTTAATGAAGGGATTGTTCTTGGAATCAAAATTTCTGAAAGAGGTATTGAAGTTGATAGAGCCAAAATTGAAGCAATTGAGAAGATGCCCTGCCCTAGATACATAAAAGGTATTCGTAGTATCCTTGGTCATGCTGGTTTCTATTAGGAGGTTTATTAAAGATTTCTCCAAAATTTCAAAGCCTCTTACTAATCTTCTTCAAAAAGATGTACCTTTTGTTTTTGATGATGATTGTAAGGAAGCTTTTGAAACTTTGAAGAAAGCTTTGACTACTGCTCCTATTATTCAACCACCTGATTGGAGTTTACCTTTTGAAATTATGTGTGATGCTAGTGATTTTGCTGTTGGTGCTGTCCTTGGGCAACATGTTGATAAGAAGGTGAACGTTATTCATTATGCTAGTAAGACTCTAGATGCTGCTCAAAAGAATTATGCTACTACTGAAAAAGAGTTCTTAGCTGTAATCTTTGCCTGTGATAAGTTTAGACCCTACATTGTTGATTCAAAGGTCACTATTCATACTGATCATGCTGCTATTAGGTACCTTATGACGAAGAAGGACGCTAAGCCTAGGCTTATTAGATGGGTGTTTCTTTTACAAGAGTTTGATCTGCATATTGTAGATAGGAAAGGTGCTGAAGATCCTTTTGCTAACAATTTATCTCGTTTGGAAAATATTTCTTTTGACCCTCTGCCTGTTAATGATAGTTTTCCAAATGAGAAGTTGGCTGCAATAAGGGTAAGTCCGCATGAAAGTCCTTGGTATGCTGATTATGCTAACTTTATTGTCTCCAAGTATTTTCCTCCCACTTTTACAGCCCAGTAAAGAATAAAATTCTTTTATGATCTAAGGCATTACTTTTGGGATGACCCACATCTATATAAAGGAGTAGATGGCATTATGCTAAGATGTGTTCCAGAATTTGAACAACAAGAGATATTGATAAAATGTCACGACAGTACTTATGGAGGACATCATGCTGGGGATAGGACTGCACAAAAGGTTTTACAGTCTGGATTTTATTGGCCTACCATTTTCAAGGATGCAAGGAAGTTTGTCCTATCATGTGACGAATGTCAACGAGTTGGTAACATTTCTAGACGCAATGAAATGCCTATGAACTATTCTCTTGTTATTGAACCTTTTGATTGTTGGGGGTTTGACTTTATGGGTCCTTTTCCTCCTTCAAAAGGGTATACTCATATTCTTGTTGCTGTAGACTATGTTACAAAGTGGGTAGAAGCCATACCTACAAATAGTGTTGATGGTAAGACCTCTTTGAAAATGCTTAAGGATGTTATTTTTCCTAGGTTTGGTGTGCCTAGATATCTCATGACTGATGGAGGATCTCATTTTATTCATGGGGTTTTTAGAAAAACTCTCGCTAAGTATGATGTAAACCATAGAATTGCTTCATCTTATCACCCCAAACTAGTGGGAAAGTAGAACTTTACAATAGGGAAATTAAATCTATCTTGCAAAAGACTGTTAATAGATCTAGGAAAAATTGGGCTAAGAAGTTGAATGATGCTTTATGGTCTTATAGAACTGCTTATAAAAATCCTATGGGGATTTCTCCTTACAAAATGGTCTATGTGAAAGCTTGCTATTTGCCTTTAGAATTAGAACACAAAGCTTATTGGGCAGTGAAAGAGTTGAATAGAGATTTTAAACGTGCTGGAGAGAAAAGATTGCTTGACATGAGTACCTTAGATTAGTGGAGGATTGAAGCTTATAAAAATGCTAGACTCTTTAAGGAAAAAGTAAAAAGATGGCATGATAGGATAATTCTCAAAAGGGAGTTCCATGTTGGTGAGAAAGTTCTTTTGTACAGGTCTCGCCTCAGCTTTTTTGCAGGGAAACTACTCTCAAAATGGGAATGACCTTTCGTTATTGAGGAAGTATATCGTTCAGGTGCTATCAAAATATCTTCTTTGAAGGATGACATAACACAAGTGGTGAATGGTTAAATACTAAAACATTATATTTCTGGAGATTCTTATAATGAAGATGTTGATGTTATTCAAATGGTGACTCCAGAGGAATTTATTAGAAACCGAACACCAAAAACTACAGAGTTCGTCCTTGGATAGGTAAAAGTGGTGAAAACAGAAGGTTCGTGAATTCCCGATCTTTTTATATTTTTGGTGTTTTTAATACATAAGGGAAGTTACGAGACGGAACAGAGGAGGAACCGGAGGCCGGGTGGCCAAACCTACCCTAGGCACGGGCCCCAACTAGCCGCGCCTGGAGGGGGTGAGACCACCCCAAACTCCGACTCTGCCTCGTTTTCGTATCAAAACCTTCCTTATGCATTTAAACTTCGTAATATATAACCCCCTTGATCCCCCGAGGTTCTTGCATCGATTTCTCGTCGTGTTTTTGTTTCGATATGTTTCTATCAGGCAAAATCTCAGTTTTGGAGCTACAATGTCTTCCTCTGGATCACCCATGGAGGATTCCTCTGCGGATGTCCTCAACGCATACATGTATGAGTTAAGGATCCATCCCAAGGAGTTGATTCTCAAATATGGGGAGGTACAGATGAAAGAAGTTCAAGGCCCCAAAGGAGAAGGCAGTCTGGAAGACAGGATGGAAGCATTGGAGCAGGAGGTTTTCAGGTACAAGAAGATGGCGAAACGCGAAGTGGATGTTATTCACAAGATAAGTTCATAACTCATTGTGAATCACGGAGAGGAGGTGGCTGAGCTTCGAGAATAAATCTTCTCACTCCATCAAACCACCAACCAATTACAAGCACAACTCTACGACATACAAAATCAAAACTGTGAGTATGAGGCTAGATTTGATCGCATAAGCTCTACTGCTAGTTTCAGGATTGCGGAGACAAGGACATCCTTTTTGGATGGGGAACCTTTGCCTTGGAAGTTTTTATGATGACAAGATAACACCACCACCACCGAAGGAGTAATTCTTCATCAGGTTTGGCATCCCCTTGGCTTGTTCCAAGCTTGGGGGGAGTGCCGTGGTATCACAATCATTATCTTTCATATTTTACCTTTTTAGTGGATTCATATCTTTGGTAGAGAAGTTATCTTATAGTTTGGTTTGCATGTGGAAGTATCTCTCCTTTAGTTGATTATCTATGTATCCCTTGGTGTGAGTGCCTTTATTGAAATATTAATGAAAAGTTTCATCTTTTACTTTTTGCACTTCTTATTTTAGTTTGCAATCTCTATTATATGATGGATCTTGTTGACTAGTATTGGCATCACTTTGGGAGCATCAAGGGTGCGTTTGGTAGGCCGGCTCAATCCAGAAAATCCCATCCCAACCGAGAGTTTTAAGAGTTTAGTTGTTTGGTAGCCCGTTTTTCTCTTCTGGGCACTTCCCACCTCGCATGAAAAAGGGCTCCGAGCCCTGTCGGATAGAGAAGCTCGAATCGAGCTTCGCTACTCAGCAGGGCTGGACTCGCCCAAAATTTTGTCCCGCAAATCGCTAGGGTCACGACCCCGCACGACTTGAGGGGATCATTTTCCCCCGCAGCCCCCATCTTGCGCTCTCTCCCTAGCGGTGCGCGGCGGCCGCCGACGCTCCTTCCCGTCCTCCTCGTCTCCAAGCACCACCCTTAGCCACATGCACCACCGTCCTCCTCGTCTCTGCCATCGGCCACCCTCATCTCGCCGGCGGCCGTCCTCCTCGTCTTCAGCAGGGCCGCCTCCTAGCGCGCGCCGCCTAACACGTCTTGGCACCGCCCTCATGACCGCCTACGCCGCCCTCACTTCCTACCACCTAGCACTGCCGCCTGGCTCCTCCTGGCGCCGCCGACGAGGTGCTCCCAGCACAGGCAAGATTTTCATGGCATGGTAGAGATGAGCTGAGGGTCCGATTGCGTTTTTTATTTCTGTTCAAGTGTCTTGGTGTAAGAAAGTTGGACATCCCTGTAATTTTGTAATTTTAGGGGTATACTTACCAATTCAGAGAGCAATTCAGCATGTCTCAACACATACAACCTACAAAACAAATTCTCTGTTTAGCAACTCCCAGCACATACGGGCTACCAATCACACTCCAAAATCTCAAGCCAACTTGTATGAGGTCAACATATCTCAAGTGGGAAAGTGAATTCCAAATGACACGGGCTACCAAACACACCCCAAGTAAATATAAATTGGTTTTGGCAAACCAAGTTATGGTCAGTAGCAACACTTTTTGAGGTTTGAAAGAAAAGAGAAAAAAAGCTTACAGGTATTTTGTATCATTTATTTTCTTTCTTGTTGGCTCATAAGCTTAGTATTCTTTATTTAAGATCTTTTGTGTCTTCAAGGAAGATTATATGTTTGGCTTTATCACTTGTAGGTTTGCTTTTTTTTCAACTCTTTTGCTTGCTACCTAGCCTTGCTAGCCAAAAACCTGTTTTGAGAAGGCATACTTCCCATGTTTCCAATCCCTTTGAACCAAAACCTTTGCCATTTTTGTCCACCATATATACCTATTAGCAATTGCTATTCCAAGCAAATTCTCAAGCTTCATCTATATTTCGAATTAAAAAGTATTTTGTTATGTGAAAACTAGTTAGTAAATCTCTCACAAACTTGATGGCACACCTTATTTTCTTGCCCCTAATAGACTTGAACCATTGTGTCATCGAAGTTGTATATGATTGCATCTATACGTTGGAATTAGCAGAACTGTGCTATCACGGGGAACGCTTTCAACATTGCACCTGTATGTAGTACACAGTTGATATAATGCTCTTTTGTTTACGGATGTCGACGGTGTGAAATAAAGAGGGGACTTGTAAGTCCATGGAGTGACGTTGACATGGTTATACCCTACGGGTACACGACTTCAGCATGCCTGGTCCAACCCAAGAAAGGCCCACAAGAATGTGCGTGGCCCATGAAGATATTCGGGTGGCCTAAGCCCATGACGTCTTCGGATCCTTGCAGAGCAAGACTAGATTAGATAGAATATTCAAAGGGGCAAACCCTAAAACCTGTAACCGACTCGATCTGTGCCCAGGACCTGCCTACTTCTATATAAAGGCTAGAAGGGCACGACGAGGAGGGCACTTCTCATACCACCGCATACACACCTCCACGCCAGATTGCATCTGCGCACCCCTGTAACTTTCGGTTCCACCGTAATCAAGAGCAAACTAGCAGGAGTAGGGTTTTCCCTCTCGGGGCATGAACCTGGGTAAATCTTGTGTCCCCTGGTTGCTTGTATGTTAATCGTTCCGCGATATCTAGCACCCCATCTTCTCCAAAACCCAATCTCATAACAATGGGCATTGACGAGATCGATCCTCGTCAATTGGCACCGTATGTGGGAACTGGGGGCGCTGATCGTGCGATCGTGACGGTCCCAACCAAAGCGATCTACAATTCTTCAGTGACGGAGATCCATCTCCTCTTTGGCGCTTTCGACTTCACCGCCTACTCGCCAACCACCATGAAGTACTTCGAGCCCGTAGGCGATGGACTCGAGATCCTGTTTGGGAGCTTATGCTTCCAGGTGGTACAGACCGACACTCTCCGCCTCCCAGAGCGGGTGCCACTGCCATCAATCAGGCCCGCCTTGTGGGCTCCGCATCCCGTGCTACGCACATCACCATCGATAGATGAGTCCTATGACAGCAGCAGCTGCAACTCGGATCTGTGCGATCCGCCATCGGATGAAGGGACCTACGGTTCCGGATCCGAAATCTACGGCAGCAGCGATCCGACCTACGGACGCTACCAATGCACCGTGGTCATACAGATCGGCGTGGATCAGCAACAACCCAACCCGCATGGTAGAAACGGCGAAAACAGGAGGAACCAATCCCCCCGCCCAACAAGGATGACACTGATGCCAATCGGGTAATCCACCTCAGCGAGGAGGGATGGAACCAAGCACGCGAAGCCGTGGCGGGCAACAAGATCCTGCCTGTGGGTGCCTCACGGGACCTACTGATGGCATACCACCTGCTCCTCATCGAAGAGCATAAAAAGCAGGTAAAGATGCAAGAGGTGCTTGACAAACGCAAGCAAGCGGCCTCGGAGTCCAGCGCGCGGCGAGCTGCGCTCTCTGCCGTTGGCGGCTCCAGCTCGCATGACAACCACGCCAACAAGCATCGTTCTCGTGTAGAGAACATGGATCCCGCCGCGCATCGCGAGGTGACCCGAACCCTCAACACATCCTTGATGGAGATGGAAGCCAATGGCAACGTCATCCCGAAGACGCCGCAAGCTGCGATCATGGCAACCACCACATACCTCGCATCCCTTCCACCTCCGGTGGGGGACCCCAAGAGGGCCATTCACAACTCCGCACTAGTCGGACTCAGACTCGTTGGAGCTGCGCTCCACGGGGAAGCTCCTGAGGAGCCAAAGAAGAAGGCTGTGGTTAGGTTCAACCGCAGTCCCACACCTTCATCCGACGAGGAAGAACACGATCTACCTCGACGGCACAAGAGCTCATGACATCGCAGACGCGACTACGACGCTCGAAGCAAACTCACCCAACGCAAGATCGACAAGGCACGCGCCAAACGTGTGTGCTCATCCGAAACAGAAGAGGATGATGATGAAGGAGAACTCTGCGGGGCTCGATGCTTCAGCAGATCTGTTTGGCGGACGCGGATGCCGAGGAACTTCAATCTCCCTTCGGACACTCCGAAGTTTGACGGCACGCAAGACCCTAAGGCGTGGCTCAGCGATCACCTGTCGTCTGTCAAACTGCATGGCGGCAACAAAAACACCGTCCTACAATGCCTTCAGCTGCAGCTGACAAGCGCAGCCCGGATCTGGCTCAGCAGCCTATCCTCAGGATCCATCCGAAGCTGGGAGGAACTGGCGTACAGTTTCATCCGAAACTTCAAGGGCACCAGCAAGAGGCCAGCCTCGATCGAAGAGCTGAGGGCCTGCACCCAATGAACGGGCGAATCCATTCGCTCGTATATACTACGCTGGTCCAACATCAAGAACTCCGTGGCGCACATCTCTGAGGAGAGAACAATTGACGCCTTCAAGGATGGCGTCAAACGCCAAGACTTCAAGGAAGAACTTGGACGCGTCAAGCCCAAAACACTCAACCACCTCATGGACATCGCCAACAGGTGGGCAGACGGTGAGGACTCCGTCCACCGAGCACATTCGTGTTGGAGATATACCCAAGAGGCAATAATAAAGTGGTTATTATCATATCTTCACACTTATGATAAATGTTTACATACCATGCTATAATTGTATTAACCGGAAACATTAATACTTGTGTGATTTGTAAACTTAAATTGAAGTCCCTAGTATAGCCTCTATACTTCACTAGCTTGTTGGTTAATAGATGATTGTGGTTTCCCTATCATAAACATTGAGATGTTATTAACAACAGGATCATATCGTTAGGAGAATGATATGGTGGACATACTCCTATAGATAAGCGTAGCATAAAGATCAAGTCATTTCAATAGTTCAATTGCTATATGCTTTCTGATACATAGTAACCTAATTCCTTCGACCATGAGATCATGCATATCACCTTTACCGGATGGATGCTTTGATGTCATCAAACACCACACCGTAACAGGGTGGCTATAAAGATGGTATTGAGTGTTCGGAAAGTATTGGTTGAAACACATGGATCAAGAGTGGGATTTGTCCATCCATATGACGGATAGATATTCTCTGGGCCCTCTCGGTGAAATGTCATCCAATTAGCTTGCAAGCATGTGACTGGGTCACAAGGGATCACATATCACGGGAACGAGAAAAGAGTACTTATCAGTAACGAGGTTGAACTAGGTATGCAGAGATACCGACGATCATAACCTCGGATAAGTAAAATATCGTGAGACAAAGGGAAATTGGTATCGTATGTAAGTGGTTCATTCGATCGCAATGTAATCGTAGAAATATGTGGGAGCCATATGAATTTCCAGATTCCTCTATTGGTTATTGTTCAGAGAAGTGTCTCGATCATGTCCGCATAATTCACGAACCGTAGGGAGACACACTTAAGGATTCGACGTTGTTTGAGTAGTTATGGTATTATGAGAAAGAGACCGAATGTTGTTCGGAGTCTCGGATGGGATCCGGGATATCACGAGGAGATCCGGAATGGTCCGGAGAATAAGATTCATATAAGGAAAGTCCCGTTTCGGAGTCGGGGAATGGTTTCGGTGTTTTCATCGGGAACATTCTAGAAGGTCCCGGAATGTCCGGCACTCCGGAAGGGGAAGGGTACATGAATGTGTCATTGTAAGTTGGAATGATTGCATCATGTACTAGGTGTCTTCGCTGTCCAAAATAAAGGATTTATTTAAATCCTAAATTGAAAAGTCAAACGGCTAGTTTGAAAGTCAAACGGCGAGTTTTGGAAAGTGGAAAGAGGAGGAGAAGAGGAAACCGAGTTGGGGAGGGATTCCCTCCTCCCCAAGCCGGCGCCCCACCCCAAGCCGAGTTGGGGAGGGACTCCACTCCCTCCCCTTGGCCGCCGGCCCTCCCACCTATAAAGGGAGGGGCAGGGCTGCCCCTCCTAACACACACAAGTTCCTATCCTCTAAACTAAACCCTAGCCCTAAACCCCGGTTTAGAGCTATTTCGGTTTAGAGCTTCTAATTGCACTAGCCTTCAGATTAGAGCCTTCTAATTGGTGTGTCTAATTACTAGACCACTAATAGCCTCTCTCATACTCCACCATACTCGCACCGGCTTAAGGCGAAGCCCTGCGGGATTTCCCCTCTACTTCCGGTACCACGCCGTTGTGCTGCCGGAATCACGAGGAGAGTGCTACAACCTCCGTTGCCTGCTGGAACAAGGGAGAGGAAGGTCTTCGTCGAGTACCGAACGTGTGACCGACTGCGGGAGCGCTGCGGGAACGCGGCGCTGGAAGGATCGTCTACGCGATCTTGAGATCGGAAAGAGTACGACTACATCACCCACGAGAATCTGCTCTCGTTAACCGCTTTGGAATCTTCGAGGGTAAGTTATTCCATCGACTCGTTGCTACAATCTAGTAGATAGATCTTGGCTTGTTTGTTTGTATGCGGTAGAAAATTTTTGTTTTCCATGCTACGAACCCCTACAATTCGGAGGAGGAAGATGACTATGGCCGCCGGCACGAGCGTCGTAGCAAGCGACTATCGCGTGTCTATGACGATCGCGACGGACCCGACATGGTCGCGGCTGGCTACGCCGACCGCCGCAGCAAAGGCAACCGCAGCAGCGGCGGATACCGTGGAAACAACTTCCGCGATGGAGGACGCCCAACGCAATCGTGGAAACGTCGTGGCCACGACAACGGGCCCTCGGCTTACGACAAGTTGTCGGGCCCATGCACCATCCACTTCTACATCGACAAGCAGGATGGTAAAAAGAAGGCAAGTCACATGCTCAAAGACTGCCGCGAGTTCCAGAAACTCAGCGAGAGCATGTCCCAGATGAGGCAGCAAACCCCGAACCCTGGGTACGGGCACGCACCCGCACCAGGTGACATCGCCCACGGAGCTCCTCCACCACCACCCGTGGGACCTTTGAATCACCCAATCGCACCCGCGCATAACAAGGGCGGAAATGGGTACCCCGTGCCGAAAGGGTCATTGATGATCCAAAAGGGGCGCCCAACAAACAGGGTGCAAAAGAAAATCACCCGCCAGGTCAGTCTGGATGTGACCGCTCCACCCGCCATCCCTGAGTACCTCAGCGGTTCGGAGTCCTGCATCACGTTCAGCCGTTCGGATCACCCCCGCCAGATCCCTCGCCCAGGTCATGCTGCCCTGGTGCTCGAGGCATAGATCGAAGGGTTTGAGATGAGCCGCGTCTTCATGGACGGCGGCAGCGGCATCAATCTGATGTTCGCTAGCACCTTGGCAGCAATGCTGATACCGCTGTGCATCCTGGAACAATCCGACACAACATTCCACGGCATCGTCCCAGGGAAGGGCATATTCCCCCCAGAAAGATATGGCTCGACGTCATCTTTGGCAAACCCGATAACTTTCGGTGCGAGCGACTCAAGTTCGAAATGGTGGATTGGCCATCACAATACCATGCTATCCTCGGGCTCATGGCATTCGCACGGTTCCTAGCAGTATCGCACTACGCGTACCTGCTACTCAAGATGCCAGGACCCAGGGTGTCATCACAGTCCACGGGAGTTTCACTCGATCGGATCACTGTGACAGGGACTTCACTCTTCCTTCCCGTCCTTAGTTTAGGAAAGTGGAAAGTTTTTTTCCTTTTATTTTAGGAATTTTGGGAACAGAACATTTCAACAAAGGAGGTCTTTCACAGGTCAAAGAAGACCTAAGACTTAATCTAAAAGAAATTACTAGATTGAATCTATTTGCATTAAAAAACCGATCAAAAAACGGCGAGCGAAGTAAGTGATCGAAAAACTTTGTTCTTTGTTTGTCCTATCTATAAGAGGAGAGCATATGAAAAATGTAACCCACCGCTCAAGGTTTCGTACTTGGATTCAGTAAATTCTAGTAAGACAGGGCAATGTTGCATAATCTGGTTCAAGCCGCTTTCGCTAGTAGTGGAGTTGTGGAAGAAAGGAAAGATGTCGGAATCAGCGGATTCCTATTCGTAGATCATGTTCAACGCTAGCTGGTACGAGGGCCCAAGGCTCGACTAACAAAGGCCAATGGATGGTTATCCTGAAGCACCAGTGCCCGAATCATATGCATCAGTTTCAAGCACAAACTGCTTGTTAAGTCACTCCAAAGGTTCACAGGCACTAGCTCCCGCTAAGAAGAATCTGGCAGTTCAACATCGGTCATGTCAGAAACCTAAGATTCGTGAATAAAGTGATACTAGTTCGATCAGCCGAATTCCTCTCATTTCTTGCTTAAAAGTGGCTGTGCCGGGAAGAAGATAAGAAAAGGCGAAGCCTTCTCTTGGTTTCCCAACCTGTTGCTTCTAAAGGCTGCCCTCTCTCGGCTGGATTTTGGTCCAGCCTACTGCGAGGATCCCGTATCCCGTACATCGTCTTTCTCCCTCCTGGGTTCCCGTGGTTCCTATGCCGCCGCGTTTCCCGGTCCTTTTCTTTTAGTGCTTCGACCCGAAGCGATAGCTTGACGCGTTTTCCGTGGCTGTACAATTCCGTGGCTACGAAAAAAGATTGGATCAAATATACGTGTCCTAGAAAAGAGGGAGGTCACTCATCTTATTAAGCCTGATTTGTTTTTTGAAACAGATGCATCAGGTGGTTCTGTCCTCATGCAACAAGGCAGACCAATCAAAATTTTAGTAAAACCCTTGGACCCAGAAATTCTGCTATGTCAACTTATGATAAGGAGAAGCTTTAGCGATTTTGGAATCCTTTCGAGCACAACCAATATATATTAGAACCCCCTTTACCTGCCGAAGCACTTCTTGGATCTGTCAATTCTGTTATGGCCGGAGTCCTACTCATAGCGATCTCGTAGAATTGGGAGAAGCCGTAGGTGTTATTGCGGGTCAATCAATTGGGGAGCCCGGGACTCAACTAACATTAAGAACTTTTCATACTGGCGGAGTATTCACAGGGGGTACTGCCGACCTTGTACGATCCCATTCGAATGGAAAAATCCAATTCACTAAAAATTTGGGACGGATACTGTGGTAGCGGGTCAGGCTTACGATAGCCTTGGTTGGGATCGTCGCCTGACGCGCGTCATTCGTTTTAAATAATCTTCCGGATTTTCTGCTCTGTTAGCAGAGCGTTTGGAGGCCAAGGCTCAAGAGGCTGTTCCGGGTCGCACTCGTCCGCCCACCTGGGACCTATCGAGGGGAGGGAAGTGGAAGGTTGACGTGAGGTGGACGGCCCTCCTGGTCTTGACCTAATAGAATCTCCCAGTCATTCGGCATGCAGGAGGAGCTCATAAGGCTCCGAGAGGTGACAGACAACGGGGCACCCCCAGTCTCAAGGCAAAACGCACCTGACATGTCGTTCGATTCAACGGTCAACACGAAGAAGGTGCAGGTTCACCCAACGGATGCCTCCAAGACGGCGCTGATCGCCAACGACCTCAGCCCCGCATAGGAAAGCGCGCTCGTCGAATTCCTCCGTGAGCGCTGGGAAATCTTCGCCTGGTGTCCTGCGGACATGCCAGGAGTTCCCAAGGAATTCGTCGAGCATGCACTCAACATGTTTCCAGATGCCAAGCCTGTGAAACAGTCCATCCGATGATTGTTCGAGCCACGGTCCGAAGCCATCGGAGTCAAAGTCAACAGACTACTCGACGCCGATTTCATCAGGGAGATCAAAGAAAGCGAGTGGCTGGCCAACACCGTGATGGTCCCTAAAAAGGACACGGACATCCTGCGGATGTGCGTGGACTTCACCTCACTAAACAAGCACTTCCCGAAGGATCACTTCCCTCTCCCTCGGATCGATCAGATCATCGATTCAACTACAGGATGCGAGAAACTCTCCTTTCTCGACGCCTATTCAGGCTACAACCATATTCGACTGAAGGTCGAAGATCAGGAGAAAACGGCGTTCATCACGCCGTTCGGAGTGTTCTGCTACAACACAATGCCCTTCGGGCTGAAGAACGCAGGTGCTACGTACCAGCGGTGCATGCAAGCATGCCTGAAGAGCCCGATCGGCCGCAACATACAAGTCTATGTCGACGACATAGTAATCAAAACAAGGGAGGCCAAGACATTGATCGACGATCTCCGCGAGACGTTCGACAACCTTGATCGATACAAGATCAAGCTGAATCTAGAAAAGTGCGCCTTCGGCATCCCATCTGGCCAATTGCTTGGCTACTTCATCTCCCAGCGAGGGATTAAGGCGAACCCGAAGAAAATCCGGGCCATAATGGCCATGGAGAAACCGAAGAACCTCAAGGGCGTCCAACAGCTAGCTCGACGCATCGCGGCGCTGAGCAGGTTCATCAGCCGCATGGGCGAAAAGGCCATGCCTTTCTATCAGCTGCTGCGCAAAGCAGTCAAATTCGAGTGGACACCCAAAGCGGACGATGCATTCGAAGATCTGAAGCGGTTACTCTCCACCTTGCCCGTCCTAGTCACGCTAAAGGAACGCGAGCCTCTATTGTTATACATAGCAGCCACACACCAGGTGGTAAGCACCGTGCTCATGGTCGAACGACCCGAAGATGGCAAGACCCATGGGGTCCAGCGCCCAATGTACTACCTCAGCGAGGTATTGACGCCGACAAAATAGAGGTACCCTCACTATTAGAAACTCGCCTACGGCGTGTTCATGACGGCTCGTCGGCTGAGCCACTACTTCCAGGAGCACCAGGTGATGGTCGTCAACGAGGCACCCCTGAATAGCATCCTAAACAACCCAGAGACCACAGAACACGTGGCCTTGTGGGGCATCGAGCTGTCCCCTCTAGACATAGTCTACAAGAAGCGCCATGCGATCAAATCGCAGGTCCTACTAGACTTCCTCGTCCACTAGATGGAGTTGCATCTGTCAGACACCCCGGACATGACACAGCCATGGACAATGCACTTCGATGGCTCCAAGCGCGAGGCAGGAGCCGGGGTCATACTGACATCCCCGCAGGGCGACAAGATGAAGTACGTCCTCCGGATGAAATTTCGAGCTTCCAACAACGAAGCCGAATACGAGGCCCTCATCCACGGCATGAGGATGGCCAAGATCTGCGGCGCAACGCGCCTGGTCATCTACGGTGACTCAAACCTCGTTGTCCAGCAGACGATGAACGAGTGCGACGTGCACGCTGCCAACATGATCACGTACCACGCGCTCTACAATTCACTCGAAGGAGACTTCGATGGCTGCCAACATCGGCTCCACATGCGCACGGGTGCCACCAGGTGTGTTCCCCAAACAGATCCGCATGCCATCCATCAAAAGGAAATTCCCCAAGGGATCACCCAAAGAGGCAGAGCATTCGGGTTGCGCTACCCGAAGGATAGGAAGGACCCGAAAATCTTGACACAGAGGTTGCAGTGGTCAACCTGATGCAGGTCATGGCGGTCGAAGAAACATGGACACAGCCATACCTGCAGTACCTGATAAATAGGGAACTGCCGGATGACCCGACAGATGCCCGACGCATATCTCGTCGGTCCAAAGCCTTCACCATCATCAATGGCGAGTTTTACAAGTGCAGCATTTCAGGTGTGCTCCAAAGGTGCGTCACCATAGGTGATGGCAAAACTATCCTCCAAGACATCCATGAGGGCATCTGCGGCCATCACGCGGGCAGTCGCGCCCTCGTCGCCAAAGCTCTACGAGCTGGGTTCTACTGGCCAACGGCCATGAACAACGCCAAGGACATCGTCCGAAGGTGTAACGGGTGCCAGAGGTTCGCAGACAAATCGCACGCACCTGGATCGGAGATCAGGCCCATACCCCTAGCCTGGCCCTTCGCCCAATGGGGCCTCGACATGATAGGCAAACTGCCCAAGTCCTCGAAAGGAGGCCGCGTCTACTTCCTAGTCGCAGTCGACAAATTCACCAAGTGGATCAAAGCCATGCCCGTTACCAACCAAAAGGGTAAAACAGCCGTGAAGTTCTTCCAATCCATCGTATACAGGTTTGGTGTGCCACATAGCATCATCACCGACAACGGGTCAAACTTCATCTCCAAATAATTCTAGGACTTCTGCGAAGGCCTCGGGATCAGCATATCATACGCCTCCGTGGCGCACCCGCAAACAAACGGGCAGGTCGAAAAGGCCAACGGCCTCGTCGGTGGTGGCATCAAGAAGCGCCTAATGAGCCCACTCGAACGGCTCGCGGGAGTTTGGGCAGAAGAGCTACCCTCCGTCCTCTAGAGCCTGCGCACAACGCCAAACAGCTCAACTGGCTACACGCCCTTCTTCATGGTGTACGGAGCCGAAGCCGTGTTACCTGCATAGGTACGCCATAAGGCCACATGGGTCGTCGCCTACAGTGAAGCCGAATCGACGGCCGCACTCGAAGACGCCGTCGACACACTCGACGAGGCACGTGACATCGCCGCAGCTCGATCGGCGGTCTACCAGCAGAGCCTTCGCAACTATCACAGCGGTTGGCTGCGACCAAGGTCCTTCGTCAAAGGAGACCTAGTCTTATGACTCAAGCAAGAGCGGCTGAAGAAGCTCGAGTCACCCTGGGAAGGACCCTACGTCGTCACCGAAGTCATCCCAGGTGGCGCTTATCGCCTCAAGCACATGGAGTCTGGAGTCGCATACTCCAACCCATGGAAGGTCGCACAACTGCGACGCTTCTACCCCTAGCTATCTCCCCTTTACTATCAATAAGGCTATTCAGCCAAGGCTACTCAGCCGAACAATATACCTCCTCATTATGATATGAATAAAAGCTAAGTGTCTCACCCCAAAATTTATCTTTCACTCACATCTCTTTATGCTACAACACACTCGGGGGCTCCCCCTCACCTCACGACTTCGTCGATTGAGAATAACGCATGTACACCTGAGTAGATGATCACGTCAGGCTAACGAAAAGGGCATGCATACAAACAAAGCACAACGTGCTAAAACAACCAACCTTTACATCAAAGGGCATAACACGCCCAGTCGAATATATACAAATTTTACATCTATATTTTTACATGTCCTACCTATTCTGAAGGATCACCTGCTTGCGGTGCTCAAAGAGATCTACAACTTCCTCGGCATACTGCCGCACAACCGCATACTGCGGGCGCATGTCCCATAGGCCACCATCTGGTCGAGGAGGCGGCCCAGCCGCCATAGCCGCAAGATTTACGTCAGGGCAATGCAGTCGCACACGGGAAAGAGCGACCTTCACACCCGCAACTAATTGGTGCCGCACCAGCTCGCTAATATGATGCACATCTCGAAACTTTGCCAGCAAGCCCCGGAGAGTCGATGGCGCTTCATCCAAAGGAAACATGACGTGGAGAATTGACACCAAGGAAGTCTTCACTTGCCGCAGCAACCGCGACACTTGGTGGGCACGATCCTGCACAGTTGTAAGGACCATGGCATGGTCGCGATCCATCCAGAAAAAGCCACCAGCCTCCATATCATGTTGGGTCAGGCAGTTGATCCGAACCACAATGCACTCCTTCTCCTCCTTCGGAACAAGGTTAACACCTGCAACACCTACAAAGTAAGATGACCAGCCAACAGGCGCATCCGAAAATGAGCAGCAGCTTGAAGAAACTTACATTGCAGCTGTTCGGCCAAACGCCACAGCTCACCCATGAGATATTCGTCTCTAGCGGTGCCCCACTCCGCTTCGACTTCCAAAGGTCCGCGTGGCCTCGGATGCTAAGCAACTCCTTCTCAAGGCTACGGACGCGGTCACGAAGAAATACAAGCTGCGACGCATCATCCAAGGATGGTCGCGGTTGCGGAGCAGACGAGGTATCGATGGGGTCATCACCCAAAGGTCCCTAGAGGAAAACATACAAAAATATGAACAACACACGAATGGGAAACAGCTCGAAGATTCATTATGTACAACAAAATCCACTGTGTGGCACAAGAACCGTTCACAAAGATATTACAACAAAAGAAGACGACAACTATCCTACAACTACAAGTTCTAAGCAGCTACGTCCTGAGTGGCCTCGGAGCCAAATTGCCTGCTCTTGACCTCTTCCTGCTGCCTCACCACGTACTCCGCCAGCAGGTCAATCAACTTCGGCCCACATCGTTTACAGTAGGCAGCATAGAGGGCAAAGGCTACCTCGGATCTGTCGGGGGCCGTCGGCATCTGGGAGGTGACCTGATGAAGATCCAGCTCTGCCCCGGACTCCATGGCCATCACCAGCCCCATGGATGCACCGATGCCCTTCTGTTTGCGCTTGTACGCCGCGGGCGCCTCGGCTGACAGAGCATCTGCCAGCAAGTCGACATCCTTAAGGGCAACGCCCTTGGGGACGAGCTCCTTGTAGAAGCGCCCGAGAACCTCCTTGGCTTTGGCAAGGGAGCCAACCACAGTGCTGCAGCGATCTTCGACCACCGCAGCAGCAGCATCCAGAGCACTACCGTCCTCCAGAGCACTGCGGTCAAACTCAATGCCCGCGGCATCTAGATAAACGTAAAAAGCAAAGTGAGAATCAAACAACACCAGAGGGACAAGAAAGCTAAAATGGAACAAATACAGACGAAATTACTCACCCGAAATAGCCTTGGCAGCAACCATCAGCTTGTTGGCTACCTCCTTCCCGCGTGAAGCCGCAGCGGTGGCGAGCTGCTCCTCGCGGTCCGTAGCCTCCTGCTGCAGGCGCTCCTTGGCCGCAGCTGCATCGGCTAGCTCCTGCTTGAGGCGCTCCTTAGCGCCAACGGCGTCCTCGGCCTTTTTATCCGCTCGCCCAAGGCTCTTTTTGAGAGCATCAAGCTCGCGGAGGGCAGTGTTATTTTCATCTACAAAAAGCAACAAGAGCATACATGAGCTTTTCAGGTTGGCAGGCAGACGAAGAAGTAGAAGACCTAGTTGAGGATGTACCTTGAAGCTGCTGCAGGTTGGCTTCCAACGCCAGGTGCTGCTTCACAAGCTGATTGGCGCCTTGCACAAAATGCTGCAAGAAGAAGAAATTATCAGGAAAAGGGCTCGGGGGCTACGCCCAAGAAACGAGCAAAGAAAAAATAAGCACACGAAAAGCGCTCGGGGGCTCCCCCCGAGACGCGCACAAAATATAAGAAATGATCAGCAGATCATACGAAAAACGCTCGGGGGATTCCCCCATGGCAAGAAGGGAAATACTCACATGATCAGACGGAGACTCCGAAGGTCCGGCAGTAGTCTTTTGGGAGATGATCACCCGAGCCTCCCGCAAAGAGGGGTTCGGAGCAACGCCCCCAGAGGTGGCCACCGTCTGCGAAGGAGGAGGTGCCATCTTCGACTCCCCTACTAACTCCTGAGTGCCATTGCTAAACGAGCCCTCAGAGGAGTGGCTGCAAACGAAAACACCAGTCAAATACAATAAAAGCAACAAGGAAAGACAGCAAAAGGCATCCGAAGAAACTTACGAGTCCATATCGCTCAGGTTGATGACAGGCAAGGTCCCCTTGCCCTTCTTCTCTTCCTTCTTCCGCTTCGTCGGCGGTTGTGGCGCTACAGCCCGCATAGGCACGGCCGGAATAGGGGAGGAAGAGCCACCATCACCTCCACTATGACGCACAAGGCATGGCGGGTCCCTAGGCATCGGCGGAGTTGAAGAATCCGACGATCGCTCGAGCTCCGCGCCCGCTTTCGGGTCTGCTCCTCGCTCGACTCAGCGGTCTCTTGAACTGGTGATCGCGCCGAGGGAAGCTCAGACATGGAGCCCACTACCTCGTTGTCCGGCGCATCCAGAAAACATTCGGGTAGTGGAGGCGCCATGCCAGGTACCTTGAACTCCTGCACAATGGAAACAAACTTTTAGAATAAGGAAGTACACAAAAATGCAGTCGAAAAAAGCGCTACGCGCACGTCCCAGATCTACACCTGCATCACCCGTCGAGAGGCGCTGAACGGAGGGGTCAACGACTTCCCCGGAAGGTTCTCGTCAGCTTTGAACTTCAGCAGCGGCCGAAGGACTCTGTCGAGGTCCCCCTTGGAGAGCTCCTTAGCCACAACTCTCGTCAGGTCGTGGCGACCAGAATAAAGGAACATCGAGTGCGCCCTAGCCTGGAGAGGCTACACCCGACGTTTGAGGAACGTGCGGATAATATCCACACCATTCACCTCCTTCTCCGGAATCACCTGGAGGTCCTCCACCCGACGGTAGAGCTCCTCTATCTCCTCTACCTCACCCTCTAGGATGTGGTTCTTCCAGGACCTCTTCGGCTGGATTGTCTGGGTGGAGTCAAAAGGGGCAAGGCCAAAGTTTTGCCCGTCCACTATGGAATCGCGGATATAAAACCACCTCCTCCGCCAGTATTGGACGGACTCAGACATCGAAAAGGAAAAGAAGAGAAAATTGGATCAAAGGGAAATAATGCAGCCGCCGATCGGAGAAACTCCGTCGGAGCCGGATTGCCTCTTCACGGAATAGAGTTTCCGGAAAAGGCCAAAGTGCGACTCGATACCGAGCCAGCACTCGCAGAAGGTGATGAAACATGCAATGTGGAGAAGAGAATTTGGCGAGAGATGATGGAGTTTGATGCCATAGAAAAAAAGCAGTCCACGGAGAAAATCGTGGAATGGGAGAGAGAGGCCTCGAAGGACAAAAGCAACAAACATGACCCGGAACCCTGCGAGTGGACGGGGAATTACCTCATTGCCGGGAATCTTGACGGCCTCCTTGTCCTTCGGGATCAGACCCCACTCACGAAGCTTGCGCAGGTCGCCCTCGTGCGTCTCCGTCCGCTGCCACCCACCATCGGTGACGCGAGTGGCGGCGGTGCCCTTTTTGCCGCAGGCAGCAGCGCTGGTGCCCACCGCGGTGGAGGCCTTCTTTGTCTTACCCATTGTAGTATGGCAATGGCGGTGCTGTAAGCGCATAAAAGAGGATGGTAAGGATCAAAGAACTTCCAGCGCGTGGCAAGAAAAGCTCAAGAAAGTGGAAGCAGTGAAAAGCGAATGGCTGCGGTGAAAACAAACAAAAATTTCCCCATAGTTATAAGGACGAAGACGATTAACAGGGACCGTTCATCGGGAATCCCTAGAGCCAGCATCGAATCCAGCTGTCCACATGTCAGCACAACAGCGAATCGTTGCTCGCACGCCGTCTACTATGCACGGAAACCGAGGAGACGCCATAATTATAGCCACGTCGCGCGTGACTAGTCAACTCCAAGTCAGAAAGTGGGACCCATGTTCGCCCAGTCTCGTCACCTCTGGCGCCGCAGACGCTTGAGGTCATCGATCGTCAGCACTGACGTCATGAAAGCTATACTAGCAACGGTTACAAATTTTTGGCTCAACAGCTAAAGTACTCACTCGAATCTATGATTCGAGCAACTACTCGGGGGCTAGTCCTATCAGGAGCGCTGGCTACGCACCCGAAGCATGAATAGCGTACTATGCCAATGAACTATACTTTGAGTCCTACGTCGAGTCTGCGACTCCACTACGGACTCGGGGGCTACTCCCATAGGGAGGATCGGTTCGAGCATCCGAAAAAATTATGTCCTACGGACCTGAAGCAAACAATGGCTGAATAAAGGTCTATGCTCGAGTCTACGACTCAAACAGACACTCGGGGGCTACTCCCATAGGGAGCGCTAGTCGTGCACCCTATGAATTCCTCGACTACGATCCTTCGGATCAGAATGCAAAAACTTTTCGGCAACTTTGCCCCGATTAATGCTAAGTGAGAAGCATCCTCCTTGGCCACCCGAAACACCTCCGTGGTGATAAAATTTCGGATGTTGTATCTACGATGCAAAGATAAGACCTATAGATACCATCTGATGGCTTGGTAACGCACACGACTGCGCTATGCTAGTAAAAATCCGTGTCAACAAGTGCAATGAAAATCCCGACGGACGCGTTGGGTACATCATTCGAAAAATTACTGGAATTCTACTCCTGTAAGTCCACAACGGCTTGAGTTGAATTACGCCAACATTTGTTCTGGGTTCGAGTCGAGGGACTCGAATCTGAAGAAGATCGTGTTGTTTTGTCCTAAGACAGTTAACTGGCCCTGATCCGTCAGGAGAGTCAGGCACACGCATCAACAATCCCTACACACTAGAATCATTTCTCTAAAGAACAGATACAAATGCACCCAAAAGATTGAAGAGTTCTCAGCCGAATCTACGATTCGACAGAATACTCGGGGGATACTAACATGGTTATACCCTAAGGGTGCATGACTTCAGCATACCTGGTCCAGCCCAAGGAAGGCCCACAAGAATGTGCGTGGCCCATGAAGATATTCGGGTGGCCCAAGCCCATGACGTCTTCGGATCCTTGGAGCGCAAGACTAGATTAGATAGAATATTCAAAGGGGCAAACCCTAAAACCTGTAACCGACTCGATTTGTGCCTAGGACCTGCCTACTTCTGTATAAAGGCTAGGAGGGCACGACGAGGAGGGCACTTCTCATACCACCGCATACACACCTCCACGCCAGATTGCATCTGCGCACCCTTGTAACTTTCGGTTCCGCTGTAATCAAGAGCAGACAAGCAGGAGTAGGGTTTTCCCTCCGTGGGCCTAAACCTGGGTAAATCTCGTGTCCCCTGGTTGCTTGTCTGTTAACCGTTCTGCGATCTCCAGCACCCCCATCTTCTCCAAAACCCAAGCTCATAACAATGGGCATTGACGAGATCGATCCTCGTCAGACGTATATGTGTTAGAGAAACGCCTAGGCCGCTAGCCTAAGCCATGCCTAATCATGGTGGAAACTTGCAGCATCACTATAGTGAACATTCTATGAAGCATCCTCAATAAAAAGCTATGCACATAGTAAATAAAAAGATCGCTGAGATGCTCATTGTCTGCTTGCCTTGTCATTTTGGTTATGGGACAGCTCCTGTACCATGTGCAAGGGGTACCCCGTTGGCGGTTCTCTATGATATGCATGTACTTACAATGATAAGAACTTACCGGTGACTAAATTTGAGTAGCATGAGGAGCGGCCCTCGTACTCGAGGGACGTGAGATTTCCAACTTATATTTCGTCAAGCATATACTCCATCTTTGTGCACTTTAACCTTAATCATCTCAAGATGCTTATGATAGGGGCAATGAGGGCTCAAAGCTAGTAAGTACCATAATCTTTTGGAAGCTCTTTATGACTTGAAATCCCTGCTACCCTCTATGAAGGGACCTTTCGCCTATTTCTAAGTTGAGTCAGTAAACCTACTTCCTCTCTACCACCAGCAAGCATTTGAGTTGTTGTGTTTCAAGCATTCGTATGGTGATTTATCCAATCATGTTCTTTATCTTCCTTGATTGCACAAGACTCTTATCTATTGAGTATTACTTTGAAATCCTTCATTGTGAAAAACCTTTTTGAGCAAAGAGTGCTCCTGTTTTGAAAACTTCTACAAAAAGCTTTTTGTGAAACTGTTTGCTGGCTGTTCTTTGACCAGGAACAAGGGTTTGCCAATTCCAATTATGATTTATCTTTATGCATATCTATTGTGACTCATGTACTTGTTGCAAGCTAAGTTATATAATGGTGAGTTGCTTTCTTCTATGAGTTGTGTAATGGTAAGTCTGATGCTTCTTGTCCGTATTCTTTTATCGACACTTCACTCCATAAACCTATGGACATGTTTACTGAGCTCAGTTTTCACTTGGGGACAAGCGAAGGTCTAAGCTTGGGGGAGTTGATATGTCCAATTTACATCACCATTCTATATCATAATTTGCCTATATTCATTGATATATGTTTTATTATGAGGTATTACTTATGTCTTTTCCATTGTTTTTGCATGTTGGATGATTCTTGGAGGATGGACTGCCGGAGTCTGGATTCTGATGGAAAAAGAGGTGTTTTGATGCAATTTTGCGAAGATCAAAAAAATACCAGAAAAATATGGGAAAATTATGTTATCCCGGAAGATGAAGGAAACTAGAAGGGGAGGCTTAGAAGGGCCGCCTAGGGCCCACACCCCCTACGCGCGGGTCCCCCTGGGCCGCGCCTAGGACAGGTGTGGCCCACCTTCTCGGCCTCCGACTCCGCCCTCTCGCCTATATTTTCCTCACGCAACCCTAACACCAGGGGAGTGACCACAGATAGATTTTCACCGCCTCTGAGGGGCGGAAAACACCGAGAGAGAAAGATCTCTCCGGCAGACAGATTTCTGCCGGGGAAATTCCTTCCCAAAGAGGGCAGATCATCGCCATCAACACTGTCATCAAGCTAGGCTTCATCGGGATGATCATCATCATCCACACCATCATCTCCACCAGCACCATCATCACCACTCCATCCCCCTGTAACAATTGTGTTAGATATTGCTTTAGTTCTTAGGGGAAACTTTCCCGGTGTTAATTACTATTGTAGTTGATGCTTGTGAATGGGACCATTGGATTATTGTTTATGTTCAGATTGTTATTCATCACCATATCATTATTGATCTTGATCCATATGATTTCTTGTGAGTAGTTGGTTTAGTTCTTGAGGACATGGGAGAAGTCATGTTGTTAGTAGTGGATTTGTGTTGAGTTATTATTCAATGGTTTAGTATTTAAGTTGTGGTGCTATTCTTCTAGTGGTGTCATGTGAACGTCGACTACATGATACTTCACCATTTATGGGCCTAGGGGAATGCATTGTGTATTTGGCTACTAATTGTGGGGTTGCCGGAGTGACAGAAACCTGAACTCCCGTTAGGACACCATTACATAAGGGAATGTAGGATCTCATAGTTTAAGGTTGTGGTTAGGTTTATATCTTAATTACTTTCATGTAGTTGTTGATGCTTGCAGGGGGTTTAATCACAAGTATGTTTTAGTCCAAGTAAGGTCGGTACATTAGCACAGGTTCACCCACACAACACTTACAACACCAAAGAAGAGACTTAGCTATTTGAAGCGAAAGCACTTGACAGAATTGCCATGTGTCTTCGAGAACGTTTGGTCCTCATAAGTATTTCCACCGGCTTGTCCTTTGCTAAGAAAGGATTGGACCACTTGTTGCGTTTGTTCGTTGTCTTTATTACTTGCACTTTATTTTGTTACTTTATCAGAAAACCCCTAAAAATCCGTTTGCTAAGTATTTACAGAGATTTCCTGCTCCATACCACTAGTCAACACCTTCTGCTCCTCGTTGGGATCGACACTCCTATTTATCGAAAGTACTGTGATACACCCCTATACATGTGGGTCATCAACGACATCAATCAAATGAAGAGCGGCTCCGCCTCCGTCACCTCCGGGTCCTGAACACTCACTGAGGGCGTCGGCTCAGTTGTTAGAGCAACTGTCACCGATGCAGGGGTTGGTGCAGGCGTCACTGTTGATGTGGATTGTGTTGGTGCCAATGTCGTCGTGGCCGAAGCCGCTGCTGTAGCCATCATTTCCTTGTTTATGCGATAATGATACATATTATGCCATGCCCTCATCAACGGATCCATGGTCGATATGTCCGCTATCAAGATCTTTACCTCCTCCTTCATATTGCCCAATGTAAATTGTGATGCCTCATTCATTGCATTGAGCATGCCGACTTGGGCTTCCACGCCTCTACAAGCCAACGACTTCCACTTCGGGCCACGGCTACCAACCCTCTTCTTATTTGTGGTGACATCGATGTCGACATCAATGCTCACCTCTTTGTCGTCCTCATCATCATCATCGACGTCCTCAGTTTCGGGGACAGACTCGGAGTGGCGGGAGCCTTGGACCTGTCACATGTCGCTCGGCATTTTGGCGCCCATGGCATGTACTGTTTGTAATATGCCTAAGAGGTAATAATAAAGTTATTATTATTATATTTTATGTTTATGCTAATTCTCCATGCTATAATTGTAAAAATCAGAAACTAAATACTACCTTCATTCCGGTTTATAAGGCAAATACGTATTTCAAAAAAATAGTTTGACCATAAATTTGATCAATAATATATGAATTATATGTCACAAAAATTATATCATTGGAAGCGTATTTTGAATTCGAATCTAATGGTATAATTTTTGTTAAATATAGTTTGTATTTTATTGACCAAATTTACGGTCAAACTATTTTCTCAAAATACGTATTTGCCTTATAAATCGGAATTGAGGTAGTACATGTGTGGATATATAGACAGTAAGCCTCCTATGGACTATGTTGTAATCTATACCGTAGCCAGATATGATTCTCCTTGTAAGGCCCGGGTTGGATGACTATATAAGTCTGACTACGAAAATCCTTTAGGGCAGATGCAATAGCAAGACTGACATCAAGCAATCACATAGACAAACCTATCTTTAACCCTTTGTAACCTTTGGTCCTACCAATTATAATGAATGGTAGCAGGAGTAAAATCAGACTACCACAGTCAAATCTGAATATGGGTAAAACTTGTGAGCTCGTCGTCTCAGATGTCTTAGTGACATACCCTCTTTCTATTCATGCCTCGAGAACCCCCTCATGGCTTACGATGACATGAAGTAGAACTACAAATGGAGGGAACAGGCGGTATTTTTTCCTGTGCGGTGGCCTGGGGGTCCCACGGTCAAAATCCGACTTAGCGTGGAGTGTTGACGTTGCCAATATGGCCCTTGCGTGAAGGGGGCGACGCGGGTGTGCCGACTATTTTATTGTGCTCCAAAAAACACCGATAGGAATTGGGATGCGATGATGTGAGTCAAAATTTGGATCTACGCCAATTGTCCTTTAGGCATGTGGAGATGCTCGTAGTTCCCGGCCATTAGGCCATCCCCACCCCCCACCCCCACAAACGGACAACGAGCGTCCGATCTCGCCCTCCTGGACCGAGCCCAAGGCCCAAAGCCCCCTACAAATGGACCAGACTGTACGGCGGGGTCCGATTTGGCGCAAACCGGGACAAAACCTGTGGCTGGTTTGCGGGGGCTCGGACGCCGGCCTCGTCCGAGTCTTGTCCTGCACTTCCCACGCCCCTGACCCTCCCGTCAAACACAAACCCGTGTCCTTCCACCCCTGCTTCCCCACCTTCCCTTCTCCCACCCACACCCGCTGCCGCCGTGAGAACCTTCCTCCCGAAAGGCCACCGCCGAACCCCGTTGCCTCTTCCTCCATAGGCCTCTTTCCTGGTGAAGCCTCGTCGCCGTTGAAGCCTCCAGTTCCCGAAGATCTCGCCGGCCTCGGCGTTGAGCTCAACCTTGTCGTAGGACGCGCTCCACCTGTTTGACCATTTGCTCCTTGCTACAGGTACTGCTTTCTGCTACCCTCGCCTAGTCTTTGTTCTTGTCCTTGCGGACTTGAGCTCATATGTCTCATCATGCAGACCATGGACAATAGTAGGGACGAGTTCTTCAGGAAATATGTCATGCCGTCCTCCGATGAGTCCGACGACGATAGTGAATTCCTCCATGAGCACAATGAGGGCACGAAGCAAACCTACCGTGGCTCGGTCCTGGGACGTTCGGCGGCGCTAGAACATGGCCGAGTCGCCGGCCACGAGATGCTGTTTCGGTACTACTTTCATCGCACCAAGCCTTTGTACCCTCATGCACTGTCTTGGCGGCGCTTTCGGATGTCAAGGAAGGTGTTCATGCGTATTCTTCACAGAGTGAGGGATCATGATGATTACTTCTCTCTGAAAAAAGATGCGACCGGTAAGCTCGGCTTCACCTCCTACCAAAAATGCACCGCAGCTATTCGCATGCTTGCTTATGGAGTAGCTGCTGATTGTGTTGACGAGTACTTGCGCATGAGTGAGTCCACTTGTCTGGGAGCAATGTATAAATTCTGCAAAGCTGTGGTGGACATTTTTGGTGAAGAATTCCCGAGGGCACCCAACACCGAGAACACCGGCTTTTGGCTTTCAATAAAACCAGAGGGTTTCCAGGAATGATTGGAAGTATAGATTGTATGCACTAGGAGTAGAAGAATTGTCCGTTTGTCTAGCAGGGGCAATATAAAGGACATGCCAAGGGGTGCACGGTCATACTTGAAGCCGTTGCATCCCATGATCTTTGGATCTGACACTCGTTCTTTGGCATGGCTGGTTTCCACAATGGCATTTGTGTTATTCAGAGGTCCAATGTATTTTCTAGACTTGCAGAAGGCACTGCTCCCCGTGTGAACTACCAAGTGCGAGGCCACTCCTACGACAAGGCATATTACCTGGCGGATGGTATCTATCCTACTTGATCTACTTTGATGAAGACCATACGCAACCCCACCGAAGAGAAGCACGAGAGGTTTGCCAAGGAGACGGAGGCCGCTAGAAAGGATGTGGAACGAGCCTTTGGTGTACTCTAGTTCCGGTGGGCTATAGCGTGACACCCTGCCAGAACTTGGAACAAAGACACAATGTGGGAAGTGATGATGGCATGTGATCATGCACAACATGATCGTCGGAGATGAGCGTGATGAAAGCATCTATGACCAAGGTTGGGAATTTTAGGAAGAATTGGTTGAACCAACGCCAGGTCCGTCACCTACCTTTGCGGAATTCCTGCGGATGCATCATGAGATTCGAGATCGAGCTACTCATAATCAACTCCAGAATGATTTGGTTGACCATATATGGGAATTTGTGGGAAACCAACTGGTCGAGCGGCCGAATAACTAGCTTCTATCACCTTTTATTTCAAGTTTAATTTATGTAATTTGATTGTGTAAACTTTGCTTTTGTTCACACACTGCTATTTGTTATGACATGTGGATTTTACTTTAAATTACATACCTATTTTGGTTTTATATATTTCTATATATATCAAATTATCCATTTTATGTCTCTTTAAAAAAAAGACCGGATAAATAGGAAGATGTCACCGTTGGGTGCACCGGCCATTACAGGCCGGATCGTCGTCTCGAGGCATGTTCACCTTGCCCCACAAGCACACCAAATCAGTCAAAAGACCTGTCCGATTTGCGAGGGCTGTTGGAGTTGGCCTTAAGTCTGCTGACCGCTGCTGACTGTCCATGTCTCCCTGCCAGCTAGTGCCGCTCGCGGCATCCGGCATGGCGTGCCAGCGAGCCTTTGCCGTGCCATCTCGATTGAGGCTGGATTCGGGTTGCCGACGATTTATTGGTGCTAGAAAACCACCGACGATTTATTGGACGCGTCCAGCCTAAAAATCGTGTGAAGACCCAATAGTCCTGTCGGCGTCGTATTGGACTCTGTCGGTGGAGACGGTATAAGCAACACGTTGCAATATTCCTGGCGCCAGTGCGCTAGCAGATCCCAAGAAAAAAAAGGCACACTTGAATCTGGATCGACACTCCTACACTGACCCTATTGAAAAATGCTAAAGCAAGCAAAGCGAAAGTAACCATTGACAGGCCTTTGGCGAACAAGAGAAGCAGAGGGTGAAAAATTCACCGAATAATTTGAGCTAGCCTAGAGACATATATAAGTTGTAATAACTGTAAATTATAGTTCATATACTACGTCATAATCATGATGCATAGTTATTTTTTGTTATCTATCAATACTACTATGTTTGCTAGTCAATAAATATAGGGATTAGCACTATACGCAAAAGCTTAACCTTATCAGATGAGGATGTTATGTACTATAATTAAATTAACTTATTTTGATTACAAAGCGGAACAGACTGGGTGCAGCTCTGTAGCCTTTACTGGGAGGTGCAACTCCAAGATTGGCCGATCGCCAATGAGGTGCAATGGCTGGACGGTACAGGACGGTGAAGAAATGAGGTGCGAGGGAGAACAGATCAAAGAGCTGAAAAAATGACTGGTCTCTATAGATGCTCTTAAGCAACACAAGAGGAGCACGTGCCAAACAAACGGAACGTCATATCTGACCGTCGCCTCCAGATCAGACGGCCCTCCAGCCGCGTTGACGGCATCAAGCCAAGCTGCTCCTTTCTCCCGCAAGCACTCAACACCAGAATCCCGATCCGTCTTTCACGCGCGCCACTCCCTGGCCCTCGTTGACAGTCGTGACCACGCCGACGTCCGCATAGACAGCTAAACAAGTCAGCTAGCTTCAAATCAAATCGTGCAGACCAAATGCAGCAACAATCAACGAGACAAATCGTCCTTTAGTTAGGCAAAAATATTAGGCGGAAATCCCCCATATGTCACGCTAGAAATCTCGCTCCTTCCTGAAATTCACACTTGAATTCAAATTGACACTGATGATACGCGATCCCCTCTTAAAACGGTTGCCGCCAAAAGTTAGGCTAAGCGAAAGTAATATGTGCCCATTCTGCCCACGCGGCCACACCACCCAGAAAGTCCTGCTGTTTGGCGAACAAGAGGACAGGACGTGCCGAACAAACGGAACGGAACGTCGTATCGGGCCGTCTGAACGGTAGCCGCTCCTTTCTCCCGCACACACAAGCAGTCAACGCCGCCGGGATCCAGATCCGTCTTTCCCGCGCGGCCCTCCCTCGTCGATCCACTGGAGCACCGCCTCCCACCGACGCTGAGGCTGCTGATAGTGCATAGTAACTTAGACTAGTAACTAGTCTAGTCTTAGTTACTAGTCTAAATTATTATCTCTATAGTGGATAGTAACTTAAGTGTGGTAACATAGAGACCTATATTTATTGCTTTGTAGGATCTATAGTATTATTTCAACTTTGTGATCTACTTGTGGCATGTACCAATCTAAAATTTGCCTGTTGCTACACACGGATTAATACATGAACATAAAATTGAATAAACCCGTAATAACATCCAAACATAATATTATTTTATTATATAAAGATAGTTAGCATTACATGGACCAAGACACAGAAATAATCTACCGTGGCTTAAATTTTTTCCAAATATGTTCAATCAAATTATTTTTTAGAGCTTTATGTGTTGGACGATCTCGGATTCTAGCATCTCTTTCTAGAACCTCGGCAAATACAGGGATGTCACCATGGGTAAATACCGATGGGAGGACGATAGATGAGCCCGCTTCCTCATTCAAATCAAGAATATTTGCCGCCTCATCCTTTTCATCTTCGACTATCATGTTGTGTAGAATGATGCAAGCTGTGATATCGCCCCGGTCGTACAGACGCGCCGGTTGGCGTAGAATGGACCATCGTGCCTGGAGCACACCAAATGCACGTTCCACATCCTTTCTTGTCCCTTCTTGATGTGCGGCAAATAACTTGTGTTTGTCAGTTTGTGCCAACGGTATCGACTTCACGAATGCGGCCCATTCGGGGTATATTCCATCAACAAGGTAATATCCATGTTGGTATTCCTTCTCATTGACACGATAGCTCACCCTAGGAGCTTGCCCTTTTAGTTCCTCGACAAACAACTTGGATTGATTAAGAACGTTGATGTTGATATCGTTGTTTGATCCAGCAAGACCAAAAAACGAATGCCATATCCAAAGATCTTGTGAAGCAACAGCCTCTAGAATAAGAGTAGGAACACCTTTATACCCGCTTGTGAATTGACCCCTCCAAGAAATGGGACATTTCTCCCACTGCCAGTGCATACAATCGAGGCTTCCTAACATCCTAGGAAAGCCACGTCTCTCACCAACATCAAGTAAATGTTGCACATCGTCGACGTTGGGTCTTCGCATATAGTCATCACCGAATATCTCAATCACCCCTTGTGAAAATCGCTTCAAGCACTGAACTGATGTGCACTCGGCAATCTTGAGATACTCATCAAGAGCATCCGCCGGAGTACCATACGCCAGCTGACGAATAGCCGACGTACATTTCTGCAATGGAGAGAGCCCATCGCGGTTCAGAGCATCTCTCCTTTGTGTGAACTCCGGAGACCAATCGCCTAGTGCCTGGACAATACGCTCGAAGAGAGGTCTTCTCATCCGGAATCTTCTGCGAAATACTTTGTCGGAGTAGAGAGGATCTTCACAGAAGTAGTCACGTACCAACCGTTGAGCAGCATCTTCACGCGGTCTGTCCACATACGTCCTTGGCGCACTTCTGGCAAGAGATCTTGCGTCATGACCTTCTAAGGTATCCTTCACCTCCGTTGCTATCTCCTTGGCAAACGAGTGTATGATATCTTGCTGGCCTAGTAAGTCGTCTAATGTGTACAAGGTGGAAGGATCTACAGCCTCCACGGCGTCTGCTTCATCAGAGGAAGACATCAGGTGAGAGAAGGAGCACCCTACTGGAATGAGGAGCAGATGGTATATGCGTGCATATATATGGTGTGTACGTGTATAATATGAAACGATTCATCAGCCAAAGCATCTAATGATAATTGACTCAAAACTGAACCATTTGATCACAGATAAATGACTAGAAACTGACCCAATATTCATCAGCCAAAGCATCAGAAACTGAATTGTTTCAGTTCTAGAACGCCTAGTGCATTCAGGTTTCCACCAGATCATTGCATCAAATCCAAAACATTACTACAGTTCTAGAATGCCTAGTGAATTCAGGTTTCCACCAGATCATTGCATCGAATCCAAAACATTACTACAGTTCTAGAACGCCTAGTGCATTCAGGTTTCCACCAGATCATTGCATCGGATCCAAAACATTACTACAGTAGCAGTAGCAAAACCATCAGGTCGAATTGATACAGTAGCAGAACCAAAACCTGATCATTGCACTTCCCGTTGATCACCTAGCCAAAGAGTCATCAAACAAAACATTACTACACAATCATTTATATCAACACCACTGTAATAAAAATACCTGAATCTCCTTCAGGAAATAACATGACCTCCATTCTACTCAAAGCTTTAGAGCGTCGGGCCTTTTCAGCATCATCCATCTTAGATGTGTCGGCTAAAAGCATTTTGGTGTAAACATCCAACATTTTGGTATTGTTGTTTATCTTTGCAGCTTGAAGTTGTTGATTCGATAGAAGAACTTGGCTATCTATCACCTTTTGGCGGTCCTCCATTGATTGATTGTTAACCTCGATGAATTTGTCCAATCTTTCTCCAAGCTCCTGTGAGAGCCCTCCCGACTTGCCTTTACCAGCACGTTCAGCCTTAGCCTTATCACGGCCAGCATGTGGGCGCTTCTCAGCCTCCAAGTTTGAGGTGAGATTGGTCCCCTCAGGTGGAGTCTTCCCTCCTTTCGCTATCATGTTATTGTAAGAGGCTAGCCATTTCCCATCATCCTTGAGTTTTTCCCACATAGTTAAATGTTGGAAAGAATGGCCATAGTTCCCTTCGTACTTCTCCAAGGCCATCTTCTCAAGATCATGAGTGTTGTGACCACTATGGTAGACACCAATTACAGCCATCCACTCACCATGGAAAGCAGCAAGCCTTTTCTTGGTCCTTTGCCACTCCATCTTCAACTGATTTCGATCTCTCTTCCGGTTACTTGGTGTGGTACTGTTGTATAGAGCAGCAATGGCATCCCAAAACTGCTCACCCTTCTTTCCATTCCCGTCAATGGGATCAAGTGAACACTCCAACCAAGCACCAGCCTACAATGTGAAAAAATAATTTAGTTGAGCCCAACAAGAAACAAGAATTTACAAGCATTTAACAATAACTTGAGCAATGAATATCATTACCAATCTGACATGTTCTTCAGGTGTATATGGTAGACAATATGCAGTCCTTTCTCCCAATTCATCGCCATCTACATTGGTGATCTTCCTTTTTTTTGGAAGAAGTCGAACCAATTTTGGAGGGAGCAGACCGAGATGCAACTTTAGGGTGCGGTGGTGGTGGTGGTGTTGAAAAGGATTCATGTGGGGAAGCACCAACAAAGTGAAAATTATAAGGATGCATTGGCGGGAATTGTCCAATACTTATCAAGCCTTCCGGTGTAGGAGTATTCGTTGGCCTCCTGTCACAAATACAAGAATTACCCATCAGCTGGGAGTAGCTGATTCTAACCAGTACTCAATCAAGATGGATATTTGAACACAATATACAAACAACCAGTGATGCAAACTCAAATTAAAGCAGAAGAATACCATTGATTCAACAAGGGGTTGCTGCAGGGACTATCCATGCCGTGAGGATACAGGTGTGGCGGCGTCGAGGGGTAGGCGGAGGAGCTCATGGGGACTCCGGGGTAGAACTGCGGCGGTTGACTGGGGTTGGCGGAGCTCGTCGGGGCGCTGGGGTAGAAGTGTTGCTGTGGCGAGGTGGCCGGCGGCCGGGCTTGTGCCATCTCCTTGCGAGCGCTGGATTTGGGCATGGTTCGTGGGATCCTTGGGTGCTGTCGTCGGAAGAGCCGTTTCCGGGCAGAGCCGCCGCCGGTCGGCGAGATGGAGAGATGGGTGGTGGGCGGTGGATGCGGCGGTTGGCGGCGGGCGAGGTGGGTGGAGTGTGTCGTACAGGAGAAGGAAAGAGATAGTTCAGCACAGCACACGGGATCCGTTTGCAATAAACAAATCCTGCAAAGCGCGCTATGTTACCGTAACTAGCTTAGTTACTCCAAATACCTCTCTCCTTATTAACTCAGTGCCACATAGACAAATTTGCTGAGCTGGACACTATGTTACTGCTGAAGTTATCTACACTATGAGCAGCCTGAGACGCGTGGAGTCCAGAGCACGAAGCCCGCAGCCGCGGTTTATATAACGCCGCCCAGATCTCCTCAAACTTCTCACCGCCACACACACACACTCGTATAGTACCTTCCTCTGTTCGTTCCCATCTCAGATCAGGAAGGAGCGAGTCAGGCTTTTGGGGGCCGGCGCCGGCGATCACCGATGGCGCCGCTTCTCAAGGACGAGCTGGACATCGTCATCCCGACGATCCGGAACCTGGACTTCCTCGAGATGTGGCGGCCCTTCTTCCAGCCCTACCACCTCATCATCGTGCAGGACGGCGACCCGGCCAAGAAGATCAACGTGCCCGAGGGCTTCGACTACGAGCTCTACAACCGCAACGACATCAACCGGATCCTCGGACCCAGGGCGTCCTGCATCTCATTCAAGGACTCCGCGTGCCGCTGCTTCGGGTACATGGTCTCCAAGAAGAAGTACGTCTTCACCATCGACGACGACTGCTTCGTAAGTAGCACCTCAAATCTCTCTTTCCTTTTCTTCTTCTTCCATCATCGATCCACTTTTTCTCGATGTCGTCGCGTGTGTCTGACCGGTGTCCTGCGTTGCGTTGGCGTTGCAGGTGGCCAAGGACCCGTCGGGGAAGGACATCGACGCGCTGGCCAAGCACATCCAGAACCTGCTCTGCCCGTCCACGCCGCTCTTCTTCAACACGCTGTATGACCCTTACGCTGAGGGCGCCGACTTCGTGCGCGGCTACCCGTTCAGCCTCCGGGAGGGCCTGCCCACCGCCGTCTCGCACGGCCTCTGGCTCAACATCCCAGACTACGACGCGCCCACGCAGCTGGTCAAGCCGCGGGAGCGGAACGGCAGGTACGTCGACGCCGTCATGACCATCCCCAAGGGCACACTCTTCCCCATGTGCGGCATGAACCTCGCCTTCGACCGCGAGCTCATCGGGCCGGCCATGTACTTCGGCCTCATGGGCGACGGCCAGCCCATCGGACGCTACGACGACATGTGGGCAGGATGGTGCGTCAAGGTAACTAAGCACATACTCATCACTGGATTAACATCAACAGTTTATTACCAGATCTGATTGCTGAACATACATACATCTGGCACATCTCATCAGGTGATCTGCGACCACCTTGGGCTGGGCGTCAAGACAGGGCTGCCCTACATCTGGCACAGCAAGGCCAGCAACCCCTTCGTGAACCTCAAGAAGGAGTACAAGGGCATCTTCTGGCAGGAGGACATCATCCCCTTCTTCCAGGCCGCCACGCTGACCAAGGACTGCGACACCGTGCAGAAGTGCTACATCGCGCTCTCGCACCAGGTCAGGGAGAAGCTCGGCAAGATCGACCCCTACTTCGCCAAGCTCGCCGACGCCATGGTCACCTGGATCGAGGCATGGGACACGCTCAACCCCAAGGAGGGCGCCGAGGCCAACGGCAAGCCCACCAAAGGGAAGTAAACAACCCATCAACAAGCTCTTACGTTAGCGTGCTGTGGCATGGCAGGCGGTGAGGCGGCGTATACCCGGTAGCAAGCGTGATTCGTCAGTTTGTAGGTTCAGTGCGTGCGTCAGTTATTCAGGTTCAGGCTGTTGTTCCTTATACGATCTCGAGTGCGTGTACTCTAGAAACATTATTACTTGCTGTTCTATGTTACGTTTACAATTAGGGGCTACATTAGTTCCCCCGTTCTTTTGATTTTCCTTATTAGCCGAGATGGTGTTTTCTCAAGGTTTAGTACGGCTGTACTTTTAGGCTACTCAATCATGTTTCTGTGTAATCTGTTGAGAATAAAATTTGTTTTATAAGCATTGAAACTGTATGTGTCCACCACTACTGTGCAATATATGTCATCAAGCTACATTCATTTTTTTCATTTTAAACCTTGATGAATTTATATGAGTTGTTTAATTTAAACACCAAATCTATGCCATCGGCAAGTTCAGGGTGCCAATTTATATTGAGTATATAGTTTTAACCCAACCCCAAACTTAGTAAAGTCCGTCTTAAACCTTGGATTCATCATATTTTTAGATCAAAGGGATTTTCATTCCCCTGCTTCTTTTTTCATAGAAAAGGAACAGACCAAGTTCACCAAAAAGCATCCAGGCCGACAGGTAGCAAAAACAGAGAAAGCTAAAGTATATTACAGCTCCAAAAGCTTAAACATAGAAACCAACCTAAAGATGACTACCACCACTACTAAACTAGGGAGAAGCGGGGGAAGGAAGATAACGGAGGGAAACCGCGCCACCAGTGCATCAGGTCACCACATGAACGGATTCATCCTCATCACGGTGGAGATGCAGATATTCCAGCGAAGTTCTTCCTCCATGAGATTTCCCTGTAGCAGTGGTCTTCCAAGATGAAATCCAAGGATTCATATGAGTAGCTTATTTTAAGTCATGAATTTATATGAATTGACAAGTTCAAGGTGCCAATTTATAAGAGATTAAAAGTAGTTTATATGGGTAGTTTATTTTACGTGGTTTCAGGGTGCTAATTCAATCCTTGAATTGATTATGTGATTAAACCTCCAACTTTGTATCATCGACACATCGAGGGTACCAATTTAAGGGATTAAAAGTTTGGGGTTCGATGCTGCTGTTGAGCGTGGTGCCGTGAGAGTGAGAGATTGGCGGATTAAAGGGTTTAGGGTTGAGATTGGTCAAGATCAGTAACTACAGGGTGCTGATATTCAAGGACTGGGAGTTTTAATGTTTAACTCGGACCGACTCTATTAGTTCATGGTTTAAAACAAACTTTACTCTTTTATTTTCTCGATAATACTAGTCCCTCCGACCCATATTAGTCGACTTCAATTTGAATGTATCTAAACTACTTACTCTTTAAAGGGATCTTCTTAGGTAAACAACTACAGTATACTTATGTTTGCACTTCTGTAACTTATTCACACAAAGAAGCGACAAAAGAGACCCCTGCTTCATGCCACCCGTCCTCCCTAAAACAAGAACATACACATACGTACACTGTGAAGGTCAGGACGTGGGTTTCAAATGAGTGGTTCTGTTGTGGCCCTTGGATTATAAGAGCGGGTTAGGAAGGCCCAAGAAGGAGGTGGCTTCAGGTAGGAGGGCGAGACTACACTAGTAGTAGCAGACAACCTGCCCTGCAGGCTGCAGTGACGACATATATAGTGGAAGCCATAGAAGGTGATCTAAATCATCGATGATGAACGAAGGTTGGATTGAAGAATATGGCGGTCCGTGAGAGAACATAGTGGATATTATGTACTCCCTCCGGCTCATATTAATTGACTTAAATTTGTCTAAATTTGAATAAATCTAGATATTATTTAGTATATAGGTTCATCCAAATTTTGATAAATCAAAGTCACTTTATATGGACCGGAGGGGAATAGTGTAATTGTGATGAGTGTGTGTGTGTGTGTGTGGGGGGGGGGTGTGGGGGTGATTGACGGTCAGGTGGTATACCCTGTCTACACCAGTTGTTTCCCAGCCCTGTCATAATTCTTCGTTGAAAATATTGCAGAAAATGAAGAGCTAATCAAAGTATTTCATGAGCAACCGTTGTCTAGAAGTCTTTGTAGTTTTCCCAAGCTCTCTAGGCAGGCTCTGTGCGTGGAAGACGGTAGGCGGCGGTGGCGTTTTTTTCTTCGAATCCGTCGGATGAAGATGACTGTGTCGGAATCTGGTGACCATGGGAAAGATTCCCGCCGACGTACCACAAAGTCTCGGGCCCGTTGCTTTTGACGACCCGGTTCATCGGCCCAAAAAGCATTCTTGTATGCGATGGTGCTCTCCCAGATCTAGGTACGATGGTTATTTGTCTTGTTTTTCAGTGCTACCATGGTGACGGCGGAGGACGATGGTTCGGCGAGGCACAAGTTTCTCTAAGGGTGAAATTATAATTTTACTTACAGCGTTTTTTTGTGCAAAATTGCTCAACAAGTATATTTGTCTTGTGTGTGGACCATATATGTAATCTTTGTAAATGGGTTGTCTAATGAAATATATGGTTACTTC
This sequence comes from Avena sativa, assembly GCA_916181665.1. Taxonomy (NCBI): domain Eukaryota; kingdom Viridiplantae; phylum Streptophyta; class Magnoliopsida; order Poales; family Poaceae; genus Avena; species Avena sativa. The sequence continues at coordinate 356,565,747 of OV702295.1, forward strand.
AATAAAAAAGCTCTCTAGGCAGGCTCACTTGGCCACTAGGTGGAAGTGACAACTAGAGGAAGTGGGGGCGGTTTTTGTCACATCGAGGAGATCAAAGCGAGTTGAGATATGCTATTGCTAAATACTTCTTCCTTTACAAAATAGATGTCTCAAATTTTTCAAAATTTAGATGAACCTATATACTAAATAGTGTCTAGATTCATTCAAATTTTGACAAACCTAAGACATCTATTTTGGAACGGAGGGAATATCAATTTTAAGAAAACATGAAATCTGGAAATGTGTGCGCTTGTGTATGTCTTACTCAATATCAAGCACGTGATATGTGTCACGATAAGAAGAAGAAGGGTTTAGGGTGGAAGAACTCAAAAGTGCTAGACCGGAAAAACCGACATCCAAGCGACCTGCAAGCATAAGGATGACGCTGGTGAGGCAAGCCGAGGGTGGTGGTGCCATCAATGGAGCAGTCGAGGATGCGATGGTGGTGGAGCACTCACACATGTCACTACCAAAATGGTTTGGGGACGAGAAGGAATAGAAGATTGGCAACACAGAAGGAGAGGACGCGGTGAATTAACAGGAGGTGTGGCACGTAAGAGTAAGTGGAGTGATATTTTTTTTTTTGAAAAAAAGTATATATTAATATCGCGAAGATACCAATTACACCCAGCCTCTTCAACAACGTATGCCCTAACGGTCTTACGGATGCACACAGTCCAGAAAAAAGGAAGAAGAATTATAAAAAAGGAAAGCCCCGCTACACAGAACTATTCCTCAGAGCAACGACACTAACACCACCAGAACAACACCAGTAGTCCAACCACTCCAATAGCAACGCCTTTAAGAAGGAAACGGTGCACAAGCATCGTCGTCGCCCGATCAAAGATCATATGTTTTCACCCTGAAGAAAGTTCTCACTCGCAAAACAATGTCTTCAACAAGGTCATTGTCAGACACAAACAATTAAGGCCAGATCTTGGATTTTCACCCTACAAGGTAAGACTGGGAACTCCTCCTGTGTTGTCTCCCCACAATCAGTCGTTGCTGCGAGTCACAGATCACGCAGCCAGTTCCTCGACACCACAAAGACTCAAACCACCATCACAGCACTCATGTTCCTCCTTTCTTGACATTCTCCGCCTCTGACTTCACCATAGATCGTCGAAGACATGACACATGATGGTAACAGATAACAGAGCTTCGCTACGCCCCCGTTGAAACCAAACGGCCAGAAAAACGGCTAGAAATTCTGGGGAAGGAATTAAGTCAACTCAGTATATTTTCTCTCTTGACATATACATAAGTTTAACTTCTCTCGAATGTTTATCTGGTAGACATAAACAACAGAGAATGGCCCCCAAATTTTCAAGAATTCCCAAATATATGAGTATCTCCTAGGAGGCGCCCAACCCCAAAAAACATCGCCCGACATCACCTGTAAATCCCCTCCCCGTCCCTCCCGTCGGACAACCCATTCCCCCCCCAAACTTGGGGAAATTTGGGGAGGGGCAAGAAGACGCCATTCACGGTCCTACCGTGTCTGCGCACCGCCACCTATCAGACCACCCTTGATCTCCGCCGATCTCCGCCGCCAGTCCGCCACCACAACTCCCTCGTCTTCTCCCTCGGTCTGACGTCACAAAAGTAGTGGCAGAGGCCCGTTGTCCTACCTCCCCTTTTTCCCATCCACGAAGGAAGGCATATAGCCGCCAAAACCGCCGGAGCAGCGCTGGCAGTAGGTGATCTCCATGGTGATGACTTGGACCTCCACGAGACCTCCACTAGCTCGACCACACATCCTCAAACTCGGCTGGTTGCACTAACTCCTCAAGCTCGGCTGATCGAAGTTGTGCAAGGTGTTCGCCGATTTGCATGGCTGAGGCGAGCGACAAAGTCACAAATGCTTTTCTTAACAGTGTTCATCGATACATCGGATGATGACTCCTCCAACGATAACTCGGAAAATTTGCCCACGTTTGCCCTTATGATCCATGGAAACAAGCAGCGTGCAACTCCTAGGTTCAAGGGGTCAATCCCAGGCCATGAAACGCTTCACCGTGACAGAGTTGCGGGTCATATCCAACTCTACAATGACTACTTCAACCCCGAGGGCACCTTGTACACTGTTTTTCAGTTCCACCGCCACCTTCGCATGGGTCAGCATGTGTTCAGTTGTATTGTCAATGAGTTGGAAGTCTATGATTACTTCAAGATGAAGCCAGATGCATGTGGCAAACTAGGGTTTTCTGCCATTCTGAAATGCACACTCGCGGTTCGGATGATTGCATATGGATTGCACATGCAAGTTTTTATATGAGATATATGTTGAAATTGCTAAAATTTGTGAAGATGGGCCAAATCCAGGCGGGACAACTTTTGCGGAGGGGGTTGGGCACCACCCACGGACAAGGGGCGGACAACGGTCCTGCTCCACCAAATCGGGCAGGAGCAGAACAAAAGAGAACCAAATTTGGAACCTCCCTCGGAGACTAGAGTTGTAGAGTATTCATGAATCCTGTGATATCTCCAGCCATATACGTGGTTAACTAAACTCTTCTTGTTTTCGCCAAAAAAAAACTCTTCTTATATACGCCTAATAATGGCAATGGGTAACCTTTAGGATAACCTTTACCCTTTTTAGTATAAAAAAATAAACTAAATTTTTAAAAATCATCACTTTTTGACAAAATTATTTCATTTGTTTGAACTAAATTAAACTAGCGGATACTCTAAAGACTCCAAACTTTTCTATATACGCCGAAATTCGGCCGCCGAATGCTGTTCATCGTTTAGGTGGCCGCGTTGTACAGAACTTTCACCAAAGAAGCATGCAACGGTACCTAGAGACCAGCTCTTTGCGATGAATTACCGCTAGAGACCAGCTGATCTGTGCAAAACGAGAATCAAGTCGCTGGTTTATGGAAATCTTGCCCCAAGAGTTACTCGTATACGCAATTTTCTCAACCAGATATGTAGCTGACTAAACTCCTCTTATGTACGGCGAATGTTGAGGGCGATCCCTGTACTATTTTTTTTGTCCGGACACGAAATTTCGTCCACACGCGATTTGGCTCAACTTTTATCTGGCGTTCCTAGGCCAAACTCGGGACCTAGGAACCGTCTGGGGACGCCGAAGCAGCGTAATCGGCGGAAAAAACCCCGTCCTGTCAGCGAGAGAAGCCGAGTCTTTCTCATCCTGTCACCTCGACTCCCACGACGGACCACCGGTCAATGACCGCCTATCATGTCGACCACGCGTTGCCGTAATGGCGCGCCACCGCCAGCTCGCCTTCTCGTCGTTTCCCTTTTTCTCGCCCCGCCGTTGCACCCCTCCTGCCTTCGTCGTTCTTTACTCTTTCGGTTATAAATTTCGGCGCCCCTCGCCGATTCAAAGCACCCACTCTCAAACCTCCCACTCCCTAACCACACACTCCTCCTTCGACAACGAGAAGCAGAGTCGACGGCTGCCATGGCGGAGAGGTATCCCTGTGGCGGCGAACGGCTTCGGTCGGCGGTCTCTGCAGCCGTGGGAGGCGCAGATATCGCACGATGCCGGCTACATGGCACCGCCAGATTTCCGGTGCCCACCGACCTGGAGGCTCAGTGCCGGCGACGTGCCGGTGCCGCAGGTACCTGAGGGCGCCGACATGAGGGAGGAGATCCAGGCCGCCAACACGGCCATGGAGGACTCCGACCTCGCCGAAGACCCAGGCAATCTGCCGAGCGCCGGAACGAGCAGTTGGCGGTGCATGACGGCGACGGCACGCCGCCAAAGCGGCACAACGCCGCGGCTCGCCGTCGGTGGTGGAGCGCTCTAGGCTGGACGCTTCAGGCCGTCCTCGAGCACATCGTCGGAGGAGACCGCCCCAGGCTGGGCTACCTCCCTCGGTCGCCCGACGCCGTTTGGCGGCGAACTGGCTGCCAAGAAGGATGGGAGGCCTCAACTCCTCTGGCTCGACCTCGGCGTCGCGGTCCTCTGCCTCAGCGTCCGAATTTGACATAATATATACGAACTCGCCTACATTTTAATAAAATCACCTATTTCGTCTAAATTCCGAATTTTATCGAATTTTGGACAAACTCGAAAACTCAATTTGAAAACGCTACTAAGAAACCGGTCGTATTCAAATTAAAAGTTACATTCGTTCGGCGCTAAATAGGGCCGTCCTGCGTGCGAATGCCCTACGACTGGAGGTACTCTTAGCTGGCCGCTGAATTGACTGTTTCTGCAGAACTTTCACCAAAGTAGCATGCAACGGTACCGAACAAAAGACGTACAAGTGGTCGAGGACTAGCACGTACTGTACCACACTTGATCAGGGCATGTGGCTCCCGTCCTTTTTGCTTGTGCGTCTGCCTCCCCCTGCACGCCTTTTCCAAGATCCGGCCACGATCCGCCATCAGCTACTACTCGGCTTGGCTAGGCAGCAGCTCTCCAAACGAGCCTCGTCGTCACCGGAAGATCACGGGAGATGGGAGCCGTGGGAGATGAGAGCCGTGTGGGACCAGCGAAGCGAGTGCCTTGCACGTGACAGCCTGACCAAGCAACGCAGCGGCGCATCGTCCGTACGCATGCATTGTTGCCCCCACGTTCCGACCCTTGTGCCCCTGCGTGCATTCCCCGTTAAACGCCAAACGGACCCTGACAGTCCAACTCTGCTGATAGATCACGAATATCCCTTCCCAAAATGCCCTCTCGGACAGCTAATCGAATTCCTTTTCGAGTCTGAGTTGTATTTGTCGTTCCAATCCTCTCCGAGTCATCTTCACGCGTCACGCCGACGCAGCCTGATTTTAGGCAGAAGAACGTCGGATTGGTTCACGAATTGGGGGAATATGCTCCCAGTAATGTATCCAAGATAAAACAAAGGTTGATATTATTTGGCGATAATTTTATATGTGTGAAAAATAAAAACTAGTCATAATTATGTCTAGTGCTATAGTACACGGTTTTGCGGTGGGCGTCATCACTTGACGTACGCGGCTGGAACCTTAGCGCTTCCCCAATTTGCAGCGGTTAGTGGATACAGTCGATCAGTTGTGGAGATAGACGGTCATGGCTGCTACAGCAAGCACTGTGTCGTCCTCAACGCGGTAAAAAGAGGCGCTCATGGCAGCGCGCTGCCCAGTAACTCCTCCAGGTCGCCGGTGCGTACAAGCTGGCGCGCGGCCATAGCGTATTCCGGAGGCGCACGCCATTCCGGCCTCGAAGGCAGGACGCCCGAAGGTGGAGTGTCTCGGTTGGCGACACCGCCACGCCTGCGGCGGCTGCTGCCCTTGCTTGGGCCCCGTTGTGGCTGAAAGTGCGGGCACCGCAGGCGAGGGTGATCTTCGGCGATGTGGCGCATCATACCAGTGAGAGTCCGGTTTGCCCACCACAGCCGCCGACCAGCTTGGTTGTGGTTCACCAGAGGAGGGTCGTCACCCTCATACCCAACGAGCTCTTTTTCCCGCTGATTAGCGAAGAAGGCGTTCCAGGTCGCTGTGTTGTCGGGGCACCAATTGGCATCCATCCGCTTTTCCGGCGTGAGCTCGAGGTAGTAGTGGTCCGTGATGATCGCCCGGCGGGCGGAACCTCAAGGCACAAGACAGACAGGCACCCCCTCTGGCGTTGTGCCTCCGCCTCCTCGAGGGGTGAGATAGGTAGTGTGGGGTGTCCGCGGTGAGAGATGACGGTGTGGATCTGTGGATAGAAATGACGTCTGCCCTAGATATACCGAAAATGGGTGGGAAGAGTTGGAAAGAACGGGAACGAAAGGGCGCGCCGCCGCGACGGAACACATCAGCTCTAGAAATAAAGCACATATCTCACTCTAGGGCTGGCCCGCGTCATATTCAATTCCATCCAGAGCCCCGCTTGCCCCTCCCCTCCCGCCACGTGGGTTGGGTTTGGCCTGGGGGCGTCAGATAACAAAATAGGCCGCGCCAACGCGAAAAAAGAATTGAGGGGTCGGTTATGCGTGATTTTGAGCGCCGGCACCCCCGATAGTCTGTTAGGGGGCTTTAGGGAGGGACCCCGAGTGGAGATGCTCTTAGGTTGTAAAAAAATATTAATAAATTGAAAGGCAAAGTATTTGCGTTTTCACGAAGAAAAAAATCTAGAGGAAGTGGGGACGAGGGAGTAAGAGTATGAACTCGGTGCATCGAGTCGTTGTATACACTGATTTGCTACAAAAAATGTAATTTTAGCATGCATGCTATATCAAGTGCACTGTTTTAATCTGTTTCATTGTGTATAAATTGGATATAGATTTTCGAAACATATCAAACCTGATGAAACTTGGCCGTACGAATTGTAAACCAGTAAACAAACGGCATAAACATGCACTTGATTTAGCATGCACGCTAGAATCACCACGTTAGATTTGTTCCATCATTTTTTATCTCTTTTACTCCCTCTGACCCAAATTAGTTGACTCAAATTTATCAAAATACGTATGAATATAATACTAAATCATTTCTAGATATAATTGGATCTAGACAACTCTAAGTCAAGTAATTTAGATCAGAGGGAGTATTAAAGAAGGAACATCGCCACTAATGTAAAAAAAGAGTGCATAGTCATTCACAACACTTAAACAATGTCAATCCAATGGTTAAGCATCAGACACATTAAGTGCTCTAACCACCCACCTTAACATACCGCCAATTACGAAACTATCCCGCAGACGATTTGAGCGCAAACCGGTCCATCGGTGGCGGATCTATGTGTATGTCAGGGGGGCACCCCCCCCCCCCCCCCAGATTTTGAAGAATTAGTGAAGAATTTTTTTAGTAGAAACTTAGGTGTGAAGAAATAGAGTAATCTAGCCCTCCCAAACATCCATATTTTCATTTTTGAAATAGAGTAATCTGGCCCTCCCAAACATCCATCTTTTCAATTTTGTCCCCCCCCTCCCGGAATTCTGTGATAGCTCCACTAGTGCGGTCCATCCTCTCCCGAAACCTTCCATCCAAGCCACCATGCGTACAACTCTTGGGGCGTTGCCAATGTTTCGTTGTTTTTCCAAACACCAACCATCGGAGAAACTACATAACTCTTATGCTCGCAAATGTATTTTTTGCGACAATTTTGCATGTTTGACTTTAATTGTTAGTGTAAATATTTGATTGTAAACACGTTAATAGTCAAACTTTACTGTTTTGACTCCGTCTCATCCAAAACCATAGTAGTCTCATTGAGAGTAGCACACATTGTGGGCAATCTTTTTTTTTAGATCAAAATGTTGCGATTTCATTTCAAGCCATAACAGAGTCTAGACCAATCTGGTTCACAATACAATCCGAAACCACACCTTATACAATTTATTTTCACAGAATTCTTTAGCCATTCGATGAGAAGCTTCATTTGCCGTTCGTCATACCGATCACACCGAAACTTCTTCAAAGCCATGAAAGAGAGATTTTATTTATGCAACCAGCGAACCATGGATAGAGCGGTCCATTGGTGCAGCGCTGAGTTGATGTAGGAGCGCTTCGTTGGGAACCCCAAGAGCAAGGTATGAAGCAGCACAGCAGCAAGTTTTCCCTCAGTAAGAAATCGAGGTTATCGAACCAGTAGGAGGAAGAAAACGTCACACGGGTGTTACAAGCAACACGGATACCTGCACAACACAAACTCAAGACTTTGCCCCAACGAATCAGTGAGGTTGTCAAGCTCACCGGTTTGCTGTAATAAAGAATTAAACGTATGGTGTGGAAGGTCATGGTGGTTTGCAGCAAGTAAACAAGTAACAGTGGAAGATGTATCAATGGTAAAGATTGGACCGGGGTCCATAGTTCACTAGAGGTACCCTTCTTAGATAAACAACATGGCATGAAGAGTAAACAAATTACAGCAGGGCAATTGACAGGAACCGAGCAAGGCATAACAATGCAATTACTAGTCAGAAAGATCCTATGAGATTCGATTGGGTAATACAACAAGATACATAGACCGCCATCCAACTGCATCTATGACTAGAAGTCCACCTTCAGGTTATCATCCGAACCCCCTCCAGTATTAAGATAGCTACTAACAACGGAGAGCATGCAAGATCACAAACAACACAGACATGATAGAATCATAAAGACAAAACCATTAATCAAACCAACATAATAATCTCAATATCCATCGGATCCCCGCAAACACAACATGCATGATTACAAATAGATTAGATCTTGATCATGAACGGAGCTCACAAGATCTATCAATGAAAGCACAAAGGAGGAGATACAACCATCTAGATACTACATGGACCCATAGTCCAAGGTGGAACTACTCACGCATCATACCGAAGAGAAGGCCTCCGGGATGATCTCCCCTCCGGCAGGGTGCCGGGAAGAACTTCAGATCCCCCTGAACTAGGGATTATGGTGGCGGCTGTTGGAATTATGCCCTAGAGGCAATAATAAAGATGTTATTATTATAATTCTTGTTCATGATAATGTTTATATTCCATGCTAGAATTGTATTAAGCGGAAACTTTAATACTTGTGTGGTTTGTGAACAACACCGTGTCCCTAGTATGCCTCTATGGACTAGCTCATTGATTAATGATGGTTAAGGTTTCCTAACCATGGACATGAGTTGTCAATTAATAATGAGATCATATCATTGGGAGAATGATATGGTGAACAGACCCAAACTAAGCGAAGCAATTAGATCGTGTCATCGTGTTCGTCTTTGCGAAGTTTTTCTTATATCAAATATTGTATTCCTTAGACCATGAGATAATACAACTCCCTGGTATCGGAAGAAAGCTTTGAGGTCATCAAACGTCATCCTATGAGAGGGTGATCATAAAGGTGTCTCTCAGGTGATCGGAAAGTGTCTGTTGGGTTGTATGTATCGAGATGGGATTTGTCCCTCCCAAGTCGGAGAGATATACTTCGGGCCCACTGGGTAATCGATATCAACACCGCTTGCAAGCATGTGGTTAAGGAGTTAATCACAAAGTGATATCGAATTACGGAACGAGTAAAGTACTTGCTGTGAACGAGATTGAACTAGGTATGACGGTACCGACGATCAAATCTCGGGCAAGTAAAATATCGCGAGACGAAGGGAATATATATATGGGATTGATTGAATCCTGGCATCGTGGTTCATCCGATATGATCATCGATGAATGTGTGGGAGTCAATATGGGTTTCCAGACCCCGCTGTTGATTATTGATAGAAGATCATGTCTGCATATTCTCGAACCCGCAGGGTCACACACTTAACGTGTCTCGACGCTAGGATAGATTGGATAATTGGTTTATGAGTTTTTGTTCGGAGTCTCGGATGGGATCCGGGACATCACGAGAGGTTCCGGAGTGGTCCGGAGAATAAGATTCATATAAGGCAGTGCAGTTTTTGGAGTTCGGAATTGTTCCGGGTTAATCGGTATTGTACCGGAAGCTTCTAGAACCTTCCGGAAGGGGACCAACGTGGCCCCACCTTCCGGGAGGGGGCATGGGCCTATGAGGGAGTGCCCTGGCCGCATTGGGCCAGGGGCACAACGCCCCATAGGGCCCAGCCGGCCAAGAGAGGTTTAAACTCTAGATAGAGCTTCTAGAAGGGGGGGGTTCCTTGCCCCCCACTCTTCCTCCTTGGGGCCGCCGGCCTTGGCTTGGGGGAGTGGCTAGGGCTGCGCCCACCCCTCTATATATAGAGGGCTGGGAGCGCACCAACCCCCTACACCTTCCCCTCCAACCCTAGCTGCCCTGCTGCCCTCCTCTCTCCCTCCCGACTGCTTGTAGGCGAAGCCCTGCTGTAGAAATTCTCCACCAATTGCACCGCGCCGTCGCGTTGTAGATCCAACCCATCTCTCCACCATACTTGCTGGACCAAGGAAGGAGGATACGTCGAGGTGCTGCACGTGTGCATCTCACGGAGGCACCGCCACTTGTGGTGCTAGATCGGATCGGATCACGAGGAGGAGAAGCGAATACGACTACATCACCCATGTTCCGACGAACGTTCCGCTGTGCGAATCTTCAAGGGTATGAAGATCTAATCCAATCTCTCTCGTTGTTTGCATCTCCTAGATTAGATCTTGGCTTTCCCTCTGTTCGCATCCGTAGAAAATTTTGATTTACTATGCCGCGAAACCCTTCAGTGGTATCAGAGCTAGATCTATGCGTAGATGTGTTTCACGAGTAGAACGCAACATGGTTGTTGCGGGCGTTGATGTTTTCTGTTGCAAGCCGCTTGTTTGTGTTCTTCTTATGACGCGGGATAGTGAGATTGAAGCGGTCCAGGCCAACCTTACGCGACGTCGTTCGCGAGACCGGCTCCGCACTTGACGTGTGGCTTGTTCCACACATGCGGCTGGTGGATGTCAGTTTCTCTCACTATAGTTGTCATGGGATTAACACCGGAGTTTGGCAACCACAATATCACCGTTGTGGCTTTCCGTAGGTAAGAATCGTTCTTAGCATCTACTCCCATAAGCCACGTAAAACATGCAACAACAAAGTAGAGGCGTCTAACTTGTTTTTGCAGGGAGTGTTTTCTGTGATATGGTATGGCCCAAGATGTGATGTGTATATTGTATGCGATGATCATGTTTTGTAATGTTTCACGACTTGCATGTCGATGAGTACACAACCGGCAGGAGCCATATGGTTGTCTTTATAATTGTGTATGACCTGCGAGTCAACTTCTTATACGCCATGTAATAGTTTCACTTTATCGCTAAGTAGTTAGCAATAGTTGTAGTTGCTATTCGTGATGGAGGCAATCATGGTGGAGTGATGGAGATCATGCCGGCACGCACAAGATGGAGATCATTGCGCGAAGATTGGCTATACCATGTCACATAAAGTTATATGCATGTGATGTTTATCCTTTTATGTATCTTATTATGCTTAGATCGCGACGGTAGCATTATAAGATGATTCCTCACTTAAGGATCAAGATAAAACTGTGTTCTCCCCAAGTATGCACCGTTGCGAAAGTTCGTCGTGTCCAAGCATCACGTGATGATCGGGTGCTATAGACTCTACGCTCACATACAACGGGTGCAAGCCAGTTTTGCACACGCGGAAATACTTGGGTATAACTTGACGAGCCTAGCATGTACAGACATGGCCTCGGAACACATGAACCGAAAGGTTAAGCATGAGTCATATGAATGATATGATCGACACTTCGTTGTCCACCATTGAAACCACATCTCTTCTCGTGAAGATCGGATTAGGTGTGGTGAATTTGGATCGTGTTCACTAAACAACTTGAGGGATGTTGAATTTAGTGGGAGTTTATCTAGTAATTTGATTAAGTTGAACTATTTATCACGAACATAGTCTAAATTGTACTTGCAAATACTGTAGATCACATGGCCAAGTCCAACTTCAACTTCCACGTTTTTGCTGAGATAGAAAAGCTTAGAAACAATGGTCTAACTTCACCAAATGGTTCCGCATTCTGAGAATCATTCTCGCTGGCGGACAAAAGGACTATGTCCTTGAGAAAGCGCTAGGTGACGCCCCTGCTATAGATGCGCCGGCTGATGAAAAAGCTGTTTATCAGTCGCGCAAGGATGATTATGATTTGATTAAGATCGCCATGTTGTATGCTATGGAATCGGATCTTCAAAATCATTTTGAGGAGTTCGCCGGGCCCTTTGAGATTCTCGAGGAGCTGAAAAACATGTTTCAGACTCAAGCCCGTTCTGAGAGATATGAGATCTCTAAGAAATTCTTTAACTACAAGATGGAGGAAGGGAGTTCCGTTAGTGAGTACGCCATTAAGATGACGGGCTACACTCAACGCCTTGAGCAACTGGACTGCAAGATTCCAGAGGAGCTCAAGATTGACACTCCTAGCTACAAAAGTTTTGTAGTTGATCACAATCATATTGGTTCCACTGATATGATCACTGAGCTCTTTGCTAAGATGAAAGTAGCGGAGGTGAACATCAAAAAGAATAATCATGTGTTGATGGTCAACAAGCCCCCCACCTTCAAGAAAGGTAAGGGTGCAAGGAAGCCCTTCAAGAAAGGCGGCGGCAAGCGCGTTGCCCCTGCTGAGAAGAAGCTCAAGTATGGTCCTAAATCGGACACTGAGTGCTTCTATTGCAAGGACAAGGGTCACTGGAAGCGCAACTGTCCGAAGTACTTAGCGGACAAGAAGGCTGGCACCATCAAAGGTATATTTGATATACATTTTATTGATGTTTTCCTTACTATCCCTCGTTGTAGTGCTTGGGTATTTGATACCGGTTCAGTTGCTAATATTTGTAACTCGAAACAGGAGCTACGGAATAGACGGCGGCTTGCGAGGGATGAGGTGACGATGCGCGTTGGCAACGGATCAAGAGTTGATGTGATGGTCGTCGGCACGCTCTCCTTAGTTTTACCTTCGGGATTAGTTCTAAACCTTAATAAGTGTTATTATGTGCCTGCGTTGAGCATGAACATTATTTCTGGATCTTGTTTATTGCAAGACGGTTATTCATTTAAATCGGAGAATAATGGTTGTTCTATTTATATGAGTAACATCTTTTATGGTCATGCACCTATTGTGAATGGTTTATTTCTTCTAAATCTCGAAAGGGATGAAACACACATCCATAACATTGAGGCTAAGAGATGCAAAGTAGATAGTGATAATACTAATTTGTGGCACTGTCGTCTAGGTCATATTGGTGTAAAGCGCATGAAGAAACTCCATTCTGATGGACTTTTGGAGTCTCTTAATTTTGAATCATTTGACACATGCGAACCATGCCTCATGGGCAAGATGATCAAAAACCCGTTCTCCGGTAGGATGGAGCGAGCAACGGACTTGTTGGAAATCATACATACCGATGTGTGCGGACCGATGAGTGTTTCGACGCGCGGTGGATATCGCTATTTTCTCACTTTTACCGATGACTTAAGTAGATATGGGTATATCTATTTAATGAAACATAAATCTGAAACGTTTGAAAAGTTCAAAGAATTTCAGAATGAAGTGGAGAACCATCGTAACAGAAAGATTAAGTTTCTACGATCCGATCATGGAGGTGAATATTTGAGTTATGATTTTCTCACGCATCTTAAAGCAAGTGGAATCGTTTCACAACTCACGCCACCCGGAACACCACAGCGCAATGGTGTGTATGAACGCCGGAATCGAACCCTATTAGATATGGTCCGATCAATGATGTCTCTTACTGATTTGCTGTTATCATTTTGGGGTTATGCATTAGAAACCGCTGCATTCACTTTAAATAGGGCTCCATCTAAATCCGTTGAGACGACACCGTATGAACTGTGGTTCGGTGCTAAACCTAAGTTGTCGTTTCTTAAAGTTTGGGGATGCGAAGCTTACGTCAAGAAGTTGATGCCGGACAAGCTCGAACCCAAAGCGGAGAAATGCGTCTTCATAGGATACCCTAAGGAAACTATTGGGTATACCTTCTATCACAGAACCGAAGGCAAGGTGTTTGTCGCAAAGAACGGTTCCTTTCTTGAGAAGGAGTTTCTCTCGAAAGAAGTGAGTGGGAGGAAAGTAGAGCTAGACGAGGTTATTGAACCTTCTCTTGAATTGGAGAGTAGCGCAGCACCTGAAATTGTTCCAGTGCCGCCTGCACCAACAATAGAGGAAGCTAATGACAAGGATCATGAAGCTTCGGACGATGCTGCTACTGAACGTCGCAGGTCGACAAGGTCGCGTGCCCCTCCTGAGTGGTACGGCAACCCTGTCTTGACTGTCTTGTTAGTAGAAGACAGTGAACCTACGAACTATGAGGAAGCGATGATGAGCCCAGACTCTGAGAAATGGCTAGAAGCCATGAAATCTGAATTGGGATCCATGAGCGAAAACCAAGTATGGACTTTGGTGGACCCTCCTAGCGACCGAAAGGCCGTTGAGTGCAAATGGATCTTCAAGAAGAAAACGGACGCGGATGGTAATGTTACCGTCTATAAAGCACGGCTTGTTGCGAAAGGTTTTCGACAAGTTCAAGGTGTTGACTACGATGAGACTTTCTCTCCCGTAGCGATGTTTAAGTCCATTCTGATTTTACTAGCAATTGCTACGTTTCATGATTATGAAATATGGCAGATGGATGTCAAGACTGCTTTCCTCAATGGCAACATTGATGAAGAGTTGTATATGATGCAACCCGAAGGTTTTTTCGATCCTAAGGATGCTGATAAAGTATGCAAACTTCAGCGTTCCATTTATGGACTAAAGCAAGCATCTCGGAGTTGGAACCTTCGTTTTGATCAAGTGATCAAGAGCTTTGGATTTGTTCCAAATTGCTACGAAGCTTGTATCTACAAGAAAGTGAGTGGGATCTCGGTGACGTTTCTGGTACTATATGTGGATGACATATTGATTATCGGAAATGACATCAACATGCTTAACGATGTGAAGAGTTATTTGAACAAGTGTTTTTCAATGAAAGACCTAGGTGAAACTGCTTATATATTGGGCATCAAGATCTATAGAGATAGACAAAGACGCCTGATAGCTTTAAGCCAGAGTACATACCTAGACAAAGTTCTGAAAAGGTTCAGAATGGATAAGGCAAAGAAAGGTTCGGTGCCTATGTTGTCAGGTAAGATATTGAGCAAGGCTCAGTGTCCAGCTACGGTAAATGATAGGGAAGCTATGAGCAAAGTGCCTTATGCCTCGGCCATAGGTTCCATCATGTATGTCATGCTGTGTACTAGACCGGATGTGTCCAATGCTCTTAGTTTGACGAGCAGATATCAAAGTGATCCAGGAGTGGAACACTGGACAGCCATGAAGAACATCCTAAAGTACCTAAATAGGACTAAAGAAATGTTCTTAGTCTATGGGGGTGATGAACAGCTTGTCGTAAAAGGTTACGTCGACGCTAGTTTTGACACCGACAAGGATGATTCTAAATCTCAGACATGGTACGTGTATATTTTGAATGGAGGAGCTATGAGCTGGAGAAGCTGCAAGCAAAGCGTGATCGCGGGATCTACAGTAGAAGCGGAATACATGGCTGCTGCAGAAGCGTCAAGTGAAGGAGTTTGGATCAGGAACTTCATCACTAAGCTTGGCGTGGTTCCAAGTGCATTGGACCCACTGGAGATATTGTGTGACAACACTGGCGCCATAGCACTCGCTAAGGAACCAAGATATCATCCAAAGACCAAGCATATCAACCGCAAGTTTCATATAATCCGAGATTATATAGTAGATGGAGATCTGAAGATTAGCAAAGTACATACAGATCTGAATGTCGCAGATCCGTTGACTAAACCTCTTCCGCGTGCAAAACATGATCAGCACCTCAGTGCCATGGGTGTGAGATTGTTGCCAAATGTAAACTAGATTATTGACTCTAGTGCAAGTGGGAGACTGTTGGAATTATGCCCTAGAGGCAATAATAAAGATGTTATTATTATAATTCTTGTTCATGATAATGTTTATATTCCATGCTAGAATTGTATTAAGCGGAAACTTTAATACTTGTGTGGTTTGTGAACAACACCGTGTCCCTAGTATGCCTCTATGGACTAGCTAATTGATTAATGATGGTTAAGGTTTCCTAACCATGGACATGAGTTGTCAATTAATAATGAGATCATATCATTGGGAGAATGATATGGTGGACAGACCCAAACTAAGCGAAGCAATTAGATCGTGTCATCGTGTTCGTCTTTGCGAAGCTTTTCTTATGTCAAATATTGTATTCCTTAGACCATGAGATAATACAACTCCCTGGTATCGGAAGAAAGCTTTGAGGTCATCAAACATCATCCTATGAGAGGGTGATCATAAAGGTATCTCTCAGGTGATCGGAAAGTGTCTGTTGGGTAGTATGTATCGAGATGGGATTTGTCCCTCCCAAGTCGGAGAGATATACTTCGAGCCCACTCGGTAATCGATATCAACACCGCTTTCAAGCATGTGGTTAAGGAGTTAATCACAAAGTGATATCGGATTACGGAACGAGTAAAGTACTTGCTGTGAACGAGATTGAACTAGGTATGACGGTACCGACGATCAAATCTCGGGCAAGTAAAATATCGCGAGACGAAGGGAATATATATATGGGATTGATTGAATCCTGGCATCGTGGTTCATCCGATATGATCATCGATGAATGTGTGGGAGTCAATATGGGTTTCCAGACCCCGCTATTGATTATTGATAGAAGATCATGTCTGCATATTCTCGAACCCGCAGGGTCACACACTTAACGTGTCTCGACGCTAGGATAGATTGGATAATTGGTTTATGAGTTTTTGTTCGGAGTCTCGGATGGGATCCGGGACATCACGAGAGGTTCCGGAGTGGTCCGGAGAATAAGATTCATATAAAGCAGTGCAGTTTTTGGAGTTCGGAATTGTTCCGGGTTAATCGGTATTGTACCGGAAGCTTCTAGAACCTTCCGGAAGGGGACCAACGTGGCCCCACCTTCCGGGAGGGGGCATGGGCCTATGAGGGAGTGCCCTGGCTGCATTGGGCCAGGGGCACAAGGCCCCATAGGGCCCAGCCGGCCAAGAGAGGTTTAAACTCTAGATAGAGCTTCTAGAAGGGGGGGTTTCCTTGCCCCCCACTCTTCCTCCTTGGGGCCGCCGGCCTTGGCTTGGGGGAGGGGCTAGGGCTGAGCCCACCCCTCTATATATAGAGGGCTGGGGGCGCACCAACCCCCTACACCTTCCCCTCCAACCCTAGCCGCCCTGCTGCCCTCCTCTCTCCCTCCCGACTGCTTGTAGGCGAAGCCCTGCTGCAGAAATTCTCCACCAATTGCACCACGCCGTCGCGTTGTAGATCCAACCCATCTCTCCACCATACTTGCTGGACCAAGGAAGGAGGAGACGTCGAGGTGCTTCACGTGTGCATCTCACGGAGGCACCGCCACTTGTGGTGCTAGATCGGATCGGATCGCGAGGAGGAGAAGCGAGTACGACTACATCACCCACGTTCCGACGAACGTTCCGCTGTGCGAATCTTCAAGGGTATGAAGATCTAATCCAATCTCTCTCATTGTTTGCATCTCCTAGATTAGATCTTGGCTTTCCCTCTGTTCGCATCCGTAGAAAATTTTGATTTACTATGCCGCGAAACCCTTCAGCGGCGGCTACAGACGGTTTCGTGGAAATTTGATCGGGTGCTTAGGGTTTCTGCATCGGGGGCTTCTTATAGGCGAAGGGGGAGGGGGAGGCGGTGGCCAGGGGCCCCACACCCTAGTCAGGCGCGGACCCACCTATGGACGCACCTGGGGGGGTGTGGCCCCTCTGGACTTCTTGTTCCCCATAGAAAGTAATTGACTTTGACGTTTTTCCCGTCCAATTCCGAGAATATTTCTTTACTAACTTTTCTGAAACTAGAAACAGCAGAAAACAGGCATCTGGCACTGTTGCAACTTGTTAGTAGGTTAGTACCAGAAAACATGTAAAAAGCACCTCAAAGTGTGGACAAGTAAAGCAAAGTAGATACTAAACAAGCATAGAGCATCAAAAATTATAGATACGTTTCCAACATATCAAATATTGATCGGGTACTTAGGGTTTCTGCATTAGAGGCTTCTTATAGGTGAAGGAGGAGGCAGAGGCGGTGGCCAGGGGCCCCACACCCTGCCTAGGCACGGGGCAGGGCTCACCCGCGCCTAGGGGGATGTGGCTGCCCTGGCACGCCTCTCTGTCTCCCCTCTGGATTTCTTGTTCCCATGGAAAGTTATTGACTTTGACGTTTGTCCCGTCCAATTCTGAGAATATTTCCTTACTAGCTTTTCTAGAACTAAAAACAGAGTTAATAGGTTAGTACCAGAAAACATGTAAAAAACACCTCAAAGTGTATACAAAACAAAGCAAAGTAGATACTAAACAAGCATGGAGCATCAAAATTTATAGATACGTTTTCGACGTATCAAGCATCCCCAAGCTTAACTCCTGCTCATCCTCGAGTAGGTAAGTGATAAAAAGAATAATTTTTTAGGTGACATGCACCCTCACAATAAAGATCCAACCATTTGCAAGCATTGAAAGCTGGGATCAAAGAACTCTAAACATGTGCATGAAAGATGGAGTTCTAACAATAGGACATAGTAACTATGCATGCAACATGAAAGGCTACAAGCAAAGATCATGAATAACATGCATTGAAAAGCGTTTGTTTGTTTCACATACAGAAAACATAGCATAGTGGCATTCAGCTTGTCCCTCATAGAGTAGCAAATAGATGCATAGGACACCTTCAAAGTTCACAAGGGTGACTAGAAACAAATAGCACAAGAACAAGTAATATCACAATATGCATCAATCAATAAGCTTTGGAACACTGCATACAGAATGACAACTATGCTCTCTTAATGATGCCTAAAGGTAGAAGGTGGAGACTCAATAGTGGTGGAAGAAAAGCCTTTTATAAAGGAAGCAGGGATTTCAAGTTTCAAAAAAAGCTTCCAAAAATTATGGTACTTGTTCGCTTTCAGCCCTCATTGCCCCTATCATAAGCATCTTGAAGTGATTAAGGTTAAAGTGAACAAAGATTGAGTATATGCTTGCCGAAGTATAAGTTGGCAATCTCAAGTCCCTTGAATACGAGGGCCACACCTCATGCTACTCAACTTTAGTTACCTGTAAGTTCTTGTCATTGTAAGTATTTGCATATCATAGAGAACCGCCAACGGGGTACCCCTTGCACATGGTACAGGAGCTTTCCCATAACCAAAATGACAAGGCAAGCAGCCAATGAGCATCTCAGCAATCTTTTTATTTACCATATGCATAGCTTTTTATTGAGGATGCTTCATAGATAGCTCAGTATGGTGATGCTGCAAGTTTCTACCATGATTAGGCATGGCTTAAGCTAGCGGCTCAGGCGTTTCTCTAACACAGAATGCAAACTCCACGGACTTACAAATTCCCTCTTTATTTCACACCGGTGATATCCATAGACAAAAGAGCATGATATCAACTGAGTGCAAAGTACAAGTGCAATATTGAAAACGTTCCCCGTGGCAGCACGATTCTGCTAATTCCAGCATGTAAGTGCAAGCATATACAAATAGATGACACAATGGTTCAAGTTTATTAGGGGCAAATAATATAAAGTGTGACATCAAGTTCTTGAGGGTTTTAATCACTAAGTTTTCACATAAAAAAATAGTTTTTAATTGGAAGATAGATGAAAACAAGAATATACTTGGAATGGTGTAACACACCATGCATAGGAGTTTATAGTGGACATTTTGGAATAACTTGGTTTCTTGGGAGTTGGAAGCATGAGTAGAACTTACTCATACAAGTGGAGGCTAGCAAAAAACTGGGAGCAACCAACTAAGAGAGCAATAATGGCCATAATCATGCAGTGCAACAAAGCATTACTAATCAAAGCATAGAGTGGTACTACAAGTCAAGGAATAAATGATCATAGAGGCTATGGTGACTTGTTCATAGTCATAACATGGTGTGAGCATGTGCCAAGTCAACCCAAGCAAAGCATCAAAGGAGAATACCATAATACTATGCTTTTGCATGCTAAAACAACGCATAATTTCTTCAAGGCACACTAAGCAATCCCAATTGTTTGGAACAAAACATGATACAACAATAATCACTAAGCATAAGGTCAAAACAACACCTAGCATGTCATGCTAAAGTCTAAGTCACCGTCAATGCAAGCTCCTCTTGCACTTTCAAGCAAGAACTTACTACTCCTTTCCAACACCAAGCAACTTATTTGCAAAACAACACAGCGAGAACAGGGGTCCAAACTACTTTTTTCAAGCAAACTAAACAACCTAAGCAAAGCAAACGAAAACTAAGACGCTCCAAGAACAACACAACTTGTGCATGAAACAATAAAAACGAAGTGTCTAGACAGACCTGAGCTTTTTATTGATAAAGAAGGGGATGCCTTGGGCATCCCCAAGCTTTGACGCTTGTACCTCTTGGATATTTCTTGGGGTGACACCAGGGTGGAATCCCCAAGATTGAGCTTTTGTCCATTCTTCATCTCATTACATCATTCTCTCTCTACACCTGAAATTTTTCCTTCACACAATCTTCATTAGCAACATTAGTTTATTCAAAAGATATTAGACCTATGGTAAAGCTTTGTAACAACAAGGCTTTTCACTAAAAACACAAGCTACTGTAGTAACTCATTCAAAAAGCTCAATTCACCTAAAGAGAACTCAAAAAGGAATCAATAAGAAGCAAATGCAAATAATGGCAGAAATCTGTCAAAACAGACCAGCAGGTAGAAACCGATTTTTTCAAACATCTTTTGTTGCTAAAATCAAAAATTGTTGAACTAACGAAAGTTAGATAACATACTGGGGGATTTATTTGTAAACTTTGAGCTCAATCCGAGTTACATAGACTGCTCACAAAATTTTATGGTGGAGGACAGAAATCTGTTTCGGGACAGCAACTCCCCAAATCTTACTTCCCTCTCATTAGACATCATTTTTGGCACAAAAAGCAAAACAAAAAGGATAAGGAGAGGTCATTAATAAAGTAATAACTTCCAAGACTCATGGGAACTCTTGGGTTATCTCCCAATAAGTACTTTTTCTTTAACGCCTTTAAGTTGGGCATGATAGCTTGAGAAGATGCTCTCATAAGAACTATGAGTTGAAGTAAAAGAGAGCATCAAGAAGTAATTTCAAAACACATTTGAGTCTAACCCACTTCCTATACATAGGAATCTTGTACACAAATAAATCCACAAAGAACAAAGTGACAAGCATAGGAAGATACAACAAGAGTAACTTCAAAACTTTCAGAACATAGAGAGGTGTTTCAGTACCATAAAAAAATTCTACAACCATATTTCCTCTCTCATAATAATTTTCAGTAGCATCATGAATAAACTCAACAATATAGCTATCACATAAAGCATGCTTTTCATGATCTATAAACACATAATTTCTATCAAGCTCAAAAATAGTGGGATTAAAACCTTCACAGGTTTTACCCAAAGTAGAAATTTCAAAAGGATCCATAGGAACATAGCATTCATCCTCCTTTGGTAGGCATGTGGGACAATAAAATAATATAAGAGGTAAAGAGTTACTCTCATTAGAACGTAGGCATGTGTAGATCAATTCTTCCTCCTTTTGTTCATCACTCTCCTCCTCTTTTCCATCTAATGAGCTTCCAGTTTCAACAATTTATTCTTCCATAGGCTCCTCATGTTTATAAGATGCAACATTAGTATTCTCAAAAAAACTGGCAAGTTCAAATGCACCCTTGAAAGCAATAAATTCTTCAACTTGTTCCACATCATCAAAATCATAATTTCCTTTAACATAAGAAGATATGGTAACATTATCATTATACTCACATTGAAAGGGTAGGTGTTTATACCTCCTGTAGCAACAAGCTTTATCAAAGCAATAAGTAACATTATAAGTAGAGCACACGTCTCTAGCAATAGTATTTAACTTATCAATTTGTTCCCATAAGTGTTTCCCTTTTTGTGACAAACTGTGTTCCTTATAATAATACTTTTGTTCTTCCGTGAACCCACCTTGCCAATAAGAACTAGTTTCAAAGAAACTATACATTGATAGAAAGCATGACCAAGCAAGACAATAATAGACCACCAACTAGAGTAGGAACTATATTTTTTGTGTTTTTGAATAAAGGAAGCAAACCAAACTAGACTATTTTTTTGGGTTTTTTGAAAAGAGGCAAACAAAACCAAGCAAAAGAAACAAAGCAAACTAAAAACAAAGTAAAGAGAAAGGAAGTGAAGGACTCCCCTAGTGAAGACGTCCTTAGCCTCCCCTGCAACGGTGCTAGAAAAGCTTGATGCAGCGCTGAGTTGATATAGGAGCGCTTCGTTGGAAACCCCAAGAGCAAGGTGTGAAGCAACACATCAACAAGTTTTCCCTCAGTAAGAAACTGAGGTTATCGAACCAGTAGGAGGAAGGAAACATCACACAGGTGTTGCAAGCAACGCGGAGACCTACACAACACAAACTCAAGACTTTGCCCCAACGAATCATTGAGGTTGTCAAGCTCACCGGTTTGCTGTAACAAAGGATTAAAAATATGGTGTGGAAGGTAATGGTGGATTGCAGCAAGTAAACAAGTAACAGTGGAAGATGTATCAATGGTAAAGATTGGATCGGGGTCCTCACTAGAGGTGCTCTCCTTAGATAAACAACATGGCATGAAGGGTAAACAAATTACAGCAGGACAATTGACAGGAACTGAGCAAGGCATAACAATGCAATTACTAGTCAGAAAGATCCTATGAGATTCGATTGGACAATACAACAAGATACATAGACCGCCATCCAACTGCATCTATGACTAGAAGTCAACCTTCAGGTTATCATCCGAACCCCCTCCAGTATTAAGTTGTAAGCAACAGACAACTTCTTTAAGCAAAGTGTGTAAGGTAAACAGTCCACATGTTCCATAAACAAGAGACCATTATTTTCTCCCTAGTAGCAACAACACATCTACAACCGAAGATATTTATGTCAATTCCCTTGGAAACTAGAGGCATGAACCCACTATCGAGCATAAATACCCCCTCTTGGAGTCACTAGCAACTACTTGGCCAAGATAGCTACTAACAACAGAGAGCATGCAAGATCACAAACAACACAGACATGATAAAATCATAAAGACAAAACCATTAATCAAACCAACATAATAATCTCAATATCCATCGGATCCCCGCAAACACAACATGCATGATTACAAATATATTAGATCTTGATCATGAACGGAGCTCAGAAGATCTATACATGAAAGCACAAGGAGGATATACAACCATCTAGTTACTACATGGACCCATAGTCCAAGGTGGAACTACTCACGCATCATACCGGAGAGAAGGCCTCCGAGATGATCTCCCCTTCGACAGGGTGCCGGGAAGAACTTCAGATCCCCCGATCTAGGGACGACGGTGATGGCGGCTACAGAAGGTTTCGTGAAATATTTATCGGGTACTTAGGGTTTCTGCATCGGGGGCTTCTTATAGGCGAAGGGGAGGCCGAGGCGGTGGCCAGGGGCCCCACACCCTGCCTAGGCGTGGGACAGGGCCCACCCACGCCTAGGGGGTATGTGGCTGCCCTAGCACGCCTCTCTGTCTCCCCTCTGGACTTCTTGTTTCCCACGGAAAGTTATTGACTTTGACGTTTATCCCGTCCAATTCCGAGAATATTTCCTTACTAGCTTTTCTAGAACCAAAAACAACAGAAAACAGACAACTGGCACTGTGGCAACTTGTTAATAGGTTAGTACCAGAAAACATGTAAAAAGCATCTTAAAGTGTAGACAAAGCAAAACAAAGTAGATACTAAACAAGCATGGAGTATCAAAAATTATAGATACGTTTCCGACGAATCATCCATCTCCTCATTCCTGAGCTTTGTCGTAGCCTCGACATTGTCCGTCTTTAGGATGATACGTTGAGCCTGTACTTCTCGAGCCACCAACAAACCCCTTTTACACGCTGATAGTTCCGCCCCTTCAGGCTTCAACATCAACAACATGGGGGGAAAATGACAAGCTCCAGCAACGAAGTTGCCATGACAATCGCGAATAACCGCACCGCCGCTGCCCCAAGCATCCGATGGTCGGAACGCTCCATCAACATTTACCTTATGCCAACTCAGAGGAGGAGGGAGCCAGTGCTCCTTCACCCGAATAGCCGGTGGTTTAGGATCCAGACTAGTGACAGACAACCATTCCTCCACCGCCACCACCGTTCGTTTGACAATTGCAATGGGATCACCAATACTCTTTGACTCCCTAGCATCATTCCTTGCCAGCCATAGGTTGTATATTAACATCAGTATTAACAAGATAGACTTGCCATCAGCCTGACCGATCCAATCCAGCAACCAACCTTTGAGATCGCCATGACACCTTTGCTGAGCAGGTGGTTTAACCAGTACAGCCCCAGTCTCGATAAACAGCTAGGTCGCAGCTGAATGAAAACACTCCCAAAAAAGATGCACTAAACTCTCCGCTTTGCCGCACACTACACAATTAACTCTATCTTTAATTTTTCGGCATTGGATTTCAGAGCCCAATGCAAGACCGTTCTCAATCAGCCTTTAGAAATGAATTTTAACCTTTCCAGGCGCATTTGCCGCCCCTAGCGAGAGCCACCCTTTGTGATGATCACAAGACCTAGATGATTCCACGAGGCCAGATCTTCATTTTTCATGTTGGAGCCTCGACACAGAAATCCTTATAAAGTTGTGATGAACCAGAGCTAACCTTGGACCCATTGTTCTTCGCCTCTTGCAATTGATAGAAGTCTATAGTCCCGCGTCGAAGATGTTCTTGTTGGACAACATAGGACACTGGTTTTGGGGAAATGTTGCAATTAGTTCAAATGCAGGAAACAATTTGTTGAAGTTAGTCCATTGTTTTTCAAGGAACAACAAATCCGGTGACCAGGTAGTAACCCGAAGATTTATCATCATTTGTGTAATGTACCTGTTAGAGTTGCTCTAAACGAATGGCTTTTGGCGCTGTATCTGACGAGGGCTTTGGCGCGAGACACTACATACACATGGCATTCGTCGCACAAGCGAGGGCCGGAAGGAAACATTCAAGATGAACGAATTTTGTTTAAAGAAAAACTGGACGAATACGAAAGCACAGGCGACCCTCGTGTCCTTGCGTGGGGCATTTTGGGAAGGAAAACGCCATCCAAAAAGGCAAAGCGCACCTCCCCCCAGCGTCCACGCCATCCGCGGTGGTGCGAGAAAAAACATGCCCGAAAAGGCACACAAACCTTGGCTGGAGGCGGCGGCAGCGCGAATCTGGTCAGTCTGAGATAACCCCACCCTCGCCACCATCCCTTTCCCCCACTCTCCACTCTACACTCTCCACCATCCCCGTTCGTCTCTCCTCCGAAGAAACCTCTCCTCTGCCTAAAAGCCAAACCCCCTAGCAGACACCGGCTAATCCATCCATCGGGCTAGCTCAAAGAGGGAGACGGAAGCCCTCCTCTTCCTCCCCACCACAGATCTCTTCTCCCACGCTGCTCTCGCGTCCGCCGATCCGCCGATGACGACGACGACGACGACCAAGGCGAAGCTCGGGGAGCTAATGTGGGAGCACCGGCTGCGGGCGGCGGCCGCGGTGGCGCTGCTCGCCGCCGCGGTGGTGTCGATCTCCGCCATCGGGCCCAGGCTCAGCGCCGTGGTCTCCTTCTTCTGGCCGCTGCTCGTCTCCACCGCCTTCTTCCTCGTCGCCATGACCGTGCTGCTCCGGATCTCGCCGCCGCCCGCCGGCGCGGACGACTCCGGCAAGGAGCTCGTCGACTTCGTCGCCGGCTGCCACACGGACCACTTCCTCCCGGAGGATTCCGCCACCGTCGAGGTGCCGCCGGAGATCTAGAACTAGAAGCCGGAGAAGAGGAGGCGACGGCGAGGGGGAGCACGCGCGCGGCCTAGCGGCGGCAGCGAGACGGCGTCGCGCGCCGGTGTGTGGGGAGGACGGCTCGAGACTCGAAGAGGGGTGTGGGGTAACCCTTGTGGGGCCACCTGGGAGTCGCCGGGCCGGGCGTCCCCCCGGCGCGCGGCGGTGCAGCCGTGGTTAATTCGCGTAGGATCCTCCGTCTCCGTGGCGTGGTGTACAATATTGTTACCATTTCAATAAAATTGTTCTTACAGATTCCGCCCTGTCTGTCCGTCGGCGCATAGTCCTGCCATGTTCTCTCGTTTTCAGGTCGATGCTTCAAACTCTCGATGCATTGATGCTAGGAAATGCTGAATCTCGCGTTTCTTTTGGAGTGAATCTCCAATCTACCCTAAGCCTGCTGTTAGAATATTCGCCATTTGTCTATCAGAAAAGACCTTCTACCTAATCTCTGCTTTGAAAAGGACCTTCTCGGTGAGAACTCGGATAGAAATTATAAATCTCGTTTTAAGACCGACCATCGTTGACGTCCATTGAGAACGTTGTGAAGACGAAGAAAAGAGGATGGGTTGATAGCTTAGGATGCTTCCCTTTCGGCGTAGCAAAGCATAGAGATGGATTGTCCATTGGGACTTATCATCCTTTCGGCGCAAGGATAGAATTTCCTTTTCTCGTACCAGTACCATGGCACGAACTAGGGCGATCATCCTCAAAAAATAAGATAGTACGTATTTCTTCTCCCAGTCTCCCGTCGTTGTCACCATAGGGTCTTGCAAGTCTGATATACTACTGAATGATGATCTGACTTGGAACGACAACGAGCTACCTGGTAAGTCGCTGTCGCCAGCCAACTCGCCATACTAAATCAGCAAGTCCTCTTCTGCTTTTAGGAGAAGTGAGGTCTACGCTACGAACGATCCTGTCCTCTCCCTCAAAATTGCTCGAATGCTCCATGGTGGTGGACATGATTGAGGTCTCTTCTTTTTTTCTCTCGTCTGTGAGTCACTGTGACTAAGGTCTGTTTTATTCCACCGGCAGTGTCCTTGCTCACAAGTAACAATATGTGAATATGTCTGGTTGGATCTCCAAGGCACACTCAGGCTCGCAATCCGACCGATCCTTCATGACCGGTGGGAGACCATTGCACTGTCAGGGTTGCTCAACAACTCTTTCACCATTCTTAGGGTGTTTTTTTGTCCCTGTATCCGGGCCATAGTGGTAAGGGCGAACTTAAGATTTTCTGGCTCGAGGTCGAGTCTCTCGCAATGTTTAAATCTGTGTAAGGTCGACCTTATTCTTAAATTGGAGACTCCCTTAAGGGCCCTCACAATGCGGTGAGTGTTTCAAACTGTGCACATGGGAGATCTATATCTCTTTTTCTAGCTCGAGCCCGATAGATACAAGAAGCCGTATAGGCATTGTGTCATTGTGATTGTTCTCATGTTTCGGTGGGAGCACCTGAGCAATTGAAGGAGTGAAACAATAGGGTTTTAAAAACAACTCATTAATGCCTCTAGGTTGAATATTAAGGATAATTTTTCGCTGAGGCTGAAGATTTAGTAGGCCTAGACATCAGAAGTATGTAATGTTGGTAGGCCTGTCCTGGTTGGTGGTTTTTTGGCCGCGCTATCCCCTATCTAAAAAATTCATTATAAGGAAAATTTTCCATTTTAAAAGTATGCTTAGTTAACTTTACTATTTATTTTTGTTATGAGCACATTATTGACTCTTGCTCGGATAATTGTCCAAATTATAGTTTGCGTCATGGTTCGCCGACTCAACACATTAGTTGGACAAAATTTTACGGGGTTGGCTTGAGTTCAAGCGGATAAAAATTTCTATCCCTTGGAGTCTCAATAAGATGTTATTGTCTTGCCTCTTTTTGTCAGCACCATTGTCTCCATATCAAAAGATTAAAACAATTGCACCTTTCAACCAAATGTTCCAGGTCTTTATTTGGTTTTAAGCCCAGCTCACTAGCTCATTGTATAGAAAAATGGTCATGCTAATGGTCCTGACCCTTGCTTGGTTTCTTGCCAATTTTTTTCTACCTATGGAACTTTTGTTGTTGCCTTCACAAATCATTCCCAAATCATTGGCCAACCCAAGGAGGAAGAATCCATCACCAAATAATTGTTGAACCAATGGTGACCGGGCGACCTACATGCCTAGTTACTTTAGAATCATCCACCTTTCACAAAAGAAAAATAAACTAGCAACCACGTGTGAAAGAGCATTTTTCTATCCCTCTGATTTTGATGTTTGATAACAACACACTTATCAGTTTAATCGTGTGCTAAGTGTATCACATGTTTGATAAGGGTGTGGCACAAATATTGGCCTAACCAATTCCCCTTGCGAAAAACCAATGTGACAATCGGTAGTACCAGAAATATGTCCGGTACTACCGCTTGGCACCGGTACTACCGGTCCTAGTACCGGTTGGATCCGTGCAAGGCTGATAAGGATGAGTTTTCTTCAGTACCACCCGGTACCACGGAGCGGCACTACCGGTCCAACCGGTAGTACCGCTTGAGACAAGCGGTACTACCGCTTGGACATGGTCGTACCGCTCGGCAGTACCGGGCATTTCTGAAGAAGAACCACCCCTCTCAGTCTTGCTCAGTACCAAGCGGTACTTGGGACCGGTACTACCGCCCAGACCGGTAGTACCGCGTCATACGACCGGTACTACCGCTTGGGGGTAGTACCGCAAGGGAATACCGGGCAATACTGGTGCTGGCTCGCGCATTAAAGGCTCCAACGGCCAGATTCCCTGGAGGGGTATAAATACCCCTCCACCTACCTTGGGACAAGTTGCTCATTCACATTAAAGTCAAGACCACCATTGGAGCCACCAAATCTTCAAGATCTCCTCATTCCATCACCCAAAGTCTTTGATCTTTGGGGAATCGAAGAAGGAGGCCCCGATCTACTACTTCACCAAAAGAGATCTTCATTTCCCCCTCATTTCATTGAGGGACCCTTTGCTCTAGTGTTTTCTTGGAAACTCTAGTTCTTGTTTTGGTTCTTACAAGCTTGTCTTTGATTGCTTTGATAGCTTGCTTGTATTTGGGAGCCTCCGATTAAGTTATGGATGTGTGCCCCAAACTTGTAAAGGTGCCGGCTTCCACCTTGAAGATTGCCGATATAGTGGAAGGTGAATCGATCCCGTTGGGGTGAGATTCATCGGAGAGCAAGGGAGGCCTTTCGTGGCGTTGGTGGTTTGAAACCACCCCCTCTCCAAACGTAGACATACTTCCCCTCAAAAGGAAGGAACTACGGGAAACAAATCCTTGTGTCTCCGCGTCCACCACTTTGGTTACTTCTATCCTTTATCGCACTTTACTTACTTGTTCTTACTTTGTGTTGTGGTAGCTCTTGCATAATTGTCATATAGGTAAATTCACCTTAGTTGCATTATCTAGAGAATTTATCTTATTGTCAAACCTTAATTTGAAAAACAAGAAAATTTGAAGTAGCACCTATTCACCCCCCCTCTAGGTGCCCATACGATCCTTTCAATTGGTATCAGAGCCTCGGCTCTTTATTTGGGTTTTACCGCCTAAGAGAATATGGGTAGCAACAAAGGGGATGGTGGTAGTGAGCCGACCCCGGTGACCATGGAAGATCTCAAAAACTTGGAAACAAGATTGAGCTCTTCCTTGGTCAATGAAGTCAAGAAGATGTTTGAGCAACTTCTTAAAGACAAAGAAGGCTCATCACCCCCATCTCCTCAAGAGGATAAACCATCCGTTTTACCTAAAGGGAATACGTCGGTATCCCCCGAGGGTATGATGGTGGGGGTAAACAAGACAACGCTAATTCCTCCACACAACTTGATGGGGCGAAGGGTGAGCACCATGATTCTTGGTACTCTCCCGATCCTCCCATCCCTCACCCTCATGTGTACAATAGGGGTGACCCACCTAAGCTTGAAGAGTCGGCTACTTTTGCTCAATGGCAATCACTAATGAGAACTCATGTGCGCAGCTCTTGCATTGAACGATGGAACATCATCGAGCATGGACTCTTTATTGGGGATCCAAACAACATGACAAGAAGAGAGGTTGTCAATAGTCAACTCAATGCCACTGCTTTGCATATGATTCAACAAGGATTGGGGACAAAGGATTATCCACACATTGAGCACTTGAGCATTGCCAAGGAAGCTTGGGATGCCCTCACCGTATTGTTTGTTGGAAATGAGAGTATGAGGAGGAACCGATATGATGCTCTAAGCAATGAAGCCGAAGGCTTCTACATGAAAGAAGGTGAAGATCACGAAGACATGTACGGAAGGCTCAAAACCACCGCCACCGCTTTTAGAAATGTGGGTGCCTCACATGTGGATGATGCATGGATAAAAAGGAAATATGTGAGCGCACTCATGCCCTTTGAGCCCACGGACTTGAGGAGATTA
This sequence comes from Avena sativa, assembly GCA_916181665.1. Taxonomy (NCBI): domain Eukaryota; kingdom Viridiplantae; phylum Streptophyta; class Magnoliopsida; order Poales; family Poaceae; genus Avena; species Avena sativa. The sequence continues at coordinate 356,595,463 of OV702295.1, forward strand.
CAAGGTAGACACAACTACCATCTCATGACCTCCAATGAAGTTATGCAAGAGATGGCCGCTTTCAAGGTTGCCGCCAAGAATGCCAAAGACGCACGTGCTCGTGCCCTTGGTATGAGCAATGTTGTCAATGTTGCTTTGAAGGCCAAAGTTGTGGATCATGGGGATGAAGATGATAGTGATGAAGGACTCTCCATGGACCATCCCGATGAAGTCAAGATTGCTCATGGTCAATATATGGCTTTCTATGCAAAGAACTTTTGGAAGAACCCCGCCAAGGCCAAGATGGAAATGCAACGGAGAAGCAACCCAAACGGGAAAAGAGAGAATACCACTAGGTTGAGAACTTGCTTCAATTGTGGTGACCGCTATCACTTTGTAGCAAGTTGCCCCTATGAGAAGAGAGAAGATCATGGTGGTAAACTTGTGTTGAAGAAGACTCTCAAGGCACCTTACGAGAAACCTTTCATCAAGAAGAATCCCATCAACAAGAAGTCGGGAGAAATTGTCTTGATCACTCATGAAGAATACTCCTCCGACAATGAAGATGATGAAGATGAGGAAGAGGAAACTTTTAATGGTGTGGCTGCGTTAGCCACCACTTCTACTCCGACATTCTCACTCTTCGATTCTCCAAATGAGAACTCTACCACCAAGAATGTCACTTGCGTTATGGCAAGAGGAACGGAGGTATCCTCATCATCCCGCTCTACTCACTTAGATAATGATGAAATTGATGATGAGATCTCTCTTGATGTTAAAAAGGAATTAATTGCCTTTGATGAGTTTATGACTAACCTAGAAGGAGATGCTAAGTTACATTTTGGGAACATCTTAGATCAACTCTCACATACTCAAGAACTTCTAGATGTAAGATGTAAACTTGGGCATGAACACATGATTGAGCTAGAGGCCTTAAACAATGCTCTAGAAGAAGAACAAGAAACTAGGTTGTCACTTGAATTAAAACTTGAAGGGCTTGATGAGGCCAATGACACCATTGTTAACAAACTCATCAAAGAGCGTGATCATGCTATTGCTAAATACAAAAGGGCTAAGACAAGATTGAGTTTGGTGTGGTTCATGAAAAACTTGTCAAGGACTTTAGTTTACTTAACAAGGCCCACAAGGCTTTGGAGAGTGAACTCTTGTCACTCACAAAGTCCCATGAAATGCTTCAAACTCAATTGGCCAATATTCCTTCACCTAGTAACTCCATTCCATCTAATAGTACAACTATTCTTGAAGAGAATTCTAGGTTGAAGGGGGAGCTTGGTAAGGCCACATTTCCACAAGGCAACAAGTCCATTGATGATCTTTTGATCAAGCAAAGGCGTAGTGGTGATAAAGGGGGCATTGGTTTTGTTTCCAAAACCAAGAAGAAGAACAATAAGAAGAAGAAGGCCAAGCCCGTGCAAGGGACCAACAAGACCATTGTGGATAGTAAGACCACAAGTGGTAAAACTATGTCTCATGATGACTTTGCGGGAAGTGCTAACCCTCACTATGTTCTAATATGTGATTATTATGGTGATGTGTATGCACAATATGTTGGTCCTTATGATGGTTATATTGCTTGGTCTATTTGGGTTCCCAAGACCCTTGTTGCTAACAAAAGAGGACCCATTGAAAAATGGGTACCTAAAAATTAGCTTTATCTTTTGTAGACATATGCTTTCGGGGGTTCAAAGTGGGTGCTTGATAGTGGTTGCACAAGTCATATGACCGGAAGCTCGTCTATAGTCAAGGACCTAAAGCCAAATGATGATCAAATCACCATGACATATGCCGACAAATCAAAGTCTAAGGTAATGGGTTTCGGCAAGGTAGTGGTTGCTCACGACATTACACTCGTGAACGTCATGCTTGTTGAGACCCTTGGATACAATTTACTTTTAGTCCTTGCTCTTGGAAAGTTGGGTTTTTCCGTCTTTATTGATGTTGATATTGTGGTCCTCTTGTGGAGCAAGTCTCTCAAGGTCGCTTTCGTTGGGTACGTCGAACATGACTTGTATGTGGTGGACTTTTCGGATCAAGCCACTTCAGGTCCGATGTGCTTATTCGGAAAGGCTGATGTGGGTTGGCTATGGCATCGCCGACTAGCCCATGTCAATATGAGAACTTTGCAAAGTCTTCATAAGGAGGGACATATTGTTGGACTAAAAGAAAATGTTTCCTTTGCCAAAGATCATGTTTGCAGGGCATGTGTTCTAGGGAAGATGCATGACGCTCCTCACAAGCCTAAGAACCAAATCAAGTCTACCAAGATCTTGGAACTCCTCCATGTGGATCTATTTGGTCCTCCATCTCATGCAAGTCTTGGTGGGAAGAAATATTGTTTGGTGATTGTTGACGACTTTTCAAGATACTCTTGGGTTTATTTCTTCAAGTTGAAGAGCGAGACTCAAAAGACCTTTATCGACTTCATCAACTTGGTTCAACGGCAATACAATGTTCCCGTGTTGATTATAAGAAGCGACAACGACACCGAGTTCAAGAACTACACCTTGAATGATTTCCTTAGTGATGAGGGGATTAAACATCAATATTCCGCTGCTTACACCCCTCAACAAAATGGTGTGGCCGAAAGGAAGAACCGGACTCTTATTGAGATGGCTAGGACCATGTTGGCGGAGTTTAAATCTCCATACAACTTTTGGGCCGAATCCATCCCCACCGCTTGCCATGCTTCAAACCGGATCTACCTCCGCAAAGAAATCAACAAGACTCCATATGAAATTCTTACCGGTAACAAGCCCAACATATCTTACTTCCGGGTGTTCGGTTGTAAGTGTTTCTATCTCATAAAAGGTGTTCGTTTGTCTAAATTCGAGTCTAAAGCATTAGAGGGTATTTTTGTTGGCTATGGTCTCGAATCTCACACTTATAGAATCTATGATAAGCTCTCTGAAGCCGTCATAGAATCTTGTAGTGTGATCTTCGAAGAATATGATGGTCCCCAAGGGGGGCGTGTTGATGCTTGTGATGCAGATGATGAAATGCCTCAGGATGCCATAGGAAGAATGGGTGTGGGATATATCCGCCCTGTTGAGGAACCCCTTATGGCGGATCGAGAAGAACTATGCTCCACTCAAATGGAGCCCTCATCTTCACAACCTCAACATGCTCCATCCACCGAAGAGGACATTGACTCAAGCCAAAGACAAGATGTGGACCCTCAACATGGTGATCAAAGTGTCAACTCTAGTCAAGGGGAGCTTGATCCATTCGCCAGGTTGTCAAGTGGTGCCAAGTCAATTTCTCAAGGAAGATCCGTACAAACTGCTTTGAGACAAGCTCAAATTGATGCTAGAAGAGCACTTGATCAAGACCAAGTTCAATCTTTGCCTCCCAATGTAGAGGATGACTCCAATGATGATCAATGTCAAGATGATGGTCAAGACGAGGACCAAAATGAAGAAGAGGGTCCCCCGAGAAACAACACGGAGATCCACGCTCGTCACGAAGCTAGGAAGGAAAGAATGTTGGAATTAAGAGACCACACTCTACAAAATGTTGTTGGTGACCTAAGGAAAGGCATTTCCACAAGAGCATAATTGAAGAGGTTCAGTGAACATCAAGCTCACATCTCCATGATTGAACCTAAGAAAGTGTGGGAGGCTCTTGAAGATTCAGATTGGTTGGAAGCTATGCACAAAGAGCTCAACAACTTTGAGAGAAACAAAGTATGGAAGTTAGTTGAGAAGCCAAAGGATTGCCGCAATGTTATTGGAACAAAGTGGATATTCAAGAACAAGCAAGATGAGCATGTAATTATAGTAAGGAACAAGGCTAGATTGGTTGCACAAGGGTATTCTCAAATTGAAGGCATTGACTATGGAGAGACTTATTCACCCGTGGCTCGCCTTGAGTCCATCTGTATCCTTCTTGCTTATGCGGCACATCATAACTTCAAGTTACAACAAATGGATGTAGAAAGTGCATTTCTTTATGGCCCATTAAATGAATTAGTATATGTTAAGCAACCCTCGGGATTTGAGGACCCCAACCTCCCAAACCATGTCTACAAACTTGATAAGGCGCTCTATGGGCTCAAGCAAGCCCCACGCACGTGGTATGAGCACCTTAGAGAATTATTGTTTGACCGTGGATTTGAGGTTGGGAAAATCGATCCCACTCTTTTTACTAAGAGGGTCAATGGGGAGCTTTTTGTATGCCAGATATATGTTGATGATATTATCTTTGGCTCTTCTAACAAAGCTTTTAATGATGAATTTGAAAGGGTTTTGCAGCATAGTAAATAAAAATTTTCTACGGATGCGAACAGGAAAAGCCAAGATCTAATCTAGGAGATGCAAACAACGAGAGGGAGTAGATGAGATCTTCATACCCTTGAAGAAATCGCACAACAGAACATTCAACGGAACATGGTTGGTGTAGTCGTACTAGCCTTCTCCTCCTCGCGATCCGATCCGATCCAACGCTGCAAGTGGCGACGCCTCCGAGAGATGCACACATACGACACCTCGATGTCTCCTCCTTCATCGGTCCAGCAAGTGGGGTGGAGAGATAGATTGGATCTACAACACGACGGCATGGTGCAAAGGTGGAGAGTTTCTGCGGCAGGGCTTCGCCTACGCGCAGTCGGGAGAGAGAGAGAGGAGGGCAGCAACTAGGAGGCTAGGGTTTGAGGAGGTGTAGGGGTGAGGGTGCGCCCCTGCCCTCTTTATATAGAGGGCTGGCCGGCTGCCCCTTTCCCCTCCTCCAAGCCCTAGGGCCGGCGGCCACATGGGTGGAGTGGGGGGGCAAGTTTCCCCCCTTCTAGAAGCTCTCCCTAGGGTTTCCCCTAGGGCTTGGCCGGCTGGGCCTATGGGGCCTTGTGCCCCTGGCCCAATGCGGCCAGGGCACTCCCTCGTAGGCCCACGCCCCCTCCCGACAAGTTGGGCCACGTTGGTCCCACTCCGGAAGCTTCTAGAACCTTCCGGTACAATACCGGACAATCCGAAACAATTCCGAAATCCAAAAACTGCTTTCCCTTATATGAATCTTATTCTCTGAACCATTTCGGAACCTCTCGTGATGTCCTTGATCTCATCCGAGACTCCGAACAAAAACTCATAAACCAATTATCCATTCTATCCTAGCGTCAAGACACGTTAAGTGTGTGACCCTACGGGTTCGAGAATATGCAGACATGATCTTCTATCAATAATCAACAGCGGGGTCTGGAAACCCATATTGACTCCCACATATTCATCGATGATCATATCGGATGAACCACGATGCCAGGATTCAATTAATCCCATATATATATTCCCTTCGTCACGCGATATTTTACTTGCCCGAGATTCGATCGTTGGCATCGGCATACCTAGTTCAATCTCGTTCATAGCAAGTACTTTACTCGTTTCGTAATCTGATATCACTTTGTGATTAACTCCTTAACCACGTGCTTGCAAGCGGTGTTGATATCGATTACCGAGTGGGCCCGAAGTATATCTCTCCGACTTGGGAGGGACAAATCCCATCTCGATACATACAACCCAACAAGTACTTTCCGATCAACTGAGAGACACCTTTATTATCACCCTCTCATAGGATGAGTTTGATGACCTCAAAGCTTTCTTCCGATACCAGGGAGTTGCATTATCTCATGGTCTAAGGAATACAATATTTGACATAAGAAAAAGCTTCGCAAATATGAACACGATGACACGATCTAATTGCTCTGCTTGATTTTGGTCTGTCCACCATATCATTCTCCTAATGACATGATCTCATTATTAATCGACAACTCATGTCTATGGTTAGGAAACCTTAACCATCATTAATCAATGAGCTAGTCCATAGAGGCATACTAGGGACACAATGTTGTTCATAAACCACACAAGTATTAAAGTTTCCGCTTAATACAATTCTAGCATGGAATATAAACTTTATCATGAACAAGAATTATAATAATAACATCTTTATTATTTCCTCTAGGGCATAATTCCAACATAATTCTCAAAGCTTATGACTAGTAGGTTCCAGATGTCTTTGATGGGAGAGTTGAGAGTATTTCTTGGCTTTGAGATCAAGCAAGTTAGAGGAGGGACATTCTTCAATCAAGCCAAGTATACTCAAGATATGCTCAAGAGATTCAAAATGCAAGGTTTAAATGGAACTCCTACTCCCATGGCTACAAAGACTCATCTAGAACAAAATCCAAATGGTAAAGATGTGGATCAAAAGGTATACCGGTCCATGATTGGTTGTTTGCTTTACCTTTGTGCATCTAGACCCGATATTGTGTTGAGTGTAGGTGTGTGTGCAAGATATCAAGTGGCTCCTAAGGAAAGCCATTTAATGGCGGTCAAGAGAATCTTTAGATAGTTAGTCCATACCCCATTTTATGATCTTTGGTATCCTCGAGGCTTAACATTTGCTCTTTGTGGATACACGGATTCGGATTGGGCGGGTAATAAGGACGATAGAAAATCAACATCCGGGGCTTGCCAATTTCTTGGTAGGTCATTGGTATGTTGGTCTTCTAAGAAGCAAAATTGTATATCTCTCTCTACCACCGAAGCCGAGTATGTCGCTGCCGCTAGTGCTTGCACTCAATTGCTATGGATGAGGCAAACTTTAAAGGAATACGGTGTCCATTATGACAAAGTGCCTCTTCTATGTGACAATGAAAGTGCCATCAAAATTGCATACAACCCGGTGGATCACACAAGGACAAAGCATATTGAGATTCGTCATCACTTCATTAGAGATCATGTTGCTCGAGGTGATATTGATCTATCCTATGTATTAACCAAAGATCAACTTGCCGATATCTTCACGAAGCCACTTGATGAAGCAAGGTTTTACTACTTGAGGAATGAACTAAATATCGTAGATTCAAGGAGCTTGACTTGATTATCTTGCACTCTCACCTAATACTCGACCCATATTTGGTTTAGGTGTAGGCATGGACATAGGGGGAGTGCGGTCCTAATTGATTGGACCATCCCTCCCCCCATTATGCGCAAAGTAAACAAAATCATTCCTCTTAATATCATTTTGTGATATGTGAGCTTAATGATGCGTTTCGGTAATGGACCCAAGATATATCTTCGTGGTGCCAAGCCGAGTATACTCAAACATGGTGGCCTAGTCCACCGCCCCCTCTCAATCGATAGGTTGATGTGCGTACTCATGTTTGTAATTTTTGAATTGATTTTTACTCATGGTTGTCATCTTTTGAGTTGTCTTCACCGTTCTTAGTCTCATGCACTCTAATTTGGTTTTTGACATCTTTTTCTCGTTTTTTAGAGTGCATGTGCATCCCAGCACAATTGTCTCAACCCAAGCATCTTTACTCCCTCACAAAAACCCTCTCTCTATCCTCACAAGAATCACCCCTTTTTTTCTGGCCTTGGAATCAGATGGGACCAGTACTACCGGTTGTATGAGCGGTACTACCGCCCCTGGGAAGTTCCCAGGACGCACCCTGGAAACTGCTCCAGGAGCGGTACTACCGCCCACACGCCCGGTACTACCGGCCACCAGTACTACCGGTTGCTGGACCGGTACTACCGCTCATGAGCGGTACTACCGCTTCAGGAACCGGTACTACCGGTTGGCGGAGTCGGGTATATATTGTCTGAGCGTGGGGAGGCACCCATCAGTGCCCTATTCTTCCCCACGCTCCCCACAGGTACCCGCGCCGCCACCAGTGACCTTGACGCCGCCAAAGCCCTGCCGCTCCCTCCTCTCTCCGGATCCTCCTTGGATTCGGCCTCTTGGCGGGCTCCCACTCCTTTCCACCGCCATGGATCCCGGTACAACCACCCTTTCTCTCCCCATTTAATTTCCTCATCGGATCTAGGTTTTGGCATAGATTTGTGAAGAAATTGACATGTTGTAAGGTTGTACTGCCATATGCTTCCCTTGTTGCTGAGTAGAATCATTTATTTACAGTTTATTGCCGTCATTTTGGTCTGTTTCTACCAGATCTGACGAACCCGTGCCGTTCAACCGATAGTACCAAAACTTTTTCCGGTACTACCGCTTGGAAGCGGTACTACCGTTCGTCAGGTCCGGTAGTACCGGCCCCAACTGACATCAATTTTCTGTTCAATATTGGGTTCTCTCTTTTACTCCTTGTGATTCTTGTGCCCTTACCCCCTTGCTATCCTCCCTCGTGCTTTCACAGATGCAGGTGGTTATCGGGGTGCACGCAACCGTTCCAAATCTAGCCGTGAGATTGTTGAGGAAGAGACGGAGTCTGAGGAAGAGGTTATACCACAGCCAAGACACCGTTCCAAGTTGCCTGCCACTCGAGGTGGCCGTGGGGGTCGTGAGGGGGTTACCAAGCGCTCTGCTGGGAATGGCAGCGCTCCTCCCTCTCGCCCCCCTTCCTCGGGGCGTACCAAAAGTCTCAGCTCAGGGCCAAAGAAACTGTCTGACATCTCTGAGTCGGAGTTTCGGGCTCTCAGGATTGACAATGCATACTCCCGCAACCGGGACGAGGACAGAGAAGACAACCTTTTCTTCAATGATTTCCAAGAGCGTGTTTTGATGGGTTTCGCGGCATAGTAAATCAAAATTTTCTACGGATGCAAACAGAGGGAAGCCAAGACCTAATCCAGGAGATGCAAACAACGAGAGAGATTGGATTAGATCTTCATACCCTTGAAGATTCACACAGCGGAACGTTCGTCGGAACGTGGGTGATGTAGTCGTACTCGCTTCTCCTCCTCGCGATCCGATCCGATCTAGCACCACAAGTGGCGATGCCTCCGTGAGATGCACACGTGCGGCACCTCGACGTCTCCTCCTTCCTTGGTCCAGCAAGTATGGTGGAGAGATGGGTTGGATCTACAATGCGACAGCGCGGTGCAATTGGTGGAGAGTTTCTGCAGCAGGGCTTCGCCTACACGCAGTCGGGAGGGAGAGAGAGAGAGGAGGGCAGCAGGGCGACTGGCTTGAGGGGAAGGTGTGTGGGGGGTGGTGCGCCCCCAGCCCTCTTTATATAGAGGGGTGGGGCGGCAACCCTAGCCCCTCCCCCAAGCCAAAACCGGCGGCCAAGGAGGAGGAGTGGGGGGCAAGGAACCCCCCTTCTAGAAGCTCCAATTAGGGTTTTATCCCTTCTTGGCCGGCTGGGCCCTATGGGGCCTTGTGCCCCTGGCCCAATGCGGCCAGGGCACTCCCTCATAGGCCCATGCCCCCTCCTGGAAGGTGGGGCCACGTTGGTCCCCTTCCGGAAGGTTCTAGAAACTTCCGGTACAATACCGATTAAACCGGAACAATTCCGAACTCCAAAAACACTGCCTTATATGAATCTTATTCTCCGGACCATTCCGGAACCTCTCGTGATGTCCCGGATCCCATCCGAGACTCCGAACAAAAACTCATAAACCAATTATCCAATCTATCCTAGCGTCGAGACACGTTAAGTGTGTGACCCATCAGGTTCGAGAATATGCGGACATGATCTTCTATCAATAATCAACAGCAGGGTCTGGAAACCCATATTGACTCCCACACATTCATCGATGATCATATCGGATGAACCACGATGCCAGGATTCAATCAATCCCATATTTATATTCCCTTCGTCTCGCGATATTTTACTTGCCCGAGATTCGATCGTCGGTACCGTCATACCTTCAATCTCGTTCACAGCAAGTACTTTACTCGTTCCGTAATCCGATATCACTTTGTGATTAACTCCTTAACCACATGCTTGCAAGCGGTGTTGATATCATTTACCGAGTGGGCCCGAAGTATATCTCTCCGACTTGGGAGGGACAAATCCCATCTTGATACATACAACCCAACAGATACTTTCCGATCACCTGAGAGACACCTTTATGATCACCCTCTCATAGGATGACGTTTGATGACCTCAAAGCTTTCTTCCGATACCAGGGAGTTGTATTATCTCATGGTCTAAGGAATACAATATTTGACATAAGAAAATCTTCGCAAAGACGAACACGATGACACGATCTAATTGCTCTGCTTAGTTTGGGTCTGTCCATCATATCATTCTCCCAATGATATGATCTCATTATTAATCGACAACTCATGTCTATGGTTAGGAAACCTTAACCATCATTAATCAATGAGCTAGTCCATAGAGGCGTACTAGGGACACGGTGTTGTTCACAAACCACACAAGTATTAAAGTTTCCGCTTAATACAATTCTAGCATGGAATATAAACATTATCATGAACAAGAATTATAATAATAACATCTTTATTATTGCCTCTAGGGCATAATTCCAACAGTCTCCCACTTGCACTAGAGTCAATAATCTAGTTTACATTTGGCAACAATCTCACACCCATGGCACTGAGGTGCTGATCATGTTTTACACGTGGAAGAGGTTTAGTCAATGGATCTGCGACATTCAGATCTGTATGTACTTTGCTAATCTTCAGATCTCCATCTGCTATATAATCTCGGATTATATGAAACTTGCGGTTGATATGCTTGGTCTTTGTATGATATCTTGGTTCCTTAGCAAGTGCTATGGCGCCAGTGTTGTCACACAATATCTCTAGTGGGTCCAATGCACTTGGAACCACACCAAGCTCAGTGATGAAGTTTCTGATCCAAACTCCTTCACTTGACGCTTCTGCAGCAGCCATGTATTCCGCTTCTACTGTAGATCCCGTGATCACGCTTTGCTTGCAGCTTCTCCAGCTCACAGCTCCTCCATTCAAAATATAAACGTATCCTGTCTGAGATTTAGAATCATTCTTGTCGGTGACGAAACTAGCATCGACGTAACCTTTTACGACGAGCTGTTCATCACCCCATAGACTAAGAACATTTCTTTAGTCCTATTTAGGTACTTTAGGATGTTCTTCACGGCTGTCCAGTATTCCACTCCTGGATCACTTTGATATCTGCTCGTCAAACTAAGAGCATTGGACACATCCGGTCTAGTACACAACATGGCATACATGATAGAACCTATGGCCGAGGCATAAGGCACTTTGCTCATAGCTTCCCTATCATTTACCGTAGCTGGACACTGAGCCTTACTCAATATCTTACCTGACAACATAGGCACCGAACCTTTCTTTGCCTTATCCATTCTGAACCTTTTCAGAACTTTGTCTAGGTATGTACTCTGGCTTAAAGCTATCAGGCGTCTTTGTCTATCTCTATAGATTTTGATGCCCAATATATAAGTAGCTTCACCTAGGTCTTTCATTGAAAAACACTTGTTCAAATAACTCTTCACATCGTTAAGCATGTTAATGTCATTTCCAATAATCAATATGTCATCCACATATAGTACCAGAAATGTCACCGAGCTCCCACTCACTTTCTTGTAGATACAAGCTTCATAGCAATTTGGAACAAATCCAAAGCTCTTGATCACTTGATCAAAACGAAGGTTCCAACTCCGAGATGCTTGCTTCAGTCCATAAATGGAACGCTCAAGCTTACATACTTTATCAGCATCCTTAGGATCGACAAAACCTTCGGGTTGCATCATATACAACTCTTCATCAATGTTGCCATTGAGGAACGCAGTCTTGACATCCATCTGCCAAATTTCATAATCATGAAACGCAGCAATTGCTAATAAAATCCGAATGGACTTAAACATCGCTACGGGAGAGAAAGTCTCATCATAGTCAACACCTTGAACTTGTCGAAAACCTTTTGCGACAAGCCGTGCTTTATAGACGGTAACATTACCATTCGCGTCCGTTTTCTTCTTGAAGATCCATTTGCACTCAACGGCCTTTCGGTCGCTAGGAGGGTCCACCAAAGTCCATACTTGGTTTTCTCTCATGGATCCCAATTCGGATTTCATGGCCTCTAGCCATTTCTCAGAGTCTGGGCTCATCATCGCTTCCTCATAGTTCGCAGGCTCACTGTCATCTACTAACAAGACAGTTAAGACAGGGTTGCCGTACCACTCAGGAGGGGCACGCGACCTTGTCGACCTGCGACGCTCAGTAGCAGCATCGTCCGAAGCTTCATGATCCTTGTGATTATCTTCCTCTATTGTTGGTGCTGGCGGCACTGGAACAATTTCAGGTGCTGCACTACTCTCCAATTCAAGAGAAGGTTCAACAACCTCGTCTAGCTCTACTTTCCTCCCACTCACTTCTTTCGAGAGAAACTCCTTCTCAAGAAAGGAACCGTTCTTTGCGACAAACACTTTGCCTTCGGTTCTGTGATAGAAGGTATACCCAATAGTTTCCTTAGGGTATCCTATGAAGACGCATTTCTCCGCTTTGGGTTCGAGCTTGTCTGGCATCAACTTCTTGACGTAAGCTTCGCATCCCCAAACTTTAAGAAATGACAACTTAGGTTTAGCACCAAACCACAGTTCATACGGTGTCGTCTCAACGGATTTAGATGGTGCCCTATTTAAAGTGAATGCAGCGGTTTCTAATGCATAACCCCAAAATGATAATGGCAAATCAGTAAGAGACATCATTGATCGGACCATATCTAATAGAGTTTGATTCCGGCGTTCAGACACACCATTGCGCTGTGGTGTTCCGGGTGGCGTGAGTTGCGAAACAATTCCTCTTGCTTTAAGATGCGTGAGAAAATCATAACTCAAATACTTGCCCCCACGATCGGATCGTAGAAACTTGATCTTTCTATTACGATGGTTCTCCACTTCATTCTGAAATTCCTTGAACTTTTCAAATGTTTCAGATTTATGTTTCATTAAATAGATATACCCATATCTACTTAAGTCATCGGTAAAAGTGAGAAAATAGCGATATCCACCGCGCGTCGAAACACTCATCGGTCCGCACACATCGGTATGTATGATTTCCAACAAGTCCGTTGCTCACTCCATAATTCCAGAGAACGGGGTTTTGATCATCTTGCCCATGAGGCATGGTTCGCATGTGTCAAATGATTCAAAATCAAGAGACTCCAAAAGTCCACCAGAATGGAGTTTCTTCATGCGCTTTACACCAATATGACCTAGACGACAGTGCCACAAATAAGTAGTATTATCACTATCTACTTTGCATCTCTTAGCCTCAATGTTATGGATGTGTGTTTCATCCCTTTCGAGATTTAGAAGAAATAAACCATTCACAATAGGTGCATGACCATAAAAGATGTTACTCATATAAATAGAACAACCATTATTCTCCGATTTAAATGAATAACCGTCTTGCAATAAACACGATCCAGAAATAATGTTCATGCTCAACGCAGGCACATAATAACATTTATTGAGGTTTAAAACTAATCCCGAAGGTAAAACTAAGGAGAGCGTGCCGACGGCCATCACATCAACTCTTGATCCGTTGCCAACGCGCATCGTCACCTCATCCCTCGCAAGCCGCCGTCTATTCCGTAGCTCCTGTTTCGAGTTACAAATATTAGCAACTGAACCAGTATCGAATACCTAGGCACTACAACAAGGGCTAGTAAGGAAAACATCAATAACATGTATATCAAATATACCTTTGATGGTGCCAGCCTTCTTGTCCGCTAAGTACTTCGGACAGTTGCGCTTCCAGTGACCCTTTTCCTTGCAATAGAAGCACTCAATGTCCGGCTTAGGACCAGACCTGAGCTTCTTCTCAGCAGGGGCAACGCGCTTGCCGCCGCCTTTCTTGAAGGGATTCTTTGCACCCTTAACTTTCTTAAAGTAGGGCTTGTTGACCATCAACACATGATTATCCTTTTTGATGTCCACCTCCGCAGCCTTCAGCTTTGCGAAGAGCTCGGTGATCGTATCAGTGGAACCAATCTGATTGTGAGTCACTACAAAACTTTTGTAGCTGGGAGAGAGTGATTGCAGAACCCTGTCAATCTTGAGCTCCTCTGGAATCTTGCAGTCCAGTTTCTCAAGGCGTTGAGTGTAGCCCGGCATCTTAATGGCGTGCTCACTAACGGAACTCCCTTCCTCCATCTTGCAGTTAAAGAACTTCTCAGAGATCTCATATCTCTCAGAACGGGCCTGAGTCTGAAACATAGTTTTCAGCTCCTCGAGAATCTCAAAGGGCCCGGGATAGTCTTCAAAACGATTTTGAAGGTCCGATTCCATAGCAAACAACATGGTGCTCTTAATCACACCATAATCATCTTTGCGCGACTGATAGACAGCTTTCTCATCAGCCGGCGCAGTTGCAGCAGGGGCGTCACCTAACGCATTCTCAAGGACATAGTCCTTTTGACCGCCAGAGAGAATGATTCTCAGATTGCGGAACCAGTTGGTGAAGTTAGACCCATTGTTCTTAAGCTTTTCTTTCCCAGCAAAAATGTTGAAGTTGAAGTTGGACTTAGCCATGTGATCTACAATATTTGCAAGTACAAATTAGACTATGTTCATGATAACTAGTTCAACTTTTAATCAAATTACTAGATGAACTCCCACTAAATTCAACATCCCTCAAGTTGTTTAGTGAACACGATCCAAATTCACCACACTAATCCGATCTTCACGAGAAGAGATGTGGCTTCAATGGTGGACAACGAAGTGTCGATCATATCATTCATATGACTCATGCTTAACCTTTCGGTTCATGTGTTCCGAGGCCATGTCTGTACATGCTAGGCTCGTCAAGTTAGACCCAAGTATTTCCGCGTGTGCAAAACTGGCTTGCACCCGTTGTATGTGAGCATAGAGTCTATAGCACCCAATCATCACGTGATGTTTGGACATGACGAACTTTCACAACGGTGCATACATGGGGAGAACACAGTTTTATCTTGATCTTTAAGTGAGGAATCATCTTATAATGCTACCGTCGCGATCTAAGCATAATAAGATACCTAAAGGGATAAACATCACATGCATATAACTTTATGTGATATGGTATAACCAATCTTCGCGCAATGATCTCCATCTTGTGCGTGCCGGCATGATCTCCATCACTCCACCATGATTGCCTCCACCACGAATAGTAACTACAACTATTGCTAACTACTTAGCGATAAAGTGAAACTATTACATGGCGTATAAGAAGTTGACACACATGTCATACACAATTATAAAGACAACCATATGGCTCCTGCCGGTTGTGTACTCATCGACATGCAAGTCGTGAAACGTTACAAAACATGATCATCGCATACATTATACACATCACATCTTGGGCCATACCATATCACAGAAAACACTCCCTGCAAAAACAAGTTAGACGCCTCTACTTTGTTATTGCATGTTTTACGTGGCTTATGGGAGTAGATGCTAAGAACGATTCTTACCTACGGAAAGCCACAACGGTGATATTATGGTTGCCAAACTCCGGTGTAGATCCCATGACAACTATAGTGAGAGAAATTGACATCCACCAGCCGCATGTGTAGAACAAGCCACACGTCAAGTGCGGAGCCGGTCTCGCGAACGACGTCGCGTAAGGTTGGCCTGGACCGCTTCAATCTCACTATCCCGTGTCATAAGAAGAACACAAACAAGAGGCTTGCAACAGAAAACATCAACGCCCGCAACAACCATGTTGCGTTCTACTCGTGAATCACATCTACGCATAGATCTAGCTCTGATACCACTGATGGGTTTCGTGGCATAGTAAATCAAAATTTTCTACGGATGCGAACAGAGGGAAGCCAAGATCTAATCTAGGAGATGCAAACAACGAGAGAGATTGGATTAGATCTTCATACCCTTGAAGATTCGCACAGCGGAACGTTCGTCAGAACGTGGGTGATGTAGTCGTACTCGCTTCTCCTCCTCGCGATCCGATCCGATCTAGCACCACAAGTGGCGATGCCTCCGTGAGATGCACACGTGCGGCACCTCGACGTCTCCTACTTTCTTGGTCCAGCAAGTATGGTGGAGAGATGGGTTGGATCTACAACGCGACGGCGCGGTGAAATTGGTGGAGAGTTTCTGCAGCAGGGCTTCGCCTACACGCAGTCGGAAGGGAGAGAGAGAGGAGGGCAGCAGGGCGACTGGCTTGAGGGGAAGGTGTGTGGGGGTGGTGCGCCCCCAGCCCTATTTATATAGAGGGGTGGGGCGGCAACCCTAGCCCCTCCCCCAAACCAAAACCGGCGGCCAAGGAGGAGGAGTGGGGGGCAAGGACCCCCCCTTCTAGAAGCTCCAATTAGGGTTTTATCCCTTCTTGGCCGGCTGGGCCCTATGGGGCCTTATGCCCCTGGCCCAATGCGGCCAGGGCACTCCCTCATAGGCCCATGCCCCCTCCCGGAAGGCGGGGACACGTTGGTCCCCTTCCGGAAGGTTCTAGAAGCTTCCGGTACAATACCGATTAACTCGGAATAATTCCGAACTCCAAAAACTGCACTGCCTTATATGAATCTTATTCTCCGGACCATTCTGGAACCTCTCGTGATGTCCTGGATCCCATCCGAGACTCCGAACAAAAACTCATAAACCAATTATCCAATCTATCCTAGCGTCGAGACACGTTAAGTGTGTGACCCTTCGGGTTCGAGAATATGCGGACATGATCTTCTATCAATAATCAACAGCGGGGTCTGGAAACCCATATTGACTCCCACACATTCATCGATGATCATATCGGATGAACCACGATGCCAGGATTCAATCAATCCCATATTTATATTCCCTTCGTCTCGTGATATTTTACTTGCCCGAGATTCGATCGTCGGTACCGTCATACCTAGTTCAATCTCGTTCACAGCAAGTACTTTACTCGTTCCATAATCCGATATCACTTTGTGATTAACTCCTTAACCACATGCTTGCAAGCGGTGTTGATATCGATTACCGAGTGGGCCCGAAGTATATCTCTCCGACTTGGGAGGGACAAATCCCATCTCGATACATACAACCCAACAGATACTTTCCGATCACCTGAGAGACACCTTTATGATCACCCTCTCATAGGATGACGTTTGATGACCTCAAAGCTTTCTTCCGATACCAGGGAGTTGTATTATCTCATGGTCTAAGGAATACAATATTTGACATAAGAAAAGCTTCGCAAAGACGAACACGATGACACGATCTAATTGCTCTGCTTAGTTTGGGTCTGTCCATCATATCATTCTCCCAATGATATGATCTCATTATTAATCGACAACTTATGTCTATGGTTAGGAAACCTTAACCATCATTAATCAATGAGCTAGTCCATAGAGGCGTACTAGGGACACGGTGTTGTTCACAAACCACACAAGTATTAAAGTTTCTGCTTAATACAATTCTAGCATGGAATATAAACATTATCATGAACAAGAATTATAATAATAACATCTTTATTATTGCCTCTAGGGCATAATTCCAACATGTTTATCATTAGGTTCTTTTGACCAATATTCAGATGGTGGTGCCTCAGCAATGGATTGACATGGAGCACATTAACAAGAATCTTAACTACTTTGCTGAAGCTAAGGAAATCTGCTCTCACCTAGGCTTGTTCCCCATTATGGAGTTCCAGTATGACTATGAGCCACTCCTTATTGCATAGTTTTATGCCACTGCACATTTCCACACTGGCCGCACTCGGAAGATCACCTGGATGACTCAAGGTGCAATCAAGGAGGCCACACTTGCGGAGTTTGCTGCAATATTGGGGTATGAAGATCGTGGCCGGGACACTCCTTGTGGTTTCTGTTGGAGATATGCCCTAGAGGCAATAATAAATATAGTTATTATTATATCTTTGTGTTTATGATAAATGTTTATATTCATGCTATAATAGTATTAACAAGGAAACATTAATACTTGTGTGAATTGTAAACTTAAATTGAAGTCCCTAGTATAGCCTCTATACTTCACTAGCTTGTTGGTTAATAGATGATTGTGGTTTCCCTATCATGAACATTGAGATGTTATTAACAACAAGATCATATCGTTAGGAGAATGATATGGTGGACATACTCCTATAGATAAGCGTAGCATAAAGATCAAGTCATTTCAATAGTTCAATTGCTATATGCTTTCTGATACATAGTAACCTAATTCCTTCGACCATGAGATCATGCATATCACCTTTACTGGATGGATGCTTTGATGTCATCAAACACCACACCGTAACAGGGTGGCTATAAAGGTGGTATTGAGTGTTCGGAAAGTATTGGTTGAAACACATGGATCAAGAGTGGGATTTGTCCATCCATATGACGGATAGATATTCTCTGGGCCCTCTCGGTGAAATGTCATCCAATTAGCTTGCAAGCATGTGACTGGGTCACAAGGGATCACATATCACGGGAACGAGAAAAGAGTACTTATCGGTAACGAGGTTGAACTAGGTATGCAGAGATACCGACGATCATAACCTCGGATAAGTAACATATCGTGAGACAAAGGGAAATTGGTATCGTATGTAAGTGGTTCATTCGATCGCAAAGTAATCGTAGAAATATGTGGGAGCCATATGAATTTCCAGATTCCTCTATTGGTTATTGTTCGGAGAAGTGTCTCGATCATGTCCGCATAATTCACGAACCGTAGGGAGACACACTTAAGGATTCGACGTTGTTTGAGTAGTTATGGTATTATGAGAAAGAGACCGAATGTTGTTCGGAGTCTCGGATGGGATCCGGGATATCACGAGGTGATCCGGAATGGTCCGGAGAATAAGATTCATATAAGGAAAGTCCCGTTTCGGAGTTGGGGAATGGTTCCGGTGTTTTCATCGGGAACATTCTAGAAGGTCCCGGAATGTCCGGCACTCCGGGGGGGAAGGGGTACATGAATGTGTCATTGCATGTTGGAATGATTGCATCATGTACTAAGTGTTCTCGCTGTCCGAAATAAAGGGTTAATTCAAATCCTAATTGGAAAAGTCAAACTGCCAGTTTTCGGTCAAACTGCCAGTTTCGGAAAGTGGAGAAAGAGGAGGAGAGGTGGAGGCCGAGTTGGAGGAGGGTTCCTCCCCTAGGCCGGCGCACCTCCCTAGGCCGAGTTGGGGAGGAACTCCTCCCCATGGCGCCGGCCCTCCCACCTATAAAAGGAGGGGCAGGGCCTCCTCCTCTAGATATAACACAAGTTTCCTATCCTCTAAACTAAACCCTAGATCTAGACCCCGGTTTAGAGCTATTCGGTTTAGAGCCTTCTAATTGGTTTAGAGCCCTCTAATTGGTGTGTCTAATTACTAGACCACTAATAGCCTCTCTCATAAGCTCCACCATACTCGCACCGGCTTAAGGCGAAGCCCTGCGGGATCTCCCCTCTACCTCCGGTACCACGCCGTTGTGCTGCCGGAATCGCGAGGAGAGTGCTACAACCTCCGCTGCCTGCTGGAACAAGGGAGAGGAAGGTCTTCGTCGAGTACCGAACGTGTGACCGACTGCGGGAGCGCTGCTGGAACGTGGCGCTGGAAGGATCGTCTACGCGATCTTGAGATCGGAAAGAGTACGACTACATCACCCACGAGAATCTGCTCTCGTTAAACACTTTGGAATCTTCGAGGGTGAGTTATTCCATCGACTCGTTGCTACAATCTAGTAGATAGATCTTGGCTTGTTTGTTTGTATGCGATAGAAAATTTTTGTTTTCCATGCTGCGAACCCCTACAGTGGTATCAGAGCCAGGTTTATATATAGATCTGTTGCACGAGTAGAACACAATGGTCATTGTGGGCGTTGATGCTTTTATTGTAGATTGCTTTGCGTGTACTTTGCATCTTGCGGTATGTTGGGATGAAGCGGCCCGGGCTAACCTTACATGACATCGTTCATGAGACTTGCTCCACGCTTAACATGCAACTTGTATTGCATAAGTGGCTTTGCGGGTGCCTGTTTCTCCTAGCATAGTAAAGATCCAATTTACAACGGGTAATCAACAATGCTAGTATCAATGTTGTGGTTCTTGTTCGTAGGTTAGAACGACACTTATGGAAAGCCCCAAACCACGTAAAATATGCAAAGAAAGTAGAAGCGTCTAACTTTGTTTTGCAGGGGTGTGCAGTGATGTGATATGGCCATGATTGTGATTATATTTGATGTATGCAATGTTCCTTATTGTAAGTTGGCAACCGGCAGGAGCCATATGGTTGTCTTTAATTTCTGTTAAGACCTGCGTGTCTATTCAAAATAGTTGTAATAGTTGAAGCTGGTGGACGACAACCATGAAGAAGCGTCATTGACCTTGATGCTATGCCGGTGATGATGGAGATCATATTCGTGCTTGAAGATGGAGATCGGAAGCACAAAGAAGAAAGGCCATATCATATCACATATTATGAATTGCATGTGATGTTAATCCTTTATGCATCTTGTATTGCTTAGTAGACGACGGTAGCATTATAAGATGATCCCTCATGCACATAAATTTCAAGTTCTAAAGTGTTCACCCTTAGTATGCACCGTTGCCAAAGCTTGTTGCTTCGAAGCACCACGTGATGATCGGGTGTCTTTGATTCCGCGGGTGAATACAACGTAAGCAAGCCAGATTTGCTTATGCGGTAGCTAAGGTTTGATCTTGACGAGCCTAGCATGTACAGACATGGCCTCAGGAACACGGATCGCCGAAAGGCAAAGCATGAATCATATAGTAGATATGATGAACATGATGATTGTTCGCCATTAAAACTATATCGGCTCTCGTAATGATCGGTGTTGATATAGTAGATTTGGTTCGTGTGATCACTAAAACAATGTGAGGGATGTTGTTTTGAGTGGGAGTTCACCTAGTTTAATTTCATTAATTAATTTGAACTCAATTTGTCATAAACTTAGTCTAAACTATTGCAAATATGTTGTAGATCAATGGCAGCCCCTACCATCAATTTTAATGCGTTCCTAGAGAAAGAAAAGTTGAAAAACAATGGAAGCAACTTCGCGGATTGGTTCCGCAATTTGAGGATTGTCCTCACAGCTGGTAATTTGACCTATGTGCTGGATGCACCGCTAGGTGACCCACCTGCAGCTGATGCTACCGATGAAGTAAAGAATGTTTACCTCGCTCGGAAGAATCAGTACTCCATAGTTCAGTGTGCTATCTTGTATGGTTTAGAATCGGAGCTTCAGAAAAGGTTTGAAGAGTCAGATCCATATGATATTGTCGAGGATCTCAAATTAATTTTTGAGACTCATGCGGCAATTGAAAGTTATGAAGCTTCTGAAAAGTTCTTTAACTGCAAGATGGAAGAGGGTAGCTCCGTCAGTGAGCATGTGCTTAAAATGTCTGGGCACGCGAATAAACTTCAAAGCTTGGGTATAGTGATTCCTAATACTTTGGGAGTTTACCGCATCCTCCAATCACTACCACCAAGTTACAAGAACTTTGTGATGAACTACAACATGCAGAACATGAACAAAGAGTTGCCAGAACTATTTGCTATGTTAAAATCTGCAGAAGTGGAGATCAAGAAAGAGCACCAAGTGTTGATGGTCAATAAGACCACCAAATTCAAGAAAGGCAAGTCTAAGCAAAAGGGACACTTCAAGAAGGGTGGTAAGAAAGTTACCATGCCAACGAAGAAGACCAAGGCTGGACCTAAGCCTGAAACTGAGTGCTTTTACTGCAAGGGAGAAGGTCACTGGAAGCGGAATTGCCCAAAGTACTTGGCGGATTTGAAGAACGGCAACATCAAGAAGAAAGGTATATTTGATATACATGTTATTGATGTGTATCTCACTAGTATTCGTAGTAGTGCCTGGGTATTTGATACTGGTTCGGTTGCTCATATTTGTAACTCGAAACAGGAGCTGCAGAATAAACGGAAGCTAGCGAAGAACGAGGTGTCGATGCGTGTGGGAAACGGATCAAAGGTTGATGTGATCGCGGTCGGCACGCTACCTCTTCATCTACCATCGGGATTAGTTTTATACTTAAATAATTGTTATTTGGTGCCTGCGTTGAGCATGAACATTATATCAGGATCTTGTTTATTGCGAGACGGTTACTTGTTTAAATCAGAGAATAATGGTTGTTCGATTTATATGAGTAATGTGTTTTACGCACATGCACCTTTGATAGATGGTCTATTCTTACTGAATCTCGATAGTAGAAATACACATCTTAATAACATTGAAGCTAAACGTTTGAAATCAAGCGATAATTCGACCTATATGTGGCACTGTCGTCTTGGTCACATTGGAGTGAAGCGTATGAAGAAACTCCATTCCGATGGACTTCTTGAATCACTTGATTTTGAATCACTTGAAAGATGCGAGGCATGTCTGATGGGTAAAATGACTAAGACTCCATTTTCTGGTATAATGGAGCAAGCTACAGACTTATTGGAAATCATACATACCGATGTGTGTGGTCCAATGAGTGTAGCATCGTGCAGTGGTTATCGTTATGTTCTTACCTTCACGGATGACTTGAGTAGATATGGGTATATCTATTTCATGAAACATAAGTCCGAAACTTTCGAGAAGTTTAAGGAGTTTCAAAGTGAGGTAGAGAATCAACGTAACAAGAAGATTAAATTTCTACGTTCTGATCGTGGAGGTGAATATCTAAGTTACGAGTTTGGCGAGCATTTAAAGAAGTGCGGAATACTTTCACAATTGACACCGCCGGGAACACCACAGCGTAATGGTGTGTCTGAACGTCGTAATCGAACTCTCTTAGATATGGTTCGTTCTATGATGTCACTTACAGATTTACCGCTAACATTTTGGGGTTATGCATTAGAAACAGCCGCATTCACTTTAAATAGGGCACCATCTAAATCCGTTGAAACGACACCGTATGAATTATGGTTTGGGTAGAAACCTAAATTGTCGTTCCTTAAAGTTTGGGGATGCGAAGCCTATGTAAAGAAGTTACAGCCGGACAAGCTTGAACCCAAAGCGGAAAAATGCGTCTTCATAGGATACCCGAAGGAAACTATTGGGTATACCTTCTGTCATAGATCCGAAGGCAAAATCTTCGTTGCCAAGAATGGATCCTTTCTAGAGAAGGAATTTCTCTCGAAAGAAGTGACTGGAAGGAAAGTAGAACTCGACGAGGTTGTCGAACCTTCTCTCGAAATTGCGAGTAGCGCAGCACCGGAAGAAGTTCCTGTGGTGCCTGCACCAATAAGAGAGGAAGCTAATGATGGTGATCATGAAACTTCGGTTGAAGTTGCTACAGAGCCTCGGAGGTCAACGAGAACTCGTACCACTCCAGATTGGTATGATTCCGTTATGAATGTCATGTTGGTGGACAACACCGATGACCCCGAGACATATGAGGAAGCGATGATGAGCCCAGATTCCAATAAATGGCAAGAAGCCATGAAATCCGAGATTGGATCCATGTACGAAAACCAAGTATGGACTTTGGTGGACTTACCGGATGGCCGGAAGGCTGTCGAGAACAAATGGATTTTCAAGAAGAAAACAGATGCTGATGGTAATGTTACTGTCTATAAAGCTCGACTTGTCGCAAAAGGGTTTCGACAAATTCAAGGAGTTGACTACGATGAGACTTTCTCACCGGTAGCGAAGCTAAAGTCTGTGAGGATTATGTTAGCAATCGCTGCATATTATGATTATGAGATATGGCAGATGGATGTCAAAACAGCATTCCTCAATGGAGACATTGATGAAGAGTTGTATATGATACAACCCAAAGGTTTTGTCGATCCTAAAGATGCTAACAAGGTATGCAAGCTTCAACGGTCCATCTATGGATTGAAGCAGGCATCCCGAAGTTGGAATCAACGTTTTGATAAGGTAATCAAAAGTTTTGGTTTTATACAAACTTATGGAGAAGCTTGTATTTACAAGAAAGTGAGTGGGAGCTCTGTAGCATTCTTAATACTATATGTGGATGACATATTGTTGATTGGGAATGATGTAGACCTTCTTAATAGTGTCAAAGAGTATTTGAATAATAGTTTTTCAATGAAGGATCTTGGCGAAGCAGCTTACATATTAGGCATAAAGATTTATAGAGATAGATCGAAACGCCAAATATCATTGTCACAAAGTACATATTTGGACAAAGTTCTAAAGAGGTTTGGAATGGAAGATAGCAAGAAAGGGTTCTTGCCCATGTTGCCCAATACGACCTTGAGTAAAACTCAAAGTCCGACATCGGCAGAAGATAGAGAAAGGATGAGTAAGACTCCCTATGCCTCAGCCATAGGATCTCTAATGTATGCCATGCTATGTACTAGACCCGACATTGCATATGCTGTTAGTTTAACTAGCAGATATCAAAGTGATCCAGGAGTGGATCATTGGACAGCGGTCAAAAACATCTTTAAGTACTTGAGAAGAACTAAGGATATGGTTCTTTCTTATGGAGGTGATGAACAGCTCGTTGTTAATGGTTACACCGATGCTAGTTGGAACACTGATCCGGATGATTCTAAATCACAATCTGGATACGTATTTATTTTGAATGGTGCAGCAGTTAGCTGGAGGAGTGCAAAGCAAAGCGTTGTGGCGAGATCTTCAACTGAATCGGAATACATGGCTGCTTCGGAGGCTTCACAAGAAGCGATATGGATGAAAGAGTTCATTACAGAGCTGGGTGTGGTTCCTAGTGCGCTGGACCCAATGTCTATCTACTGTGATAAACATGGGCGCCATAGCCAATGCGCAAGAACCAAGGTCACACAAGAAGCTGAAGCATATCAAGCTACGTTTTCACGCTATTCGAGAACATATCCAGGATGGGGATATAAAGATTTGCAAAGTACACACAGATCTGAATGTGGCGGATCCGTTGACTAAACCTCTCCCGAGGGCAAAACATGACCAACACCAAACTGCCATGGGTGTTCGGTATATTACCATGTAATCTAGATTAGATGACTCTAGTGCAAGTGGGAGACTGTTGGAGATATGCCCTAGAGGCAATAATAAATATAGTTATTATTATATCTTTGTGTTTATGATAAATGTTTATATTCATGCTATAATAGTATTAACAAGGAAACATTAATACTTGTGTGAATTGTAAACTTAAATTGAAGTCCCTAGTATAGCCTCTATACTTCACTAGCTTGTTGGTTAATAGATGATTGTGGTTTCCCTATCATGAACATTGAGATGTTATTAACAACAAGATCATATCGTTAGGAGAATGATATGGTGGACATACTCCTATAGATAAGCGTAGCATAAAGATCAAGTCATTTCAATAGTTCAATTGCTATATGCTTTCTGATACATAGTAACCTAATTCCTTCGACCATGAGATCATGCATATCACCTTTACTGGATGGATGCTTTGATGTCATCAAACACCACACCGTAACAGGGTGGCTATAAAGGTGGTATTGAGTGTTCGGAAAGTATTGGTTGAAACACATGGATCAAGAGTGGGATTTGTCCATCCATATGACGGATAGATATTCTCTGGGCCCTCTCGGTGAAATGTCATCCAATTAGCTTGCAAGCATGTGACTAGGTCACAAGGGATCACATATCACGGGAACGAGAAAAGAGTACTTATCGGTAACGAGGTTGAACTAGGTATGCAGAGATACCGACGATCATAACCTCGGATAAGTAACATATCGTGAGACAAAGGGAAATTGGTATCGTATGTAAGTGGTTCATTCGATCGCAAAGTAATCGTAGAAATATGTGGGAGCCATATGAATTTCCAGATTCCTCTATTGGTTATTGTTCGGAGAAGTGTCTCGATCATGTCCGCATAATTCACGAACCGTAGGGAGACACACTTAAGGATTCGACGTTGTTTGAGTAGTTATGGTATTATGAGAAAGAGACCGAATGTTGTTCGGAGTCTCGGATGGGATCCGGGATATCACGAGGTGATCCGGAATGGTCCGGAGAATAAGATTCATATAAGGAAAGTCCCGTTTCGGAGTTGGGGAATGGTTCCGGTGTTTTCATCGGGAACATTCTAGAAGGTCCCGGAATGTCCGGCACTCCGGGGGGGAAGGGGTACATGAATGTGTCATTGCATGTTGGAATGATTGCATCATGTACTAAGTGTTCTCGCTGTCCGAAATAAAGGGTTAATTCAAATCCTAATTGGAAAAGTCAAACTGCCAGTTTTCGGTCAAACTGCCAGTTTCGGAAAGTGGAGAAAGAGGAGGAGAGGTGGAGGCCGAGTTGGAGGAGGGTTCCTCCCCTAGGCCGGCGCACCTCCCTAGGCCGAGTTGGGGAGGAACTCCTCCCCATGGCGCCGGCCCTCCCACCTATAAAAGGAGGGGCAGGGCCTCCTCCTCTAGATATAACACAAGTTTCCTATCCTCTAAACTAAACCCTAGATCTAGACCCCGGTTTAGAGCTATTCGGTTTAGAGCCTTCTAATTGGTTTAGAGCCCTCTAATTGGTGTGTCTAATTACTAGACCACTAATAGCCTCTCTCATAAGCTCCACCATACTCGCACCGGCTTAAGGCGAAGCCCTGCGGGATCTCCCCTCTACCTCCGGTACCACGCCGTTGTGCTGCCGGAATCGCGAGGAGAGTGCTACAACCTCCGCTGCCTGCTGGAACAAGGGAGAGGAAGGTCTTCGTCGAGTACCGAACGTGTGACCGACTGCGGGAGCGCTGCTGGAACGTGGCGCTGGAAGGATCGTCTACGCGATCTTGAGATCGGAAAGAGTACGACTACATCACCCACGAGAATCTGCTCTCGTTAAACACTTTGGAATCTTCGAGGGTGAGTTATTCCATCGACTCGTTGCTACAATCTAGTAGATAGATCTTGGCTTGTTTGTTTGTATGCGATAGAAAATTTTTGTTTTCCATGCTGCGAACCCCTACAGTTTCCGCTGTCACATGCGGGATCACCCCTCCAAGAAGGATGTCCTTACACCTCTGTATATCCAGGGCCGCGGGATTTCTGGCAAGATCAAGGATCTTCTCCCCACGTATGACATTCTCCATCGCATTTTCTGTGAGACTGTTGCTCCTCGTGCGGGCAACAAGGATGAGATACATGGGTTCTCTGTCGACTTGTTGTTCAACACCTTCCTCAACC
Source organism: Avena sativa (assembly GCA_916181665.1). NCBI lineage: Eukaryota > Viridiplantae > Streptophyta > Magnoliopsida > Poales > Poaceae > Avena > Avena sativa. Next base: position 356,622,205 of record OV702295.1, read on the forward strand.
GCGACTCAGGAACTCCTCTTGATGTGTCAGACTTCATATGGAATGAGATGGTTGCTGCTGCACACTCTCGGAGGGTTCCACCATTTGCTCCTTATATTATGGCCCTCATTGTGTCAAAATGCCCTCCCATTGCTAGGACACTCTCCACTCGTCCTCTCATTGTGCACAGGCCCAAGGCACTCAAGATCAAGACACATGCTAAACCCCGCGTTGTGGCGGGTGAGGAGGAAGGGGATGACTCTAAGGATGCTGACAGTGGACGTGACACTGACTATGTTGTCTCCCGTGGCAAGAATGCCAAGCCCACTTGGGCCAAAAGGATGGATGCCAAGCTCAAGAAGATCTTCTGCTTCTAGATTGACAACCAGAAGCGCATGTATGAGGCGCATGTATATGCCAAGAAAGCCAATGCTCGGCAGAAGGACATGATGGCTGCCCAGGGTTTGACCGTCTCCGAGGGGTCCGAGACCAACGTTACTCCAGAAGATCAGTGGATCTCTCAGCACAGCCGTTGGGACGACGATGTCTCTTCCTCGCACCGTGCCCCACCCCTACGAGGAGGACTTTGAGGATGAGGAGGAGGAGGAGGATTGACTATCGGGACGGTAGTCTTGCACTTGTCCCTTTTTGGCGTCTTGATGCCAAAGGGGGAGAAGTTGCACTTTAGGCACGGGTGTTGCATGGGAAGTCACAAGCTCGTTCTTATTTTGATCCTTCTATTGCTTGTGAACTTCGATTTCCCTCTATTTATGTGTGAGACTATGTGGTTATGTCGTGGTTATGTCATGGATCCATCTTATGAGACTATGTGGTTTATTTCATTGGATCCATCTTGTGATGATATGTGTTATCTATTGTCTATATGTTTCTCATCACATGTTATTGTGCAAAGATATGATTTCAAATGCTAGTATCTATATTTGTGCACCCATGTTGGGTTTGTAAAATAGAGGGGGAGGTTTGTTTCTACACATCTAGGGGGAGCCCCGTCTCTATTTTACAAACCCCATGTGTTTCCTATTAAAATCATCTTGCAAAAGTGTATTGTCATCAAACACCAAAAAGGGGGAGATTGAAAGAGCATTTTTCTATCCCTCTGATTTTGATGTTTGATAACAACACACTTATCAGTTTAATCGTGTGATAAGTGTATCACAGGTTTGATAAGGGTGTGGCACAAATATTGGCCTAACCAATTCCCCTTGCGAAAAACGAATGTGACAACCGGTAGTACCGGAAATATGTCCGGTACTACCGCTTGGCACCGGTACTACCGGTCCTAGTATCGGTTGGATCCGTGCAAGGCTGATAAGGATGAGTTTTCTTTAGTACCACCCGGTACCACGGAGCGGCACTACCGGTCCAACCGGTAGTACCGCTTGAGACAAGCGGTACTATCGCTTGGACACGGTCGTACTGCTCGGCAGTACCGGGCATTTATGAAGAAGAACCACCCCTCTCAGTCTTGCTCAGTACCAAGCGGTACTTGGGACCGGTACTACCGCCCAGACCGGTAGTACCGCGTCATACGACTGGTACTACCGCTTGGGGGTAGTACCGCAAGGGAATACCGGGCAATACTAGTGCTGGCTCGACCATTTAAGGCATCTCCGGTACCTGGTCCGGTACTGGACCGGTAGTACCACTTGCTAGCGGTACTACCGCTTGAGTACCGGTACTACCGGCGCATTAAAGACTCCAACAGCCAGATTCCCTAGAGGGGTATAAATACCCCTCCACCTACCTTAGGACAAGTTGCTCATTCACATTAAAGTCAAGACCACCATTGGAGCCACCAAATCTTCAAGATCTCCTCATTCCACCACCCAAAGTCTTTGATCTTTGGGGAATCTAAGGAGGAGGCCCCGATCTACTACTTCACCAAAAGAGATCTTCATTTACCCCTCATTTCATTGAGGGCCCCTTTGCTCTAGTGTTTTCTTGGAAACCCTAGTTCTTGTTTTGGTTCTTACAAGCCTGTCTTTGATTACTTTGACAACTTGCTTGTATTTGGGAGCCTCCGATTAAGTTGTGGATGTGTGCCCCAAACTTGTAAAGGTGCCGGCTTCCACCTTGAAGGTTGCCGATATAGTGGAAGGTGAATCGATCCCGTTGGGGTGAGATTCATCGGAGAACAAGGGAGGCCTTTCATGGCGTTGGTGATTTGAAACCACCCCCTCTCCAAACGTAGACGTACTTCCCCTCAAAAGGAAGGAACTACGGGAAACAAATTCTTGTGTCTCCGCGTCCACCACTTTGGTTACTTCTATCCTTTGTCGCACTTCACTTACTTGTTCTTACTTTGTGTTGTGGTAGCTCTTGCATAATTGTCATATAGGTAAATTCACCTTAGTTGCATTATCTAGAGAATTTACCTTATTGCCAAACCTTAATTTGAAAAAGAAGAAAATTTGAAGTAACACCTATTCACCCCCCTCTAGGTGCCCATACAATCCTTTCAACGTGTTTGATAAATGCTGCCTCCCCACATACTCCTAAACAAGAATGAACCCTATCATAATTTGACATCTTATGGTTTGCACGGTCCACCTCCAACTAGATGAATTGTAACTATAAAACCCTCGCCTAGAGACTTTAAACACACAGTCCCAATATACCTAATTCTAGCTCAATCGCTAACTGTGTGCCACCAGTGTCCAAGTTTGCAGCCAACCAAACAAGATAAACTTTTAGTCCGATTTCAGATTTTTAGCTTGACAGATCCAAACATTCAAATGTGGAACCATGAAACTGTAGTTTTGTCAACCTCCATGAGAACCAACTTTCCATTTGCAAACCTCCAAGACAAATCATAGAAAAAACCATCTCTTGTAGCGCCGAACCATGGCAACAATGATGTGCGAAAATGGTAGTGGAGAGGCAGAAGAAGTGTATGAGTTGTAGCGTTGGAGGGAGAAGGTAAGGAAAGTAAACATGTGGAATATAGTGACTTGTTTGGCGAGGGAAAGAAAATAAAGGGAAATTAGTGGGAAGGAAACCATAGCCGTCAAAATATGTGAAATTGTGTTTTGTTAGGTGTCTCTATCAGTCATCACGCAAACTAGGGGTGTATTTGGATTATAATATGCTTATTCTTTTTCATATATCATGGACTTCGATCTATACAAGTTTTCACAGATGCTATCCAAATCCATAGAGATATTGACATTCTTTTTTCAATATCACACTAGTTGAGTACCTAGGATCCCAAATAAGAGTTTATAAGTTAGAACTTTTCCCAGGTATTGAATATATCTCTTTTCTCGAACTTATACAAATTTTAGTGAACCCTAAAGAAATAGTCATATTCGTTGTAAATACATGTGTTATTTATACTACATTTATGTTTTTCTGTATTCTTTAAATTTCCTTCCAAGTGAAAAATCAAACCTTAGTTGGATGGTTAGGAGGTGATTGTAGCCCATCCTTGATGCACAATGTCTGATTGAGGCAATATTTTTTCTTAGTGGGAGTCGAAGTTTCCGTTGATAAGGAGATGTTAGTTGTTACTCTGCCAATCATGTAAACCTGCGGCTTTGGTATTTAGTAGGCGTTATATAAGCATGTGCGTGTAGCAGTGGCTCGCGTGTGTGTAATTCTACTTGTTTTTTTTAGTTTTTGATTTGTTTAGCATCCTTGGTAGTTTTTTTTTTGAGAATCTGAGGTAGTTAGGTCTTTTTTTTTGAGCACCTCTGAGGAACCTTTTTTTTAGTGGACCTCTGAGGAACAGTAGTTGGAAAATAAGGAAAGAAGAAAGTTGAGCAGGTGGGCTAGATATCTACCTATCGCGCTAGCCTCTGGGCCGCCTGCCTGTGGGCTTCCTCACCTCAAAGAAAGAACGTTTCGTCTACACTTTCGCCAGTCTCCCGAGCCCTGGAAAAATGGCTAGCCTCTGAGGCTCTGACAAGAAGGGCAACCTGCAAACAGTCCCCGATTCTTCCATCTCCTTCGCCCAACGCCTCGCCGCCGCCTCCTTCCCCTCCCCCCTTCTCGGGCTCGGACGCCCCTTCCAGTACAGTCTTCTCTCCTAAAACCCTCCGCGCGAATCGAACCAAAACCCGATCCCTCCCCACATTCCTTACCCCTCTCGCAAGCCGCGCCATGTCCCGCATCGCGAGCTCGCGCCTCGCCCTGCGGCTCCTTCCCCGGACCTCCGCCGTCTCCTCCTATTCCGTCTCCCCCGCGGCAGCGGCGGCGGCGGCGGCCGCCGCCGCATCCTTCCCTTCCAAGGAGGCCGCCGCCGCAACTCTCCCTCCCAAGGAGGCGGCTGCCGCCTCCGTGTCCTCTTCCGCCGCTGGCAATCCCTCTCCCGCGCCGCCCCAGGGGGCCGGCAAGGCGTTCCGCCTGCTCAAGAACGGCATCCTCACCGCCCTCACGGCTGCGGTCGGCGCCACTGGCTACGTCACATACGGTGCGACCTCCGATCCCTATTCCTCCGCAGGATCTCACCGCTACTCTGCCTAGTGTTGCCGTCCCGCTCACCTTGCATTAATACGGTCTCCTTTTGGTCTGGTATCTTCTGTCTGTAGCTTATTCCGTGGAGGAAGTGGATCAGAAGACGCGGGAGTTCCGGAAGGACTCCAAGCATCCCATCCATGAGGACCTGTCCGGCTTTGAGGTGTGTTTTGGGGTGTGCTTGGGTTGTCAACCTGTTATTTGGTCAGTTGCGTGAATGCATAAGAGTTTAAGCAGCACTGCCTTGTGGTATCTACTATTTAGATTACTATATTACTAGATGGCATTAGGAAATGTGACCTGGGGAATCTGATGAGGTGTACACTAAACTTACCACATATCATTGTGTTACTGCCAAGCTGTTGATCGGCTGTATGGCAATGTTCTTTTATTTTGTTTATACTTTCTGAAATCAAAATTTGGTCGTTTGGTTCAAGTCACAAGGGTCAAGGAGTTGGCATGTATAGAAGCATAATGAATCTTTGTGGTTTGGGACATGGTTTTCTATGGGAGGTCTACATTGTGGGGGTCTGGGAGAAACCTGAACTAGAGTACTGGAATTATTTTCTCCACTGGATATCAACCGTCAACCATGTGTGCGTCTAACAATGATGGCTTTTCATATGTGCAGAAGTTTAAGGCCACGGCTTATTTTGAAGCTATGAAAGGTAGGTTTTACGGCACACTCATCCTTATCTTTATTGTTACCTCTTGGACATGAATTGCCACATATTATGGATACGTTTTCTTCATCCTCCTAATGAGCAACCCACTATCCTGTTATGATTGTTTTGCATATAGATTATGCCAGCTACCAGGTAATCTTGGACAACTTTTCTCACACGTTAGTGAATAAACAAGTGTATTTACTCTAAGAAATCATAAGTATAATAATGGTATCCAGTAATAATCCTTATACAGTAAGTTCTAATATGATACGAATATCCACAAGTGAAAAACTAGGTTTTACAAAATGTATAAAGTAGTTAGGTAACACCTTTTTTATTAGCGAAAGCTGGTGTCTCTTCTAGATTGACCAGGACAGGTGTGTTAATTACTTAATTGTAGCAACCATATAATTAGATTGTATGTCTGCATCAAGTTATGTGTCCATTTACTGCGGCAATTTTGTACAAAGGGAATGTGTCGCTGGTACTGAAATTGTTTGCTAAATACCTAACCAACCACTGAAAATCATCTGATGACCCCTTCACGGCTTCACCTCCTTTACTTTCGTATTGCATGCAAAAGTAATTTTAATTTCGTATTGCCTCGTTAGCGATATTTTGTAGATTCTACAACTTCAAAGTTGCTAATAACATATACAAAACACTCATTGATCTTTGATCTATATGTGTCTGTCATATTCTTCCATATAGTAGGGTGTATTGTATCACCCTTCAAAACAGAAGGAAAAGAAAATCTTAGTTGCTGTTTAGACAATAGAAGAAATCCATTGTTAAATATGTTAAAAAAAATACTTGTTCGTCCATCAAGATCATGTCAATGCTTATAAGTTCATCAATCAAAGGATTCATTGATAAGTAAATTAATGCATGTGTTGGTTGAGTCATTCCTTCTTGCTGCATGCTTAGTGAAAACATGTTTTGTTCTGCAGTTCCTGTTGCTGCTATTGACCTCTACTTGGACGTCAGGAGTCAAATTGAAGATCAAATTAAGGTCAGTCAATAAGGGTAAACCTTTTGTTCTTCGTGATCCATTTTGATATTTTGAACTGCTTGTTTCGTAATACTAATACTTATATGTACTGCAGGGATTTGTTGAACCATCATCAGAAAAACTTCTTCCAGATTTACCTCCTAATGAACAACATGTCTTTACCCTAGTTCTGGATCTGAATGATACTCTTGTACACTCAGATTGGAAGGTGAAATTGTGTTTTCTACAAAGTTTAGAATCTTATTCTTTGCTACCTGTGCTGCTCATGTGACGTGTATGAGAAGTGCTTAAAATGGATATCCTGGAGCAGTATTTTAAATTCTTATAATATGTACTGTCAATGGGAAGCTCATGGTTTATTTTCTTCATAGAAGCCTTCCTATTTTAGTTTTATAGCATGTACACTTTATTTGTTGCCCCCTTCCCTAGGGGTTTAGGATTGTTTGATCAAGACATATTTAATGTTTCTCTATATATTTATAGCGCGAGAGAGGATGGAAGACTTTTAAGAGACCAGGAGTGGATGCCTTTTTGGAACATATTGCGAAGTACTATGAAGTTGTTGTGTTTTCTGATCAGTTGAGCATGGTAAGTTTGTCAAGATTCTTTAACTATTTAGTGTGTGCGCAAAATCTAACTCAAATGATTTTTTTTATACGTGTAGTACGTTGATCCTATTATGGAAAGACTGGATCCAAAATTCTGCGTTCGGCACAGGCTATCAAGAGTCGCAACTAAATATGAGAATGGAAAACACTATCGGGTACGGGATCTTACCTGCTCCACTTGTTGTTAATTTTATAGCTGATATGTACTCCTTCTGTTCCACAATATAAGCCTTTTTAGCAAGCTAGGCTTATAGGAACAGAGGGATTGTGGAACAGAGGGAGTATATCATTATGAAGTTCTTAAATATGTTATATGTTGGTCAAAACAGTTCAGATTGTTAATGCTCTAAATCCCCTCTTCCGTCAGATAAGTCGCATGCATCCTGTGTGATGTAATTTTAAAGTATACTAGAAATATGTTGGCATAACATGGATTTGAAATATGGTAAATGCTAGAACCGATCACACATGCTTTGCTTTTTCTCCATCTTGACAGGGTTTGTTATCGAATTTGTTAGTGATCATGACTTATGTCTTACATTTTTTTAATAGAACTTTAAGAAGTTTTTTTTTGAGTGGTCACATTTTACACCATGTCATAGTTTTTTTTTACAGCAACACTGTCGTAGTTAGTACCAAGGCTTATGGGCATGGTTTTAAAGGCGTCGCCTAGGCGACGCTTAGGCGTCCAGGCGCTCCCCCTCCGCCTTGAAAAAATGGCCGCCTTAGGCGCCTAGGCGTCCAAAGCGCCCGCCTAGGCGTCAGAGCGCCCCTGCATCGCCTTATGACGCCTTAACGCCTTAAAAACCATGCTTATGGGGTTTTGAAGTGTCGCAGACATGAAATATGGACCACTGTAGGTTGCGTGGTAGAGACATGCTAATAGTCACGTCTATTTTTATAGGTTTTCCTTTTTTTGCAACACTTACGGGGTTGCATAGATTTATGTCCATATATGCTTTTGCTTTCTTTTGTTCTGTTCTTAAATGTTTTGGTGAGGTCACCTTTTGCAACTTATTCTTGATTAATGTGCTTATGTTCTACCTATTGCAAAATCTACTATGTAAGCCCACGGATATTATTTTATTATATTTTATTTTGTTGGAGGTAAACCTGATAATCTACCAAGGCCCAGCTCTTACCCCCACCTTAAGGCAAATATACAAGCGTGCAACTCAACCCAATCTGGATCCACTAGATCATTTGAAATCTTGCTCAGCTATCCCATCAAGTGCCTGGACCCTTTTTTTTCAATGTGTTACTCTGAAACCATCTTGCCTTTGGTTTTAGATTTTTCCCACCTAAGTGATAATGAACGAGTGTTCCTGACATCGAGTTTATCAAAAGTTTAAGATGGGTTTTATTTATCTCTGCTTACTAGTTTCTGCGATTTTGTCAAAGGAACAACTAGCGTCTGTAACTGAGCTTCCACCGTCTCCCTCCCTGTGGTCAGGTCGTGTCACAGCTGCTTTATTTATATCCCTAGAAGCAGCTTGATGTGGACGTATGTTTGGATTGTGACCAAATTTACCCTACCAATAGTTTGGCCATGACCAAAAAATGGTCTTTGTTTGGATAGTAGCCAATCTTTTGGCATGCCAATGCTTCTTTGCCAACTCTAGTTCATTCTTCTAGCCAATGTTGGCCAACTCATGGGCAAGCAAAACCTCATCCAATTTTTTGGCTAGCTAAATTTTGATAGGGCAACCTTGGGAAAAAATACACACCCGTATTTCATGGCCCAATCTCTGCCTTTGCTAATCACTTCATGCTGCAGCCGATTTTGTGTCAGGGTGCTGCTTGCGTCTTGCCGTTGGACTGGATAGCCTATCGTGAGCTCTTTCATGCTTTTGTAGTCTCTCTGATGTGGGTGATGTCTTTCCTTGGTGTATAAACCAGAGTCCTACCTTTTTAACCATGGGTCCATTACCAGACATAAGTGTAAGGGGTGCAATCCCATCTGTATCCATAGGGCTAAGGCCTCATGTAGGGCTTAACCTGTCTAACTTGGCTGCTTTGACAGCCTAGTAAAGTAAGTGTATTGACCAGCTCGAGGTATTTGGCTAGTGCCAAAAGTAAGATATGAACAATGACTTTTTTTGGACATTTTGAGGAAACTGCTTCTGTTTTTTCATTTACATACTGTCCACCTTCAGAAGGTTAATCATGGGAGTTTATTCATTTTAATACAATCACCTTATGGCTAATCATGCTGCTTATATCTGGTGATCGTATGAAGGGGTTTCTGATAATTCCCCACTAGGTCATTCTTTTGGAATGTGGTAAATATTTTTCTAAAAACTGGTCAAAGTTCTTAAATAATCATGAAAGAGTGCATATATTGCCTCATAGGATATTATCTTCAGTTTCATGATTATTTAAGTATCTGATGTTATCTTCAGTTTCATGCAATTTTCCTATCTAACATTATCTTGTCATTATTAGGATTTGTCAAAGCTGAACAGAAATCCTGGACAAGTTATCTATATCAGTGGTCACGCTCTTGAGTCATGCCTGCAGCCTGAAAATTGTGTGCCAATCAAACCTTGGAAGCTTGAAGCTGATGACACTCAATTGATTGATCTTATTCCATTTCTCGATTGTAAGCATTGTGAAATGGAATGTTTTTGTTCCTGGTTGAGTTTTGCTAGGTATTGCTACCTTTTGAATCTGATAAACTAAAAAATGATGCAGATCTCGCTATGTCAAGAGTTACTGATGTCAGGCCTGTCCTCGCATCCTTCCAAGGTCGTGACATCGCTACTGAATTTCTTGAGCGTACGAGGTAAGCAAATGTTTTATCAACTCCTCCAGGCTTCTAGCCCCTTTCAGTTTTAGGTAATTGATTTTCCGAGTATTACTGTCCAATGCTTTCTGAAACTAAAGTGGTGTTATCACTGTAACTTTATGCATCATACTCGATGTGAATATTTTGTTTCCTATGGGTCGTGACAAGCATCACATCAAGCATCCCATGTGCTTTAGTCTGTGCCGAAAAGACACAAAATATTTGTTGTCACACTGAACTGGACGTTCTAACAATAGTGTTCAACAAGTAGTAATTTATTAGGTTAAACAAAATACACAAATATTGTTGCTCCATGATTCATTAGGTTAAGCAACCGATGATAAGTGATGGAATCTAGATAGTTAGGGCAATCATTATTAATTCCAGTAAGATTTTACTGTCATGTTAAAAAATAAAAGAGTTGCTTTCAATGTGTTTTAATACTATTAAAAACAAAAGTGACATTAGTGTGCCACTGCAGTGCAGTACCGCCAAACAGGGCCCTTTATCTAGTTTACACTGTTCTGGAAAAACCCAGTTAGCCATCTCCATTATATAAGATGAGTGTCTATGTATAGTTGATATTTTTGTTTCCAGCTTTTTGTAATTGTGATCCTGGTAGGCAGCAGCAAGCAGTTTAGGTGTGAAGTGTTGCTTAGCTTCTTTTTGTTGACAGTCAACAAGAAGTTAGCTTTTTACCATTGTAGATTGCGGTATTATTTTATGTAACTTCTAGTACTTCATTGTAGAACCGTATGCTTCATGAAGAACTTTAACATGTCAGAAATGTGAATTGCTAACAACCGAGCTACCAAAACTATATATGAATGGTAGTCTGGGGATTCTTTATAGGAGTATTTGCTTACTCACAAGGTAGTCCGGGGATTCTTTATCTGATTAAGTGGTTCTAAGGACACAATCCATCGTTGTGCAGGCGCCTACAAGAACAGAAGCAACAACAGGGACGCATTTGGCGTCGATCATGACTATAATCTGCTGCAGGGAAGCAGACCGTTCTACCAACTTCTATACACCAAGAACCGTTGGAACCAAGAGTTTATCCTTCGTAATTTTGTCGACTTTGATTTCAGAAAGCACCTACTTTCGGTAGTTACCTCATGTTTCAGTACTATAGGTGTCTTGGGGAGTGATATAAGACCAAGCTATGTGAGAATTTCACGATGATCATGCGGGAGACATGTCACTTAAAAGTTCAGTTTGCTGGCAGTATTAAAATTTGTTGGCATGAAGATTCCAGTTCATTGATTGCTGTAATCGTGTGCAGTGTTACAATGTGAACGGATGGGACAATGTACTCCATCCAATGTAATCTTGTGGAGTAGGCTGTTGGCGTATTGGATAATAACGTTTGTTATTCCCGAAACCTATATATGGGGTAATGCGAGCAAGAACAGGTGGTCCGAATTTAGTACTTCCTCCTTCACGGTTTGCAATTTAGTACTTTCTCCTTCACGGTTTGCAGGGCGTCTAATTAAATTTAGGTTTTTCTAAAACTGAACGTTTCTAGGCGCATAAGAAATAATTGTTGATTAATGTGACAGCTTTTCTTCTAACTTCCTACGCATGTAACAGTTTTTCACCATTGCATGCGCCTTAACCGCTCACTAACATGCCTAATTTTTAGCCAATACGTTCATGTCTTGATTCGTAAGATTTTTACAGAGCGTCTTGCAAACCGTGGAGGGATTACCTGACAGAGGGATTACTTGACATGCTGGTCCAAAATTGTTATACTGCTCGGACGTCATTTGTTTGTTTCCGTACCATATCTTGGTTGACTTAGATTTGAATGAATTTAAACACTATTTAGTATGTAGGTTTATTTAAATTTTGACAAATCTACGTTAACTAATAAACATGGTTGAATTGTGAACGATTTTTCCCTGGGATTTATCGTGGACGCAGCACCATCTCGTGGTCGTTGCATGGTCTCTCTCGCTAGCTTGAGTTTCCACCACAAAATCGCAGACAAGTGTGTGCACAACGCATGCGCCCAGACTTGAGAGTTTGTGGACTGAAGCATTTCAGCCGGTAGTAAGAGAGGAACGGCAAAAGATTGTGGCGATGCAGGCACGCGCGCTTCCCCCGAGCCTGCCAGGCGCCGGGCGCAACAACCTCTCCGCCGGCACCGTCGGCAAGAGGGCTCCAGCCTTCCGCGTCCGAGCCGTCGATGGCCCTTCCGCAGCCGCCGCCGCCGCCGCCGTCGCGGACCTCCCGCCTGCGGAGATCACCTGGCAGATCGTGGTCGGAGCCGTAGGTCGGTCCATGCTCGCGCGCTCGGTTTGCCTCTCGCGTAGTAGCTGTATATCGTTCGTTGTTTCTCGCTCCCTCCAACTAGCTCGTGTGTCTGACGGTATCTGCCGGCTTCCGGCTCTGCTTTCTTTCTGCAGCTGGAGTGACGCCCTTTGTCGTTGCAGGGGTCGAGTTCGGCAAGAGAATTGTGAGTGCCGGCTCTGTGTCTTCCCTTCTGTATGTTGCTAGCTTCACAGTCGATTCATTGGCTACAGCCCATGTCTTCTACGCAAACATTTAGAACCCTTTGTCCTCCTCTAGTCTCAACCCAAAACACTGCTGCTAGTGCTACCCAACCTGACACTGAATATCGGCTTCGTCGCTGAGGAATCGATTATAGTTTACTTATGGTTAGAGGCAGTGTTCTTCCAGTAGGGCCTTTCCCACTGAATTCTAACAGGTGAAGGTTGCAGTCGGTCATTTTACTATCCCCAGCTTCATAATGGACGCTTTTCCTGCTGTTTAGATTCAACAAAAGAAATGTGAGATCTGCGGAGGCTCTGGCCTTGTAATGAAGAACGATCTGTATGTTCGATGCCAGGGCTGTGGTAAGCGCTTTATGCTTCAGTTTCAAATTAGTTCTCCCGGAGCAAAAATAGTTACTACCTCCGATCCATAATAAGTGTCGCCATTTTGAACTAACCTCAGTTCAAAACTGCGACACTTATTATGGATCGGAAGGAGTATCTTCTTTTACCTCTTGGTGTGCACACAGACGTTTGTGACATCATGTTGTCCTGCTTCTTTCTCAGGTGGTTTTCTCCCATGGCAATCGTGGAGGAGATTCTTCAAAGGCTGAGGATCAGCATGTGGAACCTCGATCGTATGGGCAAAAGAGAAATTCCAAGCATAAGGGGAGAGTGTGATTAGGAGCGAGTGGGTCAACAACGTTTTGTTGCGTTTTCACTGAACCAGCAAAGTACTTGTATGACTGTAGGGTTGCTTATGCATATTTTTGGACTAGAAATAAGTAATCCCTCCTATCCATAATAAGTGTCGCTCGTCTAGTACAAAGTTTATACTAGCTTAGTACAAAATGAGTGACACTTATTATGGATCGAAGGAAGTAGTATAATACTCCACTCCGCAATGTGAATGATCTGATCGTGTATATTTGTCCCGTTCTGACGCTTGCTGGAGGAAGCATGAGTGGCAAGGCAGGCAATTTAGACAGAGCAACTGATCAGGCGATCTTGGGCAAGATTCAGAATGAAAATTGCAAGCATGGTTTTGGTTGGAATTCAGAAATGTTAGGATCAAAGCAGGACACTACTACTATGCATATGCTAATTCAGAAATGTCGCTGAGGAATTGATTATAGTTTACTTATGGTTAGAAGCAGTGTTCTTCCAGTACTGAATTCTACTCCCTCCGTTTTAAAATATAAGATGTTTTAGCTTTGTGAAGCAAATGTATCTAGATTAATTTTAGTATATAGGTTCACTCAAGTTTAGAGTGAATCTACACACTAAAATAAGTCTAGATACATTTTCTTCACAAACTTAAAACATCTTATATTTTGGAACGGAGGAAGTAATAAGTACTAGGTGAAGGTTGCAGGTAGGTATGTCGGTCAGTCGGTCTGGCGCATCCGCAGCAGATGTATGACCTTTTATACTCAGGTCGTTTTACTATCCTCCGCTTCATAACGGACGCTTTTCTGCTGTTTAGATTCAACAAAAGCAATGTGAGATCTGCGGAGGCTCTGGCCTTGTAATGAAGAACGATCTGTATGTTCGATGCCAGGGCTGTGGTAAGCGCTTTATGCTTCAGTTTCAAAATTAGTTCTCCCGGAGCAAAAATAGTTAGTATCTTCTTCTACCTCTTGGTGTGCAGACAGACGTTTGTGACATCGTGCTGTCATGCTTCTTTCTCAGGTGGTTTTCTCCCATGGCAATCGTGGAGGAGATTCTTCAAAGGCTGAGGATCAGCATGTGGCACCTCGATCGTATGGGCAAAAGAGAAATTCCAAACACAAGGGGAGATTGTGATTAAGAGCAAGTGGGTCGACAACGTTTAGTTGCATTTTCGCTGAACCAACAAAGTACTTATATGACTGTAGGGTTGCTTATGCATATTTTTGGACTAGAAAAATAGACAGACACCAATCATGGAAGTGTATATTCTCTTAGTCAAAATAAGCGTCCTGCAATGACTCATGCTGGCAGAGAAATAAGTAGTATAACACTCCACTGCGCAATGTTAGTGATCTGATCGTGTATATTTGTTCCATTCTGACGCTTGCTGGAGGAAGCACGAGGGGTAAGGCAGCCAATATAGACAGAGCAACTGATCAGGCGATCTTGGGCAAGATTCAGAATGAAAATTGCAAGCATGGTTTTGGTTGGAATTCAGAAAAGTTTGGATCAAAGCAGGAAACTACTACTCCCTCTGTCCCAAAATAGATGTCTCAAATTTATCAAAATTTTGATGAATCTAGACACTATTTAGTATATAGATTCATCCAAAATTTGAAAAATCCAAAACATCTATTCTTGGACGGAGGGAGTACTATGCATATGCTAATTCAGTTCCTTTCCTCCCCCAGTAATGAGCTCAGTGTAAATCTAAGGTTTACCATGTCCTTTTTTTTTAATATATACGAGGTGTCCTGGTATCTGGTATCGTAGATTCAGTCTTCTCCTCATCCAAATAATCTGAAACTAACAGCAGCAAGCGAGCTGCACGGTTTGCCTGCTAGCCATCTGAACAATGTATATTCAATCAAGTACCGTCCCTGTCCACAAAGTTCAAGTAGAGAACGTATAGGCCATCTGAACAATGTATGCATTTACATTATTACATAAATAGTTCTACGAAATGCAATTGCCAAAGTTGTATGCCCAAGAATGTGAAAAATTGTTGGAAACCCAAATCCCATGTTTTTAAAGTGAGCCAAAGTTGGTCCTGCTGCCTTGGCATGCAGAAACCGAGGAACATGTTATTGCTGAATTCAGTGCATATACATATGCCTGTAGCACAATGGTACTAACAGTTGGAATCATAAGACTTGACACGGTAAGACAAGCCATCGATGATCATTGAAACTGAAGTGCATTGCACAAAGCTAAATCACTCCAATCATCCTACCAGAAATTAGAGATAGATAAAAAGATCAATAACGACAGAGCAAATTAATCATTAACGAATTCAGAAAATATCTAATCAAACAATAAGACTGGGGTCCACCTATAATTGGCAAAGCTGCATGACCAAGAATGTGAGAACACACAAACCAACTGTTTTTGTTTCAAACATGTCCACAGCTTCATGACCAAGAATCTGTATTCCTCAAATCAAAATTTATTACTCCAACTCCAAGCAAGCAAGTTTTTGTGAGCCAAAGTTGGTCGAGCTGCTTTCGTATGTTGTTGGATCCACAATTTGAATTCAGTGCATATATATAGCTCTACCTATGGCTGTAGCTGTAGTACAATGTAACCAAGGTTGCAATCAAAAGAGATTTAATACGGTAAGGAGCAGAACCAGAGAGATATTGGAGAAAATTGCAAGCATGCTTATTCTGGTCCGAATTCAGAAATTAACTAGAGTAACCAAAACACAGCAAGCGGTTCACTGTTCAGAAAAAGAAGCTAATCAAACACGATGGCGCTTGCTGAGAACTAAAAAAAAGATGGATCGATCTAATCGAAGACAGCCAGCTTCTGGTACTCATCGCCGGCGATGGCCGTATTCATGATGGCCTCAGGGTTCACCACGCCGTCGTTCTGCAGGAAGATCTTGAGCAGGTTCTTGGAGAAGCCGCTCACCATGGCGACTCCCGGCTGGGTCGACGTCACCGGCGTGGACTTGGAGTCCCGCAGGTTCCAGAAGACGATCTGGGGCACCACGTCGCCGTAGCCGGCGTCTGTAAACTTCTTGCAGATGACCTTGTAGTCAGTGTCCCACGGTCCAAACGACTCCGACGACGCACGTCTCCCATAGCCCCCATAGCCATAATACGCCCCACCACCGCTCCTCGACACCTCATCAAACTCCATATCGCTGTACACGAACACAGTCCTGATCATCTTCTCTGGCGCCAGCCGAGCTTCCACCGCCGTCCGGAGAATTTGGTCGAACACTGCCTGGAAGTTGGTGTTCATATCCCACTGCATCTCCCGCACAAAGGCCATCTTCTCACGGAGGGTATTGCCCTTGATCAGGTGGATCTCGGGCGTTGCACTGAAGGTGATCACCTTGCCGGCCCAAGGCTTCTCGCTGAGCTCCGACGTGAGCACGCCCAGTGCGATGCACACCTCCATCGGAGTGCCGTGCATGCTACCGGACACGTCGCAGACGGAGATACAGTTGCGCAGCGACCCCTTGGCGCGGAGGTCGTCCACCATGCGCCGCCACTGCAGCTCGGACACGTCGTCGTCCTCACCTCTGTAGGCAGGGGCGGCTATCTCGTGCGGCAGGAGCGCGCCCGCCGCGATCTTGGCCTTGCCCGCCTCGACGTCCTCGAGGTACTTGGCGAAGCGCTCCTCGTCGTGCTTCTTGAACAGGTACTTGTAGCGCCTCATGGCAACTGAGGCGACGCGGGTGTAGGGAAGATCGGACCATAGCTGAGCGCTCATGTACACCTCCGGGAGCTCGAGAATCTTTCGCAGCGGCACGAGAACCTCGCGGCGGAGACGGTGGAGGACTTGGTAGGTGTAGTGCTCCTCCTTGAGCTCGGCGTACTCGGGGTTGGAGTCGCGCGGGAAGAGGCGGCGGGCGATGGCCTCGCAGAGCAGCGTGGTGCGGTCGAACGAAGATCCCGGCGTGGGGCACCACTTGGCGGCGAGCCCGATCTTCCTTGTCTTCCCGCCGGCGGCCATCTGCTCGAGATCGGAGGCCAGGAGGTCGGCAAAGAACTCCGCGACGGAGTCGAACAGGAAGCGGTAGGCGCGGTCACCGTAATACGTCTCGAGCGACTGCACGGCGAGCTTGGCCACCTTCCGGACCTTCTTGGACATCCCGCGCTTGGCCTTCTTCTTCTGATCCACCTCCATCGCCTCTGGTTTTTGCTCCGTGGCGGCTTCGATGTCCGTGGCCACCACGGGCGTGATCTTGGCGGGCTTGGACGAGAGAGCAACGGACAAGTAGTCGCCGAAGGTGGGCTTGGGCGGGGCCAATTCGCGGGCGCGCTTCCGGCTGGCCAATCTGGCGCGGAGGGCCTCTCTCTGCTTGCTCAGGTCCTTCTCCTTCCTGCGCGTCTTGTCGGCGGCGGCGCTCTCCTTGGCGGCCTTGCGCACGTCGGGGCCGTGGATGAGGCGGAAGAGCAGCTCGGGGAAGTCCTTGAGGTAGCCGAACTCGGCGAGCGCGGAGACGTTGCAGGCGAGCGTCTTAGGGTGGTTGGCGTGCATCCAGAGCGCGGCGGCGTAGAAGCCCTCCTTGTCCGACTTGCCGGTGCCGCGGACGCCGCGGAGGTTGCAGGCGAGCTTGAGGGCGGTGAGCGCGTCGTGGGCCCAGGCGGCGGCGAGGAGATCGCGCACGCGCTCGGGCGGCGTGTCGGGGACGACCTGGAAGAAGAAGTCGAGGCAGGGGTTGCCGGAGTTGGCGTAGGTGGCGGAGCAGTTCTCCGTGAGGGCCCTCTGCGGCTTGAGCAAGGCCTTGATCTCGGCGGTGGACGGGGCGTTGAAGGCGGCGTCGAGCAGGTCGAGGAAGGGGTGCGATGCGGGGGCGCCGTCGTCGGCGGCGGAATCGCGCGACGGGCGAGTGCCGCGGATGACGGGAGGGCCGAGGAGGGGTTTCGCGGCGGATTCCGTCTCCATCGCCATGGCAGCTGCTAGGGTTTTGGGGGAGAATCGAGGGGGGGATTGCTTTGCGATCTGATCTGGCCTTCTGGGCTCTGGCACGGCTTTTATTTAAGAATTAAATCCTAACCCTAACCGACATAAAACAAATTACGGGAAAGTCCCTATAGTAACCGACATCATAAATAGGAGTAGGTACAAGATATTCATGGTAGTGTTTTTTGCGTTTTGTGTGCGTGCCTGCTTTGCTGCATATGGGTGTCTCATGGAATTCCATGGAATCCCCTATTTTGACTAATGGATATGTTGATAGGATTCTGAATCCCATGGAATCCCCTATTTTGACTAATCCTTATGCGTCTATATTTTGAAACAGAGGGAGTAAGATCTAAGTAATAGGAGAAAGCTTGGGAATCTACCGAGTCCTTGTTTCTTAGAGGAATTTAGCTAAGAAAAAGATTATGGCTCTCGACTAGTACTAGATCTGAATATGTCCGATTTCAATCAAGACAATGATGATAAATAACGATGGAAACGAAGAAAATTGTGTCTTACCTTATGAGATGATTGTTAAGCTAGACTTAGGTTCGGTGAAAATGAATCTGTTCCCATATTTGGAACATGTTTTTTTTTGAACAAGATAGTTTCTCTATTGTCGTCTAATGTTTAGGTTCTTCACCCGTGAGCCTCCTCCACAAAAAAGGCTGCATGGGCCCCTGTTTTGGCCTTGAGACAATCCAAGCTTGCTATGGGAGCTGCGACAATCTTAGAGCTCATAGTTACTCGGAAATCTTAAAATTTCAAAGTAACTATCTTTTGTTGCTTAGTCTTGGGTTTCTTTATTCAGTTGCTAAGAGTATCTCCGAGAATTTGTAATGATGATACTGAACAAACTGAAGACATTGATGAATTAGTTCAAAAAGAACTAGAATAGTGCCTAGATTTTGCTTCTAACAATTTGGAGATTGATTTTCCTAGTGATCTTGATAATCCTTCTGATTACAGTTATTTTTTCTTATGTTCTTGGTCAAATTAGTGAATATATAGAGTGTCCTTGTGATAATTGTGGCCATGAAGATATTCCTTGTGGATATTCAAGGTCTTGGTAGACCTGGCAGAATACTTTCTATCTCATAACTCATTGGAAAACATAATGTAGATTTTGTCGGGGAACGCGCTACGGAAAACAAAAAATTTCTGGCGCATAACCAAGATAACAGATCATATTCTCGAAGATAGAACTAGCGAAAGTTTGTCAACGACGAGGTTTGTCGTGCGTCGATCTCCGCAACAAGCCTTAGTTAGTCGCGAGGAGATGTATTACCCCACGGGCAGATCTGAAGATCGAGTGCTCGAAGTGTCGCGCCTCTACCAGTATCCACACGTGTAACGAGAACGGCACCGCGTCAATACGAGATCAAGAACTCGCAGATGAAGCGGGAACGTGTCGATGAAGATCCGACAACACTCAATCTTTCGTCAAGATTAGATCTAGATGGGGTAGAAGAGGAGCTACTGCTGGCGTTGGTGAAGATCTCCTCCATGTGACAAAGACGACGACGCGACGAAGAGGAAGAGGACCGAAGGCCGAGCGGTGGTGGACGAAGACGGTGGTGGCCGGCAGCACCGGCGGCTTGGCCGCGAGCAGCGACGCTGTGGCTCGGGGGTGGGGCTCCTAGTGGACTTATGTGTTAGCCCTTGCCCTCTCCCCACAAATATATAGGCGGATTCCCTCCTCCAAAGAGGAGAGTAGGACTAGGATTCATATCCTATAAGGACTCCCCTACCGCCTCACCCGCCCTACCTCCTCCACCTGCCGGCCTAGGGGAGGCCCTGGCTGACTCAGCCAGGGTCCCCCCATCGCGCGTGTGTGGCCTAGTAGGCCCATGCGGGCCTTTGGCCCATGGGAACCACTAGTATATTAATAAATAATAATTTATTATTTATAATTAATATAAATATTTATTTTGAAGCTTCTCGAATTAAATTCCGGACACCTTCGAATTAATTTGAAACCTTCCTAAAATATTCCCAACGTCCTCTTTCAGTGTCCAGAACGATTCCATCCACTTTCGATGCTATCCTAGACACCTCTGGAATACTCCGAGACACTCCCAAACATCCTTTCGGAATTACTTCATCCAACTATCTCATATCATATTCACATTCAAAAATGTCAAAAACTTCTTAAGTGTGTGACCCTATGGGTTCAGATATTTGCGGACATGTCCGAAACTCATTCCGCAACAATGATTACTATTAGTGTCTTGATACAAGTAGCAATTCCCGGAAATAACACGAAGATATTTATCATGTAAACTGTAGTATTGGGTCTGATACATATCGTATTAATTCGTTGATACTTTACATTGCCTGAGATGAAACACTAGGTTATTCTCGTTTCCTGACATGTACTCTTTACTCATCCCATACTATCGATGTTCCTGTGTTCAACAACTTGATCACGTGTCTGGACAGATGATGACGAACATCATAGTACATGAGTAGGCCCAGAGTGTATCTCTCTATCGTCAAGAGTATCAATTCCCACAAGCACTCCATGTGAAAGATTGGCGAACCATTCGGTATGAATAAGCATCTACTTTATAATTGCTCCGTTAAGAGCAACGTTTGGAGAATCTTGCCACATCCATATTATACCCAAGTTCATATGTGTCTCGTGGTCCAAAGATTTCTAGTAAAGGTAATACATTGGTTGTGAGATTAAACCGATAACTGTATTGACGATGCGTTTCAGGATATCTCATGTTTAGGTCTATCCATCGTTATTGTTCTCTAACAACTCCGATCACATATGTCACTGGAAACACTATAATCATATTGTTACTTTGCCTATAGTTAGGAAACCAAAACTATCGTTGACATTCATACTAGTCTCTAAGTCATGACTAGGAATATCTTTATTTGGTGTTTATCATCCCACACATGTATTAGGGTTTTCCTCCAAATACATATTATTTGGAAATAATACAATTATAGCATAGAAGGATAAACTTAATTATTATAAAACAGAAATATGAATAATATACATTTATTATTGCCTCTAGGGCATATTTCCATCATATTTTGTGGGTTTTCAAGAAACTAAGGAAAGCACCATAGATAATGCTTCTCTTAGAATGCTAACCGATAATATTCCTTTTAATTGACATTATGTCCATGCTCAAGGTTCTGCTCATGTGATCTCAGTAAGTATTAGGGAATCATCTTTTCTTTTATATAATTGTCCATATTGAAACAAGATTCTATGTTAGTTTTATCATTAAGAATACGTCTCGCAATTTAGTTTGGTAACTTATATTATTTATATGGTACAACTTATGTTGAACATAAATCAAATTTATTGCTGAGTTACATGATTTCATGGAAAGTACTCCCTCCTTTACTCCGAACCTACACACTAAAAGGCGTCTAGATACATTATCTTCACGAAGCTAAAATATCTAATATTATGAAATAGAGGCAGTACTACTTAATTTCTATTAATTGTGTGTGATTTTAATTTGACTAGTGATTACCTTTGATCTAGTTCCTGTTGTAGTAGTAGATCTTCTTCCCTAGAGACCTAGGAATCATCATGTAGGGTTCGCAGCATAGAAAACAAATTTTTTTCTACGATAGGAACAACTATGTACCAAGATCTATCTACTAGATACAAACAACGGGCGGATGTATATCCGTAGAGAACATACCCTTGAAGACCGACAAAGCTTTACGAGTCCAAACTCGTGGTTGATGTAGACGATCTCTTGCCGATCTCAAGATCGAGAGTAAGTCCTAGCGCCGCAAAACAGCAGCGCATCCGTGCTCGCACACACGTTCGAGGCACCGAGCAACCTCCGCCTCCTCGCTCCAGCGATGCAGCGGAAGCACAACTCTTTCTTGCCGAATAGCCACTGGGAACATGTATCTCGCTAGTCCGAGACCATGGGGCATAAATTCTAGAGGGGAAGAGAGATCCTTCATGAGGAGGTGTGAGTGAGAAGTGAGAGGAGGGGCTCCTTATATAGGGGAGGGGGGCAGCCCAAGGGGGCATGGCCGCCGGCCATGGAGGGTGCCCCCACCTCTCCCTCATTCATGTGGGTGGACACTCCACTCACAAAATGGCCCTTCAATTTTCTCCACTCAAAAACCCACTCAAATTCCCATTAAATTTCCACCAAATTTAATGCAAACTCTCATTAAATAAAACTCTTTTATTTTATTCAGAATTTTGTCAATTACTTTAATGACAAAGATTCACAAATAACCCCTTGCTAGAATTCTATTTCACATGCATAACCACTTTATGCAATTTCACCCGAAAACCTGTTTCGGTACCTAGTGAAATAAATTCCTGCGCTTATTCATTCTTTCGGCATGAAACTTTTGCTCCAATTGGATGTCGGTGTCTCTTAAGTGTGTCACCCTACGGTTCGTGAATAATGCGGACATGATCGAGACCCCTCTCGGATCAATAATCAGAAGCGGGATCTGGAGACCCATACTGACTCCCACATATTCAACGATGACTTTCTTGTGATCGTCGGAACCTTTTCTGCTAGTATCTTAATCCCTTTGTTTTGCGATATATTACATGTCCGAGATTCGATCATCGGTATCTCCATACCTAGTTTGATCTCGTTACTGACATGCACTCTTTTCTCATTCCCGTGATATAACATTCTAGTGATCAAATCACTTGCTTGCAAGCTAATCAATGTGATATCACCGAGAGGGCCCAGAGTATATCTATCCGTCATCGGGATGAACAAATACCACTCTCGATCCATGAGCCTCAACATAACACTTTATTAGTTCTGAATCCATCTTTATAATCACCCTGTTACGGTGTGATGTTTGATGTTATCAAGAAACTCTTCTGGTGTTAGTGATTGACATGATCTCATGGTCTAAGGATTAGGATCACTACGTAAGTTGTTATAGCAATGTAAACTCAATGACTTTGATCGTAATGCTATACTTCGGATGAATGTTCATCACATCATTACACTAATGTTGTGATCCCGTTATTAACAACATCCAATGTCCATGATCAGGAAACCTTGATCATCTTGTTAATCAACGAGCTAGTTTATGAGAGAGGCATAACTAGGAACTTTCTGTTTGTTTATTAAACACACATGTATTAACGTTTCCGTATTAATACAATTATAGCATGTAAAATAAACATTTATCATAAATAAGGAATACGATAATAACCACTTTATTATTGCCTCTCGGGCATATTCCCTTCAGTCTCCCACTTGCACTAGAGACAATAATCTAGTTTGAAAACTTTGCGTATTGAACACTTATGGCTTTCCGATGTTCCATATACGCAATTGCAAGTGGTTAACATAATCTACGGATCTGATGCTTCAGGTCCGTGTGTATTTGCATGTCTTTGCGTCTTCACACATCACTCATTCTCTAATGAGATGGCATTGTATACATTTGGTCTTTCGGTGAGACCTTTAGTTCCTTGGGGTTAAATTATGTCGATACTATTGTCATAGAATATATCTTTAGTGTTAGCCCGTTGCGAACCACACCTTAGTTTGATAACAAACTACTTGACACAAATGCCCTCCTTTGCTGGTACTATAGCAGTCATATACTTAGTCTTTTGTTGTAGTATTCGTCACAATGTCTTAACTTTGGAATTCATCCAAATCCATCATGGAAACTTTCTTTCCATTTCATTGTGCCACCCATAGTTTAAATTGCGATAAACTTAATTTGTATCTTGTGACAAAACTAGTATCAATGTAACGCTTTATAATGAACTATTTATAATTGTTTGTCACCTCTACACAAATATATTCTTAGTTCTTCCAAAAGATCATAAGAATATCCTTACTATCGTCCAATGATCATTTTATGTTTCATTCTGGTGTATGCTCATAACACTTAGAGCATAGGACATATCTGGATGTGTACATATCATGGTATGATTGATCAAAACATTCTTGTGATTTCACTCATCAAGTGTCAAAACACTTGAATCTTGTTTCACTTATAAAGTGCCGATACACTTGAATCTTGATTCAATTCATTTCCATGCGACAAGAACTTGTCGTTTCTATATTGAACTCCTTCAATATCTCATATATGTACGTTTGGCATAACCATATTAGCGTCACAGTCTATCCACTATAGACATTCATGCTAAATATTCGGGTTTTGCCTAAGTCTTTCATCAAAATGAAATTCTTAACCTTTGTCAATAAAAATTACATCATTTCTAATCAACAAGATGTCCTCCACATAATGTATTAGAAATATGTCTTAGCGCTCCCACTTAATTTCTTGCAAATGCAAGCATCTTCATCGTCTCTTGATGAAAACTCCTTTTCATCACGGTGAAGATTCCAACTCCGCGATGCTTACTTCAACTATTGAAGTTTGTATGCCCTTTTTAGCATCCTTTGAATTAACAAAACCCTTTGGACCGTGTCTTGTACACGTCCTAGGTAACCATTCTATTATAAGAATTTTGTTTTGTTTATTCATCTACCATATACCAAATTATATGTAGTGGTTGCTACTTTAATCCGTCCAGACTAAATATCGCTATGAAAGATCAAATCTTGTCATAGTCAACTCCTTGAACATTGTCGTAAAATAATTTACGACATGTCGACTATTTCATAGATGTGAAACATCCATGTCTGTTTCTTTATAGATCCAAATACGACTGATAGGTTTTTACACCTTTCCGGAGGGTCTTCCAAGTTCAAAACTTGATTTCTCGTGTATGGAACTATCATAGATTTTATGGCTTCAAGCCATTTGACGGAGTCAGGGCCCATCATCGCTTCTTTGCATGTAGTCGGTTCATCATTATCAAACAATAATGATTTACTCTCAAATCTAAGTATTTGATTGTTTATCCGACCGACTTGGTTCAATAAGAACTTAGATCTCCGTGACCACAACCTTTGAGGCACATAATCTATGAGCATTATGGCAGCCTCCGGAACGATTTCTGGCGCTGTGCAACTCAGCACATTTAGCTAAGGCTCGTTAACCTTATCAAAGTTCTATTGTCCTTCCACTTAACTTTTATGAAAAATTTCTTCTTTAAGAAACTTCACGTTTCAAGCGACAAACCCTTTTGTCCTTGATGTTATGGAGGAATAACCAATTGTTATTCGAAATAACCTACAAAGACATGCTCATCCAACTTCGGTTGTAAACATCTCAATTATGTTTAGCATACCAAAATTTAAGAAAGGACAACTTGGGTTTTACCCCAAACCATAACTCATATGGTGTCATTTCAACGGATCAAGATGGAGCTCTTTTTAGTGAAAAATCGGTAGTCTCTAAAGCTTTAATCTTTTAGCAGTTTTATAAATAACACCTTTGATCCAAACATGTTAAATAAGGTTTCATTACAAATCTCAAACACTCCATATTCCAATGGTGTTTCGGGATATGTAAATCTAGGTGTTTTGCTAAACTTGCAACTCAAATAAATCCCTTTATGATATAATCATGATTCATTTATTTTCTTGTTACACTTGTAACTCAAACAAATCCCTTATTATAAAATCATAAACCATTTATTTTCTTGTTACAATGATTTTCCACTTCATCTTGAAAGTCTTTGAAACGTTTTTCAAATATTTCATACTTCTTTCTCATTAAGTGAATATTCACTCAAATTTCCGGAGAAAGCATATGAAGTTGAAACCCATCGCTTACGACTACACATAATGGACTACATACATCGATATGTATAAATTCCAATAATTTAGTCGTTCGTTCTTCTTTGGCCTTTCAACGAAGTTTTAATTATCACGTGGAAAGTCTCACAAGCGTCACTTGATCAAATCAAAGACTCCAAAAATCCATGAATATGGAGATTCTTCATGTTTTCTTTCCAATATAATTTAAACAGCGATGTCACTTCGTAAGTGATCTTTCAATCATTTGTCTAGCGACATTTTAGCATTAGGTTTTATGGATGTGATTTCTCCAACTAGATTTGTAAATCATCCATCTTATATGGAATACGGTAATTATTTGAACAACCTTTGTTCTCATAATACCTGATTCAAATAACAATTATTAAAACAAATCTTGAAGTCAAGCTTTGATGTCAACGAGAAATACAAACAACGGTTTGTTTGTTTTCGATGAACATCATCACATATTCTCTTGCTAGTTACTTAGGCCATTGTGGTTCATGAATTGTGTCGTTCCGTATGAAATTTCATACCAACCAATTTGGTATCCAATACCCAAGAACCACATTGTTTAACAAGCAAAGAATACAACCATAACATGTATATCATCCATATACCTAAATTGGATATTTCCAATTTTTTATTTTCTGCCAAATATATTTTATAGATTCTCTTTCAGCATTTCCTTTTCCTTTTTAAAAGAATCTATCAATATCAAAAGTGGCGCCATATACATGACACATAGTCCAAAGCGTGTATATTCAAATAATAATACCTTTGGACTTGCACTTTGAAGTAGATCACCATCATCAAAATGATCGGTATTCTTTCAAAATCCATTCTTTAGTAATATTTTAGTGTAGTAAACACTTTACATACATATTATATTCACCCTTATCATGACGACTTTCATGATCAAGCTACTATAGCTTATAAAGGCGAATCGTGAGTATAACATTACTTTCCAAAACCCTTTTGGATGATTAGGATCTCTAGCATCTCCAACCTTCGTAAATTCTCATCCAATATGAGAACATATATTATACTCTATCATATTGCAACCAAAACATTGTTTCAGATATCATGATGGTTTCTGAAACAATTCTTTCAGCTCCTAGATAAACTTGATATTAAAACAATCAAGAATCATGGAGGCAAACATGATACTTAAGATACTAACACTGGAATTGTTACTCTTGATTTAATACCAACTATTAAATTTCACGGAGTAAATAAAGTTTGCTAAAAGTTTGCAATAGGACTTTAAACTTTAGATTGACACTCAACATAATACGATACCAGTTCGTAAAGTATATATCCAGAGTTCTATAGTTCTATTATCTCAAATACAACTATGCATAAGGTGGTGAACGAATGCCAATGACTACAACAAATTATGCAAATTCACTTTGATTTAATTTATGATAAATTGAGTTCTACTAATCCAAATTAGAAATGAACTCCCACTCAAAAACGACATCCCTCGTGTCTTTTTGGTGATTACATGAACCAAATCCACTACACCAAGTCTGATCATCACGTGAGTCAGTGTAGCTTCAAAGGCGTGCATCCATATGGTCATCATATCAAAACATATGACTCATGATTAACCTTTCGGTCCGTGTTCCGAGGCCATGTCTGTACATGCTAGGTTCGCTAAGTAAGAACCTTAGTATTTGCGTGTGTAACTGTCTTACACCCGAGATATGCTCGTGGATTCAAGTACACCCGATCATCATGTGATGTCTTGAAGCGACGAAACATTGTCGGTGCATACTTAAGGAAGAACACATTCTTATCTTGATATCTAAATGAGGGATCATCTTATTATGCTAATAAAACGCCAAACAAGCAATATAAGATGCAATCAAACATCACATGTTTGTAAGTGAAGTGATATGGTTCCCGCATATGATCTCCATCATGTGCACCGTGGTATGATCTCTATCATACCTCTATGTGTAAGGCCAAGGTCTATGGAACCTACATGTTATGTGTGTTGTAAGAGTATCATCATATACTTCTACTTACAACATCACCATATCATAACACTAGCCCAGCAACAATCTAAACTAGACGCCTCTAATTTAACCATTGCAAGTTTTACGTGGCTTAGGGCTTTCGAAGATAGAACCGTTCTTACCTACGAACATGAACCACAACGAGGATAAACAAATTGTTGACAACTCGTTGCAAATTAGATATTGACTATAGTAGGAGAGACAGACACCCGCTAGCCACTTATGCAAAACTAGTTGCATGTCAAGCGTGGAACAGGTCTCATGTGCGAGGACATGTAAAGTTTGTCCGGGCCGCTTCATCCCACTATGCCACCAATATCCAAAGTACAACTAAGAAGCAATAAAATGATCATCATTGCCCATATACTCATATGTGTACTACCCGTGCAAAGTATCTACGCATAGATCCGGCTTTGATACCACTGTAGGGTTCGCAACATAGAAAACAAAAAAATTCCTACGATGGGAACAACTATGTACCAAGATCTATCTACTAGATACATACAACAGGCGGATGTATATCCGTAGAGAACATACTCTTGAAGACCGACAAAGCTTAATGAGTCCAAACTCGTGGTTGATGTAGACGATCTCTTGCCGATCTCAAGATCGAGGGGAAGTCTTAGCGCCGCAAAACAACAGCGCATCCGTGCTCACACACTCGTTCGAGGCACCGAGCAACCTCCGCCTCCTCGCTCCAGCGATGCAGCGGAAGCACAACTCTTTCTTGCCGAATAGCCACCGGGAACATGTATCTCGCTAGTCCGAGACCATGGGGAATAAATTCTAGAGGGGGAGAGAGATCCTTCACGAGGAGGTGTGAGTGAGAAGTGAGAGGAGGGGCTCCTTATATAGGGGAGGGGGGCAGCCCAAGGGGGCATGGCCGCCGGCCATGGAGGGTGCCCCCACCTCTCCCTCATTCATGTGGGTGGACACTCCACTCACAAAATGGCCCTTCAATTTTCTCCACTCAAAAACCCACTCAAATTCCCATTCAATTTCCACCAAATTTAATGCAAACTCTCATTAAATAAAACTCTTTTATTTTATTAAGAATTTTGTCAATTACTTTAATGACAAACATTCACAAATAACCCCTTGCTAGAATTCTATTTCACATGCATAACCACTTTATGCAATTTCACCCGAAAACCTGTTTCGGTATCTAGTGAAATAAATTCTTGCGCTTCTTCATTCTTTCGGCATGAAACTTTTGCTCCAGTTGGATGTCGGTGTCTCTTAAGTGTGTCACCCTACGGTTCTTGAATAATGCGGACATGATCGAGACCCCTCTGGGATCAATAATCAGAAGCGGGATCTGGAGACCCATACTAACTCCCACATATTCAACGATGACTTTCTTGTGATCGTCGGAACCTTTTATGCTAGTATCTTAATCCCTTTGTTTCGCGATATATTACATGTCCGAGATTCGATCATCGGTATCTCCATACCTAGTTTTATCTTGTTACTGACATGCACTCTTTTCTCCTTCCCGTGATATAACATTCTAGTGATCAAATCACTTGCTTGCAAGCTAATCAATGTGATATCACCGAGAGGGCCCAGAGTATATCTATCCGTCCTCGGGATGAACAAATTCCACTCTAGATCCATGAGCCTCAACATAACACTTTATTAGTTCTGAATCCATCTTTATAATCACCCTGTTACAGTGTGACGTTTGATGTTATCAAGAAACTCTTCTGGTGTTAGTGATTGACATGATCTCATGGTCTAAGGATTAGGATCACTTCGTAAGTTGTTATAGCAATATAAACTCAATAACTTTGATCGTAATGCTATACTTCGGATGAATGTCCATCACATCATTACACTAATGTTGTGATCCCGTTATTAACAACATCCAATGTCCATGATCAGGAAACCTTGATCATCTTGTTAATCAACAAGCTAGTTTATGAGAGAGGCATAACTAGGAACTTTCTGTTTGTTTATTAAACACACATGTATTAACGTTTCCGTATTAATACAATTATAGCATGTAAAATAAACATTTATAATAAATAAGGAATACGATAATAATCACTTTATTATTGCCTCTCGGGCATATTCCCTTCAGTCTCCCACTTGCACTAGAGACAATAATCTAGTTTGAAAACTTTGCGTTTTGAACACTTATGGCTTTCCGGTGTTCCATATACGCAATTGCAAGTGGTTAACATAATCTACGGATCTGACGCTTCAAGTCCGTGTGTATTTGCATGTCTTTGCGTCTTCACGCATCACTCATTCTCCAATGAGATGGCATTGTATAAATTTGGTCTTTTGGTGAGACCTTTAGTTCCTTGGGGTTAAATCATGTCGATACTATTGTCATACAATATATCTTTAGTGTTAGCCCGTTGCGAACCACACCTTAGTTTGATAACAAACTACTTGACACAATGCCCTCCTATGCTGCTACTATAGCGGTCATATACTTAGCCTTTTGTTGTAGTATTCGTCACAATGTCTTAACTTTGGAATTCATCCAAATCCATCATGGAAACTTTGTTTCCATTTCATTGTGCCACCCATAGTTTAAACTGAGATAAACTCAATTTGCATCTTGTGGCAAAACTAGTATCAATGTAACGCTTTACAATGAACTATTTATAATTGTTTGTCACCTCTACACAAATATATTCTTAGTTCTTCCAAAAGATCATAAGAATATCCTTACTATCGTCCAATGATCATTTTATGATTCATTCTGGTATATGCTCATAACACTTAGAGCATAGGACATATCTGGATGTGTACATATCATGGTATGATTGATCAAAACATTCTTGTGATTTCACTCATCAAGTGTGAAAACACTTGAATCTTGTTTCACTTATAAAGTGCCGATACACTTGAATCTTGATTCAATTCATTTCCATGTTACAAGAACTGCTTCTTGTCGTTTCTATATTGAACTCCTTCAATATCTCATATATGTACGTTTGGCATAACCATATTAGCGTCACAGTCTATCCACTATAGACATTCATGCTAAATATTCGGGTTTTGCCTAAGTCTTTCATCAAAATGAAATTCTTAACCTTTGTCAATAAAAATTACATCATTTCTAATCAACAAAATGTCCTCCACATAATGTATTAGAAATATGTCTTAGCGCTCCCACTTAATTTCTTGCAAATGCAAGCATCTTCATTGTCTGTTGATGAAAAATCCTTTTCATCACGGTGAAGATTCTAACTCCGCGATGCTTACTTCAAATATTAAAGTTTGTATGCCATTTTTAGCATCCTTTAAATTAACAAAACCCTTTGGACCGTGTCGTGTACACGTCCTAGGTAACCATTATATCATAAGAATTTTGTTTTGTTTATTCATCTACCATATACCAAATTATATATAGTGGTTGCTACTTTAATCCGTCTAGACTAAATATCGCTATGAAAGATCAAATCTTGTCATAGTCAACTCCTTGAACATTGTTGTAAAATACTTTACGACATGTCGACTATTTCATAGATGTGAAACATCCATGTCTGTTTCTTTATAGATCCAAATACGACTGATAGATTTTTACACCTTTCTGGAGGGTCTTCCAAGTTCAAAACTTGATTTTTCGTGTATGGAACTATCACAGATTTTATGGCTTCAAGCCATTTGACGGAGTCAGGGCCCATCATCGCTTCTTTGCATGTAGTCGGTTCATCATTGTCAAACAATAATGATGTACTCTCAAATGTAAGTATTTGATTGTTTATCCGACCGACTTGGTTCAATAAGAACTTAGATCTCCGTGACCACAACCTTTGAGGCACATAATCTATGAGCATTATGGCAGCCTCCGGAACGATTTCTGGCGCTGCGCAACTCAGCACATTTAGCTAAGGTTCGTTAACCTTATCAAAGTTCTATTGTCCTTCCACTTAACTTTTATGAAAAATTCCTTCTTTAAGAAACTTCACGTTTCAAGCGACAAACCCTTTTGTCCTTGATGTTATGGAGGAATAACCAATTGTTATTCGAAATAACCTACAAAGACATGCTCATTCGACTTCGGTTGTAAACATCTTAATTATGTTTAGCATACCAAAATTTAAGAAAGGACAACTTGGGTTTTACCCCAAAGCATAACTCATATGGTGTCATTTCAACGGATCAAGATGGAGCTCTTTTCAGTGAAAAAGCGGTAGTCTCTAAAGCTTTAATCTTTTAAAACATAATGGCAGTTTTATAAATAACACCTTTGATCCAAACATGTTAAACAAGGTTTCATTACAAATCTCAAACACTCCATATTCCTATGGTGTTTCGGGATATGTAAATCTAGGTGTTTTGCTAAACTTGCAACTCAAATAAATCCCTTGATGATATAATCTTAATTCATTTATTTCTTGTTACACTTGTAACTCAAACAAAACTCTTATGATAAAATCATAAACCATTTATTTTCTTGTTACAATGATTTTCCACTTCATCTTGAAAGTCTTTGAAACGTTTTTCAAATATTTCATACTTCTTTCTCATTAAGTGAATATTCACTCAAATTTCTGGAGAAAGCATATAAGTTGAAACCCATCTCTTACGACTACACATAATGGACTACATACATCGATATGTATAAATTCCAATAATTTAGTCGTTCGTTCTTCTTTGGCCTTTCAACGAAGTTTTAATTATCACGTGGAAAGTCTCACAAGCGTCACTTGATCAAATCAAAGACTCCAAAAATCCATGAATATGGAGATTCTTCATGTTTTCTTTCCAATATAATTTAAACAGCGATGTCACTTCGTAAGTGATCTTTCAATCATTTGTCTAGCGACATTTTAGCATTAGGTTTTATGGATGTGATTTCTCCAACTAGATTTGTAAATCATCCATCTTATATGGAATACGGTAATTATTTGAACAACCTTTGTTCTCATAATACCTGATTCAAATAACAATTATTAAAACAAATCTTGAAGTCAAGCTTTGATGTCAACGAGAAATACAAACAACGGTTTGTTTGTTTTCGATGAACATCATCACATATTCTCTTGCTAGTTACTTAGGCCATTGTGGTTCATGAATTGTGTCGTTCCGTATGAAATTTCATACCAACCAATTTGGTATCCAATACCCAAGAACCACATTGTTTAACAAGCAAAGAATACAACCATAACATGTATATCATCCATATACCTAAATTGGATATTTCCAATTTTTTATTTTCTGCCAAATATATTTTATAGATTCTCTTTCAGCATTTCCTTTTCCTTTTTAAAAGAATCTATCAATATCAAAAGTGGCTCCATATACATGACACATAGTCCAAAGCGTGTATATTCAAATAATAATACCTTTGGACTTGCACTTTGAAGTAGATCACCATCATCAAAATGATCGGTATTCTTTCAAAATCCATTCGTTAGTAATATTTTAGTGTAGTAAACACTTTACATACATCTTCTATTCATCCTTATCACAACGACTTTCATGATCAAGCTACTGTAGCTTATAAAGGCGAATCGTGAGTATAACATTACTTTCCAAAACCCTTTTGGATGATTAGGATGTCTAGCATCTCCAACCTTCGTAAATTCTCATCCAATATGAGAACATATATTATACTCTATCATATTGCAACCAAAACATTGTTTCAGATATCGTTATATCTGCCACACATGATGGTTTCTGAAACAATTCTTTCAGCTCCTAGATAAACTTGATATTAAAACAATCAAGAATCATGGAGGCAAACATGATACTTAAGATACTAACACTGGAATTGTTACTCTTGATTTAATACCAACTATTAAATTTCACGGAGTAAATAGAGTTTGCTGAAAGTTTGCAATAGGACTTTAAACTTTAGATTGACACTCAACACAATACGATACCAGTTCGTAAAGTATATATCCAGAATTCTATAGTTCTATTATCTCAATTACAACTATGCATAAGGTGGTGAACGAATGCCAATGACTACAACAAATTATGCAAATTCACTTTGATTTAATTTATGATAAATTGAGTTCTAATAATCCAAATTAGAAATGAACTCCCACTCAAAAACGACATCCCTCGTGTCTTTTTGGTGATTACATGAACCAAATCCACTACACCAAGTCCGATCATCACGTGAGTCAGTGTAGCTTCAAAGGCGTGCATCCATATGGTCATCATATCAAAACATATGACTCATGCTTAACCTTTCGGTCCGTGTTCCGAGGCCATGTCTGTACATGCTAGGCTCGCCAAGTAAGAACCTTAGTATTCGCGTGTGTAACTGTCTTACACCCGAGATATGCTCGTGGATTCAAGTACACCCGATCATCACGTGATGTCTTGAAGCGACGAAACATTGTCGGTGCATACTTAAGGAAAAACACATTCTTATCTTGATATCTAAATGAGGGATCATCTTATTATGCTAATAAAACACCAAACAAGAAATATAAGATGCAATCAAACATCACATGTTTGTAAGTGAAGTGATATGGTTCCCGCATATGATCTCCATCATGTGCATCGTGGTATGATCTCTATCATACCTCTATGTGTAAGGCCAAGGTATATGGAACCTACACGTTATGTGTGTTGTAAGAGTATCATCATATACTTATACTTACAACATCATCATATCATAAAGCTAGCCCAGCAACAATCTAAACTAGACGCCTCTAATTTATCCATTGCAAGTTTTACGTGGCTTAGGGCTTTCGAAGATAGAACTGTTCTTACCTACGAACATGAACCACAACGAGGATAACCAAATTGTTGACAACTCGTTGCAAATTAGATATTGACTATAGTAGGAGAGACAGACACCCGCTAGCCACTTATGCAAAACCAGTTGTATGTCAAGCGTGGAACAAGTCTCATGTGCGAGGACATGTAAAGTTTGTCCGGGCCGCTTCATCCCACTATGCCACCAATATCCAAAGTACAACTAAGAAGCAATAAAATGATCATAATCGCCCACATACTCATATGTGTACTACCCGTGCAAAGTATCTGCGCATAGATCCGGCTTTGATACCACTGTAGGGTTCGCAGCATAGAAAACAAAAATTTTCCTACGATGGGAACAACTATGTACCAAGATTTATCTACTAGATACAAACAACGGGCGGATGTATATCCATAGAGAACATACCTTTGAAGACCGACAAAGCTTAACGAGTCCAAACTCGTGGTTGATGTAGACGATCTCTTGCCAATCTCAAGATCGAGAGGAAGTCCTAGCGCCGCAAAACAGCAGCGCATCCGTGCTCGCACACACGTTCGAGGCACCGAGCAACCTCCGCCTCCTCGCTCCAGCGATGCAGCGGAAGCACAACTCTTTCTTGCCGAATACCACCGGGAACATGTATCTCGCTAGTTCGAGACCATGGGGAATAAATTCTAGAGGGGGAGAGAGATCCTTCACGAGGAGGTGTGAGTGAGAAGTGAGAGGAGGGGCTCCATATATAGGGGAGGGGGGGCAGCCCAAGGGGGCATGGCCGCCGGCCATGGAGGGTGCCCCCACCTCTCCCTCATTCATGTGAGTGGACACTCCTCTCACAAAATGGCCCTTCAATTTTCTCCACTCAAAAACCCACTCAAATTCCCATTAAATTTCCACCAAATTTAATGCAAACTCTCATTAAATAAAACTCTTTTATTTTATTCAGAATTTTGTAAATTACTTTAATGACAAACATTCACAAATAACCCCTTGCTAGAATTCTATTTCACATGCATAACCACTTTATGCAATTTCACCCGAAAACCTGTTTCGCTATCTAGTGAAATAAATTCCTGCGCTTGTTCATTCTTTTGGCATGAAACCTTTGCTCTAATTGGATGCCGGTGTCTCTTAAGTGTGTCACCCTACAGTTCCTGAATAATGCGGACATGTCTGGAGACCCATACTGACTCCCACATATTCAACGATGACTTTCTTGTGATCGTCGGAACCTTTTACGCTAGTATCTTAATCCCGTTGTTTCGCGATATTTTGCATGTCCGAGATTCGATCATCGGTATCTCCATACCTAGTTTGATCTCATTACTTACATGCACTCTTTTCTCGTTCCCGTGATATAACATTCTAGTGATCAAATCACTTGCTTGCAAGCTAATCAATGTGATATCACCGAGAGGGCCCAGAGTATATCTATCCGTCATCGGGATGAACAAATTCCACTCTCGATCCATGAGCCTCAACATAACACTTTATTAGTTCTGAATCCATCTTTATAATCACCCTGTTACGGTGTGACATTTGATGTTATCAAGAAACTCTTCTGGTGTTAGTGATTGACATGATCTCATGGTCTAAGGATTAGGATCACTTCGTAAGTTGTTATAGCAATATAAACTCAATGAATTTGATCGTAATACTATACTTCGGATGAATGTTTATCACATCATTACACTAATGTTGTGATCCCGTTATTAACAACATCCAATGTCCATGATCAGGAAACCTTGATCATCTTGTTAATCAACGAGCTAGTTTATGAGAGAGGCATAACTAGGAACTTTCTGTTTGTTTATTAAACACACATGTATTAACGTTTCCGTATTAATACAATTATAGCATGTAAAATAAACATTTATCATAAATAAGAAATACGATAATAACCACTTTATTATTGCCTCTCGGGCATATTCCCTTCACATCAAATCCATGAAGCGATTAAGCTTGGTGAGGTGACTTGTTGAAAGTCAATGTTATCGTGCATCATTTCTGTATCGCGGATCAACATAAGTAAATTGCACTGCGGATCAACATAAGTAAATTGCACTGCAGTGGTTATCAATAATAAACCCGCAAAAAAGGTTATCAATAATAAAGAAATGGATTAATTGTATAGATGCCACTACAATTTCTAGCTATTTGAGAAACATTACCACAACTTTCAACTTTAGAAAAACTCCACTATAGTTATGTATACATCTCACATATGCCCTTACACCCACTTAGATATTTATACTAGACAATACACACTTGTATTTCCATCATATATACGTATAAATGGTGGGGCCCACCAAAATCAACCTTACAATTAGAGAAAACATGCGAAAAATTGTCACCGAATATAAATGGAGAAACAAAAATAAACCTCATATATCTCTACATTGAGATGCCTACAACTTCACAAATTTCAAATACATGGTTTAACATGCAAACATATACATATCTAAGATCCGACTCTCATCCATTGTCTCCATTGTCTCCATGGGAAACGGCCTAGGGCCCACGCCTAAGGGGGGCCCATGATCGCGTGCTCATTTATACCTATGTCGAGCATGTTTTGATTTTGGGCTAACAATAGTGTAGGAAAAAGGCCCAAACATGGAGTGGAAACACATGAAACAACCAACTAGCGATCGTCGATCGAGGATGGATCTTCTAGTAATCCTAATCATGTTAGGTTGTTCCTATTTGCTATTGTCTGTTCGACTGCCCCGGCCACCCCTGCCCGGAGTGTCTCTAGATTCTGGCGATCGACATCACCTATTAGGAATTCAGAGTTGATAATTTGAATTGGAAAATCCATCTGTGCCTCCCACTGCTCCTCACGACTCTACTCACCGCTGCCCACCGGCACATTACAATCGTTAGTGAATCCGGTTCCAATGTGAGATTAGTTATTTAGGGTTCTAGTTGTATTTTTTTCACAATAATTGCTGTTCCAATGAGCCCAAAAAACATAAGTCTACTGCTGAGAAAAGGATTGAAAGAAAATGATGTATTGAATCACAAATGAGTGCTTTATGTAAGTGTTGATGCAACAACAATAATCAAAGGCAAAGGATCTGATCCGGGACAAGATAATGCACATGATTTCAAATGTAGATTTTTTTGTGAACATTTCAATGTAGATTTTGATGTCAAAGAAAAATCTAAGTAATTAACTAGCGTTGATATATTGCCTTAAGGGTCCATGTCGTCCACTATGCCCTAGGGCCCTCCACAACATAGAGTCGGCCCTCACATACCTACATCGTAACATCGAGCATTACACTGAATAGTAAAAACTGAATTAAACTCCAGCTAGACAATAAGCAGTACACATGACTATAGATGTGAGCCGTTGATTTCCACCGATACATTATAACTGAAGGGGTACTTTCTATCAACACTTATAATTGAATATTGATAGCATACTGACAAGTCGTCATTGCCATCGGGTCCTGTCCGCCGGCACGTTCCCGCAACCGTCCACCATGACTGCCTTTTTCCACAAAGGGGAGAGGGGCTTGGGGGAGCTTATGTCGTCTCAGAGAGGATGGGAGGGAATGCAAGATGCATCTGCTCGCCGTCGCCATGTGTAATGCCTAGAAAATATTTTAAAATAAAAACTACTTGTTATTTTCTTTTTCACCATCATGACATCATCATGCATATTCTGTTCCTAAAAATATTTTCATTAAATGTCTATTTTTTTTCTAATTATTCCCCTTCCTTTAATTTCAAATTAAAATCTCGATATTTTCAGAACATTTTGTTTGTTTAAAAACTATTCGTAATTTTTCTTAAATAAAATAAAATAAAAAGTTTTCTGAATGAGGCAGCACGGCCGTTTAGACCAGACCACCTACTACCACACTGGCCCGGCTCAGACTAGACACAACCAAACCCTAACCCTAACCTAGACTAACCCTAGCTAACCCAGCATGCAGCACACCACGCCTACACAACACACCACATGCACCCGACCCCGTCCATGGACGCAACACCACACACAACCACCAACACACGCCACCACACCGACCGCACCCGCCCTGCACCACACTCACCAACGCACACACCTACCCCGACTCAACGCACACAGGTTCACGCAACCCAGCACTCACACACACGCACGCCTCCGGATCAATCCCCACCTACCCTACCGCTACATGATGTGCCACCAAGGCCCCGCATCGCCTCTTTCCTCCCTATAGCACCGCCATCTAGCCTTTCCCGCTCTCGCTCCATGATCTTGCCTGCGCCTCCAACCGTCGCTCGCCTTCTCCATCCCGGTACGTCGCCCTAAGCTCCTACCCGGTGTTGGCCTCCTGTACCTCGTGCCACCATTCCCACAGTGTCGGTCGCGTCTCCATTGCCCCTACACCCTGCCTCCTCCTCATCGGCAAGCTCGCTCTGACACTCGGCGATCCTGCTACCTGCGCAATAATGACCCACAAGTATAGAGGGTGTATCGTAGTACTTTTTACAAATAGAAGTATCGATCCCAATGAGGAGCAAAAGGTGTTGACTAGTGGTATGGAGCAGGAAATCTCTGTAAATACAAAGCAAACGGATTTTTAAGGGTTTTCTGATAAAGCAACAAAACGAAGTGCAAATAATAAAGACAACGAACAACTGCAACAAGTGGCCCAATCCTTTCTTAGCAAAGGACAAGCCGGTGGAAATACTTATAAGGACCAAACGTTCTCGAGGACACATGGGAATTATGTCAAGTGCTTTCGCTTCAAATATCTAAGTACTCTTCTTTGGTGTTGTAAGTGTTGTGTGGGTGAACCTGTGCTAATATGACGAACTTACTTGGATTAAACCCCTGCAAGCATCCGCAACTACAGGAAAGTAATAAAGATATAAACCTAAACACAGCCTTAAAATCTAAGATCCTACGCTCCCTTATGCAATGGTGTCCTAACGGGGGTTCAGGTTTCTGTCACTCCGGCAACCCCACAATTAGTAGCCAAATACACAATGCATTCCCCTAGGTCCATAAATGGTGAAGTATCATGTAGTCGACGTTCACATGACACCACTAGAAGAATAGCACCACAACTTAAATACTAAACCATTGAATAATATCTCAACACAAATCCACTACTAACAACATGACTTCTCCCATGTCCTCAAGAACTAAACAAACTACTCACAAGACATCATATGGATCAAGATCAAAGATGATATGGTGATGGATAAAAATCTGAACATAAACAATAATACAATGGTTTCACTCACAAGCATCAACTACAATAGTAATCAACACCGAGAAAGTTTCCCCTAAGAACTAATGCAAGATCCAACACAATTGTTACAACGGGATGGAGTGGTGATGATGGTGTTGGTGGAGATGATGGTGTGGATGATGATGATGATCCCGATGAAGCCTAGCTTGATGACGGTATTGATGGCAACAATCTCCCCTCTCCGGGAAGGAATTTCCCCGGCTGAAATCTGCCTGCCGAAGAGCTCTTTCTCTCTCGGTGTTTTCCGCCCCGCAGAGGCAGTGGAATCTTTTTGTGGTTGCTCTCCGTGTATTAGGGTTTCGAGGAGAAGATATAGGCGAGAGGGCGGAGTCGGAAGCCGACCAGGTGGGCCACCCCTCCTCCAAGCGTGGGGCAGGGGGCACCATACCCTGAGAATCCTCCTGGTCCCTTACAAGCTCAACTATGTATTAGAGGCAGAATCTGCCCGCCAAACCCGCCGATATCGCCACCCATGATGAAAAGAATGTATGGCAGTCCAAGGTGGATGATTCCTCCCTCATCCAGAGTGGAATGCTCTATGCCATGGAGCCAGAGCTTCAAAAACATTTTGGGAAGATGAATGCTTTTGAGATCCTTGAGGATCTTAAGGCCGTCTTTGCTCCACAGGCTCGACCGAGCGGTATGAAGTGATGGTTGTGAAATATAGTCATCCACACTCACATTTAAACTGGATATTATTCATATATTTAATGAAATATCTCTCTAAATCCTGCCACTAATGCCTAATGATCAAAGGGGTATGCAATCCTTTCTTTTTATTTTTCCCTGCGCCGATAATGACGTTTGATGATGTGAATCACTACATTAAAGTCAAAGAAACGAGATTTCCAACATACCAAAGAAACCTAGAGCCATGAAGCGGAGGCATAAGCTTTAACGACCAACTATACGGTGGGAATTTTATTCCGGCCGTATAGTTCCAGCCATATAGTTGGCACTGACATCGCCAGGTCAAACAAAACAACTTTCGTGAAGGGACCCCTATATAAAGAGGCTTCGGGCGACAAGAAAACCCTGCTTATTTTTGGCCTCAACTCTCCCTGCCACCATAAGCCACCATGACGAAGGAATAGATCTAGATCTAATTCTCCAAACCCTTCTCCACCACCATAGCCATATTCCACCACTTGTAATAGTAGATCTCATATCCGATTAGTGACATTGTAAGACTAATATTACCAATCTCATGATTTCCATTACAATGTTTATGATTGTTGATTTGCTTGCTAGAGTGTCTTAGAACT
The DNA here is from genome assembly GCA_916181665.1 of Avena sativa. Classification (NCBI taxonomy): domain Eukaryota; kingdom Viridiplantae; phylum Streptophyta; class Magnoliopsida; order Poales; family Poaceae; genus Avena; species Avena sativa. The sequence continues at coordinate 356,662,704 of OV702295.1, forward strand.
TTTATAGTTTTGTTTTTGTTTTGCTTTTGTGTCTTTGAAAAAGCTTTTTCTACGAGAAAATCAATTTTCATAACCTGAAAACTGGCCAAAAATAAAGTTTCCCGATAAATTCCAGAAAATCCATATTAATTTTTCCTCGAAAAAAGGGGCAGAGGGACACCTGGAAAGTCCCAGGGGGACCCACCAGGCCAACACACCCCCTGGTGGCGCGGCCAGCCCCAGGGCACGCCTGGCCTAGGTGGAGCCCACCTGGGGCCCTCCAAAGTGTCTCCTTCTATCCACTTCTTTCTCTCTCCCAAAAACACCGAAAAACTTTCTCAAGCTCGAGTTCCTGCTGTTCTTGCTCCCGATTTTCGATCTCCTTGCTCATCTCATCTTTGCTGCTGAATTTTGGAGGGATTTCTCTCCGGTATGTACCTCCTCCACTTGTCCAATTAGATTTTGATTGGTAGATTATATCTTGAGTATTTTTGCTACTATAGGTGTCAGGTTGTGTGATCTTGCATGCTTGTTCTATGCTTAGAGATTTCATTTTGATGCATGTTTAGCCCTCTAGCAAGTTCCTATAGTTGTTCCTCATCATTTATCAACTTGGAAATTACTTGGTTTGATGTTTGTCTAATTTTTTTAGAAAAAGGGGTCATGGAAAACCACACCTTTGGAGAAGTGTTTGAGAGTGATGCACCTAGGAGGACAAGGCCTTCGAGATCATCCTACCAAGCTAGGCCATCATACAATGAGGATTTTATTACACCGCACTTTGGCAACAAGGGAGATGAAGGGGATGCACACCCTTCTACCTTCCCTTGTTTTACCTTTTTGTAGGCTGCAGGGATTCTCGATGATTTCCTAACTCTTGTTCAGAGGGTTGGATTAACTGATTATATGCAGGATGAGAGTGAGCAATATGCTATGCTCACCAAAACTTTTGTGGAGAGTTTCTCTTTTTCTAACAGCCCTTTCAGGTCGGAGGTGTCATTCAAAATATATGATAGGCCTATCTCCATGACATTGAAGAAGTTTTGCGAAATTTTGGGTATTGGCACAGCTAGGACGGTGAAGAATATTCTAGCTCAACCCGCTGATTTGTTGGAACTCTACCGCGGGGTAACCAATGATGATGACCGTAGAGCCTAACGTGGAAAGATACAAAATATTCAACTCCCAGCTATGAGATATTTTGCTTATTATATTGCCACTAGTATTCTTGGTAGGGAGAACACTAGCAATATTTCCAACTATTATTTGGCCTTTCTAGCTGCCGCACTCAAAAATGAAACTAGGTATAATCTTGGTTCTATCATTGCTCGTCGCCTAGCTGCTAGAGGACCCATTTATGGGGGTATTATTGCTGCATCGTGTAGTTGCTGCCTTAGAACTTTCTGTTGATCCAAATGATACAATTTTGGCTCCTCAGAGGCTTGATCTTGCTGCCATGAAAGCGCATCACTTTGTCACTGCTAGCTCTACCATTGAGAGTTTGGTTTACAGGATGATGTTTACTGACAGGGAAGAAAGGGAAATTCCTTTGCCACAAACCACTTTGTTCAGTATTTTCCAGGGACCTTGGTCACGCTCTAAGGAGGAGATGGACGAGAAGCTATGCATTCATGGTTTCCACGGACACTACCAAGGGGACGCGCCCTCTTACGACCACTCTGTGCACTACATAGGGGCTTCCTCGAGCACGTACCAGGATGAAGGGGCCTCTTCGTCGCATTATAGAGGTGCACCTTCTTGGTCACCATGGGATTGATCCCCACTTAGGAAAAAGACTAAGCTTGGAGGAAGGTACACCAACATCACACTCATCTATATATCATGTTTCGTCGGTTCTTTGTATATCCAGGTTTCGCTTTCCTTTTGGTTTTTGTTTCTGCTTTCCCAAAACACAAAAAAAACCAAAAATAGTTTTGTTGTTTCTCTTGGTTTGTTTATTTTCTTTTTAGATTTTGTTTGCCTTAAGAAAAATCCAAAAATATTTTGCTTAGTTTGTTTTTGCTTTGTGTGCTTGCTTTAAAAAATTAAAAACACCAAAAATATTTGTTGTTCTTCTTTGATTTTGTGAAGTTCTTTGCAAGGTTCAGTAGTCCTCAGTGGAGTTTGGTTTCATGTTATTATTCAAGCCACACAAATGAAAGGCAATAATGAAGGTTAATGACAACTTTAGGTGTGGACTCTATTTGTTTTCATTTTTGTACATATACTCATCATTGTGGGCTTGCTTAGTCTGTTCATGTAAGGTGTATGTTATTTATGGATGCTTAGTAGTTCTTGCTTTCTTATGATTAGATCCAGCTTGCTAATAGTTTGTAACATGTCATATGAATGTTCTTACATTGTTCTATTCATAGCTTGGTATGATACGGTGGTATCCTCCTCTGAATGTTTCATTTGAATCGACTTGGCACATGCTCACGCATGCATATGACTGAACAATAGTCAGTAAGCCTCGATGATTTATTTTACCTCAGAGTTCTTGTATCACTTTCATGCCATAATTAGTCATGTTTTGTTGCAAGCATGATTATGACAGTTATTGATCTCTCATTTGTTGCTCCCTCTCTATTGCTAGCCTTCACTTGCACTGAGTATGAGCTCTACTCGTGTTTCCAACTCCCCAAAACCAATCTTGTCAAAATTGTCCACCATACCTACCTATTAGCATCATTTGCTATTTTGTGCATATTCATTATGCCTTTTTTTCTTCCAAATAAAATGTTTGCTTGTTATGAGAAAGTTGGTTAGTAAATCTCTTACGAACTTGATGGCACACTTTATTGCTTGCACTTAATAAACCTGAACCATTGTGAATTTCCATGAAAGTTATATGCTTGCAAATTATAGGCCGGGAATTAGCAGAACCGTTCTATCACGGGTAACACTTTCAACACCTATAAATATATACCCAATTGATATCATGCTCTTTTGTTTGCGGATGTCGTCGGTGTGAAATAAAAGGGGAGCTTGTAAGTCCATATAGTTATGTATATGTGTTAGAGAAACGCCTAGGACGCTAGCCTAAGCCATGCCTAATCATGGTGGAAACTTGCAGCATAACCATAATGAGAAATCTATGAAGCTTTCTTCTTATAAAAAAAGAGAGACACATATTGAAAAGAGGAAAGAGAGTAAAAAAAGCACCATTTTCCCATGGTAAATAAGAAGATTGCTGAGATGCTCATTGTCTGCTTGCTTTATCATTTTGATTATGGGATAGCTCCTGTATCATGCGCAAGGGGTACCCCGTTGGCGGTTCTCTATGATACACATGTATTTACTATGACAATAACTTACTGGTAATTAAAGTTGAGTAGCATGAGGAGCGGCCCTCATACTCAAGGGACATGAGATTTCCAGTTTATGGTCTGTCAAGCATATAACTCATATTGGACATCACTTTCACGTTAACCATTTAAAGATGCCTATGATAGGGGAAATGATAGCTCAAAGCTAATGAGTACCATACTTTCAACATTTGGAAGCCCTTCAAACTTTTCAAAACCTTTTCACTCCCTTATTGAGTCACCACTTATTCTATGAGAACCTTCTTGAGAGCATAGTTGTCATTCTTAGTGTAATGTGCTTGTCTAAAAATTGGTTAATTATGTCATAACTTTGATGCTTGTAACTCTGATATCTTTACTTCTAGTCTTCATTTGAACTTCAGGGGTGCCTAGCATTTATGTTGTGTTCCACCATCAAAGGAAAGCGAGATACCACTCTATCATACCTTATTATGAGAATTGCAATGTTGCTTATGTTTATGTTTCATGCTACTTATTATTATTGAGTTGGAATCTCTTCATAGCTTGCAATGACTATTAAGTACACTTAGTTGCATACTCTTTATTATGACTTGTCTAAGTATCTACTCATTTGCTGAGACTATTTACATCATATGAAGCAAATGTGTTCGTGAAAGTTCTTTTATCGCACTCAGTTTTCAACTGAATTGCTTGAGGACAAGCAATAAGCTAAGCTTGGGGGGAGTTGATACGTCCAAAACATATCTACTTTCTCGAACACTTTTGCTATTGTTTCTCCTCTAAACTTGTGTGATTTGGATACAACTAACATGGACTGACGCTGTTTTTGGCAGAATTACCTTGGTGTCAAGTTTTTGTGCATAAAATCAACTATCAAGAAAAATCCTGAAAAATATGCCCAAAATCCTATTTCACCAGAAGACTCATGGAGCTAGAAGACAAGGCGGAGGTGGGCCACGAGGGTCCCACACCCCCTGCCGCGCGGGCCATCTCAGGCCGCGCCTGGGAGGGGTGTGGCCGCCTCGGGCACCCCCTCGACCTCCCTCTTTGCTTATAAGTTGCATCTTGACCTAAAAACTCAGGGGGTCAACGTTTTTCCAGAAAGAGTTCCGCTGCATCGCCAACACTAGAAACCGCGATTCGGAACCAGAAAGTCCGTTCTGGCACCCTGCTGGGACGGGGGATTTGGAGAGGATCATCGCCATCATCATCAATAATGCCTCTCCATCAACCATCCATGTTTCCCCCATCCATGAGTGAGTAATCCCCCGCTGTAGGCTATGGAGATGGTAGGGATTGGATGAGTTCTATCATGTAATCGAATAAGATTGTTAGGGCATGATGCCTAGTATCTCTATTAGCGCTATTTGACTTTGTTGCAACTTGTTGTGCTTAATGCTTGTCACTAGGGCCTGAGTGCCATGATCTCAGATCTGAACTTATTATTGATTCATGATGATAGTATTGTTTGTGATCTTATCTGCAAGTTGTGTACACATATAATTGTCTCGATCCAAAGGCCCAGAAGTGACAGGAATTGGGACAACCGAAGGGGATGGCTGTGATGTGAGGATCACGTGTGTTCACAGAGTGTTAATGCTTTGCTCTGGTGTTCTATTAAAAGGAGTACCTTAATTTCCAGTTGTAACATCCCAAAATTCATGAATTGTAAAAGCATGCATTGCATTCATATAAGCATAGCATATTTGTCTTACACAAAAATTTCAAACCAAAACCCTAAAACATAACCATTTTTGACCCCTCTTTATTTATATTATGGGGCATGGTTTTATTTTTATTTTTCAAAGGACCAAGGTGTTTTGAGTAGAAATATATGTTTGACATACTTTTGAGTGCAAGGATCACATTGCAAAAATCTAGAAGTGGTCTGAATTCAAACAAGTTTGAAAAAGGTTTCAAAACCATTCCTGAAAAATCAAATAGAAAAAGAAAAGCTAAAGGAAAAAAATAAAATCATGCGCTGCACTTTGAGCCCATCACCAGAACGGGCCCAAAAGCCCACTCGGGCCACTCCCCCTCTCCCTCTCTCTCACCCGCGCTCACCCTACCCCGCTGACACTGCCACTGGGCCCTGCGCCAGCTCAGCTCATCTTCCCCAAACCCCGCGCATAGACGCCGTCGCCGCCCGTTTCCTCCCCCATCACTGCCGCGTTTGATTCTGGCTTAATTGCCATTGATTCACATCATAATTATCTCGCCCTCTCCGGCTACTTAAACCTCTCTGCACCACATTCATTTCCCCCCAAACACCCACGCTCAATCGCCGCCAGGCTGCACGCAATTGAACTCTCACCGCCGCGGACCCGAGCGTCTCCGATGAGCAATTCCGGTGAGTGTCGTGCTTGCCCTATCCCTCGTTCATACGATGATGATCATCTGGTCTTTGCGCTTATTCTAACACCACTGGTTCATCCTATAACCCCCTAGGTCGTCAGCTTCGTCAAGCACCGTGAGCACCAGACGCCATCCTCATATCCGGCGAGCAATCCTGGAAAGATACGAGCGCCCCTCGCCTCCTAATTCAAACCAACTTGTTCGCCTGGTCCTTGTGCACATCCTAATGCCTTTGGTTTGCGATAGGGTGGCCCAGGTCGTCGCCTCCATCGCCGTTTGCAGCAACCCGACGCTGTCTGCAACTCTGACGAACTCCCACGGTCGCAGCAGCTCGCCCCCGTCCAAGCCGAAGCCACCTTGAGCATCCTTGCATCCTTGTGACATTGGTAAGCATCACCACTGCCCCTAGCCCCCTCTAGAATCGCCGGAGCACCGTCGCCAGTAGCGCCGCCGCCGCCAGGACCCATTCGCGCCGCCCATCTGTGGTCGCATGTGTTAGCACCGTTAGATCTAGATCCTAGGGTTTAGATTAGATCACTTATTCGAAACGGTATTAGCAGATCTGGCCGTACATCGTCACCTAAATCGTACGGCTCACATTGATCGATCCGCGTGAAGCGGTACGGGCCAATCAGATGCGCCCACGTGTCTGGAAATTAGATTTAAAATCTGTTTTTGAATCTATTAGAATTGTAAACTTGTAAAATTCATATCTTTTGTTCTGTTTATCCAAAAAATGCAAATAATATACCATTAGATTCAGAAAATTGATCTCTAAATTACTATGGGCTTAAATTTGTATTTTCTTCTAGAAAAATAGGATTATTTGCAGAACACATTATAGGACTATTTTGGCTATATAAAATGTTTATAAAATGATTTTAAAGAAAATTTAAGTTTGTTTAGACTTTAAATAGATGGCTTTGTGTTCAGTACTGTTTGGTTAGACTTTCTAGTATAGAAAAATCATTTCATTGCATTTTCATGCATTCATATTATTTTTGCTTGAATATTTGAATGTGAATTTGGTGCTATCATTTTATGTGTAGATTTTGGTGCTAGTGGTGATTGTGAGTGTGAGGATTGTTGCTACTCCCCAAACTACCAAGGCAAGTGGTGATTCATATATTTTGTCCTATTATTTTGACTATGCACTAGTGATATTTTGAATAGGGCTGCATGGAATTTTCTAAGTTATATACTATGCTATGCCTTGGGAAATCCTAGTAGTTGTAGTCTTGGTAGATTTTTCTCTAAGTTAAGAAACTTGTTATGTTATCATGCTTAGCCTAGATAGTAGCAAACAAGGGTGGATTATTCATGCTATGAATTATTTCTAAGTCATTGAATTGTCTTTTTGCTTAATAAAACAACTAAGTGAAAGAATCACCTGGGTGAAATGGTATGATGGTTTGTGTTGAGTGGTTACACAAGGCCCATGTCTATGGTTTACCTTGTTTATCACACTTGTGGAAAGCCACCCATGAACAAAGGGATTTGAGATACTTAGTGTTGAGAAGCTTCTAGTGCAACCACATGGCATATGGGCTCTGCCTTGATCATATAGGTTGCAACAACTTAGCGAGATAGACAGTTGGTGGTAGGGTGATAGGATGGAACGCGTCCATGGTGGTCTAAGGGAAGGCTTCTGAAAGATCTCATCTCGATGCATGTCGATTCTTGTGGGGAAAGTGCACCACCTCTCGAGAGGGTAAAACCTAAGTACTTAGCCGTGTCCCCGGCAACGGACAATTTGAGCATCAAAGACATTGAAGCTACCAAGGATCTTCTCATCCCAATTTCTAAGTTAAAACTTGTGGTTGAACAAGGGTAAAGGTTCACCAATGTCAATTGGTGGTTCCTTGGGAATTTTGACAAACAAAAATTTAGTGTTTTCAACTGATAGGAAAACCTATTTTGAGCAAAGCAAGCCTAAGCTACACTTAGCCAAATTCATAAAGGTGTTAAATACTACTATTCTACTATGGTATCACTTGCAAATACAATTCCAAATGTATTGACCCACTATGGTTGTAACTTATGATGTTGCAGGTTACTTTGATGGAGGTTAGGGTTGTGAGTCTACACTCAACATGCTTGCCTGTGGCACGTGAAGATGAAGACTTATAGTTATTTACTTTATGTTATGAACTATTGTACTAGCCTTTGGCTATTGAGTTGTAAAATACTATGTTATCTCTGAAATGACGATGTAATAACGACCTTTGTATCTGTGTACTTCATCTTAAACTGTGGATGCTAGCATTTGATCCAGGGACTAGCATTGCAATCACAGGGACCTTTACCTTATAAAGGTGTGGTCTTAAATATGGTATCAGAGCACTGTGTTGTCTGTAGGTTATGACCCTAAGTTGGATTAGACTAAGGAAAACACTAAGGAAAAATGCAAATCTTTGCAGATTCCACACTTATATTTTTCTTCTCGTAAACCTCTTCTAATCTTCTTTATCATCTCAATTTGTAGATGGCCACCATCAACGAAGCCGTCAAGAAGGGACCACTCATGACCATGACTTTAGAATGTGAGACGGAGTTTCCCAAAGCACTCAAAACCCTTATGGTTAGCTTGGGGGTACATGGTGAGGCCGTGTACAAAGTATTTCTAGTGATGGATGAAGGAGAAGAATATTGGTGGGTGCAACTCCACTTGTACAAAAACAAGGGGGACAACCACAAAGAGTCAGGATTCTGCATGGTCACCAACTCAAAAATGTATACGACATTCTTTGACTCTGCAAGAAATGCAGCTTGGAATGCTACCAAGGAGGTTGGTGAAAGACTCAAGTGTAGAATGCTCAACACTCAAAATGACCTTAGTGAGGAGAAGAACTACACCCAAGACTTAGAGACCGCCATAAAACGTCTAAGGGAAGATATCATAGGCTTAGCATATGAATGAGAATTGGGACGTATTCCAATAGTTGGACCACCAAACTTGTTGTTTTCTCGCAAAAATTTGTCTAAGTTATGTTTGGACCTTAGTACTTGTGATAGAATATTGTATGTGTCAACACCCGGATTTTTCAATCCTAGATGCCTGTTATGCCATACATCGCAATCCCAGGATTACCATTTTTGCGAGACATAACAGAATTGGATACCATAGTACATCATCCATTACAAACGATACATAAGTTCTTACACAAATAGGGATCTCATGATCCAGTTCTTAATACAACATCAAGCAGCGGAATACGTAATAATAACGGTAGCGTAGGCGAAGCTCCATCTTCGGGGTCACAGGCAATGCTGACGATGGGAGATGATCCTAGTTGTCGTAACCTTACTGGGGTCCATCTTCCAGGTACTCCTCTTCATAGTCTGGCCATGGGAATAGCCAGGGACAAAGCCATGAGTACTCTTTAAGTACTCGCAAACTAATACTAATAGGTAAAGGGGGTTTTTGGATAATAGGACACTAGGCTCTAGGGTTGTTTTGCAAAAGCTAGATTTATCTCTACTAGGTTCCAAAGCTAGTCACAATTTTATAATTCCTAAGTGGGAACTTGTATTTCATATCACAACTCTGTTGTGGTCAAGTCAATGTCTCAATTCATTTCACATGTCATTTTGAAAAGTCTGACGGGGGAACAGTATGGCCACTCCAACTGTCCATAACCGCGGATGCGGCTATTCGAATAGTTTGACACTCTGCAGAGACTGTACACTTTCACCACAACATTCGATACATCCGTCAGGAACAAATCCTGAATTCACCATACTCAGTATGCGGATAATCAATCCTAACCTTTCAATTACACGCCCTAGTATAAGCACCTCTCCTGTGAGTTTGGCCTCCCAACCATGACCAACTGTCATCTTGGGTACTGCACAGGTGGACAATCTTCACAAGGTAGCCTCAGCTCAGACCTTGGCCGTGAGGGAACTAATACTAAGGAATATAAGTTTCCAGTCAAGCCCTACCCAATATTCGGGTATTGTGGTTGTACGATAAAATTGGAATGGTATCGCATCCAGACAACCATCGGTTTTAAAAAGGGCTAAGGCTCATGCCTCAACATTTTTATCACCAAAATCCTCAAGTGTTTGGAAACACATGTCCAAAACATTTCAATAGAATGATCCATCATTCCAAGGTTTTCATAACCATTTTTCCACCAAGTATTCCCATCTAAAAGTTGATCAAGTTTTATGCTTAGCACTAGCATCTACAGGTGGGGGTAGTACTAATGAGGGGTGGTAACTAGTGGAGTTTCAACTAAGTACAACCTTATGTCTCAGGCTGATGTCAAGGTTTCTAACTTAGGCCGAATTTTATGCTCTTTATGCAACCTTCAGCATCTTTCCAATCTCTACCAGTCACTTAAGTAAACTCTAAGTAAGCTTTGATAAAGAAATAAAGTAAGAAGCTTGCACATAAAACTAGGATTGGTTTATCAAGTGGGTATGATCACATATGCTTAAGGCATATAGTAGTCATAGAACAAGTATGGGTTTGTTGCATCAGTAGGGTATCTTGCAAGGGTTAGCTTGCATAGGTATAGTATCAGCTTGCATCAATATCAGTATAAGCTTGCTAAATTGCAAGTGTTAGCTTTCAAGGTTAATGGCTTGCATATTCAACTAGTAGTATTAGGCTTGCCTTGTGCAGAGCAGTGGTTGAAGTTCTCCTCGGCTTCTTCTTCGTAGTATCCTCCTTCCTCCTCGTATCCTTGGTCGGTACTAGCGTCTATGAATAAATACGAGGTACACAATCACCAAACAATACTTAACTACTTGCAATCATCACACACAAGGGTTCTATGGATGATCTAGCATCATCCCTAACATTACAAGGTTAAGGCTTGATTTAATTCCTTTTATTTTTAGAAAAGTAATTTCTACTCATTGAAAAACTACTTAAGATTTAATATTCTCCAAACCAAATATGGGATCATGTTGACACATGTCATCACCACATATTGTAGTCCATGGGAATGTGATTTAAAGTGGTGTCACAATTTAATAAGGTTTTACCCTTTTATTTCAATTAATTAAAGTGGCTAGAAATGCTTATGTAGCATTCTTTTATTACTTGAACATTATTTATGCAAGTAAACCTATATATTTTTATATATTCTGAAAGGTATGGTTAAATGTGATTTTTGAGAGTTGGAATCAACTCAAAAGCTATCATGGTTTAAATTTGAAAAATGTTTGAATGCAGAAAAGCTTCTGCCTTGTTATTTTTATCATGGGTGATATATAGATCCAAATGACTTGAATCCAACGGGCTTGGATTCAGCATTCACAGACCTTTCCAACAAAATTGGTTTCATTCAATTTGGTGCACTGAATCGATCTGGGTTGATTTTTGAAGTTGGGTACAGAAGTGTGTTTGAATTGAAATAGAAAAAGGTTTAATTTGAATAACTGGGCTGCGCGGGAAAAGTTACTGGGCCGGCCTGCTAAGCGCAGTGCTCCCGCGGGCTGCTTAAGTGGGTGTCCCCACTCGTCAGTGACACGGGGCTGGGCGAAGCGGTATGGAGCGACGTGGATCGTTCGATCTAGTTCTAATCCAACGGCTGGGAGTCATCGTCGACGCGAGACAACGCCGGCGAGAACGAAACCTAGCGCGGCCAGTGAGGGGTGCTGGGGGCTCACCGGGGTACTGGCGAGGGTCAGTGAGGCGGGCGAACGACGAAGTCGACGACGACGAATCTCCTGGTACCAGTGGCTTCTCCTGGGGCGGCTCCAATCGCTGGCTCCCTTCTTCTCCAGAGGCGGTGGGCTCCGGTGAAATTCTGGCGGGGTGGTGCTCGCCTTGCTCTGAGAACGGTGTGGCACGATCAGTGAGGAGAGGGGAGTGAGATGGTGTGAAGAAATCGAGCGGGGGTGGCCTCTATTTATAGTCGAGCGAGGGGACCATCGGGGCGCACGGTGAGCTCGTCGGGGGCGAGGTTACAGGCGGCTAATGGCATGGGCAAGGGTAGGGGACGGTGCGGTGTCTCCTGGCGATGCTCAACGACATGGTCTTGAGGCATGGGGCGGTGTGGTTTGGTCTGGAACGGGCGGTGCTCTGCGCGGCAGAGGCGGCGTCTTCGACGGCGTGTGGTGGCTGTGTGGCACGGGGCGGCAAACGGGGATGTCTAGCGGTCTCCTGGGTCGGTGGGGATTGTGTATGCACGTGAAGAGGGCGGCGCGCGGTCTGTGGGAGCTGGTCGAGGGTGGTGCTCTGGCGCATGCTCGGCATGGTCTCTGGCGGTCTGGGCGCGGCTTGTGCGTGTGGTCCAGGGCTTGGCAACGCTCGCGGCTGGGACAGGTAGTGGCGATGGACGGTGGGCTGCCTCCCAGACAAGGTTGGCACGGCTAGTTCTTCCTCTAGCCTGCTGTCCACAATAGGGTGACAAGGGGGTGCTCCGCTGTTCACCATTGATGGCAATGGCAAGCTCACAGGGGTGCTAGTCCTTAGTTAAACTTCCTAGATGATCTACTGAGCTGTGTGTGAGCTAACTAGGGAACAAGTTAGGCCAATTTTACTGCACACTATAGTGTTTGATGTTTGTTTGATTTGTGTCTGCAACCTGTTTGATGAAATGGCCGCATGAACTCAAGTTTTGAATTTTGAAAAGATTTTTGGTGGGTTTGCTAGATTGGTGCTGATGAGTCTGCAGATGCTTGGGTTTTGAAAGTTGAGCTTGTTTGAGTGGTTTTTGAAAAAGTGGGATCTTCCCATATGATAATGATTCAATTTTGAATTGTCATTTAAATTATGCATTTGAAAGTTTCTGGATGATCACAAAGTGGGCCTTGATACCTTGTTATGAGTACATTCAAGGGGTGCAAAGATCCAGAAAAGTTTCTGTTAGGTTCTGAAAGTTTGAGACAGCCAAAGTAGGCATGGGAGTTAAATTGGCCAAAATGACCATTCATTTCATATATGTGTTTTGATTTACTTGTCTTTAGGAAAAGTGTGGGAAATGTTTTAGATGATGTTTATTTCACCTAAGAAACATTTTACAAGCAATGAAACAAACAAACAATGTGGTTTGTAAAAGAGTTAAAAATCCATGCATACACATATGCATGCATTCATGATTTTATTTAGGAAAGTTTTTGTTAACCCTAATTTTGATGATTAGAAGTTGATTATCCAAGTTTAGTATTTTTGGGATGTTACAAACCTTCCCCCCTTAAACAAAATATCGTCCCAAGATTTGAAAAAGGACGAAAAGATTACCTAGGATTTGAAGAGATCGGGAAACTCCGTCCTGATGTGATCTTCGCGCTCCCAGGTAGCTTCCTCTTCTGTGTGGTTGCTCCACTGAATCTTGAGAAACTTGATGCTTCGGGTTCGGGTAGTTCGAAAAGCTTCTTCCAAAATGCGGATGGGTACTTCAGGATAGGTCAGGTCATCGTTGATCTCTATGGTCTGGTGATCGATATTCTTGAACACTTCGGTCTTCTCGGGGACTTCGAGAAACTTGCGAAGTAACGAGATATGGAACACATTGCGCACAGCTGACATCTCTTCAGGTAGTTCCAATTGATACGATACTTCTCCTCGACGGTTCAGAATTTTGAAAGGTCCGATATATCTGGGGGCTAACTTTCCTTTGAGTTGGAAACGCTGCATTTCCTTCAATGGCGACACTTTCAGATAAACAAAATCTCCTATATTGAAGGCGAGGTCTCGACGTCTCTTGTCGGCATAACTCTTCTGTCGGGATTGGGCGGTCTTGAGGTGCTCACGAATCTTGTGAACCTTCTCTTCTGCTTCTCGGAGGATGTCGGGTCCGAAAATCTGACTCTCTCCTACTTCTGACCAGTTTAAAGGGGTGCGACACTTTCTTCTGTACATGAATTCAAATGGGGCCATTTGCAAACTGGCTTGGTAACTACTGTTGTATGAAAATTCTGCAAACGGCAGACAGTCTTCCCACTTGGATCCATATTCTAGCACACATGCTCTAAGCATATCTTCGAGTATTTGATTTACTCGCTCCGTTTGTCCATCGGTCTGAGGGTGATACGCGGTACTGAAATCTAGGAGGGTTCCTAAACCTTCTTGGACTTTCTTCTAGAATCTTGAGGTAAACTGAGTTCCTCGATCAGATACTATGTTCTTGGGGACTCCGTGCAAACTAACGATTCTAGCGGTGTACAACTCCGCTAGCTTCGAACTCTGATATGTGGTTTTGACGGGCAAGAAATGGGCGACTTTGGACAATCTGTCCACTATGACCCAAATAGAGTCATTTCCCCTACTAGAAGTAGGTAGTCCAGTGATAAAGTCCATTCCTACAGAATCCCATTTCCATTCCGGAATTTGCAAAGGTTGCAACAATCCAGCGGGTCTTTGATGTCCGGCCTTGACTCGCTGACATATATCACACTTGGCGATATAGCTTCCGATTTCTCTCTTCATCTTATGCCACCAAAATTGCTCTTTCAAATCTTGATACATCTTAGTTCCTCCAGGATGGATAGAATAAATAGTATCATGAGCCTCCTTCAAGATAACTTCTTTCAACTCCGAATCTGCTGGTACACAAAGGCGTCCTTTGTACCACAAAACTCCTTCTTCGTCCTCGGTGAATCCGGGTACTTTGCCTGTACCGATACGACGCTTGATTCTGTCGATACTGGCATTTCCCTTCTGCGCCTCTTTAATCTGACTGATCAAAGTGGGCTAAAGTTCTATGCTAGCCAAAAATCCTTCACTTACTAATTCCATTTGAAAATCTTCCATCTCCTTGTGCAAACTTGGTTGCTCCTTCAAAATCATGGAGTTCAAGCGGCACTACAATCTGCTAAGGGCATCGGCTACCACGTTGGATTTACCAGGGTGATAGTGAATGTCCAGATCGTAATCCTTGATTAGCTCAATCCATCTTCTCTGCCTCATATTCAACTCCTTCTGAGTGAATATATACTTTAGGCTCTTGTGATCCGAATAAATCTCACAACGGTTTCCCATTAGGTAATGTCTCCATGTCTTCAGGGCTAGAACTACTGCTGCGAGTTCGAGGTCATGGGTTGGATAGTTTTGCTCATGTTGCTTCAATTGTCGAGATAGATAAGATATAACTTTGCCTTCTTGCATTAGCACACATCCGAGACCAATCTTGGATGCGTCACAATACACATCGAAGGGCTTCGTAATATCCGGCATGATCAAGATTGGGGCTGAAATCAATCTCCTCTTGAGTTCTTGAAAACTCGCTTCACATTTGTCGGTCCATTCAAACTTGTTGTCCTTCTTCAGCAATTGGGTCATGGGTCTGGCGATACTCTAGAATCCTTCTACGAATTTGCGGTAATATCCCACCAATCCGAGAAAAGCACGAACTTGGGTTTGAGTGGTTGGGGCTTGCCAATCTTCTACATCTTTTACTTTGGCAGGGTCAACGGCAATTCCTCCGGCTGATACAATGTGACCGAGGAATCCTACCTCCTATAACCAGAATTCACATTTGCTAAACTTTGCATACAGCTGATGCTCTCTAAGGGTTCCAAGAATGGTCCTTAGGTGTAGCTCATGTTCTTCTTCTGATTTGGAATAAATCAGAATGTCATTGATGAAAACAACGACAAACTCATCCAGGAAGTCTATAAAAATCTTATTCATGAGGTTCATGAAATAAGCGGGGGCATTGGTTAATCCAAAAGACATGACTGTATACTCATACAATCCATATCTGGTGGTAAATGCAGTCTTTGGAATATCCTCTGCACGAATTTTGAGTTGATGATAGCCAGTTCTAAGATCAATCTTAGAAAACACCTGGGCACCGGTCAACTGATCAAACAAATCTTCTATCTTGGGTAAGGGGTACTTGTTCTTGATGGTGACATCATTTAACTTCCGATAATCCGTACACAAACGGTTACCTCCATCTTTCTTGTCCACAAATAAGACAGGTGATCTCCATGGTGACGCACTTGGTTGAATCAATCCAATTTCTAGCATGGAATCCAGTTTCTTCTTCAGTTCTTCTAGTTCTGACGGGTTCATACTATAGGGTCTCTGGGCTATGGGTCCTGTTCCGGGGATTAGTTCGATGATAAACTCGATATCCCGATCTGGGGGCATACCGGGCAAAACATCTGGAAATACATCGGGGTATTCACAGACTATCTGGACTTGGTCAATGGTAGGTTGGGATAGACTCTTGTTACACTTGAATTGGTGAGGTAAGGTTTCAGATATATGCTCGACTGATATTCCGGCGGTACTGGTCATGGTGATGGCTTTCTTAGCACAGTCAATCAATCCCTTATGTTTGGACATCCAATCCATTCCTAGTACTACTTCCAAACCTTTAGTTCCGAGTACTATTAGATTAGCATAAAAATCTATGCCATGGATTCGGATAGGGACGGCTTTGCAAATTTGCCTAGCCTTGGTGGTTGATCCGGGAATTTGCACAATCATAACATGCTTCAGTTTGGTTGGTTGAATTTTACTAGTGTAGGCAAATTCTTTGGTGAAAAATGAATGCGATGCACCAGAGTCAAACAACACTCTTGCAAGTACTGAATTAACAGAAAACATACCCAGCACGACGTCTGGCGCTTCCTGAGCTTCTTCAGCATGCATGAGAAAAAGACGACCATTGCGATTGAGTGAATTCCCTGGGGCAAATCTTCTCCCTGGCTGGACACGACGCTGCTGCTGAGCTGGGGCATTGGCATTAGGGGCTGTAGCATTCTTCTTGTTGGGGCACTCGTTGGAATAGTGGCCTTTATTTCCACAGTCATAACAGGTCACTTGTGACTTGTCCTTGGCTGCGACAGACACATCATTGCTTCCAGTCCTCGGGGCAGTGTTGGTGTTGGCGGTTGCATTGTTGGTGTTGAACTTGAGTGGGGCACGGGTGAAATTGCTAGAGTTACTGGGGTTGTTGTGATTTCCTCCGGGTCTAGGGTTTCCACGGTTGGGGTAGGTCGGACGGGTCATAGGGGGTCTGTTGGTTTTTGGGGCAAATCCTGGAGATGGGTTGGGGCGATACTTTGGGGTCTGATGGGTTCCGGGTTGATGCATCATGCGATGCTTGCGGTTCTCATTGGCTTGGTTGATCTTTCCTTCCATCTGGATAGCAGAGTCGACAAGGGCTTCAATATCAGCAAAGAGGATATTGACTAACACTGTCTGCATCTCGTCATGCAGACCATTCAGGAATCTTTCTTTCTTCTTGGCTTCGGTATCTATCTCGTCCGGGGCATACCTAGCTAATGACAAAAATTTGTCACGGTATTCCTTTACAGTCATCCTTCCTTGCTTCAGCTCTCTGAACTCGTCTCTCATTCTCTTGATCAAACCTGGTGGCACATGGGTTCTGCTAAACTTGACCTTGAATTCCTCCCAAGTCATCATCTAGCCTCCGGTCATTGCACGAACACTGTTCCACCATGCCTTGGCATCTCCGGCTAGATAATGGGTGGCGAACAGGACTTTCTCGTTGGCTTCCACTTCGGCGACTTCTAGGTTGTTTTCCATGGTTTGCAGCCAATCATCGGCGTCTAGGGGTTCTTCTGACTTGGTGAAAACGGGTGGGTTGGTATTCTGGAAATTTTTGAGCTTAGACCCATGGTTGTCCTGATTTCCATGGCCTTGGTTGTTGTGGGCTAGCTGGGCTATCTGTTGCAGAGTGGCTAGGTTGGATTGACGTTCCGCTCTTTCAGCTTTGCGGTCAGAAGTCAACATTTGCAGGATCTGCAACATCGGGTCCGGGGCTGAACCACTTCCTCCACGTGGCATCTGAAGATTTAGATCGATAATGAGAAAAGAGGGAAATTTCTAAGGTTTTGGGTCTTTGAAAAGTTTTAAATGTTTGACTCAGATTTTTATAGCAACTTGCTTTTTCATTCATTCATTCACTCGATACAACGCACACCACAGCAAGGAAAAACAGATGGTTTGAAGAACCATTCTGGAATCTACGATACAGTGGGACCGACTACTACTCACTACGCTAGTGCTTAGTGCTACTACTCCTTGGAGTCTGTGGCTTCATCATCTTCATCATCATCGATGAAGGCGAAATCATCCTCATCGGTGAAGAAGTCCATGGCCTGATCCTCCAGAAAATCGTCGTCATCGCTGAGATAGGAGTAAGGGTCTCCACGAAGATCCTCTCCGACATTCTCCCTTTCCTCCAACTGCATGTCTCTCTCGTGGATGGTCTCCTCCAGAGATGAGATGCGGTGGCGAAGACGGGCAATGATGCGCTCCTTCTTGTCGAGCTGACGGTGGCGAGACTTGCGATCCTTTGCTAGCATGGTCTGGTCCTTTGTCTTGATGATGGCAGACTTGTGGTTGCAGTAGTCACGGCAGTTGTCCAATTCCTGCTGACGATCATACATCATGAAGCTAAGGTGGTCCAATTGAGTCTTCAGCTCGAGGTGGTATGGGGCTTCCAAGGGTTGTCCATTTGCATCACGTCTTGGGCAAAACTCAAAGCGAGTACCCTTGATCTGATTGATGCTCTGCCCACATAGACGGGAAAGAGCTTCCTGCATTGCTCTGGCAAGTCCATCGAGCCAGTTGTTTTCCCTCAAGGTAAACTGAATTCCCTTCGCAGTGGGAGGTTCAATCTTTCATCGGAGACTTGCAACAATTAGCCACTGCAGATCTTCTCCTCCTTGATCATTGAGCTGAGCTCCGAAGAACTCGGGGTGCGGACGCTCCAGAAGTTCCAAAAGCTGATCCAGATCCCTCTCAAAGATAAGGTCTCCTCCATTCCCAAGTTGGTAAAACTTGCTGTACTTCACGTCCATCTATAAAAATAGAGGATGAGTAGATTAGCAGAGTGATCTAGTTCTAATCCAATGGCTGGGAGTCATCGTCGACGTGAGACAACGCCGGCGAGAACGAAACCTAGCGCGGCCAGTGAGGGGTGCTGGGGGCTCACCGGGGTACTGGCGAGGGTCGACGAGGCGGGCGAACGACGAAGTTGACGACGGCGAATCTCCTGGTACCGGTGGCTTCTCCTGGGGCGGCTCCAATCGCTGGCTCCCTTCTTCTCCAGAGGCGGCGGGCTCCGGTGAAATTCCGGCGGGGTGGTGCTCGCGTTGCTCTGAGAACGGTGTGGCACGATCAGTGAGGAGAGGGGAGTGAGATGGTGTGAATAAATCGAGCGGGGGTGGCCTCTATTTATAGTCGAGCGAGGGGACCGTCGGGGCGCACGGTGAGCTTGTCGGGGGCGAGGTTACAGGCGGCTAATGGCATGGGCAAGGGTAGGGGACGGTGCGGTGTCTCCTGGCGATGCTCAACGACATGGTCTCGAGGCATGGGGCGGTGTGGTTTGGTCTGGAACGGGCGGTGCTCTGCGCGGCAGAGGCGGCGTCTTCGACGACGGGCGGTGGCTGTGTGGTACGGGGCGGCAAACGGGGATGTCTGGCGGTCTCCTGGGTCGGTGGGGATTGTGTATGCACGCGGCGAGGGCGGCGCGCGGTCTGTGGGAGCTGGTCGAGGGTGGTGCTCTGGCGCATGCTCGACATGGTCTCTGGCGGTCTGGGCGCGGCTTGTGCGTGTGGTCCAGGGCTTGGAAACGCTCGCGGATGGGACAGGTAGTGGCGGTGGATGGTGGGCTGCCTCCCAGACAAGGTTGGCACGGCTAGTTCTTCCTCTAGCCTGCTGTCCACAATGGGGTGACAAGGGGGTGCTCGGCTGTTCACCATTGATGGCAATGGCAAGCTCACAGGGGTGCTAGTCCTTAGTTAAACTTCCTAGATGATCTACTGAGCTGTGTGTGAGCTAACTAGGGAACAAATTAGGCCAATTTTACTGCGCACTATAGTGTTTGATGTTTGTTTGATTTGTGTCTGCAACCTGTTTGATGAAATGGCCGCATGAACTCAAGTTTTGAATTTTGAAAAGATTTTTGGTGGGTTTGCTAGATTGGTGCTGATGAGTCTGCAGATGCTTGGGTTTTGAAAGTTGAGCTTGTTTGAGTGGTTTTTGAAAAAGTGGGATCTTCCCATATGATAATGATTCAATTTTGAATTGTCATTTAAACTATGCATTTGAAAGTTTCTGGATGATCACAAAGTGGGCCTTGATACCTTGTTATGAGTACATTCAAGGGGTGCAAAGATCCAGAAAAGTTTCTGTTAGGTTCTGAAAGTTTGAGACAGCCAAAGTAGGCATGGGAGTTAAATTGGCCAAAATGACCATTCATTTCATATATGTGTTTTGATTTACTTGTCTTCAGGAAAAGTGTGGGAAATGTTTTAGATGATGTTTATTTCACCTAAGAAACATTTTACAAGCAATGAAACAAACAAACAAGGTGGTTTGTAAAAGAGTTAAAAATCCATGCATACACATATGCATGCATTCATGATTTTATTTAGGAAAGTTTTTGTTAACCCTAATTTTGATGATTAGAAGTTGATGATCCAAGTTTAGTATTTTTGGGATGTTACAGTATGCCATGACTTGTAAGTTTTATTGTTGAATGTATGCTTGACTCTTGTTTCACTATCTTGTGTTTTTCTCTCTACTTGTATTGTTTCTAATTTTTCTCTATCTTATGCAATAGATGCCTAGCATTGTTATCAGCACTGCCGAGGAGTTCAAGGGAACTCGTTTCGGTTCTTGTCTTGTGGAGCTCACTAGTGTGCTCAACCTCCCACTTCCTAGTATTAATGCACTTCAGCTCACCAAGTTTGAGAGGAAGGATCTTTGGGGCTTTAGAGTCTCATGGCCGGGACGCTAGACGGAGCCACTCACGGAGGAGATTACCTTCAAGCTGATGCATGATGACAAGGAGAAGGGACTAGATGTAGTCATGCAGGAGTTACTTGGACGCCTGGTTGGACGACACTCCACAAAGCTCAGGGGTCTCCACTTTCACCCGTTCGGGAGACGTGACAAGCAGGGTGAGGATGTAGTGTACGATGACACTACTAGAGAGACGATTGAGCCTGTACGTCTCTACCTCTAGGACCTAGAGAGTCTTGTTAGACACCTCGACACAGATAGGACAAACGAACATGTTTAGCAATGACGAGCTTCAGGTTCAGTTAAGGGAGAAGGACAAGCTCTTCACGGAGCAGGACGGGATCGTCAAGGAGATGGAGGCCAGATTCGAGAGCTAGGACAAGAAGTTCAAGAATCAGGAGAAGAGAGTTCAGGATAGAAACAAGAAGATCAAGGACATGAGGTCCGAGATAGAGGCCAAGGACTTTGAGCTAGAGACCCAGCAGGGAGTGATAGAGAGGTTGCGCTCGCAGAAGTGAGCCCTTCGTGCAAAGGTCGAGGCTTTGACCACTAGCGTGGAGCAGTACAAGACAGCCATGGAGACAGCCGAACTTACTCTTGTGGACGTGGAGGTCGACATGGAGGAGTAGTGATGATTACTCAGCTATCTTTTTATCTATCATCCTTTTATTTATCGTGTTGTAATGATCATCCAACATGTGGATGGCTTGCTTTTGTGTTTACTTTTCCAAAACCTTGTTGTTTACGTTGTTTAAACTCTATGTTTATCTTGTGTTTGTTGCTATGTGATGTATTGTGCATGGAATCTATGGGCTATATCTCATTACTTATCCTTATTGAAACCACAGATGCCTCCCCGTCGTGCCAATCCCAACCCAAACAACAACAACAATAATAACATCAATCCCGAGATGCAGCAGTTGATGACAACTCAAACTCAACTGATGCAGATGATGACCCAGTTCATGGCAAATCAAAACCAGAATCAGAACCAGGACAATAACAACAACAACAACAATCCCAACAACCCACCAGCCTTTGACATGCTTACAAGGATTTTGAGGTTGAGGCCAACCAAGTTCTCGGGAACCACTGATCCAATGGTAGCCAATGACTGGTTACGTTTCGTGAACAAGGACTTAGTCACTGTTGGCTGCACCGATGAGGAAAAGGTCAGATTCGCAACACATCTGCTTGAAGGACCAGCATCAACATGGTGGGATAACTTCCGGATCACCACTCCTATTGAGGATGTGACTTGGGCAATATTCGAGGATGGTTTCCGCACTGCCCATATCTCATTGGGAGTGATGAACTTGAAGAATAAGGAGTTCCACAATCTGAAACAGCGTCACCGCAGTGTGGCTGAATACATTGAGGAGTTCAACAATCTGGCGTGCTATGCACCGGATGAGGTTGATACTGATGCCAAGAGGAAGGAGAAGTTCCTCGAGGGATTGAATGATGAGATGAACCTGCAGCTATCTGTTGCCTATGTCCCAACATATCAATCACTGTGTGACAAGGGCACCATCTTGGAAAGCAAGATGAAGCAGGTTGAGAATAGGAAGAAGAAGCATCACTTTGACAAGCACAGCTCGGGTTCGTCTCACAAGCGTTCCCATGGTGATGATAGTGGAGGTTCTGGGTCCCACAAGCATGGGAAGTATAATAGCCACCACAACAGTAACTGTCACCATGACAACAAGCACCACCGCAGCCATGACAATGATAGATATAAGAACCACAAGAGTGGACACAAGAGCCACCATAGTGGGAATGGCAATGGAAGTCAGCCTGCAAAAAGAGACATCAGTCAGGTTGAGTGCTTCAAATGCAAGAAAACTGGGCACTATGCAAATGAATGCCCAGAAAAGAAAGTTGAAGGAGCCAACAAGCCCAATCCCTTTTAGAAGGGACAAGTGAACCACATCAATGTGGAAGAAATTTATGAAGAGTTTGATGATGTGGCTGGTAAGTTCAAGCTTAATTCTTTTCCAGCACTTGTTCTTTTTGATACCGGCGCATCGCATTCATTCATATCAAGAGCATTTGTTGATAAAAATGGACTTTCAACTGAAACTATTGGGTGTCCTATTAAAGTAAGCTCTCCCGGTGGAGAGATGATAGTGAATTTTGGATGTCATGATCTAGTGATAGAATTTGGAAAGTATAAGTTTCCAGTTAGTATGATAATCCTAAATTCCCAAGGATTGGATGTAATTTTGGGTATGGATTGGATGACTAAGTATGAAGGAGTACTGGATTGTGCCAATCGTACCGTTATACTCACAACCCCGGATAAGAAAAGGATTAGGTTCAAGTCTAACTTTGAATCAAAAGGGAGTAAGCTAAATTCTCTTAATGGGGTTAGCATAGATGGTGTACCAGTTGTGAAGGAATATCCGGATGTGTTTCCGGAGGAATTGCCAGGGATGCCACCAGAAATATATGTGGAGTTTCTGATTGACTTACTACCAAGATCTGGACCAATAGCAAAGTGACCCTACAAGATGTCAGTTGATGAGTTGAAAGAACTCAAGAAACAACTTGGAGAATAGTTGCAGAAAGGATTTATTCAACCAAGTTCTTCGTCTTGGGGTGCACCAGTTTTGTTTGTTGAGAAGAAGGATAGAAGTCAAAGGTTATGCATAGATTATCATTCACTCAATGAGGTGACTATAAAGAACAAGTACCCTTTGCCTAGAATCAATGATTTATTTGATCAACTGGAAGGAGCCCGTGTGTTCTCAAAGATTGATCTCTGATCAGGCTACTTTCAGCTAAAGATTAGAGAGCAAGACATACCTAAGACTGCATTCACCACTAGGTATGGGTTATATGAGTATATCGTGATGCCATTTGGATTGACAAATGCGCCAGCCTATTTCATGAACATGATGAACATGGTGTTCATGGAATTCCTTGACAAGTTTGTTGTAGTACTCATCAACAACATTTTGATCTATTCCAAGAGCAAAGAAGAGCATGAAGAACATTTGATTTTGATACTTGAGAAGCTCAGGGAGCACAAGATGTATGCCAAGTTCAGCAAGTGTGAATTCTGGTTAAATGAAGTTGGATTTCTCGGACATATTGTGTTGGGAGATGGTATAGCTATCGATCCCGCAAAGGTGTCAGCAGTAACTGAGTTGGAATCTCCCAAGTCAGTTAAGGAAGTTCGCAGTTTCCTAGGCTTGGCAGGATACTATAGAAGGTTCATTGAGAATTTCTCAAAGGTAGCCAAGCCAATGACGAAGTTACTAAAGAAATATAAGAAATTTGATTGGACTGAAGGTTGTGAAATCGGTTTCCAAGAATTGAAGAAGAGACTTGTATCAGCAGCAGTCTTATGTCTGCCAGATTTGGAGAAGGATTTCAAAGTTTATTGTGATGCATCTCACCAAGGATTGGGTGGATTTTTGATGCAAGATGGGGAAGTTGTGGCTTATGCCTCGAGACAACTCAAAAATCATGAAATGAATTATCCTACTCATGATTTAGAGTTATCCTCTGTTGTCCATGCACTCAAAACATGGAGACATTATATTTTGGGAAAGCATTGTGAAGTGTTCACGGATCACAAGAGTTTGAAATATATCTTCACTCAGAAGGAAATCAATATAAGAGAAAGAAGATGGCTAGAGCTCATCAAGGACTATGACTTGAGTTTGCAATACCATCCCGATAAAGCAAATGTTGTAGAAGATGCTTTAAGCCGTAAGGTTTATGTGAATGGACTTACTAAAGGAGAATTGCCAGATGATCCATGTACTCAATTCAAACATCTCAGATTGGAGATAGTGCCCGAAGGATATCTCATGTCATTGGATGTTCAACCCACATGTTTGGACAAGATCAAAGAAGCCCAAAAGTTGGAAAAAGAAATTGAAGAGATTAAAGGTAAAATTAGCAAAGGAAAGGCTAAAGGATTCCATGAAGATGAACAAGGTACCTTGTGGTATGGAAAGCGTATCTGCATTCCGCAAGATCCGGAACTTTAGAAGTTGATTCTGCAGGAAGCACACAATTCACCATATTATATTCATCTGGGTAACACCAAAATGTACATGGATGTGAACGAAAGATTTTGGTGGAACAATCTCAAGAAGGATATTGTGGAACATATTGCCTTATGTGACGTGTGTAGCCTAGTGAAAGCGGAACATCAGAAACCGGCAGGGTTATTACAACCACTACCTATTCCCGATTGGAAGTGGGATAAGATTGGTATGGATTTTATCACCGGACTGCCAAGGACTAGATCCGGATATGATTCTATTTGGGTTGTTGTAGATCGCCTAACTAAAGTGGCTCATTTCATACCCGTGAAGACTACCTATGCAAGTGCTAAGTTAGCTAAGATATATATGAACAGGATTGTATGTCTGCATGGAGTACCTAAGAGTATTGTGTCTGATAGAGGAACTCAGTTCACTTCGCATTTTTGGCGACAACTGCATGAGTCATTGGGAACAAGATTGGAGTTCATCACAGCTTTTCACCCCCAGACTGATGGACAGACATAAAGGACCAATCAGATTTTGGAGGATATGCTGAGGGCATGTGCTCTAGACTATGGTGCTAGTTGGGATGAAAGCCTGCCTTACACAAAATTCTCTTACAATAACAGCTATCAAGCAAGCATTGAGATGGCACCGTTTGAATTTCTTTATGGAAGGAAGTGTACTACGCCATTTCTATGGAGTGGTGTAGGAGAAAGAAATTTGTTCGGACCTGAACTGATTAAGGAAGCTGAAGAGAAAGTTAAATTGGTAAAGGACAGATTGAAGATAGCACAGTCCCGATAGAAGAGCTACGCAGATCCAAAGCATAGATAAGTCACCTATAAGGTAGGTGATAGAGCCTATATTAGAGTCTCACCACTTCGTGGTGTGAAGAGATTTGGGGTCATAGGAAAATTGGCACCAAGATATGTTGGACCATTCAAGATTTTGAGCCATAAAGGAGAAGTGGCTTATGAGATTGAATTGCCTGAATCACTGTCAGTAGTTCACAATGTGTTCTATGTGAGTCAGTTGAAGAAGTTCCATCCGGAGATGGAAAAACTTCATTGAAGGATACTATACCCTTGGAAGAGGTTCAATTGGAGAGTGATCTCACCTATGAGGAGAAACCTATCAAGATTCTTGAGACTGCAGAAAGAGTTACGTATCAAGACTATCAAATTCTACAAAGTTAAGTGGAACCATCATTCCGAAGAAGAAGCAACTTGGGAAAGAGAAGATGACCTTCGGAAGGATCACCCTCACCTATTTGCTAGCCAATCTGAATCTCGAGGGCGAGATTCATCTTAAGGGGGTTAGATTTATAACATCCCAAAATTCATGAATTTTAAAATCATGCATTGCATTCATATAAGCATAGCATATTTGTCTTACACAAAAATTTCAAACCAAAACCCTAAAACAAAACCATATTTGACCCCTCTTTATTTATATTATGGGGCATGGTTTTATTTTTATTTTTCAAAGGACCAAGGTGTTTTGAGTAGACAGATATGTTTGACATACTTTGAGTGCAAGGTTCACATTGCAAAAATCCAAAAGTGGTTTGAATTCAAACAAGTTTGAAAAAGGTTTTAAAACCATTCCTGAAAAATCAAACAGAAAAAGAAAAGCTAAAGGAAAAAAATAAAATCAGGCGCTGCACTTTGAGCCCAGCACCAGAACAGGCCCAAAAGCCCACCCGGGCCATTCCCCCTCTCCCTCTCTCTATCTCTCACCCGCGCTCACCCTACCCTGCTGACACTGCCACTGGGCCCTGCGCTAGCTCAGCTCATCTTCCCCAAACCCCGCGCGCAGAAGGTGTCGCCGCCCGTTTCCTCCCCCTTCACTTCCGCGTTTGATTCGGGCTTAATTGCCATTGATTCACAACGTAATTCTCTCGCCCTCGCCAGATACTTAAACCTCTCTGCACCGCGGTCATTTCCCCCCAAACACCCATGCTCAATCGCCGCCAGGCTGCTCGCAATTGAACTCGCACCGCCGCAAACCATAGCGTCTCCGACGAGCTATTCCGGTGAGTGTCGTGCTCGCCCCCGTACCTCATTCATATGATGATGATACTCTGGTATTTGCGCTTATTCTAACACCACTGGTTCATCCTATAACCCCCTAGGTCGTCGGCTTTGTCAAGCACCATGAGCACCTGACGCCATCCTCATCTCAGGCGAGTAATCCCGGTAAGATATGCTTGGTCCTTGTGCATGTCCTGATGCCTTTGGTTTGCGCTAGGGTTGCCCAGGCCGTCGCCTCCGTTGCTGTTTGCATCAACCTGATTCTATTCGCAACTCCGACGAGCTCCCACGGCCACAACAGCTCGCCCTCGTCCAAGCCGAAGACACCTTGAGCATCCTCGCATACTTGTGATGCATGTAAGCATCACCACCGCCCCTAGCCCCCTCTGGAATCGCCGGAGCACCATCGCCAGTAGCGCCGCCGCCACCAGCACCCATTCTCGCCGCCCATCTGTGGTCGCATGCGTTAGCACCGTTAGATCTAGATCCTAGGGTTTAGATTAGATCACTTATTCAAAACGGTATCAGCAGATCTGGCCGTACATTTTCACTTAAATCCTACAGCTCACGTTGATCGATCCACGCAAAGCGGTATGGCCAATCAGATGCTCCCACGTGTCTGGAAATTAGATTTAAAATCTGTTTTTGAATCTATTAGAATTTCAAACTTGTAAAATTCATATCTTTTGTTCTGTTTATCCAAAAAATGCAAATAATATACCATTGGATTCAGAAAATCGAGCTCTACATTACTGTGGCATTAAATTTGTATTTTGCTTCTGAAGAAATAGGATTATTTCCAGAACACATTATAGGACTATTTTGGCTATATAAAATGTTTATAAAATGATTTTAAAGCAAATTTAAGTTTGTTTAGACTTTAAATATATGGCTTTGTGTTCAGTACTGTTTGGTTAGACTTGCTAGTATAGAAAAATAATTTCATTGCATTTGCATGCATTCATATTATTTTTGCTTGAATATTTGAATGTGAATTTGGTGCTATCATTTTATGTGTAGATTTTGGTGCTAGTGGTGATTTTGAGTGCGAGGATTGTTGCTACTCCCCAAACTACCAAGGCAAGTGGTGCTTCATATATTTTGTCCTATTATTTTGACTATGAACTAGTGATATTTTGAATAGGGCTGCATGGAGTTTTCTAAGTTATATACTATGCTATGCCTTGGGAAATCCTAGTAGTTATAGTCTTGGTAGAATTTTCTCTAAGTTAAGAAACTTGTTATGTTATCATGCTTAGCCTATCTAGTAGCAAGCAAGGGTGGATTATTCATGCTATGAATTATTTCTAAGTCATTGACTTGTGTTTTTGCTTAATAAAACAACTAAGTGAAAGAATCATCTGGGTGGAATGGTATGATGGTTTGTATTGAGTGGTTACACAAGACCCATGTCTATGGTTTACCTTGTGTATCACACATGTGGAAAGCCACCCATGAACAAAGGGATTTGAGATACTTAGTGTTGAGAAGCTTCTAGTGCAACCACATGGCATATGGGCTCTGCCTTGATCATATAGGTTGCAATAACTTAGCCAGATGGACAGTTGGTGGTAGGGTGATAGGATGGAACGCGTCCATGGTGGTCTAAGGGAAGGCTTCTGAAATATCTCGTCTCGATACATGTCCAGTCTTGTGGGGAAAGTGCACCACCTCTCGAGAGGGTAAAACCTAAGTACTTAGCCGTGTCCCCGGCAATGGACAATTTGAGCATCAAAGACATTGAAGCTATCAAGGATCTCATCATCCCAATTTCTAAGTTAAAAGTTATGGTTGAACAAGGGTAAAGGTTCACCAATGTCAATTGGTGGTTCCTTGGGAATTTTGACAAACAAAAATTTAGTGTTTTCAACTGATAGGAAAAACCTATTTTGAGCAAAGCAAGCCTAAGCTACACTTAGCCAAATTCATACAGATGTTAAATACTACTATTCTACTATGGTATCACTTTCCAATACAATTCCAAATGTATTGACCCACGGTGGCTGTAACTTATGATGTTACAGGTTACTCTACACTCAACTTGCTTGCCTGTGGCACATGAAGATGAAGACTTATAGTTATTTACTTTATGCTATGAACTCTTGTACTAGCCTTTAGCTATTGAGTTGTAGAAGACTATGTTATCTCTGCAATGACGATGTAATAACGACCTTTATATTTGTGTACTTCATCTTAATCTGTGGATGCTAGCATTTAATCCAGGGACTAGCATTGCAATCACATGGACATTTACCTTATAAAGGCGGGGTCTTACACCAGTAGATTCCCTTGAGGCCCCACTGCAACGGGCTAGCAGGACAAAATATGTTGTGCAAGTCCTCATTGCGAGCACGTATGACTATATATGGAACACATG
Source organism: Avena sativa (assembly GCA_916181665.1). NCBI lineage: Eukaryota > Viridiplantae > Streptophyta > Magnoliopsida > Poales > Poaceae > Avena > Avena sativa. The sequence goes on from OV702295.1 coordinate 356,691,437, forward strand.
CCTATGATTGTTTAGTACTTAGATGCTTTATCTTATTTATCTGCAATTTCCCTAGATCTTGAATTTACATGTTTAGACTTGTCCATGCAACGCCCGTCCATCCATCCATATGCCTACCGCTCTCATATCCTACTATTTGCTATTATTGTTACTATTGATTTTGTTTTACTAATGTTGTTGCTTTGCTATTGCTACTACAAAACTGTTGCTACTAGTAAACTCCTATGAGCAAGACTATTTCCAGGTGCAGGTGAATTGACAACTCAGTTGTTAAGGCTTATAAGTATTCTTTGTCTCCCCTTGTGTCAAATCAATAAACTGGGTAATACTACCCTCTAAGACTGTTGTGATCGCCTATACTTGTGGGTCATCAATACCCCGTTAATTGGAATGTGCCACATATATCTTTGAAACATGCAATATGCTCATATGGATCAGGATCTTCTTCTTCTCCAGTAAATTGCTTCTTGTGTAAAATACCAAGTAGTAGAAGATTTATTTCAAACCCCCTTGTCTTCTCGTTGGACTTATCTCTTTTATAAATATCACAGGGCTTCCCAAAGTGGTTGAGTGGGTTAGCACTTGTCATATGCTCAAACTCCATCAAGTTGGTGGAAACCTGTAACTCAAAACAAAACTTAACAAAACAAAAGTAAATAAGCAAAAACTAAAAGACCTATAGCACTTAGCTCCCCGACAACGACGCCAGAAAATAGCTTGATGACTGCAAGTGCGCATATCGGTTGTGCCTAGTTTTGAAATAAAGATATCGATCCCACAGGGAGCAGGAGTCTGAAGTCTAAGAATTCTTGAAATAAATACTGAAAATAGAAATGCTAAATAAAGTTCTAAGTAACAAGCTAAAATGCGAGTATTGTGTATAAAGGTGTTTTGTGATTTTTGGTATAAGAGAACAATGAGTAAAGTAAATAAAACTGAATATAGAAAATAGGTATCGCGTATGTAAAAGAGATTTGAAACTTCAGTGGGGAAAAGAGTTCTCAGGGATTAGCGGATACACCACTAGCATTTATAGAGGGCTAAGGTAAAGATTATTATCATGAACATTCTCAACTATGTATGTGTGGGAGGAACTCCATATTTGGACAAAAAGGCAGCAACCACTGCTCAAATCATCCTCATAACCACAACAAACAGCAATCAACATCAATTGAATTACTATGCTATTAAGGGACGTAATCCTACAAGACGTATCCTATGGCATGGATAGTGTTTTGTGAGTTTCCTCGATTCCCAAGTTGATACGTAAGGGGTGCCAATAGCTTTATAGTCACTGTGAGTGCTAACATCCCTCCGTCTACCAACAAGTAGTTCCCTCCATCAAGTCCCCACAAGAGGCAAATATTGAGAGGTCGACTTCTTCCAACATCAAGATGTAGATAATCTAACACATGTTCACAACAATGAATATCATAATAAACTTTATCTTATTCCAGTCTCATACTAGGGTTTCTCCATCTCCCCAAGAACTAATGATCTACTTAGACATGGAGGCAATCAACATCATGGCAAAAGTGATGAAATCTATCATAGATGAATAGTACTTGTATAAATCCACAACGAGTACGGAAATTACAACAAGATCTAGACAAGATGTAGATGGGATGGATGGATATGGTGGTGATGCAGTAGTTGATGATGAAGATCGATGCCTTAGCCTCCCGGATCTGCGCAGGGAGAAGATGAATCCATGGTGTATGAGTTCCCCCTCCAGATGCCTTCCAGGGGTTAGGATCGATTTCTGGGTGTTCTATATGTCGTCTCTCTGATCCAGTTGCATGGGGTGAAAATATTTGAGGAGGCAGTGTTGGCGCCAACTATACGGCGGGAACTATACGGCCAGAAAAGTTCTCCCGCCGTATAGTTGGTCGTTAACCCTTCTGTACCCTCTAATTCCTTTGGGTTTTCTTCTGGTGTTATTAATATTTCCCAAATAAGAAATTTACGTAGTTTTTTGCTCCTTTTCACTCCAATATAACTGCTCCAAGAATTGTGTCCATCGGATCCATCATTTGTCCCGATCCTGGTGAAAATAAACATAAAAGTGTGTGCGAACATCGAAAAATACCAAGATCCTACATCTACAATGCAAAATAATAATATAAAACATGATGCAAATATGCACTCATCATACACACATCCTTAACATTGATGTCAAGCGTTGCGGGCACAATGACGATAATACCATGTACCTATGGCATTTCCTTCTTGGTCATATTAGCGTAAAGCACATGAAGAAACTCCATTCTGATGGACTTTTGGAATCACTAGATTTTGAATCTCTTGAGACATGCGATCCTTGCCTAATGGGTAAGATGACCAGGACACCCTTATCCGGTACTATGGAGCGGACAGCATACCTATTGGGAATCATACATATAGATGTGTGTGGACCAATGAGTGTCTTGACACGCAATGGATATCGCTATTTTGTTACCTACTGATGATTTGAGTAGATATGGGTATATCTATTTGATGAATCATAAGTCCGAGACCTTTGAAAAGTTCAAAGAATTTCAAAAAGAGGTAGAGAATCAACTCAACAAGAAGATTAAGCACCTTCGATCATATCGGGGAGACAAATACTTGAGTTATGAGTTTGGCATGCACTTGAAGGACTGCGGTATTATACCATAGCTTACGCCAGCTGGAACACCACAGCGTAATGATGTGTCAGAATGGTGTAACTGAAGGGGTTTCGCGGCATAGTAAATCAAAATTTTCTACGAAAGCGAACAGAGGGAAAGCCAAGATCTAATCTAGGAGATGCAAACAACAAGAGAGATTGGATTAGATCTTCATACCCTTGAAGATTCGCAAAGCGGAACGTTCGTCGGAACGTGGGTGATGTAGTCGTACTCGTTTCTCCTCCTCGCGATCCGATCCGATCTAGCACCACAAGTGGCGGTGCCTCCGTGAGATGCACACGTGCAGCACCTCGACGTCTCCTCCTTCCTTGGACCAGCAAGTATGGTGGAGAGATGGATTGGATCTACAACACGACGACGTGGTGTATTTGGTGGAGAATTTCTGCAGCAGGGCTTCGCCTGCAAACAGTCGGGAGGGAGAGAGGAAGGCAGCAGGGCTACTAGGGTTTGGAGGAAGGTGTGTAGGTGGGGAGGGGGCGCACCAGCCCTCTATATATAGAGGGGGGGTGCGGCCAGCCCTTGCCCATCCTCCAAGCCTATCTCTAGTTTAAACGATTTAAACTCTCCCTTATCCAGAAACCCTATCTCTAGTTTAAACGATTTAAACTTATCCCTTATCTAGAAACCCTATCTCTAGTTTAAACGAGTTTAAACTTATCTAGGATCGGCTGGGCCCTATGGGGCCTTGTACCCCTGGCCCAATGCGGCCAGGACACTCCCTCATAGGCCCATGCCCCCTCCCGGAAGGTGGGACCACGTTGGCCCCCTTCCGGAAGGTTCTAGAAGCTTCCGGTACAATACCGATTAATCCGGAACAATTCCGAACTCCAAAAACTGCACTGCCTTATATGAATCTTATTCTCCGGACCATTCCAGAACCTCTCGTGATGTCCCGGATCCCATCCGAGACTCCGAACAAAAATTCATAAACCAATTATCCAATCTATCCTAGCGTCGAGACACGTTAAGTGTGTGACCCTGCGGGTTCGAGAATATGCAGACATGATCTTCTATCAATAATCAACAGCGGGGTCTGGGCACCCATATTGACTCCCACACATTCATCGATGATCATATCGGATGAACCACGATGCCAGGATTCAATCAATCCCATATATATATTCCCTTCGTCTCGCGATATTTTACTTGCCCGAGATTCGATCGTCGGTATCGTCATACCTAGTTCAATCTCGTTCACAGCAAGTACTTTACTCGTTCCGTAATCCGATATCACTTTGTGATTAACTCCTTAACCACATGCTTGCAAGCGGTGTTGATATCGATTACCGAGTGGGCCCAAAGTATATCTCTCCGACTTGGGAGGGACAAATCCCATCTCGATACATACAACCCAACAGATACTTTCCGATCACCTGAGAGACACCTTTATGATCACCCTCTCATAGGATGACGTTTGATGACCTCAAAGCTTTCTTCCGATACCAGGGAGTTGTATTATCTCATGGTCTAAGGAATACAATATTTGACATGAGAAAAGCTTCACAAAGACGAACACGATGAAACGATCTAATAGCTTTGCTTAGTTTGGGTCTATCCACCATATCATTCTCCCAATGATATGATCTCATTATCAATTGACAACTCATGTCTATGGTTAGGAAACCTTAACCATCATTGATCAATGAGCTAGTCCATAGAGGCGTACTAGGGACACGGTGTTGTTCACAAACCACACAAGTATTAAAGTTTCCGCTTTATACAATTCTAGCATGGAATATAAACTTTATCATGAACAAGAATTATAATAATAACATCTTTATTATTGCCTCTAGGGCATAATTCCAACAGTCTCCCACTTGCACTAGAGTCAATAATCTAGTTTACATTTGGCAACAATCTCACACCCATGGCACTGAGGTGTTGATCATGTTTTACACGTGGAAGAGGTTTAGTCAATGGATCTGCGACATTCAGATCTGTATGTACTTTGCTGATCTTCAGATCTCCATCTGCTATATAATCTCGGATTATATGAAACTTGCGGTTGATATGCTTGGTCTTTGGATGATATCTTGGTTCCTTAGCGAGTGCTATGGCGCCAGTGTTGTCACACAATATCTCCAGTGGGTCCAATGCACTTGGAACCACGCCAAGCTCAGTGATGAAGTTCCTGATCCAAACTCCTTCACTTGACGCTTCTGCAGCAGCCATGTATTCCGCTTCTACTGTAGATCCCGCGATCACGCTTTGCGTGCAGCTTCTCCAGCTCACAGCTCCTCCATTCAAAATATAAACGTATCCTGTCTGAGATTTAGAATCATCCTTGTTGGTGTCGAAACTAGCATCGACGTAACCTTTTACGACGAGCTGTTCATCACCCCCATAGACTAAGAACATTTCTTTAGTCCTATTTAGGTACCTTAGGATGTTCTTCACGGCTTTCTAGTGTTCCACTCCTGGATCACTTTGATATCTGCTCGTCAAACTAAGAGCATTGGACACATCCGGTCTAGTACACAGCATGGCATACATGATAGAACCTATGGCCGAGGCATAAGGCACTTTGCTCATAGCTTCCCTATCATTTACCGTAGCTGGACACTGAGCCTTGCTCAATATCTTCCCTGACAACATAGGCACTGAACCTTTCTTTGCCTTATCCATTCTGAACCTTTTCAGAACTTTGTCTAGGTATGTACTCTGGCTTAAAGCTATCAGGCGTCTTTGTCTATCTCTATAGATTTTGATGCCCAATATATAAGCAGCTTCACCTAGGTCTTTCATTGAAAAACACTTGTTCAAATAACTCTTCACATCGTTAAGCATGTTGATGTCATTTCCAATAATCAATATGTCATCCACATATAGTACCAGAAACGTCACCGATCTCCCACTCACTTTCTTGTAGATGCAAGCTTCGTAGCAATTTGGAACAAATCCAAAGCTCTTGATCACTTGATCAAAACGAAGGTTCCAACTCCGAGATGCTTGCTTCAGTCCATAAATGGAACGCTGAAGTTTGCATACTTTATCAGCATCCTTAGGATCGACAAAACCTTCGGGTTGCATCATATACAACTCTTCATCAATGTTGCCATTGAGGAAAGCAGTCTTGACATCCATTTGCCATATTTCATAATCATGAAACGCAGCAATTGCTAATAAAATCCGAATGGACTTAAACATCGCTACGGGAGAGAAAGTCTCATCGTAGTCAACACCTTGAACTTGTCGAAAACCTTTCGCAACAAGTCGTGCTTTATAGACGGTAACATTACCATCCGCGTCCGTTTTCTTCTTGAAGATCCATTTGCACTCAACGGCCTTTCGGTCGCTAGGAGGGTCCACCAAAATCCATACTTGGTTTTCGCTCATGGATCCCAATTCGGATTTCATGGCTTCTAGACATTTCTCAGAGTCTGGGCTCATCATCGCTTCCTCATAGTTCGTAGGTTCACTGTCTTCTACTAACAAGACAGTCAAGACAGGGTTGTCGTACCACTCAGGAGGGGCACGCGACCTTGTCGACCTGCGACGTTCAGTAGCAGCATCGTTCGAAGCTTCATGATCCTTGTCATTAGCTTCCTCTATTGTTGGTGCAGGCGGCACTGGAACAATTTCAGGTGCTGCGCTACTCTCCAATTCAAGAGAAGGTTCAATAACCTCGTCTAGCTCTACTTTCCTCCCACTCACTTCTTTCGAGAGAAACTCCTTTTCAAGAAAGGAACCGTTCTTTGCGACAAACACTTTGCCTTCGGTTCTGTGATAGAAGGTATACCCAATAGTTTCCTTAGGGTATCCTATGAAGACGCATTTCTCCGCTTTGGGTTCGAGCTTGTCCGGCATCAACTTCTTGACGTAAGCTTCGCATCCCCAAACTTTAAGAAACGACAACTTAGGTTTAGCACCAAACCATAGTTCATACGGTGTCGTCTCAACGGATTTAGATGGAGCCCTATTTAAAGTGAATGCAGCGGTTTCTAATGCATAACCCCAAAATGATAACGGCAAATCAGTAAGAGACATCATCGATCGGACCATATCTAACAGGGTTCGATTCCGGCGTTCAGACACACCATTGCGCTGTGGTGTTCCGGGTGGCGTGAGTTGTGAAACGATTCCACTTGCTTTGAGATGCGTGAGAAAATCATAACTCAAATATTCGCCCCCACGATCGGATCGTAGAAACTTAATCTTTCTGTTACGATGGTTCTCCACTTCATTCTGAAATTCTTTGAACTTTTCAAACGTTTCAGATTTATGTTTCATTAAATAGATATACCCATATCTACTTAAGTCATCGGTAAAAGTGAGAAAATAGTGATATCCACCGCGTGTCGAAACACTCATTGGTCCGCATACATCAGTATGTATGATTTCCAACAAGTCCGTTGCTCGCTCCATCATACCGGAGAACGGGGTTTTGATCATCTTGCCCATGAGGCATGGTTCGCATGTGTCAAATGATTCAAAATCAAGAGACTCCAAAAGTCCATCAGAATGGAGTTTCTTCATGCGCTTTACACCAATATGACCTAGACGACAGTGCCACAAATAAGTAGTATTATCACTATCTACTTTGCATCTCTTAGCCTCAATGTTATGGATGTGTGTTTCATCCCTTTCGAGATTTAGAAGAAATAAACCACTCACAAGAGGTGCATGACCATAAAAGATGTTACTCATATAAATAGAACAACCATTATTCTCCGATTTAAATGAATAACCGTCTTGCAATAAACACGATCCAGAAATAATGTTCATGCTCAACGCAGGCACATAATAACATTTATTAAGGTTTAAAACTAATCCCGAAGGTAAGACTAAGGAGAGCGTGCCGACGACCATCACATCAACTCTTGATCCGTTGCCAACGCGCATCGTCACCTCATCCCTCGCAAGCCGCCGTCTATTCCGCAGCTCCTGTTTCGAGTTACAAATATTAGCAACTGAACCGGTATCAAATACCCAGGCACTACAACGAGGGCTAGTAAGGAAAACATCAATAACATGTATATCAAATATACCTTTGATGGTGCCAGCCTTCTTGTCCGCTAAGTACTTCGGACAGTTGCGCTTCCAGTGACCCTTGTCCTTGCAATAGAAGCACTCAGTGTCCGGCTTAGGACCAGACTTGAGCTTCTTCTCAGCAGGGGCAACGCGCTTGCCACCGCCTTTCTTGAAGGGCTTCTTTGCACCTTTACCTTTCTTAAAGGAGGGCTTGTTGACCATCAACACATGATTATCCTTCTTGATGTCCACCTCCGCAGCCTTCAGCTTTGCGAAGAGCTCGGTGATCGTATCAGTGGAACCAATCTGATTATGAGTTACTACAAAACTTTTGTAGCTGGGAGGGAGTGATTGCAGAACCCTATCAATCTTGAGCTCCTCTGGAATCTTGCAGTCCAGTTGCTCAAGGCGTTGAGTGTAGCCCGACATCTTAATGGCGTGCTCACTAACGGAACTCCCTTCCTCCATCTTGCAGTTAAAGAACTTCTCGGAGATCTCATATCTCTCAGAACGGGCCTGAGTCTGAAACATGGTTTTCAACTCTTCGAGAATCTCAAAGGGCCCGGGATAGTTTTCAAAACGATTTTGAAGTTCCGGTTCCATAGCAAACAACATGGTGCTCTTAATCACACCATAATCATCTTTGCGCGACTGATAGACAGCTTTCTCATCAGCCGGCGCAGTTGCAGCAGGGGCGTCACCTAACGCTTTCTCAAGGACATAGTCCTTTTGACCGCCAGAGAGAATGATTCTCAAATTGCAGAACCAATTGGTGAAGTTAGACCCATTGTTCTTAAGCTTTTCTTTCTCAGCAAAAACGTTGAAGTTGAAGTTGGACTTAGCCATGTGATCTACAATATTTGCAAGTACAAATTAGACTATGTTCATGATAACTAGTTCAACTTTTAATCAAATTACTAGATGAACTCCCACTAAATTCAACATCCCTCAAGTTGTTTAGTGAACACGATCCAAATTCACCACACCTAATCCGATCTCCACGAGAAGAGATGTGGTTTCAATGGTGGACAACGAAGTGTCGATCATATCATTCATATGACTCATGCTTAACCTTTCGGTTCTTGTGTTCCGAGGCCATGTCTGTACATGCTAGGCTCGTCAAGCTAGACCCAAGTATTTCCGCGTGTGCAAAACTGGCTTGCACCCGTTGTATGTGAGCGTAGAGTCTATAGCACCCGATCATCACGTGATGCTTGGACACGATGAACTTTCGCAACGGTGCATACTTGGGGAGAACACAGTTTTTATCTTGATCTTTAAGTGAGGAATCATCTTATAATGCTACCGTCGCGATCTAAGCATAATAAGATACATGAAAGGATAAACATCACATGCATATAACTTTATGTGACATGGTATAGCCAATCTTCGCGCAATGATCTCCATCTTGTGCGTTCCGGCATGATCTCCATCACTTCACCATGATTGCCTCCACCACGAATAGCAACTACAACTATTGCTAACTACTTAGTGATAAAGTAAAGCTATTACATGGCGTATCAGAAGTTGACTCGCAGGTCATACACAATTATAAAGACAACCATATGGCTCCTGCCGGTTGTGTACTCATCGACATGCAAGTCGTGAAACATTACAAAACATGATCATCGCATACATTATACACATCACATCTTGGGCCATACCATATCACAGAAAACACTCCCTGCAAAAACAAGTTAGACGCCTCTACTTTGTTGTTGCATGTTTTACGTGGCTTATGGGAGTAGATGCTAAGAACGATTCTTACCTACGGAAAGCCACAACGGTGATATTATGGTTGCCAAACTCCGGTGTTAATCCCATGACAACTATAGTGAGAGAAACTGACATCCACCAGCCGCATGTGTGGTACAAGCCACACGTCAAGTGCGGAGCCGGTCTCGCGAACGACGTCGCGTAAGGTTGGCCTGGACCGCTTCAATCTCACTATCCCGCGCCATAAGAAGAACACAAACAAGAGGCTTGCAACAGAAAACATCAAAGCCCGCAACAACCATGTTGCGTTCTACTCGTGAAACACATCTACGCATAGATCTAGCTCTGATACCACTGAAGGGGTTTCGCGGCATAGTAAATCAAAATTTTCTACGGAAGCGAACAGAGGGAAAGCCAAGATCTAATCTAGGAGATGCAAACAACAAGAGAGATTGGATTAGATCTTCATACCCTTGAAGATTCGCACAGCGGAACGTTCGTCGGAACGTGGGTGATGTAGTCGTACTCGTTTCTCCTCCTCGCGATCCGATCCGATCTAGCACCACAAGTGGCGGTGCCTCCGTGAGATGCACACGTGCAGCACCTCGACGTCTCCTCCTTCCTTGGACCAGCAAGTATGGTGGAGAGATGGATTGGATCTACAACACGACGACATGGTGTATTTGGTGGAGAATTTCTGCAGCAGGGCTTCGCCTGCAAACAGTCGGGAGGGAGAGAGGAAGGCAGCAGGGCTACTAGGGTTTGGAGGAAGGTGTGTAGGTGGGGAGGGGGCGCACCAGCCCTCTATATATAGAGGGGGGGTGCGGCCAGCCCTTGCCCATCCTCCAAGCCTATCTCTAGTTTAAACGATTTAAACTCTCCCTTATCCAGAAACCCTATCTCTAGTTTAAACGATTTAAACTTATCCCTTATCTAGAAACCCTATCTCTAGTTTAAACGAGTTTAAACTTATCTAGGATCGGCTGGGCCCTATGGGGCCTTGTGCCCCTGGCCCAATGCGGCCAGGACACTCCCTCATAGGCCCATGCCCCCTCTCGGAAGGTGGGACCACGTTGGCCCCCTTCCGGAAGGTTCTAGAAGCTTCCGGTACAATACCGATTAATCCGGAACAATTCCGAACTCCAAAAACTGCACTGCCTTATATGAATCTTATTCTCCGGACCATTCCAGAACCTCTCGTGATGTCCCGGATCCCATCCGAGACTCCGAACAAAAATTCATAAACCAATTATCCAATCTATCCTAGCGTCGAGACACGTTAAGTGTGTGACCCTGCGGGTTCGAGAATATGCAGACATGATCTTCTATCAATAATCAACAGCGGGGTCTGGGCACCCATATTGACTCCCACACATTCATCGATGATCATATCGGATGAACCACGATGCCAAGATTCAATCAATCCCATATATATATTCCCTTCGTCTCGCGATATTTTACTTGCCCGAGATTCGATCGTCGGTATCGTCATACCTAGTTCAATCTCGTTCACAGCAAGTACTTTACTCGTTCCGTAATCCGATATCACTTTGTGATTAACTCCTTAACCACATGCTTGCAAGCGGTGTTGATATCGATTACCGAGTGGGCCCAAAGTATATCTCTCCGACTTGGGAGGGACAAATCCCATCTCGATACATACAACCCAACAGATACTTTCCGATCACCTGAGAGACACCTTTATGATCACCCTCTCATAGGATGACGTTTGATGACCTCAAAGCTTTCTTCTAATACCAGGGAGTTGTATTATCTCATGGTCTAAGGAATACAATATTTGACATGAGAAAAGCTTCACAAAGACGAACACGATGAAACGATCTAATAGCTTTGCTTAGTTTGGGTCTATCCACCATATCATTCTCCCAATGATATGATCTCATTATCAATTGACAACTCATGTCTATGGTTAGGAAACCTTAACCATCATTGATCAATGAGCTAGTCCATAGAGGCGTACTAGGGACACGGTGTTGTTCACAAACCACACAAGTATTAAAGTTTCCGCTTTATACAATTCTAGCATGGAATATAAACTTTATCATGAACAAGAATTATAATAATAACATCTTTATTATTGCCTCTAGGGCATAATTCCAACAGTAACCGTGCCCTATTGGATAGTGTGGGATCCATGATGTCTTTAACTGATTTGTCTGTGTCATTTTGGGGCTATGCGTCAGAAACTGCCGCTTTTATTTTAAGCAGAGAACCATCCAAATCCTTGGAGACAACACCATATGAGATATGGCATGGAAAGAAGCCAACGTTGTCATTTTTAAAAGTTTGGGGAAGTGAGGATTACGTTAAGAAACTTCAGCCTGACAAACTCGAACCTAAAGAGAAAAAATGTATCTTTGTAGGATACCGAAAGGAGACTATTGGGTATACCTTATACAACAAAGCCGAGGGCAAAACGTTTGTCGCTAAGGACGGGGCCTTTCTAGAGAAAGATTTTCTCGCAAAAGGAGTTAGTGGAAGGAAGATAGATCTTGATGAGGTCATTGACCCTTCTCTCAAAATACCGAGTAGCGCAACGGAAACTATTCCGAAACCACCCTCTATAGTGGAAGAAGAAACAAATGATATAGATCATAACACCAAAGCCCCTATGTTTCGGAGATCAGCAAGAGTGCGTACCGTCCCAGACTAGCACTGTAGACTAGCACTGTAGAAAGGCTATGAAGAATAAATGGATCTTTAAGAAGAAGACACATGCTGATGGAAATGTGATTTTCCACAAGGCAAGACTTGTCGCAAAGGGTTTTAGACAAGTGGAAGGAATTGACTATAGCGAGACTTTTTCTTTTGTGGCGATGTTGAAAGCTGTTCAGATTTTACTAGCAATTGCTACATATTATGATTATGAGATACGGAAAATGGATGTAAAGACCTCCTTCCTCAATGGACACATTGATGAAGAGTTTTATATGATGCAACCAGAGGGTTTTGTTGATCCTAAGGATGCTAGAAAAGTATGCAAGCTTGAGCGATCCATTTATGGACTGAAGCAAGCATCTAGGAGTTGGAAAAGGCAATTTGATCAAGTAATCAAAAGTTTTGGATTTGTCCAAAATAATCAAGAGGCTTGTGTTTACAAGAAAGTGAGTGGGAACTTGGTAGCATTTCTAATAGTATATGTGGATGACATATTACTTATTGGGAATTACGTGATATTATTAGGGAGTATAAAGGAATATCTGAGTATTCCATTTTCCATGAAGGATCTAGTTGAAGCAGCCTATATATTAGGTGTCAATATCTATAGAGATAGATCAAGACACCTGATAGCATTAAATCAGAGTACTTACATAGAGAAGATTTTGAAGAAGTTCAAAATGGAAGATGCCAAAAGGGGTTTTGTGCCTCTTATGAAAGGTGTGTCATTGAGTAAGACTCAATTTCCAGCGATAGCTGCTGATAGAGAGAGGATGGCCAACATCTCCTACGCCTCAGCCATAGGTTCTATCATGTATGCTATGATATGTACTCGACCTGATGTGGCCCTGGCTCTTAGTTGTACAGGTAGTTTCCAAAGTGATCCAGGAGTGGAACATTGGATAGCTGTAAAAAAATATCCTAAAGTATCTTAAAAAAACTAAGGATATGTTCCTAGTCTTTGGAGGTGGTGATGAAGCTATAAACATAAGTGGTTATGTGGATGCGAGCTGGAACACAGACTTCGATGACTCGAAGTCTCAAACAAAATATGTGTTTATGGTGAATGGTGGCATGGTAACCTAGAGAAGCGTGAAGCAACCAGTGGTGGCACAATCTTCGATGGAGTCGGAAAACATTGCAGTTAATTCTGCAGCAAATGAAGTTGTCTGGCTACAGAATTGCGTCATTCAACTAGGAGTTGTTCCAAATGCGGATGACCCTGTGACAATATTTTGCGATAACACAGGTGCCATTGCAAACGCGTCGGAACCAAGAACTCATTCCATAGTCAAGCACATCCAGCTGAGATTCCACACCATTAGACAAAATGTTGAGAATGGCGAAGTCAAGATTTGCAAAGTGCATACAGATTTGAATGTTGTAGATCTGTTTACCAAAGGAATTCCACAAGCCAAGCATGAGAAACACCGGGACACTATTGGTGTTAAGTCATTGCCTATTGTAAAGCTAGATTAATTTGTACTCTAGTGCAAGTGGGAGACTGAAGGAGATATGCCCTAGAGGAAAATAATAAAGTGTTTTTATTTGATGTATCTCTTGTATGTTCTTAATACGTTTCTTACCGTGCCATAACTATATTAATACTAAGCATTAATACACGTGTGGTATGTAAACAAACCGGATCTCTAGTTACCTCTAGCGAACTAGCTCATTAGGCAAGCAATGATCTTATGGTTTCGAGATCATGGGTGATAGTGCTAATTGACAATGAGGTCATATCATTGGTTGAATGATATGATAGACAAACACCCAATGTTAATCACAATAAGATCTAGTTACTTAACGCTCATCATTGATGATAACATAGAAACATTATGGACTAATCCTTTGACTGTGATATAATGCATAATCACCATTTTATAAGGAGACTTTAATGTTATCAAGTATCAAGCCATGAAAGGGTGATCATAAAGATATCATTAGGTTTCTTGAAGAGATGGGTTGCGGATTTTTTATCAATACCAGGATTTGCCAATACAAGTAACGGATAGATACACGTGGCCAACTCAGTGACGTTGCATTAATGAAGCTTGCAAGCGTATGACTAGGTCATGGAATGCAACAACATGAGAATGAGTAAACAAGCTCATCGGAAACGAGATCGAACGCAAGTATGGAGATACTTGAGATCAAATCTCGGATGACTTAGGTATCATATGGGAAAGGGAATAGGACAACGCAGTTAAAGGTTCAAGCGATGAGATCCGTGAATGCACGGGTGGTCATTATGGGCATCCAGGTCCCGCTGATGATCATTGACACAAGAGGGTTATGTGTCATGTCCGGAGCATCCCCGAACCAAAGGGTGGCACACTTAAGGACGGGGACTCTTAGGGATCGAACCAGCACCACATGAGAAATGAGAGAGAGAAACCAGAAAGGTTCCAGGTAGCACCCGATGTTGATCGGAGGGGTCCAGAAGGTGTTCCGGTGTTAAAGATATAATAGTAGATGTGTTTTATATATTAATTGGTTGAATTAATATTAAAACATATTTATTATTTATATTTTTGGACAACTTATATCTAATTGGGCCATTCCCCGAAGGGAATGGCCCATAGGGCAAGGAGGCAAGGAGAAGGTGGGGCCCATGCGCCTAGGCGCCTAAGGATCCCCGCGTGGGGCTCTAGGGCTGGCGGCTGCTCCCTGGTGGCGATGGTGGGTGGGGGTTCCCACCCTTCCTTCCCTAGGGTTTGCCCTATCCCCTCCCTCCTATAAATAGAGGGCTTTCCCTCCCCTCTATTGGCACAACAATCAATCTTCTCTCCCTCTATTCCCTAGAGCTCTCTCCAACTAGATTGGATCTAGCTCTCTGGGATTAGTTCTCCACCCTCGCACTACCGTCGTGCGTAGGACAGTCCAACTTTCATTTTCTTCCGCTGCTTGGCTGGATCAGAGCCCGAGAGACGTCCCTACACCGGACGTGTGTAGAGCTTCGATGCGCAACAATTGGGGTGCTTGTCTTCATCGCTACATGCCTTCATGCGTAAGGCGTCCCATGGTCTTCAAGGGTATGAACTCCGTCCTCCCTCTCTATTAATTATGTCTACATAGAATAGATATTGGTTGTCTTGTTCGTGTAGCTAGAATTTTTTGTTTCCTGCTGCGAACCCCAACACTTTTGCCTAGTATTAAATACTGCATCCTATGTTCCTTTCTAGTGTTTTGCTCCTTCACCGGATAGGACGATGAGTTGATGCGAGTTGCCACAAGCCTTCAGTTGCTCCGACATTGTTCCTTAGGTGAGCATCCTCCCCCTTCTACCTATTTTGAATTTATAGTCTTTACTTCATTACTTTATTGTCAATGATTTAGTTCCCATTTTTTATTTACCTGCTCTACTATATTGCCTTGGTTATCCTATTGCCTTGTTTGATTATCTAGCTTTGTCTTTGCGAGTCATAGCGCATGCTTAGGTCTGTTGCCCCGCTCTCATACATGTGGAACTTGATATCTTGATAATGTTGGTGATATGGATATTAATATGATGTTGTTGGTTATGGCTTCACCTAATGATAAGGCCCCGACAGCGACCACCTTTGGGTATTGCTTGATTCGACCTAGAACTCGTTCGTTCTACGATACCAGTTTTGAGAATATCACGCTAACCAAACACAGGCGGCTCTAGGATCCCCCCTCAACTACCGGAGCTATTCGTATATCTAGAGGGTTACAAAATTGGTTTTCCATTTGGTGCATACGTATAATATGTCCTTGGACATGGTGACTGTGATATGTCTTTGTACTTGTTGATGATATGTCTTTGTGCATACACAAAAGCGATACATGGTGGCGGTTGGATGGAGCTCTACACGTTATCTTCCGAAGACCGATCCATCATAGTAGTCATGAACGTTGTGGCTCCCTCAAGAATCGTCATACCTCTTGGTTGGATAAACACAGTAGGTGATGCCTCTGGATATGCGTGTGGTTATGAGACAATTCTTGTTATGGGATTCAGAAGACACGCGTAATATGTTGTCTGAAGGGTTGAAAATGCGTTTGGGTATAGTAGTGCATCCATGAAGGGTAAATCTTTTTGAGAAGCCGTGTGTCCACGGTTATGAAAGCCTCAGGAGTATAGTGTCATGATCATAGACAACGCCACTAATGCTTTGCCTCTAATAATATGACTAGTAATCAACCTTACCAACTAAACAATTGGATAATTAAAATTGCAACATGTGTGTTCTGCAAGTGGACTTTCTCGACTGGTTTTCGTGAGGAAGATCTTCACATGGATTTTGCTTCATGTTATATTATAGTTATAGTATATCTCTCTGTTATCTCGCTCTAATAGCCGAAGTTGTAGCGTGTCCCTATAAATAAGATAGTGCAAGCTTTTCTACCGCTGAGCCTACCATACCCTGTAGGTGAGAGCCACCGAATTCTAAGACTCGTCGTGTACTGGCCTCAGTACTGACCGCTCTTTTTTTCTTTGTCGGCACCCCTTTGATAGGTACGTGATTGGCGACGTTAGAAAGGTTACCCTTCCGGCTTGGTCTAGGAAGGGTTTATGGACGCCACTCGGTTATTCTTCAGAATTCTTAGTCTCATTGAGTTCTTGTCCGTACTTGGATACGACTTGGCTTTCTCCACGATCTGTATCTTTGTATTGTATCATTTGTATTATTGACTCATCAAGTTGTTGTTGTATATATGTTTCTTGTGGATTCTGTTGTAAATTATTGTGACGTAACTACTTGTAATAAAATTCACCTACACGAAAGTGTTCGGTGGCGCGTCTTTAAATGGTTTCTATGCGGATTTTGGTGGAAATGCTATTCCTCTATACATAAGCTCATACAACTTGTGAATTATTGTTCCTTCTTCAACCTGAGACAATGGTAGCAACGATCTCACAACAGATAACTACAGTATCTAAAATATCACCACCAAGATGCAGCGTATGTTAGGAATAAGCACTCCGGCTCTCCGGCACCGGCACGGCGTCACGTATACGAGTTGTATACGAACTTGTGTCCTGCCCGTGCATGCATGTAACCGTGTAGGTCTAGGAGTCCTTACCCGAGTCGGTCATCTAGTTCATATCTAGGTGCTTGTACCAGACCACCGTGACCGTGATTTGAGAAGCAATACAAAAGAAAGCAAGGCTCGACAAGAGCCTTTGGCGATCAAAGTTTTTTTGCGTGTGCGTGCGTGAGTATACTAGTTAGATCAAAAGAATCGATCGTCTAGCGGTACGTGCATCTCAGCGGAAGTTATCGGATACGTGTGTGTCGTCTCGTTGGAATTTCCTCGTTGGTGTCGTCGGAAAGTACTCGGCGGCAGGGGCTGTGCTAACAATTGGTATCAGAGCCTCACGGAGGATCTTCTAGTAACGGGAGGTCATGATGGGCAAGGAGCTAGGCGAGTATTCTAGTGCGGCTGCAGGTGCACCGGTGTCGATGCAGTATCCGCGGTACAACCGCGACAACTACACGGTCTAGGCGGTCCAGATGGAGTGGGCGTTAGAAGGCGCCAGACTCTGGGAGGCTGTCGATCCAGGCGGCGACGAGTTCAAGAAGGGCGCGTCGAAGTACCACCTAGACCGACTAGCACTCACGGCCATCTGCTCGGTGGTGCCAATGGATCTGATGCAACACCTAATCTCGAAGAAATCTGCAAAGGAGGTGTGGGATACGCTCAAGACGCTAAATCTTGGGCACGAGCGCGTCCGCGAGGCGACCCTGCAAACCTTGTAGAAGAAGTACGAGAATCTGGAGATGGGAGAAGATGAGACGATCTCAAGACTCTCACGATGGATGATCTAGTTGGACGGTTCAAGGCACACGACGAGCGGATGAAGATCACCTATGGCGACGCGAAAGTGGATGAGCATCTCATGCTTATGGCTCGAGCGTTGTTCGCCAAGGAGAAGAAGGGTGATAAAGCATCCGACAGCAGGAGTGATAGAGAAGATTCTCGCCTAGCGAAAAAGTATATCGCAGGAGAGGACGAGGACGAGCCTCCGCCGCGGAGGAAGTTTGACATCAAGAAAGTAAGATGTCATAAGTGCGGTGAGCTCGGTCACTTCAAGAAGGATTGCAAGAAATCGTCGAAGGAGAGGGCTCTCATCGCCCAGGAAGGAGATGATGATGGACCGATGATGCTGATGCTCGAAGTAACTGAGTTGAAGGATGAGGAGGATCCTCCATCACCGGGTACAGAGATTGTGGCGCAAGTGGATCACGATCTACCGTGTGTGGATCACGAGCAACGGAGTGCCCCGTTTCTGTGTGATGTCACGTTTGAGGCGAGTGAAGCTTCAGAATCTGATCATGGTGATCTATGCGTTGGAATTTCACCTGCAACTCCGTCCGGCAATAAGTTCTTCATGCTTGTGGTGGATGATCATAGTAAATACATGTGGATTGTGTTGCTAAAAAGTAAGGGTCAAGCTCAACAAGCATTCGAAAAGATCAAGAAAGCCGAAGAGTTTAAGGTGGAGGCGAATATAAGAGCTCTACGCATTGATCAGGAAGGCGAGCTGCATCAAACCGTGTTGACCATGGCACAGAGGATGATGAAGAGTAAAGGTTTGCCAGGAAACTTCTGGGGTGAGGCAGTCAATACGGCTGTGTATTTGCTGAACATGGAGCCAACTGAGAGTGGAGTTGGTATGACTCTGTATGAAGGATGGTACAGATGGAAGCCCTCGGTTGATCATCTTCGCACTTTTGGGTGTGTGGCGCATGACAAGACCGGCCAGCGGAGTACTCCAATGATCATGACAGGATATGAAGGCTCAAAGAAATACCATTTGTGCAATCCTTGAGGTGGTTTTCACGAACGACGTAGTCTTTGAGGAAGAGAAATCATGGAACTGGGGCTCCAAGGAACCGGAATATTCACCTTTTCACATCACGTGGGATCTTGAGTATGAAGAAAATATGGATCAACCAAGCTTATCTTTGTCAGTAAATTTGGACCCAGAAGAGATTGAAGGCTTTGGGGGTGCTCCAGACGTGGACACCAGGCCAGAAGCACTAGGGATACTCCCAAAAGAAAAAGTGTCCAGAGAAAAAGCTAGTCCGTGGTTAGAAAAAGCAGAGCTAGAAGGTGTTGTGTTTAGCTCATCATCTACTAGTACAGGAGGTGATGATCCACGTGAAGAGCTTGGGGCAAAGGAGTGTCCAGAAGTGCAAGGGCCATGTGATGTGGTGGTGAGTCAAGAAATTGGCTCAGAAATAGGCATGCAGGATACGCTGCATGTAGAGTCGTTGGCTCCAGGAGCTCTACCTGAAGGCACACATGGTGCTACGCCTAAAAATCATGTTGAATTGATCGATACACAACCATTACACATGTTCTATGTACTGGAGCTAAGGCGACTACGACCGACGCGAGCATGCGAGCGAAGCGTGTTGGACTACTATCCGATAAAGAAACTTCGGACGGCTGATAATCTGGTGAAGATGAACTACGAAAATCAATGTTTGTTCATCAAGGAACCGGTGAAGATCGAAGGCACGGTCATGGACGACATCGACAAGGAGGACACGAAAAAGAAGGACGCGGATGAGAAGGGTCGACGTGAAGCCATGGAGAAGCCGGCGAAAGCAATGCCGGTGACATGGGTGCCACGGAAGGGGACGACAAAAGCAATGCCGAGGAAGAGGTCGGCGAGGAGCAATCGTCGCATTTGGGACCCTGGTCGAATACGAAGAGAGCACGTCGTGCTTAGGGGGTGATTGTTAGGAATAAGCACTCCGGCTCTCCGGCACCGGCACGGCGTCACGTATACGAGTTGTATACGAACTTGTGTCCTGTCCGTGCATGCATGTAACCGTGTAGGTCTAGGAGTCCTTACCCGAGTCGGTCAGCTAGTTCGTATCTAGGTGCTTGTACCAGACCACCGTGACCGTGAGTTGAGAAGCAATACAAAAGAAAGCAA
This sequence comes from Avena sativa, assembly GCA_916181665.1. Lineage (NCBI taxonomy): Eukaryota > Viridiplantae > Streptophyta > Magnoliopsida > Poales > Poaceae > Avena > Avena sativa. The sequence goes on from OV702295.1 coordinate 356,711,393, forward strand.
GGCTCGACAAGAGCCTTTGACGATCAAAGTTGTTTTGCGTGTGCGTGCGTGAGTATACTAGTTAGATCAAAAGAATCGATCGGCTAACAGTACATGCATCTCAGCGGAAGTTATCAGATACGTGCGTGTCGTCTCGTCGGAATTTTCTCGTTGGTGTCGTCGGAAAGTACTCGGCGGCAAGGGCTGTACTAACAGCGTATATATATGCTGAATAGTATCTGAAGCTCACCTGTAGTTTTTGCAACTCATGGGATGTTGCTCGTTATGTACAAGAGGGCACGCCTGTTGGATAAATTGGATCCTCCTGCACCATAACATTAGTAGTGACAAACTCGCGGTCACTCTCATTTGCCCTTATAAGTAGTCAGTCAGTACCATCTCTGCTTCTAGCAGCTAGCGTAACCTCGACAACCCAGTCTCCTTCCACACAATCGACAAACGCAACAACTGAAAATCCTACACAGACGCCATCTGCTGGAAGAGTACCATGCCGGCGCCGGCCAGGATGGCCGCAGGCATTCGTCGCATTCGAAAACCCGTCTTCTTTAAGACAGCAGGGGTAGCACTAAGCCCAAAGTCCAAAGTCATCATCACCAGTACCAGTCTGGCCAGCAGTCACAGGATGGCATGCCGGGGGAACGACGACGACATCGGCGGCGCTGCGAAGGCGCACTTCGTGTTTGTCCCGCTGATGTACCAGGGGCACGTGATCCCGGCTGTGGACACCGCGCTGCTGCTTGCCACCCACGGCGCGCTCGCCAGCGTCGTGGCCACGCCCTCCAACGCGGCGCGCATCCGCCCGACGGTCGACTTCGCGAGGCAATCCGGCCTGCCGATCCGCCTCGTGGAGCTCCCGCTCGACTGCGCCGCAGTGGGCCTGCCCGACGGAGCCGACGACGTCGACAAGATCCCGGCGGAACTCCACGCGAACTACTTCACCGCACTGGAGCTCCTCGCGGCGCCGCTCGAGCGCCACCTCCGCTCGCACCCGCCGTACCCGACGTGCATCGTGTCCGACTTCTGCCACGCGTGGACCGTGGGTGTCGCGGCGAACCTCCAGGTGCCACGGCTCGGCTTCTTCAGCATGTGCGCGTTCTGCCTCCTGTGCCAGCACAACCTGGAGAGGTTCAACGCGTACGACGGCGTGACCGACGACAACGAGCCGGTGGTCGTGCCGGGCGTGGAGAGGAGGATCGAAGTGACGAGGGCCCAGGCCCCTGGGTTCTTCCGTTCGCCCGGGTTCGACCACCTAGCCGACGGCGTCGAGCGCGCGCAGGCCCAGGCCGACGGCGTCGTCATGAACTCCTTCCTGGAGATGGAGCCGGAGTACGTCGCCGGGTACGCGGCCGCCAGGAAGATGAAGGTGTGGACCATCGGCCCTGTATCGCTGTACCACCGGCACGCCGCCACGCTGGCGGCGAGAGGGAACACCACCACCGCCATTGCTGCCGACGAGTGCATCAGGTGGCTGGACGGCAAGGAGCCCAGCACCGTAGTGTACGTGAGCTTCGGGAGCATAGTGCACGCGGACCCGAAGCAGGTGGTGGAGCTCGGTCTCGGGCTCGAGGCGTCGGGCCACCCGTTCGTCTGGGTCCTGAAGAACCCCGGGTACGCGAGTTCCTGGGGGCACTCGAGGAGCGCGTCGCCGGGCGCGGCATGCTGATCAGAGGGTGGGCGCCACAGGTGCTGATCCTGAACCACGCGGCGGTGGGCGGCTTCGTGACGCACTGCGGGTGGAACTCCACGCTGGAGGCGATCGTGGCCGGGCTGCCGCTGGTGACGTGGCCGCACTTCTCGGACCAGTTCTGGAACGAGAAGCTGGCCGTGGAGGTGCTCGGGATCGGCGTCAGCATCGGGGTCAAGGAGCCGGTGGTGTGGCAGGCGGCGGCGAAGGAGATCGTGGTGGGGAGAGAGGTGGTGGAGGAGGCGGTGAGGAGCATCATGGAGGGAGGAGGTGAGGGGGAAGAGAGGAGGAGGAAGGCACTGGCGCTGTCAGAGAAGGCAAGGGCGGCTGTGCAGGAGGGAGGATCGTCTCTTGATAACCTGCTGGACTTGATCAAGCGTTTTGAGGTGGACACGGTTCGCACGACTGAATGAGCTTCACAGAGCACACAAGAGCACCAACAGTTCAGTTTTCTTTCTGACGAACACGGTTCAATTTTATGAAGATTCACTTTCTCTTCAACAGAAATTCGTGCGTGATCTTTTAAAAAAAGAGTTGTGTTTTAACTAATTGGTAAAATATTTTTACAATCTTGCAAGACAAAGCTAGTCACAACAGTGGCGGGCCCAGCAAAAAATCCCAGTGGGGGCCAAACATACAAGTGGAGTACCTTATTAGTAAATTTAAATAATTTATAGGCTTTTCTTGTAAAAATACGAAAATTTTATTGCAAATCAGAAATTTGAGTGGGCTTATTAGCATAAACAAAGATTAATTTTCTTCCCTCTGGCTTCACCTGTTGAATTGTCCCGCGACAACACTCACCCACGTCTGATTAGTAGCACCTCGATCAAAGATCTTTACAACGGGAACTACAGTCTGTTTCAAACACCAGTTTTTCCATAGTGCTAACACGCATCACAAAGTGAGTTAGTGCTGGGGTTTTTATTACATGATGAAAGGAAATCTAAAGGTAAATGAGATAAAGCACACGAGCTAGGATGACCAAGCCGCCGATGCCACAGGTCACCGGTGACGATGAAGGCCAAAGGCGAGCAACCACCATTATTGCCGAAGAAGGGGCACAAGTCGCTGGAGCTATTGGACCTCATGACCATATTCCGGGTAGCCACATCCTTCAAAGAGAAACCATATGGATCAAATTCAATATAACAAAAATTAGCGAATTGACAGGTGCTAATGAGGCTTTTGACAATTTGGGGCGAGACAAGAACATTATTGAGATGAAAGGGGGTGGATGGGAGGTGTGATGTACCGGTGGCGACAACAGGGAGAAGAGAACCATCACCAACAACAATATGCTAAGAATTAAGCTCTGATGGGGAACGAGACGAAGTCAAGGTACCTAGGTTGCCGGTGAGGTGTGAAGACGCACTGGAGTCTATGACCCACTTAGGGTGAGGAGGGAAGGTCGTGCCGTAGCTCATGGCTTGGTGCACCATCGCGTTCTGATCCCACAAGTATCATGAGGGTGTGGGAGGATGCGGTGCGTCATGGTACATGGCGTGGGCAGGCGCACCGGGACGAGCACCGAGCACGCCAGCCGAGTTGGGAGGGATCCACGGTGCACGGGGCGGGGGAACAACATGCTCCACGGAGATAAGTAGCCTAGCCATGGTTGATGACCTGAGTTGCCACGTCTGCCGCTAGAGTTGTCGTGGTGCTAGTCTCCGCGGCCACGCCCATCTCCACGGCCGTGTCCACCACCGTTGCCCACGGAGGTGCTCGGGATCGGCGTCATCATCGGGGTCAAGGAGCCGGTGGTGTGGCAGGTGGCGGAGAAGGAGATCGTGGTAGGGAGAGAGGTGGTGGAGGAGGCGGTGAGGAGCATCATGGAGGGAGGAGGTGAGGGGGAGGAGAGGAGGAGGAAGGCACTGGCGCTGTCAGAGAAGGCAAGGACGGCGGTGCAGGAGGACGATCGTCTCTTGCTAACCTGCTGGACTTGATCAAGCGTTCCGACATGGATACAGTTCGCAAGACTGAATGAGCTTCACAGCGCACAAGTGCGTGAACAATTCAGTTTTCCTTCTGACGAACACGGTTCAGTTTTGTGAAGATACACTTTCTCTTCAACAGAAATTCATGCATACTCTTTTTTAAGAAAAGAGTTGTTTTCTAATTAATTGGTAAAATGTTTTTACAATATTGCAAAAAAAAGCTTGTCAGTGACATGGGATGGTACTCGACCTTGCATAACACCACAACACAACTATCTGCCCATACCGAGGTTACGAGCTACTCCCTCCGTTCAGAAATATAAGATATTTTAATTTTATAAAATCCAGATAACTTTTAGTGTATATGTTTACTTCGAACCTTTACGAATATATATATCTAAAAACGTTTAAATATATTCTATTCACAAAAGTACAGTCTTATATTTTCTAAGGGAGGGAGTACCTCATTAACCATGGGCTTCCTACTAGCATAAACAAAGATTATCTTTCTCCCTTCTGGCTTCAGCCTGTTGAATTCTCACGCGACAAAAAAACACTCGCCTGCATCTGATCAGTAGCACCTGGATCAAAGACATTTACAAGGGAAGTACAATCTGTTTCAAACACCAGGTTTTCCGTAGTGCGATTGACAGCAACTTTTAGGCTCTCTAGACAAGCAATTGCTTCCCCCATTTCAGTGGAGCTGCATCGCGAGATAACATCTCATGTAGAAAATAAAACCTACCCATCAAGCTCCCCATATGCTCCAGTCAAGGTATTTTCCGCAAACGTCGCATCACAATTTACCTTCACCTAGCCCTGTTCAGGTTAATTTCCTGTTAAACAAAACAATTAGCAAAAAAATAAAATATTCATCTGTAATACACTGTAGCTATGTCTAAAAATGGTCTGTGTAGAACGATAGAAAGGGGATTGGCGGAATATGTTGGATGTATTATTGAGGCTCATGGAAGTATATATAAGCGTATAGGGATCATCTTAAAGAATAAATCCAAAGTTACGCTAGAGTCTTAACTATCCTAAAACACCATAATAATCGTGTCAATATAATACTCTAACATCCCTGCAGTCGTAGCGGTAGCGTCGTGAACAACCGGAATGTCGCGGACGGTCAGACTGGAGATAAACCGAAGTAGAATCCACTAGGCTGACATCCACGCAGTCCAAGCGGGAATGTCGTGGACGGTGTCACGTCGCGGTAGCTTGGACTGTAGAGGAAGCTGATGATGCTCAAGCGAGGTGGTAGCCCTTGTGCCGATGTCGAGGGATCCAAGAGCATTGGGTAGGTGCCATGGTCGATGTCGTGGTCAGGGATGCCAGTGTCGAGGTAGCCGCACGTGAAGCCGCATGCGCATAGTGCGCGAGGAGGATGAAAGAGACGCATCGAGGCAGTCGTCGAGGGTGTCGATGCCGTAGCCGATGCAGTCCGAATCGTCGAGGATGAGGTGCGGCCATAGTTTTGCGAGAACTAGGCGCACGTCGGGGACGAACGCACACTCCGGTTTTGCCAGAACCGAGTATGCAAAGAAGAACTCGTCGGTGACGCGGTCGAGGCAGTCGTAGAGGGGTCAATGCCGAAGAAGACGTTTTAGAAGCCGATGAAGATGAGGCGCCGATCCAAGCTTGCCAGACTCGGGAACGCGTCAGGGACGAAGGCACTCCTGATGTTGCCAGTACCAGGCGTGCGGGGGCAGGGACCATCATGAACTTGTCGCCATGACAGAAAGACTAGCAGAGGAAGCCTCCAGAGCGGTTGCGACGCGCAGAGCGACAAAGGGAGAGATGCCGACGCTGTCGACGGTTGTCGAAGTAGAGTAGAAGGTGGTGTAGTCAGGGATGAGGCGATGACGCTGACGACGAAGTTGTAGTGGACGAAGACGTAGAAGGCGGCGAAAACAGCAACGACCTGGGGTAGTCATGTTGGATGCCTGGAAGTGGTGATGGGGTAGTCGGCGGGACCTGTGACGGCGTGAGATCGCCCTACAAGTTACCTTGTGAGGTGCGGAGGCGGTGCTCGAAGTATGCGAGGAAGAAATCCGGTGACGTGACTGTTGGAGATATGTCCTAGAGACAATAATAAAAGTGGTTATTATTATATCTTTGTGTTTATGATAAATGTTTACATTCATGCTATAACAGTATTAACCGAAAACATTAATACTTGTGTGATTTGTAAACTAAATTAGAGTCTCTGGTAAAGCCTCTTTATAATACTAGCTTGTTGGTTAATAGATGATCGTGGTTTCCCGATCATGAACATTGAGATGTTGTTGACAACAAGATCATATCATTAGGAGAATCGTATGATGGACATACTCCTATAGATAAGCATAGCATAAAGATCAAGTCATTTCAATAGTTCGTTTGCTATAAGCTTTCTGATACATAGTAACCTAATTCCTTCGACCATGAGATCATGCTAATCACCATCACCGGAAGGATGCTTTGATGACATCAAACACCACACCGTAACTGGGTGTCTATAAAGGTGGCATTGAGTGTTCGGAAAGTATGTGTTGAGGCACATGGATCAAGAGTGGGATTTGTTCATCCATATGACGGATAGATATACTCTGGGCCCTCTCGGTGGAATGTCATCCAATTGACTTGCAAGAATGTGACTGGATCACAAGGGACCACATATCACGGGAACAGGAAAAGAGTACTTATCGGTAACGAGGTTGAACTAGGTATGCAGAGATACCGACGATCAAAACCTTGGATAAGTAAACTATCGCGAGACAAAGGGAAATTGGTATCGTATGTAAGTGGTTCATTCGATCGCAAATTAATCGTAGAAATATGTGGGAACCATATGAATTTCCAGATTCCTCTATTGGTTATTGATCGGAGAAGTGTCTCGGTCATGTCCGCATAATTCACGAACCGTAGGGAGACACACTTAAGGATTCGATGTTGTTTAGTAGATATCGAATGTAAGTAGGGATACCTAATGTTATTTGGAGTCTCGGATGGGATCCAGGATATCACGAGGAGATCCGAAATGGTCCGGAGAATAAGATCCATATAAGGAAAGTCCGATTCCGGAGTTCAGGAAAGATTCTGATGTTTTCATCGGAGAGGTTCTAGAAGGTTCACCGGACCGGAAGGGGAATGGTCCATGAATGTGTCATGGATAAGTGGAATGATTGGATCATATCCTAGGTCACTTGGTTTGGGCATTTACGAGAGATAATTAAAGATCTAAATTGAAAGTCAAACGGGAGGTTTGAAAAGTCAAACTGGAACAATGGTTTCCTAGTGGAAGAAGGAAAGAGTCCTTCCTTCAATCCAACTTGGGTTTGAGTTTGGATTCAAACCCTCCCCTCCCAAGGCTTCCCCTTCCTCTCATAAATAGAAGGGGAGGGCTGCCCCAAACACACAAGAGCCAGCCCTCCCCACCCCATGCGCCACCGCCTAGCCGCCGCCGCTGCCTCATCGTCGTCGCCCTAGCCGCCACCAACACCTCCTCCTCCTACCGGCCTTCTAAACCTAGATCACCGGGAAACCCTAGATCCACCATAACTCGCACCGGCTTAGGCGAAGCCCTGCGGGATCTTCCCTCTACTTCCGACACCACGCCGTCATGCTACCGGAATCGCGAGAGGAGAACTACAACCTTCACTGCCTGCTGGAACAAGGGAGAGGAAGGTCTTCATCGAGTACCGAACGTGTGACCGACTACGGAAGAGCTGCCGGAACGCAGCACCGAAAGGATCGTCTACGCGATCTTGAGATCGGCAAGTGTACGACTACATCACCCACGAGAATCTGCTCTCATTAACCGCTTTGGAATCTTCGAGGGTGAGTACTCTAATCGACTCGTTGCTACAATCTAGTAGATAGATCTTGGCTTGTTTGTATGCATGCGGTAGAAATTTTTTATTTTCCATGCTACGAACCCCTATAGTGGTATCAGAGTCGTGTCTATATGTAGATCTGTTGCACGAGTAGAACCCAATGGTCATTGTGGGCATTGATGCTATTGTTGTCGATTGCTTCTTGTGTACTTTGTGTTGGAGATATGCCCTAGAGGCAATAATAAATATAGTTATTATTATATATCTTTGTGTTTATGATAAATGTTTGCATTCATGCTATAATAGTATTAACAAGGAAACCATTAATACTTGTGTGATTTGTAAACTTAATTTGAAGTCCCTAGTATAGCCTCTATACTTCACTAGCTTGTTGGTTGATTGATGATGTGGTTTCTTTGTCATGAACATTGAGATGTTATCAACAACAAGATCATATCGTTAGGAGAATGATATGGTGGACATACTCCTATAGACAAGCGTAGCATAAAGATCAAGTCATTTCAATAGTTCAATTGCTATATGCTTTCTGATACATAGTAACCTAATTCCTTCGACCATGAGATCATGCATATCACCTTTACCAGATGGATGCTTTGATATCATCAAACACCACACCGTAACAGGGTGGCTATAAAGGTGGCATTGAGTGTTCGGAAAGTATTGGTTGAAACACATGGATCAAGAGTGGGATTTGTCCATCCACATGACGGATAGATATTCTCTGGGCCCTCTCGGTGAAATGTCATCCAATTAGCTTGCAAGCATGTGACTTGGTCACAAGGGATCACATATCACGGGAACGAGAAAAGAGTACTTATCAGTAACGAGGTTGAACTAGGTATGCAGAGATACCGACGATCATAACCTCGGATAAGTAACATATCGTGAGACAAAGGGAAATTGGTATCGTATGTAAGTGGTTCATTCGATCGCAAAGTAATCGTAGAAATATGTGGGAGCCATATGAATTTCCAGATTCCTCTATTGGTTATTGTTCGGAGAAGTGTCTCGATCATGTCCGCATAATTCACGAACCGTAGGGAGACACACTTAAGGATTCGACGTTGTTTGAGTAGTTATGGTATTATGAGAAAGAGACCGAATGTTGTTCGGAGTCTCGGATGGGATCCGGGATATCACGAGGTGATCCGGAATGGTCCGGAGAATAAGATTCATATAAGGAAAGTCCCGTTTCGGAGTTCGGGAATGGTTCCGGTGTTTTCATCGGGAACATTCTAGAAGGTCCCGGAATGTCCGGCACTCCGGAGGGGGAAGGGTACATGAATGTGTCATTGCATGTTGGAATGATTGCATCATGTACTAAGTGTTCTCGCTGTCCGAAATAAAGGGTTAATTCAAATCCTAATTGGAAAAGTCAAACTGCCAGTTTTCGGTCAAACTGCCAGTTTTCGGAAAGAGGAGAAAGAGGAGGAGAGGTGGAGGCCGAGTTGGAGGAGGGTTCCTCCCCTTGGCCGGCGCACCTCCCAAGGCCGAGTTGGGGAGGAACTCCTCCCCTTGGCCGCCGGCCCTCCCACCTATAAAGGGAGGGGCAGGGCTCCCCTCTCTAGACACACTAGTTCCTACCCCTCTAAACTAAACCCTAGATCTAAACCCCGGTTTAGAGCTATTTTGGTTTAGAGCCTTCTAATTGGTTTAGAGCCCTCTAATTGGTGTGTCTAATTACTAGACCACTAATAGCCTCTCTCATAAGCTCCACCATACTCGCACCGGCTTAAGGCGAAGCCCTGCGGGATCTCCCCTCTACCTCCGGTACCACGCCGTTGTGCTGCCGGAATCACGAGGAGAGTACTACAACCTCCGCTGCCTGCTGGAACAAGGGAGAGGAAGGTCTTCGTCGAGTACCGAACGTGTGACCGACTACGGGAGCGCTGCCGGAACGTGGCGCCGGAAGGATCGTCTACGCGATCTTGAGATCGGAAAGAGTACGACTACATCACCCACGAGAATCTGCTCTCGTTAAACACTTTGGAATCTTCGAGGGTGAGTTATTCCATCGACTCGTTGCTACAATCTAGTAGATAGATCTTGGCTTGTTTGTTTGTATGCGATAGAAAATTTTTGTTTTCCATGCTACGAACCCCTACAGTGGTATCAGAGCCGTGTCTATATGTAGATCTGTTGCACGAGTAGAACACAATGGTCATTGTGGGCGTTGATGCTTTTATTGTAGATTGCTTTTTGTGTACTTTGCATCTTGCGGTATGTTGGGATGAAGCGGCCCGGGCTAACCTTACATGACATCGTTCATGAGACTTGCTCCACGCTTGACATGCAACTCGTTTTGCATAAGTGGCTTTGCGGGTGCCTGTTTCTCCTAGCATAGTAAAGATCCAATTTACAACGGGTGATCAACAATGCTAGTATCAATGTTGTGGTTATTGTTCGTAAGTTAGAACGACACTTATGGAAAGCCCCAAACCACGTAAAATATGCAAAGAAAGTAGAAGCGTCTAACTTTGTTTTGCAGGGGTGTGCAGTGATGTGATATGGCCATGATTGTGATTATATTTGATGTATGCAATGTTCCTTATTGTAAGTTGGCAACCGGCAGGAGCCATATGGTTGTCTTTAATTTCTGTTAAGACCTGCGTGTCTATTCAAAATAGTTGTAATAGTTGAAGCTGGTGGACGACAACCATGAAGAAGCGTCATTGATCTTGATGCTATGCCGGTGATGATGGAGATCATGTTCGTGCTTGAAGATGGAGATCGGAAGCACAAAGAAGAAAGGCCATATCATATCACATATTATGAATTGCATGTGATGTTAATCCTTTATGCATCTTGTATTGCTTAGTAGACGACGGTAGCATTATAAGATGATCCCTCATGCACATAAATTTCAAGTTCTAAAGTGTTCGCCCTTAGTTAGCACCGTTGCTAAAGCTTGTTGCTTCGAAGCACCACGTGATGATCGGGTGTCTTTGATTCCACGGGTGAATACAACGTAAGCAAGCCAGATTTGCTTATGCGGTAGCTAAGGTTTGATCTTGACGAGCCTAGCATGTACAGACATGGCCTCAGGAACACGGATCGCCGAAAGGCAAAGCATGAATCATATAGTAGATATGATGAACATGATGATTGTTCGCCATTAAAACTATATCAGCTCTCGTGATGATCGGTGTTGATGTAGTGGATTTGGTTCGTGTGATCACTAAAACAATGTGAGGGATGTTGTTTTGAGTGGGAGTTCACCTAGTTTAATTTCATTAATTAATTTGAACTCAATTTGTCATAAACTTAGTCTAAACTATTGCAAATATGTTGTAGATCAATGGCAGCCCCTACCATCAATTTTAATGCGTTCCTAGAGAAAGAAAAGTTGAAAAACAATGGAAGCAACTTCGCGGATTGGTTCCGCAATTTGAGGATTGTCCTCACAGCTGGTAATTTGACCTATGTGCTGGATGCACCGCTAGGTGACCCACCTGCAGCTGATGCTTCCGATGAAGTAAAGAATGTTTACCTCGCTCGGAAGAATCAGTACTCCATAGTTCAGTGTGCTATCTTGTATGGTTTAGAATCGGAGCTTCAGAAAAGGTTTGAAGAGTCAGACCCATATGATATTGTCGAGGATCTCAAATTAATTTTTGAGACTCATGCGGCAATTGAAAGTTATGAAGCTTCTGAAAAGTTCTTTAACTGCAAGATGGAAGAGGGTAGCTCCGTCAGTGAGCATGTGCTTAAAATGTCTGGGCACGCGAATAAACTTCAAAGCTTGGGTATAGTGATTCCTAATACTTTGGGAGTTTACCGCATCCTCCAATCACTACCACCAAGTTACAAGAACTTTGTGATGAACTACAACATGCAGAACATGAACAAAGAGTTGCCAGAACTATTTGCTATGTTAAAATCTGCAGAAGTGGAGATCAAGAAAGAGCACCAAGTGTTGATGGTCAATAAGACCACCAAATTCAAGAAAGGCAAGTCTAAGCAGAAGGGACACTTCAAGAAGGGTGGTAAGAAAGCTACCATGCTGACGAAGAGGACCAAGGCTGGACCCAAGCCTGATACTGAGTGCTTTTACTGCAAGGGAGAAGGTCACTGGAAGCGGAATTGCCCAAAGTACTTGGCGGATTTGAAGAACGGCAACATCAAGAAGAAAGGTATATCTGATATACATGTTATTGATGTGTATTTCACTAGTATTCGTAGTAGTGCCTGGGTATTTGATACTGGTTCGGTTGCTCATATTTGTAACTCGAAACAGGAGCTGCAGAATAAACGAAAGCTAGCGAAGAACGAGGTGACGATGCGCGTAGGAAACGGATCAAAGGTTGATGTGATCGCGGTCGGCACGCTACCTCTTCATCTACCATCGGGATTAGTTTTATACTTAAATAATTGTTATTTGGTGCCTGCGTTGAGCATGAACATTATATCGGGATCTTGTTTATTGCGAGACGGTTACTTGTTTAAATCCGAGAATAATGGTTGTTCGATTTATATGAGTAATATGTTTTATGCACATGCACCTTTGATAGATGGTCTATTCATATTGAATCTCGATAGTGGAAATACACATATTAATAACATTGAAGCTAAACGTTTGAAATCAAGCGATAACTTAACCTATATGTGGCACTGTCGTCTTGGTCACATTGGAGTGAAGCGTATGAAGAAACTCCATTCCGATGGACTTCTTGAATCACTTGATTTTGAATCACTTGAAAGATGCGAAGCATGTCTGATGGGTAAAATGACTAAGACTCCATTTTCTGGTATGATGGAGCGAGCTACGGACTTATTGGAAATCATACATACCGATGTGTGTGGTCCAATGAGTGTAGCATCGCGCGGTGGTTATCGTTATGTTCTTACCTTCACGGATGACTTGAGTAGATATGGGTATATCTATTTCATGAAACATAAGTCCGAAACTTTCGAGAAGTTTAAGGAGTTTCAAAGTGAGGTAGAGAATCAACGTAACAAGAAGATTAAATTTCTACGTTCTGATCGTGGAGGTGAATATCTAAGTTACGAGTTTGGCGAGCATTTGAAGAAATGTGGAATACTTTCGCAGTTGACACCGCCGGGAACACCACAGCGTAATGGTGTGTCTGAACGTCGTAATCGAACTCTCTTAGATATGGTTCGTTCTATGATGTCACTTACAAATTTACCGCTATCATTTTGGGGTTATGCATTAGAAACAGCCGCATTCACTTTAAATAGGGCACCATCTAAATCCGTTGAAACGACACCGTATGAATTATGGTTTGGGATGAAACCTAAATTGTCGTTCCTTAAAATTTGGGGGTGCGAAGCCTATGTAAAGAAGTTACAGCCGGACAAGCTTGAACCCAAAGCGGAAAAATGCGTCTTCATAGGATACCCGAAGGAAACTATTGGGTATACCTTCTATCATAGATCCGAAGGCAAAATCTTTGTTGCCAAGAATGGATCCTTTCTAGAGAAGGAATTTCTCTCGAAAGAAGTGACTGGAAGGAAAGTAGAACTCGACGAGGTTGTCGAACCTTCTCTCGAAATTGCGAGTAGCGCAGCACCGGAAGAAGTTCCTGTGGTGCCTGCACCAATGAGGGAGGAAGCTAATGATAGTGATCATGAAACTTCGGTTGAAGTTGCTACAGAGCCTCGGAGGTCAACGAGAACTCGTACCACTCCAGATTGGTATGATTCCGTTATGAATGTCATGTTGGTGGACAACACCGATGATCCCGAGACATATGAGGAAGCGATGATGAGCCCAGATTCCAATAAATGGCAAGAAGCCATGAAATCCGAGATTGGATCCATGTACGAAAACCAAGTATGGACTTTGGTGGACTTACCGGATGGCCGGAAGGCTGTCGAGAACAAATGGATTTTCAAGAAGAAAACAGATGCTGATGGTAATGTTACTGTCTATAAAGCTCGACTTGTCGCAAAAGGGTTTCGACAAATTCAAGGAGTTGACTACGATGAGACTTTCTCACCAGTAGCGAAGCTAAAGTCTGTGAGGATTATGTTAGCAATCGCTGCATATTATGATTATGAGATATGGCAGATGGATGTCAAAACAGCATTCCTCAATGGAGACATTGATGAAGAATTGTATATGATGCAACCCAAAGGTTTTGTCGATCCTAAAGATGCTAACAAGGTATGCAAACTTCAACGGTCCATCTATGGATTGAAGCAAGCATCCCGAAGTTGGAATCAACGTTTTGATAAGGTAATCAAAAGTTTTGGTTTTATACAAACTTATGGAGAAGCTTGTATTTACAAGAAAGTGAGTGGGAGCTCTGTAGCGTTCTTAATACTATATGTGGATGACATATTATTGATTGGGAATGATGTAGACCTTCTTAATAGTGTCAAAGAATATTTGAATAATAGTTTTTCAATGAAGGATCTTGGCGAAGCAGCTTACATATTAGGCATAACGATTTATAGAGATAGATCGAAACGCCAAATATCATTGTCACAAAGTACATATTTGGACAAAGTTCTAAAGAAGTTTGGAATGGAAGAAAGCAAGAAAGGGTTCTTGCCCATGTTGCCCAATACGACCTTGAGTAAAACTCAAAGTCCGACATCGGCAGAAGATAGAGAAAGGATGAGTAAGACTCCCTATGCCTCAGCCATAGGATCTCTAATGTATGCCATGCTATGTACTAGACCCGACATCGCATATGCTGTTAGTCTAACTAGCAGATATCAAAGTGATCCAGGAGTGGATCATTGGACAGCGGTCAAAAACATCCTTAAGTACTTGAGAAGAACTAAGGATATGGTTCTTTCTTATGGAGGTGATGAACAGCTCGTTGTTAATGGTTACACCGATGCTAGTTGGAACACCGATCCGGATGATTCTAAATCACAATCTGGATACGTATTTATTTTGAATGGTGCAGCAGTTAGCTGGAGGAGTGCAAAGCAAAGCGTTGTGGCGAGATCTTCAACTGAATCGGAATACATGGCTGCTTCGGAGGCTTCACAAGAAGCGATATGGATGAAAGAGTTCATTACAGAGCTGGGTGTGGTTCCTAGTGCGCTGGACCCAATGTCTATCTACTGTGATAACATGGGCGCCATAGCCAATGCGCAAGAACCAAGGTCACACAAGAAGCTGAAGCATATCAAGCTGCGTTTTCACGCTATTCGAGAACATATCCAGGATGGGGATATAAAGATTTGCAAAGTACACACAGATCTGAATGTGGCGGATCCGTTGACTAAACCTCTCCCGAGGGCAAAACATGACCAACACCAAACTGCCATGGGTGTTCGGTATATTACCATGTAATCTAGATTAGATGACTCTAGTGCAAGTGGGAGACTGTTGGAGATATGCCCTAGAGGCAATAATAAATATAGTTATTATTATATATCTTTGTGTTTATGATAAATGTTTGCATTCATGCTATAATAGTATTAACAAGGAAACCATTAATACTTGTGTGATTTGTAAACTTAATTTGAAGTCCCTAGTATAGCCTCTATACTTCACTAGCTTGTTGGTTGATTGATGATGTGGTTTCTTTGTCATGAACATTGAGATGTTATCAACAACAAGATCATATCGTTAGGAGAATGATATGGTGGACATACTCCTATAGACAAGCGTAGCATAAAGATCAAGTCATTTCAATAGTTCAATTGCTATATGCTTTCTGATACATAGTAACCTAATTCCTTCGACCATGAGATCATGCATATCACCTTTACCAGATGGATGCTTTGATATCATCAAACACCACACCGTAACAGGGTGGCTATAAAGGTGGCATTGAGTGTTCGGAAAGTATTGGTTGAAACACATGGATCAAGAGTGGGATTTGTCCATCCACATGACGGATAGATATTCTCTGGGCCCTCTCGGTGAAATGTCATCCAATTAGCTTGCAAGCATGTGACTTGGTCACAAGGGATCACATATCACGGGAACGAGAAAAGAGTACTTATCAGTAACGAGGTTGAACTAGGTATGCAGAGATACCGACGATCATAACCTCGGATAAGTAACATATCGTGAGACAAAGGGAAATTGGTATCGTATGTAAGTGGTTCATTCGATCGCAAAGTAATCGTAGAAATATGTGGGAGCCATATGAATTTCCAGATTCCTCTATTGGTTATTGTTCGGAGAAGTGTCTCGATCATGTCCGCATAATTCACGAACCGTAGGGAGACACACTTAAGGATTCGACGTTGTTTGAGTAGTTATGGTATTATGAGAAAGAGACCGAATGTTGTTCGGAGTCTCGGATGGGATCCGGGATATCACGAGGTGATCCGGAATGGTCCGGAGAATAAGATTCATATAAGGAAAGTCCCGTTTCGGAGTTCGGGAATGGTTCCGGTGTTTTCATCGGGAACATTCTAGAAGGTCCCGGAATGTCCGGCACTCCGGAGGGGGAAGGGTACATGAATGTGTCATTGCATGTTGGAATGATTGCATCATGTACTAAGTGTTCTCGCTGTCCGAAATAAAGGGTTAATTCAAATCCTAATTGGAAAAGTCAAACTGCCAGTTTTCGGTCAAACTGCCAGTTTTCGGAAAGAGGAGAAAGAGGAGGAGAGGTGGAGGCCGAGTTGGAGGAGGGTTCCTCCCCTTGGCCGGCGCACCTCCCAAGGCCGAGTTGGGGAGGAACTCCTCCCCTTGGCCGCCGGCCCTCCCACCTATAAAGGGAGGGGCAGGGCTCCCCTCTCTAGACACACTAGTTCCTACCCCTCTAAACTAAACCCTAGATCTAAACCCCGGTTTAGAGCTATTTTGGTTTAGAGCCTTCTAATTGGTTTAGAGCCCTCTAATTGGTGTGTCTAATTACTAGACCACTAATAGCCTCTCTCATAAGCTCCACCATACTCGCACCGGCTTAAGGCGAAGCCCTGCGGGATCTCCCCTCTACCTCCGGTACCACGCCGTTGTGCTGCCGGAATCACGAGGAGAGTACTACAACCTCCGCTGCCTGCTGGAACAAGGGAGAGGAAGGTCTTCGTCGAGTACCGAACGTGTGACCGACTACGGGAGCGCTGCCGGAACGTGGCGCCGGAAGGATCGTCTACGCGATCTTGAGATCGGAAAGAGTACGACTACATCACCCACGAGAATCTGCTCTCGTTAAACACTTTGGAATCTTCGAGGGTGAGTTATTCCATCGACTCGTTGCTACAATCTAGTAGATAGATCTTGGCTTGTTTGTTTGTATGCGATAGAAAATTTTTGTTTTCCATGCTACGAACCCCTACACTTTGCATCTTGCGGGATGGTGGAATAAAGCGGCCCGGGCTAACCTTACATGACATCGTTCATGAGACTTGCTCCACGCTTGACATGTAACTTGTATTGCATAAGTGGCTTTGCGGGTGCCTGTTTCTCCCAACATAGTTAAGATTCAATTTACAATGGGTGATCGACAATACTAGTATCGATGTTGTGGTTCTTGTTCGTAAGTTAGAATGACACTTACTGAAAGCCCCAAACCACGTAAAACATGCAAAGAAAATTAGAGGCATCTAACTTTGTTTTGCAGGGGTGTGATGTGATGTGATATGGCCATGATTGTGATTATATATGATGTATGCAATGTTCCTTATTGTAAGTCGACAACCGGCAGGAGCCATATGGTTGTCTTTTAATTCCGTTAAGACCTGCGTGTCTATTTAAAGTATTTGTAATAGTTGATGCTGGTGGACGACAACCATGAAGCGGCGCCATTGACCTTGACGCCATACCGGTGATGATGGAGATCATGTTCGTGCTTGAAGATGGAGATCGGAAGCACAATAAGAAAGGCCATATCATATCACATATTATAAATTGCATGTGATGTTAATCCTTTTATGCATCTTGTATTGCTTAGTTCGCGACGGTAGCATTATAAGATGATCCCTCTAGCACAAAATATCAAGTTATAAAGTGTTCATCCTTAGTAAGCACTGTTGCTAAAGCTTGCTGTTTCGAAGCACCACGTGATGATCGGGTGTGTTAGATTCTGCGAGTGTATACAACATGAGCAAGCCATATTTGCTCATGCGGAAGCTAAGGTTTGATCTTGACGAGCCTAGCATGTACAGACATAGTCTCGGAACACGGATCACCGAAAGGTAAAGCATGAGTCATATAGTAGATATGATGAACATGTTGATTGTTCGCCATTGAAGTTACATCAATTCTCGTGATGATCGGTTTTGATGTGGTGAATTTGGTTCGTGTGATCACTAAAACAATGTGAGGGATATTGTTTTGAGTGGGAGTTCACCTAGATTAATTTAACTATTAATTAGAACTCAATTTGTCATAAACTTAGTCTAAATTATTGCAAATATGTTGTAGATCAATGGCGGCCCCTACCATCAATTTAATGCGTTCCTAGAGAAAGAAAAGTTGAAAAACAATGGAAGCAACTTCGCGGATTGGTTCCGCAATTTGAGGATTGTCCTCAATGCTGATAATTTGACCTATGTTCTGGATGCACCGCTGGGTGACCCACCTGCAGTTGATGCTACCGATGAGGTAAAGAATGTTTTCCTCGCTCAGAAGAATCAGTACTCCACAGTTCAGTGTGCTATCTTGTATGGTTTTGAATCAGAGCTTCAGAAAAGGTTTGAGAACCATGACCCACATGATATTGTCCGTGAACTCAAAATGATATTTGAGGCTCATGCGGCAGTTGAGAGTTATGAGGCTTCTAAAAAGTTCTTTAACTGCAAGATGGAAGAGGGCAGCTCCGTCAGTGAGCACGTGCTTAAGATGTCTGGGCACGCAAGTAAGCTTCAAAGCTTGGGTATAGTGATTCCTAATGCTTTGGGAATTCACCGTGTCCTCCAATCACTACCACCAAATTACAAGAACTTTGTGATGAACTATAATATGCAAAACATGGACAAGTCGTTGCCCGAACTCTTCTCCATGTTAAAGTCTGCAGAAGTGGAGATCAAGAAAGAGCACCAAGTGTTATTGGTCAATAAGACAACCAAATTCAAGAAGCAAGGCAAGTCTAAGAAAAAGGGAAACTTCAAGAAGGGCGGTAAGAAAGTTACCGCGCCGGTGAAGAAGACCAAGGCTGGGCCTAAGGCTGATACTGAGTGCTTTTACTGCAAGTGATAAGGTCACTGGAAGTGGAATTGCCCTAAGTACTTGGTGGATTTGAAGAACGGCAACATCAAGAAGAAAGGTATATCCGATATACATATTATTGATGTGTACCTCACTAGTACTCGTATTAGTGCCTGGGTATTTGATACTGGTTCGGTTGCTCATATTTGTAACTCGAAACAGGTGCTACAGAATAGACGGAAACTAGCAAAGAACGAGGTGACGATGCGCATTGGAAATGGATCAAAGGTTGATGTGATCGCGGTCGGCATGCTACCTCTTCATCTACCATCGGGATTAGTTTTATACTTAAATAATTGTTATTTGGTGCCTGCGTTAAGCATGAACATTATATCAGGATCATGTTTATTGTGATACGGTTACTTGTTTAAGTCCAAGAATAATGGTTGTTCGATTTATATGAGTAATATGTTTTATGCACATGCACCTTTGATATATGGTCTATTCTTATTGAATCTCAATTGTGGAAATACACACATTAATAACATTGAAGCTAAACGTTTGAAATTGAGCGATACTCGACCTATATGTGGCACTGTCGTCTTGGTCACATTGGAGTGAAGCGTATGAAGAAACTCTATTCTGATGGACTTCTTGAATCACTTGATTTCGAATCACTTGAAAGATGCGAAGCATGTATGATGGGTAAAATGACTAAGACTCCATTTTCAAGTATGATGGAGCGAGCTATGGACTTATTGGAAATCATACATACCGATGTGTGTGGCCCAATGCGTGTAGCATCGCGTGGTGGTTATCGTTATGTTCTTACCTTCACGGATGACTTGAGTAGATATGGGTATATCTATTTCATGAAACATATGTCCAAAACTTTCGAGAAGTTTAAGGAATTTCAAAGTGAGGTAGAGAATCAACGTAACAAGAAGATTAAATTTCTATGATCTGATCGTGGAGGTGAATATCTAAATTACGAGTTTGGCAAGCATTTGAAGAAGTGCGGAATACTTTCACAATTGACACCACCGGGAACACCACAACGTAATGGTGTGTCCGAACATCGTAATCGAACTCTCTTAGATATGGTTCATTCTATGATGTCACGTATAGATTTACCGCTATCATTTTGGGGTTATGCATTAGAAACAACCGCATTCACTTTAAATAGGTCACCATCTAAATCCGTTGAAACGACACCGTATGAATTATGGTTTGGGAAGAAATCTAAATTGTTGTTCCTTAAAGTTTGGGGTTGCGAAGCTTATGTAAAAAAGTTACAGCTAGACAAGCTTGAACCCAAAGCGGATAAATGCGTCTTTATAGGATACTCGAAGGAAACTATTGGGTATACCTTCTATCATAGACCCGAGGGCAAAATCTTCGTTGCCAAGAATGGATCCTTTCTAGAGAAGGAGTTTATCTCGAAAGAATTGACTGGAAGGAAAGTAGAACTCGACGAGGTTGATGAACCTTCTCTCGAACTTGCGAGTAGCGCAGCACCGGAAGTAGTTCCTGTGGCGCCTACACCAATAATAGAGGAAGCTAATGATGTTGATCATGAAACTTCGGTTGAAGTAACTACGAAACCTCGCAGGTCAACAAGAAATCGTACCACTCCTGATTGGTATGATCTCGTTATGAGTGTCATGTTGGTGGACAACACCGATGACCCTGCGACATATGAGGAAGCGATGATGAGCCCAGATTCCAATAAATGGCAAGAAGCCATGAAATCTGAGATTGGATCCATGTACGAAAACCAAGTATGGACTTTGGTGGACTTACCGGATGGCCGGAAGGCTGTCGAGAACAAATGTATTTTTAAGAAGAAAATAGATGCTGATGGTAATGTTACTGTCTATAGAGCTCAACTTGTTGCAAAAGGGTTTCGACAAATTCAAGGTGTTGACTATGATGAGACTTTCTCACCGGTAGCGAAGCTAAAGTCTGTGAGGACTTTATTAGCAATCGCTGCATATTATGATTATGAGATATGGCAGATGGATGTCAAAACGGTGTTCCTCAATGGAGACATTGATGAAGAGTTGTATATGGTACAACCCAAAGGTTTTGTCAATCCTAAAGATGCTAACAAGGTATGCAAACTTCAACGGTCCATTTATGGATTGAAGCAAGCATCCCGAAGTTGGAATCAACGTTTTGATAAGGTAATCAAAAGCTTTGGTTTTATACAAACTTATGGAGAAGCTTGTATTTACAAGAAAGTGAGTGGGAGCTCTGTAGCATTCTTAATACTATATGTAGATGACATATTGTTGATTGGGAATGATGTAGACCTTCTTAATAGTGTTAAGGATTATTTGAATAATAGTTTTTCAATGAAAGATCTTGGCGAAGAAGCTTACATATTAGGCATAAATATTTATAGAGATAGATCGAGACGCCTAATATCATTGTCACAAAGTACATATTTGGACAAAGTTCTAAAGAGGTTTGGAATGGAAGATAGCAAGAAAGGGTTCTTGCCCATGTTGCCCAATATGATCTTGAGTAAAACTCAAAGTCCTGCAACGACAGAAGATAGAGAAAGGATGAGTAAGACTCCCTATGCCTCAGCCATAGGATCTCTTATGTATGCCATGCTATGTATAAGACCCGACATTGCATATGATGTTAGTTTGACTAGCAGATATCAAAGTGATTCAGGAGTGGATCATTGGACAGCGGTCAAAAACATCCTTAAGTACTTGAGAAGAACTAAGGATATGGTTCTTTCTTATGGAGGTGATGAACAGCTCGTTGTTAATGGTTACACCGATGCTAGTTGGAACACCGATCCGGATGATTCTAAATCTCAATCTGGATACGTATTTACTTTGAATGGTGTAGCAGTTAGCTGGAGGAGTGCAAAGCAAAGCGTTGTGGCGAGATCTTCAACTGAATCAGAATACATAGCTGCTTCGGAGGCTTCACAAGAGGCGATATGGATGAAGGAGTTCATTATAGAGCTCAGTGTGGTTCCAAGTGCGCTGGACCCAACATCTATCTATTGTGATAACATGGGCGCCATAGCCAATGCGCAAGAACCAAGGTCACACAAGAAGTTGAAGCATATCAAGCTACGTTTTCACGCTATTCGAGAGCATGTCCAAGATGGTGACATAAAGATTTGCAAAGTACACACAGATTTGAATGTGGCGGATCCGTTGACTAAACCTCTCCTGAGGGCAAAACATGACCAGCACCAACCCACCATGGGTGTTCGGTATATTACCATGTAATCTAGATTAGTTGACTCTAGTGCAAGTGGGAGACTATTGGAGATATGCGCTAGAGGCAATAATAAAAGTGGTTATTATTATATCTTTGTGTTTATGATAAATGTTTACATTCATGCTATAACAGTATTAACCAGAAACATTAATACTTGTGTGATTTGTAAACTAAATTAGAGTCCCTGGTAAAGCCTCTTTATAATACTAGCTTGTTGGTTAATAGATGATCGTGGTTTCTCGATCATGAACATTGAGATGTTGTTGACATCATATCATTAGGATAATGGTATGATGGACATACTCCTATAGATAAGCATAGCATAAAGATCAAGTCATTTCAATAGTTCGTTTGCTATAAGCTTTCTGATACATAGTAACCTAATTCCTTCGACCATGAGATCATGCTAATCACCATCACCGGAAGGATGCTTTGATGATATCAAACACCACACCGTAACTGGGTGGCTATAAAGGTGGCATTGAGTGTTCAGAAAGTATGTGTTGAGGCACATGGATCAAGAGTGGGATTTGTCCATCCATATGACGGATAGATATACTCTGGTCCCTCTCGGTGGAATGTCATCCAATTAGCTTGCAAGCATGTGACTGGTTCACAAGGGATCACATATCACAGGAATGAGAAAAGAGTACTTATCGGTAACGAGGTTGAACTAGGTATGCAGAGATACCGATGATCAAACCCCGGATAAGTAAACTATCGCGAGACAAAGGGAAATTGGTATCGTATGTAAGTGGTTCATTCGATCGCAAAGTAATCGTAGAAATATGTGGGAGCCATATGAATTTCCAGATTCTTCTATTGGTTATTGATCGGAGAAGTGTCTCGGTCATGTCCGCATAATTCACGAACCGTAGGGAGACACACTTAAGGATTCGATATTGTTTAGTAGATATGGAATGTAAGTAGGGATACCGAATGTTGTTTGGAGTCTCGGATGGGATCCGGGATATCACGAGGAGATCCGGAATGGTCCGGAGAATAAGATTCATATAAGGAAAGTCCGATTCCGGAGTTCGGGAAAGATTCTGATGTTTTCATCGGAGAGGTTCTAGAAGGTTCACCGGATCGAAAGGGGAATTGTCCATGAATGTGTCATGGGTAAGTGGAATGATTGGATCATATCCTAGGTCACTTGGTTTGGGCATTTGCGAGAAAGAATTAAAGCTCTAAATTGAAAGTCAAACGGGAGGTTTGAAAAGTCAAACTGGAACAATGGTTTTCTATTGGAAGAAGGAAAGAGTCCTTCCTTCAATCCAACTTGGGTTTGGGTTTGGATGCAAACCCTCCCCTCCCAAGGCTGCCCCTCCCTCTCATAAAATAGAGGGGGAGGGCTGCCCCAAACACACAAGAGCCAGCCCTCCCCATCCCGTGCGCCGCCGCCCCGCCACCAGTCGCCGCCGCCGCGCCGCCTTCGCCTCTCGCCGCCGCTGCCTCGTCGCCGTCGCCCTAGCCACCTCCTACACCTCCTCCTCCTCCCGACCTTCTAAACCTAGATTGTCGAGAAACCCTAGATCCACCATAACTCGCACCGGCTTAGGCTAAGCCCTGCGGGATCTTCCCTCTACTTTCGACACCATGCCGTCATGCTACCGGAATCGCGAGGGGATAACTACAACCTCCGCTGCCTGCTGGAACAAGGGAGAGGAAGGTCTTCATCGAGTACCGAACGTGTGACCGACTACGGAAGCGCTACCGGAACGCAGCGCCGGAAAGATTGTCTACGCGATCTTGAGATCGGCAAGTGTACGACTACATTACCCACGAGAATCTGCTCTCGTTAACCGCTTTGGAATCTTCGAGGGTGAGTACTCTAATCGACTCGTTGCTACAATCTAGTAGATAGATCTTGGCTTGTTTGTATGCATGCGGTAGATTTTTTTTATTTTCCATGCTACGAACCCCTACAGTGACGAAGACCATGTGCAGACGGCGGCGATCCATTCCTGTAGGAGTAGGCGCGGTAAAAGCCGAGGACATTGATGCACCGGGATGGCAAAGTAGACTGCGTGCAGCGACGCTATGACCCGAGGGGGCGGCATAGCTGCAGGGCGCAAGTTGGTGCAGCGGCTGGGAGACCACCAGCGACGTACATGCCAAGGAAGGCGCGTTGGAAGCCGGTAGCATGGACCAAAGGCGGCGGTGCTGCGGCCCGAGGGGGCGACGCAGCGGCAGTCCGTAGCTCGATCGGTGGTAGGCGCGTGCTCGGAGACATGCGTGGCGTAGCCAGGCGCGTGGTCGGTTGATCAGATCGACGGTGCGCCGTATGCGCCATGGCGTGGACGACACGTAGATTGGAGTCGATGGCGGCGTTGTCGGTGAAGTCCCGAACGATGACGACGAAGACGATCCGAGGGGGGCAGCCGCAACAGCCTTCCAAGGAAGGCGTAGCAGCCGTCCGCGGTGCGCGGTAACCTGCCGTGAGGCCGCAATAGCCTGCCGAGGCAGGCGCGGCAGCGAAGAGGGCAGGCGCACAAGCGCGGTGTAGATCGTCGGTGCTGATGGTCGGAGTAGAGGCGCAGCAATGACGCCGGCAGTGGGCGCGACTCAATCCGATCTAAGATCGGTAAACCAAAAAAGAAAACTCATCAAGAGATCGGGGAAAAAGACGTGCAGGGCAGCCGATCACGGATCGGCGGACGAACCCTGCGTACGGGTTGCGCGGCCCCCGGTGGAGATCATGAAGATCGACCTCCCGGGGGCGGCGCGGCGGAAGGTGGATGCGGCGGCTAGGTCAAGGATTTTGCCGCTCTGATACAAGTCAAGGGATCATCTTAAAGTATAAGTCAAGTTAGGCTAGAGTCGTAACTATCCTAAAACATCATAATAATCGTGTCCGTATAATACTCTAACAGTCTGCTCACCAAACTATTAACTGGGAGTATAGTTTGTCGTTGCTAGGACAATTTCAATTCTCTGACTGACAATGCTTGAACAGTAGCTGCATCATCTCTCTCAGCTACGACACTCTTCTGCCGATTAGTTCCTCCTAGCCCACAAAAAGAACCTCTAGGGTGAGAGGAAGAGAAGAGCATATATACGAGAAACCAAGCAAGCCAAAAAAAAAAAAAAAACCGCAGGCCATAAGAGGTGTCAAGGTGTACCCAGTAACAACAACGGGATCAATGTGGATTTTGTGTCCAGGCAAAAATACTGAATTTCTTCCGTGCACATGCATGCGGCCTCGAAAAGGAACAGGAGGCCAGTTGCTGCGGCAATGTCACGGCCTATGTAAGTGCGTGCGTGCTTTTCTCTCCGATACGACCTAATAACGCAGCAGCTGCCATTTTCTCGGATACCATTCCAGATCGATCATCTATCTCCGAACGATACATGCTGAAACTGCCCGTGAGATCCAGATCCTAGGTGCTGCGCCGGCGGCGGAACGGACGCACCGTACCGTCGTCAGCAATCCTATGGCGAGGCCTGGGGTTTGAGCCTGCTTTTATTAGAAGCTACGAGAGCTGTTGCACCGTGGATTTGAGGAGCAATCGGAAACAACTCTGAGTAACAGTAGTATCGGTAACAACCTTCGAATACGGATCGGATCACCGACGTCGCGACGACCTCCACCACGACCTAGCGAGGTAGAACTTTATTTAAGACAATTTGTTGTGTTAGCGAGGCAAACCTGTGCTCTGAATCCAGAAAAAAAAAATAGAGAGAGGAAAGTGTCGCCGAATCTTGGACGATTTCTCCCTCGCGCGCGCCTTCCCTCGAAAACTCGCGCCTCCGCCCTCCACCTCGGTAGGAGACTCCAAGCAGCAGCACTCCCTTCGCGGCCTCGTCAGCTCCCTTCTCTGCTCTCCCTCCAACGGTACGGTGGCAATGGCGCCCTCCGGCCGTGTCCCTCTAGCATCGTCTCTCCAGCTGCTGCTTCTTCCTTCAACTTGCGTCCCAGCAGCAGCAGCTGGCCGCCTCGCAGTATCGTGCTGCTGCCTAAGCCTAAGATGCACAGAGGGAACGCCAGCCTTGCGATCCGCGCTCACAAGGATCCGGAAGACGGCATGGTAAGTCGCACGGGTAACATCAACTCTTCCTGCTGCTTGCCGTTTTCTGAGCTATCATATTCGATTTCTCATGTGCCTAGAATAGAAAGAGGCGACCTAATATATGTTTGTCTCATGATTTCTTTTAAATAAACCATTTGAATGCTCCATTGGTGCAAATCCTCTTTTCTAACTTGAAAAAACATGGTCACCAGCATCACGGCAGTTTCCCTGTCCAGGATAAACAGTGGTGCAACAGTTTGAAGCTTATGCGACTGATCATTTTGCTTGCTCATTGTATGTTTTGTGTGGTCTTAATGATGATTTCTACTGCTTTAATGCAGTCTGCAGATTACGAGAAAAAATGGGAGGAGATAAAGAAAATTGCCAAGGGGCCGGCGGTTAGTGTTATTTTTATGTACATATATTTATTGTGTTGCATCTTATTTTCATGTTTTTTTTGGTGATGATTAATTATTTGTTGATGACACATTAGTTCTTTCCTACAATAGCAAAGCCCCTGACAATGTTTTGGGAATTTAGTTCATGTACTTTTAATTTTAAATTGCCTTCACAAAATCCCTATGAATTATGATGAAGTTAATTCGAAACTATAATAGTCAACATCTCAACTATCTTCATATGCATACTATTGGTGCCACCTTCAATAAATCATATCAATCCACATCATCTAAATTGTTAGGACTTTGATCATAAACATGGTTTATAGTTATTTCCCCTCCACATTGTTAATGAAATTTTCTGAAAATAAAGCTGAATAAACATTGTTGAAAACTGTCTTCCTGCTTTACATTACTAGGAACACATGGGTGGTTAACATTTAGTAAATACGGCACGTTGAGCCAACAATGCAGATCTGAAGCAAACTTGTGTTTTGTTATGTCTTTTAGTCATAATCCTTTATTTTATCTATTTGGTTGAAAAGGATATGCCATTTCGTCAAGAGATTGAGAAAATAGACGAGTACACCAAGAAGATTCATAATACCAGCATTTTGGTAAGCCTTCTTTCTAAAAGTTTCAGAAGGGACAATCCATTTTACTTTCAGTAACTTGAAGTACTTTAGCACAAGAAGGGAAAGTGTCAAAATCTTGATAATAGACTAATAGTAATTTCTTGTAAATAAATTAAATAGTACCTGCCTTGCTGCTGAATGTGAGCTCATGCATTGTGATTTTCCTTTCCAACGATTTGTGTGGGAATTACAGCATCTGGAAGCAACTGCGTTGTCAATTTATCTCTGTATGCTTGCTCGAAACGCTGTCAAGTCGGCTTCCGAAGTTCTGGTAAAAGCATTAGCTTCCCTTCAACAACAGACTCACATCTACTTTCACAATCATACTTGTTTCCTATTGTCTCCTTCTTCACAAGTACCGTTTTATTTTACTTTATACATTGATTCCAGGATTGTGCAGTTTTGGCACGAGACACAACGAGTGAGTTTTCTCTACATACAATTAAGCAGGTACGCAGTATTTTTTTTGTTTCTGTCAACTAGATTCAAAATTGCAATGATATATGCACTAACTCCTCCCAACAATTACAACATCAACAAAAAGACTCTTCAGATGTTCGTGTGTATCATTGTCAACACTGCCGAGGACAGCTACAATAAGAAGGTTACGAAGGAAACTATTGTTTCCTTTCTTGGTGCTCTTGAAGGTGTGGCAGCCATAAGCCACATCTTGGTGCAAGATACCATGAAAAATCATGCTATTAATAGTAAAGATCGTTCACTAAATTATAGTCCAGAAAATGATAGAGCTGCACATAGAGCTCGACTGGAGTATGTGGGGAAAATGAAAACTTTGAAACATGAATTCATGACAGCTCAAATGACCGATGCATATCAGGTAGGGTATATTTGTTAATTTTGATCGGTCCTCCCCTTATATTTTCACCGTCATCCTAATGTTTGGGCCGTACAGATTCTGGAGTCTACACTGGCTGATGCAATAATGTGTACACAAGTATTTGTTATAACGATGAATGCTTATCGCAAATGGACACTAGGCCATGTTTGAGGTAAATATGCTTATGGCATACGTGTTTGTTTTATGCATGTTATATGAGTTCCGCTTTTTACGGTTTGCAATTGGATGATCATCTACTGTACGTTTCTGCTTTATTTTAGATAATAAATCCACCGTTTCTGCTGATGGTTAATGTCACGGTTCGTTACCACTTTTTGCATGCCGCAGGTGGCACCAGGGCGCCGGATCATGGGGAACCTAACAAATAAAAGCACTCTTTGCGCCAGAACTTGGAAACTACTACTCCGTAGATGTTTTGGCTGGTGTTAGTAGCATGATATTATGTATGTAATACTAATAAACTTCAGAACTTAGGAGCGTGTAAACAATTTTGCCATCAATATGAACAACAACGACAACTAGGCGCGGAGTATTCACGTTGTCTCACGAAATATGTTCCACACTATGAAATATGTTTGAGAAAGTATCAGTTGTGATATTCCTTTTTGTACTAAAACTTTTGCTTAGTCTAAAACAAAACCCTATTTTTGGAAATTTCCATAACTCATTGGAGGCAAGAAACATGGACAACGGGTGTATCAAAAAATGGGTAAACCAGATCGAACAGAAACTGGATCTAGATCATCCATTCCACCAAGTTAAAATCCCCACAAGGATGGTAAATACCGAAGCTCCACGCAAGAGCCCGCTACATGCACTTCGACATTGTCCGTGCTCTCTCTCCACTCTTTCACATCGACCCATTCACAGCCTACTCGCATGCGCCCCTAGCTCTCCCTTTCTTGGACTTATGTCAAGCTCAATGTCATCACCCCGCTCGTCGGCGGCATCTGTCATCGTCATGCTCATCTAGCGAGTCTCGTGGTTGATTCATTCAACATGCTCCTTTATTTAAGTTGGAAGGCACATGATTGAGTAGTTGATGTCATTATTTTATCGTTATAGACGAGATGTTAAATTTTTAAAGCGTTCAATTCAAGTTTCATTTTGGACTAAACAGAAGTTCTACATTAAATAGTGAACTTTCTCAATAGTTTAGGGACCACAAGTGAACTTTCTTCACCAACAAATCAAAAACTAGTGGCACCTTTTATACCTCCCCGAAACAGGCTTGCATCCCACTTTATAAATAAAGCAACATCCAAATACAATCGAATTCCAACACAACGCACAACCGGCTGAGCCAAAGAAAAAGAAAAAACACCACAGTCTGTTGGCACAAGATAGCCCAAAGGAAAATAAAAAGAGATGACAGAGACAGCCCGGATGCACAGTGGGCGCATGGATCACATGGGGTCAGGGGCCGAGAAGTGGTGCATCACCACTCTCAAAGCCTATATGGTGTCGTCCAGGTGCTCTCGATCCCGTTGTTTAGCTAGCGGGTACCGCTGCTGCAGGTAGGTCAAAAAAGAAAAAAAATAGAGTCAGATGTGCGGCTAGGGAAGATCCGTTCAATCACCATTTTATTCCGTATATTCCATAAGGTCCAGGCTAAGGCCACAAACACTATCCAGAAGAGGCGGTGCCTCATTCTAGTGCGGTTTGCCTCAATTTCCAGGACTCGCCGAGAACCTGGGCCCGCCAGGCAGGCCCAAGGGCTTCTCGGACAAACAGAAAATGAGCCGTGGGACAAGTGAACATAATGTGGGTGCACTTCTCCGGTGTCCCATGTAGTGGACACTTGCCATTGCCAGGGCTATTGCGCTTAGCCACTTCGACTCCCGAGGGCAGGCGATCTCGGAGAAGTTGCCAAACAAAGAGACAAATGCTAAGGGGAAAGGTGTCCTTTCAGAGGGGGTTGTCCAACCTATCTCAGGGCCCTAGAAGAGGGAACGGTATAGCGAGCTAACTGATAACTCCCCGCCCGGGGCAAGCCGCCAGGAGACAGAGTCCCTCTCGAACGATAGGGACTTGGAAAGGGAGGTCCCCAATCTCTGGTAGTCTACAACCTTAGCTAGGCTAAAGGTCCTATGGAACGGGATGGTCCAGCGACCCTCGTGGAAGGCCTCGGCCACCAGCATCGAGGCGGAGGCACTAATGGCAAACAGGGTGATGACCCACAAGTATAGGGGATCGCAACAGTCTTCGAGGGTAGTATTACCAAATTTATTGATTCGACACAAGGGGAGCCAAAGAATACTTGCAAACCTTAACAACTGAGTTGTCAATTCAGCCGCACCTGGAAATAGTTCTTTCTCATAGTAGTTTATCAGTAGCAGCAGTTTTGTAGTATCAACAGCAAAGCAACAACAACAGTAAAACAAGAGCAATAGTAACAGTAGTAGCAAACAGTAGGATATGAGTGCGGTAGGCATAGGGATGGATGGACGGGCGTTGCATGGACGAGTCTAAACATGTAACTTCAAGATCTAGGGCAATTGCAGATAAATAAGAATAAGCATCCAAATACTAAACATTCATAGGCATGTGCTCCATATATAGTCATGCGTGCTCGCAATGAGAACTTGCACAACATCTTTTGTCCTACCAGCCCGTTGCAGCGGGGCCTCAAGGGAACTACTAAAAATTAAGGCACTCCTTTTAATAGAGCACCAGAGCAAAGCATTAACACTCCATGAACACACGTGGTCCTCACATCACAGCCATACCCTCAGGTTGTCCCAATTTCTGTCACTTCGAGGCCTTTGGATCCGGACAATGATATGTGTACACAACTTGCAGATAAGATTATAAACAATACTATCATCATGGATCAATAATAAGTTCAGATCTGAGATCATGGCACTCGGGCCCTAGTGACAAGCATTAAACACAACAAGTTGCAACAAAGTCAAATAGCACTAATAGAGATACTAGGCACCATGCCCTAACAATCTTATTCGATTACATGATAGAACTCATCCAATCCCTACCATCCCCATAGCCTACAGCGGGGTATTACTCACTCATGGATGAGGGAAACATGGATGGTTGATGGAGAGGCGTTGGTGATGATGATGGCGATGATCCTCTCCAAATTCCCCGTCCCGGTAGGGTGAGTTTCTGGTTCCGAATCGCGGTTTCTGGTGGTGGCGACGCAGCGGAACTCTTTCTGGAAAAACGTCGAACCCCCCTGAGTTTTTAGGTCAAGAGGCAAATTATAGGCGAAGAGGGAGGCCGAGGGGGTGCCTGAGGCGGCCACACACCCTCTAGGTGCGGCCTGGGGCCACCAGGGGTGTGGGCCCCTCAGGCCTCCACTCCGTCTCGTATCTGGCTCCATGGATCTTCTGGTGAAATAGGATTTGGCATATTTTCCAGGATTTTTCCTGATAGTTGATTTTCTGCACAAAAACTAGACACCAAGGTAATTCTGCTGAAAACAATGTCAGTCCGTGTTAGTTGTATCCAAATCACACAAGTTTAGAGGAGAAACAATAGCAAAAGTGTTCGGGAAAGTAGATACGTTTTGGACGTATCAACTCCCCCCAAGCTTAGCTTATTACTTGTCCTCAAGCAATTCAGTTGAAAACTGAGTGCGATAAAAGAACTTTCACGAACACATTTGCTTTATATGATGTAAATATTCTTAGCACAGGAGTAGATACTTAGACAATTCATAATAAGGAGTATGCAACTAAGTCTACTCAATAGTCATTGCAAGCTATGAAGAGATTCCAACTCAATAATAATAAGCAGCATGAAACAGAAACATAAGCAACATTGCAATGCTCATAAGAAGATATGATAAAGTGGTATCTCGCTTGCCTTTGTTTGTAGAGCACAAAATAAATGCCAAGGCACCTCTGAAGTTCAAGTGAATACTAGAAGTAAAGATATCAGAGATACAAGCATCAAAGTCATGCCATAATTAACCAAGTTTCGAGACAAGCATATTACACTAAGAATGACAATTATACTCTCAAGAAGATTCTCATAGAATAAGTGGTGACTCACAAAGGAAGTAAAAAGGTTTTGAAAGGTTTGAAAGGCTTCCAAATGCTGAAAGTAAGGTACTCATTAGCTTTGAGCTCTCATTGCCCCTATCATAGGCATATTTAGATGATTAATGGTGAAAGTGAGGTCCAATATGAGTTATATGCTTGATAGACCATGAAATGAAAATCTCATGTCCCTTGAATACGAGGGCCGCTCCTCATGCTACTCGACTTTAGTTACCGGTAAGTTCTTGTCATAGTAAATACATGCGTATCATAGAGAACCGCCAACGGGGTACCCCTTGCACATGATACAGGAGCTATCCCATAATCAAAATGACAAGGCAAGGAGAAAATGAGCATCTCAGCAATCTCTTATTTACCATGGGAAAATGGTGCTTTTTTCTCTCTTTCCTCTTTTCAGTATGTCTCTCTTTTTTATATCAGAAGAAAGCTTCATAGATTGCTCATTATGGTGATGCTGCAAGTTTCCACCATGATTAGGCATGGCTTAGGCTAGCGACCCAGGCGTTTCTCTAACACACATACATAACTCCATGGACTTACAAGCTCCCCGTTTATTTCACACCGACGACATCCGCAAACAAAAGAGCATGATATCAACCGTGTACAATGTACAGGTGCAGACAAATAAACTACTTTATCAGTGCTACCCCCTCTCCAACCACGCTTGACAAAGGATAACTCATACGGTAAACTTCTCATAGTAGCCCAAGAAGAAACAAAATTATGCTGAACCATGGAATCGAGATCAAGTCTCTCTATGGGGAACCGATAATCTGAATAGTGAGGATCTAAACCATGGAAAGCTAGCAATCTAGAGGCAATGAGACCTCCACAAATTCCACCCTTCTCGCGGTTAGTGGTAAGACTGTAAGCTATCAAAGTACCCATGTTATAAGACCTATCCCTATTCAAAGCAGCTGAAATAAAAGCTAGATCAAATGAAGATAACTTTCTAGCAATCTTTCTAGCAAGAACACACTTGGTAATGAAGTAGGCAAAATATCTAATGGATGGGAACTGAATGTTCCGAATTTTACCACTTTCCTTTGAGAAGTCGAAACCTTGGCATATTTTAGCATATAAATCCATAAGTGACTTAGGCCTCTCCTTGATCTTCTCACAAGATCCCCAATGAGGCACTCTAATTGCTACACAGAAATCAGCAAAACGCAGGTCGATAGCTATATTGTAGATTTTATAATAGACCATGGGATTAGACGAGGACCAAGTAAACCGAAAGTCCTGCACCACAGCCATGGTTAGATTAACATACTGATATGGTTCCTCTTCAACAAAGTGATCCAACCCTGCATTAGTAATCATAGTTTGGAAATCCTGGAAGACTCCCGCGACTCTCATAAATTCAGGGCATGGATATATGGAAGGGAAGACTCCTTCCTCATGATGGATTTTCATTGGCTCAGGCACCATCAAATCACGTTGATTTAGTGGCTATGCACTCATCTTCCTTTTTGAAATTTTTAGACAAAAATCAAACCAAGTGATTTCCAAGTAGATAAATGATGAGGAACTACTATAGGAACTTGCTAGAGGGATAAACATGCATCAAAATGAAATCTCTAAGCATAGAACAATCATGCAAGCTCACACAACCTGTCACCTACAGTAGAAAAATACTCAAGATACAATCTACCAATCAAAAAACTAATTGGACAAGCGGAGGAGGCACATACCAAGGAGCAATCCCTCCAAAAATCAGCAGCAAAGATGGGCTGAGCAAAGAGATCGAAAATCGGGAGCAAGAACAGCAGGAACTCAAGCTTGATAAAGTTTTCCGGTGTTTTCGGGAGAGAGAAAGAAGTGGCTCGGAGGAGGCAACTTGGAGAGCCACAGGTGGGCCCCACCCAGGCCAGGCGCGCCCAGGGGGCTGGCTGTGCCACCAGGGGGTGTGCTGGCCTAGTGGGTCCCCCTGGGCCACTCCAGGTGTCCCTCTACCCCTTTTTCGAGGAAAAGTTTAATATGAATTTTCTGGGATGAAAATTGATTTTCTTGTAGAAACATACTTTTTTAGAAGAAGCAGAAGCAAACAAAGCAAAAACTACAGAAGTTCTAAGACACTTTGACAAGCAAACAACTAGCAAAGCTAAAGCTAACAAGAGAAAAAGCAAAGACTAGGAAGAAGAAGAATAAAAGTGAGCAAGTATAACCATTGAGAAAACATTGTTTTGTTCATTAAAATCCTTTTATTAACAAGGTTGATCAAGTCTTGTTACCAAAACAATCTTATATGAAGCAAAACTTTGCATTCCACAAAGTGATTATGTTACCTCAAACTTGATAGCAATAGTCCCAATCATAATAGTTTCAAAACTTTCTTATGGATTGGGACAATATATTTCTCCAACTTTGATGCTCTCAACATTTTCAATGGAATTCAAGCAATAGCTCTTATCAATCTTCTTGGGGAAATAGACAGTATGCTCTTTGTCAGTAGTATTAAATGTTACTTTTCCCTGATTGCAATTGATGACAGCACCTACAGTATTAAGAAAAGGTCTCCCAAAAATAATAGACATATTATCATCTTCAGGCATCTCAAGCACAACAAAATCAGTTAAAACCAAGAAATTATGAGCCACTTAAACAGGAACATCCTCACATATACCAACAGGAATAGTACTAGACTTATCAGCCATTTGCAAAGATATATTAGTTGGTATCAACTTTTCTAGCTTGAGTCTCTTGTAGAGAGAAAAAGGCATAACACTAACTCCAGCACCCAAATCATATAAAGCAGTTCTAACATAATTATTCTTAATAGAGCAAGGAATAGTTGGTATACCTAGATCACCAAGTTTCTTTGGAACTTTACCATTGAAGGAATAATTAGCAAGCAAAGTAGAAATTTCCTCATTAGGAATATTCTTTTTATTAGAGACAATATCCTTCATATACTTCGAATAAGGAGGCAACTTAATAGCATCAGTCAAAGGAATTTGCAAAAATAAAGGTTTCAACCACTCACAAAACTTGTTGTAGTGTTCATCCTCCTTTGACTTGTGTTTCTTATTAGGAAAAGGCATAGGTTTCTACACCCAAGGTTCTCTTTCTCTACCATGTTTATTAGCAATAAAATATTCCTTAGTGTACCTAGTGTTCTTAGTGTGCTTCTCAGGTTCTTCCTCGACTTCCTCCTTATCAGGAGCATCATTTTTATCATTACCACTCTCATTTTTAGCATCAGATACAAATATACTATTAAGATCTACAACAGGTTCAGAGGGTTCCTCAACTATTTTATGTTTCTTTCTCTTACGAGGACTACCACTATTTTCACCTTGTTGAGAATCCCGCTCAATTATTTTAGGGTGTCCTTCAGGATATAAAGGATCTTGAGTAGCTATACCACTCCTAGTTCTAATTCCATAAGCATGTCTATCTCCAGAAGCATTAACTAGCATATCCTCTTGTACCTTATCAAGTTGATCAATTTGAGTTTGAACCATTTGAAAGTGTTTACAAAGAATTTTAACATCACTAGTAGTTTTTTCCACAATATCTTTCAACTCATTAATAGCTCTAGAGTTTTCCAATAAATGATTCTGAACTTGTTTATTAAAATTACCTTGTTTAACAATAAATGTGTCAAGTTCATCTAAGCATTGGTCAGGAGGCTTACCATAGGGAATATCACCTTCATTAAAGTGGAGAGAGTGTACCTCAATAGTAGATGAGTGGGGAATTGGCTTACATAATTCTTCTATAGGAGGTAGATTATTCACATCTTCGGCTCTAATACGTTTCTCCTTAAGACATTTCTTATCTTCCTTCATCACTTCATCATTTAATGCAATCACTCCCCTCTTCCTTGGTGTTGGTGTTGGTGTTGGAACTGGTTCAGGAGTAATAGGCTCAGGTGTATTTAGCTCAGTTGAAGTCCAATCATCATAATTCTTGCTTATTTTAGCCATTAATTCTTCATCATTTGTAGGAGTTCTTTTCCTGAAAACACAATCAGCAAAACTATCTAGGTATGTCCTAGAATCATCAGTTAGTCCATTATAATAAATATCAAGAAGCTCATTTTTAGGCAATGGACATCCAGGATGTGCATGAATCAAAGCATAGAACCTTGTCCATGACTCAGCCAATTTCTCTTCTTCTCACTGTTTAAAATCAAAAAGTTTCTGCAAAGCAGCATGTCTAGCAGTAGGAGGAAAATATTTCTGTAAGAAAGAAGCAATCAAACAATCAGGGCTATCAATGGATCCAGGAGGTAATCTATTAAACCAATCTTTAGCTTTCCCTTTTAGTGAAAAAGGGAAGATCTTTGAAACAAAGTACTTGCACATCTTAAAATCATCAGAGAATAAAGCATTCATAGTGGAAAGCTCATTCATATGTGCCACAACACTCTCACTCTCAGTCCTACAAAAATGTTCTTTCTCAACAATGTCTAAATAGGATAAATCAAGAGAAAAATCATAATATTCATCTTTAGTATCTATGGGAGAGGTGGCAAACTTAGGATCAGAAGACAATTTAGGAATAATGGTACGTCTCTCAAGGAGACTCCTAATAGCACTAGCACCATGTGTGTTTTGGTACTCTTCAATAAAATCATCAGTCATTTCAATGTAGCCATCACTAATATCATATCTCTCTCTAGACCCAGGTGAGCTAACAAGTGTAATAGTGTCTTCACTAGGAGTTTTAGTGTTTCCCAAAATAGTTTTAGCAATAGTAGCATCTAGGAAAGGACCTAATGAACCACTTGCATCAAGCACATTAGAAGTAACATCATGAGTATCAGAAGCAGTTTCAGATTCAGCAGTAGAAGCAGTGTGTGTAGCATGTGTATGTGGTGATGGTGTAACAAGCTTACTTATAACAGACGGTGAATCAAGAGCGGCGGAGGTGTTTAGGACTCTACCTCTTCTTGTAGTGGTTGGTAAAACTGAAAACTTTCCATCACGAGACTTCGCCATGATGAAAGGAGTAGAAGTGAACATTAATAGATCCAAGTGAACTTACAAATAAAGCTATGATCCCCGGCAACAGCTCCAGAAAATAGTCTTGATGACCCACAAGTATAGGGGATCACAACAGTCTTCGAGGGTAGTATTACCCAATTTATTGATTCGACACAAGGGGAGCCAAAGAATACTTCAAAGCCTTAACAACTGAGTTGTCAATTCAGCTGCACCTGGAAATAGTTCTCGCTCACAGTAGTTTATCAGTAGCAACAATTTTGTAGTAGCAACAGCAAAGCAACAACAACAGTAAAACAAGAGCAATAGTAATAGTAGTAGCAAACAGTAGGATATGAGTGCGGTAGGCATAGGGATGGATGGACGGGTGTTGCATGGACGAGTCTAAACATGTAACTTCAAGATCTAGGGAAATTGTAGATAAATAAGAATAAGCATCCAAGTACTAAACAATCATAGGCATGTGCTCCATATATAGTCATGCGTGCTCGCAATGAGAACTTACACAACAT
Organism: Avena sativa; assembly: GCA_916181665.1. Classification (NCBI taxonomy): domain Eukaryota; kingdom Viridiplantae; phylum Streptophyta; class Magnoliopsida; order Poales; family Poaceae; genus Avena; species Avena sativa. The sequence goes on from OV702295.1 coordinate 356,748,531, forward strand.
CTTTTGTCCTGTCAGCCCGTTGCAGCGGGGCCTCAAGGGAACTACTAGAAATTAAGGCACTTATTTTAATAGAGCACCGGAGCAAAGCATTAACACTCCATGAACACACGTGATCCTCACATCACATCACATCCCCTCAGGTTGTCCCAATTTCTGTCACTTTGGGGCCTTTGGATCCGGACAATTATATGTGTACACAACTTGCAGATAAGATCACAAAAAATACTATCATCATGAATCAATAATAATTTCAGATCTGAGATTATGGCACTCGGGCCCTAGTGACAAGCATTAAGCACAACAAGTTGCAACACAGTCAAATAGCACTAATAGAGATACTAGGCACCATGCCCTAACAATCTTATTCGATTACATGATAGAACTCATCCAATCCCTACCATCCCCATAGCCTACAGCAGGGGATTAATCACTCATGGATGAGGGAAACATGGATGGTTGATGGAGAGGCATCGGTGATGATGATGGCGATGATCCTATCCAAATTCCCTGTCTCGACAGGGTGCCAGAACGGAGTTTCTGGTTCTGAATCGCGGTTTCTGGTGATGGCGTAGCGGAACTCTTTCTGTAAAAACTTCGACCCCCCTGAGTTTTTAGGTCAAGAGGCAAATTATAGGCGAAGAGGGAGGCCGAGGGGTGCCTGAGGCGGCCACACTCCCTCCAGGCGCGGCCTGAGCCCACCAGGGGGTGTGGGACCCTTAGGCCTCCAATCCATATCGTATTCTGGCTCCATGGGTCTTCTGGTGAAATAGGATTTTTGGCATATTTTCCAAAATTTTCTGGATAGTTGATTTTCTGCACAAAAACTAGACACCAAGGTAATTCTGCTGAAAACAGTGTCTGTCCGTGTTAGTTGTATCCAAATCACACAAGTTTAGAGGAGAAACGATAGCAAAAGTGTTCGGGAAAGTAGATACATTTTGGACGTATCACAGGGTCGAATGAACTTCTTGATGTCCTGAATGGCTCACCGGAATTGGAAGCCCTCTCGACGCTTCCATGCTAGCAAGGGGCAGCCCCGGAGGTATTTGGATTTTCTAAGTTGCAGCCATAGACCTCAATCGTCCCTCATGATACGCCATACCCATTTCAACATTAGGGCCACATTAAAGCGGCACGAGTTAAGAATACCTATGCCCCCAAGAATCTTGGGGGCGCAAATGTCAACCCATTTAACCATATGGTATTTCTAGCGTCTGTCCCTGGCTACCCACAAGAACCGGGACAACTCTTTCGCAAAGTCCGCATGAGTCTCCTCAGATAGCAGGTACAACCCCATATGGTACATGGGGAGGCTGGACAAGCATGAGTTGATCAAGATGGTCTTCCTTCCATTAGTCATGAGTTTATCTCGCTAGGGATCAACTTTCGACCGAACCCTCGTGACCAGAGGCAAGGTCCTTGATCAACACATGTGTCTCCTCAATGTGCATCCCTAGGTAAGTGATGGGGAAGTTAGCCAGTCTATAGTTGATGTTGTCAGCTATGCATTATCTGCCCATATCTGAGTAACCCAATAAAGATCATAACCTCGCTCTTATCAAAGTGGATCTTTAGGCCTGACATGGGTTCAAAGCAAAGGAGTAGGAATTTGAGGTTGGTGATTTCAAGTTCCAAGCCATGCACCATGATCATGGTATCTTCCGCATACTAGAGGCGCAAGATCCACCTCCGGGGATAAGATACCCAACCACACCAGAGATGTGGCCAACGATTTTGGCTATATCCAAAATCTCTACAAGGGCATCCACCACAGAGTTAAATAGGAGGGGCGAGATGGGGTCCCCTGTCTCACTCTGTTCGGTGGTCTAAAGTAAGGACCAATCTTTGAAGGGGTTCACAACAGAAAACAAAAAAAAATCCTAGCTAGTGCAACACCAATGCTAGGATCTATCTATGAGTTAATGCAGCAACGGGGATGGAGGTTCTGGTGACATACCTTATAGACCAAAAGCGTTACGTTCCATGGAAACGTTGATGATGTAGTTGCACTCGTAGCCGACCTCAAGGTTGCGTTTCTGCTCGCACGTCACCTCCCAGTCCTTGCACAACTGCTACGGCGCTACAAGTGGCAGCGCTCCCAAGGTATCGCACATGTACTATGTACGACGACAAATCCCGTTCTCCGTGATCCAGTCGGGATGCGGAACTAGACCATCCCGCGGCAGCATAGTATCCCATCGCGCACTCCTGGCCTCGTCTAGACCCTTGCATCATGGACAGGAACTCGTCGTAGAGACGGGAGCTCAACATCGGTCATGCTTGGTCGCGAGGGGACATTGGCGAAGGGGTAAATTGTGCTTGTGTTGAAGGCTGGGCACATGTCCTTCGACAGGATAGGTTGTTTCATCCGGAGAAAATGACCCGGTCGAATAGGATTTTGTGCCCTCAAAACTCTGGTAAATAACCTACCACTGCCACAGGTTGGTACCCCTTTTTTTAAAGTCAAAAAATCCAACTGGCATCGCCCATCTCGATTGCACTACCCAATTAGATGTTAAATTAAAGTACTACTATGGAATGACCATGTCCATTGAATGACACATACGGCTAGGTCATTGACATGGGCATGAGTTATTAGGTTCCCATGATTGGTATATCTGGTGCAGATCTAAACTAAGGCCCATTAGGCTTAAGAAAAACAAAGAGTCCTGGAAGCATCCGAAGCTCAGGAGCCAGACTTGTGATCAGGGCAGAAGTCCAAACCGACATAGTCATTGAGTTGTAATTCCAATTTTTAACAGATTCTTACTTGAATCCAAGACCCAAACTCTCATATAAAGGCTAGGAGGTCTGACCAAGAGGCTACCGTAGTTTTCGACTCACCACAACCCGTCGCAAGCTAGATCGCATCTAGCAACCCGACGACTTTGTAATCTCCATCAATAATAATCAGATAAGCAGGAATAGGGTTTCCTCTACGAGGGTCTAAACCTGAGTAAATCGCCTCCCTTATCTGTCTGATAAGCCGACAAAATCACCAACACTCCCTTTTTCCTGAAAGCCAAGTCTATAATAATAGGCATTGCCGAGGTTACCCCTCGCCAGTGTTACTCCATATGCAACGACCATGTCCATTAAACGATACATACACCTGCAGTTTATCTTCTCGGATAGATCTATTCACTCCTACGGCCCTCCTGTCTGAGGCTTGTGGTGAGACCGTCCTCGGAACTCTGGTGTACCCATGGGGCAATGAGCAGCGGCATCTTCAAGCAGCGGTGGCAGCGTTGAGCAGCAACACCATCGTCGAGCGATAGTGTGGTCAACTAGACCATCCTGAGCCAGCAACGTCCACTAGACCATCCCGCGGAAGTGTATTGTCCCATCGCGCACTCCTGTCCTGTAACATCCCAGCATTTAGGAACTAACGGAGGGTAGATTTAGGAATTTGGAATGTTGCATGCATTCATCTGTGAAAATATGGGTAAATTTTTCGCCAAAGAAAAACCTAAAGTGATCAAGGTTTCTTTCATCCTTTGAGATTAGGCATAGTCTTGAAGGATGATTGTTATAGACTTTGATATGATCTTTGTGGACTTATGTGTTTTGGGAAATGAAATTTGAATTTAAAACTTGAGTGTTGGAATTATAATTCAAAAGGATTTTTGAATAATGTTTGAATCTTTGATTTAATTAAGTTAACCAATAATAACTCAAACTTTATATCAAGAGAGCAATTAAGAATATGAATATCTATTTCATAATTTTATTCAATAATTAATTTACAAAATGCAACTTATGAAAATCATCCACAATCTTTACAATAACAAATAAATAAAGAATAATATTTCTTTATTGATAATAGTACAATCTTTATTAAAAAAGAATAAAATTAAAGATTACAAAAGAATAAATTAAATATGACAATTGAATATGATAGTTATTTCAAGTGACTAATCTAAAAATAAAAATAAAACCTAAACTAAAGTCTTGATCTTCAAATATGGTTCCTGCAAAATAAAAATAAACTTAAAGGAAAAAGAAGGTGAGGATTAGAATAATTTTTACTATCAGAAGTTGACAGTGAAGTGCACTGTTCACTTTTTCATCATTGAGTATATAAGGAGCAAGTTTCAGCAGCCAAGTAAAAGTAACGAGATGAAAGTAACTTTCAAAATTCAAAACATATCCATATCTGTGTAGCAGGCACACAAGCAGCACACACACCAAACTGCATGGTGTGTGCTGTCAACACCACGGCAGCAGCACAACCAAACAAAACTATAACCACAGCCGTGGGAAAACTAATCCCCACACCATTCCATTACTTTTACACACCAAGCACAGCAGCCAAGCTAGATCAAACCAACCAAATCCCAGGATCACATCACCAAGATGGTGACATAAGGAGAGGGTAGATTAGGTGGATAGAAAGATCAAGATCAATCCATCAGGATCAGGAGATGATGGGCTAGATCAAGGACAAGCCAGGAGCTGGAAATACCAGGGGAGCACCAGATCAAGCTGCCACAAGATCAACCACTAGCAACCACAACATCAAGTGACATTGGTGAGTAAATAAACCATCAAATGATCTATTTGTCTAAGATTAGACAAACATACATGATCTGATTCTTATTCAAACGCTCAGAAAGCACCCAAGTGGGTGAATCCATCATTGAGGTTTTAAACTCTAAAAGCAAACAACAAAGTATAAGAATCCAACTAAATCTCAGAACAACATCATTAATTTAGCTGTCAAACTATATTTCAATTCAAGTATGAATATAGGTAAGATTTAACTTCTAGGCACATCTCTAAGATAAGAGTAGCACCTTAGAATTTAATCTTGTGGATTTATACAAGTGATCAAGCCTACCATCATTTTTCCCAAACTTTGATTCAAGAAACAGTAGCTGGTACCACTACCAGAACCATCCATATGAATCAACTAGATAAAAGTCTAATCCCTAAACCTCAGACCAACATCATTGGTCTTAGGGATTTAAGAAAGGAAAATATCTATTTATCTTTAAAGCCAAATTCATCTTAAGCTTGAACCAAACCAAATCAAGAAATAGAATCTAACCTTGTGTGCCATACAAAGATGGTGTCACAAGAACAGTTCTACTCTAATTAGGTTAAGCATTCAATCTTCACAAGATTGAATCAACCAACTACAAATCATTTTCTTGTTATCACATGAATCATAATTAAGAAAATCCCTATGTATATCTTCACCATTTGAAACCATTTGATCTCAAACTACATCTGAAGTCTTAAGCCAACAAGTGTTAATATAGTGATTTCATCACACAACACTCACTGTCATTCACCAAGTAATGACAGTGGTGAAACAGTAAACCACAAGATTCCCAAGTATTATTTCTATAGCAACTTTATTCTCTGACACAGCAAAATTAATCCATAGAATCATCTGATAAGCCACTAGCACCACCACAGTTCATTTTTAGCAACAAGCCATAGCTAACAATCATTTAGCATGCTTAAGGATCATTAACACATGATCCACTTCATCAATTACTTAATTAACATCAGGGTATGAACCCTAAACAGAACCAAGAACCCTAATCAGGACCAGACAATCACTAGGAAGGTCACCACCAACATCTAGAGGATGAACTAGCACAGAGAGCACGAGGGGAGAGGAAAAAACTTACAACAGGTCCTCGTTGTAGAATCAAAGAGGAAGCAGAGGGGCCGACGACCATGGCGGTACGGGGAGCACCCCAAAAGGGGCAATGAAGCCCATACAGCGCCATGGCGGCGACCATAGCCACGCATAGGGGCGAAAAGCATCACCATGCCACACAACAGCAACGGTGGCGCCAGGATCCACGCCAACCCCAAACCCTAGGGTTCGGGACGACATCGATCTGGCCATAGGAGAGCACCAGGTCCAAATCCAGTTGGACAGGAGGGAAGAGCAGAGTAGACAACCTCTTCCTGCACCATGGCAGTGGCCAGGGCGGTCCACGGCGGCGCGAATCGCCGGCGACAGCACCGCTGACCACGGGGTCGGGGAAGGAGAAGGAGAGGTAAGCTAGAGAGAGAGAAGGAGTGTTGGGCTGGGTAGGCCGAAAACCCTTCGGGGTAGTCGTTTTGACCTTGCCCTACTGGGCCACAAGGGCCCAATAAGCCCAAAAGGCCAGCCCAAACCATTTAGAGTCTGTTTTTAATAAAAAGGAAAAGACCAAAATGCCCCTGAACTTAAATAAACTTTAGAAAATAAAATAAAAGTCTAAAAATTGTAAATAAAATATTTTTGGATTCACAATAATCCAAACTATCCAAATAAATTAAGAAATGAAATTTTAGACATAAATTTTATTAAGAATTTTGTAATTTATATATTCTTTATGGAATTTTACAAAATTATTGAAAGATGATAAAAATAAATAAAAATCACTTTCATTATATAATAATATTGTAGTATTTTAAAAAATACTAAACAAATATTTAATAACAATTTTTTATATTTAAGTGATAATTCTTAAAAGAATTATTAAATCAATAAAATTCAAATAAAAGGGAAATAAAATAAAAGAATACAATATTCTATTATAAATATTAAAAATTAATATTTATAAATCCTTTATTATTAAAACGATTTTTTACAATAATAGGGAGAATGCATATTAAGTTAAATGATGCATTACATTACTTTGCATAGTCATTTTGCTTCTTTAAATATTGTCCTTACCGGGCAATAATAATGTTTTTGTAGACATAGAAGCTCAAGGTCCAGTGCAAGCATCAGACTTCACTACCTTGCCATCACAAGGCAAGTTCATCACTTGCTCATGTCCTTTGAAGAGTCTTTATCAAAGTATTTGTGAATTGTGTGTTATCATCTATATTATAGAAAAAGGAAAACATTATTTTCTCAAGATACTAAATCTTAGATATCATCCTAAGTGATGATATGATGAAGCAATAGAACTTAGAGTTCTACTTGCACTAATGATGAACAATTAGGAATTAATAACCCATGACATCAGTGATTCTAGCGCCGTATATTACGCGTTAACCATGAGATTTGGAATGGGACGGAGAAGTCAGTTGTATCCATTTCCTCTTGTATGGACCTTAATGTGACATTGTGATTCCTTGTGTGGATCCAACATATGGGTGGGCACCCTTACGCCCCACACTTTTGGTGTCTAGATTATCTATGAATGGTGTTTAGGGAGATAGTCCATGTAAATGGTACTAATCCTGGCATCACTAGGTCATAGAGTATTCGGGAACTCATCAGTGTTTTAGCCTGCCCGAAAGGGGGCTTAATGAAGGTGAGCTAGCCTGAAAGATCATGCAGACATATGAGGTCGTGGAAAGGCAAGTGATTGGCTTGGACCAACTACTGGGCCCCACATCATGGAATTGTGGACGGAAAAGTACGCCCGGTTGTGCAACAAGGAGTTGATCTCTCATGGGAAAAGTAACGCACCTCTGCAGAGTGTAAGAATTGTAACTTATTACTCCCTGTTCCGGGAAGGAGCTATGAACGCGGCAGGAAAGGAACTCCATGAAAGTTCTGGTCAACTTGTGAAGGCTGGTGGTCTTAGATTTTCATAATAAAATCAACCTTTTAAGAAAGACTTACGAAAATTGCATAGTGCCAATTACTAATAGTCTGAGGTGGTAGATAGAGCATCAAACTTCCTACCTTGCATATAATGAATTTGCTGAGTAACGATGTTACTCATCCTTTCCTTTGAATCCTTGCTTAGACTCTGAGAATCCCGAAGATACTCCAATGTATGCATCCGAGAGTCAAGAGGAGGTCTTCTATGAAGAGCCCAACTTGTATGGAGTCGTAGAAGGGGAGGACTATGACATCGTCTATGGAGGAGAGTTCCAGGAGTCCGAATAGTTACTACAGTTCTAGTAACCACTTGAGCTGAGCATCATGAACAATATATAGCAACAAGTTGTTGAGCTCAATTTGGAGTTTAAGTTTTAAATTTGAAACTTCCGCTGAAACACTTATATTTTGGTTTGTAAGTTGAATCTTTTGGAAGTCTTGAACTTCCGGTATTGTAATAATATTAACGTGTGTATGTTTGTAATATGGACCCGCAATGTTTCTGTTGTACCACTCTGAGGGATGTGATATTTACGGAACGGTGTTCTGTGGATGTCATGTCAACGACTATAGTGTACTACACATGCAGTGGTATGCTGGGTCACCGCAGTTGGTATCAGAGCAAATTGCTTTGACCTTGGGCTGGAAACCTAGTAAAGGGTATAACCTGTAGGAGTGTAGCAATGATAAAGAATTCTCTAAAAGTAATATAATGGGTATTCAAATGAGAATATTTCGTTATATGTTTTAGTGCGATAATTCTTTGTTATGATGCAATATATTATTGGTTACTGATCAAAACTATTTTTCTGATATACAGAGCTATGGCACCAAAGTTTCCAAAACAGACTTTGGTAAGGAAAGAGTAGACTCTTGATTATTATCAAGGATCATTCACAGACCAACTTCGTCAACTTTAAAAAAAAAATAGTTGTCCAACTAGAATTCCAGTGAGCACTATAACTTACTATGATGGCCGGATGTTATCCAAGTATCGTGTGAGTATCTAACTCCCTGAGGAGCTTGGATTATATCATGATCTACCTATAGGTGAAGGTAGGAGTCACTTAGCAGCATATCATGTTGTTGTTGTGGAGGCGGTAGCTAATATCCGGGAGCATCAAGCCAAGGAGTTAGAAGGTAGCACATTCTCTGTGATACCTCATGATTCTATAGACTCGGATCCTATATCGGATCATCTTACTTTGGTTAAGAAGCATCCTAAGTTAGCTTCCAAGTTTATGGACAGATACCGAACACTCGTTGCGTCTTTTTATAAGACACATCAAGTGATTGTCGAAGATAAAAAATGACATGTTAGAGGATCTAACTGATCCGAAAAGGAGGAATCAGTTAACATTCCAGTTGGAGAAGGAAGCAAGTAGTAGTGCAAAACCCATCTTTAAGGATATACCTATAGATCCTGAATCTTTTATACCATATCCTTATTCCCCAAGACCTGAACCTATACATGATCCTACTATAAATATGAGGTATACAGTACCACAAGGTTCAGAGGATGGTTCTGACTCAGAACTTCCTATTGAGAATTCTGATGGTTGGAGAAGGGGATCATATGAAGGATCTCATGAATACCAGATGTCCACAGATGGTTCTGACAGAAATGTTGGACAATCTAGATGGATGGGTGCAAGAGTTAACCCTAGTAACAGTAGTAGAAATGCCATGTCAATAGATAATCAGGATGAAGAAGAAGATCCTGAGGAGAGAGTGTTTGAATCATCAACATCTTCTCAAAACCCAGGGAATATACATTATCCAGTGTTTAACTATCTTGCCCAAAGGAGCACTTGGGAAACAGCAGGATTTGCGTATCCTGTTGACAACTCAAGGAATGAAGCTCAGGGGATGCAGGCAGGGGATAATGTTGAATATGTTACTGAAGACTTTTCAGCTGAGCTGGAGGGAGTCAATGCGCTCAGGTTGAGTAATGACTCAAGTCCTGACACTTCAGATACAGAGTATGTTCCTTCTGGAAGGCCATTTGTTCCACAAACTGTGCAACGCACAACACGTCATCACGGTTGGACATCAGGCATGTATGATGAGCGTAGTTACTACTAGAAGTAGGCAACTATGTAGAGGTATCAAGTATCATGTATTGTACCCCAAGAAATAAGATAGTTAGATAAATAAGGTAGTATTGTGATTATACCTATATGGTATATGTTGTAATGACTTTGTATTATTATGATATTATGTATAATATGTGAAATGCATATTCGGATTTTCTTTGGATCTTCATTGTGTGACTGGTTCTGTGCGTAAAGTCGAGCTCAGAACACATGTGCATGATGTAATTATCAGTATTCGCTTTATTTTGCAGGACCAGAGGGTCATGGATACAGGTGTAGAAATCGAAACTAAGCAGCAGCGGATGGAACGAGAGGCCAAGGAGAAGTCCGATGCAGATGCAGCAAATTAGGGAGCATTACCACCGCCACCACTAATGAGGCCGTTAATGGAGCAGAACTTTATGTAGTGCATGCAAATGATGCAAGAGACCCAGAACAAGTTCATGGAAGAGTTGCTGGGACGAGCAAATCAGAGGGCGCCTGAGGATGGAGGAGTGAGTCTATCTGATTTCCAGAATGCAAGGCCGCTACCTTTTGCATCAGCTCCTGAACCAATGGATGCAGAAGATTGGCTAGCAGATACAGAAAGAAAGCTGAAGACTGTAGATTGCAATGATGAGGAGAAATTGAGGTATGCAACTCATCTTCTGACAGGACCTGCAGCATCTTGGTGGCAAAATCAGTTGGCCATGCAACAACCAGGAAGGGAGTATACCTGGGAAGAGTTTAAACAGAGATTCTGTGAATATCATGTTCCGAAGAGTGTTATGGAGTTGAAGCAAAGAGAATTTGAAGAGCTGCAGCAGGGATATACTAGTGTTATGAAGTATATCTGAGAGTTTAGTCAACTTTCTCGTTATGTTGAGGAAGAAGTTAACACAGAGGAAAAGAGGAATAAATGTTTCATGCATGGATTAAATCCATTTGTGAAGATGCAGTTGAGGTTGGCTAATAAGAAAACTTATCAGCAGTTGCTAGATGCAGCTATTACCTTCGAAGATGACTACAAGAATGTCTAAGAGGATAGAAGGAAGAGATCTAAGAAGGAAACCAAGAGGATACAAGCAAGCAAGCCCAAGCACAATCTGGAATTCAAACCAAGGAATAAACCCTATAACAACAACAATTCCAATCGGAGTGCAAATCCAAATGCAAAGAATATTATATGCCACAATTGCAAACTTCCAGGGCATATGAGCAGGGATTGCCCAAAACCAGTAATTGTATGTCACGCTTGTGGTCAGAGAGGTCACATCAGGCCCAATTTTCCAAGCAAACCACAAGGTGGTTGGCCGGCTCGAGATGGAAGGCAAGCCAGTGGAGGTACTGGACATCCCAATAAAGGAGGAAATAATGGCAAGAACAACAATGGCAAAAGGAACAGACCTACCAGGAAACTGAACTATGTGACCCTCGAGGAGGTGGATAATTTGGAGCATGCAGTGATAGGTACGCTCAATATCCTTACCAATCCCGGCAAAGTTCTATTAGATACTGGTGCAACTACTTCATTCATTTCTGAAGAATTCTGTGATAAGTTCGGGATTAGAAGGGCAACGTTAGAAAACCCTATGACCATAGTTACGGCAAGGGGAAATGTGATTGTACGACACATTAAACAATATCAGATTATCTCGATCTGTGGTTGTACATACTTCGCAGACCTTTATGTGATTCCTTTGAAGGGAATTGCAGTAGTGCTGGGGATGGACTGGATGATGAAACACGGAGCTCAGATAAATTGTGAGGAGAAAACTGTCTCAATCAAAACTCCAAGTGGAGCAAGGATAGTTTACCAAGCAGATAAGCACAGTCATATTATGGTGGATCTGCAGTTGAACTCGATGAAAGAGGTCAAATTGGAAGATATTCCTATAGTAAATGAGTTTCAAGATGTTTTTCTAGCAGAGCTACCGGGAATACCACCAGACCAGGAGATAGAGTTCACTATTGACCTAATTCCTGGTACATCACCAATAGCTCAAGCACCATATAAGATGGGACCCAAAGAGTTAAAAGAACTCAAGGAGAAAATTGATGAGTTAGCCAAAAAAGGATTTATTCAGGAAAGTGTATCTCCATGGGGAACACCAGTAATCTTTGTGGATAAGAGAGATGGTGGAAGAAGGATGTGTGGAGATTATAGAAATCTAAACAATGTTACTATCAAGAATAAGTATCCTCTACCAAGAATTCAAGATTTGTTTGATCAAGTGAAAGGAGCCGGAGTATTTTCAAAGATCGATTTAAGATCTGGATACCATCAAATAAAAATCAAACCGGAAGATGTTCCAAAGACAACATTTGTCTCAAGATATGGACACCACGAGTATCTGGTAGTACCATTTGGTTTGACCAATGCACCAGCAATATTCATGAATCTGATGAACAAAATCTTCATGCCATATTTGGATAAGTTCGTCATAGTCTTTATAGATGATATTCTGATATATTCCAAGGATAAGGAAGAGCATGCTAATCATTTGAGAATAGCATTGCAGACACTAAGGGAACATAAACTTTATGCTAAGTTCAGTAAGTGTGAATTTTGGCTAGATGAGGTAGAATTCCTCGGCCATGTTATCAGTAAAGATGGAATTGCTGTAAATCTATCTAAAGTTCAGTCAGTACTAGAGTGGACTGCACCAACCAATGTGAAGCAAATTCAAGGTTTCTTAGGAATGGCTGGTTATTATCGGAGATTCATTGAAGGTTTCTCCAAAATAGCTGGACCAATGACCAAATTGCTAAGAAAGAATACACCATTCAATTGGGATGAGAAGTGTGAAGCATTTTTTCAGGAGTTGAAGACCAGGTTAACCACAGCTCCAATTTTAGCAGTTCCAGAAATAGGAAAAGACTTCACAGTATACTGTGATGCATCTAAAGAAGGTTTAGGTTGTGTATTAATGCAAGATCAGAAAGTCATTGCTTATGGTTCAAGACAACTAAAACAACATGAAGTCAACTATCCAACTCATGATTTAGAGTTAGCAGCAGTAGTTTTTGTGCTGAAAGGATGGGGGAATTTTCTTTATGGATCCAGATGTGAGTTATACACTGACCATAAAAGTCTCAAATATTTCTTCACCCAAAAGGAATTGAATATGAGACAGAAGCGTTGGTTGGAATTAATCAAAGATTATGATTTAACAATCAACTATACTCCAGGGAAAGCAAATGTTGTAGCTGATGCTTTAAGCAGAAAGAGTGTAGATATTTAGCCTAGCAATCGGGAGCTACCAAAAGAGTTACAAATGGACTTGGAAAGATTAGAGCTTCAATTTATTAGAATAGAGGTTCTTGGAGGATTAGCTACGATGCAGGTAGTTGAAGAGCAAGACAGTGATCTTAAGCACGAAATTTTTAGGCATCAAGCAGAATATCCTTTCATTGCTGAAGAAATTCGGAGGATATCTCAAGGACAAAAATCAGTTTTTCGCCTTGGAGATTATGAGTCTTTATGGTTTCAAGACCGTCTTTGTGTTCTAGATGTGACTGAGATTAGAAATGTCATACTCAGAGAAGCACATGAAACACCATATTCTATACATCCAGGAAGTACTAAGATGTATATGGATTTGAAAGAACTATTCTGGTGGAATAACATGAAAAGATATGTTGCTAAATATGTATCTGAATGCCATACTTGCCAAAGGGTGAAGGCTGAACATCAAAGTCCAGCAGGACCATTACAACCTTTGGAAATTCCTGAATGGAAATGAGAAGAAGTAGGTATGGACTTCATCACAGGATTGCCCATGACACCTAAACGGAAAGATATGATATGGGTAATTATGGACAGACTTACTAAGAGTGCACATTTTATTCTGGTAAATCAGAAAGATAATGTTGAGAAGTTAGTAGAAGTTTACGTCAAAGAGATAGTAAGTAAGCATGAAGTGCCCAAAAAGATCGTAACTGATAGGGATCAGTGTTTACTCAGCATTTTGGAAGCAATTGCATGAAGCACTTGGTTCAAAGTTAGATTTCAGCACAACCTATCATCCTGAGATAGGAGGTCAAACAGAAAGAACAAATCAGATACTAGAAGACATGTTAAGAGATTGTGTATTAGATTTTGGAGGTACATGGGAAGATCATCTACCATTGGCAGAATTTTCCTACAATAATAGCTATCAGAGTAGTCTGAAGGAAGCTCCATATCAGGTTCTGTATGGAAGGAAGTGTAGATCACCAATATGTTGGTATGATCCTGGAAGCAGCAAAGAATTTGCACCAGACTATATCAAGGAAAGACAAGATATCATTGATAAGATCAGGGATAGACTGAAAACAGCTCAAAGTAGGCAGAGAAGTTATGCTGATCAAAGTCGAAGATCATGGCATCCAGAAGTGGGAGACATGGTATACTTGAAAGTAAGTCCAATGAAAGGGGTGAAAAGGTTCGGAGTTAAAGGAAAATTGAGTCCAAGATACATCAGACCATTTAAGATATTGAGTCAGAACAGAACTATAGCTTATGCTTTAGAGTTACCATAAAGATTAGCTCAAGTGCATAATGTTTTCCATGTGTCAAAACTTCGTAAATGTTTGAAAGTTCTGGATGATGCAATCACACATCAGGAGATAGAACTACAAGCAGACTTGACCTATGTTGAAAAGCCCTGTAAATTTTTGCAAGAAAACTGGAAAATATTGAGGAATAGAGAAATCAAATATTGCAAAGTACAGTGGGAACATCACCCTGAAAGGTAAGCCACGTGGGAGAAAGAAGAGGATTTAAGAAAATCCTATCCTGAATTATTCAGGTATATCTCAACAAACTTCGGGACGAAGTTTAATTTAAGGGGGGAAGTCTATAACATCCCAGCATTTAGGAACTAATGAAGGGTAGATTTAGGAATTTGGAATGTTGCATGCATTCATATGTGAAAATGTGGGTAATTTTTTTGCCAAATAAAAACCTAAAGTGATCAAGGTTTCTTTCATCCTTTGAGATTAGGCATAGTCTTGAAGGATGATTGTTATAGACTTTGATATGATCTTTGTGGACTTATGTGTTTTGGGAAATGAAATTTGTATTTAAAACTTGAGTGTTTGAATTGTAATTCAAAAGGATTTTTGAATAATGTTTGAATCTTTGATTTAATTAAGAGTTAACCAATAATAACTCAAACTTTATATCAAGAGAGCAATTAACAATATGAATATCTATTTCATAATTTTATTCAATAATTAAGTTACAAAATGCAACTTATGAAAATCATCCACAATCTTTACAATAACAAATAAATAAAGAATAATATTTCTTTATTGATAATAGTACAATCTTTATTACAAAAGAAAAAATTAAAGATTACAAAAGAATAAATTAAAGATTACAATTGAATATGATAGTTATTACAAGTGACTAATCTAAAAAGAAAAATAAAACCTAAACTAAAGTCTTGATCTTCAAATCTGGTTCCTGCAAAATAAAAATAAACTTAAAGAAAAAGAAGGTGAGGATTAGAATAATTTTTACTCTCAGAAGTTGACAGTGAAGTGCACTGTTCACTTTTTCATCATTGAGTATATAAGGGGCAAGTTTCACCAAAATGAAAGAATGTATCTTTCATAATTTAAAGCCATAAGTCAAATCATAGCAAGGAGGGGAAAGTTTCACCAGCCAAGTAAAAGTAACCAGATGAAAGTAACTTTCAAAATTCAGAACATATCCATATCTGTGTAGCAGGCAGACAAGCAGCACACACACCAAACTGCATGGTGTGTGCTGTCAACACCACAGCAGCAGCACAACCAAACAAAACTATCAACACGTCCATGGGAAAACCAATCCCCACACCATTCCATTGCTTTTACACACTAAGCACAGCAGCCAGCAGCTAAACCAAGCACAACAGCCAAGCTAGATCAAACCAACCAAAGCCCATGATCACATCACCAAGATGGTGACATCAGGACGGGGTAGATCAGGTGGATAGCAAGATCAAGATCAAGCCATCAGGATCAGGAGATGATGGGCTAGATAAAGGACAAGCCAGGAGCTAGAAATACCAGGGGAGCACTAGATCAAGCTGCCATGAGATCAACCACTAGCAACCACAACATCAAGTGACAGTGGTGAGTAAATAAACCATCAAATGATCTATCTGTCTAAGATTAGACAAACATACATGATCTGATTCTTATTCAAACTCTTAGAAAGCACCCAAGTGGGGTGAATCCATCATTGAGGTTTTGAACTCTAAAAGCAAATAGAAAAGTATAAGGATCCAACTAAATCTCAAAACAACATCATTAATTTAGCTATCAAGCTATATTTCAATTCAAGTATGAATATAGCTAAGATATAACTTCTAGGCACATCTCTAAGATAAGAGTAGCACCTTAGAATTTAATCTTGTGGATTTATACAAGTGATCAAGCCTACCATCATTTTCCCCAAACTTTGATTCAAGAAACAGTAGTTGGTACCACTACCAGAACCATCCATATGAATCAACTAGATAAAATCCTAATCCTTAAACCTCAGACCAACATCATTGGTCTTAGGGATTTAAGAAAGGAAATCCTCTATTTATCTTTAAAGCCAAATTCATCTTAAGCTTGAACCAAACCAAATCAAGAAATAGAATCTAACCTTGTGTTCCATACAAAGATGGTGTCACAAGAACAGTTCTACTCTAATAAAGTTAAACATTCAATCTTCACGAGATTCAATCAACCAACTACAAATCATTTTCTTGTTATCACAGGAATCATCATTAAGAAAATCCCTATGTATATCTTCACTGTTTGAAACCATTTGATCTCAAACTACATCTGAATTCTTAAGCCAACAAGTGTTAATATAGTGATTTCATCACACAACACTCACTGTCATTCACCAAGTAATGACAGTGGTGAAACAGTAAACCACAAGATTCCCAAGTATTGTTTCTATAGCAACTTTATCCTCAGACACACCAAAATTAATCCATAGAATCATCTGATAAGCCACTAGCACCACCACAGTTCATCTTAAGCAACAAGCCACAGCTAACAATCATTTAGCATGCTTAAGGATCATTAACACATGATCCAATTCATCAATTACTTAATCAACATCAGGGTATGAACCCTAAACAGAACCAAGTACCCTAATCAGGACCAGGAAGGTCACCACCAACATCTAGTAGAGGATGAACTAGCACAGAGAGCATGAGGGGAGAGGAAAAAACTTACAATAGGTCCCCGATATAGAATCGAAGAGGAAGCAGAGGGGCCGACGACCATGGCGGTACGTGGAGCACCCCAAAAGGGGCGCTATAACCCATACAGCGCCACGGCGGCGACCATAGCCATGCATAGGGGCGAGGAGCATCACCACAATGCACAACAGCAACGACGGCGCCAGGATCCACGCCAACCCCAAACCCTAGGGTTCGGGGCGGCATCGATCTGGCCACAGGAGAGCACCAGGTCCAAATCTAGTTGGAGAGGAGGGAAGAGCAGAGTCGACAACCTCTCCCTGCACCACGACGGCGGCCAGGGCGGTCCACGGCAGCGCGAATCGCTGGCGACAGTACTGCTGACCACGGGGTCGGGGAAGGAGAAGGAGAGGTGAGCTCGAGAGAGAGAGAAGGAGTGTTGGGCTGGGTGGGCCGAAAACCCTTCGGGGTAGTCGTTTTGACCTTGCCCTACTGGGCCACAAGGGCCCAATAAGCCCAAAAGGCCAGCCCAAACCATTTAGAGTATGTTTTTAATAAAAAGGAAAAGACCAAAATGCCCTTGAACTTAAATAAACTTTAGAAAATAAAATAAAAGTCCAAAAATTATAAATAAAATATTTTTTGGATTCACAATAATCCAAACTATCCAAATAAATTAAGAAATGAAATTTTAGACATATAAATTTTATTAAGAATTTTGTAATTTATATATTCTATATGGAATTTTACAAAATTATTGAAAGATGATAAAAATAAAACTCACTTTCATTATATAATAATATTGTAGTATTTAAAAAAAATACTAAACAAATATTTAATAACAATTTTTTATATTTAAGTGATAATTCTTAAAAGAATTATTAAATCAATAAAATTCAAATAAAAGGGAAATAAAATAAAAGAATACAATATTCTATTATAAATATTAAAAATTAATATTTATAAATCCTTTATTATTAAAAAGAATTTTTATAATAATAGGGAGAATGCATATCAAGTTAAATGATGCATTACATTACTTTGCATAATTATTTTGCTTCTTTAAATATTGTCCTTACCGAGCAATAATGATGTTTTTGTAGACATAGAAGCTCAAGGTCTAGTGCAAGCATCATACTTCACTACCTTGCCATCACAAGGCAAGTTCATCACTTGCTCATGTCCTTTGAAGAGTCTTTATCAAAGTATTTGTGAATTGTGTGTTATCATCTATATTATAGAAAAAGGAAAACATTATTTTCTCAGGATACTAAATCTTAGATATCATCATAAGTGATTATATGATGAAGCAATAGAACTTAGAGTTCTACTTGCACTAATGATGAACAATTAGGAATTAATAACCCATGACATCAGTGATTCTAGCGCCGTATATTACACGTTAACCATGAGATTTGGAATGGGACAAAGAAGTCAGTTGTATCCTTTTCCTCTTGTATGGAGGCAAGACGATCCTAACGTGACATTGTGATTCCTTGTGTGGATCCAGCATATGGGTGGGCACCCTTACACCCCACACTTTTGTGGTCTATATTATCTATGAATGGTGTTTAGGGAGAGAGTCCATGTAAATGGTACTAATCCGGGCATCACTAGGTCATAGAGTCTTCGGGAACTCATCAGGGTTTTAGCCTGCCTGAAAGGGGGCTTAATGAAGGTGAGCTATCCCGAAGGATCGTGCAGACATATGAGGTCGCGGAAAGGGCCGTGATTGGCTTGGACCAACTACTGGGCCCCACATCATGGAATTGTGGTTGGGAAAGTACGCCCGGTTGTGCAACAAGGAGTTGATCTCTCATGGGAAAAGTAACGCACATCTGCAGAGTGTAAGAATTGTAACTTGTTACTCCCTGTTCCAGGAAGGAGCTATGAACGTGGCAGGAAAGGAACTCCATGAAAGTTCTGGTCAACCTGTGAAGGCTGGTGGTCATAGATTTTCATAATAAAATCAACCTTTTAAGAAAGACTTACGAAAATTGCATAGTGCCAACGACTAATAGTCTGAGGTGGTAGATAGAGCATCAAACTTCCTACCTTGCATATAATGAATTTGCTGAGTAACGTTGTTACTCATCCTTTCCTTTGAATCCTTGCTTAGACTCTGAGAATCCCGAAGATACTCCAATGTATGCATCTGAGAGTCAAGAGGAGGTCTTCTATGAAGAGCCCAACTTGTATGGAGTCGTAGAAGGGGAGGACTACGACATCGTCTATGGAGGAGAGTTCCAGGAGTCCGAATAGTTAATATAGTTCTAGTAACCACTTGAGCCAAGCATCATGAACAATATTTAGAAATAAGTTGCTGAGCTCAATTTGGAGTTTAAGTTTTAAATTTGAAACTTCCGCTGAAACACTTATATTTTGGTTTGTAAGTTGAATCTTTTGGAAGTCTTGAACTTCTGGTATTGTAATAATATTAACATGTGTATGTTTGTAATATGGACCCGCAATGTTTTTGTTGTACCACTATGAGGGATGTGATATTTATGGAACGGTGTTCTGTGGATGTCATGTCAACGAATATAGTGTATTACACATGCAGTGGTATGCTGGGTCACCGCATGTCCTTGTCTAGATCCTTGTCATGGACAGATCGCTCTTCATAGATACGGGATCTCAACATCTGTCATGCTCGATCGCGAGGGGACATTGGCGAAGGGGGTTAAATTGTGCTCGTGCTGAAGGCTAGGCACATGCCCTCCGATGAGATGGGTCGTTCCATCCAAAGAAAAATACCTGGTCGTATAGGATTTTGTGCCCTCGAAACTCGGATAAATAACCCACCACTATCATAGGTAAGTACCCCTTTTTTAAAAAGTCAAGAAAAATCCAACGTCCATAGCTTGCACTACCCAATTATATTTTAGATTAAAGTACTACTATGGAACAACCCTGTCCATTGAGCGACACATACGGCTGGGTCATTGACACGGATATGACTTATCGGATTCCCATAGTTGGTATATCTCGTGCAGATCTGAACTAAGACCTATCAGTGAAGGGGTTCGTAGCATGGAAAACAAAAAAATTCTACCGCATGCACACAAACAAGCCAAGATCTATCTACTAGATTGTAGCAACGAGTTGATAGAAGCACTCACCCTCGAAGATTCCAAAGCGGTTAACGAGAGGAGATTCTCGTGGGTGATGTAGTCGTACACTTGTCGATCTCAAGATCGCGTAGACGATCCTTCCGGTGTTGCGTTCCGGCAGCGCTTCCGCGGTTGGTCACACATTTGGTACTCGATGAAGACCTTCCTCTCCCTTGTTCTAGCAGGCAGCGGAGGTTGTAGTTCTCCCCTCACAATTCTGGCAGCACGACGGCATGGTGTCGGAAGTAGAGGGAAGATCCCGCAGGGCTTCGCCTAAGCCGGTGCGAGTTATGGTGGAATTAGGGTTTCCCGGTGATCTGGAGTTTATAAGACCGGGAGGAGGAGGAGGTGTCGAAGGCGGCTAGGGAGACGGCGGTGGGACGGCAGCGGTGCAAGGCGGCGGTGGCGGCTGGCGGCGGTGGCGCTGCGGCGGCAGCAGCGCGGGTGGAGAGGGGCTGGGCTTGGTGCTTTGGGGCAGCCCTCCCCCTCTATTTATGAGAGGGGAAAGCCTTAGGAGGGGTGAGTTTGAATCCACTTCCAACCCAAGTTGGAAAGACTCTTTCCTACTTCCACTAGGAAACTATTTTTCTAGTTTAACTTTTCAAACCTCCCGTTTGACTTTCATTTAGAGCTTTAATTCTCTCTCACAAATGACCACACCAAGTGACCTAGGATATGATCTAATCATTCCACTTACCCATGACACATTCATGGACCATTCTCCCTCCGGACCGGTGAACCTTCTAGAACCTCTCCGATGAAAACATCAGAATGTTTCTCGAACTCCGGAATCGGACTTTCCTTATATGAATCTTATTCTCCGGACCATTCCGGATCTCCTCGAGATATTCCGAATCTCATCCGAGACTCCGAACAACATTCGGTATCCCTACTAACATTCCATATCTACTAAACAACATCGAATCCTTAAGTGTGTCTCCCTACGGTTCGTGAATTATGCGGACATGATCAAGACACTTCTCCGATCAATAACCAACAGAGGAATCTGGAAATTCATATGGCTCCCACATATTTCTACGATTATTTTGCGATCGAATGAACCACTTACATATGATACCAATTTCCCTTTGTCTCACGATAGTTTACTGTGAGGTTCCCAACCTTTAATAAGGTAGAGATCCCTGTGTTTACAATGCTAGTCCCTGGATCAATAGCTAGCATCCACAGTTAAGATGTAATATCAAGAAACAAAGGTCATAATATAAATTTATAACCAAGAATAACATAATTTTATTACATCTTACATAGATCTTTTGGCTATTATATTACATTGCAGCAGAAATCTATAAGCATGGGGTCCTTCATCTTCAAAGTGCCACAGGCAGACATGTTGGTTGTAGACTTGTAATCCTAATCAATCAACTTCACTAATATCAAACAAACCTGCAACATGACAAGTTACAGCCACAAGGGTCAATACATTTGAATTGTATTGGCAAGTTTCACTACTATGTAGAATATAAGTGGATCCTACCAATACATGCATATTTGGCTAAGTAGGGTTTTAGGCTATTTTGCAGAAAGCAATAAGTTATCCTATCTTTCAAATAAGTTTGATCTTTGATCAAGTCTTTGTGAACTCCTTGGTAAAGCCCCAAGTGTTTCAAGTTTTTATCAAAATTCTTCTTGAGCATCTTGGTAAAGCCCCAAGTGTTTCAAGTTTTTATCAAAATTCTTCTTGAGCTCCTTGGTAAAGCCCCAAGTGCTTCAAGTCTTTGTCAAAATCTTCTTGAGCTCCTTGGTAAAGCCCCAAGTGCTTCAAGTATTTGTCAAAATCTTCTTGAGCTCCTTGGTATGCCCCAAGTGCTACAAGTCTTTAGTTGTCACCTTAAAGTTTTTCTTTTAGAAATTGGAATGTCGAGATTTCCCATAGCTTCAAGCTTTAGTTGCTCAGTATTGTCCATAACCGGGGACACGGCTAAGTACTTAGAATTTTATCTTCTGCAGAAGTTGTACACTTTACCCACATGACACAATCTCATCTTGTTGCCACCAGTGGCCGCTGGATGAGTACTCACCAAGATGGAGTACTGGCAGATTGAGAATGTGACGGAGTCTTTCCATAGGGTCCCAATACAATGCTAGCTGACTTCAGGCACCAATGTAGGGTTCCTAGTTCCCTCATTTCCAGTAAACCTGAAGACCAATGCATGGGTCTTCCCAATGTAGTTGACTAAGCCAGAGCCATAATAGCATGTGGCTGTACACGAAAGCCATTGTTGGAGAAACATGTTCAATCTCTAAGTCCCTGGGTGGTTTTCTTTTGGTGCACAACACAAAGAGATTGCCATAGACATGGTTCCTTTTGTTGCCACCTTGTCCAAAACTTGAGTATCCTTGCCCACCCAGGTGGTTCATTGAGTACTTGTTTTATTATATAAGTCATAAGTCTTTTCTCAACTTCATAAAATCTCAACATGTGTCTCTTTCAAAATGTATAGCATGGCTAAGCATTTTACAACTACAGTGTTTTCACTAAGGAATATATAGGGGTTTCCTATTAGGATTTATCATAGCATATAGTATAGAAAAAATTTTCATGCATGTTTCAAAATCCACTAAGTATAATGAAAATAGTAGGACTTTAGATGATAGTGTCACTTGCCTTTTTGGGTAGGGAATGTAGGTTCACTCCTTTATCTTGCTAATATCACACTCTTCTAATCTTCACTACAAATCAATCAAGCAAACATAGGTTCAACTAGCATTCCAACCAATATTCAAACAATTTTAACACACATAAAATAATGGAAACAAAGTCATGCATGCAAGCATGCAAAAGTTAGTTTTATTTGCCAAGGTGGTTTCTACTAGTCTCTAAACATTGTAAGGTTCAAATGCTCATTTTCTAAAGTGGCAAAGTCATTTGCAAAAAGGTTTTATCCATAAACCATTATTAAATCCAACCATTATTTTATGTGGTGGAAAATGTTTTTAGCAAAGCAACAATTTTATATTGTTCACCAAATAAGTGGTTAATTCACCAAACTTGGTGTTTAGGATCAGTAGGTTTGATTCAAATCATTTTTCCCAAAGTTTTTACTCCAAAATCATTTTCATAACAAAACTAATGTTTTTACTTGACTAGAAAAGAGCTAAATCAAGTTTTCAATCCTAATCTTCACCAAATACACTTATGAATCCATAAGTTGGTTCCTAGGGTCAGTAGGTTCTCAACAAACTAATTTGCAAAGATTTCAACCCTAAAATCATTTTGGAATAATTTTTATAACCTAAACAAGCATACAAATGTTTCTGCAAAAACAAACAATTTCCCAGAAGCAAATCACTAAACAATTTGCATGGTTGGCTAGGGCTTGTTCCACTGATTCCATTGATATAAAGTTTGTAATTTTTGGACGTGTGGATCAAAAGTTATAAGGTTTTCAAATTTGCAAACAAATAAGATTCAAAATCTGTTTTAAATTAAAGGTTGGCCACGCGGCGCAATACTACTGGTCGATACCGGTTCGCATGGATCAGCCTCTATGAGGCGTTGGATCTAAACAGATCGCACGACACTGGTTGCGTACCCCTTCAGCGTTAAGTGATCTAATCGCATCCATTGGATCGTCATCTAACGGCCATCATCACCTTGACCAAGTTCTGGCGGCGCTCGACGGCTGCGCGCGGCGGCGACGTTCGGCTAGCGGCGGCGCTGGCGCTAGAGGAAGCAAGGAAGCTAACGGAGATGCTTACCGTGTTCGTAGGGTGCTGGGGAAGCTCAAGGTGGTACTGTCTTGGCGAGGGGCGCTCAGACGTGATGGGGATTGCTCGCCGGAGCGGTTGGCGGCGTCAGGCGGCTCTGGTCGTTGTCGGGGGCGACTCTGTGGTTCACTCCGAGGAAAAACGAGGACACGGTTAGACGCGGGCATTCCTAGGGTTCACGCGAGTATGATATAGAGAGCTCGGGGTGGTCTGGCTTACCAGGGGGAGGTCGTCGAAGAAAGTAGCGGACGCGGCGGCGCTCAGAGTTTGTCGGAGTCGATGTTCTGGGGCGCCCACAGGTGAATGGGAGGTACTGACAGATGCGCCTGAGAGTGGGGATCACGGCGGTGTGATTAGGAAGGCAAGGGGCGGCGAGGTTCGGCCGGAATTTACTGGAGATGTTCGTCAGAGCAGTGACGGTGTAAATACGATTCAGGGCAGCCTGGTGGCTCTCGTGCAACGGTGTTTGAGGGGAAAGGAGGAGAAGGCGCAGGCGATTAAAATGGCGTAGACGCTGGAGAGATTAATGCCCCCATTGACGCGAATTGATCGCTGCAAATCAAGACAGAAACGGCGAGGAGTAAACGGCGCGGTTTGAAGACGATGAACAGGAAGGGTGGGGCCTTGCTGTCAGCGAGGGAGAGAGATAGGGAGAGGGTCCATCTGTCTCTGATGCTGCGGGTGAGTGTTTGAGTGAGAAAACATTTCGCGAGAGAGAGTGGGGTGGGCTTGCTGTTGGGCTAGCCAGCTGGGCTGCGTCTGTTTCTATATTTTTTTCTTTCTGAATGCTTTTTCTTTTTCTATTTCTATTTTCTGTTTTGAAATTCAATCAATCAAATCAATCAACAAATCAAAATTCCACTAAACCTTATATTGAGTTTTGGTTCTGTTTAACAACAACATTCCATGTCCCTAAATAATATAATATTTTTATTTTAGGGTCCATTTATAATTAAATAAAATGGACATTAGTTAATAAATCAAATGGGTTTTAATTTATTTAATTCTCCATTTGAAATCTAAATATTTTGAAAACCAAATCAGTAGGTTTTTATTTGTAATCATAAAATACTTGGAAAACTTGTTTAAAATAAAATAACAAGTTTTAGTGTTTAATCAAAAATAGTAAAACCTTTATTTTTAATAAACTTGGATATTAAATCTTATTATTTCATTTAAATAAACCTTTACTATTTTTATCAAATAGAAATATTTATTTCAAAAGCTTGGCCAAGTTTTAATTTGGCTATTAAAATAATCCTTATTTATATTTTTATCTTTTGCTTTTGAAAACCAAATCTTTTTATCAAAAGATTCAAAATAGTAATTCCAAATATTTTTAACTTTGTTGCTTTTACCTTTTTAAATCCCCTTAGGATTTACTTGTTCAAAATAGGTTTGAAGGTTTTCAATTGGGTTCAAAAATTTTCTTCTCACCCTAAAAATCAATAAAGTTTTATTTTATTCATTTATTTTCACATAACAAGATTTGAAAAATCTTGGGATGTGACAGGCTACCACCCTTAAAATAAATCTCGTCCCGAGATTTGGTAAGGCTAGGGTTACAAGTTGGCTCAAAACATCTAGGGTACTACCACCCTTAAAATAAATCTTCCAACTAAATTACATCTTGTCTAGCTTGGGATCTTGGGAATTCTTCTCTAGGCATCCGTCTGCATAGTGTACCTTGTTTCCACACTTGAAACATGTGATGAGGCTGAGATCCTTCATAGGCTTGTCTATCTTGTGCTTCATCTTTACTAGAAAATTGCTTGCATAATGTCCTGTTTCTTTGCAATTGAAACAAGTGATAAGTTTGAGTTCTTCACGTATCTCTTGTGGACAGGTTGCAGCATAATGGCCTAGCTCTTTGCAATTGTTGCACCATACTTGGCCAATCTCTTTATACTTCTGTTTCTCTGGACATTCACTGGCATAGTGTCCCATTTCTTTACAATGATTACTTTGTATATGGCTTTTGTCCTTCTTTTTCTTGGGTTTCTCCAAAGCTAGGAGTGCATCTAGTTCATGTTGTTCATACGTTATCTTATAGGTAGGAATGTCTACATGTTTCTTGGACCTTTTATTGCTCTTTGGAAAATTCATATGCCTCTTCTTTGGTCCTTTGAATTGGGTTGTATTGCATGGAGGTATAAGTGGAGCTTTTCCTTTGTCCTCATCCTTCTTGGTAGACTTGGATCCTTCTTGACTGTTTGCAATCATTTGTTGCACTCCACCTTGTTTCCTTTGTTCAACTATGGAATAGATGGGGCATTGGATAGGGACATGATTATTTCCTTCACATAGGTAACAAGTAACTTGAGGTGTGGGGCATTGGCCTATTGGATGTTTCTCTTCACAGTTGGGGCATTGATCTCCATGCTCCTTAGAAGTGTGATCCTTATATCCACAAATATTTCAATCTTTGTTTCCTTTTAGAATAACATCTTTGTCATCCTTGTTGTCAAAAACTCCTTTGGAAAAGTTGCTTTCCATGTTGAGCATTTGATCTGTCACCTTATGCAACATTTGGGCTTGAGTTTCCAAAAATCCTTGCAGGGTTGGATCTTCTCCATTGGTATTGGCTATGAACTGAGCTGTCATTTGGTTCAACTGGTTTTGGGTTGCTATGAGTTCTCTCATGTTGTCCTCTTGGTTGTTGTTGTTTTCATCAACCTTGATGTTGGAGTCTCCTGGAGTAGTCATCTGTTTGGATTGGATGGAGATTAGAATAGGCAAAATATTTCTAAGGGAATGATTCTAACCACACACATCACAATTCACACAAGCAATGTGCAAGCAATCACAAACAAACATTTCACTCAAACAACAAAGTTCAAGCATATCTTTAGGCAACAAAATATTTTTGTTACACCACATAAGTTGGTGTGTTTGACTTAAACTAAATATGGTGGTCCATCTATATGGTTCACTTGAGATCTTTCCATCCTTCTTGGTTGATTCTTCTTGCATGAGATCATGGTTTCCTTGGAAAATCTCTTGGTCACAAAACTTCAAAGGTGATGATGGTTCCTTCTAAGTGGTGTTTCTTTAGTCTCCAATTCTTGAGTAACATTTCTTGTCTCACTTGTAGTCCTTAGTGATATCCAAGATTGAAGTCCTTGGTGAAAATGCTGAAGATGTTGAAGTCGTTAGAGTTGAAGAAGTCTTTTGCACATGACGAAGTCTTTGGCCATGGGGTAGGTTTTGTTCATCAATTTTTGAATAGAAGAGATGTAGAATCAAAATCAAAATGATTGAGGAAAGAGTTTACAAGATTGTTTGTAAGTAAGTTTTGGAACAAATACAACTCTTATTTTTCTAGGGGTTTTGTCCAATCCTAGGTTTACAAATCCTACAGGCAACACAATGCTCTGATACCATATTGTGAGGTTCCCAACCTTTAATAAGGTAGAGATCCCTGTGTTTACAATGCTAGTCCCTGGATCAATAGCTAGCATCCACAGTTAAGATGTAATATCAAGAAACAAAGGTCATAATATAAATTTATAACCAGGAATAACATAATTTTATTACATCTTACATAGCTCTTTTGGCTATTATATTACATTGCAGCAGAAATCTATAAGCATGGGGTCCTTCATCTTCAAAGTGCCACAGGCATACATGTTGGTTGTAGACTTGTAATCCTAATCAATCAACTTCACTAATATCAAACAAACCTGCAACATGACAAGTTACAGCCACAAGGGTCAATACATTTGAATTGTATTGGCAAGTTTCACTACTATGTAGAATATAAGTGGATCCTACCAATACATGCATATTTGGCTAAGTAGGGTTTTAGGCTATTTTGCAGAAAGCAATAAGTTATCCTATCTTTCAAATAAGTTTGATCTTTGATCAAGTCTTTGTGAACTCCTTGGTAAAGCCCCAAGTGTTTCAAGTTTTTATCAAAATTCTTCTTGAGCATCTTGGTAAAGCCCCAAGTGTTTCAAGTTTTTATCAAAATTCTTCTTGAGCTCCTTGGTAAAGCCCCAAGTGCTTCAAGTCTTTGTCAAAATCTTCTTGAGCTCCTTGGTAAAGCCCCAAGTGCTTCAAGTCTTTGTCAAAATCTTCTTGAGCTCCTTGGTATGCCCCAAGTGCTACAAGTCTTTAGTTGTCACCTTAAAGTTTTTCTTTTAGAAATTGGAATGTCGAGATTTCCCATAGCTTCAAGCTTTAGTTGCTCAGTATTGTCCATAACCGGGGACACGGCTAAGTACTTAGAATTTTATCTTCTGCAGAAGTTGTACACTTTACCCACATGACACAATCTCATCTTGTTGCCACCAGTGGCTGCTGGATGAGTACTCACCAAGATGGAGTACTGGCAGATTGAGAATGTGACGGAGTCTTTCCATAGGGTCCCAATACAATGCTAGCTGACTTCAGGCACCAATGTAGGGTTCCTAGTTCCCTCATTTCTAGTAAACCTGAAGACCAATGCATGGGTCTTCCCAATGTAGTTGACTAAGCCAGAGCCATAATAGCATGTGGCTGTACACGAAAGCCACTGTTGGAGAAACATGTTCAATCTCTAAGTCCCTGGGTGGTTTTCTTTTGGTGCACAACACAAAGAGATTGCCATAGACATGGTTCCTTTTGTTGCCACCTTGTCCAAAACTTGAGTATCCTTGCCCACCCAGGTGGTTCATTGAGTACTTGTTTTATTATATAAGTCATAAGTCTTTTCTCAACTTCATAAAATCTCAACATGTGTCTCTTTCAAAATGTATAGCATGGCTAAGCATTTTACAACTACAGTGTTTTCACTAAGGAATATATAGGGGTTTCCTATTAGGATTTAGCATAGCATATAGTATAGAAAACATTTTCATGCATGTTTCAAAATCCACTAAGTATAATGAAAATAGTAGGACTTTAGATGATAGTGTCACTTGCCTTTTTGGGTAGGGAATGTAGGTTCACTCCTTTATCTTGCTAATATCACACTCTTCTAATCTTCACTACAAATCAATCAAGCAAACATAGGTTCAACTAGCATTCCAACCAATATTCAAACAATTTTAACACACATAAAATAATGGAAACAAAGTCATGCATGCAAGCATGCAAAAGTTAGTTTTATTTGCCAAGGTGGTTTCTACTAGGCTCTAAACATTGTAAGGTTCAAATGCTCATTTTCTAAAGTGGCAAAGTCATTTGAAAAAAGGTTTTATCCATAAACCATTATTAAATCCAACCATTATTTTATGTGGTGGAAAATGTTTTTAGCAAAGCAACAATTTTATATTGTTCACCAAATAAGTGGTTAATTCACCAAACTTGGTGTTTAGGATCAGTAGGTTTGATTCAAATCATTTTTCCCAAAGTTTTTACTCCAAAATCATTTTCATAACAAAATTAATGTTTTTACTTGACTAGAAAAGAGCTAAATCAAGTTTTCAATCCTAATCTTCACCAAATACACTTATGAATCCATAAGTTGGTTCCTAGGGTTAGTAGGTTCTCAACAAACTAATTTGCAAAGATTTCAACCCTAAAATCATTTTGGAATAATTTTTATAACCTAAACAAGCATACAAATGTTTCTGGAAAAACAAACAATTTCCCAGAAGCAAATCACTAAACGATTTGCATGGTTGGCTAGGGCTTGTTCCACTGATTCCATTGATATAAAGTTTGTAATTTTTGGACGTGTGGATCAAAAGTTATAAGGTTTTCAAATTTGTAAACAAATCAGATTCTAAATCTGTTTTAAATCAAAGGCTGGCCACGCGACGCAATACTACTGGTCGATACCGGTTCGCACGGATCGGCCTCTGTGAGGCGTTGGATCTAAACAGATCGCACGGCACTGGTTGCGTACCCCTTCAGCGTTAAGTGATCTAATCGCATCCATTGGATCGTCATCTATCGGCATCGTCACCTTGACCAAGTTCTGGCGGCGCTCGACGGCTGCGCGCGGCGGCGACGTTCGGCTAGCGGCGGCGCTGGCGCTAGAGGAAGCGAGGAAGCTAACGGAGATGCTTACCGTGTTCGCAGGGTGCTGGGGAAGCTCAAGGTGGTGCTGTCTTGGCGAGAGGCGCTCAGACGTGACGGGGATTGCTCGCCGGAGCGGTTGGCGGCGTCAGGCGGCTCTGGTCGTTGTCGGGGGCGACTCTGTGGTTCACTCCGAGGCAAAACGAGGACACGGTTAGACGCGGGCATTCCTGGGGTTCACGCGAGTATGATAGAGAGAGCTCGAGATGGTCTGGCTTACCAGGGGGAGGTCACCGGAGAAAGTAGCAGACACGGCGACACTCAGAGTTTGTCGGAGTCGATGTTCTGGGGCGCCCGCAGGTGAATGGGAGGTACTGACAGATGCGCCTGTGAGTGGGGATCACGGCAGTGTGCTTAGGAAGGCAAGGGGCAGCGAGGTTCGGCTGGAATTTACTGGAGATGTTCGTCGGAGCAGTGGCGGTGTAAATCTGATTCAGGGCAGCCTGGTGGCTCTCGTGCAACAGTGTTTGAGGGGAAAGGAGGAGAAGGCACAGGCGATTAAAATGGCGTAGACGCTGGAGAGATTAATGCCCCCATTGACGCGAATTGATCGCTGCAAATCAAGACAGAAACGGCGAGGAGTAAACGGCGCGGTTTGAAGACGATGAACAGGAAGGGTGGGGCCTTGCTGTCAGCGAGGGAGAGAGATAGGGAGAGGGTCCATCTGTCTGTGACGCTGCGGGTGAGTGTTTGAGTGAGAAAACGTTTCGCGCGAGAGAGTGGGGTGGGCTTGCTGTTGGGCTTGTTGGGCTGGCCGGCTGGGCTGCGTCTGTTTCTATATTTTTTTCTTTCTGAATGCTTTTTCTTTTTCTATTTCTATTTTTTGTTTTGAAATTCAATCAATCAAATCAATCAACAAATCAAACCAAATTCCTCTAAACCTTATATTGAGTTTTGGTTCTGTTTAACAACAACATTCCATGTCCCTAAATAATATAATATTTTTATTTTAGGGTCCATTTATAATTAAATAAAATGGACATTAGTTAATAAATCAAATGGGTTTTAATTTATTTAATTCTCCATTTGAAATCTAAATATTTTCAAAACCAAATCAGTAGGTTTTTATTTGTAATCATAAAATACTTGGAAAACTTGTTTAAAATAAAATAACAAGTTTTAGTGTTTAATCAAAAATAGTAAAACCTTTATTTTTAATAAACTTGGATATTAAATCCTTAT
Organism: Avena sativa; assembly: GCA_916181665.1. Classification (NCBI taxonomy): domain Eukaryota; kingdom Viridiplantae; phylum Streptophyta; class Magnoliopsida; order Poales; family Poaceae; genus Avena; species Avena sativa. Next base: position 356,779,384 of record OV702295.1, read on the forward strand.
TATTTCATTTAAATAAACCTTTACTATTTTTATCAAATAGAAATATTTATTTCAAAGGCTTGGCCAAGTTTTAATTTGGCTATTAAAATAATCCTTATTTATATTTCTATCTTTTGCTTTTGAAAACCAAATCTTTTTATCAAAAGATTCAAAATAGTAATTCCAAATATTTTTAACTTTGTTGTTTTTACATTTTTAAATCCCCTTAGGATTTACTTGTTCAAAATAGGTTTGAAGGTTTTCAATTGGGTTCAAAAAGTTTCCTCTCACCCTAAAAATCAATAAAGTTTTATTTTATTCATTTATTTTCACATAACAAGATTTGGAAAATCTTGGGATGTGACATTTACTTATCCGAGGTTTTGATCGTCGGTATCTCTGCATACCTAGTTCAACCTCGTTACCGATAAGTACTCTTTTCTCGTTCCCGTGATATGTGATCCCTTGTGAGCCAGTCACATGCTTGCAAGCTAATTGGATGACATTCCACCGAGAGGGCCTAGAGTATATTTATCCGTCATATGGATGGACAAATCTCACTCTTGATCCATGTGTCTCAACCCATACTTTCCGAACACTCAATGCCACCTTTATAGCCACCCAGTTACGGTGTGGTGTTTGATGTCATCAAAGCATCCTTCCGGTGATGGTGATTAACATGATCTCATGGTCGAAGGAATTAGGTTACTATGTATCAGAAAGCTTATAGCAAACGAACTATTGAATTGACTTGATCTTTATGCTACGCTTATCTATAGGAGTATGTCCATCATACCATTCTCCTAATGATATGATCTTGTTGTTGATAACATCTCAATGTTCATGATCGAGAAACCACGATCATCTATTAACCAACAAGCTAGTATTATAAAGAGGCTTTACCAGGGACTCTAATTTAGTTTACAAATCACACAAGTATTAATGTTTCTGGTTAATACTATTATAGCATGAATGCAAACATTTATCATAAACACAAAGATAGAATAATAACCACTTTTATTATTGCCTCTAGGCCATATCTCCAATAGTCTCCCACTTGCACTAGAGTCAACTAATCTAGATTACATGGTAATATACCGAACACCCATGCTGGTTTGGTGCTAGTCATGTTTTGCCCTCGGGAGAGGTTTAGTTAACGAATCCGCCACATTCAGATCTGTGTGTATTTTGCAAATATTTATGTCACCATCTTGGACATGCTCTCGAATAGCGTGAAAACGTAGCTTGATATGCTTCAGCTTCTTGTGTGACCTTGGTTCTTGCGCATTGGCTATGGTGCCCATGTTATCACAATAGATAGACATTGGGTCCAGCGCACTTGGAACCACACCGAGCTCTGTAATGAACTCCTTCATCCATATCGCCTCTTGTGAAGCCTCCGAAGCAGCTATGTATTCCGATTCAGTTGAAGATCTCGCCACAACGCTTTGCTTTGCACTCCTCCAGCTAACTGCTGCACCATTCAAAGTAAATACGTATCCAAATTGTGATTTAGAATCATCTGGATCGGTGTTCTAACTAGCATCGGTGTAACCATTAAAAACGAGTTGTTCATCACCTCCATAAGAAAGAACCATATCCTTAGTTCTTCTCAAGTACTTAAGGATGTTTTTGACCGCTATCCAATGATCCACTCCTGGATCACTTTGATATCTGCTAGTCAAACTAATAGCATATGCAATGTCGGGTCTAGTACATAGCATGGCATACATAAGAGATCCTATGGCTGAGGCATAGGGAGTCTTACTCATCCTTTCTCTATCTTCTGTCGTTGCAGGACTTTGAGTTTTACTCAAGGTCGTATTGGGCAACTTGGGCAAGAACCCTTTCTTGCTATCTTCCATTCCAAACCTCTTTAGAACTTTGTCCAAATATGTACTCTGTGACAATAATATTAGGCGTCTCGATCTATCTCTATAAATCTTTATGCCTAATATGTAAGCTGCTTCGCCAAGATCTTTCATTGAAAAACTATTATTCAAATAATCCTTGACACTATTAAGAAGGTCTACATCATTCCCAATCAACAATATGTCATCTACATATAGTATTAAGAATGCTACAGAGCTCCCACTCACTTTCTTGTAAATACAAGCTTCTCCATAAGTTTGTATAAAACCAAAGCTTTTGATCACCTTACCAAAACGTTGATTCCCACTCCGGGATGCTTGCTTCAATCCATAAATGGACCGTTGAAGTTTGCATACCTTGTTAGCATCTTTAGGATCGACAAAACCTTTGGGTTGTACCATATACAACTCTTCATCAATGTCTCCATTGAGGAACGCCGTTTTGACATCCATCTACCATATCTCATAATCATAATATGCAGCAATTGCTAACATAATCCTAACAGACTTTAGCTTCGCTACTGGTGAGAATGTCTCATCGTAGTCAACTCCTTGAATTTGTCGAAACCCTTTTGCGACAAGTCGAGCTTTATAGACGGTAACATTACCATCAACATATGTTTTCTTTTTGAAAACCCATTTGTTCTCGATAGCATTCCGGCCATCCGGTAAGTCCACCAAAGTACATACTTGCTTCATGCCATTTATTGGAATCTGGGCTCATCAATGCTTCCTCATATGTTGCAGCGTCATCGGTGTTGTCCACCAACATGACATTCATAACGGGATCATACCAATCAGGAGTGGTATGATTTCTTGTTGACCTGCGAGGCTCTGTAGTTACTTGAACCGAAGTTTCATGATCGACATAATTAGCTTCCTATCTTATTGGTGTAGGTGCCACATGAACTACTTCCAGTACTGCGCTACTCTCAAGATCGAGAGAAGGTTCAATAACCTCCTCAAGTTCTACTTTCCTTCCAGTCACTTCTTTCGAGAGAAACTCCTTCTCTAGAAAGGATCCATTCTTGGCAACAAAGATTTTGCCCTCGGATCAATGATAGAAGGTATACCCAATAGTTTCCTTCGGGTATCCTATGAAGACGCATTTTTCCGCTTTGGGTTCAAGCTTGTCGGGCTGTAACTTCTTTACATAAGCTTCGCAACCCCAAACTTTAAGAAACGACAATTTAGGTTTCTTCCCAAACCATAATTCATACGGTGTCGTTTCAACAGATTTAGATGGTGCCCTATTTAAAGTGAATGCGGCTGTTTCTAATGCATAACCCCAAAATGATAGCGGTAAATCTGTAAGTGGCATCATAGAACGAACCATATCTAAGAGAGTTCGATTATGACGTTCGGACACACCATTACGTTGTGGTGTTCCCGGTGGTGTCAATTGAGAAAGTATTCCGCATTTCTTCAAATGCTCGCCAAACCCATAACTTAGATATTCACCTCCACGATCAGATCGTAGAAATTTAATCTTCTTGTTACATTGATTCTCTACCTCACTTTGAAATTCCTTAAACTTCTCGAAAGTTTCGGACTTATGTTTCATGAAATAGATATACCAATATCTACTCAAGTCATCCGTGAAGGTAAGAACATAGCAATAACCACCGCGTGATGCTATACTCATTGGACCACACACATCGGTATGTATGATTTCCAACAAGTCCGTAGCTCGCTCCATCATACCAGAAAATAGAGTCTTAGTCATTTTACCCATCAGACATGCTTCACATCTTTCAAGTGATTCGAAATCAAGTGATTCAAGAAGTCCATCGGAATGGAGTTTCTTCATACGTTTCACTCCAATATGACCAAGAGGACAGTGCCACATATAGGTCGAGTTATCACTCAATTTCAAATGTTTAGCTTCAATATTATTAATGTGTGTATTACTATAATCGAGATTCAATAAGAATAGACCATCTATCAAAGGTGCATGTGTTTAAAACATATTACTCATATAAATCGAACAACCATTATTCTCAGATTTAAATAAGTAACCGTATCGCAATAAACATGATCCGGATATAATGTTCATGCTCAACGCAGGCACCAAATAACAATTATTTAAGTATAAAACTAATCCCGATGGTAGATGAAGAGGTAGCGTGCCGACCGCGATCACATCAACCTTTGATCCATTTCCAACGCGCATCATCACCTCGTTCTTCGCTAGCTTCCGTTTATTCTGCAGCACCTGTTTCGAGTTACAAATATGAGCAACCGAACCAGTATAAAATACCCAGGCACTACTACGAGTACTAGTGAGATACACATCAATAACATGTATATCGAATATACCTTTCTTCTTGATGTTGCCATTCTTCAAATCCGCCAAGTACTTTGGGAAATTCCGCTTCCAGTGACCCTCTCCCTTGCAGTAAAAGCACTCAGTATCAGCCTTAGGCCCAGCCTTGGTCTTCTTTGCTGGCGCGGTAACTTTCTTACCGCCCTTCTTGAAGTTTCCCTTTTTCTTAGACTTGCCTTGTTTCTTGAATTTGGTGGTCTTATTGACCAACAACACTTGGTGCTCTTTCTTGATCTCCACTTCTATAGACTTCAACATGGAGAAGAGTTCGGGCAACGACTTGTCCATGCTTTGCATATTGTAGTTCATCACAAAGTTCTTATAACTTGGTGGTAGTGATTGGAGGACACGGTGAATCCCCAAAGCATTAGGAATCACTATACCTAAGCTTTGAAGCTTGCTTGCGTGCCCAGACATCTTAAGCACGTGCTCACTGACGGAGCTGCCTTCTTCCATCTTGCAGTTAAAGAACTTTTCAGAAGCCTCATAACTCTCAACTGCCGCGTGAGCCTCAAATATCATTTTGAGTTCACGGACAATATCATGTGGGTCATGGTTCTCAAACCTTTTCTGAAGCTCTGATTCCAAACCATACAAGATAGCACATTGAACTGTGGAGTACTGATTCTTCCGAGCGAGTAAAACATTCTTTACCTCATCGGTAGCATCAGCTGCAGGCGGGTCACCCAGCGGTGCATCCAGCACATAGGTCAAATTACCAGCATTGAGGATAATCCTCAAATTGTAGAACCAATTCGCAAAAGTTGCTTCCATTGTTTTTCAACTTTTCTTTCTCTAGAAACGCATTAAAATTGATGGTAGGGGCCGCCATTGATCTACAACATATTTGCAATAGTTTAGACTAAGTTTATGACAAATTGAGTTCTAATTAATAGTTATATTAATCTAGGTGAACTCCCACTCAAAACAATATCCCTCACATTGTTTTAGTGATCACACGAACCAAATCCACCACATCAAAACCGATCATCACGAGAGTTGATGTAGCTTCAATGGCGAACAATCGACATGTTCATCATATCTACTATATGACTCATGCTCTACCTTTCGGTGATCCGTGTTCTGAGACCATGTCTGTACATGCTAGGCTCGTCAAGATCAAACCTTAGCTTCCGCATGAGCAAATTTGGCTTGCTCACGTTGTATACACTCGCAGAATCTAACACACCCGATCATCACGTGGTTCTTCGAAACAACGAGCTTTAGCAACGGTGCTTACTAAGGATGAACACTTTAAAACTTGAAATTGTGTGCTTGAGGGATCATCTTATAATGCTACCGTCGTGACCTAAGCAATACAAGATGCATAAAATGATTAACATCACATGCAATTCATAATATGTGATATGATATGACCTTTCTTCTTTGTGCTTCCGATCTCCATCTTCAAGCACGAACATGATCTCCATCATCACCAGTATGGCGTCAAGGTAAATGGCTCCGCTTCATGGTTGTCGTCCACCAGCATCAACTATTACAACTACTTTGAATAGACACGCAGGTCTTAATAGAATTTAAAAGACAACCATATGGCTCCTGCCAGTTGCCAACTTACAATAAGGAACATTGCATACATCATATATAATCACAATCATGGCCATATCACATCACAGCACATCTCTGCAAAACAAAGTTAGATGCCTCTAATTTTCTTTGCATATTTTACGTGGTTTGGGGCTTTCAATAAGTGTCACTCTAACTTACGAACAAGAACCACAACGTTGATGTTTGAACTATCAAGTGCCCGTTGTAAATTGAATCTATACTATGATGGGAGAGACAGACACCCGCAAAGCCACTTATACAATACAAGTTGCATGTTAAGCGTGGAGAAAGTCTCATGAACGATGTCATGTAAGGTTAGCCCGGGCCGCTTCATCCCATCATACCGCAAGATGCAAAGTACATAAAAAAATTCATAATAAAAGCACCACCGCCCACAATGACCATTGTGTTCTACTCGTGCAACAGATCTACATATAGACACAGCTCTGATACCACTGAAGGGGTTCGTAGCATGGAGAACAAAAAAATTCTACCGCATGCACACAAACAAGCCAAGATCTATCTACTAGATTGTAGCAACGAGTTGATAGAAGCACTCACCCTCGAAGATTCCAAAGCGGTTAACGAGAGAAGATTCTCGTGGGTGATGTAGTCGTACACTTGCCGATCTCAAGATCGCGTAGATGATCCTTCCGGTGCCGTGTTCCGGCAGCGCTTTCGCAGTCGGCCACACATTTGGTACTCGATGAAGACCTTCCTCTCCCTTGTTCCAGCAGGCAACGAAGGTTGTAGTTCACCCCTCGCGATTTCGACAGCACAACGACGTGGTTTCGGAAGTAGAGAGAAGATACCGCAGGGCTTCGCCTAAGCCGGTGCGAGTTATGGTGGAATTAGGGTTTCCCGGTGATCTGGAGTTTAGAAGACCGGGAGGAGGAGGTGTCGGCGGTGGCTAGGGCGACGGCGATGGGCCGGCAGCGGCGCGGCGGCGGCGGCAGCGCGGGTGGAGAGGGGCTGGGCTTGGTGCTTTGGGGCAGCCCTCCCCCTCTATTTATGAGAGGGGGGCAGCCTTGGGAGGGGTGAGTTTGAATCCACTTCCAAACCCAAGTTGGAAAGACTCTTTCCTACTTCCACTAGGAAACTATTGTTCTAGTTTGGCTTTTCAAACCTCCCGTTTGACTTTCATTTAGAGCTTTAATTCTCTCACAAATGACCACACCAAGTGACCTAGGATATGATCTAATCATTCCACTTACCCATGACACATTCATGTACCATTCTCCTTCTAGACCGGTGAACCTTCTAGAACCTCTCCGATGAAAACATCGGAATGTTTCCCGAACTCCGGAATCAGACTTTTCTTATATGAATCTTATTCTCCGGACCATTCCGGATCTCCTCGTGATATCCCGGATCCCATCCGAGACTCCGAACAACATTCGGTATCCCTACTAACATTCCATATCTACTAAACAACATCGAATCCTTAAGTGTGTCTCCCTACGGTTCGTGAATTATGCGGACATGATCGAGACACTTCTCCGATCAATAACCAACAGAGGAATATGGAAATTCATATGGCTCCCACATATTTCTGCGATTATTTTGCGATCGAATGAACCACTTACATACGATACCAATTTCCCTTTATCTCACGATAGTTTACTTATCCGAGATTTTGATTGTCGGTATCTCTGCATACCTAGTTCAACCTCGTTACCGATAAGTACTCTTTTCTCGTTCCCGTGATATGTGATCCCTTGTGAGCCAGTCATATGCTTGCAAGCTAATTGGATGATATTCCACTGAGAGGGCCCAGAGTATATTTATCCGTCATATGGATGGACAAATCCCACTCTTGATCCATGTGTCTCAACCCATACTTTTCAAACACTCAATGCCACCTTTATAGCCACCCAGTTACGGTGTGGTGTTTGATGTCATCAAAGCATCCTTCCGGTGATGGTGATTAACATGATCTCATGGTCGAAAAAATTAGGTTACTATGTATCGGAAAGCTTATAGCAAACGAACTATTGAAATGACTTGATCTTTATGCTACGCTTATCTATAGGAGTATGTCCATCATACCATTCTCCTAATGATATGATCTTGTTGTTGATGACATCTCAATGTTCATGATCAAGAAACCACGATCATCTATTAACCAACAAGCTAGTATTATAAAGATGCTTTACCAGGGACTCTAATTTAGTTTCCAAATCACACAAGTATTAATGTTTCTGGTTAATACTGTTATAGCATGAATGCAAATATTTATCATAAACACAAAGATAGAATAATAACCACTTTTATTATTGCCTCTAGGGCATATCTCCAACAATCAGGCCCAAGAAAAACAAAAAGTCCTGGAAGCATCCGAAACCTAGGAACTTGACATGGTGATCAAGGCAGAACCCCAAACCTACTTTGTCATTGAGTTGTAATTCCAATATGTAACCGATCCATACTTGAATCTAAGACCTAGCCTCTCATTAAAAACTGGGAGGAGCCAACGGATAGGGTACCATAGTTTTCGACTCACTACAGCCCGCCGCCAGCTAGATCACATCTAGCAACCCAACGACTTTGTAATCTCCATCATTAATAATCAGACAAGCAGAAGTAGAGTTTCCTCTACGAGGACCTGAACCTAGGTAAATTGTCTCCCTTGTTTGTTTGATAAGCCGATGAAATCACCAGTGCTCCCTTTTCCCTTAAACCCAAGTCCATAACAATGGGCACTGCCGAGGTTACCCCTCGCCAGCCATTGCTCCATATACAACAACCATGTCCATTAAACGACACATACACCTGGAGTTTATCTTCTCGGATAGATCCGTTCACTCCTCCCTAATTTTCCCTCCCGTTTGAGGCTTGTGATGAGACCGTCCTCGAAACTCCGGTGTACCCATGGGGTGACGAGCGTAAGCATCGTCAAGCAGTGGCGACAACATTGAGCAGGAGCACCATCGTCGAGCGGCGATGTCGTTGACTAGACCATCTGGAGGCGGCAGCGGCCACTAGACCATCCGGCGGCAACGTAGCATCCCATCGCGCACTCCTGCCCTCGGCTAGATCCTTGCGTCATGGACATGCACTCGTCGCAGATAAGGGAGCTCGACATCGGTCATGCTCGGTCGCGAGGGGACATTGGCGGAGGGGATAAATTGTGTGTGTGCTGAAGGCTGGGCACATGTCCTTTGATGTGATGGGTTTTGTTTCTATTTGAACTCCTGCTGAACGAAATATTTTTTCTTAAATTTACGAATGTATGCAGGAAAAAATCAGGCAAACCTCTCGTTTACCTTGCTCGCACCAGAAGCCACCGACGTTTTGATCTCATACAACAACTACGCCGCCACTATTTCAATTCATTAAGCGTGGCCACCGACGGCGACTACGATAGGTGCGTATCCGCATCGAGGTTAGAGCAAGTTCAGTAGTAAAGCTCGCTGTTTGCTATAAGCCGCCACCATGTCATCTATAGCCAACTAATAATTAACATGTACAATAGTTAGCTATAAGAAAATACTACTTTATTTAGCGAAGGCCCACCTTACATATTCATAAAGTGTCTAGGAGCACGTGCTGCAGCTAGCTCTTGCATGAGAGTTCACTACTCTTCTCTCATATTCTCTCTCCTCCATCTCATCTTAAATATATTATTTAAAGTCTAGCCTGGTTATATAAGCTTATTGTACTTACTCTTATGGGTAAAAGATCGTTAAGTGTCTATCCAGCTGGCCGATGGAAACCATGCATCTGCTACTGTCGAGCTTGGGGACAATTGGAGGGCGTCTTCGGCAACCACCGATGTTTCCCGTCAAAGCATTGCTCACACCACACATCTCCAACAAGCACTGCCTTTCCTATCCATGTGAATATGTCAGACGGTTGGAGGAAGGCGTTACAAGCTAAGGATGGACCTCCTTGCGGCTATGCCTGGTAAGAGCATCTCCAACGGGCCGATATAAGCTGACGATTCAATCCATTCGTTTTGGTCCGTCTCGATCGAAGACAAGATGATTTGGGTTAGCCTTTCCGGCCTAAGGCCACAACAAGTTGACCCATTTAGTCTTAAAAAAAGGATTTGTGTGGCTCACATGGGCCAGCCTGCTGCCACAAATGAACAATCAGGACAAGCGTTGTTGTTCGGACTAACCCATCTATGACCCAAATTTAGTGACCGGATAGGTTGGCCTGGGATGATTTGAATGGGTCATAGACTGTACTTTCATTCCGGACATTTGACATTTGATAGAACAGAAATAGACCGGGTGGACCCGTTTGGGTGTTCTTGATGGAGTTTTTTTTTTAACGAGTGTTCTCGATGGAGTTGCACTAACAGCACGAGGTACGCATGTGCGCAGTGTGTGCTGGAGCCAGCCCACATTCAATAGACCATGTGCATTTTGAGCGATCACATAATTTAGAAAATGTAATACACCAAATTATTATTTTTTGTACTAGTAACATTTGTTCTGCTTCTGTAGCGAAGCCTAAAAATGTGCTATAGTGGACTAAATAAAAATCATAGCGACGCAAACGCACGGTCATCTTTGCAGTAATTGATAAAGAGGCGAGGAATGCTCAAAAAAGATTACTGCGTCATGTTGATTCGACCGTTGACCAAGAGCAACAGATCACAGTGAAAACGCACGACGCACACGTGGACAATCCATCCAGGCAACCGAAAAAGAGAGAGCGGCGTGAGCGTGACCGACCGCCCGTCGCCTTCCTCGTCTCGTCTACCATATCCAGATCGGCGCGCGTCATGCGGCACCGTTCCCCGTCCTCGATCCCCAACGTCGAGGAAGGAAGCAAAGCTGAGTGACGCACGGCCAGCGTCGGCGCGGGAGATAAACGCTCACGCGAAACAAGGCGGCGGGCGGCGCCGCCCTCTGTCGCGGTTAGTTTGGTTGGCACGTCGCGCAACCTTCCCCCCCTTATCTCCTCCCTGACCGACTGGGACGCCGCCTTTGTCCTCACGCGCCCGTCCACCGCAGCACGGAAGGGAGACGAATCCCGATTCCTCCACTTTTGATCCTCCCCTCCATTCCCAGATCCCAGCACGCCATGCCCTCGCGCGCAGCTGCGTGCAGCCAAGCGCCACCTCTGTCTCACTGACTCTGGCTTGCCTCTGCGCCGATCCAAGGCCTGCCGCGGCGGCGACCCAGCAGCGACCACTCCTCGCTGTCTGTCTGTCTGTCCGCCGGTCGCTATGGACGTAATCAGCAACGAGGCGCGGGTGGGCGCGTTCGCGATCGGCCCGTCCACGGCGCTGGGCCGCGCGCTCGCGCTGCGCGTGCTCTTCTTCGGCTCGCTCGCGCGGCTCCGGCGCCGCCTCGCCGTCGCGCTGCGCGCCCTGGCGCCCCTGGCGGCGGCGTGGCTGCACCCGCGCCACAACACGCGCGGGATCCTGCTGGCCGTCTGCGCCGTGGCCCTCCTGCTGCGGGGGCGCGGCGGCCGAGCCGGCGTGCGCGCGCGGGTGCAGTCCGCCTACCGCCGCAAGTTCTGGCGGAACATGATGCGCGCCGCGCTCACCTACGAGGAGTGGGCGCACGCCGCGCGGATGCTCGAGAGGGAGACGCCGCGCCGCGCCACCGACGCTGACCTCTACGACGAGGAGCTCGTGCGCAACAAGCTACGCGAGCTCAGGCACCGCCGCCAGGAGGGCTCGCTCAGGGACATCGTCTTCTGCATGCGCGCCGACCTGCTCAGGAACCTTGGCAACATGTGCAACCCCGAGCTCCACAAAGGGAGGCTGCAGGTACTCGTGCCATCTGATGCTATCTTTGAGTTCGATCGCAGTACTGTTTAGGGATCCCTACTGTTTATTGCCCGAGTATTAGAAATGTTTCTCCTTTTCCGTGGTCAGAGGACTCAATACATACACAATTTGTTAGTAATCCCACTAGGCAAAATTTGAACAGGGCCCATGTATTCTGCCAGTTATTGTTGAATAATGAATTTACTTGGTTCCTCAGACGATTCATTCAGATCATGTCAATATGGACATACATTCAAGCATCACTGAAATGTTTATTCTTAATGATCTCGTAGGTGCCTAAACTCATCAAGGAGTACATTGAGGAGGTATCTACTCAACTGAAGATGGTTTGCAATTCTGATTCAGACGAGTTACCTCTCGAAGAGAAACTGGCATTTATGCATGAGACAAGGCATGCCTTTGGTAGATCTGCCTTACTGCTAAGTGGTGGTGCTTCATTTGGATCTTTTCATGTGGGTGTTGTCAAAACCTTGGTAGAACATAAGCTTCTACCCAGGATTATTTCAGGATCAAGCGTTGGCTCAATAATGTGTTCTATTGTCGCCACAAGGTCATGGCCAGAACTGGAGAGTTTTTTTGAGGAGTGGCATTCCTTGAAATTCTTTGACCAGATGGGTGGGATCTTTCCTGTATTTAAAAGGATTTTGACGCATGGAGCTGTTCATGACATTAGGTACTTGCAGACGCAATTGAGAAATCTTACAAGCAATTTGACATTTCAAGAGGCATATGACATGACTGGCCGGGTTCTCGTTGTCACTGTGTGTTCTCCAAGAAAACATGAGCCACCTCGATGCCTGAACTATTTGACATCACCTCATGTTCTCATCTGGAGTGCGGTAACTGCTTCCTGTGCTTTTCCTGGACTTTTTGAGGCCCAAGAGTTGATGGCCAAAGATCGATTTGGAGCAACAGTTCCTTTTCATGCTCCATTCTTGTTGGGTGTGGAGGAACGAGCTGACGCTGCTACGCGGCGCTGGAGAGATGGGAGCTTAGAAAGTGATTTGCCCATGAAGCAATTGAAGGAATTATTCAATGTGAATCATTTCATAGTAAGCCAAGCCAATCCTCACATAGCTCCATTATTGAGACTAAAGGAAATCATCAGGGCTTACGGAGGCAGCTTTGCTGCCAAGGTATGTCAAATGCTTCCTCCATAGTCCTTATGCCTACTACTATTTCCTTATTCTGTGTCAGATTTTTGTGCCAGTTTGGCTGACCGTGCTTTCCATTTCACGTGAACATAGTATCTTCTTTCCATTATATTTATTTATGATAATAGCTTTCGTCGTTGCAGTAATGTGTGTGAGTTTATGGCTTAGTAGCATAGAATAGAACTATACCCACCAAGGCATGGTTGACTGTAAATTCCAGCTGAACTATATGTCCGAATAATGCATTCTACCAAACTATCTCCTGGCAGGATGTGCTGAAGTACGTATTGTATGGTCTAATATGATATTCTAATATTTTTATATGTAGCTTGCTGAACTTGCTGAGATGGAAGTTAAGCATAGGTTTAATCAAGTCCTGGAACTTGGATTTCCATTAGGAGGAATAGCTAAGTTGTTTGCTCAACACTGGGAAGGTGATGTCACAATTGTTATGCCAGCCACTCTTGCTCAGGTTCTAAACGTTTCCCAATCCATTATTTTGTGCAAATATCAAATCTTTGTAACATTACTCAGTAACCTTACACAGTCCTTTTCTCATGCATACCAGTATTCAAAGATCATACAGAATCCGTCGTATTCTGAGCTTCAGAAGGCCGCAAGTCAGGGTAGGCGATGCACATGGGAAAAGCTCTCTGCCATCAGAGCAAATTGCGCTATTGAGCTTGCATTAGATGAATGTGTGGCCCTCCTGAACCACATGCGCAGGCTCAAGAGAAGTGCAGAAAGAGCAGCTGCTTCACAGGGATATGGTGCTACAATTAGACTCTGTCCATCTAGAAGGATTCCGTCATGGAATCTCATAGCAAGAGAAAACTCAACTGGTTCTCTCGAGGACGAAATGCTTACATCACCAACTGTTACAAGTCAGGCGGCTGGAGGTACTGCCGGACCATCTAACAGAAATCATCATCTCCAACATGGTATGCATGACAGCAGTGACAGTGAATCTGAAAGTATAGACCTAAACTCATGGACAAGAAGTGGTGGCCCTCTCATGAGGACAGCATCAGCTAACAAGTTCATCAGCTTCGTTCAGAACCTTGAGATTGATACAGAATTCAGAACAATTTCACCAAGGGGAAGTGGAAGTGATACTATGACACCAAGTAGTAACTTGTTGGCTGGTCACCCACTTGGTAGAGAGCTAGTTGAAAACCACCCAATGCCTGTTTCTCCTGGTAGGACCTCAGGCAATTCAGGTTGCGGTCCTCATGACAGTACTGTCCATAGATCTCCATTTGGTCTTTCGACCAGTATCATGGTCCCTGAAGGTGACTTGCTGCAGCCTGAAAAGATCGAGAATGGCATTTTGTTCAATGTTGTGAGAAGGGATACTCTTCTAGCATCTACTAGCGGAGTTGACCCTCATGGGCATTCACAAGAAGCAGATGTGGAAACAGTACCCACCGAGTGCCTTTACGGTGCTTCAGACAACGACGACGAGGCTGAATCAAAAGTTGATGATGAAGCAGCATCTGACGCTGGAGTATGCATGGGCAGCGAAAATGTAGGTCATCAGGGATCTTCACTTGCAGGAAATCTAGATTCTTCCGCCTCCATAGATTTTCAAGCTGAAACAAATACTAGTAGATCAGATGCTCCATCTCTTTTTGATATCTGTGTAGAGATCCCTCAAGCAACCATGGCTGCTCGCGAGCCTTCTTCAGAAACAACAGTGGAGATGGCAGAGACAGAATGCCCCAAAGGGAATTTAACTGCTGGGAATGATGAAGTTGAGTCTGGTTCTGCTAATAGAGAATCTTCCAATCTTTCTCAGACAGCAGAAACTAGGCAGCAGCATCAAGTGGATACGGGGTCTGTAAACTCGTATGATGTTTCTGTTTCAGAAGATGATAGACTTGTCAATGTCATTTCGAGCGAGAAACCAGTTACTACTTCCAGTGGCGGAGCTGAGAGTGGCATCTGGGAGAAATGAAGCTGTGTAGGAGTAGTAGTGTAAAAGGTGCAAAACTGTTGACTGGCTTGATGCTAGGTTGTGTTGGGAGTTGTAGTTTAAACAACTCTGGTAGTTTAAAGTCGTCTCACGAACAAACTGGGTTGTCTGTAAACCTAGGTGCCATAATTACGTTGTAGGGCAGTCAACCTCCTAGTGGAGTAATAAGAACAACTCGTTTTCGAACACACATAAAAGAGGAGTTTATATGTTTCTGAAATTGATGAAAATTCCTTGCGATGGATTCTTTTGAATGAGCTGCCCAGACCACAGCTCTTTTCAGGCTATGGCGTTCCCTAGTTTCTGATTGTTTAAATTGCAGACTCGAGAGTTGTTAAGGCCATTAGCATTCAGCAGATTACATATAAGTTCGGTGCAGCGAGTTCAGCAGCCGAGTTCTTCCTTCGGTTTCCCTGTTAGAATATATTTCGGTTTTGGAAAAGATTAGTCATTGATAGAATTTGTACTCACTCTGTCCTGAAAAGGATGTCTTAAATTTGTGTAAAGTTGAATGTATCTAGACATTATTTACTATATAGATTCATTCAAACTCAGACAAACTTGCAACATTCTTTTTGGAATGGACGGAGGCACTTCCACCGTCCTGAAAAGGATCTTAGATTTGTTAAAATTTTGATATTTCTATATACTAAAACATGTCTAGAGTCATGTAAATTTAGACAAATCTGCAACATCTTTTTCCAGGACGGATGAGTATCTTGTTTTGTACTGCCCCTATAAATACTGTCCGAGAGGCTCAATAAACAAACATATTATAACAATCCCTCTCTCTATCGTTCTACATTCTTATCTTTTTTGGGGGGCAAAAGGAATTGTATTAAATGATAGAAGTAGTGTTACAATCCCTTTGGATTCGATCCTGAAGAACATCAGGGACTGACCCAAACCAGACCTGTGCCTTTTGGTTCAACAATTCAAATCCAGCTAACTCATGACTAGCACTATTACATAATCTAGAAATTTTAAGAAAAGCTCCAAATCGGTCAGACACCAGTAGTAATCAGAGGTCCTCCACCAGTAGACCCAAAGGTTTACGATTCTCCGGGCTCAACGCCATTTGCATAAGCACCGAGCTATCAGTCTCCACAGTAATTTTCTCCATTCCCAAATCAAGGGAGAATCGTAAACCTTGAAGCCAAGCTTGTAGTTCTGCCTCCAATGCAGATGAACAGAGACGGAGGTCCCTGCAAGCTAAGAAGACCACCGAGCCATCACTCTGACGGAGTATCATGCCAGCACCCCGTTTCAGCCACAAAGGCACCGTCAATGTTCAGTTTACCCTTGTAGGTTTCTACTGTCACGTCTTTTAGAAGTTAATACCGTCTATAATTTTGTTCTGATGCTTGACCATATTACAACAAATGGCTTGTTTTTTCTCCCGATTTCTTTCTATATGGCGAAAAATGGTAAAAAATGAACATACAATATTTGAATATGGCAAAAAGTAAGAGGGATTACAATGTTGATTCTGGTAAAATATTTATGGATTTTCAAGAATTTTTGACAAGCGTCAAGTATACAAAACGAATAGCAAAAATTATTATTTTTAGCACATACAACTAAATAAATGAAAATGGCAAAAGTAAATCCTACTCTTTCGGAACCAACAAAAATAAAATGCAAGCAAACACAAGCTATCTCTCTCATTACTATATGTTTTTCACATCATTAACCTATTGGCCAGTTGGATGATCCTAAAAAACCATTAATTATCATTATTTCACAATTTCAATTAGCATAGAGTTTTTCCCATTGACTCAATTGACACAACCGTAAATTTTGAAGAGAAACCGACACGTCCATAGCTCTTATGGACTATAGCATGACATGAAAATTCAAGCAAACAAAATATTTAACATGAAACTAAAAGTGGTATCGATTAATATGGATGTGGCCTTAAAGTTGTATACATGTGCTGGATCTTATTGATTTCAAGGCGTATTTTGTTTCGAGAAGCAAGATTTGTACCTTGAATTGACTTGGATGTGAGAAAAGGTGGAATGTAGTGGTGAATCCTCAAAAACTTTCCTTCAAAGTAAAATGCAATAAGGTAGGGTATAAAAAAATGTGGTAATTTAGGGAGCAAAATCTAAGTTACTACAATAGTTTAAATGGTGGTTTTTTTTACTTCCTCCAGCCAATATTAATCGACTTAAATTTATCTAGATTTGAATAAATTTAGAAAATATTTCGTATATAGGTTTATCCAAATTTTGACAAATCAAAATCAATTAATATGGATCGGAGGGAGTAGCAAAAACAAAGTTAGTTTAAATGGTGGTGCTAGCCGCTGGCCTTCAGTGCCTGTTTGCTTTTTTTAGAGGAGACAGCCCGTTTGCTATTCGAGCTGGAGCCAATAGTAAGCCATACCACAAAGGTCGAACGGTAAGCTGTTGCCACAGGCCCACAGCCCAGCCCATGGAAGGTCAGACTTTCCCTGCGGTGTTTCTTCGCTAGAACCCTAGCCGCCTCGCCATCCCAAAGAACCAGGAAAGGGAAGCGACGATCTGGTCTGGTGTGCCCCTCGGCGTCGAATCCTGTCACCTCGTAAGCTGTCACTCTCTATCCCAATCTTTCTCCCTTCTCGTAAGCGAAAGATCATGGTGATTGGAGCTCCGCGGCACTCTGATCTCCATGCCCTGATGATTCGAGCGTCTCTTTGGCAGCACGGCAAACGAAGTGCCGCTCCGTCGGGATGGGGAAGGCGAAGCGGGCGTCCATCTTCATCAGGCTCGTGTCGGCCGCCGGCACGGGGTTCTTCTACGTGAAGCGCAAGAACCCTCGGCGGATCACGGAGAAACTCGAGTTCAGGAAGTACGACCCCCGCGTCAACAAGCACGTCCTCTTCACGGAGGCCAAGATGAAGTGACATTCGCACCGCAGGCCAGAAGCTGAATAACGCCGTCGAGTCCTGGAATGAAGTGACGGATGTATCTGATCCTGTTCTTCTTTCTTCTTTGCTTGTACTGTCTGTCGCTGGACCCGAGCTGCAGTGCATTTCTGTTCAGCTCTTCTTTCTTGCTTGCTGTCCAGGTCCACTGTATTCCCATGAAGCTGTACTGTGTTTCTCTACTTTCCTGGCATCGTGTCGACAGACATGACAATTCGTCTGTCTCTGCAAACGAATGTAGATCACTGATGAATGCGTGCAGTACGGTGCTTTTCACCTGTTCTTTCGTGCTGCTAGTCTAGGTCCAATGTATGCCGATTAAGCTACTACCGTGTTCTCTCCCTGTCTGGCGTCATGCCGACAGATATGACAATTCGCCTGTCTTTGTAACATCTTGGTCCAAACTGCATCAGTGACCGAAGCTACAAGTGGAAGTTGATCACTTGATCTGAAGCCGTGGCGTACTGCTGATCACCGATGAGTGCTAACACTTTCTTGCTCTTGGCAAATTTTGTGTGAATTTAATTCAGTGTCTTCTGAAAATCATACCACTTGGTCAGTAAACAAGAGAGTGCCTAGTGATTTAGAGGCGGAACTTCGGAAAGTGAATTGTGGATGTTAAACAAAGGTGCTGTTAGTTCAACCCCATAAGCCAGCGGTAGATTTCACGAATCTGACACATTTCTGTTTCTCCAAGTTCAGTGTATAGCAAAAAAGGAGCAAGAAACAGTTAATGCAAGTAATAATATAAACAGAAAATGCAAAGTAAGACCATTCGAGCAGAACAAATGCACAATGCAAGAATCCATACAGCAAGGAGAGAAAAAAGGTAAGATGCCTGAGCAGCTGTTAGGATGTTATCCTAGCATTAAGATAAAACTATTGCTAGGCAACGTATTAATGTAGAATTCATTGATCAGAGCCGAGGGAACGTGGGCTACTGGACAACACCATGACTCCATGAGGCAGGTTGAGGGGGGCATGTTCTTCTCCACCTAATTATACTGGCAGCACACTACTATGCAAGCTCAGAGGCATCACAGCAACAATGTTCTGACACGGCAAATGCAAACAGTTCATGTGTCAATTCGACAGCATCTCTCATCAGAGCCGATTCTTTACCAGATTGCAATTTCGTGGAACAAAATCATGACATCTTATCATGTGACATGACGGAACTTACAATACAAAACCCTATGTGCATGCAGTTACAGGTACAATGTAGTTAACAACATCACAGCAGCTAGCTCCAAAGCCAACATATATTGATAGAACCCTGAAGAGAGGCCTAACAGTAATTCAATAAGGCAGGTTACATTCAGAAACAACCAAAAGAAAAGGTGAAAATTGTTGAAGACAAATTTACTTTGTTATCTGATATTCTGGGGGCATTTTGTACGGCGATTATGGAAAAAAAAAAGGACACACTAAAAAGAATAATATATGGGTGATGGGTGAAGTCCTAAGCTAGTATGATGAATCAACTAAGGTGGACGTTTGTAAGGAGCCTTGTTAGTTTACTGAGGGTTTCTCGGGCTGAAACCGTGTCGGGGTGCTGCTCGCCGCAGATGGAAGTGCGGATGAATATGGCCTTCCGTATCAGGTCATCTCCGATGTCATACTGTCCACCTCTGAGCATCAGCTTCGCCCGTGTTTCTAGTACAGAGGCTTTCAGAAGAGCCAGCTCCTGCCAAAGATAAGTGTACTGGGCTTCCGACTGGACTGGCCTAAAGCAGGAGATTGATGTTTCTCTCCATTTACCAGCATGAGAAAGCATGGATTCAGCTGCGCGTTCCAATGCATCTGTGCACAGACGCAGCAGCTCCAACGCGGCGTTGCATCGGGAATATGTGATGAATGTGTTTATAGCAAGTGGCACCACAATCTGCTTCACAAAGAACATCAACTCAGATGGCCTCAGTTCTACCAGAAAAGGATCAGAACCAAATCCAAAAGCCATGAAGCAGGCAGCCCACAGGTGCTCTGAAGAATGTTTGATGGAGCCTCGGAGGTACACTGATTGGACCACAGCTTGAGCTGTTCTTGTGCCTCCTCGCTTGCGAGCATATAACCTGATCATATCATGGAACTGGATATATTCAGACTTTGCGGTGCATCTGGCAATTCCAAACCTTGTCAGCATTGCAGCTGCTTCAGCTTCAGATCTCTGCATCCTAGAAGTTGCAAGGCCGCAAGTTAGTGTCCGCCACCACTTCCTCCACCTTGGACCCCTCCGGTGCTTCTTTGGGATTTTATGTGCAGCCAGAGCCAACATGTGAATCGGAACTGCAGATGGTGCAAACCAACCAGACACTTGAACCATACAAATTGCCAGACTCCTAGGACCATCTGCATGCTCAAATATAGATAGGCAGACATCCAGAAGTCGAACAAGCACTTCATTATTTTTCAAGCTGATTAATTCCCTCTCATTCCAAGAAAAATCTCTTATGGGTGACGGCCGATTCAACGTGTCAAGAAGTCTACTTGGAGTGATTGGAAGCTCCAAGAGTATAGCTCCAACAATAGCTAGGCCAAGAGTGAGTCTCCCAAGCTTTTCTTCAATGACCTTGAGCGCATCAATTTCCATTAGCGGGTATTCTTTAACACCTCCTTTCATTAAAGTCATTGCCTCGGCACCAGATAAATAAGAAAGCTTCATTGGCTCCAAGTTCATCACACACGGAAGGCGTGTTGTTATGATGAAGTGAGTCTCGCCACCAAATTGTGGTAGAAGGTCTGTTATGACTCTCTTATCCCACCAGTCCTTCTCACTCTCCAGATTATCAATGATAACTAAATATGGTATGTCCCGCATCAGTTCTTGTCGTATTTTGGCAATGGCTTCCTCTTCCTGCTCTTCAAAGCATCGGTCACTTCCTTTCTCATGCAAGTGAGTATCAACACTTAAATCTAATTCCAAAAGAGACCGTAAAGCCAAATAGTTATGACGAATGTATCTACTCTCCCCTCTGATCCACAAAATCATCTTATATCTCTGGGAGAACCTGTATGCATATTCCAAAGCCAAGTCTGTCTTGCCCATTCCAGATTCCCCTGATATGCAAGCAATGCCCTTTCCATAGAGTATCTTCCTGGATACTTTCTTCCTCACATACCTGCCCCCATTCTTCACTCTTGGTTGTCGACCATGCTGCAGTGGAGTGCCCAGTCTCTGCATCTCGATGCCTTCCTCAGTCTCCTTCCACAATACCGGTTCCTTTCCCTTGATTCCATCTGCATTTAAGTGCTCATAATTGTTAACAGACCACCCACTAACAGGGCCTTTTCTTCTTTGCTTTGTCTTGAGCTCAAAATATTTCTTTTCCCCTTCCCCGCTGACATCACCAAACAAAATGAGCTCCAACTGTGAGAGCTCCTTTTTCCTGCCAACGAAATCACCATTGCGAGGGAAAGGAAATTCTTCCTTATCCACCCTTGCTCTCCACCTATTAACCCGATCAACCACACTTCTCCTGCCTAATTGTGTGGCCAAAAGAATAACTGCTTGCAGTATGCAAGCTCTCCAATTGGTATCATTTGCTTCTAACTGCACATCCACCACCCGAGAAAGAGCATCAACTGATTCCCTCCATTCATTCTCCATTCCACCATATAGCATCCACAGCTCGCCACCATGTTTATCCCACAGTTCCCCCCTCTTCTCGATGATATCTCTGGCAAGGCAGTCAGCAGCACCCAAGTCAAAGAATATAGGGATAAGATTCTTCTTGCCAAAGAAGTTTCTGAGCTCCTCAATGGTATAAGGGTTCCCAAATGACTTCTTTGTAAGAATGACAACTCCATATGTGGAAGCATTCATTATCCTCTCGACAGCATCATGGCTGTGTGAGTTCCGACACCTAGACCTGTCAGAAGCAAAGCAGCTGATTCCACGAATCTCAAGTTCTGCACGAAGCCAATTTGTGAACCTCAGCAGTGAAGCCTTGCGTCCATGAAACCCTATGTACACATCATATGTCCGAAGCCTACTGACAGAAGCTGCTGATGTCGTAGGTTGAGACGGCGAAGATTTCCGATATGTTCCCACCTGCCTCTTCTGTTTTTCCTTTCGAGTTGAACGGTCACAATTGCTAGTTGCTGACGAACTACCTTGGTATGGGCCATTGAAAGTGGAAATGAAGCTGGGATTGTTATAGACAATTGCTGGAGTCCCAAAATTACTTGAAGCGCAAAGGCTGGGAGGAGGCGAAGCATCGTCTTGCAACAACCTAATGTTGGTTGCTGGTAACTGCTCCTTCTGTACCAGTGTGTCACCAGAGAGAATATCACTGATCTTTAGCGCGATGCCATTCGAGGAGTTATTGTACTCAGGATGAGCATGCTCCGGGCCACGAGCAGACATTGACCGTGGCGTGAAGAAAGGTGATTGATTAGCAGACACAAATGTCGAGGAAGAGGATGATAGGTTCCTTGATGGTGCCGAGACCATAGCCCCAACATCGGAGCTTTCCTGTTGAAGCTCCATATACCCATTTTCAGTGCTATCCAGCTCTCAAAATGGCCTGTAATTCAACTGATCGCTGTGCAAATCAGTATCTGCAAAAGATAGAGACAACTCGTCATGATTTGAAAAACTTCAATCAGTTCCTAGCCAGTACACATTAGAAGTACACCTGGGGGAACAACAATCGGTGACCAATATGATGCCTGATCTTTCATCGCTCTTCGGGGTCGAATAAACAACCAAACTAGTAAACAGTAGTCGTTCACGTTTCTACTCTTGAAATAAAATGTAGTACTCGTAGTAGAAGTTTGGAGAAAGGGGACAAATTAAAACTGTAGCAAAGGTGCATTCTATTGGCCATTCAGATAAAGTAACCCCATCATGGCCCAATAATGGCTGAGCAAGTACGTTGAGTCGAGTCCAATTGGTTGATACTAAGATCTTGTTTACTGGATGCCAGCAAGAAAGAAGAAAAGAAAAAAGGTTGAGATGAGCTGTTTGCTTCACTGTACTGATCAATTCGGTGGCAGCGAAAATAACTGCCATGGTGACATAACATATGGGGAGAAATTGAGTTGCCCATACTTGATGATGCACAGCGTGCCAAGTACAACCTGGGCCAGGAGCCAAGATAGGAAAAGAAACTAACCGTGTGTACCCACGCAGCAAGGGAAGAAAAATGGCAACTCTTTCCCTCTGTTTCGTCAACAATCTTTTAATGATAACGCGGGGGTGGGGGGAAACGGATCTAAATCGTACCGGCACCAGCTGAAGCTAAATCCTTGCGGCGATGCGACGCCTCACAGCTCCAGATCTGCTGCGCAATCGCAACCCGGTCGCAGCTAATGAGAGAAGAGAAGCGGACAGTGAACACAACGATTTCACGCGTGCCGACGGGTCTCAGATCTGGCAAGGCAAAAGACCAGCTGAGAAAACCGTAGGAACACGGCTCAGGAGACGACATGCCGATCAAGACGAACAGCTCCAATTGCTTGCTCCAAAAAGAAAAAGGCAATCTCCGTTCTACCGATTACGTCGCACTGAAAAAAAACAGCAGAGAAGACTCGAATTCGAAGTACCTGCGGCTTACATTTCTTCTCCCTCAGCCTCGAGGCAGCAGCAGCCCCTTGTGGCCGGGGTGGCGTGGTGTCTGCTCCCGCGCCGGATCCCGATTCGAATCCGGTTCCGCTCGATAACTAGAGCAGCCCTCGTTGCTGCGTCTAGCTAGGTAGCTTCTCTTCAGCAGCAGCAGCAGCGGTCAGTGAAGTCCAAGCTCATCCAGTGTGAAATGCGTGCGTGATTCGTCGGGACACGAGGCAGTGTCAGTGTGAGGTGGCGCGGCGGGCGATTTTTATACGCTGTGCGAGGGAGGGAGGGAGGGAGGAAGCAGCGACGACGGCGGGGCGGGGGAGGGAAGGAGGCAAAAGCTGAGCGAGCCGACTGCACAGAGACTGAGAGAGAGAGAGAGAGGAGGGGATGGATGGGATTAGTGGTGGTGCTGCTGCTATAATTGGAGGGTTAGGCAGGATGAGGTGTGATTAATTAAGGCTGCCACGCCGACACCGAAGCGGGCCGCGTCGTGCGGGTGGTCCCTACCGGCAGCGACTGGACGGTGGTCTGGTTGGCGTGGGTAGGAGGAGACAGGCACGGGCGGGCCTGGCCTGACCCGACAGCGAGAGCCGGTTTAGGTGTGAAGAAAAGGAAAAAAAGGCTACGGATGGACGGACCGAGTGGGGAATCTCCGGGGGCCCATCAGAATCTGATCCGTGAAAGAAAGCTGCGATTTCTGACGGGACATTGTTTACCCGGTTTATGTCAAATTTATCTCTTTATTACTGCCGTTTCGCTTTTTTTAAAGCATAATTGCCGTAGGATTTAGGAGAAGCCATTGTTTGGTAAATGACAAGAACTCAAATTTGTGTCCATAAAGGACTTGAAACCCTTGGGCGTTCAGGCTATGTTTGGTTAATCCACTTATATGTTGGATTGGAGTGAATTGGATGAGATTAGAGAATATTTCAATATAGATGATCCACATCAATCCATGTCAAACCAGTTCAATCTCAGGAAAACCGAATGAGCCCTCAACCATTTTTCACTATCTAAATGAGATAGATCTACTTCTTAGGTGTCTCATATCTGACGCCCCAAGATCACGTATTGGTCTTATCCTCTCCCGACCTCCTTCCTCCTCCCTTCGTTGAGAGTCAACCGCCGCGCGCCGGGCCTCTCCGCTGCCCTCCCCGCCGGATTAGCCGGCTGGGGTTGGGTTTGGGGAGGTGCCGGAGGTAGTAGTAGGTGTAGTTGGTTTTGTTTTTGGTGGATTTCCGCTATGGCTTGGCGTCTTGTCAGGAGTTTGCGCGGGTATGATCTCTGGGTCAAGATCTGCTCATGGCTGGCGGCCCTGCCTCTCCTGGTGTTGCTCCGGCGGCTGGAGCTGCGGATGGAGGTCGGCACCGGCGACTCCTTCAATAAAAGGCCCGTGGAGCCATTCTTTCGATGAGGACAACGGAGGCTGCCTTGTCTCACCCGGCTGGTCGTGGCGGCAGGAGGGTGAGGTGCGGCAGCGTGGCGCGGTGGCCTGTTCGTCTTCCCCTAGACGGCCATGTCGGCGAGGGGGGGGATGAGGGCGGTTGTTTCCTCTTTGCCCTCCTCTATATGGCATTTGTGCTGGAGCTGATTGATGTTGAGATGCGTCATTTCGCAGTTGTCCCCGGCCGGCTGTGGTGGCGAGGAGGGACGCTACGATGCTGCTGATTCGGATTGCTTCGGTCTTTGCAGCCTTCTGTCAAAGAAGGAGTTGCTCCGTTGCAGCTACCCTAGCGTTAGTGCAGGCTTGACGCTGGAGTGGTCGTTCTCGCCGACTTTTGGGGCTCTGTGGGGGAGTTCCTTGTTGGCGATCTTCGGTCGCTGCTTGTCCAATAAGTTTGTTTCTTGGGTTTGTCGTTGCGGCATATTTTATGGCTTCTTCTCCTTATCTCGGGCAGGAGCTCTGAGGAGAGAGCTCGGTTTCTTCGCGCGGCATCGACGAATCTTGGGTGCTCGTTGGTGTTGCTGCTTGGTGTGTATTCTTCTCGTGGGCGCACTTGTCACGCCTCGTTGGGAAGGCTCACTAAGCTGTAGCAGCGAAGGGCATCTTTGGAGTAGTGAAGCCAATATTTCATGTAGGTCCAAGTCAGAGGCAGTTTGCTAGCCGATTATTCCGGCCAAATTGAGGCCTTCAAGCTCGCCGACGAAGTCCGGCGACCCTTCAACCTCCATAGTGAGGCCCAATAGTTGCAGATATGAGTTGGAAGGAGGACCTGATTGTTTTATTCTGTTTTTTGCAGGGTTCTCTTTATAAAGCGTTTGGACCTGTTTTTAGGGTTCTTCGTGAAAATATGTATCTTCATCATCTAGATTTTAATAAAGGCTTGCAGCCCCTTCTTGGGGCTCTCCTGTTAAAAAAAGATCGTGTGTTGGTGTTGCCTCGCGAGGTGTGTTTGCGGTTTTTCTTTGGTTCATTTTTTCCCTTTTCTACTTTCTATATGCTTTTCTAATTCTTTATTTTCGTTGTTCTCTCCCTTTCCTATCTTGTTTTTTATTTTATTATTATTTATATTTATTTCTCTTTTTTAGTTATCCTTTTACGTGCATGAACCATTTTTTATGTTTTCTCTTCTTACAAAAATATTCTAATGCATCATCAAAGTTTTCTAACTATATGAACATTACTTTTTCTAGAAGGCCCGCTAGTGACTTTTTTTTGTTAAAGCTTCACAACCCTATGAACCTATATTCCTTTACTTTAGGCCATCTAATCCTACAACTAGTATGGCTTCTTCAACCACTTCGTGCACTTTTCTAATGTACACTACCATAGTTACGTTCAAATTGAGTGGATATTTGGTGCATATGGGCATATTGATCCCTTATTTGACCAGAGATTTGGTGCACATGGAAACTAATGGTCTTGTTTAAAAAATTAAAAATTATACTCCCTCCAATCAGAAATATAAGACATTTCGGAGTGCTAAAGGCACGGTAGTACATCTTCATAGGACACAGCGGTTGCGAGTTATCTTCGTTTTTGCCGAATCGCCGACTTCGGCTTTGTTTTATTTTTATTTTACTTTTTGGGCCGGTTGTTGTGTTGTCTGCCCCAGCAGTCGTCTATCCCAATTTCCATGTATTGGTTGGTTGCTATATTAATATAACTGGACGCAAACCTGTTTCGAAGAAATACAAGACTTTCAACGAAATCCTAGTCGAAAAAGTAGTGTTACAAAATTCCGGAAGTTTGCAATTTTACCCTCGCCCGCGTCGCACACGGACAACACACTTCGCTTGCTCCCACAACCACGTCGATGATGTGTTCCTCTCGCTCCCCCACCTCGTTGCCATCGTCTTGCTCCCTCCATCTTCTCCCCCAAAGCGTCACTGGCATAGTGGATCAAGGTCGTATTTTTCTACACAAGACACTGACATTGCTAGCCTGGACGCCAAGATCTGTGAGAGGCATTGCTAGATTCATCTTCCTCTTGTTGGGATGCTGCTGGGGTCAACCTTGGCATCGCCGGCATGTGCCCTCGTCCTCGCTGCAAGGTACTCATCTTCTTCCTCTGTGTAATCCATCCAATATGGGTTTCACGTCTCCCTCCTCTTCTTCCTCCGCGTTAGTCTTTGTCGGATCTCAGGTCGTGTTGCGGGCACATGAGGGATACCGGATCGAGCTTCTAGGTCAGCATGGTGTCTAGGGAAACGGTAAATTCCGCGGTTGGGAGGAGCCTCGTCCTAGGATGAGTCTCTCCGTGTTTTTTGTCTTTCAACACATCAATGATTTAGTACAAGTATTTTCTAAAAAAAATCTAGATCTACCTTCACCATTTCAAGTTACAAATGCAATTCCATGGAAAATTAAAAAAACCACATGCTGCGTATATTTGCATCCAACCTTGAAGACAGTAGAGGGATCATGCATGGAAGTTTATCACAAAATAGTGTTTTTTCTTGAAAATTATACTTTACATGGAACATCCATTAAATGGTTAATATTGTGTATGTGATTGACTAAAATAATGGACTTATTTTGCACGGGCCAGTGAAGAGAGCTCCGTTTGTCCATGCCAACTCCGCCGGTGAAAATGCCACTTAAGGCTTTGCAGGTTCTTATCTGAGGGGTGTGGATCTTGGGTGTCCTTGGGTGTCAGGGACAGAGCCATCAGGGGGCAAGCTGGGGCGATGAACACCCTATGGTGCAATTTTTTTATGAAATCCCCCTAGTTAACATGTGAAGTTTACCCCGTGAATTTACCTAAATTTTCTTATATAGTCCCCTTCAATTTATTTTATGTGCAGATTGGCCCCCCTTTTATCACATTCCTGGCTCCTTCCTCATTGGGTGTGAGCAGTGGCGGAGCTAGAGAAATGGTGGACGGGGTGCACAACTTTAGAACACGGTGCACCACATGTCAAATACTTATTTTGAGGGTCGCGCACATGGTAAAATATAGCCATTAAGAAAAAATATGTTTTTCCATGTGTCTGTATGCATCTCCTAAGCAACGGGTGGATCCGCTCCTGGGTGTGAGCATCTTAATTAGAAGAAGGTTGGGGCGTTCAGTGCACGCAGTTGTGGAGGCTCGAGGCCGAAATTTGAGCCCTGCTAGACAAAGCCTTATGTACATAAAAGCGAGAGTTTCTTGAAGCCATAATTTTCGAACAAATGATATTTGCATGCCCCTCTAATTTTCATCGATCATTCTTATTTGAAAATGCGAGAAGATCTCCTAAAAAGTCGCTTGTTATTTGACTTTTTACACCCACAACCACTTATTTTTCATGTTATAGGACGTCCAAGTCCATTAGTCCAAGATGCGTGTGAAATTCGACGGTCCAAATGTAAATCAACTATATAACCAAAAGTACGACAATTTTTTGACAGGAATTAAGTAAGATTACCAAAGAGAGATGCAACATTTCTTATTCCAATTCATTTTAAATGCCTACTTGAAAAATTCCGATGGACAAACGGGATGTGTTTCCACTCTTTTGGAGCATTTTCTGTAAAAGAAAGTGGTCTAGAAAAATAATGAACATTATAATTCAAGCACCAACTTGCTTTTTGTTAGCAAAAAAGACTTGCCTTTTTACTCATCCTTCACTTGCTGTTTATTTTTGTTAGGACATGTTCCATTGGCATATGCCACTATCATGGGACCCTCAGACACTCATGTGGTTTATTTTTGGTGAACATTTATTTCCACCATATTATCATTTCAAGCCATTGAAGATAATTTCCACCCCATTTGGTGAAAATTCCCGGATTAGCTTTTTGATCATGGAATAGTGTTAGGAGTATTTATTAGACCAGATTATCTTTTTGACCATGGAGTAGTGTTAGGAGTATTTTTTGTGAACTTGTCTATATATGTCTATGATGTATGGACGGAGAGGTGATGAAGATTACCCATAGGCATCTCCATCTACTTCATTTTTTGTACTATCATTGATCTCTATCTATAAAGTATGGATGAAGAAGTGATGAAGGAGTACCTAAGATGATGAGCACTATACATCAGTACCATGTGATCTCTACTCCATTGCATGTATTGTCATTGATCTCTACTCATATTATTGTTTGTGCGCATGGATATTTTTACATGATGCTATTTTTGTAGGCTAGATAAACACATAATAACATCAGTGCACACAAACACACAACAACAGTACACGTAAACACATCAGTGCACACTTTATTGTTCCCTTGCTTCTTGTTCACTTGCTGCTTATTGTTATTTCACTCGCTTCTTGTTCACTTACTTTTTGCTGCTCGTTGTTATTTCACTTGTTGCTTGTTCCCTCGATTCTTGTTCACTTGCTGCTTGTTTCTTTTTCACACGCTTCTTGTTCACTTGCTTCTTGATTCTAGTTGACTTTTCACTTGTTGCTTGTTTCCTTACTTCTTGTTCACTTGCTTCTTGTTTACTTGTTGCTTTTTCACTCACTTCTTATTCACTTGCTTCTTGGTGCTCATTGCTTTTTTACTTGTTGCTCATTCTCTTGTTGCTTGTTCCCATGCTTCTTGTTAACTTGTTGTTTGTAGGTTTTGTTTGGTGTTTGCATAAACTTGTGATAGAATTTTAAGCCTTTTAGGTAGCATACCTAGCCTTTCCAATCTCGCTTTTTTTTCTATGAATTGGTTCTAAACTATCAAGAAATACTCCATTCTCATATTTTTCTCTGAAATTATTTAAAGATCCAAAGAGATATGTCCTATGAAATTCACTATTGTTCCCAGCATGGAGTAGTGCAGTACCTAGATTTTGATCTTCAGGTGGACTATTGACATCCTCTGGTCCTTCAGATGGGCTGAAGTTAAGATCTATAAGCAGCATTTATCTTCCGATGTGACCTGTTTTGGTGCCTTGACAACCTTGGGAGCGGGCAGAGCTGCCGGTGAGCTGAGTGGAGCTGCCCGCGAGCTGAGATGGAGTTGTCGGCAAGAAAGTGATTTAGCCGAGGAGAGGAGGAGCTGCCAGCGAGAGGGTGACGTTACCGACGAGCTGAGCTGGAGTTGCCGCTGAGCTAATATGGGGCTATTAGCAAGAAGGCGACGTAGCCGAGGAGAGTAGGAGCTTCCAGCGAGAGGGTGATGTTACCGGCGAGCTAAGCTGGAGTTTCTAGCAAGAAGGTCGAAGGTGCGCTGAGCCTAAAGGTTGATTGATACGTCCAAAATGTATCTACTTTCTCGAACACTTTTGCTATTGTTTCTCCTCTAAACTTGTGTGATTTGGATACAACTAACATGGACTGACGCTGTTTTTAGCAGAATTACCTTGGTGTCTAGTTTTTGTGCAGAAAATCAACTATCGGGAAAAATCCCGGAAAATATGCCAAAAATTCTATTTCACCAGAAGATCCACGGAGCCAGAATACAAGACGGAGTGGAGGCCTGGGGGGCCACTCCCCTGCCAGGCGCGGGCCAGGCCTGGCGGCACCTAGGGGGTGCGGCCACCCTAGGCACTCCTTTGGGCTCCCTCTCTGCCTATAAGAAGCCTCTTGACCTAAAAACCGAGGGGGGTTCATCGTTTTTCCAGAAAGAGTTCCACTGCGCCGCCACCACCAGAAACCAAGATTCGGATCTAGAAACTCCGTTCTGGCACCCTGCCGGGACGGGGAATTTGGAGAGGATCATCGCCATCGTTATCACCAATGCCTCTCCATCAACCATCAATGTTTCCCTCATCCATGAGTGAGTAATCCCCCGCTGTAGGATATGGGGATGGTAGGGATTGGATGAGTTCTATCATGTAATCGAATAAGATTGTTAGGGCATAGTGCCTAGTATCTCTATTAGTGCTATTTGAATTTTTTGCAACTTGTTGTGCTTAATGCTTGTCACTAGGGCCCGAGTGCCATGATCTCAGATCTGAAATTATTATTGAATCATTGTGATAGTATTGTTTGTGATCTTATCTGCAAGTTGTGTACATATATCATTGTCCGGATCCAAAGGCCCCGAAGTGACAGAAATTGGGACAACTGGAGGGGATGGCTATGGTGTGAGGATCACATGTGTTCACGGAGTGTTAATGCTTTGCTCCGGTGCTCTATTAAAAGGAGCACCTTAATTGCCAATAGTTCCCTAGAGGCCCCGCTGCCACGGGCTGGCAGGACAAAAGATGTTGTGCAAGTTCTCATTGCGAGCACGCATGACTATATATGGAGCACATGCCTATGATTGTTTAGTACTTGGATGCTTTATCTTATTTATCTGCAATGCCCTAGATCTTGAAGTTACATGTTTAGACTCATCCATGCAACGCCCGTCCATCCATCCCTATGCCTACCGCACTCATATCCTACTGTTTGCTGCTACTGTTACTATTGCTCCTTTTTCGCTACTACTTTTGCTTTGCTATTGCTACTATAAAACTGTTGCTACTGATAAACTTCCATGAGCAAGAACTATTTCTAGGTGTAGCTGAATTGACAACTCATTTGTTAAGGCTTGCAAGTATTCTTTGGCTCCCCTTGTGTCGAATCAATAAATTGGGTAATACTACCCGTGAAGACTGTTGCGATCCCCTATACTTGTGGGTCATCAAAACTATTTTCTGGCGCCGTTGCCGGGGAGCATGGCTTTATTTGTAAGTTCACTTGGATCTACTATTGTTCACTGCTACTACTTTCATCATGGGTAAGTATCGTGATAGAAAGTTTCCTATTTTACCATCCATTACAAGAATAGGTACTGTCCTAAACACTTCTGTTGCTCTTGATTCACCGTCTATTATAAGTAATCTTGTTACACCACCACCACATACTCATGCTACACACACTGCTACTACTGTTGAATCTTAAACTACTTTTGATGCTCATGATGTTACTTCTACTGTGCTTGATGCGAGTGGTTCATTAGGTCCTTTCCTAGATGCTACCATGGCTAGTCTAGGAAATACTGAAACTCCTAGTGAAGACACTGTTACACCTGTTAGCTTACCTGATTCTAGAGAGAGATATGATATTAATGATGGTTACATTGAGTTTACTGATGAATTTATTGAAGAGTGCTGAAACACACATGGTGCTAGTGCTATTAAGAGTATCCTTGCTAGACGTACCATTATTCCTAAACTGTCCTCTGATCCTAAGTTTGCCACCTCTCCCATAGATATTAAAGATAAAGATTGTGATTTCTCTCTTGATTTATTCTATTTGGACATTGTTGAGAAAGAACCTTTTTGTGGGACTAAAAATGAGAGTGTTGTGGCTCATATGAATGAGCTTTCCACTATGAGTGCTTTGTTCTCTGATGATTTTAAGATGCGCAAGTACTTTGTTACTAAGATCTTCCCTTTTTCACTAAAAGGAGAAGCTAGGGCTTGGTTTAATAGATTGCCTCCTGGTTCCATTGATAGCCCTGATTGCTTCTTTCTTCCAGAAATATTTTCCTCCCAGTGCTAGACATGCTGCTTTGCAGAGACTTTCTGATTTTAAACAGGGAGAAGAAGAGAAACGGCCTGAATCATGGACAAGGTTCTGTGGCTTGATTCATGCACATCCTGGATGTCCATTACCTAAGAATGAGCTTCTTGATATTTATTATAATGGACTAACTGATGATTCTAGGACCTACCTATATAGCTTTGCTGATTATGTTTTCAGGAAAAGAACTCCTACAGATGTTGAAGAATTAATGGCTAAGATAAGCAAGAATTATGACGATTGGACTTCAACCGAGCTAAATAAACCTGAGCCTATTACTCCTGAACCAGTTGTGCCTGAACCAGATCCAAAACCAACACCAAAGAAGAGGGGAGTAATTGCATTAAATGATGAAGTGATGAAAGAAGCTAAGAAATGTCTAAAGGAGAAAGGTATTAGAGTTAAAGATGTGAAGAATCTACCTCCTATAGAAGAATTATGTAAGCCAATTCCCCACTCATCTACTATTGAGGTACACTCTCTCCACTTTAATGAAGGTGATATTTCCTATGGTAAGCCTCCTGATCAATGCTTAGAGGAACTTGACACATTTATTGTTAAACAAGGTAATTTTAATAAACAAGTTCAGAATCATTTATTGGAAAACTCTAGAGCTATTAATGAGTTAAAAGATATTGTGGAAAGAACTTCTAATGATATTAAAATGCTTTGTAAACACTTTCAAATGGTTCAAACCCAACTTGATCAACTTGCTAAGGTACAAAAAGATATGCTAGTTAATGCCTCGGGAGATAAACATGCTTATGGAATTAGAACTAGGAGTGGTATAGCTACTCAAGATCCTTTATATCCTGAAGGACACCCCAAAAGAATTGAGCAGAATTCTCAGCAAGGTGAAAGTAGTGGTAGTCCTCGTAAGAGAAAGAAAAAGAAACATAAAATAGTTGAGGAACCACTTGAACCTGCTGTAGATCCTAATAGTATATCTATCTCTTATGCTGAAACTGAGAGTGGTAATGGTAATAATGATGCTCTTGATAAGGAGGAAGTTGAGGAAGAACCTGATAAGCACACTAAGAACACCAGGTACACTAAGGAAGATTTTATTGCTAAGAAACATGGTAGTGAGAGAGAACCTTGGGTGCAGAAACCTATGCCTTTTCCAGGTAAGAAACACAAGTCAAAGGAGGAAGAACACTACAAGAAGTTTTGTGAGTGGATGAAACCTTTATTTTTGCAAATTCCTTTGACTGATGCTATTAATTTGCCTCCTTATTCAAAGTATATGAACGATATTGTCTCTAATAAAAGGAAGATTCCTAATGAGGAGATTTATATTTTGCTTGCTAATTATTCCTTCAATGGTAAGGTTCCAAAGAATCTTGGTGATCCAGGTATACCAACTATTCCTTGCTCTATTAAGAATAATTATGTTAGAACTGCTTTATGTGATTTGGGAGCCGGAGTTAGTGTTATGCCTTTTTCTCTCTACAAGAGACTCTAGCTAGAAAAGTTGATACCAACTGATATATCTTTGCAAATGGCTGATAAGTCAACTACTATTCATGTTGATATATGTGAGGATGTTCTTGTTCAAGTAGCTCATAATTGCTTGGTTTTGACTGATTTTGCTGTGCTTGAGATGCCTGAAGATGATAATATGTCTATTATTCTTGGGAGACCTTTTCTTAATAATGCAAGTGCTGTCGTTAATTGCAATCAAGGAAAACTAACAGTCAATATTAATGACAAAGAGCATACTGTTTATTTCCCCAAGAAGGTTGATAGAAGCTATTGCCTCAATTCCATTGAAAAATATTGAGGGCATCAAGGTTGGAGAAATATATTGTCCCATTCCACAAGAAAAATTTGAAACTATTATGATTGGGACCATTGCTATCAAGTATGAGGTAACATAATCACCTTGTGGAATGCAAAGTTTTGTTTCATATAAGATTGTTTTGGTAACAAGTCTTGATCAACCTTGTTAACAAAAGTATTTTAATGAACAAAATAATGTTTTCACTGTGTTTATACTTGCTTTTTTACTTTTATCCTTCCTAGTCTTTGATGTCTACGCACTTCTATTCTTGTAGACAGTTGTTGGGCCTCCAAGTGCAGAGGTTTGTAGAACAGAAGCAAGTTTTCCTTAAGTGGATTACCTAAGGTTTATCGAACTCAGGGAGGAAGTGGTCAAAGGTATTCCCTCTCAAGCAATCCTGCAATCAAGATACAAGAAGTCTCTTGTGTCCCCAACACACCCAATACACTTGTCAGGTGTATAGGTTCACTAGTGCAGCAAAGAGATAGTGAAGTACAAGTGGTAACGGTGCCAGAAAACAGCTTCTGACTTGTTGTTGACGTGGGGTAACGTGTGTGAAACTGAAATAAAGATGGAAGCAAGAAAACATGCAACAGATCTAGATGTGAATGGTGTTTCAATGTTTAGAAACAAGGCCTAGGAACATACTTTCACTAGTGAACACTCTATCATATAAATATATTATATTCATGATACTACTCTTAACTACTCTCCAGTTGGACACTCTAATCCATGGTAGGGCTATAACAGCACTCCTCAAAGTCCGCCTTTCCCAATCTAGATAACCCCACACTATCACCTTGAGCGCTAGATGGTTCCAACAAACACCACAATTTCATAGAGACATCCAACTCAAAATATAACTCATAACAAATATTTAATCTAGCCAAAGTGCCACACACGGTATGAACGTTGTCACTTTCACACACATGGGGAAAAACATAGATCTATTAAATCACAAAGAGTATTTATGTAGACTCAAACCTAAGTGCCACCATGGCGTGCACGCTGTCACTTTCACACACATGGGGAGAGCAGAGATCTATTGAAGCATTTGAGTAGCAAGGTAGATCTACTTGATTACAAAGCTCATGACCACAACAAGATCATGCATAGAGAGAGATGAACACATAGCTAACGGTAGAGCCCTTAGCCTCGAGGAATAACTACTCCCTCCTCATCATGGGAATCAGCAACGGCGATGGAGATGGTGATGGAGATGGCTCCAGGGGCACTTCCCCATCCCGGCAGGGTGCCGGAACAGAGAATTTCTGTCCCCCGAATCTCCCCTTCCGTGGCGGCGCGCTGCGGAACTTTTTCTGGAAGTATGATGGATTATTTAGGGTTTTCTCCCCGGGGGCTTCTTATAGGCGCAGGAGGCAAGGTCGGTGGAGGGCCAGGGGGCCACACCCTGCCCAGGCGCAGGCCCACCCTAGGCCGCGCCTGGGGGGTGGCCACCCTATGGTGCCCCTCCAACTCTGCTTCGTGGTTCCGTGTTGATCCGGGAAAAATAATGACTTTGGCCTTTGTCCCGTCCAATTCCGAGAATATTGATTTTCTGCCTTTCTGAAACCAAAAACAGAAGAAAACGGGCAACTGGCACTGTGGCATCTTGTTAATAGGTTAGTACCAGAGAGTGTATAAAAATACCACAAAGTGTAGACAAAGCAAAGCAAAATGGATATAAAACAAGCATGGAGCATAAAAAATTATAGATACGTTTCCGACGCATCAGTCTTTGCTTTTTCTCTTGTTAGATTTGGTTTTGCTAGTTGTTTGCTTGTTAGAGTGCCTTAGAACTTCTGTAGTTTGTTTTTTGGTTTGCTTTTGCTTCTTCTAAAAAAACTGTTTCTGCGAGAAAATAAATTTTCATACCCTGAAAATTGGCCAAAAATAAAGTTTCCCGAAAAATCCCAGAAAATTTAAAACAAATTTTTCCTTGAAAAAAGGGTAGAGGGACACCTGAAGTGACCCAGGGGGCCACCCCAGGCCAGCACACCCCTGGTGACGCCTGGCTGGGGTGTGGCCCACCTAGGCCCCTCCAAGGTGTCTCCTCCCAGCCATCTTCTTTCTCTCTCCCGAAAAACACCGGAAAACTTTCTCAAGCTTGAGTTCCTGCTGTTCTTTCTCGCGATTTTCGATCTCCTTGCTCAACCCATCTTTGTTGCTGATTTTTGGAGGGATTGCTCCTTGGTATGTGCCTCCTCCGCTTGTCCAATTAGATTTGTGATTGGTAGATTGTATCTTGAGTATTTTGCTGCTTTAGGTGATAAGTTGTGTGATCTTGCATGCTTGTTCTATGCTTAGAGATTTCATTTTGATGCATGTGTAGCCCTCTAGCAAGTTCCTATATTAGTTTCTCATCATTTATCAACTTGGAAATCACTTGGTTTGTTGTTTGTCTAATGTTTTTAGAAAAGAAGATGAGTGCATACCCACTGAATCAATATGACTTGATGGTGCCTGAGCCAATGAAAGTTCATCGTGAGGAAGGAGTCTTTCCTTCCATATATCCATGCCATGAATTTATGAGAACTGCGGGAATCTTCCAGGATTTCCAAACTATGATTACCAATGCAGGGTTGGAACACTTTGTTGAAGCAATTAGAGTACCTCAGTGGGGATCTGGTGAGAAGATCAAGGAGAGGCCCAAGTCACTTATGGATTTATATGCTTAGATTTGCCAAGGTTTCAGCTTCTCAAAGGAAAGTGGTAAAATTTGGAACATTCGGTTCCTAGCCATTAGATATTTTGCCTACTTCATTACCAAGTGTGTTCTTGCTAGAAAGTTATCTTCATTTGATCTAGCTTTTATCACAACTGCTTTGAATAGGAATAGATCTTATAACTTGGGTGCTTTGATAGCTTACCGTCTCACCACTAACCGCGAGAAGGGTGGAATTTGTGGAGATCTCATTGCTTCTAGGTTGCTAGCTTTCCATGGTTTAGAGCTTCACCATTCAGATTATCGGTTCCCCATAGAGAGGGCTTGATCTTGAATCCATGATTCAGCATGGTTTTGTTTCCTTGGGGGCTACTGTGAGAAGTTTACCATATGAACTATATTTTGCCAAGCGTGGTTAGATAGGGGGTAGGACTGAGAAAATAGTTTATTTTCCTGCACCTGCTTTATTTAATTTTGATAACAGGCAAGGATGGTCGCTCACGGAGGAGGAGTTTGACACATATGTGGCGGAGCTCTCCTAGCAAGAGGATAATGTTGGAGAGGATGCCGAAGATGATTCGGTTCAGCCCTCCAACTTGGGAGAGTCTTCATACCAGCAACCCTCATTTGATTGGGGCGCGTCTTCTTCTTCATCACAAGCGCGTGACTATGATCATTCCTATGATGACCCACCAGCTTGGGTTTACTACCCGCGCTATTGAGCCTCACTTAGGGCAAAAGCCTAAGCTTGGGGGAGGTACACCGCATCACACTCATCTATATATCATGTTTGTCCGTTCTTTGTATATCCATTGTTTCGCTTTCTTTTTGGTTTTTGTTTCTACTTTCTTAAAACACAAAAATACCAAAAATATTTTCGTTGTTTCTCTTGGTTTGTTTCTTTGCTTTTTAGCTTTGGTTTGCCTTAAATAAAAAAATCCAAAAAGATTTTGCTTTCTTTTTGCTTTGTTCGCTTGCTTTGAAAAATCGAAAACACCAAAAATATTTGTTGTTCTTCTCTGGTTTTGTGAGTTCTTTGCAGGGTTCAGCCTTCCTCAGTGGATTTTGGTTTCATGTTATTATTCAAGTCACACAAGTGAAGGGAAATAATGAATATTAAGACAACTTGAGGTGTGGTAAGAGGTTGGTAACAAACTCTATTTGTTTTCATTTTTGTACATATACTCATCACGGTGAGCATGCTTAGTCTGTTCATGTAAGGTGTATGCTACTGATGGATGCTTAGTAGTTCTTGCTTGTCTTTGATTAGCTCCAGCTTGCTCATAGTTTGTAGCATGTCATATGAATGTTTGCTTGCATTGTTTTATTCATATTTTGGTACGATATTGTGGTATCCTCCTCTGAAGTTTCATGTGAATCGACTTGGCACATGCATATGACTAAAAAATAGTCAGTAAGACTCGGTGATTTATTTTGCCTCAGAGTTCTTGTATCACTTTCTTGCCATAATTAGTCCTATTTTGTTGCAAGCATGATTATGACAATTATTGCTCTCTCGTTTGTCCCTCCCTCTCTATTGCTAGCCTTCACTTGCACCGAGTATGAGCTCTACTTGTGCTTCCAACTCCCCAAAACCAATATTTGCAACAGTGTCCACTATACCTACCTATTAGCATCATTTGCTATTTCAGTGCATATTCTATATGCCTAGTTTTCTTCCAAATAAAATGTTTGTCTGTTTTGAGAAAGTTAGTTAGTAAAGCTCTCACGAACTTGATGGCACACTTTATTCCTTGCACTTAATAATCCTGAACCATTGTGACCTGTCCATGAAAGTTATATGCTTGCAAATTATAGGCTGGGAGTTAGCAGAACCGTGTTGTCACGGGGAATGTTTTCAACATTTATGGATACATATCCAGTTGATACCATGCTCTTTTGTTTGCAGATGTCGTCGATGTGAAATAAAAGGGGAGCTTGTAAGTCCATGGAGTTATGTATGTGTGTTAGAGAAACGCCTGGGCCGCTAGCCTAAGCCATGCCTAATCATGGTGGAAACTTGCAGCATCACCATAATGAGCATTCTGTGAAGCATCCTCGATAAAAAGCTATGCACATAGTAAATAAAAAGATCGCTGAGATGTTCATTGTCTGCTTGCCTTGTCATTTTGATCACGGGATAGCTCCTGTATCATGTGCAAGGGGTACCCCATTGGCGGTTCTCTATGATATGCATGTATGTACAATGACAAGAACTTGCAGGTAACCAAAGTTGAGTAGCATGCGGAGCGGCCCTCGTACTCAAGGTACATGTGATTTCCAGTTTATGGTCTGTCAAGCATATAACTCATATTGTACCTCACTTTCACCTTAACCATATGAAGATGCCTATGATAGGGCAATGAGAGCTCAAAGCTAATGAGTACCTTCCTTTCAGCATTAGGAAGACTTTCAAACTTTTCAAAACCTTTTTCACTCCTTTGTTGAGTCACCACTTATTCTATGAGCACCCTCTTGAGAGCATAGTTGTCATTCTTGTGTTTGTCTCAAAACTTGGTTAATTATGTCATGACTTTGATGCTTGTATCTCTGATATTTTTATTTCTAGTCTTCACTTGAACTTCATAGGTGCTGTGACATTTATATTGTGCTCTACAAATAAAGGCAAGCGAGATACCCCTCTATCATACCTTATTATGAGCATTGCAATGTTGCTTATGTTTATGTTTCATGCTATTTATTATTATTGAGTTGGTTTCTCTTCATAGCTTGCAATGACTATTGAGTAGACTTGGTTGCATACTTCTTATTATGAATGGTTTAAGTGTCTACTCCTGTGCTGAGAATATATACATCATATGAAGCAAATGTGTTCATGAAAGTTCTTTTATCGCACTCAGTTTTCAACTGAATTGCTTGAGGACAAGCAATAAGCTAAGCTTGGCTAGAGTTGATACGTCCAAAACGTATCTACTTTCTCGAACACTTTTGCTACTGTTTCTCCTCTAAACTTGTGTGATTTGGATACAACTAACATGGACTAACCTGTTTTCAGCAGAATTACCTTGGTGTCTAGTTTTTGTGTAGAAAATCAACTCTCAGGAAAAATCTTGGAAAATATGCCAAAATTCTATTTCACCAGAAGATCCACGGAGCCAGAAGACGAGACGGAGTGGAGGCCTAGGGGGCCCACACCCCTGCCAGGCACGGGCCAGGCCTAGCGGCGCCTAGGGGGGTGCGGCCACCCCAGGCACTCCCTCGGGCTCCCTCTCCGCCTATAAGAAGCCTCTTGGCCTAAAAACCGAGGGGGGGGGGGGTCATCGTTTTTCCAGAAAGATTTCCATTGCGCCACCACCACAAGAAACCAAGATTCGGATCCAGAAACTTCGTTCTGGCACCCTGCCGTGACGGGGAATTTGGAGAGGATCATCGCCATCGTCATCACCAACGCCTCTCCATCAACCATCAATGTTTCCCTCATCCATGAGTGAGTAATTCCCCGCTGTAGGCTATGGGGATGGTAGGGATTGGATGAGTTCTATCATGTAATGGAATAAGATTATTAGGGCATAGTGCCTAGTATCTCTATTAGTGCTATTTGACTTTGTTGCAACTTGTTGTGCTTAATGCTTGTCACTAGGGCCCGAGTGCCATGATCTCAGATCTGAACTTATTTTTGAATCATTATGATAGTATTGTTTGTGATCTTATCTGCAAGTTGTGTACATATATCATTGTCCGGATCCAAAGGCCCCGAAGTGACAAAAATTGGGACAACCAGAGGGGATGGCTATGGTGTGAGGATCACATGTGTTCACGAAGTGTTAATGCTTTGTTCCGGTGCTCTATTAAAAGGAGCACCTTAATTGCCAGTAGTTCCCTAGAGGCCCCACTGCCACGGGATGGCAGGACAAAAAATGTTGTGCAAGTTCTCATTGTGAGCACGCATGACTATATATGGAGCACATGCCTATGATTGTTTAGTACTTGGATGCTTTATCTTATTTATCTGCAATGCCCTAGATCTTAAAGTTACATGTTTAGACTCGTCCATGCAATGCCCATCCATCCATCCCTATGCCTACCGCACTCATATCCTACTGTTTGCTGCTACTGTTACTATTGCTCCTGTTTCGCTGTTGCTGTTGCTACTGATAAACTTCTATGAGCAAGAGCTATTTCCAGGTGTAGCTGAATTGACAACTTAGTTGTTAAGGCTTGCAAGTATTCTTTGGCTCCCCTTGTGTCGAATCAATAAATTGGGTAATACTATCCGCGAAGACTGTTGCGATCCCCTATACTTGTGGGTCATCATTGATGTCGGACACGAGTGGATGTCGACGAGCTACTGGCTAGGGGCGGCATGCTACTGCCTCTTGGGGCTGGCAGCTGGCTGTCGGGAGATGGGCGACGTGCTTTTGGCGATGCATACAGATGGATTCCGGTGACACGGGCGGATCCTAATCGATTGGCTAGCTGGCCCATGCACACGCGTGGATCGATGGGATCGGGAGGATCGCTTCTGGCTAAGCGCGCTGATCCTGATCGAATGCCTAGATAGCCGGGCCACACATGCTTGATTCGATTGGATCAGGAGTCGGGAGAATGGATTACGGCTAGGATGATGCTCACGAACCCGATCGAGATCCAGATTTGAATTTTAGACAGAGTTATCAATGTTTTTTTTGCAGTTTTCACCTAGTCAGAATGTATCTTAAACATATTATCATTCCGACCGGAGGGACTATTTCTTAGTTTCAGAAAGAATCTAGAATTTTTTTAGATGTAGCCAATATATATCCTACAAACATGCAAAATATCAATTTCAAATATTTTATATTATGAGTTACACAAAATTGACCAAAGTGTGGATCTGGATATGCATAGTTTAAAATCTTTAAATTTTAGCAAAAAAAAAATGCACCCTGTAATACAAAAAAATGTGATAGGCTAACTTGAAGGATAGGATGTGGGTCTATATCTTGAAGACCCATACCATGCATAGTTTGTGATAGGCTGACCTAGTCAAACCCGACCTAAATGTTGGGCTTAGATCCTAAGTCTATACGGCAATGGGGCTCAATGCAAAATCCATTATATTCCGTTAAACCCTCTCTATCGTTCTACATGTTATCAGAGAAGCAAGATCCTTGACCTAGCCGCTGTGCACGCTTCCGCACCGCGCCGTCCCAAGGGAGGTCGATCTCCATGATCTCTGTCGGGGCACGCGCGGCACATAGCAGGGTTCGTCCGTCAGTCCCTAGATCAGTTCTTCTCTTTGGCGATAACTTGGCTGGTTTTCTTTTTTTGGTTCACCGACCATAGATCGAATTGCGTCGCCCACCGTTCATCGTCATCACAAGCCTCTACTCCGACATGGGCATCAAATCCACACCGGCTGACTCATCTTCCCAGCTATCGTGTCTGCTCGCTGGCACCTACTCCACATCGGCCAACTTCCCTATGTCGGCCATCATGGTCACTCGGATGGCTATTACGCCTAACTCGATAGGCTGTCGCAGCCGGCTTGCCTATGTCGACTCCATAAAAGCTGGCTAATCTTCACCAACCGCGTGGCAAGGCCGGGCGCGTCATCCGAGGGACGCCTTGATGCGTAGCTACCGGCTTCTCTCGTCCGCGCGGTGTCTATCGCCGGGTTGTATTCATCATCATCGCCTAGTACTTCACCGACAACGT
Organism: Avena sativa; assembly: GCA_916181665.1. NCBI lineage: Eukaryota > Viridiplantae > Streptophyta > Magnoliopsida > Poales > Poaceae > Avena > Avena sativa. The sequence goes on from OV702295.1 coordinate 356,821,461, forward strand.
GGCCAACAACTCCAATCTGCAGTGCGTAGTCCCTGCCATGTCATGTACAGTGTCGCTGTCGGTCTGATCAACCGACCCCGCGCACGTCTTAGCTAAGCACATCCCTGAGCACATGCCTACCACCGATCGAGCATCGAGATGCCGTTGTGTCGCCCCTTTGGGCCACAACACCACCACCCTTGGTCCATGCTACCGTCTTCCATCGTGTCTTTGGTATATAAGTCAATGGGTAGTATCCAACAGCTACACCGACACATGCCTTGCAGCCTCCTCGGGTCGCAGCGACACTGCATGCGGTCATCTTTGCCGTTCCCGTGCACCGACGTACCTGGCTCCCATCATGGCACCCCAATGGTGTGGGTCGCCACCGTCCGCACATGGTATTTGGCACATCGCCGGGATCTTTATCGACAACTTCGAGCACCATCGTCGCGCTTCCATGAGTAACCTGCATGGCCAGTTTAGGATATCGCAGGTCCGCTGATTACACCATCGCCACAGTCTAGGCATCCAGCATGACCTCTCCTGGCCACCGCTGGTTTTTCCGCCATCTACGTCTTCGTCCACTACTACTTCATCGCCAACATCATCGCCTCATCCCGACTACACCACCTGCTCGTCTATTCTGACAACCGCGGACTACATCGGCACCTCTCCCTCTTTGCCGCTCTGTGCTTTGCAACTGTCCGGAGGCCTCCCCTGCTAGTCTCTCTAACATGTCGCACGTTTATGATGGTCCTTGCCCAACAATGGTATGTGCTTTCTGTGATGGTTTAGGTTTAACGATGCCTTGGCCTCGGCTCATGTTCGTGTTAAATAGGAGGGACTAGCCCTGTCGATACAAAGGAGGTTACATCGAGATTGGGAGAGACTTGCGGGAGGAGATGAGATCGACGTGATCCTTATCTTGGATCACGACCGTTACATAGAGAATGTATTCAAAACTAATTCTATCTCCTATCTCTAGCTTATCTCTAATACTTGAACTCCTTGTACAACTACAAGTCCATATCACGTATGGCACAAGTATTCCTAACACCCCTCCTCAATCTCAACCTTCCTGAAGATTGAGATTGTGCTTGAACTCTTCAAATTCCCTTGTAGGTAGAGCCTTTGTGAAGCCATCTGCCAACTGATCTTGAGAGGGAATAAATCGAATCTCAACCTTCTTGTTGGTAACTCTTTCTCTTACAAAATGGAAATCAATTTCAATATGTTTAGTCCTCGCATGAAAAATAGGATTAGCTGAAAGATAAGTTGCTCCCATGTTATCACACCAAAGACATGAAACTTGGTTTCTCTTTACAGCAAGCTCTGTCAACAAGGACTCCATCCATATTATTTCTGCTGTTCCATCTGCAAGTGCTTTGTACTCAGCTTCTGTACTTGATCTTGAAACTGTTGCCTGTTTTCTAGCACTCCAAGAGATGAGGTTAGGACCAAAATAAACAGCAAACCTCCTGTAGATCTTCTATCATTTACACAACCTGCCCAATCAGTATCTGAGAAGGCACTTACTAAGGTAGAGGAAGACTTTCTGAAGGTTAAACCAAGACTCATAGTTCCTTTAATGTACCTTAGTATCCTTTTTACTGCAGTCCAATGAATTGTGGTGGGTGCATGTAGAAACTGGCATACCTTGTTGACTGAGAAGGCAATGTCTGGTCTTGTAAGTGTCAAGTACTGAAGTGCACCTACAATGCTTTTGTAGTTTGTGCTATCTCTTGAATCAAGTGAAGGGTTTCGCAGCATAGTAAATCAAAAAAATTCTACGGATGCGAACGGGAAAGCCAAGATCTAATCTAGGAGATGCAAACAACGAGAGGGATTAGATGAGATCTTCATACCCTTGAAGATTCGCACAGCGGAACGTTCGTCGGAACGTGGGTGATGTAGTCGTACTCGCTTCTCCTCCTCGCGACCCGCTCCGATCTAACACCGCAAGTGGCGATGCCTCTAAGAGATGCACACCTGCGGCACCTCGACGTCTCCTCCTTCCTCGGTCCAGCAAGTATGGTGGAGAGACGGATTGGATCTACAACGCGACGGCGCGGTGCAAGTGGTGGAGAGTTTCTGCAGCAGGACTTCGCCTACGTGCAGTCGGGAGGGAGAGAGAGAGAGGAGGGCAGCAGGGCAGCTAGGGCTTGAGGAGGAGGTGTAGGGGGTGGTGCACCCCCAGACCTCTTTATATAGAGGGGTGGGAGCCAACCCTAGCCCCTCCCCCAAGCCTAGGCCAGCGGCCAAGGAGGGAAGAGTGGGGGGCAAGTTTCCCCCTCCTTCTAGAAGCTCCCCTAGGGTTTCCCCTAGGTTTGGCCGGCTGGGCCCTATGGGGCCTTGTGCCCCTGGCCCAATGCGGCCAGGGCACTCCCTCATAGGCCCATGCCCCCTCCCGACAGGTGGGGCCACGTTGGTCCCCCTCCGGAAGGTTCTAGAAGCTTCCGGTACAATACCGATTAACCCGAAACAATTCCGAACTCCAAAAACTGCATCGCCTTATATGAATCTTATTCTCCGGACCATTCCGGAACCTCTCGTGATGTCCCGGATCCCATCCGAGACTCCGAACAAACAATCATAAACCAATTATCCAATCTATCCTAGCGTCGAGACACGTTAAGTGTGTGACCCTTCGGGTTCGAGAACATGCAGACATGATCTTATATCAATAATCAACAGCGGGGTCTCGAAAGCCATATTGACTCCCACACATTCATCGATGATCATATCGGATGAACCACGTTGACAGGATTCAATCAATCCCATATTTATATTCCCTTCGTCTCGCGATATTTTACTTGCCCGAGATTTGATCGTCGGTACCGTCATACCTAGTTCAATCTCGTTCACAGCAAGTACTTTACTCGTTCCGTAATCCGATATCACTTTGCGATTAACTCCTTAACCACATGCTTGCAAGCGGTGTTGATATCGATTACCGAGTGGGCTCGAAGTATATCTCTCCGACTTGGGAGGGACAAATCCCATCTCGATACATACAACCCAACAGGTACTTTCCGATCACCTGAGAGACACCTTTATGATCACCCTCTCATAGGATGACGTTTGATGACCTCAAAGCTTTCTTCCGATACCAGGGAGTTGTATTATCTCATGGTCTAAGGAATACAATATTTGACATAAGAAAAGCTTCGCAAAGATGAACACGATGACACGATCTAATTGCTTCGCTTAGTTTGGGTCTGTCCATCATATCATTCTCCCAATGATATGATCTCATTATTAATCGACAACTCATGTCTATGGTTAGGAAACCTTAACCATCATTAATCAATGAGCTAGTCCATAGAGGCATACTAGGGACACGGTGTTGTTCACAAACCACACAAGTATTAATGTTTCCGCTTAATACAATTCTAGCATGGAATATAAACTTTATCATGAACAAGAATTATAATAATAACATCTTTATTATTGCCTTTAGGGCATAATTCCAACAGTCTCCCACTTGCACTAGAGTCAATAATCTAGTTTACATTTGGCAACAATCTCACACCCATGGCACTAAGGTGCTGATCATGTTTTACACGTGGAAGAGGTTTAGTCAATGGATCTGCGACATTCAGATCTGTATGTACTTTGCTAATCTTCAGATCTCCATCTGCTATATAATCTCGGATTATATGAAACTTGCGGTTGATATGCTTGGTCTTTGGATGATATCTTGGTTCCTTAGCGAGTGCTATGGCACCAGTGTTGTCACACAATATCTCCAGTGGGTCCAATGCACTTGGAACCACGCCAAGCTCAGTGATGAAGTTCCTGATCCAAACTCCTTCACTTGACGCTTCTGCAGCAGCCATGTATTCCGCTTCCACTGTAGATCCTGCGATCACGCTTTGCTTGCAGCTTCTCCAGCTCACAGCTCCTCCATTCAAAATATAAACGTATCCTGTCTGAAATTTAGAATCATCCTTGTCGGTGTCGAAACTAGCGTCGACGTAACCCTTTACGACGAGCTGTTCATCACCTCCATAGACTAAGAACATTTCTTTAGTCCTATTTAGGTACTTTAGGATGTTCTTCACGGCTGTCCAGTGTTCCACTCCTGGATCACTTTGGTATCTGCTCGTCAAACTAAGAGCATTGGACACATCCGGTCTAGTACACAGCATGGCATACATGATAGAACCTATGGCCGAGGCATATGGCACTTTGCTCATAGCTTCTCTATCATTTACCGTAGCTGGACACTGAGCCTTGCTCAATATCTTACCTGACAGCATAGGCACTGAACCTTTCTTTGCCTTATCCATTCTGAAGCTTTTCAGAACTTTGTCTAGGTATGTACTCTGGCTTAAAGCTATCAGGCGTCTTTGTCTATCTCTATAGATTTTGATGCCCAATATATAAGCAGCTTCACCTAGGTCTTTCATTGAATTTTTTTTGTTCAAATAACTCTTCACATCGTTAAGCATGTTAATGTCATTTCCAATAATCAATATGTCATCCACATATAGTACCAGAAATGTCATTGAGCTCCCACTCACTTTCTTGTAGATACAAGCTTCGTAGCTATTTGGAACAAATCCAAAGCTCTTGATCACTTGATCAAAACGAAGGTTCCAACTCCGATATGCTTGCTTCAGTCCATAAATGGAACGCTGAAGTTTGCATACTTTATCAGCATCCTTAGGATCGACAAAACCTTCGGGTTGCATCATATACAACTCTTCATCAATGTTGCCATTGAGGAACGCAGTCTTGACATCCATCTGCCATATTTCATAATCATGAAACGCAGCAATTGCTAATAAAATCCGAATGGACTTAAACATCGCTACGGGAGAGAAGGTCTCATCGTAGTCAACACCTTGAACTTGTCGAAAACCTTTTGCGACAAGCCGTGCTTTATAGACGGTAACATTACCATCCGCGTCCATTTTCTTCTTGAAAATCCATTTGCACTCAACAGCCTTTTGGTCGCTAGGAGGGTCCACCAAAGTCCATACTTGGTTTTCGCTCATGGATCCCAATTCAGATTTCATGGCCTCCAGCCATTTCTCAGAGTCTGGGCTCATCATCGCTTCCTCATAGTTCGTAGGTTCACTGTCTTCTACCAACAAGACAGTCAAGACAGGGTTGCCGTACCAATCAGGAGGGGCACGCGACCTTGTCGACCTGCGACGTTCAGTAGCAGCATCTTCTGAAGCTTCATGATCCTTGTCATTAGCTTCCTATATTGTTGGTGCAGGCGGCACTGAAACCATTTCAGGTGCTGCGCTACTCTCCAACTCAAGAGAAGGTTCAACAACCTCGTCTAGCTCTACTTTCCTCCCACTCACTTCTTTCGAGAGAAACTCCTTCTCAAGAAAGGAACCGTTCTTTGCGACAAACACTTTGTCTTCGGTTCTGTGATAGAAGGTATACCCAATAGTTTCCTTAGGGTATCCCATGAAGACGCATTTCTCCGCTTTGGGTTCGAGCTTGTCCGGCATCAACTTCTTGACGTAAGCTTCGCATCCCCAAACTTTAATAAACGACAACTTAGGTTTAGCACCAAACCACAGTTCATACGGTGTCGTCTCAACGGATTTAGATGGTGCCCTATTTAAAGTGAATGCAGCGGTTTCTAATGCATAACCCCAAAATGATAACGACAAATCAGTAAGAGACATCATCGATTAGACCATATCTAATAGGGTTTGATTCCGGTGTTCAGACACACCATTGCGCTGTGGTGTTCCGGGTGGCGTGAGTTGCGAAACGATTCCGCTTGCTTTAAGATGCGTGAGAAAATCATAACTCAAATATTCAACTCCACGATCGGATCGTAGAAACTTAATTTTTCTGTTATGATGGTTCTCCACTTCATTCTGAAATTCCTTGAACTTTTCAAATGTTTCAGATTTATGCTTCATCAAATAGATATACCCATATCTACTTAAGTCATCGGTAAAAGTGAGAAAATAGCGATATCCACCGCGTGTCGAAACACTCATCGGTCCGCATACATCGGTATGTATGATTTCCAACAAGTCCGTTGCTCGCTCCATCATTCCGGAGAACGGGGTTTTGATCATCTTGCCCATGAGGCATGGTTCGCATGTGTCAAATGATTCAAAATCAAGAGACTCCAAAAGTCCATCAGAATGGAGTTTTTTCATGCGCTTTACACCAATATGACCTAGACGACAGTGCTGCAAATAAGTAGTATTATCACTATCTACTTTGCATCTCTTAGCCTCAATGTTATGGATGTGTGTTTCATCCCTTTCGAGATTCAGAAGAAATAAACCATTCACAGTAGGTGCATGACCATAAAAGATGTTACTCATATAAATAGAACAACCATTATTCTCCGATTTAAATGAATAACCGTCTTGCAATAAACACGATCCAGAAATAATGTTCATGCTCAACGCAGGCACATAATAACACTTATTAAGGTTTAAAACTAATCCCGAAGGTAAAACTAAGGAGAGCGTGCCGACGGCCATCACATCAACCCTTGATCCGTTGCCAACACGCATCGTCACCTCATCCCTCGCAAGCCGCCGTCTATTTCGTAGCTCCTGTTTCGAGTTACAAATATTAGCAACTGAACCAGTATCAAATACCCAGGCACTACAACGAGAGCTAGTAAGGAAAACATCAATAACATGTATATCAAATATACCTTTGATGGTGCCAGCCTTCTTGTCCGCTAAGTACTTCGGACAGTTGCGCTTCCAGTGACCCTTGTCCTTGCAATAGAAGCACTCAGTGTCCGACTTGGGTCCAGACTTGAGCTTCTTCTCAGCAGGGGCAATGCGCTTGCCGCCGCCTTTCTTGAAGGGCTTCTTTGCACCCTTACCTTTCCTGAAGGTGGGGGGCTTGTTGACCATCAACACATGATTATCCTTTTTGATGTCCACCTCCGCAGCCTTCAGCTTTGCGAAGAGCTCGGTGATCGTATCAGTGGAACCAATCTGATTATGAGTCACTACAAAACTTTTGTAGCTGGGAGGGAGTGATTGCAGAACCCTGTCAATCTTGAGCTCCTCTGGAATCTTGCAGTCCAGTTGCTCAAGGCGTTGAGTGTAGCCCGACATCTTTATGGCGTGCTCACTAACGGAACTCCCTTCCTCCATCTTGCAGTTAAAGAATTTCTCAGAGATCTCATATCTCTCAGAACGGGCCTGAGTCTAAAACATAGTTTTCAGATCCTCAAGAATCTCAAAAAGCCCGGGATAGTCTTCAAAACGATTTTGAAGGTCCGATTCCATAGCAAACAACATGGTGCTCTTAATCACACCATAATCATCTTTGCGCGACTGATAGACAGCTTTCTCATCAGCCGGCGCAGTTGCAGCAGGGGGGTTACCTAACGCTTTCTCAAGGACATAGTCCTTTTGACCGCCAGAGAGAATGATTCTCAGATTGCAGAACTAGTTGGTGAAGTTAGACCCATTGTTTCTAAGCTTTTCCTTCTCAGCAAAAATGTTGAAGTTGAAGTTGGACTTAGCCATTTGATCTACAATGTTTGCAAGTACAAATTAGACTATGTTCATGATAACTAGTTCAACTTTTAATCAAATTACTAGATGAACTCCCACTAAATTCAACATCCCTCAAGTTGTTTAGTGAACATGATCCAAATTCACCACACCTAATCCGATCTTCACGAGAAGAGATGTGGTTTCAATGGTGGACAACGAAGTGTCGATCATATCATTCATATGACTCATGCTTAACCTTTCGGTTCATGTGTTCCAAGGCCATGTCTGTACATGCTAGGCTCGTCAAGTTAGACCCAAGTATTTCCGCGTGTGCAAAACTGGCTTGCACCCGTTGTATGTGAACATAGAGTCTATAGCACCCGATCATCACGTGATGCTTGGACACGACGAACTTTCGCAATGGTGCATACATGGGGAGAACACAGTTTTATCTTGATCTTTAAGTGAGGAATCATCTTATAATGCTACTGTCGCGATCTAAGCATAATAAGATACATAAAAGGATAAACATCACATGCATATAACTTTATGTGACATGGTATAGCCAATCTTCACGCAATGATCTCCATCTTGTGCGTGCCGGCATGATCTCCATCACTCCACCATGATTGCCTACACCACGAATAGCAACTACAATTATTGCTAACTACTTAGTGATAAACTGAAACTATTACATGGCGTATAAGAAGTTGACACACAGGTCATACACAATTATAAAGACAACCATATGGCTCCTGCCGGTTGTGTACTCATCGACATGCAAGTCGTGAAATATTACAAAACATGATCATCGCATACAATACACATATCACATCTTGGGCCATACCATATCACAGAAAACACTCCCTGCAAAAACAAGTTAGACGCCTCTACTTTGTTGTTGCATGTTTTACGTGGCTTATGGGAGTAGCAAGCTAAGAACGATTCTTACCTACGGAAAGCCACAACGGTGATATTATGGTTGCCAAACTCCAGTGTAAATCCCATGACAACTATAGTGAGAGAAACAGGCATCCACCAGCCGCATGTGTGGAACAAGCCACACGTCAAGTGCGGAGCCGGTCTCGCGAACGACGTCGCGTAAAGTTGGCCTGGACCGCTTCAATCTCACTATCCCACGTCATAAGAAGAACACAAACAAGAGGCTTGCAATAGAAAACATCAACGCCCGCAACAACCATGTTGCGTTCTACTCGTGAAACACATCTACGCATAGATCTAGCTTTGATACCACTGAAAGGTTTCGCAGCATAGTAAATCAAAAAAAATCTACGGATGCGAACGGGAAAGCCAAGATCTAATCTAGGAGATGCAAACAACGAGAGGGATTAGATGAGATCTTCATACCCTTGAAGATTCGCACAGCGGAACGTTCGTCGGAACGTGGGTGATGTAGTCGTACTCGCTTCTCCTCCTCGCGACCCGCTCCGATCTAACACCGCAAGTGGCGATGCCTCCGAGAGATGCACACATGCGGCACCTCGACGTCTCCTCCTTACTCGGTCCAGCAAGTATGGTGGAGAGACGTGTTGGATCTACAACGCGACGGCGCGGTGCAAGTGGTGGAGAGTTTCTGCAGCAAGACTTCGCCTACGTGCAGTCGGGAGGGAGAGAGAGAGGAGGGCAGCAGGGCGGCTAGGGCTTGAGGAGGAGGTGTAGGGGGGTGGTGCGCCCCCAGCCCTCTTTATATAGAGGGGTGGGCGCCAACCCTAGCCCTCCCCCAACCAAGGAGGGAAGAGTGGGGGGCAAGTTTCCCCCTCCTTCTAGAAGCTCCCCTAGGGTTTCCCCTAGGTTTGGCCGGCTGGGCCCTATGGGGCCTTTTTCCCCTGGCCCAATGCGGCCAGGGCACTCCCTCATAGGCCCATGCCCCCTCCCGACAGGTGGGGCCACGTTGGTCCCCCTCCGGAAGGTTCTAGAACCTTCCGGTACAATACCGATTAACCCGAAACAATTCCGAACTCCAAAAACTGCATTGCCTTATATGAATCTTATTCTCCGGACCATTCTGGAACCTCTCGTGATGTCCCAGATCCCATCCGAGACTCCGAACAAAAAATCATAAACCAATTATCCAATCTATCCTAGCGTCGAGACACGTTAAGTGTGTGACCCTTCGGGTTCGAGAACATGCAGACATGATCTTATATCAATAATCAACAGCGGGGTCTGGAAACCCATATTGACTCCCACACATTCATTGATGATCATATCGGATGAACCATGATGCCAGGATTCAATCAATCCCATATTTATATTCCCTTCGTCTCGCGATATTTTACTTGCCCGGGATTTGATCGTCGGTACCGTCATACCTAGTTTAATCTCGTTCACAGCAAGTACTTTACTCGTTCCGTAATCCGATATCACTTTGCGATTAACTCCTTAACCACATGCTTGCAAGCGGTGTTGATATCGATTACCGAGTGGGCCCGAAGTATATCTCTCCGACTTGGGAGGGACAAATCCCATCTCGATACATACAACCCAACAGGTACTTTCCGATCACCTGAGAGACACCTTTATGATCACCCTCTCATAGGATGACGTTTGATGACCTCAAAGCTTTCTTCCGATACCAGGGAGTTGTATTATCTCATGGTCTAAGGAATACAATATTTGACATAAGAAAAGCTTCACAAAGATGAACACGATGACACGATCTAATTGCTTTGCTTAGTTTGGGTCTGTCCATCATATCATTCTCCCAATGATATGATCTCATTATTAATCGACAACTCATGTCTATGGTTAGGAAACCTTAACCATCATTAATCAATGAGCTAGTCCATAGAGGCATACTAGGGACACGGTGTTGTTCACAAACCACACAAGTATTAATGTTTCCGCTTAATACAATTCTAGTATGGAATATAAACTTTATCATGAACAAGAATTATAATAATAACATCTTCATTATTGCCTCTAGGGCATAATTCCAACATCAAGAGCATCTCCTTCGGCGGCTGATAATTTTTCTGAGGATGACAAAGGGGTTGGCGTCTCCTTAGCATCTATCATCCCAACTCTGGATAACAAGTCCATGGCATACTTTTCTTGGGTTAGTACAATACCATCATTAATTTTTTTAACTTCAATTCCCAAGAAGTAATGTAAGTCTCCTAGATCCTTTAATGCAAAAGATGCACCTAAATCTTTAAGTAAAGCAGTGATAGCTTTGCTAGAGGAACTGGTAACTATAATATCATCAACATAAACCAATACAAAAATAGTGATACCAGACTTGTTGTAGATAAATAATGATGTGTCAGCCTTTGAAGGAAGAAAACCAAACTGTTGAAGTTTTGAGCTCAACTTGGCAAACCATGCTCTTGGTGCTTGCTTGAGTCCATACAGTGACTTATCCAATTTACACACATGATATGGTGCATTTGGATCTTCATAACCAGGTGGATGCTTCATGTATACTTCTTCTTCCAGAACACCGTGGAGAAACACGTTCTTCACATCTAGCTGTCTTAAACTCCATCCCCTGGAAACTGAAATAGCTAAAACAAATCTTATGGTAGCAGCTTTAACAACTGGACTAAAAGTGTCCTCATAATCTATCCCATATCTTTGTTTGAAGCCTTTTGCTACCAACCTAGCCTTGTATCTATCAATAGTGCCATCAACTTTCCTTTTTATTTTGTACACCCATTTGCAATCTATCAGATTAATGCCAAGCTTATGAGGTACTAGATGCCAAGTTTTGTTTTCTACCAAAGCCCTATACTCATCATCCATAGCATTTTTCCAATTTGAATTTTTTAATGCTACTTATAAGTTTTCTGGCCCTTTAGATGAAATAGACAATCCATACCGTATTTCCATCGGTATAAGTTTTTGGAGTTCGTTTACCGATTGTAGATCTTGTGCGATGCAGTGGAGCCTCAGGAACAGCTGCAGATCCATCAGGCACAGAAGATCCGCCACCGCCATGCAGCGAATCCAGGGAGGGCTCAGTCTGCGACGCGTTTCTGCGCGCGACCGACCGTCCGCGGGCGGGAGAGCCAGCTATTGGCCTGTCAGGCCTGGCGCGTGCAGGGGACCGGCCCCCTGGTCAGCTGCGCATGCATCGAGGCGGGGTCACGTGAAGGAGGGCCACCAGAAGTCGTGTCGGCACCGGACTGGTTGGACCTTCCAAGTGGTGATGCGCCGGGAGACGTGTCCCGCTGGGGTTGGCTGCTGCGCACCCAGGCCCACTCAGGATCAGTTGACGAGGATCCTGGCGCAGGCGATCCTGACGCGCCTGAGACGGGCGATCCCGAGGAAGATTCTCCGCGTGAATCCGCTCCGTGTCTCGCGCCGTTGGCGTGACGTGGCGAGAGTTGCTCGCTATCTCCTGAGTCCGTTTCAGCATCAATTTGCACAGAATTTTCGCCGGTAGGTTGCTGTTGTTCCTGCGGAGAATATTCAGGGATAAAAGCAGCTGGAACATTAGTCGTTAGATCAGTGCATTGTTCCTCCCCTTGATCTAATGCCGGCTGATGTGGGTAATATTCTGGGAGAAGCAAGATTTCTTTCTTAAGGAGGGCACCAGCATTGGGACGAAGGTTAGCGAAAGGAAAAACTGATCCATCAAAGACGACATCACGAGATATGTAAACTCGCCCACTAGAAACATCAAGGCACTTAACCCCTTTGTGCATATTGCTATAAACGATGAAGACACACTGTTTGGAACGGAAGGATAATTTTCTAGTGTTGTAAGGACAAAGATTTGGCCAACAGGCGCAGCCAAAAACACACAGGGAGGAATAATCTGGGACTTCTTGGAAGAGACGTTCCATGGGTGTTTCATTGTTTATAACTGTAGATGGGAGTAAGTTTATGAGGTATGTGGCAGTCAAGAAAGATTTATCCCAAAATTTTAGTGGCATAGACGCATTTGCAAGGAGAGCAAGCCCAACTTCAACTATATGGCGATGCTTACGTTCAGCGGAGCCATTTTGTTGGTGGGCATGTGGACATGAGACATGATGAGAGATTCCTACTTGTTGGAAAAAGGGGTTGAGTTTTTCATACTCACCTACCCAATCTGTTTGCATAGCAATAATTTTCCTAATGAATTTGCGTTCAACAAGATTCTGAAAATTTTTGAAGACTTGAAAAACCTCAGATTTTTTCTTAAGAAAATAGATCCATGAAAATTTACTATAGTCATCAATAAAGCTTACATAGTACTCAAACCGTCCAACAGAAGTGGGTGCCTTTCCCCACACATCGGAGAAGACAAGCTCTAAGGGAACAGTTGATCTACTAGTGGATCTAATATAAGGGAGTTGATGACTTTTGGCTTGTTGACATGGATCACAAACAGACTCAGACTCTAGACTCATTGGAGTAAGAAAGCTTAAATTTGCTAAGGATTTGTTGAACGACTTTAAAGGACGGATGACCCAACCGGTCATGCCACCTTGTAGCTGAAGGCTTGGTGGCGCTAAGGACCTGCTTATTTTGACTTGATGACGACACCATGGGGTAGAGACCATGAGAGCATCTCCCTTTAAGAAGTACCTTCTTCGTTGTTCGATCCTTCACATAAAAATTCCATGGGTGAAATTCAACAAAGACATCATTGTCTAAGGTTAGACGATGGATAGAAACAAGATTTTTTGTAGCACTAGGAACGTGAAGGACATTTTTAAGGTGGAGAGATTTGGATGGGGAATCAACAAATGCATGACCAACATGACTAATTTCCATACCTGCTCCATTGGCCGTGTGGATCTTGTCATGGCCATTGTACTTCTCCTTCATGGTGAGCTTGTGAAGCTCACTGGTGATGTGGTTGGTGGCGCCGGTGTCGTAGTTCCAGTTGGTGTCGACGCCGTAGGAGCCATAGGCGCCATTCGCCCCCATCTCCTCCTCCTCTTCCTCATCATCAGAGAAGCGGTGCCAGCAGTTCCATGCGGCGTGACCGAGCTTGTTGCATATCTGACAAACAACACGGTCATCCTTACCCTTGCCATTACGACGGTTGTTGCCGCCTCCTCCTTGCTGTTGGCGACCATGGCCACGACCGTAGCCGCGACCACCACCGCCACGTCCGCGGCCACGAGGTGCACCGCGACCACCGCGGCGTCCGCCGCGTCCACGTGTAGCACTGTTTGCAGAGGAGTGCGTGTTGCTGATGTCGACGCCGAGGGCTGCCATGTGGTTGTCGTATGCCATCATCTGAGCGTACAACTCAGCGACGGTGAGGTTGTTGTCGGGGTTGGCGCCGATCGCAGCGAAGAGTGGAGTGTAGAGGTCATCAAGCCCTGCGAGAAGATACTCCACCAGTTCATCTTCTTCGATCTTCCGGCCCGCTGCAGCGAGCTCGTCCGCCACCGCCTTCACCGCAGCAAAGTACTGCGCGGTGGTCTTGCCCTCTTTCTTGGTGTTGGCGAGCTTGACCCTGAGGTTGGCGGTGCGGGTGCGGGATTGAGCGGCGAACATCGATGCAGGGGATGCATCCCGATGTAGGGGATCATGATCTCCCTGGAGAGCGATGCCAGCGGGTACGAGAGAACCAGCTAATCGTTCTGCACCCAGACGTCATACGTCGGGTTCTCCACCTCCTCGTCCTTGCTGTCCTTCTAGACGATCATTGTCTTCGCAGGCGCCTTGAGGGTCCCATCCAGGAATCCCATGACGCGTGCGCCGCGGACAGCCGGGAGAACCTGTGTCTCCCACAACAGGAAGTTCTCCCGGGTGAGCTTCTCGGCGGTGCCGGTGGTTGGAAGCTTCTCGGCCATTGGGCCGGAGGAGGAGGATGAGCCGCTCATGATTTTGCTAGATGTGTTTTTGGAAGATAGGCTCTGATACCATGTGATGGTTTAGGTTTAACGATGCCTTGGCCTCGGCTCGTGTTCGTGTTAAATAGGAGGGACTAGCCTTGTCGATACAAAGGAGGTTACACCGAGATTGGGAGAGACTTGCGGGAGGAGATGAGATCGACGTGTCGTTACATAGAGAATGTATTCAAAACTAATTCTATCTCGTATCTCTAGCTTATCTCTAATACTTGAACTCCTTCTACAACTACAAGTCCATATCACGTATGACACAAGTATTCCTAACACTTTCAGTCCCTGACGCGTCCCCGAGTTTGGCAAACTCAGGTCGACGTCTCGTCTTCATTGGGTTGACAACGTCTTTTTCGGCATTGACTTCCTCCTCCGCGACTATTATTCTTTGCATACCCGGTTTTGACAAAATCGAAGTATGCATTCATCCCGACGTGCGTCTAGTTCTATCAAAACTATGGCCGCATCTAATCCTTCGACGGCCTGCAGCCATTTTTTATTAAGCATGTAATAGAAACGTACAACTCGTGTACAACAGGGAAGGATAATGAAAAAGAGACAACGGAAAGGAGCAATGGATCAAATACAGAGGCTTATGTTTCTTAATGTTTAGTTGTTTGTTACTTTGGTGCCATCAAATACAGAAAAATGAGTACTCCTGGTGCCATCATCCTTGTATTTTCAGGCTTTGACCGGTGGCTCTGCCCCACTTGAGTGCACATGCCGCGTCACCGCCCTTAATTTGACTAATCAGACCATCCCAGCTCACCTGACCAATCAGATCGGCATCCGAGTTTCTTCTCTACCAAGTTCCTTGGGAGCGAGGCATGGACCATTCTCATTGGTTTCTCTATATATATACCGCGTCCATCTCAACCATTCTCATTCAGTCCAGCTATCAGTCCCCTTCGCAGTTTCCACTGTCACCGAGCCATCCTTCTCCTACTACTTCATAATAGGAAATGGTTCTGATGAGTCCAGCTTCAGTGCCATGGAGCTTGGTATGGGGCACCCTGGGCTTTGCGCTTCTGTGGCAGGCTGCCCGGCTGCTGGACCGGCTGTGGTGGCACCCACGGCGGCTGGAGCGGGCCTTGCGCGCCCAGGGTCTCGGCGGCACGTCCTACCGCTTCCTCGTCGGCGACGCCACCGAGTACGAGCGGCGGAACAAGGAGGCGCGGTCAAGGTCGATACCGCTGCGCTGCCACGACATAGTCCCCCTCGTCGCACCGCTCCTCCACGACATTGTCCGGGAGCACGGAAAGGTGTGCTTGTCCTGGTATGGCCCGTACCTCAAGGTGACCATCAGCGACCCTGATCTCACCAAGGAAGTCATGTCCAACAAGTTCGGCCACTTCGAGAAGCTCCAGTTTCCGGCACTGTCCAGGCTGCTCGCCGGCGGCCTGGCGACATACGAGCGCGAGAAATGGGTCATGCACAGGCGGATCCTCAACCCCGCATTCCAGCTCGAGAAGCTCAAGGTACCTGCAATTGTTTCACATGTCGTTGCTCAATCATACTGGAATTATGTGTGTGGTTATTTTGAGACATACTAATCCCTCCGATTGCGTCACATTTAATTTGCAGCTCATGCTGCCGGCGTTCTCCACATGCTGTGAAGAGCTTGTCGGTAGATGGGTGCGATCCCTTGGTTCTGATGGTACCTGTGAGATGGATGTCTGCCCGGAGCTCCAAAGACTCACCGGAGATGTCATTTCTAGAACCGCGTTTGGCAGCAACTACCTTGAGGGAACCAGGATTTTCCAGCTGCAGTCCGAGCAAGCTGAGCGCCTCGTGTCCAGGGTTAAGAAGATTATCATTCCCGGTTACTTGTGAGTCACCATATCATACAGTACTAGTTAATCTCCATTCATACTTTATCCTTTAATGTTGCCTTGTAGTACAGCATAATTCAATCATTTGTTTTTTGAATTAGCTCAAGTTCAATGACTGAAACTATATGCAAAATTTCAGCCAAAAACTAGACTCCCAATATATCTCCAATTTGGGATAGCAACCAACATTAATCGCACATGAGAGTACTGACACTAGAGACCAAAGTTTTGTTGATGCAACTGTATTAAATGGATACATGACTTAGTAATGTACAGGAGGATTAATTTTGTACAACTAATCTTTATGTGCTTCTAGTAATTTAACGTGTACTAATTTTCAGATCGTTGCCCACCAAAAACAACAGAAGGATGAACGAAATTAATAAGGAAATTGAGTCCATCCTACTCGGCCTAATTGGGAAAAGAATGCAAGCTATGCAAGAAGGAGAGAATACAAAAGACGACTTGCTCGGCCTGATGCTTGAGTCCAACATGAGAGACATAGATGAGAATGGACAGCCCATCTCTGGAATGACCATTAAGGAGATCGTGGAGGAGTGCAAGCTGTTCTATTTTGCAGGATCAGAAACCACATCGATATTGCTCACATGGACGATGATCCTGCTAAGTATGCATCCGGAATGGCAGGACCGTGCAAGAGAGGAGGTCCTTGGCCTATTTGGTAAAAATAAAATTGTGTATGAAAGCTTTAGCCGCCTCAAAACAGTAAGTGTTTTGTTTTATTTACTACTCTGTATACTTGATTTCCTTGCAACAATGTCATTTCAAATTGGGTATCTAACATCTTGCAAACTTATGATGATGCAGGTGACCATGATCCTTTACGAGGTACTCCGGTTGTACCCACCGGCTGTCGCCTTCATCCGAAAGACATACAAGGAGATGGAGATTGGGGGCATCACTTACCCCGCCGGTGTGCTCATCGAGCTCCCCGTGCTGCTAATGCACCATGATCCAGACATATGGGGAAACGACGTGCACGAGTTCAAGCCGGAGAGGTTTGCCGATGGGATCTCCAAGGCTTCCAAGAATCCTGGTGCCTTCCTACCGTTTGGTTGGGGGCCACGGATCTGTATCGGGCAGCAGTTCGCGCTGCTCGAGGCCAAGATGGCCCTGTGCATGATTCTTCAACATTTTGAGTTCGAGCTCGCACCGTCGTACACGCATGCGCTGGATAACAGGAAGCTGCTGCATCCGATGCATGGTGCACAGATTAAATTCAGGGGAATTTAATCGCCACATGGGACGGAATACATGTTCATTACTCCCTTCGATGCAGGATCTAAGGGAGTACTAATCATTAGAAGGATACCTTCCTTCCGTAGTACTTGGTTGTTTTTATTATTATCATTATTCTTATATCCGTTCCGTGTTGTTTGCCCTTTTCTGTAAATCTCTATAAGACATTAGTCATTTCTATGGCATTCATCTTCTAATATAATAAATGGAAGGCTCTTGCATGGTTTGAAAAAAAAACTATTTGTTGTCATGGACATAACCATTTAATAAGACATTGAAATTCCGACATCCTTTGTCCGGTGCAAATAGAGGATGATTGTGATTTTGTGAGGATTTAGTGAAATATATATTCACCCGCAAAAAGAAAAGATGAATACTGGCCGTTTAACGTGATGTTTTGGTTGAACGATGCCCTTTGTATTGGCCTTACTACGTGTTATAGACCAAGCGGCAGAGATTACATTGGAGGGAGTTACAATGAGCCAAAGGATTATGACGAGATCGATCTGATCTTTGTCAATATATCAAACCGTTTACAAGTAAAGGAAACAACATCTGAATCTATCTCTCTACGTTACACAATGTTACATGCTAGATACATATGTTACATGCTAGATACATATGATATGATACACTATACATATTCGCTAACGCCTCTCCTCAATCACAGCATCCCGTAGGTTGTGATTGTGCTAGAATTCTTCAAGCTGCCGAACTGGTAAGAACTTCATGAAGCCATCTACCACCTGATCTTTGAATGGAATAAATATGATTTCAAGCAATTTATCTTCAACTCTTTCACTTACAAAATGAAGTCTATTTTAATATGCTTTGCTTTTTTGCATGAAAAACAGGATTAGCAGAAAGATAAGTAGCTCTAATATTATTATACCATAGCAAGATGTTTGTTTTCTTTTAACACCAAGTTCTTAGGGACTCGATCCAAATCATCTCAGCAGTGTACTAGATCTAGAAACAGTTGCCTGCTTTCGAGCACTCCTAGGACCAAAATAAACTGTGAAGCCTCATGTAGATCTTCTATCATCTACACAGCATATCCAATCAGTATCTGAAAAGACACTTACTAAGGTAGAAGAAGACTTCCTGAATATCAAACCTACATTTGTGGTTTCTTTTATGTACCTTAGTATTCTTTTGACAATTGTCTAATGAACAGTGGTCGTTTTATGGAGGTATTGATTAGCCTTGTTGACTGAGAAGACAATATATTGTCTTGTGAGTGTTAAGTATTGGACTAGAGTGCAACTACAATGCTTTTGTACCTTTGTGCCATCTTTGGGTCCAAGTACATCTCCTTCTGTGTGTGGTAGTTTTTCGAGGCTGATAATGGTGTTGGAGATGACTTTGAGTCCTTCATGCCAACTCTAGTTAACAAATTCAAAACATATTTTTCCTGGGTTGGAATAGTACCATCGTTATATTTTTTGACTTCAATTCCAAAAAAATAATGCAAGTCATCTAGATCCTTTAATGCAAATGTTGCCCCCCCAAATTTTGAAGGCTTGCAATAATTGCCTTATTTAAGGATCTACTGACTATGATATCATCAACATATACTAGTACAAAAATGATGATACCTGACTTGTTATAAATAAACAAAGATGTATCAGCTTTGGATGGTAAGAAACCAAACTCTTGGAGTTTTGAACTCAAATTGGTAAATCGTGCTCTTGGTGCTTACTTGAGACCATATAATGACTTGTCCAATTTGCGCACATGATATGGTGCATTAGGATCTTCATAACCAAGTGGTTGATTCATGTAAACTTCCTCTTCTATAACACTACGTAGAAACATGTTTTTCACATCTAATTGTATTAGGCTCCAACTCGTCCGCAAACAAGCCACCTCCTGGAGACGCGACCTACTGCGGGTTGGAGGGGCATGACACAAGAGCGCCCTCATCAGAGAACGGGTAGTCCTTCCCGGTAGTGTTGGACTTTGCTGGCCTTAATCTGAGCGTAGCACCGGTTGGCGGAGGCTCCTCGTCCAACATCAAAAACCCATGGAATATTCGCACCCGCAACATGCCCTCTCCCCACAACCTGTTTATTAATATGCCGACCCTAACTCTGACAACCCAAGTATGATTCTAGTCCACTCCCTGGTCATGTCCTACCCTTATAGTGTGTGAAAAACCTTTGCAATTCCCCGTAGCTAGGATACCCAACAGGACACCGAACAAGGTACCCAACAAGATACCAAACAAAATGGTATATCTATCGATCTAGAACCTTTGTTCGATGACAAACTAGAATGTAAAACTCGCCACAACAGAAGGACCGACGCTTACGCAAACCTCTAGGACGAGATGCTATGTGAGGCATGGTTGGAAATTGGGCAGGATCCAATAACCGGTGCCGAGCAGGAAGGAGGGCCTTTTTGTAACTGAGTGTGGAAGTTCTCGAGCATAGAAATTTCGGTGAGCATCCCTTCGAGAGTGATCATAATGAGAACTCTTACGAAGAGGTGGACATTCATCTCCGAACAATGCACCAAGTTTTGTGCTTCATATGACCATGTCAAGGGAAGCCTTGTGTCCAAGACATGGTATGTTACTTAAACCATTTCTTGCATTTTCATTCATACCTTATTTATACAATTCAAAGATCAAGCTTATTTTGTAGGTGTGGCAAGCTTTGGAACACTTCAAGACATGCCATGACAAAAAATCATTCACAATGGCTCATTGTTGGAGAAAGCTCAAAGATTACGAATGTGGGAAGTGCAAAGGAAGGATCTCTATCTGGAGTCATCGACGTTGATGCACCAACCCAAAGTGGCGGCAAAAGGCCAGGCCGAGGGGAAGGACCAACTCTAAGCTAAATGCAAAGGGCGAATCTTAGTCACTTCCATCCAAGAGACATTAAAAGAGTTGATAGCTGAAAAGAAGATGTCTTCGGACAAGAGAGGAGAGGAAACAAAAGAAAAGGGAGGACACGACCAAGAACTTATATGAGATGCAAAGCAAGCGTCTTGAGATAGAAGATATCAATGCCTAATCAAGGGCAATGAAGATAGATCTCAAGTAAAAAGAAGTTGAACTCTCCATACTCGCTGAAAAAATCGAAACATGACCGCATACCTCACCGACATGGATCCCATTCAGTGGGCTTGGTTTGAGAAGAAGAGGAAGATGATCAATGATCGAGATGCATGATCCCTCGATCTATTAATTTGATGTTGTATGCATAACCCAGTCCGCTAAACTTATACCGCTAAACTTATACCCGAAAGTGTCATTAAAATTTGATGCTAATTTACTTTTGAATTTGAGGCCAAACTAATAAAAAAACTAGGCTGACCGGACAAATGGGGGACACCGTTGGTTCCAATGGCCAGGCCTGTAGAGACAACGATCCGGGGCCTGTCCTCTTCGACCCACAAACGCACCGAAACTTAGTTTGGGTGTTTGAAATGCGGGCATCTGTTGGAGATCCCCTTAGTGACCAAAAATAGCATATTTCATAGGTGAGTGACCGTTCGAGCTGCCAAGTTAGTTACCGCCGATGAATGTTACTCATCTGCGTAATAAAAATAGGCTTCTTCTACTTGAATAAACTAGACCTTTTGGATAACGGGAACCGGATAGAAGAAGGTGTTTGTGAATGAACTACACACCACCCTTTTTAGTAGACATTTTGGCAAATGATTGTAATCCCACTGGTTAAGTAATGAAGCTCCTTAATTCGCAAAAAAAAAGATAACTGGTTAGGACAAAATAGATGGAAACTGGAAGAAGGCAGAGCAGTCTGCATGCCAGCCCAAAAGGGTCATACTTTCTTGCATTAAGGCCCGTTACAATCAAGCAGGGGGGAATCTGCTATTTGGGCCATGCCAAGGAGTTAGCCTATCTACAGAATGAGAGCTAGGAGTGTTTTATTACAGAGTTGTAATTTTGTTCATGAGGGTAGGGCTTCAAAATTTGAAGCTCGGTTTTGTTTAGTATCTCCTACGTATACAAAATGGACGCCATGCCTGGCTGAGCGTACCAGATTCTATACCCTTTCCTATAAACATTGTTATTGATCGATAAAGTTCAGCAGGATTGGCTAAAAAAATCCACAGAATGAGACCCACTCCACATCGTACATCAGCGCAAAATGGAACACACCCACCCAGACCACGATATCTGAAAATCATCTCGAGCAGAAAATTGGAATGCAAATGGTATTTTCTGCAGTCGCTGTAGAGAAAAGGAAAAGAAGAGCGACTGATGAAGGAGAAAAATACAGTGTGTGTGAGCAATCGACATGGGTCTTTTACTAGTATCGCACACATTCTGTATCTTACACATTTTGCATTTCTCTCCTGCAGAATGTGTGAGTACACGACATCTAACATGTCGTCCTTTCCTTTCTTCCAAGTTTTACACTTTTACCCAACGGATAGGGTGTCAAGTAAGATCTCACCTAGATCCTATTTCTACTATATTTCAATTTTGTAGTGCAAAATTTTGTTAAAAATTTATACTAGAAATCTTAAAATAAACTACGGTGACACTTTAACCCATTTAACACCCTGCCGACCGAGGAGTAAGCGTACACGTCGCGATATCCAGCCATGCCATTTACATGGATAAGTCGATGGGTGAGCTGATCTTCTCATGTACCACGGCTTTACCCATGTCACTGAATTGTCGATTGTTGATAGGGCGGCTGTGCAGCAAGTTATTACCCCATGCTTTGAGAGCCTTATCTTGAAGCATCATGGTGACGAACCGCTGCCCAACAGTGTGTGTAACCTATACGGTTACTGCTCACGCACATCTTCGCTGGCGCGCATATGCGTGTTCTGTCAACGCGTACATGGCGGCACGCACGTCGCACGTGATTTCTGTTGGAACACCCTCTGCCGACTGGCCGGTCCCGAGGCTGTTCCACACCGAAGAAAAAGACTAGAGAAAGGCACACACAGTACAAAGTAGATGAAACGGAAAACTTTATTGATAACTCTCTCGATAAACTCACGTACAAAGGTTGTTTCTCTATTTATAAGCTAAAGGGGGATACGATACCCACATGGGCAACCCTAGCCTGGTAGAGGCCACACCGAGTGGGCCTCTACCGGCCCAGTTTTCCAACACTCCCTCTGGGTATCTTATCTGTATAACCATGGCTTAAAACTCTGAAAAACCCAGTGGAAAAAATATGGAGAAATGCACACGATATACTTCTTGCTATGTTGCACGAATTGCCTCATTAAAAACCTCACGTGAGAAACTTTATAAAAACTCACTAAGGGAAAAATAGTACAATTCACTTAACTATAAAGTTAAGTACTCAATCATCGGGATCAAGATTTCAGCGATGAGTTTGTGAAGATTCTCCCCCTGAACCTTGCATCTCCCTAAGTATCATCATGCCGATCCCTCGGACACATCTCTCGAAAGAAGACGCTGGCAATGATTTAGTGAACAAATCAGCGAGATTTTCACACGACTTAGTATGCAAGACTTTCACTTCGTTCATCTTTTGCAACTCATGTGCATAGAAGAACTTGGGGTTTATATGCTTTGTGAGATTGCTCTTCACGTAACCCGTCTGGACTTGTGCAACACAAGCGACATTATCTTCATAGATAATTCTTGGGGTTTGTATGGTGTTCAGTCCACATGACATCTGGATGTGACTGACTACTCGTCGAAGCCATACACATTCTCGTGATGCTTCATATAATGCTATGATTTCCGAGTGGTTCGTCGAAGTCGACACAAGAGTTTGCTTAGACGATTTTCAGGAAATAACTGTTCCACCACAAAGGAAAACATATCCAGTCTACGACTTGGATGTATGCGGGTCCGAAAGGTACCCAGCATCTGCATAGCCTACAACAGATAGGTCTTGCTTCTTTTGGTAAAACAAGCCAAGGTCCTTTGTCCCTTGTATGTACCTAAAGATGTCTTTAACGCCTTTCCAATGCCTCTTGGTAGGCTCAGAACTGTACCTTGCAAGCAAATTGACGGCGAATGCAATATCCGGCCGTGTACAATTTGCGAGGTACATAAGTGCGCCAACTGCACTTAAGTAGGGGAATTCCGGTCCCAGAATTTCCTCCCCCTCTTCTTTAGGCCTGAACGGGTCCTTGTCTTGCTGCAAAGATCTTCCGACCATCGGGGTCTTAGAAGGATATGCCTTTTCAAACCCAAATCGTTCCAACACCTTCTGGGTGTAGGCCAACTGGTGAACTAGAATCCCAGCAGGGGAATGCTCAAGTTGCAGATCGAGGCAGAACTTGGTTTTGCCTAAGTCTTTCATCTCGAATTCCGACATCAGGTAGGAACTCGCTTCCTCAATATCGTCAGGTGTACCGATTATATTCAAATCGTCCACGTACACCGAGATAATACAGAAACCATCCTGGGATCTCCGTATAAAAACACATGGGCAATCTTCATTGCTCGCGTAGCCCTTCTCATGAAGGAAATCGCTTAAACGATTATATCACATCCTACCTGACTGTTTTAGTCCATACAATGACTTCTTAAGCTGAACACTGTATAAGCTCCTATTTGCTCTATCCTGGTTCGGGACAGGGATACCTTCTGGTACTTTCATGTATATGTCCGAATCCAAGTTACCATATAGGTAAGCGGTGACAACATCCATTAGTTTCATTTTTAAGTCCATGTTTACTGCCATTGAGATCAAGTATCTAAAGGTAATTCCATCCATGACTGGGGAGTAAGTTTCCTCAAAGTCGACACCTGGTCGCTGAGTGAAACCTTAAGCAATGAGCCTTGCTTTGTACCTTACTACTTCATTATTCTCGTTTCTCTTTCGAACAAAAACCCACTTATGGCCAACGGGGCGAATGTGGGGAGGAGTTAGACAAACAGGTCCAAATACCTCTCTTTTGTTTAACGATAATAATTCAGCAGTAATTGCCTTCTGCCAATCTTTCCAATCCGACCTTTTCTTGCAATCAGCGAGCGTGTTAGGCTCAGGGTCAAGATCTATGATTGAGGCAATTTTCTTGGCAAAATTAACGTAGACATTTGCCATGGCTCGGTTGTATGACTCGCACGAATTAACATAGTTAATGGCCATTTCGTCATGGAGTGCATCAGGCACATCCTCTTGCTCCACCGGATTTCCCAATCCAGGAGCTAGGTCCTTTAGCTTTCCCGCTCCGATGTGTGCGCACACAACTTCGCTGGGTATTTCCGATATAGGAAAGTTCAAGTCTGGAATTTCGTGCACTGAAATATCCATACTCGTGCCAGGTCTCAACTGGCTCCCCTCAACAGGGGCAGTCTGTAATAAATCTCTCTTATCTTTTTTCTTCGGGCGTCCCCGGGTACTTGGGATTTGAGAAACCGGAATCCGCGTCCTCTTAGGCCTTGGAGCAGGAGCGGGTATACCATCATTTTTCTTTGGTATTTCAACCCTTTCCGGTGCATTGTGTGCATGCACATGCGACTTTGTTACAGTCTTTAAATCACTAAAATGATCGGGCAGTTGATTCGCTAGGGAGTGCAAATCTAGTATCTTTTGGACTTCTCTATTAGTCTCAACAGTGCGCGGGTCATGAGCGTGGATCCCCGTGGATTTCCACGTGATTTCTCGACTTTTGTCATCCAGGGGTTGATTACCTCCCCCCAAAGTCGGGGAAAGATCCTCGTCAAAAATGCAGTCAGCAAAACGGGCCGTGTGACAGTCACCTGTCAAGGGGTCCAAGAACCTGATTATGGACACAGTCTCATAACCAACGTATATCCCCGACTTACGGAGCGGTCCCATTGCTGATCGCTGGGGTGGTGGTATAGGTACATATACCTGGCAGCCGAACCTACGTAGGTGGGAAATTTTCGGTGCCGACCCTTGCGCAAGTTGGATGGGAGAGTGGATATTGTAGGCCGATGGTCGAAAGTTCATGAGATTAGCGACGTGTAACACCGCGTGTCCCCAACATGTAGTTGGTAAATTACAACCCTGAAGGAGTGGTCTGGCAATGAATTTAATCCTTTTAATCAATGCCTCCGCGAGTCCATTTTGAGTGTGTACATGTGGTACGGAGTGCTCAAGTTTGATTCCAGTTGTCATGCAATAATCATCGAATGCCTTTGAAGTAAATTCTCCGGCATTGTCCATTCGAATAGACTTTAAACGATAATCAGGGAATTTATTCCTTATTTGTATGATCTGGGAGATCAACTTTGCAAAAGCATGGTTCCTTGTTGACAGCAGGCAAACATTGGACCATTTAGAGGAAGCATCGATGAGCACCATGAAGTACCGAAACGGCCCTGAGAGGGGCTGAATTGGACCACATATATCCCCTTGAATGCGTTCCAAGAACACGGGGAGTTCATCCTTCACCTTTAGGGGGGACGGTCTAATGATCAATTTCCCCGTAGAGCATGCGGAGCACACGAAATCATCGGGATTCGGGATTTTTTTTACATTAACATTATGACCGTTCGAGTTGTTAATTATATTTCTCATCATCCTAAGACCGGGGTGGCCTAGCCTATCATGCCAAAGGCAGAATAGTTCGGAGCTTCTAAAGACAGTCTTAAGGATAGTGTAAATAGGTGGTGCTACTATCTTAGTGTAGTACAGCCCAGTAGCTAATGAAGGGAGTCTTTCGACAACATGTTTATCATTTTCGTCGCGCTTGGTAATGAGTAGGAACTCCTTTCCATTCTCATCATCATCGGTTTCGACATGGAAACCATTTGCGCGGATGTCTCTAAAACTTAAGAGAGTACGAGTCGATTCCGGATACAACAATGCCTCTTCAATGATCAGAGTTGTTCCATTTGGGAGTATGATAGTTGCTCTTCTGGAGCCAACTACATTCGGACCACAGCCGGCGATCATAATTATGTTACCAGGGTTTTTGGTAATGGACTCAAAATACTTTGTTTCTCTCAAGATGGTATTGGTGGTGCCGCTATCAGCAAGGCACATTTCCTCCATTTGGGCGCCACACGCGTTCTAAAATATAGTGCCTAATTAATATAATGGAGCGAGGAAGTTGCTACATCAAGTAAGTAAAACACATAGACATTTCAGAACATCACGCAATCAAATAATGGAATAAATGGATAAAATAAATGTCATCCAATCGCCGAAAAATAAGTGTTATGCTCTCGTAGAGCTTACAACCATATCGAAAAAATATATCTGATTATTACGGAAGAAGGAATCATCACAACAAAAGGAGCTCAGGTGGATTCTGCGAGGAAATCACCAAGCTCAGCCAGTATCTCGAGGTCAGTGGGAGGCTCTTTGTTGGTCATCATCATGGACAGGGGGCCTAGCTGAGGAGGCGGGGGCACAACGTGCTCAACCTACATGGGCACAGCGGCGTCCGTGGGGACCGCTGAGGGTGCTGCCACTTGTGCTACGTCCTGCGCCACTATGTGCGTGGTGTTCTGCACAGGCGCCGCTCCGGGCGCCAGTGGTGCATCAACCTGGACAAGATGCGCCTCGCGCGCCTTCTTGTTGGCCTTGAACGCGTCCACGACGTGTAGGGGCCAAACACTGTCTAGAGAAGTGAGTCTTGGAGCCACAGCGAAAGCAGTCCTGGGGCCTCGCCTTCCCCTTGCCCGCCGTGCGTTGCTTGGCCGGGTTGGAGGAGTTGGGCCCTTCTTGCCCTTCTTGCCTCTCTTCTTGTGGATGGGCTTGCGCACCTTGTAGGCACCATCATTGGCCTCATGACTTGGGCCCCCTGCGAAGGGTTGCGCGAAGAAGTTCTTTTTCAGAACATTATCCTGCGCCTCGGCCACCTGGAGAGCATCAATAAGCGCTGCATATTCCGTGAATCCTTCCTGGCGAAAGTTTCGCGAGGACTGGATGTTGTCCGGATGGAATGTGGAGAGGGTTTTGTCTATCTTCTGCTGATCGATGGTACTGGTCCCACACAGCTGAAAAATAGTACAAATCCAGTGCAACCTGGAGTTGTACTCTCCCACCGTCTTGAAGTCCGCAAACCTCAGACGTATCCAATCTGCCTCCGCCTGTGGCTAAATGGTGTACTTCAGCCTAGAGAACCGCTTGTTGAGGGCGGTCCAAATGGCAGAAGCACTCCGTTCTGCCATGTACTCATTCTTGATAGTCTCACACATGTGATGGAGGAGGAAGTGCAGGGCTTTGGCGTTATCCGCCGGGATGGTTTTGTTAGGGGCCGTCGGGGTCCCCGCAATCAACGCATCCTTGATGCATCGGCCCTCAAGGACGATCTCAACGTCCGAGGCCCAAGTCAGGTAGTTAAGCCCATCCTAGGTCAACTTCGGGAACTCGCGGCTGACGATTCCGGTCATCTGCAATTTATGCAAAGTGTGTAAGATTACAGCAGGTAATCGGTTGCATAAATGCGATAATCGATATAATAATTCAAATATGACGGCGTTCCAAAATTCAATTTAAAAACGGCGCAAGCTATCTATGAGATACAAAGTATTAAAAACATGCGGTAATTAATAACTATAGTAAAACATATTACAAAAGCTTGTGCTAAGTCGGACTGAAAACAGAGCCAAAAACGGTCCCACCGCCCAGTGATCGTGTGCTCCCAAACGGCCCGGCCACACTTGCCTCTATGCGGCCGGCCCGCTCCAGACTGTCCCTGCCCGCTTAGCGGGGGAACGGAGCTAGCAGAGCTAGCTCCCGACTGGGGCGGCGGCGCCGGCAGCGGGCCGGACCGGCGGCGAGGTAGGGGGGCGGCGGCGGACCGCACGCGGCCGGCGGGGCTGCGGCGGCTGGGCGCGGCGCGGCGAGCGCGCGCAGGCGCAGGTGCGCGGCCAGGCGCAGGAGGCCGGCGGCGGCATGCGAGCGCGCGGCGGCGTGCGGCCAGGCGGCGCGTGCGGGCGCAGGTAACAGCGGGCGACGCGGCGGCGCACGCGAGTGAGCGGCCAGCGCGCGCCTGCGCGCGGCCATGCGCGGGAGGCCGGCGGCGGCACGCGAACGCGCGGCGGCGCGCGGCGAGCGCTCGCAGGCGCAGGCGCGCGGCCAGGCGCGGGAGGCCGGCGGCGGCACGCGAGCGCGGCGCGGCGGCCGGCGGTGCGGGAGACCGGCGGTGGCACGCGAACGCGGCGCGGCGGCCGCAGCGGGCGGCGGCGCGGGAGGCCGGCGGTGATACGCGAACGCGGCGCGGCGGCATGCGGGCGCGCTCGGCGGCGACGACTGCCAGGCACGCGGCCAGCGTGGCCTCGGCGGCGGCGGTCTCGGGAGCGTCGGCCGGCGTGGCGGCGCACTCCGGCGGCGGCCAACGGGGCCAGCCCGTCGTGCGTGGCGCGTGCGCGGTGCGAGGGGCTGCTCCATAGCCATGGCCTCTCCATTTGCAAGGCACGTACGTACCCGGTTACAAAAAAATACGTGCAAAAACTGTAGATCCGATCCGAAAACGGTCGAGATCAGCCCGATCTGCTAAGAAAAAAATCCAAATCTGCACAGCAGGTGCACGCATCGACGGTACAGTCAACAAATTTCTAATCTGGGAGTGATTAGATCGACATTGGTCGGCGACAACAGGTCAGCTCGACTCCCGGAAAGAAAAATCCGCACCTAAGATGGGATCTGATCTAAAATCTGAACGCAAATCTTGAAAGAAAAACGCGAGACGAATCCATTTTGCGGTCAGATTTGTGTTACCTTCAACGAAAGCCTGCGTGATGCATGCTCGACGGTGGCTTGACGGAGGCTCGACGGAGAGACACGTGCTGATAACGTGTTGGAACACCCCCTGCCGACTGGCCAGTCCCGAGGCTGTTCACACCGGAGAAGAAGACTAGAGGAAGGCACACACAGTACAAAGTAGATGAAACGGGGAACTTTATTGTTAACTCTCTCGGTAAACTCACGTACAAAGGTTGTTCCTCTATTTATAGGCTAAAAGGGGATACGATACCCACATGGACCAACCCTAACCTGGTAGAGGCCACACCGAGTGGGCCTCTACCGGCCCAGTTTCCCAACAATTTCGAAAGGTCGCGGCGCCCGCCAGTTACACGAAGTCATCGGAAGGAGAACTTAGCTTCACACAGACTGCGGCTTTGTGTCGCCGGGAAAGAACAAAGGTTGATCCATGCAGACTTTGCACACGAGCAACGAGCTGTCGGTGTTAGCCCGGAATCGGAGTACTTTCAGGCAAATATAATGCCTTTCGATCTAGACCAAGTAGCCAGATTTCGTGTCCTAAGCATACTACTCTCTAGCAACAAAAGTAGGTTCCTCTAACAACCGCGAGTGCATCCACTTTTCAAAAAGAAGCTGGTTAATTTAGAACAAGAGCGGCACAAATCAGTGCCAAGTGCCATCAAGAGCATCAAATTAAGAATCCTGCCTGACCCTGGATTTCCTTCCAAATAGCCAATTTCCCAAAAGAGTCGGCAGATCTTCCGATTCAGTTGCCTCCACAAAAGGTCGGCGCCATTGGTTGTGACCTGCACGAAACGTAAAACAACTCTAGGCCAGGCCCGCTGAAAACGCTCAGCTCGTCTTTAGCGAGCCACCTCGAAGTTGTCTCCCCAGCTGCAAAAAGCGGCGACTAAGCTCGTGGGCTCATGGAGATGGAGGGAGCTTGAGCACTGAAGCAAAAAATAGGGGACTTGAGAAATTCGGTCACCTCCGACCAAAACCCCTCCCCTATTTCTACCGGTGCTCACCATCAAACACAAATCTCCCCATTTCCCTCCATTGAGCTCTCTTCTCCGGTCGGTGCGCAGGACGCCTTATATCTGGTCGGCAGCAGCGGCTAGCTTGAAGACTACTTCGCTCTCTTCCTTGAGCTCACTTCTTCTTTGTCCAGTTCCACCAATGGCTGTAAGTAACCACATCACCATCTAGAGTTGGGAAATTTGTGGTCTTCCTGTGGTGGATCTTGGTAGGGTTGAGCATGTGCTAGTCCTATGTAGCTTGATCTAGATGTAGATCAGATTGTGTGGCTAGATTGCTATGGTGTTGCTTTGGTTCATGGTAGATTTTGTAGCTATAGTGCTACGGTGTTGCTTCGATTCTTGTTAGATTATGTAGCTCCAACATGTTCTGGATGGTTGATTTGTAGCTAGTCATTATGTACTGCTTTTGGCAATAACTCAATGTCCACATTGTTTAGCTCCATATTTCTCTAGATCATTGCTTTGTAGGTATATTATCTATGCCATGTTAGATCTGCATATGTTTACATGCATCTGTCATGCATGATGAATGTAGGACTCATCTGTCATGCATGATGAATGTAGGACTCGTTCCGCGATGACTTTATCTAGGATATGGTCGTAGTTGGTGACTTCCAGACCCCATCATATGTGTATGAGACTCATCCCTTTCCCAAAAATGAAGTGGTGCCTTCACTGACACCGGTTCGACTTGTGTTGGATCCCGAAGTGAATAGTCAGTAGCTATAAAGGTGGAAGCAAAGATTGCCAAGGCACAAAAGAAGGCACAGATGAAGAGGACCATGAAATGCTTCCCTTCATGTCCACCTTCATTCAAGACAAGGCGTGTGAGATCATCAAGAGCGACATCCGGACTGACAAGGGTTTCAAGGAGGTCCATTTGACTGACACTGTGGAAGTTCTGTTTGAGCGTTGTCAAACAGAGGTGCCATCAACTCTGGTGCACAACCACCTCAGTTAGTGGAGGATCGGGTGGCTCCAAATTAGCAAGCTGAGAGACCTCAGCGGTGTTCAATAGTGTGAGGACACCTTCACCATTCGCATCGAGGCAAAGCACTTCAAATGGCACATCTCAGTTAGCACATTGTCATCCATGTATCTCACATGAACATCGATGACTGCCATTCACAATTAACACAATGCCTTGCTATGTTAGGATCACCCCAAGGACGCATAATTCCTAACAGGCCCATTGCCAACTAAATTTAGATGCAAACCATCTTTTCTAAATGCGGGACCTCTATATTTTATGTCCTACATGCAATACTCTAGATTTAGGCTTTGGTCTTTAGACATTGTGACTAGAATATCCAAATATAGACAATGTGGCTGCTATTTACACAACGTGGATATTCGGACTATTCGTGGGCCACATGTGGACAACCA
Organism: Avena sativa; assembly: GCA_916181665.1. NCBI lineage: Eukaryota > Viridiplantae > Streptophyta > Magnoliopsida > Poales > Poaceae > Avena > Avena sativa. Next base: position 356,852,836 of record OV702295.1, read on the forward strand.
AACAGAGAGCATTTGCATTGCATCAGACGAGCAATAAAGACTGATGTGTAGGCAACCAAACAATGTAGGTCGACTCTCAGAGACAACCAAACGCGCCCCGAGCTGCCCATGATTCGACGAACGGGTACGTACGAACGCATGCCGTCAGTTTCACTGACGTTGTTTATGCAGGTCACCCCAAAACTGTCCGCCATCGTCGTCCCCATCGCGCGCCAAGCTGGAGAACACGTGCACGGAGCCGTGCGTACATCATCACCTGGCGCGGCGCCGAGCACCGCACCGAAGGCGTGAGCTGCATGCTGAGGTTTTGTCACGGAACCGATGGTGGCGAACGGCATGTGCATGTGCATGCTCCTGCCGCCGCGCCGGCCACGCGTGTGGGCGGCGTGGATAGACACCTATCCTAGCTGGCACGAGCGCGAGCGAGTCAACGAGCCGTCACGCGCCGAGTGGGAACCACGTACTCCGGCTGTTTTGTTTTGGATGTTTGCGATCGTAGGAACCACGTACGGCTGGCTGATCGGTGCCGTTCCGTGCGCATCTAGTGCCCAGATGCATCGGCCGTCGTCCGAGGGCCCTCTCGCGCCAACCAAAACTTTGGGAGCAAACAACTTGCCACCGAACAACAGGAAAAGCCATCTTATATGAGACATACGTCACGTTAATCGACCGCCTGATCTGATCGCTGTTGCCTGCCTACTGGCTCCAGCAGCAAGTAAAAGAGAAATTTTTCTCCACAATTTCGATCCATCTTCAAGTGCGTGCCTATCGCAAAGGCGAGCTAGCACAAATGTGGCCGAGCAGGACAGGAAGTGTCGCTCGGACGTGAGGTCTCATTTCTGGCTACATTTGGTGGAATCCACCGTAGACTGTAGAGCACTACACGGAGATGCTTTGCCTTCTCCATGTGTGCGTACGTGCGCCCAGGACGTATCATATCTTTGCCTATTATGTACCGTTCAAAGAAAAGGAGCACGAAGGAGCTTTGGAATGTCGCACTACCTCTGCAAGTCTCACGGCCGGTCACGGAGTCCTTTTCTCTCGACCGGCGAAGGATGGATAGCGGTTAGTGGATATAGGGCACGGTTTTGCTCATTGCACACACCAGCTTTTAGAGCTTGGCACGTACTGCCGCTGGTGTGACCCGTCGACCTCCTCAGATTTCTGGATCGAGTATATATGCGGACGTGTGGATATAGGGAGCGTATGCCGGCAGTATGTCCGCCTTCTGTTCGTAGCCCTGTCATACTATATTTATTTAATTTGGATGTTAATATTCCCTTTTATATATTTACATGATGTATTTTTTAATATTTTTTTTTGGAACGGATGCAGTTCATCCATCGCTGTGGCCTGTGCTGTGAGAGATGAATAGCTTTGTTTATTTTAGATTAACGATTTAATTTTGATGTTACTAGATGAACATGCGAGCTTCGCCTGTCCGTATAGCGTTCTAACTTTTTAAATTGCAGAGCACCAACGGAAGTTTCTTAACCTTTGCTTTTAAGCTGAAACACTAAATGTAGATGATTTGAACCTCTAACAATAACAAAGCAAACATAAGATCGAGTAAACATATATGCGATGAACATTTACCTAGTAACTTTGTCAATTTGGACTATACCTTACACTCATTTGAAATCACACACCTCCCTGGCTAAATCCATCAGACAGGGTCCTTTCATAGGCACGAGAAAACCCTTGTGAGCCAAAATAAAGTGAACCATACATATAAGCATACACTAATAGGAAAATGCTTATAGCCGTCATTTTGCTAGGCAAAATACTCATGACTTTCAGGAATCGCCGAACGCCACCACTAAAACTTAGTACTGGCGTTCACAGATCGGCGCACGTGGCCACCAAGTGGGGAACAGGAGCTGAGCCGGGAGAAAGATAGCCAAGGCATTTTAAATTTATAAACGGCACCACTCTCTAATCTAGTAACGACGTTCCTAGAATATCAACGCTGCCACTAAACGTCCCATAGTCGCGGCGTTCAAAGCTTTCTGAATGCCACAAGTGGACCAACTACTAGAGGAGTTTGCCTGCATTGAAACGTGACCACTATGTGTGGGACCCACCATTGTACTGCATCGCACCGCACCACCGCACCCAGTCGCGCTCACACCGAACCACACCCACACCCCGTCGCGTGCACACCGCATCAATCCTGCACCAAACACCCCACACCACATTGCACCCGCCGCCTCCATATCCCCCATCTTTGCCGGCGCTGCCTTGTCCCTGCTTCGCTGAGCGCTGCCGCCCCGCCCGGACCCGCCTCATCCCCGCTATGCTTAGTGCCGCCTGCCTGCACGCAACCGCCACCCCGTCTTCCCGCACGCATCCACCCTCATTTCTACCTAGCGACATGATTATGGTTGCAAGGCGGAGCGACCGATAAGGCGAGAACAACTGAGTCGAGGAACAACATACCTTTCTTTGTCACGCGCATCACGTCGATTGAAGATCGTATCTTTAGGACTTTTCAATAGGGTAGCTTCCAAAATATAGATGTCTTTTATTTCTTTCACATGGGCGTGTGTCTGGTAGTGTCACTCGGAATAGATTGACCGCCAGGACCCTTTTCATAGATTACTTCTAGATCCTTGACCATACCTAATATATCATCACCAGTACAGTGGACAGGCTTCTTCCGATGATCTGCCTCACCTTTGCAATACTTGCCTTTCTTTCTTAAGGGATGCTTGTGTTAGAATTTTTGCCTAAATAGGCCCAGCCCATTTATTATATGCCAATAAATTCCTGAAATCCTAGAGGCCCATTTGGCCCATTCATGCAAGGCAAGAGCTGGGACAAATGTTTAGTCCCACATTGCTAGTTGAGTGAAAGTTGGACCAGCTTATAAGGTGAGCTCTCCTACCACTTGGTAAAAGGATGAGAATGAGAAGGAGAGAGTTCCACACGCGCGCTCCTCCTCCTCGCCACGCCACGCCACGCCTCGCCTCGTCACGACGTGCGCGCGCGCGCGCGCGTCGCGGGTTGCGGGTTGCGGGAATCTCGCCGAGCCGAGCTTTATTTTGCCTCGCATGAATGAGTGGACTTTTAATACGAGTTAAATGAATACGAATTGAGTGGAGGCTGTCCGGTGGGCTGCCGCCTGTTCGCTTCATCTACCGTCCATTCGTTTCATCTTCTGCGCAGTCTGTCTACCTTCCCCTCTGTGCCTATAAGAGAGAGAGGTCGCGCCTCCTCTCAGTCACACTGCCACACATCCTTTGTGCCTCCAGTTCCAGAGCACTGCGTCCCGTCTTGCCGCGTGCACCGCGAGCCGGGACAGTAGGCCTCTGAGACCCCGCTGCTTCGAGTCATGTACGGGAGAAGGGCGATAAGGTTTTTGGGGAGCGCTATCAGTGCGACTACTGGCTTCGTCACGGACTTCCTCACAGATAGCGACGTCTTCCCCGACGAGGACTTCTTCTCCGACATCAGCACCCTCTTCCTCGACGACATGGCCAACGACGGTTCCAACGCCGGCGGTTCCTCTTCTGCTACTGCCGTGTATATCTTCTGTCTCAATCTTGTTCTGATCATATCAAAAGTTTTATGCCTTGTAGTTTGTTTGGTTATATGCCTTAATATGTATTCGCTATTTCACATGATTAGTATATTGCCTATTATTCTAATCATGTTTTATCTAGCGTTTATTATGGATAATTCGCTTGGTAAATTGCTCTATTATTCAACAATCCAAAAACCTTATTTCAGGCAATTTGCCCCAAGTGGCTTTGTTGCTTCTATAAAGCCACCTATGTTCGAAGGTGTGAATTACAAACGATGGCGTGCGAGAGCAGTGCTCTGGTTTCAGACCATGAGCTGCTATAACGCTATCTATGACGCACCTGAGGGAGAACTTAATCCCGCTCAGGAAGAGGCATTCCAAAACCTTGATACCACTTTCAAGGCTGCCTTGATCAGCATCCTTGGCGACAATATTGTCGATTCATATCTGTCATTTAGCAATGGCAAGGATATGTGGGATGCGCTCGAGAGAAAATTTGGAGTCTCCGATGCTGGCAGTGAACTGTATGTCATGGAACAATTCTATGACTATAAGATGGTTGATGACCGCTCCATTGTGGAGCAGGCTCATGAGATACATTCACTTGCCAGGGAGCTTGAGCACTTCACTTGTGTGTTACCGGACAAGTTTGTTGCCGGAGGCATCATTGCCAAACTTCCCCAGTCATGGAGGAATTTTGCTACTTCTCCGAAGCACAAGAGACAAGAGTTCTCCGTGACGGATCTCATTGTGACTCTTGATGTGGAAGAGAAGGCGAGAGCAAAAGACACACGTGCTCGAGGTACCGAGGGAGGTTCTAATGCCAACCTGGTACAGAAAAGGAACTTCTAGCCTCACAAGTTCAAGAACAAAGGCAAGTATGATGACAAAGGAAAGTTCGATGGAAAGAACAAGGTCTCACAGTCCACCAGCTTCAAGAAGAAGACTGATAAAAGGAAAGGTGCTTGTCATGTGTGCGATGATCCTAATCATTGGGATCCTGCTTGTCCCAACCTCTTTGACAAGCGCCAGCATGGGAAGAGCAGCAAGACTGCTAATGTTGTCATGGGCGACGTTGAGATGAAAGATGTTGGGTATGGTATATTACCTACCGTTCTTTCATTATGTCATTTTCCTGATTGGTGGATTGACACAGGCGCTAATGTACATGTATGTTCTGATATTTCCATGTTTTCTTCATATCAGGTCAGAGGGACTCAAACCGTGCTGATGGGGAACGACTCGCATGTTTCTGTTCATGGTGTTGGTACGGTCGATCTGAAGTTCACTTCGAGAAAGACCGTGCGCCTGAAGAACGTGCATCATGTTCCCTCAATAAATAAAAATCTTGTTAGTGGATCTCTTCTGTGTAGAGATGGCTACAAGATTGTATTCGAGTCCAATAAATTTGTAATTTCGAAGTATGGAACCTTTGTTGGTAAAGGCTATGAATGCGGAGGCTTGTTTCGCTTATCTCTGTCATACATTTGTAATAAAGTTGTTAATCATATTTACACGAATTTTAAATCAAATGTCTGGCACTCTCGTCTTTGTCATATTAATTTTGGTTGTATTACGCGGCTAGCCAAAATAAATTTAATCCCTGATTTCTCAACTGTTAAGGGATCTAAGTGCCAAGTCTGCGTGCAAGCTAAACAACCTCGCAAGTCACATACGATTGTAGAAATGAGAAATTTAACACCACTAGAGCTCATACATTCTGATCTTTGTGAGATGAATGGTGTGTTGACAAAAGGTAGAAAGAACTATTTCATGACTTTGATCGATGAATCTACAAGCTATTGTCATGTGTATCTTCTGAAATCAAAAGATGAGGCTTTGAGTTTCTTCAAAATTTATAAAGCTGAGATAGAAAATCAACTTGATCGAAAGATTAAGAGGCTTAGGTCTGATCATGGTGGAGAGTATTTTTCAAACGAGTTTGATTCCTTTTGTGCGGAACATGGCATAATTTATGAGAGGACGCCTCCCTACTCACCCCAGTCAAATGGAGTAGTCGAAAGAAAGAACCGTACTCTAACTGATTTGGTTAACGCCATGTTAGACACATCGGGTCTTTCTAAGGAATGGTGGGGGGAGGCACTATTGACCGCGTGTCATGTCCTAAACCGAGTTCCCACAAAGAACAAAGAAATTACTCCATTCGAAGAATGGGAGAAGAAAAGATTAAAACTCTCTTACTTACGTACTTGGGGTTGTTTGACAAAGGTTAATGTACCAATCCCCAAGAAGCGCAAGCTTGGACCAAAAACCATTGATTGTGTTTTTCTGGGCTATGCTTTTTATAGCATTGGTTATAGATTCTTGATAGCAAAATCTGAAGTGCCTGACATTCATGTCGGTACAATCATGGAGTCGACTGATGCGACTTTCTTTGAGGATATCTTTCCAATGAAGGATAAACCTAACTCATCAAATCCAGAGATACCTAGTTCATCTAATCAGGAATTTGCTATATTCTCTGAACCTACCATTCCAATTGAACACTCTGATAGTCCTAAGGAGGATGATAATGAAATTCCTAAAAGGAGCAAGAGACAAAGGACTGCAAAGTCTTTTGATGATGATTTCATTGTGTACCTTGTCGATGACACTCCCACTTCCATTTCAGAAGCTTATGCATCTCCTGATGCTGACTACTGGAAGGAAGCTGTTCATAGTGAGATGAATTCCATCTTAGCTAATGAAACATGGGAGATTACTGATCGTCCTGATGGGTGCAAACCTGTAGGATGTAAATGGGTGTTTAAGAAGAAACTAAGGCCTGATGGTACTATTGAGAAGTACAAGGAAAGGCTTGTGGCCAAGGGTTATACCCAAAAGGAAGGTGAAGACTTCTTTGACACTTACTCACCTATAGCAAGGTTGACCACCATTCGAGTACTACTTTCTCTGGCTGTCTCACACGGTCTTCTCGTTCATCAAATGGACGTTAAGACGGCTTTCCTAAATGAAGAGTTGGATGAGGAAATTTATATGGATCAACCAGATGGTTTTGCAGTAAATGGTCAAGAAAGAAAAGTGTGCAAGCTACTGAAGTCTTTATATGGTCTTAAACAAGCACCTAAGCAGTGGCACGAAAAATTTGATAAAACCTTAACCGCTGCAGGCTTTGTTGTAAACGAAGCTGACAAGTGTGTATACTATCGCCATGGTGGGGGTGAAGGAGTCATCCTTTGTTTGTATGTTGATGACATATTGATTTTCGGAACCAATCTTAATGCAATTAAGGAGGTCAAAGATTTCTTATCTCGTTCCTTTGAGATGAAGGATCTAGGAGTAGCTGATGTCATCCTGAACATCAAGCTATTGAGAGATGATGATGGTGGGATTACACTGTTTTAGTCCCACTATGTGGAAAAGATCTTCAGTCGTTTCGGGTATAGCAACGTCAATTTTTCTCCTACACCGTATGATCCTAGTGTGTTGCTTCGAAAGAATCGAGGAAATGCTAGAGACCAACTAAGATATTCTCAAATCATTGGCTCACTTATGTATTTAGCTAGTGCCACGAGACCTGACATCGCCTTTGCTGTAAGCAAACTCAGTCGATTTGTTTCAAATCCAGGAGATGATCACTGGCATGCTCTTGAGAGAGTTATGCGATATCTAAAAGGCACTGCGAGCTATGGCATACACTATACCGGGTATCCGAGGGTACTAGAGGGTTATAGTGATTCAAATTGGATATCTGATGCTGGCGAGATAAAGGCCACGAGTGGATATGTTTTCACATTTGGTGGTGGCGCTGTTTCTTGGAAGTCTTGCAAGCAGACCATCTTAACGAGGTCAACTATGGAAGCAGAACTCACAGCACTAGACACGGCCACTGTTGAAGTAGAGTGGCTTCGTGAACTCTTGATGGACTTACCTGTGGTTGAAAAACCTATACCCGCAATTCCAATGAACTGTGATAATCAAACTGTGATTATTAAGGTGAACAGTTCTAAGGATAATATGAAATCCTCAAGACATGTGAAGAGGAGACTAAAATCTGTCAGGAAAATGAGAAACTCCGGAGTTATTGCATTGGATTATATAAACATCTAAAAACTTGGCAGATCCCTTCACAAAGGGTCTATCATGCAACGTGATAGAAAATGCATCGAAGGAGATGGGTATGAGACCCACAATTTGAGCTTTCCACAGTGGTAAACCACTCTATGTGATCGGAGATCCCGTGATTAGAATCGGGAGACAAGCTGTTGGTTAGCTGAGAGGAAAGTATCCCTACTTTAATAAACACCACTCCATAAAGATGCAATACTTTCCTGTTCTGCACGACAGGTTGATTTATTATCTTAATGTGTTCTAAGTGGCTTATCCTAAGCAAAGATGTTGTCCTGCAGAACATCTTTTGAAGAACACACATATATGAGTCTGACTGTTAAAACGTCGCAGTCTATGAGAGTATGGTGCTCTCTAATAAACTCATTAAAGGTCATGGAGTATGACGTATAAGATCCACCCGCGGGGAAGTCCCACGGTAGCCTAGTATCGGTCAAGACTTTTTGTGAAGCTAGGTTTGCAGCAAACTTGCAGTTCAAGGCATAGTCCACTGTACAAGTTGCGGCCTAGTATAACATAAAGCTCTAGGTGGAAGTTCAACTTAACAGTCTCCACTACAGTACCGATATATAAACAATGTTTTGGAACCAAAGGCAAACTTCATGTGCCTCTGGGATCTGGTGGAGGATTGTTGGAATTTTTGCCTAAATAGGCCCAGCCCATTTATTATATGCCAATAAATTCCTGAAATCCTAGAGGCCCATTTGGACCATTCATGCAAGGCAAGAGCCGGGACAAATGTTTAGTCCCACATTGCTAGTTGAGTGAAAGTTGGACCAGCTTATAAGGTGAGCTCTCCTACCATTTGGTAAAAGGATGAGAAGGAGAAGGAGAGAGTTCCACACGCGCGCTCCTCCTCCTCGCTCGCCTCTCCACGCCACGCCTCGCCTCGCCTCGCCTCGTCACGTCACGTCATGTCAAGACGTGCGCGCGCGCCGCGGGTTGCAGGAATCTCGCCGAGCCGAGTTTTATTTTGCCACGCATGAATGGTATATGAACAGATGTACAGAAGCTGAAACGTTTGCTTTGAGTGGACTTTTAATACGAGTTAAATGAATACAAATTGAGTGGAGGTTGTCCGGTGGGCTGCCGCCTGTTCGCTTCATCTACCGTCCATTCGTTTCATCTTCTGCGCAGTCTGTCTACCTTCCCCTCTGTGCCTATAAGAGAGAGAGGTCACGCCTGCTCTCAGTCACACTGTCACACATCCTTTGCGCCTCCAGTTCCAGAGCACCGCGCTACCTAGATCTTCCCCATCCCGTCTTGCGGCGTGCACCGCGAGCCGGGACAGTAGGCCTCCGAGATCCCGCTGTTTCGAGTCCTGTACGGGAGAAAGGCGATAAGGTTTTTGGGGAGCGCTATCAGCGCGACTACTGGCTTCGTCATGGACTTCCTCACAGATAGCGACGTATTCCCCGACGAGGACTTCTTCCCCGACATCAGCACCCTCTTCCTCTACGACATGGCCAACGACGGTTCCAACGCCGGCGGTTCCTCTTCTGCTACTGCCGTGTATATCTTCTGTCTCAATCTTGTTCTGGTCATATCAAAAGTTTTATGCCTTGTAGTTTGTTTGGTTATATGCCTTAATATGTATTCGCTATTTCACATGATTACTATATTGCCTATTATTCTAATCATGTTTTATCTAGAGTTTATTATGGATAATTCGCTTGGTAAATTGCTCTATTATTCAACAGCTTGGTCATAAGAAATCGACGATTCCCAAGGTACACAATCTTCTTACATTTATCCAAATATACACTTTTAGTCTCATCTAAATAGTGTGTGCATGTATTGTATCCCTTGTTTGTCTGTCATGAAAGGTTAATAAGAGCAGATAAATCAATGATTGTTATAAAAAGCAACGCTCCTAGGTCAAATTTCTCCTGCTTGTGCTCATCCCACACACGTATGCCAGGTTCGTTCCACAACTGTAAAAGTTCTTAAACTAGTGTCCTTAGGTACACATCAAAGTCGTTGCCGGATTGCTTTGAACCTTGGATGAGCACTGGCATCATAATAAACTTCCGCTGCATGCATAACCAAGGAGGAAGGTTATAAATACATAAAGTTACATGCTAAGTGCTATGATGCAGCTGTGCTTACCAAAAAGGATTCATGCCATTTGTACTTAGACCAAACCTTAAGTGCCTTGCATCATCTGCAAAGACTGGGTACTCTCTCTCGATTTTTCTCCACCGCGACCCATCAGCGGGGCGTCTCAACATAGTCTTTCTTGCGGTCTTCTTTGTGCCATCACAACAACTTGGCATGCTATTTTTTTCTGAAAAAACGTTTCAATAGTGGTATTATAGGAGAATACCACATAACCTTGGCAGGAACCCTCTTCCTAGGTCACTAGCCCTCAACATCACCAGCGTCATCTCGTCTAATCTTATACCGCAATGCACCGCATACCAAGCATTTATTCTTATTCTCGTACTCCTCACCGCAATAGAGGATGCAATGATTAATGCATCCATGTATCTTATGCACCTCTAATCCTAGAGGGCAGACAACCTTATTTGCTTCGTACATACCGGCAGGCAATTTATTATCCTTTGAAAGCTTCTTATTCATTATTTTTAGTAGCTTCTCAAATACCTTGTCAGATAAACCATTCTCTGCCTTCCATTGCATGAATTCTAGTGTGGTACCGAGCTTTGTGTTGTCATCTTCGCAATTTGGGTACAACCATTTTTGTGGTCCTCTAACATGCGCTTCAACTTCAGCTTGTCATTTTCACTTTCACATTCTCTCTGTGCATCAACAAAGGCCCAGTGAAGATCATCAATGAGATCATCTGGTGCCTCTTCATCTTTAGCTTCCCCTGTTGTATCACTGTATTCTCTCTGTGTATCACCGTATTTAGAAAACATAGGATAGTTGTCATCATCCTCTTCTTCTTCATTGTCTTCCATCATAACCCCTCTTTCTCCGTGCTTGGTCCAACAATTATAGCTAGGCATGAAACTGGACCGAAGCAGGTGGGTGTGAAGGGTTCTCGAGGAAGAGCAATACTTCTGATTCTGACAGTCAACACATGGACAACACATAAAACCATTCAGACTGTTTGCCTCAGCCACCAACAAAATTATGAAGGCCCGTAATGAACGCGGCAGTGCGTCGATCACCGTACATCCATTGTCGGCTCATGTGTATTATGTAATTAAGTTTATGAAAACCCATTACAGAACATCTAGAGAAATGACCACTGTACATCGACACATGCATTGTATCAATGACAGATGAAAGGATTAAGTTTTATGCTAACCTCGATCGAGGAGGAAAGAAAGAGGAGAAAGCTTAAGTGTGGCTCAGGCACTTCATATCATGTTTGTTTTGCGTGAACTCATCCAGTGGCATCACTCTCACGCATTTCCTCGAACGCCTCTTGTGTATAGAGGGGAAAAACTAAGAAACATACAACACTTGTGCATGAGAGAGGAAAAACAAACCAGCTCACACAAGCATATGGAGCTGAGGGTATATATACAGGTACATGGGCCTTTAGTCCGGGTTCCTACCAAAAAACGGGACTAAATGTTTGCGGCAGCTTCCACGTGTGGCCAAACCCCTTTAGTCCAGGTTCCTAACACGAACCAGGACTAAAGGTCCCTCATGAACCAGGACTGATCGTTGCCCTGCCCCGTGCGTTGCCCTGGCCTTATGAACCGGGACTAATGTGAGCCTTATCCCGATTCGTGAAGCAACCGGGACTGATCGCTCGGGGTGGCATTGACGGAAGCCCTATTTTCTACTAGTGAATTCCATGTGTCTCTGGATCAACTCCACCAGAAGCTCGGTGTTCCCCGACATCCTCGGCATTCCCCTCCTCCGCCATCCACTCCCCTGCTCCTTCGACCGTCATATCGGCATGAGCATGACAAGGAGAGAATTGTCGGTGCACCGATGGTGGTGGTGGTGCGCCGTGTCGCCTTTGTAGTCTCTTGGCGTGTCATTAACGAGCATAACTAAACCTTATCATAGTATAGATTGTCCATCGAAAAAGAAATAGTTGTCCCTACCTCTGCTTTCCGCTTTGACTAGGTCAACTGTCTGGAGTGGATCCAATTTCTAGATTTTGTCGTAAACCTAATTGGTTACTTCCAGTTACTTAAATAAATAGAATATATGCATCAGTTGATACATAGGCCGGGTTTTTTTCTCCTTTTCGAAAAAATTATTTAAATAAATAGTTCAAACCGAACTCAAAGGTAAGGCATTTTTCATTGATATAGAAACTTTTATACCGGAAACAATAGTATCTCCTATTATAGCTTCTCCGAGAGAGAAATGCAATCCCCCCCCCCCCCCGCCGTAGGAGGGCCCCGGGCACCATCTCTGCTCTCCATTTGTTGGAGATTCGTGCTATGCGTTTTACAAAATAACACGCCCACCTCATCTCTTAGGTCTATTGCAGTTTTTCTATCCAACCCCTAGCATTTTCGAATATTCTCTATTTTTTGTCGCTTGTTTGTCTCCTCACAATCGATAGTCTTCTACATGTTACTGTTTCTTTTTCACCTCATTTTTTGTCATAAAATTTCAGGAATATTCAACAATTTTCTTATGTACATTTTTAATTCTGAAAATGAAACATGCATAATTTGTTTTTTTAACAATCTCATTTGATAATTTTTATTTTTATACTTTTTATTTAACAATTTTTAGACACTCTTACTTTGTTTCATCCTAGATTCAGAAGTTCCATACAAGATTCACACGTTTTACAAACTTGTTTCTACCAAGAGATATCCATATAATTTTTTCAGAGAATACACGCATAATGCCTGTTTCTCCTTTACCTCATTTTTTCTCGCAAATTTCAGGAATAATCAACAATTTTTTATGTACATTTTTTATTCTAAATATGATACATGCCAATATGCAGGTTGAATATTCTTGGATTATTTCTACGAAATGGATTTTTGCCAAATATTTGAAACCTTCCAACACAGATTCATTCAAGATTCATAGGCAATAATATCCATGGAAGATTTTTTCAAGATTCATAGGATACATACTAGAATCCCAAAATACAAGATTTTTTCAATAATTGATTTTCTGTAATCTGTATTTACTAAGATTAATACCAAGAATGTTTCATACAAGGTTCACACAAGATTCACGAGATTACAACGTTCCATAGAAGATTCATACCATGATCCATACAAAAAATCAACCTGGATCACAAAAAGATCTATGGAAGATTTATACCATGCTACAAACAGCAAGAAAAATCCATACACAGATCTACATTGGTGTAGCCCACGGATAAAAAAAGAAAAAAAGAAAGAAAAAATTCATACACAGATCTACATTCACGTTCACGTCATACAAGATTCATACACAGATCTAGCAAAATCCAAATCGGGTAGTATGTAAAAAATAGAAACAAAAAGAAAAAAATGAAGAACAGAGGGAAGAGAGATCAGGGCACTCCAGGGCCGATTGGAGGTGTAGGAGGAGCCACAGAGGTGTAGGAGGAGGCGCATCTGGAGGGGAGCGAGGTCGGGATGGCATCGATCTGCAGCCTCCATGGCTGTCGGCGTTGGATCCCGATCTGCATCCTCCATGGCTGGGGGCGACGAGGTAGGGGCGCTGGGAGGGGTGGTCGACAAGGTGGGGGCGACGAGGTAGGGGCGACGGAGGAGGCGCGGTTGGAAGGAGCTACGGGAAGTGGTGGCGATCTTGAGGAGGTGGGGGTGACAGAGGTTGGGGGCGACGAGAGGTGGGGGCGATGGGGACGACGGGGTTCGATGGGGGCGACGAGACTGTGGCACGCTCGCTCGGTTCGGGGTCGGGGATGGGTGGGACGAGTGGGTTGATTTCAAGATTGGGGAAGGTTAAAATTGTAAAAAAAAATTGAGGCTTTGATTGGAAGACTTTTGCACGAATCTCCAACTAACTTGTAGTAAAGATGGTGCCGGAGGCCCCTCTTACATGTGGAAAATCCTCTTTGTTCTCCGGGATGTAATCTCTTCTCACCATCTCCATAGTGTATGAGACAACTGTATGTATTTCGATTAGGGTTGTATTCTATTATTACGATTCTATCATATATATATGTTTTTGATTCTGTCTAAAATCGATTTTATGGTATAGACGCTTATGACCTCCTCTTTATGCCTTACGGTAATGATTCCTTTGAAATTACGACCTTTACCACAATGATGCCCTCCACGGATAAAATTATTTCATAGATCGGATTTCACTCGTCCATTTACGGTTCCCTTACGTGTGTTAGAGTAGGTGTTTTATTGTGGCATCGGAGGGGACATTGACTCGAACAGAAGCACTCGAGATCGTGCAATTATTAGCTTGCCTATTTCTGAACGACATGAATAACCTGTACGTCCCCGCCAAAGCGACACCCAGAACTTCTCCAGCACACCAGAACTTCTCCAGAAGGCCTCATCACACTGTCCCTGGCCTAAAAAGGCACGTCCGGCCGTTCCCGAACTCCGCCCGTACCTAGTCAACTATAGCGATGGCTCACAGCTAGCCCGCACACTAGACTGATCATTAAGCACAACCTTACCAGTACCTTCAGTTACTGGCAAAAACCACATCACTCGTTTGTATCCGTCGACCGCCCTGCTGTTGTTGAGCATTTAGCGAGAACACCCGCCCGATGCTAGGGCTTCGGGGCTCGTTATTTGTTAAGGCGCTGAGATCAGCATCTCCTCCTCTTCTTTGTTTCTATCTCTTTCTTTCTTCTTGTTTACAGTAAGCGTTGATGTCATCAGAGTTTGACACTGCCTATAAATTCCCCCGGCCTCTTGTTGTTACCAGTACAAAGTTTCTATCTTGTCCACCCCCACCGTTGCAGTTAGCTAGAGGGTGGAGATCAGCATGGAGGTCTCGGCCATGGAGGAAGCCGTCCCGCTCCCGGAGGCGAGGAAGAAGGGGGGACTCAGAACCATACCCTTCATCATCTGTAAGCAAAGCCTCCGTCCCCACGACCACCTCAAATTTCTCTTTCTCTGCCGCAACTTGCTGCTGCATCCATCGATTTCCTCTTCTCTTAACCTTGGCAAGAGATCATCGGTAGTGCAAGTGAATAGACTGACAAGCTCATGTGACCATCTGCTTGAATCTCCTGCCTCAGCGAACGAGATCTTCGAGAAGTTGGCGTCGTACGGGCTGCAGGCCAACATGATCCTGTACCTCACCAAGCGGTACCACATGACGGCGGCCGACGGCACCATGCTGCTCTACCTCTGGAGCGCCATAACCAACTTCCTGCCCATCTCCGGCGCCGTCATCTCCGACGTTTACCTCGGCCGCTTCCGCGTCATCGCCCTCGGATCCGTCGTCAGCCTCTCCGTAAGCTTTTTTTTCGGGAACGCATTAACTTCCTTCTCGTCGCGTTCCTTAATTAATTTGCACGCGTCACACACGCGCGCAACTTTTGATCGGTTGGTCGGTCGCGCAGGGGATGTGCGTGCTGCTGGTGACGGCGATCCTGCCGGTGTACAGGAAGACGCCGGAGTGCGCGGCGAACCCGCGGGACTGCACGCGGCTGCCGAGCCAGCTGCCGCTGCTCTTCACGTCGCTCCTGCTCATGTCGCTCGGCGCGGGCGGCATCCGGCCGTGCACGCTGGCGTTCGGGGCGGACCAGCTGGACAAGCGGGACAACAGCGCCAAGAACGTGCGCACGCTGCAGACCTTCTTCAACTGGTACTACACCGTGCTGGGCCTCTCCGTCGTCTTCGCCGCGCTCGTCATCGTCTACATACAGGAGGCCAAGGGATGGGTCATCGGCTTCTCCGTGCCCGTCGTGCTCATGCTCACCGCCCTCACGCTCTTCCTCCTCGGCTCGCCCTTCTACCTCAGGGCGGACCCCGACAGGAGCGTGCTCGTCAGCATCGTGCAGGTGCTCGTCGCCAGCTACAAGAACCGGGGCGAAATGCTGCCGCCGGAGACCACCGACGCGTCGTGCTTCCACAACAAGGCTGGCACCAAGCCCAGAGTCCCCGCGAGCAATCTCAGGTGCATGAACCGGGCGTGCGTGCTGAGGAACCCGAGCAAGGAGCTCAACGCCGACGGCTCGGCGTGTGACCCGTGGAGGCTGTGCACGGTGCAGCAGGTGGAAGACGCCAAGGCCGTCGTCCGCGTGCTGCCGATATGGTCGACGGGGATCATACCGGGCGTGATCGTCGCCCAGCACATGTTCCCCGTGCTGCAGGCCGACACCATGGAGCGGCGGATAGGCGGCATGAACGTCCCCGCTGCGTCTTTCGGCGTCTTCGCCATCCTCACGCTAACCGTGTGGGTGGCCTTCTACGACCGCGTGCTCGTCCGGCCCCTCTCGCGGCTCACCGGCCACGCGCGCGGGCTCAGCCTGCGGCAGCGCATGGGCGCCGGGATCGCGATCCTCGCCGTGGCCATGGTCGTGGCCGCGCGCATGGAGGCTCTCCGCCGCGCCGCCGCCATCTCGGAGGGCCTCCGGGACACCGGGCACGCGGTGGTGCGCATGTCGGCGATGCGGCTCGTGCCGCAGCACTGCCTCACGGGCCTGGCCGAGGCGCTGAACCTCATCGGGCAGCTCGAGTTCTACTACTCCGAGTTCCCCAAGACCATGTCCAGCATCGGGGTGTCGCTGCTCGCGCTCGGCATGGGCTTCGGCGCCCTGCTGGGGATCGCCATCGTGGGGATCATCAACAGAGCCACCGGGTGGGACGGGCGCGACAGCTGGCTGTCCAGCAACCTCAACAGGGGACACTACGACTACTACTACCTGGTCCTGGCGGCGCTGTCCGTGGCTAACTTGCTCTACTTCATCTGGTGCGGCTGGGCGTACGGCGAAGAGGGCCAGAACAGAGTGATGGCGGCCGAGGCGGAGGACGAGGAAGAGACCAAGCAAGAACAACAGAAATGGTAGACAAGGCATTCGCCGGGAAGCGTGCATGTTCAGCTCGATCGCGCCTTCCTCGCTTGCGAATTACAGTACTGAACTGTGATATAGTAGACGTGCTACTGCTGGTATAACAATGATGGATGCAATTTAGATGCATCTCAAACTCTCAAGTTTCATGTACCCAGCCCCTCCTTCCCACCATAGCTATCGATCTAGGCTTTATCCAACGATTGAGTTGAGAAAGATGAGGAGGAGAAGAAAATCTGAGCCTTCTCATATTGCGTAAGTGCGTCGTGAAGCAAGAGTGTGAGAAAGAAGACACAAAAGAACAACACAACCTTGTGATGGAGGATAGTGATTTCTGCTCAGTTTGGTGATTCCGGACCGGTTGCCTTCAAACTGGCGATTGATGGGGTCAAACATTTTTGGATTGGCTGCAAACTTGGTGAGCTTGTTACTTACTTCGAGCACTTCAATCTTGTTAGCTGGTTTGATTGTTGGGTGAGTGGAGCAACAATACTGAGAGTAGTTTATTCAAGTTGAGACATTAGTGCAGTTTCGGTAGACGAACAGTTTGGCAAGGCAAATTGTGTCTAATTGAGTTGAAATTTGGTTTTGCCTATTGATAACTTGGGTGTTTGCTTGTTTGCCAAACATAGTACAGTTTGGAGGAGTGGTTTGAGAACACTGCCCGACTAAAGAACGGGACATAAAATGTGATACCTCGATTACTTGACTCTTCTCCTTGCTGTTATTATCGATGGTTGACAACGTGTTGAAGTGCGTTGTAAATCTCTAGAATTTATACCCAAAATTCTCATAGTAAAGCTTACTTGGACCGGCTGGGTATTTTGCACCTCGTCTTGAGGAGGTTTCTAACATATAAATGCTTGTGCCACATATGCATGTGATCATGTTACTCCCGACGTGATGAAGCTATCCTCAAGTTCACTATTGGTTTGATAGTCACTGGTGTATTGTGTTGCGCTCTATCGCCTATCGCCAACAAAAGTGATAGAGTTGAAGTCTGGTTTGTGCTTACAAGAAACAAATTTTGGAGCATAACTTTATCTACGGAAGATATATATCCGGTGAAGTGCAATTTAAACATAAGAACCGGATGATAAATAACCTTTGTCAATTTGTACATGTCTAAAGAGATGTATATTAATAAGTACTTTGCAAGTTTAAGATGGACAATTCAAATGTTGTGAGATGTCCATTGGCTGCTCATTTCAAGTTGAGCACAAAGCAATGTCCCACTAGTGATGAGATGCAAAAAGAGAATGCATAATATTTCATGTACTTCAACAGTTGGGATTTTAATGTATGTTATGGTGGGGACATGGCATATTTCAGATGAGTGTTTCTATGGACAAACTTTAACATTGCTCATGCGGTTAATACTATAAAAAATTATATCTGATCTAGAATATCACATTGGGAAGCAGTGAAGTAAATTTTGGAGGTATTTCCATTGTAGCACTAATATGAAACTTTGTTTTGAAGATAATGGGCCCAAGTTCATTATATTTTCATATGGAGAAATGGCTAGAGTTGTCAATAGCATGAACTCTAGTTTAATTTACTTGATTATAGGAAGAGGTGACATGGAAAATCATGTTGAAAAAGTGTGCAACATTATTTACAACTAAAGTTGAGTCCACTACGTCAACAGAGACGGGCAAAAATCTATTTGGACTAAAATGGTTGAATTGTGAACTTGGATTTGAGAAAAACAAGTATTTGATGTTTTTGTGATATACAAGGTGCCAACCCACTTGAGCAAGAATGCAACTTTTGATTCAAGGTTAAATCATACAGTGTCTTATTTTAATGAATCTGACATGTGTTGAATTCATGTATTTATAAAGTTCACAACATTGACAATGGAGCTAATATGGTGACCAATGTGTGACAAGAGAGGGGCACGAAGTATATCGCGGGCCCACCTTCATGGATGCTGGTAGGTAGTGAGACATCCATGATTTTTAGAGGGGGTGGTTGGGCCATGTCTCCATATGAAAGAGTGTTGGGACCCAACAATATCCCATAAATCCTAAAACGTCTAAGCCATTGATCTTAGTGCCATCCAATGGTAAGGTGCCTCCTTGATAAAGAAGAGGAGAAGAAGAAGACCTAGCCTCTTCTTAGTGGCGGTGTGAGACCAATGGGGGCTGCCATTGTATGAGGGTGAGTGAGAGGACATAACACTAAAACCTTGTGAGAAGATAGAAATAAAAGGAGTGACGAGGGAATACCCAACCGGGTAGGCCCAAGGAGTCGATTTGGACCGCATACTAGGGCAGCCCATGACATGCTCATGGTTTCCTCCTTGAGATGGACTTACACGAGAACAAAGTGGGCCGGCTCGAAAGACCAATCAAGGATCAACTTGGAGTACAAGTCGAAGACTTAGCCGTGACCTAGTTGGACTCGGTGTCCTTAACCGACACAGTACCTATCTTGTAAACCCTATCCATGTCACCTATATAAGGCTCAGAGAGGGAACCCTAAAGGTTATGTTCTGTCACACCCTAGATCTAGTCGTTATATGCCTCCGGTGAACCTTGTAATCGATCTTGATCAATACATATAGCAGGAAGTAGTTATCTTTCTCCACCGAGAGGAGCCGAACCTAGGTACATCATGTGTGCAAATCTTGTACCAGGAACATCGATGTTCACTTCACCTTCACCTCTCTCAAGCTACCCCTAGTACAATTTATCTTGAAAAATCCTCGACAGGGATATATGTTTTCTGCCCAGTTAGGTGGTTCCTAGCCAGTTGTATTCAAGGTAGAGTTTAGAGGCTCTGACATGTTTCGATTTGCTCCAAACTTGATGTGATTTTTTACTTAATTTGAGAAGTAAGATATGTTAAGTTGATTCGAGTGTTGTGTTGGTGGCTCATCAGCTTTGGGAGTGGTTCTACTAGTTTGGTTTACTATAACTCCAACACAAAGAAGTTTAAATAGGTAAAAAGTTTGGCACACAAACATTGTTCGATTGGGCTAAAATTTGGAAGCTATGTTAGTAGCTTTTGTGTCTCCTTGTCTCCTAAATATATTTCCGCTTGGATAAGTGGTTTGAGAACACTAATATGATTAAAAAGATGAAAAAATATGATGCATTTGCTTTAGTATTACTTGCCTCTTCGCGTTTTTCTTGCGATGTTTGACAATGTGATGAACCATGTTATAAAACTATAGATGTTTTGATAATATTTTCTACCCAAGTTTCTCATAGTGGAACTGGCGTGGGTGGATAGTCCACAACCGTGGTTTTTCAACCCATGTCTTGAGGGGTTATTTTCCATGTAAATCCTTATCACACATATGCATGTGATTGTGTTATTGAGGCTATGTCTTGAGGGTACGTCGGGTTAGATAGATAAAATCTAGAAACACCCATTGCCTAAGCTTCTAAGTTAGCGGCCACCATGTAAACACATCTATGATCATATAGTGATTTCTAGTAGGATGTAGGAATCCTCCATCTTGGGAATCTGAACCTAGATGAAATCTATGTTTGCCAATCTCGTTCCTAGATTCTTCGATGTCGCCTTGCCCTACTATCTAAGTTACCTGTGTAGAATCTGTCGTGACAATTCCACAACATAACGCTTCAGCAAACACAAAATGAGCTACTCTTAATATGTTAGTGTTGGAGATATGCCCAAGAGGCAATAATAAAAGTAGTTATTATTATATCTTTGTGTTTATGACAAACGTTTACATGCCATGCTATAATTATATTAACTAGAAACATTAATACTTGTGTGATATGTAAACATGTAAGAGTCCCTAGTAAGCCTCTTGTAATACTAGCTTGTTGATTAATAGATGATTATGATTTCCTAATCATGAACATTGGATGTTATTAATAACAAGATCATATCATTAGGAGAATGATGTGATGGACACACTCCTATAGTTAAGCATAGCAAAAGATCAAGTTATTTCAATAGTTTGTTTGCTATAAGCTTTCAAATACATAGTAACCTAAATCCTTCGACCATGAGATCATGTTAATCACCATCACCGGATGGATGCTTTGATGACATCAAACACCACTTCATAACTGGGTGGTTATAAAGGTGGCATTGAGTATTCAAAAAGTATGTGTTGAGGCACATGGATCAAGAGTGGGATTTTTCCATCCATATGATGGATAGATATACTCTGGGCCCTCTCGGTGGAATGTCATCCAATTGGCTTGCAAGCATGTGACTGAATCACAAGGGATCACATATCACAGGAATGAGTAAAGAGTACTTATCATTAACGAGGTTGAACTAGGTTGAAAATAGTACTTCACAGGAACAAGGGATCACATATCACAAGGGATCACATAGCACTTGAGTTTTTTTTGTACATTGTAATTCAGACCTTATAATAAAGAAAAAAAGTTGCAGTGGGGGTTCTTTCCCCTACTGTTTCCCCCTAAACAAAGGTTGAACTAGGTATGCAGAGATACCGACGATCAAACCTCGGATAAGTAAAGTATCGCGAGACAAAGGGAAATTGGTATCGTATGTAAATGGTTCATTCGATCATGAAGTAATCGTAGAAATATGTGGGAGCCATGTGAATTTCCAGATTCCTTTATTGGTTATTGATCGGAGAAGTGTCTCGATCATGTCTACATAATTCACGAATCGTATGGAGACACACTTAAGGATTCGATGTTGTTAAGTAGACATGTAATGTATGTTGAAGACCAAATATTGTTCGGAGTCTCTGATTAGATCTAGGACATCACGAGGAGATCTAGAATGGTCCGGAGAATAAGATTCATATAAGGAAAGTCATTTTCCGGGGTTCGGAAATGTTTTCGGTATTTTGACTGAAAGCTTCTAGAAGGGTCTAAAAGGTCCACTGCTTCGGATGGAAGGGGGTACATGGAATGTACTAAACCCTAATGGCATGAATTATTCATATCCTAGGTCACTTGGTTGGGCGATGGGAAGAGAGAAATCAAACTATAGTTTGAATAGTCAAACGCTAGTTTGAAAAAGTCAAATCCCAACATGAAAGTCAAATCCTAGTGGAGGGAGGAGAGGAAACCTCCTCTCCTTCCACCGTCGGCCAAGGAGAGGGAGTTGGGGGAGTACTCGGTCTCCCCCTCCCCAAACCGCCTCTCCCTCGCATATAAGGAGGGGAGGGGGCTTTCCCTCTCCCCTCAACTCTAAAACCCTAGCCCCAAGCTGTCGCCGCCCAAGAACCGCTGTCGCCCTAGCCACCGCCGGCCACCTCCACCCCTTGGCCTCTAAACCCTAGTTGCCGAGGTCTTTCCACTCCACCATAACTCACACCGGCTTAAGCGAAGCCCTGCAGGATCTACTCCTCTGTTTCACCACCGCACCATCGTGCTGCTGGAATCAAGAGGAGATCTACAACCTCCGCTGCCTGCTGGAACAAGGGAGAGGAAGGTCTTCATCCAGTACCGAATGTGTGACCGACTGCGGAAGCGCTGTCGGAACACGGCGCCGGAAGGATCGTCTTCATGATCTTGAGATCGACAAGTGAACGACTACATCAACCACGAGAATCTGATCTCGCTAACAGCTTTGGATCTTCGAGGGTTAGTACTCTATCAACTCGTTGCACCGATCTAGTAGATTAGATCTTGGCTTTTGTGTGTTCATGCGATAGAATTTTTTTATTTTCCATGCTACGAACCCCTACAGTTAGGTAACACACAAAGGAAGACATGGGGTTAACAAGGATGTTGCAAGTTATACCTTTGGTATGTGTTTATGTCAAACTTGCAGCCGTTGGTGGAGGGAAGTGTTCGAGGTGTATGGTGTCAAAGAGCGCGATTGATATTGATGCGGAATCTTTTATTAGTCAAGGAGATGCACATGAACACGAACAACAAAGGAAAAACTGGTCAAAAAATTGTTACAGGGGAAATCCACGGTAGAACCAGTTGCGGCGGGCCTGGCACCGAACAGATCGGTGGGAAAACTGGTAGGTCGTAATGCTCGCTCGTTCAGTTTGGTGGGAGAACTGGCTCACCGGATTGCAACCGGTTTGAGCTCGTGACGAACTCCATGAACTTCGATCAGTCGTTTCGACGGGAAATTGACCAAATTGGGGCTAGGCAAGGACAAGGAATGCAGATCGGAACCTAAAGCACCAGATCTATGGACAAAAACCACTCAAAACTCACAGATTTGAGAGATCGATTCAAAGGCAATTTGGGGCTAGTTTTTGGTATTTTCATTTTTTGTGGAAATCAAAGAACAAAGTCAAATCTTTGGGAACCAAAGGCTTCTGATACCATTATGTTAGAGTTTAACCCTTTGGATGGAACAACTACAACCACCTCCACTCCTTCGACACTAGGCTCAGAGGACTTGTTCCGGCAAGCTGATATTTTGTGTAACAATGCCAAGGTCTATGACGCCTATGTTGCACCAGCAAACTGTTGGAGATATGCCCTAGAGGCAATAATAAAAGTAGTTATTATTATATCTTTGTGTTTATTATAAATGTTTACATTCATGCTATAACTGTATTAACCGAAAACATTAATACTTGTGTGATTTGTAAACTTGTTAGAGTCCCTAGTAAAGCCTCTTTATAATACTAGCTTGTTGGTTGATAGATGATCATGGTTTCCTGATCATGAACAATGATATGTTATTAACAACAATATATTATCATTAGGAGAATGGAATGATGGACATAATCCTATAGATAAGTGTGGCATAAAGATCAAGTCATTTCAATAGTTTGTTTTCTATAAGCTTTTAGATACATAGTAACCTAATTCCTTCAACCATGATATCATGCTAATCACCATCACCAGATGGATGCTTTGATGACATCAAACACCACTTCATAACTAGGTGGTTATAAAGGTGGCATTGAGTGTTCGAAAAGTATGTGTTGAGGCACATGGATCAAGAGTGGGATTTGTCCATCCATATGAAAGATAGATATACTCTGGGCCCTCTCGGTGGAATGTCATCCAATTAGCTTGCAAGCATATGACTGGATCACAAGGGATCACATATCACAGGAACGAGTAAAGAGTACTTATCGGTAACGAGGTTGAACTAGGTATGCAGAGATACCGAGGATCAGACCTCGAATAAGTAAAATATCACGAGACAAAGGGAAATTAGTATCGTATGTAAATGGTTCATTCGATTGCAAAGTAATAGTATAAATATGTAGGAGCCATATGAATTTCCAAATTCCTCTATTGGTTATTGATCGGAGAAGAGTCTCGGTCATGTTTGCATAACTCATGAACCGTAGGGAGACACACTTGAGGATTCGATGTTGTTTAGTAGATATGGAATGTGAGTAAATAGACCGAATGTTGTTCGGAGTCTCGGATGGGATCCAAGATATCATGAGGAGATCCGGAATGGTCCGGAGAATAAGATTCATATAAGGAAAGTCCAATTCCGGAGTTCGGGAATGGTCCCGGTGTTTTCACCGAAATGATCTATAAGGGTTTACAAGGTTCACTGAACCGGAAGGGGAAGGGTACATGAATGTGTCATGACTAATTGGAATGATTGCATCATGTCCTAGGTCACTTGGCTAGGCGTTTAAAAAACAGAAATCAAACTCCAAAATTGAAAGTCAAAAGGCAAGTTTGAATAGTCAAACTGGGACAATGATTCCTGGTGGAGGGAGGATAGGAAACCTCCTCTCCCTCCACCATGTGCGCCAAGGAGAGGGAGTTGGGGGAGGATACGGACTCCCCTCCCCTAGCTGCCCCTCCCTCTCATAAATAGATGGGAGGGGGCTGGCCCAAGACTAACACCACAACAACCCCAACCCCACAAGCCGCCATCGCCAAGCCGCTGCCGGTGGCACCACCTCCTCCTCTTCGGCCTCTAAACCCGAGACGCCAAGGAAAACCCCTACTCCACCTACCTGCTCTGGCTTAAGGCGAATCCCTGTAGGATTTCCCCTCTAATCTCCAACACCACACCGTCGTGTTGTCGGATTCGCGAGGAGAGGACTACAACCTCCATTGTCTGCTGGAACAAGGGAGAGGAAGGTCTTCATCGAGTACCGTACGTGTGAACGACTGCGGGAGCACTGCCGTAATGCAGCGCGGAAGGATCATCTACGCGATTTTGAGATCGGCAAGTGAACGACTACATCACTCACGAGAATCTGCTCTCGTTAACCGCTTTGGAATCTTCAAGGGTGAGTACTCTATCGACTCATTGCTACAATCTAGTAGATAGATCTTGGCTTGTGTGTGTTCATGCGGTATAATTTTTTTGTTTTCCATGCTACGAACCCCTACAGTGGTATCAGAGTCGTGTCTATATGTAGATCTGTTGCACGAGTAGAACACAATGGTCATTATGGGCGGTGGTGCTTTTATTATCAATTGCTTCTTGTGTACTTTGCATCTTGCGGTATGGTGGAATGAAGCGGCCCGGGCTAACCTTACATGACATTGTTCATGAGACTTGCTCCACGCTAAACATGCAACTTGTATTGTATAAGTGGCTTTACGGGTGTCTGTCTCTCCCATCATAGTAAAGATTCAATTTACAACGAGCACTTGATAGTTCAAGCATCAACGTTGTGGTTCTTGTTCGTAAGTTAGAACGGTACTTATTGAAAGCCCTAAACCACGTAAAATATGCAAAGAAAATTAGAGGCGTCTAACTTTGTTTTGCATGGGTGTGTTGTGGTGTGATATGGCCATTGCAAGAACATGTGGGCCCCCATGTGTGGTATTGGTAATTAATGACAATCTTTATGGACTAATGTGTGTATTAAGTTATACTTGTAGGAATTGTCCATTGGCATCGCTTGGAGATTGTGTCAGCTTCAAGGTCAATGAAATGAGAAGAAGTTATGTTGTGCAAGCTCAAAATGCGGCATCTATAAAAGATCTCATGTTTGATGCTTGCCATCCTCGGTGATCATGGATCGATGATGAGGAATCAAGAAAGGCGTTCCATCTTGAGTAGGGAAAGATCGTCTACATCGAGCTCAAATGGAATGCTCAAGGCAAAGGTATAATCTTGATAGGTTTTCCCTTTTGCCGGTCTCATATTGTTAGTGGAAGACTGGGTTTAGGATAGATAACCGTACTATCAAGAGGGTCTCTCAAATGAGTAACTCGATCACATCGTTCGGAGAGAGCTCAAACCTTTGCATACTTGCATCATCGTATTTGGTTGTTATTTGGTCTTATCCATGTGAGTAAATAAAGCTTTTGGTAATCTCCATAACAAGCTCGTGTTCATCAAAATCAGATCTTCCGTTGTATCTTGTTGCGATTTTGATCTTGGCGGCTTTTCGGTTTCTCACCAAGTGAGGTATCTCACATTATTATACATGATACATTATCACTTGGTGATAACCAATATTTTCACCTTTTATAGGGTAGCTCATGTCGTCCTCTTTCCAACGCAATTGGAATCGGGTCGATCGGAGTTACCAATCAAAAGTTATAGCGGTTTGAATTTTCCTAGATAGTACCTAGCGCGGCAGTAGGTTTTGGCAAGTTGCCAAATGCCACTGCCCTCTTAGGTACCAAAATGCGGTAATACCGCACCGCATTTTGGTACCTAGCATGGCAGAAGGTTTTTGACAAGTTGCCAAAAGCCACTGCCGGGCTAGGTACCAAAAAGCGGTAGTGCCGCATTTTAGTACCTAGCGCGGCAGAAGGTTTTTGACTTCGTCATTTGGATCTATCCTCCCTTGCTGTACTATGATGTTTCTTTGCATTATCTTGTAGAGGTTGTTGTCCTCTTCGAAACGAGCCCAAGATCATCGAAATCGGAGTCCGGATGCAAAAGTTATGGATGTTTTCGTTCTGTGATGACCAGTAGTACCGGACCAGGATCCGGTAGTACCGGGGTCCGGTAGTACCGCATTTTGGTACCGGGGAGCGCAGAGAAAAGTGCGTTTGGCGCCCCAGGAACCCTAGGGAATGTCCGGTAGTGTCGGGAAAGTCCGGTAGTACCGGGAATCGTGTTTTTGAGCTGCAATGGTTGGATTTTGGAGGGACCTATATAAGGGGTCTTCTTCCCCAATGGTTCCCCAACTAATCTTGCAAGTTTTCCCCTCCATTGTTGACCTTCTTGAGCTTGCTTCCTCTCAATCCCTCCTATGATTCTTGCATATTCTTGAGGGATTTGAAAGAGGAGATCTAGATCTACAATCCCACCAATCAATCTCTCCTCTAAGTGAGGGGAACATATTGGGATCTAGATCTTGGAGTCTTTTGTGGATTTCCTCCATTGTTCTTCCTCTCTTATTCCCCCATAAGCTTTTGTAGCTTTGGTGGAATTTGGGAGAGAAGGATTTGAGCAATTCTTGTGTCCTTGCCATTGCATTTGGTGCATCAGTTTGTGTTCTCCTTGGAGGATTTGGTTTGAGTTACTCATTGGAGCTTGTCCCTCTTGGGTTCTTGGAACCCTAGACGGTTTTGTGGCCTTGGTGGCGTTGTGGCCTTGGTGGAATTGTGGCCTTGGTGGCGTTTGTTGGGAGCCTCCAATTAAGTTGTGGAGAAGTGCCTCAACCTTGTGAGAGGTTCCGGTTGCCACCGACAAGTGCACCGATAGTGGAAGCGTGGATCGATCCCGTTGGGGTGAGATTCACCGGAGAATAAGGGAGGCCTTTTGTGGAGTTGGTGGTTTGATACCACCCCCTCTCCAAACGAGACGTACTCCATGTTGGGAGGAACTCGGTAAAATATTGGTGTCCTCGCGTGCCTCGGTTATCTCTATACCCGAGCTCTTTACTTATGCACTTTACATTGTGATAGCCTTCGTGCTTGAAGTAATATATATCTTGCTATCACTTTGTTGCTTGTATTGCGTAGCATAAGTTGTTGGTGCACCTAGGTGAACCTTAGTTGTTCTAGGTTGTGCTTAACAAAGTAAACACTAGTTTTATTCCGCCTTTGTTGAGCCACTCTAGGAAAAGTTTTAATCGCCTATTCACCCCCCCCCCTCTAGGCGACATTCGTATCCTTTCAACTGTGTCCTCCAATCACTAGCACCAAGTTACAAGAACTTTGTGATGAACTACAATATGCAACGCATGGATAAGATGTTGCCAGAATGCTTCTCTATGTTGAAGTCTGCGGAAGTGGAGATAAAGAAAGAGCACCAAGTGTTGATGGTCAATAAGACCACCAATTTCAAGAAGGCAAGTCTAAGAAAAAGGGAAACTTCAAGAATGGCGGTAAGAAAGCTACCGCGCTGGCGAAGAAGACCAAGGTTGGGCCTAAGCATGATACTGAGTGCTTTTAGTGCAAGGGAGAAGGTCACTGGAAACGGAATTTCCCCAAGTACTTGGCGGATCTGAAGAAAGGCAACATCAAGAAGAAAGGTATATTCGATACACATGTTATTTATGTGTATCTTACTAGTAGTCGTAGTAGTGCCTGGGTATTTGATACTGGTTCATTTGCTCATATTTGTAACTCGAAACATGTGCTGCAGAATAGACGAAAACTAGCGAAAAACGAGGTGACGATGCGCGTTGGAAATGGATCAAAGGTTGATGTGATCGCAGTCGGCACGCTACCTCTTCATTTACCATCGGGATTAGTTTTATACTTAAATAATTGTTATTTGGTGCGTGCGTTGAGCATGAACATTATATCCGGATCATGTTTATTGCGAGACGGTTACTTGTTTAAGTCGGAGAATAATGGTTGTTCGATTTATATGAGTAATATGTTTTATGCACATGCACCCTTGATAGATGGCCTATTCTTGTTGAATCTCGATGTAGTAATACACATGTTAATAATATAGAAGGTAAACGTTTGAAATTAAGCGATAACTCAACATATATGTGGCACTGTCGTCTTGGTCATATTGGATTGAAGCGTATGAAGAAACTCCATTCTGATGGACTTCTTAAATCACTTGATTTCGAATCACTTGAAAGATGCGAAGCATGTCTGATGGGTAAAATGACTAAGACTTCATTTTCTGGTATGATGGAGCGAGCTATGGACTTATTGGAAATCATACATACCGATGTGCATGGCCCGATGAGTGTGGCATCGTGCAGTGGTTATCGTTATGTTCTTACTTTCACGGATGACTTGAGTAGATATGGGTATATCTATTTCATGAAACATAAGTCCGAAACTTTCGAGAAGTTTAAGGAATTTCAAAGTGAAGTGGAGAATCAATGTAACAAGAAGATTAAGTTTCTACGATCTGATCATGGAGGTGAATATCTAAGTTACGAGTTTGGTGAGCATTTGAAGAAATGCGGAATACTTTCACAATTGACACCACCGGGAACACCACAACGTAATGGCGTGTCCGAACGTCATAATCAAACTCTCTTAGATATGGTTCATTCTATGATGTCACTTACAGATTTACCTTTGTCATTTTGGGGTTATGCATTAGAAACAGTCACATTCACTTTAAATAGGGCACCATCTAAATTCATTGAAACGACACCGTATGAATTTTGGTTTGGGAAGAAACCTAAATTGTCGTTCCTTAAAGTTTGGGGTTGCGAAGCTTATGTAAATAAGTTACAGCCCGACAAGCATGAACCCAAAGCGGATAAATGTGTCTTCATAGGATATCCAAAGGAAACTATTGAGTATACCTTCTATCATAGATCCAAGGGAAAAATATTCTTTGCCAAGAATGGATCCTTTCTAGAGAAGGAGTTTCTCTCGAAAGAAGTGACTGGAAGGAAAGTAGAACTCGACGAGGTTGTCGAACCTTCTCTCGGATTTGAGAGTAGAACAGCACCGAAAGAAGTTCCTGTGGTGCCTACACCAATAAGAGAGGAAGCTAATGATGTTGATCATGAAACTTCGGTTTAAGTTACTATGAATCCTCGCAGGTCGACGAGGACTCGTACCACTCCCGATTGGTTATGATCCCGTTATGAGTGTCATGTTGGTGGACGACACTGATGACCCTGCGACATATGAGGAAGCAATGATGAGCCTAGATTCCAATAAATGGCAAGAAGCCATGAAATCCAAGATTGGATCCATCTAGGAAAACCAAGTATGGACTTTGGTGGACTTACCAGATGGTCGGAAGGTTGTTGAGAACAAATGGATTTTCAAGAAGAAAACAGATGCTGATGGTAATGTAACCGTCTATAAAGCTCGACTTGTCGCAAAAGGGTTTCGACAAATTCAAGGAGTTGAGTACGATGAGACTTTCTCACCAGTAGCGAAGCTAAAGTCTGTGAGGATTTTGTTAGCAATCGTTGCATATTATGATTATGAGATATGGCAGATGGATGTCAAAACGGCATTCCTCAATGGATACATTTATGAAGAGTTGTATATGGTACAACCCAAAGGTTTTGTCGATCCTAAAGATGCTAACAAGGTATGCAAACTTCAACGGTCCATTTATGGATTGAATCAAGCATCCCGAAGTTGGAATCGACGTTTTGATAAGGTGATCAAAAGTTTTTGTTTTATACAAACTTATGGACAAGCTTGTATTTACAAGAAAGTGAGTGGGAGCTCTATAGCATTCCTAGTACTATATTTGGACGATATATTGTTGATCGGGAATGATATAGATCTTCTTAATAGTGTCAAAGATTATTTGAATAATAGTTTTTCAATGAAGCATCTTGGCGAAGCTGCTTACATATTAGGCATAAAGATTTATAAAGATAGATCAAGACGCCTAATATCGCTATCATAGAGTACATATTTGGACAAAGTTCTAAAGAGGTTTGGAATGGAAGATAGCAAGAAAGGGTTCTTGCCCATGTTGCCCAATACTACCTTGAGTAAAACTCAAAGTCCCGCTACGGCAGAAGATAGAGAGAGAATGAGTAAGACTCCCTATGCCTCAGCCATAGGATCTATCATGTATGTCATGCTATGTACAATACCCGACAATGCATATGCTGTTAGTTTAACTAGCAGATATCAAAGTGATCCAGGGGTGGATCATTGGACGGCGGTCAAAAACATCCTTAAATACTTGAGAAGAACTAAGGATATGGTTCTTTCTTATGGAGGTGATGAACAACTCATTATTAATGATTACACTGATGCTTGTTGGAACACCGATCCGGATGATTCTAATCTCAATCTGGATACGTATTTACTTTGAATGGTGCAGCAGTGAGCTGGAGGAGTGCAAAGCAATGCGTTGTGGCGAGAGATTCAACTGAATCGGAATACATAGCTGCTTCGGAGGCTTCACAAGAGGCGATATGGATGAAGGAGTTCATTATGGAGCTCGGTGTGGTTCCCAGTACGCTGGACCCAATGTCTATCTATTGCGATAACATGGGCGCCATAGCCAATGCGCAGGAGCCAAGGTCACACAAGAAGCTGAAGCATATCACACGCTATTCAAGAGCATGTGCAAGATGGTGACATAAAAATTTGCAAAGTACACACAGATCTGAATGTGGCGGATCCGTTGACTAAACCTCTCCCGAGGGAAAAACATGACCAGCACCAAACCGCCATGGGTGTTCGGTATATTACCATGTAATCGAGATTAGTTGACTCTAGTTCAAGTGGGAGACTGTTGGATATATGCCCTAGAGGCAATAATAAAAGTAGTTATTATTATATCTTTGTGTTTATGATAAATCTTTACATTCATGCTATAACTGTATTAACCAGAAACATCAATACTTGTGTGATTTGTAAACTTGTTAGAGTCCCTAGTAAAGCCTCTTTATAATACTAGCTTGTTGGTTGATAGATTATCATGGTTTCCTGATCATGAACATTGAGATGTTATTAACAACAAGATCATATCATTAGGAGAATGGTATGATGGACATACTCCTATAGATAAGCGTAGCATAAAGATAAAGTAATTTCAATAGTTTGTTTGCTATAAGCTTTTAGATACATAGTAACCTAATTCCTTCGACCATGAGATCATGCTAATCACCATCACCAGATGCATGCTTTGATGAAATCAAACACCATTTCATAACTGGGTGGTTATGAAGGTGGCATTGACTATTCGGAAAGTATGTGTTGAGGCACATGGATCAAGAGTGGGATTTGTCCATCCATATGACAGATAGATATACTCTGGGCCCTCTCAGTGGAATGTCATCCAATTAGCTTGCAAGCATGTGACTGGCTCACAAG
Source organism: Avena sativa (assembly GCA_916181665.1). Classification (NCBI taxonomy): domain Eukaryota; kingdom Viridiplantae; phylum Streptophyta; class Magnoliopsida; order Poales; family Poaceae; genus Avena; species Avena sativa. Next base: position 356,884,406 of record OV702295.1, read on the forward strand.
GGATCACATATCACATGAACGAGTAAAGAGTACTTATCGGTAACAAGGTTGAACTAGGTATGCAGAGATACTGACGATCAGACCTCGGATAAGTAAAATATCGCGAGACAAAGGGAAATTGGTATCGTATGTAAATGGTTCATTCGATCGCAAAGTAATTGTAGAAATATGTGGGAGCCATATGAATTTCCAGATTCCTCTATTGGTTATTGATCGGAGAAGAGTCTCAGTCATGTCTGCATAATTCACGAACCATAGGGAGACACACTTAAGGATTCGATGTTGTTAAGTAGATATGGAATATGAGTAAGTATACCGAATGTTGTTTGGAGTCTCATATGGATCCAGGATATCACGAGGATATCCGGAATGGTCCGGAGAATAAGATTCATATAAGGAATGTCCAATTCCGAAGTTCGGGAATGGTTCTGCTGTTTTCACCGGAATGATCTAGAAGGTTCACCGAACCGGAAGGGGAAGGGTACATGAATGTGCCATGACTAAGTGGAATGATTGCTTCATGTCCTAGGTCACTTGGCTGGGCGTTTAAAAGAAAGGAATCAAACTCCAAATTGAAAGTCAAAAGGCAAGTTTGAATAGTCAAACTAGGACAATGGTTCTTGGTGGAGGGAGGAGAGGAAACCTCCTCTCCCTCCACCGCGCGCGCCAAGGAGAGGGAGTTGGGGGAGGATACGGCCTCCCCTCCCCTAGCTTCCCCTACCTCTCAAAATAGAGGGGAGAGGGCTGCCCCAAGACTGACACCACAACAACCCCATCCCTACAATCCGCCGCCGCCAAGCCGCCGTCGGCCCCACCTCCTCCTCTTAGGCCTCTAAACTCTAGACGCCAAGTAAAACCCCTACTCCACCTACCCGCTCCGGCTTAAGGCGAAGCCCTGCGGGATCTCCCCTCTAATCTCCGACACCACGCTGTCATGATGCCGGATTCGCGAGGAGAGAACTACAACCTCCGCTGCCTGTTGGAACAAGGGAGAGGAAGGTCTTCATCGAGTATCATATGTGTTACCGACTGCGGGAGCGCTGCCAGAACGCGGCGCCGGAAGGATCGTCCGCGCGATCTTGAGATCGGCAAGTGAACGACTACATCACCCACGAGAATCTGCTCTCGTTAACCGCTTTGGAATCTTCGAGGGTGAGTACTCTATCGACTCGTTGCTACAATATAGTAGATAGATCTTGGCTTGTGTGTGTTCATGTGGTAGAATTTTTTTGTTTTCCATGCTACGAACACCTACACAAACAACTCAAGATTATAGCTACGGTAGGTTCTTGATACTTTGTATTTCACTTAAGATATATCCCACTGTAGCCCCAGAGCTCTTAGAGTAACAAAGTGAAAAACTTTGTAGTGCAACTCCCGAGTTTCTAGTAGGAATTAGAAAATTCCATATAAACACTCTTAGAGAAGCATGTTAGTTCAAATTCTGATACTATAGCCCCCGAGCTTCTGGTTGAAAAGTGTAAGTTTTCCGACTAGATGCTCTTAGAGAAACTAAAGCACGTGCCTTGTATAGAATGAGTGTGCCTGGAAGATATCCGCCAATGAGAAATTTGCCAAGCTGCGGGAGGAGCTGGAGACGGAGAAGGGGAAAAATTCTTAAAGATCAGATCCAAAAGGGAAAGAGCTGTCCTATTCTAACAACTCTAGTATTTCACCATTATAGTTTGTTCCTCCGAATACTCATAATACCTTCATGTTTTCTGACTTAGAGATGTTGTCGCCAAGGCCAAGGACATTGTTGAAAAATCAAAACATATCCAACAGCTTGACGATAAGAATAAAATTCTAAAGAAATACCTAGAAGACATCGTCCAATGCATGAGGAAACTATCAAGTCCATGCAAGAGTCTGTGAACACCGAGATAGAGAGGCTCAAGAAGGAGATCGAGATGCTCAATGTTAAGAATGAAGACGCCTCAACGCAAAATTCCAGAAACCTTGAAGCATTCAAGAAGGTTCAGAAAGAGCATGACACATTCATGGCGCATAAATGGATCCTCCATTTGCATCTTCTATTGACTCATCTTCTCAAATATTTCCTATTCTTCGGCATCTGGAATTGTTGCCTTCTTCTGCTTCTTAAGCTTCCTAATACACTCGTCCTCCTCTACTATAGTTATATTATGGCTTTCATCTCTATACTCTCCCATGCCATAAAAAATGTCTTCTTCCTCATTTTACTACTCATTTGCTTCCTCATTTTACTGCTCATTTGTTTCAGTCTCTTCAACATCTTATTATACACAAATTATTTGTTTTCCCTTTGCCATATTAGAACTCTGTTCTGTGCCAAGGTACAACACATCACACAAATCAACAACGACTAGATATAGTGCATCCATAGCACCATCATCATCATCATCTGAAATATGTGTGATACCAACTAAGTCAACTAACATCACAATTGGTTCTCTTATCAATTTTTGAGCTTCACCTGTCTCTAGGTTCATATTAGATGGTGGTTATGCATTTCTTTTTAGAACTGTTAGTTGTAGAACTTATGATCCTCATACTTTCTAAGCATTTTTTGCATCACCTTTGCCATAATGTCAGCCATCTTCATCCCTTCTATTCCTTTTCCCTTCTCCTTAACATAATACATTGGATCTCGAATCCCATAACCATGTTCTTCTATGAGTGCAAACAGATTGAGCACAATAATGTCAAATCTGTTCAATGTCCTCTCTAAATTGTCTTCTCCAACAAAATTGAACCGAAGTTCCCATATTTCATCGTCCAACCTACAACAATAAAAAAACCAATGGTCTCTAAATGTAACTAACTAGTTCTAACCCTAACTAGTTTGAGATGCAGATTGATAAAAATGTCAGTGGGGAAGGGAAGAACACTTATTACATGTCGCTGCTGAGGGAGGATGCCCAACGGTGGCTGATCTTCGACGGTGAGGTGTGCACCGCCTTGGCCAAAGCAGCTGTTGCAACCTGCTCTAGCGACCGCCTGTGTGTGGAGTTACCGACGGTCGACATCCGCGACCACAAGCCCGCGGGACCTGCGTCGGGGTCCTCACCGCCACCGCTAGGTTCACCTCCACTAGGAACGCCGCCCAAAGGGTCTCCGACATCGGGATTCGCCATCGCCTTCGAGGGTTCAGACAGAGGAGCATGCAAAGCACGCGAGGGGAACCTGAAAACCAACCATCCCCCTTTCAGACAATGTTGTGACCAAGTGGCACCTGGGTCGGTCCTGCGAACGGCCATTAATGGTTGTTCGGACGCGTTGTCCGCCTATGTCCACGTCAGCCTGACAGGTGAGACTGCCACTGGGATGGTAGATTTACGCTACGAAAATGTGAAGTGGTCATTGGCCTGTAATGTCGTAGTTTTAGCTATTAACTCGGTAAAATCCGCTGTGGTGGACTGGTTGTTGAGGCCACGGCATTTTTGTTTGTTTTTCTTCTTCTACTATGCTTATTTTTTACTTTGCAAGAAGGTCACGAGTTTGTTCCCTGTCTCCTACCTTATATGGGAAAATGTGTAGTTTCTTGTACACGCCCCTCGTTTCCCCTCATTCACCTATACACCTCTTGCCGATATCCAAGATGCAGGAGCATGTTCTTTCGTCTGCCGATCTACAGAGTTACATTTCCCGTCAGGCATCCTGACATAGTTTGAACTTCATCACCTCTTGGTCTCGGCAAGCAACAACAGAAACGAGCAAGGGGGTTAGTGCCGTTCACTGCTCCAGGCCAGCAACCTACCTGCTGCCGACCTTTAGCTTCGCAGAAGATCGATGGAAACCCAGGAAGGCGATGCGCACAGCCCCGAATCCGATGCCTCCGAGGTGAAAGGGAGAGGTGGATTCGTCGCCCTACCGTTCATCATAGGTATGTAATGTTTTCCACTTCGGATGGGACGAATTCAGCTACTCATCCCTTTGCATTGCATCCGCACTCTGCCAAAGACTCGTGGAGATATAGCGAAAGAACATGCTTTTCTTACTAGATTTAGCTTCAGACGGTCTTCGATCTGGAGCTGTTCTGGAATCTAGATCGATGTACTCCGTACATGCTGTCAATCCATCTGTTATTCCCATCTATTGTTCACTGTACACCTGGCTTGAATCTGATGAAGTTTTTCCACTCTTCCCTTTGTACCCGTAGCAAACGAGATGTTGGAGAGAGTCGCGGGATTCGGGCTCAACACCAACATGATCATGTACCTGACCAAGCAGTACCACCTGAGCAATGTCACAGCCGGAGCGACGCTGTTCGTGTGGGCCGCAGCAGCAAATTTTGCGCCCATTCCCGGCGCGTTGATAGCCGACATGTACATTGGCCGGTTCGTGGCCATCTCGTTAGGATCCATTGCATGTCTAACAGTAAGTGTAATATTCATCCGGTTCTTGCCATAAGAGGGCGCGATGATGCTTACCTGCGTGTACTTGATGCAGGGGATTGTTTTCCTGTGGCTGAGCGCCATGATATCCGGAGCACGGCCGCCACCGTGCGGCGTAGGCCTCGCTCCGGAGCAGTGCACGGCCCCGGGGCCGAGGCACCTGGCCTGGCTGATAGCCGGGTTCACGTTCCTGTCCATCGGCGCGGGCGGCATCCGGCCGTGCTCCATGGCGTTCGGCGCGGACCAGTTCTCCAGGCACCCCAAGGAGCAGAGGTCCAGGATCCTGCAGGCCTACTTCAACGCCTACTACGCGTCCATCGGGGTGGCCTTCACGGTGGCCGTCACGGTGATCGTCTACGTGCAGGACAACGTCGGGTGGAAGGCCGGGTTCGCCGTCCCCATGGGCCTCATGATGCTCTCCGCGGTCAGCTTCCTCCTCGGCTCCCGCCTCTACATCAAGGAGAAGGGGTCCAAGCAGATGTTCTCCGGGATCGGTGCCGCCCTCATGGCGGCGATGAAGAACCACAAGGCGCGGTTGCCGGTGAAGACAGAGGACGGCGTGTACCATCATCTCAAGGGCTGCAAGCTCACTGTCCCCACGGACAAGCTCAGGTTCTTGAACAAGGCGTGCATGATCAGCAGCAGTGGGAACGAGGAGGACTCACACGGCACCAGCGGCAGGAGGCTGTGCACGGTGGACCAGGTGGAGCAGCTCAAGTCGGCGATCCGGGTGCTGCCCATCTGGTCGTCCACCGTGTTCCTGGCGCAGGCCGTGAGCCAGAACTACGCCGTGCTGCAGGCCAACGAGATGGACCGGCGCGTGGGGGTGTTCCGCGTGCCGGGATGCTCCCTCACCATGTTCAACATGGTCACCATGTCGCTGTGGTCGGGGAGCTACGACAGGTGGATCGCGCCGGCGCTGCGCCGGGTCACGGGCAACCCGCGCGGGCTCACCATGAAGCAGCGCATCGGGGTCGGCCTGCTGCTCGCCACCGCCGCGATGGCCGTGTCCGCGGCCGTGGAGGGCGCGCGGCGCAGGCTGGCGCTGGCCGGAGGAACCACCATGTCGGCGTTCTGGCTCGTGCCGCAGTTCGCGCTCATGGGGCTCGCGGAGGCGTTCGGCGTGATCGGGGAGCTGGAGTTCTTCTACACCGAGCTGCCCAAGAGCATGGCCAGCTTCAGCATGGCGCTGCTCTACATGGCCCTGGGGGTGGGTAACCTGGTCAACAGCTTGATCGTCAAGGTGGTCGACCAGGCGAGCAGAAGCGGAGGGAGGACCAGCTGGCTGTCCAGTGATCTGAATGCCGGCCACTACGACTACTACTACTGGCTGCTCGCCTGTTTGGGCGCCGTCAACTTTATCTACTTTCTCTGGTGCGCCTGGGCCTACGGCGAGGAGGAGAAGAACGTCCAGTGGGAAGAGGAGGGTGAGCCAGAACGACCGGTGGCATAGTAGTTTTGTAGGTTGAGCTGCTCAGGGTACATCCGTCCGTGTCACAGGCCATTTTTACCGTGAGTCTGAACTCCCCGAGTGACTTGCCAGTTGTGGGACGAAAATCACAGGTTGCAGGGATGCTTCTCTGAACACCGGTTAAAGGTTTCAAAGTTCCAGGTGCGCAGAAGAAATCCGTGCCGCTCATTTTGCCGCGCATTAGTGGAGATATTACCTCCATTAGAAACATTCAGAGGCAGATGACATCCCAGAAAAAACATGTATTCAAACTTTTTTAACTATGGATATATAAAAAGATTATCATGATTGGTAAAATGAATCTTGTCAAAAAAAACTTCATAATTATGTACTCCCTCCATTCAGAAATATAAGACGTTTTAGTTTTATAAATCAAATGTATTTAGACGTCTTTTAGTGTATAGTTTCATAGAGGTTTAAAGTGAATCTATACATTAAAAGACGTTTAGATATATTCATTTCAAAAAGCTAAAATGTCTAAAATGTTTTATAGTTCTAAAGGGAGGAAGTAATTTACATCTTTTGTACGAACAGATTGTTAAGAAAAGTGATCCTATATCCGTATCCAAAGAATCATGTATGTTGGAATGGACACTAGTTTCGGCCAATGGAACAAAATTGTAGGAAGCATGTACTCCCTTCGTCCGCAAATAAGTGTACATCAGCTTTTGCCTAAGTCAAACATAACTAAATTTGACCAACTTTATAAAGAAATATAGAAACATATATTACATCAAATTGACATATTATGAAACTAGATTTAAAAATAAATCTAATGATATCAATTTAGTGTCATAAATGTTGATACGTTATTCTAAAAAGTTAGTCAAATATAGTAAAATTTAACTTAGGACAATGCTAGAAGTACACTTATTTGCGGACGGAGGGAGTATGATGATAAGTTTCAGCAGATTATTATGGTTACTGCAACCCCCATAGTACATGGCATTTCTATTTAAGAAAAGGTATACAACCTTTTACTCCCTCCCTGTTATTTTACATTCTCGCATGTAAGATTATACTCCCTCCGTTCCACAATATAAGCCTTTCTAGCAAGCTGTTTTGGGTTTGCTAAAAGGGCTTATATTATGGAACGGAGATAGTATATATGTAAAGTGCATAATTTACTTATACACTAAATATAGCCACTCTAAATTATTGTTGCCGAACAAAACAAAATTATTAGCTGAGCACTGGAATTGTCTGCCTCGGTAGAACTAATGGTGAAATGGAAAAAATAGGTACAGTAATATAACCGTGGCTACACTTCTAGTAACTTCTTCAGCTCCTTCTTGTTAACCTGAAATAAGCAACAATGCGATCAGTAACAAAGTCAACATGGATTGATCTTTGAAGAAGAGAAAAAAAAGTGATATCTATCTTCGTACCTTTCCCATGGCATTCCGAGGAAGAGAATCCCACAAGTACAATCTTGTTGGAATCTACCAAGCAAAGAAACAAATTTAACTCCATAAGGAGAAAGGACACTGATACCATATGTAATTTCTTAACACTTCTTAGATAAATACTCCGTATGTATTAACATGCTTGAGACTGAATGTTTACTAGCATAACTAGAGGATTGTTAGTTTTAACACAAGTAGAAGTGATTGTAAATAAAATTCGGATGGAGAACACCATATAACAAAAGGAGAGAACACTTAGAAAAACTAGGCAACAGAAACCATCTAAGAAGGCAATACTGTAGAGCAGCTAGGGGGAAAGGGAAGTGCTATAGAATAGCAAACCTTGTATGGAGCTAGCTTATCTTTTGACCAACTTGTCAATGCTTCTAAGGTTAGTGCTGGCTCTGAATCCTTTCCAGCTCTTTCCTTCGCGTCCTCTTTAGGCACAATTATTGCGCATATAACCTCCCCATAAGCTTCATCAGGCAAGCCAAGGACAGCACACTCCAGTATGGTGTCATGCTAAACAAGAAAGTAATAAACCATATAAAGCAAGAATGATGTAGGACTTTGATTAACTGCAGCAAGAACTCTTTGATGAAGCTTTTATCCTAATAGCCTAACTGCCTAACATCATCTACCCATTGCTCTTGGTGTGAGCACTTTATTGGCGAGAAGAGATATAAATTAGAGGGCAGTTCATAATTATCAATTGTTCTTCCAGTGCAGTAGCTTCCCAATATTTTCTACTACTGTTTTAGATACTGGAAGAGGTAAGTTTCCAGTGAACACGAATTTACCTCTAACAGTACTGCCTCGATTTCTAATGCTGACAACTTGTAACCACCAACTTTCATGATGTCAGCGTTTGTGCCTACAGAAATTAGTAGAAATGAGGCCGTACCGTAGACATAATATCACGGTCAAAATGGAAACAGCAAGCAAAAGGACATGATTTGCAGGGCCATGTACTTACGCCCTAAAATTACGAAGTATCCATCCCCATCTACAGTTACTGTATCACCAGTTTTGAAGAAACCACCATCAATAAATGATTCTTCTGTAACCTGCACTAGAAATTTGCCATATTGAATAATAAAACAATGTACTACCTCCGTCTCAAAATAGATTTCGGAAATTTGTCTAGATTAAACATGAAACATTCATCTGGTTCCTTATAGTTAACAAACTAATCCCCTCATTCCCTTTTGTAAAATGTTTTGGCAGGCTAATTAAGCTTGCCAAAACGTCTTACAAAAGGGAACAGAGGAAGTAATATACTTATATGGTGTAACTTAGAAGTACAGTCCATGCTGACACACCTCATAAGGCATAATAATAGACAAAAAATCGTATTTTAATAAAAAGATATGCATTTAACCAAATCCAAGAAACTACCAGATGTAAATGTAAAGATGCAACCATCGGACGTTATCAACATATAACTAGTCTATAAATCGAAAATATAGAAAAAACCAGTTTGTTTTCCACATGCATCAAAGTCGTGTAAATACTTGACACTAGTTAAGAGTTAATAAGTGATGAATTAGTGAAGGGTTCTTTGAGTTGAAATTGGACCTCTGGCCTTTTCCAGTATTCTTTGAAAAGGGATGGACTTCTAATACAGAGCTCACCAACTCCAGCTTTAGTTTCAGTACCATCGTCCATAATGATCTTGGCCTGAGAAAAAAGATGCCTTACATGGCGTGATGCAATACAGAAAAAATCTTAAATCTTGTTAACCATATCCCTAACTACAAGGGAGTCATAGCATACCTCAACACGTGGAAGAGGTTTACCGACTGTACCTTCTTTCCGTGCACCATGCAAGGGATTAGACAGTGCCATGACAAACTATAACCAAACAAGATTGTCGGTGTCAGGAACCATGAAAAAATCCTATTAGTGGAAATGTAAGTGTGTATTGACTACAGAAGGAAGAGTTCATGCTTTAACCTCAGTCATGCCATAGCGTTCCAAAAGACGGTGGCCTGTCACTTCCTCCCACCGTTTCATAAGTGGCGAAGGAAGAGCTGATGATCCACACATCTACAGTGATTCAGTGAATTTTAGTATCTCACATATAAAAAATTCGGAATATCAACATAAATTATGATAGTGTTGAAAAAGGGCTGCAGGGAAAATTTATTAAAGCCACTTTGGATCATAGAAATGAAAAGCAGAGAACTAGGAAACATGGACATGAATGCAAGTACAAAACAGAGGATTGCAGAAGACAGGAAAACTGCAGGAAAGGTCGTTTGCATGGAACACAGAATTTGTTGCTAAGGAATAGTGCCTCAATCCTACGCGGATTGAAGGGAAAAAATAGGTCACAGTGAATGTTCAAATTACTAATATAGAAATGCAACCGATAGGAACTTGATAGCACCATTTCCATGATCCAAAGGGCCTTTATAAGAAAAATCCTCAAGGATAGAAAACCTATAAAAATCCTATGAAATAGTACAGTCCAAGGAGGACTGTTTCTTCCATTAGCTCACGCCAAGTCAATACAAACCAAGTCAATTTGGCTTCAATTCCCAGCAAGATAGAATAAAGCAGGTAAATCAGAAACATGTGCATATGTGAGCTCACAAAGACACGCATGCAAGAAGCGTTATTTATTTTTAACCCTTGCAGTATTAGAAGCCTGAAAGAAAATTAGAGCATAGTTTGATTGAGTGATTGATTGAGCAAGCACACCAACTTAGCCAGTTGGACCTTGCAGATTCAGCAGCACAACTGAAGGGTTCATGCCTGTGGATTTACCTATCTTGGCATATATCCGAGAAGTAGTAGCTATGAGTTAGGTTTTCAGAAAGAAAGTGCAAGAGACATGATAAGACTTACGTAGATCGATAATTTGCATTGGAAGGAGCATTTAACATTCAGTTTTCGATGCTAATCCCAAGATACATGAATAAATACAACTAGTTACAAGGTATATATGGAACATACCATTAGCCTCAGCTGCTTTGCAGCATACGAACAAGCAGACTGTTGATCAGGATTCATACTGTCATACCCTTGCAGTAGACGTGTGTACACTGTTGGAACCTGGCATTCCAGAAGTACTGAATCAACTAACACAGTAACACCTCGACTAATTTGATGATAAATGTAGCTTTAAACATGTATTTTGAACACCATATGTTATAGAGAATCGTACTCCCGTAAATACAGTAATAGCCTCATCGCTTTTACTGGCACCACCACTGGGATATGACTCACACCATCTCTGCCATACTCCTCTCACGCTAAATTTTGGCAGAAACTCAACCTGTAATCACAGAGAAAGTGATTACCAACTAACCATGAAAGCAGCTCCACAGATGTGTTACCGAAATAATATAATCACATGTGTCTCCTAAAGCAAAAGTTGAAACATTAACTGACCAGAAAATAAATTCAAGAGGGGGCGCGGTTCACTTAACTAAATCATAAGTCTATTGATCAATTGATCCATTATTGGATTCCTAGATAAAGCATTTTGTACAATCTACAGAGTTAATGAGAGTACTTACCACTGATCCTGAATAGAGGGGTGCAAGAAGAGCATTGAAAAGGCCATGCACATGTAACTCTGAAGTTAAGGACTTCAACAAAACTGACAAAACAGCAAGGATCCTCCAAACATAATTATAAGCATCTATCGTGGGAAAGCTATCATAACTGAAATTAAAAACTGCAATCTAGATGAAGTCCTAATTACTATCTTAGTGCATGTACTTGGGATTTTAACCCAGAATAGGCATGATGATTACAACATGGGAAGCTTAACTGAAGATAACAAACATTTTTCAGAAGGAAAAGAGGGAGAATATATCATCCAGACACATCTCCCCATAGGTAAATACTGTAATAAAAAATTCCTTGAAAAGAATGCAATTTGTAATGCTATTATAGAATTTATGGTGCTAGATCCTTAAATAGCATTTAGCATTGGTGTTTGTTGTGGATATGGTGCAGTGGAAGACAGTGCAGAAATTGATCTTCACTTTGATATCCCCATGCCTCTGTCAGAATTTGAACCTGCCAAACCAGTAAACAAAATGGTATGTATATTGATGAGCAAAATATACTGATTTTGTAACTGAAAAGATAAGAAACCAACCGTACACGCTTACAGATCAGTTCAAATACACAAAAGAATCATGGAAAGGTGCAAAAATATGGGTATAGACACATAGAAACAGCAAGTAACCAAAAGTGCTAGCTTCAATTAGATGTTTCTAAAGCTGTAGGCGTAGATCTACTTAAAGATAATGAAATGCACCTGAGAAAGTATCCCCTTATGAGTGTGGACTACTCCTTTCGGTTTACCAGTTGTACCACTTGTGTAAAGGATAAGAGCAGGATCATCTCCTGTGTAATCAAACCCCAGCATTATTAGGTTTATAGGAGCTGGCCACAAAATATTAGAAATAACATTGATTATCGAACATATGCTAGTGACTGAAGAAAACCAAATAGTGAAATATGCAGCGTAAAAAAGCAGCAGCATAAACAAAATATGAATTTACAGTAATATAAGCAGCATCGTTCACCTTTGATATTCTTCAAACTGTCAATCTCAGCTATTAAGCTAGAAACTGATGAAGTCAGTTCACTACTTAAAGGTTCTTGGGGATCTATTTTTAGAGGTATACTCTCCACAGCTGGAAGAAGAGAATAACGAGTGGAACATTTGGTAGAGATGCTTTCCATAATTTCATGATGCTCCTTGGTGCTTAAAACCATAGAAATGTCCTATAAGTTGCAGCAGTTAGAAGCAGAGACGTATTGCATAGTACATGGTTAAACCGTGAACACATGCTTGCAATGTATCAGCTTACATATGAAAGATGCGTATTTCTACTTGCTTATTGTTAATATGTATTGCTTTTCACCTTGGGTGTTGTCAGCAGCGGCTGATTATATAAAAGTTACAGAGGGTCATGTAGGAAGGGATGTCTCTTAAGTGTGGAAACCAGATATATGTATATACAAAATACAGTAATAAGTTTGGAACAAACCGAGTCATTCATGACATGCAGAAGTTCAACTTCTGGATAGCTAAGTGCAAGGGGAACTGCAACTCCACCAGAAAGCCATGTTCCAAATATCCCAGCAACAAATTCAGCAGAGGGTTTTGCCACGATGCCAATACGAGCACCACAAAGAAATCCTGTTCCATTTATTCCGTTGATAGAAGAATCATCACCATCCTGTGAAATGACAGTGCAACGAGGTTTTGCTAAGGCATCATCAACAGGCATTGAACAGATTGGCAGAACAATATTTAAGTTTACGTTTACTGAAGCTCAGTTGAGTATTTGACTTACCTAGTAAACTACTTTGTCATAATAAAATTCAATGCAGAAGAAAACTAATGTAAAATGGAGGATTTGGTGAACTATATTCTCGGGGAGTAAAACTGGAAGCATGAGAAAGTTTAATGACTGCATATTCCTTTATTAATACAATTGGAGTTTTACTAGAGCTAGTAAAAAGTGGGCTAACTTGTGCAGTTTAGTCGCTGGGAGAATCCTATTGAAAACTTGTGCAATTTTTGTAATGTCTTCTAATAAACATGCAAGGACAAGACAAGACAAACTAATGACAGCACTGCAGATACTTCTGCAAAGGGGAACCATCCCAGTCTCACACCCACATCATACCTGGACTGGTTCAGCTAAATCATAAAGTTTGAACTTGCATTTTTGGAGGAGTCTGAACTTGGATATTATTGCATCAACCAAATTAGCTGAAATACTTCACTCACAACTTTATAAATAATATTTACATCGCTTTGCATACCGTCTAAAGGAGAAAAGAAACTAACAAGACTTTGTTTTCAGAATCAAGAAATGTTTTCACTATAATGGCTAATTGACAATCTCAAGTGAATACACACACAAAATAACATATGAGAAAGGAGCAGTGGTACATTTTTTCTGCACAGAATATTGTGGACATCCAGTGCTGATGACATAAGCTGGACAAAGCCATAACTCTTTTGGTCAGCTCTTATCGCCGCACGGGCACCATGTGCCGAGCTATGCTTGAAGACTTCTCGAACAACCTCCATGAACGTATGAGAATTCTGTCCGGTGCTGTCAACTGTGCCACAAGCAAGAAAATACGAACATCAGGAAAAAAAATGCAAATGCAATGTACCTGTGCCTGGAACTAGAATCGGATACTAAGATGAATGATCAACTGCCTTTTCGTTCCATAAAAGGCGATAAGCAGTAGTTGGTCTAAGAAATCAACCACGCGGGGCCAAAATTAACGTAATCAATGTAGACCACTTGGCTTCTTTGGAGCAAGTAACTTACAAATCCACAATTTCAGCAACCAATTTGATCAAGCAACAAAAGGGTTACGACAATATTGCTGCATTGCCAAAGTGCAGCAACGGAGCTGCACATTTTATAACTGGTTCGCTACTTTCTCTAATTCCCGATGTAAATCCTTCTATGATTTACAAGTCCAGCAGTTCCAATAGACTTTTGCTCATGCTGCTCCTGTTTAGCCCCTCGTTTTTAATGAAGAATTGAGCCTCTTAACTCTTGTCATGAGCGTACTAGTTTGTTTTAGGTGTACTGGGTTAACAATTAATTTTGAGAATGAGACATCGGGAGGGCCAAAAGGCAGGTTATGAAATATGAATCCATCATTGCCACTACGTTCTACCTAGTAAGTACTACCATCGCAAGAGCTCGGAGTGATCACTGATCAGCACCATAGATGGTATCCTACTCAAATTCAACCATCTGTACACTAGATCCCTCGTCAAAAGTGACCACAAACTGAAGCGCGAAGCGACACCCCGTGATTCTGAAGCTACTGCCTCCTACTGCTGCTACTCTCTCCCTTCTACGCAGAACACTCGCTGAAGCAAAACAGCAAAACACCCTGCATTCCGCCGAATCAGAGCACGGCAGAGTAACGCAATCAGCCAGAGCCACCGAAGATCAACTGGCATCAACTGGGTAGCGCGGAAACGCCGAGACAAGCAGAAGCAACTAGGTGACGCGGCTGCGGCAAAACGACGAACACCTGGCGCGGAAGCGAAGCAGAAGGGAGGAGCAACTGAGGAACTGACCTGAGGCTGGGGATGAGTCCGAGGCGAATTGTCGTCGGTGGCGCGAAGGGAGGAGGAGGCTATAATAAGAGGAGGAGCGGAGCAGCAGCAGCCGCGGCAGGAGCAGGTGCGGGGAGGAGGCGTGGGCCGTGGGGCAATTGAATGGCGTCATCAAGCGCGCCACCGCCCCGCGCCCCCACGCCTGCGCACGCATTTACGGGCAGCGCCGGGTAGGTGGGTGGAGCAGTGTCCTACGAGGTTGTTCGTGCCAGGTGGGTAGGAGGCGGCGCATGGCCGCGCGCGCGGCGTGGCTGCTGTGTTGGGTGGTGGTGGTGGCGTCCGTGGGTTTGCCACCAATGCCACGCCTCCGGTGCTGAGTTGTTGCAGCCGAGGCTTGGCTCGGTCGTTCGATCGGAGGGTAGCGACTCCATGTGGGCAATCAGCGGGTTATACTGCCGTGCACAACTGCTCCGCTGACTGATGGAGCGTGTACAACGGCTGCACAATTTCTATCGGTCTAAAATTAGGGCGTAGTATTTGTTGAGAAGGGATTTGGTGCACATATCGCACCAGTGTTCTCTTCTTTTTGTTTGGTGCACATATCGTCGCTTTCAGATTTTTAAAAATTTTAAAATCTTATATTTTTATGTCTTTAAAAATTATGGCGCTAAATACATAGATGGAAATATATAGGAGGAGGGTATGCAAAAAAAATTCAATTAAAAAATACTTTAGGGCTCGTTTGGTTCGAAAGAATTTCAAAGGATTTGTAAAATATTTTATCTCTTGGGAAATATTTTATTTTCTACATTGGTCATTTGATTCAAGAGATTACAATCCTTAGGAATTTCTTTAATGGATTCCTTTGTCCTCTATTTTATAGAAAAATTCCATCCGCTCCAACCTCATGTTAGAATTCATTTACTTTTTCCGTGATTCAAACACATATTTGATCTAAATTCATAGTTTTCTATTCCTGTAGAATTCAAGATGTCATGCCATTTCAATCATGTGTTTTTTCTATTCCTGTGTTTTGAGAATCCTGTAAATCAAACGAGTCCTTATATTTTGGGCTTACAACACAATCTAAAAATATAACGTCCCCATAAGATAATATCAAGTTACCAAGCACATTCATGCACACAACACTATAAAATTATTTCGGGGTCCGATCTACCAGGAACTATGAGGGGGGTGATGTCGATCTTGAGATGGTGATGGTGAGATAGTGTTGGGGTTCGAGGGCAAAAAATAAAAAAAATCCTACGATCGAAACTCTAATGACATGATCTATCTATTAGTAATGCAGTAATGGGAGAAGACACAATATTTATACCTTTGAAGACCAAAAGCGGTTAACGTGCCACGGAGAACATGGTTGCTGAAGTCGTATTGATGCTGACCTTGAGGTCATGAAGTCCAACGGTCCCGACAACTCCTAGCGCCGAAAGCACGACACCGCCCGAGTGAGTCACACACGTACGATGCTTGATGATGACTCCCGCTTCTCCCCGATCCAGCCGAGATTGTGGAAGTATATCTCCCAGCTCCGAACCCCGCAGCACGACGGCGCTCTGCGGTGAAGATAAATCCTCGTCCGCACAACCCTGACAAGGGGGACACGGTCGCGCGAGAGAAAAGAGATAGGCAACGAAAGACTTTTTCCTTATTTTATTGTGTTGTATTTTAATCCTTCTATGGACACCTCTATATATAGACGGATGGAGGTTCCCCATGTGAGACTAAAAATACAAGGGATAAAGGAAAAAACGAGAAGTAGCTGACTAGGCCAGGCGCCACCCATGGCCTGCCAAGCAGTCGACGGAGTCGGTGGGCCGGCGCCCTCCCGCGTGGCCTGCTAGCCAGCTTCCCCGCGTGGGCCGGCCAACCCCGCGGCTTGTCTGCCCGCCATCTCCCCCACGAGCTTCCTTGGGCCAGGGTCGAGCAGTCCTAGCAGTTGCGGCAGCACGTGGCGCCGACTATGTGTCGTCCCTGGGCGGCGCCATCTATCGGCCGCCCACATGCGTGGGCTGGTCAAACCAGCCCTGTTTGCTGTTTTCTTTTTCTTGCGGTTTCTTTTTAGGTATAATTTCTTCGAGGTTTTTGCCTAATAAGAAAGTTACTTTGTATAAATGTTAATTTAAATATCTATTTAGAATATATTAATTCACAATTAACACATAATAAATATATATTATGAATTGCCATTTAACTGGAACTCCTTTCAGTCCCTTTCTTCTTTCTTTCTCCGAACACCTTCGGATCTCTCCAGAATGATTCTGGTTTCTCTATATATTCTTCGGTGATTTCGAATATGCCAATAACGATCTTAGAGCTTCGTTAAACCCTTAAGGCCTCGTTTTGAACGGGAGTTTTTGCTGGGTTTGTAGTGTATTTCCTCGGCCAACCTAATACTCCCAAAAACACGTCACGAACCGTTTTGTAGGCCGGTCTTGGACGGGTCAAGCCCTAGAAATCACTTGGAAACTCGTAGGGTTGAAGTGGATTAGACAAACAAGTACTCCCTCGTGTTTTGGCTGTTTCTCAACACATCGCCCCTATAGACCGCGCTGTGCTCTGCTGTGGACAAAAGGGAAGCCTTGCTGAATCAAACATGTGTACAAAACAGCCAAATTTGATAGACGGGCAAAGCGATTGGGGTAAGAAGAGTATTGGGTGAAACAAGTTTTTTCACCCAATCCCCGTGTGCTAATACTCCAGAAAACACCCGAAGGCTCTCCGGCCAAACAAGGCCTAAGCATGCTATCCAACGGTTCGGAAACACTCTAGACATGGTTAAGTGATACGTCCAAAACGTATCTACTTTCTCGAACACTTTTGTTATTATTTTTTTCTAAACTTGTGTGATTGGATACAACTAACCCGGACTAACGTTGTTTTCAGCAGAATTACCTTGGTGTCTATTTTTTATGCAGAAAATCAACTATCAGGAAAAATCCCAGAAAATATGCCAAAAATCCTATTTCACCAGAAGACTTGTAACATCCCAGCATTTAGGAACTAACGAAGGGTAGATTTAGGAATTTGGAATGTTGCATGCATTCATCTATGAAAATGTGGATAAATTTTTCGCCAAATAAAAACCTAAAGTGATCAAGGTTTCTTTCATACTTTGAGATTAGGTATAGTCTTGAAGGATGATTGTTACAGACTTTGATATGATCTTTGTGGACTTATGTGTTTTGAGAAATGAAATTTGAATTTAAAAACTTGAGTGTTTGAATTATAATTTAAAAGGATTTTTGAATGATGTTTGAGTATTTGATTTAATTAAGAGTTAACAAATAATAACTCAAACTTTAAATAAAGAAAGTAATTAAGAATAAGAATCCCCATTTCATAATTTCATTCAATAAATAAATTACAAAAATGTAACTTATGAAAATCATCCACAATTTTTACAATAGTAAATAAATAAAGAATAATATTTCTTTAATTGATAATAGTATAATATTTATTACACAATAATAAAATAAAGATTACAAAAGGATAGAACTAAAATTACAAAAGAATAAAGAATATTACATTTGACTATTCTATAAATAAAGAAGAAAACCTAAACTAGAATCTTTAATTCCCAAGTCTGGTACCTACAAAACAAACATAAACAAAAAATAAAGAAAGTTAAGGTTAAAATGGTATTACTCTCAGACTTGTCAGTGAAGTGTACTGATCAAGGTTCATCATTGAGTAATCTTATAAAAAGGGGCAAGTTTCACCAATATGAAAGAATGTATCTTTCATAAATTCAAGCCATAAGGCAAATAAAAGTAAAGAGAGGCAAGTTTCACCAGCCAGGTAGAAGTAACAAGATGAAAGTAACTTTCAAAAAATTTGAACATATCCACATATGTGCAGCAAGCACACAAGCAGCACACACACCAAACTGCATGGTGTGTGCTGTCAACACCACAGCAGTAGCACAACCAAACAAAACTATCAACATAGCCGTGGGAAATCAATCCCCACACCAGTCCATTGCTTTTACACACCAAGCACAACATCCAACAGCTAAACCAAGCACAACAGCCAACAGCTACACCAAGCCAAAGCTAAGCTAGATCAAACCAACCAAAGCCTAGGATCACATCACCAAGATGGTGACATAAGGAGAGGGAAGATCAGGAGGATAGCAAGACCAAGATCAAGCCATCAAGATCAGGAGATGATGGGCTAGATCAAGGACAAGCCAGGAGCTGGAAATACCAGGGGAGCACCAGATCAAGCTACCACAAGATCAACCACAACATCAAGTGACAGTGGTGAGTAAATAGACCATCACATGATCTATCTGTCTAAGATTAGACAAGCATACATGATCTGTCTCTCATTCAAACTCTCAGAAAGCACCCACGTGGGGTGAATCCATCATTGAGGTTTTAAACTCCATAAGCAAACAGAAAAATATAAGGATCCAAACTAAATCTCAGAACCACATCATTGATTTAGCTATCAATCTATATTCTAATTCAAGAATGAACATAGCTAAGATTAAACTTCTAGGCACATCTCTAAGACAAGAGTATCACCTTAGAATCTAATCTTATGGATCTATATAAGTTATCAAGCTTACAATCATCTTTTCCTAACTTTGATTCAAGAAATAATAGCTGGTATCACTATCAGAATCAAATCATGTGAACCAACTAGATAGAGGTTTAAATCCCTAAACCTCAGACCAACATCATTGGTCTTAGGGATTTAAGAAAGGAAAATTTCTACTTATCTTTAAAGCCAAACTCATTTTAAGCTGGGACCAACCCAAACAATGAAATAGAATCTAACTTGTGTGCCATCCAAAGATGGTGTCACAATAACAATTCTATATTAATCAAGTTAAGCATTCAATCTTCATAGATTCAACCAACCCACTGTAAATCATTTTCATGTTTTTAAACACAGGAATCATAAACAAGATATTCACCTATGTATATCTTCACTATTTAAACCATTTGATCTCAAACTACATTTGAATTCTTAAGCCAACAGGTGTTAATACAGTGATTTCATCACACAACAATCACTGTCATTAACCAAGTAATGACAGTGGTGAAGCAATAAACAACAAGATTCCCAAGTGTTGCTTCCATAGCAACCTTGTCATTTGACCATATCAAAATTAATTCATAGAATCATCTGATAAGCCACTAGCACCACCACAGTTCATCTTAAGCGGCAAACCACAACTAACAATCATTTAGCATGCTTAGGGACAATCAACACATGATCCAATTCGTCAGTATCTAATCCACAGCAGAGTATGAACCCTAAGTAGAACCAAGAACCCTAATCAGGATAGGACAGTAACCAGGAAGGTCACCACCAACACCTAGCATATATTGGCTTAGTACAGAGAGCACGAGGGGAGAGGAATGACTCACCAAAGGTCCTCGTTGGATACTAGAAGAGGAAGCAGAGGTGGCCGACAAACATGGCGGCACGGGGAGCACCCCCAGGGGGGCGCTACGACCCATACAGCACCACAGCGGCGACCATAGCCATGCCTAGGGGCGAGGTGAATCACCACAGAGCACAACAGCAGCGGTGGCGCCAGGATCAACGCCAATCCCAAACCCTAGGATTCGGGACGGCATCGATATGTCGCAGGAGAGATCCATGTACAAATCCAGTTGGACAGGAGGGAAGAGCGGAGTCGACAACCTCTTTCTGCACCACGGCGCGCGGCCAGGGCGGTCCACGACGGCGGGAATAGCCAGCGGCGACACCACTGACCACGGGGTCGAGGAAGGAGAAGGAGAGGAGTGAGCTCGAGAGAGGAGACAGCGAATGAGTGGGCTGGATGGGCCGAAAACCCTTCGGGGTGGTTGTTTTGACCCTGTCCTATTGGGCCACAAGGGCCCAATAAGCCCAAATGGCCAGCCCAAGTCATTTAGAATCTGTTTTAATAAATAGGAAAAGACCAAAATGCCCCTATACTTAATTAAATTCTAGAAAATAAAATCAAAGTCCAAAAATTATAAATAAAATATTTTTGGATTCACAATAATCCAAACTATCCAAATAAATTAAGATATAAACTTTTAGACATATAAATTTTATTAAGAATTTTGTAATTTATATATTCCTTATGGAATTTTACAAAATTATTTAAAGATGATAAAAATAATTAAAAATCACTTTCATTATATATTAATATTGTAGTATTTTTGAAAAATACTAAACAAATATTTAATAACAATTTTTGATATTTAAGTGATAATTCTTAAAAGAATTATTAAATCAATAAAAGTCAGATAAAAGGAAAATAAAATAAAAAAATACAATATATATTATAAATATTAAAAAGTAATATTTATAAATCCTTTATTATTAAAAAGAATTTTTATAATAATGGGGAAATGCATATCAAGTTAAATGATGCATTACATTACTTTGCATAATCATTTTGCTTCTTTAAATATTGTCCTTATCGGGCAATAATGATGTTTTTGTAGACATAGTCCAGTGCAAGCATAAAACTTCACTACCTTGCCATCACAAGGCAAGTTCATCACTTGCTCATATCCTTTGAAGAGTCTTTCTCAAAGTATTTGCAAATTGTGTGTTATCATATATACTCTAAAGAAAGAAAATATTATTTTCACAAATAAAGAAATCATGGATATCATACTAAGTGATGATATAATGGAGCAATAGAACTTAGGGTTCTATTTGCAACAAATATGATCAATTAGGGACTTAATAACCCTTGACATCAGTGATTCTAGCGCCGTATATTACGCGTTAGCCATGAGATTTGGAATGGGACGGAGAAGTCAGATGTATCTTCTTCCTCTCGCATGAAGCCAGATGTGCAGGTCGTGGTTGTTATCCTCGTAGCGTGCATATTAATTGGTAATTCATAGAGGATATGCAGCATATGGGTGGGAACCCTCATCGTCCCATGATAGTTATGGCATCTAACGGTTTGTACAAACCATTGCCGTAATTCATTATGTGGGCATGGTGTACACCAAGGAGGCTGCGAGGTCGTGAAGGGGGCAATGATTGGCTTGGACCAACTACTGGGCCCCACATCATGGAATTGTGGACGGGAAAGTACGCCCGGTTGTGCAACAAGGAGTTGATCTCTCATGGGTAAAGTAACGCACCTCTGCAGAGTGTAAGAATTGTAACTTGTTACTCCCTGTTCCGGGAAGGAGCTACGAACACGGCAGGAAAGGAACTCCATGAAAGTTCTGGTCAACCTGTGAAGGCTGATAGTCATAGATATTTATAATAAAATCATTCTTTGAAGAAAGATTTACAAAAAACCGCATAGTGCCAAGGACTTATAGTCCGAGGTGGTAGTTAGAGCATCAAACTTCCCACCTTGCATATAATGAACTTGTTGGGTAATGCTGTTACTCATCATTTCCTTTGATTCCTTGCTTAGACTCTGAGGATCCCGAAGACGTGCCAATGTATGCAGTTGAATGTCAAGAAGATGTGTTCTACGAGGAGCCTGACCTGTCAGGAGGTGTTGAAGGAGTGGATTACGAAATCCGCTATGGTGTTGAAGATAACGAGTCCAACTAAGTACCCTACTTAGTAGTAACCAATGGAGCCGAGCAGCATGAACTCTATAGAATAAGCTGTTGATCTCAACTCCTAGTCGGAGTTGCTATCTTTAAATTCCGCTGAAACACTTTATATTTTGGTTTGTAAGTTGAAACCTTTTGAAGTCTTGAACTTCTGGTATTATAATAATAATGTGTGAATGTTTGTAATATGGATCCGCAATGTTTCTGTTGTACCACTCCGAGGGATGTGATATTTACGGAACGGTGTTCTATGGGTGTCATGTCAACGACTATAGTGTACTACACATGCAGCGGTATGCTGGGTCACCGCGGTTGGTATCAGAGCAAATTGCTTTGACCTTAGGTTGGAAACCTAGTAAAGGGTATTACCTGTAGGAAAGTTTAGCAACGATAAAGAATTCTCTAAAAGTAATA
Source organism: Avena sativa (assembly GCA_916181665.1). Classification (NCBI taxonomy): domain Eukaryota; kingdom Viridiplantae; phylum Streptophyta; class Magnoliopsida; order Poales; family Poaceae; genus Avena; species Avena sativa. Next base: position 356,906,710 of record OV702295.1, read on the forward strand.
TAATGGGTATTCAAATGAGAATATTCTGTTATATGTTTGAGTGCGATAATTTTTTGTTATGATGCAATATATTATTGGTTACTAATCAAAATTATTGTTCTGATATACAGAGCTATGGCACCAAAGTTTCCAAAATAGACTTTGGTAAGGAAAGAGGAGACTCTTGATGATTATCAAGGATCATTCACAAACCAACTTCGTCAACTTTTAAAGATCTTTAGTTGTCCAACTAAAATTCCAGTGAATATTATCACTTACCTTGATGGCCGGATGTTATCCAAGTATCGTGTGAGTATCCAAATTCCAGAGGATCTTTGATTATATCACGATCTACCTATAGGTGAAGGTAGGAGTAATTTAGCAGCATATCATGTTGCTGTTGTGGAGGCGATAGCTAATATCCGAGAGCATAAAGCCAAGGAGTTAGAAGGTAACACATTCTCTGTGATACCTCATGATTCTATAGACTTGGAGCCTATACCGGATCATCTTACTTTGGTTAAGAAGCATCCTAAGTTAGCTTCCAAGTTTATGGATAGATACCGAACACTCGTTGTGTCTTTTTACAAGACACATCAAGTGATTGTTGAAGATAAAAATGACATGTTAGAGGATCTAACTGATCCGGAAAGGAGGAAGTAGTTAGCATTCCAGTTAGAGAAGGAAGCAGGTAGTAGTGCAACACCTATCTTTAAGGATATACCTATAGATCCTGAATCTTTTATATCATATCCTTATTCACCAAGTCCTGAACCTACACATGATCCTACTATGGATATGAGGTATGCAGTACCACAGGGCTCAGAGGATGGTTCTGACTCAGAACTTCCTATTGATAATTCCGATGGTTGGAGAAGGGGATCATATGAAGGATCTCATGAATATCAGATGTCCACAGATGGTTCTGACAGAAATGTTGGACAATCTAGCTGGATGGATGCAAGGATTAACCCTAGTAACAGTAGTAGAAATGCCATGTCGATAGATAATCAGGATGAAGAAGAAGATCCTGAGGAGAGAGTGTTTGAATCATCAACATCTTCTCAAAACCCAGGGAATATACATTATACAGTGTTTAACTATCTTGCCAAAAGGAGCACCTGGGAAGCAGCAGGATCTGCGTATCCTGTTGACAACTCAAGGAATGAAGCTCAGGAGATGCAAGCAGGAGATAATGTGGAATATGTTTCTGAAGACTTTTTAGCTGAGCTGGAGGGAGTCAATGCGCTTAGATCAAGTAATAACTCAAGTCCTGACACTTCAGATACAGAGTATGTTCCTTCTGGAAGGCCATTTGTTCCACAAACTGTGCGACGAACAACACGTCATCACGGTTGGACATCAGGCATGTATGATGAACGTAGTTACTACTAGAAGTAGGCAGATATGTAGAGGTATCAAGTGCCATGTATTGTACTCCAAAAAAATAAGATAGTTCGATGAATAAGGTAGTTTTGTGATTATACCTATATGGTATATGTTGTAATGACTTTGTATTATTATGATATTATGTATAAATGTGAAATGCATATTTGGATTTCTTTGGATCTTCATTGTGTGACTAGTTCTGTGCGTAAAGTCGAGCTCAGAACACATGTGCATGATGTAATTATGAGTATTCGCTTTATGTTACAGGGATAGAGGGTCATGGATATGGGTGTAGAAATCGAAACTGAGCAGCAACGGATGGAGCGAGAGGCCAAGTAGAAGGCCGATGTAGATGCAGCAAATCAGGGAGCATTGCCACCACCACCACTAATGAGGCCGTTAATGGAGCAGAACTTTATGCAGTGCATGCAAATGATGCAAGAGACCCAGAACAAGTTCATGGAAGAGTTGCTGGGACGAGCAAATCAGTGGGCACCTGAAGGTGGAGGAGTAAGTCTATCTGATTTCCAGAATGCAAGGCCCTTACCTTTTGCATCAGCACCCAAACCAATGGATGCAGAAGATTGGCTAGCAGACACAAAAAGGAAGCTAAAAACTGTAGGTAGTAATGATGAGGAGAAATTGAGGTATGCAACTAATCTTCTGACTGGACCTGCAGCATCATGGTGGGAGAATCAGTTGGCTATGCAACAACCAGAAAGGGAGTTCACCTGGGAGGAGTTTAAGCAGAGATTTCGTGAATATCATGTTCCGGAAAGTGTTATGGAGTTGAAGCAGAGAGAATTTGAGGAGCTTCAGTAGGGATATACTAGTGTCATGAAGTACATCCGGGAGTTTAGTCAATTGTCTCGTTATGCTGAGGAAGATGTTAACACTGAAGAGAAGTGGAAGAAACATTTTCTGCGTGGGTTAAACCCATTTGTGAAAATGCAGCTAAGGTTAGCTAATAAGCAAACTTATCAGAAGTTGCTGGATGCAACCATTACTTTTGAAGATGATTACAAGAATATCCAAGAGGATAGGAGGAAGAGAGCCAAGAAGGAAACCAAGAGAATTTAGGCAAGCAAACTAAACCCAACCTGGAGTTCAAACCTCGGAACAGGAACTATGGCAACAACAACAATAACAATAACAATAATAAGGGCAGTGGTGGAAATCAATCCAATCCGAGAAGGAATGTTATTTGTAACAATTGTGGAATTCCAGGGCATTTCTAGAGGGAATGCAAAAAGCTTGTAGTGATCTGTTACGGTTGTGGTCAAAAGGGGCATATCAAGCCCGATTGTCTGAGCAAACCACCAGGAGGTTGGCCTACCAAGGGAGGAAGACAAGCCAGTGGAGGAAATGGACAGCCCAATAAAGGAGAAAATAATGGAAAGAACAACAATGGAAGAGACCGACCTACCGGGAAACTGAACTGTGCAACCCTCGAGGAGGTGGATAATTCGGAGCATGCAGTGATAGGTACGCTCAATATACTTACCAATCCCGACAAAGTTCTATTTGATACTGGTGCAACTACTTCATTCATTTCTGAAGAATTTTGTGATAAGTTCGGGATTAGAAGGGCAACGTTAGAAAGCCCTATGACCGTAGTTACGGCAGGGGGAAATGTGATTCTACGCCACATAAAACAAGATCAGGTTATCTCGATCTGTGGTTGTACATACTTCGCAGACCTTTATGTGATTCCTTTGAAGGGAATTGCAGTAGTGTTGGGAATGGATTGGATGATGGAACACGGAGCTCAGATAAATTGTGAGGAGAAAACTGTCTCAATCAAAACTCCAAGTGGAGCAAGGATAGTTTACCAAGCAGATAAGCACAGTCACATTATGGTGGATCTGTAGTTGAACGCGATGAAAGAGGTCAAATTGGAAGGTATTCCTATAGTAAATGAGTTTCAAGATGTTTTTTCAGCAGAGCTACCAGGAATGCCACCAGACCGGGAGATAGAGTTCACTATTGATCTAATTCCTGGTACTGCACCAATAGCTCAAGCACCATATAAGCTAGGACCCAAAGAGTTAAAAGAACTCAAAGAGCAAATTGATGAGTTAGCTAGAAAAGGATTTATTCAGAAAAGTGTATCTCCATGGGGAACACCAGTAATCTTTGTGGATAAGAGAGATGGTGGAAGAAGGATGTGTGGAGATTATAGAAATCTGAACAACATTACTATCAAGAATAAGTATCCTTTACCAAGAATTCAGGATTTGTTTGATCAAGTGAAAGGAGCCTGAGTATTCTCAAAGATCGATTTAAGATCTGGATACCATCAAATAAAAATCAAACCGAAAGATGTTCCAAAGACAGCATTTGTCTCAAGATATGGACACCATGAGTATCTAGTAGTACATTTGGTTTGACCAATGCACCAGCAATATTCATGAATCTGATGAACAAGATCTTCATGCCATATTTGGACAAGTTCATCATAGTCTTTATTGATGATATTATGATATATTCCAAGGATAAGGAAGATCATGCTGATCATTTGAGAATAGCATTGCAGACTCATGCTAAGTTTAGTAAGTGTGAATTTTGGCTAGATGAGGTAGAATTCCTCGGTCATGTGATCAGTAAAGATGGAATTGCTGCAAATCCATCCAAAGTTCAGTCAGTATTAGAGTGGACTGCACCGACCAATGTGAAGCAAATTCGAGGTTTCTTAGGAATGGCTGGTTATTATCGGAGATTCATTGAAGGTTTCACCAAAATAGCCGGACTAATGACCAAATTGTTAAGAAAGAATACACCATTCAATTGGGATGAGAAGTGTGAATCAAGTTTTCAAGAGTTTAAGACTAGGTTAACCACATCTCCAATCTTAGCAGTTCCTGAAACAGGGAAAGACTTTACAGTATACTGTGATGCATCTAAAGAAGGTCTAGGTTGTGTGTTAATGCAAGATCGGAAACTGATTGCTTATGGTTCAAGACAACTGAAACCACATGAAGTCAACTATACAACTCATGGTTTAGAGTTAGCAGCAGTAGTTTTTGCGCTAAAAGGATGGAGGCATTTTCTATACGGAGCTAGATGTGAGTTATAAACTGACCATAAAAGTCTCAAATATTTCTTCACTCAAAAGGAATTGAATATGAGACAGAAGCGTTGGTTGGAACTAATCAAAGATTATGATTTAACAATCAACTATAATCCAGGGAAAGCAAATGTTGTAGTGGATGCTTTAAGCAGAAAGAGTGCAGATATTCAGCCTAGCAATCAGGAGCTACCAAAAGAGTTACAAATGGACTTGGAAATATTAGAGCTTCAATTCATTAAAACAGAGGTTCTTGGAGGATTAGCTACTATGTAGGTAGTTGCAGAGCAGGACAGTGATCTTAAGCACAAAATTTTCAGACATCAAGCAGAAGATCCTTTTATTGCTGAGGAAATTCGAAGGATATCTCTAGTGCAAAAATCAGTTTTTCGCCTTGGAGATTATGGGTCTTTTTGGTTTCAAGACCGTCTTTGTGTTCCAGATGTGACTGAGATTAGAGGCGTCATACTCAGAAAAGCACATGAAACACCATATTCTATACATCCAGGAAGTACCAAGATGTATATGGATTTGAAAGAACTATTCTGGTGGAATAACATGAAAAGGTACATTGCTAGATATGTATCAGAATGCCATACTTGCCAAAGGGTTAAGGCTGAACATCAAAGTCCAGCAGGACCATTACAACCTTTAGAAATTCCCGAGTGGAAGTGGGAGGAAATAGGTATGGACTTTATCACAGGATTGCCCATGACACCTAAACAGAAGGATATGATATGGGTAATTGTGGACAGACTCACTAAGAGTGCACATTTTATTCCGGTAAATCAGAAAGATAATGTCGAGAATTTAGTTGAAGTTTACATCAAAGAGATAGTAAGTAATCATGGAGTACCCAAAAAGATCGTAACTGATAGGGGATGAGTGTTTACTTCAGAATTTTGGAAGCAATTGCATGAAGCACTTGGTTCAAAGTTAGATTTCAGCACAGCCTATAATCCTGAGACAGGAGGTCAAACCGAGAGAATAAATCAGATACTATAAGACATGTTAAGAGCTTGTGCATTAGATTTTGGAGGTACATGGGAAGATCATCTACCATTGGCAGAATTTTCCTACAATAATAGCTATCAGAGTAGTCTGAAGGCAGCTCCATATCAGGTTCTGTATGGAAGGAAGTGTAGATCACCAATATGTTGGTATGAGCCTGGAAGCAACAAAGAATTTGTGCCAGACTATATCAAGGAAAGACAAGATATCATTGATAAGATCAGGGATAGACTGAAAATAGCCCAGAGTAGGCAGAAGAGTTATGCTGATCAAAGTCGAAGATCTTGGCATCCAGAAGTGGGAGACATGGTATACTTAAAAGTAAGTCCAATTAAAGGAGTGAAAAGGTTCGGAGTTAAAGGAAAATTGAGTCCAAGATACATCGTACCATTCAAGATATTGAGTCAGAACATAACTATAGCTTATGCTTTAGAGTTACCATCAAGATTGGCTCAAGTGCATAATGTTTTCCATGTGTCACAACTTCGTAATTGTTTGAAAGTTCTGGATGATGCAATCACACATCAGGAGATAGAACTACAAGCAGATTTGACCTATGTTGAAAAGCCCTATAAAATTTTGGAAGAAAACTGGAAAAGGTTGAGGAATAGAGCAATTAAATATTGCAAAGTACAGTGGGAACATCACCCTGAAAGGGAAGCCACGTGGGAGAAAGAAGAGGATTTAAGAAAAACCTATCCAGAACTATTGAGGTACATCTCAACAAACTTTGGGACGAAGTTTAATTTAAGGGGGGGGAAGTCTGTAACATCCCAACATTTAGAAACTAACGAAGGGTAGATTTAGGAATTTGGAATGTTGCATGCATTCATCTGTGAAAATGTGGGTAAAATTTTTGCCAAATAAAAACCTAAAGTGATCACGGTTTCTTTCATACTTTGAGATTAGGTATAGTCTTGAAGGATGATTGTTATAGACTTTGATATGATCTTTGTGGACTTATGTGTTTTGAGAAATGAAATTTGAATTTAAAAACTTGAGTGTTTGAATTATAATTCAAAAGGATTTTTGAATGATGTTTGAGTATTTGATTTAATTAAGAGTTAACAAATAATAACTCAAACTTTAAATAAAGAAAGTAATTAAGAATAAGAATCCCCATTTCATAATTTCATTCAATAAATAAGTTACAAAAATGTAACTTATGAAAATCATCCATAATTTTTACAATAGTAAATAAATAAAGAATAATATTTCTTTAATTGATAATAGTATAATATTTATTACACAATAATAAAATAAAGATTACAAAAGGATAGAACTAAAATTACAAAAGAATAAAGAATATTACATTTGACTATTCTATAAATAAATAAGAAAACCTAATCTAGAAGCTTGAATTCCCAAGTCTGGTACCTGCAAAACAAACACAAACAAAAAATAAAGGAAGTTAAGGTTAAAATGGTATTACTCTCAGACTTGTCAGTGAAGTGCACTGATTAAGGTTCATCATTGAGTAATCTTATAAAAAGGGGCAAGTTTCACCAATATGAAAGAATGTATCTTTCATAAATTCAAGCCATAAGGCAAATAACATTAAAGAGGGGCAAGTTTCACTAGCCAGGTATAAGTAACAAGATGAAAGTAACTTTGAAAAATTCTGAACATATCCACATCTGTGCAGCAAGCACACAAGCAGCACACACACCAAACTGCATGGTGTGTGCTGTCAACACCACAACAGTAGCACAACCAAACAAAACTGTCAACACAACCGTGGGAAATCAATCCCCACACCATTCCATTGCTTTTACACACCAAGCATAGCAGCCAGCAGCTAAACCAAGCACATCAGCCAGCAGCTACACCAAGCCAAAGCTAAGCTAGATCAAACCAACCAAAGCCTAGGATCACATCACCAAGATGGTGACATAAGGAGAGGGAAGATCAGGAGGATAGCAAGACCAAGATCAAGCCATCAGGATCAGGAGATGATGGGCTAGATCAAGGACAAGCCAGGAGCTAGAAATACCAGGGGAGCACCAGATCAAGCTACCACAAGATCAACCACAACATCAAGTGACAGTGGTGAGTAAATAGACCATCACATGATCTATCTGTCTAAGATTAGACAAGCATACATGATTCGTCTCTCATTCAAACTCTTAGAAAGCACCCAAGTGGGGTGAATCCATCATTGAGGTTTTAAACTCTATAAGCAAACAGAAAAGTATAAGGATCCAAACTAAATCTCAGAACCACATCATTGATTTAGCTATCAAGCTATATTCTAATTCAAGAAGGAACATAGCTAAGATTAAACTTCTAGGAACATCTCTAAGACAAGAGTAGCACCTTAGAATCTAATCTTATGGATCTATATAAGTTATCAAGCTTACAATCATCTTTTCCCAACTTTGATTCAAGCAATAATAGCTGGTATCACTATTAGAATCAAATCATGTGAACCAACTAGATAGAGGTCTAAATCCCTAAACCTCAGACCAACACTAGCTGCAACCCATACAGCGCCACAGTGTCGACCATAGCCACGCCTAGGGGCGAGGTGAATCACCATAGCGCATGATAGCAACGGCGGCGCCAGGATCAACGCCAATCCCAAACCCTAGGATTCAGGACGACATCGATCTATCGTAGGAGAGCTCCATGTCCAAATCCAGTTGGACAGGAGGCAAGAGTGGAGTCGACAACCTCTTTATGCACCACGACGGCGGCCAGGGCGGTCCACGACGGCAGGAATCGCCGGCGGCGACACCACTGACCAAAGGGTCGAGGAAGGAGAAGGAGAGGAGTGAGCTCGAGAGAGGAGACAGCGAATGAGTGGGCTGGGTGGGCCGAAAACCCTTCGTGGTGGTTGTTTTGACCCTATCCTATTGGGCCACAAGGGTCCAATAAGCCCAAATGGCCAGCCCAAGTCATTTAGAATCTGTTTTAATAAATAGGAAAAGACCAAAATGCCCCTAAACTTAATTAAATTCTAGAAAATAAAATAAAAGTCCAAAAATTATAAATAAAACATTTTTGGATTCACAATTAGCCAAAATATCCAAATAAATTAAGATATAAAATTTTAGACATATCAATTTTATTAAGAATTTTGTAATTTATATATTCCTTATGGAATTTTACAAAATTATTGAAAGATGATAAAAATAAATAAAAATCACTTTCATTATATATTAATATTGTAGTATTTTTAAAAAATACTAAACAAATATTTAATAACAATTTTTGATATTTAAGTGATAATTCTTAAAAGAATTATTAAATCAATAAAAGTCAAATATAAGGGAAATAAAATACAATATATATTATAAATATTAAAAATTAATATTTGTAAATCCTTTATTATTAAAAATAATTTTTATAATAATGGGGAAAATGCATATCAAGTTAAATGATGCATTACATTACTTTGCATAATCATTTTGTTTCTTTAAATATTGTCCTTACCAGGCAATAATGATGTTTTTGTAGACATAGAAGCTCAAGGTCCAGTGCAAGCATCAGACTTCACTACCTTTCCATCACAAGGCAAGTTCATCACTTGCTTATATCCTTTGAAGAGTCTTTATCAAAGTATTTGCAAATTGTGTGTTATCATATATACTTTAAAGAAAGAAAATATTATTTTCACAAATAAAGAAATCATGGATATCATCCTAAGTGATGATATAATGGAGCAATAGAACTTAGGGTTCTATTTGCAACAAAGATGATCAATTAGGGACTTAATAACCCCTGACATCAGTGATTCTAGCGCCGTATATTACGCGTTAGCCATGAGATTTGGAATGGGACGGAGAAGTCAGCTGTATCTTCTTCCTCTCGCATGAAGCCGGATGTGCAGGTTGTGGCTGTTATCCTCGTAGCATGCATATTAATTGGAAATTCGTAGAGGATATGCAGCATATGGGTGAGAACCCTCATCATCCCACGATAGTTCTGGCATCTATCAGTTTGTACAAACCATTGCCGTAATTCATTATGTGGGCATGGTGTACACCAAGGAGGCATGTGAGGCCGCGAAGGGGCAGTGATTGGCTTGGACCAACTACTGGGCCCCACATCATGGAATTGTGGATGGGAAAGTATGCCCGGTTGTGCAACAAGGAGTTTATATCTCATGGGTAAAGTAACGCACCTCTGCAGAGTGTAAGAATTGTAACTTGTTACTCCCTGTTCCGGGAAGGAGCTACGAACGCGGCTGGAAAGGAACTCCATGAAATTGCTGGTCAACATGTGAAGGCTGATAGTCATAGATTTTATAATAAAACCAATCTTTGAAGAAAGATTTACAAAAAACTACATACTGCCAAGGACTTATAGTCCGAGGTGGTAGTTAGAGCATCAAACTTCCCACCTTGCATATGATGAACTTGTTGGGTAACGTTGTTACTCATCCTTTCCTTTGATCCCTTGCTTAGACTCTGAGGATCCCGAAGACGTGCCAATGTATGCAGCTGAATGTCAAGAAGATGTGTTCTACGAGGAGCCTGACCTGTCAGGAGGTGTTGAAAGGAGTGGATTACGAAATCCGCTATGGTGTTGATGATAATGAGTCCAACTAAGTACCCTAGTTAGTAGTAACCAACGGAGCCGAGCAACATGAACTCTATAGAATAAGCTGCTGAGCTCAACTCCTAGTCGGATTTGCTATCTTTAAATTCCGCTGAAACACTTTATATTTTGGTTTGTAAGTCGAAACCTTTTGAAGTCTTGAACTTCTGGTATTGTAATAATAATAATGTGTGAATGTTTGTAATATGGACCCGCAATGTTTCTGTTGTACCACTCTGAGGGATGTGATATTTACGGAATGGTGTTCTGTGGGTGTCATGTCAACGACTATAGTGTACTACACATGCAGTGGTATGCTGGGTCACCGCAAGACTTACGGAGCCAGAAGACGAGGCGGAGTGGCCCTAGCCGCGCGGGCCAGGCTTGGTCGCGCCTGGAGGGGGTGTGGCCACCCCAGGCACCCCCTCGACCTCCGTCTTCGCCTATAAGATGCTTCTTGACCTAAAAACCGAGGGGGGTTTGACGTTTTTCTAGAAAGAGTTCCGTTGCGCCGCCACCACTAGAAACCGCGATTCGGAACCAGAAACTCCGTTCTGGCACCCTGCCGGGACGGGGAATTTGGAGAGGATCATCGCCATCATCGTCACTAACGCCTCTCCATCAACCATACATGTTTCCCTCATCCATGAGTGAGTAATCCCCGCTGTAGGCTATGGGGATGGTAGGGATTGTATGAGTTCTATCATGTAATCGAATAAGATTGTTAGGGCATGGTGCCTAGTATCTCTATTAGTGCTATTTGACTTTGTTGTGCTTAATGCTTGTCACTAGGGCCCGAGTGCCATGATCTCAGATCTGAACTTATTATTGAATCATTATGATAGTATTGTTTGTGATCTTATCTACAAGTTGTGTACACATATCCTTGTCCGGATCCAAAGGCCCCGAAGTGACAGAAATTGGGACAACCTGAGGGGATGGCTGGGATTTGAGGATCACATGAGTTCACGGAGTGTTAATGCTTTGCTCTGGTGCTCTATTAAAAGGAGCACCTTAATTGCCAGTAGTTCCCTTGAGGCCTCGCTGCAATGGGCTGGCAGGACACAAGATGTTATGCAAGTTCTCATTGCGAGCACACATGACTATATATGGAGCACATGCCTATGATTGTTTAGTACTTGGGTGCTTATTCTTATTTATCTGCAATTGCCCTAGATCTTGAAGTTATATGTTTACACGCGTCCATGCAACGCCCGTCCATCCATCTCTATGCCTACCGCGCTCATATCCTACTGTTTGCTACTATAGTTACTATTGCTCTTGTTTTACTGCTGACGTTGCTACTGATAAACTTCTGTGAGCAAGAACTATTTCCAGGTGCAGCTGAATTGACAACTCAGATGTTAAGGCTTGTAAGTATTCTTTGGCTCCCCTTGTGTCGAATCAATAAATTGGGTAATACTACCCTCGAAGACTGTTGCAATCCCCTATACTTGTGGGTCATCAAGACTATTTTCTGGCGCCGTTGCCGGGGCGCATAGCTTTATTTGTAAGGTCACTTGGATTTATTACTGTTCGCTGCTATTCCTTTCATCATGGGGAAGTCTCGTGATGGAAAGTTTCCTATTTTACCATCCACTACAAGAAGAGGTACAGTCCTAAACACCTTTGCTGCTCTTGATTCACCATCTGTTATAAGTAAGCTTGTTACTCCACCACCACATACTCATGCTACACACACTGCTACTACTGCTGAATCTGAAACTGCTTTTGATACTCATGATGTTACTTCTACTATGCTTGATGTGAGTGATTCATTAGGTCCTTTACTAGATGCTACTATGGCTACTCTAGGAAATACTAAAACTCCTAGTGAAGACACTGTTACACCTGTTAGCTCACCTGAGTCTAGTGAGAGATATGATATTAATGATGGTTATATTGAGTTTACTGATAAATTTATTGAAGAGTGCCAAAACACACATGGTGATAGTGCTATTAAGAGTCTCCTTGAGAGACGCACCATTATTCCTAAACTGTCCCCTGATCCTAAGTTTACCACCTCTCCCATAGATATTAAAGATAAAGATTATGCTTTCTCTCTTGATTTATCCTATTTGGATATTATTGAGAAAGAACCTTTTTGTGGGACTGAAAATGAGAGTGTTGTGGTACATATGAATGTGAGCTTTCCACTATGAGTGCTTTATTCTCTGATGATTTTAAGATGCGCAAGTACTTTGTTACTAAGATCTTGTTGGAGATATGCCCAAGAGGCAATAATAAAGTGGTTATTATCATATCTTCATGCTTATGATAAATGTTTACATACCATGCTATAATTGTATTAACCGGAAACATTAATACTTGTGTGATTTGTAAACATAAAAGAGTCCCTAGTAAAGCCTCTTGTTAAACTAGCTTGTTGGTTAATATATGATCATGGTTTCCTGATCATGAACATAGAAGATGTTATTAACAACAGGGTCATATCATTAGGAGAATGATGTGATGGACATACTCCTATAGTTAAGCGTAGCATAAAGATCAAGTCATTTAATATAGTTCATTTGCTATATGCTTTCTAATACATAGTAACCTAATTCCTTCGACCATGAGATCCTGCTAATCACCCTCACCGGAAGGATGCTTTGATGACATCAAACACCACACCGTAACTGGGTGGCTATAAAGGTGCCATTGAGTGTTCAGAAAGTATGTGTTGAGGCACATGGATCAAGAGTGGGATTTGTCCATCCATATGCCGGATAGATATACTCTGGGCCCTCTCGGTGGAATGTCATCCAATTAGCTTGCAAGCATGTGACTGGCTCACAAGGGATCACATATCACGGGAACGAGAAAAGAGTACTTATCGGTAACGAGGTTGAACTAGGTATGCAGAGATACCGACGATCAAAACCTCGGATAAGTAAACTATCGTGAGACAAAGGGAAATTGGTATTGTATGTAAGTGGTTCATTCGATCGCAAAGTAATCGTAGAAATATGTGGGAGCCATATGAATTTCCAGATTCCTCTATTGGTTATTGATCGGAGAAGTGTCTCGGTCATGTCCGCATAATTCACAAACCGTAGGGAGACACACTTAAGGATTCGATGTTGTGTAGTTATGGAATGATGAGTAAGATACCTAATGTTGTTCGGAGTCTCAGATGGGATCTGGGATATCACGAGGAGATCTGGAATGGTCCAGAGAATAAGATTCATATAAGGAAAGTCCTGTTTCGGAGTTCGGAAATGATTCCGGTGATTTCACCAGGAATGTTCTAGAAGGGTCTAGAAGGTCCGACACTCTGGGAGGGGAAGGGTACATGGATGTGTCATGACAATGTGGAATGGTTGCATCATGTACTAGGTCACTTGGCTGGGCAATATGATGAGAGAAATGAAATCCAAGTTTGAAAGTCAAACGCCAATTTGAAAAGTCAAATCTGAAGTTTGCTTGGTGGAGGGAGAGTAGGAAACCTACTTAGGGAGGAAGTCCTACTCCCACCACCCGCCGGCCAAGGAGGAGGAGTTGGAGGAGGACTCTCTCCTCCCAACCGCCTCCCTCCCACCTATATAAGGAGGGGTAGGGCGCCCCCCTCCCCGCACACAAAAACCCTAGCCCTTGGCGCCACCACCTCCAAGTGTTGCCGCCGCCTTGGTCTCCTCTTCTAGACGACTTGGGGCAAACCCTAGCTTTCCCTAGCCGCCGGCCAAGCCCACCCCTTGGTGCCTCTAAACCCTAGATCGCCAAGGCCCTCTCTCATACTCCACCATACTCGCTCCAGCTTAAGGCGAAGCCCTGCGATATCTCCCCTCTACTTCCGACACCACGCCGTCATGCTGCCAGAATCACGAGGAGAGTGCTACAACCTCCGCTGCCTGCTGGAACAAGGGAGAGGAAGGTTTTCATCGAGTACCGTACGTGTGACCGACTGCGGAAGCGCTGCCGGAATGCAGCGCCGGAAGGATTGTCTACGCGATCTTGAGATCGGAAGTGTACGACTACATCATCCACGAGAATCTGCTCTCGTTAACCGCTTTGGATCTTCGAGGGTTAGTACTCTATGGACTCGTTGCTGCAATCTAGTAGATAGATCTTGGCTTATGTGTGTTCATGCGATAGAAATTTTTTGTTTTCCATGCTACGAACCCCTATAGTGGTATCAGAGCCGTGTCTATGTGTAGATCTGTTGCACGAGTAGAACACAATGGTCATTGTGGGCGTTGATGCTTCTGTTGTCGATTGCTTCTTGTGTACTTTGCATCTTGCGGGATGGTGGGATGAAGCGGCCCGGGCTAACCTTACATGATATCGTTCATGAGACTTGCTCCACGCTTGATATGCAACTTGTATTGCATATGTGGCTTTGCGGGTGCCTGTTTCTCCCAACATAGTTAAGATTCAATTTACAACGGGTGATTGACAATACTAGTATCAATGTTGTGGTTCTTGTTCGTAAGTTAGAACGACACTTATTGAAAGCCCCAAACCACGTAAAACATACAAAGAAAATTAGAGGCGTCTAACTTTGTTTTGCAGAGCAGCTCTGTGATGTGATATGGTCATGATTGTGATTATATATGATGTATGCAATGTTCCTTATTGTAAGTCGGCAACCGGCAGGAGCCATATGGTTGTCTTTTAAATCCGTTAAGTCCTGCATGACTATTATTCAAGATAGTTGTAATAGTTGATGCTGGTGGAAGACAACCATGAAGCGGCGCCATTGACCTTGACGCCACACCGGTGATGATGGAGATCATGTTCGTGCTTGAATATGGAGATCGGAAGCACAAGAAGAAAGGCCATATCATATCACATATTATGAATTGCATGTGATGTTAATCCTTTTATGCATCTTGTATTTCTTAGTTCATGATGGTAGCATTATAAGATGATCCTTCAAGCACACAATTTCAAGTTTTAAAGTGTTCATCCTTAGTAAGCACCGTTGCTAAAGCTCGTTGTTTCGAAGCATCACGTGATGATCGGGTGTGTTAGATTCTGCGAGTGTATACAACGTGAGCAAGCCAGATTTGCTCATGCGGAAGCTAAGGTTTGATCTTGACGAGCCTAGCATGTACAGACATGGTCTCGGAACACGGATCACCGAAAGGTAAAGCATGAGTCATATAGTAGATATGATGAACATGTTGATTGTTCGCCATTGAAGCTACATCAACTCTCGTGATGATCGGTTTTGATGTGGTGGATTTGGTTTGTGTGATCACTAAAACAATGTGAGGGATATTGTTTTGAGTGGGTGTTCAACAGCAATATGATTAAAAGTTGAACACTATTTATCATAAATTAAATCAAAGTGAATTTGCATAGTTGTTGTAGTCATTGGCATCCGTTTACCACCTTGCGCTTAGTTATAATTGAGATGATAGAACTATAGAATTCTGGTTAGTTACTTTCCGAACTGGTATCGTATTATTTTGAAGTGTTAATCTAAAGTTTAAAAGTCCCATTGCAAATTTTCAGTAAGTTTCGATTACTCCGTGAAGTTTAATATTTGGTATTAAATCAAGAGTAACAATTCCAGTGTTAGTATATAAGTATCATGTTTATCTCCATGATTCTTGATATTCGAAAGATAGTTTCAATATCAAGGTAATCTAGGAGTTGAAAGAGTTGTTTCAGGAACCATCATGTATGGAAGATATTGCGATATCTGAAATAATGTTTTGGTTACAACATGATAGAGTATAATATGGCAAACTTTATGTTCTCATATTTGATGAGAATTTACAAAAGGTTGGAGACACTAGTTGTCCTAATCCTCCAAAAGGTTTTGGAGAGCAACAGTATACTCGTGATTCACCGTTATAAGCTAAAGTAGCTTGATCATGAATAATTCCATGATAAGGGTGAATATTTGATGTGTGTAAAATGTTTACTACACCAAGATATTACTAAAGAAAGGAATTTGAAAGAACACCAAACATTTGATGATGGTGATCTACTTCAAAGTGCAAGTCCAAAGACATTGGTATTTAACTATACACGCTTTGGACTATGTGTCATGTGTATGACTCCACTATTGATGATAGATTATTTCAAACTGAAAAGGAAATACTAAAAGAGAATCTCATAAATATATGGCAGAAAAGAAAAGACTAGAATTGTTCAGCTTAGGTATATAGAGGATATACATGTTATGGTTGTATTCTTTGCTTGTTAAACAATGTAGTTCTTGAGTATTGGATACTGAATTTGTTGGTATGAATTGTCATACGAAACAACACAATTCATGAACTACAGTGGCCTAAGTAACTAGCAAATGAATAAGTGATGATGTTCATCGAGAACAAATAAAGGGTTATTGTGTTGCTCGTTAAACATCAAAGCTTGCCTTCAAGATTTGTTTTATCATGTATTATGAGAACAAAAGGGTTGTTCAAATAATTGCCGTAATCCATAAAAGATGGATGATTTACAAATCTCGTTGGAGAAATCACATCCATAAAACTAGTGCTAAAAATGTCGAAAGACAAATTGATTGAAAGATCACTTAGGAAGTGATATCGCCGTTTAAATTAGAGAAAATTTGCTAGAGGACACCGTTATTTTCCGGCGTTTGCTAAAACACACTGTTGGAATGTGGCTTTGCCCAGTACCATTATTATTTCGTGACAATTTGCTAGAACACACTGTACTGCCCAAAACGGAAAGTTTCACGTTTTAGATTACCTTTTTACCTTGTTGCAAATATGTCTAGAATTTTAATTGAAATACAAGATGTTTCAGATAGAAAAAACTATCCAGCTTTTTCCCAATTCCCTCATTGATTTTTTTCTTAACCACGATGCTGCATGCTGCAATGGATGGCGACTTGGTCTGGATGTTCCAACTTGATGTGAACTTACGTATAGTTTCTAATTCATGTTCGGTATATGCATATGCTGGATTTGGTGAATTTGAATTAGAGAAAAAAGTGTTCAAACCGGACATATGATGGTCATCCCAATAAAATTAGTCAAACTTTCCATTTGCCGCATGCAGTGTGTCCTGGCAAATGTGCCACGAAATTATAATGGTACTCAGCAAAGACACATTCCAGCGGTGTGTTTTGGCAAACGCCAAAAAATAACGGTGTCCTCTAGCAAATTTTCCCTTTAAATTATATTGGAAAGAAAACATAAAGAAACTCCATATGGATGGAATTTTGGAGTCTTTTGATTTTTGATCAAATGACGCTTGTGAAACATTCCTAGAAATAATTAAAACTTCGTTCATAGGCCAAAAGGGAATGGATGACTAGCTTATTGGAACTTGTACATATTGTTGTATGAAGTCCATTATGTGTAGTCAAGAGCGATGAATTTCAACTTCATAAAATTTCTCCGAAAAATTTGAGTGAATATATGAATATTTACTTAATAAGGATGAAGTATGAAACATTTGAAAAGTTCAAAGACTATTCAAGATGAAGTGCAAAATCATTGCAACAAGAATATAAATAATTTATGATAAGATCATAAAGGAAGATATTTGAGTTACAAGTTTAGCATAATACCTAAGATTTAAGGAATTGTTCCGTGGATTTGCATGTCCCGAAACACCATAAGAGTATGGAGCGTTCGAGATATGTAATTAAAACCTTGGTTGACATGGTAAGATCAAAGGTGTAATTCATAAAACTGCCATTATATTTTAAAGATTAAAAGCTTTAGAGACTACCGTTTTTCCACTGAAAAGAGCTCCATCATAATCCGTGGAAATGGCACCATATAAAGTTATGGTTTGGGATAAAACCCAAGTTGTCCTTTCTTAAACATTGGTATGCTATGCATAAGAAAGATGTTTGCAACCAAAGTTGGATGAACCTGTCTTTTATGTTATTTCGAATAACTATTAAGTATTCCTCCATAACATCGAAGACAAAAGTGTTTGTCGCTTAGAACGTCAAGTTTCTTTGAGAAGGAATTTTTCGTGAAAAGATAAGTGGGAGGACAATAGAAATTTGATAAGGTTAAAAGAACCTTAGCTATATGTGCAAAGTTGCGCAGCGCCGAAAAGTGTTCCGGAGGCAGCAACAATGCTCATGGATCACGTGCCTCAAAGGTTGTGGTTACGGAGGTCAAAGTTTCTATTGAATCAAGTAGGTCGGGTAAACAATCAAATACCAAGATTTGAGGGTTGAATCATTATTTGAGAATAATGAACGGACTACATGCAAAGAAGCGATGATGGGCCCTAACTCCATAAAGTGGATTGAAGCCATAAAATCCGTGATAGTACCATACACGAGAAATCAAGTTTTGAACTTGAAGGACCCTCAAGAAAGGTGTAAGACCTTACAGTTGTGTTTGGATCTATAAAGAAATAGACATGGATGTTTCACATCTATGAAATAGTCGACATGTTGGGAAAGAGTTCACAACAATGTTCAAAGGTTGACTATGACAAGATTTGATCTTTCATAGTGATATTTAGTCTAGACGGATTAATGTAGCAACCACTACATATAATTTTGTTATGTGGTAGTTGAATAAGCAAAACAAGTTCTTCTAATAGAATTGTTACCTAGGACATGTGCATAACACGGTCCATAGGGTTTTGTTAATTCAAAGGATGCTAAAAGCATATGCAAACTTCAATGGTTGAAGTAAGCTTTGCGGAGTTGGAATCTTCACTATGATGAAACTGTTAAAGGAGTTTAAATTCTTCGGAGACAATGAAGATGCTTGCATTTGCAAGAAATTAAGTGGGAGCGCTAAGACATGTTTCTAATACATTATGTGGAAGACATATTATTGACTGGAAATGATGTATCTTTTATTAACACATATTAAGAATTTCATCCCGATGAAAGACTTAGGAAAAACCCAAATATTTGGCATCAATAGACGCTAATATGGTTGTGCCGAAAGTACATAGATGATATATTGAATGAGTTCAATACAAGAAAGGTTCTTGTCGCACAGAAAGGATTGAATGAGTTCAATATTGATGATATATTCAAGTGTATTGACACTTGGTAAGTGAAACAAAGATTCAAGTATAGATTGATACTTGATGTATGAAATCACAAAGAATATTTATATCAATCATATTGTGATATGTACAAATCCAGATATGTCCTATGCTCTAAATGTTATGAGCATATATCAGCATGATTCATAAGATGATCATTGGACGATAGTAAGGATATTCTTATGATCTTTTGAAAGAACTAAGAGTATATTATTTTGTAGAAGTGGCAAATAGATGGTTAGTTCATTGTAAAAGTACTACATTGATACTAGTTTTGTCACAAAGTACAAATTAAGTTTATCTCAATCTAAACTAAGGGTGGCACAATATAATGGAAAGTAAGTTCCATAATGGATTTGTATGAGTTCCAAAGTTAAGACATTATGACAGATACTACAACAAAAGGCTAAGTATATGACTGCTATTATAGCAGCTAAAGAGGGCATTTGTGTCAAGTAGTTTGTTATCAAACTAGGTGTAGTTCACAGCGGGATAATACTATGAAGATATATTGTATGACAATATTATCAACATGTTTTAACCCCAAAGAACTAAAGGTCTCACCAAAGGACCAAATTTATACAAAGCCATCTCATTAGAGAATGAGTGATGCGTAGAGACGCAAAGACATGCAATTACACACGGACCTGGAAGTGTCAGATCCGGAGATCGGTTGACCACTAGCAATCGTGTACATGCAACACCAGAAAGCCATAGGTGTTGAATACACAAAGGTTTGAAACTAGATTATTGACTCTAGTGCAAGTGGCATACTGTTGGAGATATTCCTAGGAGGCAATAATAAAGTGGTTATTATCATATCTTCATGCTTATGATAAATGTTTACATACCATGCTATAATTGTATTAACCGGAAACATTAATACTTGTGTGATTTGTAAACATAAAAGAGTCCCTAGTAAAGCCTCTTGTTAAACTAGCTTGTTGGTTAATATATGATCATGGTTTCCTAATCATGAACATAGAAGATGTTATTAACAACAGGGTCATATCATTAGGAGAATGATGTGATGGACATACTCCTATAGTTAAGCGTAGCATAAAGATCAAGTCATTTAATATAGTTCATTTGTTATATGCTTTCTGATACATAGTAACCTAATTCCTTCGACCATGAGATCATGCTAATCACCATCACCGGAAGGATGCTTTGATGACATCAAACACCACACCGTAAATGTGTGGCTATAAAGGTGGCATTGAGTGTTCGGAAAGTATGTGTTGAGGCACATGGATCAAGAGTGGGATTTGTCCATCCATATGACGGATAGATATACTCTATGCCCTCTCGGTGGAATGTCATCCAATTAGCTTGCAAGCATGTGACTGGATCACACGGGATCACATATCACGGGAACGAGAAAAGAGTACTTATCGGTAACGAGGTTGAACTAGGTATGCAGAGATACCGACGATCAAAACCTCGGATAAGTAAACTATCGTGAGACAAAGGGAAATTGGTATTGTATGTAAGTGGTTCATTCGATCGCAAAGTAATCGTAGAAATATGTGGGAGCCATATGAATTTCCAGATTCCTCTATTGGTTATTGATCGGAGAAGTGTCTCGGTCATGTCCGCATAATTCACGAACCGTAGGGAGACACACTTAAGGATTTGATGTTGTTGTGTAGTTATGGAATGATGAGTAAGAGAACGAACGTTGTTCATAGTCTCGGATGGGATCCGGGATATCACGAGGATATCTAGAATGGTCCGGAGAATAAGATTCATATAAGGAAAGTTCTGTTTCGGAGTTCGGAAATGATTCCGGTGATTTCACCAGGAATGTTCTAGAAGGGTCTGGAAGGTCCAGCACTCCGGGGGGGGGGGGGGGGGAGGGTACATGGATGTGTCATGACAATGTGGAATGGTTGCATCATGTACTAGGTCACTTGGCTGGGCAATATGATGAGAGAAATGAAATCCAAGTTTGAAAGTCAAACGCCAATTTGAAAAGTCAAATCTGAAGTTTGCTTGGTGGAGGGAGAGTAGGAAACCTACTTAGGGAGGAAGTCCTACTCCCTCCACCCGCCGTCCAAGGAGGAGAAGTTGGAGGAGGACTCTCTCCTCCCAACCGCCTCCCTCCCACCTATATAAGGAGGGGTAGGGCGCCCCTCCCCTCACACAAAAACCCTAGCCCTTGGCACCACCACCTCTAAGTGTTGCCGCCGCCTAGGTCTCCTCTTCTAGCCGACTTGGGGCAAACCCTAGCTTTACCTAGCCACCGGCCAAGCCCACCCCTTGGTGCCTCTAAACCCTAGATCGCAAAGTCCCTCTCTCATACTCCACCATACTCGCTCCGGCTTAAGGCGAAGCCCTGCGAGATCTCCCCTCTACTTCCGACACCACGCCGTCGTGCTGCCGGAATCACGAGGAGAGTGCTACAACCTTCGCTGCCTGCTAGAACAAGGGAGAGGAAGGTCTTCATCGAGTACCGTACGTGTGACCGACTGCGGAAGCGCTGCCAGAACGCAGCGCCGGAAGGATCGTCTACGCGATCTTGAGATCGGAAGTGTACGACTACATCATCCACGAGAATCTGCTCTCGTTAACCGCTTTGGGTCTTCGAGGGTTAGTACTCTATCGACTCGTTGTTGTAATCTAGTAGATAGATCTTGGCTTATGTGTGTTCATGCGATAGATTTTTTTTGTTTTCCATGCTACGAACCCCTACAGATCTTCCCTTTTTCACTAAAAGGAGAAGCTAGGGCTTGGTTTAATAGATTACCTCCTAAATCCATTGATAGTCTTGATTGTTTGATTGCTTCTTTCTTCGAGAGATATTTTCCTCCTAGTGCTAGACATGCTGCTTTGTAGAGACTTTTTGATTTTAAATAGGGAGAAGAAGAGAAATTGCCTGAGTCATGAACAAGGTTTTGTGCCTTGATTCATGCACATCATGGATGTCCATTACCTAAAAATGAGCTTCTTGATATTTATTATAATGGACTAACTGATGATTCTAGGACATACCTAGATAGTTTTGCTGATTGTGTTTTTAGGAAAAGAACTCCTACAGATGCTGAAGAATTAATGGCTAAAATAAGCAAGAATTATGATGATTGGAATTCAACTAAGCTAAATATACCAGCCTATTACTCCTAAACCAGTTGTGCCTGAACCAGTTCTAATACCAACACCAAAGAAGAGGGGAGTTATTGCATTAAATGATGAAGTGATGAAGGAAGCTAAGAAATGTCTTAAGTTGAAAGGTATTAGAGCTGAAGATGTGAAGAATCTACCTCCTATAGAATAATTATGTAAGCCATTTCCCCACTGATCTAATATTAAGGTACACTCTCTCCACTTTAATGAAGGGGATATTCCCTATGGAAAGCCTCCTGATCAATGCTTAGATGAACTTGACACATTTTTTTGTTAAACAAGGTAATTTTAATAAACAAGTTCAGAATCATTTATTGGAAAACTCTAGAGCTATTAATGAGTTGAAAGATATTGTGTAAAGAACTGCTAATGATATTAAAATGCTTTGTAAACACTTTCAAATGGTTCAAACTCAAATTGATCAACTTGCTAAGGTACAAAAGGATATGCTAGTTAATGCCTCAGGAGATAAACATGCTTATGGAATTAGAACTAGGAGTGGTATAGCTACTCAAGATCCTTTATATCCTGAAGGATACCCAAAAAGAATTGAGCAGGATTCTCAGCAAGGTGTAAGTAGTGGCAATCCTCATAAGATAAAGAAAAAGAAACACAAATAGTCGAGGAACCCTCTGAACCTGCTATAGATCCTAATAGTATATCTGTCTCTGATGCTGAAACTGAGAGTGGTAATGATAAAAATGATGCTCCTGATAAGGAGGAAGTTGAGGAAGAACCTGAGAAGCACACTAAGAATACTAGGTACACTAAGGAAGATTTTATTGCTAATAAACATGGTAAAGAGAGAGAAACTTGGGTGCAGAAACCTATGCCTTTTCCCAATAAGAAATACAAGTCAAAGGAGGAAGAACACTACAACAAGTTTTGTGAGTGGATGAAACCTTTGTTTTTTCAAATTCCTTTGACTGATGCTATTAAGTTGCCTCCTTATTCAAAGTATATGAAGGATATTGTCTCTAATAAAAGGAAGATTCCTAATGAGGAAATTTCTACTTTGCTTGCTAATTATTCCTTCAATGGTAAGGTTCCAAATAAACTTGGTGATCCAGGTATACCAACTATTCCTTGCTCTATTAAGAATAATTATGTTAGAACCGCTTTATGTGATTTGGGAGCTGGAGTTAGTGTTATGCCTTTTTCTCTCTATAAGAGACTCCAGTTAGAAAAGTTGATACCAACTGATATATCTTTGTAAATGGCTGATAAGTCGACTACTATTCCTGTTGGTATATGTGAGGATGTTCCTATTCAAGTGGCTCATAATTTCTTGGTTTTAACTGATTTTGTTGTGCATGAGATGCCCGAAGATGATAATATGTCTATTATTCTTGGGAGACCTTTTCTTAATACTACAGGTGTTGTCATCAATCGTAATCAAGGAAAAGTAACATTTAATATTAATGACAAAGAGCATACTGTCTATTTCCCCAAGAAGGTTGCTAAGAGCCGTTGCCTGAATTCCATTGAAAATATTGAGAGCATCAAGGTTGGAGAAATATATTGTCCCATTCCACAAGAAAGTTTTAAAACTATTATGATTGGGACCATTGCTATCAAGTTTGAGGTAAGATAATCACTTTGTGGAATAATTTTTTTGTTTCATATAAGATTGTTTTGGTAACAAGACATGATCAACCTTGTTAACAAAAGGATTTTAATGAAAAAAATAATGTTTTCTCTATGATTATACTTGCTCTTTTACTTTTCTCCTTCATAGTCTTTGCTTTTTCTCTTGTTAGCTTTGGTTTTGCTATTTGTTTGCTTGTTAGAGTGTCTTAGAACTTCTGTAGTTTTGGTTTTGGTTTTGATTTGCTTTTGCTTCTTCTAAAAAAAAATCTTTTCTGTGAGAAAATCAATTTTCATACCCTGAAAAGTGGCCAAAAATAAAGTTTCCCGAAAAATCCCAGAAAATTCATAATAATTTTTTCCTCGAAAAAAGGGGCAGAGGGACACTTAGAGTGACCCAGGGCCCCCTAGGCCAGCACACCCCCTGGTGGTGCGGCTAGCCCCAGGGGGATGCCTGGCATGGGTGTGGCCCACCTGTGGCCCTCCAAGATGCCTCCTCCCAGCCACCTTCTTTCTCTCTCCCAAAAAACACCGGAAAACTTTCTCAAGCTCGACTTCTTGTTGTTCGTGCTCCTGAATTTAGATCTCCTTGATCAGCCCATTTTTGCTGCTGATTTTTGGAGGGATTGCTCCTTGGTATGTGCCTCCTCCGCTTGTCCAATTAGATTTGTGATTGGTAGATTGAATCTTGAGTATTTTGTTGCTATAGGTGTCAGGTTGTGTGAGCTTGCATGCTTGTTCTATGCTTAGAGATTTCATTTTGATGCATGTGTAGCCCTCTAGCAAGTTCCTATAGTAGTTTATCATCATTTATCAACTTGGAAATCACTTGGTTTGATGTTTGTCTAAATATTTCAGAAAAAAGTGGTCATGGACAACCACACCTATGGTGAAATATTTGAGAGTGATGCACCTAGAAGGACAAGGCCTTCAAGATCATCCTCCCGAGCTAGGCCCTTGTACAATGAGGATCTCATTACACCGCGATTTGGCGACGAGGGAGATGAGGGGGATGCGCACCCTTCTACCTTTCCTTGTCCAACCTTTTTGCAGACTGTTGGGATTCTTAATGATTTTCTAACCTTGGTTTGGAGGGTTGGACTAACAATTTATATGCAGGATGAGAGCATGCAGTATGCTACGCTTACTAAAACCTTTGTGGAGAGTTTCTCTTTTTCTATCAACGCCTTCAAGCCAGATGTGTCTTTCAAAATCTATAATAGGCCTTACTCCATGATGTTGAAGAAATTTTGTGAGATCTTGGACATTGGTATAGCTGGGATGGTGAAGAAGATCCCAGCTCAACCCGCTGATTTGTTGGAGCTCTACCGTGGAATAGCTAATGATGATGATCGTAAGCCTAGCAGGGAAAGATAAGAAATACTCAACTCCCAGCTATAAGTATTTCCCAGGGACCTTTGTCATGCTCCAAGTTGGAGATGGATAAGAAGCTGCACATTCTTGGTTTCCATGGACACTATCAGGGGGACGCGCCCTCATACGACCCCTCTATGCACTACACAAGGGAGTCCTCAAGCTTTTACCAGGATGAAGGGGCCTCCTCGTTGTACTACGAAGGTGCACCTTCTTGGTCACCATGGGGTTGAGCCCCACTTAGGCCAAAAGCCTAAGCTTGAGGGGAGGTATACCGACATCACACTCATCTATATATCATGTTTTGTCGGTTCTTTGTATATCCATGTTTCACTTTCTTTTTGGTTTTTGTTTCTACTTTCCCAAAACACAAAAATACCAAAAATATTTTCGTTGTTTCTCTTGGTTTGTTTCTTTGATTTTTAGCTTTGGTTTTCCTTAAATAAAAATCCAAAAAGATTTTTCTTTGTTTGTTTTTACTTTGTTTGCTTGCTTTAAAAAAAATCGAAAACACCAAAAATATTTGTTCTTCTTCTTTGGTTTTGTGAAGTTCTTTGCAGGGTTCAGCCGCCCTCAGTGGATTTTGGTTTCATGTTATTATTCAAGTCACACAAGTGAAGGGAAATAATGAAGATTAAGACAACTTGAGGTGTGGTAAGAGGCTGGTAGCGAACTCTATTTGTTTTCATTTTTGTACATATACTCATCATGGTGAGCATGCTTAGTATGTTCATGTAAGGTGTATGTTATTTATGGATGCTTAGTAGTTCTTGCTTTCTTGTGATTAGCTCCAGCTTGCTAATAGTTTGTAGCATGTTATATGAATGTTTGCTTGCATTGTTCTATTCAAAACTTGGTATGATATTGTGGTGTCCACCTCTGAATGTTTCATGTGAATTGACTTGGCACATGTCACGCATGCATATGACTAAACAATACTCAATTAAGCCTCGATGATTTATTTTGCCTCAGAGTTCTTGTATCACTTTCATGCCATAATTAGTCATGTTTTGTTGCAAGCATGATTATGACAGTTATTGCTCTCTCGTTTGTCACTCCCTCTCTATTGCTAGTCTGCATTTGCATTGAGTATGAGCTCTACTTGTGCGTCCAACTCCCCAAAACCAATTTTGCCAACAGTGTCCACCATACCTACCTATTAGCATCATTTGCTATTCAGTGCATATTCATTATGCCTTGTGTTCTTCCAAATAAAATGTTTGACTGTTTGAGAAAGTTAGTTAGTAAAGCTCTCACGAACTTGATGGCACACTTTATTTCCTGCACTTAATAAACCTAAACCATCGTGACTATCCATGGAAGTTATATGCTTGAAAATTATAGGCTAGGAGTTAGCAGAACCATGCTGTCACAGGGAACGCTTTTAACACTTATGGATACATATCCAGTTGATATCATGCTCTTTTGTTTGCGGGTGTCGTCGGTGTGAAATAAAAGGGGAGCTTGTAAGTTCATCGAGTTATATATATATGTTAGAGAAACGCCTGGGTCGCTAGCCTAAGCCATGCCTAATCATGGTGGAAACTTGCAGCATAACCATAATGAGCAATCCGTGAAGCATCCTCAATAAAAACCTATGCAAATAGAAAATAAAAAGATCGCTGAGATGCTCATTGTCTGCTTGCCTTGTCATTTTGGTTATGGGATAGTGTCGTGGTATTGCCGACGAGTACGCCATGGAGGGGTCCTCACAGTGCGTGTTTAGAGACGTGGGGGAAGGCAGACGGTTGACGGGTACGAGGTAACACAGCTTACCCAGGTTCAGATCCTACAACGGTGGCGGAATCCTACTCCTGCTATAAATCACTATAAGGGCAATACGCCGAGTTATAGAGATAGGTTCGCTGTGCGAGGTATGAGTTAATTGGTTCCCTAAAGGCTATCATAGGCCCGACTTATATAGTCGTCAGGTCATAGGGTTATAGGGAAAAGTCCTAACCGGACAGGTTACAGAGTCCTACACCGTCTATTACTAGTCTAGCGAGTCTTGTACTCCAAGGCTCTGGGTATGCTGGTGACTCCACCATAGCCTTCCTTTATCTGGCAAGGGCCTCCCTTCTGGATCCATCTAACTAGGCCGCCCAGCAGGCCATGGGCCATGCTACCAACTGTGGGCCACCCGGATTAGCTGGATAAGAGACATGCTATGAGGATACCCATATAGCATATCCCCAACAGTAGCCCCCGGAGAACTCCGAGATCTTGCGCCATCTTGCCTCTTCACGTTGAATGCTCCGTCTAGATGGATGTCGGCAAATCGTCAAGCAATATATTGTAGTCCTCCCAAAGA
Source organism: Avena sativa (assembly GCA_916181665.1). Classification (NCBI taxonomy): domain Eukaryota; kingdom Viridiplantae; phylum Streptophyta; class Magnoliopsida; order Poales; family Poaceae; genus Avena; species Avena sativa. The sequence goes on from OV702295.1 coordinate 356,934,051, forward strand.
ACCCTGCAATGCTTTCTCCGTCTTCAATCTTCCATCGTACTCTTCCGTAGCCGGACTGGATCCGTCCATGCCGGAATCTTCTGATGTGATGGTCCATCTGCCTATGACAGCTAGGGCGATGTAGACATAGGTCAACAACGCCTCGTAACTCACACATGTAGAGAACGCAATCATGTCCACTTTTCCCGCGCGGGCGATATGAACCGTTGGCAGCGATGGTTAGTACGTGACAGAATTTCCGCGCATGTCTCCGCACACATCGTCTACGTGGCAACCATTCGATCAAGCTGCACGAATCTTGATGTTGGAGATCATAAATAGTAACTGCGGTGGAAAATTTACTTTTTCACCTCATTCTCCCCTGCATCTTCTTCTTCCTCAGGCAAGCGTCTCCTCGAGCTCTCCGCGCCTCGCGTGAAAAAACCCTAACTCCCAATCTCACCAGTCACTTCTGAACGCTCGCAATGGCCACCAACAACTCTTCTCCTTCAATGGAAGCGTTGAGCGAAGCCGCGGCAAAGCCGGCGAGCTCCATCATCGTGCCCCCAGAGGGCCTGGTTATCGCCAGGTCTGCGGTGGTCGAGACCACCGGCGGCGACGATAATCCAGCGGCGCTGGAGCTGCTGGAGGAGGAATATGATTCCCACAAAGGCAACTGGTGCGGTTCGGACATCACAGACCGCGATATCAAAGAGCTGATCGTCGAAGGCTACCTCCCCGCGACGGAGGGGATCGCCTGGCGGGCGGCACCGGCCGGCGAGGTCACACCTTCTCCTCAAGCCAGAGAAAATGTGTACCTCAAAGCATAGTTGGTACGCGGCGTCTCCCTGCCCATCTCTAATTTCTTCCTTGCCGTCTTGAATCATTACCGAGTACATCCACAGAACCTTTCTCCCAATAGTATCCTAGCTCCTAGCAATTACGCGGCGCTTTGCGAGGGTTACTTAGGGATTAAGCCTAGGCTAGACCTCTTCATATATTTCTTTACCGTCAAGCGCGAAGCCGGAGGCAGCAAGGACGAACTTAGAAATTGTGGCACTATTAGTTTCAAGATCCGGCCTGGCCGGCACTTCCCCGACATCGTCGGCCACGAGTCCTGCAAGAATTGGCAGCGTACTTACTTCTATGGCCCAAATATTCCTCTGGCCGGCCGAGAAGTAACGTACCCGGACTTTGTCAATGGAGCAGCTGCCGAAACTTCGACATGGAGATCCCAGGCCTCCCTTCCCTCTGACATAGACGCTTCCCACGCTATAAGGTGGATAGAGTGGTTCGTAGAGATGGGTTTGAACGACTTGGACCTAGCCATATGCTGGTTCATCAAGCGAATCCAGCCTCTGCAGCACCGCTCGAAGCTGATGCACGAGTATACCAATGATAGAAGGGATAGCCTCCGCATCTCCATGGACAATTTCTCGAGCGACTCCGTCAAGCTCTGCCTCAAGGACATCGTCAAGGTGAAGGACAAGAAGCGTGGCTTCACCATCACCTACGACATGTTCGTAGAGAGCAAGTGCCCAAAGGTAACTATTTATTTTTCGTGTATGACATATACTCCAGTTCTTGTGTTGCATCATCTAACACGGAGGTTCTTCACCTTAACAGCTTAGCGACATAGACGAGGACAACATGACTCCTCAAATCTATGATCCAAAGATGAAGGAAGTCACCGTCGTGTCCGACGATGATGCTTCGTTGGCGGGAAAGCGGAAGAGCTCCACCTCTAATGCTGCCGACGGAGGCAAGAAGAAGAAGACAGAGGGTGGAGCCTGAATGTCACATCCCAAAATTTTCCAAATTTTGAAATGTGAAAAATAAATAAACAAAATAAAACTTTGTTGAAATTTAGGGTGAGAAGAAACTTTTTGATTCCAATTGGAAACATCAAAACCCATTTTGATCAAATAAAATCCTAAAGGGATTTAAAAAAGATAAACAATTAATAAATAAAATTATGATAGCTGGAATTACTATTTTTGGATCTTTTAATAAAAAGATTTGGTTTTCAAAAGCAAAGTAGAATTATTAAATAAGGATAATTTTATAGAGCCAAATTAAACCTTGGCCAAGCTTTTGAAATAAAATATTTCTATTTGATAAAAAGAGTAAAGGTTTATTTAAATAAAGTAATGAGGATTTATTAATATCCAATTTTATTAAAGTAAAGGCTTTTACATTTTAAATAAACATTAAAACTTGTTATTTTATTTTAAATAAGATTTCCAAGTGTTTTTATGTTTTCAAATAAAACCTACTGAAATGGTTTTGATATTATTTAGATTTCAAATAGAGTTTTTAAATAAATTAAATCCTATTTGAATTAAAGACTAAGGTCTATTTTATTTAATTATTAATGGATCTTAAAAAGAATAAAAGTTATTTTTGTTTTGGACTTTGATTTGTGTTGTTAAACAGAATTAAAACCTACACAAAGTTTGGCAAAGGTTTGAGTTCATTTGGGTGTTTGAATTGTTTGAATAAAATCAAAACAAAAATTCCAAATAGAAAAAGAAAAAGCTTAAGTATAAAAAAAGAGAAACAACAGACCCAACCCAACAGGCCCAGCAGCCCAACTCGCAGCCCATCTTTCTTTTCCCCAGCGAATCGTTTTTCACTTACACGCGCACCCGCGAGGTCACTGAATGCCCGGCCCCACTCTTTCTCCCTCCACCTCGCTGACAGACAGGTCCCACACCACCTCACCGTCGTCTTCAGCACCACGACCCCGTCGCCACGCCGTTTCTGCCATTTACTCCGGCGATGAATACACGTTAATGCCTGACTTAATCCTCGCCGTGACCATGCCCCCTTAACCGCCCGTTCCTCCTCTCTCTTTCCCCTCGCTTGCCTCTCCCTCTCTGCCCCCAGGCTGGGTGAATTTTGAGCTCAAGCATCCCTGTCTCCGACGATGATTCCGGCCAAATCCGGCGAACCACCGCCGCCCCTCGCCTCCCCAACCACACTAGCTTGCTCCCCATCCTCAGGCGTTTCTCTCTGCACCCTCAGCTTGCCTGCGCTTGATCCATAGCGTCGGCAACAACGACAACCTGAGCGCCACCGCCTGCAAGCAACTCCGGCGACCTCCCCCTGGTAAGCCAGACCACCCGAGCCCTCTCGATCATGCTCACGTGAACGCCACACTCGCCCGCGTCTAACCGTGCACTTATTTTACTTCGGCACGATCTGCAGCCTCGCCCCCGACGACCTCCAGAGACACCCGCCGCTCGCAGCAACTCCGACGAGCAATTTCTTTCGTCCCCGTGCGCCCCCTGCCTCCTCGTGAATAGGTTGAGCATCAACACGTCAAGGCGAACACGGTGAGCCACTTCCCCCTATCCCTCGCTTCCTGTATCACTGGCTCCGCCGCAGCCAGAGAGTGCGCTGCCGCTAGCGCCGCCCAACCATGGTCAGAGGAGCCGTGTCCGTTAGATCTTGATGCTTTGGCTGAGATTAGAACTTAAGCGAAAGGGTATCATGTGCTTTGTGCCGCACGATCTCACTTAAATCCTGCGGTCCAGAGAGCTCGATCCAAACGAAACGGTACCGGCCAATAGAATTACGCCACGTGGACAAGGTTTTGTTTAAAAACAGAATTAGAATCTGATTGTTATGCAAACTTGTAAAATTCATAACTTTAATTCTACACGTCCAAAATTTGAAAATTTTATATCAATGGAATCAGTAGAACAAGTACTTTGCAACCATGCACTTTGTTTAATGTTTTGCTTCTGGAAAATTGGTTGAAATTACAGAAACATGTGTAGGCATATTTTGAATATAAAAATTGTTCTAGATATAATTTTAATGTGAAATCTTTGCAAAATGGATTGTTGTGAACCTACTGACCATAGGAACCAACTTATGGATTTAAAAATATATTTTGGGAAGTTAAGGAGTAAATAATTGAATTAGCTCATTTCTAGTCAAATAAAAATATTGATTTTGTTTTAGAAATGATTTTTGAGTAAAACCTTTGGGAAATGATTTGATTCAAACCTTCTGACCCTAAACACCAAGTTTTGAGAATTAAAATATATTTGGTGAACTATTTAAAGAATATTGCTTTGCTAAAAGCATTTTCAACCACATAAAATAATGATTTGATTTAAAAATGGTTTATAGATAAAACCTTTTGCAAATGGTTTTACCACTTTAGTAATTGACCACTTTTGAACTTTAAAATGTTTAGAGCTTAGTAGAAACCACTTTTGCAAATAAAACTATCTTTTGCATGCTTGCATGCATGACCTTGTTTTTGTTATTTTATGTGTGACAAATTGTTTGAATGCTAGTTGAATATGTGTTTGCTTGATTGAATTGTAGTGAAGTTAGAAGAGTGTGATATTTGCAAGATCAAGAAGTGAACCAACATTCTCTACTAAAAAGGCAAGTGACACTATCATCCATGTCCTACTATTTTCATTACATTAGTGGATTTTTGTAACATGCATGATAAGGACTACTATATTTTATGCTATGCTAAATCCTAATAGGATTCCCTTATATCTTCCTTAGTGAAAACATTGTAGTGGTAGTATGCTTAGCCCTGCTATATATTGGGATGGGATACATGATATGATTATATGAAGAGTTGAAAAGACATATGTTTTATATAATAAAACAAGTACTCAATGAACCACCTGGGTGGACAAGGATACTCAAGATTGGACAAGGTGACAACAAAAGGAACCTTGTTTATATGGCTATCTTTTTTTGTATGTGCACTAGAAGAAAACCACCCAGGGACTTAGAGGTTGAACATGTTTCTCGTACAGTGGCTTCCGTGTACAGCCACATGCTAAATGGGCTCTGGCTTAGTCAACTACATAGTGGAAGACCCATGCATTGGCATCTTCAGGTTAACTAGAATTGTGTAAGGGGACTTGTAACCCTACATTGGTGCCTGGATGACAAGCTAGCATTGTGTATTGGGAGGAATTCTATGGAAAGACTTTATCACATTCTCAATCTGCCAGTACTCCATCTTGGTGAGTACTTATCCAGCGGCCACTAGTGGCATCAAGATGAGATTGTGTAATGTGGGTAAAGTGTACAACTTTTGCAGAAGATCAAATTCTAAGTACTTAGCCGTGTCCCCGGTTATGGACAACACTGAGCAACTAAGGCCTGAAGCTATGGAAGATCTCGACATTCCAATTTCTCAAAGTAAAACTTGATGGTGACAACAATGGTTTTGAAGCACTTGGAGTTTTCCAAGAAGTTCAGAAAGATTTGACAAAAGATCAAAACTATTTTGAAAAGATAGGATAAAACTTTATTGCTTTCTGCAAATGAGCCTAAACCCTACTTAGCCAAATATGCATGTAATGATAGGATCCGCTTATTTCTACATAGTAGTGAAACTTGCCAATACAATTCAAATGTATTGACCCTTGTGGCTGCAACTTATTATGTTGCAGGTTTGTTTGATGTTAAGTGTGTTGATTAGGATTTCAAGTCTACAACCAACATGATTGCCTGTGGCACTTTGAAGATGAAGGACCCCATGCTTTATAGATTGCTGCTGCAATGTAATGTGATAGCCAAATGAGTTATGTAAGATGTAATAAATTATTTTATTCCTGGTTATAAAGTTGTATTATGACCTATGTTTCTTGATATTACATCTTAACTGTGGATGCTAGCTATTGATCCAGGGACTAGCATTGTAAACACAGGGATCTCTACCTTATTAAAGGTTGGGAACCTTACACTGAAAAAAAACTACCGCTGCCCTGGAGGCGTAGAAAAGAAAGATTACCGGGATCCCCTTTGCCAAAGCACTCCCTCTTGTGTAAGCTTCTTTCTCTCCGACATTGTCCATTTGTCTGTCTTGTTCCTGTACTTATGCATTTTGCACGTTTCAGGAAGAAAGCCATGACCAGCTTGAAGAAGACCTCCAAAACTTTGGGGGCTTCTAGAACCATCAAGGATATGCTGCATCGCGGCGCATCTCCCGCCATCGCCCTTGTCACTCCCATCGTCAAGCCTTCATCCGCTCCGACAAGTTCTCAAACCAAGGAAGCAGCTGGCCCTTCCGCCATGGAAGTGGACTCAGGCGCCTCTACCGAGCTTGATGTTGTCGGCGAACAGGCGACACAGGAGAGTGCCGCAAACCAAATGGCTGAAGCTCCGGCTAAGGATGCCATCAGTAGCGGTAAGGCGGTGGTGGAAGGTGGTACTTCTGCCGAAGGCGGCGTCCCCGCACCCAAGAAAACCATTGAGTTTCCGAAGATAGTCTATCCGGTACTTACGCCGGGTAACACTTCTCTAGTTCATGTTGCGGCGCCGACATCTCCGACGTGCGGTGTAAGATCCCTCCTTTATAAAGGAAAAGGATCCCTGTGATTGCAATGCTAGTCCCTGGATCATTGCTAGCATCCACAGTTTAAGATGAAGTACACAGATACAAAGGTCATTTATTACATCCATTCCAGAGATAAACATAGTATTTACAACTCAAGGCCACAGGCCTAATACAAGAGTTTGAATAAGTAAATAAATATAAGTCTTCATCTTCATGTGCCACAGGCAAACATGTTGAGTGTAGACTCATGACACCTAATCCTCATCAGAGTAACCTGCAACATCACAAGTTACAGCCACAGTGGGTCAATACTTTGGAATAGTATTGGCAAGTGATACCTTAGTATATTTTAAGTGGACTAGATACTATATGCAAATTTGGCTAAGTGTAGCTTGGCTTGCTTTGCTCAAAATAGGTTTTTCCTATTAGTTGAAATCACTAAGTTTTTCTTTGTCAAAACTTTTCCCAAGGAACCACCAATAGACATTGAGGTCCTTCACCCATGTTCACCCACAAATTTTTACTTAGAAATTGGGATGAGGAGATTCTTGATAACTTCCATGCCTTGATGCTCAAGCTGTCCATTGCCATGGACTTGGCTAAGTACTTAGATTTTTCCATCTGCAGAGGTTGTGCACTTTCCCCACCAGACTTGGTTTCACCAAGACAGGACCTTTCAGAAGCCTTCCCTTAGACCAAATGGACGCGCTCCAACCTATCATTCCCACTACCACCAACTGTCCAAATGGCTAAGTTCTAGCAACTTATGTGATCCAGGCAGAGCCCATATTGCCAAGTGGCTGCACTAGAAGCTTCTTAACACTTGGCCTCTAAAATCTCTTTGTTCCTGGGTGGCTTAACACAAGTGAGATACACAAGGTAAACCATAGCCATGGGCCTTGTGTAACCACTCAATCAAAACCACCAATCAAGTCCCTTTCCACCCAGGTGATTCATTGACTTAGTTGCTTTATTAAGCAAAACAAGTCCAAAGACTTAGAAATATTTTCATCATAGCATGTATATTTCACCAACCCTTGTTTGCTACTAGCTAGGCTAAGCATGGCATAGATAGTAACTTAACTTAGAATTTCCTAGCAATTCTACAACTACTTAGGATTTCCCAACATGGCATATAGGCAAAATAAGAACATGCAAGACTTAGCAAAATATTTCTAATGCTTAGTATAAAATATAGGGATAGAATTATTCATGAAGTACCACTTGCCTTGGTAGTTTGGAGTGTAGCACTCTTCACAATCACAATCACTAGCACCAAAATCTACACATAGAATATAGCCACAATCACATACAAGACATATACAATCAAAAATATATATGCATGCATGCAAGATGCTAAGTGATGATTTTTAAAACCCAACCAAGCAAGTGCATAGTACTGAATCTTAAACAAGTCAAAAACTTGCCAAACCAAATTTATTTAACACCAAAAACAATTCCTAAGCAATTCATATAATCAAATAATCCCTACACATGTTTTTGCAAAAGAAACCATTTTAACAGATGCAAAACATTAAACATATTGCATATTATGAAAGAGCTTGTTCTCCTGATTCCAACGGTATAAAATTTGTCAAAATCTAACGTGGGAATCAAAAGTTACAAACAAAACAAATTTGAACTATAATCTGATTCAAAATCTGTTTTAAATCTAACTCTCTGCCACACGTCTTAATCTTACTGGCGCGTACCGGTTCACGTTGGATCACGCTTACGAGCCGCAGGATCTAAGTGACGATGCACGGTTCAGATCAAAACGTAACGCTTCGCCCGCTAATCTAATTCTAGCCTCTGGATCTAGATCCAACGGCTCTTGATCAAATGACCAAGGTCTGGCGGCGCGCGGTGACGGAGAGCGGCGGCGCGCTCGGTCTACGGCGTCGCGGTGGATACAGAGAGGGCTGGGGTCAGTGGAAATGCTTACCAGACTCACAGCGACGCACTGAAGCTCAACGTGGTGGTAGCTTGGTAAGGGGCGCGCTGTAGTGGCCGTGGGATCTTGTCGGAGTGGATGACAGGGTCGGGCTCGGGTGGACGGCGACGTTGGCGACGTTCTGCTTCGCCCTAATGCAAACGGAGGGCATCAGTGTGTGTGCATAGGTCAGGCGAACAAGTCAGCGTCAAAGGGAAGGCACGGGGCGGTCGGATTTTACCTTAATCTCTCGCCGTTGTTGGAGACGGCGTCGGTTGCTCACGGTGCTCGTCGAAGTCGAAGCTCTGGATCACAAACAGAAGGACAAAGGGGATCAGGAGATGCGCAAGGAGGTCGCGAAGCTGTTCGCATGCACTAGAGAGGAAGGGGCGCACGGGGTTTACCAGAATCGCACGCCGGAGGTCGTCGGAGCTGCGGCGGTGTCTGGCGAGTTGCGAGCAGCCTGGTGGCGTGGTGAGAAAATTGAGTGAGGGGAAATGGTAGCGAGAGGGAGGGGCTTAAGTAGGCAGAGCTGGGCATGGAGTTACTCACGGAATCAATGGGAATCAATGCGGTAGTGATTGCGGCGAGTAACGGCGGCGTGAGCGGCGCAGGCGCGTGTGATTGACAAAGACGAAGACGGGGTCACGGGTCCACTTGTCAGCGAAAATAAACAGAGGGGATGTGGGGTCCTGGCGTCACCGACTCCGCGGGTGCGTCTGCGTGTGAGAGTGAGAGAGGGGAAACCCGGGTGGGCTAGTTGGGCTGGATCTGTTGATGGGCTCAAACCCTGGCGCTGGCCTTTTTCTTTTTCTTTATTCCTTTTCTATTTCTGAATTGATTTTCTGGAATGATTTTCAAATGAATTCAAACTCTATTTGAATTCAAATCTTTTCAGGATTTTTGCAGTGTGCAACAGTCACAAATTTGGGCATAAAACCAAGTGGTCTCTCTGTTCAAGCTTGGTTCTTTTGAATAAACAAAATAAACTGTGCTATAGCACTTGATTTGCAAATGTTTTGAAAATGGTTTTGAAACCATATTTATTTTGTATATTTTTGTCCAAAATCCACACTCAATCTAATCAACAAGGAAGCAAACAAACTTGGTTTAAAACACTTATGCTCTCAAATGAGGATGGTCATTTGATTTAAGTTTGCTCACATAAAATGATAGCACTATGTGCTTCTGTTTTCTTGAAAATGGTTTGAAAATGACTTCAAAATTATATGCATGCATGAATGATATGCAATCTTTGAAATCATGATTTTAGGGATGTTACAAATCTAACCCCCTTAAGGTGAATCTCACCCTCGAGATTCGGATTGGCTAGCAAATAGGTGAGGGTGGTCTTTCCGAAGATCATCTTCTCTTTCCCATGTTGCTTCCTCTTCGGAATGATGATTCCACTGCACTTTGCAGAACTTGATAGTCCTAGTCCGTGTGACTCTTTCTGCAGTCTCAAGAAACTTGATAGGCTTCTCTTCATAAGTGAGATCACTTTCCAATTGAACCTCCTCCAAAGGTATAGTATCCTTCAAAGAAGTTTCTTCCATTTTTGGATGACATTTCTTAAGTTGACTCACATGAAACACATTATGGACAGCTAACAGAGATTCTGGCAGTTCAATTTCATAGGCAACTTCTCCTTTGCGACTCAGAATCTTGAATGGCCCAACATATCTTGGTGCCAATTTTCCTTTGACTCCAAATCTCTACACTCCACGAAGTGGTGACACTCTAAGATAGGCTCTATCACCAACTTCGTAGGTGACTTCTCTACGCTTAGGATCTGCGTAGCTTTTCTGTCGGGACTGTGCTATCTTCAATCTGTACTTAACCAACTTGACCTTCTCTTCGGCTTCTTTGATAAGATCTGGTCCGAATAAACTTCTTTCTCCCACACCATTCCATAACAATGGAGTGGTACACTTTCTTCCGTAGAGAAACTCAAATGGCTCCATCTCAATACTGGCTTGATAGCTGTTGTTATAAGAAAATTCTGCGTAAGGCAGGCTTTCATCCCAACTGGCTCCATAGTCTAAGGCACATGCTCTCAACATGTCTTCAAGAATCTGATTAGTCCTTTCTGTTTGTCCATCGGTTTGAGGATGAAAAGCAGTACTGAATTCCAACCTCGTTCCCAATGACTCATGTAACTGTCTCCAAAAATGGGAAGTGAATTGAGTTCCCCTATTAGACACAATACTCTTGGGCACTCCATGTAGACATACAATTCTACTCATGTAGATTCTGGCTAACTTAGCACTTGTATAGGTTGTCTTCACGGGTATGAAATGAGCTACTTTAGTTAGGAGATCCACTACTACCCAATAGAATCGTATCCTGACCGGGTCCTTGGTAATCCGGTAATGAAATCCATACCAATCTTATCCCACTTCCAATCAGGAATAGGTAGTGGTTGAAGCAAACCTGCTGGTTTCTGATGTTCTGCCTTCACTCTACTACATACATCACACAAAGCAATATGTTCGGCGATGTCCTTCTTGAGATTATTCCACCAAAATCTTTCCTTCATGTCCATGTACATTTTGGTGTTACCCAGATGAATGGAATATGGTGAGTTGTGTGCTTCTTGCAAAATCAGTTTCCGCAGCTCCGGATCTTGTGGAACACAGATACGTTTCCCATGCCATAACGTACCCTGTTCGTCTTCATGGAATCCTTTGGCTTTTCCTTTGCCAATCTTTTCTTTAATCTCTTCAATTTCCTTATCAATCTTCTGGGCTTCTTTGATTTTGTCCAACAAAGTGGGTTGAACATCCAAAGACATGAGATGTCCTTCCGGCACAATCTCCAATCTGAGTTTTCTAAATTGAGTACATAGATCATCTGGCAATTCTCCTTTGGTAAGGCCATTCACAAAAACCTTATGACTTAGAGCATCTGCTACAACATTTGCTTTACCGGGGTGGTATTGCAAACTTAAGTCATAGTCCTTGATAAGTTCTAGCCACCTTCTTTGTCTCATATTAATTTCCTTCTGGGTGAAGATATACTTCAAACTTTTGTGATCTGTGAACACTTCACAACGCTTCCCCAAAAGATATTGTCTCCATGTTTTGAGTGCATGGACGATAGAGGCTAACTCTAAATCATGAGTAGGATAGTTCACTTCATGAGTTTTGAGTTGTCTCGAGGCATAAGCCACAACTTTAGCGTCTTGCATAACTACTGCACCAAAACCCTGATGAGATGCATCACAATATACTTGGAAATCTTTTTCCACATCTGGCAGACACAAGACTGGTGCTGTCACAAGTCTCTTCTTCAATTCTTGAAAGCTGAGTTCACAACCTTCAGACCATGCAAACTTCTTGTCTTTCTTTAACAATTTAGTCATAGGCTTAGCTACCTTTGAGAAATTTTCAATGAACCTTCTGTAGTAACCTGCTAAGCCAAGGAAACTACGAACCTCTTTCACGGACTTGGGAGATTCCCATTCAGTCATAGCTGAAACCTTAGCAGGATCAACTGCTACACCATCCTTTGTCATAACATGACCTAGAAAACCAACTTCATCCAACCAGAACTCACACTTGCTGAATTTGGCATAAAGTTTATGTTCTCGTAACTTCTCAAGTATCAAACGCAAATGTCCTTCATGCTCTTCTTTGCTCTTGGAGTAGACTAAGATGTCATCGATGAAAACGACAACAAACTTGTCAAGAAATTCCATGAACACCTTGTTCATCATATTCATGAAGTATGCTGGAGCATTGGTCAAACCGAAAGGCATTACGGTATACTCATACAATCCATACCTTGTAGTGAAAGCTGTTTTAGGTATGTCTTGTTCCCTTATCTTGAGTTGAAAATATCCTGAACGGAGATCAATCTTTGAGAACACACATGCTCCTTCTAGCTGATCAAACAAGTCATTGATTCTAGGCAAAGGGTATTTGTTCTTGATAGTCACCTCGTTGAGTGAACGGTAATCTATGCATAACCTTTGACTTCTATCTTTCTTCTCCACGAACAAAACTGGGGCTCCCCAAGATGAAGAGCTTGGTTGAATAAATCCTTTCTGCAACTGTTCTCCAAGTTGTTTCTTGAGTTCTTTCAGTTCATCAACTGACATTTTATAAGGTCTCTTTGCTATTGGTCCAGACCCTGGTACCAAATCTATCAGAAACTCCACATCTCTATCTGGTGGCATTCCCGGCAATTCTTCCGGAAACACATCCGGATACTCACTCACAATTGGCACACTGTCCATGCTAACCCCCTTAAGAGAATTTAGCTTACTTCCTTTAGATTCAAAGTTGGACTTGAATTTAATCCGCCTTCTTTCCGGGGTTGTGAGTGCAACAGTACGATTAGCACAATCTAGTACTCCTTCATACTTAGCCATCCAAGCCATTCCCAATATTATGTCTAGTCCTTGGGAATCTAGGATTATCAGACTCACTGGAAATTTATGCTTTCCAAACTCTATTACTAGATCCTGGCATCCAAGACTCACTATCATATCTCCACCCGGAGAACTAACTTTTATTGGACACCCAATGTTTTTAGTTGGAAACCCATTTCTATCAACAAATGCTTTTGATATGAATGGATGCGATGCTCCAGTATCAAAAAGAACAAATGTTGGAATAGAATTGAGTCTGAAATTACCAGCCACAGCATCAGGCTCCTCATAGACCTCCTCCACACTGATGTGGTTCACTTGTCCCTTCTGAAAAGGGTTGGGCTTGTTGGGTCCTTCAACTTTCTTTTCTGGGCAGTCATTTGCATAATGCCCCATCTTCTTGCATTTGAAGCATTCAACCTGACTAATGTCTCTCTTAACAGGCTGACTTGCACTTCCACTTCCATTACCACTGTGGTGACTCTTGTATCCACCCTTGTGGTTCTTGTATTTGTCATTGTCATGACTACAATGATGTTTGTCATGACGGTTGTGGTTGTGGTGCTTGTTGAATTTCCCATGCTTGTGGGATCCTGAGCTTTCGCTATCATCATAATGAGATCGTTTGTGAGACGATCCCGAGCTGTGCTTGTCGGAGTGCTTTCTCTTTCTACTCTCAACTTGCTTTATTTTGTTCTCCAAAATAGCAGCCTTGTCATAGAGCGACTGATAAGTGGGAACATACGCCACAGCCAACTGCAGATTCAGCTCATCATTTAAGACTTCAAGAAATTTTTCCTTTCTCTTAGCATCGGTGTCAACTTCATCCGGTGCATAACGCACCAGATTGTTGAACTCCTCAATATATTCAGCCACGCTGTGGTGGCGCTGCTTCAGATTGTGGAACTCTTTCTTTTTCAGACTCATCACTCCAGATGAGATATGAGCAGTGCGAAAGCCATCCTCAAAGATATCCCATGTCACTTCATCTATGGGAGTGGTGATCTGGAAGTTATCCCACCAAGTGGCGGCTGGTCCCTCCAGCAGATGTTCTACAAATCTGATCTTTTCAGCATCCGTACAGCCCACGGTTACCAAGTCCTTGTTCACAGAACGTAGCCAATCATTGGCCACCATGGGATCAGTCGTTCCTGAGAACTTTGCTGGCCTCAATCTCAAGAACCTAGTAAGCATATCAAAACCCGGTGGGTTGTTGTTGTTGTTATTATTGTTGTTGTTATTGTTGTTGTTGTTGTTGTTGTTGTTTTGGTTCTGGATGAACGTCGTCATCATCTGCATTAGCTGAGTTTGAGCGGTCATCATTTGTTGCATTTCTGGAGTGATGTTGTTGTTGTTGGGGTTGGGGTTTGCACGACGGGGAGGCATCTGTGGTTTGTTCAAATAGAGATAAGAATGAGATACCCATAGATGCTTTCATGCACATTACATCACATAAGCAACTATAAAGCATGCAACACAAAGATAAAGATTCAACAACAAGATAACAAGTTCGCAAAGTAAAACACACACAAATAACAAGACGTCCACATGTCGGATGGTCAATAACAAGTTCTCAAACAACAAGTATGATAATAAAGATAAATGAGTAGTCAAATCTACTCATCGGCATCAATCTCCTCCTCGACAAAGGTAAGACCGGCGTTCTCCATCGCGGTCTTGTATTCCTCGACACTAGTGGTCAAGGTCTCTATCTTGGTCTTGAGAGCCCTCTTCTGAGAACGAAGCCTCTCAATCACCATCTGCTGCTGCTCTAGCTCGAAGTCCTTGGACTGCAGTTCTTCAGTCATGTCCCGGATCTTCTTGTTCCTATCCTGGACACGCTTCTCCTGACTCTTGAACTTCCTTTCCTGGCTCTCGAACTTCGCCTCCATTTCCTTGACTATCTCGTCTTGCTCCACGAAGAGCTTGTCCTTCTTGCGAAGCTGCACCTGGAGCTCGTCATTGTTGAGCATGACATTGGTCCTGTCCGTGTCCACGTGCCTAATGAGAGACTCTAAGTCCTGGAGGTACAGGCGTATCGGCTCTGCTGCGTCCCTCGAATCGTCCTCAAAGTCGATGGACTCTCCATCCTCATCACGTCTTCCGAAGACGTGGAAGTGGGTACCTCTAACCTGTCGGGAGTGTCTCCCTAGCAGACGTCCTATCAGATCCTGCATAACTACCTCAAGGCCTCTCTCCCTGTCATCGTGCATGAGCTTGAAGACAATGGCCTCCGTGGTAGGCTCAGTCTGGCGTCCAGGCTGGTTGACCTTGAAGCCCCAGAGGTCCTTCCTCTCAAACTTGGTGAGGGGATGCACCATGATGGTGGGAAGAGGGAGATTGAGCAAAGTAGTAAGCTCAACGATACGAGGACCAAAGCGGGTAACCTGGAACTCCTCAACAGTGCTGATGGTAATAGGCATCTATTTATAAGATAGAAAAGTTAGAACAACACAATCAAGATGAAATAAAAGACAAAACATCACATACATATCCTTGGAAAGCAAAACACACAAGTCATGCATACATGAAACCATTACAACAACCAAGGTTCAATTTTATTTTAAAGCAACGTTTGGAAAATAAGGTGATAGGTGGTGGTCCAACTAACGAAGTACGTTTACAATCCTATCTCACTGGATCTGTTGGCTAACACAATATTTCTAGAAGCAATCAGCCTATCGTGCTCACATGACTCCATCACTAAGTCTATAATGTCTCCTCTTAAGGTTTGGTTGGTAGCTTCCAACTCTTGGGTATGTTCCTTCTCTTTCCTTAGATCATTTTGGAGGTTGAGCATTCTGCACTTGACTCTATCACCAAGTTCTTTGATGGTCTTCCAAGCTGCATCCTTTGCTGATTCAAAGAATGTAGTGTGCACCACTGAATTAGTGAACATGCAGAACCCTTTTTCTTGATGGTTGTCTTCCTTGTTTTTATACAAGTGAAGTTGCACCCACCAGTATTCCACTCCTTCATCCATCACAGGAAAACCCTTATACACAGCTGCACCTTGTATCTCTAATGCAACCATGAGGTCCTTGAGAGCCTTGGGGAATTCTGTCTCACACTCCAAAGTCATTGTCATGAGTGGTCCTTTCCTTACCGCTTCGTTGATGGAGTTCATCTACAAATAGAGATGAGAGAGAAGATTAGAAAGGTTTTACGAGAAGAATAGACAAGTGTAGAAGTTGAAATTTTTTCCTTAGTGGTTTCCAATCCTAGGGTCATAATCCTACAGGCAACATAGTGCTCTGATACCATCTGTAAGATCCCTCCTTTATAAAGGAAAAGGATCCCTGTGATTGCAATGCTAGTCCCTGGATCATTGCTAGCATCCACAGTTTAAGATGAAGTACACAGATTCAAAGGTCATTTATTACATCCATTCCAGAGATAAACATAGTCTTTACAACTCAAGGCCACAGGCCTAATACAAGAGTTTGAATAAGTAAATAAATATAAGTCTTCATCTTCATGTGCCACAGGCAAACATGTTGAGTGTAGACTCATGACACCTAATCCTCATTAGAGTAACCTGCAACATCACAAGTTACAGCCACAGTGGGTCAATACTTTGGAATAGTATTGGCAAGTGATACCTTAGTATATTTTAAGTGGACTAGATACTATATGCAAATTTGGCTAAGTGTAGCTTGGCTTGCTTTGCTCAAAATAGGTTTTTCCTATTAGTTGAAATCACTAAGTTTTTCTTTGTCAAAACTTTTCCCAAGGAACCACCAATAGACATTGAGGTCCTTCACCCATGTTCACCCACAAATTTTTACTTAGAAATTGGGATGAGGAGATTCTTGATAGCTTCCATGCCTTGATGCTCAAGCTGTCCATTGCCATGGACTTGGCTAAGTACTTAGATTTTCCCATTTGCAGAGGTTGTGCACTTTCCCCACCAGACTTGGTTTCACCAAGACAGGACCTTTCAGAAGCCTTCCCTTAGACCAAATGGACGCGCTCCAACCTATCATTCCCACTACCACCAACTGTCCAAATGGCTAAGTTCTAGCAACTTATGTGATTCAGGCAGAGCCCATATTGCCAAGTGGATGCACTAGAAGCTTCTTAACACTTGGCCTCTAAAATCTCTTTGTTCCTGGGTGGCTTACCACAAGTGAGATACACAAGGTAAACCATTGCCATGGGCCTTGTGTAACCACTCAACCAAAACCACCAATCAAGTCCCTTTTCACCCAGGTGATTCATTGACTTAGTTGTTTTATTAAGCAAAACAAGTCCAAAGACTTAGAAATATTTTCATCATAGCATGTATATTTCACCAACCCTTGTTTGCTACTAGCTAGGCTAAGCATGGCATAGATAGTAACTTAACTTAGAATTTCCTAGCAATTCTACAACTACTTAGGATTTCCCAACATGGCATATAGGCAAAATAATAACATGCAAGACTTAGCAAAATATTTCTAATGCTTAGTATAAAATATAGGGATAGAATTATTCATGAAGTACCACTTGCCTTGGTAGTTTGGAGTGTAGCACTCTTCACAATCACAATCACTAGCACCAAAATCTACACATAGAATATAGCCACAATCACATACAAGACATATACAATCAAAAATATATATGCATGCATGCAAGATGCTAAGTGATGATTTTTAAAACCCAACCAAGCAAGTGCATAGTACTGAATCTTAAACAAGTCAAAAACTTGCCAAACCAAATTTATTTAACACCAAAAACAATTCCTAAGCAATTCATATAATCAAATAATCCCTACACATGTTATTGCAAAAGAAACCATTTTAACAGATGCAAAACATTAAACACATTGCATATTATGAAAGAGCTTGTTCTCCTGATTCCAACGGTATAAAATTTGTCAAAATCTAACATGGGAATCAAAAGTTACAAACAAAACAAATTTGAACTATAATCTGATTCAAAATCTGTTTTAAATCTAACTCTCTGCCACACGTCTTAATCTTACTAGCGCGTACCGGTTCGCGTTGGATCACGCTTACGAGCCGCAGGATCTAAGTGACGATGCACGGTTCAGATCAAAACGTAACGCTTCGCCCGCTAATCTAATTCTAGCCTCTAGATCTAGATCCAACAGCTCTTGATCAAACGACCAAGGTCTGGCGGCGCGCGGTGACGGCGAGCGGCGGCAGGCTCGGTCTACGGCGTCGCGGTGGATACAGAGAGGGCTGGGGTCAGTGGAAATGCTTACCAGACTCGCAGCGACGCACTGAAGCTCAACGTGGTGGTAGCTTGGCAAGGGGCGCGCTGTAGTGGCCGTGGGATCTCGTCGGAGTGGATGACAGGGTCGGGCTCGGGTGGATGGCGACGTTGGCGACGTTCTGCTTCGCCCTAACACAAATGGAGGGCATCGGTGTGTGTGCATAGGCCAGGCGAACAAGTCAGCGTCAAAGGGAAGGCACGGGGCAGTCGGATTTTACCTTAATCTCTCGCCAGAGTTGGAGACGGCGTCGGTTGCTCACGGTGCTCATCGAAGTCAAAGCTCTGGATCACAAACATACGGACAAAGGGGATCAGGAGATGCGCAAGGAGGTCACGAAGCTGTTCGCATGCACTAGAGAGGAAAGGGCGCACGGGGTTTACCAGAATCGCACGCCGGAGGTCGTCGGAGCTGCGGCGGTGTCTGGCGAGTTGCGAGCAGCCTGGTGGCATGGAGAGAAAATTGAGTGAGGGGAAATGGTTGCGAGAGGGAGGGGCTTAAGTAGGCAGAGCTGGGTGTGGAGTTACTCGCGGAATCAATGGGGATCAATGCGGCAGTGACTGCGGCGAGTAACGGCGGCGTGACCGGCGCAGGCGCGCGTGATTGACGAAGACGACGACGGGGTCACGGGTCCACTTGTCAGCGAAAATAAACAGAGGGGAGGTGGGGTCCTGGCGTCACCGACTCCGTAGGTGCGTCTGCGTGTGATAGTGAGAGAGGGGAAACCCGGGTGGGCTTGTTGGGCTGGATCTGTTGATGGGCTCGAACCCTGGCGCTGGCCTTTTTCTTTTTCTTTATTCCTTTTCTATTTCTGAATTGATTTTCTGGAATGATTTTCAAATGAATTCAAACTCTATTTGAATTCAAATCTTTTCAGGATTTTTGCAGTGTGCAACAGTCACAAATTTGGGCATAAAACCAAGTGGTCTCTCTGTTCAAGCTTGGTTCTTTTGAATAAACAAAATAAACAGTGCTATAGCACTTGATTTGCAAATGTTTTGAAAATGGTTTTGAAACCATATTTATTTTGTATATTTTTGTCCAAACTCCACACTCAATCTAATCAACAAGGAAGCAAACAAACTTGGTTTAAAACACTTATGCTCTCAAATGAGGATGGTCATTTGATTTAAGTTTGCTCACATAAAATGATAGCACTATGTGCTTCTGTTTTCTTGAAAATGGTTTGAAAATGACTTCAAAATTATATGCATGCATGAATGATATGCAATCTTTGAAATCATGATTTTAGGGATGTTACAAATCTAACCCCCTTAAGGTGAATCTCGCCCTCGAGATTCAGATTGGCTAGCAAATAGGTGAGGGTGGTCTTTCTGAAGATCATCTTCTCTTTCCCATGTTGCTTTCTCTTCGGAATGATGATTCCACTGCACTTTGCAGAACTTGATAGTCCTAGTCCGTGTGAATCTTTCTGCAGTCTCAAGAAACTTGATAGGCTTCTCTTCATAAGTGAGATCACTTTCCAATTGAACCTCCTCCAAAGGTATAGTGTCCTTCAAAGAAGTTTCTTCCATTTCTGGATGACATTTCTTAAGTTGACTCACATGAAACACATTATGGACAGCTGACAGAGATTCTGGCAGTTCAATTTCATAGGCAACTTCTCCTTTGCGACTCAGAATCTTGAATGGCCCAACATATCTTGGTGCCAATTTTCCTTTGACTCCGAATCTCTTCACTCCACGAAGTGGTGACACTCTAAGATAGGCTCTATCACCAACTTCGTAGGTGACTTCTCTATGCTTAGGATCTGCGTAGCTTTTCTGTAGGGACTGTGCTATCTTCAATCTGTCCTTAACCAACTTGACATTCTCTTCGGCTTCTTTGATAAGATCTGGTCCGAATAAACTTCTTTCTCCCACACCATTCCATAACAATGGAGTGGTACACTTTCTTCCATAGAGAAACTCAAATGGCGCCATCTCAATACTGGCTTGATAGCTGTTGTTATAAGAAAATTCTGCGTAAGGCAGGCTTTCATCCCAACTGGCTCCATAGTCTAAGGCACATGCTCTCAACATGTCTTCAAGAATCTAATTAGTCCTTTCTGTTTGTCCATCGGTTTGAGGATGAAAAGCAGTACTGAATTCCAACCTCGTTCCCAATGACTCATGTAACTGTCTCCAAAAATGGGAAGTGAATTGAGTTCCCCTATCAGACACAATACTCTTGGGCACTCCATGTAGACATACAATTCTACTCATGTAGATTCTGGCTAACTTAGCACTTGTATAGGTTGTCTTCACGGGTATGAAATGAGCTACTTTAGTTAGGCGATCCACTACTACCCAAATAGAATCGTATCTTGACCGGGTCCTTGGTAATCCGGTAATGAAATCCATACCAATCTTATCCCACTTCCAATCAGGAATAGGTAGTGGTTGAAGCAAACCTGCTGGTTTCTGATGTTCTGCCTTCACTCTACTACATACATCACACAAAGCAATATGTTCGGCGATGTCCTTCTTGAGATTATTCCACCAAAATCTTTCCTTCATGTCCATGTACATTTTGGTGTTACCCGGATGAATGGAATATGGTGAGTTGTGTGCTTCTTGCAAAATCAGTTTCTGCAGCTCTGGATCTTGTGGAACACAGATACGTTTCGCATGCCATAACGTACCCTGTTCGTCTTCATGGAATCCTTTGGCTTTTCCTTTGCCAATCTTTTCTTTAATCTCTTCAATTTCCTTATCAATCTTCTGGGCTTCTTTGATTTTGTCCAACAAAGTGGGTTGAACATCCAAAGACATGAGATGTCCTTCCGGCACAATCTCCAATCTGAGTTTTCTAAATTGAGTACACAGATCATCTGGCAATTCTCCTTTGGTAAGGCCATTCACAAAAACCTTACGACTTAGAGCATCTGCTACAACATTTGCTTTACCGGGGTGGTATTGCAAACTTAAGTCATAGTCCTTGATAAGTTCTAGCCACCTTCTTTGTCTCATATTAATTTCCTTCTGGGCGAAGATATACTTCAAACTTTTGTGATTTGTGAACACTTCACAACGCTTCCCCAAAAGATATTGTCTCCATGTTTTGAGTGCATGGACGATAGAGGCTAACTCTAAATCATGAGTAGGATAGTTCACTTCATGAGTTTTGAGTTGTCTCGAGGCATAAGCCACAACTTTAGCGTCTTGCATAACTACTGCACCAAAACCCTGATGAGATGCATCACAATATACTTGGAAATCTTTTTCCACATCTGGCAGACACAAGACTGGTGCTGTCACAAGTCTCTTCTTCAATTCCTGAAAGCTGAGTTCACAACCTTCAGACCATGCAAACTTCTTGTCTTTCTTTAACAATTTAGTCATAGGCTTAGCTACCTTTGAGAAATTTTCAATGAACCTTCTGTAGTAACCTGCTAAGCCAAGGAAACTACGAACCTCTTTCACGGACTTGGGAGATTCCCATTCAGTCATAGCTGAAACCTTAGCAGGATCAACTGCTACACCATCCTTTGTCATAACATGACCTAGAAAACCAACTTCATCCAACCAGAACTCACACTTGCTGAATTTGGCATAAAGTTTATGTTCTCGTAACTTCTCAAGTATCAAACGCAAATGTCCTTCATGCTCTTCTTTGCTCTTGGAGTAGACTAAGATGTCATCGATGAAAACGACAACAAACTTGTCAAGAAATTCCATGAACACCTTGTTCATCATATTCATGAAGTATGCTGGAGCATTGGTCAAACCGAAAGGCATTACGGTATACTCATACAATCCATACCTTGTAGTGAAAGCTGTTTTAGGTATGTCTTGTTCCCTTATCTTGAGTTGAAAATATCCTGAACGGAGATCAATCTTTGAGAACACACATGCTCCTTCTAGCTGATCAAACAAGTCATTGATTCTAGGCAAAGGGTATTTGTTCTTGATAGTCACCTCGTTGAGTGAACGGTAATCTATGCATAACCTTTGACTTCTATCTTTCTTCTCCACGAACAAAACTGGGGCTCCCCAAGATGAAGAGCTTGGTTGAATAAATCCTTTCTGCAACTGTTCTCCAAGTTGTTTCTTGAGTTCTTTCAGTTCATCAACTGACATTTTATAAGGTCTCTTTGCTATTGGTCCAGACCCTGGTACCAAATCTATCAGAAACTCCACATCTCTATCTGGTGGCATTCCCGGCAATTCTTCCGGAAACACATCCGGATACTCACTCACAATTGGCACACTGTCCATGCTAACCCCCTTAAGAGAATTTAGCTTACTTCCTTTAGATTCAAAGTTGGACTTGAATTTAATCCGCCTTCTTTCCGGGGTTGTGAGTGCAACAGTACGATTAGCACAATCTAGTACTACTTCATACTTAGCCATCCAAGCCATTCCCAATATTATGTCTAGTCCTTGGGAATCTAGGATTATCAGACTCACTGGAAATTTATGCTTTCCAAACTCTATTACTAGATCCTGGCATCCAAGACTCACTATCATATCTCCACCCGGAGAACTAACTTTTATTGGACACCCAATGTTTTTAGTTGGAAACCCATTTCTATCAACAAATGCTTTTGATATGAATGAATGCGATGCTCCAGTATCAAAAAGAACAAATGTTGGAATAGAATTGAGTCTGAAATTACCAGCCACAGCATCAGGCTCCTCATAGACCTCCTCCACACTGATGTGGTTCACTTGTCCCTTCTGAAAAGGGTTGGGCTTGTTGGGTCCTTCAACTTTCTTTTCTGGGCAGTCATTTGCATAATGCCCCATCTTCTTGCATTTGAAGCATTCAACCTGACTAATGTCTCTCTTAACAGGCTGACTTGCACTTCCACTTCCATTACCACTGTGGTGACTCTTGTATCCACCCTTGTGGTTCTTGTATTTGTCATTGTCATGACTACAATGATGTTTGTCATGACGGTTGTGGTTGTGGTGCTTGTTGAATTTCCCATGCTTGTGGGATCCTGAGCTTCCGCGGTCATCATAATGAGATCGTTTGTGAGACGATCCCGAGCTGTGCTTGTCGGAGTGCTTTCTCTTTCTACTCTCAACTTGCTTCATTTTGTTCTCCAAAATAGCAGCCTTGTCACAGAGCGACTGATAAGTGGGAACATATGCCACAACCAACTGCAGATTCAGCTCATCATTCAAGCCTTCAAGAAATTTTTCCTTTCTCTTAGCATCGGTGTCAACTTCATTCGGTGCATAACCCGCCAGATTGTTGAACTCCTCAATATATTCAGCCACGCTGCGGTGGCGCTGCTTCAGATTGTGGAACTCTTTCTTTTTCAGACTCATCATTCCAGATGAGATATGAGCAGTGCGAAAGCCATCCTCAAAGATAGCCCATGTCACTTCATCTATGGGAGTGGTGATCTGGAAGTTATCCCACCAAGTGGCGGCTGGTCCCTCCAGCAGATGTGCTGCAAATATGACCTTTTCAGCATCCATACAGCCCACGGTTACCAAGTCCTTGTTCACAGAATGTAGCCAATCATTGGCCACCATGGGATCAGTCGTTCCTGAGAACTTTGCTGGCCTCAATCTCAAGAACCTAGTAAGCATATCAAAACCCGGTGGGTTGTTGTTGTTGTTATTGTTGTTGTTGTTGTTTTTTGGTTCTGGATGAACGTCGTCATCATCTGCATTAGCTGAGTTTGAGCGGTCATCATTTTTTGCATTTCTAGAGTGATGTTGTTGTTGCTGTTGGGGTTGGGCTTTGCACGACGGGGAGGCATCTGTGGTTTGTTCAAATAGAGATAAGAATGAGATACCCATAGATGCTTTCATGCACATTACATCACATAAGCAAACATAAAGCATGCAACACAAAGATAAAGATTCAACAACAAGATAACAAGTTCGCAAAGTAAAACACACACAAATAACAAGCCGTCCACATGTCGGATGGTCAATCACAAGTTCTCAAACAACAAGTATGATAATAAAGTTAAATGAGTAGTCAAATCTACTCATCGGCATCAATCTCCTCCTCGACAAAGGTAAGAACTGCGTTCTCCATCGCGGTCTTGTATTCCTCGACACTAGTGGTCAAGGTCTCTATCTTGGTCTTGAGAGCCCTCTTCTAGGAACGAAGCCTCTCAATCACCGTCTGCTGCTGCTCTAGCTCGAAGTCCTTGGACTGAAGTTCTTCAGTCATGTCCCGGATCTTCTTGTTCCTATCCTGGACACGCTTCTCCTGACTCTTGAACTTCCTGTCCTGGCTCTCGAACTTCGCCTCCATTTCCTTGACTATCTCGTCTTGCTCCGCGAAGAGCTTGTCCTTCTCGCGAAGCTGCACCTGGAGCTCGTCATTGTTGAGCATGACATTGGTCCTGTCCGTGTCCACGTGCCTAATGAGAGACTCTAAGTCCTGGAGGTACAGGCGTATCGGCTCTGCTGCGTCCCTCGAATCTTCCTCGAAGTCGATGGACTCTCCATCCTCATCACGTCTTCCGAAGACGTGGAAGTGGGTACCTCTAACCTGTCGGGAGTGTCTCCCTAGCAGACGTCCTATCAGATCCTGCATAACTACCTCAAGGCCTCTCTCCCTGTCATCGTGCATGAGCTTGAAGACAATGGCCTCCGTGGTAGGCTCAGTCTAGCGTCCGGGCTGGTTGACCTTGAAGCCCCAGAGGTCCTTCCTCTCAAACTTGGTGAGGGGATGCACCATGATGGTGGGAAGAGGGAGATTGAGCAAATTAGTAAGCTCAACGATACGAGGACCAAAGCGGGTAACCTGGAACTCCTCAACAGTGCTGATGGTAATAGGCATCTATTTATAAGATAGAAAAGTTAAAACAACACAATCAAGATGAAATAAAAGACAAAACATCACATACATATCCTTGGAAAGCAAAACACACAAGTCATGCATACATGAAACCATTACAACAACCAAGGTTCAATTTTATTTTAAAGCAACGTTTGGAAAATAAGGTGATAGGTGGTGGTCCAACTAACGAAGTACGTTTACAATCCTATCTCACTGGATCTGTTGGCTAACACAATATTTCTAGAAGCAATCAGCCTATCGTGCTCACATGACTCCATCACTAAGTCTATAATGTCTCCTCTTAAGGTTTGGTTGGTAGCTTCCAACTCTTGGGTATGTTCCTTCTCTTTCCTTAGATCATTTTGGAGGTTGAGCATTCTGCACTTGACTCTATCACCAAGTTCTTTGATGGTCTTCCAAGCTGCATCCTTTGCTGATTCAAAGAATGTAGTGTGCACCACTGAATTAGTGAACATGCAGAACCCTTTTTCTTGATGGTTGTCTTCCTTGTTTTTATACAAGTGAAGTTGCACCCACCAGTATTCCACTCCTTCATCCATCACAGGATCCCTGTGATTGCAATGCTAGTCCCTGGATCATTGCTAGCATCCACAGTTTAAGATGAAGTACACAGATACAAAGGTCATTTATTACATCCATTCCAGAGATAAACATAGTCTTTACAACTCAAGGCCACAGGCCTAATACAAGAGTTTGAATAAGTAAATAAATATAAGTCTTTTCATGTGCCACAGGCAAACATGTTGAGTGTAGACTCATGACACCTAATCCTCATCAGAGTAACCTGCAACATCACAAGTTACAGCCACAGTGGGTCAATACTTTGGAATAGTATTGGCAAGTGATACCTTAGTATATTTTAAGTGGACTAGATACTATATGCAAATTTGGCTAAGTGTAGCTTGGCTTGCTTTGCTCAAAATAGGTTTTTCCTATTAGTTGAAATCACTAAGTTTTTCTTTGTCAAAACTTTTCCCAAGGAACCACCAATAGACATTGAGGTCCTTCACCCATGTTCACCCACAAATTTTTACTTAGAAATTGGGATGAGGAGATTCTTGATAGCTTCCATGCCTTGATGCTCAAGCTGTCCATTGCCATGGACTTGGCTAAGTACTTAGATTTTTCCATCTGCAGAGGTTGTGCACTTTCCCCACCAGACTTGGTTTCACCAAGACAGGACCTTTCAGAAGCCTTCCCTTAGACCAAATGGACGCGCTCCAACCTATCATTCCCACTACCACCAACTGTCCAAATGGCTAAGTTCTAGCAACTTATGTGATTCAGACAGAGCCCATATTGCCAAGTGGCTACACTAGAAGCTTCTTAACACTTGGCCTCTAAAATCTCTTTGTTCCTGGGTGTCTTACCACAAGTGAGATACACAAGGTAAACCATTGCCATGGGCCTTGTGTAACCACTCAACCAAAACCACCAATCAAGTCCCTTTCCACCCAGGTGATTCATTGACATAGTTGTTTTATTAAGCAAAACAAGTCCAAAGACTTAGAAATATTTTCATCATAGCATGTATATTTCACCAACCCTTGTTTGCTACTAGCTAGGCTAAGCATGACATAGATAGTAACTTAACTTAGAATTTCCTAGCAATTCTACAACTACTTAGGATTTCCCAACATGGCATATAGGCAAAATAATAACATGCAAGACTTAGCAAAATATTTCTAATGCTTAGTATAAAATATAGGGATAGAATTATTCATGAAGTACCACTTGCCTTGGTAGTTTGGAGTGTAGCACTCTTCACAATCACAATCACTAGCACCAAAATCTACACATAGAATATAGCCACAATCACATACAAGACATATACAATCAAAAATATATATGCATGCATGGAAGATGCTAAGTGATGATTTTTAAAACCCAACCAAGCAAGTGCATAGTACTGAATCTTAAACAAGTAAAAAACTTGCCAAACCAAATTTATTTAACACCAAAAACAATTCCTAAACAATTCATATAATCAAATAAGCCCTACACATGTTTTTGCAAAAGAAACCATTTTAACCGATGTAAAACATTAAACACATTGCATATTCTGAAAGAGCTTGTTCTCCTGATTCCAACGGTATAAATTTTTTCAAAATCTAACGTGGGAATCAAAAGTTACAAACAAAACAAATTTGAACTATAATCTGATTCAAAATCTGTTTTAAATCTAACTCTCTGCCACACGTCTTAATCTTACTGGCGTGTACCGGTTCGCGTTGGATCACGCTTACGAGCCGCAGGATCTAAGTGACGATGCACGGTTCAGATCAAAACGTAACGCTTCGCCCGCTAATCTAATTCTAGCCTCTGGATCTAGATCCAACGGCTCTTGATCAAACGACCAAGGTCTGGCGGCGCGCGGTGACGGCGAGCGGCGGCGCGCTCGGTCTACGGCGTCGCGGTGGATACAGAGAGGGCTGGGGTCAGTGGAAATGCTTACCAGACTCGCAGCGACGCACTGAAGCTCAACGTGGTGGTAGCTTGGCAAGGGGCGCGCTGTAGTGGCCGTGGGATCTCGTCGGAGTGGATGACAGGGTCGGGCTCGGGTGGACGGCGATGTTGGCGACGTTCTGCTTCGCCCTAACGCAAACGGAGGGCATCCGTGTGTGTGCATAGGTCAGGCGAACAAGTCAGCGTCAAAGGGAAGGCACGGGGCGGTCGGATTTTACCTTAATCTCTCGCCGGAGTTGGAGACGGCGTCGGTTGCTCACGGTGCTCGTCGAAGTCGAAGCTCTGGATCACAAACAGATGGACAAAGGGGATCAGGAGATGCGCAAGGAGGTCGCGAAGCTGTTCGCATGCACTAGAGAGGAAGGGGCGCACGGGGTTTACCAGAATCGCACGCCGGAGGTCGTCGGAGCTGCGGCGGTGTCTGGCGAGTTGCGAGCAGCCTGGTGGCATGGAGAGAAAATTGAGTGAGGGGAAATGGTCGCGAGAGGGAGGGGCTTAAGTAGGCAGAGCTGGGCGTGGAGTTACTCGCGGAATCAATGGGAATCAACGCGGCAGTGACTGCGGCGAGTAACGGCGGCGTAAGCGGCGCAGGCGCGCGTGATTGATGAAGACGATGACGGGGTCACGGGTCCACTTGTCAGCGAAAATAAACAGAGGGGAGGTGGGGTCCTGGCGTCAGCGACTCCGCGGGTGCGTCTGCGTGTGAGAGTGAGAGAGGGGAAACCCGGGTGGGCTAGTTGGGCTGGATCTGTTTATGGGCTCAAACCCTGGCGCTGGCCTTTTTCTTTTTCTTTATTCATTTTCTATTTCTGAATTGATTTTCTCGAATGATTTTCAAATGAATTCAAACTCTATTTGAATTCAAATCTTTTTCAGGATTTTTGCAGTGTGCAACAATCACAAATTTGGGCATAAAACCAAGTGGTCTCTCTGTTCAAGCTTGGTTCTTTTGAATAAACAAAATAAACAGTGCTATATCACTTGATTTGCAAATGTTTTGAAAATGGTTTTGAAACCATATTTATTTTGTATATTTTTGTCCAAACTCCACACTCAATCTAATCAACAAGGAAGCAAACAAACTTGGTTTAAAACACTTATGCTCTCAAATGAGGATGGCCATTTGATTTAAGTTTGCTCACATAAAATGATAGCACTATGTGCTTCTGTTTTCTTGAAAATGGTTTGAAAATGACTTCAAAACTATATGCATGCATGAATGATATGCAATATTTGAAATCATGATTTTAGGGATGTTACATGCGGTCTAGAGGAGCTTCTCCGGCAAGCAGAGATCTTGCAAGGAAACAGTGTATCCTTCGGCAAGCTGCTGGCTGAGAGTGCTACCAAACTCAAGATCATTGCACTTGTAAGTTATATTTGTCTTTTTGCATTTCATACGGGTATCCCACTGTAGCCCCCGAGGATTTAGACGGAAAACCATAGGTCTTTGCGTCTAAATGCTCTAAGAGTGACTAAGCTAGAAAACTTCTCAATGTAGCCCCCAAGCATATAGGTGGAATGAAATATTCCGACTAGATGCTTTAAGAGTAGCATACGCAGTGTTTATAAATTTTGATACTGTAGCCCCCAAG
The DNA here is from genome assembly GCA_916181665.1 of Avena sativa. Classification (NCBI taxonomy): domain Eukaryota; kingdom Viridiplantae; phylum Streptophyta; class Magnoliopsida; order Poales; family Poaceae; genus Avena; species Avena sativa. The sequence continues at coordinate 356,962,725 of OV702295.1, forward strand.
CTTCTAGTTGTAACTGAATTAGTTCCGACTAGATGCTTAAAGAGAAGCTAAGCATATTTTCGAGTTAAAAACTTTATACTATAGCCCCCAAGCTTCTAATCGAAAACTGAATTAGTTCGACTAGATGCTTAAAGAAAGACTAAGCATATTGCTAAGTTAAAAACTCTCGCTGTAGCCCTCGAGCGTCTAGGTGGAAATTTTCCGGCTAGATGCTCCAAGTAGACTAAACAACGTTTAATTTTCTTTTTTCCATAGAACGAGAATGCTCGGAGGGGCATGGCCAACGACAAGTACCAGAAGATGCACGCGGACTTGGAAGCCGAAAAGGGTAAAACTTCCTTCTTGAAGGAACAAATCATCAAGAGAAAGCATCTGTTTTTTCCTTTCCTTTTCGTATTCCGACTTGATCTTGTGTATTCTCCGAGTACTCACTGTGTACTTACTTTCTCCGACTTGCAGAAACCATTGCCAAGGCTAAGGACATTGTCGAGCAATCCAAGCATATTCAGGAGCTAGATAGCGAAAACAAGATCGTCAAGAAGGAGAGGAAGGACATGCTCAAGATGCATGAAGAATCAATGAAATCCCTGCAGGACTCCGCCACCAAGGATATGAACCGCTTGAAGGAGGAGATCGCGATCTTAAAAGATCAAAAGAAAGCTGCCGATGAGCAGAATCAATGCCATCATGAAGCGTATAAGCTCCTCCAACAAGAATGGGACTCCTTGGCGGATACCCTCTGGCAAGCTGAGGCTAGCATCTTCAGTAAGTGATTCTCCGTCTTGGATTTCTGTAGTCTGGATACTTTGAATTTTTTGAACTCATATGCTCCTTTGTCGAGAATTCGCAGCTCCTATGGGTTTAACCCGGTCACCTCCTCCGGCAAAGGAATGCATGGTACTTTCCGGCAACTTTATCAACACCGCCATCGCGCAGGCCAAAGAGATTGCCAAGCCCCTCCAAATCAATATCAAGGCATCGGACTCTATGGCAAAGTTCTCGGAGATCCTGTGCCGAGCCCCCGAGCGTATTACAAGCTGGAAAGCTTCATGTGCACGGGACAGAGCAAGGATGGCGCTGTCCATGGTCAAGGCACACTACGAGAATGCCGACATCGACACGGTAACCTCTGGCATCCCCGACATAGATGACGAAGGACAAAAGATAAATCATGAATCTATCTTGTCGTCACTCGCGGGTTATGATACCAGAGTTGTCGAGTTGGTCGACGTCAACGTCTTCGTGCCAATGAATACCATCGATGGCGGCAACCAAAGCTCTTTCGAGTCCCTCAACACTGCCGACTTCGAGGGTGACTCTCCTGCTGTCGATGATGTTGCTTCCAAGTCACCTGCGCCAGAGGAATGAAAAACAATTTGTAATATTTGTTTCCTCTGTAACATGTTATGCGGAAAAACTATGTGTTAACTTAAGGCGGAAAACAATGACGTATGTCCTGCTACTTAAGAACTATTTCCAGCATGTATATATTTTTTAAGCAAGTGCTGGCTTATCCATTACTTTGGTTTTTATGCTTGACTTTTAGTGAGTCGGAAGACTCGTCGGAACCTTGCGCTCAGGTGATGATGCCCAATGTCACCATCAATAATCTAAGCACAAAATCGCCAACAATAAGTGCCAAAAGTCACTACTCCGGAATCCACATAAAAACGACAAAGAACGTGTAGACCAGAAAACTTAAGCTAACGCCCGTAGGCGGAATTTTCACAAGTGCAATTGCAAAGCTTGTGCATAAAGGTTTTTATATGATCCAAAAATGAACACTAAAGGAGGTAAAAGACTCAGAAATATGAGTGAAACTAAGAGCTTTATTTCATTGATCATATAAGAGGTACACAATTAGATAAAAAATGCTAAGTGTAGAAAGGACGTAGCTGTGCTATGTTCCATGGCCGATCAAGCTCCGGGTAGTCATCATCCGGGTCACGTCGCTTACGCTTATGATCCTCGTTGGGTCTATCCTTTAGTTCACGATTGTCAACGAGGTAGTAAGACCCATTGAGTAGCGCCTTGCTTATGATGAACGGTCCTTCCCATGGCGGGGATAATTTGTGTGACTTCTTCTGCTTAAGTCGGAGCACCAAATCCCCCTCTTTAAACGAGTGATGCCGAATGCAGCGACTATGGTAGCTGCGTAGCTTCTGCTGGTAGATGGCGGATCTTTGGCATGCCAAAACGCGCTCCTCCTCGAGAAGGTCCACATCTAGGCGTCTGGATTCTTCAGCGTCATCTTCATCGTAGGCGGCAACCCTTGGTGCATCGTGAAGTATGGTAGAAGGTAGGATGGCTTCTGCTCCATATACCATGAAGTAAGGGGTGTAGCCGGTGGATTTGTTGGGTGTAGTTCGTAAACTCCACAGCACAGATGGAAATTCTTCCGCCTAGGCTCCTTCTGCTCTCTATGTAGCGGTGCCTCAAGACGTGGCTTTATTCCCTGCAGAATTAATCCATTGGCTCGTTCAACCTGACCGTTGGATTGTGGATGTGCAACAGATGTAAGGTCAAGTCGGATGCCCTTTTCCCAACAATATGCCTCCACTTCTCCAAGTGACAAGTTGTTGCCGTTGTCGGTGATAATGCTATGTGGGAGACCAAATCTCACCACTAGATCCCGGACAAACCTAAGGGCAGTTGCCCCATCAAGCTTTCTAATGGGTTTAGCTTCTATCCATTTAGTGAATTTATCAACTGCTACTAGCAGATGCGTAAACCCACATGGTGTCGTCTGTAACGGTCCCACCATGTCTAGCCCCCAGACTGCAAACGACCAAGTTATTGGTATTGTTCGCAATTCTTCAGCAGGAACATGTGGTTGTTGGGCATAATATTGGCATCACATGCATGTCTCAACCAGCTTGTCGGCGTCCGCCTTTGTGGTCAGCCAGTAGAATCCTTGCCGGAAGGCTTTCGCGACCAACGATCGAGGAGCGGCGTGATGCCCGCAATCTCCAAGATGGATTTCACGTAGGATTTCAATACCTTCTAGCTGGGAAACACACTTTAGGTATACACTAGTAGTGCTCCTTTTGTAGAGCTGTCCGTTGATTATGGTATAGCCCTTCGCTCGACATACTATTTGTCGTCTTTCGACTTTGTTGTCGGGCAAAGTTCCGTTTTCAAGATATTCCATGAACGGTTTTGTCCAAGCCGGAGGGACCTTTGCCACCATGTGGACGAAAGAGTCAATTCTATCTGGGTTATCGATGTCTGCTCCCTTCACGGATAGTGTCCGTAGATGCTCTAAGAAAACTCCTGGCGGAATTCGTTTGCACCCTGATCCAAGCTTAGACAGCAGATCAGCCGCCTCGTTTTGCTCCCTAGGTACATACTTGACTTCGTAGCCCAAGAAGCTCTTGGCTATCTCGTTCACTTCGTCTCGATATGCCGCCATCATAGGGTTCCGCGCATTCCAGGTGCCAGCCACCTGCTCGGCAACCAAGTCGGAATCTCCACAGCAAACTATGCGCTTGATGCCAATATTCTTGGCTACGCGTAATCCGTGAATGAGTGCTTCATACTCCGCCATGTTGTTCGTAGCCTCGAATTGGATCTGCAGAACATAGTGTAGCTTGTCCCCAGTTGGTGACTGTAGCAATACACCAGCCCCCGAGCCGTTGAGCAGCTTTGATCCGTCAAAGTGCATCACCCAGTACTCTGGTTCCGGCAACGGAGTAACATCTGGCATCTCCGTCCAATATGCAATAAAATCCGCCAAGGCTTATGACTTGATAGCGTCGCGTCTCTTGTAGGTGATCACGAAGGCGGCAAGCTCAATGCCCCACTTCGTGACCCTTCCTGTAGCGTCACTGTTGTTTATAATGTCGGACAGTGGAGTCTTGCTCACCACTATGATTGGGTGCTCCTGAAAGTAATGCCTCAGCTTCCGAGAAGCAAGGAATACTCCATAAGCTATCTTCTGGTAGTGCGGGTAACGCTGCTTGGACTCCGTCAAGACCTCGCTTACATAGTAAACTGGTCGTTGAACTCCGTGCTCATAGCCTGGTTCCTTTCGCTCTACCACGACGACGATGGTGATTACCCGGTTGGTTGCCGCCATGTAAATTAACATGGGCTCTCCAGGATCGGGTGCTGCAAGGATGGGCGCTGAGGAAAGAATATCCTTGAGATGCTTCAATGCTACATGTGCTTTGTTCGTCCATGTAAATTTGTCCACCTTCTTCAGCAACTTGTATAGCGGCAGATCCTTCTCTCCAAGTCGGCTGACGAACCGACTAACTGCTGCAACACAACCTGTTAGTCGTTGAATGTCCTTTAGGCATGTCAGACGGTTTATGTTTAAGATGGCCTTGATTTTCTCCGGGTTGACCTCGATTCCATGCTGGGAAACGATGAAACCCAACAATTTGCCGGCTAGAACCCGAAGACGCACTTCTTAGGGTTAAGCATCATGTTGTATTTCCGGAGATTATCAAAGGTTTCTTTTAAGTCGGAGATTAAGTCATTTGACTTTTTAGACATCACCGCTATATCGTCCACATAGGCGTGAACGTTCCGACCAATTTGATCGTGCAGGCAACGTTGCATTATCCGCTGGTACGTAGCACCTGCATTTTTCAACCCAAAGGGCATCATAACATAGCAAAACATGCCGTACGGAGTAGTAAACGAAGTGGCCAATTGGTCCGACTTCCTCATCTTGATCTGGTGGTATCCTGAGTATGCATCGAGAAAACACAAAAGTTCCGAGCCAGCCATCGAGTCAATGATTTGGTCAATGCGAGGCAAAGCAAACGGATCTTTGGGGCATGCTTTGTTCAAGCTAGTGTAATCAACGCACATTCTTAATTCTTTGGTTCCCTTTTTGGGGACAAGTACAGGATTGGCCACCCATTGGGTGTGAAAGACTTCTCGGATAAAACTAGCCTTAAGTAACCTAGCTATCTCTTTGCCTATGGCGCGTCTCTTCTCATCTCCAAAGCATCGTAGAGGTTGGTTCACTAGTTTGCATTTTGGATCAATGTTTAAGCTGTGCTCGGCAAGTTCCCTAGGTACACCCTTCATGTCGGCAGATTGCCAGGCAAAGATGTCCCTGTTCTCATGGAGGAACTCAACGAGCGCGCTTTCCTATTTGGGATCCAGGTTCGTCCCAATGGCGGTGGTCTTGTAGGCATCGCCTACCACAAGTTCCACCGGCTTGGTCTCGATGGCAACCTTGAATGCTGGAGCAGAGTCGGAGATCTGTTTCTTCGACGCGGGCATCTCTGAGTCATCGACCTTGCTCTGGATCTCTCTGAATTCTTCCCTGTAGAGGATAGCTTCCGCGAAGGCTGCTTCATTAATCTCGCACTCCCTTGCTTTGGTAAAGCTTCCGGATACAGTGATGACACCGTTTGGTCTGGGTATCTTGAGTTTGTTATAGACGAAGCATGGCTTGGCCATGAAGGTGTGGAATATGTCGCGGCCGAATATGACATGGTACACGCTCTTGAAGGGGACCACCTCAAAAGGTCATGCGCTCTTGGCGGTAATTATTAACACCGCCAAAGGCAACCTGAAGTGTGATGCACCCAAGGGACCGAGCCTCCCGACCAGGAACTACGCTGTGGAAGATGATGTTGGTCCGCCTTAGGTTCGCCTCCGTCAAGTTCATCCTCTGCAGTGTATCCAAGTACATGATGTTGATGCTGCTTCCACTATCCACCATACATTTGGTAAACTCAATGCCGTCAATCAAAGGGTTGATGACCATGGCGTATTGGTTCTCCGTAGGGATAAGGTCTGGGTGATCCTTCCCGTCCCAAGTAATTGGAACTTCCGACCAGCACAGGTACTGGGGAACTGGGGGTAGAGTAGCCATCAGTATCCTCATAGAGGTCTTCTGTTGTCAGATGGTGGGGGTGCCAAGGAAAGTGTGGTAAACTGTCGCCTTCTTCTTGAAGGGTTCTTGCCTTTGTCGTCGCTCTTGGCGGCGTGCTTGGGGTCAACATCCTCGTCCATGTCACTTGAATCCTTGGAATCCTCCTCCTTCTTATTCCCCTTGCCCTTGCCTCGCGGTCTGTTCTTCCGACTTCGCTTGTATCCGGACTCCGGGTCCTCCTTGAGGTCGTTGATGAACTTGCAGTGTCGATTGGTATGGGTGGCTTTACCGTTGACATCGAGGTGTACGAGGCACGGCATATCGCGGTACTCTTCGTAGGTTTGGGGAACGCGGGGTGCTGCTGAGGTAGTTTCACTTCCTCGCTGCTGCCCACGACTAGCTCCCCGTCCTCGGCCACGTTGTCCGCCATCACCTCGTCCTGCGAAGGTCATAGCGACCATGTCAGGAGTTTGCTTTTCTTCTCGAGCGGTTTTCTGCTTTGTGATGTTGTTCCTCCGAGCTTGAGTTGGAATGGCCGTTGCCGGTAGGGAGCCGCGAGCATCGTCGTCGGCAGCTGCGAACTCACTAGCCAACTGAATCATCTGGTTCAAGTCAAGCTGGTGATTGTCCTGCAAGCGCTTTAGCTTATGTCGGAGCAACGTGCCCCTTTCCAACCCATCAATGAAGGCGGCCATGGCGGTCTGAGTGTGCACTCCTGCACAGGAATTCTTTATATCCAGCCAGCAGGAGAGGTAGGCGCGATATGTCTCGTCTTTCTCTTGCACACACTGCTGTAGATCGCCAACAGTGCAGGGATGTTTGTACGTACCCTCGAAGTTCTTGGTGAACTCCTCTTGCATGTCCAACCAATTACAGATGGATATCTCCGGCAAGTCGTCAATCCATTGACGGGCTGTGCCCGCCAACATCAATGGGATGTACTTGACGGCAACGTTGGGGTTACCCCCGACAATCTCTACCGCGTTGCCGTAATCCTGCAACCATGTAGCTGGCTTAGCGGTGCCGTCATAGGGCTTGATGGTCTTGTCAAAACGGAAACCTTTGGGGTAAGTTGTGGACCGTATCGCAGGTCCAAAGCAACATGGTCCCATGTATGGTCCTTCCCGGGCCTCGTGGATCTTATCGATCCGCGAACGTGCGTCGTATGGCTCCGGGTTTCTTTTCTTCTTGTCAACAGGGGATGGGCTGCGTGATTGACACGGGCCTCCTCCGCCGTGGTGACTGCTAGGTGGCGACGGAGGTGAAGGTGGCGGTGGGTTATCCTTCTTGCTATTACCCTCCTGCGACGCCTCACGCCTGTCGCGATTGCTTGCCGGACGCGGAGGGTCATGGCGCGACCTGCTCTTGTGTCCCTGGTTGCGCTCTCCGTCATGACGGGTTTGCTCCATGTTGTCGCGGATGACGATGCCGCCATGCCTTGGCGGGTGCATATCCGTACGATGGTGAGTCCTGTGGTCTTCGTGATGTCAGGGGGAGCGGGGCAGTGGCGATGGGCGACGAGGTTGGGCTTTTTCTCCATGGTCGGAGGATATGGGGATAGCATCCTTCCTGCTGCGTGCATCCCTCAGTCTTCGTTCTGATGAACCCGTCTGAGACCCGACATCAAGAGGAGATCTGTCCCTTGGCGGCCTATGCTGGCTAGACTGGCAAAACGCTGGGTCAGACTCAAGCCTCTGAGAGGTGGCCTTTTCCTGTTGCTTTACCACCTTGGCCACTAGGTCATAGACCTAGTCCACCGCCTCGGGCGATCTATCCTGCTCCAGAAGGGTCTTGGCGACGGCGAGGTTGAGGAGTGGGCATCACCTGTCTACCTTCACTGTCAATGTATGGCTTGGCTTTTGCCGGCTTCGGGGGATCCCATCCTAGGTTTCGCCGTACACCAGGATCGTTGATGACGCGAGCCGGAGCTTTCTTGGCCTTCTGCTGCTGCAGCAGAGTCTTGTACTCGGCCTCCATTGCTCTAGCTTTCTCTATGGATTTCTGCGCGTTGACAAGATCTTGATCTAGCTTAGCGCCTTGCTCCACGATGGCCTGCGCTTCCTCCAGCAGCTGCTGGCGCTTCTCGTTAAGCTGGGTCACGTTCCAGATATGAGCTACGGTCAGTGGCTCGACGAGAAGATTGCCGTATATCACTCTATCAGCTGCAGTAACTTGGGCAGCAGCAGACGTAGATGCCGGAGGCGGCAAGTTTGCGGTGTTGTTGTTGCTCGGGCCGGTGCCGAGTTCCTGCGGCTGCTGCACTGGGTTAGGCGGAGGGGGCATGACCTTTGCGCGATCAATGTCGTCAGCAACAGGTGGTCCCTTCCCTTTGTCCAGAGCTGTAGGCGGAGCTCGTCCGGGTTGATCTTCATCCATCGCCGTCCCAATGGTGACGAACACCTCTCGAGACATGACGACGTTGTTGGCTTGCTCGTCATGTGTGTACTCCTCCTCCATCTCCTGCATGGCGGAGTCTAGTTCCTCTGGACTGAAATCTATCTCCTATGAATCTGCACTGAAGTCGGCGTATAGTGCGTTAATCACAGAGTCGGAGGGTGCCAGGACTTCCTCGATGACGAGGGGTGGAGGTGCAACAGCGGCGACGATGACTGGAGGTGGTGGCGCAACTGCGGCGATGGCGGTCGGAGGCGGTGGTGGCGGTGGCTGAATCGGAGGGGCTCCATCAATGAGCGCAAGGGCTGTCTGAGCTGCCGCTTCGGCCTCCGCATAGTTGTTGACGGTGTTCACCATGCCTTCGAAGGTAAGGCGTCCCGAAGCCTGCTGCCGCCTTAAAGAATGCCGGAGAAGCGTGTCGTGGTACAGTCCTTCCACAAAGTGATACATGGCATCATCATTGGGGTAGTGTGCCAGATCGGCTCGTATATGGAGCCACCTGGCAAGGTAATCACGGGGTTTTCGCCCTCTCTCTAAACGCAACGCGCCAGATCGAAGATGGTAACCACGCCGATGAACTTGGATCTCTGCTGTCCAGACGCACGGGCGAAGCCGGAGGACTTGCAGTGATCTTCCACCGTTATATCCTGCACATGGGCGGGTTGGATGGGCCTTGAATTTTTCTGATCTTTGTTGGCAAACTCCAAAGAGAGATCTGACATCGATCCTTCCGCGAACGTATCCTGCCCGTAGGTGGTCCGTGCGGGTCTTGATGCTCCTCCGACTCCCAGGGAACCAGTGCCCGAGTCGGTTTCACAAATGAAGAGGTGGATGTCTCCGATAGGAACGGTCGAACACCGTGTATGGTTCGTCTTCGCTGGGATCCAGAACTCGTCAGGAGGGACGATCGGAACATTGTGGAAGAAGAGAACACGACCAATGGCTACGGTTTTGCTGATTCCCGCGAAGATCTTGGTCCTCGCCCGCTGAAGAGCCTGAAACGCCTCTTGCCCCATGGTGGGCGCCAACTATCGTGGTATTGCCGACGAGTACGCCATGGAGGGGTACTCACAGTGCATGTTTAGAGACATGGGGGAAGGCGAACGGTTGATAAGTACGAGGTAACACAGCTTACCCAGGTTCAGATCCCACAACGGTGGCGGAATCCTACTCCTGCTATAAATCACTATAAGGGCAATACGCCGAGTTACAGAGATAGGTTCGCTGTGTGAGGTATGAGTTAATTGGTGCCCTAAAGGCTCCCATAGGCCCGACTTATATAGTCACCAGGTCCTAGGGTTACAGATAAAAGTCCTAACCGGACAGGTTACAGAGTCCTACACCGTCTATTACTAGTCTAGCGTGTCTTGTAGTCCAAGGCTCCGGGTATGCTGGTGACTCCGCCATAGCCTTCCTTTATCCGGCAAGGGCCTCCCTTCTGGATCCATCTAACTGGGCCGCCCAGGAGGCCATGGGCCATGCTACCAACTGTGGGCCACCCGGGTTAGCTGGATAAGAGACATGCTATGAGGATACCCATATAGCATATCCCCAACAGACAGCTCCTGTACCATGTGCAAGGGGTACCCCATTGGCGGTTCTCTATGATACGCATGTATTTACGATGACAAGAACTTACTGGTAAATAAAGTTGAGTAGCATGAGGAGCGGCCCTCGTACTCATGGGACATGAGATTTCCAGTTTATGGTTTGTCAAGCATATAACTCATATTGGACCTCACTTTCACCTTAACCATCTAAAGATGCCTATGATAGGGGAAATGAGAGCTCAAACCTAATGAGTACCTTACTTTCAGCATTTGGAAGCCTTTCAAACTTTTCAGAACCTTTTCACTTCCTTGTTGAGTCACCACTTATTCTTTGAGCACCTTCTTGAGAGCATAGTTGTCATTCTTGTGTTTGTTCCAAAACTTGGTTAATTATGTCATGACTTTGATGCTTGTATCTCTGATATCTTTACTTCTAGTCTTCACTTGAACTTCAGAGGTGCCTTGGAATTTATATTGTGCTCTACAAACAAAGGCAAGCGAGATACCACTCTATCATACCTTCTTATGAGCATTGAAATGTTGCTTATTGATACATCCAAAACGTATCTACTTTCTCGAACACTTTGTTATTGTTTCTTCTCTAAACTTGTGTGATTTGGATACAACTAACACGGACTGACGCTATTTTCAGCACAATTACCTTGGTGTATTGTTTTTGTGCAGAAAATCAACTATCAGGAAAAATCCCGGAAAATATGCCAAAAATTATATTTTACCAGAAGATCCACGGAGCAGAAGACGAGACGGAGAGGAGGCCTGGGGGTCCCACACCCACCCTAGGCGCGGGCCCACCACTAGCCGCGCCTGGAGGGGGTGCGGCGTAACACCCTCGGATCGTCCCTATGCAAGTTTTAGAGATTCCCGCCAAACCCGCATAGAAACAATTCAGAGGTGCCCACCAGGCACTTGCGTGCGGGTGGAAAACGAAGTAATATCATTACACAATAGTCCATGATGGAACCCACAGAACAGATATATACAACAACGACTCCATGAGTCCAGAATACAGATATACAATACAAAGGTCCAAATCACCTTGAAAACGATACAACGTCCGACTACGGACAAGATGCAAATGGGGTTAAGAGCCCTGAAGAATAAACAATCGCGTCCATAACCCTGCCCAGGCCAAGCCGAAAGGGTAACCTTGCTAACAACATCGATCTCAAAGTCTGCTAAAACAAAATGGGTGCCGGCAAAGGGCAAAGGAAAAAGAGAGCGGTCAGTACTGAGGCCAGTACATGGCGAGACTAGAATTCGACGGCTCTCGCCTACATAGGTATGGTGGACTGAAGCGGCAGCGCAGCATGCACTAAACAACCTATAGGGACTCGATACAACTGTCGGATATTAGAGAGGGATAAGAAAGACCTATTCAGATCAACCTAATACTAACACAAATCATACCCATCCTGGTGTTTCCCCCTCGATACCAATCAAGGAAGTCGTACCGAGGACACTCACATAGTTGGCAATTTTATCCATTCCCTTATAGTTACGGCAATTACTAGTCAGATATAGATAGCATGAGTCATCCTGATAGCATAAGCAGTGAGCAGTTTTAGATAACCATTCCATTGTAGTTGCAATACTTAGTAGTCAAATACATATACCATGAGACATTCAAAAAACCCAGTAGTTGTTGGTACTTTTATTTAGCCATTCCGTTATAGTGAAGCTGATTACTAGTCATTTCAAAGCAAGTTTATAGCACTACTTTTGTTATAGTTTTCTATGATCGATATACTATGCTCCAAGTCGTCCATAACCGCGGACACGGCTTTCAGAAAGTTTTACCCTGCAAGGCTGCACAAATAGCAACACACGCACGATCAACCTCGTAAAAAACCAAATGAAAACCCAAGGCATCACGACAGAACATTCACAAGATTCATATTTGATTTGAGGGGGCCAGCCCACCAAGCTACCCGCGACGAAGTTGGCCGGCTCCGAGACGGACCCAGAGGTTTGTGCCAATGGCTGTAAACGACTGGGAACCCGAAAGTGTGACTAGGCTTGTCGATACCGCGAAAAGATTCCACATTTGTTCCTAAACAGTACAGGCGCTCCACGTGCAATAGTAAATAAGGCGGTAAAACATGGCATAAGTACAGAATAGTAATAAAGCCCCAAACTACTTTGTGGCCCCAAGGAATTAAATATGACTCAAGCTAGGGTTATGGGGATTCATGGTCCCACATGCGGATAGTGCGAATATTCAAAAAACAGGTATCAAGTACGCGGGGTCCTACGGGACACAAGTGGACAGTTAAAAATTAAATAACATCTATTGCCCACCTGTGCCTCTGCATTATTTACCTACTTTCAATTTTAGTTATTAAACGGTAATTAAAGCCATGATCATCTCCAACATTAAACATGCGGCTTTACTCCAACAACTGTGGAAGATCGACGGCGCGACGCATCACCTGTGCAAGCAACTACGACTCGCAAGGCCGACTATCTACCAAACAATAGGTAATAGGATGTGTCCATGGCAATATAAGGGCTGCAGGGAAGTATAACAAGGTACGAAATCTATAGCATCGCAACGCAGATAGAAATAGATCAACAGGAGGAAAGAAAGACTATAAATATAAAATAGGTAGAAAGGGAGAGAATGCTCGCCTGGAAAACATTGCCGAAGGTTCACCGGGGATCAGGTCGACACTCGCATCCACTCATCGGCCTAGTCCATGAAGAAGCAAAACACTAGCACAAACACCGGATGCACTATTTAATACTACGACGAAAGATCGGGCATGATGCATGTATGATGTATGACATGGCAATTAGGCAATATTAAGCAGAACTGGGGTCCCGACAATTACTTGGAAGATTCATGTTGTTTAGATACCCCGCAATTTAAATGCTGTCTTAACAAGGCAAAATTATATCACCAATTCGATGCACAAATTTAAATGAGACCAATATTAGACTAGATTCGCCCGCATATGGTCTCCATACTTAATTATGAGATGAATCAACATAATGCCCTCAAACCACAATATGTATCTGACATGAACAATTAAATGCAACAAGTATATATTATATATTATAAAAATATGGGGCTCGGAAAAAGGGTCACACATTGGGTTGCAAAGATCTTGAGGTTCCGAGGGGTTCGGTCTTGGTCTCGAGCCACGGCCTCCGGGATCGGTATTCGGATACGTATCAGAGGGCTTGGTGTTCCTTGTCGAAGTTTGTCGGGGGCGTCGGGAATCAGGGGCGGCATACGGCACTCGGAAGATCTTGGCGTCATAGGGTCTTGTTGGTGTACTTGGAGCATCGTTGTGGCAGAAGTAGCGGATGTAGTCGTACTCGAGCCACGACAACATCAACACCACCATGTTCACTTCACATAACACATCCATCACCAAACCACCTTACACCAAATCGCCACCACATGGTCGCACCATCCGAATGACTACAGCGAATTTTTGGCATTGGAAGCACGCACCGAAACGGCCGGAGGCAGCAAGATCATCAACACAACATCAAATCGCCACCCTTCACCACATCAGGTAGTCACATGTGAAGAAGTCCACAAGGAACCCAAGCCGCACCTGTGCAGACCAACACACAGGCCAGGCAGACAGAAACCATCATCGTTACTGATGGAGTGGGGCCAGCGCGGGACCCAGAGGAGGCGGCATAGGAGGAGACGCGGGCGTGCAGCGGCCTGCTCGGTTTCTGATGGAGGAGTATGGGCCAGAGCAGGGGCGCAGGGACATAAGGAAAGGCACAGCCGCGACGGTCTGACACAGAGGGAGGAGGCGGACGCGACCGACAGGCACGGCGGTTGTCGGCCGGAGACGAGGTGCAGCGGAGCACCGGATAGGAGGTGAGGTGATGACCGGGGAGCAGGGACGGAGGTCAAGGAGGTCGGTGACAGATAGAGCGAGGAGGTGGGACAGGGAAGAGGGCAGCCTTTGGCGGTTGGGGTACGAGGTGAGAGGGAGGGTGTGATGGCGGCGGGGTGGTTCTCGTGATGGGGAAAGGGTTGAGAGGGGATGGCGGCGGTGGTTGTCGAGCAGAGAGATGGGTCGGGGGGAGAAGAGACGCGGGGTGGGGGTCGCGCGGCCCGTGGCATCGAGGAGGTGGGGTCGGTCTCAGGGGAGTGCCACGCGGGGAACGTGTTGGGGTGGGTCTGGTTACCGTGCGTGTGCGTTTTGTGCGTGTGTGGCATTGTGTTGTGTTTGCGTGTGTGCGGATGCTGTGTGGCGGCGGAGGATGGAGGGAGTGGGGTGTGGCTAGGGTTTGGGATCTACTCCCTCCGTCTGCAAATAAGTGTACTTCTATCCTTGTCCTAAGTCAAAGTTAATAAAGTTTGACTAACTTTATGGGAAAATATAGCAATAATTATAACACTAAATTGGTACCACTAGATATGTTTTCAAATCTAGTTTCATAATATATAAATTAAATGTAATATATATTGCTATATTTATCTATAAATTTAGTCAAATTTGTAAAAGTTTGACTTATGAAAAAGCTAGAAATACACTTATTTGCGGACGGAGGGAGTACTGTTTTATTTTTGGGTAGTAGGTGGTCTGGCCGGTTGGAGCTTTGGGCCGACCGGCTGGACTGCCTCCCCGATAAAAATATTTTATTATTTTTATAAAACAAAACGTTTTGAAATATAGTTTTAGATAAATACAAGATCCAAAAAAGATCGAGGTTTCGCATTTGAATAAAGAGAGGGACATTTGTAGAAATTGAAATAGGGCTTTTAGTAAAATAGTTTTAGACTAATATATGCATGTTGATGTCATGATGATGCATGAAGATAAACACAGGCGATTTACTAGTAACGGTTTTACTGGGGTGCTACAATTTAACACCACTAATAATGGATCTCGCCCTCGAGATCCGCCTCCTAGTACGGGGAAGAAAACCGATGACCTGAATCTTCTCGCTTCGTGTAGATCCTCGCGACACCACTAACAATGGTTCCTTCTTCATCTTGAAATTGGCGACACCACCAACAAGGGTTGTTGCTCACGTTCGTCGAGAGAGCACTCCGGAGAACAAAGTCGAAGGTAAAGGTCTCAAAAGGTAAGGCCACCTCCAACTTCCATAGAAGGAGTATAATTGCATCAATCCACCATTCAATGTACAAGAGCGAATGATAAGAGTAGTCGGGTGGTGATCAGTCCATCGCGCACCCAAAGCATTACTCTGCACATGAATAGGAGAATTATGCAACCAACACTCGGAATTCAGACTGAAGATCTCGACAAACGAGGTTCAGAAACAAAGGAGGGATGGAGATTCTCATCAGATCTTATGTAGATGACTTCGTCGTATCAGAAAACACCGGAGGATAGAAAGAAAGAAAATTAGTGAATTTTCGGTCCACTGAAAGGTACAACATATGAAAGATTCATCTGATAGCATGAACGCTAGATGTTGAAGCACCATTACAAGATGATGGAAGCGAAACCCTGAAGGTATGACAGAAACCCAACCACGAGAAATCTTGGACTCGAAGAAAAGATAAGAGAGAAGATTCAAAACACGTCAAGATAAGAGGAGAATAGCAGAGGGGTAAGAAGTAAAAGCAGACCTAATCAGATCTATCCAACCGATTTTCCAAGATAGTTTGACACTCTATATCGGCCGTTAGCTAGGTTATCCTACATGCTGGACCAGTGGGGTATCATAACTACTGAGCTCTGATACCACTCTGTAACACCCTCGGATCGGCCCTATGCAAGTCTTAGTGATTCCCGCCAAACCCGCATAGAAACGATTCAGAGGTGCCCACCAGGCACTTGCGTGTGGGTGGAAAACAAAGTAATATCATTACACAATAGTCCACGATGGAACCCACAGAACAGATATATACAACAACGACTCCATGAGTCAAGAATACAGATATACAATATAAAGGTCCAAATCACCTTGAAAACGATAAAACGTCCGACTACGGACAAGATGCAAAAGGGGCTAAGAGCCCTGAAGAATAACCAATGGCATCCATAACCCTGCCCAGGCCAAGCCAGAAGGGTAACCCTGCTAACGACGTCGATCTCAAAGCCTGCTAAAACAAAAGGGGTGCCGGCAAAGGGAAAAGTAAAAAGAGAGCAGTCAGTACTGAGGCCAGTACACGACGAGACTATAATTCGGCGGCTCTCGCCTACATAGGTATGGTGGACTGAAGCGGCAGCACAACATGCACTAAACAACCTATAGAGACTCGATACAACTGTCGGCTATTAGAGAGGGATAAGAAAGACCTATTCGGATCCAACCTAATACTAACACCAATCATACCCATCCCGGTGTTTCCCCCTCGATACCAATCGAGGAAGTCGTACCGAGGAAACTCACATAGTTGGCAATTTTATCCATTCCCTTATAGTTGCGGCAATTACTAGTCAGATATAGATAGCATGAGTCATCCTGATAACATAAGCAGTGGGAAGTTTTAGATAACCATTCTGTTGTAGTTGTAATACTTACTAGTCAAATACATATACCATGAGACATTCAAAAAAAACAGCAGTTGTTGGTACTTTTATTTAGCCATTCCGTTATAGTGAAGCTGATTACTAGTCATTTCAAAGGCAAATTTATAGCACTACTTTAGTTATAGTTCTCTATGATCGAGATACTGTGCTCCAAGTCATCCATAACCGCAGACACAGCTTTCAGAAAGTTTTACCCTGCAGGGGTGCACAAATAGCAACACACGCACGATCAACCTCGGAAAAAACCAAATGAAAACCCAACGAGGCATCACGACAGAACATTCGCAGGATTCATATTTGATTTCAGGGGGGCCACCCCACCAAGCTACCCGTAACGAAGTTGGCCAGCTCTGAGACGGACCCAGAGGTTTATGCCAATGGCTGTAAACGACTGGGAACCCGATAGTGTGACTGGGCTTGTTGATACCGCAAAAACATTCCACATTTGTTCCTAAACAGTACAGACGCTCCACTCGCAATAGTAAATAAGGCAGTAAAACATGGCAGAAGTACATAATAGTAATAAAGCCCCAAACTACTTTGTGGCCCCAAGGAATTAAATATTCCTCAAGCTAGGGTTAGGGGGATTCATGGTCCCACATGCGGATAGTGCGAATATTCAAAGAACAGGTATCAAGTACTCGGGGTCCTACGGGACACAAGTGGACGGTTAAAAACCAAATAACATCTATTGCCCACCTGTGCCTCTGCATTATTTACCTACTTCAATTTTAGTTATTAAACGGTAATTAAAGCCATGATCATCTCCAACATTAAACATGCGGCATTACTCCAACAACTGTGGAAGATCGACAACGCAACACATCACCTGCGCAAGCAACTAAGACTTGCAAGGCCGACTATCTACCAAACAACAGGTAATAGGATGTGTCCATGGAAATATAAGGGCTGCATGGAAGTATAACGGGGTATAGAATCTATAGCATCGCAACACAGATAGCAATAGATCAACAGGAGGTAATAAATACTATAAAGTAAGATAGGTAGAAAGGGGGAGATTGCTCGCCTGAAAAACATTGCCGAAGGTTCATTCGAAGATCGGGTCGACTCAGGCATCAACTCATCGGCCTAATCTGTGAAGAAGCAAAGCACTAGAAGAAACATCGGATGCACTATTTAATACTACGGCAGAAGATCGGGCATGATGCATGTATGATGTATGACATGGAAAATATGCGATACAATTAGGCACTATTAAGCGGATCCGGGGTCCCGACAAATATTAAGTGGTTCAAGTTATTTAGATACTCGCAATTTAAATGTTGGCTTAACAAGGCAAAATATCGCACTGGTTCGCTACACAAATTTAAATGGAGTCAATATTAGACTAGATTCGCCCGCATATGGCGTCCATGTTTAATTTAGGTGAATCGACATAAGGCCCCCAAACCACACAATATGTATGCAAGCATGTCAATTTATATGCACAAGTATATATATATATATCGTTTATAAAAAAGGGCTTCGAGAAAAGGGGTCACACATGGGGGTTTGATGATCTTGGGGTTCGCCTAGGGTCGCGGGTTCGGTCTCGCCGGGATCGGTCTTCAGGTTCCAGGAGGGAGGGCTCGGCGCTCCGGGAAGGTGAATTTGGTGCTCTTTGAAGAAGGTCTTGCGGGTTCGGGGCCTCGGACATATGCTCTCTATTGGCGTTCTTGTGGTTCGGTCTCCAGGTCAACTTCGGATATCTCGTAGTTCCCACATCGTTGGCGGATGATGAACTTGTGTCGGTGTCAGGGATGCATCGAAGGTGGAACTTGGATCGGTGTTGATGGTCTTGTCAAGATTAGCTTGGGGTTTTGTGGTCTTCGGCTTTGAAATGGTGCAGCAACAGGCAGAGCCCCCTTGGCATCAGCTGGACTTGGTCCGAAGGATGGCACAGAAACCGGTCGAGGACGCACATGTCACGTGCAGTGGCAAGGGCGCCAAGGCGGCGTCGTGGCTGAAGGGAACCAAGCAAAGGGGCCTGTAGAGGCTCGCCGGCCAGCGGCGGATGCAGCGAGGCGCAGACTTCGATGAAGTCAAGGTAGGGTCGGTCGGGGGGGTCGTGAACGGAGGCGAGGCATGAAGTTCTTGGCGGCCACGCAGAGCCTGGCAAGCGCGCTGCTGCAGAGAAGCCGAGCGGTGGCGAGGCGATGGGGACTTGATCGTGGCCCTTGGAGGCGAGGAGGAGAGCCGGCCGGGGCGGGGCAGAGGTGATGGACGCAGGCGCGCGACGGCGGCCGCAGAGCTCGGCGGAGACTGTCATGGCGAGGTGTTGACGGGAGGCCGTAGAGGAGGTGAGGGCGAAGACGCTTGGGTGGCAGCCATGGCACAGGAAGGAAGTCGTGCAGGACAAAGGCAGAACTGGCGCAGAGCCAAGGGGAGGACGGGGGCGATTCAGAGGAGCTCGTGGCAGAGGACGACGCCGGCGGGATCCTGCGAGCGGGGTGGCGGCCAGGCCTGGGGAGAGGAGAGGCAGGGCGTCGGCGGGGTCCTGCGGCCAGCGGCGCTCAGGACGCATGCGGGCAAGATGCTGGCGGCGGTCGGGATGGAGCCTCGCTCCTGGCGGCAGGGTGCGGGATGGAAGGAGGCGGTTTGTGTAAGGGGAGAGACGAGGCTGGAGGGGTAGGGTCCGCTGGGTGGGGCCAGCTCGCGAGGGTTGGGGTCAGGAACGGGAAAGGGGAGCGGACTTGAGTCGTAGTGTGGGATGGGGTGGAGGGAGTGTGGCGACGCCGTGGGGTGTTGGGGTAGCTAGGGTTTAGACAGTGGGATTAGGGAATTAGAGTTTGTCTAGTTTGGGCTGGGTAGAATTAGGGTTTGGGGTAGTTTTTAGGGTTTGGTGGCTGTGGGCTGGGTGGCCTCCGGTTGGGCCTTCGGCCCTAGCCGTTGGCTGCCTGGCCCCCCACAAAAATAGTTTTAGTTTTAATATTTTGTTTTAAAAGATTTTGTAAATAGTTTACGACATACAAGATCTGAACGGACCAAGAGGTTTGATTTGAAAATAAAGGAGGGCTAATTTATAAAACAACATATGCTTTTGAAAAATAGTTTTAGACAAACATATGCATGATGATGTCATAATGATGCACAAAGTATGAATAACATGCGATTTTCTAGTAGTTGTTTTATCCGGGGTGCTACATGAGGTTCATTGGAGAACAAGGGAGGCCTCTCGTGGCGTTAGTGGTTTGAAACCACCCCCTCTCCAAATGTAGACGTACTTCCCCTTAAAAGGAAGGAACTACGGGAAACAAATCCTTGTGTCTCCATGTCCACCACTTTGGTTACTTCTATCCTTTACCGCACTTTACTTACTTGTTCTTGCTTAGTGTTGTGCTAGTTAGTGTTTGTTTGACATATAGGTAAATTCACCTTAGTTGCATAATCTAGAGAATTTACCTGTCTTGTCAAACCCTGATTTGAAAATGAAGAAAATTTGAAGTATCACCTATTCACCCCCCCTCTAGGTGCCCATACGATCCTTTCAATTGGTATCAGAGCCTCGGCTCTTTATTCGAGCTTTACCGCCTAAGAGTACATGGGTAGCCACGATAGGGAAGGTGGTGGTGAGCCTACCTCGGTGACCATGGATGATCTCAATAACTTGGAAACAAGATTGAGCTCCACCTTGGCCAATGAGATCAAACAATTGCACAAACTACTTGAGCAACTTGTTTAAGATAAAGGTGGCTCATCATCACCTTCTCCTCAAGAGGAACTTCCACCATTATCTAAGGAGAATTCCCCGGTATCACCTATGGGTATGGTGGTGGGGGGTAATCAAGACAAAACTAATTCCACCACAAAAAGGGATGGTGGGAAGGGAGAGCACCATGACTCTCATGGATGGTACACTCCCTACCCTCCAATTCCTCACCCTAATTTAAACAATAGAGGAGACCCACCAAAGCTAGATGCATCTACTTTTGCTCAATGGCAATCTCTAATGAAATCTCATGTGCGCAGCTCTTGTATTGAGTTATGGAACATCATTGAACAAGGACTCTATATTGGGGATCCAAACAACTTGACAAGAAGAGAAGTTGTCACTAGTTAACTCAATGCCACCGCCTTGCACATGATACAACAAGGATTGGGTACAAAAGATTACCCACAAATTGAGCACCTCAACACTGCCAAGGAAGCTTGGTATGCTCTCACAGAGTTGTATGTTGGGAATGAGAGCATGATAAGGAACCGGTATGATGCACTAAGCAATAAAGACGAAGGGTTCTATATGAAGGAAAGTGAAGATCATGAAGACATGTATCGTAGGCTCAAGACCACCGCCACCACTTTTAGGAATGTGGGTGCCTCACATGTGGATGATGCTTGGATAAAAAGGAAATATGTGAGTGCACTCATGCCCTTTGAGCCCACCGACTTGAAGAGCCTACAAGGAAGACACAACTACCACCTCATGACCTCCAATGAAGTTATGCAAGAGATGGCCTCTTTCAAGGTTGCCGCCAAGAATGCCAAAGATGCTCGTGCTCGAGCCCTTGGAATGAGCAATGTTTTCAACCTTGCATTGAAGGCCAAAGTTGTGGAACATGGGGATGAAGATGATAGTGATGAAGGCCTCTCCATGATCCACCCCGATGATGTCAAGATTGCTCATGGTGAATATATGGACTTCTATGCAAAGAACTTTTGGAAGAACCTCGCCAAGGCCAAGATGGAAATGCAACGAAGAAGCAACCCAAATGGAAGAAGAGAAAATGTCACTAAATTGAGAACTTGCTTCAATTGTGGTGACCGCTATCACTTTGTGGTGGGTTGTCCCTATAAGAAGAGAGAAGATCATGGGGGGTAAACTTGTGTTGAAGAAAACTTCCAAAGATCCTTACAAGAAACCCTTCATCAAGAAGAATCCCATCAACAAGAAGTCGGGTGAAATTGTATTGATCACTCATGAAGAATACTCCTCCGACAGTGAATATGATGAAGAGGAAACAACAAGTGATGTGGCTGCTCTTGCCACTACTTCTACTCCCACATTTTCCCTCTTCGACTCTCCAAATGAGAATCTCGCCAACAAGAACGTCACTTGCCTTATGGCAAGAGGAATGGAGGTATCTTCATCATCTCACCCCACTCTATTGAGTAATGATGAAAATGATGATGAAATGTCTCTTGAGGTCAAAAAGGAAATAATTGCTTTTGATGAGTTCATGAAAAACTTACAAGGGGAACACAAGAGACATTTTGTGGACCTCTTAGATCAACTTTCTCACACCCAAGAGCTTCTTGATGAAAGATGTAAACTAGGAAGAGAACACATGATTGAGGTAGAAGACCTAAATAATGCTCTAGAAGAAGAACAATAGACTAGGACGTCCTTTGAACTAAAACTTGAAGGGCTTGATGGGGCTAATGATTTAATTGTGAATAGACTCATTAAGGAACGAGACCTTGCTATTGCTAAATATAAAAGGGCTAAAAAGGACAAGATTGAGTTTGGTGTGGTTCATGAAAAACTTGCCGAGGACTTTAGTTTGCTTGACAAGGCTCACAAGGCTTTGGAAAGTGAACTCTTGTCACTCACAAAGTCCCATGAAAGCTTCAAACTCAATTGACCAATGTTCCTTCACCTAGTAATTTCATTCCCTCTACTAGTACAACTATTCTTGAAGAAAATGCTAGGTTGAAGGGGGAGCTAGCTAAGGCCACCTCTCCAAAAGGAAATAAGTCCATTGATGACCTCTTGAGTAAGAAAAGGTCAAATGGTGAGAAAGGGGCATTGGCTTTGTCTCCAAAGACAAGAAGAAGAAGAACA
Source organism: Avena sativa (assembly GCA_916181665.1). Classification (NCBI taxonomy): domain Eukaryota; kingdom Viridiplantae; phylum Streptophyta; class Magnoliopsida; order Poales; family Poaceae; genus Avena; species Avena sativa. The sequence continues at coordinate 356,984,790 of OV702295.1, forward strand.
AGAAGAAGAAGGCCAAGCCCGCACAAGAGAAATACAAGGCCATTGTGGATAGTAAGACCACAAGTGGTAAAACTATGTCTCATGATGATTTTGCGGGAAGTGCTAACCCTCACTATGTTCTAATGTGTGATTATTATGGTGATGTGTATGCACAATATGTTGTCCCATTTGATGGTTATATTGCTTGGTCTATTTGGGTCCCCCAAACCCTTGTTGCTAACAAAATAGGACCCATTGAAAAATGGGTACCTAAAAACTAGCTTGATCTTTTGTAGACATATGCTTCCGGAGGGTCAAAGTGGGTGCTTGATAGTGGTTGCGCAAGTCATATGACCGGAAGCTCGTCTATTGTCAAGGAATTAAGGCTAAATGATGATCAAATATCCGTGACATATGCCGACAAGTCAAAGTCTAAGGTAATGGGTTTTGGAAAGGTGGTGGTTCCCACGATATTACACTCGTGGATGACATGCTTGTTGAGACCCTTGGTTACAATTTACTTTCAGTATGTGCTCTTGGAAAGATGGGCTTTGCCTTCTTTATTGATGATGATATTGTGGTCATCATGTGCAGCAAGTCTCTCAAGGTCGCTTTCGTTGGGTACGTCGAAAATGACTTGTATGTGGTGGACTTTTCGGGGCAAACCACTACAAGTGCGATGTGCTTATTCGGAAAGGCCGATGTAGGTTAATTATGGCATTGCCGACTATCCCATGTCAATTTTAGAACTCTGCAAAGTCTCCACAAGGATGGCCATATTGTTGGACTAAAAGAAAATTTTTCCTTTGCCAAAGATCGTGTTTGCAGGTCGTGTGTAGAAGGAAAGATGCATGATGCTCCCCACAAGCCAAAGGACCGCATCAAGTCAATGAGGATCTTGGAGCTCCTTCATGTGGACCTCTTTGGTCCTCCATCTCATGCAAGTCTTGGTGGGAAGAAATATTGTTTGGTGATTGTTGATGACTATTCAAGATACTCATGGGTATATTTCTTCAAGTTGGAAAGTGAGACCCAAAAGACCTTCATCAACTTCATCAACTTGGTACAATGTTAATACAATGTCCCTGTGTTGATAATAAGAAGCGACAATGGCACCGGGTTCAAGAACTACACCTTGAATGATTTTCTTAATGATGAGGGGATAAAACACCAATATTCCGCTGCATATACCCCTCAACAAAATGGTGTAGGCGACAGGAAGAACCAGACTCTTATTGAGATGGAAAGGACCATGTTGGTGGAGTTTAAATCTCCATACAACTTTTGGGCCGAAGCCATCTCCACTGCTTGCCATGCATCAAACCGGCTCTACCTCCGCAAAGCATTGAACAAGACTCTATATGAAATACTTACTGGTAACAAGCCCAACATATATTACTTCCGGGTGTTTGGGTTTAAGTGTTTATATCTCATAAAGGGTGTTCGTTTGTCCAAATTTGATTCCAAAGCATTAGAGGGTATTTTTGTTGGCTATGATCTCGAATCTCACACTTATAGAATCTATGATAAGCTCTCCGGAGCCGTCATAGAATCTTGTAGTGTGACCTTTGAAGAATATTATGGTCCCCAAGGGGGTGCGTGTTGATGCTTGTGATGCAGACGATGAAATGCCTCAGGATGCCATAGGAAGAATGGGTGTGGGATATATCCGCCCCGTTGAGGAACCCCTTATGGAGGATCGAGAAGAGCTATGCTCTACTCAAGTGGAGCCCTCATCTTCACAACAACAACATGCTCCATCCATCAAGGAGGACAATGACCCAAGCCAAAGACAAGCTGTGGACCCTCAACATATTGATCAAGGTGACATATCTAGTGAGGAGCTTGATTCACCATTCTCCAGAATGTCAAGTGTTGCCAAGTCAATTACACAAGGAAGCTCCATACAAACTGCCTTGAGACAAGCTCAACTCAATTATAGTAGTGTGCCTGATCAAGACCAAGGTCAGTCTTTGCCTCTTAATGAAGAGAATGATCCTGGTGATGATCAAGGTCAAGTTGATGGTCAACACGAGGACCAAAATGATGAAGAGGTCCCCCCAAGAAACAACAAGGAGATCCACACTCGTCGTGAAGCTAGAATGGATAGGATGTTGGAATTAAGAGACCACTCTCTAGAGAATGTGGTTGGAGATCTAAGGAGAGGAATTTCTACAAGAGCACAATTGAACAGGTTTAGTGAACACCAAGCACACATCTCCATGATTGAACCAAAGAAAGTGTGGGAAGCTCTTGAAGATTCGGATTGGTTGGAAGCAATGCACAAAGAGCTCAATAACTTTGAAAGAAATAAAGTTTGGAAGTTAGTTAAGAAGCCAAAAAGTTGACGCAATGTTATAGGCACCAAATGGATATTCAAGAACAAGCAAGACGAGCATGTAATCATAGTAAGGAACAAGGCAATATTGGTTGCACAAGGGTTCTCTCAAATTTAAGGAATTGATTATGGAGAGACATATGCACCCGTGGCTCGCCTTGAGTCCATCTGTATCCTTCTTGCTTATGTGGAACATCATAACTTTAAGTTGCGACAAATGGATGTAGAAAGTGCATTTATTAATGGCCCACTGAATGAGTTGGTATATGTAAAGCAACCCCTGGAGTTTGAGGATCCCAACTTCCCAAACCATGTCTACAAACTTTATAAGGCTCTCTATGGGCTCAAACAAGCCCCACGCACGTGGTATGACCACCTTAGAGAGTTGTTGTTTGACTGTGGGTTTGAGGTTGGGAAAATCGATCCCACTCTTTTTACTAAGAAGGTCAATGGGGAGCTTTTTGTATGCCAAATATATGTTGATGATATTATCTTTGGCTCATCTAACAAATCTTTTAATGATGAATTCTCAAAGCTTATGACTAATAGGTTCCGGATGTCTATGATGGGGGAGTTGAGAGTATTTATTGGTTTTGAGATCAAGCAGGTAAGAGGAGAAACATTCTTCAACCAAGCCAAGTACACTCAAGATATGCTCAAACAATTCAACATGAAAGATTTAAATGGTGCACCTACCCCCATGGCTACAAAGACTCGTCTAGAACTAAATCCAAATGGTAAAGATGTGGATCAAAAGGTACACCAGTCTATGATTGGTTCTTTGCTTTACCTTTGTGCATCTAGACCCGATATTGTGTTGAGTGTAGGAGTATGTGCAAGATATCAAGCTGCTCCTAAAGAAATCCATTTGATGACGGTCAAGAGAATCTTTCGATATATGGTTTGATGGGGATATGCCTACCGGGGTATACCCAGCAAGACGTTTCCGACTGGCCCAGGAACTGGCGAGTGGGCCTGCAAGACGGCGACTGGATCAAGGCCCGGTGTGGATCCAAGCGACTGGAAGCTGAAGGCCCAGGCGAGTAGATAGGCCCAGTCGGATTAGGTTAAACGAGTACCGAAGCCTTAACTGATTCGGTTGAGATATGTAAACCCTAGGGGAGGTGAGTCTATATAAACCTCCCTACAGGGCGTGTAGAGAGACGTTCCATCATACACCCAAGCGACTCGCCGCCTAGCCGCCGAGCTCGCCCCGTTGTACCACCATCATAATACAATCTAGCAGGAGTAGGTCTTTACCCTCCGGGGGGCCGAACCTGGGTAAAACCCTGTGTCTCCGCCCTCATCTCGCACCGCAGATGGCTAGCCGCCCTTGCCCCTCATTCTACTATTCACTGCCAATTGCAGCATCTGCCGTGACCATTCCCACGACAGTGGTGCCCACCGTGGGGCCTGGCCGGTCTGGCCGGTGTTCTGCGGCGAGATCCAATCTGCCCATCAACGAGACGGTCGCCACCGGCCGCATGATAGCGATCAGCGAGATGCTTCAGATTTTGCCGAGCAGCTACGTCCTGGCGGCGCGACCTGTCACGCACAGCGTGATCCTGCTGGTTGGCACGATCAGCCTCTTCGTCGGCCTTACCGACGTCATCGCCTCGGAGGACTTGGCTCGCATCCGCGAGTCGCTGCCACGCGACCGGCTCTCCGAGAGCCAGGTCCGCACGATCCATCGCCTCGCCTCCGAGTACAACTCGACCCACAGCAACGTGGCCGAAAACTCTGCGGCCGCGGAAGACATGGCCCTCAACGAAGACGCCGACTCGGCGACCCCGGCGTCACTCGCCGGATCCATCACCGCGGCTTCACCCGCGGGCTCCATCACCCAGGACTCCAACATGGGAGACTTTGAGGATCCCTCCATCCTTGGGATCTTTGACTTCGACTCCGGATCAGAAAACTCCGCCGATCTCTGCGACGGTACCGATCGCCACGCCACGAACTACATGGAGACCGGCACCGATCCGCCGGAGGATCCCTTCTCCACCCCGATCCCTCCTAACGCCACGGCAACGGAGGTCGAGGAACTCCGCCTGAAGCTGGCGGAGGCAGTCCGCAAGGAGCAAGCCGAGCGCGAAAAATTTCGCCTCGAGCAGGTGACGGCGCAGGAGCTGTCGCGCTACCACCAACAGCGAATCAGGTCGCGCCTGAACCCCACCGTCCAGGGGCGCGCCCTGAACTTCGACGACGAAAACGACCCGGCCCGCGTGGCCGAGCGCGCGATTTGCAAGAACGCGCCGCCAGGAGGAAGCGCCCGGCCCCCACCAGGGTCGACGGCGAACGGCGCCCCACCTCCACCCAACCGCACACCTCCCAGGGACCAACCGCGGATAGTGGTCTCCTTACGGGAGCGAGATGCGAATGGCCTACCACTGTTCTCCACCCCGATGGACAACCTTGTGGCAGGTCGAGCAGCGGCCGACAACATCACGGCCACCGGTGATGGCGCCCTACAGATCCAGTACGTGAGGGCCCTGCTCGCAAAGGCGGTCGAGCAGCAAAACACGGGCGCCGACTCACAGGGTCGGGTGTACTCGCGTTCTTCGGGTAGCAGAGCGGCCTCAAGCGGCCGCCCGTTGGCGGCAAACACCCTCAACTGCCCGCCACCAGAGCCACTGCAGCTCCAACATCGACCCGCGAACGCGGCACTCTCCACCAACGACCCCAGGCCAGCGACCAACTTCGTCGCCGCCAATGGTCAGCCCGTCGACGCCCGCACCCACATCATTAACAACCAAAGCTGGCGCGCACGCCAGCCCGATGACCTGCGACAAACCCTAACCAATCGCCGCGACGGCGAGCCGATGGGGTCGCTGAGTCGTCTCGGGCCTAGGTGCTTCGGACCGATGATCCGAGGCGAAAAATACCCGGCGAAATTCAAGGCGCCGAAGGAAATAGAGAAGTACGACCCTTCGTACGACCCCTCCGTGTGGCTGGATACATACCTCATGGCGATGGGGATCGCGGGCCACACCGACCTGCTAGCCGCCCGTTACCTCCCCTTGATGATGGAGGGGACGTGCAGGCAGTGGATCAACACCCTCCCCCAGGATAGCATCGACTCCTGGGAGGAGATGCGCGACGCCTTCGTCAGGCACTTCGAGTGCTCCTACACACGCGCCACCACCATCGAGGACCTAGAGCGATGCGTCCAGGGACCCCGCGAGTCGACCCGCAACTGGGTCCAGCGGTGGCAAGAACTATGGTACAACGCGGTCGGCATCCACCCGGACACCGCGATCCATTGCTTCAAGACCTCGTGCCGCTACGAGCCCTTGGTCGCCAAGCTCAAGCGACATTCTCGCACGCTCGACAACATACTGGACCTCCTCAAGATCGCCAAACGGTACGCGGAGGAAGATCCAAACCAGGAAACCGACGATGAGTCGGGAGGCCAACGCCGCACGAGCGGCAACGACAACGGACGACGGTCCGACCTACGCTACAGCAACACTCGCCTCACCGGCAAGTGCCGCAGTGACGGGCGAGTCGACTTCCTCGCCAACGCCGGGCACGCGCAGCGCGAGCCCAAGAGCTTCCGCCGCGACGGCGGCAATTACAAGGCAAAACCAAGGTTCGACCCCGTGGCCCTCCTTAACCAACCTTGTGCACTTCACAGCAAGGAAGGGAAGCCCGCTACACACACGACTGCCGACTACCACACTCTCAGGGAGATTGAGAAGGCACGGCGAGCGCGGGAGGACCCCGACAACAACCCGCCAAACGGCGAAAAATTGGGCAATGTGTCCGGCTCGCTCCATACCTTCATAGGCTTCAACACGAAGCGTGAGAAGAAGGTCATCGCCCACGCCGTCGCCGTCAACGCGGTGGCCCAGGTGGACGTTCCCCAGTTCCTCAACTGGTCGGAGCAGCCCATCACCTGGAGCCGCCAGGACCACTCGCCACGCATCGAGTACCTAGGCTGAGTCGCCCTGGTGGTCAAGCCTAAGGTGGGCGACTACTGGCTCCCCAAGACATTGATGGACGGCGGCAGCTCCATCAACATCATGTACCTGGACACCTTCAGGCGACTGCGACTCCCGTAGTCGATGGTCGAGACAACCTATACCATGTTCCACAGCATTGTCCCCGGTCGGAAGGCGTACCCGATCGGCAAGGTCACGCTGCCCGTCACCTTCGGCACACTAGCAAACTTCCACACCGAGCGGATCGTCTTCGAGCTGGTACCCTTTGACAGCCCCTACCACTGCGTCCTGGGGCGCCAGGCATTCGCCAAGTTCATGGCAGCGCCCCACTACGCGTACAACATGATGAAGCTCCCCGGGCCGTGCGGCGTCATCACCATCAACGGCGACCCCGACATGGCCGCCGAGTGCGAGGCCAAAGGAGCCGAACTCGCCGACGCCGTCATCGCGACAGAAACCAACCACGCCGACGAGCTCGCCAAGTACGTGAGCGGGGTCAACAACGACGACCCCACCATACTCAAGAAGCCCAACTCGGAGGGCGCAAACACCTCAGCCTTCGAGGCAACGAGGCACAGCCGCACCGTCGAGCTGGTCCCAGGCGACTCCAGCCAGACGATGATGATCGGGACGGGCATGAGCCCAGCCTAGGAAGGCGTGCTCATCGAGTTCCTCCGTGAGAACATGGACATCTTCGCATGGAAGCCCTCTGACATGCGTGGTGTCCCTAGGGAGCTCGCTGAGCACAAACTAAACGCCGACCCCAAAGTGCGACCCGTCAAGCAGTCACTGCGGCCCTTCAATGAAGAGCGCCGCGGAGCTATCGCCGAGGAGGTGCAGCGTCTACTCGCTGCAGGCTTCATCCGGCCAATTAAATACTCCAAGTGGCTGGCAAACCCAGTCTTGGTCGAGAAGAAGAATGGGACCTGGAGGATGTGTATCGACTACACAAACTTGAACAGCGCCTGCCCGAAGGAGCAGTTTGTCCTTCCGCGGATCGACCAAATAATCGACTCCACCGTGGGCTCAGAGTCGCTGTGTTTCCTCGACGCCTACTCTGGGTACAACCAGATCAAAATGTCCTTTGAGGACGAGGAGAAGACGACGTTCATCACGCCATTCGGAGCCTTCTGCTACACCGCCATGACCTTCGGCCTCAAGAACGCCGGGGCGACCTACCAGTGGTGCATGCAGGAGTGCCTCGCGAGCCAAATTGGCCGCAACATCCACGTCTACATCGACGACGTGGTCGTAAAGTCCGCTCGCCAGGGCGATCTACTCGCCGACCTGGCGGAAACATTCGCCAACCTGCGGAAATACAAGATAAAGCTCAACCCAGGCAAATGCACCTTCGGTGTACCAGCAGTACAACTACTGGGGTACGTCGTCTCCAAGCGCGGGATCGAGGCGAACCACACCAAGATTGACACGATCGCTCGACTCGGCACCTGAGTGCCTGCACGACGTCTAGAAACTGGCCGAGCGAGTAGCGGCTCTCAGTCGCTTCATCCCCCGCCTGGGCGAAAAGGCGATGCCCCTATACCGCCTGATGCGCAAGAACCCCACCTTCTAGTGGGACGAGGAGGCGGACGACGCGCTCCGCGACCTCAAGAAGGTGCTACTCGCCGCACCGCTACTCGCCGCCCCTACCGACAAAGAACCCATGCTAGTCTACGTCACAGCTTCCGAGCGCGTCGTCAGCGCCGTCATGGTCGTCGAACGGCCAGAGGAAGGAAAGGAGCGCCCGGTGCAGCGACCGGTGTACTACATCAGCGAGGTCCTCACCGAGTCACGCCAGCGGTACCCGCAGTACCAGAAACTGGTATACGCGGTCTTTAGAGCACAGCGGCGCCTGCCGCACTACTTCTAGGAGCACCCAATCACGGTCGTCTCCTCAGCACCGTTGTAGGACATCATCCGCAACCGCGAGGCGACCGGGCGAGTCGCCAAGTGGGCCGTCGAAATCGGCGTCCACAACATCAAGTACGAGTCACGAAAAGCGATCAAGTCGCAGGCCCTAGCGGACTTCATCGCCGATTGGGAAGAGGCCCAGCAGCCAGAAAAGCTGCCATACCTCCACTACTGGAGCCTCCACTTCGACGGTTCCAAGAACGCGGACGGCGCAGGAGCAGGGATCGTGCTGACTTCACCAAAGGGCGACAAGCTCCGCTACGTCCTCTGCCTCGACTTCACCCCCTGCACCAACAACATGGCCGAGTACGAGGCACTCCTCCACGGCATGCGAGCTGCCAAGGAGATGAACGTCAATCGCCTACGCTGCTACGGAGACTCCGACCTTGTCGCTGGGCAAGTCGCTGGCACTTGCGACGCCGTCTCGCCCACCATGGCGGCATACCGCCAAGCAGTAGACAAGCTGGGGGGATATTTCGCAGGGTACTCCGTCGAGTGGATTGACAGGCAGAAGAACGAGGAGGCTGACTCACTCTCTCGCATCGGGTCGGCTCGACTCGCACCGCCCGCCAGCGTCTTCCTCGACAGGATCACCAAGCCTTCAGTCCCCCCCAAGGGATATCGACATTGGAGTCCCGCTGCAGCCGGAGGCAGCCCTGGTCGCACTCGTCGCCGAGCCAGACGACTGGACCAAGCCGTACGTCGCCTACCTGGAGGCTGGCACCTTGCCGGCAGACGAGACAGACGCCCGGATGATCGCACGCCGATGCAAATCCTTCACCATCATCGATGGCGAGCTCCACAAGCG